>JAYESD010000009.1:59640999-64440999 GCA_036927565.1 Tuctoria greenei | reverse complement strand
ACATGTAACATGTGAGAAAGAGTATGTTGAGATGATATAGAAATTTTGCTGGTACCGAGCACCATTCCTTGACTATTGTCTCCAAAATAGATGCCCTTGCTTGGATCCTCATTTTCTTCATACTCAACGAACATCCTTCTTTCTCCGGTCATATGGTTGGTGCAACCACTATCTAGCACCCATTTCGATCCACTGGAAGAATAGGCCTATAAAACCATATCATGCCTTGGTTTTAGGTATCCAAGCTTGCTTGGGTCCTTTGAGGTTAGTTACAAGAGATTTGGGCACCCACACATGAGACTTGGTGTTCCCATGGCGTGGCCCAACATAATGAGCATAAACTTTACCAAAATTACTTCTCATTAGAACAAAGGATGCATCGAAGGTCTTGAATAATTGTTGTTGTTGTTTATGAACAGAACTAGTCCGGGAGAACGGACTTGTCCGAGTAAGGACCGGACTAGTCCGGTTGTTGTATGAGTTGACTATCTTGGACTTATTAGCCTTGTTGGTCTTTCTACCTTGAGAGGAGTTTCCCCTCACAAAGGCAATGCTCTCCTTGTTATTTTTATGGCTTCTAGCATATTGCTTTTCACCATAAGAATAACCAATGCCATATTTGACATTCGGACGTCTTGTGACCAAGTATGCACTACGTGCATATTGATCTTCTCTTTGTCAAATACGCCACTTTGGGAAGGATGCTTGTCCTTGGTAGAGGTTGACTTTTCCATCAAGCTAGTGTCAGTTTTAGCACATGAACAAGTAATAGTAGCTTCAGTTCTAAGTGGTTGAGAAGGTGAGCTTGAAGAGGATGAGGGGTCTCTTTGTTTGAGTGACTCAACTTGTACCTCAAGGACTTTGTTAACCTTGGATAGTTTAGGAATTTCCTCCTTGATGGTGGTGTTTGAGTCGCTTAACTTCAAGCAAGCTTCCTTGCTTGAGGCTAACTCAAGTTCTAGTGACTTGCCTCGCTCCTTTTCAAGTTCGAGAAGTTTTTCAAGTTCAATATATTCCTCCTTTTGGGAGATAATCATATCTTCTTGATGATTGATTAACTTCTCCTTCTCAATGAGCTGATCAAGTAGGAATTTCATTTTTGCTGTTGTTTTCTTATCTAAGCCAACAAGCATGTCTTCATTATCACTAGCAACTTCACTATCACTTGAATAGGAATGCAAGGAAGAGAATTTGGTTGTTACCTTTCGTTTACCTTCCTTTGCCATGAGGCAAGTGTTGTTGCCCTTCCATGCGCCTAGAGTTGGGAAGAGGGTGGACTTCTTGGACGTCTTTTCGATGGCTATGCTGGCCATCTCCTCTTCCTCTTCGGATGAGGACTCATCATTTGAGTTCCACTCCTTTCCTAGATGCGCTTGTCCAGCTTGCTTCCTTTTCTTGAGGAATTTCTTGGGTTGAGGTCTTGTTTCCATTGTTTTCATCTTGTTCTCTTCGTATGGGCAATCAACTATAAAGTGGTCATATTCACCACACTTATAGCATGTCCGCCTCAACATTGGTCTTGACTTCTCTTTATATTTTCCTTCACTTGATTTCCCCCCTTGTCTTTTCTTCATCATTTTCTTGAATCTCTTCATAAAGAGGATCATGTCCTCTTCGTCGATATTGCTGCTCTCATCATCGTTGTCCTCTTCTTGTTGAGCTTCTCGAGCTTCATTAGACAAGGGCTTGCAAGTGGACTTCAAAGAGACCCCTTTCTTCTTTGCCGAGGTGAGGTCGGCAATCTCCTTGACATGCCTCACCTGCTTTTCCATCATCTCAAAATTGATGATTTTCCCAAGCAGCTCATCCGGGGTCATTTTCTTGTACCCAGGGCTTTCTCTTATCATTGAGCACAAGGTGACATTGCAAGACATGAAAGCTATAAAGATGAGCTTCACCACCTCTTGATCATTCCACTTCTTGCTTCTGTATGCTCGAACCTTGCTGATGAGCGTCTTTAACCGGTTGTACATGTCTTGCGGCAACTCATCGTCTTCGATGGTGAATCTTCCCAATTCTCCTTCGATCATTTTGATCTTTGCCTCTGGCACATGACGATCGCCTTTATGTGCAGTTTGCAATGTGTCCCATATTTCCTTTGCAATCTTGAGTCCATCCACCTAGGTGAACTCGTCCCGACTTAGTGCTGAGGTAATGACTGCTGCAGCTTGGGCATTTTGATGGATTGCTTGCTCTTGGCTAGGCGTGAGCTCCTCATCATTGTCGGGGATATCTATTCTTGTAACCACAATGTGCCACTAGCTTGGATTGAGTGAGATCAAGTGCATTTTCATGTTTTGCATCCACATTGAGTAGTCATTGCCATCAAAGTGTGGGGCTTTTCCAAGGGGAATAGATAGGTAATGATTATTGTTAGATTTAAGTGATCATAATTAAAAGGATATCAGGAGTAGTCGATGTGACTACCCCCTTCTTCTTCTTCTTCTCGTCCTCGACCTTCACTTTCCCTTTCGAGAGTGCTTTCTTCCTTAGGAGCGCCTTGAGTTCAAGCATCTCTTCATCGTCATATTCGATGTCCTGGATGGCATCGAGAAGCTTCTCTAATTTCTGAGCCTTCTCGTCTTTAACCTTCTCTTGGTTAAGACTCTTGTGCACATCCTTCATGTCCGACATGTTCTCTTCGAGCGATTAGTCTCTTGTGAAGAGTCCTGCTCTGATACCAATTGAATGTGGCCTAGAGGGGGGTGAATAGGCCTTTCTGAATTTTGGTCAGAACCTGCAACACTTAACAAACTGATCAAATCCCGAGATATCGGACTAGTTCGGTAGAGTGCGGACTAGTCCGGTGCGTGCGGACTAAGTTGATCAAGTTTGATCAATGATCTCAATAAAAACACAGTATGCAACAGAATATAGTATGTAACTTGCAAGTATTGAGTCAATGCAACCAAGTATAATGCAAACCAATTCTTGTTTCAAGTTTTAACATAGGTTATGCAAGATTGACAAAACCCTAGAAAGCAATATGAAAATTAAGAACAAGTTTGAGACAAGATTTTATCCTGTGGTTCAGTTCCCACAGAGGCAACCTACATCCACGTTGAGGAGCCCACGAAAGAACCGGGTCTTCGCTGACCCTAACCTCATGGAGTCGCCACGAAGGCCAATTCTTCTTCCACTATCACGAAGGGGCAAATCACCAAGTTCAAGGGGTCTTCTCACAAGTTGAGGGCTCCCCAAGATTACAATTCAAACACCACCAACAACACACTCGTAAGATCAACAATGAAACAACAGGAGTGTGTTAGAGATCAAACCCAAGAGCTCAAACATGTGGAATCGTGTCTCTCCTTTGATCCAAAGTGAATCCTAAAGGGATTGATTTTTTTTGTGTTTTATTTCGTGGAGAGATGTGTTTTCTAGGCTCTTGGAGGGTGTGACGGCGAAGAGGGTCGAGAGTGATGATTGTTGGGTCGTGCACATCTATTTGTATTAGTGTTTTCAAAAGTTACCGTTAGGGTTTCGAGGGTCCGGACTAGTCCGTGGTAAAGTCCGGACTTGTCCGGCTAGGAGCGGACTTGTCTGATTTTAGTGAGAAAGGTTTTCAGACTTGTCGGTGCTCATATCGGACTTGTCCGGTGTGGTGACGCCCTTAGTGAATATAGGACAAGTACGCACTTGGAGGACTTGCCCAATTTTAGTCAGAGGCATTATCGGACTAGTCCAGACATTATCGGACTAGTCCGGTGCGGACAAGTCCGCACTGACTAGACTTGTCCGAACCTGTCCAGAGAGGATATCGGACTAGTCCGGTGTATATCGGACTAGTCCATTTTTCATGTGAAATGTGAAGTGTGTGAGGATTTTTATGCTTGAGCTCTTGGGTGTGATACACCACCACACTTCCTACGCAATGATGTGTTCTATTTAGTTCTTGAGCTTTTTTCAGAATGTATCCTCATTCTCCTTTCATTTTGGAGCTTTCTTCATTCTTTCATTAAAATTTGCGCTCATCTCAATAATGTGGTTAGGATCTCATTTGTTTGACATAAATCAACCAGAACCCACAAGGGATGCCTAGATGCACTTTCACCCACCCCTTGGCTTGACATTTATTTGCCACTTTTCGACCACACCCAAACCCTAGCTCCTGAGTAGCCGCCACCAAGCAGAGAGAAAGAGATCTAGAAGAAGAAGAAGAGGAGGAGGAAATGAAAGAAGATCAAGATCTCCATCAACTTTGTGTTCTTCGTCAACAATTTACCATCAAGTTCTTCATCAACCCTAGGACGTCAAGATCCAAGTGTTACCTCCAATAACTTTGATTCTTTGGAGTATTGGACACCTGGTATACCTTCTACTTCCTTTTCCTTACATGAATTCAACCCCAAGTCTCAAAATTCACTTTGATCTAGAAAACCCTAATATGTTGTTGCTATGCAGTGCGGCCTAGTCCGGCCCCCTACGGACTTGTCCGATTTTGCAATTTAAATTATGTTGAATTAATTCTAAAATCGTTTTGAATCGACTCCAAACCTGTGTAGACTCGATAATAACCATTGTAATTGACTAATAAACATTAAAAGCAACTTATTAACTAGTTTTAATTCATAATTGCATTAATCATGCATGTCATGTCATATTGAGTAATATTTGTGCACTCTTTGATTGCAATTCTTGTCTTGTATGTTTATTATGCGGATTAGACGGATTTGCGCTAGAGAGTGCCGCTGGGGATCTCCAGGACCAAGAGTTTGAAGTCTTTGACACAAACCAATCCCAAGAGCAAGGCAAGTGTCCTTGAAGCATATTGATCCTATTTATAAAATAAATGTTTTGTTTGCAAAACAGCATGCTTGTGTCAATTTGATGGGAAATCCTATGGTAGGAAGTTTACTAGCATTGTTTAACCACCCGTGTCAGCTGGAATACAGGGTAGAGAGTTGGGATGGGCTTTTTACCCTTTTTGCTTCGCCAATGTAATTGGGATGGGAAAACAACTATACCATTAATAATGCATTAATGATATTGTGGTTAATATGAAGTGGTTAATATGATATGGTAATGGGTGATCTAAGCAAGCCTGGTATGTGGATGGGCTGGATGTTATGCTGATTTGCTTGCTTTAGATCTAAGGACCGGTTCATGCGAGAATATGCCAGGACTACAGTGCCACCACGAGGTCAAGTATGAGTGTGACATAGCTGATTAATTAGGGTATTGCTGGTACTAGGCGGATCATTTGGCGCACCGGGGAAGGGGAGTCGGATTGGGTTGGTATAAGTGGCGGGACTCCCTGGGATCCGAACGGCACTAGAAGGGGCCCTTGGTTTAAGATGTGCACAGTTAGAGACATCGCCACCGGTGAAACCTCGGTGGGTCCGTACATACTAGTAGTCCCTTTGTAAAGGCTATTTTGTGATCTCTTGGCCATACACCTATGGTAGTGTTTTGGCATAATGGAGGTTTTCTTTAGTCGCCGACGGGTGATGAAATCACAAATACATGGGTAAAGTGGTACAAACTCTGCAAAGTCTAATAAAACCATCATGATAGCCGTGCTCCGGGTTATGAGCACCTGGATGACCTATATGATTAGAGGGAAATTTGGATTAGGGATGGTTATGGTTATGGTTTGGTACTAGTTATGGGATGGTATCATGGTTTATGACAATGGATATGGTTTATGGTAATGAGGAATCTGGTATATGGATGATGGTAATGAAATATGTACTTGTATTATGATAACTACATGGTTTATGATGGGTTTACTTCATATACATGTAATATATTACCTTTCAAATGTTTTAGTGTAGTTTTCAGCACTTAGACTTTATAATTGTCGTCATTTGTATCAGCTACATGTCATACTTTCCACACTTGCTGAGTACGACATGTACTCACCCTTGCAATTCCCGCACAAATAGTTGCAGGTCAGGTTTGGGAGTATAAGGATGATAATGCAGAGCTCTACGCCGTGTCTACCGTCAGCTTTGCCTGTGGTGTTGATTGGAGCTGCGTTATACCCTATTTTCTTATGCTGCTTAGTTGCTTAGTTGATCAGTTTAGTTGTTTCTGCTGCATTAGTTGAAACTTGTCATTAATATTCATTAGAGCTTGTATTCGAGAATATTCTGAATTGTGTAATAAAAGTGTTTAATTAATCTTGTTCTGTGGTAATTTTCTATATATCCTTTGTGAATGCACTCGTTTATGTGTGTTGAACATCCTGGGCACACATATGCGTTTACTTGGTTCATTTTTGGAACTGGGTGTCAAAAAATGGTATCAGAGCCAGGTTGACTGTAGGACGCAGCCTAGATAGAATGGACACTTTAGAGCACATAGGAGCACTCATCAATTGAGGTGTTTTTGCTTGGTGTGGTGTTTGCTATATATTGGTTGCTTGTGTGCTTAATAGAGGATTTTGGGATGCTTCAGCATTGCCATGTCCACCTAGGCTAGTATAGGTAATTGTTCAGTTTCATATCCCTTGATGCATATAGTTGGGGACGTTTTCTAAATTCTTATCTCTTGCTTTCCTTCAGATGGTGAGGACTTGCAACCAGAGGGATGGCAATGATGAGGGGGAGAACAATGGAGTATCTCAGAACAACAGTGGACAAGGACCTGCTCATAGAGCTATCAACATTGAGCGGCTTTTGGCTATGCAAAACCAGCTCATGCAGACCATGATACAGACTATGGGACAGCTGCAGGCTGGTAACAACAACAATTAGCCCCACATGCCTCCACCGCCACCCCCACCTCCTCAAAACCGATTGGGAGAGTTTATGAGGACTAGGCCGCCAACCTTTGCTCAGGCTGCTGAGCCTATGGATGCTGATGATTGGCTCAAGTATATGGAGAAGAAGCTAGCTATTGTTCCATGTAGTGACCAGGAGAAGGTGCTCTTTGCATCTCATCAACTTGTTGGAGCAGCTGCCGATTAGTGGGATTCGCTATGTAATGCTCATGAGAATCAAGAGAAGATTATTTGGGCTGAGTTCAAGGAAAGCTTTCATTCTCATTATGTGCCGGAAGGAGTCATGATCTTTAAGAGGCAAGAGTTTGAAAACTTGAGGCAACGAAGATTGAGCGTGGGTGAATATCTCAATAAATTCACTCAACTTTCAAGGTATGCCCCTAAAGATGTTGGTCGGGACAGCCAGAAGCAATACTTGTTTTTTTTTTCAGAGTCGGGTGTCACAAATTGGTATCAGAGCCAGGTTTTGATCCTAGGACCAATGGTTATGAGCCCACCATGCTTCATGTAATATGATCTCACCCTTGCTATTCCCCACTAACAGTTGGAGGTCAAGTTTGGGAGTATAACGATGATAATGCGGAGTTCTAGGACGTGTTTGCCGTCAGCTTTGCCTGCGGTGTTGATTGGAGCTGTGTTATGTCCTATTTGCTTATGCTGCTTAGTTGCTTACTTGATCAGTTTAGTTGTTTCCGCTGCATTAGTTGAACTTGTCATTAATATTCATTAGAGCTTGTATTCGAGAATATTATGAATTGTGTAATAAAAGTGCTTAATTAATCTTGTTCTTTGGTAATTTTCTATATATCCTTTTGTGAATGCACTCGTGTATGTGTGTTGAACATCCTGGACACACATATGCGTTCACTTGGTTCATTTTCGGAACCGTGCGTCACAGGACAAGTCGAAGGACTTAGCAATTTTTCCAAGGAATTGGAATACTGGACTAGTTCGAAACTGTACAAAGGGAAAAATCAGAATAGTCTGCACGAAAACGGACAGGTCCGATGGAGGTCAGAGAGAAATCAGACTAGTCCGCACCGAAATCAGACTAGTCCGCACTTCTCAGAACTTTTAAGTGCGGTTTTACTCTAAATCAATTTTATAGTTGCTCATTTTTATATGGATTAATGTTACACGTGTATATGAAATTATGCAATGCATGATGCATGAAAATGAGGGTGTTACAAAAGCCCACGCAAGGTGAGTTCATAAGTCGTTTTAACGTTTTTAATTTAAAATATTCAAGATATTTCAATTCCATATTACTGATTTTTTTATAGGCTCACCATATTTGACGAAGTTGTTGACTCGAGAGCGGCGAGACCTGTGAGAGGCAGCTCCACGCAGGCTTCGTCAGCGGGCTCGAGTCGTCGTGTCTCATAGGTTGAGACTCTCGCCCGTCAGGTCCAGGAGAGCCGCGAGCAGTACCAGTCGGTCATGGAGTCCCAGAGGGGGCGATGGAGGTGCAGAGTGCGGTGATGGAGGCATAGAGGGCGGTGATGGAGGCCAGCAAGCATGCATGGAGCAGATGCGGCAGATGATGGAGATGCAGAGGCAGGCGATGACAATAAGTTAATATAATTTGAATTCATCGCATTATATGTAATAACCTGTAACATGCACAATGACAGAGTTTCTTTCAAGGCCACGAAGTCCAGTGGTTGCACCTCCAGCTACCTCCACTACCACCGCCAATTGCACCGCCAGAAGTGCAGTTACCGCCGCCAGTGCACATTTCTCTGGGTTTTTTAGGTAATCAAAAACATTCTTACTTAGTCTTAATTCATTGAATGTAGGCAAATCTAATTCAACTTAGCTATTGTAGTTTTAATTAGTCTTAAATAATCAAACATAGCAAATCTAACTCAAATTATCTAAAGTAAGTTCAATATGATCAATTCTGGCTTGTTTAATCAATTCTAGTAAAAAATGAAGTTCCAAACTAATCAATATGTTAAACAACATCTATGTGTTGCAGGGATCAGCGACGGAAGCCCAAACTTTGTTGCCGTATATACCTGTGCCTGGCCGATGCGTGGCGAGGACGCTGGCGACTTTAGAGGTACTGGACGCTAGCAGATAGCCCCTCTTCTTTGTTTTATGTTCTTGTGACATGATGTGAGATGTTTTGTGATGTGGTGACTGTAATGGATGTTGTTTGCTGTTGTTATATGTGATATTATTTTCTGATGTCTATTGTGTTTCTGGCCATCGAGTCAGGCAGCATTTTTTGTTTTTTTTAAACCTTATTTGTGATGACTTTTTATAGAGTACCGTCGCAAATAAGGCTTCTAGCAGTGGCAAATTAACCTATGTTATTTGCGATGAATGAGCCATCGCAAATAGGGCCTGCGCTATTTGCGACGGTCGCCGGAAGCCATCGCAAATAGGTCCTTAATTGCGATGGCCGCCATGGGCCCTCGCATACTGTTGTGTCGGGCCCATCGGCTGGGCTCGAGCTATTGTTTGCGACGTCCATCGCAAGCCATAAAAAATAACATTATTTGCGATGGTGGTCGTCGCAAATAACCTTAATTGTGACATAACTCTTGCAATGGCCAAAAACCGTCACAAATAAGGAAAACCATCACAAATTGGTTTTTTGCGACGGTTTTTTTTGCTTATTTGTGACGGCCGTGGCCATCGCAAATCATCGGGATTCCTGTAGTAAACCTAGAAGAGCGGCAGATCCTCCTACCGCGCGAGCTTGATGTCGACACCCGAGAGCATACTGTGGATCACCTTGCTCGAGCACTTGATGAGCGGGACAGGTAGATGGCATCTCGGGAGGAGTTCTCCATGAGCGGGGCAGACGCGCTGAGGACGGGACAGCAAGAAGTGAGAGACATCCAGGCATCCCATGCGGCTGAGGGCAGAAGGTCTGGGACTTCCTGGGCCGTACCGAGGAGGAGATGCGACCCTTCAGCTTCAACCCTGTGCGAAGTGGGGAGCCGGCACAGGAGGTGAGTCAAGTGATCCCCGCACTTGATTCCGCCAGCACAAAGATTCAGGCTGTGGGCACAGTCGTTGCCCGCCGTACACAGACTAAGTGGAGAGAGTTGGCAGAGGTGATGGGATCTCACATCCTGGTGTGCTACCAGAGTCGGTATCCTGAGATCACCCTAGACCCGGTAGTTGATGGGCCCCTTGAGATGTGTGAGGAGGCGGCAAAGGATGAAGTTGAGGACCTCGCGAAGCATGTCAGTGCACAGTTCGCTCGCGATTGAGGCCGATGACCCTAAGGCGGGGCACCTTTGTATCCGGGGCTTGCCCCTTTGTAGATAATCCTTTATGAATTTGAATTCATGTTCTGTATCTTGACTTTATCTAGTGCTTCTCACCTTGTCGACCCGGGTCCTTAGCAGCATAAGGGCCTGAAGAACCTTGCTAACTTTGTTAGTTTCTAGGACCCAACGATCGCACACTTGACGTAGCCGCTATGCGTCATTTGACGTCCTGCTTATGGAACCCCTTAGAGGCTCCCTGGTAGGTGCGGCCAACTAGTTGGGCACGCCTACCACTTAGACACAAGATGTCATCGACAGGCCCCCAGCAGAGTGAGGGAGCATGGGTAGTTGGCACATGGGGAGCGCCGGACCCCCTGGGGAGCGCCGAACTTGAAGGTTAATGCATGGTCGTCATCGAAGAGGTCTCCCACGGCGATGGGTACAAGGCAACCGCCAAAACGAGACGACACCCACCGTCAACGTGAAGAAACATCGACGGCGGGCCCCCTGAGAGGTGCCGGAGCTGGTTGCTTTGGCGGCGTCCACCATCAATGCTAAGAACGTCATAGATGGGCCCCCTGGGAGGTGCCGAAGTTGGATGCTTCGACGGCACCCACCATCAACATGAAGAAACATTGACGGCGGGCCGCTTGGGAGGTGTCGGAGCTAGATGCTCCGGCGGTGCCCACCATCATCGCTAAGAACATTGACGGCGTGTCCGCTGGGGGGTGCTGGAGCTGGATGCTCCAGCAGTGCCCACCATCAATGCTAAGAACATCTATGGTGGCCCCCCTGGGAGGTGCCAGAGCTAGATGCACCAGCGGCGCCTACTATAAACGTGCAGAACGACGACGACGGGCCCCCTAGGAGGTGCCAGAGCTAGATGCTTGTAACACCCTAAATTTTCGCATCCTGCATTGCATACATGATCATGCATTAAATATTAGTGGGATAAAAGAAAAATAATAAAACATAAAAAGATGGAGCATATATATATACAAATGTATGTAGCAAAAGAAGAAATAGAAAATAATAATTATATCCTAAAACCTGTAATAGGGAATAAGTATAAAAATAATAATAATAATATATAAAAAGAAATATATAAATAAAATATATAATAATAAATATATATATGATAAATGTATAAAAGATATAAATGAATAATATATATATATATAATAAGAAATATATATAAAAAGTAAATGAATAAAATAAATACGATAAATAATAATAATAATAATAAAGTAAAATAAATAAATATAAATTATAAAATAATAATAATACTAAATGAAAAAAAAGAAAAGAAAAAAAAAACCAAAAGGGAACCGCTGGCCAGGCGGCCGAGCCAGCCCAGCCAGCCAGCCCCGACCCCCGCTGGGCACGCGCCCCGCCGCCCGGCATGGTCCCCACCCCGCCCCAGCGCGCCGTACCGCGCCAGCCGCGAGGCGCCCGGGCCCCGGCACGGCCTCCCCCGCTGACGCGACGCCTGCGCCCAGCCTCCCCAGCCCCGCCTCACGGCCCCCGCGCCTGCCCCGGTCGACCCCACGCCCGCACGCGTGCCCCACTGCCTTGGCCCCCGCGCCGCGCGGCTCGCGCCACCGACGCGCTGCCCCGCTGGGCCCCGCTTCGCGCGCGCGCCCGGCCCGCTCCCGCTGCTCCCGCGTGGCTCGCCCGACGCCCCGGACCCCACCCGCTTGGTCCGCCGAACCACGCACCGCCGAAAAACTCCGCTCCCGCCCGATTTTCCGGCTACGCTCCCGCCCCGACCCCGCCGATTTTCGCGCTGACCGCTCCGGATGCCCGCTCGATCCCAACTCCCAGCGCCGACCCTAGCCGCCCCTATAAAAAGGACCATAGGTCCTCGTGAGTTCCCCCGATCCAGCAAGCCCCGCCGCCGGTACAGAGGAGAAAAAGAACACCAGAAGGCTGCGCCGCCAGGGGAAGAAAAGGAAGAAAAAAAAAGGGGAAGAAGAGGAAGAAAAAGAGGAGGGTGCCACCGTCCGCCGGAGATCGTCGCCGTCGTCGTGCCGCCGAGGGACTGCTGTGCCATCCACTTCGTCTATGCGTCGCATTCGTTTCGCGACCGTCAAGCCGTCAGATCTACGGTAGGCCATGTTCCCGATGCGAATTTTGGCGGCGCATTAGATCTAATAGACATAAATTGATTTTAGTTGCACCATAATTTTATTTTCAGCAGCATTAATCCACCCTAAAACCCCCGTAAACTCGTATGAACACGTATGAACTAGTTGCATCTAATTAATAGACAACCGTAGTTAATTAATTATTGTACCTTGCATGCATGCATATCATCACATGTTGATTAATGTGTGTGCATCATATTGATTTGTATGAATATTCTTGTATGTGTGATCACGAGTAGAGGGAAGTGCTCAAGAGATCGTGTACGAAGATTTTCAGAATCAAGATTTCAAAGCAGTTGAGCAACCCTATCCGCCGGAGCAAGGCAAGTGTCCTTAAAGCATATTGATCCTGTTTTAAATAAATGTTTTGTTTGCAAAACTGCATGCTGTGTCAATTTGATGGGAATCCTATGGTAGGAAGTTTACTAGATTTGTTAAACCAACCTTGTCACCTGGAATTTATGGTAGAGAGTCGGGAAGGGTTTTTACCTTTTTGCTTCGCTTAATTAATTGGGATGGAAAAACCAACACTACACATTTAATTATGCATGAATGATATTCTGGTTAACATGAACTGGTCAATATGGTATGATAATGGGTGATCTAAGCAAGCCTGGTATGTGGATGGGTTGGATGTTATGGTGGTTTGCTTGCTTTAGATCTAAGGACCGGTTCATGCGAGAATAAGACAGGACTACAATGCCACCACGAGGCCAAGTATGGGTGCGGCGTAGCTGATTAATTAGGGCTTTGCTAGTGCTGTTTGGACCATTGTGGATGCTCGGGGAAGGGGTAGTCGGATTGGGTTTGTTGATGATTGGTGGGACTACCCTGGGATCTGAATGGCTTAAGAGGGGGCCCTTGGTTGAAGATGTGCTCAGTTGGAGGCATCACCACCGGTGAAACCTCAGTGGGGTCTAAATAGGCTAGTAATCCCTTTGTAAAGGCTATTTTGTGATCTCTTGGCCATACACCAAAGGAAGTGTAATTGGCATAAGGGAGGTTCTTTAGTCGCCGACGGGTGATGAAATCACAAACACGTGGGTAAAGTGGTACAAACTCTGCAGAGTCTATTAAAACTATCATGATAGCCGTGCTCCCGGTTAAGAGCGCCTGGATGACCTACATGATTAGAGGGAAATTGGGATTTGGGATGGTTATGGTTTGGTAATGGTTATAGTTGACATTATGATTATGGTTATGGTTATGGATGGAATTATGGTTTATGACATTGATTATGGTTATTGGTAATGGTGAATTATGGACTGGTATTATGGTATTATTTATGGTTTATGATGGGTTTACTTCACATAATATGATATATTGCTTTTCAAATGTTTTACTGTACTTTTCAGCACTTTGCCATTATTATTGTCGTCATTTGAATCAGCCACATGTCATACTTTCCACACTTGCTGAGTACGACGTGTACTCACTCTTGCAATCCCCCACCCAACAGTTGCAGGTCAGAATTGTGAGTTTAATGGCGATAATGCGGAGATCTAGGCCGTGTCTACCGTCAACCTTGCCTGTGGTGTTGCATGGAGCTGCGCTATCCCCTTTTGCTTAGTTTGCTTAGTTGCTTAATTAGTTTATATCCGCTGCATTAGTTGAACTTATCATTAATATACATTAGAGCTTGTATTCGAGGATTTAATGAATTATGTAATAAGAGTACTTATTTAATAATTTGAGATGTGGTAATTATCTGGTTATCATTTGTGAATCACTCGTGTATGTGTGTTGAACATCCTGGGCACACATATGAGTTAGCTTGGTTCAATTTTCGGAACCGGGCGTCACAGATTGGTATCAGAGCCACAGGTTTGACCGTAAGACGCAGCCTAGATAGAATGGACACTTTAGAGCACATAGGAGCACTCAGGAATCGATTTGATATTGTTGGTGTGCTGTTTGATATATATATTGGTTGCTTGTGTGCTTAATAGAGGATTTTGGGATGCTTTAGCATGCCATGTCCACCCAGGCTAGTATAGCTAGTTGGTTAGCTTCATATCCCTTGATGCATACAGTTGGGGACGTTTCTAAATTCTCACCTATTGCTTTTCTCTAGATGGTGAGGACTCGCAACCAGAGGGATGCCAATGATGAGGAGGAGAACAATGGAGTACCTCAGAACAACATCGGACAAGGACCTGCTCATGGAGCCATCAATATTGAGCAGCTATTGGCCATGCAAAACCAGCTCATGCAGACCATGATACAAACTATGGGACAGCTGCAGGCTGGCAATATCAACAATCAGCCCCACATGCCTCCACCGCCACCCCCGCCTCCTCATGACCGATTGGGAGAGTTTATGAGGACTAGGCCGCCAACCTTTGCTCAAGCTGCTGACCCTATGGATGCTGATGATTGGCTCAAGACCGTGGAGAAGAAACTTGCTATTGTCCAATGCAGTGACGGGAGAAGGTCCTATTTGCTTCTCATCAACTCGTTGGAGCAGCCGCCGATTGGTGGGATTCACTATGCAATGCTCATGAGAATCAAGAGAGGATCACCTCGGCGGAATTCAAAGAGAACTTCCGTTCTCATTATGTGCCGGAAGGTGTTATGATCTTGAAGAGGCAAGAATTCGAGAACTTAAGGCAAGGAAGATCAAGCGTGAGTGAATATCTCAACAAGTTCACTCAACTCTCAAGGTATGCGCCCGAGGATGTTAGTCGAGATAGCCGGAAGCAATATTTGTTCATGAGAGGCCTCAACAATGAGATCCAAGTGCAACTACTCAACTGCGATTATGCCAATTTCCAGAAGCTTGTGGACAAAGCAATTGTGGTTGAGAATAAGATCCGTGAGATGGAGCAAGAGATTAAGAGGAAGGCGCCATATCAAGGACAACAACAAGGAAGTAGTGTGCACCCTCACCTTGCACCACCCAATGTGCCTCATTACAGCTCCACTATTCCTGCTCAGCGCCCTGATTTTGCACCACGCCCAACTCAGTTTGTGCAGCAGCGCCCTGTTATGCAAGCAATGCCTTATGCACCTCGTGCTGATTTTCCTGGAGCCAATGTTCAAAACCAAGCTCGTCCCAATAATTCTGGTGGAGTCAAGAGGTGCTATACTTGTGGAGAAGCTGGACACTTTGCGAATCAATGTCCTAAGTCAGGCCTTGGTCAAAGAAGCAATGCGCCGAGGCAAAACCCAAGACCCAATGGAGGACAACCACAAGGAAGCCGTGGACAGCAAAATTTTGCTCGTGGCAATGTGAACCATGTCTCCACGGAGGATGCTCAACAAACGAATGACGTGGTCATTGGTATGTTTCTTGCTAACTCCAACCCCGCGACTATGTTATTTGATTCTGGAGCATCGCATTTATTCATTGCATCGAAGTATGTTACCAAGTATAGTTTGCCTATCTCTCATATGAAGTCTACTCTATTGGTTAAGTCTCCTAGAGGAGAGATGAGGACAAATATAGTATGTCCAAAAGTAAGCCTTAAAATTAGGGGGGTAGACTTCTCGCCAACCTCATCGTTTTGGATTCACAAGGAATAAGAGGATCCGTTGGTGCAAGGTGCAATGGAACCACCATACGAAAGTCGAAGCTACGTGGGAACGTGAAGAAGACCTGAAGGCAGAATTCCCTCACCTTTTCTCCACGCTATCGAATCTCGAGGACGAGATTCATTTTAAGGGGGGTAGAATTGTAACACCCTAAATTTTCGCATCCTGCATTGCATACATGATCATGCATTAAATATTAGTGGGATAAAAGAAAAATAATAAAACATAAAAAGATGGAGCATATATATATATACAAATGTATGTAGCAAAAGAAGAAATAGAAAATAATAATTATATCCTAAAACCTGTAATAGGGAATAAGTATAAAAATAATAATAATAATATATAAAAAGAAATATATAAATAAAATATATAATAATAAATATATATATGATAAATGTATAAAGATATAAATGAATAATATATATATATATAAGAAATATATATAAAAAGTAAATGAATAAAATAAATAAGATAAATAAATAATAATAATAATAATAAAAGTAAAATAAATAAATATAAATTATAAAATAATAATAATACTAAATGAAAAAAAAAAAGAAAAAAAAACCAAAAGGGAACCGCTGGCCAGGCGGCCGAGCCAGCCTAGCCAGCCGGCCCCGACCCCCGCTGGGCATGCGCCCCGCCGCCCGGCATGGGCCCCACCCCGCCCCAGCGCGCCGTACCGCGCCAGCCGCGAGGCGCCCGGGCCCCGGCACGGCCTCCCCCGCTGACGCGACGCCTGCGCCCGGCCTCCCCAGCCCCGCCTCTCGGCCCCCGCGCCTGCCCCGGCCGACCCCACGCCCGCACGCGTGCCCCGTCGCCTTGGACCCCACGCCACGTGGCTCGCGCCACCGACGCGCTGTCCCGCTGGGCCCTGCTTCGCGCGCGCGCCCGGCCCGCTCCCGCCGCTCCCGTGTGGCTCGCCCGACGCCCCGGACCCCACCCGCCTGGGCCGCCGAACCACGCATCGCCGAAAAACTACGCTCCCGCCCGATTTTCCAGCTACGCTCCCGCCCCGCCCCTGGGTCCCACGCCCCGGCCCCGCCGATTTTCGCGCTGACCGCTCCGGACGCCCGCTCGATCCCAACTCCCAGCGCCGGCCCTAGCCGCCCCTATAAAAAGGACCGTAGGTCCTCGTGAGTTCCCCCGATCCAGCAAGCCCCGCCGCCGGTACAGAGGAGAAAAAGAACACCAGAAGGCTGCGCCGCCAGGGGAAGAAAAGGAAGAAAAAAAAAGGGGAAGAAGAGGAAGAAAAAGAGGAGGGTGCCACCGTCCATCGGAGATCGTCGCCGTTGTCGTGCCGCCGAGGGACTGCTGCGCCATCCACTTCGTCTACGCGTCGCATTCGTTCCGCGACCGTCAAGCCGTCAGATCTACGGTAGGCCATGTTCCCGATGCGAATTTTGGCGGCGCATTAGATCTAATAGACATAAATTAATTTTAGTTGCACCATAATTTTATTTTCAGCAGCATTAATCCACCCTAAAACCCCCGTAAACTCGTATGAACACGTATGAACTAGTTGCATCTAATTAATAGACAACCGTAGTTAATTAATTATTGTACCTTGCATGCATGCATATCATCGCATGTTGATTAATGTGTGTGCATCATATTGATTTGTATGAATATTCTTGTATGTGTGATCACGAGTAGAGGGAAGTGCTCAAGAGATCGTGTACGAGGATTTTCAGAATCAAGATTTCGAAGCGGTTGAGCAACCCTATCCGCCGGAGCAAGGCAAGTGTCCTTGAAGCATGTTGATCTTGTTTTAAATAAATGTTTTGTTTGCAAAACTGCATGCTGTGTCAATTTGATGGGAATCCTATGGTAGGAAGTTTACTAGTTTTGTTAAACCAACCTTGTCACCTGGAATTTATGGTAGAGAGTCGGGAAGGGTTTTTACCTTTTTGCTTCGCTTAATTAATTGGGATGGAAAAACCAACACTACACATTTAATTATGCATCAATGATATTCTGGTTAACGTGAACTAGTCAATATGGTATGATAATGGGTGATCTAAGCAAGCCTGGTATGTAGATGGGTTGGATGTTATGGTGGTTTGCTTGCTTTAGATCTAAGGACCGGTTCATGTGAGAATAAGCCAGGACTACAGTGCCACCACGAGGCCAAGTATGGGTGCGGCGTAGCTGATTAATTGGGGCTTTGCTAGTGCTGTTTGGACCATTGTGGATGCTCGGGGAAGGGGTAGTCGGATTGGGTTTGTTGATGATTGGTGGGACTACCCTGGGATCTGAATGGCTCAAGAGGGGGCCCTTGGTTGAAGATGTGCTCAGTTGGAGGCATCGCCACCGGTGAAACCTCAGTGGGGTCTAAATAGGCTAGTAATCCCTTTGTAAAGGCTATTTTGTGATCTCTTGGCCATACACCAAAGGAAGTGTAATTGGCATAAGGGAGGTTCTTTAGTCGCCGACGGGTGATGAAATCACAAACACGTGGGTAAAGTGGTACAAACTCTGCAGAGCACCAGAAATGTGTGAAACATCGACGGTAGGCCTCTTGGGAGATGCCAGAACTATATGCTCCGGCGGCACCATAAATGTGTTGGAAGTCGAGGGTTGGTCCCCTGGGAGGTGCCGAAGCTGGATGCTCTGACAGCGCCCGCCATCAACACTAAGAATGTCGACGGCGGGCCCCCACGAGGTGCCGGAGATGGATTCTCCAGCTGCGCCCACCATCAATGCTAAGAAACGTCGACGATGCGCCTCTTGGGAGGTGCTAGAGCTTGATGCTCCGACGCCATCCATCATCAACATGAAGAACGTCGGCAGGCCCCCTCGAAGACATGAGACCAGAGAAACCTTATTAGCAACAAGACCGGAACGGGAGAGGGTAACCATGAATCGGCGCTTGTTGCCAATATGTAGAACAGCATCGATCGGCCCATTGGTAGGTGCCAGAGCTGGACGCTCCAGCGGCACCCATTGTCTCGTGTAGAAAATGTCAATGGAGGGCCCCCTAGGAGGTGCTGGAGCTGGATGCTCCAGCAGCGCCCACTACCAACATGAAGAACATCGATGACGGGCCCCACGGTAGGCGTGAACTCTGTCTTGTATGTCCTGCACACACAACAAAGGAGGAGTAATTATACTCATCGGTCACCCTGTCTTCTTTTTAGTTTTGTTATGTCTTACAGTCTTGGGCTAGTACGCGGGGCTTGGGTATTTCGGTGCGCTAGTGTTCGAAGCCCGACTCCCGCCCGTTGATGACTTATACATCATAGATGAAAATTCGCAAGCGTACGGAGAAACCGCTGTAGCACTTCCCATAAAGAGTATTCCCAAGTGTATCGAATCCAAAGAACGTGTGTGCTAATCTTCTAACTAGTTCACTCAAGGACACAAAGCTTGGTGGTAGGCAAGGTATAGAGTGGATTTATTAAGAGAGTGGGCTCTTAGTCATAGCAAGTCGATCAATAGCAGCTTGCATCGGGCACGGGCTCACCCTGGTCTGCAAGGCGACTCCTGCCAAGAGCCTACGTCGTAGTCGAATGTGGAGGATTACAACGGACAGATAGGCCTGTCACCACCTACCTCGACAACCCGTGGACTACGAGATAATCAAAGGTAACATCAAGCATAGACACCACGCCTACACTATTGATTACTTCCCTAACCTCTCTAGCAAAGATTAGGGCCTCTAAATGAATAGAGCAATGAACGAACATGCAACAAAGGAATTAACTCGCTTGAATTAAATAAATGAGCTCAAATGGAAGTCATGTACCTTACTTGAGATGGAAAGAACAACCGAGGTACAAGGGTGGAGAGGGTTCGACAAGCCCAGACCCTATCCTTAAGTGGAAAAAGTCCGACAAGACGAAGCCTCCTCCTCCTCTTTCCTCGGCTTCTTATGGAGCTTGGTAAGGATAAAAAGTGGCTCACTTGCAATTCACATGTTACTAAGTCAAAAACGAGATCCTCATGAGAAGACCATGGAACAAAAATCAATGAATTAAGAAATTCTTGTGCACTTATTATGGATGGCGGATGATGAATGATGATGATGACTCCGAATTGATCACACTCTTTTTTTTTGTGCAAGGATGAAGTATGGCTACTTATTGGCTCTTTTTTTTGAATTCTCTCTTTTTTTAAAACCTCTTATAGCCATGCCTTCTACTCCTTTTGTGCATCTTTTTATTCAGAAATGATTTTGCAAAATTTGCATGGAGTATCTTTTAATGGTGGGTGTGTGAAAATCATTAAATATGGTGGAGTGCACAAGAAATTCCTAGTCAAAGCTTTCATGCGAGTCACTCAAAAGGGTCAGGAGTTTGACAAAGTTCAATAAAAAAACAAAGTGTCATATGCATGATGTTTTTAATATTTTTATCATATGGCCTTGGTGAGCATTTTAATTCTAATGAGAGGATGACAAAAATCTGAGGACTTTCAAAAATTGCAATACCAAAATTCAATTCCAGCATGGAGAGTTTCCAAGTTTCACTCATTTACCATATCACACCAATCAAATACTTAGATGACATGTTTTTCCTAAATTAATATGTGGTTAAAGAACATGGTGATGAAATCAAAATGAGGTTTAGACATATTCCATTCTCTAGAAAGATTTGATATGCAAAACTGCACAATTTTAATTTCCAATGAGTTGACTTTTAATGATATTATCATGCATCATCAAATTCAACTCAAAAATCAGGTATAGAGGGATAAGAGGTGAGAAAGCGCAAACCATCGCCTTAATGAAGAAGGTTAGGTCAAGCCATCATGGCTTCATCGAATCTTCTCGTGGTCCTGCCCTAAATTGTTCTTTCATGATGGTCTTGGCATGTTGCACTTTGGGAGGCATGTGGGACTTCCCCCACACTTGTTCTTGTACCTGTCTTTATTTGACACGAAAACATGGAAAAGTGAAGACTCTACCAGCCTTACCAACACCAGTGAGTGACAATTTATTTGACATAGGCACTTCATATGATGGAATTAAAATAAGCGCCTAAGTCCTAAGTAGGAAAGTATTTATGATATTCTACATATTACTTCTCTCCTACTTAGCCAAATGGGGATAGTAGGATGATTGGAAAGGAGTGGTGAGGGTTGGAGTTTTATTTATTGGATATGAAAAATTTAACCAAACTTCAAGGATAGGCTTTAAAGTCAATTAAATTGACTATGTCTTCCTCTTTGTCCAACTTTTCTTTTAGTTCTAAAAAGATCTTGCGATGGAGCCCATTTACTTTGAATAGATGACCTTTATCATTTCAGAATGTAATTGCTCCATGAGATGAAGTATCTACCTTAGTATAGGGACCTTCTCATTTGCTTTTTAGTTTCCCATGTCACAAAAGTTTGACTTTTTGAAAAGTATGACTTTGTCTCTAGGCTTGAACTCCTTAGGCGTAATTATTTTATTGTGTCACCTCTTTGTTTTCTCTTTATAGATCTTGGCACTTTGGTACGCCTTATCCCTTCATTCTTTTGGTTAAGAGATTTGCATCTTGCGCAACTTTCCAGCTCCGTGGAGATCCATGTTCAAATTCTTGATAGCCCAATACGCTCTATGTTTCAATTCTACGGGTAAATGACAAGTTTTCCCATAAATAATTTGAAAATGTGGCATTCCAATGGGTGTCTTATTGGCGGTACGGTATGCCCAAAGTGCATCGGGTAGTTTGTTCTTCCACCCATTCCCCATCTCAAAGACGGTCTTTTGCACAATATTCTTGATTTGTTTGTTTGAATCTTTTGCTTGACCACTTGTTTGGGGATGGTACGGAGTAGCAATGTTATGACTAACACCAAGCTCCCTCAGAAAGCTTCGGATGGTCTTATCAATGAAATGAGACCCTCCATCACTTATGACCATTCGGGGAGTTCCAAACCATGAGAAAATGATCTCATGAAAATTTTCCGAGCGGTCTTAGCATTGGCATGTTTGCGTGGTAATGCTTCTACCCATTTGGACACATAATCTACGGACACCAGAATATACTCGCAATCATAGGACACTAGAAAAGGTCCCATGAAGTCGATCCTCCACACATCAAATAATTCTACTTGGAGATTGTAGGCATCGCATTACGAGCAGTGATTCCACCATGCTTTTGGCATTTCTGACATCTTTGAACGAATTCCTTTGTATCTTCATACATTGAGGGCCAAAAGAATCCGCTTTGCTAGATCATTGCCTGAGTACAGTAAACACCGTAGTGCCTACCATAGGGGGCCGCATGGCATCTTTCGGTTATTTTGGTGCCTTCGACTGTTGGGAAGCGCCTTCTAAGTAACCCATCAGAAAATACCCTATGGAGGTATGGTTCATCCCACATGTGACGTCGACTCTCGAGATGAGTTTTTTCTTATCCTACCTTGGTGGTATGTACCTCGTAACCATGAAGTTTAAGATGTTCGCATACCAAGGGTTAGAGTCGATAACCTTGAGCAACATATCATCACGTAGGAATCATTGATGGGTATGTCCAGTGTATTTGGGATTTCCATATGTGAGAGGTGATTAGCAATAGAATTCTTTACTCCCTTTTTATCCCTTGTTCTCCAAGTCAAATTCTTGGAGTAGGAGAATCCATTGGATTAGCCTAGGTTTAATATCTTTCTTGGTGAGCAAATATTTCAAAGTAGCATGGTTTGTGTAGACTATGACTTTTGCTCCAACCAAGTATGATCTAAAATAAGACAACTGCTAGGAGCTCCTTTCAGTTGTGGTATAGTTAAGCTAAGCTCCTATTAGAGTCTTGCTAGCGTAGGCTATTGCATGATGATTCTTATATTTGATTTGGCCAAGGATCGTGCCAACGCCATAATCACTAGCATCACACATGATTTCGAAATGCAGCGTCCAATCAGGGGGTTGAATAATTGGAGTTGTGAGGAGTGCCTTCTTGAGGATGTAAAAAGATTGGTGACACTCATCATCAAAATCAAAGGGCACATCCTTAGCTAATAGGCTAGTGAGGGGTGTAGCGATTTTGGAAATATCCTTGATAAATCATCGGTAGAACCCCACATAGCCTAAAAAGCTACATATACCCTTAATGTTGGTGGGAGCTGAAAGCTTTTCAATAACTTCAATTTTGGCTTTATCCACCTCAATCCCACTTTCGGACACCAAGTGTCCTAAGACGATGCCTTCACGGACCATAAAATGACACTTTTACCAATTTAGCACCAGGCCCTTCTCTTGGCATCTTTGTAAGCCCCTGTCTAGGTTCTCAAGATAATGATCAAAAGATTTTCCATAGATGAAAAAGTCGTCTATGAAAACTTCTATGATTTACTCGATCAAGTCTGAGAAAATAGACATCATGCACCTTAGGAATGAAGCGGGTGCATTACACAACCCAAACGACATTCGCCGATAGGCATGTTCCATAAGGGCATGTGAAGGTGGTCTTACATTGATCATCGGGATGGATGGGAATTTGATGGTAACCAGAATACCTATCAAGGAAACAAAAGAAGGAATGTTTCGCTTGCCGATCAAGCATTTCATCAATAAAAGGCAGAGGAAAATGATCCTTCATTGTTGCCTTGTTGAGTTTTCTGTAGTCAATACACATCCTCCACCCTGTGATGGTCCGTTGAGTAATGAGTTCATTCCTCTCATTTCAAATGATCGTTATTTCTCCTTTTTTGGGCACTACTTTGATAGGGATATCCCACAAACAGGATAAATTATCCCAACATGCAAGAGTTTCAAGACCCCCTTCTTGACAACCTCATGCATAGCATTGTTCAACCTCCTTTGAGGTTCCCTAGATGGTGTGCTTAATGGGTCGGTAGGAATGTGATGGGCGCAAAGAGCGGGGCTGATTCCCTTAAGGTCTTGGAGTCAGTAGCCTAGGACGGATCTATGATTTTCTAAGACGGTGATGAGTTTGGCAGTTTCATTTTCTGGAAGCTTGTCACTTATGATGATAGGATCTTTCGCATCACCATGTAGGAAAGCATAGTGTATGCCTGGAGGTAGGGTTTTCAACTCAATCGGGTGCTTTTTTGATGGCTCTTCTTTGGGCAAATCAAATGTCTCCTGCAATTCATCCTCTTCTTGGATGAATTGTTCTTCTTCTTCATTTTCAGGAGAGTCTAAGAATTGAAGGGCCATGGCTTCCTCGATTGGCTCATTCTCGGGGAGAGGTTCTGATAATGTGTTCTTGGATCGCAGAATGGGAATAGAAAACTTCCTCCCTCTGAGTCTAACATATAGGCTACCTTTTGAGGGTGCATCCACGAGTAATTTATCAATGGGTAGCCCTATTATTACATTGAAGTCTTGGACTTTGAAGATATCAAAATAGTGGCAGAACTTGATGTTCTCGTGTCTTATAAACATTTTCTAAAATCCCATATCCTTCTTTGATATTCCCATAGGAGTCTCTGAAGGACTTTCTTGTTGGAGCCTAGGGTAGATCACCCAAAGTGGCTAAAGCACAATTCTCGGAAATGATATTGGCTCCAACAGTGGGATTATAAAGGATGTCCACCATTACCCCTCGAATAAGACATCGAATGGTTGGTGGATTGAGGTCAAATCCTTGATCGTTTCCTGAAGGAATTTTCCTTTGGGCGGATCAAGGAGTGAGGGATATAATGATGGTTTCCTTCCATAACAATACTTCGAGACATTCCCAAAATCTTCAAAAAAATCTTCCTCGAAGCACAATGGAAACTCCGAAGGTCGAACTTCTTCTTCCTTCGGTGTCTGTGGTTCGTGTGAGGATTTCATAGTCACAACTTGAGATGAACATGGTATGTGTTTCGAAGTGACTATGGGGGAATCCTCATGTCTCGACTCGGCTTCCTATTGAGGAGGTTCATTAAGATCGGCGATGAATAATGTATATTCAAAAATGTGTTCTAGAATTTACCTTCCTTCATTCAGTGTCTTATGGAAGTAAGAGCCTCCAACCGTTATGTCAAGATATATGGCAAAATCCTTGTCAAGCCCGAAACAAAAATGTTGTAATAACACATGTTCGGGAATGGACAAGTCCGGGCCTGATTTGGTTAGCAATGAGAATCTAGCCCAGGCTGCACCTATAGATTCCTTCCCAACTTGCTGAAAGTTGAGAATTTCCCTTCGTGGAGAGGCAACTTGGGAGAGTGGAAAGAATGCAAGACAAAAATTTTCTCGTAGTTCTTTCCATTTTCCATTTGCACTCCCAACGGTATTAGTGTACCACTGCTTTGCTCTTCCCTTGAGGGAAAAGGGAAACAATTTCCACTTAAGGGTTTCTTGTGTCATGTCCTTGATTAGAAGGCATGAACAAAATTTCTCAAACTCTCGCAGGTGATGGTAGGGATTCTCACAATCCGTCCTTGAGAAGGATTGTTTCTGAACCATGGCTATAAAGCGAGGGTGAAGTTCATAACTAGTTGAGCAAATGGGATCCGCTGATGGTGGAGGCTCATAGAACTCACCCTTAGGAGCAGATAGAGAAAGAATGGTGGGTAAATCCATAGTTTAGATGGTAGATAGATAAGGAATAAAATTAAAAAAATACAAGGGTGAACAATTATTGAATATCAACAGCAACAGTTCCCCGACAACAGCGCTAGAAATGCTTGTCGACAACTGGTAAGTCATAGATGAAAATCCGCAAGCGCATGGAGAAACCACTGTAGCACTTCGCCTTAAAGAGTATTCCCAAGGGTATCGAATCCAAGGATTGTGTGTGCTAATCTTCTAACCAGTTCACCAAAGGACACAAAGCTTGGTGGTAGGCAAGGGATAGAGTGGATTTCCTAAGAGAAGGGGCTCTAATTGAAAGCAAGTCGATGAATAGCAGCTTGTATTGGGCAAGGGCTCACCCTGGTCTGCCATGCGACTCCCGCCAAGAGCCTACGTTGTAGTCGAAAATGGAGGATTACAACGGATAGATAGGGATGTCACCACCTACTACCTACCTCTACAACCTGTAGACTACGAGATAATCAAATGTAACGTCAAGCCTAGACACCACGCCTACGCTATCGATTAAATCCCTAACCTCTCTAGCAAAGACTAGGGCCTCTAACTGAATAGAGCAATGAACGAGCAAGCAACTAAGGAATTAACTTGCTTGAATTAAATAAATGAGCTCAAATGGAAATCATGTACCTTACTTGAGATGGAAAGAACTGACAAGGTACATGGGTGGAGAGGGTTTGACAAGCCCAAAGCCTATCCTTAAGTGGAAGAAGCCCAACAAGTCGGAGCCTCCTCCTCCTCCTCTTCCTCACTCTCTCCCCATTTTCTAAGCACTTGGGCAGCACTACGCCTTTGGAGTGATGTACTATCTTGACGGTTTTTATACACCAGTTTCACCCATCAATATAACTCAATCATGTAAAGGAATTATCATTTCTTGCACACATCACCTTTCTATTTAACCTATTTCCACATGTCCTTGGAGAAAGTAGTGCATGCAGGGATTCTATGCAGAAAAGAAGTTGTCGGTACCCTAAAAACCACACACCCCTTGAGGTTACAAAGATTTCGAAGGAAAGCCATCTACTTGGGTTGAAGACCCTCGGAGGCCCACTTGTCAGACATGACCGGACCTGCTTCTCCAACATGGTTAATCCCTGGGTCGCCACGTGTACTGCCAAACTGGAGCTACCGCCCACAAGGGGGAAGCTCTGGGCCAGGTACCGAAACGGCACCTCTGGACTTAACCCAGGACCGAGAGAAGCTCCGGAGTTGACATGTGACTGGTAGCCCCGGAGCTACCTGCTTCCCACAGCAAGCTCCGGAGCCGCCACGTGTCCAATCGTCGGACCTGCCAGCCTCTAACCTCCGGAAGACCTTGTAACGGCTCCGGATCTTCAAAGAAGAGCCAAGGACTTCAAGACCCGATTAAGTGTCATTAATGCCATATTAATGACACTTAAACGGAGGATCTTAACACCAGTAACAGCACTGTTGGAGCCCGTTACAGGATCATTAACAGCAATTAATCGTGTATCAATACTAGTAACCGCCGGGGCCACATGTCGGGCCAGGCTAGCTTGTAATGGCCTGTCTTTGTACTATAAGAGGACAGGCCGACGATACACTCAGGGACGTTCACAGACGAACTCACACACCCGATACACTCATGACAAGCTAATACAACACCAACACACCCGTGGAGTAGGGTATTACGCTCAGGCGGCCCGAACCACGTAAACTCTTGTGTCTCCTGTGTCAAACTCCTATTCACCTTCTTGAATCTCCGCGCGCCCACACCGAACTTCAAACTCTCCAATCACTTTAGCAGTGTAGGGAGATCTGCCGGCTCCAACAGTCGACAGTTGGCGCGCCAGGTAGGGGGGCGCCTGAGATTTTCGAGAATGGTGAACTCCGCGGCTGGATCATCCAACGGCCAACCTGCTGCTCAGGCTGTTGGGGGTAATCCCTCCAACAGGCAGCCACCAGCAGGAGCCTCAGCACCAGCAGGAGTCACACACCCACCACCGCCGCCTCCTCCAGCAAACCAAGCTGGACAACGCGATGGTGCACCGGCGTCCATCACGGCGTCGGCGAGTCATGACAACCCAGAACACGCGCTCCATGCAGCGCGTGCTCTTCTTCAATGTCCACCACCTCCGGATGCATCTCGAGATGCAATGGAGCAGTGGAGGGCTGATGTGGAGCATTTGGTCGCAGCAGCGGCCGAACGCCTCAACAACCAGGGTCCTCCTCCTTCGGGACGAGCCCCGTCGCAGTGGCGTACTTTGTCTGGTAGACTTGGTCCGCACGTCTCCAACAACAGGAGACGAGCTGCGTCACAACAGGTGACGTCACTGCCCTCCGGGGCTCGACGCACTCACACGGTATCTAGGCTTTCGACTCATGACCTCCGGGCAGAGCTTGATCGCCGATACCGCCAGCAGGATGGTCGTGTCCATATTGAGCGTGCTCGTGAAAGACGGGAAGCTCAGGACCTTTCTACTCTGGAAGGGGTAGGAGGAGGCTGTTCAGCCCTAGCCATGCACCTGCGCATGGTTAGATGGCCACAGAAGTTCCGGCCACACCTGCCAGAAAAATTCGACGGGATTGTCAACCCCGCCGAATTCCTTCAGATATACTCCACTGCAATCTTGGCAGCTGGAGGAAACGAGGCCGTGATGGCCAATTACTTTCCAGTGGCCTTAACTGGGACCACCAGGTCCTGGTTTATGAGCCTTCCACCCAACTCTATCAACAGTTGGGAGGAGTTGTGCCGTCAGTTCACTGCCAACTTCGGGAGTTTATACACCCGACCAGGCACTGAACTGGACCTTTTTGTGGTCGTGCAAAAAGGGGGAGAATCTTTGCGGTCCTTCATCCAGAGGTTCTCTCAGGTACGCAACACTATCCCTTCTATCTCAAGCGCTTCTGTCATTGTGGCATTCAGACAGGGCGTACGGGACAAGAAGATGTTGGAGAAGCTGGCGATCAAAGAGATCACCAGTGTCACGGAACTCTTCAGCCTGGCAGACAAATGTGCTAGAGCTGCGGAGGGCCGTGAGATGCACTCCAAACCAGCCTCGGAGGATCACAAGAAATCCTCCAAAGAAGAAGCCACTACCTCCGGGAGTGGCAAGAAGAAAAAGAAGACCAACGGCAAGAAGAAGCCGTCGGCCGGCACATCCAACGTTGCAGCTGCTGCAACTTCGGGTGGCCGGGGGCCATGCCCCGAGAAGCGACCTCGACCGTCTTCTGAAGACGGTGGCAAACCCAAAGTGTGGTTTCCCATTCACAAAACGGGTAGCCACGGTTTGGAAGACTGCCGGGAGGTCCAGAACCTTGCCGAGCGCTACAGCAAGCGCCAGGAAGGATCTCCTTTCCGACAGAAGGAAGGAAAACAGAAGGTCGACGAAGCTCCGGCTAAAGAGGAGTTAGGGTTTCAGGATCCAAAAAAGGTCCTGAAGGCCGTCTACACCTCCGTCGACGATGACTCTGACGTCTCTGACAACGAGCGTCAGAAGACCATGAACACCATTTTTGGTGGATCATGGGATATCACCTCTCGTCGCGTCATCAAGACCATGCGGCGAGATATGGCCGCTGTAGCCCCTACAGTCAGGCCGGAACCACATCGAAAGTGGATGGACACAGCCATCACTTTTGATGCTTCGGACTATCCTCGAAGCATGGTCGGAGCTGGACAGTTACCTTTGATGGTATCTCCCACCATCAATAACATCTAGCTCCATCATGTTATGGTGGATGGAGGTTCGGGGCTGAACCTCATAAGCTTTGAAGCTTTTACCAAGCTTCAACTCCGACCTTCGGATCTCCATCCCTCCCGACCTTTCTCCGGAGTAGGTCCGGGGGCCATTACCCCACTCGGAGCTATTACTCTTCCTGTTACCTTCGGGACACGGGAGAAGTATCGCACCGAGAAGTTGGTCTTTGACGTTGCTCAGATCAACTTACCATTCAACGCCATCTTGGGTAGACCTGCCCTATACAAATTCATGGCAGCTGCTCATTATGGATACCTGGTGTTGAAGATGCCAACACCAGTAGGCGTTCTCCGAATCCGCGGAGATCGCACTGCCGGAGTAACTGCTCTGGAGGAACTCCAAGCACTCACCATGGCGCAAGAGGAGGACTCCAGACAGGAGCAAGCTCTGAAACCCCCAAGCATTCGTCAACGAGGCTCGACCTCTGCACCCCGTATGCAGCCAAGCGGCGACACCGACATTCCCGTCAAAGTCGTCCAAATTGGTTTCGATGCCGCTCAAACCACCCGTATATCGGGAGGGTTGAACGACAAATAGGAACTCGCGCTCATCACTTTCCTCCGGGCTAATGTTGACGTGTTTGCTTGGAAACCGTCACAAATGCCTGGGATCCCCAGGGAAGTGATTGAGCACAATCTGAAGATTTACCCCGATGCTCGGCCTGTGCATCAGAAGCCTCGGAAGCAATCCGTAGAGCGGCAGAACTTCATCCGACAAGAAGTGAAGAAGTTACTCGAAGCCGGATTCATTCGAGAAGTCTTCCATCCAAAATGGCTAGCGAACCCAGTCGTTGTGCCCAAGGCCGGCGGGAAGCTTCGGATGTGCATCAACTACACCACACTGAATAAGGCATGTCCAAAAGATCCATTCCCACTACCTAGAATAGATCAGATAGTGGATTCCACCTCCGGGTGTGAATTACTGTGTTTCCTAGACGCATATTCTGGGTATCATCAAATCAGGATGTCTAGGGAGGATGAAGAGCATACTTCATTCATCACAGTAGATGGATTGTACTGTTACACAGCCATGCCATTTGGTCTCAAGAATGCAGCTTCAACTTTTGTACGAGCCATGTACAAAACTTTTGAAGAACTCATCAGAGACATAGTGGAAGTGTACGTCGATGACATCGTGGTCAAGGTCAAGAACAAGGAGTCCCTCTTAGACACCTTGCGGGCTGTCTTCGACAAGTTGTGGGCCACCCGCACAAAGCTAAACCCAGACAAGTGCGTGTTTGGGGTTAGCTCCGGAAAACTTCTTGGTTTCCTGGTAAGTCACCGGGGCATAGAGGCTAATCCGGCGAAGATAAAAGCCATTGAAGACATGCGGCCACCAATCCGCATCAAAGACGTCCAAAAATTAACTGGGTGTCTAGCAGCCCTCAGCCGGTTCATATCAAGACTGGCGGAGCGGGCACTTCCCTTCTTCAAGTTATTGAGGAAGTCCGTACCATTCCAATGGTCTGAAGAAGCAGAGAAGGCATTCCAGGAGCTGAAACAGTTCCTCACCACCCTACCAATTCTGGTAGCTCCGAACCCTGGTGAGCCTTTGTTGCTTTACATTTCAGCTACTGACGAAGTCGTCAGTATGGTTCTGGTTGCAGAGAGACCGGAACTACCCCATACTCAAGAATCCCGACCCCTTCGAGAGGGTCCGGAGGTTCCTGAAAGCGAGTCTGGGTCCCAGCTCCCAGACTCAAACCCACAAGAAGTCACTTTAGAAGACCCAGACCCCTCTGGGAAGGTCCGGGTCATTTCTGAAGAAGCTCCGGGTTTCTCCAGCCAGAACCCGGAGGTCCTCAAAGAGAATCTGGACCCCTCCGAGAGGGTCCGGATCAATGAAGAGGAAGCTCCGGACCCTTCCGGGAGGGTCCGGACCATTCAACGCCCGGTATACTTCATCAGTGAAGTATTACATGATGCCAAGACTCGATACCTAGAGGTGCATAAGCTGCTTTATGCAGTTCTTATTGCCTTCAGGAAGCTTCGACACTACTTCCAAGCTCACAAAGTCTCAGTAGTGACCTCCTATCCACTTCGAGCAATCTTGCATAATCCCAATTCAACTGGGAATATTGCAAAGTGGGCAGCGGAATTGGTTGAATTTGATCTTGAATTTATTTCAAGACAAGCAGTCAAGAGTCAAGCTTTGACAGATTTTGTGGCAGAATGGACTCCCTCTCCATCAAACCCTGGGGGCCCCAGTGAACAGAAGACGGAGCATCAAGCTCCAACCTTCACCGAGCCTCACTGGACTCTTTACTTTGACGGCTCCATGCAGAAGCAGGGGGCCGGAGCTGGAATCCTTCTCCTCGCACCGACTGGGGAGAAGGTGAAATACATGGTACACCTTGACTTCAAGGCAACCAACAACATGGCGGAGTATGAAGCACTCATCTACGGACTAAAGATGGCACAGTCATATGGTGTCAAGCAACTGCTGGTCAAAAGAGATTCACAGCTCATCATCAAGCAGGTGAAGGGTGAATGCTCCTGCAACAACCTCCAGCTAGCTGCTTACCTCCTAGAAGTCGAGAGGCTTCAGAAGGACTTTGAAGTCCTAGACCTCCACCATGTTCAGCGTGCCCACAACGCTGAAGCCGACGAACACTCGACAAAAGCGTCAACCGGAGCTCCGGCTCCTGACGGAACTTTTGTCCGAAGATTGTTGAAACCCACAGCTCAGCCTGCCGAACTGAGCGAAGGGGGCGAGATCAGCATCCCGAAGCTGACGGTCCCGATGGCCCTGTTACCATGGCAGCCATCAAGGGTCGTAGGTGCTGCCGGGAGCTCCGAGCAACCCAGCACGCAAGACTCAAAAGCTCAAGCTAGCTCCGATGCATGGATGTCGGAGATCCGGAGCTACTTGAAAGACAACATCCTTCCTGATGATGATGTATCCGCTGACCGGATAGTCAGATTGGCTAAAAGATACACGTTGGTAGAAGGGGATCTCTACCGGCGCGGTGCCAACGGCATCCTAATGCGGTGCATCACAAGGGAAGAAGGCTGCGAACTCCTCGCAGAAATCCATGGAGGCGAGTGTGGGAACCACGCATCTTCCCGCACGCTGGTCGGAAAAGCCTTTCGGCATGGCTTCTACTGGCCTACAGCGCTCCAGGGTGCCACTGAGCTGGTGAAGAAATGCGAAGCATGCCAATTTCATGCAAAGCAAATTCATACACCGGCTCAGCCCTTACAAATGATACCTCCTACATGGCCCTTCGCTGTGTGGGGGATGGACATCTTGGGACCCTTCCCAAGAGCCGTCGGAGGTTACAAGTTCCTGTATGTTGCCATTGACAAGTTCACCAAGTGGCCGGAAGCAACTCCAGTTGTGACGATCAACAAGTAATCTGCTATCAACTTTCTGCAATCCATTGTAAGGAGATTCGGAGTCCCAAACAAGATCATCACTGATAATGGGACTCAATTCACAAGCTCCGCATTCCAAGGATATTGCGAAGACCTCGGCATACAAGTTTGCTACGCCTCCGTAGCTCACCCAGCCAGCAATGGCCAAGCCGAGAGAGCAAATGCAGAAATCCTTAAGGGACTCAAAACGCGCACCTATGAGCGTTTGAAGAAACATGGAGCCAACTGGATCGAAGAGCTTCCGCCCACTCTATGGGCCAACAGGACTTCTCCAAACCGGTCAACCGGAGAAACACCCTTCTTTCTGGTGTACGGAGCTGAAGCAATCCTTCCTCCAGAAATCACCTTGGGTTCGCTCCGGGTCCGGACCTTCGACGAAGCCGCGCAGGACCAGCTCCGGCGTGAAGACCTAGACCTCCTCGAGGAGGGAAGGTGCCAAGCAGCTGTTCGGAATGCCCGATATTGCCAAGCTCTACGGCGTTATCACCAGCGGCATGTACACAACCGACAGCTCGAGGAAGGCGATCTGGTGCTACGGAGAATACTATCCAGAGAAGGGTTAAACAAACTCTCCCCCAGCTGGTAGGGGCCCTTCCGAGTGATCAAAGTATCCCGTCCTGGAAGCGTTCGCTTGGCTACTGAGGATGGGACACCTCTCCCGAATCCTTGGAACATCGAGCACCTCTGTAAGTTCTACACTTAATACCACGGAGGTGAGTCTTGAGTAACTTGGGGTGTATGTTATAGAGTCATTGTACAGAGTCGGGTAGTTCCTCCGGGAGAGCAGCCGGACCTTTCCCGAAAGGTCCGCAAAGCTCATGCAACACTTGTCACAGTCTCAGGACTAAAAGTGTAGCTAACTACCCTGGGTCAAACGAGAAACCAAACACACTTAGCCGGGTTCCGTACCCTAAGAGTGTACTTGTTTCCCCTGTACCCCGGACCTATAATGAAAGACATCTTCATGTGAAATAGACTCCACGTGCATTCATTTTGTACAGGCTCAACATTTTTATTTTTCTCTTTCTTGTCTATAACAAAGACGTGCAATTCTTAAGAAATTTTAGTTCGACCGGTTTATATACGATTCGAGTTGTATTGTCAGTTCTTTTGGATTCAAATATCGCTCATGGCCAACTTGCCCGAAAGCCGCCAAGCCAATCTAGGGCCGGAGTGTGCTATCGACTTAGCCTGGTCAAGCACCCTAAGTACGCCACTCTACCTACACCCCGGCAGGCCGAAGTAAGGCGAGTCCATGAACAGTTGAATCTAAGAGAAAAGGCAACGCATCCGGTTGTATTGAAAATCGCGTTCAACTTAAAGTTTTCTTAAGAATCGTAAGCCGCAATGAAATTATAGACAAGGAATGAATTTTACTATTTTTCTTGGCTTAAGTGTGCAGGAAAAATAAACTCTACGTTGATGGAGAGAAGCCGGAGCTAACTAAGCTCCGACTCCCCTAAGGGGGCCAGCCGTCGACGCTGAATATAAGATGGTGAGAAGACCCCGTAAATGGAGTCTGCTGCTAACAAACCAAGTGTTGGCAAAGGTCACTGCCGGAGCTACTCAGTTCCGACACCCCGGAGGACTAACTATCGACGCTCTACGTGTTGATAGAGGCTATTGCCGGAGCTACCAAGCTCCAGCGATGGACAATGCCGGAGCTTCTAAGCTCCGACAACCTCAGGGGACCTTCACTATCGAAGACCGGACCTAAAAGCTACAAGTTCGGAGCAAATGAGTCTTCAACAAAACTCAATATCCTTTTGGTACATGTTCACAATCAAATTGTGTACATCTACCAGGGGGCCAAGTGAAGATAAAGATGTTGAAGACAAAAAGTGAAATTTGCAAAAAAAAATGTGGATTTCATTCATCTGGAGACAAGGGATTACAAAATTGGAAAAGGAAAAGAGAGAAGACAAGTAAAAGGTACAGGGATGGTCCTAGACCCTACGGAAGAACTGAGCGACCTTCTGGGCAACCTCCGACACGTTAGCCCGGGCAACTTCGCCTTCTCCTTCAATGGGACCTTCCAGCACCGGGTCCAGAGGGAACTGGGGATTCCGGCTGGTGTAGCACGTCAGCATGTATTCTGCGACGTTCTTTGCCAGGGACTGCCCCTCAACCTCCAGCTGGTCCGAAATGGCGTCACCCATCTTGGAGAGCTTTCTACCTGTCGAGCTTAACGCCTGCAGCGCCAAGTCTAGTTCCGGCTCCGGATCATCCGGAAGCACGGGACTAAAGCCCATCGGCGTCAGCGCGTCGTCAGCCTTGCTCAGGAACTCCCAAATTTGAAGGGAGTCCGAAGCCCTTGAGCTCTTATGTTCTTCCAGGGATCTTCTGGCCGCCACCAGTTCTGAATTCTCGCGAGTAAGGCGCTCCACCTCTTTAGCATTTTGCTGAATCTTTTCAGCAAGCTGCCTTTCGAGTCTCCCGAGCTCCTTCTCCCGGAGATGAATCTCGTTCCGGCGGTTGACCAGGTCCTTCTCCCTGCCCTTCACTTTCTTCTCCCTGGCAACGAGGGCACATTCTTGTTGGTAGAGCTCCTGTCCTCGCAGCCAGGCCTTCTCCTTCTCCTCGGCGCAACGCGTATCCAATTGCTTGGTGCGTTCCTCGAGGCCCTTGTCAGCCAGAGCTACTTTCTCGGCGAGCTCCTCTTCCCTCCTCAGGACGTCATCCCGCAGCTCCAGGAGTTTCTGCTCTCCGTCCTCGAGCCGTCTCTCCCTCTCTTCAAGTGCCTCTCGGTGCTTGATGAGTGCGGTGTTGATGGCCTCAAGCTGTTCGTGTCGAACATTGGCCGCGTCGTTGGCAGCTTTGGCCTGATCGTGGATCTCCCGGGATTGAGCGTCGAGGGCATGAGTCAGACTCTCCCGATCATCCAACAATTTGCCCCAGTACTCCAGACGGACTTTTTCTTGCCTGATCCATTCCTTGTCGTCCGCCAGCCTCGACTGCGCCACTTGGTCTCGAAGTAGAGCCGGTTACGCCACCGCCTAAGGGTTTGGCGCTCCTCTTCAAGAGCCTTGCTGTCGTGGAAGAAGGCCAGTTGGACCTGACGTAGGCTGGAGCAGGCGTTGTCGATAGACAATGACAACGGAATAGTTTCCGGACCTGCTGGGGCCACTCCCGCTGGTTCCAGCGTATCTTCAGAAACAAAAATTGGGTCCCACTCCACAAAAGTGGTCCCCTGGGACTCCGCGGCACTAGGGCCGTCCTCCAGGATGACCTCAGTCGCCATCAAGAAGGTCCCGCCACCAGGTCTTCATCCACCCCCTCAAGCAGGGGGCCAGCGACGTCTTCAGGGCGCTCTGGCTCGGCCGTGGGTACCTCCGACGTCACTGCTTCCGGAGCAGAAGCCGCCTCTGGTTCTGGCCTGGGCATCTCCTCCAATGGGGGCTCAAGCACCGAAGCATCAGCAACAGCCGGCTCGAGCGCCGGAAGGTCTTCATCTCCAACCGGCTCTATGGCCGGAGCTCCAACAATAACCGGCTCTGCAGCCGGTGCTTCTGAGGTAACCGGCTCAACTGCCGGGACTTTGTCAACACCCAGCTCGCCTGCCGGGATTCCAACCACCTCCGGTTCAACCGCCGGGGCTTCAACAACTTCCGGCTCTGAGGCCGGAATTACCGCTTCCTCCGGCTCAACCGTCGGAGCTTCCATCATCACAGCATCAGGACCCGGAGCTTCAGCCTCCGAGATAAGTGCTGCTGTCGCATCTTCTCTCCCGTGGTCCGGCACTACCACGGGAACCTCAGGGGATGAGTCGAGGTCCATGACCACGACAGCCGGCGCCGGAGCTGTCGCGGCTTCCGCCACTGCCGGAGCTGGCGCCGGAGCAGGAGCAGAGGGTTCCGCCCTCGTAGTCTCAGCTGCTGCGGCTGAAGGCAGAGTCTCGCTCTTTTTCTTGGGAACCTGCAGATGATGGATAATGAAACTCAAAAAACAGTTACTATGACAAAGTGATTGTCCAAAGTAAAGTTCAAAACTTACCTCGGGAGGTTTCCGCACTAGCTTGCTCGGAACCTCTTTCCCGGACACTCCGGGCTAACCACCGCAGCCGCTGGTGTAGACGCCCTGGAGGACCTCCCGGGACCTGATGCAGCAGCGGGCGCTTCCTCAGTCGGGGCCCCCCTCAGCAGAGAAGCACCTCCGGACCTAGGGGCCCCAACTGACCCTGGCGCTGGAGTCACGCACTCGGAGCTGACATCATGAGGAGGCACCACCGTGGGCACCATCGCCGCGGCCGCAGGAGACCTCTCCCTCCGGGGAGAAGGAGGTGACACCAAGGCTGTGGACCTAGAGGACCCTATGGAAGCCGGATATTTCCTCTTCCGGCGCACGGGTTCCTCTGCCAGCTCCTTACCCTTGCCGACGACCTCAATCCTGGGCTTCGGAGCAGAGGGGGACCACCTTCGGGGACTTCTGAGATCACCACTTTGGTGGTCGATCATCTCTCGACGATACCGAGGTCGTCGAGTTCCGGCATTTTCCGCCGGAGCTCCCTCCGGAACTCTACTGCCACGTTCAGAGGGAGAAAGGCCGACGGCGGAGTCAAGTCATCACCATCGACGTCGATGCCGTGCTGAAATTTCTTGAGGTGGAACTCCAAGGTCTTCCCCACCATGTTGGACTTCAACCCGGTTTCAACCCGGTCCTCGTCCATCACGCTGTTGAGGGCCCAGGCGAGCTTCTCCCTCCTCTTCAGCGGCGCCCACCTGTTGGCCAGGAAATTGCAGAATACTGCCTGGGGAGTCAATCCTCCCTCCACGCATTGGCGGATCCTGGTCAAGGCGGGGTCGAAAGCTTCCGCCAGCACCGAAACCTCACTCCAGATCGTTGTGTCGATGCCGGGCAGACCGTCGGGCAGCTCCAACCGCTCATGCTCCTCCACCCTGACAACTATCCAATCTTTTTTCCAGTCATCCCACTTCCCGGAAGGGAATGACCGGAGGTACTTGAATGGGCACTTCTTGCGCTTCACAAAGTAGTAGAAGCCAAGGTACTCATTGCTCCGGCCGGTGGTGTGGATGGTGAAGAAGGTTCGGAAGAGTTCGATGCAGGGGGGATGCCCACCCACATCTCACAGAAGTGGACGAAGATAGACACAAGGAGAATGGAGTGAGGGCCAAGGTGGTATAGCTGCAGACCATAGAAGTCTAGCAGCATCAAGAAGAAAGAAGAAAAAGGTGGGATCAACCCCACCATGGCGTACGAAGAAAAGTACACCATCTCGCCAGCGCGCTCCTTCTCGAAGGGGAGCTCTCCGCCGGCACAGACCAAGCGGTTGAAGAAGTCCGAGGACCACCCCATGAGGGCCCGGACCTTCTTCAAATCGTTGTCGGTCTTCAAGCAACTCTCGCGCAGACCCAACTCCATCGCGGCACAGCTAGGCAAGAGAAGAGGAGCGAAGTACGAGTCGGGAGTTTGAGCGCAAGATCAGATGAGAGGCGTAAAGAACTCCCGACGGTGCTCGCTTTCCTTCTTAAGTAAGCCCTCGCAACGCTTGGATGGAAACCGCAGGGAAGTTGAAGATACCACTCAAGAATTCAACCCAGCCGATGATAAGAGGGCCCGGGACCACCCCGACGATCAAGTCGAGGCTATTACCCAGGCGAACGGTTGTCACCATGAGGAGGGAAACCCAAAGGCGGCGGCCTGACAGGGCGCACGGAACCGATACGGTTTTCGTATCGGGAACCGGCGACCTTCAATTGCGTGAGATCCGCACGTCAAAGATCTCATATGCCGCCTGAGGTGCGCCACGCGGCAGGATCTAACTGTAAATCCCTGCCAACGGCACCTCTGAAGACCCTTGAAGACCCAGTTCAAGAGTCGCAAGGATGGACCCACCTCCGATGGAATAACTTCACCCAGTGATCTTCCTCGGAGGTAGGTCCAGGGGGCCACTGTCGGTACCCTAAAAACCGCACACCCCTTGAGGTTACAAAGATTTCGAAGGAAAGCCATCTACTTGGGTTGAAGACCCTCGGAGGCCCACTTGTCAGACATGACCGGACCTGCTTCTCCAACATGGTTAATCCATGGGTCGCCACGTGTACTGCCAAACCGGAGCTACCGCCCACAAGGGGGAAGCTCCGGGCCAGGTACCGAAGCGGCACCTCTGGACTTAACCCCGGACCGAGAGAAGCTCTGGAGTTGACACGTGACGGGTAGCCCCGGAGCTACCTGCTTCCCACAGCAAGCTCCAGAGCCGCCACGTGTCCAATCGTCGGACCTGCCAGCCTCTAACCTCCGGAAGACCTTGTAATGGCTCCGGATCTTCAAAGAAGAGCCAAGGACTTCAAGACCCGATTAAGTGTCATTAATGCCATATTAATGACACTTAAACGGACGATCTTAAAACCAGTAACGGCACTGTCGGAGCCCGTTACAGGATCATTAACAGCAATTAATCGTGTATCAATACTAGTAACCGCCGGGGCCACATGTCGGGCCAGGCTAGCTTGTAACGGCCTGTCTTTGTACTATAAAAGGACAGGCCGACGATACACTCAGGGACGTTCACAGATGAACTCACACACCCGATACACTCGTGACAAGCTAATACAACACCAACACACCCGTGGAGTAGGGTATTACGCTCAGGCGGCCCGAACCACGTAAACTCTTGTGTCTCCTGTGTCAAACTCCTATTCACCTTCTTGAATCTCCGCGCGCCCACACCGAACTTCAAACTCTCCAATCACTTTAGCAGTGTAGGGAGATCTGCCGGCTCCAACGGTCGACAGAAGTGAAACAAGGGGATGGATCCTATAAAATATCATTCCAGCCAATCAAACAATGACACGTTGCACCACATGGATCAACTGGCTCACAAATAGAAGTATCTGAGGCGACCCAAAGGTTTGGCACTCATATAAAGGAATGGTACCCACCCGACAGAGACCTAGAGGAAGCACAACCCCAACAAGGCCAAGACCAGATTGACCGACCCCCCTAGTCGGCTGACTAGGTCTTGGCACCTTTCGCGGTCAAACGCCATGTGTTGGCTCGTCCCGACTTGAAGAGGTCACGGGTGACTGATTCATGAGCTTTTGGTGGCGGGAACTGACCCTTCTCCAAGCTATAAATAGGACCCCTCACACCTCACTTCAACACACACCGCTTGAGTATTCATCCATTGTATCCACTACTCTCCATTAGTTTAGAGGAGCATAGGCTGTAGAGAGAAGAGCCTCTAGTCCATAGTCCAAGTAGGAGAGGAGTAGAAGGAGTCTCTTCCCTATTGCGAAACACTATAGGAAATGATGAATAGGGTATCGATTTAGATAGATGCGTTGGCCCAGAAGCATTTAATGCGTCTAAGGGTGTCGGTTTAAGGGAACCAACACCCATAAGTTAAATGCATTCATTTTCTTGAACCAACCGATGCACATATTAAATGCGTCAGCCAAATCAACGCTTGTACTAAATGTCTCGGTTCAACCGATGCTCAAATGGCGGGCCTAGCTGGCTCAGGCTCTAAGAGCGTCGGCCTCGGCAAAACCGATGCTCTTAAGCGGGCCCCACTCAAAACCTAAACCCTTCGCTTCTTCTCTTCTCCCGCGCCCTCGCCCGCTGCCGCAGCCAGCCCGCCGGCTCGCCGGCGCCCCCGCCCGGCGGCCGGCCGGTGTCCCTTCCGCCTCCTCCGTCTACCCCCTCCCCCCTGGCTGCCCCCCCATCTGGCACCCCTGGCTCCCCCATACGCCTCGCCCACCGATGCCCCCGGAGCCACCGTCTGCCTCACCCGCTGGCGCCCCTTTCGACACTCGTCCTGCGCTTCGGCACCCTTGTCCGCCCTGCGTCGGCGCCTCCTTGCGGCCGGCGCCCCTTTCAACCCCCGCCCTTCCATCCGGTTCAACCGATTCTAAGTGAAGGTAAAATATTTTTTAATTTGTAGTTGCATTGCAAATATGTGATTAGAGTTGAATGTGCTTCATATCATATGGTCGCTAACTTGTGAAAGTAATGCTTTATCATATCATCTGATTTGAGTTGAATGTGATTCATATCCATTATTCTATATGAATTGAATGTGATTCTTATCATGTCATATCATGTGAAATTGAATGTTCAAGTTTATATCATGTGATTACTTCTTTTAGATATGAATTAAAAAGGCTTAGTTTTTTCATCTAAATAGATTAAAAGTCCGTATCATGCATGTGATTGCTTCTTTTTGGCATTTTTGATACGATGACTAATTATATGTTTGTAATATAGTAAACATCTTTATAATTTTGGTAGCTCTAGAGGCCTGTAGTGAAAGATGATTCTAATTGTGAAGTATGTGTCAAGACGATAGAGATGCGTACGGCGACAATAAGGACGACCAATTAACCGCGCCTGAACAGTGGATCCGGACTTAGAACTTTCAACTCTGACCAACTTTCTTCCTCTGTCTTGTTCTTTACTCTCTCGTAAATGGTTGAAAAATGAAAAATGAGCAACGTAACCTATAGAATTTGATTACCCGTTTTGAGGCACATATTGCATGCTATTGGCATGTGAGACGTGAAGGTTCGGAATTCTCCCTTTTTGGACAGCCTGGAAGTGGATCGGGGGGCGTGGCTTGTGATGAGACGCGAGTCTGGATCTGGATGAGATTTCGACGGTATAACTCTGATGTTCTCTGCGACACCATTTTTGGGCATGCAGTGGAGAACCGGGGTTATGCTGCCAAAATTTCATCTGGATCCGGACTACGCGTGTCATCATAAGCATGTCCCACACGACCACTCTTAGTTGGGTTTAGGACCTATCTGCCTAGTTGTAGTGACCGTCGCATAATATGAAAATAAACTAATAATGATTTTTTTGCTTTGAAGGAATAAGCTGAAAAATGGGTGAGGACCGTAAGGTGATGTATGATGGATGGAGTTCAGATGGTGTGTACACTTTGGAATGGGCACAAATCACAAATGTGTTCGTGAACCAAGCATTTCCTAGTGGTGCTCGTTTTTTGAAGTGTCCGTGTAGCAGTTGCCCGAATCATCGATGTTTGGGGAGGTCTAAAACGATGTTGCACCTTTGTAAGCACAAATTTATGCCAGACTATCTAGTGTGGCGCGAGCATGGAGAGATGGATAATGCTAGTGAGTTGGACGGAAACGAAAATGATGATCGGATGGATGAGATGATGGCGGATGTTGGTCGAGAGTATGAAGAGCAGTCACAGCCAGAGGACGTGAAGAAGTTTTACAGGCTTCTTGCCGCAGCAGATGAAAAAGTGTATGAGGGCACCAATGTGACCGTTCTGCAGGTGGTCACATGACTTATGGGGTTGAAGTCTAAGTTCAATTTTGCATACAATTTCTACAATGATATTCTGAAGTTGATCAATGATCGCCTTCCATCAAAACATAAGATGTCGGAAGACATATATCACTCAAAGAAGATTTTGAAAGGTCTGGGCATGAGTTATGAGAAAATTGATGCGTGCGAGAATAATTGCATGTTGTTTTGGAAGGAACACCAGAATGATATTGATTGTATGCATTGCAAAGCATCAAGACATGCGAAGGTTTTGAACGATGATGGAGAGGAAATATGTGCAAAGGTACCGGTCAAATAGCTTTGGTACATGCCTATCACGTCCAGACTTAAACGGTTGTTTCTTTCTCAAGAAACGGCAGATCATATGAGGTGGCATTCAGAAGGGTTACGTGAGAGTGATGGCAAGGATATTATGGTGCATCCTTCGGATGGCGCGGCATGGAAATATCTTGACCGTTTCGATCTGGAGTTTGGTAAAGATCCAAGAAATGTTCGTCTTGGGTTGTCAACAGATGGTTTCACTCCTTTCAGCACAAGTAATAGTCCACACTCTTGTTTTTATCATGCCTTACAATCTCCCTCCCAACATGTGCATTAAAGAAGTATACATATTCCTCGTGGCCACCATTCCTGGTCCTAAACATCCTGGGACGAAAATCAATGTGTTTATGCAACCATTGATTGAGGAGTTGAAAGAGTTATGGCAACATGTAAAGGCATACGACAGTCATCTGAAATGTGAATTTACTTTATGTGCCGCGTATCTATGATCTATACATGAGTTGTTGGCATATGGAATTTGGGCTGGTTGGTGTGTCCATAGAAAATTGTGTCGCCCCATATGTATGGCTGACACCGATGCCTTCAGGTTGAAGTATGGAAGAGAAGTCAGCTTCTTTGATTGCCATCGACGATTCCTTCCTTCAAATCATTCTTTTAGGAGTGATACACAATCATTCTGAAAAGGCAAAAGTGTTATAGAAGGAACCCCTCGTCGATTGACAAGCGAACAAAAAATGGCATGGTATGCTAAGTTAAAAGAGTCCGCTGAAGGTGGTTTCGAAGGGTATGGTACAGAACACAACTGGACTCATATTTCTTTTCTTTAGGAGCTACCATATGCAAAGGCGTTGCTTTCACCGCACAACACATATTTGATGCACCAGGAGCGTAATGTCGCTCAAAGCATCATAAGCATGTGTTTTGATTTTACCGTTCAAACTAAAGATAATTTGAGTGCGAGGAGAGACTTAGCTGATATTTGTGATCGTCTTGGCTTGAGTTTATAACAAATGCAAGCGAAAATGAAAGTAGGCCACAAGCTCCATACTGTGTTAGACTAGAAGAAAGAAAGCAAATACGTAGTTTCCAGACCGGTATGCAGCAAACATAAAATGATGTGTTAATCTCTGGAGAGACTTATACCGGTAATGTTGTGTGGCTATTTCAAACCTAATTTGTGGAAGATGTTTGTTGAACTTAACTACTTTTATAGACATATTTGTTCTAAGGAAGTGTCAAAAAATATGATGCGGCGGTGGGAGAAATACATTGTTGTGCTTGTATGTAAGATGGAAAAAGTGCTTCCGCCTGGATTTATGAATTTTATGCAATATTTGCTGGTGCATTTACCTTATGAAGTGTTGGTAGCAAGTCCTGCACAATTCAGGTGCATGTATAGCCAAGAAAGAGAATTGAAGAAACTTAGACCTACAGTGCGCAACAAGGCAAGAGTTGAGGGTTGTATTGCAGAAGCATTTGCAGCTAAAGAGATTACTAACTTCTCTAGCAAATATTTTTCACGTGCCAACAATGTGAATGCATCTTTCACATGATATCATAATGTAGAAGAGCAATCTACGAGTGAGCTTAAGATTTTTTGATGGAAGGGTAAAGGTGTTGGGGCTGCTAATTCTCAATATATTTTGGCACAAGAGAGGAAATACACCATGCTTTACATATTTTTCAACATGGAGGAGGTGTTACCATGTTTTGAAATGTTTGACAAGTTGTATTTGAAATATTCACAAAAACCTACACAAAGTCAATTGGATAAGATGCGTCAGCATGGTATAAACGGTTGAAAAAGCTTCGTGAAGTGGTTTCGTGAACATGTAATTTTCTATCTATTTTTTCCTTCAATAATAGTTCGCATGTGTATCATAAGATGCTAACTTTGTTTATTTATGTAGTGTATGAAAGATGTCAACATCTTCGATGACTTGCGACAGATATCGCATGGTCAATTGAGAGCAACAGAATTTAGCAGATACAATATAACCGAATATCATTTTCGGACGGCAAATTTAGAAGCAAGTCGTCCACTTGCTGCCACTACAAACAGTGGAGTAATGATAACTGCCGTACAGGGTAGTGGAAAAGCGACAGAAAACTATAGTGTTCTTAAAAAATTATAGAGTACACGTTTGGCGGTCCAAAAACATCTCAACTTGTGACTTTCGACTGTGAATGGTTTGATCCAACATCTAGCACACGAGTTGATGGTTTTGGAATGGTGGAGGTCAACCACAAGTCACGATACACAACCCATACAACAATTTTGTAGTTGCGAATCAAGTGGTACAAGTGTGCTATTTAAGTTATCCTCACCCAAGTTTGAAAAATTGGTGGGCTGTGTATACAGTTAAACCTGAAGTGAACCCTCATCGTTATGATGAGTATATAGAGATTCGAGAAGGTGACGGTATTATCTATCAAGATGAAGTCGAGAAAGTAGAAGACTTTATGATATCTTGTGGTATAGGAATCGCAGAAATAGCTAGTGATACGCTAGAGTTGATGTTTGCAGAACAAGTTGGCCCTTCAAGAAAATGTGTTCGGCAATCACAAAGTATTATGTAAAAGAAGAAAAGGATTATGGAAGAAGAGGAGAGATATGATGATGAAGAAGAAGAGATGGAAGAGAGTGAAGAGGAAGAGATGGAATAAGAGATACGTGAATATCTTAATGCACGCGTGACAGAAGCAGTTTTTGATGCTGATGAATTTTGATTTATATTGTACGCATTTTTTAGATTTTTGTTATTATTGTACACATTCTTTATCTATTATCTAGTGTTGTATACTAATCATTTCTGTAAGAATGTGCACAGATGTTTAAGCTTTTGCCAAGTTTGAGGAAGAAGAATAGCAAGAAGGGTAGTGGATCTTCGTCCTCCACTCCCAGTTCTACTTCGAGGTAGCCGAACCCGTTTTAGGTAATTGTTTTTTACATACATTTAAATATTAATATTAATTGTCTATTGTTTCTAACTTCTTATTTGTATTTTTAGGGTACTACTTACAATGGGCAGAGGAAGAGGCAGTTTTTGAGTTGTGTGGCAGAGCTGACGTCAAGCGAGCCTGCACGAGGTTCGTGTCCGACACAGGTGGCAGATCGTTGTCCGATGTACGAGGAGTTGTACGGTAAGGAACTAGAGACTGTCAGGTAGACCTCAGAGCAGGAAGGTGGCTCAGGAGAAGGCTATGGACGAGGCTCGGGAGGAGGCTCATATACTGTTGGGTGGTGGACCTCTTCTAATGGTGGTAATGATGGGGGTGATGATGAGGACGACGGTGAAGAGCATGAGGATCCCGAGCGAGATGCCAAGATTGCAAGAAGGGCAGAGCTAGAAGAGTTAGGACACCCAGATCGATGCCCATTTAGGTAATATTTCTGGTTAATTAATAAGTTCATTATATCTTTTCAATTAACTAATTTTATTTACTTTTTATGTACAGGTTGCGGAGGCACCTTTTATGTGGTGTAAGTAAAAGCATGGATGAGCGGACGATTATAAGGCCAAACGGTACTAGGTGCTGGGGTCGAGCTTGGTTGGAGTGGAAAGGGGCATCGACGAGTTGTTAACACCGAGTTGGGAAATGCCGTCCGGTTTTGCTATCCCAGGATGGTTTTAGTGGATGGTTAAAGGATTGCAGCGCATCATTGGGATCACTATGTGCTTCAAGAGTATGGCGATTCGGGTACATGTCAGGATAGAGTTTGGGAGATCTTCTGGGTAAGTTTGTTTTGATTGTTTCCATTACATTTCATATTTTTTTGACATTAATTGTTACTTGTATGCAGGGTATGTTTCGTTTGGAGAAGGGTGTGAGTCAATCATATGCTTGTTCGGTTTTTCATAATGCAGTAAAAAGACGTGTCAAGGACTCCTTCTCTAAGTCACGGATCAAAGTTGTGATCGTCTACTTCAAGACGGTGATGTTCCATCCCATGACAAACAAAGAAGCAGCTAAAATTCACCTCACTAGGGAGGAGTACTTGTAGAGTCATGTGGATTGGATTTGTGCGAATATGGAGGGTTGGGAGTGGTTATGCGGGTATTGGGGTTCAGCTGAGTTCAGAAATATTTCTGATAGACACGGAAAAAACCGGAAGAGCAAGCCTGGAAAGCACTTCTTCGGGCGGATGGTTATGTTCAGATGGAACAAAGGATTGTATGAATTCTTACATTCATACCTATATTGCTTCAATTAATTGTATTGATTAAATTGTTGAATTTTGATATTGCAGAAAGCTAAAACTGTACGCCTCCTACGTTTTTTGAGGTTTATCTTAAGGGGCACAAAGGTCCCGACCCAAATCGCCCGGTGGTGTTGTGTGACGAGGCATCAACATAGAAATTCGTACGTATGTTTATTCTTTGTTGCTTTTATCCATCAACTCGATGTATCTTGTATTACATTAATCCATTAACTAAATGTATCACAGCAAATGTATGTTGATTGTTTTAAGAAGAACCATGGACCTGATTCAGAGTATTTGAGAGAGCCGTTGGATATTGCTGTGGCATACGATGCCAGCGCAGGTCCACCGCATGGGAGGTATGTGTAAAGATAATGATGATTTGTATGTTAATGAATGTTGATTCTTCACACTTGTATTTTTTGCAAACTTTGGTTGGGCGACGGGTATGTAGAGCGTGAGGCTTATGCTAGACGACGGTCGTCCAATGTTAGTGGTAGTCGATTTTAATCTTCTACAGAGGCTGAATTACGAGAAGAATTGAGATGCACATACCAAGGAGGATATGCAAGAACAACAGCAACACACACAGATGCTGCTGCAACAACAACAGCAACAGACACAGATACTGCAGCAACAGATGCATTATTTGTATATATCTCAGGTAACATGTAATTTTCTCATTTGAAAATATTATTTGATTTACAAATGTTTCTACTCAAGATATCACAACTAATTTACTTGATACAATTCATGAGTCAAGATAGCTCCAGTTCTCAATTTGGTCCGCCGTAGCAATCTTACCTCGACATGATGCCTCCACCAATGCAGCCAGCACTACATATTGGCTCCTGCTCACAGGTAAAACTTCTTATCTTATTGACTCGGGTTATATAATGCAATACCATAACCATTTGTGTTGTAGGGTTCCGAGAATGGTCAACCATGTGTTCCACAACCTTACGGATTCATGTCACTGTTGGCTTCTGGATTGCAGCAAAATAATCCAGGTAAACTATAATTTTCATATTTGACCAATTTATTTGATTTCAAAATGATTCTAATTATAATCTCACAACTTGAAGTAGTTTTCCCACTGATGCCTTTTCCTCCGGTGCAAACTCACCCATCACAAGTTGGAGACGTAGTGTTATGCATGACTCGTATACTTGTTACAATATTTTCATTATAACAACACATATTAATTAGCACAATATTAAAAGAAAAGAAAAAGACTTAGTGGAGAGATGAAGTTAAAGAGGGAACAAGTGAGAGAGCTAGACAAGAAGAGATAGAGAGGGAGAGGAAGACATAGAGAGAGGGGGGAGATAGAGAGAGAAAAGAAGCAATAGATAGAGAGGGAGAGAAAGACATAGAGAGAGAGAGGGAGAGATAGACAGAGAAAAGAAGAGATAAATAGAGAGGGAGCTAGAGAGAAAGAGATAGAGGGAGAGGGGAAGAGAAAGAGAGAGTGGGAGAGCATGTGAGGGTGAGGGAGATAGGGAGAGTGAGAGGAAATGAGAGAGTTTTGATAAGTTTTAGTCGAAACCAACATGCATCTCTTTTATTAAGTTATGTTACTAAGTTTGTCAAAGTTAACATGTTACTTCATTAAGTTTCTCTTTTATTTGTTTATCGCAGGGATCCTATCATGGAACACCCGAAGGTTGCGATGATTCTCTTAACATCAACGATGGAGGTACGAGTGGAGGAGATGGGAGCGCAGGACGTGCGAGTGGAGGCTCCCACAATGATATGTGAATTTTGTTTACTTATTTATGTATTGTTGTTCTTGTGTTTGAAACGTTTGAAAACTTGTGTACATTGTTGTGTTTGAACTGTTTGTGAATGTATCTATTGTGTGGCTGTATAACTTGTGTTGTTGTGGCTGTATAATGGAGGCTCCCCAGCCGGGGAGGGAGAGGAAATAGGCTGCTTTTTAAAAAAACATATGTTATGTGCGTCGGTTTTGGCTAAACCAACGCCCATAGTCGTCTTCTGTACGCTGCCCACGTGGCGGTGTAAATGTGTCGGTCTCCATCAAACCCATGCACTTAAGTGGATTAAGAGCATCGGTTTTAGAGGTAGTGACGCTCGGTAAGCTTGCCACGTGTTGCTCTAAGTGCGTCAAGGTGACGGAACCAATGCTCTTAAGGGTAGTAAATGCGTCGGTTCCCCTGGCCGACGCATTTAACACTAAGGGCGTCGGCTCCTGGAAACCGCCGCACATAACGTCTAAACGTGTCAGCCCCAATGCACTTACATGTTAAAGGCGTCCAAACTATTTCGTCGGCTAAGTGCGTTGGTTGACCGATGCTTTTAGATTAAGGGTGTCAGTATCTATAAGCAACCGACGCTCATATGGCCAACGCCCTATTGACGGCTTCCTGTAGTGAAATGTAAGTCTTCCATATTCCTATTTGTATTTGTGACTTTATTAATAATAAATATGATATTTTTAGTATTTATTGTTACTATACTTGGATGAAGCGTTTCTTGTTTGATTGTGGATTCCATGTATGTGGTAGGAATAGTAATTATGATTGTACTATACCATTCTTATTACATCATCATAAACACTATAGACCTCCACTATAGTCTAATTATCTATAATATAACTATATTAACATGAATCACTTATGCTATGAATTAACATTGGTTCAACGATGATTTAGTTCGTTGCCTTAGGATGGCTTGTGCCTATGCTCTGAAGGTAATTACTTAAAATGCTAGCATGGTCCTAAGATAAAGAGTAGCGTTGAATGTCTCGTAGACCCACAGATTGAAGAGGTAGGCAGTAGGTGGTGACAGCCCTATCTGTCCATTGTAATCCTCCACATTCTGCTATGCCACAGGCTCGTGGCGGGAGTCGCCTAGTGTTGCTAGGGGTAAACCTGTGCCCGATGTGTTAATCCACTTAGCATGAGAATTCATAATTAATATAATCATTAGTAACTAACTTAGGCTATGTATATGTACATTAGAAGCATAGTAGGAGTATCTACCTAACTCTTAGCCTAGTCCCTCTAGTACCTCATTTATCCCCTTAGGATAGGATGCTCTTGTGTGTGTCACACTACCTCAATTACCCTTTTATCCATCCTTGCTAGAACCCTACCTAGATAAACCTAGCCTCTCCACTTGATAATTGATTTGCTTCCACCTACCCTGCCTATGGGAAAATATAAATGACACCTTTTGGGAATACTCATAAAAGGGGAAATGCTACAACCATAGTTTCCATGCGCTTGCGGACATTCAATAAGAATCAAAACCTACCAACAAGCATTTCTGGCACCACTGCCAGGGATGAAATGTTAGTAGTGCATAGGAAATATCAACAAGCATTTCTAGTGTCGTTGCCGAGGAAGGCAACCGATCTGTTGCATGATTGAGTGAATAGGATAGGACCTTGGTAGGTTTTAGTGGGATGACCCTTCTTTGTTTTCGCATTTTATGTGAAAACAGGGTAGTGTATATCTGGTTTCCGCTTGCCGTAAAACTTTGTTGAAGATCCTGAATCCCTTCTAAGAGATCGACCTCGTGTTGTTACTCCTCAAAAGCTTCGAGCGGCAAAGCAAGCCAGCACAACTGCACCAACAACCAAAACACCAATGACCCAGAAGACCCTTCGTGAGTTTTCGGCTCCCTGTGCTAACAATGTGCCTATTGGGCCCACTATTAACACGGGAGACGTAAACTTCGAAATCAAGAATGGCCTTATCACTATGGTGCAAGCCAACCCATTTTGTGGGAAGGCTAATGAGGATGCTAGTGCTCACCTGCAAAAGTTTCTTGAGATCTACAACACTTTTAAGATGAAGGATGTATCTCCTGATGTTGTCCTCCTCAGGTTGTTTCTGTTCTCTCTTCTTGGGAGAGTGAAACAGTGGTTCTATGCGGACTGAAGTGCTATAGATACTTGGGAGAAGTGTTTTACTGTAACACCCTAAATTTCGCATCATGCATTGCATACATGATCATGCATTAAACATTAGTAGGATAAAAGAAAAATAATAAAACATAAAATATATATATACAAATATGAGTAGCAAAAGAAGAAAAGGAAAATAATAGCGTAAAACTTGTAATAGGGAATAAGTATAAAAAAATAATAGTAATAATATATATAATATAAATAAATAAATAATATATATAATAATCATATATATATAAATAATAAATGATATAAAGAATAAATAAATAATAATATATTTATAAAAAAAGAAGAGAAAAAGAAAAAAAACAAAGCAGCCCGCCGGCCAGGCCACGGCCCAGCCAGCGAGGCCGTTCCCGCTCACCCCGCCGCTCCCTCGCCTTGGCCCCACCCCGCACGCGCCCGCTCGCCCGTGTCCCGCCCTCCCGCGCGCGCTCCCGCGCGCCGACCGGCCCACGTGCGTTTGGCCCCACCCCGCCCGACCGCCTGCGCGACGATGCGCCGCACGCTCCCGCAGCGCGCGTCCACGCGGCCCCGCCCCGCAACACCCTGACCCAGCGCGCCGAGCATCCCGTGTCGCCTGCGCCCTCCCACGCGGCCCCGCACCGCGCTCACGCGCACCGATCCGCCCGCGACTCCCGCTGGACCCCACCCCGCACGCCCGACCCTGGCCACGGTACCGTGTCGGTACCGATTTTTACTGATCCTGCCGCCTATATAAACGCCTCCAGACTCCGTAGGTTTTTCCCTCGACTCCAGAAGCGCCGCCGCCAGAAAAAAGGGATCCCGCCGCCAGCAGCAGGAAAAAAGGGCACCAGAAGGCTGCACCGCAGGGAAGAAAAAGAATAAAAAGGAGGGGAAGAAGAGGAGGAAAAAGAGGAGAGCGTCGCCGTCACCGTGCCGCCGGAGGACCTTGCGCATCTACTTCGTCTACGCGTCGCATTCGTTCCGCGATCGTCAAGCCGTCAGATCTACGGTAGGATTCATTCCCGATGCGAATTTTAGCGACGTATTAAATCTGATAGACGTAAATTGATTTTAGTTGCACCATAATTTTATTTTCAGCAGCATTAATTCTCGTTAAAACCCCCATAAACTCGTATGAACACATATGAAATACTCGCATCTAATTAATAAACAACTGTAGTTAATTAATTATGGTACTTTGCATGCATGCATATCATCGCATGTTGATTAATGTGTGTGCATCATGTCGATTTGTATGTATATTCTTGTATGTGTGATCACTAGTAGAGGGAAGTGCTCAAGAGGTCGTGTACGACGATTTCGAGAACCAAGACTTCGAAGCGCTTGAGCAACCCTATCCGCCGGAGCAAGGCAAGTGTCCTTGAAGCATATTGATCCTGTTTTTAAAATAAATGTTTTGTTTGCAAACTGCATGCTTGTGTCAATTTGATGAGAATCCTATGGTAGGAAGTTTACTAGACTTGTTAAACCACCCTTGTCACCTGGAATTTATGGTAGAGAGTCAGGAAGGGCTTTTACCTTTTTGCTTCGCTTGATTAATTGGGATGGGAAAACAACGCTACACATTTAATTTTGCATCAATGATATTCTGGTTAATGTGAACTGGTCAATACGATGGGTGATTTAAGCAAGCCTGGTATGTGGATGGGTTGGATGTTATGGTGGTTTGCTTGCTTTAGATCTAAGGACCGGTTCATGCGAGAATAAGCCAGGACTACAGTGCCACCATGAGGCCAAGTATGGGTGCGGCGTAGCTGATTAATTAGGGCTTTGCTAGTGCTGTTTGAACCATTGTGGATGCTCGGGGAAGGGGTAGTCGGATTGGGTTTGTTGATGATTGGTGGGACTACCCTGGGATCCAAATGGCTCAAGAGGGGGCCCTAGGTTGAAGATGTGCTCAGTTGGAGGCATCGCCACCGGTGAAACCTCAGTGGGGTCTAAATAGGCTAGTAATCCCTTTGTAAAGGCTATTTTGTGATCTCTTGGCCATACACCAAAGGAAGTATAATTGGCATAAGGGAGGTTCTTTAGTCGCCGACGGGTGATGAAATCACAAACACGTGGGTAAAGAGGTACAAACTCTGCAGAGTTAATTAAAACTATCATGATAGCCGTCCCGGTTATGAGCACCTGGACAACTTCCATGATTAGAGGGTATTAGGTATTGGTAATGGTTATTGTAATGGTTATGGTAATGGTTATGGTGATGGTTATGGTTGGTTATGGATTTATCCCTGGTATTGAATATGGTTATTGACGATGGTGAAATCTGGACTTATTGATGATGGTAATGAATTTAGTTTGGTATTATGGTACTACTCGTGATTATGATGGATTTACTTCACATAAATATGATACATTGCTTTTCAAATGTTTAACTGTACTTTTCAGCATTTTGCCATTATTATTGTCGACATTTGAATCAGCCACATGTCATACTTTCCACACTTGCTGAGTACGACATGTACTCACTCTTGCAATCCCCCCCCCCAATAGTTGCAGGTCAGAATTGTGAGTTTAATGGCGATAATGCGGAGTTCTAGGCCGTGTCTACCGTCAGCTTTGCCTGTGGTGTTATTGGAGCTGCGCTATCCCTTTTGCTTAGTTTGCTTAGTTGTTTAATTAGTTTGTTTCCGCTGCATTATTTTAACTTGTCATTAATATTCATTAGAGCTTGTATTCGAGGATAATATGGTTTGTGTAATAAAATTTGATAATTAATCTTGTTCTGTGGTAATTTTCTGTATACTCTTTTGTGATTGCACTCGTGTATGTGTGTTGAACATCCTGGGCACACATATGCGTTAGCTTGGTTCAGTTTTTGGAACCGGGTGTCACAGATTGGTATCAGAGCCACAGGTTGACCGTAGGATGCAGCCTAGATAGAATGGACACTTTAGAGCATATAGGAGCACTCAGGAATCTATGTGTTTTTGCTTAAGTGTGTTGTTTGCTATATATATTGTTTGCTTGTGTGCTTAATAGAGGATTTTGGGATGCTTTAGCATTGCCATGTCCACCTAGGCTAGTATAGCTAGTTGGTTAGCTTCATATCCCTTGATGCATATAGTTGGGGACGTTTCTTAATTCTTACCTATTGCTCTCCTTTAGATGGTGAGGACTCGCAATCAGAGGGATGTCAATGGTGAGGAGGAGAACCATGGAGTACCTCAGAACAATATTGGACAAGGACCTGCTCATGGAGCTATCAATATTGAGCAGTTACTGGCTATGCAGAACCAGCTCATGCAGACCATGATACAAACTATGGGACAGTTGTAGGCTGGCAGTAACATCAACAATCAGCCCCACATGCATCCACTGCCACCCCCGGCTCCTCATAACCGATTGGGAGAGTTCATGAGGACTAGGCCGTCAACCTTTGCTCAAGCTGCTGACCCTATGGATGCTGATGATTGGCTCAAGTCCGTGGAGAAGAAACTTGCTATTGTCCAATGCAGTGACCGAGAGAAGGTCCTATTTGCTTCTCATCAACTCGTTGGAGCAGCTGGGGATTGGTGGGATTCTTATTGCAATGCTCATGAGAACCAAGAGAGAATTACTTGGGCCGAATTCAAGAAGAATTTTCGTTCTCATTATGTGCCGGAAGGTGTTATGATCTTGAAGAGACAAGAATTCGAGAACTTAAGGCAAGGAAGATCAAGCGTGAGTGAATATCTCAACAAGTTCACTCAACTCTCAAGGTATGCGCCTGAGGATGTTAGTCGGGACAGCCGGAAACAGTACTTGTTCATGAGGGGCTTGAACAATGAGATCCAAGTGCAACTACTCAACTGCGATTATGCCAATTTTCAGAAGCTTGTGGACAAAGCAATTGTGGTTGAGAACAAGATCCGTGAGATGGAGGAAGAAATCAAGAGGAAGGCGCCATATCAAGGACAGCAACAAGGAAGTAATGTGCGCCCTCGCCTTGCACCACCCAATGCACCCTATTACAGCTCCTCTATTCCTGCTCAGCGCCCTGGTTATGCACCGCGCCCAACTCAGTTTGTGCAGCAGCGCCCTGTTATGCAAGCACCTAGGCCTCCAATGTCTTATGCACCTTGTGCTGATTTTCCTGGAGCCAATGTTCAAAACCAAGCTCGTCCCAATAATTCCGGTGGGGTTAAGAAGTTTATACTTGTGGAGAAGCTAGACACTTTGTGCATCAATGTCCTAAGTCAGGCCTTGGTCAAGGGAGCAATGCACCGAGTCAAAACCCGCGACCAAATGGAGGAGCACCACAAGGCAACCGTGGACAGCAGAATTTTGCTCGTGGAAACGTGAATCATGTCTCTACTGAGGAAGACCAGCAAGCTGATGACGTCGTGATTGGTATGTTTCTTGCCAACTCCCACCCCGCGACTGTTTTATTTGATTCGGGAGCATCTCATTCATTCATCTCGTCAAAGTATGTTGCCAAGTACAATTTGCCTATATCTCATATGAAGCAAACTATGCTAGTAAGTTCTCCGGGAGGAGAGATGAGGACAAATATAGTATGTCCAAAAGTAAGCCTTAGAATAAGTGGAGTAGACTTCTCCGCCAACCTCATTGTTTTAGATTCTCAAGGGTTGGACTTTATACTTGGTATGGACTGGTTGAGGAAGCACAATGGAGTTATTGAGTGTGCCACAAAGACAGTGAAGTTGACTAATGAGGAAGGGATCACCGTAGAATTTGAAGCATCTCAAACCGCACCGAAGCAATTGGAGCTGAATCATATGGACGGTGCCGCAATTGAGGAGATTTCGGTAGTGTGTGAATTTTTGGATGTGTTTCCAGATGAGTTGTCAGGTATGCCACCTGATCGAGACATTGAGTTTGTTATTGATTTAATACCTGGAACTGCACCTATAGCTAAGAGGCCATATAGGATGCCTCCTATGGAATTAACGGAGCTCAAGAAGCAGATTCAAGAACAACTAGAGAAAGGTTTTATTCGCCAAAGCTCTTCACCTTGGGGAGCGCCCATTCTATTTGTGGACAAGAATGATGGAACGCAAAGGATGTGTGTGGATTACCGAGCTCTCAACGAGGTGACCATCAAGAACAAGTACACCTTGCCCCGTATAGAGGATTTGTTTGATCAGATGAAAGGCGCCTGTGTGTTTTCCAGGATTGATTTGAGGTCGGGATACTTTCAAATGAAGATTCAACCATCGGACATACCCAAGACAGCTTTCAGGACACGGTATGGATCTTATGAGTACACTGTGATGTCTTTTGGATTGACAAATGTGCCTGCCTACTTTATGTCTTCATGGAGTACTTGGATAAGTTCGTTGTGGTGTTTATTGATGATATTATGATCTACTCGAAGGATGAGAAGGAACATGAGGAACACTTGAGGCTTACGTTGCAGAAATTGAGGGAGCATCGATTGTATGCCAAGTTCAACAAGTGTCAGTTTTGGTTGAAAGAGGTGCCATTTTTGGGTCATATCATCTCAGGAGGAGGAGTATCGGTTGACCCCGGTAAAGTGAGGGATGTGTTGAAGTGGGAACCACCACAAAACATAAAGGAAATAAGAAGTTTTCTTGGAATGGCTGGATATTTCCGTCGATTTATCAAGGATTTTTCCAAGATAGCCAAGCCTATGACGGAGTTGCTAATGAAGGGAAAGGCGTTCCAATGGACTGAAGCTTGTCAGAATAGTTTTGAGGAGTTGAAGAAGAGGTTGACAACAGCCCCAGTTTTGGTATTGCCGGATGTAAGCAAGAGTTTTGATATTTATTGTGATGCATCAAGACAAGGATTAGGATGTGTGCTTATGCAAGAAGGTCAAGTGGTCGCCTATGCGTCCAGACAATTGAAGAAACATGAGCAGAATTACCCAACACATGATTTAGAACTTGCAGCCGTGGTACATGCATTGAAGATTTGGAGACACTATATTCTTGGACATAGGTGTGAAATTTACACGGATCATAAGAGTTTGAAGTATATTTTCACACAAACGGATCTGAACTTAAGGCAACGAAGATGGTTGGAGCTCATCAAAGATTATGATTTGGGGATCAACTATCACCTAGGGAAGGCCAATGTAGTGGCCGATGCTTTGAGCCGAAAAGGAGTAAATCGTCAACTCACAGTTCGGGAGCTGCCATCCGAGTTATGCATAGAGTTTGAACGGTTAAACCTTGGATTCATAAATGAGATGGGAACGATGGAAGTCAACCCAACATTAGAGCAGGAAATATGGAAAGGACAGACAAAGGACAAGGAAATACAGGAAATCAAGGAAAAGACCAAGAAGGAAGAGAATTCAGATTTGATGAGGACGAACAGGGTACCTTATGGCTTGGAAAGAGGATTGTGGTACCTAATGTTAGGCATATTCGGGAAACAATATTGAAGGAGGCACATGACTCGCCTTACTCAATTCATTCCGACTGTACGAAGATGTACAAGGACTTAAAGACATGTTATTGGTGGGCCAGCATGAAAAAGGACATAGCCGAATATGTTGCATTTTGTGATGTGTGCCGACGAGTTAAAGCTGAACATCAAAGGCCAGCCGAATTATTGCAACCATTAAAGATTCCGGAGTGGAAGTGGGAAGAGATTGGTATGGACTTTAAAGTTGGTTTACCGCAAACTCAGTCTGGCTATGACTCAATATGGGTTATTGTGGATCGGTTGACAAAATCAGCTCACTTCATCCCTGTCAAGACCACATATACCACCACGAAGCTAGCAGAATTGTATATGGAGCATATTGTGTGTCGACACAGAGTACCGAAGAAGATAGTCTCGGATAGAGGCTCTCAGTTTACCTCCAGATTTTGGCAGAAATTGCATGAAGCAATGGGAACAAGGTTGAACTTCAGTTCGGCGTATCACCCTCAAACAGATGGACAAACCGAGAGGACCAACCAAATTTTAGAAGACATGTTAAGAGCTTGTGCTTTAAAGCATGGGAAAAGTTGGGATAAAAGTTTGTCGTATGCTGAATTCTCGTACAAGAATAGCTACCAAGCAAGTCTGAAAATGTCACCCTACGAAGCATTGTACGGAAGGAAGTGTAGGACTCCCTTGTTTTGGAATGAAACCAGAGAGAATCAAGTGTTTGGTCCCGATGTGTTGCAAGAAGCCGAAAAGCAAGTCCAGATAATTCGTGAAAACTTGAGGGCTGCCCAATCAAGACAAAAAGGCTATGCGGACAATAGGAGAAGGAAATTAGCCTTTGAAATAGGAGATTTTGTTTACCTCAAGGTGTCACCTATGAGAGGTCATAAGAGGTTTAACATAAGAGGCAAGCTCGCACCTCGTTATATTGGACCATTCAAGATTTTGGACAAGCGAGGAGAGGTAGCTTATCGACTTGAGCTGCCGGCGTATCTCTCTGATGTACACGACGTGTTTCACGTGCCTCAACTCAAGAAGTGTCTCAGGGTGCCGGAAGAACAAGTGCCGATGGACGAGTTAGAACTTCAGGAGGATTTGTCTTATGTCGAGCAACCTATCAAGGTCTTGGACGTGAAGGAAAGGGTCACGAGGAATAAGAAAGTCCATTGGTGCAAAGTGCAATGGAAACACCATACAGAAGCCGAAGCTACGTGGGAACGTGAAGAAGACCTGAAGGCAGAATTCCCGCATCTTTTCTCCACGCTGTCGAATCTCGAGGGCGAGATTCATTTTAAGGGGGGGAGGGGGGGTAGGTTTGTAACACCCTAAATTTTGCATCATGCATTGCATACATGATCATGCATTAAACATTAGTAGGATAAAAGAAAAATAATAAAACATAAAATATATATATACAAATATGAGTAGCAAAAGAAGAAAAGGAAAATAATAGCGTAAAACTTGTAATAGGTAATAAGTATAAAAAATAATAGTAATAATATATATAATATAAATAAATAAATAATATATATAATAATCATATATATAAAAAATAATAAATGATATAAAGAATAAATAAATAATAATATATTTATAAAAAAAAAGAAGAGAAAAAGAAAAAAAACAAAGCAACCCGCCGGCCAGGCCACGGCCCAGCCAGCGAGGCTGCTCCCGCTCACCCCGCCGCTCCCGCTCACCCCGCCGCTCCCGCGCCTTGGCCCCACCCCGCACGCGCCCGCTCGCCCGTGTCCCTCCCTCCCGCGCGCCGACCGGCCCACGTGCGTTTGGCCCCACCCCGCCCGACCGCCTGCGCGACGATGCGCCGCATGCTCCCGCAGCGCGCGTCCACGCGGCCCCGCCCCGCAACACCCCGACCCAGCGCGCCGAGCATCCCGCGCCGCCTGCGCCCTCCCACGCGGCCCCGCACCACGCTCACGCGCCCCGATCCGCCCGCGACTCCCGCTGGACCCCACCCCGCACGCCCGACCCTGGCCACGGTACCGAGTCGGTACCGATTTTTACCGATCCTGCCGCCTATATAAACGCCTCCAGACTCCGTAGGTTTTTCCCTCGACTCAAGAAGCACCGCCGCCAGAAAAAAAGGGATCCCGCCACCAGCAGCAGGAAAAAAGGGCACCAGAAGGCTGTGCCGCAGGGAAGAAAAGGAAGAAAAAGGAGGGGAAGAGGAGGAGGAAAAAGAGGAGAGTGCCGCCGTCTGCTGGAGATCGTCGTCGCCATCGTGTCGCCGTCGCCGTGCTGCCGGAGGACCTTGCGCATCTACTTCGTCTACGCGTCGCATTCGTTCCGCGATCGTCAAGCCGTTAGATCTACGGTAGGATTCGTTCCCGATGCGAATTTTAGCGACGTATTAAATCTAATAGACGTAAATTGATTTTAGTTGCACCATAATTTTATTTTCAGCAGCATTAATTCTCGTTAAAACCCCCATAAACTCGTATGAACACGTATGAAATACTCGCATCTAATTAATAAAAACTGTAGTTAATTAATTATGGTACTTTGCATGCATGCATATCATCGCATGTTGATTAATGTGTGTGCATCATGTTGATTTGTATGTATATTCTTGTATGTGTGATCACTAGTAGAGGGAAGTGCTCAAGAGGTCGTGTACAAGGATTTCGAGAACCAAGACTTCGAAGCGCTTGAGCAACCCTATCCGCCGGAGCAAGGCAAGTGTCCTTGAAGCATATTGATCCTATTTTTAAAATAAATGTTTTGTTTGCAAACTGCATGCTTGTGACAATTTGATGAGAATCCTATGGTAGGAAGTTTACTAGACTTGTTAAACCACCCTTATCACCTGGAATTTATGGTAGAGAGTCGGGAAGGGCTTTTACCTTTTTGCTTCGCTTGATTAATTGGGATGGGAAAACAACGCTACACATTTAATTTTGCATCAATGATATTCTGGTTAATGTGAACTGGTCAATACGATGGGTGATCTAAGCAAGCCTGGTATGTGGATGGGTTGGATGTTATGGTGGTTTTCTTGCTTTAGATCTAAGGACCGGTTCATGCGAGAATAAGCCAGGACTACAGTGCCAGCACGAGGCCAAGTATGGGTGCGGCATAGCTGATTAATTAGGGCTTTGCTAGTGCTGTTTGGACCATTGTGGATGCTCGGGGAAGGAGTAGTCGGATTGGGTTTGTTGATGATTGGCGGGACTACCCTGGGATCCGAATGGCTAAAGAGGGGGCCCTTGGTTGAAGATGTGCTCAGTTGGAGGCATCGCCACCGGTGAAACCTCAGTGGGGTCTAAATAGGCTAGTAATCCCTTTGTAAAGGCTATTTCGTGATCTCCTGGCCATACACCAAAGGAAGTGTAATTGGCATAAGGGAGGTTCTTTAGTCGCTGACGGGTGATGAAACCACAAACACGTGGGTAAAGAGGTACAAACTCTGCAGAGTTAATTAAAACTATCATGATAGCCGTGCTCCCTGTTATGAGCACCTGTACAACTTCCATGATTAGAGGGTATTAGGTATTGGTAATGGTTATTTTAATGGTTATGGTAATGGTTATGGTGATGGTTATGGTTGGTTATGGATTTATCCCTGGTATTGAATATGGTTATTGACGATGGTGAAATCTGGACTTATTGATGATGGTAATGAATTTAGTTTGGTATTATGGTACTACTCGTGATTATGATGGATTTACTTCACATAAATATGATACATTGCTTTTCAAATGTTTTACTGTACTTTTCAGCACTTTGCCATTATTATTGTCGACATTTGAATCAGCCACATGTCATACTTTCCACACTTGCTGAGTACGACATGTACTCACTCTTGCAATCCCCCCCCCCAACAGTTGCAGGTCAGAATTGTGAGTTTAATGGAGATAATGCGGAGTTCTAGGCCGTGTCTACCGTCAGCTTTGCCTGTGGTGTTATTGGAGCTGTGCTATCCCTTTTGCTTAGTTTGCTTAGTTGTTTAATTAGTTTATTTCCGCTGCATTAGTTGAACTTGTCATTAATATTCATTAGAGCTTGTATTCGAGGATAATATGGTTTGGGTAATAAAATTTGATAATTAATCTTGTTATGTGGTAATTTTCTGTATACTCTTTTGTGATTGCACTCGTGTATGTGTGTTGAACATCCTGGGCACACATATGCATTAGCTTGGTTCAGTTTTCGAAACCGGGCGTCACATTTACTGCATTTCTCGCCAAGTTTTTCCCGTTGGGCAAGAGCAATGCCCTACGTGGAAGAATTTCTAGCTTCCAGCATGATGCTATGGAATCTATTCCCGATGCTTGGGAAAGGCTGCAGGAGTACATCCTTGCTTTTCCCCACCATGGGATGGATGACTGGCTCATCATCCAAGACTTTTACAACAAGGTGATCCCTTCCGCCTGTGACCATGTTGATGCTGCTATTGGAGGTGCCTTCTTCTCATTGACGGTGCCCAAAGCCAAAGATTGGATTGATAATATGGTGTCAAACATGGGTGTGAGGCATGCACACCTTGAAGGAGGTGGACATGATCGCTGCTAAATTGGACCTCCTTATGATGAAAATTGATGGACAAGGCAATGGTGAGCTATTTGGCAATGCCTATGCCTTAGACTCTCACATCACTTGTGAAGTCTGTGGCAACACGGGCCATTTGGGCAATGACTGCCCAAAAACATGTGAGGATGCCCTATACGTAGCCAATAATGGAAACAACAATGTTTATCGTCTAGGTGGTCTTGGGTGGGGCCAACCACGCCCATTCTTTCAAGGAGGGTAAAACAACAATGGCAACAATGGAAATCAACCCAACTTGAGAGAACTTGCCATCTAGATCTTCGGGGCCCCTGGAGGGGACCCGGGCACCCTCCCGGGGCTGGGACCCAAAGGCAACTTGGTTGTCGAGCCTTCTGTGGAGTCCAAGCCCTGTATCTCAGGACCGGAGGCAGGGGCCTCGACCGCCTCTTGAGGTAGCTCGGAAGCTGATCGCTATGCGACCAGGACCATACTTACCAGCTCGGTTGTGGCTGCGATGTAGAGGTACAGAGGCTCACTGGGCTCCAAAGCCACCATGATGGGCAGTGACGTGAGGTGCTGCTTCAGCTCGCGGAACACGTCCTATGCTTCCTCGGTCCAGACGAACGGTTTGCACTTGCGCAACAGCTTGAAGAATGGGAGGGTCTACTCACACAGTCTAGAGATAAACCGACTAAGCACAGTCAGGCTGCCCGTGAGCTTCTGCACATCCTTGATGAAAGTTGGAGGTAGCATCAGCTCTATCGCCTTGATCTTTTCTGGGTTGGCTTCGATCCCTTGGTGCGAGACCAAGAAATCGAGGAGCTTCCCTGCTAATACTCCGAACACACACTTGTCTGGGTTGAGCTTTGTGCATGTGGTTCATAGCCTATCAAAGACTAGGGCGAGGTTGTCTAGCAATGATGTATGTGTTTGGATTCTGACCATGATGTCATCGACATACACCACTAACAGGTACCGAATGAGGTCTTAAGACCATAAGGCATGGAGACATAACAATACAGGCCATCTACTGTTATAAAAGCAGTATGTTCTTCATCCTCTCTAGACATAGGGATTTGGTGGAACCCTGAGTAAGCGTCTAGAAAGCGTAGTAGATCATAGCCCAAAGTTAAGTCTAAAATTTGATATATACTAGGGAGAGGGGAAGGATCTTCAGGGCATGCCGTATTGAGGTTGTTGTAGTCGATGCACATCTGGAGCTTCCTGCCAGTCTTAGGGGCAACAACAGGATTGGACAGCCACCTGGGATGCTCTCGTATGAAGCCAGCATCAAGCAGCTTCTGGATTTCTTCGCGGATGAAGTTCTGTCGCTCGATGGATGTCTTTCGAGGCTTCTGTTGTACTGGTCGAGCGTCGAGGTAGATCTTCATATGGTGCTCAATCACGTCCCTGGGTATCCTGAGCATCTGTGACGGTTGCCATGCTAACACATCGACGTTAGCCCGTAGGAAGGCAACGACTGTGTATTCCTATTTACTGTACAAACCCCCTGCTATGCGGGTGGTCTGGGCAGCATCAGAACCAATCTGGACAACCTTGACGGGAACGTTGTTCTATCAGAGGGTTGCACATGGGGTGCAGCAGTTGAGCCACGCTAGCACGAGCTTGGTGGAGACTGACTCGGTCCAGCATCGCCCGAGGTGGGTGCGAGGGCCGCTGCAAGTGCTTGGAGTTTTTCCAAGGCTGACCTTCCCGCATTACAGTCCCCGCGGATCTTGAGGACGACAGAGGGAGTTGGCATCTTCAGGACTAGGTAGCCATAATAGGCTACGGCCATGAATCGGTGCCGATGATGGCGTTGAAGGGGAGGCTGACCTCCGCGACATTGAACAAGATGTTTTCTGTCCTGAAGTTCTCGGGTGTCATGAAGGTCACCCGGAGGTGGATATTGTCGTAAGGGGTGATGTTCCCCAATCCCACCCCCGAGAACAGGCTTGAAGGGGTGAACATGGATAGGGGAATCTGAAGCTTGTCGAAGGCCACATTGCTGATGATGTTGAGGCCGACCCCGCCATCGATCAAGACGTGGTAGAGGTTGACGTTGGCGATGGTGGGGGTGACGAGGACGGGCACGAGTCTGGCTCCCTCCATGTTCTTAAGGCAGTTGGAGGCATTGAAGCTGATCGGCGTCTCCATCCACCTGTGGTGTGGTGCCGGAGTGGGGGTAGGAGCTATCGAGGCCACCGCTCGGTGTAGGGTCTTGACCGTGTTCTGGGACGCGGGGTCCCAAGACCCCCCGTAGATGACGTGGAGAACTTTGCAATGCTCGTGGTTACTGCTGGAGGCGGAGTCCTCGCCATGGTGGACTGCCTTGACGGCCCGTTCAGGTTTCTGAACTCCATCTTCTAGTCCTTGTCGGCCTGCGGGTCGACCTTCTGCTTTCCTCCCACTGGCGGAAGGGCGCGCCGCTAGGGTGTTGCGGTACTAGTCCACGAGCTTATTGATTTCCCGGTAGTAAGTAGCGTTGTGGCCGCTAGTGCCATGCACCAGCATGGCTCGCCGCTACCTCCACCAGCTAGTGGCTGTCGTGGGCGCTTGTCGAGGCGTTGTTCCCTGGCACCGCCGGTCGGCGCTGTTGCAGCAACGGGTGCCCCCTGCAGTGGCTTGTTATGGACACCACCCTTGTTCTTGTTTTTGTTTTTGTTTTTCTTGTCGCTGCCCTTGGGAGCGTCACCTGCGCCAGGCTGGCCGGCCTTACCCGCCTCAAGAGTGGGCTATGAGTGACGGCCATGGCCTTCTGCAGCCCTAGCGCATCTGTTGGTGATTGAAAAGAGCAAAAAGATGTCTTTGCACGTTGTGCGTGGCTAACTTCTCGAGAATCTTCATATTCCACCTGTCGGAATGCTACTATGATAGAAGCTTTTGGGATGTTGGGGATGGAGTTGTGTACCTAGGAGAAATGTTGTATGAATGATTGTAGCGTCTCCGCGGGACACTGTCGCATGGCATGGAGGTCCAGCTTGGTGTCGGGACGCGTGTAGGAGCGCCAAAGTTCACCGTAAAGTGCCGGCAGAGCTCTTGACCAGGCTGAGCCAGTCAGGGCGACGGGAAAGTAGTTTGCCAGGATGAACTCATCCGCTCCTACAGTGTCGTGGTGTAGATCTGTAGGATCTTGATGGGGTTGACACTCTCGTCAAACTTCTCCGATAGGTGTGGCCGAAACTTGCACGGCCATGCCATCATGCGAAGGAGCGGAGCCAGGGCTATGCACCCTCTAATGGCTTTGAACAGAGATGACTACAGTGTAGCGAACACCAAGGGTGCTTGTTGCACGCCATACAGCAAAAGTGGTAATGCATCCTGCACAACGTACGCCTGTTGTGTGGCGCTTGCTGCTCCGTGTACTACTATGAGACGTGCAGTTGCAGAACATGCTATCGCGGAACATGTTGTTGCGAAACATGTTGCACGGCGTACTGCTAGGGAACTGTTTCCCTAGTGTACTCTGGAGGGGGAGGTGTCGCAGGATTTACTTGTGGTTGCGACACCCGGTTCCGAAAGTGAACCAAGTGAACACATATGTGTCTCCAGGATGTTCAACCCACAAACACAAGTGCATTCACAAAAGGATAAGCAGATAATTACCACAAGACAAGATTAATTAACCACTTTTATTACACAATTCATAATATCCTCGAATACAAGCTCTAATGAACATTAATGACAAGTTTGAACTAATGCAGCGGAAATAAACTAAGTATGAACTAAACGAAATAAGCAAGCTAGGCAAATAGGGTAGTGCGGCTCCAAGCAACACCACAAGCAAAGCTGATGGCAGCACAGAGCCTAGAACTCCTCATTAACGTTGTGATACTCCCAATCCTGACCCGCAACTGTTGGTGGGGGAATTGCAAGGGTGAGTACATGTCGTATTCAGCAAGTGTGGGAAAGTATGACATGTAGCTGACTCAAATGACAAATATAATAAAGGCTAAGTGTTGAAAAGTATGTTAAAACACTTAGAAAGCAATGTATTGTATGTATGCGAAGTAAACCCATCATAAACCATGTAGTTACCATAATACTAGTCCATATTTCATTACCATCATCCATATTCCAGATTTCTCATTACCATTAACCATATCCATTGCCATAAATCATAATACCATCCCAAAACCAATAATAAACCATCCCAACCTAAAGCCCCTCTAATCATGTAGGTCATCCAGGTGCTCTTAATCGGGAGCACGACTATCATGATAGTTTTAATACTCTGCGGAGTTTGTACCACTTTACCCATGTGTTTGTGATTTGATCAGCTTTCGGTGACTAAGAACCTCCCTTATGCCCATGACCTGTTGGTCACATTACACACTTCTGTTGGTGTGTGGCCAAGAGATCACAAAATAGACTTTCAAAAGGGATTACTAGAATGTACAGACCAACTAAGATTTCACCTGTGGTGATGCCTCCAACTGAGGACATCTTCAACCAAGGGCCCCCTCTTGTGCCATTCGTATCCCAGGAAGTCCCGCCACAAATCCAAACCCAATCCAACTCCCCTTCCCCAGTGCGCCAAATGATCCGTGCAGTTCTAGCAATACCCTAATTAATCGTCTACGCCGCACCCATACTTGGCCTCGTGGTGGCACTGTTGTCCTGGCATATTCTCGCATGAACAGATCCTTATATCTAAAGCAAGCAACCACCATGTCTTTCAACCCATCCATATACCAGGCTTGCTTAGATCACCCACTTCATATAACCATAATCTCATTAATGCATAATTAAATAGTATTGTTTTCCCATCCCAATTAATTAAGTGAAGCAAAGGTAAAAAAGACCTTCTCAACTCTCTACCATGTATTCCAGATGACAAGGGTGGTTAAACAAAGCTAGTAAACTTCCTATCATATGAATTCCTATCAAATTGACACAAGCATGCAGTTTTGAAAACAAAACATTTATTGTAAAAATAGGATCAATATGTTCAAGGACACTTGCCTTGGTCCTAAGTTTGGTTAGGGTCAAAGACTTCAAAATTATGGTATTGGACGTCCTCGACAACACCTTCTAGCGCAACACCTTCTATCCCGAGTGACAAACATGCAAAACACACAATTGAGTCAAATAATGCTCATATACTACTCAAGATGACATGACATGCATGATTAATTCAAGTATGTTGTAAAACTTGCTAATAAGTTGCTATTAATGTTCACTAACTGGTTCTAATAGTTTTTAACAAGTTTGGACAGGTTTGGAATTGATTCGAGCCAATTTGGAATTAATTTAGCACAATTCAGATTCATGGTCCGAACAAGTCCGGTACTAGGGTCGGACTAGTCCGCTCTGGCGTGAACCAGCGAGTTAGGGTTTTCTTGATCGACGAGAATTTGGAGAATTGGGATGGAATTCACGTGGGAAAGAGAAAGTAGAAGGTGTACCACGTGTTTAGAACTCCAAAGATCAAGAATTTAAGATGAAACTTGAATCTTGACGATCTAGGGTTGATGATGAAGAGTTGAAGGTGAATTGGCGATGAAAACGCAAAGTCGATGAAGATCTTGATTACTTGATCCTCTTTCGTTTCCTCCTCTTCTTCTTCTTGCTCGGTATCTCCTTCTCCCTCCTTGGCGGCGTCTATCCACAAGCTAGGGTTTGGGTGTGATTCAAATGTGGCAAAGAGAGATGAAAATAGGGTGTTGGGTTACTTATATAGGGGTGAAGGGCTAGGATTTCAATGGAGGTCGGTTTTAGAGAGGGAGGAGGCTGGTGTGGGGTCCCACATGGGCTCCACAAGGGTTAAGCACGACGTTCTTAGGCCCTATTAAGGTAAATACCCAAACACAAGTCATTGAGGAAAAGATTGAATCCGAGTCGGGCACACCGGACAAGTCCGCTAGGGGACCATACTAGTCCGATGTTGGATAAAGACGAAAATGTATAAGTCCGGTAGGAGGTCCAGACAAGTGCAGTCTTGTCCAGAGAGGAAAACGGACAAGTCCAGCATAGATCGGACAAGTTCGAGGATTTGACAACTTATTCGAAAACCAGACCAAAGATCAGACTAGTCAGCACTCAATCACGGACAAGTTCGAAATGGAACAAAGACTTAATCGGACTAGTCCGAAGCTAAAATGGACAAGTCCAGAAGGCATCAAAGGGGAAACCGGACTAGTCCGGGGTACAAATCGGACAAGTTTGTACTTATACAAACTTCTAAGTGTTGTTTTGCATCTAATTCATTTTAAACTTGTTCCTTTTTGTGTTACTTAGTTTTAAACATGTTTAAGAATATATGCAATGCATGATGGATGAAAATGAAGTTGTTACGAATCTACCCCCCTTAAAATGAATCTCGCCCTCGAGATTCGACGTAGAAGGGAAGAGATAGGGAAAATCTTTCTTCAGATAATCTTCCAGCTCCCAAGTTTCTTCCAATTCTATATGATGCTTCCACTGCACTTTACACCATCGAATCACCTTGTTTCTTGTGACTCTCTCCTTGGTTTCCAAGATTTTGACCGATTGCTCGGCATAAGTCAAATCTGCCTCTAATTCCAATTCTTCCATTGGCACTTGTTCTTCCGATACCCACAAGCATTTCTTGAGTTGTAAAACATGAAACACATCATGGATATCTGAAAGGTGTGGTGGCATCTGCATTTTATATGCTGCTTCTCCTCGTTTGTCCAGAGTCTTGAATGGTCCAATTTAGCGAGGTGCCAAGTTGCCTCTAATATTAAACCTCTTATGACCTCTCATGGGTGACACTTAAAGGTAGATGAAGTCTCCCATTTCAAAGGCTAGTCTTCTTATTCTATTATCTGCATATCCTTTTTGTCTTGATTGAGCAGCCCTCAAGTTCTCGCGGATAATCTGAACTTGTTTCTCAGCTTCTTGCGGCATGTCAGCTCCAAACACTTGATTTTCTCCTGTCTCATTCTGGAACAAAGGTGTCCTACACTTCCTCCCATATAGTGCTTCATTTTCAAGCTTGCTTGGTAACTATTGTTATATGAGAATTCCGCATACTACAAGCTCTTGTCCCAACATCTTACATGCATCAAGGCACAAGCTCTTAACATATCCTCTAGAATCTGATTGGTCCTCTTAGTTTTTCCATTCGTTTGAGGGTGATAGGCTGAGTTGAAATTCAACCTTGTTCCCAATGCTTCATGCAATTTCTGCCAAAACCTTGAGGTAAATTGAGAACCTCTATCCGAGACTATTTTCTTCAGGACTCCATGTCGATACACAATGTGCTCTATATATAGCTCTGCCAGCTTCGCAATGGTATAGATGGTCTTGACAGGAATAAAGTCAGCTGACTTGGTCAACCGATCCACAATTACCCATATGGAGTCATAACTGGACTGGGTACGTGGTAAACCAACTGTAAAGTCCATCTCGATTTCTTCCCGCTTCCATTCTGGAATCTTCAATGGCTGCAATAATCCAGCTGGCCTTTTATGTTCTGCCTTCACTCATTGACACACATCACACAACGCTACATATTCAGCTATATCCTTTTTCATGCTGGCCCACCAATAACATGTCTTCAAGTCCTTGTACATCTTTGTACATCCAGGATGAATTGAGTAAGGTGAGTCGTGTGCCTCCTTCAATGTCGTTTCTCATATATGCTTATCATTGGGCACAACAATCCTCTTTCCAAGCCATAAAGTAACTTGTTCGTCTTCATCAAACCTGAATTCTCTTCCCTCTTGGGTTCTTTCCTTGATTTCCTGAATTTCCTAATCCTTTGTTTGACCCTCTCGAATCTCCTACTCCAAGGTCGGATTTAACTCCATTATCCCCATCTCATTCACAATCCAAGGTTCAACCATTCAAAGTCGCATAGCTCGGATGGCAGCTCTCGAACCGTGAGCTGATGACTTACTCCTGTCCTACTCAAGGCATCAGCCACTACATTAGCCTTCCCTGGATGGTAATTGATCTCCACATCATAGTCCTTGATGAGTTCCAACCATCTTCATTGTCTCAAATTCAGGCCTGTTTGTGTGAAATTATACTTAAGACTCTTATGATCCGTATAAATTTCACACCTATGTCCAAGGATATAGTGTCTCCAAATCTTCAATGTGTGTACCACAGCTGCAAGTTTGAGATCATGTGTTGGATAATTTTGCTCTTGTTTCATCAATTGTCTCAATGCATAGGCTACCACTTTGGCTTCTTGTATGAGCACACATCCAAGTCCTTGTCTGGATGCGTCGCAATATATATCAAAACTTTTGTTCAGATCTGACAACATCAAGATTGGGGCTGTATTTAAACTTTTCTTCAACTCCTCAAAACAATCTTGACAAGCTTGAGTCCATTGAAATGCTTTTCCCTTCATTAGCAACTCCGTCATGGGCTTGACTATCTTGGAAAAGTTCTTGATGAATCAATGATAATATACAGCCATCCCGAGGAAGCTCCTTCTTTCCTTGACATTTTATGGTCGTTCCCATTTCAACACGTCCCTCACCTTTCCGGGGTCAACCGATACTCCTCCTCTTGAGATGATATGACCCAAAAATGACACCTCTTTCAACCAGAACTGGCACTTGCTGAACTTGGCATACAATTGATGCTCCCTCAATTTTTGCAACATAAGCCTCAAGTATTCCTCATGTTCCTCCTCGTTCCTCAAGTAGATCATAATATCATCAATGAACACCACAACAAACTTGTCCAGGTACTCCATGAAGACCTTATTCATGAGGTACATAAAGTATCCAGGTGCATTTGTCAATCCAAAGGACATCACGGTGTACTCATAAGATCCATACCGCATCCAAAAAGCTATTTCGGGAATATCCGACGGTCTTATCTTCATTTGGAAGTAGCCTGAGCTCAAATCAATCTTAGAGATAACACAAGCACCCTTCATTTGATCAAACAAGTCTTCTATGTGTGGCAAGGTGTACTTGTTCTTGATGGTCACCTCATTGAGAGCTCGGTACTCCACACACATCCTTTGTGATCCATCCTTCTTATCCACGAAAAGAACGGGCGCTCCCGAAGGTAAAGAGCTTGGGCGAATAACACACTTATCTAGTTGCTCTTGAATTTGCTTCTTAAGCTCCTCTAACTCCTTAGGAGGCATCCTATATGGCCTCTTAGCTATAGGTGTGGTTCCAGGTATTAATTCAATAACAAACTCAATGTTGCGATCAGGTGGCATACCTGGCAAATCATCCGAAAACACATCCAAGAATTCACACACCCCCAGAATCTCCTCAATCGTGGCACTGTCCATGTGATTTAGCTCCAATTGCTTCGATGCATGTTGAGATGCTTCAAATTCTATGGTGATCCCTTCCTCATTGGTCAACTTCACCGTCTTTGTGTAACATTCAATGACTCCATTGTGCTTCCTCAACCAGTCTATACCAAGTATAATGTCCAATCCTTGAGGATCCAAAACAATGAGGTTGGCAAAGAAGTCTACCCCCTTTATTCTAAGGCATACTTTTGGACATACTATATTTGACCTCATCTCTCCTGCAGGAGACTTAACCAAAAGAGTATACTTCATATGCGAGATAGACAAACTATATTTGGCAACATATTTTGATGCAATGAATGAATGTGATGCTCCAGAATCAAATAACATGGTGGTCGGGTTGGAGTTTGCGAGAAAGATACCAAATAACCACTCATCCGCTTGTTGAGCTTCCTCCGTAGAGATATGGTTCACATTACCACGAGCAATATTCTGCTGTCCACAGTTGCCTTGTGGCGCTCCTCCATTCAGTCGTGGGTTTTGTCTTGGAGCATTGCTTCCTTGACCAATGCCTGACTTAGGACATTGAATTGCAAAGTGTCCTGCTTCTCCACATCTATAGCACTTCCTAACTGCACCAGAATTGTTAGGGCGAACTTGATTTTGGGCATTGGTAGGAAAGTTGGCGTGGGGCACTTGAGGCATTAGAGGACGAGGTGCTTGCGTAGTGGGGCGCAGCTGCATGGGCTGAGCTTGGCGAAGAGGATAAGCAAGGCAATATGCAGGAGCCGAGGGGCTGTAGTATGGCGCATTGTGTGGTACAAGGGGCGCACATTGCTTCCTTGTGGTTGTCCTTGATATGGCGCCTTCCTCTTATTATCTTGCTCCATCTCACGAACTTTGTTCTCAACCACAATTGCTTTGTCCACATGCTTCTGAAAGTTGTCATAGTCACAGTTGAGCAATTGCACTTGGATCTCATTGTTAAGGCCCCTCATGAACAAATATTGCTTCCGGCTGTCCCAGCTGACATCTTCCGGCGCATACCTTGAAAGTTGAGTGAATTTACCAAGATATTCACTCACGCTTGATCTTCCTTGCCTCATGTTCTCAAATTCTTATCTCTTTGGGATCATAACACCTTCGAGCACATAGTGAGAACGGAAGCTCTCCTTGAATTCAGCCCAAGTGATCCTCTCTTGATTCTCATGGGCGTTACACAACGAGTCCCACCAATCTGCAGCTGCTCCAACTAGTTAATGGGAAGCAGATATAACCTTCTCCTGGTCACTGCATTGGATAGTAGCTAGCTTCTTTTCCACAGACTTGAGCCAATCACTGGCGCCCGTAGGATCGGTGGCTTGAGCAAAGGTTGGTGGCCTAGTCCTCATGAACTCTCTCAACCTGTTATGAGGAGGTGGGGCTGGCAGTGGAGGCATGTGGGGCTGATTGTTGTTGTTGCTAGCCTGCAGTTGTCCCATAGTCTGTATCATGGTCTGCATGAGCTGGTTTTGCATAGCCAATAGCTGCTCAAGGTTGATAGCTCGCTGGACAGGTCCTTGTCCATTGTTGTTCTGAGGTGCTCCATTGTTCTCCTCCTCATCACTGCCATCCCTTTGGTTGCGAGTCCTCACCATCTGAAGGAAAGCAAGAGATAAGAATTTAGAAGACGTCCCCAACTATATGCATCAAGGGATATGAAATTAAGAAACTAACTATACAAGCCTATATGGACATGGCAACGCTAAAGCATCCCAAAATCCTCTACTAAGTACACAAGCAGCAATACATAGCAAACAGCACACCAATCAAAAACACATCGACTCCTGAGTGCTCCTATGTGCTCTAAATAACCATTCTATCTAGGCTGCATCCTACGGTCAACCTGTGGCTCTGATACTAATTTGTGATACCCGATTCCGAAAATGAACGAAGTGAACACATATGTGTGCCCAGGACATTCAACACACATACACCAGTACATTCACAAAAGGATAACTAGATAATTACCACAAGGCAAGATTAATTAACCACTTTTATTACACAATTCATAATATCCTCGAATACAAGCTCTAATGAACATTAATGACAAGTTCGAACTAATGCAGCGGAAATAAACTAAATATGAACTAAACCAAATAAGCAAGCTAAGCAAATAGGGTAGCGCGGCTCCAAGCAACACCACAGGCAAAGCTGACGGTAGCACACAGCCCAGAACTCCTCATTAACATTGTGATACTCCCAATTCTGACCTGCAATTGTTGGTGGGGGAATTCCAAGGGTGAGTACCTGTCATACTCAGCAAGTGTGGGAAAAGTATGACATGTAGCTGATTCAAATGACAAATATAATAAGGCTAAGTGCTGAAAAGTACATTAAAACACTTGGGAAGCAATGTATTGTATGTATGTGAAGTAAACCCATCATAAACCATGTAGTTACCATAATACCAGTCCATATTTCATTATCATCATCCATATTCCAGATTTCTCATTACCATTAACCATATCCATTGCCATAAATCACAATACCATCCCATAACCAATACCAAACCATCGCAATCCAAAGCCCCTCTAATCATGTAGGTCATCCAGGTGCTCTTAACTAGGAGCACGACTATCATGATAGTTTTAATACTCTGCAGAGTTTGTACCACTTTATCTACGTGTTTGTGATTTCATCACATTTCGGTGACTAAGAACCTCCCTTATGCCCGTGACCCGTCGATCACATTACACACTTTTCATTGGTGTGTGGCCAAGAGATCACAAAATAGCCTTTACAAAGGGATTACAAGCATGTACAGACCCACTGAGGTTTCACCGGTGGTGATGCCTCCAACTGAGCACATCTTCAAGCAAGGGCCCCCCTCTTGTGCCATTCAGATCCCAGGGAGTCCTGCCACAAATCCAAACCCAATCCGACTCCCCTTCCTCGGTGCGCCAAATGATCTGCGCAGTTCTAGCAATACCCTAATTAATTGGCTATACCGCACCCATACTTGGCCTCGTGGTGGCACTGTTGTCCTGGCATATTGTCGCATGAATCGGTCCTTAGATCTAAAGCAAGCAACCACCATGTCTTCCAACCAATCCACATACCAGGCTTGCTTAGATCACCCATTACCATATCATATTAACCAGTTCATATAACCATAATCTCATTAATGCATAATTATATAGTATAGTGTTTTCCCATCCCAATTAATGAAGCGGAGCAAAGGTAAAAAGCCCTTCCCGACTCTCTATCCATGTATTCTAGGTGACGAGGGTGGTTAAACAAAGCTAGCAAACTTCCTATCATAGGAACTCTCATCAAATTGACACAAGCATGCAGTTTCAAAAACAAAACATTTATTGTAAAAACAGGATCAATATGTTCATGGACACTTGCCTTTTTCCTGAGTTTGGTTAGGGTCAAAGACTTCAAAATTCAGGTACTGGAGGTCCTCTACAGCACCCTCTAGCGCAACACCTTCTATCTCGAGCGACAAACATGCAAAACACACAATTCAATCAAATAATGCTCATATAGCACTCAAGATGACATGACATGCATGATTAATGCAATTATGTTGTAAAACTTGTTAATAAGTTGTTATTAATGTTCACTAATTGGTTCTAATAGTTTTTAACAAGTTTGGACAGGTTTGGAATTGATTCGAGTCAATTTGGAATTAATTCAACACAATTCAGATTCAGGGGCCGAACAAGTCCGGTACCACAGTTGGACTAGTCCACTCTGGCCTGAACCAGTGAGTTAGGGTTTTCTTGATCGATGAGAATTTGGAGAATTGGAATGGAATTCACGTGGTAAATAGAAAGTAGAAGGTGTACCACGTGTTTAGAACTCCAAATATCAAGAATTTAAGATGAAACTTGAATCTTGAGATCAGGGTTGATGATGAAGAGTTGAAGGTGAATTGGCGATGAAAACGCAAAGTCGATGAAGATCTTGATTACTTGATCCTCTTTCGTTTCCTCCTCTTCTTCTTCTTGCTTGGTATCTCCTTCTCCCTCCTTGGTGGCGGCTATCCACGAGCTAGGGTTTGGGTGTGATTCAAAAGTGGCAAAGAGAGATGAAAATAGGGTGTTGGGTTACTTATATAGGGGTGAAGGGCTAGGGTTTCAATGGAGGTCGGTTTTAGAGATGGTGGAGGCTGGTGTGGGGTCCCACATGGGCTCCACAGGGGTTAGGCTTGACGTTCTTAGGCCCTATTAAGGTAAATACCCAAACACAAATCATGGAGGAGAAGATTGAATCTGAGTCGGGCACACCGGACAAGTCCGATGTTGGACAAAGACGGAAACGGATAAGTCCGATAGGAGGTTCGGACAAGTCCGGTCTTGTCCAGAGAGGAAAATGGACAAGTCCGACATAGGTTGGACAAGTTCGAGGATTTGACAACTTATTTCGAAACCAGACCAAAGATCGAACTAGTCCGCACTCAATCACGGACAAGTCCGGAATGGAACAAAGACTTAATCGGACTAGTCCGCACCTAAAACGGACAAGTTTGGAAGGCATCAGAGGGGGGAAATCGGACTAGTCTGGGGTACAATCCGGACAAGTATGTACTTATACAAACTTTTAAGTGTTGTTTTGCTTCTAATTCATTTTAAACGTGTTCCTTTTTGTGTTACTTAATTTTAAACATGTTTAAGAATATATGCAATGCATGATGGATGAAAATGAGGGTCTTAAAGTGGTGCAACTTGCACAGTAGATGTCTGAGGCTCAGGCCCTTGGGCACTGTAGTCAGCCTCAAGGTTGCATCACCTCTCCTGCTGCCACTCGATGGCGACGCGACTGTCCTCATTTGCTCAACGGCGGTTGAGCTGGGCCCTAAGGTCACCCATGGGGATCCTGGTTGTGTGGGAGTCGGCCATGTGGTGCTCGATGGTCCACGTGCGCGACAGCGACACATGACATCTCCCCTTGATGGTAGAGTTGATGGTCGCAACGATGAGGTGGTTGACATCGTTTATCCACTACTACGCCGCTTCTTCAAAAGCATTCATGGAAGGTGGCTTGTGAAGCAGAGCTCTGGCTGCTGCCAGAGCGCTCTCCGGGCTTGCAGCTGGTAGCTCCATGGGGGCCGACAGGGCCGGCATCTGCTGGGAAGCGCCGGTCTGGCTAGTTGCAACTTTGCAGGGGCGCGATGGACCATACCACGCTCTGGAGCGAGATTTGGTCTTAGCACCACCCACTGTGTGGCGATGGCCTCGGGAATCGCCATCCAAAGCCGGATGTTAACCATTGCGGTAAAGGCGCAACGTCTTGAGAGAAAAAGCCCCCTACCTGGCACGCCAAAATGTTGAAGTGTTCTTGTGACACTTCCCTCGGACCTGCTTAGTCGCAACACGCGGATGTTCTTTTTTAGGCGGGAGCTAGTCTCTGGTGAGGTCACGCGTATGAGTTATGGTGAGACGGTTGTTTAACATGCTTCGGACTGCTGGAGCGTAACACCCTACTCCACGGTGAGAGTTGTATTGCTCGTGAGTGCTTTAGTGGCTTGTGTGAATCTAAGATCAGATCCTTTGTAATGGTGGTTGCCTGATCCTTTTATAGTAAGGTCGGGCACCTTACAAGTGGGGTCTGGGGCCCAACAAGTGGCCCTGGAGTGATCTTATCCTAAACAAGATCTAATGCTTCTTGTGTACGCTGCCTCTGACTGCGCCTTGAAGACTCGCCGTCTTTAAGCGTCGGACACAAGTGGCCATGCGTAGTCATTGATGATTGTTGACGGCTATTATATACCATTTTCACCTGTCAATATAACTCAATTATGTGAAGGAAATATCATTTCTTGTGCACATCACCTTTCTATTTAACCTACTTCCACTTGTACTTGGAAAAATTGGTGCATGCAGGTATTTTATACAGAATTGAAGTGAAATAAGGGGTCGGATCCTATAAAATATCATCCCAGCCAATCAAGCGCCGACATGTGGCACCACATGGATCAAATGGCACACAAACAGAATTATTTGAGGCCATCCAATAGTGTAGCACCCATATCAAGGGATGGGACCCACCTGGCAGTGACCTGGAGAAAGCACACGCGAAACGATGCAAAGACCAGGTCGGCCGACCCCCCTAGTCGGCCGACCTGATTCTGGCACCAAACTCGTCAGCTTCCACATGTTGGCTCCTACCAGCTTGAAGAAGTCAGTGCTGACTGATTCGTGCATTTTTGGTGGCAAGAACCGACCCTTCTGCACCCATAAATAGAATCCCTCACCCCTCACTTCAACACACACCACTTCATGCCATGAATTTCATGGTGAGCTCTTGTAGCTGACCTCTTATAATTATCTCAACATGATTCACCTTAGTGACTTTGCAGTTGGCAGATGGTGTATATCCTTGCCGGTGTGCCAACCAATCAATGAGGGTATGATCCACATTTATCTAATCGGGTTTTCGGTCTATTAAAATCCTACCCCACTTAAGTAGGATTTTAACTACTATGTCTTTTTCTTCATTAGTGTGGGTTTATTATTATTGTTGATATATTTATATTTTATTATCGGTAATTTTGTTTTGTTTTGTTTGGTTTATTTATTTATTGACTTTAGTGTTAAGTGGAGTACTTGGATCGAGACGGGTTCCTGCATGAGCAGTGTGCTCATGGTGAGCTCGAAAATGTATAGGCTTATCTTTAATTAAAATTAGGGTTGTGACAGATCTACCCCACTTAATTAGAATCTCTTCCTCGAGATTCGAAGGTCATCTTAGGTGGATAGGGATTTATTTTCTACCATTATCCTTACGATGTTGAGATGGTCATTTCCTTGATCTTGACATTACTGTACTGCAGTTGCTCTTGTTTATTGTGTCGCAAGTTCATATATTTGTACAACAATTGCTCAATTTCCAGCATGCATCAAATTGTTGGTCCACTGGATCAAGCGGTACTTGCCGTTAAAGTTTTAGTATTCGTATTATGCATGATGGCACATCCTGATGGGTGTGTATCTAAGATCCTTGTCTGGTATTCATGGTATTAGGTTGTGAACCCTATTGTATTAACTGGTCCGGCTGGTCATGAAGTCGGCATTCGTTATTTCTAGAAAGTTTTAGTTTTGGTCCCTCACACTGGTGTCTCCATTAGGTATACCTGATCACTCTGGTTGATTCCTAGGTGACTGTCTACTAAACCTTCTTTCTAACTGTGGCTGGCATCTAAATTTGATCCTTGCACTATAAGGCTTTTGGATCATTTACTCGAGGTACAGGGTCTTGATCATGCCGATAGTTGAGTTGTTGTCATAACCATCATTAATCCTTGAGTGTTATCCTTTGAAGCAGATATCCGTTCAGACCTCTTAATGCCCCTAGTTGGCTTCATCATAGATCTGATGATCCTTTGATATCCCTTAGTAAATCTTCATTGGTAGTTAGCTAGTCTAGGCAAGCCTCTCCTCCAGGTGACAAATGTAGGCTACTTCCAATTGGTGACTTCTTCATTCATTGCGGAGTTATCCATTATATCTTCGAGTTTTACGGCGTGTTCAAGGAAGGCTTATTGTTAGTTCCTTCATTATCATCTTGCCCATCTAACTCGTGAAGCTTGCTAGTGGGTTCTTTAGTACAAGGGGCGTCACCGTGAAACTCGTGTTGTCCATATCGAGCCACAGACGCTAGCCTCATGACGTAAGTGTTTCTGATCTTGAGTTGGTTCTCACCTGACGTCAGGTCAACCTTGTAGGTGTTCTCAACCCCTTTTTTTAACCCATTAAACATGTCATGGGTCCGAGATGGCAAGTATTTATGTGACCTTATTCGATGTTTGGTAACTAATTCAAGTCCTCAGGTTGTCTCTATTCTTCTTGATAACAACATGGGAGCTCCTTAAGGTGGGGACTGAGATGGATAAATATTTTCCCTTATGGCTCACTTATTCATTCCTTATATTGGGTCAGTCTACTTGGGCTCATCTGGTAGGGCTGATTTGCTATTAGCGCTGCTAAGGGAGTTAGAGTAATCAACAAGTTTACTAGGTCTCCTCGGAATACCTCTGAGCATGAGCATAATACTGACTCTGGTTCCATGGGTGTAGCTTCCAAACTACATGCCATGAATTTCATGGTGAGCTCTTGTGGCTGACCACTTATCATTATCTCAACAAGATTCACCGTAGTGACTTTGCGGTTGGCAAATGGTGTATATCCTTGCCGGTGTGCCAACCAATCCATGAGGGTATGATCTACACCGTTTGTCTTATGGGCTTTTAGGTCTGTTAAAATCCTACCCCACTTAAGTAGGATTTTAACTACTATGTCTTTTTTCATTAGTGCGGGTTTATTATTATTGTTGATATATTTATATTTATTATTGATAATTTTGTTTGGTTTTGTTTTGTTTGGTTTATTTATGTACTTATGTATTTATTTATTAACTTGAGGGTTAACTGGAGTACTTGGATCGAGACGGGGTTCCTGCATGAGCAGTGTGCTCATGGTGAGCTCGAACAGGGAAAGGCTTCTGAATGGGTATTTCGTTGATCCGATAGGAAGAGAGGAGTGAAAGATTTTGTTTGGTCATTATTATTATCCTCACATATATACGCACGTTTGCATATATATTAAATTTTATATTGTGTGTTTTTATTGGTGCATTATATTTGATATACATATAGTCATGCGTGCGTAGGTATATAAATACACGTAACCCATATGTATTTATTTTATTAAACACTCAACTTATCTTCTTTCATTTGATTATTGATCTGTGTTGTATTAAAGCACACAATTGCACTCAATCAAAGAACCAAATGAAAACTAGTTAATCACACCCAAACATAACTAGATTACAAACTTATATATCATACTATTAATCGTTCTATTCGTGACTTACTCTAACTCACTATAGGCTAAGCTATTCTACTCATGGGCACAACGGTCATTCTAGGATTCTATCGATGTGACTGGGGAATGTAGGGTTGCACGTGGTTGCTCTTTCCGTAGATCTGATGTCGCTCTTGATACATGTCGATGACGTCTTTGAGTAGTCTTAGTAAATAATTGTCTCCAGTATCTTTACGCACCCTCCTGAATTGATTAGAAGGTCATTTGACTGATCGAATCTTCAAATGGTCCAGTGCAAACGTTGCACGGTTCCAACTTGGCTTACCGCATTGGTGTCCATCTTACTCTTGAATGATCAAAGTGTATTGACAGGGTTGGTGAAATCATTGATAGGATAAAGTTGAGTTTTCAACATAGAACGAGGTAAGTGCAGAAAGAACGTAGAGGAGACAGAGTCTTTCAAAAATAGTTTTATACTTTTCAAATACATGTTTAGGGTATAGGATGACTCTAAGGTTTCGTCCTACGGCCAAGTATGGCTTTGATACCACTCTGTCAAGACCTGCCTTCTGAGGGTCCACGTGCATCCCGTACCAATCCCTGGATCAGTAGTTGGTACGCACAACAGAATAGATTGAGATCCATACAATGATATTTATTTATAATCAATATAAGTCTTACAAACATGATCTAGATTACATTGGATGTGGTCGGAGATGACCACCAAAATACATAAATCCTCAAAACAGCGGAGCAGAACGACGCCATGCCCAATAGGTAGACTTCAAAAGTAGAACTAGACCTAATCGTCATCCTCACGTGCTTCAGCTTCTTTGTCTTCTGATAAACTACATATAAAGTAAGAGTGAGTACATAAGGTACTCCGCAAGCCCTAACACTACTCAAGGGGAGGTGTTTCATGCATTGGGGCTTGTAGCAAGGAGAGGCCATACGGCTTAGTTTTGTCGAAAAGCATTTATGCAAGGTTCTCATTGAAAAGAGTTTTGCAATAAGAGGGAGAAGTAGTTGAATCAGTATTATTATTGTTGGCGGCCCTTGGGAGAGTTTCAGACCATCCCGCCAGTTCCCTCATTTTAGATGAGTCTTCGGACCCAAGACCCTGACGACTCTGGCACGCATGCCAACTCCTTCCCAAAACACGGCAGCCTCGGCCACACACGCACTTCAAGGAGATGCACTAATGCTAATCAATAGGAGCCCAGAGCATAGCGTGTCATGTAACACACTCATTTTCATGCATCATGCCCTACATGCACTCATATACATGTTTAACATTAACCCATAACAAGAGGAACAAGTTTAAAATTGATTTGGAACAAAACCGCACTTAAAAATGTAGGAAAGTGCGGACTAGTCCGGTTTTGCTGAGGACTAGTCCGATTTCTCTCTGTCTAAAAACGGACTTGTCCGTTTTTGCTGCGGATTAGTCCGATATTTGCCTCTGGACAACTTCGGACTTGTCCGATTTTGTGCGGACTAGTCCGGTATTCCATGAATCCTTGAAAATTTGCTAAGTCCCTGGACTTTTACGGACTAGTCCGGTGTTCCAGCGGACTTGTCCGTTTTCCTTTCTGACTAAGATCGGACTTGTCCGATTTTTGGCTAGACTTGTCCGATTTTCTCTCTGGACGACTTCGGACTAGTCCGGTCCTGTCCGGACTTGTCCGATATTTCGTGACTCCGAGATTGACCTTTTGTTTTACGACTTGTTTCTTGGGTTTCACGTCAAGTGGGCCTAGGGACGTCGTGCCCAACTCTTTTAGAGCCCATGTGGGACTCTAAACCGGCCTCTACTCATCCTAAACTCGAAATCCATCTAACCCTAGCCTTCACGTCTATATAAACAACCCCACCCCTTGGTTTGACATCTATTTGCCACTTTTTCACCCACCCAAACCCTAGTTCGTGGGGAGCCACCACCAAGGAGGGAGGAGAAGATCCCAAGCAAGAAGAAGAAGAGGAGGAAACGAAGGAGGATCAAGATCTCCACCAAGTTTCGTCCTTCACCACCAATTCATCTCCAAGTTCATCACCAACCCTAGATCATCAAGATCCAAGTGTTACCTCCAAGTTTCTTGGTTCATTGGAGTTCTAAACACCTGGTATACCTTCTATTCTCTTTTCCTTACATGAATTCAACCCCTAATCTCCAAATTCACGTCGATCTAGAAAACCCTAATCTGCTGATCTCGTCAAGTGCGGACTTGTCCGGTCCCTAGCGGACTAGTCCGATCTTTCTGGTTAAATTGTGTTGAATAAATTCTAAAATTTGATCTAATCGACCCCAAACCTGTATAAACTTGTTAAAATCTATTAGAGCTAGTTAGTGATCATTAAAAGCAATCTAGTGACAAGTTCTACCTTGCATTTGCATCAATCATGCACGTCATGTCATATTGAGTAATATTTGTGCACTCTTTGATTGTGTTTCTTGTCTTGTATGTTTATTGTGTGGATTAGACGGATTTGCGCTAGAGAGTGCCACGGAGGATCTACAACATCAAGAGTTTGAAGGCTTTGACCCTAATCAACAGCAAGAGCAAGGCAAGTGTCCTTGAAGCATATTGATCCTGTTTTTAAAATAAATGTTTTGTTTGCAAAACTGCATGCTGTGTCAAATTGATGGGAAATCCTATGGTAGGAAGTTTACTAGATTTGCTAAACCACCCTTGTCACCTGGAATTTATGGTAGAAAGTCGGGAAGGGTTTTTACCTTTTTGCTTCGCTTAATCAACTGGGATGGAAAACAACTATATCACTCAATTTAATTATGCATGGATGAGATTATGGTTAACATGAACTGGTTAAACATGGTATGGTAATGGGTGATCTAAGCAAGCCTGGTATGTGGATGGGTTGGATGTTATGGTGGTTTGCTTGCTTTAGATCTAAGGATCGGTTCATGCGAGAATAAGCCAGGACTACAGTGCCACCACGAGGCCAAGTATGGGTGCGGCATAGCTGATTAATTAGGGCCTTGCTAGTGCTGTTTGGACCATTGTGGATGCTCGGGGAAGGGGTAGTCGGATTGGGTTTGTTGATGATTGGTGGGACTACCCTGGGATCCGAATGGCTCAAGAGGGGGCCCTTGGTTGAAAATGTGCTCAGTTGGAGGCATCGCCACCGGTGAAACCTCAGTGGGGTCTAAATAGGCTAGTAATCCCTTTGTAAAGGCTATTTTGTGATCTCTTGGCCACACACCAACGGAAGTGTGTAATGTGACCGACGGGTCATGGGCATAAGGGAGGTTCTTAGTCGCCGAAGGGTGATGAAATCACGAACACGTGGGTAAAGAGGTACAAACTCTGCAGAGTTAATTAAAACTATCATGATAGCCGTGCTCCCGGTTATGAGCACCTGGACAACTTCCATGATTAGAGGGTATTTGGTATTGGTAATGGTTATGGATGGTTATGGATTTAATTTCTGGTATTGAATATGGTTATTGGCAATGGTGAAATCTGGACTTATTGATGATGGTAATGAATTCAGTTTGGTATTATGGTATTATTTATGATTATGATGGGTTTATTTCACATACATATAATGTATTGCTCTTCAAATGTTTTACTGTACTTTTCAGCACTTTGCCATTATTATTGTCAACATTTGAATAAGCCACATGTCATACTTTCCACACTTGCTGAGTACGACATGTACTCACTCTTGCAATCCCCACCCCAACAATTGCAGGTCAGGATTGGGATTTTAATGGCGATAATGCGGAGTTCTAGGCCGTGTCTACCGTCAGCTTTGCCTGTGGTGTTGATTGGAGCTGCGCATATGCATACCCTGTCGCTTATGTTGCATAGTTGCTTAGTTTGCTTAATTAGTTTATTTCCGCTGCATTAGTTGAATTTGTCATTAATATTCATTGGAGCTTGGATTCGAGGATAATATGGTTTGTGTAATAAAATTTGGTTAATTAATCTTGTCTTGTGGTAATTTTCTGTATACTCTTTTGTGATTGCACTCGTATATGTGTGATGAACATCCTGGGCACACATATGCGTTAGCTTGGTTCATTTTCGGAACCGGGTGTCACAGATTGGTATCAGAGCCACAGGTTGACCGTAGGATGCAGCCTAGATAGAATGGACACTTTAGAGCACATAGGGGCACTCAGGAATCGATGTGTTCTTGCTTGGTGTGCTGTTTGCTATATATATTGGTTGCTTGTGTGCTTAATAGAGGATTTTGGGATGCTTTAGCATTGCCATGTCCACCTAGGCTAGTGTAGCTAGTTGTTTAGTTTCATATCCCTTGATGCATATAGTTGGGGCGTTTTCTAATTCTTACCTACTGCTTTTCTTCAGATGGTGAGGACTCGCAACCAAAGGGATGGCAATGATGAAGAGGAGAACAATGGAGTGCCTCAGAACAACAATGGGCAAGGATCTACTCAGGGAGGTATCAACATCGAGCAGCTATTGGCCATGCAAAACCAGCTCATGCAGACCATGATACAGACTATGGGACAGCTGCAGGCTGGCAATATCAACAATCAGCCCCACATGCCTCCACCGCCACCCCCACCTCCTCATAACCGATTGGGAGAGTTTATGAGGACTAGGCCGCCAACCTTTGCTCAAGCCGCAGACCCTATGGATGCGGATGATTGGCTCAAGTCCGTGGAGAAGAAGCTATCCATTGTCCAATGCAGTGACCGGGAGAAGGTGCTATTTGCTTCTCATCAACTCGTTGGAGCAGCTGCAGATTGGTGGGATTCTTATTGCAATGCTCATGAGAACCAAGAGAGAATTACCTGGGCGAATTCAAGGAGAATTTTCGTTCTCATTATGTGCCCGAAGGTGTTATGATCTTAAAGAGGCAAGAATTTGAGAACTTGATACAAGGAAAATCAAGCGTGAGTGAATACCTCAATAAGTTCACTCAACTCTCAAGATATGCGCCTGAGGATGTTAGCCGGGACAGCCGGAAGCAATACTTGTTCATGAGGGGATTGAACAACACGATCCAAGTGCAATTGCTCAACTGTGATTATGTCAATTTTCAGAAGCTTGTGGACAAAGCAATTGTGGTTGAGAACAAGATCCGTGAGATGGAGCAAGAAATCAAGAGGAAGGCGCCATATCAAGGACAGCAACAAGGAAGTAATGTGCGCCCTCGCTTTGCGCCGCCCAATGCGCCTCATTACAGCTCCTCTATTCCTGCTCAGCGCCCTGGTTATGCACCGCGCCCAACTCAGTTTGTGCAGCAGCGCCCTGTCATGCAAGCACCTAGGCCTCCAATGCCTTATGCACCTCGTGCTGATTTTCCTGGAGCCAATGTTCAAAACCAAGCTCGTCCCAATAATTCTGGTGGAGTTAAGAAGTGCTATACTTGTGGAGAAGCTGGACACTTTGCACATCAATGTCCTAAGTCGGGCCTTGGTCAAGGAAGCAATGCATCGAGGCAAAACCCAAGACCTAATGGAGGACAGCCACAAGGAAGCCGTGGACAGCAAAATTTTGCTCGTGGCAACGTGAACCATGTCTCTACGGAGGATGCTCAACAAGCGGATGACGTGGTCATTGGTATTTTTCTCGCCAACTCCAACCCCGCGACTATGTTATTTGATTCGGGAGCATCACATTCATTCATTGCATCGAAGTATGTTGCCAAGTATAGTTTGCCTATCTCTCATATGAAGTTTACTCTGTTGGTTAAGTCTCCTGGAGGAGAGATGAGGACAAATATAGTATGTCCAAAAGTAAGCCTTAGAATAAGGGGGGTAGACTTCTCCGCCAACCTCATTGTTTTAGATTCTCAAGGGTTGGATATTATACTTGGTATGGACTAGTTGAGGAAGCACAATGGAGTTATTGAATGTGCCACAAAGACGGTGAAGTTGACCAATGAGGAAGGGATCACCGTAGAATTTGAAGCATCTCAAACCGCACCGAAGCAATTGGAATTGAATCATATGGACGGTGCCGCAATTGAGGAGATTCCGGTTGTATGTGAATTTTTGGATGTGTTTCCGGATGAGTTGCCAGGTATGCCACTCGATCGAGACATTGAGTTTGTTATTGATTTAATACCTGGAACTGCACCTATAGCTAAGAGGCCGTATAGGATGCCTCCTATGGAATTAGTGGAGCTCAAGAAGCAAATTCAAGAGCAATTAGAGAAGGGTTTTATTCGCCCTAGCTCTTCGCCTTGGGGAGCGCCCGTTCTATTTGTGGACAAGAAGGACAGATCACAAAGGATGTGCGTGGATTACCGAGCTCTCAACGAGGTAACAATCAAGAACAAGTACACCTTGCCATGCATAGAAGACTTGTTTGATCAGATGAAGGGTGCTTGTGTCTTCTCTAAGATTGACTTGAGGTCGGGATACTTTCAAATGAAGATTAGACCATCGGACATACCCAAGACAGCTTTTAGGACACGGTATGGATCTTATGAGTACACCGTGATGTCTTTTGGATTGACAAATGCACCTGCCTACTTTATGTACCTCATGAATAAGGTCTTCATGGAGTACTTAGATAAGTTCGTTGTGGTGTTTATTGATGATATTATGATCTACTCGAAAGATGAGAAGGAACATGAGGAACACTTGAGGCTTACGTTGCAGAAATTGAGGGTGCATCAATTGTATGCCAAGTTCAGTAAATGTCAATTCTGGTTACGGGAAGTTTCCTTCTTAGGCCATATTATTTCTAGAGGAGGAGTATCAGTTGACCCAGGGAAGGTGAGAGATGTGCTTAAGTGGGAACCGCCACAGAATGTCAAGGAAATTCGGAGTTTTCTTGGGATGGCTGGATATTACCGTCGGTTTATCAAGGATTTTTCCAAGATAGACAAGCCTATGACGGAGTTTCTAATGAAGGGAAAGGCATTCCAATGGACTCAAGCTTGTCAAGAGAGTTTTGAGGAGTTGAAGAAGCGGTTGACAACAGCCCCAGTTTTGGTATTGCCGGATGTAAGCAAGAGTTTTGACATTTATTGCGATGCATCAAGACAAGGGCTTGGATGTGTATTGATGCAAGAAGGTCAAGTGGTCGTCTATGCGTCGAGACAATTGAAGAAACATGAGCAGAATTACCCCACGCATGATCTTGAACTGGCAGCCGTGGTACATGCATTGAAGATTTGGAGACACTATATTCTTGGACATAGGTGTGAAATTTATACAGATCATAAGAGTTTGAAGTATATTTTCACACAAACGGATCTGAACTTGAGGCAATTAAGATGGTTAGAGCTCATCAAAGATTATGATTTGGGGATCAACTATCATCCGGGAAAAGCCAATGTAGTGGCTGATGCCTTGAGTCGGAAAGGAGTAAGCCATCAACTTACAGTTCGAGAGTTGCCGTCCGAGTTATGTAAGGAGTTTGAACGGTTGAACCTCGGGTTTGTAAATGAGATGGAGATGATGGAGTTAAATCCGATCTTGGAGCAAGAAATTCGAGAAGCACAGACCATAGATGAGGAGATCAAGGAAATCAAGGAAAGGACCGAAGAAGGGAGAGAATTCAGATTTGATGAAGACGAATATGGTACCTTATGGCTTGGAAAGAGGATCATTGTGCCTAATGTAAAACATATTCGGGAGACAATATTAAAGGAGGCACATGACTCGCCTTACTCGATTCACCCCGGTTGTACGAAGATGTACAAGGACTTGAAGACTTGCTATTGGTGGGATAGCATGAAAAAGGACATAGCCGAATATGTTGCATTGTGTGATGTGTGTCAACGAGTCAAGGCGGAACATCAAAGGCCAGCCGGATTATTGCAACCGTTGAAGATTCCGGAATGGAAGTGGGAAGAAATTGGTATGGACTTCATAGTTGGGTTACCACGTACTCAGTCCGGGTATGACTCAATTTGGGTAATTGTGGATCGCTTAACCAAGTCAGCTCATTTTGTCCCTATGAAGACCAAATATACAGCTGCACGATTGGCCGAAATATACATGGAGCATATTGTGTGTCGACATGGAGTCCCTAAGAAGATAGTCTCGGATAGAGGTTCTCAATTTACCTCCAGATTTTGGCAAAAATTGCATGAAGCTTTGGGAATGAGGTTGAATTTTAGTTCAGCATATCATCCTCAAACGGATGGACAAACCGAGAGGATGGACAAACCGAGAGGACCAATCAGATTTTGGAGGACATGTTAAGAGCTTGTGCTTTAAAGCATGGGAAAAGTTGGGACAAAAGCTTGCCATACGCAGAATTTTCATACAACAATAGTTACCAAGCAAGCTTGAAAATGTCACCATATGAAGCGCTTTATGGGAGGAAGTGTAGGACGCCCTTATTCTGGAATGAGGCAGGAGAAGCTCAAGTATTTGGTCCGGACATGTTGCAAGAAGCCGAAAAGCAAGTCCAAATAATTCGTGGAAACTTGAGGGCTACCCAATCAAGGCAAAAAGGCTATGCGTACAATAGGAGAAGGAAATTAGCCTTTGAAATAGGAGATTTTGTTTACCTCAAGGTGTCACCAATGAGAGGTCATAAGAGGTTTAACATAAGAGGCAAGCTCGCACCTCGTTATATTGGACCATTCAAGATTTTGGACAAAAGAGGAGAAGTAGCATATAAGTTGGAGATGCCAGCTCATCTTTCAGACGTACATGATGTGTTTCATGTTTCCCAACTCAAGAAGTGTCTCAGGGTACCGGAAGATCAAGTGCCAATGGAAGAATTGGAACTAGAGGAAGATTTGACGTATGCCGAGCAACCGGTCAAAATCTTGGAAACCAAGGAGAGAGACACAAGGAACAAGGTGATTCGATGGTGTAAAGTCCAATGGAAGCACCATACCAAAAAAGAAGCAACTTGGGAGCTAGAAGATGATCTCAAGAAGGAATTTCCCTATCTCTTCTCTTTCGCGTCGAATCTCGAGGGCGAGATTCATGTTAAGGGGGGTAGGTTTGTAACACCCTCATTTTCATGCATCATGTCCTACATGCACTCATATACATGTTTAACATTAACACAAGAGGAACAAGTTTAAAATTGATTTGGAACAAAACCGCACTTAAAAATGTAGGAAAGTGCGGACTAGTCCGGTTTTGCTGAGGACTAGTCCAATTTCTCTCTGTCTAAAAACGGACTTGTCTGTTTTTGCTGCGGATTAGTCCGATATTTGCCTCTGGACAACTTCGGACTTGTCCGATTTTGTGCGGACTAGTTCGGTATTCCATGAATCCTTGAAAATTTGCTAAGTCCCTGGACTTTTCCGGACTAGTCCGGTGTTCCAGCGGACTTGTCCGTTTTCCTTTCTGACTAAGATCGGACTTGTCCGATTTTTGGCCAGACTTGTCCGATTTTCTCTCTGGACGACTTCGGACTAGTCCGGTCCTGTCCGGACTTGTCCGATATTTCGTGACTCCGAGATTGACCTTTTGTTTTACGACTTGTTTCTTGGGTTTCACGTCAAGTGGGCCTAGGGACGTCGTGCCCAACTCTTTTAGAGCCCATGTGGGACTCTAAACCGGCCTCTACTCATCCTAAACTCGAAATCCATCTAACCCTAGCCTTCACGTCTATATAAACAACCCCACCCCTTGGTTTGACATCTATTTGCCACTTTTCCACCCACCCAAACCCTAGTTCGTGGGGAGCCACCACCAAGGAGGGAGGAGAAGATCCCAAGCAAGAAGAAGAAGAGGAGGAAACGAAGGAGGATCAAGATCTCCACCAAGTTTCGTCCTTCACCACCAATTCATCTCCAAGTTCATCACCAACCCTAGATCATCAAGATCCAAGTGTTACCTCCAAGTTTCTTGGTTCATTGGAGTTCTAAACACCTGGTATACCTTCTATTCTCTTTTCCTTACATGAATTCAACCCCTAATCTCCAAATTCACGTCGATCTAGAAAACCCTAATCTGCTGATCTCGTCAAGTGCGGACTTGTCCGGTCCCTAGCGGACTAGTCCGATCTTTCTGGTTAAATTGTGTTGAATTAATTCTAAAATTTGATCTAATCGACCCCAAACCTGTATAAACTTGTTAAAATCTATTAGAGCTAGTTAGTGATCATTAAAAGCAATCTAGTGACAAGTTCTACCTTGCATTTGCATCAATCATGCACGTCATGTCATATTGAGTAATATTTGTGCACTCTTTGATTGTGTTTCTTGTCTTGTATGTTTATTGTGTGGATTAGACGGATTTGCGCTAGAGAGTGCCACGGAGGATCTACAACATCAAGAGTTTGAAGGCTTTGACCCTAATCAACAGCAAGAGCAAGGCAAGTGTCCTTGAAGCATATTGATCCTGTTTTTAAAATAAATGTTTTGTTTGCAAAACTGCATGCTGTGTCAAATTGATGGGAAATCATATGGTAGGAAGTTTACTAGATTTGCTAAACCACCCTTGTCACCTGGAATTTATGGTAGAAAGTCGGGAAGGGTTTTTACCTTTTTGCTTCGCTTAATCAACTGGGATGGAAAACAACTATATCACTCAATTTAATTATGCATGGATGAGATTATGGTTAACATGAACTGGTTAAACATGGTATGGTAATGGGTGATCTAAGCAAGCCTGGTATGTGGATGGGTTGGATGTTATGGTGGTTTGCTTGCTTTAGATCTAAGGACCGGTTCATGCGAGAATAAGCCAGGACTACAGTGCCACCACGAGGCCAAGTATGGGTGCGGCATAGCTGATTAATTAGGGCCTTGCTAGTGTTGTTTGGACCATTGTTTTAGAACGGGATCAATATGCTTCAAGGACACTTGCCTTGCTCCGGCGGATAGGGTTGCTCAAGCGCTTCGAAGTCTTGGTTCTCGAAATCCTCGTACACGACTTCTTGAGAACTTCTCTCTACTCGCGATCACACATACAAGAAAACATATACAAATCAACATGATGCACACACATTAATCAACATGCGATGATATGCATGCATGCAAGGTTCAATTATTAATTAACTATGGTTGTTAATTAATTAGATGTAACTACTTCATACGTGTTCATATGAGTTTACAGGGGTTTTAGTGAGAATTAATGCGGCTGAAAATAAAAAGACGATGCAACTAAAATCAATTTGCGTCTATCAGATCTAATACGTCGCTAAAATTCGCATTGGAAAAACGAATCCTAGCATAGATGTGATGGCTTTGAAGATCGCGGGATGATGGTGACGCGTAGACGAAGTAGATGGCGCAAGGTCCTCCGGCGGCACAACGACGACGACGACAACAATCTCCGGCAGACAACGGCACCCTCCTCTTTTTCTTCTTCTTCCCCTCCCTTTTTTCTTTTCCTACCCTGGCGACGCAGCCCTCTAGTCCCCTCTCTTTTTCCTACGGCGGCTAGGGCTCCTAGTGTCGGGAAAACACGAGTCCCGGTCTCCTTTTTATAGCAGCAGGACAGGGCGCTAAGGCCGGCGCGCTGGGCACGGGAGTGCTCGCACAGGCGGGCGCGCGCTGCAGCGCTGGCGTGGGGCCGGGGCAGGCTGGCGCGGTGCAGGCTGGACGGGTGGCGGTGCGGGGGCACACGCGCGACGCTGGCGCACGGGGTCGCGGGCGGGTGGTCGCGCGGGAGCGCGTGAGCTGGGCCGGGGCGGGGCACTGTGCGGTTGGCTGGGCCTGGTTCGGCCTGGCCGGCAGGGCAGTTCCTTTTTTCTTTTTTTCTTGTTTTTTCTTCTTTTTTTATACTTTCTTTTCTTTTATTATTTTATTATTTTATTTTATTATTATTATATATTTTATTATTTATATTTTTATAGTATTATATGTAGTATTTATTTATATATATTTTTTATTTGTTTCTTTAGGTTTCACAAATATATATATTTTATATATATTATTATTTTTTTTATATTTATTTCCTAATACATGTTTTACACTATTATTTTCTTTTTCTTCTTTTGCTATTCATATTTGTATATATGCTCCATCTTTTATTTTTATTTTATTATTATATTTTTTCCTAATGTTTAATGCATGATCATGTATGCAATGCATGATCATGTATGCAATGCATAATGCAAAAATTTAGGGTGTTACAAACCTACCCCCTTAAAGTGAATCTCGCCCTCGAGATTCGACAGCGTGGAGAAAAGACGAGGGAATTCAGTCTTCAAGTCTTCTTCACGTTCCCACGTAGCTTCGGCTTCCGTATGGTGTTTCCATTGCACTTTGCACCAACGGATCCTCTTATTCCTCGTGACCCTTTCCTTCACGTCCAAGATATTGATAGGTTGCTCGACATAGGACAAATCCTCCTGAAGTTCTAACTCGTCCATCGGCACTTGTTCTTCCGGCACCCTGAGACACTTCTTGAGTTGAGACATGGGAAACACGTCATGTACATCGGAGAGATACGCCGGCAGCTCAAGTCGATATGCTACTTCTCCTTGTTTGTCCAGAATCTTAAATGGTCCGATATAGCGAGGTGTCAGTTTTCCTTTGACGTTAAACCGTCAATGACCTCGGATAGGTGACACTTTGAGGTATACAAAATCTCCAACTTCGAAAGTCAGACTCCTTCGCCTATTATCCACATAACCCTTCTGTCGAGACTGGGCAGCCCTTAGGTTTTCCCGTATTATTTGAACTTGTCTTTCAGCGTCTTGTAACACATCTGGACCAAATACTTGATTCTCTCATGTCTCATTCCAAAACAAAGGTGTCCTACACTTCCTTCCGTATAATGCTTCATAGGGTGACATTTTCAAGCTGGCTTGGTAACTATTGTTGTATGAAAATTCTGCATATGGCAAGCTCTTATCCCAACTTTTCCCATGCTTTAAAGCGCAATCTCTTAACATGTCCTCTAAAATTTGATTGGTCCTCTCGGTTTGTCCATCCGTTTGAGGGTGATATGCTGAACTAAAATTCAACCTCGTTCCCAAAGCTTCATGCAATTTCTGCCAAAACCTGGAAGTGAATTGTGAACCTCTATCCGAGACTATCTTCTTCGGAACTCCATGCAAACATACTATCCTTCCTATATACAGTTCCGCCAATTTCTCTCCATTATAGGTGGTCTTGACGGGAATGAAGTGAGCTGACTTAGTTAATCGATCCACGATTACCCAAATCGAGTCATATCCGGATTGTGTATGTGGTAACCCTACTATGAAGTCCATTCCGATTTCTTCCCTCTTCCATTCTGGGATCTTCAATGGTTGCAATAATCCAGCTGGCCTTTGATGTTCTGCCTTGACTCGTTGACACACATCACACAATGCCACATATTCAGCTATGTCCTTTTTCATGCTATCCCACCAATAGCAAGCCTTCAAGTCTTTGTACATCTTCGTACAACCGGGGTGAATCGAGTATGGCGAGTCATGTGCCTCCTTTAGTATTGTCTCCCGAATACGCTTCACATTAGGCACGACAATCCATTTTCCAAGCCATAAGGTACCATGTTCATCCTCGTCAAATTTGAATTCTCTCCCTTCTTCAGTCCTTTCCTTGATTTCCTTGATCTCCTCATCTGTGGTTTGTGCATCTCGAATTTCTTGCTCCAAGGTTGGGTTTAACTCCATTATTCTCATCTCATTCACAAATCCGAGGTTCAACCATTCGAATTTCTTACATAGCTCGGATGGTAACTCTCGAACTGTGAGTTGATTACTTACTCCTTTCCGGCTCAAGGCATCAGCCACTACATTGGCCTTTCCTGGATGATAGTTGATCCCCACATCATAATCCTTGATGAGCTCCAACCATCTTCGTTGCCTCAAATTAAGATCCATTTGTGTGAAAATATACTTCAAACTCTTATGATCCGTATAAATTTCACACCTATGTCCAAGGATATAGTGTCTCCAAATCTTCAATGCATGTACCACGGCTGCTAGTTCAAGATCATGTATAGGATAATTCTGCTCATGTTTCTTCAGCTGTCTTGATGCGTGGGCGACCACTTGACCTTCTTGCATCAATACAAATCCGAGTCCTTGTCTTGATGTGTCGCAATAAATATCAAAACTCTTGCTCACGTCCGGCAATACAAAAATCGGGGCTGTTGTCAACCTCTTCTTCAACTCCTCAAAACTATTTTGACAAGCTTGGGTCCATTGGAAAGCCTTTCCCTTCATTAGCAACTCGTCATAGGCTTGGCTATCTTGGAAAAGTCCTTGATGAACCGACGGTAATATCCAGCCATTCCAAGAAAACTCCTTATTTCCTTTACGTTTTGCGGTGGTTCCCACTTCAACACATCCCTCACTTTACCGAGGTCAACCGATACTCCTCCTTCTGAGATGATATGACCCAAAAATGGCACCTCTTTTAACCAAAACTGACACTTGTTGAACTTGGCATACAATTGATGCTCCCTCAATTTCTGCAACGTGAGCCTCAAGTGTTCCTCATGTTCTTTCTCATCCTTCGAGTAGATCATAATATCATTAATAAACACCACGATGAACTTGTCCAAGTACTCCATGAAGACTTTATTCATGAGGTACATAAAGTAGGCTGGTGCATTTGTCAATCCAAAAGACATCACGGTGTACTCATAAGATCCATACCGTGTCCTAAAAGCTATCTTGGGTATGTTCGATGGTCTAATCTTCATTTGAAAGTAACCTGACCTCAAATCAATCTTGGAAAACACACAGGCAACTTTCATCTGATCAAACAAATCCTCTATACGGGGCAAGGTGTACTTGTTCTTGATTGTCACCTTGTTGAGAGCTCGGTAATCCACACACATCCTTTGCGTTCCATCCTTCTTGTCCACAAATAGAACGGGCGCTCCCCAAGGTGAAGAGCTCGGGCGAATAAAACCCTTCTCTAATTGCTCTTGAATTTGCTTCTTGAGCTCCGCTAATTCCATAGGAGGCATCCTATACGGCCTCTTAGCTATAGGTGCAGTGCCAGGTATTAAATCAATAACAAACTCAATGTCTCGATCAGGTGACATACCTGGCAACTCATCCGGAAAAACATCCAAAAATTCACACACCATCGGAATCTCCTCAATTGCGGCACCGTCCATATGATTCAGCTCCAATTGCTTCGTTGCGGTTTGAGATGCTTCAAATTCTACGGTGATCCCTTCCTCATTAGTCAACTTGACCGTCTTCGTGGCACACTCAATAACTCCATTGTGCTTCCTCAACCAGTCCATACCAAGTATAATGTCCAATGCTTGAGAATCCAAAACAATGAGGTTGGCGGAGAAGTCTACCCCCTTATTCTAAGGCTTACTTTTGGACATACTATATTTGTCCTCATCTCCCCTCCAGGAGACTTAACCAACAGAGTAAACTTCATATGAGAGATAGGCAAACTATACATGGCAACATACTTCGATGCAATGAATGAATGTGATGCTCCAGAATCAAACAACATAGTCGCGGGGTTAGAGTTGGCGAGAAACATACCAATGACCACGTCATCCGCTTGTTGAGCATCCTCCCTAGAGACATGGTTCACGTTGCCACGAGCAAAATTATGTTGTCCACGGTTCCCTTGTGGTTGTCCTCCATTAGGTCTTGGGTTTTGCCTCGGTGCATTGCTTCCTTGACCAAGGCCTGACTTAGGACATTGATGCGCAAAGTGTCCAGCTTCTCCACAAGTATAGCACTTCTTAACTCCACCAGAATTATTGGGACGAGCTTGGTTCTGAACATTAGCACCAGGAAAGTTAGCACGAGGCACATAAGGCATTGGAGGCCTAGGTGCTTGCATAACAGGGCTTTGCTGCACAAACTGAGTTGGGCGCTGTGCAAATCCAGGGCGTTGAGCAGGCTCAGAAGAACTGAAGTAAGGCGCATTGGGCGGTGCATAGCGAGGGCGCACATTACTTCCTTGTTGTTGTCCTTGGTATGGCGCCTTCCTCTTGTTGTCTTGATCCATCTCACGAATCTTGTTCTCCACCACAATTGCTTTGTCCACAAGGTTCTGGAAATTGACATAATCACAGTTGAGCAATTGCACTTGGATCTCTTTGTTCAAACCCCTCATGAACAAGTATTGTTTCCGGCTGTCCCGACTAACATCCTCAGGCGCGTATCTTGAGAGTTGAGTGAATTTATTGAGATATTCACTCATGCTTGATCATCCTTGCCTTAAGTTCTCGAATTCTTGCCTCTTCAAGATCATAACACCTTCCGGCACGTAATGAGAATGGAAGTTCTCCTTGAATTCTGCCCAAGTGATCCTCTCTTGATTCTCATGAGCAGTGCAATAAGCATCCCACCAATCCGCAGCTGCTCCAACTAGTTGATGAGAAGAAAATAGGACCTTCTCTTAGTCACTGCATTGGACAATAGCAAGTTTCTTTTCCACGGACTTGAGCTAATCATCAGCTTCCATAGGGTCGGCAGCTTGAGCAAAGGTTGGCGGCCTAGTCCTCATAAACTCTCCCAATCGGTTATGAGGAGGCGGGGGTGGTGGTGGAGGCATGTGAGGCTGATTGTTGATGTTACCAACCCGCAGCTGTGCCATTGTCTGTATCATGGTCTGCATGAGCTGGTTCTGCATAGCCAGTAGTTGCTCGATATTGATGGCTCCATGAGCAGGTCCTTGTCCATTGTTGTTCTGAGGTACTCCATGGTTCTCCTCCTCATCATGGACATCCCTCTGGATACGAGTCCTAACCATCTAGAGAAAAGCAATAGGTAAGAATTAGGAAACGTCCCCAACTAAATGCATCAAGGGATATGAAGCTAACCAACTAGCTATACTAGCCTAGGTGTACATGGCAATGCTAATGCATCCCATAATCCTCTATTAAGCACACAAGCAAACAATATATAGCAAACAACACACCAAGCAAAAACACATCGATTCCTGAGTGCTCCTATGTGCTCTAAAGTGTCCATTCTATCTAGGTTGCATCCTACGGTCAACCTGTGGCTCTGATACCAATCTGTGATGCCCGGTTCCGAAAAATGAACCAAGCTAACGCATATGTGTGCCCAGGATGTTCAACACACATACACGAGTGCAATCACAAAGGAGTATACAGAAAATTACCACAGAACAAGATTAATTATCAAATTTTATTACACAACCCATATCAGCCTCGAATACAAACTCTAATGAATATTTATGACAAGTTCAACTGATGCAGCAGAAATAAACTAATTAAGCAACTAAGCAGACTAAGCATAAGGGATAGCGCAGCTCCAATCAACACCACAGGCAAAGCTGACGGTAGACATGGCCTAGAACTCCGCATTATTGCCATTAAACTCACAATCCTGACCTGCAACTGTTGGGGGGATTGCAAGAGTGAGTAACTGTCGTACTCAGCAAGTGTGGAAAGTATGACATGTGGCTGATTCAAATGACGAATGTAATAAAGGCTAAGTGCTGAAAAGTACAGTAAAACATTTGAAAAGCAATGTATCATAAGTATCTGAAGTAAACCCATCATATCCCACAATGATTATTAGATATCCATATTTCATATCCATCATCATTAAACCAGATTCCACCATTGCTAATAACCATATTCAAAACCAGAAATAAATCCATAGCCAGCCATAACCATAACTCCAACCATAACCATAATACCAACCATAACCATTATCAAACCATAACCATCCCAAATACCATCCCAATACTGAGTTCACTCTAATCATGTGAGGGTCCAGGTTACTCATAACTGGGAGTATGGCTATCATGATAGTTTTAATACTTTGCAGAGTTTGTACCACTTTACCCACGTGTTTGCGATTTCATCACCTGTTGGCGACTAAAGAACCTCCCTTATGCCAATTACACTTCCTTTGGTGTATAGCCAAGAGATCACAAAATAGCCTTTACAAAGGGATTACTAGCCTATTTAGACCCCACTGAGGTTTCACCGGTGGCGATGCCTCCAACTGAGCACATCTTCAACCAAGGGCCCTCTCTTGAGCCATTCGGATCCCAGGGTAGTCCCACCAATCATCAACAAACCCAATCCGACTACCCCTTCCCCGAGCATCCTTAATGGTCCAAATAGCACTGGCAAAGCCCTAATTAATCAGCTACGCCGCACCCATACTTGGCCTCATGGTGGCACTGTAAATCCTAGATGGTCGCTCCACGAATCGGTCCTTAGATCTAAAGCAAGCCAAAACCACCATACATCCAGCCCATCCACATATCAGGCTTGCTTAGATCACCCATTACCATATCATATTTAACCAGTTCATGTTAACCATAGTCTCATTCATGCATAATTAAATTGAGTGGTATAGTTGTTTTCCCATGTCAGTTGATTAAGCGAAGCAAACGGTAAAAAAAGCCCTTCCCGACTCTCTACCATATATTCCAGGTGACAAGGGTGGTCAAACAAAGCTAGTAAACTTTCTATCATAGGATTCCCATCAAATTGACACAAGCATGCAATTTTGCAAACAAAAAATTTATTTTAAAATGGGATCAATATGCTTCAAGGACACTTGCCTTGCTCCGGTGGATAGGGTTGCTCAAGTGCTTCGAAGTCTTGGTTCTCGAAATCCTCGTACATGACTTCTTGAGCACTTCTCTCTACTCGCGATCACACATACAAGAAAACATATACAAATCAACATGATGCACACACATTAATCAACATGCGATGATATGCATGCATGCAAGGTTCAATTATTAATTAACTATGGTTGTTAATTAATTAGATGTAACTAGTTCATACGTGTTCATATGAGTTTATGGGGATTTTAGCGAGAATTAATGCGGCTGAAAATAAAAAGACGATGCAACTAAAATCAATTTCCGTCTATCAGATCTAATACATCGCTAAAATTTGCATCGGAAAAACGAATCCTACCGTAGATGTGATGGCTTCGAAGATCGCGATATGATGGCGACGCGTAGACGAAGTAGATTGCGCAAGGTCCTCCGGCGGCACGACGACAACGACGCGACGACGACGACAATCTCCGGCAGACGACGGCACCCTCCTCTTTTTCTTCTTCTTCCCCTCCCTTTTTTCTTTTCCTCCCCTGGCGGCGCAACCCTCTGGTCCCCTCTCTTTTTCCTACGGCGGCTAGGGCTCCTGCTGTCGGGAAAACACGAGTCCCAGTCTCCTTTTTATAGCAACGGGACAGGGCGCTAGGGCCAGCGCGCGCTGGGCACGGGAGCGCTCGCACGGGCGGGCACGCGCTGCAGCGCGGGCGTGGGGCCGGTGCAGGCTGGCGTGGTGCGGGCCGGTCGGGCGGGGGTGCAGGGGCACGCGCGCGGCACTGGCGCGCTGGGTCGCGGGCGGGGTGGTCGCGCGGGAGCGCTTGAGCGGGGCCGGGGTGGGGCGCTGCGCGGCTGGCTGGGCCTGGTTCGGCCTGGCCGGCGGGGCAGTTCCTTTTTTTCTCTTTTTCTTGTTTTTTCTTCTTTTTTTATTCTTTCTTTTCTTTTATTATTTTATTTATTTTTTATTTTATTATTATTATTATATATTTTATTATTTATATTTTATAGTATTATATGTATTATTTATTTATTTATATATTTTTTATTTGTTTCTTTAGGTTTCACAAATATATATATTATTATTATTATATTTATTTCCTAATACATGTTTTACGCTATTATTTTCTTTTTCTTCTTTTGCTACTCATATTTGTATATATGCTCCGTCTTTTATTTTTATTTTATTATTATATTTTTTCCTAATGTTTAATGCATGATCATGTATGCAATGCATGATGCGAAAATTTAGGGTGTTACATTAGGTGTGCGGTCTACGTGGATTGGGTGCACCCACTGGGGCCAGAGGGTGAGGCGCGTGTGCCGCTGAGGTGGCGCTGACTAGGTGCTTAGGTGGCGGTCAGGTGCGTGCCACGTAGACACAACACAGGCAAAACAGGGGAGTGGCAGGGAGCACTGGCTGGAGGCAATGGTGACGGCGGCTCTCCAAACAGGCACCGGTCTTCCTCGAGTATTGCTGCCGTGCATGTGTTCTGGGGTATGCCGATGCATTCTAAGGTGCCTTTTGGGCAGGGGGCGGCACCGACGGTGTCCGGCGGCACACAGTGGCAGCGATGGTGGTGTTGCGACATCGAGGCGAAGGCGTGCGCCATAAATCGAGGAAGTAGTCGCACCCACACGAAGCTAGGGTTGTGGGGAGTGTGGTGGCACATCAGGCCGGACCGAGGCGACACCCATGGCGGCCAGCGGCGGGCAGTGGCGGCCACGCACTGTGGCGCGTCGTCGATCTACCAGTGCGTGCAGGAGCTCAGCGAACCAGTGTGTCGGGTGTGCGTTCCTAAGTTTGGTGAACGTGCTGGTGCACTCAGTCTCGCCAGGGAGGTGCCCAAGGCGGCCATTGACGCGCCATGGCGATGAGCGGCAGCGATGCACGGCAAGGCAGGGGTGTGCACATTTTCCATCGGTTCCAAGTTGCCTATAGTGTGCGGTAGTGGGCGATGAGGGTGCTGGCACGATCCACCGAGACAGGGCTGCGCCCACGGCGACCGTCGGCGGCGAGGCGCGGCAACGGACGACCGGCACGGTTAGGTTTATGGGAAATCTGAGCTACGGCAAGCTAAACTCTTAATCAGTGCTCGTTCTAGCTACGTAATGAACTAAGGAAGCTACATGGATGATTAATTGGAATACCTTGCAACGCAGGAGCGGGAATGGGGATGGTTGTCGGCGGTGAGGGAGAAATGGGGAGCGGCGAAATTGCACTTGGTGAAGGCCGTTCGAGCTTGATGGTGTGAATTATGTGTGAGGGACAGTACTGCGCGAGCTAATGGGCGAGATGGGGCTCGCTTTATAGACGTAGTATGATGGTTCACGGCTGAGGCGGTGGCGCTGCTTTTCATGGCGCGCAACAGGCGGTGCACAGGGGTACCGTGGCGCACGCGCCACGATTTCTAGCTGGGGATGAGCTTCCATGTGCGCTATGTGATGTTGGAGCTGGCGATGCAATGGGGTGGAGTCCCATCGCCAGAATTTGGGATCGAGATGGCTCTTGCCATGGTGATTAGACAGGGCGTCGAGTAGAGCTCGATTTGGTCATCGGGGTTATGATGCTGTGGGCGATAGGGAACGCTTTATCATGGCGGTGCGGCTGACGCCGTGCAGTGCTGCAGGCGGCAAACTCGCCGTGTCTCGTCGCGGGAAAGCCAGAGCTCGGTTGTCTTCGATTGGGAACGAAGGAAGACGAAGGCGGCCGTGCTTCAGGCCGGGTCGTGCGTGTGTGCGAAAGAGAGAGGGAGGTGGGCCGGGTGAAGAGAGGAGCTGGGCCGGATGGCTGGGCCGCGCAAGGATGGGGAGAGAAAACCAGAGAGAGGGAGGAGGACAGCTAGGCCATGGGCCGCGAGGTGGGAGGCTGAGGTCGTGTGGGCCGAGTCAGGGAGAGGGGAAGGTGGGCTTCATTTCCCCATTTCAATTAAATTTGAATTTGAATTTCTGTTTGATTTGTTTCATGGATACACTCTTAGTTCATATTCTGTAGTGTATTTATTTGGAAATTCTTCCATGGTGGATAAAATACATTAATTTGAATTCAAGTCAGTTTGGGATAATTTTTGGATTCTAGCATTTTGTTGGAGTCAAGTTGCTATCAATTTTTTATCCATTTTGAATCTACTTTGGCAATTTGATTTTAAGCTTAAATTTTGGTTTAGTTTACATTGGCTGATTCGCTTCTATGTCATTCTGTTTCTAGATATTTTTTTACCTCTTAGTTGAATATATTCTCTTTTGTTTTATTTGTTCCATTTGATTTATTAAGTGTTACACATATGTACCTATGCATATATGTGTTGTTCTATTCATTTAGTTTTTTATTATAATCACTATACTTTTGGTTCATAGTTTTGGATCTATTTTCTAGTTTACTTCGTATTAGAACATGAATGTGTTTGTATTTATATATTTATACACCTAAATTTTTATTGGTGGCTAAACGTTCGATCAAGTTGTCTAAAAGTTTTAATTCGGAGTGATTTTGTATCTTTAATTAAAAGTGGTTCTGTGACATCTTCTCGCTAAGACTAGTTTAATGGATCCCGTCACCAACCATGTCTTGAACTCAAGCAACACTTGCACATGAATAAACAACCGATACTTCTGAGCACAAGTCATCGACTTGACTCACGTTAGTTCCGAAACCACAACACCTTACATGAGCACCTCACATAAGCATGTTGCAACCATAGCAAAAACATTAACCACCGTGATCAGCAAAAATGCTTCAAAAACATAGTAAAATAATACTAAGCAAACATTCCATAAGTGTAAAGCAAGTTCGAAACATTGCAAGTTAAAAGCAGAACCATTGCAATCTAGCACCGGACCTTGCCAAAGCTAACCAGATCTTGAACCGGAGCTTACCAAAGCTAGCAGGACCTAGTGTCGGAGCTTACCAAAGCTAGTTGGACCTAGCACCAGAGCTTCTCAAAGCTAGTCAGACATAGCACTTGAGCTAACCAAAGCTAGTCGGACCTTGCGCCGGACCTAGCAAAAAAATGTCGGACCTAGACAAAGAAGTCAAACCTAGCCAAAGCAAGTCGGACCTTACGTTGGACCTTGCCGGAGATACCGCAAACAAGCCGGACCTAACATCGGACCTTGAAGGAACTCAGACCTAGAGTCGGACCTTGATGGGACGGGTGTTTTGGAAAAATTCAAAACTTTTATCATCATAGCCAATGTATTCAGCACACATAGGTCTCACAATCTCCCCCTTGATGAATGCATTGGCAACACCACTTAAAATCCGAACATTGGCTTATGAAATGTTTTGAAAACAATCAAATGAGAAAGAAAGAAATTTCAAAACAAATATTTCTCCTCCTATACTTATTTCTTCCCCGTTGTAAATCGGAAATAAAATGAGAAGAAAAAAATTCTCCCCCTGAGAAGAATTGTGTCAAAACACTTGTGAATGTGTGCAATGTGTGATCAATTTCTCCCGCTTTGACAATGTATTCAGCAAGGTTCAAAAGAGAAATTTCAATTGTTATGAGCATATTGTAACATATACATATAAAACAAAGCTCATCCAAGTCATACTATCAGGTAACTTATACTATCACATCAATGAAATACATAAAGTAGTGTAAGCTATGCTAGAGATCAAATGTAATTTTTCAATTTAAGCATCTCATGATCACACAAACTTAACTATTTCAAAACCTGAAATAACACTTGTTGCTGTATTTTTATTTTCCAATTTTATATAAAGCACAAATTTTGGTCATATAACATTTGAAAGAGATTATATGCCGCATATGCCTTATTCTAACCAACCAAGCCAAGCCTATGTCATTTGACAATCAGAAGCTTAAGGACATGTTTTTAGTCATACACAACTCCTTCTAAGTTCATATCTAAGTGCAATGATAATCCATCACAAAAGAAGAAGTGCGATGCATGCATATTCTCTTGATCTTTTCTCATTTTTATTTGATCCTAAAAGCTCAACATGTGGATAGTTGATTGATTAAATTTTCATTATTAAAAGCACTTGTGTGCATGCAACAAGTTCAAAACAGCAAGAAAGTTCGCTCATGACCAGATTTAGTGTAAGTAATTATTCCAATTACTAGTCATGGCAAAAACTACAAAATGTATAACATGAGTAATGTAGTAAGAAATTTCAGCATGTAAAAGGAATCACAAAGTCATATATGTATGAAATACTATGCTTATATTATTTTAAATTCAGATCCCCACATAGACTTCCCAATTTCCAAAACTCCCCCTCAATTTAAGCCATGAGGATGCATAACACCTATTTCACTACGAATGTAGCAAGAACAAGTGAAATCCAAAGGTTTTGTAAAAATGTTAGCCAATTGTTGTTTGGTATCTACATGGTGAAGCACAATGTTTCCTTTTTCAACATTATCATGGAGAAAGTGATACCTAATGTCAATGTTCTTTGCTCTCTAATGTTGCACGGGATTTTTAGCAATGCAAATGGCACTAGCATTATCAAAAAACAGTGGAACACTATCTAGATCAACCCCATAGTCCTTAAGTATTTGAACAATCCAAAGAATTTGTGAGCAAACCCTAGCAGTAGCTACATATTCATATTTGGCTGTGCATTGTGCAACTGACCTTTGTTTTCTAGAGGACCAAGCAACAAGTGAATTACCAAGAAAATTACAAGCACCCGAAGTACTTTTCCTATCAATCCTACAATCCTCAAAATCAGCATCCAAAAAAGCTTTCAAAGTAACGGTTGAGGAAGAAGGAAGAAAAATCCCAAATTCTTGAGTTCCATGCAAGTACGTGAGAAATCTTTTGATGGCTTGACGATGTGAAGCACGTAGGGAAGCTTGAAACCATGCACAAAGACATACGCTGAATTGTATGTCCAGTCTTGATGTCGTGAGGTACAAAAGTTATTCGATCGTGCTTCTATATTCTTTTTGATCCATGGGTTCACCATCTTCATTAAGTTCAAGTGTCGTTGCTGTACCCATTGGTGTCCGAAGAGGCTTGCTTTTGTCCATGTTGAAGCGCTTAAGAAGGTATCTTATATACTTCGTTTGATGCACAAAGGTACCTTCCTTGGTTTGCTTGATTTGCAACCCCAAAAAGTACGTGAGTTCTCCCATCATACTCATATCAAATTTTGAACTCATCATAGCTGAAAACTTGGACACAAGATCATGAGAAGCACAACCAAAGATAATATCATCCACATACACTTGAAGGAGTAATGAGTCATTGCCATGCTTAAGCACAAAAAGAGTTTTATGAACCTTGCCCATGGTAAACCCATTTTCAAGTAAGAATGTTTTTAACCTATAATACCATGCTCTAGGGGCTTGTTTCAGACCGTACAAGGCTTTGGACAGTTTGTAAACATGATTAGGAAAATATGTATTTTCAATACCCGGTGGTTGCTTGACATAAACCTCCTCATCTATGTAGCCATTACAAAAAGCACTTTTAACATCCATTTTATATAACTTGAAACCTTTAGATGCAGAAAAAGCTAACAAATTTCTTATGGCTTCTAATCTAGCAACAGGACCAAAAGTTTCATCAAAATCTAGACCTTCAATTTGTGTGAAACCTTGAGCAACAAGCCTAGCCTTATTCCTAACCACAACCCCATCTTCACTTTGTTTATTTTTAAACACCCATTTAGTTCCAATTAAAGTGTGACCTTGAGGTGGAGGTACAAGTTTCCAAACATTATTTCTTTCAAAAATTTCTAACTCTTCTTGCATGGCAATAATCTAAGACTCATTAGTGAGTGTGTGTGTGATATATCTTTGGGTTCAAAAGAAGCAACAAAAGCAGAATGAGCGTGAGATTTTGGATCGCAAAACCTGGACCATGTGACTCGTTTGTGCAAGCTCCCAATGATCTGTTGTGGAGGATGACATTTGAGGATTCGGAGGGGAGTAGACACTTCACAAGCTCCTTATTCTTCATGTTCATCACAAATCGATGAGCCTGTGACTTAAGGATGATCAGGACCAGCAATGGTGGTCGTCGGTGCTGGTTGAGAATCAAAATCAGGAGCTAGAACAATGTCATTAGCTGCTGAATTTTTGGGCAGCAGCACCACTTCTTCCTATTCTTCAACGAAAATACTTTCCCCCTGCGGATATCGATCTAGACCTGCAATATTTGAGCAAGTACCTGGGCTAGCTTCATCAAAGGACACCTCACAAGTCTCCACAATTTTGTTAGTGTCAAGTAAAAGCACACGGTATCCTCTAGTATGAGATGGATAACCAAGAAACATGCCATCAACAGATCTAGGTTCAAATTTATCAAGATTACCATGTTTCTTAACAAAGCATTGGCAACCGAAGACTCGAAAGTGTGTGACACTAGGCCTATGTCCAAACCAAAGCTCATATGGTGTGTTACCTAGCCTAGTTCGCAAGAGAACATGATTTGAGACATAACAAGCGGTTGCAATTGCATCAGCCCAAAATTTCGTAGGAGTTTGATATTCATCAAGCATAGTCCTAGCCATCTCAACTCAGGTTTTGTTTTTCCTTTCTACAACACCATTTTGTTGAGGTACATATGGTGAGTAAAATTGATGATCTATTCCATTTTTAGCACAAAAGTGATCAAACAATTGATTTTTAAATTCGGTTTCGTTATCACTTCTAATTTCTTTTAAAGATCTTGGGCGATCAATTGATAATCTAAGAAATAAAGATCCAAAGTGACTAAAAGCTTCATTCTTAGATGCCATAAAGTAAACTCAAGAGTATCTAGAAAAATCATCAACAATCACAAGAACATACCATTTACCTCCGAAGGATTGAACATGTGAAGTTCCTACGGTGTCAAGGTGCAAATGTTGACCCGGTTCAGTTGTCATGGTCATTGTGAGAGGAGCATGTGAACCTCCAACCATCTTAGCATGTCTACAAGAAGAGCACATAATTTCTTTGTCCCCTTTAAGCTTAGGCAACCCACGTATGAGATCAAGAGCACTAACACGTGTTAGATGATCAAATCCTACGTGACCAAGTCTACAATGCCAAAAATAGAAGTCATTTAATCATTAGCAACTAGACACCTATGCTTAGAGGATGACATATCAAAATCAGCTTTAAAAACTCTTCCATACCAAGACATGTTAAAAATAATCTCACTATTTGAATCTACAACTTTGCAGCAATTTTTATTGAAAATAATTTCTAAATTTTCATCTATGCAATTTTGAAACAGAAAGCAAGTTGTATTTCAAATTATTTACAAGTGCCACATCTTTCAAAGTGTAGAGATCATTTACCATAACCGAACCCTTAGCAATTATAGGAGCTGAAGAATTATCGGCAAAAGTAACATTCTCTGCACGTGACACAAAAGAAAGGGAGGAGAACCATTCTTTGTTACCGGTCATGTGGCGTAAGCAACCTGAATCCACAATCCAAATATTCTCCTTCCTCAAGCGTGTAACCTATTCATTGTCATTGTCGTGTTCTGCCTCCTCCATACTTCATCTTGATTTGCCCACCATGAAGCACAAGTTCGCCAAATTATCTTCATCTTCGTCACTTCCGATGTCCACATCGTTCGAACTATGTTCTTGAAGTGCGGAGATAAAACTATTCACCAATTGGTGCCCTGTAAAACCCTTCTTTTTCTTGTTGTTGTTTGCAGAAGAGTGCTTCGTCATTGTTTGCTTTTCATCACGGGAAGTAGTACCTGAAAGGTTAGGGCAATCCGTGCAAAAAAGTCATGTCTTACCACATTCGAAACAACGTTGAGGTTCGACACTTCCTCTCCTTCTAGTTCTCACATTTTGCAATGCTTTTGAGAACCGAGTAGAGATGAGTGGAAGTTCTTTTATTGGAACTTCAATCTGTTCAAGGGTTAGAGAGGACAACAAAGCAAGTGTTCCACAAGATGAAGATTGGCCGGAGCTAGGCATGTCACGTTGAGAAACAAATGCAGGAGACTTGCTGGGGTTCTTACGTGAGATTATGTCAATTTCATGAGTTTTCAATTTAGAATATAGAACATCTAATGTAAGAGTACTCATGACAGTAGATTCACGAATAGATGTGACTTTCATCTCCCAAATTGACATGTCTAATACACTTAGTAATTGCCTAGCATTTTCAGCATCTGAAAAATTAACATTGTCGCTATGCAAGTTGCTCATAATTTTATTAAAACGAGCAAAGAGATCATCGATGGACTCACCTCGTTGCATGTCATAGCACATGTACTCTTTTTTGAACATGTCTTGCCTTACCTCCTTGATCGTGATGGATCCTTCGTGGTAGTCACAAAGTGCTTTCCACACATCGTACGCAGATCGGAGGTGTGCAACATGATCGAAGTCGCTTTGAGTCAATTCTTGTATGATCAAGTTGCGAGCCTTGTTGTTGTTGTTGACATCTCTCATGTTTGTAGCCATGACTTGATCATTTGACGGCACGTCATAAGGCTTGTACACCTTTTCCCATGTTGCCAAGCGTTGTGCCTAGATGAAAGCTTCCATAAGTGCCTTCCAAACCTAAAAACAATACCACTAAAGACACAAGGTTTTGCGGAATATTTCTCCATGATGATTAGTCAAAAACTCATGCAAATCACAAAGATTAGAACACCGTGGCTCTGATACCAATTGTAGGATCGAAGAGCACGTGAAAATCTACCAGAGGGGGTGAATGGTAGATTAAGGCCCTGTTTGGCACAGCTCCACAAAGCTGATTCTCTGAATTCACTTATGATTCTATGGTGAAGTGATTTTGTAGCTGAAAATGATTCTCCATGATTCTCTAGAATAAACTCTTAGAATCCAGACAGCGAATCACTTCACAGAATTAGGAGAAGCTACTTTTTTCAGCTTCCTGCCTCTTAGTTCATTTTAGAGAATCACTTCACAAAATCAGCCAAGAATCACTTCTTTTGAATGATAGTGTTTGGCACAGCTTCCCTGATTCTCCCTAAGAATCAGCTCCATGAATCTCTGCCAAAGGGGGCCTAAAACTTTTTCAGTGAAAGCAATAAAAACCCCTCGGTAGAAAATCAATCTGTTAAGAAATCGTGCGTGCAACTAATCTAAACGTGATCAATCGTGACAAAATCAGTATAGATTGTGGAGAATCAAGTCAAGAAGACACGACAACAAGAATCACGAAAAAACCATCAAGAAAAACTCAAGTTACGATCGAAAGATTGAACGAAGGTCAATCTGTTCTACCTGAGAAAACCAGATTTGCAACACTGCAAAGAAACTCGTATGGATCCAAAACCACAAATCCAATGACCGTGAAATTTTCACAGATGATAAAAATCAAGTTGTGAAGACAACCAAAAAAGAATCACGTCAATTGGATCTGTAAAACTCGAGTTATGATAAAACCATCGAAGCAAGATAGTGTTGTGCAGACACTCGACGAGAAAGACTTGATGAAAACAAGTCGGACGAACAACACACAAAGGTTCCTTTCTGGTTCTCTTGCCAAGTATATGAGTGAATCGATCATGTGATAATATTTAAGGTTATCTCTTGACTCTTTCTGGTTCTTTCTAAGTACCACGCTAGGATCATAAGGCGTTGGAGAAATCTAGCTATCCATAAAGTCGAAATAGCTCTAGATTTTCTCAACATAATGGGATTGACTTAAAGTAATCCCACTCTCATCCTTATTCAGCTTAATGTTCAAAATAATATTAGCTTCTCATAGATCTTTCATATCAAAACACTTTGATAAAAAGGACTTGACCTCAGAAATTATATTAATGCTTGTACCACAAATGAGTATATCATCTGCATACAAGCATAATATAACGCTATCGCCCCCACCATGGCGATAGTACACGCACCGATCAGCCTCATTAATGACAAAGCCCACAGACGTCAAAATATTGTCGAACTTCTCATGCCATTGTTTAGGTGCTTGTTTCAGACCATACACGAATTTCAAAAATTTGCACACCTTTGTCTCTTCACCGTTTACTACGAACCCAACAGGTTATTCCATATAGATCTCCTCTTCCAATTCTCCGTTAAGGAAAGTTGTCTTCACATCCATTTGATGGATGGTTAGACCAAAAGAGGTAGCCAGGGAAAATAGTACACGAATCGTCGTCATTCTAGCGACAGATGAATATGTGTCAAAATAGTCTTCACCTTCTTTTTGAGTATAGCCCTTCGCAACTAGCCCCACCTTGTACTTTTTAATAGTACCATCAGACCGGAACGTCTTTTTGAACACCCACTTACAACTTACTGGTTTGCACCCGTACGATCGTTCAGTTAACTCCCAAGTTCCATTAGAAATAATCGAGTCCATATCATATGAGCTGCTTCTTTCCAGTCATCTGCAGCAGGTCATGCATATGCCTCTGCTATGGATTTGGGAGTATCATCCACAAGGTACACAATGAAATATCACCAAAGGATTTTGCAATCATTGATCTCTTACTCGAGTGATTTGCTTCATTGTGTTCCTCCTCTAGGACACTCTCAAACAGTGTATCAAGAAACTCACCAGTTGTGGTGGATTCAGGACAAATTTTAGAAGAGATCCTAGAATTGTTATGCATATCTTTCATAGGAAATATATTTTAAAAAAAATTGCATCATGAGATTTCATAATAGTATAAACATGCATATTAGGTACCTCAGATTAAACTACTAAAAATCTATATGTGATGCTCCGATGAGCATAGCCTAGAAAGATACAATCCACTGTCTTTGGTCCCAGCTTGCGTTTCTTGGTAATTGGAATATTGACTTTGCCAAACATCCCCAAGTACGCAAGTATGAAAGTGATGGTTTTCTCCCAACCCGCTCCTCATAAGGGGTTTTCTTTTTATTCTTGTTTGGAACACAATTTAGGACATGATATGAAGTCAATGAATCCTCCCCCACCATGCCTTAGATAAATCAGATGTGTCTAACATGGCATTCACCAAGTCACACAATGTGCGATTTTTTCTCTCGGCTATCCCGGTTGATTGGGGTGAATAGAGAAGCATCCTCTCATCTATAATACCGTGTTCCTCACAAAATTATCAAGTATTCTGGGAAAATACTCGCCACCACGATCACCTAAGACGTTAAATCTTTCTTTCTAATTGAGTTTCTACTTCAGATTTATAGATTTTAAAGTAGTCTAAAGTTTTATCTTTAGTTTGCAACAAGTAAACATAGCAGAATCTAGTAGAATCATCTATTAATGTCATAAAATATTTCTTTACACCTTTTGTCAACCATTCATCTCACGTAGATCAGAATGTATGAGTTCTAATGGTGCCAAGTTTCTCTACTCGGCTGCCTTGTGAGGCTTTCGAGGTTGCTCTGGTTGCACACAATTATGGCACTTAGAACCTTTGGCAATGGTGAATTTCAGAATTAATTTGAGACTAGATAGCCGATTCATGAAACAAAAATTAACGTGACATAAATGAGAATGCCAAACACCAGCATCATCATTAGTATTGCCACAAATATGGTTTACTGACTTATTATTAAACTCCAAAAGAGAAAAGCGGAACAAGCCTTCATATTCATAGCCTTTACCAATAAATTTTCCATGCTTTGACACAACTATTTTATTGGATTTTAAAACCACTTTAAACCCATCTCTGCATAGAAGGGTGTCGTTAACAAGATTTTTTTCATAGAAGGGACATGTTGCATGTTCTTCAGTTGGACAATCTTTTCCGAAGTGAACTTCAGATCGACCTTGCCAACAACACGAACAGAAGCATGTGACCCATTCCCAATTAGGACGGCAGAATCCCAGACGAACGAGTAAGAAGTAAACATAGACATGTCAGAACATACATAAACATTAGCACCCATATCAAACCACCAATGTGGTGTTTGAGAAACAGAAAGAACAGTGAACAAATTACCATACCCATCCGCATTGTTAGACGTTACGATGTTGACAATCTTTTTTCCTCTGTGTTTGCCCTGTCACAACAGTCCTTGGAAATATGTCCTGCTCCCCACAGGTATAGCAACAGCCATTATTGACTTTGTTTGACTTCTTCTTCTTCTTCTTAAAAGTAGTAGTTTTGTTTGGCTCTAATTGAGACTTTTTGTTTCCTTTGTTCTTGACATTGGGTTTCTGCACCATATTAGCATTGACGTTAGATTGACCCTCACCTCATTTCTCAGTAGCGTCCTTAGCTCGAGCCTTCTCCTCAACATTAAGAGATGCTATCGGGTTTTCAACTAATATTTCCTATCTCTTGTGTTTGAGAGTTGTGGCAAAGTTTTTCCATGAAGGGGGTAACTTTGCAATAATGCACCCAGCTACAAACTTGTCCTGTAAAGGACACTTAAGGAGGCTGAACTTTCTCGCGAGACACTGTATTTCATGAGCTTGTTCAACTACAGGACGGTTTTTAACCATCTTGTAGTCATGAAAATTCTCCATAATATAAAGTTCACCGCCTGCATCAGTTGCACCATACTTAGCGTTAAGTGCATATTAGAGCTCCTTACCATCTGTGATTGTCTGATAAACATCACAGAGTTTGTTGTTAATAACACTTAAGATACATTCTCTCAGGGCAGAATTGGCTTCCTTCGAACTTCGTTTGTTCCTCAACGGACAAAGGACCTTGAGGCCTGCCCAGAAGATCTTAAGAGACTGGAGCCAGAGCATGGTCTTAACTTGCCACCTCTTGAATTGCACGCTAGAGAATTTCTCGAGTCTCAAAGCATTGGCTAAACTCATCATGTTCAACTCAATAAATTGTCTAATAAGGTTTTTATTGTTAGAAAATATGAGGCAATTTACTGAACAATTCCAGAAAAAACACTAAAAAAACAACAGTGGTTAACACCGGCAGGATGGAACGAGAAATATCATGTACCAATTTGAAGCCGAAGAAACTGCTGTAGATCTGGCGACAAACCGTTGCTGCAGAAGTTGGTGGCGACGTTGGATCGATGCGCCCGATCTCCTCGATAGACGACCCGTGGTGAAGAACACGAGCAGTCGCGCGGAGCGCTTCCCAAAAATCTTATTTGCCCTCTACTAGTGCAGGATCGCAGGAGCGAGCGATTTTGGAGACTTGCTCTCCCGATCGCCGATGCACGCTGACGCTCGGGATGAAGTAGACTAGATGGCGGTGCAAGGAACGCGAACGTGAGATCGATTTGATCGTGGAATAGTCTGCCCTACCACGCACTCCTGTATTTATAAAGTCACCGAGAGGCGGTTCGGTTGCGATCTGAAGGATCCGCACCGGAACCGACTCGGTTGTTGTAGACGCGTCCGTCTCCAACTTGGACTCTATCCAATTCGGAAGCCCAAAAGCTCAAATAATTTTTTGCGAAAATATAAAATATGGGTTTGGTTCAAGGCTCGAATTCACACAAACACACGCGTGCGCGCGGGATGAGAAGGAGGAGGAGGAGCGTGCGGGCCACCCCTCTCTTCTCTTCTTCTCTCATTAAATGATTGGAAGAACAAGCTCCCTTTTATTTAGGAATTGCTTCCCTCCAACTTCTCATGTGGGACTAACCATTTAACATCATACTCTCTTTCCCTAATAAGCCTTTAAGATTTTCTAAGAATTAATTCAAAATTAATATTGGACCAAACCTATTTATTCCAAGAAGGATTAGGGTCCGGCGGCCAAGGCTGGAGTGCGCCCGATGCAGCAGCCGCTCGCTTGGGTTTCGCCGCCTGCCTCTCGCGATTTCTTCCCCCTTAGCGGCAGCGCACTCCCGATTGCTGCTTGTTGGATGTGTGTGAAATATTGTGTAGGAGTTGGTTACGGTTAGGACTCTGAGTTGTATTAGCGGTGGGGTGTAGAGTTTGTGTTGGACATTGTATCGGCCTTCTTATAAATATAAGGGGAGGACTGCTGTTGTAATCGCTATTGTTGAGGAGCGCTCGTAGTCATGTCCCGGGATGTAGGCTTTGGCTGAACCTCGTTAACAAATATCGTGTCTCGCGTGTCGTCTGTGATCTTGTATTGATGTCTCGGGAGATCCGTCGTCGCTTTCGCGAGCGTATTTTCTAACAAGTGGTATCAGAGCCAAGGTTGGATCGGATCTAGGGTTGATGCTGAAGATTGTGAGCAGACATTATGGTATATTCCACACCGCGCAAAGCTCGCACGATATGTCTGGGAGGGACATGGCGCAGGGTGGAGCATGGCGGCGATCAACGACTCAATCGGTGGAGTTGGACACTTCGAGTGTGGCGGCTCGAAGCGTTCAATGAGATGCATCAATGGAGTTTCGTCCAGGTGTGGAGAACAGATTGGTGGCGGCTGCAGGCTGCTGTTCGATAGGGGCCGATCAGACGTGGTGGCCAATTTTGACGGTGTTGCTGGAAGACGTCGTGGACATGAGCGACGACTTCATCTCGCGATGAAACTGATGCACGGTTACGATTGAAGTCGATGTTTTTTTAGATATGATTTGTCTCACGGTCAGGACACCGGGTACTATTCTTTACCATAACTGTCCGTGAGCCAGCGGGAGCCGAGCCAGCGGGAGCCTTGTGTGGCCGGAAGACTTGTTACCGAGAAGTAATGCAGGTGGACTCGTGCGGATCTATTGGAGAGCATGTGCCTGGAACAAAATCAATTACAGATGGTGCATGCATGGCAGCTGTGTGGACAATGAGAGGCATGGTATGGCCCAACTGTACTTGTTTGCAGTTTATATGGATACATTGCATGCTGCTTGGCTATTTTTTTATGCTTTATCTGGAGTCGACGCCCTGGAGTCCGTTTGACGCACGAAAAAAAAAGGAAAGTGAGATGGGTTCCGAGTTTGTTCGCCGTACGTGGAATTCTCTCCATAAAAGGCAGAGCATCGGTCCAAGGAATAATAGAACAGATCAGAAGACCAAAAAAAAGTTTGGTTGTTTGTGGATTCAACAAAAGTAGCAGCAGTTGACGGCGAACAGCGAGCGGCAATCAAGAAGGTCGACTTCATCGTGTGTGGTCGATGTGATAGTCGACGAGGCTCGAGAGCGGCAGGCTGTGCACAACAGTCTACGGCGGAGGTGCACTAGTACGCGGCGACGCGTTCAGGATGAACGCAAGAGTACGCCGATGACGTGTTTGTGCATGCAGAAGGCACGCGGCTTTGATGTGTGAGACGTTCAAAGGTTCTTTCGGTGATCCGGGACAAGAGGACGGATGGCACCGACGGGTACCTGGTTTGTTATGGTGAAGTTTGATGGCAGCGGCAACTTTGGCTTGTGGCAGATAAGGGTTAAAGATTTGTTGGTGCAACAAAGTCTTTTGTCGGTTCTAAAGGCGAAAAAAACCAGTCAAGATAGAGGATGACGAAAGGGAAGAGAAGCAGATGCAAGCAGCTGCAACCATACGGTTGTGTCTGTCCGATAATATCATGTACCATGTCATCGGGTTGACTACAATAAAAGAAATCTGAAACAAGCTGGAAAATCAGTTTATATCGAATACTTTGACGACCAAGCTGTATTTGAAGCAAAAATTATATGGGCTGAAGATGCAGGAAGGGTATGATCTTGCAGAGCACATAAATGTTCTCAATCAAAGGATCACAGATCTAGGTCAGCAAGATGTGAAAATTGATGATGAAGACAAGACAGTAATTCTTTTATGCTCGTTATCACCATCTTATGAGCAAATGGTCACGACTCTGACATTCGGCAAGGATTCCATCAAAATTGAAGATGTTACTGCAGCGTTATTAGCTCAAGAGCAAAGGACGAAGAACTACGCAGTGGACGAACCTCAAGCTGAAGGTTTGCAGGTCAGGAGTGAGAATGCGAAGCAGAAGGTGGAGGCTAAGAGCAAGAAGAAAAATGTGCAGTGCTATTTCTGCAAGGAGTGGGGACATGTTAAAAGGGATTATCCAGCAAAAGTGAAGGGTTCAAGTGTTAATGTGGTAATTCCTAAGAGTAACTCAGATAGCGACGGTGATGTTCTCTCAGTGGGTATCGAAATACAGTCAACTGAAGCATGGATGTTAGATTAGGCAAGCTCTTTTCATGCAACGCACAAAAGGGAGTGGTTCTCTTCGTACAAGTCAGGTGATTTTCGCAAAGCTTATTTGGGAGATGATAGGGGACGCCTTGTTACTGGAAAACGCATCCAGAGGAATTATCATCTTCGAAGCTTCGACCCCCAGTCAGCGGGAGAGGTCCGAGCCAGCCTCTACCAGTAGCAAAGGGAAGTCTGTTGCAGAGTCAAGCCAGCGGAAGAGGTCCGACTCAAACCGGAGCAAGGGGAAGGAGCCTGCCGATTCCTCCAGCAGGAAGAGGAAGCTGGAGCAAGTTGATGCGAGCTCCGGCAAACCAACTCCAACAGAAGCAATGTCATTGTCAATGCCACGCACAACCTTGAAGTCCATGGTGGTTGTACCTCTCGCGACTTCAGCTTCAGCCCCGATGCCCAAGGCGAGCATTGGGTCCGGAAAATCTTCAGCTTCGGTCCTAGTGCTAATGGCGAGCACCAGGTCCGGAAAGTCTTCAGCTTTGGTCCTGGCTCCAACGGCGGGCACCAGGTCCGGAAAAAATCCCTCAAGAGTAGCTCCGACGACAGGGGATGGGGCGCAAGCCTCGGAGATCCCAGCGGTTGTGAAGCTAATTTCTTCTTCGGAAACTCCCGGAGTTCAGTCCGGACCATCTGCATCATCGGCGATGGTGGGATCAGATGACTCTGGCCGCCCAAGGAAGAAGTTATGCGTCAACTGGAGCTGTCGAACCCCCTGGTACGAAGTAACATAAGGAACTTGTCTTCTTTTTCATTTCTTGCTTCTTGTTGATTCCTTTTTCAGAACTTCAAGGCCATTTGCTGCTCGGGCGCCACCAGTCTTCCAGGCCAGCGCCGCGGCCGAAGTACCAGGCTGGCTGACCCGTCGGTTGATGTCGTGGCTCCTTTCGAGGCCGCGGTGGATATTGCAGCGAAACCGGAGTCAGTTGAAGCCAGGATGACTTCAGCGCAAGCTGGTGATGCCGCCATCATGCCAGATCAGGCGGAAGAAGTCGCAACAGCGCCGGAGCTGTCAACAATGCCTGAGCTAACTCTGGAGCCAGTGATGGATGCTGAGGTAACACCGGAGCTGCCGGATAGGACCTCGGTGGTACCGAAGCCAGCGATCGGCATAGTGCCGGAGCTGCCGGCTGATGCCGTCGGGGCTAACATATGATGCCACGCCGGAGCTGTCGGCTGATGCCATGGAGGAGCCAGAAGCCTTGACTGCTGTTGCGCCAATGTCGGTGCCAAGGGAGGACGACCTCTTGGAGACCAGCATGGCCGATGAACACATGTTGGACTCCATGCTTGTGCCATAAGCTCTAACAATTGTTCCTGATGCAGTGGGGGCGCCGACGGATCCGATAGAAGGTCTGAAGCCGATCCCTCTGCCTCTCTCCATAGAGAACGCCTGCTCAAGTCTTTACCAAGTGCAATTCGGCTTCGACCGTGAGCGCAATGTTCTGGAGGCAGAGTGGGAGACTGTGAGGCAGTGGCAGAAACTTCTCAATTTTAAGACAAAACTTACGCAGTCCCGCCTGGCTGACAAGAGGGACTGCCTTGCAAGTGAGCAGGTATGGCAACAGCGCATGGACGAGTTGTTGAATGACAGACAAGCTGTCGTCGAAGCATTGTACGAGAAGCTCTGTCAGATTTATGATGAAACGGTCGCTGCCAATGACTGTTTTTAGTCTTTGAATCAGTTGAAGGAGGAGCTCCTCAACCGCCAAGAGGCGGCTGACAATAAGGAGAAGGAGCTCCAAAGAAGAGACACAAATATCTCTCAGAAGCTAGAGTGCGGATAGAAGTATTTGGCTCTCCGCATTGATCTATCTATATCCTGCTCCGAAGAGGAGAAAAAGCAAGTATGGCAGGTGGGACAGGAAGTCAACAAGCGGGAGCTTGCTGTCTCTGCCAAGGAGGATGAGATAAAAGTAGAGGCAAAGAACTTGGCGGCGAGGAAGGATCGCCTGACCCTTCGCGAGAAACAAGTTGCAGACCAAGAAAGGCAGTTGGCTGAGCGGATGCAGCAGCATGCCAAGGAGGTCGAACGGTTCTCAAAGGGGGGATTCACAGAGCTGAAGACCGCCAAGCAGTATCTGGAGGAGTTGCAGGCCATGCGGAGGATAGAAGTCCAATAGATTTTGGACTTCTTGGGGCGTGCGGAAAATTCATTGGTACCTCTAGGGTTTAGTCAGGTCCGGCTGAGCAACCGGAGCCAGAAGTTGGCCAAGCCCTGATAGCTCTAAACTCGACTGAAGCCAAGCTAGGTGAGCTAGAAGACGTCACCAGTGACCAGCTTGAGACAGTGGGGAGGAACCTGGCCAAGTCAGTTACAGAATATGTACTGACTTGCTTCCGCAGCTGGGACCCCTCTATCTCACTAGCTCCAGTGTTGGAAGAGCTTGTTGAAGAGATGGAGGAAGCTGCCAGGGCCAGTGTGACGCTGCCAAGAAGGTCATCGCGTGGTTTCAACGCAACTACAACGACATTTAGATCCTCTTCATCCTCTTGTATATGCCTTTATGTCTAAAACCACTTTGTAAAAAGTTTGGAACTTGAATGAAATTCTTTTGAACTTCATAATTTGTCTTCATTGTTAAGTCTTTTTTGTTGTCATTGCTTTAGCTTACTTGGCCCCTGGTAGATGTACTCAATTTATTGAGGACATCTATCATCAGGAACTTGGCAATGACTTGAAGCTTTTAGGATAGCTCCAAATTTGAATGTGTCCTTCGGGAGCACCGAGGGACTCCTTGCCAACATGCAAATTGTTAGCATTGGGCTCCCTGTAAGTGTCGGAGCTTGTTCACCCGATGGACCTATTGTCAATGCGTGGAACATTAACATCAGGCCCCCTGGGAACTCCGGAGCTCCCAGATCAAGCATGTAAATCATTTATCATGCACATGAGAGACAAGAAAAGGAGTAAAAGTGCTTCTTCTTGCCTATAGCTTAGTTGTGGCTCACTATCCTTAGTTGAACTCTAGGTCCTAATCAATTCAACGTGATAATACTAGTATATCGGTTGTGCTTCCATAGGTTCGTGTGCTTTTCGAACCCACCTTACTTTGACACAACACCAAAATTGGTAGAGTGGCGTACTTAGGATGCTGGACCAGGCTAAGTCTTCAGCACACTCCGGACCTATCATTGGCATTCGTTTTCAGGCGGTAGGCTATTCAGCGAACACTAGATCCGGAAAAAGACTACCAAAAGTACTTGAATATGTATCACATGAATTCTTAGAAACCAATTTTCAATAGGATTGCACATCTTTACTATTGGCAAGAAGGTATAAAAGAGCAGATAATAACATGCACAATGTAAATGCACGTAGAGTCAGTTTTCATATCATTGTATTTCATGATAGGTTCAGATAACAAGGGAGGCAATGGTACACACTATGAAATACAACAACAAAAATAGACTCACCTCCGTGCTAAGTGTAAAACTTATGGAGGTGCTCTATGTTCCAAGGGTTGAGAAGAGTCTCCTATCCTCTGTTGCCAAGTGAACACATCCGGGGCGGGGGCACTTTTATCACTCGGAAGGGACCCTCCCAGCTGGGGGAGAGCTTGTTCATTCCTTCTTGAGAAAGTATGCATCGCAACACCAGATCACCTTATTCAAGCTGTCGATTACGCACATGCCTTTGTTGATAGTGCTAGAGCGTCTGGCGATACCGTGCATTTTGGACAACTGCTTGGCATCTTGGCTCGTCAGCAAGGTCCAGATCATCGCGCCAGAGCTGGTCCTGCACGACTTCGTCGTAGGTCCGGACTCGAAGAGAACCCATGGCGATATTTGGAAGGAGAACAACTTCTGCTCCGTACACCAAGAAGAAGGGTGTCTCTCCTGTATCCCAGCAGGTTGTTGTCTGGGTAGCTCACAGTGTGGTCGGAAGCTCCTCAATCCAATTGGCACCATGCTTTTTCAAGCGTTCATTGGTGTGGGTCTTGAGTCCATTGAGAATTTTAGCATTTGCTCTCTCAGCTTGCCCATTACTTGTTGGGTGTGCTACTGATTCGTAGCTGATCTTAATGCCAAGGTCTTTGCAATATTTTTGGAATGCTGCACTTGTAAATTGGGTCCCATTGTTAGTGATGACTCTGTTCGGGACTCCAAATCTGCAGACTATGGACTTAAAGAACTTGATTGTTGATTGCTTGTCGATTGTCACAACAGGAGCTGCTTCCAGCCACTTCGTGAAGTTGTCTATGGCGACATAGAGAAACCGGTACCCTTCGACGGCTTTGGGAAAAGGTCCCAAAATATCCATCCCCCACACAGCGAATGGGCATGAAGGAGGAATCATTTGCAGTGATTGCGTCGGTGTGTGGATTTGCTTGGCATGAACTAGCACACCTCACATCTCTTTACCAGCTCGTCTACATCCTGGAGAGTTGTAGACCAGTAAAAACCATGCTGGAAGGCTTTACCGACCAGCGTGCGGGATGAAGCATGATTCCCACACTCGCCTCCATGGATTTCTACGAGGAGCTTGCAGCCATCTTCCTGGAACTGACGCTAGGACACCATCCTGCAACTGACGAGCAGCGACTGCTACAGCAAGTGGTGGTCCGTTAATTCCAAGCTATTGTCCTATAGCTCCAACTTGTGGGTCAGCGGCAGGATTGCCACCAGGACAACAAGAGGTCTCGCCAACTTTGCCTCTTCTAGCCCATGCATCCGGGCCAGTAGAAGCAACAGCGGAGTTCACCATCGCTGATCTTGAAATTCTTGAGAGTTCCCCTATCTGGCGCGTCAAATGTCAGAGTGTGTGATCGACACTTCCCCTGGTACTAGTACTAGTAGTCCGTGGAGGTTCTTTTTTAGGAGGGGCGTAACTCGAAGATCTCAAGAACAAAGGTGACATGAAGATTTTATGTGGTCGGGCCACTTGAGCATAATACCCTACTCCATGGGGGTGTGTTGTATGCTTGAGTGTTACTGAGCTAGAGTCAGTATGCGTGTGAATGTCTCAGATCAGTCTAGATTCTACTGTGTAGCTCAGACCTTTTATATGCTAAGATATGGCTGTTACAGTGTAACCGAGACCCGACAGGTGGCCCTCGGCTATTAAGCACCCTGTACATGATCTAGGAACTTAACAACGGTATATTTTTGTAATAATGTGCCTTGATGGAAGGATTACCATGCTTGAAGGCCCTCTGATCATGCGTCATTAATGCAAAATTAATGATGTGTTAACCAGATCTTGTAACGGCTGATTTATAGCCACTTGAATGTCCACGCCGTTGGATATCCCAGAGTCCTTCCCGTTGGAGAGGTAGGGTTCGACACGTGGCAGCTCCGGAGCCACCCTTAGCAGGGAAGCAGGTCTGGAGCTGCGGGACACATGGCAGCACTGGAGCCATCCTTAGGAAGGAGGCAGGTCTAGGGCTGTAGGGCACATGGCAGCACCAGAGCCACCCTTAGGAGGGAGGCTGGTCCGACGCCACAGGACACGAGGTAGCACCGGATCCACCGTTAGGAGGGAGCCAGGTTTGGCGCCACAGGACACGTGGCAGCACCGGAGCCACCCTTAAGAGGGAGGCACGTCCGACTCTCGGGGGACACGTGGAAGCATCAAAACAACCCTTAGGAGTGAGGCAGGTCTAGCGCTACGGGGCACGTGGCCTTTGAAAGTCTTCTCTTGTGGAAAGTGGAACTTAGTGCTTCTTCTTCTAGTACGCAAGGGTACCTGGTCCGCAAGGTACCGACACTCACTAACCGCTGAGAGGTAGCCATGAATCCTTAGAGCAGGGTTGAGGAGCACTAGTAGAAGGACCACTAAGCATCTTGTCAACTTGCACCAAAATGCCTTGCATATTTGCTAAAGACTTATCTTAAGCAGGATTGAGTGCATCCGCTAAGTTGCATCCTTGAGAGATGAATCAACAGCAACCAAACCTTTATCTTTCAGAGATGAATGATGGGCCAAAATCATTTTCCCAAGATTCTATATGATATATGTAAGTGGAGGTTTGGAACTTGAAGTAAGAGAATGTACGCGAGATGGATGCTAAGGATAGCCGTGAGGCATAGGGATAGTGGCGCACAGTGGGCAGCAAGGTATCAAGGGTGGCAGTGACAGTTGGTGTGGGAGTTCAAGGGTGGTGGTGGCAGAGGGATCGGGGAGCTCAAGCGAGGAGAAGGGGCCAGGATGAGTCGGGAGGAGTCGAGGATTTGGCGGATGGCAGCTGGGTGAGGGATGGTTATTTATTTAGATGGGTTGAGTGGGACGGTTTTAGATGGGTTCAATACAAATACCCAAATTAGTGTTTTTGGTACCCGACGAGCACCCGCGGGTGCGAAATAAAGCCCGCACCTGCAACACATTAGATTGGGTGCGGGCAAAAATTCACACCTTCACCTGCACTGTCTGGTGCAAAACCGGACAGGTACCCAAACCTACGGGTGCAATTGCCATTCATACACCAAAGTTGAGCAAATGTGGTCTCGACTTCCTATCCCCATGTTTCGAAGGGACTTTTAAGGTTGATGCCACCACAGTGCGCTTTGCACCACCGAATTGTGGTCTTAATGCATATGCTATGAGGTGACCATGGCACTCATGTGTATGATGCTCATGAAAATGCCTACCCTTAACATGTCATAGCGTTGGTACAGATGCACATAGAAATTTCCATAAACATGATGTAAGTAATGGGAAAAGCATCATATTCAGCAGACAATATGGGAAAGTTTATTAATACAGTAAAAAGACTTGGAGGGGTTTGGCTTTTTCTTTACCCATGAGTTAGTCGACTTGGCAGCTCAATCTCGTTGTTGTTGCGGCCCTAAATAGGGTTCGTGCTTCTACAGAACCTCTATGGTCAATGCCCCTGAGCTGGCTTAGGATATCCCAGGGCAAGCCCTCAAGCTTCATTTGGCTTGGAAGTGGCTCAACCCGCACAACCGGTGGCTGACTCGCTTTGTTGCTTCCTGTTCTGTGGTGGCTCGGGTTTGTTGAGGTGTTTTGCCCAGTTTTTGAGAATCCGACAGTCACATTGATTGTGACTGTGGATTTTGTGGAACTCACACCACGGGGTGACCTCGTGGCCCTCCCATGCTATGAGTCAGGGGTTGTTCATGCTGGGGTACGCTGGTCTCGATGGTCCTAGGTGTGATTTGCAGTTGGTAACCTCCTTCCTTCTTCCTTCTCGGCAAGTCGCCTATCCATTCCAAGTGGATAAACACTTCACAGTCATGTTCTAGCTTTGAGACTTGCTTACGAGAACACATATTCTCTGTTAACATAAGCTTGAAAATAGACTGCAGTTTGAATACCTTGATCTCAATGTGCAACACTTTGGCTTGTAGGCCGCTAGAAAACACCGTGAGGTCCATCTCCATCCCACAAAGTGTTGGAGTGGCTCGTCCCTTTGTTGTACAACTTTGACGAGGACCTTAAAGGCCCTCTGCTCCTCCTCTGTCCCTTCTAAGTGGGCCAAGAAGACTTTGCATAGTCCCCTCCAAGACCGGATCAACTCTTGGGGGAGACTTGCCAATCACTAATGGGTTGGTCCATCAAGGGCGATAGGGAAGCAGTTTGCCATAACATCCTTGTTCCCGCCAGTGACACTTACCACTATGGAATACTTTTGAAGGAAGTTGGCAGGCAACATGGTACCATCATAGTGACTTAGTAAGCTCAAACAGAACTTTTATGGTCGCACCATCGGCTGTAAATGAGTTGACAATGTCGTTGTGGCATCAGCGAACGTGGGGAGTGGTTACTCGACCCTTGTACTCGTGGTGTTGAGCCCACACTCAATAGAGCCATTGCATGCAAGGGACATCACTGTGGTGGGGCTTTCGCCATACCACACACGACGCAATAGTGCATGTGCTCAAGGCCAACCCGTCCATCATCCCTTCCACATCGGCACAAACAAGTGTCATGCTCAGGGCTATGGGCTCCCCAAACCTCCCCCTTAGGAAGGGAGGATGATAATGGTGCCCCCAAGGAAATGGTATGGCCACCTGACTAATGGAGATTCAAGCGCTTCCCTCCTCCCATGGAGGATGCGTGGGAGCCAAGCTGATGATGAAGCAAAACAAAAAAACTCGCCACCCCGCATTCTTGGTGCATCATATTTTGATGTGTGGAATCAACTTTTAGGGACTACTGAGTTGCCCCTTTATGATTTAGAGTTAAGCATGTGGCTCTTACGGTGTTCACGGAATTGTGTATTAATTTGTAAGGATGAACATGCTCGATCTATCTAGGTTTGGATCGCCCGAAGGCTAGCTACCCTATGTGCTGCTTGTCTGAATATTAAGAACGGTGCGTTGGGTTACAAGCGTTCACCTGCTGAAAAATCTCTCCATTTTGACTCCGAGGCGACCCTTTTATTGTCGAAGGAAGCTCTCACACGGTGGGTCAGAAGAAGCCTTCAATGTGGCTATTGGCCTGCCCATTCTTCAATGTCTCGCTTTTGGTGTCTAGTCAAGCAGGGTCAGAATACTTATGTGGGAGGATCCGCCCATATCCTATTACTACTCCCTCCGTCCCAAAGTGATGGATGTTTTGGGTTTGCAAGTTTGTCCCACAAAGACCTTCTTGACTTGTAAAGTGTGCAGTCATTTAAAGCCAACGTTGAGTTTCGCCAACCAGCTTCAACCAGCGTTGCCCCCCGTACCTAGGAGTACTGACGAGCATGGTCATGGAAGGTTTCACAACTTGGCCCTGCTGACGCGTGCTGCCTCAGGCGATGTAGACACAAATTGTCCCATGGCCAGTGGCTTCTGCCGTCCACTTCAAGTGTACAGCAGACGATCTTTACTCACCTGTCCCATCAGTCCTTTGCCTGGTTAATGGAGTTGGAAGCTGCCTCTGCTAAGGTAGCCTCGGACTTGACCAGGATGTCATAACCGATATGGCAAAAATTATGACATCCTAACTCAAGGCTTAATAGGATTGATAGAATAACTCATACCACCAAGGTATACCTTCGTTTCCAGAAGTCCACCTGCAAAGAACTTTGAGGTTAAGCGTACTTGGCCTGAAACAATATGCGGATGAGTGACCGACCAGGAAGTTTTTCCAAGTGTGCACGAGTGAGGACAAAATGCGAAGAAAAAACTAGTGTTGGTTTGTGGGGCTATTCTATGATCCTAGAGACCTGCCACATGTAACGACCACCAGACCCGTAGTGGCTGGGGTGTTACAACCCGTAGTGGCTGGGGTGTTACAAAATGGTAGGAGAGCCGACCCTAGCGGTTTCACGAATGCATACGGATCAGGGACGTGGGTACGTACACATGACGTGTGGGTCCTCTAGGAGAGACACAGTATGATACGTATAGCAATACAAAACGTATAGATGTGGCCAAGTGGGGACGTTCCTGGCTTGGGAGTTGACCGGCGAGGACGTTGGTCTTCTAAGGGGGTGGATTGTGACATCCTGGCTCAAGGCTTATAAAATAACTCATACCATCAAGGTATACCTTCTTTTTTGGAAGGCCACCTGCAAAGAACTTGGAGGTTAAGCGTGTTTGGCCCGGAGTAATTTGCGGATGGGTGACCGACTGAGAAGTTTTCCTCAGTGCGCACGAGTGAGGACAAAATGCGCAGAAAAGACTAGTGTTGGTCTGTGGGGCTATTCTGTGATCTAGAGAGCTGCCAGAAGTAACGACCGTCAGGCCCGTAGTGGTCGGGGTGTTACAGAAATCCACGTTTAGATGTCATACTAAATTAAAAATCAATCATTTTGTTACAAAGATGGGATCTAAATATCCCTGCCAAAATAAGATCATTATGCTATGATTCGCCTGCTTTGGAGTAGCTAACGATTGTTGGCTTAAGTAGGGTGTTGTGGCATTTGCTTAGTTGGAGTGGAGCACTGGTGCAGCCGCGGGGAGGAACAGTGGTCGTGCTTAGGGTGAAAACATTCGAATACCAGACCAGACCATCTAGAATTGTTTTTTGAAATATCCAATTTGTTTTTTCTTCTCGGATCTTGATCGGAATTGGATTGAAATTCAGATATTCACTTTTAAATATTGGATGAAAATTATTTAGACAAATCCAACCAAACAAGCGGATATCTATATTTATTTGGAACAATAAGAAGGACTAGGTTCAACATTTCTAAATTTTGGTTCAACAAATTAAACAAATCACTTCTACATTTTACGAAAATGTTGAAACTGTAATATTCAAATGTTGAACTAGTGATTTTTTTTAAAAAAAATAATACAAGTAAAATATGTCCATTTTACTATCCTCAAGTATCAACGTTGTTCCCTTGACTCTATAAAGAAATTTTGAGTTCAGTTTACCCAAAAACTATTTGTATTGGTTCAATTCACCCCCTAATAAAATTTCTGAGGGTAAAATTCTGTGAGCTTTAGAAATATATTTAAAATATTTTATGTATTTTTAAAGCATGTAAACATGTCTCGCTTGGGTGAGGAATATAAAAGAAAAAGTTTATGAAAAATTATAAAAATATTTTTATAGAATAATGTATGATATCATCTAACATCCTACAAAAATTTAAATTCAAACATAACCCATACAAAGAGAAACAAAAAAGGAAAAAAAATTAGAAGGAGTGAATTGAACTAATTTAAATTGTTCAAAGGCTAAACTGAACAAAAATTGTCTTTCGGTGATTAAGTAAACAAAATGATACGTGAAGTTAGTAAAGTTTTTAAAAAAATGGGTTTAAGAGAAAAGTTCATTTGGAATATGGAATTCAATCTCAGTTGGAAAACAGCCACTTACACTAGAATCTGCACTGGATTCTAAGGCTGACTCAAACAATAGATTGATAAAATGAGTAGGTAAATGTGTATTTGTGTGTCCAGTTTTATGTTTGGATAGCAGCACATCTATTTTGACTCGTGTGAAGAGATCACCTATTTGTTGGTATTCTCTCTCCTCACTTCTGGTTTTCTCAATCCTTTTAGATCTTTAGACCATCCACAGTGGCACGCTGTAAAGCATACTGGATACACTGTTCCGCAGTGTAATTTAAAGTACGTACTATAAAAACTGAAGGAGAATAGTGTATAGAGTATGCTTTAGAGTACGCTAGTGCGGATGGTCTTAACACTACGTCCACACCCGCACGCACGGATCTCCAAATCTTTTTTTCTTAAGGAGGTGCTAGTCAAAAGTGCATACCTTACTAAGCCCGCGAATTGGACCCACGCACACCTTTTGACGGCCCAAAGCCCACCACCACCCGTATAAATTCACTTCCGCCGCCACCCCACTCGCGCGCCTCTACAAAACCCTAGCCCCTTGCGGCCGCAGTAGCTCGCACCTCCCCTCCTTAGCGGCGGCGAGAGGAAGGACGACGGCAGGATGGCGACCTCCGCCGCGCGCACCGTCAAGGACGTCAACCCTCACGACTTCGTCAAGGCCTACTCCGCCCACCTCAAGCGCTCCGGCAAGGTAGCCACCGGTTTCCTCCTCCTCCCCCCACCCACCCACCCACACACCGCGTTGCGTTCGATCTCGCGCCGGCGACGAGCGCCGAGAATCTTGGGAGCGTAAAGTTCGTCAGTCGCCCGCGAGTTTATTAGTGTCGAGGCAGCGTCTGGTCTATTGTTTATTTCATTTGTAATCTGTTGTTTCGGTTAAGAATGACGGCGCGTCGCCGTGAGAAATAAATTTCCTGACGTTGCAGCGGCACGTCTTGGGTTAGGGTGCTAGTCTGTTTTATTACCGACTAGATCGCGAGTTATTTTTTGTCCACGTTACCTGCTTGATGTTGTCTAAATAAAACCAAGTGCCCTGGCAGGTCGTGTTCCCAGGTCTATTGCATGTACTCGTTATAGATTGGCATGCCAGATTGCCAGGTGGTTTGGTTCATCATTTTCCTTATTTAATTAGATAGTTCTAATCGAAATGCTATTGAGAAAATACATGATCATTCAAATTTCTCTGTAATGTGCATTAGTTTGATTGGTTTCATGCTTCTCATCTATGTGAATGTGTCTTAGTTTGTTGTGACTATCATGGTATACTAGATGAATGTGCAGTAGTGAGTGTACAACATAGCAGCCTTCTTTGCTTGATGATTGTAATGGATAGATTTAACTCGAAAGATGTGAATTAATATGATTGTGTTTTGCTTAGTGTGGGATCCATGATCCAACAGAAGTACTCTTCTTGTCACCCATATATTGCAAATTAAATTTTAGATTCAGATGAATGTTCTTTAATTTAATACTGTGTTCAATGCCCCTAATGTCCCTGTCAGAACTTACATTAGTTCTTTAGCAATGGCATAGTGCTTCAGTAGCAATTTCTGTTCAGATAATCCTTTGGTATGAAATGCTTTGCTTCTCTGTTCCGGTTTTTGACAATGCTTGAAGAGACAAATCCTTTAGTAGTTTCAAATGATATTATGTAGTGTGGTAGTTGTGTTTTGTTGGTTGCCATAGTTGGCATCATATAAAGTAGTGATCTCTCTTACAGATGGAGCTCCCTGAGTGGGTTGACATTGTGAAGACTGCAAGGTTCAAGGAGCTCCCTCCCTATGAACCTGACTGGTACTACATCCGTGCTGGTGAGGAATTACACTTATGTGGTCACTTCATTGTAATCTTGTTTGCAAATTAAGAGTGGACTGACATTTATGTGTTTTAGCCTCAATTGCAAGGAAGATCTACCTGAGGCAGGGCATTGGTATTGGTGGCTTCCAGAAGATATATGGTGGGCGCCAGAGGAACGGCTCACGTCCCCCACACTTCTGCAAGAGCAGTGGTGCCATTTCTCGCAACATCCTGCAGCAGCTGCAGAAGATGGGCATCGTCGATGTTGATCCCAAGGGGTAATATGCTGCTTTCATTCTCATGTTTGTATGTTTGACAGTCTTTATGATTATTGCTTTTTGCTTACGCTGTATCTGAGGTATTCTGTTACAGTGGAAGGCTCATCACCTCTCAGGGAAGGCGTGATCTTGACCAAGTTGCTGGAACGGTTGCTGTTGTCCCTTGAGTGGTTTCAGTTTAAAATCCTCTCACGTGGTTATGTTTGTTAGTACAATGTCTCCAGTTTTGAATCACAATATCTGGCTTTGTTTGTTGAAAGAAACTTGGATTCATCCAGTTGTGCTTCGGGGCATCTTGAACTATGTTGACTGTCAGTTAAGCTTATGTTAATGAACCTATATGATGAGGCCATGGTTGTGGAAGTCTGCAATCTTCATTATTCGTTACTCAAGTTTATGTTCCAAGTGTTTTGCTAGCTACTAGTATATGTAGTGCGAGTACTTTTTTCATTTTGTAACATTTACATCCCTTACAAAACGAGCATGATTTCTGTCCAGCACTATCAGCAGTCATGGCCCGTAGTCCTCTTGGCTGCTTGTCGCGGCAATGGCATTGCATGCGTAGCTGAAAATCCATTGTAACCGGACCGCCTGTTTCCTTTTCTCCGTTATTTTTTTCACTCAACGTGAATACTGAGGATTTTTTTAAAAGTAATATTTTAATCAGAAAATTCAAAATGAGGGTGTGGATTAAAAAAAGTACTCTTACTACTGTATGTGTAGTGTTTGTTACAGAACAAATAGTGTGAACACTCGAAGGTTTAGTGTTTGTTACAGAACAAATAGTGTGAACACTCGAAGGTTGCTGGTGGTTGTTGAGCGACTCTGGCGCCTCCTCGTGCTCGCTCGCCATTGGACGCAATCGTCCATTCAACATGTATAAAAAGCAATGAAAAGAATGAATAGATAGTTGGAATCATTTGTGTTTTCAATCTCTTTTCTCTCTTAATCTTAATTCTAACACGTTATCAATTGTATATATTTTATTTAATTTGCAGTTTAATTTGAATTAGAACTTAGTTTCAATTCCTGCAAATATAGTCGTGTAATCCTCTAAATATTATGTAAATATAGTTATAATCAATAATATATGATTATTATGACAAGTGTTGTGTTGCAATATATTTTGCGTTATTATGATTGAATTTACCAAATTTGGTTAATTTTAAAATTTTGGCCAAATTAATACAAATATTTAGTCATTAACACTTTGTCCAAAATTTCTTTTGTTCGGACCATTATTTTAATTTTGATCCAAAAGTAATAGAATTTTATTAACTATATTTCTAATATTTACATGTACCATCATTTAAGTTAATTTTAAAATTTTGGCTTATGATGCAATAATATGATTACACATAGGAAATAAAATGATTTAATTCAGTTTTGATTAAGCCATTTCATCAAATTTGGCTTAATACAATATGAATCATACATAAAGATACTAAAGTATATAATTCATTTTAATTTGGCCATTTCTTAAAATTGGCCTTCTTGAATATGAATTATTTTTTTTGTTAAGTCATTTTCAAAATTTGGCTGGATAAGAATGAATAAATTCTATGTATTTTTTATTATGATTAACACAAATTACAACATTATCATGATGATTTTATTAATAAAATCTCTGGTTTCCTATATGTAGGAATTAATGTCTCGCGAGTTTGAAGAACTTGCTTTTGATGATCATAATTATCCTACATGGGCTCTTGACATCAAGATTAGTTTGGCTTTCAAATGACTCATGGCCGCTCTTACTCCTCCTGAAGAAAGACTTGCAACATTTCTGGATACATTCAATTACCAGATACTATACATCATCCATAATCATCTCCATCCTGACTTGAAATCAGAATATGTGATGGAAGAAGAATCTCATACTCTTTGGATGTCATTAGAAAGTCGTTACGAACAGCAAAAGACAATATTATTGTCTAAGGCCAATCATGAATGGATTCAACTTCGTCTTCAAGATTTTAAGTCTATAGAAGACTATAATTATGTTGTTTATAAGTTATGTGTCAAATTAAAGTTTTATGAGAAAGAACCATCAGAAGAGGACAAAATTGTTAGAACACTTCAAACTATGCTCCTTTTTGATAGGGTCTTACAACATTAATATCGGGATCGCAACTACCAATATTATACTGACTTCATTAGAGATTTACTTCAAGTAGAAAATCATGATGAACTTACTATTAAGAATCATCAGAGCTGCTCGTCTACCTGAAATTCATCATACTGAGAAGAAAGTTAATGCTTCTAAGAATGTATATTCTAAGAAAAATAGTATATCTGCTAGATGCTGCCGTAATAGGCAAAAGAATAAGAAATTCTCAAAGACAATGAGAAAGGATGGTGCTCCATTCAAAGGGGAAATTGTGCAGTGTAAGGCATGTAACACTTATAAGCATACTGCTGATAAATGTCGCACACCTAAACACCTTGTGGCTTTATATCAGAAATCACTCGGAAAAGAAAAGAAAACTCAAGGATCTGAAAATGAGTATGAAACTAATGTGAGTATTCAAGCAAAGCCAACATTTGAAGTCGGTTATTCAAGCAAGGATATTGAAGATCCAAGCAACAACGAGCCAAGACTAAGTGTTGATGACTACATAGACATGGACAATACTATGGTAGAATATAAATCGAACGATGTGTTCGACGATCTAATCTAAGATCGCTTGCCATAGATATTTGTAAATATTAGTCTATATATATAAAGTGTGTTGTAATGTATGTAATTAATTACATTGTATTAGGGTTATACAACACTCTAAAGTTCAATGTATATATTATTTCAATGCAACTCATTAAATGATTTTTATATTTTAGATCTTACGGGAAATTTCCGATGGAAGAAGAAATGTGCCTTGTGGATAGTTGTACCACAAACTTTATACTTAGAGATACAAAATATTTTTAGACCTTAACTAGGAGGTCGGGAAATATTTTGACCATCGCAGGATGCGATGCGACAATAGTTGGCTCTGGACAGACCACTATTACTCTCCCTAATGGGGCATAAGTGATGATTGAGGATGCTTTATTGTATCCTGATTCTACACGTACTCTCATAAATTTTAGAGATATTTGGAAAAATGGGTTACATATACATATCCATGAAGAAAATAAAGAAGAATTTCTTCTTATTTCAAAATCTTCCGAGTATGGCCAAGAAGTTCTAGAAAGAATTCTTTCTACTCCATCTGGACTGTACTATACGTATAGAAAACCCGTACCATGTGTTGCATACAAGGTGATTTTCCAGAATGTTGATACATTTAAGACCTGACATTCACGCCTAGACCACCCCGAAATAGGGATGCGGAAAATTATTGGAAATTGCACCAGCCATGATTTAAAGAACACTAAATTTCCAAAATCAAATGATTTTGTGTGTACTTCATGTGCTATGGGCAAGTTGATCTTGCGACCTTCCCCACTTAAGATCCATGCTGAACCATTAAAGTTCCTTGAAAGAATTCAAGGTGATATTTGTGGACCCATACAACCAATGTGTGGTCCATTTAAATACTTTATAGTTTTAATTGACGCATCTATAAGATGGTCGCACGTGTGTTTATTATCTATACGTAAACATGCTTTCGTCAAATTTATGATACAAGTCATAAGATTGAAAGCAAATTATCCTGAATATAGGATTAAAAGTATCCGTATGGACAATGCTGCTGAATTCTCATCTCGAGCTTTCAATGATTATTGTATGGTTCAAGGAATTGAAGTACAACATTCTGTTCCATATGTTCATACACAAAATGGTTTAGCAGAATCTCTCATAAAGAGGGTTAAACTCATAGTTAGGCCATTGTTGCAAGGATGCAATTTACCAACATCTTGTTGGGGTCATGCAGTTTTACATGCTGTTGATATACTACAATTAAGACAAACTGCATATCATACCACCTCTCCTTTACAACTTGTACGTGGAGATCAACCCAATATCTCCCATCTGCGGAAATTTGGTTGTGCTGTATACACACCAATTTCACCACCTAAGCGAACTTCTATTGGCCCTCACAGGAAATTAGGAATATACGTGGGATATCAATCCCCGTCTATTATTAAATACCTGGAGCCTTTAACAGGAGATTTATTCACGGCCCGGTTCGCTGATTGTATTTTTAATGAGGATCATTTCCTGGCTTTAGAGGGAGATAATAAAATTTCCCATAAAAGCTGAGAAATAAATTGGGATGACAAGTCCATCCTAAATGTTGATCCACATACAAAGGAGACTAAACTTTAAGTTCAAAAAATTATAGAGTTAAAGCAAATTGCTAGTAACCTGCTAGATGCATTTACTGACTATAATATTGTCACAAAGTCTTTGAATCCTGCTGTCAATGCACCTTGCCGAGTGGAGGTACCATTAAAAACCACTCAACCTCCGAAAAGGAGGAGAGCAAGTAAGGAAATAGATGCTTCAAGCAAACGTCCGAAGACTAGACCTTCCTCGAGGAAAGTAAATGCGAGTCAACAAAACGTTGGCATACATCAAAAGGATATTTTAAATCCTTTATCTAGCCCTCAAGTGCGCACTATAGAGCAGGCTGGGCAATCGTAAAACCCTGATTCTTCTATGTTGGGAAGTCATAAAGAATTTCAGAGGATAAAAGAAATTTCCATCAATTATACTAGTTCCGGAAAATTACTTGACCGTAGTACAACGGTCGTCAACTCAATTTTTTCAACCATGATGGTTGATCTTCTCCAAGATCCTGATCATAAGACTATGGCAGAGTGTAAACAACGCTCGGACAGGATCAAATGGAAATAAGCAATCAAGGCAGAAGTTGACTCACTTAAAAAGAGAGAGGTATTCAGTAACGTAATACCTACTCCTCCTCGAATCTATCATGTTGGGTTCAAATGGGTTTTCGTCCGGAAACATAATGAAAACAATGAGGTTGTAAGATACAAGGCAAGACTAGTTGCACAAGGGTTTACGCAGAGAGCCGACATTGATTTCAATGAAACATATTCTCCTGTTATGAATGGAATTACTTTCCAATACTTGATATCTCTAGGAACACAAAAACATCTATCTTTGCAGTTGATGGATGTCGTGACTGCATATTTATATGGGTCACTAGATTCGGATATTTATATGAAGGTTCCCGATGGGATACCCATACTGAATGGGAAAGTAGATCGCAACATGTTTTGTGTTAAACTCAACAAGTCATTATATGGCTTGAAACAGTCTGGAAGGATGTGGTATAACCGACTAAAGGAGTTCCTTTTAAACAAAGGCTACTCTACTAATGATGATTGCCCTTGTGTCTTTATACGAAGATCGTCAACTGGTTTTTCTATCATATCGGTATATGTTGATGATTTAAATATCATTGGCACTGAGAATGACATTAAAGAGGCACAAAATCATCTTAAAAGGGAGTTTGAGATGAAGGGTTTAGGTAAAACTAAATTTTGCTTGGGTTTACAACTCGAACACCTTCGTACGGGCATTTTCATACACCAATCAACTTATGTTCAAAAAGTATTGGAGAAATTCAATATGAACAAAGCATATCCATCTAAAACTCCTATGGTAGTAAGAGGCTTAGAAAGGGACACAGATCTATTTTGGCCATGCCAAGAAGGAGAAGAAGTTTTGGGTTCTGAATACCCATACCTTAGTGCCATTGGTGCACTTATGTATCTTGCAAATAACATAAGACCTGATATTGCTTTTGCAGTAAATTTACTTGCAAGATATAGTAATCTCCTTCCATGCGACATTGGAATGGAGTGAAAAATATTTTAAGGTACCTTCAAGGTACACAAGATCTTGGACTTTTCTTCCCTAAGAAACAATATCTGAACCTCATTGGTTATGCCGATGCAGGTTATTTAAGTAATCCTCACAATGGTAGATCACAAACTGATTTTGTATTTTTACACGGACAGACGACAATTTCTTGGAAGTCTTCCAAACAGACTCTAATTGCAACATCTTCAAATCACTCCGAAATCATATCATTATATGAGGCCGCACTTGAATGTGCTTGGCTACGTAGAGTGATTAATCATATACAAGTCTCAAGTGGCATTGGGACCATTGAGTCACCAACCGTTATCTATGAAGATAATGCAGCTTGCATTGCTCAGATGCAGTCAGGATATGTGAAGACTAACATCACTAAACACATAGCTCCTAAACTATTTGACCCACATGAACTTCAAGTCAATGGAGAAATTGATCTCTAACAAACTAAGTCATGTGATAATTTAGCTGATCTATTCACTAAGTCCCTACCATACTCCACATTTTCTAAGTGTGTTAAGGGTATTGGTATGTGTAGACTTATAGATATGCAAGGTTTAGGGGGAGCTTCATTGAAAACCACCTGAAAATAAGCATCAAATTGTACTCTTTTTCTTATGTGAGTTTTACTTTTAAAACTTTTCTCATAATAAGTTTTAATGAGGCAATGACAATGCAAGTTAATATCAGTTTTCTAATTTTTCCCATAGTGGTTTTTATTAGAAAACAACTATGACATTTTATGTTGTGATTTTCTCCTATTTTATAGAAGTTTAAGGAGTTTTTACACAACATTTACTTTGTATATATGTATAATTATCTTCAGATTTTTTCCCACTAGTTTTTTCGAAGATAACATTCATTCTAACGAGGAATTCAAGCGTTCAAGGGGGAGTGTTACAGAACAAATAGTGTGAACACTCGAACCTCCTCAGGGACGGTTGCCGGCGGTTGTCACCGGCGCCTCCTCCTCGCGCCCGCTCGCCATCGGACGCAACCATCCATTCAACATGTATAAAAAGCAATAAAAAGAATGAATAGATAGTTACTTGGAATCATTTGTGTGTTCAATCTCTTTTCTCTCTTAATCTTAATTCTAATAGCGTCCTTGTAGGGGGGGGGGGGGGTTGCTGGTGAAATTCTCAGCCGTTTTTTATGAGTTGTCCACTGGTTTTTCTTCTGAAAATCCTGTTTTTAATTATGATTTGTATGTAATAGGAAAATTGAAACATTAATCTGGAAAATGCTGAAAATGTTTTTTTAAACAGCTAGAATTACCTTTGGAGAAATAAAATTATGAAAATTCTTGGCTTTTGTGAAAATGAAACATTCTTAGTATTTTTATTATATTTTTAATTATTTCTATTATGTAGAGATAAGGAAAAAAGACTAAAGATGATTCATTCACCCACCATGTGACCGATACCTTTTAAAATTTTTTTGAATAGACGCCCCATTTATAAATTTTTAATTAAAATATTACTATTTTTAAATAATTTGTATATTAGTAGCTTTGTAAAAAGAATTTCGCACTTGAGCCCTTGGTGGATAATTATGTGAGAAATGCACATGAGCAACAATGGTCATTTGTGTTGAGAACGGTTTTGATCAACATGTAATAAAGACAATGAAAAGAATGAATAAACATCAGTTGAATCAATTGTGTTCTTGTCTCTCTAAATTTCTAATTCTAACACATTATCAGCACGACTCCAAGAACAAAAAAAAAGAACAGAGGGAGAGAAGCAATCAACAGTAAGATGGCAAAACTTACCGATCCAATCTTCATTGTGTTCTTCACTGGAGAAGACGGACTTTGCCGTATGCGTCATTGTGGACACCATGGTGGTCGTTGCCAGCGCATTGGCCCTCTGCACAACCCTGCAAGAATAAGACAGAGGAGATGTCTTTGCCGCCTTACACGCCAAGGTGGAAGGCGCTGCCGTCGGTGCCGAGTTTGTCGCCATAAACGACGGTGCCGCCACCGAATGGTTGCCATTCCAGTCGTGCCACCGCCGAGAGGAATCTTGAGGCGTCGTGTTCAAGACCGTCCGCCGACCCCGTTCCCTGTCAATCCCTCAGACCTAGAGGCCCATCATATGGGTCCTCAGGGTGGTCTGATGCCATCCTCGGAGTGGGGACCCTGATCCGGGTTACACCGGATCTCGTTTCCTCATCACCGGGATGACAGGGGGAGGAGGGCGAAGGAAGGAGCATGGAAGAAGGAGATGGCCATGACATCACCAGTGTTCCTGAGGTCGAGGCGATGCCGAAGACTCGTCGTATGACAAGGATTCGAGTCAGACCGAGAGGTATTCCCCAAGGACCTTTGGCCGCTCGATCTTCCTCACCGACGACACCTTCAAACACCTCGGTGGCAAATCCTCAAGGAGACGGCGGAACTCGGACGATGCTCAGGAGACCGAGTGGCAACAGGATTTTACGCCGGTTCGCACACCTCGCAAACCCGACCCGAATAGCAAGGAGGTCTGGATCTCGAACCTCGACCGCCGTTTCCAACAACTAAGCGGTAGGGCAAAAGGGGTTGAGGGGGAGCGGCGCGGGAGAAGGGGAAGCAAGTGGAGCGAACGACGGTGAGCACTAAATCGGTGGTGGAGTGTCCGAAGTGAGGTGCGGCTTGGGTTTACTCTAGCGCGCCGAGCCAGCCTCCGCCGCCCCTTTATTTCTCGCGGCTGGGCCGCCCAGCCTTCCGCTAGCCAGGCCGCACCTGGGCCGTGCGGATTCATCCGCCGACTAGGTCGAGCCAGGCCGCGGTTGGGCTGCACCGCGCCTCCTCACCCTCTGGGCCGGTTTTCTAGGCCAAAATCCCAGTAACGGCCCCAATGTATATATTTTAATTTTCCATATAAAAATTGCAGTTTCAAATTAGTTTGAATTTAAATTAGTATCTAGTTAAAATTCCTGCAAGTGTGTATGTGTATATATTGTAAATATTTGTGATATATGTAAATATAAATTATGACAATGTATATATTGCATTTAAATATTATTTTTTTGCAATAAGTTCTATATTTGGCTAATTTCCAAATTATGACCAAATAGATAGAATCAAAAAAAAATTTCACATTGTCCAGAATTCATTGTTCAGGCTATTTTAGAATTTGGCCTCAACTTTGAATTTTGTTTATTACATTCACAAAAATTACAAATTTCCATCATTTAAAGCTAATTTTCAAATTTTGTCTTATGATGGAAATAAAATACACATAAAATATGAAATAAAATGTCAAATTTGATTAAACCATTTTTCTATAATCTGGCTAAACAATATGAATCATACCTCAATATGTGATAATATATATAATTCATTTTAATTTGGCCCGTTTGCTTCACATTGGCCATCTTAAAAATGAAATATACCTACATTTGTTCTTCTTACCAAGCCATTTTCAACATTTGGCTACATAAGAAAGAATAAATTTAATGTGTTTTCCATTATGATTAACACACATTACAACACCACCATGATGATTTTATTAATAACATCTCTATTTTCCTATATGTAGGAATTAATGGCTCGCGAGTTTGAAGAACTTGCTCTTGATGGTCATAATTACCCTACATGGGCTCTTGACATCAAGATTAGTCTAGCTTTCAGAGGACTTATGGCTGCTCTTACTCCTCCTGAAGAAAGACCTACAACATTTTTGGATACATTTAAGTACCAGACACTATACATCATCTGTAATCATCTCCATCCTGACTTGAAATCAGAGTATGTGATGGAAGAAGAACCTCATAATCTTTAGATGGCATTAAAAAGCCGTTATGAATAGCAAAAAGCAATACTGTTGCCTGAGGCCAATCATAATGTACTCAACTTCGTCTTCAAGACTTTAATTCTATAGAAGACTATAATCATGCTGTTCATAAGGTATATGCTAAATTAAGGTTTTGTGAGAAAGAACCATCAGAAGAGGACAAAATTGAGAAAACACTTCAAACTATGCCCCCTTCCGATAGGGTCTTACAACATCAATACCGGACTCAGAACTACCAACATTATGCTGACCTCATTAGAGATTTACTTCAGGCAGAGAAGCATGATGAATTTACTATTAAGAATCATCACCAACATCGTGTTAGGGCTGCTCCTCTACCTGAAATTCATCATAATGAGAAGAAAGCTGATGTTTCTAAGAATGAATATTCTAAAAAAAATGGTAGATCTGCTAGACGCCGTCGTAATAGGCAAAAGAATAAGAAATTCTCAAAGAAAATGAGAAAGGATGGTGTTCCCTTTAAGGGGAAAAATGTGCAGTTTAAGGCATGTGGCACTTACAAGCATACTGCTAATAAATATCGCACGTCTAAACACCTTGTGGCTTTGTATCAAAAATCATTGGGAAGGATAAGAAAGCTCAAAGATCTCAAAATGAGAATGGAACTCATTTAAGTATTCAAACAAAGCCAACATTTGAAGTCGGTTGTTCAAGCAAGGATATTGAAGATCCTAGCAACAACGAGTCAACATTGAAAGATGATGATCACATGGACTTGGACAATGCTATGGTGCAATATAATTCGAACGATGCATTCAATGATCTTTTATAGATCTTCTACTATAGAAATGTACATATGTTTAAATTCTATGTAAATACAAGTGTGTTGTAATGTACATATTAAGTATATTGTATTAGGGTTATTTAACACTCTAATGTATTTATATATATTGATTTCAATGCAACTAATTGTTTTATTACAATTCTTATCTATTAGATTTCATGAGAAATTACTAATGGAGGAAGAAATGTGCCTTGTGAATAGTTGCACCACTAACTCTATACTTAGGGAAACAAAATATTTTCAGAACCTAACTCGGAGGTCGGGAAATGTTTTGACCATCGCAGGACGCGATGTGACAATAGTTGGCTCTGGAAGAGCCACTATTACACTTCCTAATGGGACACAAGTGATGATTGAGGATGCTTTATTGTATACAGAATCTACACGAACTCTCATAAGTTTTAGAGATATTCGGAAAAATGGGTTACATATTCATACCCATGAAGAGAATAAAGAAGAATATCTTCTTATTTCTAAATCTTTTGAATATGACCAAGAAGTTCTAGAAAGAATTCCTTCTACTCCATCTGGACTGTATTATACGTACATAAAACCCGTACCATATGTTGCATACAAGGTGATTTTCCAGAATGTAGATACATTTAAGACCTGACATTCACGTCTAGGCCACCCCGGAATAGAGATGATGCGGAAAATTATTGGAAATTGCACCGACCATGATTTAAAGAATACAAAATTCCCAAAATCAAATGATTTTGTTTGTACTTCATGTGCTATGGGCAAGTTGGTCTTGCAGCCTTCTCCGCTTAAGATCCATGCTGAACCTTGAAAGTTCCTTGAAAGAATTCAAGGTGATATTTGTGGACCCATACAACCAATGTGTGGTCCATTTATATACTTCATGGTTTTAATCGATGCATCTACAAGATGGTCACATGTGTGTTTATTATCTACACGTAATCATGCTTTTGCCAAATTTATGATACAAGTCATAAGGTTGAAAGTAAATTATCCTGAATACAAGATAAAAAGTATCCGTATGGACAATACTGCTGAATTTACATCCCGTGCCTTCAATGACTATTGTATGGCTCAAAGAATTGAAGTACAACATTTCGTTCCATATGTTCATACAAAAAATGGTTTGGCAGAGTCTCTCATAAAAAGAGTCAAACTCATAGCTAGGCCTTTATTACAAAGTTGCAATTTACCAACATATTGCTGGGGTCATGCAGTCTTACACGTTGCTGACCTTATCCTACTTAGACCAACTGCATATCATACCACCTCTCCTTTACAACTTGTATGTGGAGATCAACCCAATATCTCCAATCTGCGAAAATTTGGTTGTGTTATATACACACCAATTTCACCATCTAAGCGAACTTCTATGGGCCCTCACAGGAAATTAGGAATATACGTGGGATATCAATCCCCGTCTATTATTAAATACGTGGAGCCTTTAACAGGAGATTTATTCACGGCCCGGTTCACTGATTGTATTTTTAATGAGGATCATTTCCCAGTTTTAGAGGTAGATAATAAATTTTCCAATAAAACCCGAGAAATAAATTGGGATGACAAGTCCATCCTAAATGTTGATCCACGTACAAAGGAAACTGAACTTAAAGTTCAGAAAATTATAGAGTTACAACAAATTTCTAGTAACCTGTCAGATGCATTTACTGACTATAATAATGTCACAAAGTCTTTGAATCCTGCAATCAATGCACCTTGCCAAGTGGAGGTACCAATAAAAACCACTCAACCTCCGAAAAGGGGGAGAGCAAGTAAGGAAATAGATGCTTCAAGCAAGCGTCCGAAGACTAGACCTTTCTCGAGGAAAGTAAATGCGAGTCAACAAAACGTTGGCATACATCAAAGGGATATTTTAAATCCAACATCTAGCCCTCAAGTGCGCACTATAGAGCAGGATAGACAATCGGAAAACTCTGATTCTTCTATGTTGGGAAGTCATAAAGAATTACAGAGGATAAAAGAAATTTCCATCAATTATACTAGTTCTGGAGAATTACTTGACTGCAGTACGACGGTTGTCAACTCATGCTTTTCAACCATGATAGCAGATCTTCTCCATGATCATGATCCAAAAAACATGGCAGAGTGTAAACAACGCTCAGACTGGATCAAATGAAAAGAAGCTATCAAGGCAGAACTTGACTCACTTAAAAGGAGAGAGGTATTCGGTAATGTAATACCTACTCCTCCTCGAACCTGTCCTGTTGGGTTCAAATGGGTTTTTGTTCATAAATGAAATGAAAACAATGAGGTTGTGAGATACAAGGCAAGGCTAGTTGCACAAGGGTTCACGCAGAGACCCGACATTGATTTCAATGAAACGTATTCTCCGGTTATGAATGGAATAACTTTCCGATATTTGATATCTCTGGCAACACAAAAACATCTATCTTTGCAGTTGATGGATGTCGTGACTGCATATTTATATGGGTGACTAGATTCAGATATTTATATGAAGGTTCCTGATGGGATACCCATACAGAATGAAAAAGTAGGTCGTAACATGTTTTGTGTTAAACTTAACAAGTCTTTATATGACTTGAAGCAGTATGGAAGGATGTGGTATAACCGACTGAAGGAGTTCCTTTTAAACAAAGGCTACTCTACTAATCATGATTGCCCTTGTGTCTTCATTCGACGATCCTCAACTGGTTTTTGTATAATATCTATGTATGTTGATGATTTAAATATCATTGGCACCGAGACTGACATTAAAGAGGCACAAAATCATCTTAAAAAGGAGTTAAAGATGAAGGATTTAGGTAAAACTAATTTTTGCCTAGGTTTACAACTCGAGCACCTTCATACGGGCATTCTCGTACATCATTCAGCTTATGTTCAAAAAGTATTGGAGAAATTCAATATGAACAAAGCATATCCATAAAAAACTCCTATGGTAGTAAGAGGCTTAGAAAGGGACACATATCCATTTCGGCCATGCCAAGAAGGAGAAGAGGTGTTGGGTTCTGAATACCCATACCTTAGTGCCGTTGGTGCACTTATGTATCTTGCAAATAATACAAGACCCAATATTGCTTTTGTAGTAAATTTACTTGCAAGATATAGTAATGCTCCTACCATGCGACATTGGAATGGAGTGAAGAATGTATTAAAATACCTTCAAGGTACACAAGATCTTGGTCTTTTCTTCCCAAAGAAACAAGATCTGAACCTCATTGGCTATGCCGATGCGGGTTATTTAAGTGATCCCCGCAATGGTAGATCACAAACAGGTTTTGTGTTTTTACATGGACAGACGACACTTTCTTGGAAGTCTTCTAAGCATAATTTAATTGCTACATCTTCTAATCACTCCGAACTCATAGCATTATATGAAGCCGCACGTGAATGTGCTTGGTTACGTAGAGTGACTAATCATATCCAAATCTCAAGTGGCATTGGGCCAATTGAGTCACCAACCATTATCTATGAAGATAATGCAGCTTGCATTGCTCAGATGCAGTCAGGATATGTGAAAACCAATGTTACTAAACACATAGCTCCTAAACTATTTTACCCACATGAACTTCAAGTGAATGGAGAAATTGATCTCCAACAAACTAAGTCATGTGATAACTTAGCAGATTTATTTACTAAGTCCCTACCATATTCCACATTTTCTAAATGTGTTGCGGATATTAGTATACGTAGACTTAGAGATTTGCAAGGTTTAGGGGGATCTTCATCGAAGCTACCTGACAAATAAGCATCAAAATTGTACTTTTTTCTTGTGTGAGTTTTTCTTTTAAGTTTTCTCACAATAAGTTTTAATGAGGCAGTGACAATGTAAGATAATGCCCGTTTTCTTATTTTCCCCACGGGGGTGTTATTTGAAAATGATTATGGCATCTCATGTTGTGTGTTTCTCCTGTTTTATAATATTTTAAGGAGTTTTTACACAAGCATATGTATTATGTATATATCTTCTGATTTTTCCCACTGAGTTTTTCGAAGATAAAATTATTTAAGTGTGGAGTTCGATTGCTCAAGGGGGAGTGTTGAGAACAGTATTGATCAACCGAACCACTGCCCAGGAGCATTCTTCATGTGTCCCTCGCCAAGGGACGCGTCTCCTCGCCGGCGGCAAATCGCTGCCCATTCAACATGTATAAAAGACAATGAAAAGAATGAATAAACATCAGTTGAATCAATTGTGTTCTTATCTCTCTAAATTTCTAATTCTAACAATTTGCATGCATGTTCAGAGCTACAAGAAGACCGAACCACAATAGTCCAATGAAAAGAAAGTAGAGGTTCAACCCGATTTTGCTGCCGAAGAACTAAGGTTTGGAAACTCAAGAGCTGAAACCTCATGGGTTGATTGATATGGAGAGATTTTTTTGTTGATCAAATGCAGCTTGAAAATGTGGAGTTGTAGATTGTAGATGAAGCTGATGAATCATCATATGAAGAAGATGACCTAATACCAGCTGAATGGACAATAAATTTTGATATTTGGTCACCAATGACCGCAACACTATGCTCTGCTAGTATAGAGAAATTGAAGTTGTTCAGGGTGCAAAATATGGCACTGTTGGAGAGGTGAAAGAGGTAGCGAAACATTAGAATAGTAGATGTATCTACTATGAGAGAGTTCAAGAAAGAAGTCGAGGTATGGATTCAAGTGTATGAAGGACGGATGCTCATGGTGAGTGCACACGGTGAAGAAAAAATGAAGGACTATTAGGAAATGATAGGGGATGGGGTGATGTGATCTTTCGGTGGAGAAAAAAACTCAATTGGTGGCACGATTCGACTACAACCGTCCAAGCATGCTGCACCTTATTAATCGATAGACCAAATTCCATGATCGGTATGATCTTGTGATGGGCGATAACCTAACCATGAGGGCACTTGTCCTGCAAGCAATCGAAGAACTAACAAGAACAAGTAGAATGAGCGCTGAATTGCAAGATAAAATGTGAGGATTCGAACTCAAAACACAATACGGTGGGTTCTGAACAAGTGGAACAGATGGTCTAGTCGACACACACGTCTACAATGAAGCAGTGGCGACTAAACTTGCATCTAAACAAAACCCAAGTGTTTATGGAAGCAACTATGAAGTATAAACTTTCATTGTAACTGAACCCTAATAAACGAATATAATGGTCTTGGACTCGATACATGGTCTAATATGGTGACACAACACTCTAATAGATTTTGGACTCGATTTTGTGTCGATGATTCATGTCGATACTGAAGGAATTTTGATGTGGGACTGGTGCCATCTAGAATATTATCCTCTCAGCTTTTCAGTGCTCCTGGGTTTCGTGTTGGACTCGAACTCGGATCGAGTTTCGCCTCCAACTTGAAGTTGATGTCTTTCCTGATCCTACATGCCCTCAAGGCCCTCTCCATGTATCTCTTGATCTCCTCCATGGTTTTCAATCACAATTAATTCATTAGGTAGCAATCTACTCCCAAAATTTATATAGAAATAAGTATTCAGGAACGAGCTCACCTCTAAGTTCAACTGTTGTGCTCGTACTTTAGTAATTGGACCTTGGATGCCTAGCATGAGAGTGTTGTGTATATTCGCAGAAGTGATGCGCTCGTCATCCTCTCCTTTTTGCATTTGAGTTGTCCTCGACTCAAGTTCACCACCTTCTCCCAAATATAGCTTCAAATATGCAACGTTAAATGTGGGGATAACCCCGAAATCTGCAGGCAAATCTAGCCTATATGCATCCTCTTTAATTTTATTAAGATTTAAGGCCCTGTTTGGCACAGCTGAAACTTGTTACAAATGCAGCTTATTTGAAAAGCTGGTGGAAAGCAGCTTCTGCTTATATCCTGCTTTTAGTTCATTTTGAGAAGCAGCTGAACTAATAAGCTGTTACAAAATTTTCCTGTTTGGCACACCCTCAGCTTATTTTTATGAAGAAGCTGCAACATAAGCTGTGCCAAACAGGGCCTAAAAGGTCCATCAGCTCTAGGTATCAACTTAGACTTTCTCACTTTAGAAAATCAATCTTTTCTCACATGCATCTAAACAAAATCACCGAGTTCAAAATTCAATTGCCTTCTACCGCTATCACCAGCAGCTCTAGGTATCAACTTAGACTTTTTCAATTCAGGAAACCTATCCTTTCTCAAATGCAACCAAACTAAATCCATAGGTTCATCATTCAATTGGCTTCTACCATTATCACCAGCAAGATTATATTTAACATTCTTACGCTCTATGTTTTCTTTAGTGGTCTCATGCAGTTTTAACATCATTTCTGCATGTTGCTTAGAATCAAATTTCAATTTTTTCAGAAGATGTTAAAGGCAGTAAATCAATAGGAGCACGAGGCAACAATCCATAAACAATCTCAAATGGGCACATCTATGTAGTAGAATTCAGGGAACGATTATAAGGGAATTCAATATGAGGCAAGCATTCTTCTCACATCTTAATGTTGTTTTTTAATAGCCCTTAACATAGTAGACAATGTTCTATTCACAACTTCTAGTTGATCATAAGTTTGAGGGTGACAAGTAGTAGAAAATAAAATCTTAGTTCCTAATTTAGCCCATAATGTTCTTCAAAAACGGCTAAGAAATTTCGTGTCCTGATTAGAAATAATTTTGTTTGGCACACTATGTAAACGAACGATTTCTCGAAAGAATAAATTAGTAATATGAGTAGCATCATCAGTATTATGACGTGGTATGAAAATTTGTCCACAAGTACAAAAATGCCATCACGTACTTGTCTAGTTCTAGACAGTCCCAACACGAAATCCATAGAAACATATTCCAATGGACGTTGGAACAGGTAGAGGCATGTAAAAAACTATGTAGATTTAGTCGTGATTTAACCTTTTGACATGTAGTACAGGGAGAAACAAACCTCTCCACATCTCTCCTCATCTTAGACCAAAAGAAATGTCTAGTAAATATGTTTTCCGTCTTTTTGGCTCCAAAATACCCCATCAATGCAACTCCATGCGCTTCATCTTGGGCACCATGTTCAACATCTGCAGAATACTGATAAGCCCAATTATCCCTCACATGTTCATCATCATTGATGTCCTCTGGCCGCTTGTCATTCCTAGCATGTAGGTCATTGAAATGCCAAAGTAGAGCAGCATGGCTGGTGTTAATACTAGCCACAGATGCCTTCAGTCTTGCAAGCTTGATGATGGCTGCAATCTGCATGTCCTCCAACTATCCCATCTTGTCATTTATAACTTGCAAATCATCAAGTCCCTCTGTGTGTAACTTGACCTTTTCCCTCAAAATATTGCATCATGCGCGCTGTGCGAAGAGAATGTGAAACACTCTCGTGAGCCTCTGAGCCTGCCATGGTTAAAGTCACATGAACAAGAAGAAAACAAGTGAAGATAGATTCCCTAACGCTATTAGGATGAAACTACTGCAAGACACACACTCTCTCTCAACCTGTTCATACATGCACTTACCCATTCTTACCTTGCTCAACATGAGGGAACGACAACCTACAACTCAGACAACCTTGAAAGAAAGTATACCGGTGCAGCAGCTACAACACCTGTTAAATTGTTTACGCATATGGAGCTATAGGTAGGCTTAAAGTAATGCACAATGAAATACTAGCACCAAATTAGTTACAAAAAGCAAGCTGAAAAATCATTCAACGACAATACCATGCTGGTCCTAAGCTAGACCGTGCTAGAGACGTGAGCCTGGACACAAAGAAAATCACACAAGTAACACACCTAGAACAACAGCAACAACATCTCACTTTACTCTCACTTTACTTGTCTCTCTGTTCTTGTTCTTCTTTTCTTTTGTACCTTTTTTTCTTTTTTTCTTTGTTTCTTCCCTTTTCTTTTTTTAATGCAACAGATTTTGAAATCTCTTTGGTGATTGCGACGCGCACAGAAGGTATTTTAAGGCAAAGTTGGATCTGTTGGAAACATGACATCATAAACTTTTTCAAACTGTGCTTACACTTTCCAAATGGGCAATGAATGAGGAAATTATAACTATTTTCTTTAAAAAGAAATAAGATACTCGAAAGCAGATCTGATATGATTACTTGCTCTTTTTCGAGATGCAAATTACACTATGTAAGAAACTCAAATTGTAATAGACTCGTTCTAAGAGCACACTTATAACAGGCGCATGAAGGAGTAAGTTCAGGATGAACTTAGGAAAATAAAAGTTTGTTTTGATTATGTTAGATTTGATTCTGCATACAGAATTGGCTGCTTATGGAAATAAATTGCAACCTGTTCTATAAAGGCTGATTATGTTAGATTTGATTCTGCTTAACAGAATCGTTTGCCTATGGAATAAATCGCAGCCTGTTCTATAAAGGCATGCAGATAGTTTGTACTCAGGATCATCGAAGGAATAGAACAGAACCCATTTTGGGTTTTCCCTTCGGTCGCCGTGGCTGGACTATCTTCCGGCCAAGGCGACAACAATCTCGTTGCATCTTCTTCTACTCCTCGATACCCCCTGAGATCAGATCCACAATCCCACCTGTTGTTGAGGTCCCCTCTGCGCACTCCTAGAAGGTGAGTTCATAACAACTTGGTATCAGATTCGGCACAGCGGCCTGCACCAATGGTTGACGCTGTAGATTCTGGGGAATTGACAAACTCGCAGAAACTCGATCACCTGCTTTCACAGATGTCTACCATGAATGGCCGCATTGAGTCGATGCCCGTATTGCCAAGACAGAAGATGCAATCTCAAAGATCAAGGAGGCCATCAAGGATTTGGGTGCCTCAAGAGCACCCATGCGTCCAGAAGATGATAGCTCAGGTAGCAGGACAGTCGAGGGAGAGGATAGGCGCCATGTCCACAGGTTCCCTAAACTCAACTTTCCAAGCTTTGATGGTGAGGCAGATCCACTAACTATGCTCACCAAATGTGACTCTTATTTTTGCGGGGTGAGGATCCTAGCTGAGGACAAGGTATGGTTAACTTCTATGCACCTGGAGGGAATAGCTGCTCAATGGTATGATGCCCTAGAGCGGGATCATGAGATCGTCTCTTGGCCACATTTTGTGGAATTTGTCAACCTCCGCTTTGGTCCCCCAATCAGATCTAATGGCTTGGCTGAGCTCATGGATCTGCAGCGCACATACACAATGGAGGATTATCAGAGGAATTTTCTTGCATTATTGTGTCGGTGTGAAGATTTGCCGATTCACCACCAGATCAACCTGTTTACAGCAGGGTTGGGCCAACCTCTATGCACTGATGTGGAGTTGCAGGCGCCTGCCAACCTTCAAACAGCCATGAGTCTGGCCAGAGCTTATGAACAGCGCCTGCAATCAGCACAAGAAGACAGGAGTGGGTATTCTAAAGGAGTGGGCCGCAACAACATCACAGAGCAGTTAACTTCACTCCCTAGCAAGGCATCTTCGGTGCAGGGATCATCAGCAGAAGCTAAACCGAGATTCAGAAGGTTGTCCCTTGAAGAATTGGCATTGAAGAGGGCAAATGGAGAGTGTTATCACTGCTCTGAAAAATATTCTCCTGACCACAAATGCAGCAGCAAGAACATATTTTTATTGGAGTTAGATGACAAAGATGATGCTGATTCAGTGGTGGAAGATCTAGGTATTTCTTTGCACGCACTCACAGGCATTGGGATTCCAAATACAATGCAGTTGCTGATGAAAATTGGGGATCATACACTGAAGGCTTTGGTGGATTCAGGATCAACACATACATTTATCAATGAAGCAGTGGCATTAAACTTAAATATGGGGATTTCTGGGCGCACAGGGCTGTTTGTGACTGTGGCTAATGGTGACCGAATGGCTAGCAAGGGTGTTTGTGAAGTAGCTGAAGTGCAGATTGAGGATGAGGTGTTTTTGATGGACTGTTTTGTCCTTCCACTGCAAGGGCTTGACATAGTACTGGGCCTGAAGTGGCTGAAAACTTTGGGGTCAATCTTGTGGAATTTTGAGGCACCCACAATGACTTTTTGGAGACAAGGAAGGAGGTCTCAATGGAAGGGAGTGGGAGGAAAACATAACAGATCACTACGATCCATTACAGGGAAAGAGCCGTTGGATGTCCTACTTCAGGATTATGAGGAATTGTTCATTGAGCCACAAGGCTTACCACCTCCTCGCCGCCATGATCATTGCATCCATTTGCTGCCAGAAACCCCACCAATTGCGGTGAGACCATACCACTATCCTCAGTTGTTGAAAGATGACATAGAGAGACAGTGTGAAGATATGTTAAAGCAGGGAATTATCCGGCCCAGTACCTCAGCCTTCTCTTCACTGGTGTTGTTGGTTAAAAAAGCTGATGGATCTTGGAGGTTCTATGTGGATTTTCGGGCATTGAATGACAGGACGGTCAAAGACAAATTCCCAATTCCAGTAGTGGAGGAATTACTGGATGAGCTGAGGAAGGCCAAATTTTTACAAAGCTTGACTTGAGGAGTGATTATCATCAAGTGCGCATGAATGAAAAGGACATTGAAAAGACAACATTCCGTACTCATCATGGCCACTTTGAGTTCTTGGTGATGCCGTTCGGATTAACTAATGCGCCATCAACGTTCCAGGCCTTGATGAATGAATTTCTCAAACCATTTCTCAGGAAGAGTGTTTTGGTGTTCTTTGATGACATCCTCATTTTCAGTAAATCATGGTCAGCTCATCTACAACATGTGAAGGCAATATTGCAGGTGCTACGGGACAACAAGTTGGTATTGAAGAAATCCAAGTGCTCATTTGGCCAAGAATCAATAACATATTTGGGACATATCATATCACAAGTGTCCATGGACCCTTCAAAGGTGGCAGCGGTTGAGGCTTGGCCATTACCAAGGAATATAAAGGCACTTTGAGGATTCTTCGGGTTGGCGAGCTATTATCGCAAGTTCATCGCCAAATATGGTGAAATTGCAAAACCATTGACTGCATTGCTGAAAAAAGAGGCGTTTGTATGGTCTGCAGAGGCAACATAGGCTTTTATTCAACTGAAAACAGTGCTGACTACAGCACCAATTCTTAAACTGCCAGATTTTCAGATGCATTTTTTATGTGGATTGTGATGCTTCGGGGTCAGGGTTTGGGGCTGTATTACACCAAGGAGAAGGGGCTATCGCATTTTCCAGCCGACCCGTGGCACCCCAGCATGCTAAATTACCAGCTTATGAAAGGGAGTTGATTGGATTGGTGAAAGCAGTGCGTTATTGGAGGCTGTATCTTTGGGGCAGGTTGTTTACAGTGAGAACAGACTATTACAGTCTCAAATTTCTCCTAGACCAGAGATTGACGATGATCCCTCAGCATACTAGGGTTAGTAAATTATTTGGATATAACATCACCGTGGAATACAGACCGGGGAAACAAAACGGCGCTGCAGATGCTTTTTCAAGGCGTGATACAAAACCGGGAGAGCTACGGGCAGCTCTAAAATCAGAATTGACAGCAGATCAGTTTGCCTCTGATTTAATGCTGCAAGTACAGGCAGGAAAGGCACCAGAGGGATTGGACATGGTTGATGACTTGCTACTGTATAAATGCCGGGTATACTTACCAGATCAGTCTGAATTATGGCAGCAGATTTTGAAGGTCTCACACAGTGGCCACAAAGGTATACAGAAGACGTTGCATAGATTTAGGATGCAATTTTACAGTCCTGTTGCCCAGCAGCGTGTGAAGGACTACGTCTTGAGCTGCTACACTTGTCAGAAGAACAAGTCAAGTCACTTACACCTAGCTGGCCTGTTGCAGCCGCTTCGAGTGCCTTCTGAAATATGGAGTGACATTGCAATGAACTTTATTGAGGGATTTCCAAAAGTAGGAGGTAAATCAATTATTTTAACTGTGGTTGACAGGTTGTCTAAGCTTGCTCATTTTATCCCCTTGAGCCACCCATATTCTACTGCATCCGTTGCTCAGGCCTTCTTTGAGAACATAGTCAAACTACATGGATTTCTGTGCTCAATTGTCAGTGATCGGGATACTATTTTCACTAGCAACTTCTGGACTGAATTGTTTCAGCAGGCAGGAATTAAACTGAAGTTGAGTTCAGCATTCCACCCCCAAACAGATGGTCAATCAGCGGTAGTTAATAAGGTCATCACAATGTATTTACGGTGCTTGGCAGGAGATCGTCCCAAAACATGGTTGAAATGGCTTCCATGAGCGGAATATTCCTACAACACGTCCTACCAGACTTCTCTTCAGACTACACTATTCAAAGTGGTGTATGGAAGAGACCCTCCATCTATGTTGACTTATGAACCAGGGAAAGGTAAAGTGGCGGCAGTAGAGAAACAATTACAAGAACGGGATGGATTCTTGGGGGAAATTAAGGAGAGATTGCCACAGGCCCAAGATACAATGCGGTTCTATCATGATCAGAAGAGGAGCTGGGCTAAATTTGATATAGGTGATTGGGTTTGGGTGAAGTTGCATCATAGAAATGATGTGGGGATTACACCAGATAAGGGTTCTAAACCGCGACCTATATTTTATGGGCCTTTTCAAGTTCTGGAGCGTCTTGGTCAGGTTTCACATCGCTTAGATTTATTGGAAAATTGTGTATTATTCTAAATCCAGATTCTAAATTGAGGCAAGTTTCACAAGTATTCAAAACTGCAACGCGAACTCTACAGAGCAGTAGGTATATCAACACAATAAAACTAGCAAAAACATATGAACTCACTTGGGTTCATCGATGTAGCAGCGCGGATCGATATCAAAAATAGCTTCGAGCGGTCGCGCAGATGCGCTGCCCAGAAACCTTATTACCGCCCCTCGTGCAGGCTTCACAACGACAAAGGTACGAAGATACCGCTTACCCTTCTCCTCGGTGCACGCCAAGGAAGAGGGTCGGTGAAGGTTTGACAGCTCAAACACCACAACACAACTTTCCAAAAGGAAGATGAATGGATGGAAGAGCATATTGTTTGTATATTGGAAACCTAAATATCTCCAGGGCCTGATATAGGCACGACTGCCCTATAGGAGCCATTTCCATATTAATGACGTCCACTAATTGCTCGTTGAATTAATGACATTTATGGAAATTAATCGCGCACTAATTCTCTATTAGTGTAAAACGGTTCAAATTTTGCAAAGGATACAAGTGGCAAAATTACTCAATGCAGCCACGCCACGGTCGCGTATCGCAAGTCACAAGTCACGCGGACAAACACGCGAAAAATCGCGGAAACGCGCCCGCGCGTGTGTGTGTGTGAGTACATATAGCCAGACCCCTCATTATTGCTTTCTCTATTCGGCCATAGGTATGAGGGCCACTATATATGTTGGTTTGCACCACCTTGCACTAGCAGTATGGGATTATAATCAACAGCCACATTGCTTTGGAATTTCAGTTGAATGTGCCATATTCAAATGAGCCAAATTCCAACAGGATTTACCTCCAAAGGACAGAATTCATGGTGTGTTTCATGTCTCACTATTGAAGAAATTTGTGGGACTACCTACGCAAGAGAAAGGCACACTACCAGATTTCCTACATGGAATAATCATTCCAACTCCAGAGTCAGTGCTGAAGGCAAGGTTGAACAGGGGAAATGGGAGTTGTTGGTTCGCTGGGAAGGAAGAGCTTCAACTGAAACCATATGGGAATCCCTAGAGGAATTCAAGAAGAGTTACCCGACTATTCAGCTTGAGGACAAGCTGTTTGTTGGGGAGGGGGTAATGTAATAGACTAGTTCTATGGGCACACTTATCACAGGCGCAGGAAGGAGTAAGTTCAGGAGGAAGTTAGGAAAATAAAAGTTTGCTTTGATTCTGCATAACAGAATTGTTAGCATTTGAACTCGTGGTTAATTAAGTTAATCACATGTCTTAATTAAAGAGATGCATCCTTATGAATGGGTGTGTCTTAATCAGGAGACACTCCCATTCCCCAACCAGGAGAGGCCCCCTCTTGTGTCCCAACAACAACTATAAATTAGAAGGATGTGATTAAGTGCAAAATATGAATTAACACTAATCCACATCTCTAATACCAAGAGCAACCGATTTTCTAGTTGAGGGAAAACAAGGGAAAGACCTCTAACTGCACTTTTAGTGGTCATCGCCATATTGGCTAGATGACCGCTTCGTCATCCAACACGAAGAAACCAGAGGAAGAAGGTGCGCACCGGAGTTCATATGCTAATCAAGACGATTAGCACTTATGATGTATTTGTTTTAGTTTTGATCTTTGTACCCAAAATCTTTTAGTGGCTAAGTTTTTTCTTTTGGATCTAAGTTTCCATCAATGGTATCTTGAGCCAACTTGGTCATTAAATATTTTTCGGGATTCCGTTCTTGGTAAATAAATCCGAAGTTAAGGAAAACATATTTGTTCTTGGTAAGTAAATCTACAAATAAGGAAAACGTTTTCATTTTTTAGTAAGCAATCCGTAGCATATTAAAGCAAAAGGAAATCAATTTGAATATAGATTTCAGATCTGCATTAAGGAGAAACTAACCGCAGTAAGGAAAAAGATACGGATACAATTAATAAATCGTGTGACAGTAAGTAAAGACGGTAATGAAACGAACAGATCTGTTAAAAAAAAATATATCGGCAGATCTGATCTGGTAAGGTGTCACACGATGCCAACCTCGACGGTGGCGCGCTCACCTACGAGCGAACGCGCACGCCGGCGAGGAAGGCAGCGGCGACCCAAACAACAAGAATGGCGTGGGGTGCTAAGCCTCTACGGCCTCTTCTCTCTCTCTCTGGCCTCTCTGATGCATTTGGAGAGGAAAGAAGGAAGGTAACACTCGTTGGCCTCCATGGAATCTTCCTCTGATGCTTTCTGGACAGTAATGAAGAAGAGAGGAGGGCTAAGTAAAGCCTGGTGCGACGGTCAGGAGAAAAGAAATGAATTTAGGGTTTCTTCCTATGGCCAGCCAGGGTTTATATATTCGAGGGCAAGTGCCGTGGCCATCGGATGGCGATCCGACGGCAACCGTTCGCCGCATGCAGTGCGGGCCGTTGGCCCAGGCGGAAGAGCTTTTTGGGCCGGTGGGCTGGCCTTTTAATTTCAGTGTTTTTTTTGTTAGGTGGGCCGGTTCTGTAAGTTTTTTTGGGCTGTACATCCAAGTTTTTCCAAATTTTGTTTGCATTGGTTGCTGGCCCAGGCGCATGGCTGAGAACCTCTTTGGTCCATTCGTAGGCAGGCTGTAGACCAAGGCCCAGTCATTGGTTGTCTGGCTGTAAAGGCCTGTGCCAGAATTTTGATGCCTGATGGCCATATGGGCCGCTGGTGATGATTTATTATTATTATTTTCAGAATTTTGTTTCAAAGGCCCACTAAAGTGGCTGTCTATGTTTCGGTTGTGCAATTTTGGGCCATACGCACACAACAGAATTATTATATGGGCAACTAAAAATCAGTGGGGCTCATTGATTAAATTATTTTTGTTGAGAAAAATATGTATTCTTTTATTGGACATAGCATTGCATGTTTCTTGCATTTTTGGATTTTTTTCCTCCAAAATTAAATAAATTATCAGCAAAGTAATTTAATTATGTTGTGGATTATTAAGTAATTAAGATATTTATGTCTATTTTTATGTTTCTGCTAAAATTAAAATGTCATAGCAATTTGGTCAAGTAACCAAAGCGAAAGATAAATTGCTATGTCATTTGGAATTTTTAAGTTGCATACAATTTTGATTGAGTAACCAAAGTGAAAAATAAAATTGCATGTTATTTAGTATTTTTATGTCATTATTGGCCGAGTAACCAAAGCGAAAGGCATTAGTGACATTATTCTTCTTTTGAAGAAATAAGTTCATAGTAATTTGGTCGAGTAACCAAAGCGAAAGATAAATTGCTATGCTTTTAGTTGTTCTATATAATTATCCTATGCATTCACTTATGATTCTTTTGTGCTTCTGTTATGAACGTTCCTCTAATGCTAATGCTGCACTGAGTTTCATTGGTTCCATTGAGCCACTCAATGGAAGTAATTATGGAAGATGGAGGGAGAAGTTGAAAATTGCGTTGGCAGTCTCCGAGATAGATTTGGCTCTCACCACTCCATATCCTGTTGCACCTGTGGAGCTAGTGCAAGAAGCTGATGAAACACAAGAATCCTTTGCTGAGAGGACAAAGGATTATACTAATGAGTTATTGGCTTATGACATTGATTGTTATAAGTGGAAGAAATCAAACAGGAAGTGTTTGATGGTAATTAAGGGCACTATCACTAAGGTCATTCGGGGAGCAATCCCTGAATGTGACACTGCCGTTGAGTACCTCTAAAGGATACATAATCAGTTTACTGGTTCTTCTAAGGCCACAGCAAACACTCTTATCAAGACACTTGTTACTGAAAAGTATTATAGAGGTGGTGTGCGAGAGCACATCCTAAGGATGACAAATATGGCTGCAAAGCTTAAACCTATGGATTTGGGGATCAAAGATGAGTTCATTGTGCATCTCATCATTGCCTCACTTCCTAAGGAATTTGAAACATTTGTCATCAACTATAACTCTCAACCTGAACTATGGAACATAGAAAAACTTATCGCTATGTGTGTTCAGGAGGAAGAGAGGATTAAGTCCCTTCATGGTAATGATGCCATTAATTATGTGAAGGGAAAAAGCAAGGCTCAGAAGAATTATTATTCTAAGCAATCTACTAAGAATCATGGTCCTTTTCACCATGATAAAGGTAAGGGGAAGGCTCCACAAAAATACCCATACAGAAAGGATGTAGAAAGTGGATAAAGATCAGTACCACTTTTGTTTAGACAAAGACCATCATCAAAAGGATTGTGTAGGTTTCCTTAAATGGTGTTGCAAAAATGGTAATGATTTTGTTACCTCTATTGATGAATCCCTGTATTTAGATTATAATTCATCCACTTGGTGGATTGACTCAGGTGCCACTGTGCACGTTTGTAATTCCCTGCAGGGGTTAAATACGAGGAGGATCCTAGAAAGAGGGGAAAGGGCAATTAAAGTTGCAAATGGACATGAAGCTGAAGTTGAAGCCATAGGAGATTATCCATTAGAATTAAGAAATGGCTTTTTACTTACACTTCATGATGTATTATATGTACCCTGATTAAGTAGAAATCTAATATCAGTTTCATGTTTAGACAATGATGGTTATGTATGCCAATTTGGCAAAGATAAGTGTATAATTAAGTATTATAATAAGATTGTTGGTATTGCTATGAGACAAGGCATGCTATATATATTGTCTATACATGATTATGTTAATGTTGTAAGTGATGATAAGATTTCCTCTCATAAGAATAAGCGCAAAAGAATCGATTCCGAAATGTCTTCGAAATTATGGCATTGTCGCTTAGGCCATATTTCGAGGGGGAGAATTGAACAATTGATTTCACAATCGATTCTTCCTCAATTGGATTTTTCGGATTCAGAAGAATGCATAGATTGCATTAAAGTTAAATTTGTTAAGAAAATTAAGAAAGGTATCATACGTAGTACGGGAATTTTAGAATTAATCCACACAGATATTTGTAGTCCATTTCCCATAGTATCCATTGATGGTTTTGATCGTTCATAACCTTCACGGATGACTACTCTCGCCATGGCTATATTTATCCAATTAAAGAACGCTCTGAAGCGTTGGATAAATTTAAGATATTCAGGGCTGAAGTTGAAAATCAGCACAACATTAAGATAAAAGTGGTAAGATCCGATCGTGGTGATGAGTACTACGGTCGTCATACACCATATGGCCAAGTTCTTGGACCATTTGCACGGTTCCTACAGGAAAATGGCATAATCGCCCAGTATTCTACACCGGGCGAGCCTTAGCAAAATGGAGTAGCGCAACGGCAAAACCGTACGCTAATAGATATGGTTAGATCCATGTTATGTCAATCAGAATTGCTGGTTAGTCTGTGGATGGAGGCATTAAAAACCGCCATTCACGTGCTAAATCGGGTTCCTACTAAGTCAGTGCCAAAAACACCGTATGAGTTATGGACGAGACGTAATGATGAGGACATCACTTCTATGGATACAAACAACATTCCATTGAACATACAAGATGCAATCAATAGAGTTCATACACAACAATTAATTTTAAAGGTGAACACGTTCTTATATATTTCCTTATATGTTTTTGAGCATAGATTGCTACTTAATGATTTATTTGTGATTAGGAGCAATGGAGAGGTTCAAGGAGTACTTGGAGGGAGTATTAGAGACGTGGAAGACCAGGGAATTCGTTCAAAGAAGATAGAAACCGAACCAAACTCCAAATCGTATCCAACTCGGAGTCCAGGAGCAGTATGCACTAAAACGGACGCCCAGGACGCATACGAACTCTGTTTTGGACTTCTACATATGCACGGAAAGGGGAGAGGATAACCTTTCCACTGGCGCCGGTCCCATGTCAAAATACATTAGGAGTCGACGGGAATCGTCGAAACAAAATCAAGTACAGAATCTGTCAGGGTGCTGCGCCACCGTATTGGGCCATTGGGCCTTGTATCAAGTCTAAGTCCATTATTTTCGTGTCTTAGGGTTAGGTAACGACCCAAACACCCCCTTGGACGTCCACCCACCTATATATACTCCATGGTAGCCGCCATAGACAATGGGGGTTTTGCTTAGATCAATAATATCGCCGTTTATCGGTTTGTGAAACCCCAATTCAGCAATTTCAGATTGCTTCTTCTACATTCTTGCTTGTGTTCTCGGTTGTACTTGCAGGGAATAGCCTTCTTGGCGAGGTCAATCGTGTGAAGCACGGTTGATAACCAACGGAGCGGTAGTGTAGTGATTGCAGGGGTTGTTCGTGTTCTACTCGAGAGCCTCGGATTATCAACGTCGAGATCTCCATCAATCGACTTATCCTTTACCTTTCGGAAGATCGGGCCTAAACCTACTCATCAATTGGTATCAGATTTCCAGGTTGCCCGTTAGGTAATTCATCTATCCATTACATTATTTTTGTTTTTCATACCTAGAGTCCACAAAAAAGCCACAAAAAAACTTGCAGTTTAGTAGATCTGTTCATTACTTTGTCCAAACCACATTGAGCCTTTGCAACTTTGTTATTCAGTTTGGTTTGATTGAGTTTGTGTCCGTAGTTGAGTCATATTACTGGTTTAGAAGTGTTTTTAGTCTTAGTTTGAGTTTTGCATTGTGTTGATTCATCCTTTTGAATCACGTCATCACGTCCAGATTAGATTCATCTCTGTCCAATTCAGTATTTTCATCATATCTAGCTCATACGAACTCGGATTTTCGTGTTCTTATACTTTCTGGAAAGCTTAAGAAGTTCTCTATAACTTTCTTATTCATTATTGTCCCATAAAATATAGTTATCGATGTCGAAATTGCATTATATCCGAATCTGTTATTGACCTAAAAATTCTGAACAGTCTGTATTTCGCGGGCAGTATCTCCTATTGTTCTTTTCCAAAATAGGTCTTCCATATATTGAAATTAAAGAGGAGAGATATATATATATACAATCTTTTGTTCTAAGTTTTCCAATTTAGAGCCTATAAGTGTGCCTATTTGTCCTTGGAAGATTGAGCAGAAAATCTGCGACAGACACACGAGATATCTTGGATTGATTTTCATTGTGTTCTTCCCTTGCAGCACATTATGAAAAAAAAGGAAGAAAAAAAAAGGGAAGTACAAAACAAGAAACAAAAGCCGCACAAAAAAGGAGGAAAAACAACAACAACAAAAAAACAGAAGTGCTTGCATTCTTTGTGTTATCTAGTTTTGTCTCATGTCTTGCTAGCTTGAACTACTAGGAACACATTTAGGCCAGCAACTTTGACAAATACTTTGGACACTTATTCAACTTTACTATCTGATTTCATTGTTGCTAATCCTTGCTACATATAAAGTGCCTTCCAAGCTACACGTTACTCTTGAGCAGAATCGATACACATTTGCAATCATCCCACGCTTCTTTGGTTTCTTCATACCGGACAACGTTTGCCACCTGCAGTGTCGGTAAGAACACTTGTAAGAGCTTGGTAAGACGCTTGAGAGTATGTGATTTCACTTCCACTTTGCCATTATCCTTTGTAGTTGATAGGGATAACATATTTTTTGTGTTGTCTTCTGTTTGCTACTAACAATGTCAGGTAAAAGCAAGAATCATGCATTATATGCTGAGATGATGGACATGATGAAGACGACGATGGAGTTGCTCAGTAAAAATCAAACATCAACCAAGGATTCACATGATATTCAGACCACCTTTATAACACCTTCCACAAGAAGTAATTACATTCGCCCATCTCTTCCTTCTTATGATGGTTTTGGTTATGATGAATATATTACTTGGGAAATAGAGGTGGATAAAATTTTTGGACAATGTCATATGTGTGAGAGGAGAAAGATTAGAAATGTTGCAAGTGCATTAGTAGATTGTGCATTAACTTGGTGGAACAATTTAAATGAATTAGAAAAACCTCGAACATGGAAAGAAACGAAAATTCTTATGCGAGAAACTTTTGTTAATGTATCTATGTGCAAAGAAGAAATTCAGCAATTTGTGAAGAAATTTCTTGTTGTACCTCCTTTTGTGTCTAACGTTTTGCAGGACAATATAGAAAATAATATAGATGATGCAAAAGAGAACGAGGCTTTTGACAACACTTGTGAAATTTTAGATGGATCAACTCATAATGCACTCGAAATCACTGTTAAAAATGGTAAGGCAAAACATTCTACAAATACAGAAGGTGAGAAGTTTTTGGATGTTCTCAATTTTTCCACCAATCATGCTATTTTCGAGGAGCAACTATTAGAATCGTTTATTTATACACCATTATCACATGTTGATTTTCCTGCTGATCGTTGCGCTACGAAAGAGTTGTGTGCTGATAACTCTATTATACCTATGCAAAAACAAGTTAATGTACAAGATGATTGTGTTTTGGATTCACCTACTTGTGCTGAAATTCATAATTTGATCACCGCTACTGCTGAAAATGATGAGCTGACATTTTTGTCTTCTCTAAATACTTTGGGTTATATTGAATTTGACACTATTTGTGATCTAAATATTGTAGAGAGGAGAATATTTTCACAATCTGAATTGCCTTTATTAAGTAGAAATATTTTTCATGCTATAGGCAACTATGAAGATAGTGGTGAATTTATGGTGCATAAAGTTTACATATGTTCAAATGTGCAAGCTCCTTTTGTGCTGCAACAACATGGTGAAATTAATGGATGCACTAACACTAATAATGTATTATCAAGTTTTTCTAACATTTTTTTTATTGCAGCAAGGACAACAAATAAAAAAGAAGCATTGCTCATTGCGGTTGTGCAATATGGACAGTTTTCATTCTACCCCCAAAGCAATCCTTTTTCCTCGACATACGAGCAAACCGAGGACGGCTTGTCATAAAGAAGGGGAGAATGATGAGATCATGCATATTATCATTGCACAAATAAACATGGCACAATGTTTATTTGTTTGGGATCCTGGCTCAAGTGAATGTGCACTCTTATTTGATGGACAAGATCAAGATGACGCACTATGTCGTCCACCACCTTGGCCTCCTCCATTCATGCATACAAAAAGATTTGATGGCGTTGCACATTTGGACCAACACATAATAGAAGATGAACTTGAGTCGAGGACGACTCCAATTCAAGAAGGGGAGGATTATGAGGACATCACTTCTATAGATACAAACAACACTCCATTGAACATACAAGATGCAATCAATAGAGTTCATACACAATAATTAATTTCAGAGGTGAACTCGTTCTTATATATTTCCTTATATGTTTTTGAGCATATATTGCTACTTAATGATTTATTTGTGATTAGGATCAATGGAGAGGTTCAAGGAGTACTTGGAGGGAGTATTAGAGACGTGGAAGACCAGAGAATTCGTTCAAAGAAGATGGAAACCGAACCAAACTCCAAATCGTATCCAACTCGGAGTCCAGGAGCAGTACGCACTAAAATGGACGCCCAGGACGCATACGAACTCCGTTTTGGACGTTCTACATATGCACGGAAAGGGGAGAGGATAACCTTTCCAATGGTGCCATTACTATGTCAAAATACATTAGGAGTCGACGGGAATCGTCAAAACAAAATCAAGTACAGAATCTGTCAGGGTGCTGCGCCACCGTATTGGGCCATTGGGCCTTGTATCAAGTCTAAGTCCATTATTTTCGTGTCTTAGGGTTAGGTCACGACCCTAACACCCCCTTGGACGTCCACCCACCTATATATACTCCATGGTAGCCACCATAGACAATGGGGTTTTGCTTAGATCAATAATATCGCCGTTCTTCGGTTTGAGACCCCAACTTCGCGATTTCAGATCGTGTCTACCTTGTTCTTGCTTGTGTTCTCGGTTGCACTTGCATGGATTAGCCTTATTGGAGAGGTCAAGCGTGTGAAGCACGGTTGATAACCAACGGAGCGGTGGTGTAGTGATTGCAGGGGTTGTTCGTGTTCTACTCGAGAGCCTCGGATCATCAACGTCGAGATCTCCACATCAATCGACCTATCCATTACCTATCGGAAGATCGGGACCAAATTTTCCTATCACATAAGCCCTCATTAAGTTATATGCATGTGTGAAGGTGTCCTGCTGAGGCAAAAATATTTAACCCAAACATTGATAAGTTAGATGCCAAGACAATAAGTTGTCATTTTTTTGGCTATGCAGAAAAGAGTAAGGGATATCATTTCTACTGTCCAGGAAGATTTACTAAGTTTGTAGAAATGAGACATGCCGTCTTTTTAGAGGATGCTATAATCAGGGGGAGTACGGTAAGACAAGAAATTGATCTTAAAGAGAAGCGGGTTTATGTACCCACTCCTATGATTCAACAACCATATTTCTCATTATCTACTGTTGCTGAAAATTCAGCACCTGTCATTTGTTCTCCATTGGCAACAAAATTAGTAAGAGAGGTTCAAGATTATGAACCTGTTGCCATCAATAATGAAGAGCAACAACATCCCCAAAATTTTGATAATGTGCAATTAAGAAGATCTCAAAGAGAAAGAAGATCGGCCATTCCGGACGATTATGAGATCTACATGAGTGAAGCAATTCAAATAGAGAGTGACCCCATCACATTTGAAGAAGCTATGAGAAGTCATCAATCATCTGAATGGCGTAAAGCTATGGAGGATGAAATGAGGTCTATGGATGCTAATAAAGTCTGGGATTTAGTTGAGATTCCTAATGGAGCCAAAACGGTAGGCTGTAAATGGGTCTACAAAATCAAACGTGACTCCAAAGGGAATATTGATAAGTTTAAAGCCAGACTTGTGGCAAAAGACTTTACTCAAAGAGAAGGCATAGATTACAATGAGACATTCTCACCCGTCTCATGTAAAGATTCTTTTAGAATCATTATGGCCTTAGTAGCACATTATGATTTAGAATTACATTAGAGGGATGTAAAAATAACGTTTCTCAATGGAGATCTTTATGAGAACGTCTATATGACACAACCGAAAGGTTTTGTCGTTAAGAGTAAGGAACATATGGGATGCCGTTTAAAGAAGTCCATTTATGGACTTAAACAAGCATCAAGGTAGTGGTATCTCAAGTTCGATGGGACAATAAGAAAGTTTGGGTTTAAAGAGAATGAGGAGGATAATTGTATTTATACAAAGTTTAAGAATGGAAAATTTATTTTCCTTGTGCTCTATGTGGATGACATACTACTTGCAAGTAGTGATGTCAATCTACTATCAGAAACTAAATTTTTTTTATCCTCTAATTTTGATATGAAAGATCTTTGTGAAGCATCCTATGTGTTGGACATAGAAATTCACCGAGATAGACATAAGGGGGTATTAGTCTTATCACAAAATGGATACTTAGAAAATGTACTGAGAAAGTACAGTATGCATAAGAGCAAGCCTTCGCCTGCTCCAATTGTCAAGGGCGATAAGTTTGGGAACTTTCAGTGTCCCAAGAACCAATATGAGATCGATCAAATGAAGTCGGTTCCATATGCTTCTGCTGTCGGAAGTCTATTGTATGCTCAAGTTTGTACTCGCCCTGACTTAGCATTTGTGACCGGAATGCTTGGCAGATATCAGGACAATCCAGGAATTGATCACTGGAAGGCAGTTAGGAAAGCATTAAGATATGTGCAAGGTACAAAAAGCCTCATGTTAACGTATAGTAAGTCAGATCCATTTGAAGTAGTGGGATATTCATATGCAGATTTCACGGGTTGTGTGGATACTAAGAAATCCATGCCAAGTTATATATTCACCCTCGTGAATGGAGCTATATCGTGGAAAATCTCCAAACAAACGGTTATGACATCATCTACGATGTACACCGAGTTTGTTGCATGTTATGAGGCCACCGGGCAGGCTGTTTGGCTTAAGAAATTTTTACCCGGTCTTAAAGTGGTCGACAGCATTGAAAAACCACTTAAGTTATACTGCGATAATGAGCCCGCAGTATTTTACTCTCATAACAATAAGTCGAGTGGTGCTGCCAAACACATTGACATTAAGTTTTATGTTGTGAAAGACAGAATCCAGGATCATACCATAAGTCTTGAGCATATTACTACCAATCATATGCTTGCGGATCCGCCAACAAAAGGTCTTCCACCCAACGTGTTCAGTGAACACGTGGCTAGCATGGGTTTAAGGGAGAACCTATGATCACTGGACACTTAGGGGCCAAAATTAAGAGTAAGGTCATTTCTGAATGTAAGATGTATTGTGGTCTTCGAGTCAAACAGTACATAAATGGTTGTTTTGATGCGGCGTGTCCTATATGTCAAGCATGAGGAAATTGACACTAAGTTTAGTAATAAGTAAATTAGTAAGTTTTGAACCCGAGTTCAAGGGGGAGAATGTTAGCATTTGAACTCGTGGTTAGTTAAGTTAATCACATGCCTTAATTAAAGAGATGCGTCCTTATGAATGGGTGTGTCTTAATCGGGAGACACACCCATTCCCCAACCAGGGGAGGCCCCCTCTTGTGTCCCTACAATAACTATAAATTAGAGGGATATGATTAAGTGCAAAATATGAATTAACACTAATCCACATCTCTAATACCAAGAGCAACCGATTTGCTAGTTGAGGGAAAACAAGGGGAAGACCTCTAACTGCACTTCTAGTGGCCATCGCCATAATGGCTAGATGGCCGCTTCGTCATCCAACCCAAAGAAACGGGAGGAAGAAGGTGCACACCGGAGTTCATATGCTAATCAAGACAATTTGCACTTATGATGTATTTGTTTTAGTTTTGATCTTTGTACCCGAAATCTTTTAGTGGCCAAGTTTTTTCTTTTGGATCTAAGTTTCCATCAAGAATTGGTTGCTTACGGAAATAAATCACAACCTGTTCTATAAAGGATGATTATGTTAGATTTGATTCTGCTTAACAGAATCATTTGCCTATGGAAATAAATCACAACCTGTTCTATAGAGGCATGCTGATAGTTTGTACTCAGGATCGTCGAAGGAATAGAACAGAACGCATTTTGGGTTTTCCCTTCGGTCGCCGTGGCTTGACTATCTTCTGGCCAAGGCGACAACAACCTCGTTGGATCTTCTTCTACTCCTCGATACCCCCTGAGATCAGATCCACAATCCCACCTGTTGTTGAGGTCCCCTCTGCGCACTCCCAGAAGGCGAGTTCATAACACAAATAGGAGACACAGATCGCTCGACGAGTGCAAAGGCGATCGTCTCTGATATGGGTAAATGAGACGAGCTCGCTTTAGCTAGGATTTGTTACATGGCTCAGTTGAGTGTAAAAGGAGACGAGCTACTATACGGCGCGTTGCATTTAAGAAAATATCCGAGACGTGCCTGCTCCTCTTACAAAAGGGAGATGGTCTTAGCACAAAAAGTCATCTCCTATTTACATAAGGAAATGAGACGTGCTTTACAAAAAACTCGTCTCCTGCTCTTCTGACAAAAGAGAGACGGTCTTAGCACAAAGCGCATCTCCTATTTACAAAAGGAAATGAGACGGGCTTTACCGAAAGCTCGTCTCTTTTGGCTTCGTGATTTTCTTCCTTTTGCTTTGGTTCACTTGATATCACACAGACATGAACACATTCACTGAACAAATGTAGAGCAAATTCACTTGATAACTAAATAAATTGTCATTCCAATGTAGAGCACCTTCACTGAACGAATTAGTCCGATTTAAATCCAAAAAATAATCAAATCTCTATTCCTTATTAATTGTCATTCCTGACGAACACGATGAACACACGACACATTCATTCATTCACACAGATGAACACACAAGATAATATTCATTGACACAGATGAACATAGATAACATATTCATTCATTAACACAATATATTACAAAACACAAGAAAAAGTACAAGAGGACACAAGAAAAGAAAAACAACAAAAGATAAACTAAATCCTACTCCTCCTCCTCCTCCTCCGGCACAGGCTCCCCAACAGCCTGTGCACAAGAAGCCTGGACCGGCTGCTCTGGCGGTGCAACCTCGAGACCGATGTTCCTTGCCGTCGCTGCTACCAGGTTCTTACGGCCCTCAGTGCCGAGCTCCTGGGCCGTCGTCTCGAACAGAGTGTCGAGACAATCAGCCACACCCATGAGGGCATAGAGGTAGTGGCCGGCGATATCCATTCCAGTAAACTCTGGAAGGAAAGGTCGCCTTGGGGAAACAAAAATATCGCACACCCATCGCAATTAATACTCCGCACCTCCACACATCTCCCTTTTGCATTGAGTTGCAAATGTTCATCTCTGAATTGCAATGCGCTTGCGATTCTATAATATGTTCATTGTGGCAACGATGCACATTTATTATTTGTGCCTGAGGTGGCAACAGACAATTATGATGTTAACTCTGCGCGCGAGTGGCAACAGACGCTCACAATGTTAATTGTGCGCGAGGGACAACAGTCGCGCACGATTAACTACACACATCCCTTTGTCGCCTCTCCTCGCATGGGCAAAAGGGAGACACACTAATGAGAGATGGACATTATACAAGCTTGTCTCCGATTGTTGACCTAGCTATTTTTAGCTCTCGCGCGCTCTCTCCCAACACCTAGCAAAATTTTTGCGCAAAACTTACTCGCGCTCTTTCAACCTAGAAACCACAGCTCCGGCACCTAAGCCACCTCGTCCCTGGAGCACGCTGCCGCCTAATCATCCCGTATCCGGAGCACGCCGCTGCTTGATTGTCCCATCCCCCGAGCATGTTGCTACCTGGACCCTGCACTTGAAGCGTGCCGGTGTCGTCCCTCTTTGTCAACTCGCTCTTGGTCATTGTCGCGCTTCTACCGTCGACCAACCTTGGTATGATCGTTTATGCGCTCTCTCCCAACACCACTAGCCTGCTGTCATCAGAGAGTTGAGGAACCGCCGCTTCGGCGCATCCGCCACCTCATCCCTAGAGAACGACAACGTCTCATTGTATCAGTCCCCGGAGCACACCACCGCCTCAACCCTGCCCTCAGAGCGTGCCGCCGCCATTGATCCCGACCTCGGTAGTCGGTATGATCAAGCCCTGACCAACACATTTCCAAATTTGCTCAAACTGTTTGTGCGAATGTGACTGCAATTTGATAATGTTTTATAGAATTTCAGGGATTTTATTGAATTTGAGGGTGTCTTAGTCGGATCATCAGCAGCAGACTAAAGAGGATGTACGGCAGACTACTCTATGTCTGCTTAAGAATGGTTGTATTTGGAGAGCTGGCGAATTGCAATGTATGTGTAACTGCATTTATTTTACTCTATTATTAATATTTTGCTAATTCTCATTTTATCGTGTGGCAGGACTACAAAACTGCCTTCAAGAGCGCATTACAGAGAGGCTATGCAGGTTCATCATTAATGAAGTCATTGATCCAAAAGGAGAATTTCATTATTGTATATAGGATAGATGATGACAGTTATGATACGTGTAATTAATTACTTGGTAAGCAGGATGAACAGGGGACATTCTTTGTGTAATTAGTTACTTGCTAACCACGATTGACACTTCTTTAATATTTGATTGGTCAATATAATTTAATGTGTGATCTCCATTTGGCAAAATATGTGTATGTTGCTGACACTCGCAATGCGGCTGCCAAATCCTGGCTAGATGCAAGATTCACCCGACAAGCAGGGTAAATAGGGAGGGGGCATCTAATAGGAGACATGCATTTAACATAGTACGTGTCCTATTAGTGCCACAATGTAACAACTAGTAGATACATCGGCGATGGGCAAAGAAGGAAGTACGTCTCCGATATTAGAAGTAAAGGAGACGATCAGTTCTACAGATTCATCTTAGATTGTTAACTTAAAGAAGACGGTCGCGCTTAAAACTCGTCTTAGATTGCTTAGAGAAAGGAGACGAGCCTTTGTAATGCTTGTCTCAGATTTTTTATATAAAGGAGACGGGCTTTCGTCAAGCTCGTCTCCAATGTTTGCATATCAGCGAAGAGCTGGCTTGCCCGTCTTCGATGACTCCGTAATGCGAGACACGATGTTTCCCATCTCCATTCTTCGAGCGGGCTTGTATCAGATGAGCCTTTCTAACGTAGTTTTAGGAAGTGAATATCAATTTTGTGATGGGGTTTTTGTGCAGATACAAATGTGACAAAACTCAAAACTCTAAGGGACTAGACACTAAGACATGGAACTTGACACGCCCTAAATAAGCATTACTAGTATAGAAAGGGTCAAAATGTTTATAGGATTATGGGAAACTAATTTACTTTTTTGGCTTTTTTCTGAATTATAGGAGAAAAAATAACAGTGAAGAACTTGAAGTCTCTCACCGATCAACCTTGCTCTGATTACCAACTTGATATGGGGTGGGGTGGTCTGATCTTTCGGTGGAGACAAAAACTCGATTGGTGGACGGAGAAGACGTTCACAGTCTAAGTACAATCGTCCAAGGATGCTGCGTCTTAGCGACCGATACGCCAACTCCAATGGTCATTGCAATCCTATGGTGCGCAATAATCTAGTCACGAGGGCACTTATGCTGCAAGCAATCGAAGAACCAACAAGAACAAATAAAGCAAGCACTGAATTGCAAGATACTATATGAGGATTCAAACTCAAAACACAATATGGTGGGGTTCTGATCAAGTAGAACGGATGGTCTAGTCCACACACACGTCTACAGGTGAGTAGCACCAAGTATTAAACTTGCATCTAAAAAAAAAACACATCTGTTTATGGTGGGTGCCATGAAGTATAAATAGGTGGGGGAGGATGACCCAAGGGGTGCTGCAGTCGTAACCTAACCCTAAGACATGAATATAATGGTCTTGGACTCCATAAAAGGCCATTGGCCCAATATGATGACACAACATACTGACAGATTCTTGACTTGATTTTGTTCCCATAATTCTTGTTGACTCTGAAGAAATTTTGATGTGGGACCCGATGTCATTAGAAAGATTATCCTCTCACCTTTCTGTGCATATGTAAAACGTCCAAAACAGAGTCCGTATACGTCTTGAGGGTCCGTTTTAAGAAGATGTTCTCCTAGGTTCCGAGTTGGACTTGAACTCAGATTGGGTTCCAGCTCCAACTTGAAGTTGACGTCTTTCCAAGTAACTCTTGATCCTCTCCGTGATTCCTAATCACAATTAATTCATTTGGTAGCAACCTGCTTTCAAAATTCACTACAAAGAAGTATTTAGGAACGAGCTCAGGTCTAACTTCAGTTGTTGTGCTCGAGCTCTAGTAATTGGACCTTGCATGTCTAGCATGGGAGTGTTTTGTATATCCGAGGAGTGATATATATCCTCATCAATGCACTATAGTGGCAGAGCACAACTATCATCTGTCCGGAGTAGAGAAGTGTCATAGAAATCTCACTTCTGATTTCATTGCATATGAGATGTATGGCAATTGCAGTGACCAACCTATTATATGAACAGAAGCCTACAGTTAGGCACATACAAGAAATATTGAAGTACACAATCAGCTACCATAAGGCATGGAGAGCTAAACGGGTGGTGTTGGAAATGAGATTTGGCACATACGAAGCATCATATGACAATATGCCTCGTCTATTGGCCACCATACAAAGCAGAAATCTGGGAACATATTATAACATAAAAATGTTAGTAACGAGTCAAGTGACTCTGCAATACTTGAGTGTGCCTTCTTCTCATTGGGTTCATATGTCAGGGCATTTGAGCATTGTCGACCAATCTTATGTATCAATGATACCTTCTTAACAAAGAAGTACAAGGGAAATATACGAATAGCTATTTGCTTGGATGGCAGCAATCAAGTGCTTATAGTGGCCTTTGCTTTCATGGAGAGTGAAAATACAAATAACTGGTATTGGTTCTTATCACTTGTCAAATATGCGATCATGATTTGCTTGTCAAATGTGCCTTATAAGTAATCGACATGAGGGACTGTTAAGGGCAATACTTGATTTGTAGGACGGTTCCAGTGAGATTGGTGAGCCAGCATTCTGGCCAGATGTTCGCAGCATATGGTGTCCACCATCAACTGATACAGAATGCACAAGCGGAGGTCGGGTTCGGAATTGACTAATTTCTCCCATTAGATTGAAAATTAGTCTAAGTAGAAGCGTCACTCCTATATGATAAAGATGGCACTCGTTACGAAATATGACTACAAACATTGCTGAGGTTTACAACTGGGTCATACGTGGCATGCAAGGACTTACAATGGTGGCAATAGTGGAGTTCATTGTCTATGGGATGAACGGGTACTTCAGGGAGCGACTCAAGGCATCACAACCCTTCATGAATGACAATGGCTTGGTATTTGGCCACATACTCAAACAGTACATGCGAGATAAATCAGAGAAGACCAAACTTTATCGAGCAAATCCTACCGGTACACAAGAGCAAATATTTTAATTTTTGTGCAAAGGCAGATTGTGGCGTGGCGTAAGACGTGAAAGAGTCACACATGAGTGCGTATTGAGTGACGGTGACACTTATCTTTGCACATTCCTCAAGTCAAGGCTGTCACGGAAGGCATTATTCCTTCTAAAATTTATGTTTCTTCATACTTCAGGAAGGAATACATGTCATATACTTGGGAGTATAATTTGTATGGGTTCGGTATAGCGAGAAGATTCACACACAGAGAGCAAAAACAATGCTATATCTTGCCAGCCCGAGAACCGCCTAGATGAAGAAAGATCATCGTAGAACACGATGTATTCAGAATGATATGGATGAGTCTGAGGTACGTCCTCGTGCTCACGGCAGTCAATCAGATTTCATGTGGTCATGAGGAGAGCAAAAACAATGCTATATGTTGCCAGCCCAAGAACCGCCTACATGAAGAAAGATCGTCATAGAACTAAATGTATTCGAAATGATATGGATGAGTCTGAGGTACTTCCTCGCGCTCACGGCAGTCAATCACATTTCATGTAGTCATGCTCCGTAATGTTTGAACTTACTTCCTCTGTATTTTGTTAGGAAACAATGCACTTTAAAGATAAAATAAATTTCTAAAATCATAACAACTTCCATAATAAATAATTCATAAAACATAAATGACAACATGTTCATAGAACTCATGATATCTATTTTGTTCATCTATAAAAACTCATCTTCACTTGAAATAGTGAAGAAGATCGTAGAAGGAAGCAGGACGTCTAGCGAGCAGTCGCGCGTACGCTTCCCAAAAACTTGACCCCCCCCCCCCAACCTGTGCAGGTTCTTCAACGGGACGTAGTTTCAGAGACACTTCTCTTCTGCACGTCGATGACATGCCGACGAGAGGGATGGAAAGATCCGAGATAGATGCACAACCTGTAGACGATGTATTTTCTCTCTCAATAGAGTGGAAACTTTCACACACCATATGTGCAGAATTCCTCTCCATTTTATAAGTGAAAATACTAGTAACTGAAGATAATTAGCATCACCAAAGCATGCTAATTAATCTCTTGAAACTGAAAACAATAAATTTTTAGTTTTCCAAAATAATTAGCATTGAAATAGTGAAACATAATGAGTCTTCAGAAACATACTCGCAAAATAAAATATAGTAAATTACGAGTAATCAGGTCATTAGTGTCAGACTCATTAAAAGAATGAGAATAGAATTGTTGCGTCAGTCGCCACGTCGCAAGTCACAAGTGACACTGCAAATCACGCAAGAATACACAAATACGCTCATGCGTGCGTGTGATTTTTGTGTTTGACTGTAGCTCATTCTTCTCTCACATATTCCTGACATAGAAAAAGTCTCCCATATAAATGGGTGTTACTCCTCTTAAATTTTCCATTTGAGATTAATGCTTTCTTTACACCTTTTGGAATTCATTAGTAATTAATTGGCCCAGAGCCCAAATATTCCAACAATCCCCGCCAAATTCCAGAGCATTACTGACACGACTTCTCATACGTCCACAAAGTTGTTTTATATATCAGTTAATGATGGAGACCTATTTGGTTGAACAACCATCTTGATGTGAGAACTCTATAAACTCACAACTACTCAATGGACTATGCCTTGAATTGATACTTTTGTGCGAGCTGATTTCATTCACAGACCAAACTGATACTAGGCATCCATTGGACCGATCCGCGGGTGGAGCTTATCAGTCATACTCTCGTGTCTCTTTCATGAGCTTATTAGAGAGTTCCCATGTCTCACAGACTACGACCAACAGTCAACTCATATAGGTGTGTTTGTACAAGAATACTCTGTAGGACAGTTTCTCACACTATAGCCTCTGAACACATTAAGACTTAAGTCAACCTTCCATACAGAATATAGAGTATTGAATATTCACTAGAGAGGGTACTATACAATTATGTACACTCCTAGTTATACATACAACTTGTTCTCCCCAAATCCTAATTCACGGGATCTCTGATCACATTGGTTTGGGTTGTCGCTGTGTATAACTCCCGTGGGTCTTCATCCCATCTTCTTCGATGCACTATCTATCATATTTCTTGATAGACCTTTTGTAAAGAGATCTGCCAGATTCTTAGCCGTTTGAATATAATCAATGGCTATCACTCCGGAGTTTCTCAACTTTTTTGACAGATTTGAACCTTCTTTTCACATGTCTTGAGGATTTCATACTATCCTTTGTACTTGACACCTTTGCAAGAACTGTTTGATTGTCGCAGTACATAAGGATTGGTGGAATTGGTTTTTCCACCACTGGTAAATCCATCAAGAGTTCCTTCAACCACTCTACTTCTACAGGGGTTGTATCTAATGTTGTAATCTCTGCTTCCATGGTTGATCTCGTCAAAATGGTCTGTGACACCCGGTTCCAGAAATGAACCAAGTGAACGCGTATGTGTGCCTAGAATGTTCATCACACATACACGATGAAACCACAAATGATATATAGAAAATTACCACATCATAACTAACAAATATGTCCTTTAATACAATTATTCAATGATTCTCGAATTACAAAACTCAAATTATTGTTACTACTTCAGCGTAAAATAAACTAAACTAAGCATAGCTAGGTAGCACGGATCCACACCACAGGCAAGTCGACGGTAGCACACAATCTAGTACTCTGCATTATCCTTATTGTACTCCCAAACATCATCTCATACTGTTGGTGGGGGAATTGCAAGGGTGAGCACATTTCAGACTCAGCAAGTGTGGGAAAAATATGACATGTAGCTAAAAACAAGGACATTAATAAATGGCTAATTGCATAAAGATACATTTAAAACAGTTAAAAATGCAATATTATAATCATTAAGTGAGGTCAATCCCATCATAACCCAAATACAATTAAGACCATGCCCAACACCATTATTCCAGTATAAATAACCATAATCATCCATAATAGTCCATATCCACCCATGTTCAACTCTTACCTTCATAACCAACCATGTCCATCCATCATAACCCAAACCATAACCATATCCAAACCATCCCAAATCCCAATTCCGACTCTAATCATGGAAGTTGTCCAAGTGCTCATAACTAGGAGCACGACTATCATGATAGTTTTTAACACTTTGCAAAGGTTGTACAACTTTACCCACATGTTCGTGATTTTATCACTTTTCGGTGACTAAGGAACCTCCCTCATGCCCGTGACCCGTCGGTCACATTACACACTTCCAACGGTGTGTGGGCAATATATCATAAAATAGCCTTTACAAAGGGACTACCAGCATATTCAAACCCACTGAGGTTTCAATGGAGGTGATGTCTCACAACTGAGCACATCGAACCAAGGGCCCCCTCTTGTCCCGTTCGGATCTCAGGGCAGTCCCGCCACTATTGCAAACCCAACCGAATCCCATTCTCTGCTCCTCCAAATGATCTGAACAATGCTGGCAATACACCTAATTAATCGGCTTAGCCGTACCTATACTTGGCCTTGTGGTGGCACTGTTGTCCTGGCTTATTCTCACATGAATTGGTCCTTAGATCTAAGGTAAGCAAAACCACCATATCATCCAACCCAGACCATAAACCATGCTTGCTTAGATCGTCCCCGTTCCATGTTATTTAATTCATCATTATTATCAGTTCACATAGTCCATAATGAGTCAGTTGGTTATTCCCAATCCCAATTAAGCAAAGCAAAGCAAAACTGTAAAATACCCTACCCGACTCTCTATAATATATCCTGAGCGACAAGGATAGTCATAAAAGCCTAGTAAACACCTTTTGTGGGTTTCCCATCAATTTGACACAGGTATGCAGTTTTGCAAACAAAACATTTCAAAACAAGATCAAAATGATCAAAAACATTTGCCTTGCTCCCGAGGCTGGTTTGGATAAAAAGCTTCGAAGTTCGTAAGTGTTGGACTGTGTTTGGGCCTAGCCTGTACGGCCCATCTATGTATCTATAAATATGTACCTAGACCCTATGATTAATCAAGTAATTCATTCTATCATGGTATCATTAGCCAAGCCCTAATCCCCTCCACACCACGGCCGGCGCCCCCCACGCCACCGCCGCCGCCGCCAACGCCGCCGCCGGCGGCCCCCTCCTGGCCGCCCCTCTTTTCCCCATGGCCGGCGCCCCACACGCCGCTGCCGCCGCCGGGCCTCCCCTGGCCGCCAGCGCCCGCACCCCCCCCCCCCCCCCCCCCCCCCGCCGCAGCCGCACCTCCCCTGGCCGCCGACATCCCCCTCCTGGCCGCCGGCGCGGCCCTGACCCAGCCGCTGCCGGCCGCCTCCCCTCCCTGGGCCGGCGCGCCCCTCGCCGGCGCCGTCCCCTCCCTGGCCGGCTCCCTCCCCTGCGCCGGTGCGCCTGCCACCGGTCCTGCAGCGGGCGCGCCCCTCATCGCCATGACCCGGCCTGCGTACGGCGATGCGACTGGTCCCTCCGCCGGCGGACCACTTGCCGGCCCCACTGCCGTCGCCTTCATGACGGGCTCCGGACCTGCTGTTGGCACTACTACTGCTCCGGCCGCGGACACCTCCAGTGTCTTCGCAGCTCTGGCTGCCTCTCGCTATCGCGAGCGGGCACTCGCTCTTGCCTTAGAGCAGGAGCGCGCCTCGGCGGCTGCTCTCTCGCACCAGATCCAGGAGAGCGCTCACCGACCGCCGGGCGCGACGTACGAGCCCACCTTGGACACCGGTGTGCACTCCGCATACTCGGCGTCGCTCACCGCCGCCCTACACGCCCAGGCGGCTGGAGTTCAGAACATTCAGACACTAGTGCCGACTGTTCTGAGTTGTACCTCTACCACCTACGCCCGCTGGCGTAACGAGTTCCTCCTCACGTTACGGCGGTACCATCTTGCGGACCACGTCCAGCAGGACGACGCCCCGTGGGATGACTCTTGGATCAGCATGGACAGTCTGGTCCTTGCCTGGATCCTTGGCACTCTCGCCGATGATCTGTACAAGCTTGTCGGACAGCGCGGTGGGGGGACTGCACGCCAGGCTTGGCAGATACTGGAGCACCACTTCTTGGGGAACCGTGCGACTCGGGCTCTTCACATTAATGCACGGTTCCAGACTACAGTGCAGGGTGACCGCTCCATCTCGGCCTACTGTGGAGAGATGAAGGGCATGGCTGACTCCCTGCGCGACCTTGGCGAGCCGGTCGCTGACAGCACTCTAGTTCTTCGGGTCCTTCACGGCCTGAACGAGCGCTTCAGCCATCTTCGCTTCTGGATTCTCCGTATGGAGCCGCCACCGACCTTCGAGAAGGTCTGGTCTGATCTTGAGCTTGAGGAGATCACGGTGGGTGGGGCTGCTACCTCTGGGTCTGCCACAACCTTCTATGGCTCCGGGCAGCCCTCACGCCCACCGTCTTCTGGGGGACCACTACCGCGACCACCTACTCCACCTACCGCCCCTGGTGCCTCTGCTGGCTCTGGGGGTGGTACTCGTCGACGTCGCGGCGGAAGGCGCACAGGACGAGGTGCTGGCGGCACTCCTACGTCCACTGCTCCTACTGGTGGTGGTACTGGTGGCACTGGCCAGGGAGGTGCGCCCTGGCCCACACTGTACAACCCGTGGACTGGCCAGATCTCTATGTGGCCTGAATCGTCTCCGGGTCTTCTTGGGGCGCCACCGACTTCCTCCACTCCGCGCCAGCCATGTCCTCCGGCTGCGTACGTAGCCCATCCGGGCTATGGTGGACCTGGTCGCCCTGTGGCTGGATCGTCCACTCCAGCCTACGACGGTGCTTCCTACCCCGCTGGGTACTCGGAGCCACCAGCACCTCTCCAGGAGCCGCCCATGTGGTGGGACCGTCAGGACTTGGCTTCTTCCTTCAGCACCATGCACCTTACACCACCGACTACTGATTGGGTGGCTGATTCTGTCGCCTCCTACCACACCACCCAAGATGCTGGTATTCTCTCCTCTACCCACACACCTCATCTGTCGTTTCCTTCATCGATCGTTGTTGGAAATGGATCCGTTCTTCCAGTCACCTCAGTAGGTGACTCAGTTTCTCCGGGTTCATTCCATCTTAATAATGTTCTTGTTGCTCCAGACATTATTCAAAATTTGCTTTCCATTCGTCGTTTCACCACTGATAATAATATTTCTGTTGAGTTTGATCCTTTTGGTTTGTCTGTGAAGGATCTTTCCACCCGGCGTCTTCTTCTTCGATGTGATAGTCCGGGGCCCCTATACACTCTTCGACTTCCTTCTTCCGCTGCGTCTTCGTCTTTTGCTCTGGCTACGACAGCTTCGTCCGCTACTTGGCACCGTCGGCTTGGTCACCCTGGCGCTGATGCTATGTCAAAGTTGTCTAGTAGTTCAGTTATCTCGTGTACTAGGGGCACACATGAGTCATTGTGTCACGCTTGTCAGCTTGGTCGCCATGTTAGGCTTCCCTTTCCCACTTCTGTGTCTCATGTGCAACATATTTTTGATCTTATCCATTGCGATTTGTGGACATCTCCTGTTATCAGTGTCTCGGGTTTTAAATATTATCTGGTGGTACTTGATGATTTCTCACATTTCTCTTGGACTTTTCCATTATGTCTGAAATCTGAGACATTTGATACTCTCTCTCACTTCTTCACTTGGGTTTCCACACAGTTTGGGCGTACTGTTCGTGCTCTACAGTGTGACAACGGACGAGAGTTTGACAACTCGTGACTCCGTGACTTTCTCCTTACACATGGCACACAGCTACGCATGTCTTGCCCATACACATCTCCTCAGAATGGCAAGGCTGAGCGCATGCTTCGCACCACTAATGATGTCATGCGTTCCTTGATGTTTCAGGCATCCATCCCCGCTCGCTACTGGGTAGAGGCACTTCACACTGCCACCTTCCTCCTTAATCGCCTTCCTACCAAGGCGATTCGGGCACCGACTCCTTTCTTTGCCCTGTATGGCACTACCCCTCTCTACGACCACCTCCGTGTCTTCGGGTGCACCTGCTACCCTAATCTTTCCACCACTGCTCCACATAAGCTTGCGCCCCGCTCTACTAGGTGTGTCTTTCTTGGGTACTCCCTTGAGCATAAGGGATACCGGTGCCTCGACCTCTCTACCCACCGCATTTTGATCGCTCGACACGTCATCTTCGATGAGTCATCCTTCCCCTTTTCTTCCTCCACCTCTGGTTCAGCTGCAGAGCTGGACTCGCTTTTTTCTACTGTTACCGAGGCTGCTCCACCACAGCTGCCTTGGCCTTTTTTTGCAGGTACATCACCCACCAGTTCCCAGGTGGCTCCCACGACGTCGCCAGTTGCACCTTATGCAGCACCGACACCTGTGGTGACTCCGGCTGTGCCTCCTACAGCCACGACTCGGCGGTTCACTGACCCTGCTCTCGTCTACCAGCGACGAGTGCGGGTTGGTGCCCAGGCTCCGTTGACCCTGGGGACGAGTGCCGCACCATGCGTGGCACCGACGTCTCCTGCTGCGCCACGCGCGGCCCCGACGTCTCTGACCTCGTCTCCTGCACCACATGAGGTCCCGACGCCTTCTACAGCTACGCCACGCGCGGCAACGGTGTCTCCGACCTCGACTCCTGCGGCACACGAGGTCCCTACGTCCCCTACAGCTGCGCCACGCGCGGCCCCAGCGTCTCCAGCCTCGACTCCCGCGCCACGGGCGGCCCCGGCGACCCCTATAGCTGCACCACGCGCGGCCTCGGCATCTCCGGCCTCGACTACTCCGGCTCCTGCGCTGTGCAGGGACCCGACGACTACTCCGGCTCCCGCGTCCCCCGCTGCGCCACGCGCGGCCCCTGTTCCACGGTTCGCCGATCCTGCTCTTGTCTACCAGCGACGAGAGCAGGTTGGTGCCTCTACGCCTGCGCGTCCGGAGCCCTCGGTGTACCACCCACCGTTGCTTCACCGGGACCCAGGACACGTTCACCCGATGGTGACTAGACGTGCCGCTGGGGTTCTCCGGCCTCTTGAGAGGTTCTCCGGAGTGGTACTCTCTTCGACGACACCGACACCATCCACTTCCTCTTCGGTATCACCTATACCGACCTCCATCCGTAGCGCACTCGCTGACCCTCACTGGCGCCGCGCTATGGAGGAGGAGTATGCGGCCCTACTTGCGAACCGGACATGGGACCTGGTTCCCCGTCCTTCCCGTGGCAACGTTGTCACAGGCAAGTGGGTTTTCACGCATAAGAGGAAGGCGGATGGCTCCCTGGAGAGATATAAGGCTCGTTGGGTACTTCGGGGCTTCACTCAGCGCCCTGGAGTGGACTACGACGAGACCTTCAGTCTAGTGGTTAAGCCAGCGACAGTACGGACTGTTCTGTCGTTGGCTCTCTCGCGTTCTTGGCCTGTCCACCAGCTGGACGTCAAGAACGCCTTCCTTCACGGGACGCTGACAGAGACGGTGTACTGCAGTCAGCCGATATGGTTTGTTGATTCAGCCCGTCCAGACTTGGTCTGCCAGCTGAACAAGTCTCTATACGGGCTGAAGCAGGCGCCTCGGGCTTGGTACAGCCGGTTTGCCTCCTTCCTGGCCTCGCTTGGCTTCGTCGAGGCCAAGTCGGACACCTCGCTCTTCGTTTACAGGCATGAGGGTGACACTGTCTACCTCCTCCTGTACGTGGACGATATTGTCCTCACGACGTCCATCTCGGCTCTTCTTCAGCGCACGATCTCCGCACTGCAGCGCGAGTTCGCGATGAAGGACCTCGGCCAGCTCCACCACTTCCTGGGCGTTGCGGTCGAGCACCGTCCGGACACTCTGTTCCTCCACCAGTGCCAGTACTGCCTGGATATCCTCGAGCGAGCGGGCATGGCTGATTGTAAGCCGTGCTCCACTCCCGTGGACACTCAGGCGAAGCTGGCTTCAGCTGACGGCGCCTCGGTCGCCGACCCCACCTCTTACGGGAGTCTTGCAGGTGCCCTGCAGTACCTCACCTTCACCAGGCCGGATATCTCATACGCGGTTCAGCAGGTGTGTCTCCACATGCATGATCCGCGGGAGACGCACCTCACGGCGATGAAGCGGATTCTTCGGTACCTGCGCGACTCCTTCGACTACGGCCTTCTCCTTCGACGTGACTCGCCTTCTGAGTTGGTGGTCTACACCGACGCTGACTGGGCGGGGTGCCCTGATACCCGCCGTTCCACCTCTGGCTACGCCGTCTTCCTGGGGGGGAATCTTGTCTCCTGGTCCTCGAAGCGGCAGCCCGTGGTTTCTCGCTCCAGCGCTGAGGCGGAGTACCACGCCGTGGCTAATGGCGTAGCAGAGGCGTCTTGGCTCCAGCAGTTACTTCAGGAGCTCCACTCCCCTGTCGCCCGGAGCACGTTGGTCTACTGTGATAATGTCAGCGCCGTTTACCTTTCCACCAATCCCGTTCAGCACCAGCGCACAAAACATGTGGAGATTGATCTTCACTTTGTTCGTGAGCGGGTTGCACGCGGTGAGGTTCGAGGTCTCCACATGCCGACGACGTCACAGTTTGCCGATATCTTCACGAAGGGACTCCCGTCGACTTTGTTTTCTGAGTTTCGGTCCAGTCTCAACATCTGTTGTGGCTAGATGTTGGGACTGCGGGGGGGTGTTGGACTGTGTTTGGGCCTAGCCTGTACGGCCCATCTATGTATCTATAAATATGTACCTAGACCCTATGATTAATCAAGTAATTCATTCTATCAGTAAGCACCCTCAAGAGCATTACCTTCTATTCCACACGCCAAACATACAAAATAAACATTACAATCAATAAATGCTCATATAGTACTCAATATGCCATGACATGCATGAATGATGCAATTATGATGTAATACATGTTATTATGTTGCTATTGTTGCTTACTATCTAGTTACAATTAAGTTTTACATGTTAGAGCAAGTTTCGAGTCATTTTGTAGAAAACTAAAGAAGTTCCAGGAATTCCAGAATTGAAGGATCGGACTAGTCCGCACCATGGTCCAAACATGTCCGCTCTGGACCAGAGAGTTGATCGAACTAGTCCGCGGCAGACCGGACAAGTCCGCTATGACTAGGGTTTTAGCAAATTTCCAACTAGAGCATGTATGGAACAAATGACTAGGTATGAGTTAAGTATGGAACCATAATTGATGACGGAAAGATGGATCTAAGGTATTTACCATACTAGGGTTCAAAGGTCGAGGATTCGATGAAACTCAAGAACTTGACATCTAGCTCCAATGAAGATGAGGAATTGATGAAGAGAAAGTTGACATCGATGAAGAAGATCGCAGAAGCAACGACGATCTCGATTGATCCCCCTTCTTCCTTCTCCTCCTCTTCCTCTTCCTTCTTCTCTCTTCAAGAGCGGCGGCGATGAAGAGAGCGGGCGCTGAGATTTGTCTAATGTGGCAAAAGGGTTAAGGGTGGGTGGTGGGGTGTTTATATAGGAGGAGAGGTGGTAGGGTTAGGGTGGAATCCAAGCATAAGGTGGTGGAAACAAGTAGAGGCCATGGTAGAGTCCCTCTTGGGCTCCTCAGGGGTGGGGATCGACATTCTTGGGCAAAATTAAGGCAATTACCCAATAGCTCGTTGTGAAGGAAAAATAGAATCCGAGATGAAACCCTACACACCGAACTAGTCCGAAGTGAGGCCGGACGAGTCCGATCAGGTACAGAGAGTTCAATGGAGAAGTCCGGTGCAATACCACACAAGTGCGTTCAAGATCGAAGAGTGAAATGGACAAGTCTGGTACCTCATGGGACAAGTTCGGGATTGTCCAGTATCAAAACCAGACCAAGTTTTTAGGAGTTTTCGGCAGCGATCATCGGACTAGTCTGTATACGATGACGGACAAGTCCAGATGGGAACATAAACCAAACTGGATTAGTCTGCAAAAATTAATGGACAAGTTTAGAGAACATTAGAAACGATTTTGGACTAATCCATAGCTATTAAAGGAAAAGTTCAGGGGGAGAACAATAGATAAATCGGACTAGTCCAGGGTCCAGTCCAGACAAGTCCGTACTAAGCCAGATTTTTTAATTGCTGTTTTGTCCCTAATTCATTTTAATCTTGTTCCTCTTTGTGTTGTATCATGTTAGACATGTATAAGAATGAATGCAATGCATGATGGATGAAAATGAGGGTGTTATAAACCTACCCCCCTTAAAATGAATCCCGCCCTCTCGATTCAACATAGAAGGAAAAAGGTAGGAAAATTCTCTCTTGAGGTCATCTTCCATCTCCCAAGTTGCTTTAGACTCAATGTGATGCTTCCATTGTACTTTTCACCATCGAATCACCTTGTTCCTTGTGACTCTCTCCTTTGTTCCCAAGATTTTGACCGGTTGCTCAGCATAAGTCAAATTTGCCTCTAGCTCCAACTCATCCATGGGTACTTGTTCTTCTGGTAACCTTAAGCACTTCTTGAGCTGAGAAACATGAAATACATCATGAACATCAGAAAGTCCTGCTGGCATCTCCAATTTATATGCCACTTCTCCACGTTTGTCTAGAATCTTGAATGGTCCGCTATAGCGAGGTGCCAACTTGCCGTCAACGTTGAATGGCTTATGACCTCACATAGGTGACACTTTAAGATAAACGAAGTCTCCAACTTCAAAAGCTAAGTCCATTCACCTATTATCCGCATAACCCGTTTGTCTTGACTGAGCAACCCTTAGGTTCGCACGGATTAACTTAACATGCTTTTCAGCTTCTTGTAACACATCAGGCCCAAACACTTGGTTCTCTTCGGTCTCATTCCAAAACAAGGGCGTCCTACACTTCCTACTGTATAGTGCTTCATAGGGAGACATTTCCAAGCTAGCTTGATAACCATTGTTATATGAGAATTCAGCATATGGCAAGCTCTTGTTCCAGCTGCGTCCATGCTTCAAGGCACAAGCTCTCAACATATCCTCTAATATTTGGTTTGTCCTCTCCGTTTGCCCATTGCTCTGCAGGTGATATGCTGAGCTGAAATTTAACCTGGTATCCATAGCTTCATGCAGTTTCTCCTAAAACCTAGAGGTGAATTGGGAACATCAGTCAAACACTATTTTCTTCGGAACTCTATGTCGGTATACAATATTTTCCATGTACAACTCAGCTAACTGTGCTGCGGTGCACTTGGTATTAACAGGAATAAAGTGAGCAAATTTCGTCAACCGATCCACAATAACACATATCGAGTCATATCCAGACTGGGTACACGGTAATCCCACTATAAAATCCATACCGATTTCTTGCCACTTCCACTCGGGACTCTTCAATGGCTGCAATAGTCTAGCTGGCCTTTGATGTTCAACCTTGACTCGTCGGCACGTGTTACATTAGGCAACATATTAAGCTATGTACTTCTTCATCCCATCCCAAAAATAGCAAGTTTTCAAGTCCTGGTACATCTTCGTACAACCGGTATGAATCGACTAAAGTGAGTCATATGCGTCCTTCAACATCGTCTCTTGGAGATGCTTCACATTAGGCACGACAATTCTTTTCCCAAGCCATAGTGTGTGTCAAAGTGTGCGATCGACACTTCCCCCAGCACTACTAGATCGTAGTCCGCAGAGCTTCTTGATTGGTTGGGGCACGCGTGAGATTACGAACAAGACAGTGACATGAGGAGTTTTACGTGGTTCGGACCGCCTGAACGTAATACCCTACTCCACAGGATCTGTGTTGTATGTATGAATGCATGGTGCATGTGAGCGTGTGAGCTTTGTTGTCTCTGTACTGTACGGCGCAACCCTTTTATAGTCCAAGGACTGGCCATTACATTGTCAGCCTGGCCCGACATGTGGACCTGGCGGTAGTTAATTGCCTAATAAATGATCTGTGAATATTAAGCATAATTAACATTGTGATAACGTGCCTTAATGGTGGCGTTACTGTTGTTAAGGGTCCTCTGATTGTGTGTCATTAATATGGCATTAATGACATGCACTCAGGTCTTGTAACTGTAGCTTTAATTGTCCCTTGAATGTTCGTGCCGTTGGAGATCCGCCAGTCTCTTCGTTGCTGTCTCAGGTCCGGAGGCTTGACACATGTCGGATTCGGAGCTTCCCGTCATGGGGAGGTAGGTCCGATGCCACTATACACGTGGCAGCACCGGAGCTTCCCTCTGGGGGTTAGATCCGGGGTCACTAGACACGTGGCAAGACCGGGGCTTCCCTATGAAGGGGGTTAGGTCCGGCCTTGTGTTACATGTGGCAGTGCTGGAGCTACCGAAATGAGGGAAGCGGGTCCAGTGCTGTGTAGCACACGTAGCCTTCGGAGGTCTCCAACTCGGACGGGTGGAACTCCTTAGTGTTTCTTGCGGTATCATGGAGTACCCGATACGCAGGGTACCGACAGTGGCTCCCGGGCCCACCTCTGGGTGAAATCCTTTGGGTTAAGTTATTCTACCAGAGGTGGGGCCATCTTCAATTCCCGCACTGTGGCTTCAAAGGTCTTCTGATGTGCCGTTGTGGTGATGGCTCGCTGTTAAACCATCGCCGCGTGGCTTCTTTTTAATGCAGCAGGTGAGATCTTTGCGTGCAGATCTCAAGCAATTGAAGGTCGCCAATTCCCAATACGAAAACCGTATCAGTTCCGAGCGCCCTGTCACGCTGCCTCCCCCGGGCTTCCAACTTCCCATCATGACAACGGTTCACCTAGGGAAATAACTTCGGCCTTTCTGCCGGAGTGGACCCGGGTCCATTCATCATTGACAGGGTAGATTTTTTAAAATGTGATCTCGATCCTATTGCAGTTTCCATCCAAGCGTTGCGAAGGCTTACTTAAGAAGGAAAGCCTGCACAGTTTGAGGACTCTTTATGCTTTCAATCGAACTTGTGCTCAGAGCCTCCCAACCTTCACATAACTTTTTCAACTTTCGCTCCGCTTTGCCGCAATGGAGTTGGGTCTTCCGCACAGCAAGATCAAGAACAACAAAGAGATGTCGAGTGTCCGGACCAACATGGGGTGTTCCAGAGATTACTGCAACAAGGACATCCACTTCGGCAAGCTCCCTTCAACAAGGAGCGCACTGGAGAGATGGTGTACTTCTCAGCGTACGCCATGGTGAGTTTGATCCCACTTTTTTTGAGATTTCTCTTGATGCTGCTGGATTTCTACGGCCTCCAACTTTATCATCTCGGCCCCCACTGTGACACTCGGTTTCGAAAATGAATCAAGTGAAAGCATAGTGTGCCCAGGACGTTAACACACATACACGAGTGCATTCACAAAAGGATATACAAAAAATTAACAAAGAACAAGATTAATTAAGCACTTTTATTACACAATTCAGAATATCCTCGAATACAAGATCTAATGATTATAAATGACAAGTTTGAACTAATGCAATAGAAATAAACTAAATAAGCAAACTAAGCAGCTAAACAAGATAAGCATAAGGGTATAGCGCAGCTCCAATCAACACCACTACCAAAGCTGACGGCAGACACGGCCTAGAACTCTGCATTATCGTCGTTATACTCCCAATCCCGACCTGCAACTGTTGGTGGGGGAATTGCAAGAGTGAGTACATGTCGTACTTAGCAAGCGTGAAAAGTATGACATGTAGCTGATTCAAATGATGAATATAATAATGGCTAAGTGCTGAAAAGTACATTAAAACATGTTGAAAAGCAATATATTATATGTATATGAAGTAAACCCATCATAAACCATGTAGTTATCATAATACCAGTCTATACTTCATTACCATCATCCATATTCCATATTTCGCATTACCATTAACCATATCCATTGCCATAAACCAATCCATAACCAACCATAACCATGTTACCATTCATAACCGGTACCAAACCATAACCGTACCCAAATCCCAAGTTCCCCCTAATCATGGAAGTTGTCCAGGTGCTCATAACCGGGAGCACGACTATCATGATAGTTTTTAATACTTTGTAGAGTTTGTACCACTTTAACCATGTGTTTGTGATTTCATCACCCGTCAGAAACTAAATAAACCTCCCTTATGCCAATTACACTTCCTTAGGTGTATGGCCAAGAGATCACAAAATAGCCTTTACAAAGGAACTACTAGCATGTACAGATCCACTGAGGTTTCACTGGTGGCGATGTCTCCAACTGAGCACATCTTCAACCAAGGGCCCCCTCTTGTGCCATTCGGATCCTAGGGAGTCCGGTGCGCCAAATAATCTGCTCAATACTAGCAATACCCTAATTAATCAGCTACGCCACACCCATACTTGACCTCGTGGTGGCACTATTGTCCTGTCTTATTCTCGCATGAACCAGTCCTTAGATCTAAAGCAAGCGAAACCACCATAACATCCAACCCATCCACATACCATGGTTGCTTAGATCACCCATTACCATGTCATATTGACTAGTTCATATTAACCATAATCTCATTAATGCATAATTAAATGATATAGTTGTTCTCCCATCCCAATTAATTAAGTGAAGCAAAGGTAAAAAGCCCTTACTGACTCTCTACCATGAATTCTAGGTGACAAGGGTGGTCAAACAAAACTAGTAAACTTCCTATCATAGGAGTTCCCATCAAATTGACACAAGCATTCAGTTTTGAAAATAAAACATTTATTTTAGAAACATGACCAATATGTTCAAGGACACTTGCCTTGCTCTTGAGCTTGGTTAGGGTCAAAGACTTCAAACTCCTAGTGCTGGAGATCCTCCGCAGCACTCTCTAGCGCAAATCCGTCTAAACCGCGCAATGAACATACAAGACAAGAATCACAATTAATAAGTGCACATATATTACTCAATATATCATGACATGCATGATTAATGCAAATGCAAAGTAAAACTAATTAATGAGTTGTTAATGATGTTTACTTACTAGTTCTAATATCTTTTAAAAAGTTTATATAGGTTTGGAATTGATTCGAAACAATTTAGAATTAATTCAGCAGAAACAAATTGCAAAATCGGACAAGTTCACTGCAGGGCCAGACTAGTCCGCCCTTCGCAAAAACAGCGAACTAGGATTTTCTAGATAGACGTGAATTTAGAGAAACGTGGTTGAATTCACGTGAGAAAAAGGAAATAGAAGGTATACCAGGTGTTTATAACTCCAATGAATCAAGGATTTTGGAGGCAACACTTGGATCTTGATGATCTAGGGTTGATGAAGAACTTGAAGGTGAATTGTTGATGAAGAACGAAAACTTGATGGAGATCTTGATCCTCTTTTGTTTCCTCCTCCTCTTCTTCTTGCTCGAGATCTCCTTCTCCCTCCTTGATGGCGGCTCTCCATGAACTAGGTTTTGTGGTCTTTCAATTGAGGCAAAAGGATGTAAAGTCAAGGGGTGGGGTTGTTTATATAATGGGTGGGGGCTAGGGTTCAAATGAATTCGAGTTTAAGTTCGGTGGAGGCTGGTGTGGGGTCCCACATGGGCTCCAAAAAAAGTTAGACACGATGTCCTTAGGACCACCTAATGTAAAACCCAGAAACTAATCGTGGGACTAAAGATCAACTCAGAATCGCGATTTACCGAACAAGTCCGTAGAAGGCTGGACTAGTCCGAAGATTGACAGAGGCGAAAACGTACAAGTCCGGACTATATCGGACAAGTCCGAACTTGGTCAGAGGAAAATCAGAAAATTCTGGCCAAAACCGGACAAGTCCGATTTTAGTCAAAGGAAAAATGGACAAGTCCACTAGACATCAGACAAGTCCATGGACTTGGCAAAATTTTCAAGGATTGGGATACTGGACTAGTCCGCAATGGACCAGACAAATCCGAAACCGTACAGAGACAAAACCCGGAATAGTCCACACGAAAATGGACATGTCCGATGGAGGTCAGAGAGAAATCGGACTAGTCCGCACCAAAAACAGACTAGTTTGCAGTTCCTAGAACTTTTAAATGCGGTTTTGCTTCTAATTCATTTTAATCTTATTCCTTTTTATGTGGATTAATGTTGAACATGTATATGAACTTATGCAATGCATGATGCATGAAAATGAGGGTGTTACACCCACTCCCTCTTGCTGGTGCCGACCTTCGTCCACTTCTGCGAGATGTGGGTGGGCGTGCCTCTGCGCATTGAGCTATTCCGGACCTTCTTCATGGTCCACACCATCGGAAAGGGGATAGAGTTGGTTGGCTTCTACTACTTCGTGAAGCGCAAGAATTGCCCCTTCAAGTACTTGAAGACCCCCCCCCCCCCCCCCCCCCCGGCAAGTGGGACGATTGGAAGAAGTATTGGGTGATCATCACAGTGGAGGAGCACGAGAGGTTGGAGCCTACCCAAGGGCCTTCCCAATGTCGACACAGACGCATGAAACATAGTTCCGGAGCTGCCGGAAGCGTACAAGCCCATCCCTGAAAGGATCCAAGAATGCATAGAGGGAGGAGTGACCCCCCAAATGATCTTCGACAATTTCTTGGTGAACAGGTGGGCTCCGCTGAAGACTAGGGAGTGGCCCGCATGGGCTTTCAATAGTGAAATGGATCATAACCGAGTTGAAGTCGGTTTGAACACCAACTTGGATTATGAAGCTTCGAAGCTCCATCTCTAGAAATTTTAGAATGGAGGTATCTCCCACGATGCCCTGGCTCTGCTGGCTGCCTTCCTGCTTCTGAACATGGTTCTAGAGGTCAGCAGGGAGCTCCGAAGGAGGATTCCAGTGGTGGATGACCTAGGCGTGGTGGAGAGACGTAGTACCTCCGGTGCAAGTTGTTGTGGACTTGGATCCTGAGGAGACACCATAAACTCCCGTGGTAGCGTCGGACCACGGGGAAGAAGTTGATGAAGATGCGCCAGCGGCCGCAGCGCTAGCAACTGAAGCTCCAGTGCAGGAGACGGAGATGGTGGAAGCTCCGGCGTTTGAGCCGAAGGAAACCGAAGCTCCAATGCCTGTGCCGGAAGTTCTTGAGGACCTGGCGATTGAGCTGGAGGTGCTCATAGTTCTGGCCTCTGTGCTGGAGATTATTGAAGCTCCAGCACTTGAGCCAGATGCAGTGGAAGTGTCAGCGCTTGAGTCGGCTGTGGTGGGGGATCCATACGAAGTTCCAACGTCTGCCCCAGAGGTGATTACTCCGGAGGCGCCCATGTCCGAGCCGGTGCACCTGAAGGAGTTGGCGGCGGGCCCTCCACCTACAGAGCCGTCGGTTGATGATTCAACGGGGACCTTCAGCGTCAGCTCCGGAAGTTGAAGTTCCCACGGTGGTACCCTCGTCGACGTCGATAGAAGCAAAAGAGCTTCCGGGGGGCGGCTCTAGTGCTGCAGAACCGCAGGGGATCACACTTGTGGCGTGGGACCCAATTTTTTTGCTGGAAGACCCCTTGGAGCCAACAGAGACGACTCCGGCAGGCCCGAAGCCTATTTCCTTTGGTGTTGTCTATCGACAACGCCTGCTCCAGTCTCCGTCAAGTCCAGCTCGCCTTCGACCATGACAGCAAGGTACTCGAAGAAGAGCGCCACACCTTAAGGCGTTGGCGCAACAGACTTCATTTCGAAACCAAGCTGGCGCATACAAGGCTTGTTGACCAACAGGAGTGCGTCGAGAAGGAAAAGACCCAGATGGAATATTGGGGCCAGTTGCTTGAGGAGCGGGAGGCCTCCATCAGGGCCCTCGACGCTAAGTCTCGGGAATTCTCGAGCATGCTATAAAGAGCAATGATGCTGCTGACGAACGTCAAGACAGCCTCAACACATTGAACGAGATTCCCCTGAAGCGCGGAGCGGACCTCGATGAGAGGGAAGAGAAGCTCCTGAAGATGCAGGAGGATATTTTGAAAAGAGAGGGGGAGCTCGCCCAGAAACTATCTCTGGGAGAGCAAAACTTGCCAGACCGCACCAAGAAACTTGATCAGTGGTGCAAGAAGGAGGAGGAGAAGCACTGGAAGCTGGGGCAAGAGCTCTTCAAAAGAGAAGCTGATGTTGCCACCAGAGAGGGAAAGGTGAGAGGCAGGGAGAAGGACCTGGCCGAATGGCGGAACCACATCCACCTCCGAGAGACGGAGCTCGCTGACCGTGAAAAGCAAGTGGCTAAAAGCATTCAGCAACATGCCAAAGAGGTCGAGCGCATGGCTCAGGAGAGTTCGGAGATTTCGGCAGCCAGAAGGTCACTAGAGGAGCTGCGGAGCTCGAGGGCAATTGAGTCCCAGTGGGTGTAGGATTTTCTGGGGCATGCTGACAGAGCTTTGGTGTCGCTTGGCTTCAGTCCGGTACATCCAGAGAACCCATCATCGGACCTGGACTAGACAATGGTTGCACATAGCTCTACTGGCAGCAAACTCGATGTGATGGATGACGTCATCGCTGACCAACTGGAGACGGAGGGGGAATCTCTGGCCAAGAATGTTGCCGAATATGTTCTGGTGTGTTACAGGAGCCGAGACCCCCCAACTTTCTCTAGATCCGGTCTTCAAAGGACCCATTCTCGAAGAGAAGGTTGCCACCAAGACTAGCGTCCAAGAAGGTGCCGAGAAGGTTGCTTCGTTTTTCCACAGGACTTAGAGCCTCCAGTAGCTAAGACCTTTTTCTCTTGCCTTTTACTATAATCCTCATTTTGTAATCTAGTCCTTCCGATGAGTGAAATCCATTTTGTGTTTGTCTTCAATGCATTGTCCTTTATCTTATTACTTTCTCTAGATCTAGTCTTCGAAGGACCCATTGTCAAAGAGGAGGATGCCGCCAGGGCTAGCGTCCAAGAAGCTGCCTAGAAGGTTGCCTCGTTTTTCCATAGGACTTAGAACCTCCATTAGCTAGGACCTTTTTCTCTTGCCTTTTACTGTAATCCTCATTTTGTAATCTAGTCCTTCCAATGAATGAAATCCATTTTGTGTTTGTCCTCAATGCATTGTCCTTTATCTTATTGGCCCCCTGGTAGATGTACACCATTTGATTGCGAACATGTACCAAAAGGTTTGACAATGTCTTGATGACTTGAATGCTTCAAAATTGTAGCTAGAATGCTTAGCTTTTTGGTCCGAAGTTTACTTCCAACATCTCCAGGGACCCTTTGTGACGTCAACGGCGGGCCCCCTGGGAGGTGTCGGAGCTTGATAGGTTCGACGGCGCCCACTATTAATGATTGAAACGTCGACGGCAGGCCCCCTGGGGGTGTCGGAGCTTCATAGGTCCGACGTCGCCCACTGTTAATGCATAGAAACGTCGACGGCAGACCCCCTGGGGTTGTCGGAGCTTGGTAGCTTCGATGGCACCAACTATCAACGCGTAGAACGTCGACGGCGGGTCCCCTGGGGTGTCGGTGCTTCCCGGCTTCGACGATATCCACCATCAACATAGAATATGTCAATGGCGAATCCCCTTGGGGTGAATTCTTCACCATCTTCGCTTGAATCGTCATTATGCTTCTCGTTGATGGCAGGCCCCCAAGGGAGTTGTCGGATCTTTTTAGCTCCGAGGATGCCTACTTTCAACGTTGGAAACGTCGATGGCGGCCCCCTTGGAGATGTCGGAGCTTAGTAGCTCTGTCATCGTCCATCATTGTCATGAGTCTTCATTTTTCCTGTGCATCAAAGACAAGAAAAACCATAAAATTCGTCCTCTCGTCTATAACTCTTTTGCGGCTTACTGTTCTTATTTGAATTTTAGATCCAAAGGAACTCAATATGATAACAAGTACATTGCTGCAATCTCCCCAGATCCGAATGCCTTCTGCACCCGCCCTACTGAGCCTGCCAGAATGTAGGTAGAGTGGTGTACTTAGGGTGCTTGACCAGGCTAAGTCGATAGTGCACTCCGGACCTAACAATAGCTTTGGCGTTCATGCGAGTAGACCGTCTAGCAATGCTAAGATCCGAAAAAAATTGACAATGTAACTTGTAGAACATATGAAAAACTTTGGACTAAATCTCAGAAAGAATCACACAACTTCATTATATACAAGAAGGAAAAGGATAATAAAAGAAAATGAGCCTGTACAAAATTAATGCACGTGGAGACTGCTTTCACACAATAATGTCTTTCATTATAGGTCCGAATTATACGGGAGACAAGGACACACTTAGGCTACAGAACTAGGCTAAGTGTTCTATACATCTTGTTCTAACCTAGGGTAGCTAAGCCACACTTTCAATACAGGGACCGAGTTAAATGCTGCTTGAACTGCCCGGACCCTCCCGGAGGGGTCCGAATGTTCTCCCCGAGGACCTACCCGAATCGGTGTATAGACTCTATAACGTACATTGTGTGTAATTACAGACTCACCTCCGTGAAATTAAGCATAAAACTTATGGAGGTGCTCGATGTTCCAAGGGCTGGGAAGCGGGGTCCCATCCTCAGTTGCCAAGCGAACGCATCCAGGACGGGAAACTTTGATCACTCGGAAGGGACCTTCCCAGCTAGGGGAAAGTTTGTTCATCCATTCATGAGTTAGTATTCTCCACATCACCAAATCGCCTTCCCCGAGCTGTCGATTGCGCACATGCCTTTGATGATAGCGTCGGAGCGCCTGACGATAATGTGCATTCTGAACAGCTGCTTGGCACCTTCGCTCGTCGACGAGGTCTAGGTCTTCACGCTGGAGCTGGTTCTGCGTGGCTTCGTCAAAGGTCCGGACTCAGAGTGACCCCATGATGATCTCCAGAGGAAGGACTGCTTTAGCTCCATACACCGGGAAGAATGGAGTCTCTCCAGTTGACCGGTTAGGTGTTGTCCTGCTCACCCACAGTGCGAATGGAAGCTCCTCAATACAGTTGGCTCCGTGTTTCATCAGGCGCTCATGAGTGTGCGCCTTGAGTCCTTTAAATATTTCTGCATTTGCTCTCTTGGCTTAGCCATTACTTGCCACATGAGCTACTGATGCATAGCTAACTTGAATACCGAGGTCTTCGCAATATTCTTGGAACGCTGCACTTGTGAATTGGGTTCCATTGTCAGTTATGCTCCGTTCGGAACTCCAAATCTACAGAATATGGACTTCAAGAACTTGATAGCTGATTGCTTATTGATGGTCACAACTGGAGTTGCTTCCGATCGCTTGGTGAACTTGTCGATGGCAACATACAGGAACCTGTATCCTCCGACAGCTTTTGAGAAAGGTCCCAAAATGTCCATACCCCACACTGCGAATGGCTATGTAGGAGGTATCATTTGCAGTGACTGAGCCGGTGTGTGAATTTGTTTTGCATGGAACTGGCACGCTTCACACTTTTTCGCCAACTCGACTGCATCCTAGAGTGTTGTAGGCTAGTAGAAACCATGCTGAAAGGCTTTACCGACCAACGTGTGGGAAGACGTGTGGTTCCCACACTCGCCTCCACGGATCTCTGCGAGGAGATCGCGACCTTCTTCATTTGCAATGCACCGCATTAGGACCCTGTTGGCACCGCATTGGTAGAGATCCCCTTCTATCAGTGTGTATCTTTTAGCCATTCCAACGATCCAGTCACCAGATGCACCGTCTTCAGGAAGGACATTGTCTTCCAAGTAGCTCGAGATCTCCGAGATCCATGCATCAGAGCTAACTTGAGGTTCTGAGTCTTGCGTGTTGGGTTGCTCAGAGCTTCCTGCAGCACCTACGACCCTTGGTGGATACCATGGTAATAGGGCCACCGTGACTGCCAGCTTTGAAGTGCTGGTCTCGCCCCCTTCGCTCAGTTCGGCAGGTTGAGTGGTTGGTCTTGACAATCTTCGGACAAAAACTCCGTCGGGAGTCGGAGCTCCGATTGAAGCTTCTGTTGAGAGTTCATCAGCTTTAGCGTTGTTGAGATGACGGACATGGTAGAGGTCCAGGACGTGGAAGTCTTTTTGGAGCTTTTGGACTTCAAGGAGATAAGCAGCAAGTTGAGAGTTGTTGCAGCTGCATTCACCTTTGACTTGCTTGACAATGAGCTGCAAATCACCCTTCACTAGCATCTGCTTGACACCGTAAGAAAGCGCAACCTTGAGCCTGTAGATGAGAGATTCATACTCCACCCTGTTGTTGGTCGCCTTGAAATCAAGGTGCACCATGTATTTGACCTTCTCCCCGGTTGGAGCAAGGAGAAGGATTCCAGCTTTGACCCCCTGCTTCTGCATGGATCCGTCGAAGTGGAGAGTCCTGTGAGGTTTAGTGAATACCGGGACCTTGGGTTCCGGCTTCTGCTCACTAGGGACCCCAGGATTTGATGGAGAAGGTGTCCACTCTGCCAGGAAATCAGCCAAGACTTGACTCTTGAGAGCTTGTCGCGGCAGGACTTTGAGATCGTATTCTGCCAATTCCGCTGCCCACTTGGTGATGTTCCCAGTAGAGTTGGGATTGTGCAGCATGACACGCAGTGGATAGGAAGTTACCACAGATATCTTGTGGGGTTGCAAGTAGTGATGTAGCTTCCTTGAGGCAATAAGCACTGCGTAAAGCAGCTTATGCACCTCAATGTATCGAGTCTTGGTGTCGTGAAGCAATTCACTGATGAAGTATACTAGGTGTTGTACGGTCTGGACCCTCCCGGAGGGGCCCGAAACTTCTTCTTCATCAACCCGGACCCTTCCGGAGGGGTCCGAACCTTCTTGTTGAGCTTCCCAGACCCTTCCAAAGGGGTCTGAAACTTCTTCTTGTTCAACTCGGACCCTCCCGGACAGGTCCGGATCGTCTTGATCAGCCATGTGAACTCTCTCAGATGAGAGAGGTTGATCCTCTAGCATTTCGCCTTGAAGATCCATGCCTGGGGGATGGGACCCAGACTCGTCTTCAGGTAGCTCGGGACCCTCCCGGAGGGGTCTGGGCCCCTGAACTGGAGATGGCTCCGATCTTTCTGCGAACAGGACCATGCTGACAACCTTCGTAGTTGAAGAAATGTGAAGCAGATGAGGCTTACTAGGGTTCAGAGCTACCAGGATTGGTAGTGTGGTGAGGAGCTATTTAAGCTCTTGGAACACCTTTTCTGCTTCTTCGGAGCAATGGAATGGCCCGGAATTCCTCAAGAGTTTGAAGAAGGGTAGCGCCAATTCTGCTAGTCTCGAGATAAACCGGCTAAGCGAGGATAGACATTCAGTCAGCTTCTGGACATTCTTGATGTGGGCTGGGGACCGCATGTCTTCAATGGCCTTGATCTTCGCCGGGTTTGCCTCAATTCCTCGGTGGGTCACCAAGAATCCGAGGAGCTTCCCAGAGCTAACCCCGAAGACACATTTATTCGGGTTTAGCTTGCGCGCGTGATGCGCAACTTGTCGAAGATGGCTTGCAGGTTGTCAAGGAGTGACTCCTTGTTCTTGACCTTCTCGATGATTTCATCAACGTAAACTTCCACTAAGTCCCTGGTGAGCTCTCCAAATGTTTTGTGCATGGCTCGCGCAAAAGTTGAAGCAACATTTTTGAGACCAAAAGGCATGGCAGTGTAACAATACAGTCCATCTACTGTTATGAAGGCAATATGCTCTTCATCTTCCCTAGACATTTGGATTTTATGGTATCCAGAATATGCATTTAGAAAATATAGTAGCTCACACCCGGAGGTGGAGTCCACTATCTGATCTAGTCTAGGTAGTATGGATCTTTTGGACATGCCTTATTCAAGGTGGTGTAGTCAATACACATCCAAAGCTTCCCGCCAGCCTTGGGTACAACGACTGGGTTTGCCAGCCATCGTGGGTGATGAACCTCCCGGATGAAACCAACTTCGAGCAGCTTCTTGATTTATTGTTGGATGAAGTTTTGCCGCTCGACTGATTGCTTCTGGGGCTTCTGTTGTACTGGACGTGCGTCGGGATAAATCTTCAGGCTGTGCTCAATCTCCTCCCTGGGGATCCCAGGCATTTGTGACGGTTTCCAGGCAAACACGTCAACATTCTCCTCGAGGATGGTGATGAGCGCAAGTTCCTATTTGTTGTCCAGACCTCCCGATATACGGGTAGTCTGGGCTGCATCAGAACCAATTAGAATGACTTTGATGGGAATGTTGGTGTCGCCGCTTGACTGCACGCGTGGTGCAGAGGTTGAGCCTCGGTGATGAGTGCTCGAAGGTTGATCTACTAGCTACTTGCCGGAAGCCCCCTCCTGCGCTGTCGCAAGCGCATGGAGTTCTGCCAGCGTAGTGACTCCCTCAATGTGATCTTCGTGGATCCGGATAACGCTCGAAGGTGTCGGCATCTTCAACACCAAATAGCCGTAGTGAGCTGCGGCCATGAACCTATACAGGGGAGGCCTGCCTAGGATGGCATTGAAGGGCAAGCTGATGTGTGCAATGTCAAAGACCAGCTTCTCGGTCTTGTAGTTCTCCCGAGTCCCGAAGGTCACAGGGAGTGTAATGGATCTGAGTGGGCTGATGGCCCCGGGACCTACCCCAGAGAATGGACATGAGGGGCGAAGGTCCAAGAGTCGGAGCTAGATCTTCGAGAACGCTTCATAGCTCAAGAGGTTGAGCACCGCCCCTCCATCTACTGATACATTGTAGAGATGGACGTTGTTGATGGTTGGGGACACCACCAATGGCAGTTGGCCAGCTCTGATCATGTTCCTAGGGCAGTCTGTAGCATCAAAAGTGTTTGGAGTGTCCATCCACTTTTGATGTGGTTCTGCCTTGGCGGTAGGAGCTGCGACAGCCATCTCACCGCATAGTCTTGAGGACGCGACAGGAAGTGATATCCCAGCACCCTCGATATATGGTGTTGAGGGTCTTCCGAAACTTGTTATCAGAGAAGTCAGAATCATCGCTGACTGTGTTGTATACAACCTTCAGGACCTTCTTGGGGTCCTGGAAGCCTAACTCCATATCAGTCGGAGCTTCGTTGACTTTTTGTTTTCCTTACCGCTGGAGGAAAGGAGCTTCTTCTTAGCGCTTGTTGTAGTGCTCGATAAGGTTTTGGACCTCCCGGCAATCTTCCAGACTATTTTTGTCCATATTGTGGATAATACACCACATCTTTGGACCGCCGCCGTGTTCTGACGAAGGTCGAGGTCGCTTTTTGGGGCCTGGCCCCCGGCCACCTGGAGCTGCAGCTGCTGCAGCAGTAGGTGTGCTGACCGACGGCTTCTTCTTGCTGTCGGACTTTTTTTTTCTTTCCACTACCGAAGGTAGTGGATTCAGCCTTGGAGGACTTTTTGTTAGCCTTCGAAGCTAGCTTGGAGTGCATTTCACGACCCTCTGCAGCCCGGGCGCATTTGTTAGCCAGGCTGTTGAGCTCCATGACACTGGTGACATCTTTCATCGCCAGCTTCTCCAACATCTTCTTATCTCCGACTTCATGTCTGAATGCCACGATGACAGAAGCATTGGAGATGGAAGGGATGGTGTTTCATACTTGAGAAAATCTCTGGATAAAGGACCGCAATGATTCTCCTGACTTTTGCTGTACAGCAAAAAGGTCCAGTTTTGTGCGAGGTCAGGTGTAGGAGCTCTCGAAGTTGGCGGTGAACTGTTGGCATAGCTCTGCCCAGCCGTTGATAGAGTCAGGCGAGGGACTCATGAACCAGGACCTGGCTGTCCCAATCAGAACCACCGAAAAGTAGTTGGCCATCACAGCCTCATTGCCACCCGCCGCAAGAATGGCGGTAGAGTATATCTAGAGAAATTCGATGGGTTGACAGTCTCGTCGAATTTTTCTAGCAGATGATACCGAAACTTCCGAGGCCAGCGGACCATGCGTAGGTGCATGGCCAGGGCTGAGCAGCCGCCCCCTACTCCCATGGGAGGAGGTTTTTCTTGAGCCTCCCGCTTTTCGCGAGCACGCTCGATGTGGACGCGACCGTCTTGCTATTTGTAACGGCAGTCAAGCTCCACCCACAAATCATGCGTCGAGATTCTCGACGCGGTGTGAGTGCAACGCGCCCCGAAGGGCAACGACGTTGCCTGTTGGGACACAACACGTCTCTGGTGTTGTGAAGCTTGTGGACTAAGTCTTCTAGACAAGATCCGACGCTGAGAAGGTGCCTCACTGAAGGGGGAGGACCTTGGTTGCTGAGGCCATCGGCTGCGGGTACAACCAGATGTTCCACATCAGCACGCCACTGCTTCGTCGTAACCTGAGGTGCTCTTGGTGGCGGTGTGCGTTGGAGAAGAGTATGCACAGCAATTAGCGCGTACTCAAGGTTGTTGTGTGTCCACGTAGTGACCGACGCGAGGACCCATCCTGCTATCCAGCATTGTTAGCCAGTGCAGGTGGTGGTGGTGGTGGTGGTGGTGGTACGACGACCGTCGGGACAACAGCACCTGCCGGCTGTTGCACGATGGAGAAATTTCCTCTAGCAAGTAGCTCAGCATTGCCGTTGGATGATCCTGCGGTGGAGTTCACCATCCTGAAATCTCAAGGCGCTCTGCCCCCTACCTGGCACGCCAAATGTCGAAGTGTGCAATAGGCATTTCCCCCGGCACTACTAGATTGTAGCCTGCGGAGGTTCTTGATTGGTTGGGTCGCGCGTGAGATTACGAACAAGACAGTGACACGAGGAGTTTTACGTGGTTCGGGCCGCCTGAGCGTAATACCCTACTCCACGGGATGTGTGTTGTATGTATGAATGCATGGTGCTTGTGAGCATGTGAGCTTCGTTGTGTCTGTACCGTGCGGTGCGGCCCTTTTATAGTCCAAGGACTGACCGTTACATTGTCAGCCTGGCCCGGCATGTGGCCCTGGCGGTTGTTAATTGCCTAATACAAGATTTGTGAATATTAAGTGTAATTAATAGTGTGATAACGCGCCTTAATGGTGGCATTACCGTTGTTAAGGGTCCTCTGATCGTGTGTCATTAATATGGCATTAATGGCATGCACTCAGGTCTTTTAACTGGAGCTTTAACTATCACTTGAATGTCCGCGCCGTTGAAGATCCGCCAGTCTCTTCGTTGCTGTCTCAGGTCCGGAGGCTCGACACGTGTCAGCTCCAGAGCTTCCTGCTGTGGGGAAGTAGGTCCGGTGCCACTATACACGTGGTAGCACCGGAGCTTCCCTGTACTGGGGGTTAGATCCGGGGTCACCAGACACGTGGCAAGACCGGAGCTTCCCTATGAAGGGTGTTAGGTCCGGCCTTGTGTTACACATGGAAGTGCTAGAGCTACCCAAACGAGGGAAGCGGGTTCAGTGTTGTGTAGCATGTGTAGCCTTCGGAGGTCTTCAACTCGGACAGGTGGAACTCCTCAGTTTTTCTTGCGGGATCACGGGGTACCCGGTACGCAGGGTACCGATAGTGTGCCATGGTCATCCTCATCAAATTTGAATTCTCTCCCTTCTTGGATCTTTTCCTTGATTTCTTGGATTTCCCCATCTTCTGTCTAACCTTTTCGGATTTCCTGTTCTAGGGTCAGATTTAACTCCATCATTCTCAAATCATTTATAAACCAAGATGCAACTATTCAATCTCCTTACATAGCTCGGATGGCAACCCCCAAACCGTGAGCTGGTGGCTTACCCCTTTTCTACTCAGGGCGTTGGCCACTACATTGGCCTTTCCTGGATGATAGTTGATTCCCACATCATAATCCTTAATGAGTTCCAACCATCTTCATTGCCTCAAATTCAAATCCATTTGTGTGAATATGTACTTGAGGCTCTTGTGGTCTGTGTAAATCTCACAGCTATGTCCAAGGATGTAATATCTCCATATCTTCAAGGCATGCACTACGGGTGCAAGTTCGAGGTCATGAGTAGGATAATTCTTCACATGTTTCTTCAATTGTATCAATGCATAAGCTACCACTTGACCTTCTTGCATAAGCACACATCCAAGTCCCTGCCTTGATGCATCGCAGTAAATATCAAATCTCTTACTCATGTCTGGCAATAACAAGACTGGTGCGGGTGTCAACCTTTTCTTTAACTCCTCAAAGCTATCTTGACAAGCTTGAGTCCATTGGAACGCCTTCCCCTTCATCAACAATTCAGTCATGGGCTTCGCTATCTTAGAGAAATCCTTGATGAACTGACGGTAATATCCAACCATTTCAAGGAAACTTTGAATTTCCTTCACATTCTGTGGCCACTCTCACTTCAACACATCTCTGACTTTTCCCGGCTCAACCGATACTCCTTCTCCAAAGTTGATATGTTCCAAAAATGACACTTCCCGTAACCAAAACTCGCACTTGCTGAATTTGGCATACAATCGGTGTTCTCACAATTTCTACAATGTGAGCCTCAAATGCTCTTCATGCTCTTCTTCACTTCTTGAGTATATCATAATGTCATCAATGAACAACACGATGAACTTATCCGAGTATTCCATGAAGACCTTATTCATGAGGTAAATGAAGTATGCAGGTGCATTCGTCAATCCAAAAGATATAACGGTGTACTCATAGGATCCATACCGTGTCGGAAAAGTCGTTTTGGTTATGTCCTAAGGTCTAATATTCATTTGAAAGTAACCTGACCTCAAGTCGATTTTGGAGAAAACACAGTCACCCTTCATCTGGTTGAACAAATCCTCTATACGGGGTAACATGTATTTGTTCTAAATCGCCACCTCGTTGAGAGACCTATAGTCCACAAACATCCTATCTGTTCCATCCTTCTTATCTACGAAGAGCACTGGTGCTCCCCACGGTGACGAGCTTGGACGTATAAAACCCTTCTCTAGTTGCTCTTGAATTTGCTTCTTGAGCTCCGCTAACTCCATAGGAGGTAACCTATACGGCCTCTTAGCTATAGGTGCAATTAAAAGTATTAAATCAATGTTTAACTCGATATCACAATCAGGTGGCATACCTGACAACTCATTCGGAAACACATCCGAAAACTCGCACACCACTAGAATCTCCTCTAATATTGCACCGTTCGCTTGATTCAGTACCGCCTTCTCGGTTATGGGTTGAGATGCTTCAAACTCTATGTTGATGCCATCATCATTTGTCAATTGCACCGTCTTTGTGGCACACTGAATTACGCCATGGTGCTTCTGTAACCAATCCATTCCAAGTATTTTGTCCAGCCCTTGTGAATCCAAAACAATGAGGTTGGCGACGAAGTCTACCCCCCTTATTTTAGGGCTTACTTTTGGACATATTATATTTGTTCTCATCCTCTATGTAGCTTCGTCTAAACTAGCGAATCTTCTAGTTGTGTTCATCTTCCATTGAAGTAGAGGCCGAACAAGATAGAAAGAGAGATAAAATGAATCCCGTGTTCATTGCCCCTCTTTTGATTTCTGCACTGTTTTTACCTTTTTGTGACTATCTAGGGATTTACCTTCATCTACTTGTTCTAGCACATTTTAGATCTTGCTTCATACTCTATACTGCTTCTAGAACTTCTAGGGTGCATTTTGTTTCATAAAAGTTGTGAAAAATCCTTCCTTTGATCAAGTCCTGCGCAGAAGCTCGGACTTATCCGACTTCTGTTAGACTTGTTCGAGCTTTGTTGGACAAGCCCAGGCCCAACACGGACTTATCCGAAACTTGGGATCAGGATAGAGTTTAATTTATCGCATAATTCTTTGAATTTCCTATTCACCCCCTCTAGGCCACCTTTAAATTGGTATGAAAGCAGGTTTCTCCGTGAAGAGCTTAACCGCTTGGAGATTAGATGGCCAACACCTCCGGAAGCGCTCCAAGAATACTGTGAAGACCTCGACATCCAAATCTGCCACGCGCCCGTCGCGCATTCAGAAAGAAATGGACATGTCGAGAGGGCTAATGCTGAGATACTTAGAGGACTCAAGACACGCACCTATGCAAGCTTGGAAAAGCATGGTGCAAAGTGGATTGACGAGCTTCCGTGCGCACTGTGGGCTAGCCGGACATCACCCAGTCAGACCATAGGGGAAACACTCTTTTTCCTAGTGTATGGGGCGGAGGCCGTCATCCCCGTAGAGATTACCATAGGCTCCCCCCGTGTCTAGGCATACAACAAAACCGTGCAGGACCAGATCCATCGCGAAGACATCGACGTCATTGGCAAGCAGCTGTTTGAAATGCGCAATACTGCCAAGCGCTCCAGCGCTACCACCAGCGGTTCGTGCAGAGTAAGCAGTTGGAGGTGGGTGACCTGGTGCTATTGCGCATACTTCTAGTAGAGGGGCAAACAAGCTCTCCCCCAGCTGGGAAGGCCCCTTCTGAGTAACACAAGTGTGTCGTCCCGGGTGCGTCCGCCTACCCACAAAGAATGGGACACCACTACCCAACCCTTGGAACATAGAACACCTCCGTAAGTTTTACCCTTAGCTGAGTGGTAGGACAGTTCTCGTTTCTCGGTAAAAGGTGTCATAGTGACTAGGAGTAGCGCTCAGAACAACCAAGCTCCAAAGGCATCGGTCAAGGGTGTCCAACCTGCTTAGCTTGGTCCTGCACCCTAAGCGTGTACACTCTGCCTCCCTGTCGCTTGGAGTGGGTCACTAACTTTTTTGTAAAGCTTGTCTCCTCCTATGAAATGCCATGTGCTGGAAGAATTCTATCCTACCCTATTCTTAACCTTGCTCATTAAATTATGCTTTAATTTTAGGTTCCTAAAATTATGCTTATTTTCCCATATCGTCTCCATATGTGCGGTCACATTTCCCTCATCTCGCCCCTAGTTGGAGTCATGCTATAATGCTACAGACGGGTCCGCCTGAGGTACATGTGTTCTATCCGGGGTCCCTTGGTCATTTCCTTGCTCGGGTCCTATGGCGCTGAATGGTTCTCTCCCCTGAAAGGCTAACGCCCGTGAGACCGGTCCAGGCTGTACAACTTGCTTAGCCTGGTCTTGCACCATAAGCGTGTACACTTTGCCTCCCCAGCGCCACAGCTAAGTATAGGGGGTCGGACGACACATACCCCTGAGCAAGGCAGTAACCATGCCCCAGATGTTGTCGCACTGAATTACCCATGCCCCATACCCCGGCTAAGGACCGCAAGACATAACGAAACTAAGAGTTGGGATTGTGATCGGCGAGAAAAATTATTTTTTGTTTGTCATGACTATGCAGGTCCTAGCATACATCTCTCAGCGAGCTCCAGCGCCTCCCAAGGTGCCCGCCGACTTCATTTCTTCAGGCTCCAGTGCCTCCCAGAGGGCCCGCCAGCGTTGTTTCCCCAGGATCAGACACCTGCCAGGGGGCCCACCATCGACGTACTTCGCGTTGAAGGTGGGCGCTCCCAGACCTCAAGCTCAGGGATCCCCCTGGGGGCCTTAGTCGATGTCCTGTGACTACATGGTAGGTGTGCCCCAAACTATTGGCCATGCCTACTAGGGGGCCACTATGGGGGTCTACATGTAGGACACAGGGGTTACTGTGGTGGTCAATGAGGGCTGAAGCGACCGACTACAGGCCTCAAGCGAACGACTTCGGCAGAGTTTTTTCTCAGGTCCTTGCGCTGCTATAGACCCGTGGGGAATGACTACATTAAGCTGCAAGATCGTTGGCGAAGTTTTTTCGGGTCCTTGCCAGCAAGTGGAGCAAAGTTTTGCTTCGGGTCCTTGCGCTGCTAAGGACCGGGGAAAAAGCTATGAAGTCAAGATCGACATGCAATTCATCAAGTTATTTACAAATAGAGATACAAAGACACCTAGATGATACAAAGGCTAGGCAGGACTCATAAGGATCCTCGGCCTGATGCTAGACCGCGCGACTATGAGCTTGGGGATGTCCTCAACTTCGGACCTGGCCGCATCCTCTGTCTCCATAACATGGCCGTGGACTACTGGCTCGAGGGAGGTGTTGGGGTCCCAGCTCCGAAGGCACATCAGCACATGCTCTGCCACCTTCTCACCCAGGACCTTCCCCTCGCTCTCCAGCTGGAAGCCGATGACCGTCACCAGAGCCTGCATCTTGGCGCCAACGGAGTCAAGTATGGGGAACACCTGGCTCACCTCCCGTGCCGGTTCCACCGAGCGCACAGAACTGAAGCTGAGGGGCGTCAGCACCCTCATGGTGCAGCCTAGGAAGTCCTAGACTTTCCACACCTCGGCCACGCGTGAAGCCTGGAGCTCCTCCACCCTCTGTCGCGTTGTTGCCAACTCCTTCAGTCCCCTCTCAGATAATCGCCTCTCCTTCTTGGCTAGCGCTTTCTCCCTGGCATCCAGCTTCAAAGCACGGCGCTCCAGGGAGGACTTCTAGAAGGAGTCGGCAAGATCGCGCTCGAGGACGTCCTGGCACCCGTTACCCAAGCGCTCCCGCTCCGTTGCCAACACTGCCTCGTGGCGGTCAAGGTCGTTGGCACAGGAATTCAAGTCGACTCGGTCTAGATGGAGTTTTTGGGAGGCCTCCTCCTCCTGCTCCTGCAATCCTTATTCGCGCTTGAAGATGGCAACCTCACGACGGGTGAGTTCTGCCTGCAGGTCCTAGCAAGTGTCAACATAAGCGTTGGTGACGGCGTGGACATCCTCGGCCTCTTTCAAGAGCGCTCAGGACTTTGCGTCGAGCATCCTGGTGAGGACCCGCTCCTTCTCGAGCATATGCTCCTCCTCCGCAGGTTCTCCCGCCTTCGCTTTGCCTTCTCCAGCGCATCCTGGATGCGGAACTTCAGCAAGGTGGCGCAACCATGGAGGCACTGTTGCTCTGTCTGCAGGTTCTCCCACTCCTGGTCAAGCGCGTGTTACACTTGACGGAGGCTGGAGTGTGCCACACCAGTGGCCTTGGAAAGGGATATTAGGTTCGACATTGCCAAGGAGGGGTTCCCCATAACCGTCTTCTCCTCATTGTCCACCGAAGTCAACACCTACAAAGCCAGGGACATTCCAGTTGAAGGCCCTAAATGAACCGTGTCGCCTCCTCGCGCAGCCACATCCGCTAACGCGATAGCCTCAGAGGCTGGAGGGTTAGCATCCTGGGCTAGCTCAGCCATTGCCTGTAGAACTGGCTTAGGTGCTGCCTCCGGCACTGAGCTTTTGACACCGCTGAGTGCAAGAGCGCCCTAGTCCGTGGGACGCTATGAAGAATGCGTTGTTCCAGGCTCCATTGCTAGAGCCGTACTTGGCGATGCTTCTGGAGCAGGGCCTTGAGCGCCGCTGGTCAGAGCCGCATCATCACCGGGGACAACTGTGTCTACGAGTGCGCTGGTCTCGGATGCTAAAGGGTTGGCATTCTGGGCTGGCTCGTGGGCTGGTCCCGATGCTGGACCTCCGGCACCACATGAGGCTGGAACGCTTTGCCCTGCTCTCTGCTTCAGAGAAGGCATCGCACCCGCTTGCGACGTCCTACAGACTAGGAACTAGAACCAATCAGACAAAGAATTATTATAATGAAGGTAGAACACTCAGCGAGCATGCCATACCAAGGTGCCTGGTAGGTCCAGCTGGCGTGGAGCCGTTTTAGCAGACGGTCGGAGCTACCCGACCCTGCCGCTGAACTGGATCACCCCACTGCTGGCTTTAGGATCATAGGTACGGTGCGCGTCTCCTCTGCGTCCGTTGATGCAGTTTCGGCTACAGCACCGGCGGAGCCACCACCAGCGCGCTTCACCGAACCCGCGATAGGATTGCTCACGGCGCAAGGCTCCTTGGCCTTGGGTTGTGAAATGGGAGTTGATTCTGCCGGTGTAGACCCAGATGCTGCACCCTTGGAGCTGCCACCAGCGCCCTTTGTCAGACCCGTGGCAGGTTGCTCGCGACCCGTGGCTCCTTAGCCTTGGGCTGGACGACGGGGGCTGCTTCCACTGATGCGAGCCAAGCTCCAACACCAGCAGAGTCGTCATTGATGTCAATCACCTGGCCCTCTACCTCATTGACCCTTGGTTGCACGATGGGGGCCCTGTCCTTGCGCGTCATCCTCTTCCCCTTCTGTGTAGGGAAGACGGGCTGCTGGCTTGAAGTGTCAGTGCCCTTCGGCGGAGAGTGGGGGCGCACCTTCGCAGCGGGCTCGGAGGCTATCACCTTCCCCTTTCCCTTGTCGAGCTGTGAGGCAGGCACAGACCCCTGCTGGCCAGCAGGCACAGATCCCTACTAGCTGGCATGTACCAACCCTTGCTGGCTCTCGGTGCTGTCTGACTCGGGGATGATCACGTCTCGAAACGCATCTCCAACTTGCCGCACAACAATGTCGAGATTGTCCAGGATTAGTATCTCCTTCAACAACTTCGCCCTCAATGCCTGGTCCATGAAGAGCATTAGGCAAGCCGGTGGCGGGGTGACAAGATTGTCATTCACCAGGCCAGAGCTCACTTTCGCCAGCATCCAGCCCACCACCTTCATACTTGGGCTTGACCCGCTCTCGCGTTCCAGACGGGTAACGTCTTGCTCTCCAGTGTACGCCCAGGACGAGCAAGTGAGCTGCAGGAGAGGAGCAATGTGGCGGGCCAAGAAGTCCGGCACCATAAGCGAGGTCAGACCCTTCTCTGCCAAGAACTGGATCTCGCCAGCACCAGGGCATACTTCTTCTGTAGCTTCGGAAACTCCCCCTAGAAAGCGCGTGCAAGATTTAAGAGCACGTGAAAAGCTACCAAATGGGGGTGAATGGTAGATTAAAATTTTTTTAGCGGAAGCAACAAAAACCCCTCGACAGAAAAATCAATCAAATAAGAAAAATGCATGTGCATCTGTTCTAAACGTGATTAATCGTGAGAAAACAAGTATAGATTGTGAAGAATCAAGTCATGAAGATGTCAATAATCCCATGAAACCATCGAGAAAAACTCAAGTTGTGATCGAAAGATCGAACAAGGGTAAATTTGGTCTACCAGAGTAAAAAAAGGAGACCTGCAATACTGCAAAGAAACTCGTGTAGATCAGAAACAAAAAATCCAATGACCGTCAAACTACAACAGATGATATACTATTGAGTTGTGAAGACAACACAAAAATAATCTTGTCAATTGGATCTGTAAAACTCGATTTATGATCAAAGCACCAAGCCAACATTGTGCTGTCCAAAAACTCGACGAGTAAGACTTGACAAAAACAATTCAGATGAACAAGACAAAAAACTCCTATAAATAGAAATTTTATTGATCAAAACACAAGAGGAACAACCAAAAGTCATCTAACCATGAGCTCTGACCTCCCATGCTTATATAACCAGCCCTAAGGCCAACCCAATCTTAACTAGGACTCTAATCCTACTCAGTTTCAACCAAAACTTTTCATAGCTGCTCAAGACTCTTCCATATGCAGATTGAAGCTTAAGACTTCCAAACACCATAGAAACATCCTAAACATTCCTAAAACAACTCAACTTTGTGACCCACACGAAATCTAACCAAGACTAACCCAAATCTTTCCATATTTGAGCCATAACTGACTCAGCCGCAGCCTGAGTCCATAATTCAGCCCGTTGGACCTTTCCGGCCACATCTTCACGTCCACTTCTCTTCATCACGCCTTGGAACATTGTTGCCACATCCATGAACCCCTTGCACACATGCAAATACCTTCCAACAACATACATGATACCTTCATATGCATTGTTCTTGACCCAAACATGTTGCGTGACCTCCCAATCAACTCAACCACAATTCCTCCCGAACTTAGTTGTTGAACCTCACCTTATCCCTAAGACTAGTTCAACAGATCTCCATCACCAGCCATGTCTTGACCTCAAGCAACACCTGCACATGAATAAACAACAAATCTTTGCAAGCCCAAGTCCTCGACTTAGACTCTTGTTAGTCCCAAAACCACAACACCTTACGTGAGCACGTCACATAAGCATGTTGCAAACCACAATAATGTTTAACCACCATAATTAGCTATAACACATAAAAACTTAGTAAAAGAATACTCAGCAAACTTCCCTATCAGCGAAAAGCAAGTTCGAGACATTGCAAATGAAAACATAATAGTTGCATGAATATTTCAGCAAATGAAAGATCGGACAGTCCAAATCAGCCACTATGCAATGTACAAGAAAAGTTCGGACACTCCAAAGCATTAAGTCACATGTAACTCATGCGAGCGAAGTTCAGACAATGCGAAACGTAAAACATGCACAATTCACTTGCGCTAAAAGTTCGGACACTCCGAACCCATCAAGGGTAATGTTACTCCCCAAAAACATATTAGAAAGTTTGGACAGTCCAAAACTATCAAAGGTAACGTTACTCCCAAAACTTTGAATGGAAACCTTCAATTTTATTCCAATTGCCGATGTATTCAGAACACATAGGTCTCATGGTGCTTAGTGGCTGGAGCTTCGGTAGGCAAATCTAAGCGGTCATGGACGTCGGCCTTCATGATCACCCAATCGTCCCTCCAATGCTCCCACTTGGCAGGGTTGAAAGACGCGGTGTACTTGGACGAAGTATTGCCTCAGTGCTAGAAGTAGTTGGCCCCCAGCTGGCTTGCGCTCCTCCTGGAGGACCTCAGCACGAAGAAGAATCAGAACAGCTTCGCTAACGATCAAACGCCCATGAACATTTTGCAAAGGTGGACGAAGACCGCCACCAGAGCGAAGGAGTTCGGAATGATGCAGTTGGAGGTCGCAAACCTCCAAAAGCGTGAGGAAGAAGGAGGATTCCAGGAACACAAATCCAGCCAGCAAGTACGAAGTGAAGAGGATGATCTCGCCGTGTTGCAAGTCGAAGAGCATGATAGACCCAAAATGGATCCTTCGTTGCTCCTTGTTCGTGTAAAATCCCAAATTTCCATAATTCAAAGTTCAGTTAGGACAAAATTTTGAATGATAAAAAGAATTAAAAAGGAAATGAGAAAACAAATTAATTCAAACTCCCAATGAGGGAATTCAAGAAAATAAACTTAGCTAATGTTCAAATGAAGTTAACATGAAGATTTGAGTTGACCAATGGATTCCAAATAGCATCCCTGCAAAGTTTCATAATTTTTGAAGCAAGTTTTCTATTTAATTCAATAGCTTCATTGAATTCAACTCAAATTCAAAATTGAATTCAATTGAAACTTTGTCAAATCAACAATCTGATTTTAGAATCAATTTCTACACCTTCAAATTAGTCCACCATAAAATTTCTAGGAATTTTGGGCACAAGTAGGTGGGATATTTCAGTGTCCAGAGAAGATAGAGATGAAGGGAGAGGTGGGACCCATTGGTCAGTCAATCAAATACGTGTACCGCCTCTCTCGGTTCTCACCGTGGCGCCAGCTCCCGACATGCAAGTGACACCAAGCTGCTTGCCTATCTGCTTTGACTCCAGCTGCCTACAACCCACCCCAGGCTCCTCCTTATCATCTCCTCAGCCCCCAAGTCGAGTTCTTCCTCCTTATTTCGTCCCTGGCGCAGAAACTTCACTCCCGACAAGTTCTTCCCCTCTCCCTCGAAATCCGGCAAGGATCATCGGTATGGCTCTAGTTTCTTCGCTCTGGATTACTCCTCATCCTTTTGCGCAGCCCCCTGAGTAGTTTTGGTGCATGCCAGAGCCTTCCCATTGACGAACTTGAAGATTTTCGAGCCGCCGGCATGCTCCCCTGTTTTGCCGCCTCTATGCAACCGTGGCGCCGCCAATCTAGACCAAGTCATGAGCTGATCCCAACAACTAAAAGAAGCACTTGTCCACCCTCTTGATCAAGGTGAAAACCCCATCCACTTTCATTCCTCCTCGAAGTAGAAATTCCATTTTTCCTTTCGGCCTAGTCCAAGCGATGATGCTAGGTTTCGCGTTTAATTCAGTTTGTACATGCAAACATTTTTCAATCCAGTTAAGGATTAGGTACTAGACCTCCATACGCTGCTAAAGACTAAAAATCAGAGCAACCCATCGAGGAATTTAGTCGAGAATCGAGTTTTCGTAGCCGCCTTTGTAAAACTCCGACGGCTCATCGGCGAACTCAACATTGCCGAACTTTCCACTCAATTTTCGTCCCATATCCATCTTCTCCATGCTTCCATGAAGCTTCCCTAAGTCTTCCCGATCGGTTTGGCCCACCGTGGGGCTCGACTGACATGGCCGAAACCCTAATCGTCGCCGCCGCCGTCGCACCGCCATCTTCGGCCGCCAATCGCTGTCCGGAGCTTCACCATTGTGTTCCTCATCTGATTTTAGGTGAGGGCGGTGAGGGTGGAGTGCCGCCATGCCCTGGAATAGGCTGCGGCGAGGGGCCGCCATTGGGTGCTGCCACGCGCCGCGCCTGAGCGCTGCTGGCGCGAGGTAGGCGACGACCAGGTGGGTCTCGATCGTCAGTCAAAGAACGCGCGCGCTTGGATCAGCTGTGGCCGAGGATCGCGTGCGGCTATGCGGAATAAAATTGTGGCCCCCTGTGTTGCTTCAACCCGATTGGTCCATTTTAAATCCTGTGTGCCCAGCCCTTTATTCAAATATTTCCCATGTGAATTGTATTCTAGAAATTACTCCAACTTGAAAAATCCATATCTCCTAGGATACTTGTCCAAAAATTCCCAAATAATTTTTTTTTAGAACCAACGTGAAGAATAGTTGCCAGTGGCGCACTTGGATTTGTATGAAAGTCCATAGCAATTTCTCCATAATTCAAATAAGCAAAATGCTTATAGAATTAATTCCTATAGTTCTGTTCGTTGGAAAATTACCAAATTTTCCCACTACCTTCACTTGAATATCCTTGAACTCCAGTAAGAATTCCAGGGTCATTAGACTTTATTTACATGGTCTGATCACCTGTGTATTCTCGATGCACATAAAAATAGTCAAATTCACTTAGAATTTGTACAGAAACTTGTGCATGCTTCTAAATTGAATATTGCTTAGTAGAAAGCTTCAAAATTTGTCAATCCAACTTTGTCGGTTTGCTATTTATCCACACTAAATATAAATACAACCCAATCTTCATGAAAATCCCTAGATTTTCCTATAGTGCCCTTTAAAGCAAAATATAGTTTGATTTTTATCTGATGATTCACTTCATAGAAAAATATGAAATTTTGTAAAAATGTTTTTTAGTAAGTTTATGAATTGCTATAAATTTTTAGCTTCATTGGACTTTATTAACCTAGTTCAATCTGAAGGTTTTCCTAACTAGTCATAGAATGCCCCGAAAACACCAGAAACATTTCAGTAAATTATCCAGACTTGTAAATTCAATATATCACAGTAGGATGCTTAGAAAGTTATGACACCAAGTTTGTTGAGTCACTTTTTACCTCATATAAATAGAACACCAACTTTTGGCCATGTCAAAGCTACAGTTTATTCCTCAAAATTCTGGGAAGTGTTTAGATTCATTGAATTTTATACAACTGTAACTTCATTGGATTGGTCCCAATCTTGGCCAGAAGCTCACCCATAGTACCTAGTGTCTCCTGTAAAAATTCTAGAACCATTAGGGTTAAATTAATATACTTAACTGTCATCTTTCTATTAAGTTATATCATAATACCGATATTGATTAACTTGCATATCAATTAGTTGCCGAGCTCAAGAGGACTCCGGAGCTACTTGAAGTGACCCCTCTAGAGATTAACTTTGTTACCGTCTCGCAACCAGGCAAGCTCCGGTTTGAAGCACTATTACAAAATTTTGATTTGTATCACCTATGTCTAGGGTAAGTTATGTGCATTAGGGCTAAGGTGATTGAAAATCCACTTGCATGAACAGATCACCCTATCGAGTATTTGGTTAGTTATTAAGTCATCGTGTGGAATATTCTATGCTAAATGTTGTATAGGATTCGGTAGAAGTCGAGTAGTTGGAATCTACTCGCATGGCTAGGACTTTTTCACACGGATTGGTTCAAAGAAATGGTGTAGTAATCTGGATATGAGACCGGGCAGGGGCGTAGGATGCAGCAAGATGTGGTCTTGGGTGCGTAGCCCTGCCTATGTCGTTTAAGGACCGATTCGTATGCCGCCCTGCTGAGCAAGTTTGAACTGCACTGGAGTCATACTGAATATATGGGGTCTAGGTAACCGACGTACCTTGGGAAGCTTTTGTTGAGACTTTTTCGATCGCCTCAGGCTTTCGGCCGCAGCACAGTAGACAGAAACTCGCTCACGACATCTTCACAGTGGAAGGGTGCACCGTGAGTGGGAATAATGTCCTATACGATTGAATCGATTCAACTTGGGTAGAACTTGAGAAAGGTGGCTGCGTACGATGTCCGTGGAGTGTACTGATGTGACTTCCAGTACCGGCGTACGTGTCGTGAAGTCCGGGTATCATTGATTCGAATCACCGTCCCTTGCGGATATGAGTACTACTTGTTCACTGAGTTGTGACGTAGTAATACTTGCACTTGAGATGAGAATTAATTGCTTCTGTTATGAACATTATATTATCATGGTTTTTATGTTGTATGTATTAGTTTAGTGCTCACTAAATTTATTTTTCTACCTTGGGCATGCAACATTGTGATGAAGCGTTTCTTGTTTGATTGTGGAGTTATGATGTTGCCCCACACAAGGCTTAAGCTTCTTCTATAAATCTGAAAATAAGGACCCACATTTAGGCGAGTCCATTATGCAAATCTGCCATCCTATGTTTATGTCTTTACCCTTATGTAGAGTTTCATGTTTAGGTGAGATAGTTACGTCTTGCTGAGCCTTCATGCTCACGGTTGCTATATGAGTTGTTTTCCAGGTATTAACCTCTGTGCTTATGCTTATGGTTGTCTGATGAGACTCGGGACTCTTCGAGTGATATACTCATGTGGTAACCATGCCGCTGCTGTTTGATCTTCGTGGCTAGTGAGGAGCGTCCGTGGGCTGGACGACTTCTCTTTTGCTTATTAGACTTGAGTACGAGAGTTGTAATCTTATCCTCCGTTGTAGTTTATTTTTATATAAACTATTTGTAAACTGAACATCTTTGTAAATTTTAGCAAACGATTTATGTAATGCGTGTTCCTTTACATGTGTGTTGTTGGGTGTCGCATCGCACGGCACCACCCAATGCGATTCCTAGGAAGTGTGAACTCTGGTCCCCACAGTTTGCATGCTAGCCGAACAGCCGCCTCACCTGCTTTAGATCCTTGCCTGTTTTCAAGACGAGGCGGACGCAGGCTGGATGCCATCAGAGCAAGTGGTGAACTGGATCTAGGAGAAAGCTGAGAGCTTGGGCACAAAGGAGGAAGTTGGAGAGTTCGGGCGCAATGGAGTTCGAGCACAAAGGATCCCTTTACCCACTTCTGCGATGCTTGGAAAGACATCGTGCGCAGCGCCCGGTCCGGTTACACCCTACGCAACCCACGTCACCAATGACAAGAGGGACCCTGGTCACCTGTCAGGCAGCGTGGGCCGACTGGGCGGTAACTTAAACTGGCAACTTGAACAGTCCTCCAGAAAGCTACACGGAGGAAGTGCAATAGTCGCATCGGGAACCGTCATGGTTAAATCCCCGAATTGAGCAAAGATCACGTCGCCATGACCCGTCAACCAGGTACACCCATGTGTCCGTGACATCAGGGGCGCATCGCCCCTCCAACTGCCGAAATACAAGATCTAAAGGGCCGCACGGGAAGTCAAGATGAAGGCCCCACTTGCAGGATCGTCGCCTCCCTCGAGGTAGGCTCGGGGGCCACTATCGGTACCCTGCATACCGGATACCCCCGCGCACAAGCATAAAACAGCTCCAGACACTGCCTCCTTACTTAGGCGAGCCCTGGTGCTGCAACGTGTCCAGCGGATCCAAACCCTGCCTCTCCATAGAGGCAGGCTCCAGCATCGCCATGTCTCCTGCAGCTCCGAACTTGGACTCCCCGCTAAGGCGGGCTTTGGTGCTGCCACGTGTCCAGCGGGTCCGGACCCTGCCTCTCCACTGAGGCATGCTCCGGCACCACCACGTGTCCGGCTGCTCTAGACTTAGCCTCTCTGCAAAGGTGGCTTCGGTGCTGCCATGTGTCCAGTGGCCTTGGGCCCTACCTCTCCACAGAGGCGGGCTCTGGCACCGCCATGTGTCCTGCAGCTCTGGACTCAGCCTCCCCGCAGAGGGCGGGCTCCTGTGCTGCCATGTGTCCTGCGGTCTACTATGGGCGGTAGGTCTCAAGAGTAAAGGGAGTTATGCCCTGTCCGATACACATTTAAGACTCACGCATTCCCAAGGCACACGACGCGCAGCACACGCCTCTGTCAGGTGCTCCAGTGCCAAGTTAGGTCGCAGTGATGGTGCAATAGTACAGCGTTGTGCGTCTAGCAGAGTAGGCACATCGATGTGACAGGATGGGCATTCTCCATCGTCATCAACATTTATGCTTAGCCACTGGAGGTTCGACGCGACAAGACGGCGAGCCGTAAAGCCATTGTGAGAAGATACTATAGGTAATCATAAGTACTATAGAATATGTATAGGGTACAAATCATTCCGGGGCCACTTGTTGGCCCCTGGTCTTTGTGTAACTGTCCGCCCTTGGACTATAAAGGATCGGGCAGCGACCAACAGAGACAACCTTCATTCATACACTCACAAGCTCAGTTAGACACAAGCATTCAAACTCACACGGGCGAGAGCAATACAACAGACTCCCGTGGACGTAGGATATTATGCTCCGACAGCCCGAACAACGTAAATCCTCGTGTTCACCATCTCTATCTTTCTCAACTGCTTCAGCAGGATTAGCCCCTCCAAACAACAATTCTCCGCAGATTGCTCTAGTACCGATATTGGGGGAAGTGTCATATCCACACTTCGACCATTTCATTGTAAATTGTCCATACGAGAAGGAGGATGACTAGAAGAAGAAGAAAGAAGAGAAGAAGCCTCAAGAGAAGTTCTTCTAGAAGAAGAAAACTCAAGGCCGAGCACAAATCGGCAAGGACTGGGACTCCAACAATGAGTCCTCCTCCGAAGACGATGAAGATATGGCAAATGTCGCCATCAAGAAGCCAACCATGAAGAAGTCACTCTTGCCCAATGCGGGAGCTTTGAAGACTTCAAATCACATTTGTCTGATGGCTAAGGAGGGCAAGAGAAAGGTAAATCTAAAACTTCTTCCTTGCAATCTCTTAAGGATGATGACTTTAATAGTGCTAGTGAAAATAAATACATGTTTAAAGGATTACATAAAAGTGTTGTTGCTTGAATGAAATTGCTTTCCGATGAAATATTTGATGAGGAACTTCTTAATGAAAAAGAGGAGTTGATCTTCCTAGAGAAGCAATGAAATCTTGACATTGAGAAGCTTCTAGAGCTTGAGAGGAAGATGAGTAAATAGCTTGAACTTGTCAAGAGCAAGGAGACTTGTGTTAGTCTCAAGCGTGAAAATGTTGTACTCCAAGAAAACCTTGTGAGTTTGACTAAAACTCACAAGAGTCTTGAAGAACAATTCAACACTCTCAAGTCAAGTATCTCTACCTCCTACTCCTCAAAGGGGTCATCCTCATCAAATATGGAATCAAATGCTAAAATATGCAATTGTGCTAATTTTGTTCAAAAGTTGAAAAATAAGTATAAAGAGGCAAAGGGCAAACGCACTCCAAAGAGTGGCATCTTTGAGAAGGAGAAGATCAAATATGCACTTAGTGCATATTCGATCTCAAGATCTCATTTTGTCGAGGATGGCATTGGTTATTGAAAGGGAGGAAAGAAAAATGCTAGACTCCACAAGAATAACAAGGAGTTTGTCACCTTTTTCAAAGAAATCTCATATCAACCCAAGAACAACACTCATGTATCCACCTCACATGGAAATGCTAAAACTGAAAAGAATGCAAAAAATTCCAAACATGCTAACTCTAATTTTTTTCATGACTTTTATGCATCTTATGTAGTCATGAAAAGCATGTTTGTATATGTGTATGCTAAATATGTAGAGCCACACCACAAGAGTTCCAAATATTGTGTGTGGGTGCCAAAATGTCTTGTGACTAACATCAAAGGACCCAACCTAGTTTGGGTACCTAAAGCAAAAGCCTAACTTGTTTTGTAGGCATACTCCTCTGATGGCTCAAAATGGGTACTCGATAGCGGGTCCATGAATCACATGACTGGAGAGAGGAAGATGTTCATTGAGTATGAGGAGAACGATGATCCAAGCAAGGGCATCTATATTGGCGATAATATCCAAGGTAGAGTCCTCGGTGTCGGTAAAATTGTCATTTCTCCTCAACACTCTCTTTCACATGTTTTGCATGTTGACTCTCTTGATTATAACCTATTGTTCATATCTCATCTATGTGAGAAGGGTTATAATTGCTTATTCACTAATGAGGTTATGTCATTCTCAAGAAGGAGCGATAACTCAATTGCATTCAACGTGTGTTGAAGGGCAATCTTTATCTTGTCGACTTCACCACAAATAAAGCCCAACTTTACACATGCTTGATGGCAAAGACTAACATGGGGTGGCTTTGGCATAGAAGGCTAGCCCATGTTGGTATGAGGAATTTGCAAAAACTTCTAAAAGGCGATCACATCCGTGGACGAAAGAATGTTGTCTTTGAGAAAGATAGGCCATATAGCTCATGTCATGTCTAGAAGCAAGTTGGAGCCTCCATCCCACCAAGAATGTGATCAAGACATCAACAGCGCTAGAGATGCTCCACATGGACCTCTTCGGTCCCATTGCTTATATAAGCATTGGCGGTAACAAATATGGACTAGTCATTATTGATGATTTTTCTCGCTTCACTTGAGTATTTTTCTTGCATGACAAAGGTGAAACACAAGGTGTCCTCAAGAGATTCTTGAGGACAGATCAAAATGAGTTCTCCTTGAGGGTTAAGAAGATTAGAAGTGAGAATGACATCGAATTCAAGAATACTCAAGTGGAAGAATACTTGGGCGAGGAGAGCATCAAGCATGAGTTTTCAGCACCCTAGTCCCCCGAACAAAATGGGGTGGCCGGAAGAACCGCACACTCATAGATATGTCAAGAACCATACTTGATGAATACAAGAATTCCAATAGGTTTTGGGCAGAAGCGATCAGCACGCTTGCCATGCCGCAAACCAACTCTACCTCCATCGTCTATTGAAGAAAACTTTGTATGAGCTTCTCACCGATAACAAACCCAATATCTCATACTTTTGAGTTTCTGTAGTAAATTCTATATTCTCAACAAGAAGCCTAGGACTTCGAAGTTCGCTTCAAAATCCAATGAAGGTTTCTTACTTGGTTATGACTCAAACACCTACCCCTACTGTGTCTTCAACAAAACCTCCAAGTGTGTTGAAATAACACATGACGTGGTGTTTGATGGGACTAATAGCTCCCAAGTGGAGCAAGTTGATCAATGTATGCTAGATGAGGAGGAGGCACCACATGTTGCATTGAAGAAGATGGCACTTGGCGACATTAGACCTCAAGAAGAGCCAAGTCCAAGTGATCGATCCCCATCACAATTGGAGCCTCCAACTCAAGAACAAGCACAACCTTCCCAAGATCAATACCACCTAGTGCAAGAAGAGGAGAATCAAGATGGTAGCACTGATCAATGGGGAGATGAAGGACAAGATGATGAAGTTGATTCAAGACCTCAAGTCCCACATCTACGAGTTCACCAAAGTGTTCAACAGGATCATCCCGTTGACAACATACTTGGAGACATCTCCAAGGGGGTAACAACTCAATCTCGTATAGTCAATTTTTGTGCACATTACTCTTTTGTGTCTTCTTTGGAACCCTACAAGGTAGAATATGCACTATGAGATCCAGATTGGGCAATGGATATGCAAGAAGATTTTAACAACTTCAAGAGCAATCAAGTGCGAGAGCTCGTGAAGAGACCCCATGCCAATGTGGTAGGCACCAAGTGGGTGTTCCGCAACAAGCAAGATGAACACAGCGTGGTGACAAGAAACAAGGCATGACTTGTTGCAAAAATCTATGCACAAGTCGAAGGTTTGAATTTCGATAAAACCTTTGCTCCTGTAGCTAAGCTTGAATCTATTCACATTCTTTTAGCCTATGTTACTCACCATGATTTCAAGTTATATCAAATGTATGTGAAAAGTGTCTTTCTCAACGAACCAATCAAGGAGGAGGTGTATGTGGACCAACCACCCGGGTTCGAAGACAATGAGTATCCTAACCATGCCATTTAAATTACATAAAGCTCTCTAGGGCCTCAAACAAGCTCCTAGAGCTTGGTATGAGTGCCTTAGAGATTTTCTCATTAATAATGGTTTTAAAATAGTAAAAGTTGGTTACACTCTCTTTACTAAGCATGTCGATAATGATCTCTTTGTATGCCAAATATATGTTGTTGACATTATATTTGGTTATACTAACAAATCTTATTGTGGTGAGTTGTGCAAGAATATGACCGATAGGTTTGAGATTCAATGATGGGAGAGTTGAAGTTCTTTCTAAGATTCCTAGTCAAGCAACTCAAGAAAGGCACGTTCATATGTCAAACAAAGTACACTCAAGATATTCTAAAATTTGACATGGACAAGGCCAAACCCATCAAAATACCAATGGCGACAAATGGACGTCTCGACCTAAACCAAAATGGACCAAGCATGGACCAAAAGGTATATCGCTCAATGATTGGCTCCTTGCTTTACCTTTGTGCATCTAGGCCCGCCTTTATGCTTAGTGTGTGTATGTGTGCAAGATTTCAAGCGGCACCTAAGGAGTGTCACTTGACAACCGTTAGGAGAATCTCTCGTTATTTAGTTCACACACCTAACCTTGGGCTTTGGTATCCCAAAGGGTCGAAGTTTAATCTCTTTGGATATTCCCATGCGGATTATGCCGGATGTAAGGTAGATAGAAAAAGCACCTCTGGGACATGCCAATTCTTGGGTAGGTCCCTTGTGTCATGGTCATCGAAGAAACAAAACTCCATTGCCCTATCCACAGCCGAAGCAGAGTATGCTGCAGCCGAAAGTTGTTGTGCACAATTTCTTTGGATGCGACAAACTGTAAGGGACCATGGTTTCAATATGAATCATATTCCACTCCTATGCAACAATAAGAGTGCCATTAATATTGCCCACAACCCCTTTGAGCACTCTAGGACAAAACACATAGATATCCGACACCACTTCTTGAGAGATCATTCTTTGAAGGGGGATATAGTCATTTCTCACGTTAGAACCAAAAAAACAACTAGTTTAGATCTTCACTAAGCCACTATATGAAAAATGCTTTTGCGAACTTAGGAGTGAGCTAAATATCCTAGATTTCGAAATGTGGCTTGAGATGTTACACATCTACTATAGTTTAGGATCTTCAAAATCTTGCATGATTGCGAAAACACACCTCCCTCGATTTTCTCTCAAACTATTTTGCCATATATTACCTTTTTGGATTATTGCTCATTGTATGAATGTTGATTGCTTTACTGGCCAAAATTCATCAAGGATATTTGTGAAAACTAGTCCTCTATGTCTCCACACATTTATGTGTTGCTATATATGCATCTCTCTAAGAAACACATTATTTTCTGTTAAGGGAAGTCAGACTTGTCCGACCAATAGGTTTGGACACGTCCGACGTGGGTTTTGAATTAGCTGTTCCGTTGCCCGTTAGACTTATCCGATGGGGGCCTCGGACGTGTTCGACGGGTATCTTGTCTCGGCCCTTCAGCCTTAAGTCCCACCTGTCACCTATTTTCCCCATTTCATTCAAACTCAATCCAAGACGAAATCTCTCAATCTCGCAGTGATTTCTCTCATCCCTTGAGTGGAGTTCGGAGGAGATCTTGGTGATTACTGCCCCGAGTTGGTGGATCAAGCCCTAGCTTGATTTCCCCCGTCTCTTGAACCTTCTTGCCAAGGTTCTTCTCTTCCCTCAAGGTATTCATCGTTGAATCTCTAGTTTACTCTTTGAATCCAGATGCATTCCTTCATGCAACTCTAGAATCTCACTCTAAGGACCTTGATCTTAGTTATTGCAGTGTATTGCATAGTTTGCACTTAGTTTGAGTGATTTTGCAACTGCTGGGGTTAGAACTGTCAAGCTCGGACATGTCTGACCTATGTGTCGGACAAGTCCGAGGCACATTGGACAAGTTTGAAGGTTTTCTTCGAATATATCCAACATGCTCGGACATATTCTGCTAAAACCTCGGACTTATTTGAGTTTACACAATTTCTAGCTCAAACATTGCAAAGTCTTCAACTATTTGTCTCGACGACCTTGCAATTCATCCTAACTTTGTCCTATCATATCAGATCATGGCCAGAGACTAGCATCCTGAAAGGATATCCAAGATGCGCCAAGATCAAGGGGACTCCTCTCTTGTCCCTCAACTGACAAAGAGGACTCCTCGGAGCACTGTCTTGACTATCCATGAGCCGATCCAGGGCCAGGGCAGTGGCTCAAGGGGAGAAGCCTCCGCGGCGGAGATTGGCCCACTTTTTCTCACCGCTCCAACCAGTGACACAAGGTGGGGTAATCAAAGGATGGATTACCGCTGCAACATCAAAGAAGCGGGGGAACAATGATATATGCCCTACTATGCTTCAGAGAAGGTTGCTACTGACCCCAGATTATGGAGCAACTTTCACATGGACTACTACCGTTAATGCTTATGACCAAGAGAAGTCATGTGCTTGAGATGCAATAGATTGATTGGCAAGCCTTGAAAACAAAGTCAAGTTCTCTTTTCATCGAGATGATGGATGCCTTTTAATTCCACAATGTGAAGAACCTCATGGGAACCCAATACCAATGGAATGTGAAAGTAAGTCTTCAAATATTTGTGATTGTCTTTTACAACTCTGATAAGAGCCTGGCCTGGATGACACACGGGGAGAGATACTTTGTGTCCTATGAGGAGTTTGCTCAGGTTTTGGGCCTCTATCGGACCCTCCGGTATGAGTACAAGATCAATGAAGAAGATATACTTCAGGCGGATGAGATATTAGACTTCTATGGCCCGAATCTTGGAAGGAACCCGCGTCTCACTCATGGGCTCCTTCCCTTCTTCTAAGTGATGAACCGTATCACTAGGAAGACGTTGGATCCTAACGATGGGGATGCCAACCGCCTGAACTCAAACTCAAGGAACCTCGTCAAGTGGCTAAGAGGAGAGAACTAGTTCAACATCTTTGACTACATCTATGAGGAGATTATCTTGCCTTTGAGAACCCTGCTCAGTCCTGCTACTATGCACCATACATCATGAAGATGATCGAGCACATGTCTCAGAAGAAGTTTGTGAAAGACGTGCCCCATCACCGACTTGTTCCTCATATTCCTTTGGCCGCTCCCCATCTATTGAGGACCGCCAGGGCACCTTCCTTGGCACCTCCTTCCGAGCTCGACTTCACCGGTCGATGCTGAGGCTCATCTTCTCCAGCACCTCAGCATCCTTCTTGCACCACTGGAATCTTCAAGATGTTGAAGAGCATCTTCACCACCTGCCGCTCAGCTCAGATTAATGCTTAGAAGGTGAAGAAGGTCTCTAAGAGGAATCAGAGGGATATTGCAGCGATTCGGGAGCACCTGCAACTTCCCCCTTGGGGAGTTCCAGTCTCTAACAATAGTAGGGCGAGCCTCTTGTCGAGCTCTCAGATTCACCGAGGAGGAGCTCGCTCTGTTCACAGTCGGAGCTTCCTCGAGCGCTCCACCTCTTGCAGCTGCTTCCTCTTCTTCGAACGACGATAGAGACTACATGCAAGACGATGACGACAACAACAATGAATAAGAAGATGAGGAGGCGTAGTTCACTAGGGATTTTCTCCGTTTTGGTGTCTTGATGCCTAAGGGGGAAAAGTAGTGTAGTTTTCTCTTGTCGTGTGTGTTGGTGTTGGAGACCTATGGACTTGTAATGTTTTTGTCGCATTTTAAGTTTATCGCACTTCAAGCTTGTATGGTGCTCTACTTTAAGCTTTATGCCTATTTTGCACTTTGTTATTCATGGTTTATGCACTATGAGTTGTGTTATCTTCAAGTGTGCCTTGTATTCTCCCTATTTTGTGAATCTTGTGAATTATGCCCAAATCATGTCAAATGTATGTCATATGTGCATTAGGAGTACCACCTTGAACACTTTGCATATAGGCACCCCACAAGTAGTAAGTGAGTATGAGGTTATTGTCAATGTCTTATTCACTTGCTCATACTCACTCGACACTTAAAACCATTTATTTATCTCTCAATCGAAAACTTTAATTAGTTTTCATCAATCACCAAAGAGGGGGAGATTGAAAGTGCATTTGGGACCCTTGTGGGTTTTGGATGACTAATGACAAACAATTAAAGAGCTAATGAAATTTGTGAGACATTGCAGAAATAAAATGAACGGAAAGCTTTTACTAAAATACTTTGAAGAAAAAGGAGAAAAGGCATGAAAAATGAAGGGCCCGTAGAATTAGGTTTTTTATTTTCTTGAGTCGTAGGAAAAACTGTACTATCAAGAGGGCACAACACTTGTAAACTTAGGGAATCAATAGGAGCTCAACCCCTTGGAAAAGATTTCAAAACCTTAACAAACCCTAAGTCCGGACTTGTCCGAGCCATGGGCTTGGATATGTCCAAAATGTCACTGCACTATCATGGACATGTCCGTATTGAATCGGACATGTTCGAGTTTCACTGCACAGCCAGGACATAGAAAAATTATAAGTCCTCTGGCCCCTCGGACTTGTCCGAGTTTGACCAGACATGTCTAAGTGCCTCTGCATAGCCTGGACTTAAAATTCTAAGTCATGTGGCCACCTGAACTTGTCCGAGTTAGGCCAGACATGTCCGAATTCACTCTGACTAATCCTCCACATATCTAAGGTCTTTCAGAAAAGTTCGATGCAGACTTGTTCGAGAGGTTCAATGCCAGATAAGTCAGACAAAAACTCCACCTTGGAATCCCGACTTGTCCGACCATTTCGGACATGTTCGAAGCAGCTTTTATGCACTAATTCAAAATCAAACACTTAGATCTAACACCACTAGGCCTATGAGCCCGGACATGTTCAAACAATTTTTTAACTTGTCCGACGTGGGCAGCCTAACAACGGTCAAAATCACTTTTTTGGCTATAAACAGGGTATCATATCCCCTCTCAGCTATACCCTAACCTCTCCAACTCTCACCTGCGCCCAGGACTCCCTCACGAGCACTTCTCCACCTAGTTTTCACCTTCAAGAGCCAAAACTTGACATTTCTGGGATGAGTAAGAGTTGTTTTGAGATTGAAGAAGAAGAAGTAGCTTTGGGGTTGATCTTTGATTCAATTCGCTTTGTTTGCTTGAGTTTTCCGTGTTTGTTACTATTGGCTGCTGTTATATCCCAATTTCATTTGTCAATATAACTCAATCATGTGAACGACAAGTAATTTCTTGCACACATTACCTTTGTACTTAACCTATTTCCACTTGTCCTTGGAAAAATAGTGCATGCAGGATTTTTATGTAGGAATTGAGGTGAAAAAGGAGGAACAATCCTAAAAAATACCATCTCAACCAATCAAGCATCAACACGTGGCATCACATAGATCAAACGGCCTACAAACAGACGTATCTGAGGAGATCCAATGGTGTATCACCCATATCGATCAATAGGACCCAATTCGAAGTCACCCCAAGGGAAGCACACGCGGAGTGGCACAAACACCAGGTCGTCCGAATAGGGGGCTCGACCGATCACTTCCTAGCACCAAATGCGGTCAACTTCCACGTGTCGACTCCCTGCGGTGCCCTGATAACGATAAATATTGATTCCCGCTCTTTTGGTGGCGGGAACCGACCCTTCTCCAACTATAAATAGGACCCCCTACCCCTCATATCAACACACACCACTTGAGCTTCATTCTATTGTATACACTTCTTTTCTTAGTCCTTATAGGAGTTAGGTTGTAGAGAGGAGAGTCTCTAGTCCCAAGTCGAAATTGGGAAAGGAGTAGAGGGAGTCTCTCTTCCGAATTCTAAATTCGGAAAGGTATGGCTCATGTATTCCTTCTTGTATTTGTGACTTTATGCATAATAAAGATATTATCTTTAGTCTTTCTTTATACACATGCTTGGATGAAGCGTTTCTTGTTTGATTGTGGAGTCCATGTATGTGGTAGGAGTAGTCTTTATGATTATACCATAATGATCTTATTTTATAATCATAAACACTATAAACCTCCACTATAGTCTAATTAGTTATGATATGAACATGTTAATATGAATAACTATTCTATGTATCAACATTGGTTTCAATGATGATTTAGTTCATTGATTTAGGATGGCTTGTGTTGCAACTCCTAAGGTTGCTTAATATGCTAGAATGGTGCTAGGATAGTTAACTAGCGTTGAATGTCTCGTAGACCCACGGATTGAAGAGCTAGGTAGTAGGTAGTGACAGCCCTATCTGTCCTTAGTAATTCTCCACATTTGGCTATGCCACAGGCTCTTGGCGGGAGTCGTCCTAGTATTGCTAGGGTAAACCCGTGCCCGGTGTATTGAACAACTTAGCATAAGGATTCACCATTGACATGCTCATTAGTATCTAACCTAGGCTATGTATATGTATATTAGAAGCATTGTAGGAGCAACTCACCCACTCTTGGTCTAATCTCCATTAGGACCTATTTATCCCCCTTCGAATAGAATGCTCTTGTTTGTGTCACACTACCTCCAATTATCTATTATCCATCCTCATTGGAACCCAACCTAGACCAATCTACCCTTTTCATTTGATGATTGCTACACTTCCACCTAGCCTCCCCTTGGGATAAAATAAATGAAACCCTTGAAATACTCTTTTAAGGGGAAATTCTACATTGATAGTTTTCGTGCGCCTGCAAAATTTATTTTGTATGTAAGAAATGTCAACAAACATTTCTGACGCCGATGTCGGGGAAGGCAATTGAAGTATTGCATGATTGAATGAATAGGATAGGACCCTGGTTAGGTTTTTATTAGGATAACCCTTTTTGTTTTCACATTTATTTTAATTTGAAAATAGGATATTGTATGTCTGGTTTCCGCCTGCCGAAAATTATTATTGAAGATCCAGAATCTCTTCTGTGAGATCGACCTCGTGTTGTTACTTCTCAGAAGCTTGGTGAAGCAAAGCAAACCAGCGCTCCTGCACCAACAATCAAAACGCCAATGGCCTAGAAGACCCTTCGTGAGTTTTTGGCTCCCTCTGCTAACAATGTGTCTGTTGGGCCCACTATTAACATGAGAGACGTGAAATTTGAAATCAATACTGGCGTGATCACTATGGTGCAAGCCAACCCATTTCGTGGAAAGGATAACGAGGATGCAAGTTCTCACCTGCAACAGTTTCTTGAGATCTATAGCATTTTTAAGATCAAGGACATCTCTCCTGCCATCCGTCTTAAACTATTTTGGTTCTCCCTTCTTGGGAGAGCGAAGCAGTGGTTCTATGTGAACCAAAGTGTTGTAGACACTTGGGAGAAGTGTTACACAAAATTCCTCACCAAGTTCTTTCTATTGGGCAAAACCAATGCCCTATGTTGAAGAATTTCAGCTTCTAGCAAGATCCTAAGGAGTCTATTCCCGAGGCATGGGAAAGGATCCAGAAGTACATCCTAGCCTGTTCCCACCATGGGATGGTCGAATGGCCCATTATCCAGAATTTCTACAACGGGCTGATTTCTTCCGCCCGTGACCATGTGGATGCTGCTGCTGGAGGATCCTTCTTCTCATTAACGGTGCCCAAGGCAAAAATTTGATTGAGAATATGGTGTCCAATATGGGTTGGAGTAATGTGCGTCTCCAAACCCGTTAGTGAGGCATGCACACCTTGAAAGAGGTAGACGTGATCGTTGTCAAATTGGACCTCCTTATGAAGAAGATTGATAGACAAGCCAGTGGCGAGGTATGTGGCACTGCCTGGGCCTTAGACTCTCAAATCACATGTGAAGTTTGTGGCAACATGGGTCATATGGGTAATATCTGCCTAGAGACTCGTGAGATGCCTTATACATAGCCAACAATGGGAACTTCAACAATAATGGCTATCATCCAGGAGGTCAAGGGTGGGGCCAACTGCGCCCTTTCTTTCAAGGAGGCTACAACAACAATGGAAACAATGGCAATCAACCAAACTTGAGAGAGCTTGCCATTAGCCAGCTGAAGATCAATGATGCCTTATCCAAGAAGCTATCAGCTAATGACAAGAACCTAGAAAACATCAATGCGAACATTGAAGGACTATCCTCAGCCTTCAAGAATCAACTGAGCTTCAACAAGATGTTGGATACCCAGTTGGCTCAACTTGTTGCAGTTGTTGGAAAGTAACAAAATTTCGAGACATCATGAAGCCACGGTGGAGAATGTGAATGCGATGGCTACAAGAGATGGCAAGACCACTTGTGACCCACCATATCCCACACAAGAAAAGAGGACAATTGAGAAGGACCTTTGATGTCCTACCATATCTTACACAATTTGGGACTCACTACTTTGACAAGGCACTTTGTGACCTTGGAGCAAGTGTGAGTGTTATGCCCGAAGTGGTCTTCGAACAGCTAAACTTCACGGAGCTGACTTCAACACCAATGCAGCTCCAACTGGATGACTCTTCTGCCCGTTATCCAGTGGTTATTGCTGAGGATGTCCCGATGTAAATCTGGAACTTCTCCATACCCATGGATTTCGTGGTGCTCGACATGGATGTCGATAAGGATACGCTGCTCATTCTTGGGCTTCCATTCCTTAGCACCGCAAATGCTCGCATAACTGTGGGAGCTGGAGAAATCCACTTCCATATGAATGGCAAGGAGGAGAAGTTTAACTTTCATCCAAAGTCAGAGCAATGCTCCATGACTCGGATCAAGTATGGGCTGAATGTTAAACACATTCAAGAGGTCGAAGTCACACCTCCAAAGTTGGACCCTCTCATTGCATTCATGAGAAAACTGATATATGCGGAGAACCTGTCTTTTCGTCCACGCTGACATCCCAAGAAGACGGAGAAGGCTGGGCCTTCTCAAAGGCCCAAGTCCACCAAACTACCGAAGAAGGAGTGGCGGAAGAAGCAAGACAAGCCGTCCGAGCCATTCCTCCGGGCTTGGAGGCTAAGAAATGAAGATGGAGGAAAAGTCCATCTCATCGGTCTTTGGTGAGACCTAGCCAATAGGATAATTGGCAGTTATCTTTTATTTGATTTTTGCCGCATTTGATATTTCCCACGTAGTTTGACTTTTCCCACTGCATATTTGATTGATAATCTTAGATTTTGAACCATAATTTTTATTTCTTCTTTTTTCACAGAGAATTTTTTTGGATTTGAAAAAGAGTTATACGAAAAAACAGTTTTTTTCTGAGCTACAAATGTGGTTAATTCTCCAACAGGCTAATTTTATAGCTGCTGGGAAGCCACCTGCCAAAAGAGGGGCCACAAAGGGCCATTGAGGCTCTCTCTCCTTCAATGGTTACATTTTATGCCTCTTATGACCGTTGGGGTGTACACTATAAATGATTGCCGTGAGGAGGACCTCTCTTCAGACTCCACCTTATTTTACACCTCTCCAAGTCATTCACTTGCTCACATTGTTTTCTTGCTCTTCATTGAAGCACTCTAGCACACATCCAATCCAAAAGATTTGCTTTAATTTGCATTTGCAATTTGCTCTCAAGTTCTCCAACAAAAAATCATCAAGAGTTTTGTTTGCACTAACATCACCTCTTTTCGAGTTTTTGCCTTGTTTTGCTCTCGCTTGTTGTGGCCATGAAAGGAATGAAGAGGTTGTTCGGGAGGAGGAAGGGGGCTACAAGCTCAATCCATGGTGGAGACTCAAGTGCACACATCTCCCCTGTTGCTTCACCAAGTTCACAGAGGAGTGTGTATGAAGACACCCCCATGGGTGAGAGGAGCAACCCGCATCAACTTCTCCACAACAACAAACTCGACATACAAAGTGAAGTTGAAGATCAAACATGCAAGCTCCTCCAAAATCGTGAGTTTTATCTCACTAAAGCTTATGATCCAGATTTGATCTCCAAAATAGGTATGGATTCCGAATTCTTTACCATTTGGCGTGTATTAGGATGGGAAAATTTTGCTCACATAAAGGAGAAATGTTCACGCCTTCTCACTATAATATTTATATGCACCCTCGAAATAGGATTTGATGGTATTTTTTTTAGATTCTTTCAAAAAGAATACAACATCCTATGGAAAGAATTAAGTGAAATCCTAGGGTTCCATAAATGTTGTTTGCTAGATTTAGACACTTTGCCTAGATTTAAAAAACAATGTTTTTGGCATGAATTGACTAGTGAGGTCACATGTAGTGCTCCTAGAAATAGCCACTTGCAAAATCCCACGGTACGCCTCATGCATAGATGGGTGGTTATGACTATGTTCCCTAGAGGAGATGTTAGAGTAGTTCGTGAAGATGAACTGAGAATTTTGTTTGCCATGACTAAGAAGTTAAAAGTTGCTCCAGTTAAAGCCATGATGACACAATGGTTAGATTGTATTTCAAGAACAAGGCCAATTGAATGCACTTCATTGATTACCTGCATTGCTACTAGGGTAAGATCATTAGAATATACTTCATTTGAGTACATTGAAACTAAACGAGAATTGATTAATGAAGACTTTATAGTGCGAGGACATACCCTTAAGCATCATCATATTGCACTTTGGTATTTTTCTATACCAGCTTTGTCAATGAAATTTGGATACCTAACCTGGATTTTCATTTGTACAAATGTTGGAAACTAACCATTGATATTCTTCCCATCGAGGAATCTAGAAGAAGTAATGTCTCTGGCAGGGTAACCAGGAGCCGTGCAAGGAGTGCAACCATGGGCATGCCTCCGACAAGCTCCTTTGTCTATGAATACCAAGAGGAAGAGAACCAATGGGTGATGCACCCGAATGGACTCAACCTCAACCGTATGAGGCCGGAGGGTCAACTTGGCATGGATGGTCGGGTGCCAGATGGGAGCCATCCCTATCCACTTCAATCTCTTGCAGCTTGCCTCAACCATCAATGAGAGGACATCATTCCTTTTCAGCTAGAAGTCATCATGACTATAGCCAAGGAATGATGGATCTCACTAGACGTATGGGAGACCTTGAAGTTAGGATGGGAGAAATCTACAATACACTCCAAGACCATGTCCAAGGTACCCAAGACTAGCAACAACACATGTACACTCAGTTCACAAACTTCAACTCCACGCTACAACAACAGCAAGCCGATCTCACGGCATACTTCCATCATCAAGGGTTCAACTCTTATCACGAAGGTGATTGAAGAACAAGCTTGGGGGAGGACCCCCACTTTAGGTAACTTGTATCACACCCATTGCATATTTATTTTCCATTCATCCACCATTCACCTTGCATACAAAAAATAAAGTATTGTAGATTTGCTTTCAATCAAATAAAGATATGTGGTAAGAATGATTTAGAAATCACATAGATGAAATGATTAATAGTTGCACTGTTTTATTTTTCCTAAGTCCCTAGTTTACAACTTGATACTCTCCAAATATTGCTTTCATTGGCTAAAAATAACTTTGTCTTAATTTAGAAATTGTGGGTAGCAAAAGCTTAATCTAATTCTAGGTTGTTGTGAGATTTGAAATAGTGGTAGGGCTGCTATTCCTAGTTTGGAAGTGAAACTTAGATTTTTGGAGAAATTCTAGAAAGATTTAAGTTACCCTCATTTGATTGGAAATACCCACCAAATCCATATGATGTTTTACATTGATAAACCTTATGCATATGCTATTTGCTTTCACATTGAGCCCAGTCAAACTAGTATAGTCCTATGTGAGAATTCATTCATTTATTTTTGAATTCAAGTCTTTAGTTGCACATGCTATACTTCTACACTAGAAGCTAGCAAAATTCCCTCATATCATCATTTCACAATAAAAGTGAAATTTCATGCCTTCCATACATAGTACTCTATTCAAGTTTATTGCAAAAAAAGGGAGTAGAAGACATGGCTACAAGAAAAAGAAAAAGAAAATGCATGCTTACATCATAAGCATGAGAGAAAAATAAAGTAGCCATGTTTCATCCCTGCAACAAAGAGAGTCCATACCAAAAGAAGTTATCTCAACATTTCCACATCCACTTCCACTCACATCACACATGCACAAGTCTTGAGTCAAAATGTTTTGAATTGATTTCTCCTAAGGCTTTTTGACTTCACAATATTATGTGTTGAAAATATGCCTAGTCTCATTATGTACCAAGCTCCACATATAAGCCTTATTTAGTGGTAGGATTAGTATAGGCAAATACCTTGGTGAGGATATATTTCCTCTACACAAAAAGGAGTGATTGATAGAATCAAATTGAGGTACTTAGAATCTAAATTTAAACTCTCTAGAATTTAAGTGGAACTTGATATCTAGGCTATGCTTTCTCCATTTACTATTCTATCTTTCAACTACCCATGAATATGAAAAGCATAAGCCCCATAACGACTTAAGAAGGGTAGATTACCATAGCCAATTTTTGCAATACTAGGTAGGGTATTTTATTGTGCACTTGGTACTTTTGAAAGATAGAACATTGTAGCAACTCCTGATCATCAACCTAAAGTCTTGACTTTGCTCGGGACGAGCAAATGATAAGCTTGGGGGAATTTGTTGATGATTGTTATATCCCAGTTTCACCTGTCAATATAACTCAATTATGTGAAGGACAAGTCATTTCTTGCACACATTACCTTTCTACTTAACCTGTTTCCACTTGTACTTGGAAAAATAGTGCATGCAAGCTTTTTATGGAGCAATTTAGGTGAAAGAGGGGGAACAATCCTAAAAATTACCACCCCGACCAATCAAGCGCCAACACGTGGCATCACATGGATCAAATGGCCCACAAACAGACGTATACGAGGAGATCCAACGGTGTATCACCCATATCAGTTATTAGGACCCACCTGGAAGCCACCCCGAGGACGCACATGTGGAGTGGTGCAATTCCTGGCGCCAAATGCGGACAACTTCCACGTGTTGACTCCCTGTGGTGTCCTGATAATGAAGAAGACTAATTCATACGCTTTTGGTGGCGGGAACTGACCCTTCTCCAACTATAAATAGGACCTCCTACCCCTCACTTCAACACACACCACTTTAGCTTCATTCTATTGTATACACTACATTTCTTAGTCCTTAGAGGAGTTAGGTTGTATAGAGGAGAGTCTCTAGTCCCAAGTCCAAATTGGAAATAAGTAGAGGGAGCCTCTCTTCCCAATTGCAAATTGGGGAAGATATGGCTCATGTGTTCCTTTTTGTATTTGTGATTTTATGCATACTAAAGATATTATCATTAGTCTTCCTTTATACATATGCTTGGATAAAGTGTTTCTTGGAGTCCATGTATGTGGTAGGAGTAGTCTTTATGATTATGCCATAATGATCTTATTCTATCATCGTAAACACTAGAAACCCCCACTATAGTCAAATTAGTTATGATATGAACATGTTATATGAATAACTATGTTATGTATCAACATTGGTTTCAACGATGATTTAGTTCATTGCTTTAGGATGGCTTGTGCTGCAGCTCCTAAGGTATTTGCTTAATATGCTAGCATGGTGCTAGGATAGTTAAGTAGCGTTGAATGTCTCGTAGACCCACAGATTGAAGAGGTAGGCAGTAGGTGGTGACAGCCTTATCTATCCTTAGTAATTCTCCATGTTCGGGTATGCCACAGGCTCTTGGTGGGAGTCGTCCTAGTATTGCTAGAGGTAAATTCGTGTCTGATGTTTTGAACAACTTAGCATAAGGATTCACCATTGACTGCTCATTAGTATCTAACCTAGGCTATGTATATGTATATTAGAAGCATTGTAGGAGTGTTGACAGTTCCTACGCACTACTAATAATTCATCTCTAGCAGTGGTGCCAGAAATGCTTGTTAATAGATTTTTGATTATACATATAAATCCGCAAGCGCACGGAAACTATCAATGTAGCATTTTCCCTCTAAGAGTATTCCCAAAGGGTGTCATTTATATTCTGCCAAAGGAAGGCTAGACGGAAGTAAAACAATCATCAACTGGAGAGGCTAGGTTGATCTAGGCAAGGTTCTAGCAAGGATGGATAAATGATAAATTAGAGTAGTGTGACACACACAAGAGCGTTCTATCCTAAATGGATGAATGAGGTAAAGAGGGACTAGGCTAAGGGTTAGGTAGAGACTCCTACTATGCTTCTTATGTACATATGCGTAGCCTAAGTTAGTTATAATGATCATGTTAATTATGAATTCTCATACTAAGTGGGTTAACACATCGGGCACGGGTTTACCCCTAGCAATACTACGATGACTCCTGCCAAGAGCTTATGGCATAGCGGAACATGGAGGATTACAAAGGATATATAGAGTTGTCACCACCTACTGCCTACCTCTTCAATCTGTGGGTCTACGAGACATTCAACGCTACTCTCTATCCTAGCACCATGCTAGAATATTAAGTAATTACCTTAGAAGCCTAGGCACAAGCCATCCTAAGGAAATGAAGTAAACCATCGTTGAACCAATGTTAATTCATAACATAAGTGATTCATGTTAACATAATCATATCATAGCTAATTAGACTATAGTGGGGGTTTGTAGCATTTATAATGATAGATGACAATGATATAGCATAATCATAAATACTACTCCTACCACATGCATGGAATCCACAATCAAACAAAAAATTCTTCATCCAAGTATATGAACAATGGAAGACTAAAGATAACATCTTTATGAAGAGCAAAGTCACAAATACAAATAGGAATATAAGAGCCATACCTTTCCCAATTAAGAATTGGGAAGAGACTCCTTATACTCCACTCCTAATTGGACTATGGACTAGAGACTCTCCTCTCTACAGCCTATACTCCTCTAAACCTATGGAGAGTAGTGGATACAATGGATGAATACTCAAGTGGTGTGTGTTGAAGTGATGGGTGAGGGGTCCGATTTATAGCTTGGAGAAGGTTCGATTCCCACCACCAAAAGCGCACAAATCATTCACCCATGACCTCTTCAAGCCGGGAGGAGCCAACACGTGGCTTTTGACCGTGTTTGGTGCTAGGACCTAGTCGGCCGACTAGGGGGGTCGGCCGACTTGGTCTTGGCTCCTTTTGCGGTGTGCTTTCTCCAGGTCTCTGCCAGGTGGGTCCCATTGACTGTTATTGATACTTCACCATTGGATGGCCTCAGATACTTCTGTTTGTGGGCCATTTGATCCATGTGGTGCCACATGTCGTTGCTAGATTGGCTGGAATGATATTTTATAGGATCCAATCCCTAGTTTCACTTCAATTCTGCATAGAATTCTTGCATGCACTACTTTCTCCAAAGACAAGTGGAAATAGGTTAAATGGAAAGGTGATGTGTGCAAGAAATGATATTTCTTTCACATAATTGAGTTATATTGACAGATGAAATTGGTATATAACAGCCGTCAAAAAGCTCCTCCAAGCATATCCTTTGCTCGTCCCGAGCAAAGTCAAGACTTTAGGTTGATGATCAGGAGTTGCTACATTGTTCTACTTTTCAAAAGTACCATGTGCACTCCTTCAATGCGGATCTTCACTTTTCGGTAAAACCCCCTTCAAACCCTAGCTCTCAACTTTTCTTGATTCTAGCTTGTTTCACTCGATTCCTAAGGCATACATTACTCCTCTAGATGTACTCCTACTATTTCCTAGTCCTTGTGAATCGATTCGAGCTAGGTCTGTTGAAAATAGGAACTTAGGGTTCTTATGCCAGACTGGACTAGTCCGGTGTTCGGTGCGGACTAGTCCGGTTAACCGGACAAGTACGCTCTATTAAAACGGAAAAGTCAGGTACATGACATTTTGAACATCTAAATCCCAATTTGCACTAGTCTAAAATCGATTCTTATCTAATCCTTGAATATCCTTGTCAGGCACGATGTCCTCAGGTTCAGAAGTTAGTTCTTTTCACTATGATGATGAGGTAGAGCGTGCTCGAGTGCAAAGGGCTAAGGAGAGGGTGATGAAGAAAAGACATGATGTCAATGTCCACTCCTCCTTCCGACGACACCCTTCCTAAGAGAAGGAGAGTTGTAGTGAAGAAAGCTCAGGGCAAGGATGCAGCTGGGAGCTCATTGGGGCCCAAGAGATCCCTCAACAAGGGAAAAGGAATGCCTAGTGGCCCTATTGGCCCATTGAAGATGAAAGCTCCTACTCATCGCAACAGACAACCATCTAGTGCTGATTTCACTGGCAAAGGTGGTGAGCTAGCAGACAAGTTCAGGAAGGTAGAAGTCTATGATCAACCCAAACAATCAGCTGATCCCATATTCTAGAGTAACTTCCATGCAGACTACTATGAGCATGTGTATTTAAAGATGAGGAATCTTGTCATTGAAAGTCAATGGGTTGATATCACCTATCTACAGTCCAAAAGATGTAAAGCCTATAACGAGGTTCTGGAAGCCTTCCAGCTGCATGGACTCAAAGATCTAGTCTCTTTCCAGTGGGACTGGAACATTAAGGTCATCACTCAATTCTACTCAACTCTCTATTTTGCTCTTGATGACAGTGACAGGATGATTTGGGTGACACATGGAGCACAGTATAGTGTGACTTATGACGAGTTTGGAAGAATTCTTCACCTAGAAGATTCCTTGGAGAATGACATCATTATCCATAATCTAAAGCCTCTAGAGAAAGATCAGCTTGACTTTCTCTACGATACAAAGATTCCATTCGAGTCTCCAACCACTAAGTATTTAAACCTTTCTATGTTGTCCTTAACAAGATCTTGAGGAAGATCATAACTCCCAAAGAGGGAGATGCAGGGACCATTCAAGGCACCCTCAGAACATTGATGAAGGTGAAAAGCAGGAAAAGGACTTCCAATGTCTTTGAGTACATGTACAATGACATTGTGAACATCTCCATCACTCATAACAGGTCCTATGGCTATGCACCTTACATCATGTATATGATTGAGAAGGTGACAGGACTGGAGTTTGTCAAGGATGTGCCTCATACTAGGCTCAGGCTTAGAAAGCCTACTATCTACACTGTCCTCTCTGCTCCTACTTCACCTGTAGAAGAAAGAAGATCCAAAAGGGCTCATGAAGGCACAAGATATGAGGCTGCTCCTCCTCCACCTCTTAGAGGATCATCCAGTGGAATACTGAAAATGCTTACATCCATCTTTGCTTCTTGTCGCAAAGTGGAGATCAACAACATAAAGGGTGTCTGGCCAGAAGAAGCATCAAAGATATGTGAAGGCCAACATCAAAGCCATATGGGACAAGCTAGAGATTGAGCCAGTGGGGTCATCTTAGATCTTAGAAGACTCTGAAGAAGATATAACTGAGATGGCTCCTTTAACTGACCAAGAGTTGGCCTCATTTGGACTGGCTAGTACCTCTGCCCCCCCCCCCCCCCTTCTCCTCCTCCTCCTCAAGCACCTGAAGATGAAGAAGAAGATGAAGCGAGGTCTGAGTGACAGAGGAAGTGACGATGAGTGATTCCACTCAATTTTCCCTTTTTGGTGCCTTGATGCCAAAGGGGGAGAGACTGAGACTAGTTGTCTAGGTTGTAGTCTTCTAAGCCATTAAAGACTTGTAATCCAGGACATGTACTCATTTTCAAACTACTGTAATTTATTTTGGATGTGCTTAATTTACTTAATGTGTGATGCTTAGTTAATGTTAATGTGATGATTGTTGCTATAACTGTCAAATGCTTTTGTATTACTCATCACATCTCTTGATCACACACTTGTTCGACACCCCACCATAAAGAGTGCATATATGTGAGAAGTATTTCGTTACTCATTCATTATTCTCATATATGCACACTTCATGAAAATTGACATTTTTACTCTTACTTGTGATATCTCAATTGGTTGTCATCAATCACCAAAAAGGGGGATATTGAAAGTGCATTTAGGCAATCCCTTGTGGGTTTTGGACGATCAATGACAAACAAATGAGATCCTAATGAATTTGTTGAGATGACTGCAGGTTAAGCAAAATGAGATAGTTTGGTGCACTCAAAAAGTTGAAAAATAAAGTGGTGTACAAAAGAGAAAAGCCCAACTAACACAAAGTAGATTTAAATGTATAGGATGTGTGTGAGAGACACATCCCAAGAGCTCAAGTCTTTGCATAGGGGCAAGGGCTTAATACCACCTAAAAATTCACTGAGCACCGGACTAGTCTGTTCATGGACCGGACTACTCCGTTAAACTCTCTGTTGTCCAAGTACAATGTGCACCGGACTAGTCCGATCATGGACCGGACTAGTCAGTTAATCTTTCTGGAATCCAATAAAACACTACACCAGACACGTCCGATCATGGATTGGACTAGTCCGTTAATGTCTCTGTAAATCCCTTTTAGTGCACTCCGGACATGTCCGTCCTTAGGACAGGACTAGTCCGTTGAAGTCGCTGATGTTCAATAACACATAGAACCAGACAAGTCTGTTCTTGGATCAGACTAGTCCGTTCAACTCTCCGAAGTTCAATTCACATGACACCGGACAAGTCCGTACATCCACGGGACTAGTCTGGTATACCTCACACAATTAGGGTTTCTAGTGTGTTGCATTCCACGCTGACTTTTACAGAGCACACCCTGCACGGACTAGTCTGGTCATCGGAATTTCTAACGGTAACTTTTTGGAAACCCTATAAATAGGATATCCACGGCCCCAAAATCACAACTTTCGATTCCTACTGTCAAAATCATAAACCCTAGCATCGCCACCTGTCCCAAGAGCCCAAAACACATCTCCCCACGCATCTAAAGTCCAAAAAGGTGAAAATCAATTGAACACTTAGATTTGGGATTGGGAGATCGTCTTCTACACGTCGTTGAGCTCTTGGGGTTTGATCTCTTGACACTCGTGCTCTTTCTTGTAATCTCTTTGAGTGTATTTGATCATTTTCTCATTGTAATTCTTGTGGGAGCCCTCAACGTGTGAGGTTGCCCCATAATTTTGATGATTGACCGTGATAGTGGAATCAAGTTGGCCTTGTGTGGTGACTGTGAGACCTATGTGTGCTTAATACATTAGCTATGGCGATAAAAAGTTTTGAATACTACCAAAACACCTTTATCATCTAGGTACGAGCTCCGGCAAGGTCCGATGTAAGGTCTGACTTCTTTGTCTAGGTCCAACTAGTTTTGGTTAACTCTAGCTCTAGGTCCGACTAGCTTTGGGAGGCTCCAACGCTAGGTCCGACTAGCCTTGGTTAGCTCTGGCACTAGGTCCTTCTAGCTTTGGTAAGCTTTGGTTCAAGGTCCGATTAGTTTTGGCAAGGTTCCGAGCTTGATCGCAGTAATTCTACTTTTAACTTGCAATGTTTCAAACTTGTTTTTGTATTATGGAAAGTTTGCTTAGTTTTCTTTTACTAAGTTTTTGGTGTGTTTTGATGGTTATGGTTGATATCTTTTTGCTAAGGTTTGCAACATGCTTATGTGAGGTGCTCACGTAAGGTGTTGTTGTTTCGGAACTAATGAGAGTCAAGTCAAAGACTTGTGCTCGGAAGTATCAGTTGTTTATTCATGTGCAGGTGTTGCTTGAGTTCAAGACATGGCTGGTGACGGGATCCATTGAACTAGTCTTAGGGAGAAGATGAGGTTCAACAACCAGGTTCGGAAGGAATTGTGGTTGAAGTATCGGGAGATTGTGCAGCATGTTTGAATCAAGAACAATGCATATGAAGGTATCGTGGACGTTGTTGGAAGAAGTTTGCACGTGTGCAAGGATTGCATGGACGTGGCTACATGGTTTTGAGGCGTGATGAAGAGATGTGTACGTAAAGAATTGGTTGGAAAGGTCCAACCGACTAGGTTATGGACTCAGGCTACGGCTGAGTCATGTTTGACTCAAATATGGAAAGTTTTGAGTTGGCTATGATAGGATTTCGTGTGGGTCACGAATTTGAGTTGTTTTAGGAATGTGGGATACGTTCCTAAGGTGTTTGGAAGTCTTAATATTTCTTCTATCTGCATATAGAAGAGTCTTGAGCATTTATGGAAAGTTTCCATTCGTTAATTGAGTAGGATTAGAGTCCTAGTTAGAGTTGAGTTAGCCTTTGGGCTAGTTATATAAGCAAGGGAGGCCAGAGCTCGTGGTAGACGACTTTGGGGATATTTCTCTTGTGGTTTGATCAATAAAATTTGTAGTTTGAAGAAACTTTTGTGCCTTGTTCGTCCGACTTCTTTTTGTCAAGTCTTTCTCATCGAGTTTCTGCACAGCACTACCATTCTTTGGTGGTTTTATCATAACTCGAGTTTTACAGATCCGATTGACGTGATTCTTTTTGGGTTGTCTTCACAACTTGATTTTATATAATCTATGAAAATTTCACGGTCATTGTATTTGTGGTTTTGGATATACACGAGTTTCTTTGCAGTATTCCAGAACTGTTTTTCTTGGGTAAAACAGATTGACCTTTGTTTGATATTTCGATCGTAGCTTGAGTTTTTGTTGATGGACTTTTGTGATTCTTGTTGTGACGTCTTCGTGACTTGATTCTCTACAATCTATACTAGTTATGTCACAGTTGAACATATTTAGATTAGTCGCACACACGGTTTCTTTAACAGGTCGGTTTTCTGCTGAGGGGTGTTTTTGTTGCTTCCACTGAAAACTTTAAATCTACCATTCACCCCCCTATGGTAGCTTTACATGTGCTCTTCAATCCTACAATTGGTATAAGAGCCACGGTGCTCTAATCTTTGTAATTTGCATGTGTTTTTGACTAACCCTCATGGGGAAATACTAAGTAAAACCTTGTGTGTTTGTTGGTATTGATTTTCAGGTTTGGAAGGCATGCATGGAAGCTTTTGTCCAAGCGCAAGGCTTCGCGATATGGAAAAAAGTGTACAAGCCTTACGACGTGCCGCTGAACGATCAAGTCACAGCTACAAACTTAAAAGATGTCGACAACAACAACAAAGACCGCAACTTGATAATCCAAGGACTAACCCAGAGCGACTTTGACCGTTTTGCACACCTCCAATCGGCGTACGATGTGTGAAGAGCACTGTGTGACTACCACGAAGGACCCACCATGATCAAGGAGGTAAAGCAGGATATGTTCAAGAAAGAATACTTGCGCTTCGAGATGCAACCCGATGAGTCCATTGATGACCCTTTTGCTCGCTTTAATAAAATTATCAGCAACTCGCGTAGTGTTGATGTTAATTTTTCAGATGCTGAAAATGCTAGGCAATTGTTAAGTGCATTAGATATGTAAATTTCGGAGATGAAAGTCACATCTATTCGTGAATCTACTGTCATGAGTACACTTACATTAGATGTGCTATATTCTAAATTGAAAACTCATGAAATTGACATAAACTCTTGTAAGAACCCCAACAAGTCTCTTGCATTTGTTTCTCAACGTGATATTCCTAGCTCCGGCCAATCTTCATATAGCAATACACTTGTTTTGCTATCTTCACTAACCCTGGAACAGATTGAAGAATTTCCAGAAGAGGAGCTAGCACTCATCTCTACTCGGTTCTCAAAAGCATTGCAAAATGTGAGAACTAGAAGGAGAGGAAGCTTCGGACCTCAACGATGCTTTGAATGTGGTAAGACATGACACTTTCGTACAGATTGCCCTAACCTTTTAGGTCCTTCTACCCGTGATGAAAAGCACAATAAAGTCAAGTCCTCTTATGACAACATCAACAAGAAGAAGAAGGGTTTTACAGGACGCAAACTGATAAACAATTTCATCACCGCACTTCAAGAACTTGGCTCAAGTGATGTAGACATTGGATGTGACGAAGATGAAGATGATCTGGCAAACTTTTGCTTCATGGAGGGCAAATCAAGATCGAGTATGGAGGATGCAGAACACAACAGTGACAATGAAGAGGTATGTCCTACTTGTGATGAAATGCTCGATGCTATTTCCCGTGCCACTGTTATTGTTAAGAAAAAGGACAAAAAAACTTAGCGACAATGTTGTTAAAAATGAGTCACTAGAATCTGAAATTAATCATTTAAAAACCTTGATTCCTAGTGATGATTCTTGTTCCTCATGCAATTTAATATATGAACAATTGTCCTCCTTAAGAAATGCACACTCCTCCACTCTTGATAAACTTGAGTTAGAGATTGAAAAGAACAAAAAGCTTGCTGCACTTAATGATAGAAAATTAAAAGATGCTTCTTGTTCTACAATTGATTTGCATTGTTCTACCTGTAATGATCTTGAAAAGAAACTAAAAGATGCTATGAATGAAATTTCAATACTGAACATTGCTTTACATGCTCATGAAGTTAAATATTGTTCCGATTGCAAATTAAAAGGAAAAACTTCATGTGAAAACTGTCTAGAATTGTCTAAGAAACTTTATGACATGAATAGGACACTAGAGCACTTTTGTGGGAACAAAAATCTAAACTTGCTGCTGAATTCATCCAAATCTTCTAATGATAAATCTTGTTTAGGTTTTGATTCCCATGCTCATGCTAAAGCACATCCACTTAAAACTGTAAAGTCATTAGGAAGTGGTTTGATTAATACAGATCCTAAACCAAAAGAGGTGGTTTTCAAATCTGCAAGAGTGTTGTCACGTTCGGGTTCAAATAAGCATACTGCATGCTCATCTAGACATGAACACGAGTTAAGTTTCATTGTACCTATTGTGGTAGAGATGGTCATGTCATAGATTTTAGTTATAGACTAGCTAAACAACATAAAAAGGAAAGAATGCAAGCTAGATCTTATAACTCTCATGCAAAATTTGCTGGACATACTAAATTGAATGTCAGGAACATGCAACCTGCTGTTATGAGTCAAAAACTTTCAAAATTTACCTCCAGACCTTCTGTTTTTGCCTCTAGAGCTACTATTTTCGTGCTACAGAAGTAACACCTTATAGGTCAGTAGTTAAGAATAAAAAATCTCAAACTTTGACTCATAAACCTTCCGTTTTATCTTAGCTTTCGCGTGTTGTTCCTACTGAACATCATGTGACTCAGTACTAGATTCCTAAATGCCTATTGACCAACCCAAGTATTGAGTCATAAACGTATTGTTCTTCTATGTAGGTTACACACTTGAGGAAGGAGAACATTTGAATTGTGGATTCAAGTTGCTCATGCCACATGACCGGTGATAAAGAATGGTTCTCCTCCCTCTCTTTTGTGTCACTTGTAGAGAATGTTACTTCCGCCGATAATTCTTCAACTCCTATAATTGCTAAGGGTTTAGTTAGAGTAAATGATCATTACACTTTGAAGGATGTGGCACTTGTTAAATAAAATACAACTTGCTTTCTATTTCACAACTGCTAGATGAAAATCTGGAAATTATTTTCACTAAAAATTGTTGCAAAGTTGTAAATTCAAATAGTGAGCTTATTTTTAACATGTATCGGTTTGGAAGAGTTTTTAAAGCTGATTTTAGTATGTCTTCCTCTAAGCATAGGTGTCTAGTTGCTAATGATTCAAAGGACTTATATTTTTGGCATCATAGACTTGGTCACATAGGCTTTGATCATCTAACGCATGTTAGTGCTCTTGATCGCATATGTGGGATGCCTAAGCTTAAAGGGGACAAAGAAATTGTGTGCTCTTCTTGTAGACATGCTAAGATGGTTGCAGGTTCGCATACTCCTCTCAAAATGATCATGACAACTGAACCTAGTCAACTTTTGCACCTGGACACTGTAGGACCTTCACGTGTTCAATACTTCGGAGGTAAATGGTATGTTTTTGTGATTGTTGATGATTATTCTAGATACTCTTGGGTTTACTTTATGGCATCTAGGAATGAAGCTTTTAGTCACTTTAGAACTTTATTTCTTAGATTATCAATTGATCACCCAAGATCTTTACAAGAAATTAGAAGTGATAACGGAACCGAATTTAAAAATCAATCTTTTGATCATTTTTATGCTAAAAATGGAATAGATCATCAATTTTCTTCACCATATGTACCTCAACAAAACGGTGTTGTAGAAAGAAAGAACAAAACCTTAGTTGAGATGGCTAGGACTATGCTTGATGAATATCAAACTCCTAGGAAATTTTGGGCTGATGCGATAGGAACCGCTTGTTATGTCTCAAATCGTGTTTTCTTGTGCGCTAAGCTAGGTAAAACACCATATGAACTCTGGTTTGAAAATAGGCCTAGTGGTCTTTTGTTGCAAATGATTTGTTAAGAAACATGATAATCTTGATAAATTTGAACCTAGATCCATTGATGGCATGTTTATTGGTTTTCGAAGAAGAAGAAGAGTCGGTGATATTGCCTCATAGTTTTGAAGCTGACACGTGTCTAGCTCCGAACTTTGAACAAGTCCCGACAACCATCTTTGCTGGTCCTGATCGTCCACAAGCCACAAGCTCATCAATCTACGATGAACCTGATGAAGAAGCTTGTGAGACATCTATTCCCCTACGGATTTACAAGAATCATCCCCTGCAATAGATAATTGGAAGCTTGCTTGAACGAGTTACAAGATCCAGGTTTTCCGATCCCAATTCTCATGCTCATTCTGCTTTTGTTGCTTCTTTTGAACCCAAAGATTCACTAATGAATCTTGGATTGTTGCCATGCAAGAAGAGTTAGAAATTTTGAAAGAAATAATGTTTGGAAACTTGTACCTTCACCTCAAGATCACACTCTAATTGGAACTAAATGGGTGCTTAAAAATAAACAAAGTGAGGATGGGGTTGTGATTAGGAATAAGGCTAGATTGGTTGCTCAAGGTTTCACACAAATTGAAGGTCTAGATTTTGATGAAACTTTTGCTCTTGTTGCTAGATGATAAGCCATAAGAATTTTGTTAGGTTTTGCTGCATCTAAAGGTTTCTAGTTATATCAAATGGATGTAAAAAGTGTTTTTCTTAATGGCTACATAGATGAGGACGTTTATGTTAAGCAACCACCTGGTTTTGAAAATCCAGATTTTCCTAATCATGTTTTCAAACTGTCTAAAGCCCTGTATGGTCTAAAACAAGATCCTAGAGCATGGTATGATAGGTTAAATACATTCTTACTTGAAAAGGGGTTTACCATGGGCAAGGTTGATAGAACTCTTTTTGTGCTTAAGCATGGCAATGAATCATTATTCGTTCAAGTGTATGGATGATATTATCTTTGGTTGTGCGTCTCATGATCTTCTGTCCAAGTTTTCAGCAATGATGAGTTCAGAATTTGAAATGAGTATGATGGGTGAACTCACTTACTTTTTGGGGCTGCAAATCAAGCAAACTGGGGAAGGTACCTTTGTGAATCAAACGAAGTATACAAGGGACCTTCTCAAGCGTTTCAACATGGACAAAAGCAAGCCTCTTCGGGCACCAATGGGAAAAACATCATCAACACTTGAACTTGATGAAGATGGTGAACCCATAGATCAAAAAGAATATAGAAGCATGATCGGATCACTTTTGTACCTCACGACATCAAGACCGGACATACAATTAAGCGTATGTCTTTGTGCACGGTTTCAAGCTTCCTCACGTGCTTCACATCGTCAAGCCGTCAAAAGGAAATGGAACTCAAGAATTTGGCATTTTTCTTACTTCTTCCTCAAGCATTACTTTGATAGCTTTTTCAGATGCTGGTTTTGGGGGTTGTAGGATTGATAGGAAAAGTACTTTTGATTCTTGTCATTTTCTTGGTAACTCACTTGTTGCTTGGTCCTCTAGAAAACAAAACTCAGTTGCACAATCCACAGCCAAATCTGAATATGTAGCTGCTACTAGCTTGCTCACAAATTCTTTGAATTGTTCAAACACTTAAGGACTATGGGGTTGATCTAGATAGTGTTCCACTGTTTTGTGATAACAATAGTGCCATTTGCATTGATAAAAACCTCGTGCAACATTTGAGAACAAATCACATTGACATTAGGTATCACTTTCCCCATGATAATGTTGAAAAACAAAACCTTAACGATGTGTGAGCGTTAGCGGTTGTGCTTCACCATGTAGATACCGAACAACGATTGGCTGACAATTTCACAAAACCTTTGGAGTTCACTCATTTTTGTTACATTTGTAGTGACATAGGGGTTATGCATCCTCATGGCTTAAATTGAGGGGGAGTTTTGAAACTTGGGAAATCTATGTGTGAATCTGAACTTAAAATAATATGAGCGTAGTATTTCATACATATATGACTTTGTGATTCCTTTTACATGCTGAAAGTTCTTACTACATTACTCATGTTATACATTTTGTAGTTTTTGCCATGACTAGTAATTGGAAAAATTACTTACACTAAATCTGGTCATGATCAAACTTTCTTGCCATTTTGAACCTGTTGCATGCTCACAAGTGCTTTTAAAAGAATTAATCAAGTAAGCAACTCACATGTTGAGTTTTTATGTTCAAATGAAGAAATGAGAAAAAATCAAGAGAATATGCATGCATCACACTTTTTCTTTTGAGATGGCCTATCATTGCACTTATATATGAACTTGGAAGAAGTTGTGTATGACTAAAACCATGTCCTTAAGCTTCTTATTGTCAAATGACATAGGCTTGGCTTGGTTGGTTAGAATAAGGCTGTAAGGATCGAAACGCCCAAGAGGGGGGGTGAATTGGGCTTTCTTTCAATTTTTAAAGCAATTAAGATTAACGACCTCAAGCCCAATTCCCTATGCGATTAAACTATGCAATCAATGTGAATTAAAGTTGCGGAATGAAGATTGCATAAGTGTAAAAAGGGAGAGGGATGCAAACGCTCAAGGGACACGGAGTTTATCCCGTGGTTCGGTAAGATCACAAGGATCTACCTACATCCACGTTGTGGCACCCACCGAAGGGTTTTTGCCACTCCCAAGTCACCGAGACAAGGGGGTTCTTCACTATTCTTCTCCGTTCGCCAACCTCGGCAAGGTGGAGCTCAAGCCTTGTACACTTTGGAATCCTCCGGGCTTCCACAATCTTCTTGGCAAGCTCCGAAAGTTGCACACACCAAGGGACACTCCCTTATGGCTCTCACTACACTAGAGACTCCAATCACCAAGAATGGAGGCACCCAAGCACTATCTCTAGCTAGTTCTAGCCTATCTCTTGGTGTACAAATGATGAGCAAATGATGTGAAAGTGGTAGCTCTATTGCTTGAATGCTCTAGGATGTGTAGAGTATGTCTGGGCTTCAAGTCTTGTCGATTTGACAGGTTGAAGGGGTATAAATAGCCAACCTCCACGAGATAGCCATTGGAAAAGTAGGCTGACATCACTTCTCTGCGAACACCGGATGATCCGATGTCTCCCCTTCAGTTAACATCGGTCAAAGCCAAATTAGCTGATGTCACTGTGTCAGATATGACCGTTGTTAGACCGATGTTGATCTGTCTTCTCATCGGATGATCCGGTGGCTCTTCCTCCAGAATTTTGCTTGATCTTGAGGCTTACTGGGATATTCAACCGATGTGTGTAAGTCTGTACATCGGATGATCCGGTGCTTCACTTGGTCCAATGGTATTGCAATCTGTGATGATGGACCGATGTCACTGAGCCACTCACATCGGATGATCCGGTGAGTGCATTTGTCTGAGGTCTTCTTCTTCAGTTGAACAAACTCGACCGATGCAGTCAACTCCAAGACCATCGGATGATCCGGTGTGTTCAACTTGTTGACTTCGAGTTGTTTTGAGTTGTTCTTTTGGAGTTTTGAACTTGTGACCTCTTTGACACTTGTTTGAAATGTTGTTTTGATTGTCTTCAAGCATTGAGTGATATCAAGTTAGAGCTTTCACTTCTTGTCTTCATATGATTTGATTTGATCTCATTCGTTGATTTTATATGGGTCTCCAATGTAATTTTGATTTCATTTGATTGAGTGTTATTGAGACCTTGCATTCACAAATTCATTAGTAATATCGAATGGTTGTCATTAATCACCGAAACCGTACCTCATGGGGCCTAGATGCTTTCAATCTCCCCCTTTTTGGTGATTGATGACAACACAATAATTTAAAGTGCAATAATAATGAATTTGATGATAATACTCAAGTATATATGCAATGAATACAGCATAGGACACATTAAGCTTGTAAAACGCAAAAGAAATTTGTGGTGCGAAAAGCTCAATTGATTAAAAACATAAGCAAATGAGACAAGTGAAAGAATGCTTAATTAAAATTACAAAAGAGTACTCAAGCACGAATACAAAGGATAGGCACACACTCCCCCTTCACTCCCGCTGAGACTACCACTCCCCCTGACTCTTCTACATCTTCTCCCCCTTTGGCATCAAGACACCAAAAAGGGATCAGAACGCCTACAGACCCTGAGAGCTGGGCGCGAGGACGAACTGGGCACCGTCGCAGTCGTCGGAGCTGGAGTCGCCGGTCGTAGCGGCGGGAGCTGAAGGGTCCGCTGCCGGTGCTGGAGGAGAGGAAGCAGGTACTGGAGGTGCCGGTGGAGCTGGAGGAAGTGGAGCGCTCACCACGGACGCCGGCGTCTGCTGAGCAACACCTGGAGCCAGTCCCAGTCCAGGCTGCTGTGGAGGAAGGGCGATCCCGGTCTGAGTGTAAAGGTTGGTGATCAACCCTAGGATCCCCATCATGGCCTGCTGGGTCTGCTGCTGCTGGTCGAGGGTACGGCGGTGCATCTGATCTACCAGGTTGGTGAACCGGTCCGTATCCTCTCGCCTCTGACGGGCGATCTCCAGCTGGAGCTCCTGCTGCTGCCGCTGCAGCTGTGCCAGGTGAGCAGCCTGCTCTGCCCTGGCCTGCTCAGCAGCGAGCCTGTCCTGGCGCTGCTGCTCGATCATCTGCTGGAGAAGAGATGACAGCTCTGACGGCTGTGACACCTGCGCCTCGGACACAGGAGGTGGTGTCGGTGGCGGAGCAGCTGATCCTCCTGCCTCGGCGTCGTGCTGCCTCGGTGAGGGTGGAGGCGGAGGGAAGTACTCCTCAACACTCTCGTCTGTGTCGCTCTCGGACCAGACGTGCTGCAAGTCCTCCCCCTGAGCCTCAGCCTCAGCAAGCCTCTCGTCCACCCGCTCTAGGTCGGACCAGTCTTCCTCTGACAGACGGGCCCGGACCTGGCGCTCAACTGGACGACCAAGGCGACGGTCTCCAGGAGCAGAGGCACGATAGTGACCAAAGCGAGTCACACTCTCGTCAGCAAGCCGGGCCTGTGCTGCATGTCCCTCAGGCACCACCATAGAGCAAATGTAACTGATCCAGTGCTCGTAGACCATCTGCCTCATCATGCCAATCCCATCCGTGATTACGTCTTCCATCTCGCATAGGAGTATGTCCACGATATCGAAATCCATCCCATTCATTATGTAGAACAGGAGGGTCTGCTGCAGACTCGTGAACCCCTCCAAGTAACCTGACCTCGGCAGGAGCGTGCGGCGCAAGGCAAGGTGCACAATGCGCGCAGCTGGAGTCAGGAGAGCTGGAACTCTCGGCTGGTCCGGGGAGAACGAGGGGCCAAACAGAGAGCGGATCTCGTCAAGCTGTGGTGCTACCCCTCCAGTAAGTGGCCTCCTCCGTGGATCTGCCTGCCCATAGACCTTCTCGTGCACGCAGGTGTCGTGCAGGTCCAACTCAAGAATATGCCCCAAAGTCTCCCTCGAGAGGTGGTAGCGCTGACCATTGAACATGAAGGCAATCGACCTCCTGCCCTCTGAGATGTACAGGGTCGCGTAGAAGACACGGACCCACTCTTCCACATAAGCACTTCTCTCATAAGCCAGCAGCTGCACCAGACCTCTGTATCTCTCAAAGAAAGGACGGACCTCAGTCTCCGCTGCCACTGCAAGCTGCCCCCAGTCCAGGTAGTTGTGCTGAAAAAGCTTGTGCCCCCGACGCCTGTAGGTCTCATAGAGAGACGCCTGGGTGACAGTCCAGAAGCGACTGTCCACAAGAGTCTCTCGGGGCTGTGGGAACCACTCCTCAAGCAGCACGTTCCAACGAAGCTTGCGTAGCTGCTTGGCCTTCATCTTCCTGTAGTCCGTCAACCGGACTCCCTCACCGACACGGACAGCCGTGTCCATCTCGTAGATGGCCCTCTCGGCCTCCCTGTCCTCACGACGGTCGGCAGCCGTCGGTCTCGGACGAGGAGCAGCCTCGGTGTGACCCCTACGCGTCTGGGCTGAGCGCCGGCGGACGAGAGGCTCAACCGGCTCCTCTTCGGCGTCGGAGTCGTCGATCACGGGAGGCTGCCTCGGACGTGCCTCGCGAATCCTCAGGGAACCCCCTCGTCCACCCTCATGCTCCTCGGCGGCGCGAGCGGCCATAAGGGCCTTCTTCTCATCCTTCGACAGTTTGCGCTTCTTCGCGGCGGGCTCCGCGATTGCCTTGCCCTTTCCTTTGCGATCGCGACCCATCTTGATGCAATGGAGAGGTAGGGTTAGCGATGATGAAAACGAACGACGAGAGAAACAACGAGGGACGTCGCACGGCACGGAGCAAACCTTAGCGACGATGGAGCTCGGGAAAACCTAGCGAGGTGGCCGGAGAAGACGGCGTTGCTCGGGTGGAGGTGCTTCGATGGAGGGAGGAGCGGTGGCGGTGCTTGGATGCGGTGGAGAGGTGCGTGGAGGCGGCGGTGGCGCTTGGGCGCGGGTGGAGCACGGCGGCGCGGCGTTTGGAGGTGAGGCGGCGCGGGTGGAGCACGGCAGGCGGGGGCGGCGCTGTGGGCGGCGGCGGCCGGAGACGGCGGCGGCGGCGCCTAGGGCGGCGGCGCCTAGGGCGGCGGCGGCGGCGGCTGGGTGCGAGGGAGAGGCGGCGCGCGGTGGTCGACGGACGGAGGAAGAGGCGGCGGCGCGCGGGCGAGTGAGAGGTCGGGGAGAGAGAAACACGGCGGCGGCGCGCGGGTTTAAATAGTGGGACCCAAACCCTAGCCGAAAATTTAACACCGGATGGACCGATGCGAGGTAATATGAACATCGGTCGAATGCAACAGTAAGGATATTCAAGAATTGCTGTTGACACCGGATGTACCGACGTCTAGGGTTTTGATCATCGGTCGAATAGCACAGTAAGGGTGTTCAAAAGAGTGATGTAGACACCGGATGATCCGACGTTAGAGGGAGTAAACATCGGTTGAATTGACCACAACTTCGGATGAGTGAGCATCGGATGGACCGATGTTTTCCAGAATGAACGCGTCGGATCATTTGAGGTTCTGACTGAACTGGCCCTTGAAGAATGAACACCTATTGGTCCGATGAGGGATTGGCATAGGCATCGGATAATCCGATGACAACAGAACGAAAACATCCCATATATGTCCTTTGACCAAACAAACAATCAAAGAGAAACACATGTCTTAGGACTTTTTGGGCAACCCCTTACCCCTCAAAAAGCTAATATGCCAATAGCTTGGCTAGGCCTTAATGCAAATGGAACACCAAGAGAAATGTAGGAAAATATCCAAAAAAAAATTGTAAGGCCCATGCTTTGTGAGGTAGAGTATGAAGACTTCTATCCCTTTGAAGCATGTTCCTCTAGGCATTAACGTACCTAACATTTTGTTCTTTCCACCTTATATGAGTTGAGATATTGCATTTCAAACAAGTCTCCTTCTCATGAGGTGGGTTCCCCTTTGTGACAATCTACCGTATGCAATGCCAAACAAATTATAGTGCAAGAGATTAAATGAGTGCAAGTTTATATTACAGGGATCATGCAAGACATAAAATAAATCTATCTTGCCAAGTTTGAACCTTCCAAAGGCTTTCTCAGGGAAAACTACTTCTAGCTTGCCCCTATCCTTTGGGAGTTAGACAAGACTTATATGATATGCATCCTTACATGAACATGGCAGCTTACATGACGTTAGATGCATCTAGCACATTTAATTCATTTCTAAGTCTAGAAAAAGTTTTCTCAACAAGTGCGGGAAGGGAATGGGGTTTCAAGCAAATCTAACCGCACTTGCATTGTCACAAAGGAGAGGCACACAATCATACAAGCATCCATTTGACATGATATGGGGCCTAGATGCGGAAAGATATAGAAATGAACCAAATATGGAATGGTAATTTGATTTGACAATTCGATTACCGTCCATATCCGCGTCGAGCTCCCATTCTCAAGTTTCTTCAAGAGGTCCTAGGTAGATTTTTCTTGATGGTGGAGGTCCCCTCTTGAAGTTGCATCGTGGCCGGTCACGTGTTCTTGATTTTTGGCACCCAAGCTAACTTAGGTCCTTGTATGTGTGATGCAAGTGCTTTTGGGACCCAAAGTTGCTTGGGGAGCTTCCCCTTCATGCCCTTAATGTTTTTGCCGATGAACCTTGCCTTCACCTTGCCACCTACTTTACTCAATAGATAGTAGTGATTATCAAAGGTAGATGTGTAGTTAGTAGGCAATTTTGGAGAAGGTCGGTTAGGAAGAGGACACTCCCTTGTATGATGACCGGTAACCTCGCAATGTTGGCAATAGGAACCAACTTCCTTGATGAAGCTTGTTTTGAGCTCCGGCGAGGGTACCTTTCCTTTGTTAGGCATCGGGAAGGATCCAAGTCCTCTCTTGTTGAAGGCCTTTGCTTGTTGGAAGAGGATCTCCTTGTGCTTGACTTCTCCTTTTGATAGCCTTGCCACACTAGTGCGGAGACTCTCAATCTCTTCCATCAAGTCCTTCTCCCTAGCATTTTCTTTCATGGGCAAAGACTTGTGCAAAAGGTTAGTAGCATGAGACGTAATCTCATTATTAAGGGTTTCTTTCTTCATAGTTTTTAATTCTTGATCAAGGACTTCATGAGCAAGGCTAAGTACTTGATGTTCTTGTTTTAACTTGTTGTGCTCTTCCAACAGTGTTTGGTGTGCTAAGTTAAGCTCATGATGATCAAGCTTGATTTGAGTCTTTTCTTCCTCAACTTGCTTGACGTGAGATTTGAGCGTGTCATGCTCCTTAAGTATGCTTTCATACTTGTCAAGCAAATTGAGGTTAGTATTCTCAAGTTTAGCATGAGCTTGTTCAAGAGCCTTGACTTTGTTCTTTTCCCTTTTAATGATGGTGTGGTATTCATTTATCAATGAAGTTAATTCATCGGGGGAAAGCTCATCATCACTAGAGTCGTCACATACCTCAATGTTACCTTTTGCCATGAGGCACATGGGAGGTGGACGAAGAGGTGAGTTATCCTTGTTGACGACGGCAAGCCCTGCCAAGTTTTCTTCATCTTCACTCTCTTCGTCGCTTGACTCTTCATCCGTGATCCACTCATTTGCCTCGCACATGAAGACTTTTTGAGGCCCTCTTCTTTTCTTTGGAAAGAGCTTGGTCTTCTTGCCTTTGTCAAATTTCTTCTTTCCAAAGGAGCGCTTGGGCCTGACCTCTTCTTCATCTTCATCACTTTCTTCTTGCTTTTGATGCTTTCCCTTGTGGTTGTCCTTCCTCTTGTCCGGTCTTGGACAATCATATGATATGTGGCCTTGATCGCCACAATTATAGCATGTCTTGTTTTCATCTTTTCTTGGGAGGAAGGCTCTCTTGTTGGGATCAAAAGTATATCCCTTCTTGGCAATCTTGGAATTCAAGCGAGAGAATTTCCTCATCATTGATGCAAGCTCATCATCATCATCTTCACTTGATGTTTGCTCTTCTTTGCTTGAACTAGGTTTGATCATTTTCTTGAAATTTGTTTTCTTGAAAGCCTTGAGAGCAATTGTCCTTGTAGAAGATGAATCCTCCATCATCCCAAGTACACTCATCTCATGAGCGTGAATCTCCCCAATTAGCTCCGAAACTTCAATGTGATCAAGTGATTCTTTTTGGAGCATTGAGTTGATGATGTTATACTTTGGCTTGGGAAGGAGCATGAGGATCTTTCGGTTGATAAGTCCCTTGCCAAGAGAAGCAATATCAAGAGCATTTATTTCCTCAATGAGAACATTTAAGCGAGAAAACATTTCATTTACATTTTCATGAGGAAACATTTTAAATTCATCATATTTAGATTTAAGCAAGTGATATTTAAGTTCTTTAACACGAGAGGAAACCTCATGAATTTCAATTAAGCATGTCCAAATTTCACAAGCTTTTTCTTTACTAGCAATTCTAGCGAATACATCTTGACTAATGCATTCATAGATGGCATTTCTAGCTCTAGCATCCCATTTAATTTGATCACCAATATAATTATGATCTCCAAATCCCGCATGGGTCGCTTCCCAAACTTCGGGAGCTATAGCCTCTAGGTAGGCACGCATGCGTGCTTTCCAATAGGCAAAGTTCTTGCCCTCGAAGGTGGGAACTGAACCCCCATTCTTGGCCATTTAAGCTCTCTAGCGGTGAAGCTAGAATGATCCTATGAGCAACCTTGCTCTGATACCAATTGTAAGGATCGAAACGCCCAAGAGGGGGGGTGAATTGGGCTTTCTTTCAATTTTTAAAGCAATTAAGATTAACGACCTCAAGCCCAATTCCCTATGCGATTAAACTATACAATCAATGTGAATTAAAGTTGCGGAATGAAGATTGCATAAGTGTAAAAAGGGAGAGGGATGCAAACGCTCAAGGGACACGGAGTTTATCCCGTGGTTCGGTAAGATCACAAGGATCTACCTACATCCACGTTGTGGCACCCACCGAAGGGTTTTTGCCACTCCCAAGTCACCGAGACAAGGGGGTTCTTCACTATTCTTCTCCGTTCGCCAACCTCGGCAAGGTGGAGCTCAAGCCTTGTACACTTTGGAATCCTCCGGGCTTCCACAATCTTCTTGGCAAGCTCCGAAAGTTGCACACACCAAGGGACACTCCCTTATGGCTCTCACTACACTAGAGACTCCAATCACCAAGAATGGAGGCACCCAAGCACTATCTCTAGCTAGTTCTAGCCTATCTCTTGGTGTACAAATGATGAGCAAATGATGTGAAAGTGGTAGCTCTATTGCTTGAATGCTCTAGGATGTGTAGAGTATGTCTGGGCTTCAAGTCTTGTCGATTTGACAGGTTGAAGGGGTATAAATAGCCAGCCTCCATGAGATAGCCGTTGGAAAAGTAGGCTGACATCACTTCTCTGCGAACACCGGATGATCTGATGTCTCCCCTTCAGTTAACATCGGTCAAAGCCAAATTAGCTGATGTCACTGTGTCAGATATGACCGTTGTTAGACCGATGTTGATCTGTCTTCTCATCGGATGATCCGGTGGCTCTTCCTCCAGAATTTTGCTTGATCTTGAGGCTTACTGGGATATTCAACCGATGTGTGTAAGTCTGTACATCGGATGATCCGGTGCTTCACTTGGTCCAATGGTATTGCAATCTGTGATGATGGACCGATGTCACTGAGCCACTCACATCGGATGATCCGGTGAGTGCATTTGTCTGAGGTCTTCTTCTTCAGTTGAACAAACTCGACCGATGCAGTCAACTCCAAGACCATCGGATGATCCGGTGTGTTCAACTTGTTGACTTCGAGTTGTTTTGAGTTGTTCTTTTGGAGTTTTGAACTTGTGACCTCTTTGACACTTGTTTGAAATGTTTTTTTGATTGTCTTCAAGCATTGAGTGATATCAAGTTAGAGCTTTCACTTCTTGTCTTCATATGATTTGATTTGATCTCATTCGTTGATTTTATATGGGTCTCCAATATAATTTTGATTTCATTTGATTGAGTGTTATTGAGACCTTGCATTCACAAATTCATTAGTAATATCGAATGGTTGTCATTAATCACCGAAACCGTACCTCATGGGGCCTAGATGCTTTCAAAGGCAGATGCGCATATAATCTCTTGCAAATATCATATGATCTAAATTTGTGCTTTGAAAAATAATAAAATGCAGCAACAAGTGTCATGCTTTCAGGTTTTGAAATAGTTAATTTTGTGAGATCATGACTTGCTAAAATTGAAAATTGCATTTGACCTCTAGCATGACTTACACTACTTTATGTATATCATTGTTGTGATAGTGTAAGTTACTCGATAGTATGACTTGGATGAGCTTTGTTTTGTATGTATATGTTATAATGTGCTCATAACAAATTAAAATTTCCCTTTTGTACCTTGCTGAATACATTGTCAAAGGGGGAGAAGTATGCAAGGGGGCGAAATTTATTTCTATCTTATTTGATTTTAAAAAGGGGGAGAAATTGTTTTCAAAACTTTTCATGTGAATAAGCCAATGTTGGGATAAGTGGTGTTGCCAATACATTCATCAAGGGGGGGGGATTGTGAGACCTATGTGTGCTGAATACATTGGCTATGGCGATAAAAAGTTTTGAATACTACCAAAACACCTTTATCATCAAGGTCCGACTCTAGGTCCGAGCTCCGGCAAGGTCCGACTTCTTTGTCTAGGTCCGGCTAGCTTTGGTTAACTCCGGCTCTAGGTCCGACTAGCTTTGGTAAGCTCTGGCACTAGGTCCGACTAGCTTTGGCTAGCTTCAGCGCTAGGTCCTGCTAGCTTTAGTAAGCTCCGGTTCAAGGTCCGGTTAGTTTTGGCAAGGTTTGGAGCTTGATTGCAGTAGTTCTGCTTTTAATTTGCAATGTTTTGAACTTGGTTTTTTTGGATTATGAAAAGTTTGCTTAGTTTTCTTTTACTAGGTTTTTGGTGTGTTTTTGGTGGTTATGGTTGATATCTTTTTGCTAAGGTTTGCAACATGCTTATATGAGATGCTCACGGAAGGTGTTGTGGTTTCATAACTAATGAGAGTCAAGTCGAAGACTTGTGCTCGGAAGTATTGGTTGTTTATTCATGTGCAGGTGTTGCTTGAGTTCAAGACATGGCTGGTGACGGGATCCATTGAACTAGTCCTAGGAAGCTGATGAGGTTCAACAACCAAGTTCGGGAGGAATTGTGGTTGAGTTGATCGGGAGGTTGTGCAACATGTTTGAATCAAGAACAATGCATATGAAGGTATCGTGGACGTCGTTGGAAGATGTTTGCACGTGTGCAAGGAGTGCATGGATGTAACACCCTAAATTCTCGCATCATGCATTGCATACATGGTCATGCATTAAACACTAGTAGAATAAAAGAAAAATAATAAAACATATGCATATACAAATATGTGTAGCAAAAGAAGAAATAGAAAATAATAATAGGCCAAAACTTGTAATAGGGAATAAGAATAAAAAAAGAATAATATAAAAATATATATAAATATATATAAATAATATATATAACAAAATATGAAAATAGAAAAAATATAACATTAATAATATATATTATAAAAATAATAAATAATAAAGAATAAATATATAATATTAATGTATATATATATATAAATAATTATATAATAAAGAGTAAAAAAAAGAAGAAAAAAAAGGAGCCGCCCGGCGGCCAGGCCAGCGGCCCAGCCGGCCGAGCCGGCCCCGCTCCGCACCGCGCCCAAGGCGCCTGGCACCCTGCCGCGCCGCCTGCGAGCGCGCAGCGCTGCGCCGGGCCCCGCCCCCTGACGCGACGCCGCCCGCCTGCCCGCCCGGCCGCGTGCCGCCCGAGGCGCCCGGGCCCCGCCCCGGTCCCCTCTCTCCCCCCGACGCGTTCGCGCCTGGCCGCCCGACCGCAGCCGCCCCGGTCCGACTCCGCGACGCGTCGGACTCCCGCTCGCGCGCGCAGCGCCGTCCCCGGGCCCCACCCCGCGTCTGACCCCGAGGCGCCGAACCGCGCGACTCCCAGCCGGCCACGCGCCAAAATCGCAACCGAGTCGGTTGTTTACCGCGTCCACGCCCCTATAAAAAGGATCCCTAGGCTTTTTTTTCCCGATACGCAGAGCCGCCGCCTGGAGAAACCCAGCCGCCGTTTCCAAAGAAGAAAAGGCCGCCGGGAACAGAGAAACAGAGGCGCCCAGGGAAGAAAAAAAGGAGAAAAAAAGAAGGGGAAGAAGAGGGAGAAAAAGAGGAGGACACCACCGTTCGCCAGAGATCGTCGCCGACATCGCGCCACCGTCGTCGTGCCGCCGAAGGACTGCTGCACCATCTACTTCGTCTACGCGTCGCATTTATTCCGCGACCGTCACGCCGTCAGATCTACGGTAGGGTTCGTTCCCGATGCGAATTTTTGCGATCATATTGAATCTAATAGGCGTAAATTAATTTTAGTTGCACCATAAATTCAGCATTAATCCACCCTAAAACCCCCGTAAACTCATATGAACACGTATGAACTACTCACATCTAATTAATAAACAACTGTAGTAAATTAATTGTTAAGCTGTGCATGCATGCATGTCATTGCATGTTGATTATTTTGTGTGCATTATGTTGAATTGTATATGTTTTCTTGTATGTATGATCACGCGTAGAGGAACGTGCTCAAGAGGCCGCATACGAGGATTTCCAAAATCAAGACTTCGAAGCGCTTGAGCAACCCCATCCGCCGGAGCAAGGCAAGTGTCCTTGAAGCATATTGATCCTATTTAAAATTAAATGTTTTGTTTGCGAACTTGCATGCTTGTGTCAAATTGATGGGAATCCTATGGTAGGAAGTTTACTAGTTTTGTTTGACCACCCTTGTCACCTGGAATTTATGGTAGAGAGTCGGGAAGGGTTTTTACCTTTTTGCTTCGCTTAATTAATTGGGATGGCAAACAACCTTACACATTTAATTATGCATCAATGATATTCTGGTTAATGTGAACTGGTCAATACGATGGGTGATCTAAGCAAGCATGGTTATGTGGATGGGTTGGATGTTATGGTGGGTTGCTTGCCTTAGATCTGAGGACCGGTTCATGCGAGAATATGCCAGGTCAACAGTGCCACCACAAGGCCAAGTATGGGTGCGGCGTAGCTGAATAATTAGGAGCGCTGCTAGTATTGTATGGACCATTGGATGGCGCGGGGAAGGGGAGTCGAGAAGGACTGCCCTGGGATCCGCATGGCACACGAGGGGACCCGTGGGTGGGAGAATAGAGATTCAAGCCTGCCGGTGAAACCTTAGTGGGGCCGTACATACTAGTAGTTCCTTTTGAAAGGCTATTTTGTGATCTCTTGGCCACACACCTACGGAAGTGTGAGATGGCACAATGGAGGTTTCTTAGTCATCGAAAGGTGATAAAATCACAAACATGTGGGTAAAGTGGTACAACCTCTGCGGAGTGTAAAAAAACTATCATGATAGCCGTGCTCCCGGTTATGAGCGCATGGATGACCTACATGATTAGAGTTGAAATTGGGATTTGGGATGGTTATGGTTGGTTTATGGTTGTGGTCTGGTAATGGTTAATGTTTATGCACTATGGACATGGATAATGGTAATGTTGGCAATAATTGGATATGGTTTATATTCTGTTAAATGATGGTTATGATGGGATTGTTTCACATAGACATAGTATAATGCTTTTCAAATGTTTTACTGTACTTTTCAGCACTTAGCCATTATTATTGTCGTCACTTGAATTAGCCACATGTCATACTTTCCACACTTGCTGAGTACGACATGTACTCACCCTTGCAATTCCCCCCCCCCAACAGCTACTGGAGACAATTGGGAGTACCCTGAGGATCACGAGGAGTACTAGGTTGCGTACCGCCGTCAATTGCCTGTGGATTGGAGTCGTGCTGTTTAGTTTATTTTCCGCTGCAATTATTTAGAGTTATATTATTCGTGAACTATTGGATTATTGTAATAAAGTACTTATTTATTAGTTAAGACGTGGTTAAATTCTGTTTATCATTTGTGAATCATTCGTGTATGTGTGTTGAACATCCTGGGCACACATATGCGTTACGCTTGGTTCATATTCGGAACCGGGTGTCACAAATTGGTATCAGAGCCGCGTTGACCGTAGGACGCAAGCCTAGGTAGAATGGACACTCTAGAGCACTTAGGAACACTCTTCTAATATGCTATTTTCGAAAATTTTTGCTGCTGTTTTGTTTCCTTTATTTTCGGCCGCAAAAAGTATTGATCGCTGCTGCGTTTTTGATAAAAAATTTCAGAAGTGAGCAATATTAAGTGCTGCTGTTTTGCTGTATAAATTTTCGCGAAAACGGTGTGTTTTGCTGCTATTATGTGTGGGTAAAATTATTGTGTTGGTTGCTGTAATTTTTCTCTTTATTTTTCGTTCTTTTGGAACCGCTGCACCGCTTTTTGTCCGCCGTTTAGCTGCTGAAATTTTCAGATTTGTTTTTCATTATTTTTCTAATGTATTCTTGTTTCTTGTAGATGGCCCGCACCAAGACAACCCCCCATAAGTCGACCGGTGGACTCGTGCCCCCGCGTAGGTTGGCTAGTCGCTCTCCGGCCGTCGACCCCCGTCACCCCGTGGTGATCCGTTCTGACGGCAGAGCCGCAGGACAGCTGCGACACCGTCTCCGTGCCCTACTCCGTGAGGCTGGCTACCGTCACCACAGCCTCTCGCTCTCTTACCACACCACTGGAGTGCAGCGCCCCGGCAGGAAGGAGTGGAGCTGCAAAATCTATATCTACTACGGTGACGAGTTGGTGAAGACCCACAGCAGTCCCGCTTGGAGGAGCTCCCGCCGATCTGCAGAGCAGGATGCTAGCTGGGAAGCAGCCACTTTCTGGAGCCACGCCTGCCGTTTCCGTCTGGAGGACACGGTTCACGCCTTCGTCCCGCAGCGTCCTAGTGGCACTGCACGCTTCGTCTCCAGGCACGTGGAGGGACCCCTGGACCTCCCGCAGTCTCGTCAGACTGTTGGCAACGTGACCCAGCTGAGTGCCCGACTTCAGAGGGCGCAGCAGGAGATCCAGGATGGGCGTGACCTCGCCCAGCGCCACGAGGCGATAATCAGGAGGTATCGTCGGATCACCGACGAGGACCCGGACGACTACGCGTCCGACACCCCGATGTGGACCCCGGACTCTCCAGACCGTCGCAACGGTCGGTGTGAGTCATCCTCTGAGGAGTCCTCTGACGAGGAGCCTTCCAGTGTGGCGTCCACCGCACCACCGCCGCCTGCTGCCTCACCACCCCAGGACCCACAGGACCCCAAGGACCCCGACGACGACGACGACGACGAGGACCCGGATGAGTTCCCGCTCGACGACGAGTAGTCCTCGACCTATGCCACGACTCAAGGATAGGCACACCCCCCATTAGTAAATAAGAGCGATGTAGATATACTTGTGTGGCCTTGAGTTGTATTACTTCTTTTAGGATCTTTGTAAATTCTGTTTGGTGCTTGTTTGAGTGCTTGTGTGCTTAGTAGAGAGTTGTGGGATGCTTCGGCAATTGTCCACATCCTCGTAATATAGGTCTATATTAATAAAGGATTATTTAGTGTCACATACCTTGATGCATATAGTTGGGACGTTCTTTCCAAATTCTAAATCCTTCTGTCCCTACCTTTCCTTCGCCAACAGATGGTGAGAACTCGTAACCAGAGGGATGCTAACGATGAGGAGGAGCGCAATGAAGTACCTCAGAACAACCAGGGACATGCTCATGGAGCTATCAACATTGAACAACTGTTAGCCATGCAGAACCAGCTCATGCAGACCATGATACAGACCATGGGACAGCTGCAAGCTGGCAACAACAATCAGCCCCACCTGCCTCCACCGCCACCCCCCGCCACATCACAACCGTTTGGGAGAGTTTATGAGGACTAGACCGCCCACCTTTGCACAAGCCACAGACCCAATGGAAGCTGATGATTGGCTGAAGTCCGTTGAGAAGAAACTTGCTATTGTCCAGTGCACTGACAGGGAGAAGGTTCTCTTTGCATCACATCAACTAGTTGGAGCAGCCGTTGACTGGTGGGAAGCTCTTTGCAACGCTCATGATAATCAGGAAACAATCACTTGGGCTGAGTTTAAACAGAGCTTCCGTTCCCACTATGTACCTGAAGGAGTTATGATACTGAGGAGACAAGACTTTGAAAATCTCAGGCAAGGAAGGATGAGCAACAAATTCACTCAATTATCAAGATATGCTCCAGAAGACATCAAAACTGATAGTAGGAAGCAGTATCTGTTTATGAGAGGTCTCAACAATGAAATTCAAGTCCAGTTGCTCAATACTGATTATTCAAACTTCCAAAAGTTGGTTGACAAGGCTATTGTGGTTGAGAACAAGATTCGTGAGATGGAGCAGGACAACAAGAGGAAGATGTCACATCATGGACCGCAGCAAGGAAGCAATGTTCGCCCCCGCTATGCACCACCTACTGCACCACAATACAACCCCTCTGCTCCTGCATACCGCACTGCTTATCCGCCCCGCCCAAATCAGCCACCGCAGCAACGCCCCGCCATGCAAGCGCCTCGCAATCCTGTTCCACCTGCGCCGCGTCCTAACATGGCGGCAAATGCTCAAAACCAGTTGCGCCCAAACTTCCCCAATGCTATGGGTGGTAAGACATGCTATGCGTGTGGAGAACCCGGACATTTTGCAAGTCAATGCCCCAAGAGAAACAATGGACCTATGAACAATGCACCAAGGCCAAATCACCCGCGACCAAATGGAGGAGCACCACAAGGCAACCGTGGACAGCAGAATTTTGCTCGTGGCAATGTGAATCATGTCTCTACGGAGGAAGCCCAACAAGCTGATGACGTCGTGATTGGTATGTTTCTCGCCAACTCCAACCCCGCGACTGTTTTATTTGATTCAGGAGCATCTCATTCATTCATCTCGTCAAAGTATGTTGCCAAGTACAATTTGCCTATATCTCATATGAAGCAAACTATGCTAGTAAGTTCTCCTGGCGGAGAGATGAGGACAAATATAGTATGTCCGAAAGTAAGCATTAAAATAAGGGGGGTAGACTTTCTCGCAAACCTCATAGTCTTGGACTCCCAAGGAATAGACATAATACTTGGAATGGACTGGCTGAGCAAGTATAATGGAGTCATTCAATGCGCCGAGAGGATTGTGCAGTTGACAAGTGAACATGGTACACGCATTGAAGTTGAAGCAGCCCAACCTGCAAGAGGAAAAGCGATGCTGAATCACGTGGAAGAAGTGACATTGGAAAGCATTCCGATCGTTCGCGAGTACCTGGACGTGTTCCCAGATGAGTTGCCAGGTATGCCACCTGATCGTGACATAGAATTCGTCATTGAGTTGATACCCGGAACTGCACCTATAGCTAAGATGCCGTATAGGATGCCTCCTAAGGAATTAGCAGAGCTCAAGAAGCAAATTCAAGAGCAGCTAGAGAAGGGTTTTATACGCCCAAGCTCATCCCCGTGGGGAGCCCCAGTGCTCTTCGTAGATAAGAAGGATGGAACCCAGAGGATGTGTGTGGACTATAGGGCTCTCAACGAAGTGACAATTAAGAACAAGTACTCACTGCCCCGTATAGAGGATTTGTTCGACCAAATGAAGGGTGCCTGTATCTTCTCCAAGATCGACTTACGGTCAGGATACTTCCAAATGAAGATTAGACCATCGGATATACCCAAGACAGCATTTCAGACACGATATGGATCTTATGAGTACACCGTCATGTCATTTGGATTGACGAATGCGCCTGCGTACTTTATGTATCTTATGAATAAGGTCTTCATGGAATATCTAGATAAGTTCGTTGTAGTGTTCATCGATGATATTATGATCTACTCGAAGGACGAGAAGGAACATGAGGAACACTTGAGGCTTACGCTGCAGAAATTGAGGGAGCACCAATTGTATGCCAAGTTCAGTAAATGTCAATTTTGGTTACGGGAAGTTTCTTTCTTAGGCCATATTATTTCCGGAGGAGGAGTATCAGTTGACCCAGGGAAGGTGAGAGATGTGCTTAAGTGGGAACCACCACAGAATGTCAAGGAGATTCGAAGTTTCCTTGGAATGGCTGGATATTACCGTCGATTCATAAAGGATTTTTCCAAGATAGCCAAGCCTATGACCGAATTACTCATGAAGGGAAAGGCATTCCGATGGACTCAAGCTTGTCAGGATAGCTTTGAAGAGTTAAAGAAAAGATTGACAACCGCCCCAGTGTTAGTATTACCGGACGTGAGCAAGAGTTTTGATATATACTGTGATGCATCAAGACAAGGATTAGGATGTGTGCTCATGCAAGAAGGCCAAGTGGTAGCTTATGCATCGAGGCAACTAAAGAAACATGAGTTGAATTATCCTACACACGACCTTGAACTCGCAGCCGTGGTACACGCCTTGAAGATATGGAGACACTATGTTTTTGGTCACCGATGTGAGATTTATACAGATCACAAGAGTCTCAAATACATATTTACGCAAACGGATCTGAATCTGAGGCAATGCCGATGGTTAGAGCTCATCAAGGATTATGACGTGGGAATCAACTATCACCCAGGGAAGGCCAACGTAGTGGCCGATGCTTTGAGCCGAAAGGGAGTAAGTCATCAACTTACAGTTCAAGAACTGCCACCCGAGTTATGTAAGGAGTTTGAACGGTTGAACCTTGGATTCATAAATGAGATGGGAACGATGGAAGTCAACCCAACATTGGAGCAGGAAATACGGGAAGGACAGACAAAGGACAAGGAAATACAAGAAATCAAGGAAAGGACCCAAGAAGGAAAGGAATTCAGATTTGATGAGGACGAACAAGGTACCTTATGGCTTGGAAAGAGGATTGTGGTACCTAATGTCAGGCATATTCGAGAAACAATATTGAAGGAGGCACATGACTCGCCTTACTCAATTCATCCTAGCTGTACGAAAATGTACAAGGACTTAAAGACATGTTATTGGTGGGCCAGCATGAAAAAGGACATAGCCGAATATGTTGCACTTTGTGATGTGTGCCAACGAGTTAAAGCCGAACATCAAAGGCCAGCCGGATTGTTACAACCATTGAAGATCCCGGAGTGGAAGTGGGAAGAGATTGGTATGGACTTTATAGTTGGATTACCGCGAACTCAGTCTGGCTATGATTCAATATGGGTTATTGTGGATCGATTGACAAAATCAGCTCATTTCATTCCTGTCAAGACAACATATACCACCACAAAGCTAGCAGAATTGTATATGGAGCATATTGTGTGCCGACACGGAGTACCGAAGAAGATAGTCTCGGATAGAGGTTCTCAGTTTACCTCCAGATTTTGGCAGAAATTGCATGAAGCAATGGGAACAAGGCTGAACTTTAGTTCGGCGTATCACCCTCAGACAGATGGACAAACCGAGAGGACCAACCAAATTTTGGAAGACATGTTGAGAGCATGTGCTTTAAAGCATAGGAAAAGTTGGGATAAAAGTTTGCCGTATGCTGAATTCTCGTACAACAATAGTTACCAAGCAAGTTTGAAAATGTCACCCTATGAAGCACTATACGGAAGGAAGTGTAGGACTCCCTTGTTTTGGAATGAAACCGGAGAGAATCAGGTGTTTGGTCCAGACGTGTTACAAGAAGCTGAAAGGCAAGTCCAAATAATACGGGAGAACTTAAAGGCTGCCCAGTCTCGACAGAAAGATTATGCTGATAATAGGCGAAGGAGTTTGACTTTTGAAGTTGGAGATTTTGTATACCTCAAAGTGTCACCTATCAGAGGTCAGCGACGGTTTAACGTCAAAGGAAAACTGGCACCACGTTACATCGGACCATTTAAGATTTTGGACAAACGAGGAGAGGTAGCTTATCGACTTGAGCTGCCGACGTATCTCTCCGATGTACACGACGTATTTCACGTCTCTCAACTCAAGAAGTGTCTCAGGGTACCGGAAGAACAAGTGCCGATGGACGAGTTAGAACTTCAAGAGGATTTGTCCTATGTCGAGCAACCTATCAAAATTTTGGATATGAAAGAAAGAGTCACGAGAAATAAGAGGATCCGTTGGTGCAAAGTGCAATGGAAACACCATACGGAAGCCGAAGCTACATGGGAACGTGAAGAAGACCTGAAGGCAGAATTCCCTCATCTTTTCTCCACGCTGTCGAATCTCGAGGGCGAGATTCACTTTAAGGGGGGTAGGTTTGTAACACCCTAAATTCTCGCATCATGCATTGCATACATGGTCATGCATTAAACACTAGTAGAATAAAAGAAAAATAATAAAACATATGCATATACAAATATGTGTAGCAAAAGAAGAAATAGAAAATAATAATAGGCCAAAACTTGTAATAGGGAATAAGAATAAAAAAAAGAATAATATAAAAGTATATATAAATATATATAAATAATATATATAACAAAATATGAAAATAGAAAAAAATATAACATTAATAATATATATTATAAAAATAATAAATAATAAAGAATAAATATATAATATTAATGTATATATATAAATAATTATATAATAAAGAGTAAAAAAAAAAGAAAAAAAAAGGAGCCGCCCGGCGGCCAGGCCAGCGGCCCAGCCGGCCGAGCCGGCCCCGCTCCGCACCGCGCCCAAGGCGCCTGGCACCCTGCCGCGCCGCCTGCGAGCGCGCAGCGCTGCGCCGGGCCCCGCCCCCTGACGCGACGCCGCCCGCCTGCCCGCCCGGCCGCGTGCCGCCCGAGGCGCCCGGGCCCCGCCCCGGTCCCCTCTCTCCCCCCGACGCGTTCGCGCCTGGCCGCCCGACCGCAGCCGCCCCGGTCCGACTCCGCGACGCGTCGGACTCCCGCTCGCGCGCGCAGCGCCGTCCCCGGGCCCCACCCCGCGTCCGACCCCAAGGCGCCGAACCGCGCGACTCCCAGCCGGCCACGCGCCAAAATCGCAACCGAGTCGGTTGTTTACCGCGTCCACGCCCCTATAAAAAGGATCCCTAGGCTTTTTTTTTCCCGATACGCAGAGCCGCCGCCTGGAGAAACCCAGCCGCCGTTTCCAGAGAAGAAAAGGCCGCCGGGAACAGAGAAACAGAGGTGCCCAGGGAAGAAAAAAAGGAGAAAAAAAGAAGGGGAAGAAGAGGGAGAAAAAGAGGAGGACACCACCGTTCGCCAGAGATCGTCGCCGACATCGCGCCACCGTCGTCGTGCCGCCGAAGGACTGCTGCACCATCTACTTCGTCTACGCGTCGCATTTATTCCGCGACCGTCACGCCGTCAGATCTACGGTAGGGTTCGTTCCCGATGCGAATTTTTGCGATCATATTGAATCTAATAGGCGTAAATTAATTTTAGTTGCACCATAAATTTTATTTCAGCAGCATTAATCCACCCTAAAACCCCCGTAAACTCATATGAACACGTATGAACTACTCACATCTAATTAATAAACAACTGTAGTAAATTAATTGTTAAGCTGTGCATGCATGCATGTCATTGCATGTTGATTATTTTGTGTGCATTATGTTGAATTGTATATGTTTTCTTGTATGTATGATCACGCGTAGAGGAACGTGCTCAAGAGGCCGCATACGAGGATTTCCAAAATCAAGACTTCGAAGCGCTTGAGCAACCCCATCCGCCGGAGCAAGGCAAGTGTCCTTGAAGCATATTGATCCTATTTAAAATTAAATGTTTTGTTTGCGAACTTGCATGCTTGTGTCAAATTGATGGGAATCCTATGGTAGGAAGTTTACTAGTTTTGTTTGACCACCCTTGTCACCTGGAATTTATGGTAGAGAGTCGGGAAGGGTTTTTACCTTTTTGCTTCGCTTAATTAATTGGGATGGCAAACAACCTTACACATTTAATTATGCATCAATGATATTCTGGTTAATGTGAACTGGTCAATACGATGGGTGATCTAAGCAAGCATGGTTATGTGGATGGGTTGGATGTTATGGTGGGTTGCTTGCCTTAGATCTAAGGACCGGTTCATGCGAGAATATGCCAGGTCAACAGTGCCACCACAAGGCCAAGTATGGGTGCGGCGTAGCTGAATAATTAGGAGCGCTGCTAGTATTGTATGGACCATTGGATGGCGCGGGGAAGGGGAGTCGAGAAGGACTGCCCTGGGATCCGCATGGCACACGAGGGGACCCGTGGGTGGGAGAATAGAGATTCAAGCCTGCCGGTGAAACCTTAGTGGGGCCGTACATACTAGTAGTTCCTTTTGAAAGGCTATTTTGTGATCTCTTGGCCACACACCTACGGAAGTGTGAGATGGCACAATGGAGGTTTCTTAGTCATCGAAAGGTGATAAAATCACAAACATGTGGGTAAAGTGGTACAACCTCTGCAGAGTGTAAAAAAACTATCATGATAGCCGTGCTCCTGGTTATGAGCGCCTGGATGACCTACATGATTAGAGTTGAAATTGGGATTTGGGATGGTTATGGTTGGTTTATGGTTGTGGTCTGGTAATGGTTAAGGTTTATGCACTATGGACATGGATAATGGTAATGTTGGCAATAATTGGATATGGTTTATATTCTGTTAAATGATGGTTATGATGGGATTGTTTCACATAGACATAGTATAATGCTTTTCAAATGTTTTACTGTACTTTTCAGCACTTAGCCATTATTATTGTCGTCACTTGAATTAGCCACATGTCATACTTTCCACACTTGCTGAGTACGACATGTACTCACCCTTGCAATTCCCCCCCCCCCCCCAACAGCTACTGGAGACAATTGGGAGTACCCTGAGGATCACGAGGAGTACTAGGTTGCGTACCGCCGTCAATTGCCTGTGGATTGGAGTCGTGCTGTTTAGTTTATTTTCCGCTGCAATTATTTAGAGTTATATTATTCGTGAACTATTGGATTATTGTAATAAAGTACTTATTTATTAGTTAAGACGTGGTTAAATTCTGTTTATCATTTGTGAATCATTCGTGTATGTGTGTTGAACATCCTGGGCACACATATGCGTTACGCTTGGTTCATATTCGGAACCGGGTGTCACAATGGACCTGGCTACATGGTCCCGAGGCGTGATGAAGAGATGTGGACATAAAGAATTGGTCGGAAAGGTCCAACCGACTAGGGAGGTGTTTTCGTTGCTTCCACAGCATGAGTCCATAACCAAGTCGGTTGGACCTTTCCGAGCAATTCTTTACGTCCACATCTCTTCATCACGCCTCGGAACCATGTAGCCACGTCCGTGCACTCCTTGCACATGTGCAAACATCTTCCAACAATGTCCACGATACCTTCATATGCATTGTTCTTGATTCAAACATGCTGCACAACCTCTCGATTAACTCAACCACAATTCCTCCCGAACTTTTTTGTTGAACCTCATCTTCTTCCTAAGACTAGTTCAATGGATCCCGTCACTAGCCATGTCATGAACTCAAGAAACACCTGCACATGAATAAACAACCAATACTTCTGAGCACAAGTCCTCGACTTGACTCTTGTTAATTCCGAAACTACAACACCTTACGTGAGCACCTCACATAAGCATGTTGCAAACCATAGCAAAAAAATGTCAACCAAAACACACCAAAAACTTAGTAAAAGAAAACTAAGCAAACTTTCCATAATCCAAAAGGCAAGTTCAAAACATCGCAAATTAAAAGCAGAACCACTGCGATCAAGCTCCGAACTTTGCCAAAGCTAACCAGACCTTGAACTGGAGCTTACCAAAACTAACAAAATCTAGCGCCGAACCTTACCAAATCTAGCAGGACCTAGCGCCGAAGCTAACCAAAGCTAGTCGGACCTAGCGCTAGAGCTTACCAAAGCTAGTCGGACATAGCGCCGGAGCTTGATGATAAAGGTGTTTTGGTAGTATTCAAACTTTTATCGCCATAGCCAATGTATTCAGCACACATAGGTCTCACAATCTTATCGCCATAGCCAATGTATTCAGGACACATAGGTCTCACAATTCCTCTATTGATGATTTTGACAGTTCTAGTGAAAATGAGGACATTTTTAGGGGATTGAGTAAAACTGCAATAAAGAAAATGAAAATGTTATAGGATGAAATCTTTGAGAAGGAGGAGCTTGTCAACTAACAAGAAGATATGCTCATCCGTGAAAGGAAGAGGTATCAAGAGGTTGAGAAACTCCTTGAGCTTGAAAGAGAGAAGAGCAAGTCACTTGAGCATGAGTTGGCCTTGAGTAAGGAAACTTACTAAAAGCTAGAAGACTCACACCTTGCAATCAAGGATGAACTTGCTAACTTCTCAAAAGTTAACAAGATTCTTGAAGTGCAAGTTGAGTCACTCAAGCAAAGTGACTCGTCCTCTTCCAAAAGCTCACCTTCCAAAGGTGTAAGTTCGACAACAATTGCAACCTGCACATGTTCTATTAAGAAAAATGTTGTCAAATCTGATTCTTCTACTTCTCATGCAAAGCATCCTTCCCAAAGTGGCATCTTTGACAAGGAGAAGGTCAAATATGCACAAAGTGCATATATGGTCACTAGACCTCCTAACGTTAAAGATGGTCTTGGGTTTAACAAGAACAAACACATGTCCACAAATGATCATGATAAGAAGAAAATTACCTTTGTTAAGGAAAAATCACATGAATCTGACCTACAAATATTATTTCGTATTTTTGATGCTTCGTATGTACTTATGAAAGAAAAATTTGGAAATGTATTTGCTAAATATGCAGGGCCACGCCACAAGAATTCAAAAACTTGTGTGTGGGTGCCCTAGACTCTTGTGACTAACCTGAGAGGACCCAAGCAAGCTTGAGTACCTAAAACCAAGGAATAATCTTGTTTTGTAGGCCTACTCCACCGGTGGATCAAAATGGGTGCTAGACAGCGGATGCACCAATCACATGACCAGAGAGAGGAACATGTTCATGGAGTATGAGTGCAACACAGATCCAAGTGAAGGGATATACTTTGGAGACAACAGCCAAGGAAAGGTCCTTGGTAGTGGTAAAATTGAAATATCTTCTCAACATACTCTCTCGAATGTTTTACATGTAGATTCTTTAGATTATAACCTTCTGTCACTATATCAGCTATGCGACAAAGGTTATAATTGTTTATTCACTAATGAGGGTGTGACCGTTTTTAGAAGAAGCGATGGCTCGATTGCATTCAAGGGAATGTTGAAGGGAAAACTTTATCTTGTTGATTTCAACAAAGATAAAGCCAAACTCAACACTTGCTTGGTTGCTAAAACTAACATGGGATGGTTGTGGCATAGATGGCTAGCCCATGTTGGGATGAGAAATCTGCAGAAACTTCTAGAAGATGGTCACATCCGAGGTTTAAAATATGTTGTTTTTGAGAAAGACAGGCCATGCAGCGCTTGCCAGGCGGGAAAAAAAGTTGGAGCACCGCACCCTGCCAAGAACATGATGACTACTACAAGACTGCTGGAACTTCTTCACATGGAACTTTTCGGTCCAATTGCTTACATAAGCATCGGCGGTAACAAATATGGTTTAGTTATTGATGATGATTTTTCAAGATTCACCTGGTTATTTTTCTTGTATGATAAATCAGAAACACAGGGAATCCTCAAGAAATTCATGAAAAGAGCTCAATATGAATTCTCATCAACCATGAAGAATATTAGAAGTGACAACGGGACATAATTCAGAAATACACAAGTTGAGGAGTACCTTGATGAAGAAGGAATAAAGCACGAGTTTTTGGCACCCTACTCCCCTCAACAAAACGGGGTGGCCGAAAGGAAAAACAGAACACTAATTAAAATGGCGAGGAAAATGTTGGATCAATACAAGACATCGGACCAGTTTTGGGCTGAAGCAGTGAACACCGCTTGTCACGGCATAAATCGGTTGTATCTTCACCGACACTTGAAGAAAACACCATATGATCTTCTTACCGGTAACAAACCAAATGTTTCACATTTTAAAGTATTTGGTTGTAAATGTTTCATTATGTACAAGAAACCGAGGACTTCAAAGTTCGCTTTTAAATCTGATCAAGGGTTCTTGCTCGGTTATGATTTGAATGCCTACGCCTATTGTGTATTCAACAAAGTCTTTGGCCTTGTTGAAGTAGCACGTGACATAGTGTTCGATGAGACTAACGGCTCCTAAGTGGAGCAAGTTGATAAGTGTGTGCTAGATCAAGAAGAAGCCCCATGTTAAGCGTTGAGAAGAATGGCACTTGGTGATATTCTACCTCAAGAGTAACCACAAGACTCAAGTGCACAAGATGAACCTCAACAAGGAAGCAATGATCAAGGGGGGCTCATGCACAAGGTCAAAATAAGGAAGATGAAGAAGATACATATAACCATAGAAGCAATGATTTAGGGGGAGACAATGACAATTAAGACAATGAAGAGCAAGCAACTTCACAAGTCCCTCACCCAAGAGTACATCAGAGTGTGCAAGAGATCATCCCGTCAACAACATCATTGGAGATATGCTAAGGGGGTAACTACTAGATCTCGCATTGCAAATTTTTGTGAATAGTGCTCTTTTGTATCTTTTCTGGAACCATACAGGGTAGAAGAAGCCTTAAAAGATCCAGATTGGTGATGGCAATGCAAGAGGAGTTGAACAACTTTAAGAGAAATGAAGTGTGGGAAGTGGTGAAAAGACCAAAGGCAAACATTGTTGGAACCAAATGGGTCTTTTGAAACAAAAAAGATGAACATGGAGTGGTAACGAGAAATAAAGCGAGACTTGTGGCTAAAGGTTACTCACAAGTCGAAGGTTTGGACTTCGACGAAACTTTCGCTCTCGTAGCTAGACTTGAGTCCATTCGTATTTTATTGGCATATGCTACTCACCATAATTTCAAGTTGTATCAAATGGACATCGAAAGTGCCTTCCTCAACGGTCCAATTAAGGAGGAAGTGTACGTGGAGCAGCCACCAGGATTTGAAGATCAAGAGTACCCCAACCATGTCTATAAACTGCGTAAGGCTCTCTATGGCCTCAAACAAGCTCCTCGAGCGTGGTATGAGTGCCTTAGAGATTTTCTGACTTAAAATGGTTTTACAATTGGAAAAGCTGATTATACCCTGTTCACAAAACACTTTGATGATCATCTATTTGTATGTCAAATATATGTTGATGATATTATCTTTGGTTCTACTAATAGGTCATTTTGTGAAGAGTTTAGCAAGATTATGACAGAAAGGTTCGAGATGTCAATGATGGGCGAATTGAAGTTCTTCTTGGGATTCCAAGTGAAGCAACTAAGAGAGGGAACTTTTATAAGTCAAACCAAGTACACGCAGGACATCCTTAAGAAGTTCAATATGGACAAGGCCAAGCCCATCAAGACACCCATGGCAACTAACGAACATCTCGACCTCAATGAAGATGGTCCAAATGTGGATCAAAAGGTATAACGGTCTATGATTGGCTCGTTACTCTATTTATGTGCATCTAGGCCAGATATTATGCTTAGTGTATGCATATGTGCAAGGTTTCAAGCCGCACCTAAAGAGTGCCATTTAATAGCTGTAAAAAGAATCCTAAGATACCTTGTACACACACCCAACTTGGGCCTTTGGTATACCAAAGGATCACAATTTAACTTGATAGGTTATTTTGATGCCGACTATGCAGGATGCAAAGTCGATAGAAAGAGAATGTCGGCAACCTGTCAATTTCTTGGCAGGTCCCTAGTTTCATGGTCATATAAAAAGCAAAACTCCATTGCTCTTTCTACAGCCGAAGCAAAGTATGTTGTAGCCGGTAGTTGATGCGCACAACTACTTTGAATGCGACAAACTCTAAGGGACTATGGTTACAATCTGAACCATATTCCACTCCTATGCGATAATTAGAGTGCTATAAAAATTTCACACAACCCAGTAGAGCACTCAAGAACTAAGCACATAGATATTTCTCACCATTTCCAAAGAGATCATTCTTTAAAAGGTGATATTGTAATTTCACATGTTAGGACTGAAAAACAACTTGCAGATATTTTCACCAAGCCATTAGATGAGAAAAGGTTTTGTGAGCTAAGAAATGAGCTAAACATAATTGAATCTCGAAATATTGCTTGAAACACTGCATATCTGATAGTGATTTCAAAGTTTACTCATCTTTGCCAAAATTCCCCCTTATCTCGATTTTCTCTAAAAAACTATTTAAATGAGTAAATCTTGATGAATTATGGCCATTGTATCATTATTGATTGCTTACTGGTCATGTTCATCAAGATTATTTGTGAAATAAAGTCCTTTAGATCACTATTAGATCAAACAACCAAAATCTAGTTGTTTCAATTCAATTCTGTCCTGCTGACACCGGACTTGTCCGGCGTCAGCACTGGACTAGTCCGTTGTCATAGACTAGTCCGGCCCTAGCCCGCCACACCGGACTTGTCCGGTGTCGACCGGACTAGTCCGAATTTGTCAGGGTTAACCCTAATCTGCCGCCAGGAGCTCTTCTTCCACCTTTCACAACCTCCATTGCATTCTCTCTCCACTTCTGTGAGCTCCAAAGGCGATTTTTACATCTAGCCACCAAAATCGCAGATTTCTCCAAGGGAAATCTCCTCCTCGGCGCGGATCTTGCCCACTCCGGACTAATCCGGCCCAAGTCCGCTCCTTCAACGTGAATCTTCACTTTTTAGTAAAATCCCCCTCAAACCGTAGCTCTCAACTTTTCTTGATTCTAGCTTGTTTCACTCGATTCCTAGGGCATACATTACTCCTCTAGATGTACTCCTACTATTTCCTAGTCCTAGTGAATCGATTCGAGCCAGATCTGTTGAAAATAGGAATTTAGGGTTCTTATGCTAGATCGAACCAGTCTGGTGTTCGGTGCGAACAACTTTGGTTAACCAGACAAGTCCGCTATCTGAAAACGGACAAGTCCATTACATGAAATTTTGAACTTCTAAATCCCAATTTACACTAGTCTCAAATCGATTCTTATCTAATCATTGAATCTCCTTGTCAGGCACGATGTCTTCAGGTTCGAAAGATAGTTTTTTTCACTATGATGAAGAGGTAGAGCGTGCTCGAGTGCAAAGGGCCAAGGAGAGGGTGATGAAGAAAATATATGATGCCAATATCCACTCTCCTCCTTCCGACGACACCCTTCCTAAGAGAAGGAGAGTTGTAGTGAAGAAAGCTGAGGGCAAGGATGCAGCTGGGAGCTCATCTAGTCCCAAGAGAGCCCTCAACAAGGGAAAAGGACTGGCTAGTGACCCTATTGGCCCATTGAAGATGAAAGCTCCTACTCACCGCAACAGAGAGCCATCTAGTGCTTATTTCACTAGCAAAGGTGGTGAGCTAGCAGACAAGTTCGGGAAGGTAGAAGTCTATGATCAGCCCAATCAATCAGCTGATCCTAGAATTTTGAGTAATTTCCATGTTGACTACTATGAGCATGTGTATTTAAAGATGAGGAATCCTGTCATTGAAAGTTAATGGGTCGATATCACCTATCTACAGTCCAAAAGATGTGAAGCCTATCAAGGGGTTCTGTAAGCCTTGGAGCTGCATGGACTGAAAGATCTAGTCTCTTTCCAGTGGGGCTGGAACATTGAGGTCATCACTCAATTCTACTCAACTCTCTATTTTGCTTGTGATGACACTGATAGGTTGGATGACACATGGAGCACAGTACACCGTGACTTATGAGGAGTTTGCAAGAATTTTTCACCTGGAAGATTACTTGGAGAATGACATCATTATCCACAATCTAAAGCCTTTGGAGAAAGATCAGCTTGACTTTCTCTATGATACAAAGATGCCATTCAAGTCTCCAACCACTAAGTATTTGAAGCCTTTCTATGTTCTCCTTAACAGGTTCTTGAGGAAGACCATAGCTCCCAAAGAGGGAGATGCAGGGACCATTCAAGGCACCCTCAGAACATTGATGAAGGTGATCAGCAGGAAAAGGACTTTCAATGTCTTTGAGTACATGTACAATGACATTGTGAACATGTCCATCACTCATAACAGGTCCTGTGACTATGCACCTTACATCATGTATAAGATTGAGAAGGTGACAGGACTGAAGTTTTTCAAGGATGTGCCTCATACTAGGCTCAGGCCCCAGAAGCCTACTATCTACATTGTCCCCTCTGCTCCTACTTCACCTGCAGAGGAAAGAAGATCCAAAAGGGCTCATGAAGGCACAAGACCTGAGGATGCTGCTCCTGCTCCTCCACTTCCTAGAGGATCATCCAGTGGAATACTGAAAATGCTTACATCCATCTTTGCTTCTTGTCGCAAAGTGGAGATCAAGCGGCATAAAGAGTGTCTGGCTGTAACACCCTCATTTCATGCATCATGCCCTACATGCACTCATATACATGTTTAACATTAACCCACATAAAGAGGAACGAGTTTAACATTGGTTCGGAGCATTTAAAATTGATTTGGAGCAAAACCGCACTTAAAACGCAGGAAAGTGCGGACTAGTCCGATTTTACTGAGGACTAGTCCGATTTCTCTCTGACTAAAAACGGACTTGTCCGTTTTTGCTGCGGACTAGTCCGATTGTGGCTCTGGAAACTTTCGGACTTGTCCGATGTTGTGCGGACTAGTCCGATATTCCATGAATCCTTGAAAATTTGCTAAGTCCCTGGACTTTTCCAGACTAGTCCGGTGTCCCAGCGGACTTGTCCGTTTTCCTTTCTGACTAAGATCGGACTTGTCCGATTTTTGGCCAGACTTGTCCGATTTTCTCTCTGGACGACTTCGGACTAGGCCGGTCCTGTCCGGAGTTGTCCGATATTTCGTGACTCCGAGATTGACCTTTTGTTTTACGACTTGTTTCTTGGGTTTCACGTCAAGTGGGCCTAGGGACGTCGTGCCCAACTCTTTTAGAGCCCATGTGGGACTCTAAACCGGCCTCTACTCATCCTAAACTCGAAATCCATCTAACCCTAGCCTCCACCTCTATATAAACAGCCCCACCCCTTGGTTTGACATCTATTTGCCACTTTTCCACCCACCCAAACCCTAGTTCGTGGGGAGCCACCATCAAGGAGGGAGGAGAAGATCCCAAACAAGAAGAAGAAGAGGAGGAAACGAAGGAGGATCAAGATCTCCACCAAGTTTCGTCCTTCACCACCAATTCATCTCCAAGTTCATCACCAACCCTAGATCATCAAGATCCAAGTGTTACCTCCAAGTCTCTTGGTTCATTGGAGTTCTAAACACCTGGTATACCTTCTATTCTCTTTTCCTTACGTGCATTCAACCCCTAATCTCCGAATTTACGTCGATCTAGAAAACCCTAATCTGCTGATCTCGTCAGGTGCGGACTTGTCCGGTCCCTTGCGGACTAGTCCGATCTTTCTGGTTAAATTGTGTTATATTGATTCTAAAATTTGATCTAATCAACTCCAAACCTGTATAAACTTGTTAGAAGCTATTAGAACTAGATAGTTATCATTAAAAGCAATCTAGTAACACGTTCTACCTTGCATTGCATCAATCATGCATGTCATGTCATATTGAGTAATATTTGTGCCCTCTTTGATTGTGTTTCTTGTTTTGTATGTTTATTGTGTAGATTAGACGGATTTGCGCTAGAGAGTGCCGCGAAGGATCTACAACATCAAGAGTTTGAAGGCTTTGACCCTAATCAACAGCAAGAGCAAGGCAAGTGTCCTTGAAGCATATTGATCCTGTTTTTAAAATAAATGTTTTGTTTGCAAAACTGCATGCTTGTGTCAAATTGATGGGAATCCTATGGTAGGAAGTTTACTAGACTTGCTAAACCACCCTTGTCACCTGGAATTTATGGTAGAGAGAGTCGGGAAGGCTTTTTACTTTTTGCTTCGCTTAATCAACTGGGATGGAAAACAACTATATCACTCAATTTAATTATGCATGGATGAGATTATGGTTAACATGAACTGGTTAAACATGGTATGGTAATGGATGATCTAAGCGAGCCTGGTATGTGGATGGGTTGGATGTTATGGTGGTTTGCTTGCTTTAGATCTAAGGACCGGTTCATGCGAGAATAAGCCAGGACTACAGTGCCACCATGAGGCCAAGTTATGGGTGCGGCATAGCTGATTAATTAGGGCTTTGCTAGTGCTGTTTGGACCATTGTGGATGCTCGGGGAAGGGGTAGTCGGATTGGGTTTGTTGATGATTGGTGGGACTACCCTGGGATCCGAATGGCTCAAGAGGGGGCCCTTGGTTGAAGATGTGCTCTGCGGGAGACATCACCACCGGTGAAACCTCAGTGGGGTCTAAATAGGCTAGTAATCCCTTTGTAAAGGCTATTTTGTGATCTCTTGGCCACACACCAACGGAAGTGTGTAATGTGACCGACGGGTCATGGGCATAAGGGAGGTTCTTAGTCGCCGAAGGGTGATGAAATCACGAACACGTGGGTAAAGAGGTACAAACTCTGCAGAGTTAATTAAAACTATCATGATAGCCGTGCTCCCAGTTATGAGCACCTGGACAACTTCCATGATTAGAGGCAAATTGGAATTTGGTAATGGTTATGGTTTGGTAATGGTTATGGATTAATCTCTGGTATCGAATATGGTTATTGGCAATGGTGAAATCTGGACTTATTGATGATGGTAATGAATTCAGTTTGGTATTATGGTATTACTTACGATTATGTTGGGATTACTTCACATACTTATACTATATTGCTTTTCAAATGTTTTAATGTACTTTTCAGCACTTTACCATTATTATTGTCGTCATTCGAATCAGCCACATGTCATACTTTCCACACTTGCTGAGTACGACATGTACTCACTCTTGCAATCCCCCCCCCAACAGTTGCAGGTCAGGATTGGGAGTTTAATGGCGATAATGCGGAGTTCTAGGCCGTGTCTACCGTCAGCTTTGCCTGTGGTGTTGATTGGAGCTGCGCATATATACCCTATTGCTTATGCTGCATAGTTGCTTAATTAGTTTATTTCCGCTGCATTAGTTGAACTTGTCATTAACAATTATTAGAGCTTGTATTTGAGGATAATCTGGTTCGTGTAATAAAATTTGGTTAATTAATCTTGTCTTGTGGTAATTTTCTGTATACTCTTTTGTGATTGCACTCGTGTATGTGTGATGAACATCCTGGGCACACATATGCGTTAGCTTGGTTCATTTTTGGAACCGGGCGTCACAGATTGGTATCAGAGCCACAGGTTGACCGTAGGATGCAGCCTAGATAGAATGGACACTTTAGAGCACATAGGAGCACTCAGGAATCGATGTGTTTTTGCTTGGAGTGCTGTTTGCTATATATATTGGTTGCTTGTGTGCTTAATAGAGGAATTTGGGGTGCTTTAGCATTGCCATGTCCACCTAGGCTAGTGTAGCTAGTTGTTTAGTTTCATATCCCTTGATGCATATAGTTGGGGCGTTTTCTAATTCTTACCTACTGCTTTTCTTCAGATGGTGAGGACTCGCAACCAGAGGGATGGCAATGATGAAGACGAGAACAATGGAGTGCCTCAGAATAACAATGGGCAAGGATCTACTCAGGGAGCTATCAACATCGAGCAGCTATTGGCCATGCAAAACCAGCTCATGCAGACCATGATACAGACTATGGGACAGCTGCAGGCTGGCAATATCAACAATCAGCCCCACATGCCGCCACCGCCACCCCCACCTCCTCATAACCGATTGGGAGAGTTTATGAGGACTAGGCCGCCAACCTTTGCTCAAGCCGCTGACCCTATGGATGCGGATGATTGGCTCAAGTCCGTGGAGAAGAAGCTAGCCATTGTCCAATGCAGTGACCGGGAGAAGGTGCTATTTGCTTCTCATCAACTCGTTGGAGCAGCTGCAGATTGGTGGGATTCTTATTGCAATGCTCATGAGAACCAAGAGAGAATTACTTGGGCCGAATTCAAGGAAAATTTTCGTTCTCATTATGTGCCGGAAGGTGTTATGCTCTTGAAGAGGCAAGAATTTGAGAACTTGAGACAAGGAAAAACAAGCGTGAGTGAATATCTCAATAAGTTCACTCAACTCTCAAGATATGCGCCTGAGGATGTTAGCCGGGACAGCCGGAAGCAATACTTGTTCATGAGGGGATTGAACAATACGATCCAAGTGCAATTGCTCAACTGTGATTATGTCAATTTCCAGAAGCTTGTGGACAAAGCAATTGTGGTTGAGAACAAAATCCGTGAGATGGAGCAAGAAATCAAGAGGAAGGCGCCATATCAAGGGCAGCAACAAGGAAGTAATGTGCGCCCTCGCTTTGCGCCGCCCAATGCGCCTCATTACAGCTCCTCTATCCCTGCTCAACGCCCTGGATATGCACCGCGCCCAACTCAGTTTGTGCAGCAGCGCCCTGTTATGCAAGCACCTAGGCCTCCAATGCCTTATGCACCTCGTGCTGATTTTCCTGGAGCCAATGCTCAAAACCAAGCTCGTCCCAATAATTCTGGTGGAGTTAAGAAGTGCTATACTTGTGGAGAAGCTGGACACTTTGCACATCAATGTCCTAAGTCGGGCCTTGGTCAAGGAAGCAATGCATCGAGGCAAAACCCAAGACCTAATGGAGGACGGCCACAAGGAAGCCGTGGACAGCAGAACTTTGCTCGTGGCAACATGAACCATGTCTCTACGGAGGATGCTCAACAAGCGGATGACGTGGTCATTGGTATGTTTCTCGCCAACTCCAACCCCGCGACTATGTTATTTGATTCTGGAGCATCGCATTCATTCATTGCATCGAAGTATGTTGCCAGGTATAGTTTGCCTATCTCTCATATGAAGTTTACTCTGTTGGTTAAGTCTCCTGGAGGAGAGATGAGGACAAATATAGTATGTCCAAAAGTAAGCCTTAGAATAAGGGGGGTAGACTTCTCCGCCAACCTCATTGTTTTAGATTCTCAAGGGTTGGATATTATACTTGGTATGGACTGGTTGAGGAAGCACAATGGGGTTATTGAATGTGCCACAAAGACGGTGAAGTTGACCAATGAGGAAGGGATAACTGTAGAATTTGAAGCATCTCAAACCGCACCGAAGCAATTGGAATTGAATCATATGGAAGGTGGCGCAATTGAGGAGATTCCGATTGTATGTGAATTTTTGGATGTTTTTCCGGACGAGTTGCCAGGTATGCCACCCGATCGAGACATTGAGTTTGTTATTGATTTAATACCTGGAACTGCACCTATAGCTAAGAGGCCGTATAGGATGCCTCCTATGGAATTAGCGGAGCTCAAGAAACAAATTCAAGAGCAATTAGAGAAGGGTTTTATTCGCCCTAGCTCTTCACCCTGGGGAGCGCCCGTTTTATTTGTGGACAAGAAGGACGGATCCCAAAGGATGTGCGTGGATTACCGAGCTCTCAACGAGGTAACAATCAAGAACAAGTACACCTTGCCACGCATAGAAGACTTGTTTGATCAGATGAAGGGTGCTTGTGTCTTCTCTAAGATTGACTTGAGGTCGGGATACTTTCAAATGAAGATTAGACCATCGGACATACCTAAGACAGCTTTTAGAACACGGTATGGATCTTATGAGTACACCGTGATGTCATTTGGATTGACAAATGCGCCTGCTTACTTTATGTACCTCATGAATAAGGTCTTCATGGAGTACTTAGATAAGTTCGTGGTGGTGTTTATTGATGATATCATGATCTACTCGAAGGATGAGAAGGAACATGAGGAACACTTGAGGCTTACATTGCAGAAATTGAGGGAGCATCAATTGTACACCAAGTTCAGTAAATGTCAATTCTGGTTACGGGAAGTTTCCTTCTTAGGCCATATTATTTCCGGAGGAGGAGTATCGGTCGACCCCGGTAAAGTGAGGGATGTGTTGAAGTGGGAACCACCGCAAAACGTCAAGGAAATAAGGAGTTTTCTTGGGATGGCTGGATATTACCGTCGATTCATCAAGGACTTTTCCAAGATAGCCAAGCCTATGACGGAGTTGCTAACGAAGGGAAAGGCGTTCCAATGGACTGAAGCTTGTCAGGATAGCTTTGAGGAGTTAAAGAAGCGGTTGACAACAGCCCCAGTTTTGGTATTGCCGGATGTAAGCAAGAGTTTTGACATTTATTGCGATGCATCAAGACAAGGGCTTGGATGTGTATTGATGCAAGAAGGTCAAGTGGTCGCCTATGCGTCAAGACAATTGAAGAAACATGAGCAGAATTACCCCACGCACGATTTGGAACTCGCGGCCGTGGTACATGCATTGAAGATTTGGAGACACTATATTCTTGGACATAGGTGTGAAATTTACACGGATCATAAGAGTTTGAAGTATATTTTCACACAAACGGATCTGAACTTGAGGCAACGAAGATGGTTGGAACTCATCAAAGATTATGATTTGGGGATCAACTATCATCCGGGAAAAGCCAATGTAGTGGCCGATGCTTTGAGTAGAAAGGGAGTAAGCCATCAACTTACGTTTCGAGAGTTACCGTCCGAGCTATGCAAGGAGTTTGAACGGTTGAACCTTGGGTTTGTAAATGAGATGGAGATGATGGAGTTAAACCCAACCTTGGAGCAAGAAATTCGAGAAGAACAAACCACGGATGAGGATATCAAGGAAATCAAGGAAAGGATCGAAGAAGGGAGAGAATTCAGATTTGACGAGGATGAACATGGTACCTTATGGCTTGGAAAGAGAATCGTTGTGCCTAATGTAAAGCATATTCGGGAGACAATATTAAAGGAGGCACATGACTCGCCTTACTCGATTCACCCCGGTTGTACGAAGATGTACAAGGACTTGAAGACTTGCTATTGGTGGGATAGCATGAATAAGGACATAGCCGAATATGTAGCATTATGTGATGTGTGCCAACGAGTCAAGGCGGAACATCAAAGGCCAGCAGGATTATTGCAACCGTTGAAGATTCCGGAATGGAAGTGGGAAGAAATTGGTATGGACTTCATAGTTGGGTTACCACGTACTCAGTCCGGGTATGACTCAATTTGGGTAATTGTGGATCGCTTAACCAAGTCAGCTCATTTTGTCCCTGTGAAGACCAAGTATACAGCTGCACGATTGGCCGAAAAATACATGGAGCATATTGTGTGTCGACATGGAGTCCCTAAGAAGATAGTCTCGGATAGAGGTTCTCAATTTACCTCCAGATTTTGGCAAAAACTGCATGAAGCTTTGGGAACGAGGTTGAATTTTAGTTCAGCATATCATCCTCAAACGGATGGACAAACCGAGAGGACCAATCAGATTTTGGAGGACATGTTAAGAGCTTGTGCTTTAAAGCATGGGAAAAGTTGGGACAAAAGCTTGCCATACGCAGAATTTTCATACAACAATAGTTACCAAGCAAGCTTGAAAATGTCACCATATGAAGCGCTTTATGGGAGGAAGTGTAGGACACCTTTATTCTGGAATGAGGCAGGAGAAACTCAAGTATTTGGTCCGGATGTGTTGCAAGAAGCCGAAAAGCAAGTCCAAATAATTCGTGAAAACTTGAGGGCTGCCCAATCAAGGCAAAAAGGCTATGCGGACAATAGGAGAAGGAAATTAGCCTTTGAAATAGGAGATTTTGTTTACCTCAAGGTGTCACCAATGAGAGGTCATAAGAGGTTTAACATAAGAGGCAAGCTCGCACCTCGTTATATTGGACCATTCAAGATTTTGGACAAAAGAGGAGAAGTAGCATATAAGTTGGAGATGCCAGCTCATCTTTCAGACGTACATGATGTGTTTCATGTTTCCCAGCTCAAGAAGTGTTTGAGAGTACCGGAAGAACAAGTGCCAATGGAAGAATTGGAACTAGAGGAAGATTTGACGTATGCCGAGCAACCGGCCAAAATCTTGGAAACCAAGGAGAGAGTCACAAGGAATAAGGTCATTAGATGGTGTAAAGTTCAATGGAAGCACCACACAGAAAAAGAAGCGACGTGGGAATTAGAGGATGATCTCAAGAAGGAATTTCCCTATCTCTTCTCTTCCGCGTCGAATCTCGAGGGCGAGATTCATTTTAAGGGGGGTAGGTTTGTAACACCCTCATTTCATGCATCATGCCCTACATGCACTCATATACATGTTTAACATTAACCCACATAAAGAGGAACGAGTTTAACATTGGTTCGGAGCATTTAAAATTGATTTGGAGCAAAACCGCACTTAAAACGCAGGAAAGTGCGGACTAGTCCGATTTTACTGAGGACTAGTCCGATTTCTCTCTGACTAAAAACGGACTTGTCCGTTTTTGCTGCGGACTAGTCCGATTGTGGCTCTGGAAACTTTCGGACTTGTCCGATGTTGTGCGGACTAGTCCGATATTCCATGAATCCTTGAAAATTTGCTAAGTCCCTGGACTTTTCCGGACTAGTCCGGTGTCCCAGCGGACTTGTCTGTTTTCCTTTCTGACTAAGATCGGACTTGTCCGATTTTTGGCCAGACTTGTCCGATTTTCTCTCTGGACGACTTCGGACTAGGCCGGTCCTGTCCGGACTTGTCCGATATTTCGTGACTCCGAGATTGACCTTTTGTTTTACGACTTGTTTCTTGGGTTTCACGTCAAGTGGGCCTAGGGACGTCGTGCCCAACTCTTTTAGAGCCCATGTGGGACTCTAAACCGGCCTCTACTCATCCTAAACTCGAAATCCATCTAACCCTAGCCTCCACCTCTATATAAACAGCCCCACCCCTTGGTTTGACATCTATTTGCCACTTTTCCACCCACCCAAACCCTAGTTCGTGGGGAGCCACCATCAAGGAGGGAGGAGAAGATCCCAAACAAGAAGAAGAAGAGGAGGAAACGAAGGAGGATCAAGATCTCCACCAAGTTTCGTCCTTCACCACCAATTCATCTCCAAGTTCATCACCAACCCTAGATCATCAAGATCCAAGTGTTACCTCCAAGTCTCTTGGTTCATTGGAGTTCTAAACACCTGGTATACCTTCTATTCTCTTTTCCTTACGTGCATTCAACCCCTAATCTCCGAATTTACGTCGATCTAGAAAACCCTAATCTGCTGATCTCGTCAGGTGCGGACTTGTCCGGTCCCTTGCGGACTAGTCCGATCTTTCTGGTTAAATTGTGTTATATTGATTCTAAAATTTGATCTAATCAACTCCAAACCTGTATAAACTTGTTAGAAGCTATTAGAACTAGATAGTTATCATTAAAAGCAATCTAGTAACATGTTCTACCTTGCATTGCATCAATCATGCATGTCATGTCATATTGAGTAATATTTGTGCCCTCTTTGATTGTGTTTCTTGTTTTGTATGTTTATTGTGTGGATTAGACGGATTTGCGCTAGAGAGTGCCGCGGAGGATCTACAACATCAAGAGTTTGAAGGCTTTGACCCTAATCAACAGCAAGAGCAAGGCAAGTGTCCTTGAAGCATATTGATCCTGTTTTTAAAATAAATGTTTTGTTTGCAAAACTGCATGCTTGTGTCAAATTGATGGGAATCCTATGGTAGGAAGTTTACTAGACTTGCTAAACCACCCTTGTCACCTGGAATTTATGGTAGAGAGAGTCGGGAAGGCTTTTTACTTTTTGCTTCGCTTAATCAACTGGGATGGAAAACAACTATATCACTCAATTTAATTATGCATGGATGAGATTATGGTTAACATGAACTGGTTAAATATGGTATGGTAATGGATGATCTAAGTGAGCCTGGTATGTGGATGGGTTGGATGTTATGGTGGTTTGCGTGCTTTAGATCTAAGGACCGGTTCATGCGAGAATAAGCCAGGACTACAGTGCCACCACGAGGCCAAGTTATGGGTGCGGCGTAGCTGATTAATTAGGGCTTTGCTAGTGCTGTTTGGACCATTGTGGATGCTCGGGGAAGGGGTAGTCGGATTGGGCTTGTTGATGATTGGTGGGACTACCCTGGGATCCGAATGGCTCAAGAGGGGGCCCTTGGTTGAAGATGTGCTCTGCGGGAGACATCGCCACCGGTGAAACCTCAGTGGGGTCTAAATAGGCTAGTAATCCCTTTGTAAAGGCTATTTTGTGATCTCTTGGCCACACACTAACGGAAGTGTGTAATGTGACCGACGGGTCATGGGCATAAGGGAGGTTCTTAGTCGCCGAAGGGTGATGAAATCACGAACACGTGGGTAAAGAGGTACAAACTCTGCAGCGTTAATTAAAACTATCATGATAGCCGTGCTCCCGGTTATGAGCACCTGGACAACTTCCATGATTAGAGGCAAATTGGAATTTGGTAATGGTTATGGTTTGGTAATGGTTATGGGTTAATCTCTGGTATCGAATATGGTTATTGGCAATGGTGAAATCTGGACTTATTGATTATGGTAATGAATTCAGTTTGGTATTATGGTATTACTTACGATTATGTTGGGATTACTTCACATACTTATACTATATTGCTTTTCAAATGTTTTAATGTACTTTTCAGCACTTTACCATTATTATTGTCGTCATTTGAATCAGCCACATGTCATACTTTCCACACTTGCTGAGTACGACATGTACTCACTCTTGCAATCCCCCCCCAACAGTTGCAGGTCAGGATTGGGATTTTAATGGCGATAATGCGGAGTTCTAGGCCGTGTCTACCGTCAGCTTTGCATGTGGTGTTGATTGGAGCTGCGCATATATACCCTATTGCTTATGCTGCATAGTTGCTTAATTAGTTTATTTCCGCTGCATTAGTTGAACTTGTCATTAACAATTATTAGAGCTTGTATTTGAGGATAATCTGGTTCGTGTAATAAAATTTGGTTAATTAATCTTGTCTTGTGGTAATTTTCTGTATACTCTTTTGTGATTGCACTCGTGTATGTGTGATGAACATCCTGGGCACACATATGCGTTAGCTTGGTTCATTTTCGGAACCGGGCGTCACACTGGCCAGGAAGAAGCATCAAAGATATGTGAAGGCCAACATCAAAGTCATCTGTGACAAGCTAGAGATAGAGCCAGTGGGGTCACCTCAGATCTCAGAAGACTCTGAAGAAGATATCTATAACACCCTCATTTTCATCCATCATGCATTGCATACATTATAATACATGTTTAATATTATTCCACATAAAAAGAAATAAGTTCAAAATGAATTTAGAGTAAAACCGCACTTAAGAATTCTGGGAAGTGCGGACTAGTCTGTTTTTTGTGCGGACTTGTCCGATTTGTTTCTGACCTTCGTCAGACTTGTCCGTTTTGCTGCAGACTAGACTGTTTTTCTCTCTGGACACTTTCGGACTTGTCTGGTCCTATAGGGACTAGTCCGGTATCCCAATTCCTTGGAAATTTTGCTATGTCCCTGGACTTGTCTGGTATTCCAGCGGACTTGTCCATTTTTCCTCTGACTAAAATCGGACTTGTCCGTTTTTCCTCTGACTAAAATCGGACTTGTCCGGTTTTTGGCCACACTTTTCTGATTTCTCTTTGACCAAGTTCGGACTTGTCCGATATAGTCCGGACTTGTCCAATATCTCTCTGTCTAACTTTGGACTAGTCCGGCCCTTTTGCGGACTTGTCTGATAAATCGTAACTCTGAATTGATCCTCTATTTCACGACTTGTTTTTGGGTTTTACCTTAAGTGGGCCTAAGGACGTTGTGTATAACTCTTTTTGGAGCCCACGTGGGACCCCAAACCGGCCTCTACCCATCTCAAACTCGAATTCATTGAAACCTAGCCTCCAACTCTATATAAACAACCCCACCCCTTCACTTTGCATCCTTTTGCCTCGATTCAAAGACCACCCAACCCTAGTTCGCGGTAGTCGCCATCAAGGAGGGAGAAGGAGATCTCAAGCAAGAAGAAGAAGTGGAGGATACGAAAGAGGATCAAGGTCTCCATCAAGTTTTGTTCTTCATCAACAATTCGCCTCCAAGTTCTTGATCAACCCTAGATCGTCAAGATCCAAGTGTTACCTCCAAGGCCCTTGATTCATTGGAGTCCTAGACACCTGGGATACCTTCTATTCTCTTTTTCTCACCTGAATTCGACCCCGTCTCTCAAAATTCACATCGATCTAGAAAACTCTAATCTGCTGCTCTTGCGCAGTGCGGACTAGTCTGGCTCTGATTTGGACTTGTGCAATATGAATTCTGTTAAATTAAATTCTAAATTGATTCGAATCAATTCCAAACCTATATAAACTTGTTCAAAGTTATTAGAACTAGTTGGTAAACATCATTAACAACTTTTTAACTAGTTTTGCTTCGCATTTGCATTAATCATGCATGTCATGTCATATTGAGTAATATATGTGCACTTATTGATTGTGATTCTTGTCTTGTATGTTCGTTGCGCGGTTTAGACGGATTTGTGCTAGAGAGTGCCGTGGAGGATCTCCAGCACCAAGAATTTGAAGTCTTTGATCCTAATCAAGCCCAAGAGCAAGGCAATTGTCCTTGAACATATTGATCCTATTTTTGACAATAAATGTTTTGGTTTCAAAACTGCATGCTTGTGTCAATTTGATGGGAATTCCTATGACAGGAAGTTTACTAGCGTTGTTTAACCACCTTTGTCACCTGGAATACATGGTAGAGAGTCGGGAAGGGCTTTTTACCTTTTTGCTTCACTTAATTAATTGGTATGGAAAAACAATTATACTATTTAATTATGCATTAATGAGATTATGGTTATATGAACTGGTCAATATCATATGGTAATGAGTGATCTAAGCAAGCCTGGTATGTGGATTGGGTTGGTTATTATGGTGGTTTGCTTGCTTTAGATCTAAGGACCGGTTCATGCGAGAATAAGCCAGGACAACAATGCCACCACGAGGCCAAGTATGGGTGCGGCGTAGCTGATTAATTAGGGTATTGCTAGTATTGCATAGATCATTTGGCGCACCAGGGAAGGGGAGTCGGACTGGGTTTGGATATGGTTGGCTAGACTCCCTGGGATCCGAATGGCACAAGAGGGGGGCCCTTGGTTGAAGATGTGCTCAGTTGGAGACATCGCCACCGGTGAAACCTCTGTGGGTCCGTACATGCTAGTAGTCCATTTGTAAAGGCTATTTTGTGATCTCTTGGCCATACACCTAAGGAAGTGTAATTGGCATAAGGGAGGTTTCTTAGTCATCGACAAGTGATGAAATCACAAACACGTGTGTAAAGTGGTACAAACTCTGCAGAGTCTTAAAACTATCATGATAGCCATGCTTCCGATTAAGAGCACCTGGATGACCTACATGATTAGAAGGAAATTGGGATTTGGGATGGTTTGGTACTGGTTATGGTATTATGGTCTATGGCAATGGGTATGGTTGTTGGTAATGAGAAATCTTGAATATGGATGATGGTAATGAAATATGGACTTGTATTATGATAACTACATGGTTTATGATGGGTTTATTTCTTATACATATAACATATTGCTTTCCAAATGTTTTAATGTACTTTTCAGCACTTAGCCTTTGTTATATTCGTCATTTAAATAGCTACATGTCATACTTTCCACACTTGCTGAGTACGACATGTACTCACCCTTGCAATTCCCCCACCGACAGTTGTAGGTCAGGATTGGGAGTATAACGATGATAATGTGGAGTTCTAGGCTGTGTCTACCATCAGCTTTGCCTGTGGTGTTGATTGGAGCTGCGCTATCCTAATTGCTTATGCTGCTTAGCTGCTTAGTTTGCTCAGTTTAGATGATTTCTGCTTCATTAGTTCAAACTTGTCATTAATATTCATTAGAGCTTGTATTCGAGGATATTCTGAATCGTGTAATAAAAGTGCTTAATTAATTTTGTTTTGTGGTAATTTTCTGTATATCCTTTTGTGATTGCACTCGTGTATGTGTGTTGAATGTCTTGGGCACACATATGCGTTTACTTGGTTCATTTTTGGAACCGGGTGTCACAAATTGGTATCAGAGCCACAGGTTGACCGTAGGACACAGCCTAGATAGAATGGACACTTTAGAGCACATAGGAGCACTCAGGAATCAATGTGTTTTTGCTTGGTGTGTTGTTTACTATGTATTGTTGCTCGCGTGCTTAGTAGAGGACTTTGGTATGCTTTAGCATTGCCATGTCCCTATAGGCTAGTATAGTTAGTTGTTTAGTTTCACATCCCTTGATGCATATAGTTGAGGACGTTTTCTAAATTCTTATCTCTTGCTTTTCTTCAGATGGTGAGGACTCGCAACCAGAGGGATGGCAATGATGAGGAGGAGAACAATGGAGCACCTCAGAATAACAATGGACAAGGACCGGCCCAGAGAACTATCAACCTTGAGCAGCTGTTGGTCATGCAAAACCAACTCATGCAGGCCATGATACAAACTATGGGACAGCTGCAGGCTGGTAACAACAACAATCAGCCCCACATGCCTCCACCGCCACCCCCACCCCCTCATAATCGATTGGGAGAGTTCATGAGGACTAGGCCACCGAGTTTTGCTCAAGCTGCTGACCCTATGGATGCTGATGATTGGCTCAAGTCTGTGGAGAAGAAGCTAGCTATTATCCAATGCAGTGACCGAGAGAAGGTGCTATTTGCATCTCATCAACTTGTTGGAGCAGTTGCCGATTGGTGGGATTGGCTATGCAATGCCCATGAGAATCAAGAGAGGATCACTTGGGCTAAGTTCAAGGAAAGCTTCCGTTCTCATTATGTGCTGGAGGGTGTTATGATTTTGAAGAGGCAAGAATTTGAGAACCTGAGGCAAGGAAGATTGAGTGTGGGTGAATATCTCAACAAATTCACTCAACTTTCAAGGTATGCGCCTGAGGATGTGAGTCGGGACAGCCGGAAGCAATATTTGTTCATGAGAGGCTTGAACAATGAAATCCAAGTGCAATTGCTGAATTGTGAATATGCAAACTTCCAAAAGCTTGTGTACAAAGCAATTGTTGTGGAGAACAAGGTCCGTGAGGTGGAGCAAGACACCAAGAGGAAGGCGCCATATCAAGGTCAGCAACAAGGAAGTAATGTGCGCCCTCGCTTTACACCATCCAATGCGCCATATTACAGCTCTTCTGCTCCTGTACAGCGCCCTGGTTATGCACCGTGCCCAACTCAGTTTGTGCAGCAGTGCCCTATCATGCAAGCACCTAGGCCTTTAATGCCTTTTGCACCTTGTGCCAACTTTCCTGGTGCCAATGCGCAGAATCAAGTCTGTACAAATTCTGGTGCAGTTAGGAAGTGCTACACATGTGGAGAAGTGGGACACATTGCACATCAATGCCCCAAGTCAGGCCTTGGTCAAGAAAGCAATGCGCCAAGACAGAACCCAAGACCCAATAGAGGACAATCGCAAGGAAATTGTGGACAGCAGAATTTTGCTCATGGCAACGTGAACCATGTCTCTACGGAGGATGCTCAACAAGCGGATGACATGGTCATTGGTATGTTTCTCGCAAACTCCAACCCAGCGACTATGTTATTTGATTCTGGAGCATCGCATTCATTCATTGCATTGAAATATCATATAAAGTTTACTCTATTGGTTAAGTCTCCTGGAGGAGAGATGAGGACAAATATAGTATGTCCAAAAGTAAGTCTTAGAATAAGGGGGGTAGATTTCCTCGCCAACCTCATTGTCTTGGATTCTCAAGGATTGGACATTATACTTGGAATGGACTGGTTGAGGAAGCGCAATGGAGTCATTGAATGCGCCACAAAGACGGTGAAGTTGACCAATGAGGAAGGGATCACCATAGAGTTTGAAGCATCTCAACACGCACCGGAGCAATTGGAGTTGAATCACATGGAAGATGCCGCAATTGAGGAGATTCCAGTGGTGTGCGAATTTTTGGATGTGTTCCCGAATGAGTTGCCAGGTATGCCACCTGGTCGAGATATTGAGTTTGTTATTGATTTAATGTCTGGAATTGCACCTATAGCTAGGAGGCCATATAGGATGCCTCCTAAGGAGTTAGCGGAGCTCAAGAAGCAGATTCAAGAGCAACTAGAGAAGGGTTTTATTCGCCCAAGCTCTTCACCTTGGGGAGCGCCTGTTCTTTTCGTGGATAAGAAGGATGGATCCCAAAGGATGTGTGTGGATTACCGAGCTCTCAATGAGGTGAAAATTAAGAACAAGTATACCTTGCCCCGCATAGAAGACTTGTTGATCACATGAAGGGTGCTTGTGTCTTCTCTAAGATCGATTTGAGGTCAGGTTACTTTCAAATGAAGATTAGGCCATCGGATATACCCAAGACAGCTTCCAGGACACGATATGGATCCTATGAGTACACCGTGATGTCCTTTGGATTGACAAATGTGACTGCCTACTTTATGTACCTCATGAATAAGATCTTCATGGTGTACTTGGATAAGTTCGTTGTGGTGTTCATTGATGATATTATGATCTACTCGAGAAGCGAGGACGAACATGAGGAACACTTAAGGCTTACATTGCAGAAATTGAGGGAGCACCAATTGTATGCCAAGTTCAGCAAGTGCCAGTTTTGGTCGAAAGAAGTGTCATTTCTAGGTCATATCATCTCACGAGGAGGAGTATCAGCCGACCCCGAAAAAGTGAGGGACGTATTGAATTGGGAACCCCCACAGAACGTAAAGGAAATAAGGAGTTTTCTTGGAATGGATGGATATTACTGTAGGTTCATCAAGGACTTTTCCAAGATATCCAGGCCAATGATGGAGTTGCTAATGAAGGGGGAAAGCGTTTCAATGGACTCAAGCTTGTCAAGAGAGTTTTGAGGAGTTGAGGAAGAGGTTAACAACAGCACTAGTTTTGATATTACTGGACGTGAGCAAGAGTTTTGATATCTATTGTGATGCATCGAGATAAGGACTTGGATGTGTGCTTATGCAGGAAGGTCAAGTGGTCACCTACGCATCGAGACAATTGAAGAAACATGAGCAGAATTACCCAACGCATGATTTGGATCTTGCAACCATGGTACATGCATTAAAGATTTGGAGACATTATATCCTTGGACATAGGTGTGAAATTTATATGGATCATAAGAGTCTCAAGTACATATTCACACAAACGGATTTGAATTTGAGGCAGCGAAGATGGTTGGAGCTCATCAAGGATTATGATGTGGGAATCAATTATCATCCAGGGAAGGCTAATGTAGTGGCCGATGCTTTGAGCCGGAAAGGACTAAGTCACCAGCTCACGGTTCGAGAATTGCCATCCGAGTTATGTAAGGAGTTTGAACGGTTGAATCTCGGATTCATCAATGAGATGGGGATGATGGAGTTAAATCTGACTTTGGAGCAAGAAATTCGAGAGGGTCAAACAGAGTATGAGGAAATCCAAGAAATGAAAGGAAGGACCCAAGAGGGAAGAGAATTCAGATTTGATGAGGATGAACAGGGTACTTTGTGGCTTGGAAAAAGGATTGTCGTGCCTAATGTGAAGCATATTCGGGAGACGATACTAAAGGAGGCACATGACTCGCCATACTCAATCCATCCCGGTTGTACAAATATGTACAAGGACTTGAAGACATGTTATTGGTGGGCTAGCATGAAAAAGGACATAGCTGAATATGTAGCTTTGTGTGATGTGTGTCAACGAGTCAAGGCGGAACATCAAAGGTCAGCTGGATTATTGCAGCTATTAAAGGTTTCAGAATGGAAGTGGGAAGAGATTGGCATGGACTTTATAGTTGGATTGCCACGTACACAGTCCGGTTATGACTCAATTTGGGTAATCGTGGATCGATTGACCAAGTCAGCTCATTTTGTTCCTGTCAAGACCACCTATACCACCGTGAAGCTAGCAGAGCTATACATGGATCACATTGTGTGCCGACATGGGGTTCCGAAGAAGAAAGTATCGGATAGAGGTTCTCAATTTACCTCTAGGTTTTGGCAAAAATTGCATGAAGCATTGGGAACAAGGTTGAATTTCAGCTCAGCATATCACCCTCAAACGGATGGACAAACGGAGAGGACCAATCATATTTTAGAGGATATGTTAAGAGCTTGTGCTTTGAAGCATGGAAGAAGTTGGGAACAAGAGCTTGCCATAAGCAGAATTCTCATATAACAATAGTTACCAAGCAAGCTTGAAGATGTCACCATATGAAGCACTTTATAGAAGGAAGTGTACCACACCTTTGTTCTGGAATGAGACAGGGGTGAATCAAGTATTTGGGCCTAACATGTTGCAAGAAGCTGAAAAGCAAGTTCAGGTTATTCGCGACAATTTGAGAGCTGCTCAATCAAGGCAAAAAGGCTATGCGGGCAATAGGAGAAGGAAACTAGACTTTGAAGTGGGAGATTTTGTTTACCTCAAGGTGTCACCTATGCGAGGTCATAAGAGGTTTAACATAAGAGGCAAGCTAGCACCTCGCTATATTGGACCATTCAAGATTTTGGACAAAAGAGGAGAAGTAGCATATAAGTTGGAGATGCCACCTCACTTATCGAATGTTCATGATGTCTTTCATGTTTTCCAGCTCAAGAAGTGTTTAAGGGTACCGGAAGAACAAGTGCCAATGGAAGAATTGGAACTAGAGGCAGATTTGACTTATGCCGAGCAACCGGTCAAAATCTTGGAAACCAAGGAGAGGGTCACAAGGAACAAGACTATTAGATGGTGTAGAGTTCAATGGAAGCATCATACAGAATCAGAGGCAACTTGGGAGCTGGAGGATCATCTCAAGAAGGAATTTCCCTATCTCTTCTCTTCCGCATTGAATCTCGAGGGCAAGATTCATTTTAAGGGGGTAGGTTTGTAACACCCTCATTTTCATCCATCATGCATTGCATATATTCTAATACATGTTTAATATTATTCCACATAAAAAGAAATAAGTTTAAAATGAATTTAGAGTAAAATCGCACTTAAGAATTTTGGGAAGTGCGAACTAGTCCATTTTTGGTGCAGACTAGTCTGATTTCTCTCTGACCTTCGTCAGACTTGTCCGTTTTGTTGTGGACTAGTCTGTTTTTCTCTTTGGACACTTTCGGACTTGTTTGGTCCTATGCGCACTAGTCCGGTATCCCAATTCCTTGGAAATTTTGCTAAGTCCATGGACTTGTCCGAACTTGTCCGGTATTCTAGCGGACTTTTCTGTTTTTCCTCTGACTAAAATCGGTCTTGTCCGATTTTGGCCAGACTTGTCTGATTTCTCTCTGACCAAGTTCGGACTTGTCCGATATCTCTCTGTCTAACTTCGTACTAGTCTGGCCCTTTTGAGGACTTGTCCAATAAATCGTGACTCCGAATTGATCCTCTGTTTCACGACTTGTTTTTGGGTTTTACTTTAAGTGGGCCTAAGGACTTCGTGTCTAACTCTTTTTGCAGCCCACGTGGGACCCCAAACTGGCCTCTAGCCATCTCAAACTCGAATCATTGAAACCCTAGCCTCCACCTCTATATAAACAACCCCATCCCTTCACTTTGCATCCTTTTTCCTCGATTGAAATACCACCCAACCCTAATTCATGGGAGCCGCCATCAAGGAGGGAGAAGGAGATCCAAGGCAAGAAGAAGAAGAGGAGGAAACAAAAGAGAATCAAGATCTCCATCATGTTTCGTTCTTCATCAACAATCCACCTCCAAGTTCTTCATCAACCCTAGATCGTCAAGATCCAAGTGTTACCTCCAAGGCCCTTGATTCATTGGAGTCCTAAACACATGGTATACCTTCTATTCTCTTTTTCTCACGTGAATTCGACCCTGTCTCTCAAATTCACGTCGGTCTAGAAAACCCTAATCCGCTGTTCTTGTGCAGTGTGGACTAGTCCGGCCCTGCTGCGGACTTGTCCGATCTTGTAATCTGAATTCTGTTAAATTAAATTCTAAATTGATTCGAATCAATTCCAAACCTATATAAACTTGTTAAAAGTTATTATAACTAGTTGGTAAACATCATTAACAACTTATTAACTAGTTTTGCTTCGCATTTGCATTAATCATGCATGTCATGTCATATTGAGTAATATATGTGCACTTATTGATTGTGATTCTTGTCTTGTATGTTCGTTGCGCGGTTTAGACGGATTTGCACTAGAGATGCTGCAGAGGATCTCCAACACCAATAATTTGAAGTCTTTGATCCTAATCAAGCCCAAGAGCAACGCAAGTGTCCTTGAATGTATTGATCCTTTTTTTGGCAATAAATGTTTTGGTTTCAAAACTGCATGCTTGTGTCAATTTGATGGGAATTCTTATGATAGGAAGTTTACTAGCGTTGTTTAACCACCCTTGTCACCTGGAATACATGGTAGAGTGTCAAGAAGGGCTTTTTTCCTTTTTGCTTCGCTTAATTAATTGGGATGGGAAAACAATTGTACTATTTAATTATGCATTAATGAGACTATGGTTATATGAACTGGTCAATATGATATGGTAATCCGTGATCTAAGCAAGCCTGGTATGTGGATTGGGTTGGTTGTTATGGTGGTTTGCTTGTTTTAGATCTAAGGACCGATTCATGCGAGAATAAGCTAGGACAATAGTGCCACCACGACGCCAAGTATGGGTGCGGCGTAGCTGATTAATTAGGGTATTGCTAGTATTGCATAGATCATTCGAGGCACCGGGGAAGGGTTGTCGGATTGGGTTTGGATATGGTTGGCTGGACTCCCTGGGATCCGAATGGCACAAGAGGGGGGCCATTGGTTGAAGATGTCCTCAGTTTGAGACATCGCCACTGGTGAAACCTCAGTGGGTCTGTACATGCTAGTAGTCCCTTTGTAATGGCTATTTTGTGATCTCTTGGCCATACACCTAAGGAAGTGTGATTGGCATAAGGGAGGTTTCTTAGTCACCGACGGGTGATGAAATCAGAAACACGTGGGTAAAGTGGTACAAACTCTGCAGAGTCTTAAAATTATCATGATAGTCGTGCTCTCGGTTAAGAACACCTGGATGACCTACATGATTAGAAGGAAATTGGGATTTGGGATGGTTTGGTACTAGTTATGGTATTATGGTCTATGGCAATGGATATGGTTGTTGGTAATGAGAAATCTGGGATATGGATGATGGTAATGAAATATGGACTAGTATTATGATAACTACATGGTTTATGATGGGTGTACTTCACATACATATAACATATTGCTTTTCAAATGTTTTAATGTACTTTTCAGCACTTAGCCTTTATTATATTCGTCATTTGAATCAGCTACATGTCATACTTTCCACACTTGCTGAGTACGACATGTACTCACCCTTGCAATTCCCCCACCAACAGTTGCAGGTTAGGATTGGGAGTATAACGATGATAATGCGGAGTTCTAGGCCGTGTCTGCCATCAGCTTTGCTTGTGGTGTTGATTGGAGCTGTGCTACCCTATTTGCTTATGCTGCTTATCTGCTTAGTTTGCTCAGTTTAGATGATTTCCGCTGCATTAGTTCAAACTTGTCATTAATATTCATTAGAGCTTGTATTCGAGGATATTCTGAATTGTGTAATAAAAGTGCTTAATTAATTTTGTTGTGTGGTAATTTTTTGTATATCCTTTTGTGATTGCACTTGTGTATGTGTGTTGAACGTCCTGGGCACACATATGCGTTCAGTTGGTTCATTTTCGGAACTGGGTGTCACAATATCACTGAGATGGCTCCTTTAACTGACCAAGAGTTGGCCTCATTTGGACTGGCTGGTATCTCTGCTCCTCCTCCTCCTCCTCAAGCACCTGAAGATGAAGAATAAGATGAAGAGAGGACTGAGAGTGAGAGAGAAAGTGACGATGAGTGATTCCACTCAATTTTTCCCTTTTTCGTGCCTTGATGCCAAAGGGGGAGAGACTGAGACTAGTTGTCTAGGTTTTTGTTTTTTAAGCCATTAAGGACTTGTGATCAAGGACATGTACTCATTTTCAAGCTATTGTAGTTTATTTTGGATGTGCTTAATTTACTTAATGTGTGATGCTTAGTCAATGTTAATATGATGATTGTTGCTATAACTGTCAAATGTTTTTGTATTACTCATCACATCTTTTGATCACACACTTGTTAGGCACCCCACCATAAAGAGTGCATATATGTGAGAAGTATTTCGTTATTCTCATATATGCACACTTTATGAAAATTGACATTTTTCCTCTTAACTGTGATATCTCAATTGGTTGTCATCAATCACCAAAAAGGGGGAGATTGAAAGTGCATCTAGACGATCCCTTGTGGCTTTTGGACGATTTATGACAAACAAATGAGATCCTAATGAATTTGTTGAGATGATTGCAGGTTAAGCAAAATGATATAGTTTGGTGCACTCAAAAAGGTGAAAAATGAAGTGGTGTACAAAAGAGAAAAGCACAACTGACAACTGAAGCGCAAAGTAGATTTCAATGTTTAGGATATGTGTGAGAGACACATCCCAAGAGCTCAAGTCTTTGCGTAGGGGTAAGGGCTTAATAACACCTAAAAATTCACTGAGCACCAGACTAGTCCGTTCATGGACTGAACTAGTCCGTTAAACTCTCTGTTGTCCAAGTACACTGTGCACCAAACTAGTCCGATCATGGAATGGACTAGTCTGTTGACCTTTCTGGAATCCAATAACACAGTACACTGGACTAGTCCGATCATGGACCGGACTAGTCTGTTAATGTCCCTGTAAATCCTTTTCATTGCACTCCAAACATGTCCGTCCTCAAGAAGGGACTAGTCCGTTGAACTCTCTGATGTTCAATAACACATAGAATCGGACAAGTCCATTCTTGGATCGGACTAGTCCGTTCAACTCTCTGGAGTTCAATTTCACATGACACCAGACAAGTCTGGACATCCACCAGACTAGTACGGTATACATAACACAATTAGGGTTTCTAGTGTGCTACATTCCATGCTGACTTTTACAGAGCACACCAGACAAGTCCGGTACCCTGTACGGACTAGTCTGGTCATCGGGATTTCTAACGGTAACTTTTTGTAAACACTATAAATAGGAGATCTGTGACCCCACAATCACAACTTTTGATTCCTACTATCAAAATCATAAACCCTAGTGCCGCCACCTGTCCCAAGAGCCCAAAAACACATCTCCCCACGCATCTAAAGTCCAAAAAGGTGAAAATCAATTGAACACTTAGATTTGGGATTGGGAGATCATCTTCTACACGTTGTTAAGCTCTTGGGGTTTGATCTCTTGACACTCGTGCTCTTTGTTGTAATCTTTTCGAGTGTATTTGATCATTTTCTCATTGTAATTCTTGTGGGAGCCCTCAACGTGTGAGGTTGCCCCATAAACTCGGTGATTGCCCGTGATAGTGGAATCAAGTCGGCCTTGTGTGGTGACTTTAAGAGGGAAAGGGTTTGAAGAGACCTGGCTTTGTGCAGCCTTCCTCAACGAGGAGTAGATCTCTTTGGTGAGATCGAACCTCGGTAAAAATCTATGTCTCGTGTGCTTATTTACTTTTACATCTTGATTAGGGAACATAGTTGATCAATATCATAACTTGAATTGCAAATTATTATTCACGTGCAACTTCACGACATAAATTGTAAATTCGAGTAATCTTATCTATTGTTCACATTTCCGCTGCTTAAATGAATTTAAATCATGTATCGATACTTAGTCAAATCGGCATACACCGGGCACACCGGACTAGTCCGCCCAGGACAAGTCCGGTCGATCAAGTTTTTGACCGTTTGATTAAGTGTGCAGAAAATTTTCAAAGCCTATTCACCCCCCCCCCCCCTCTAAGCCACATTCACAATTTGATACAAGACTTGTGCATTTGTGATGGAATGAAGTGGATGTGGATATTTGAGATGATTCCTTTTTGAGTGGACTCTCTTATTTTGCAGGGATGGAACATGGCTACTTTTTTCTCATGCTTATGATGTAAGCATGCATTTTTCTTTTTCTTGTAGCCATATCTTCTACTCCCTTTTATGCAATAAATTTTGGAGAGAGTACTAAGCATGAATGATATGGAGTTTCTCTTTTTATTGTGGAATGGTGGTATGGTGGAAATTTGCTTACTTCTAGTGTACAAGTATAGCATGTGCAAGTGAAGTCTTGAATTCAAAAAGTAATGAATGAAATCTCACATAGGTCTATACTAGTTTGACAAAGATCAATGTGGAGACAAATAGCATATGCATAAGGTCTATCAATGTAATGTATCATATGCCTTTGGTAGGTATTTCCAATCAAATGAGAGTAACTTAAATCTTTTTAGAATTTCTCCGGAAATCTAAGTTTCAATTTTAAAATGAGAATAGCAGCCCTATCACTATATCATATCTCACAACATCTTAGAGTGGATTAAGCTTTTGCTACCCACAATTTCCAAATCAAGGCAAAAGCAATTTTAGCCAATGAGGGCAACATGTTGGAGAGTAGTAAGTTGTAAACTAGGGACTTAGTCAAATTAAAACAGAGCAACTATTCATCATTTCATCTATGTGAATTCCAAAGCATTCTTACCACACATCATTTATTTTATTTGAAAGCAAACTATCCTATATATTATTTTTTTATATGCAAGGTGGATGATGTGATGAGCTGAAAATTTTATTTGCCATGATTAAAAAGATAAAGTTGCTCCAGTTAATGCCATGATGACACAATGGTTAGACTACATTTCAAGAACATGGCCAATTGAATGCACTTCATTGATTCCTCGTATTGCTACTAGGGTAGGAGCACTAAAATATTCTTCATTTGAGTATATTGAAAATGAAATAGAATTAATGATAAAGATTATTTAGTGCAAGGGTATACTCTTAAGCATGATCAAGATGGCTCTTTGTTATTTTATTATCCCAACTTTGTCAATGAAATTCAGTTACCTAACCCGGATTATCATTTGTACAAATGCCGGAGGCTAACCATAGACCTTCTTCCCATCGAGGAAGCACGAAGAAGCAATGTCTTTGACAGGGTAACTAGAAGTCGTGCAAGGAGAGCGGCCATGCCTCCGACAACCTCCACGGTCCATGAGTACGAAGAGGAAGAGAACCCAACGGGTGATGCACCCGGATGGACTCAACCTCCATCGTATGAGACCGAAGGTCTGTCTTGGCATGGATGGCCAGGTGCCACATGGGAGCCATCCCTATCCACTTCAAGCTCTAGCAGCTTTCCTCCAACGTCCATGAGAAGATGTTGTTCCTCTTTGTCTAGAAGTCAACATGACCATAGCCAAGGAATGACGGATCTCACTAGACTTATGGAAGAGCTTGAAGTGAGAATGAGTATGCAAGGGGTTGATACAATTTACCTCAAGTGGGAGTCCTCCCCCAATCTTGTTCTTCACTCACCTTCGTGATGAGGGTTGAACCCTTGATGATGTAAGTATGCTGCGAGATTGCCTTGTTGTTGTTGTAGCATGGAGTTGAAGTTGGTGAATTGAGCATCCATGTGTTGTTGCCAATCTTGGGTACCTTGGGCATGCCCTTGGAGAGTGTTGTAGATGTCACTCATTCTCACTTCAAGCTCTAAGTCTATTGAGATCTATCATTCCTTGGCTATGGTCATGTTGACTTCTAGCCAAAGAGGAACGACATCTTCTCATGGACGTTGGAGGAAAGCTGCTAGAGCTTGAAGTGGATAGGGATGGCTCCCATGTGGCACCTGGCCATCCATGCCAAGACAGACCTTCGGTCTCATACGATGGAGGTTGAGTCCATCCGGGTGCATCACCCGTTGGGTTCTCTTCCTCTTCGTACTCATGGATCGTGGAGGTTGTCGGAGGCATGGCCGCTCTCCTTGCACGGCTTCTAGTTACCCTGTCAAAGACATTGCTTCTTCGTGCTTCCTCGATGGGAAGAAGGTCTATGGTTAGCCTCCGGCATTTGTACAAATGATAATCTGGGTTAGGTAACCGAATTTCATTGACAAAGTTGGGATAATAAAATAACAAAGAGCCATCTTGATCATGCTTAAGAGTATACCCTTGCACTAAATAATCTTTATCATTAATTCTGTTTCATTTTCAATATACTCAAATGAAGAATATTTTAGTTCTACTACCCTAGTAGCAATACGAGGAATCAATGAAGTGCATTCAATTGGCCATGTTCTTAAAATGTAATCTAACCATTGTGTCATCATGGCATTAACTGGAGCAACTTCATCTTTTTAATCATGGCAAATAAAATTTTCAGCTCATCATCACACACTATCCTTACATCTCCTCAAGGGAACATAGTCATAGCCACCCATCTATGCATGAAGCGTAAGGTAGGGTTGTGTAAGTGGCTATTCCTAGGTGCACTACATTTGACCTCACAAGTTAAATCTTGCCAAAAACTATGATTGTTAAACTTAGACAAAGTGTCTAAATCTAGCAAACATCGTCTATGGAGCCTAGGATTTCACTTAATTCTTTCAATAGGATATTGTATTCTTTTTGAAATAATCTAAAAGTAATACCATCAAATCCTATTTTGAGTGTGCAAAGAAATTGTATGGAGAGAAGGCGTGAACCTCTCTCCTCTATGTGAGCAAAGTTTTCCCATCCTAGTGCACGCCAAATGGAAAAGAATTCGGAATTCATACCTATTTCGGATATCAATCCGGATCATAAGCTTTCGTATGAGAAAACTCACGATCTTGGAGAATCTTGTGTGCTTGATCTTCAACTTCACTTGGTATGTCGAAGTCATCATCATGAAGAAGTTGATGAGGGTTGCTTCTCTCACCTATGAGAGTGCCATCACCTACACTCCTCCTCCGTGAATTTGGTGTAGCAACGGAAGAGGGGCATGCACTTGAGTCTCCATCATGGCTCAAAAGCTTGCAGCCTCCTTCCTCTTTCCAAACAACCTCTTCATCCCTTTCATGACCACAACAAGGCAAAAATCCGAAAGAGGTGATGTTAGCGATAGCAAAACCCTGATGAATTTTCCCTTGAGGAACTTTAGATCAAATTGCAAATGCAAGCAAAAGCAAATCTTTTTGAGTTGGGAATTGATCAAGAGCACTTCAATGGAGAGCAAGAAAAACAATGTGAACAAGAGTGACTTTACGGAGGTATGAAATGAGGTGAAGTGTGAGGAGAAGTGCCCCCTCACGGCCACCATTTATAGTGTGCACTCCCCAACGGTCACTAGGATACCAAATGTAGCCGTTGGAGGAGAGAGAGCAAAAATGGCTCCTTCCCCTAGTCGGCCGAACAGGGGGGTCGACCGAACTGACAAATGGCCCCTTGTTCCCCCTTTTGGTAGGTGGCCCCCTAACGGCTATGGGATTAGCACGTTGGTGAATTACCACTTTTGCAGCTCTAAAAAATTGTTTTCCAAATAATAACTCCTTTTTCAAAACCCAACAATTTTCTTTTTGTGAAAATAAAGAAAAAATGGTAGTTCAGAATATAAGATTCTCAACTTACTAAGAAATCAAATATGTAGTGGAGAAAATCAAACTCAATGGGGAAAACCAAAATAAAGAGAAAAGAAAAACAAAGAAAAGGATAACTACCAATTTAACCTATTGGCTAGGTCTCACCACCGTCCGATGAGATGGACATTCTGAAAGTGCATCTAGGTTCCCCGTGGGTTTTGGATGATTGATAACGACAATTAAGTCGCTAATGAGCTCAAGTGATCTTAGCACAGGTGTGGACTCGATCGGAGACGCAAACCCTCAAAAAGGAAAAGGAAGGAAACAGAGTCAACTCGAAGCGTAGAAACTAGGGTTTCTAGCGTGTTGAGTTAGACTAGCCGCAGAAATAGGAGGGTGCGTGTGTAAAGTGCATTGAGATCAAGTTTGGGAGCTCAAAGTGGTTTAGAGGTCAAACCCCTTGAGAGAAAAGAGTGGATAAGTAGTCTGGCAGTAGGGCCGGACTAGTCCGTGCAGGTGGCCGGACTAGTCCGCCCCTGGCCGGCCAAGTCCGTATTCGGCCGGACCAGGAGGGTCTGACTGAGATCGGACTAGTCCGTTCGTGGCCGGACTAGTCCGGGTAGCAGTGAGTGGGTTTGGGGACTAAGTCCCAAAGCCACGAACTTGTCCGTTTGAGTCCGGACCAAGAGGTCCTGAGTGAGAACGGACTAGTCCACCCTTGGGGCCGGACTAGTCCGGGTTGGCGAGTTGAAGGTGCTTCTGTGACTAAGTCTGGGAGGACCGGACTAGTCCGCCCTTGGGGCCGGACTAGTTCGTGGTCCTCAGACTAGTCCATTTTCACACGGAGCAAAAGGCTCTGTGTGAGATCGGACTAGTCCGGTGGTGACCGGACTAGTCCGTTGTTGAAGTGACCGTTTGAATTTGAAGTTTGGCGGATAGTGTGACGATAGCGTGTCAGCTGTCGGGACCTGACAGGAGGTCAGTGGTCCCCTAGGCCGGACTAGTCCGGGCCTGAGGCCGGACTAGTCTGCCCTTTTGCTGAAGTCAGCAGTATGGGCTTGGGACCTCTATAAATAGAGGTCCCCTGGGTTCTTTTGAACCAACTCTTGAAAAGACTAGAACCCTAGCGCCGCCACAGCCAACTTGGAGCACTCTTAAGCCTCTTTCTTGCCTACTTTCCCTCTAAAACTAATTCTTGAGTGGATTAGGGTTTAGTGAGGTGGAGAAGAGGAAGAACATCGCGCTTGTGCTCCCGGTTTGATCTCTTACACTCATTGAGTCTTTGTGAGCTGTGTGTTGAGTGTGTTTCGTGTTGTTGATCATCTTTGTGGCGTGGGAGCCTCAGATTGTGAGAAGCCCCAACGAACTTTGTAATCACCCTTGTGATTAGTGGAGAACCAAGTTAGGCCCGTGCGGTAAACTTGGTGAGGGAAGGGTTGGTGAACCCGGTCCTTTGTGGACTCCTCAACGGGGACGTAGATTCTTGTGTGGAATCGAACCTCGGGATAAAATCCCTGTGTCTCCGTGTTCTTCGCACTTTGTTCATCGAATATTCCATTCTAGGGTTGCTAGTTTTGTTTTGTGTTTCTCTTTGCTTAATCTTGTTGAAACTTGACTCACTCTTGTGTTGATAGTCTCTAAACTTGTCATAAACATATCCTCACTTGTAGCCTCGAGAAAATCCCCTTAAAACTTGCTAGAAACACTTTTTAGGGTTCTTCACGCAGGCTGACCGGACTAGTCCGCCCCCAGACCTGACTAGTCTGCCCCCTGTGATTTAATCTCGTTTTATTAAGTCATTTGCAGGTCAATTAGCCTATTCACCCCCCTCTAGGCAACTTTCAATTGGTATCAGAGCAGGACTCTCCACAAAGAGTCTAACAGCTCGGAGAGATGGCCGGAGTGGTGAATGACGACGCATCGAGCAGCAACTACGAGGCAACCCGTGAGGAGACGCTGGCCTATCAAGATAAGCCAACGGACGATGAGGAGACTCGCCAACTCAAGGTGAAGCTCCGGGAGAAGCTAAACATCTCCAAGATCGATCCGTCGAACCAATCAAGTGGTAGTGGCGGAGTCAACTACAACCGACAAGGGTTCAACTATGAACGCCTTGCCGCCAACAACCACTACCTCTCCATCCCATTGGGGAAACCTCCCCAATTCGATGGAACTGATTACGGGATGTGGAAACACAATATGAAGATCCACCTCGTGTCACTCAACCCGGCGTTGTGGCAAATTGTCATGACCGGGGTGGAGATTCCGAAGGATGAGGACAACATCACTCAAGAACAAGCCATCCTCATCCACCGCAACGCTCAAGCTGCGGGTGTGCTTATCTCATCCCTCTCAAGAGATGAGTTCAACCGCGTCGATGGCCTTGAGGTGGCCAAAGACATATGGAACACCCTCAAGACGGCGCATGAAGGAAATCGGGTGGTCAAGGAGGCCAAGATCGAGCTCATCGAAGGAGAGCTTGGGAGATTCGCCATCTTGGACGGTGAATCCCCCCAAGACATGTACAACCGGTTGAAGGTACTTATCAACAAGAGCCGATCATATGGCTGCACCAAGTGGACCGACCACGAGGTAGTGAAGAGGATGATCCGGGCATTCATGCCTAGGAACGTCGCTCTTTGCTCCATGATTCGAGAAAGCCCGGGGTTCACTCAAATGACCCCGGAGGAGGTCCTTGGCAGGATCATCAACCATGAGATCATGGAGAAGGAGGCGCTCTTCTACAACGACCTTCAGAAGTTCACCGCCTCCAAGATGAAGAACGTTGCACTCAAGGCAACACCCTCTTCAAAGGAGCAAGAGGAAAGTGATGAGTAGAGCCTCGACACCGATGAGGAAGAGGCCTTCTTCATCAACAAATTCAAGAGAATGATGAGAAGGAAGAAAGGTGGATACAACCATGAGGGCAAAGGGAAGGAAAGAGCAAGGCCCAAATCAAAAAGGTCTTCCTACAATTGTGGCGAGTATGGGCACTTCATCGCTGATTGCCCACATGAAGAAGCAAAGAAGAAGAAGGAGGGCAAGCCTCAAGATAAGAAATTCTACAAGAAGAAGAGGCCCTCCGGACAAGCCCACTTGGGGAAGGAGTGGGACTCTAACGATGAGTCCTCCTCCGAAGAAGAAGAGGAGAAGATGGCTACCATAGCCATCGGGAGGAGCTCCAAGGGAAGCAAGCTCTTCCCCAACCTCAACAACGACTACAAACCTACTTGCCTTATGGCAAGGGAGGGAAGGAGAAACGTAACATCTCATCCCTCCTCCTCAACTTCCTCACAAGATGAATTTGATAGTGCTAGTGAGAATGAACACATGTTTAAGGACATAAGCAAAAGCACCTTGCGAAGGATGAAATTGCTTATGGATGAGATCTTTGAGAAGGAGGATCTCATCAATAGACAAGAGGACATTCTCATCCTTGAGAAGGAGAGATGTCAAGAGCTTGATGAGCTCCTTGAGCTCGAAAGAGAGAAGAGCAAGGCATTGGAACACGAACTTGCTCTAAGTAAGAAAACGTGTTCAAGTCTTGAGGAAAAAACAATTGAGCTCAAGGATGAACTTGGGAACTTGTCAAAAGTTAACAAGATCCTTGAGACTCAAGTTGAGTCTCTCAAGAACAATGTAGCCTCTTCCTCTAAGAGCTCAACCTCCTCAAAGGCCTCATCCAATGCAACCCCGCCTTGCAAGTGCTCTAACTTAATCCTTAAGCTTAAGGATGAACTCAACTCAGCACAAGGCAAGCAAGCACCTAAGGGTGCCATCTTTGACAAGGTGAAGGTGGCGTATGCACGAAGTGCATACACCAACACAAGATCTACCCATGTCAAGGATGGTCTTGGCTATACTAGAGGTGGAAGGCATAACGCCAAAACCTCCAAGTATGGCAAAGACATGATTGTCTTTTTTAAGGGGAGTTCATCCACACCTAAAATTGAAAAGAACTCACCCTCTAGCAACAATATGCCTAAATCTGAACCACATCCTCTATTCCATGATTTTGATGCATCTTATGTGCTTATGAGAAACAAATATGGCAAGGTGTCTGCTAGATATGTTGGGCCACTCCGCAAGAGTCCCAAGCCTTGCGTGTGGGTGCCCAAATGCCTAACTACTAACGTGAAAGGACCCAACTCCGCTTGGGTACCTAAAAGGAAGGCATAAACTTGTTTTGTAGGCTTACTCCTCCGGTGGATCGAAATGGGTGTTGGATAGCGGATGTACCAACCACATGACCGGAGAGAGGAGCATGTTCATAGAGTATGAGGAGAATGAGGACCCAAGTGAAGGAATCTTCTTTGGGGACAATAGCCAAGGGAAAATCCTTGGCTCCGGTAAAATCGCTATCTCCCCTTCACATACTTTATCTAATGTTTTGCATGTTGATTCCCTAGACTATAATCTCCTATCCATATCACAGCTTTGTGATAAAGGATATAAGTGTGTTTTTTCTAGTGAGGGTGTGAATGTTCTGAGAGAGGGTAATGACTCAATAGCCTTTAAGGGAGTGCTCAAGGGAAAGCTCTATCTTGTGGATTTTACCACAGATAAAGCTCAACTTGACACATGCTTAATGGCGAAAGCCAACATGGGATGGCTTTGGCATAGAAGGCTAGCCCATGTTGGAATGAGGAACCTTCAAAACCTCCTTAAAGGAGAGCACGTTCGTGGCCTAAAGGATGTGGTATTTGAAAAGGATAGGCCATGTGGTGCGTGCCAAGCGGGAAAGCAAGTAGGAGCTCAACACCCCTCTAAGAATGTCATGACGACAACTAGACCTTTGGAGTTACTCCATATGGATCTTTTTGGCCCCATTGCATACATTAGCATCGGTGGCAACAAGTATGGTCTAGTCATCGTTGATGACTTCTCTAGATATACTTGGGTGTTCTTCTTGCATGATAAGAGTGAAACCCCTGGTGTCCTCAAGAAATTCCTAAGGAGAGCTCAAAATGAGTTCACCTTAAGGATAAAGGGTATAAGGAGTGACAATGGCACCGAGTTCAAGAACATGCAAGTAGAAGAGTTCCTAGATGAGGAGGGCATCAAGCATGAGTTTTTCGCTCCCTATTCTCCACAACAATATGGAATTGCCGAAAGAAAGAAGAGGACGCTTATTGAGATGTCAAGGACGATGCTAGATGAGTACAAAACATCGGACTGGTTTTGGGCGGAAGCGGTTAACACCGCTTGCCATGCCGTAAACCGATTGTACCTTCATCGCCTCCTCAAGAAGACTCCTTATGATCTTCTCGTTGGTAAGAAACCCAATGTTTCTTACTTTCGTGTTTTTGGTAGCAAGTGTTATATCCTCAACAAGAAGCCTAGGACTTCGAAGTTTGCTTCAAAGTCCGATGAGGGTTTCTTGCTTGGATATGACTCAAACACTCATGCGTACCGTGTGTTCAATAAATCCTCTGGAATTGTTGAAGTAGCACGTGACGTGGTGTTTGACGAAACCAATGGCTCTCAAGTGGAGCAAGTTGATCAACATGCCCTTGATCAAGAGGAACCTCCACTAGAAGCTCTAAGGAAAATGGCACTTGGAGATGTTCGCCCACAAGAACCATCTCAAAGCCCAAGTGACCATCATCATTATGAAGTAGGTCAAACCCCCATTGGACAAGTTGGAGATCCACTAGATACTCCCCAAAATGATAATGGGAATGAAGATCAAGGGGGAGGCTTGGATCAAGGGGGAGACCAAAGTGAAGAAGATGAAGCAAGTGATTCAAGAGCTCAACCTCCGCATCCTCGTGTTCATCAAAGTGTTCAACGGGATCATCCCGTTGACAACATTCTAGGAGATATCACAAGAGGAGTAACAACACGTTCACGTGTTGCAAACTTTTGTGAGCATTTCTCCTTTGTCTCATCCTTGGAACCCCATAAGGTTGAAGATGCCTTAAGAGATCCGGATTGGGTAGTTGCCATGCAAGAGGAGCTCAATAACTTTGAAAGGAACAAGGTTTGGGAGCTTGTCAAGCGCCCACAAGCTAATGTTGTTGGAACCAAGTGGGTGCAACAAACAAGATGAGCATGGCGTGGTAACTAGGAACAAGGCACGACTTGTGGCAAAAGGGTACTCACAAGTTGAAGGATTGGATTTTGATGAGACATTTGCCCCCGCAGCTAGGCTTGAGTCAATTTGGATATTACTAGCTTTTGCTACTCATCATGACTTCAAGCTCTACCAAATGGATGTTAAGAGTGCATTCCTTAATGGCCCAATCAAGGAAGAAGTTTATGTAGAGCAACCTCCAGGGTTTGAAGACCAAGACTATCCTAACCATGTTTACAAATTGCGAAAGGCTCTTTATGGCCTCAAGCAAGCTCCTAGAGCTTGGTATGAATGCCTAAGAGACTTTCTAGTTGAAAATGGTTTTAGGATAGTCAAAGCGGATTATACCCTTTTCACAAAGCACTTCAACGAAGATCTTTTTGTGTGCCAAATATATGTGGACGACATCATATTTGGTTCCACAAATAAGGTGTTTTGTGATGAGTTCTCCAAGATAATGACGGAGAGGTTTGAAATGTCCATGATGGGTGAGTTGAAGTTCTTTCTAGGATTTCAAGTAAAACAACTCAAAGAAAGGACGTTCATAAGTCAAACTAAGTATACACAAGATATTCTAAGGAAGTTTGACATGGATAAGGCAAAACCCATCAAAACCCCTATGGGGACAAATGGACACCTAGACCTAAATGAGGATGGTCCAAGTGTGGATCAAAAGTTATATAGGTCTATGATTGGTTCACTTCTCTATCTTTGTGCATCTAGGCCCGATATCATGCTAAGTGTGTGTATGTGTGCACGCTTTCAAGCGGCACCTAAGGCTTGTCATTTGACCGCCGTTAAAAGGATCTTGAGATATCTAGTACACACACCTTCCCTAGGACTTTGGTACCCCAAAGGATCTAAGTTTAACCTCATTGGATATTCCGATGCGGACTATGCGGGGTGCAAAGTTGATAGGAAGAGCACATCGGGTACATGCCAATTCTTGGGTTGATCTCTAGTGTCTTGGTCCTCCAAGAAGCAAAACTCTATTGCTCTCTCCACCGCCGAAGCGGAATATGTTGCAGCCAGAAGTTGTTGTGCACAACTTCTTTGGATGCGACAAACCCTTAGATTATGGGATTAACTTGCGCAACATTCCACTCTTGTGTGACAACGAGAGTGCCATCAAAATAGCCCATAATCCGGTGGAGCACTCTAGGACCAAGCACATAGACATACATCATCATTTCTTGAGAGATCACTCAATGAAGGGAGATATTGTGATTTCTCATGTGAGGACGGAACATCAACTCGCGGATATCTTCACCAAGCCTCTTGATGAGAAGCGTTTCTGTGAGCTAAGAAGTGAGCTCAACATTTTGGATTCTAGGAATGTGGCTTAAACCACATTCCTTACATTTTTTGAGCCATTTCGAAAACCTCTTCTCTATCGTGATTTCTCTTCAAAATCTGTTTGAGAAAACTTTTTCTTGGTATTTGATCATGTTTTATCGCATTCTTTCTTTTATTATCATGTTTGTGTTGCTTGTTATCCATAAGGACCAATAGTGTGTGTGCAGGTCAAAACATCACTTTTCAGCCCAGTCAGACCGGACTAGTCCGCCCCTGTGGACGGACAAGTCCGGGTCCAGACTAGTCCGCGGCTGTTCTGCACACCGGACTAGTCCGCCTTTCAACCGGACAAGTCCGGATCCGGACTAGTCTGAGTCTGGTCCGCGGACCGGACTAGTCTGGCCCCTCAACCGGACTAGTCCGGCCCTTGGGGACTTAAACCCCCCAGGCGGCCCAGACCCCTCCTCTCCCTCTCTCACTTGACTCTCTCACTTCCACGCGCTAGCAACCGCCCCCCATCGGCGATTTTGCGCTCCAACCACCAAATCTCGAATCCAATCCACGCATCGGAGTCTTTGGGAGTGAGGGATCACTTCCCCGCGCTCCACATTCGTGATCCATCTCCGATTTCGTCGATTCTAGTGGATTTGAGAAGGTATTCCCTCGTCCTTCAAAAACTAGCCCCATTCTTGATTCTTAAAGTTTTTGATAGGAACACCTTCATTAATGCTGGTCCATATACCCTTGCGATCATAGTCTAGGAGTATTGCGCGCTGATTCGATGATTTTTCGATGAATCGATTAGGGTTAGGGTTCACTCTGCGCAACCCGGACTAGTCCGGTCCCAGGCGGACAAGTCCAGTTTGCACAGGGCAAACCTTACTTATAGTCTTTTCTCGATATCTTTTCCGCAATGCTCCCTCTCCTTGGACTCACACCTTCCTTTCTCTATGCTTTCCGCAGCATGTCGAACTCGGAGCGTTCCCCTTCTCGTCTCAACCCCGAGGGGCGAACCAAAGCTCAAATTGTCGAGGCAAGGACCAAGGCTGCGCTCATAGAAGCGCAAAAGTCAAAGGAAGAGAGACGGCTGAAGGCACTCGAAGCATCCAAAGTTGCCGCAAGCATCTACAACGAGGAAGAAGCCATAGCTAGAGCAACCGCAGAGTCCCTCAATGAGCTGCGGAAGAAGAAAAGGGAAGACAGGGAGGCTCACAACTCCAGGGCTGTTGAGGCCAATGCACCCAAGAGAAAGAAGCTCGTCACCATTGGCGAGAAAGCGAAGGGCAAGGAGCCAGCCCAAATGGAAGCTGAGCCTAGGGTCGAGTGTGACCCTAAGAAGGGAAAGGCTCCGGCTCCTGTCGAGCCGACGAAGAAGAAGCCAGATGTCAAGATGTCAGCAAAGAAGGCAGCTGGAGGTGTGGTGATCAAGGAGAAAGGGAAGGCCACTTCCATTGGCCCCCTTGAGGTTCACACACCAGAAAGGAATGCCAACAGGCAGAAGGAGTTGTCTGCCAATGTGTTTCATGGAAAAGGGGCTGAAAAGGCCAGGAGGCTGAGGACCGAGAAGGTCTACAAGTTTGAGAGGAGCACGGCAGATCCCAGGTTCTGGTGTGACTTTCATTGTGACTACTACCGGCTAGTCTATCAGCAGATGAAGAAGCCGGTAATAGAAGCTCAATGGGTTGACTGGGATTACACGGCCAAAAAGCAACACTCTGCTTTTGACGCTGTCATCGAAGCTGCTGAGCGCCATGACCTCAAGAAGATCATGGGTTTCAAGTATGACTGGAACGTCGAAGTGATTCTGCAGTTCTACTCCACCATCTACTTCACCACCTCAGGTGACAGAAGAATTATTTGGATGACACATGGTGAACAGTACTCAGTCACTTTCGTAGAGTTCGCCAAGATTCTAGGGCTTGAGGCACACATGGATCATGAGATTATAATCTCTAACCTCAAGGCCGTGGACCGTGAAGAGCTAGCATATATGTATCCAAGTCACGTTCCATTTGATGCCGGTCTCGCCCGCAACATCAAGCCCTTCTACAGCATTATGAACAGAATCCTCAGAAGGACGATAGCACCAAAGGACGATGATGCTGGGGTAATTCAAGGGAACTTGAGGCACTTGCTACTTCTGGTTGATGGGGAAGAGAAGTTCAACCTCGTCGATTACATCTTCAACGACATCTTCAACATCTCGCATACCCCCAACCGAGCTTGCGGGTATGCCCCCTACATCATGTGCCTCATCGAGAAGGTGTCGGGCGTGACCTTCGTCAAGGACGTGTCGCACCGCCCGCTTCGTCCTCAGAAGCCCCCGAATGTACCTGTTCCTCCTCGTCGCAAGAATGCAGATCCTCCATCTCGCCCCGTGGCACCTCCGCCTAAATCAATGAGTGCCTTCTTCAAATGCTTCAAGGCGATCTTCACTTCCTGCCGGAAGCAAGAGATCCGCGCTCAAAGGGCACACAAGCGTCAGGAAAAATATCTTAAGGCGGTGTGTGACAAGCTGGAGGTCCCGATGTCCTCTCCGGAGGTGAGTGATGGGGAGATCACTCCATTCCCAAACTTCACCGCCGATGAGCTCGCCCAGCTCCAAGAGGATGGAAGCTCCTCTCGGGCTGCTCCCTCGGCAAGGAACTCCGACGACGACGATGACGACGCCGATGAACATGAGGAAGACGTCGAAGATTCCGAGGCCACGGAGAGTGGAAGTGGCGAAGACGAGGACTAGTTATTAGGTCTTAGTTTCCTCCCTTCTTTTCCTTTTTGGTGCTTTGATGCCAAAGGGGGAGAGTTAAGGGGAAGTTAATCTTTTGTGGGTGTGCTTGTGGTTTGTGGACTTGTCTTGTAATACTTTCATGATATTTGGATGTTCACATTTGTGCAAGACCTGCTAATGTTGTTTAATATCAATATAATGTTCTTATTATCAATCTTTTGTTTATATTGATGTTCTTTATGTCTTGTCACAATTGTTGAGCACGTCACGTAGGCACCTCACCATAACGTGTGTGGGTATGAAAGATCTCCTCCACCTCTTTTACATGCTGCATACATTGAGGGGGAGTCATTCATACGCACACAAGTTATGAAAACCAATTTTAATACTCTTAATTATTGAAGGACTTAATGTGTTGTCATCAATCACCAAAAAGGGGGAGATTGAAAGTGCATCTAGGTTCCCCGTGGGTTTTGGATGATTGATAACGACAATTAAGTCGCTAATGAGCTCAAGTGATCTTAGCACAGGTGTGGACTCGATCGGAGACGCAAACCCTCAAAAAGGAAAAGGAAGGAAACGAAGTCAACTCGAAGCGTAGAAACTAGGGTTTCTAGCGTGTTGAGTTAGACTAGCCGCAGAAATAGGAGGGTGCGTGTGTAAAGTGCATTGAGATCAAGTTTGGGAGCTCAAAGTGGTTTAGAGGTCAAACCCCTTGAGAGAAACGAGTGGATAAGTAGTCTGGCAGTAGGGCCGGACTAGTCTGTGCAAGTGGCCGGACTAGTCCGCCCCTGGCTGGCCAAGTCCGTATTCGGCCGGACCAGGAGGGTCTAACTGAGATCGTACTAGTCCGTTTGTGGCCGGACTAGTCCGGGTAGCAGTGAGTGGGTTTGGGGACTAAGTCCCAAAGCCACGGACTTGTCCGTTTGAGTCCGGACCAAGAGGTCCTGAGTGAGAATGGACTAGTCCGCCCTTGGGGCCGGACTAGTCCGGGTTGGCGAGTTGAAGGTGCTTCTGTGACTAAGTCTGGGAGGACCGGACTAGTCCGCCCTTGGGGCCGGACTAGTCCGTGGTCCTCAGACTAGTCCGTTTTCACACGGAGCAAAAGGCTCTGTGTGAGATCGAACTAGTTTGGTGGTGACCAGACTAGTCCGTTGTTGAAGTGACCGTTTGAATTTGAAGTTTGGCGGGTAGTGTGACGATAGCGTGTCAGCTGTCGGGACCTGACAGGAGGTCAGTGGTCCCCTAGGCCGGACTAGTCCGGGCCTGAGGCCGGACTAGTCCGCCCTTTTGCTGAAGTTAGCAGTATGGGCTTGGAACCTCTATAAATAGAGGTCCCCTGGGTTCTTTTGAACCAACTCTTGAAAAGACTAGAACCCTAGCGCCGCCACAGCCAACTTGGAGCACTCTTAAGCCTCTTTCTTGCCTACTTTCCCTCTAAAACTAATTCTTGAGTGGATTAGGGTTTAGTGAGGTGGAGAAGAGGAAGAACATCGCGCTTGTGCTCCCGGTTTGATCTCTTGCACTCATTGAGTCTTTGTGAGCTGTGTGTTGAGTGTGTTTCGTGTTGTTGATCATCTTTGTGGTGTGGGAGCCTCAGATTGTGAGAAGCCCCAACGAACTTTGTAATCACCCTTGTGATTAGTGGAGAACCATGTTAGGCCCGTGCGGTAAACTTGGTGAGGGAAGGGTTGGTGAACCCGGTCCTTTGTGGACTCCTCAACAGGGACGTAGATTCTTGTGTGGAATCGAACCTCGGGATAAAATCCTTGTGTCTCCGTGTTCTTCGCACTTTGTTCATTGAATATTCCGTTCTAGGGTTGCTAGTTTTGTTTTGTGTTTCTCTTTGCTTAATCTTGTTGAAACTTGACTCACTCTTGTGTTGATTGTCTCTAAACTTGTCATAAACATATCCTCACTTGTAGCCTCGAGAAAATCCCCTTAAAACTTGCTAGAAACACTTTTTAGGGTTCTTCACGCAGGCTGACCGGACTAGTCCGCCCCCAGACCGGACTAGTCCACCCCCTGTGATTTAATCTCGTTTTATTAAGTCATTTGCAGGTCGATTAGCCTATTCACCCCCCCTCTAGGCAACTTTCACATTCCTCCTTCTTCATTTCTTGACATCTGGGCCCAGAGGGATGGGTTCGGACAGCTTGTCTTGCTTTTTCCTCCATACCTTCTTTGGTGGCTTGGTGGACTTGGGCCTTTGGGGAGGCTCGGACTTCTCCGTCTTCTTGGGGTGCCGGCGTGGACGATAAGACGGGTTTTCTGCATAAATCAAATTCCTCATGAATGCGATGAGCGGGTCCACCTTTGAAGGTGTGATTTCGACCTCTTGAATTTGTTTAACATTTGGCTCATACTTGATACGGATCATGGGGCATTGCTCCAACTCTGGGAGAAAGTTAAATTTCTCCTCCTTGTCATTGATATGGAAGTGGATTTCTCCAGCTCACACATCTATGCGCGCCTTTGCAGTGCTTAGGAATGGTCGCCCAAGAATGAGCGGTGTATCCTTCTCGACCTCCATGTCGAGCACCACAAAATTCACGGGTATGAAGCAGTTCCTGATTTCCACTGGAACATCTTCAGCGATACCCACCGGATAATGGACTGAAGAATCAACCAGTTGGAGCTGCATTTGTGTTGGAGTAGTTTTGTGAAGTTCAGCTGGTCGAAAACCACCTTGGGCATCACACTCACACTTGCTCCAAGGTCACAAAGGACCTTTTCAAAGTGGTGAGCCCCGATTGAGCATGATATTGTAGGACATCCAGGGTCCTTCATCCAGTTGCCTCCTTGTAGAGAAATCATGTTGGCACTTTCCATAGGAGGTTTGGGCTAACCTAACATCTTGCAATTCTCCACTGGAGGAACAGTAGTTGCCAGTTGAGCCAACTGAGTTTCCAACATTTTGTTGAAACTCAACTGATTCTTGAAGGTTGTGGATAGTCCTTCAATCTTGGCATTAATGCTTTCTAGGGTCTTGTCATTGGCCAATAGCTTCTTGGATATAGCCTCATTGATCTTCAACTGGCCAATGGCATGTTCTTTCAAGATGGGTTGATTTCCATTATTGCCATTGTTGTTGTACCCTCCTTGAAAGAATGGGCGCGGTTGGCCCCACCCCTGACCTCCTGGACTATAGCCATTGTTGTTTCCATTGTTGGATACGTATAGGACATCCTCACGGGTTTCTGGGCAGTCATTGCCCAAATGGCTCGTGTTGCCATAGACTTCACAAGTGATGTGAGAGTCTAAGGCATAGGCAATGCCACATACCTCACCATTGCTTTGTCCATCAATCTTCTTCATAAGGAGGTCCAATTTGGCAGCGATCATGTCCACCTCCTTCAAGGTGTGCATGCCTCACTGGCGGGTATGGAGACGCTCGACACTCCAACCCATGTTTGACACCATCTTCTCAATCAAATCTTTGGATTTGGTCACCGTCAATGAGAAGAAGGCACCTCCAGCAGCAACATCAACATGGTCACGGTCAGAAGGGATCAATTCATTGTAGAAGTTTTGGATGATGAGCCAATCATCCATCCCATGGTGGGGACAGGCTAGGATGTACTCCTAAAGCCTTTCCCAAGCCTCGGGAATAGATTCCTTGGTGTCTTGCTGAAAACTAGAAATTCTTCCACGTAGGGCATTGGTCTTGCCCAACGGGAAAAACTTAGCGAGGAATGCCGTTGTAACACCCACTTTTTGAGAGGAAAAAGAAAAAAGATATATATATATATATGTATATATGTATATATATATATATATTCAATATTAAAAGAGCTATAAAATAATTTCTTTTGGTATAAAATCCATATAAGGCAAGTGCATCATATGTATTGCATGTGCGAATTTTTTGAAAATTTGAATTCATTAGAAATTTTAGTTTAAATTCAAATCTGAGAGATAGAAGAAAAATAAAAAGAAAAGAAAAAGGGAAAAGGAAAACTCACCTGGGCTACCGCATCTCTTCCTCAGCCCAACTCCCTTTCCCCTCAGGGCCGGCCCGTGCCCGCGCCTCCCCCTCTCCCTTTCTCTGGCTGCTGGGCCCCGCCCGTCAGCTTCGCCTTGCCCACCGAGTTGTCGCGCTTCTGTAACGCCCGCACGCCGCGCCACCCCACTCACTCCCTCTTCAATGTCGGTCGTTTCAATACAATCAAGCAACGAGATATTGCCCAATAATTTTGCCATGCGTTACTCCACCATTCCCCTATAAAACCTAGCTGATTCCCTTCGGAATTCATCACCCCGACACCCCAAACCCTAGCCGCCGACGAGCTCGGTAATGGCGCCACTGTTCCCGTTGATTCATCCGATGTCTAGCCACAAAACCTTGTCTAACATATTCGTCGTGTTCTCAGGAACTCGCTGGACATTGTCTCTCGGGGAGAACGCCGTTCGCGACACCGACTTCATCGTGCGCCGCCGGATTTTGCCGCCCCTCACCGTCGCCGACTAGCCTCCGCTCTGTTTTCGGCCTCGCGACACCTCTCGGTGAGATCCCTTCGCCCTCCTCTATTTTTTCCGCCCTAGAAGTGTCCTCTTTCGCTTTTAGGCTCGTGTTTTGGTCACCGTCGACGAGAACGCCGCCGCGGGCGCTCTGTGCCGCCGCACGCCGCCAGCCCGGGTCACCGTGGGTGATGTGGCCGCTTGTCGGTCGTCCGTTTCAAACTTGCGACCGAGATTAGATCTTGAAATACCCCTTCGGTGTTTAAAATTCGAACCATCCCCTTTAAATCCAACGACCCATATTCAAAAAGGCATAACCGTTGGCAAATTTGAACATAACCCCCTGGAAAATATAAACTAATTACATATTGGTCCAAATTTTTATAAAACTAACCCTAACCTTTTTGTAAATTATGTAATGACTGTAAAATAAAGTAAAAATTGTTAGATAGCCCCTAGAATATTAGAAAATAGCAGATTAAATACTAGAAATTTATAAAATAATCCTTAGACTTTATAAAATAATTTTTAGCATCTAGATTAATTCTGTTTTTACAAAAAAAAGCCCCTGAAAAATATTAGAAAATAAATAAAAGTCCCTAGTTTCTATAAAATACTATAAAAAACAACCCAATAAATATTTTTAATTAGTATTCAGTACTGTATTATTTTTAATAATTTATTTAAATTGCAGATTTATGCATAAAATGCTTTGTAGTGTATTTAAATCATAGAAATTAATTTGCACATAAAATATAAATACTAAAAATAGTGTAAAAATTGTAAAATGCATATTTTATGTTGGAAATCTATTCTAAGCATATTCTTGAAGGAGAAAACCTTCCAGAAAATAATAATAGGTTTCAAATAAATATAAAAAATTATATAAAAATTGCTAAAAATGGTTTATTCCAAATATATCATTTAACTCCAAATTCTCAGTAATACATAATTTATGCCTATGATCTATATTAACCATAAAATCATAAATGTGTAGGATTTTATGTTTATTTAATTGTAATGTATGACTTTTGTGATTGTTCTTATTGTATGTTATCATTTTATGAGCAACGTCGTGTCTAGAGTCAGGGCCAGAACTGACTTTCAAACTTCAAGAGCACCAGTTTCCCGTCCATCACCAAGCTTACTCTGGAGGCAAGTTCCTTGACCATCTTGCACCCTTTTTGTTAAGTTTTAGTTAGATGCATGCTAAATTAAAATATGAATCCTATGTTATGTTTTCCCTAGATTTTTCACAGTATTCCTTGTCACCATGGTTTGGGTGGATTAATATTAACTAGTTCACGCTTAGCCATGCTTAATTGAATATGAATCAATTTGTTTACATGTTATATTTGATCTACTATGAAATATGATCTATTGGCAATAATGGAAGTAGTTGATAGGAATTTGAGGGGAGGTGTTGACTGGTATGGTGCATGCGTGCACAAGACATTGGTTTGGGGTTTGACACCTATCGGGTTCTAAGTATCGAGTTATGGAGGAAGTTGCTAAGCCATACAGTATCACCACAGGGTTGTATATGGGACAACTTGGTTTAGTAAATTGGTCTATCTTGGTGTAGTGTTGGTAATCGAATGAGCGGGGAATTGGTTTAGAATACTGCCTTAGGATCCGCATGGCTCAAGAGGGGGCTTCTCCTGGTGGAGGGAAAATAGACTCCAGGTGTCAGAGCAGTGAAACCTTGAAGTATCGATTGCAAGTCGGGAGAACCATCAGAAAGACCTCGTAGTGATCTTCTGGCCACACAACTACAGAAGTGTGTAATGTGGTTAGCTACCACAGACTACATGGAGGTTTATCTAGTCTACCTGGCAACAGGTGATGAAATCACGAACTGTGGGTAAAGGATACACACTCTGCAGAGTTTTGTGAAACTGTCTAGACAGTCGTGCTCACGGACACGAGCAGCTTGGGACCAAGTTCGTAATTAGCACACATGGTTAAATGCTGGGTGATTTGGGCTTGGGCTTTATCTGGTTACTTTGGGATTTATGGATGGGTTTCACCTAGATGTAGGTGCTTAACAACATTAAGGCTAGGTTGTAATTGCTATAGTGCTTTACTATTATTTGCCTTCCTTGTTATGAACTGACATAAACTTCCCCACTTGCGAGTACCGTTGGTACTCAAAGTTCTTAGTTGCATAATTTTTCCCCAGTCTATGAGGATGAAGAGGTGGAGAACCAGGACTTCTACGGAGATCCAAACAATATGTTCTAGGCTCGCGTATCCCCCGTGCAACGCCTGTGCTTGGAGCCCTTTTATTTGTTTTCCGCTGCTTGTGTACTTTTCTTTTAGACCTGGATGGTCATTTATGTAATAAAATGATGTACTCAAACATGGCACTATTTAATGGTATTTCACTTTCGTCTACACATGTATGAGTTCAACTAATCCTGGCATACATGTGGAAAGCATCCGGTTGGCTTCTTAATACCAGGTGTGACAAAGTAGTATCAGAGCCCTGTTGCCCGTAGGACGCAAGCCTAGATAGAAAAGGACGACTAAAGACCTTACTAATTTCAAAGATAATTAATTGTGAAAATTTCTTTTTATTCTCTACCTTGTTACTTGTTTTAATTACTCCTTAATTTGTTTTGTTACTGACACTCTCCTGTTTCAAAATTGTAGATGGCCAACGCTAGGAGTACCGCCTGTAAGTCCACCAGGGGATGTGTTCCTCGTCGTAGACATGCTGCCCATCGTTCCCCACTAAACGACCCTCGTTGTGCCGTGGTGGCTCGCACTGATGGAAGGTCTGCAGGACGACTTTGACTTCGACTCTGAGTTGTGCGCCGTGCTGCTGGCTACAGGCACAAGAGGCTCTCACTCTCCTATCACTCTGTTAGGGTGCAACGCCCTTGCAGAATGGAGTGTCCATGCAAGCTCTTCGTATACTACAGTGATGAGCTACTCAAGATACACCGTACCCCTGCCTGGATGAGCTCCCGACGATATGCAGAGCAAGATGCTAGCTGGGAAGGAGTCACTTTCTGGAGCCACTCCTATCGGTTCCAACTGTAGAACACGGTGTATGCATTTACACCTCAGTGTCCAAGTGGTACCACCAACTTCGTCACCAGGCATGTGGAGGGACCCCTGGACCTTCCACAATCTTAGCGGGCGGTGGATGATGTGGAGCGTCTCAGTGTCCAACTTCAGAAGGCACAACAAGAGATACAAGATGTACATGACCTCATCACGCATTACGAGAATATGGTTAGGAGGTATCGTCAGATCACCGATGAGGACCCAGACGGCTTTGCATCTGACACATCGATGTGGATCCCGGACTCCCCGGACCATCGTGTCGGCCGGGAGGGGTCACCTTCACTGGACGAGACTTAAGATGAGGAGCCACCTTCTGAGGATCCTTCTGTGCCTCAGCCGCTTGCTAACTCACCACCACACGACAACGAGTCCTTTTGAAAGCAACCCTGATGATGATGATGATGAGGATCCTGATGAAGACCCCCAGGAGGACTCTGAGGAGCGAGGGTAGACCTCGACTTAACCATGCGACTCAAGATTAGGCAATTACCCAACTATTGTAATAAGAGCGAGTAGTGACGTATCTTTGCACTCTTGAGGTGTATGACTTTTCTTGTGAGAAACTTGTTTACTAATGTTTGAGTGTGCTTTAAAAAAGAATTTCTAGTTCTCATATTCCTTATTGAAGCATATAGTGGGAAATTGTATAGAATAGTTACTCTCTTGTCTTCTTATTCTAAAACAACACCCCAACTTCACATGGCATGCAGAGGAAGAGGATGGGGTCGTAGTGTACCCCCTAACAATGATGAGGATGGCGGAATTCCGATACCATAGTGGAATGGAAGAGGTGCCCGTGGAGCACCAGTAGCAAATCAAATGCAACACATGATGGCGATGCAAATGCAAATGATGCAAAATCTGACGCAGATTGTGAACAACATGCAAGCACAACAAGCACCACCACCAGCACCTCCTCCACCACCACCACCACCACCTCCAAGATCTTGTTTGGGGGACTTTATGAATACTCAACCTCCACGCTTCTCAAATGCAGTGGAGCCTATAGATGCAGATGATTGGATAAAGACAATTGAGAACAAGCTAAGGACTGTTCAATGTGAAGGAAGAGAGAGGGTATTACTGGCATCACACCAGCTCAATGGACCCGCGGCTAATTGGTGGACCGCTTTCACAGCAGCCCATGCTAATCTAGAAAACATTACATGGGAGGAATTCAAAGAGAACATCCGCAATCATCATGTACCACAAGGAGAGATTCAAGCAAAGCATCTGGAGTTCCTATCACTGAAGCAAGGGAACATGAACATGCGGGGACATTTGAATAAGTTTACACAGCTGTCCCGGTACGCCCCTGGGGATGTGGACATTGATGCAAAGAAACAATTTTGTTTCAAGGAGGGGTTGGATAAGGAGATACAGTTGATGAAGTCCTCTAGTGATTGTGATACCTTTCAACATATGGTGGATAAGGCTTTCACCGTGGAAATAAAGAAGAAGGAGTGTGAAGGAGAAGATCGCAAGTGCAAGATGATGATGGGACAATCCTCGGCCAGCAACAAGTGCCCTCGTTTTAACCAACAACAGTTGGGACACAAGAGTCGTCCCATGGGTACTAATCAAGGGCAGCGATACTTCAACAATTCTACATTCAGGCCTCAAGTGTCGTATGCTCGCCAACAGTACTAGCAGATGCAACCACAGCGCCCACAAATGTATCAACAGCGCCCAATTTCTACAACTCATCGACCACTTGGGCAGCCGCAGCAGAGTCAATAGAGAAACAAAGCTCGAGACACCAGCACTCGAGGAGCCTGCTACATCTGTGGTGACAAGGGTCACTATTCCAACCATTGTCCGAAGAAGCCCCCGCCACAGAATCCATCCAAAGGACGGGTCAACCGTGTTGTTTTGGAGGAAGCTCAAGACGCATCTGATGTGGTGATTGGTACATTCTCTGTTGATTCCCACCTTTCTACAGTATTATTTGACTCTGGTGCAACACATTCATTCATGGCTGAAGAATTCATAAGAAGACATGGTATGACCGTTACACTAATGACTCAAGTGTTAGTAGTTAACTCTCCCGGAAGAGAGATGTTAACAAGGCAAGTATGCCCTAATGTGAGCATAAGCATTAGGGGGTAGCTTTCTTAGCAAACCTTATCGTGTTGGAATCACAAGGGATAGACATTATTTTAGGAATGGACTGGTTGACAAAGTACAAAGGGGTGATCCACTGTGCTACCAGAATAGTGTGCTTAGCTCACACAGATGACACAAAGGTTGAGTTTCGTCCTGAGCAGGCACTAGTTCAAAAGATACGACTCAATCAAGTTGAGGGAGTAGAGGAGATTAAAGGTGTTTGTGAGTTTCCCGATGTGTTTCCTGAAGAACTATCGGGTATGCCCCCTGATCGAGAAATTGAATTCATCATTGAACTAGTACTTGGAATAGCTCCAATATATAAGCAACCATATAGAATGGATGCTAAACAGTTGGCAGAATTGAAGAATCATATCAATGAGCTGTTAGAAAAAGGATACATCTGCCCTAGTTCATCACCCTGGGGAGATCCTGTGATATTTGTGCCCAAGAAGGATGGCACTCAGAGGTTGTGCGTGGATTATCGTGCTATCAACGCAGTAACCATCAAGAACAAATATCCTCTACCAAGAATTGAGGATTTGTTTGACCAGTTGAGAGGTGCTTGTGCTCAAAGATTGATTTGCATTCGGGATATCACCAATTTAAGATACGACCATCAGACATACCCAAGACGACATTTGTCTCAATATACGTACTATATGAGTATACAGTCATGTTCTTCGGGTTAACCAATGCTCCTACATATTTCGTGTACCTTATGAATAAGGTATTTATGGAATATTTGGACAAGTTTGTAGTAGTATTCATTGATGATATTCTAATATTCTCTAAAAGTGAAGAAGAACATGAGGAACACCTAAGGTTGGCCTTGCAGAAGCTTCGTGAACATCCATTGTATGCAAAGCTAAGTAAATGCGAGTTCTGGTTGAAAGATGTGTCATTTTTGGGACATGTTATATCACAGGGTGAAATAGCAGTAGACTCCGGTAAAGTGAAAACTGTTCTGAATTGGAAAACTCCTGAAAATGTGGGGGGAAATTAGGAGTTTCTTGGGAATGGCTGGCTATTATCGTCGGTTTATTGAGGGATTATCAAAAATATCTCATCCATTAACCAAGTTACTTGAGAAGGGAGCTATTTTCAAGTGGACACTAGAATGTGTAGCCAGTTTCATTGAGCTAAAGAAAAGGTTGACCACTGCTCCAGTGTTGATTATGCCAGATATGCAGAAAGAGTTTGCAGTCTATTGTGATGCATCCGGACAAGGGCTAGGATGTGTATTGATGCAAGATGGACATGTGGTGGCTTATGCTTCATGCCAACTTAGGAAGCATGAAAGAAATTACCCTACTCATGATTTGGAGTTAGCAGCCGTGATTCATGCGTTGAAATTATGGAGACATTATCTGATAGGGAAGAGAACCAAAATCTACACAGACCACAAAAAATTGAAGTATATCTTCACTCAGCCAGATCTAAATCTTAGGCAACGCAGATGGTTGGAGCTTATCAGTGATTTTGATTTTGGAATCAATTATCATCCTGGAAAAGCTAATGTGATTGCAGATACTTTAAGTAGGTCAACATAATGCAACATTTTAACACTACAAGGTCAGCGACTGCAACTCTGTGAGGAATTTGTGAAGCTAAATCTTAGTATTGTGACTAACACTGAAGTGCAGTCCATGGAAATAGAGTCTACTTTGGAGAAGGATATTCGAGAAGGGAAAAAGCATGATAAGATTCGAGATATTAAGCAACAAATGAGAGAAGGAAAAGCTCCTGACTTTAAAGAAGATGAACATGGAACCCCGTCGATACCCTGCAGACCGGGTACCCCCGCATACAAGGAAGACCAGACGACTCCGACGACATGCAGCTCCGGACCTAGCCTCCCCGCTGACGAGAGGTCCGGTGCTGCCACACGTCCCGACGACACCGGACCTAGCCTCCCCGTTGAGGAGAGGTCCAGTGTTGCCACGTGTCCCTGAAAGTGCATCTAGGACTCCCTTGTGGGTTTTGGATGATTTATGACAAGCAATTGGGATCCTAATCCTCTTGTTGAGATGAATGCAGGCAAATAATAAAAAATGAGCAAAATGCCAAAAAGAAGGGAAATGAGAAGCAAAGTGAATTTGAGCTCAAGGAGAAGAAAATAGTAGATTATTATGTATGGAGTGTGTTAAGGAAACACACCCAAGAGCTCAATCACTTTCAAGCACACACACACAATGCACAAAGTTATACAGGACCGGACTAGTCCGATATCAGCCGGACTAGTCCGATATCACTTTCTGCACTAGATCGGACAAGTCCGGTATCCACCGGACTAGTCCGATATCTTTCTGATCCACTTCGGACTAGTCCTCCCCAATGCGGACTAGTCCTCAACACAATGCACAAGTCGCACAAAATTGGACAAGTCCATTGTGATCCGGACTAGTCCGATATTCTTTCTGATCCACTTCGGACAAGTCCGGTGTCTACACGGACTAGTCCGATATACACACTGATCTAAATCGGACAAGTCCTCCAAGTGCGGACTTGTCATCCTAAACACTTAGGGTTTCATATGTCCGGACAAGTCCGATGGCAATCGGACTAGTCCGAAGATTTCCAGTAGTGAAATCGGACAAGTCCGTTTTCAACCGGACTAGTCCGATATTCCTGGACACTTAGGGTTTGCTACACACAGCACACCGGACTAGTCCGGTGACCACCACGGACTAGTCCGATCTTTCTGAACCCTAACGGTCACTTTTAGAAACCCCATATAAATAGAGGTGCACGGCCCACTTTAATACTCTCTCGAACCCTAGCGCCGTCACACCTCCCAAGAGACTCAAAAACCACCTCTCTCCATGAAATTAAGTGCAAAATCGATCAATCTATTGAAGATCACTTCTAGATCATTGGAGAGACACTTGGAACACATCATTGAGCTCTTGGTTTGATTCTCAAACACACTCTTGCGTTTCAATTTGTAATTTTCGAGTGTGTTATTGGTGGCTTTGTAAGTTGTAATCAAGGGAGCTCTCAACGTGTGAGAACGCCCCTTCAACTTGGTTATTTACCCTTTGTGATTAGTGGAAGAGGATTGACCTTCATGGCGATCCGACGAGGGAAGGGTTGGAGAAGACCCGGCCCTTTTGTGGGCTCCTCAATGTGGACGTAGGTTGCCTTCGTGGTAGCCGAACCACGGGATAAATCGTGTGTCTTGTACTTTTGTGTTCTTCATCTTAATTGATCAACTTAATCTAGGGTTTGATTCACTTTGTTCAATTTGAGTTAAATTGATGAACAAGAGCCTTTATTGTAATAGAATTTGACATACAACTATTAAACTGTCATTCAAGTTTATATTTCCGCTGCAAACATTAATGAATCAATCAAATTGACTGAACTTGATCAACTTAGCCCGTGAAAACCGGACTAGTCCGCACTTTACCGGACTAGTCCGATATCTCTGGTATTGACTTTGTTGTTGAGTGTTACAGGAACCGAGAAAATTCAAAAAGGCCTATTCACCCCCCCTCCTCTAGGCCTACATTCAATTGGTATCAGAGCAGGTTCTTCAAGAAAGAGTGCAACCACTCGAAGAGATCATGTCGGACATGAAGGAAGTTCAGAAAATCAACAACCAGGAAGAAGTGAACAACGACAAGAACCAAAAGCTGGAAAAGTATCTCGAAGCAATTCAAGACTTCGATGATGATGACGAGGAGACACTGGAGTTGAAAGCACTCCTCAGAAAGAAAGCACTTTCCAAAGGGAAAGCTAAAGTTGAAGAAAAGAAGAAGGGGAGTAGTCACACCGACTACTCCCGATATCCTTTTAACTATGATCGTTTAAATTCAAACAACAGCCATTACCTATCTATTCCTCTTGGAAAAGCCCGACACTTCGATGGGAGTGATTACTCCATGTGGAGGCAAAATATGAAGATGCACTTGATTTCCCTTAACCCAAGTTTATGGCATATTGTGTGCACAGGAATAGACATCCCAGATGACGACGAAGAGCTCACCCCAAGTCAAGAGCAAGCCATCCATAGAAACGCTCAAGCCGTAGCCGTAATCACCTCCTCTATAAGTCGAGATGAATTCACAAAGGTGGACGGACTGGAGATTTCCAAGGAAATATGGGACACACTACAAACAGCCCATGAAGGTGACCGGCATGTGCGGGAGGCGAAAATTGAAATGATCGAAGGCGAACTAGGAAGGTTCGCAATTGAGGAAGACGAGTCTCCCCAGGACATGTACAACCGATTGAAGACACTTGTAAACAAGGTTCGATCATATGGGAGCAAGAAGTGGAATGACCACGAGGTTGTAAAGCTCATCCTTAGAGCCTTTATGCCTCGCAATGTCACACTATGCTCTATGATCAGAGAAAGTCCCGGGTACAAGAGGATGACTCCAGATGAATTGCTTGGCAAAATCATCAACTTTGAAATGATGGAGAAACAAGCCAAGCACGTCAAAGAAATAGCCGACCTCACATCGGCCAAGAAGAAGGGAGTTGCCTTAAAGTCCACACTCAAGCCTCTATCCAAAGAAGCAAGAGAAGCACAGCTTGAGGAGGACAGCGATGATGAAAGCAGTGAGCTGGACGAAGAGGATATGATTTTGTTCATGAAAAAGTTCAAAAGAATAATGAAGAAAAGACAAGGAACAAAATCAAGTGAAGGCAAGTACAAGGAGAGGACAAAGCCGAAGATGAGGGGGCGTGCTATAATTGTGGTGAGTATAACCACTTTATAGTCGATTGCCCGTATGAGGACAACAAGAAGAAGAATAAAGAAGCCAAGCCTCAACCGAAGAAATTCTTCAAGAAGAAGAAACAAGCTGAACAAGCACACATTGGAAAGGAGTGGGACTCAAACAATGAGTCCTCATCATCCGATGAAGAAGAGATGGCTAGCATAGCCATTGAAAGCACGTCCAAGAAACCCACACTCTTCCCCACGCTCGGTACAATAAAGGGAAATGGCACTTGCCTCATGGCAAAGGAAGGTAAACGCAAGGTAAACATCAAAACTCCTTCCATGCATTCCTACTCAAGTAATGATGAACTAGATAGTGATGATGAACATATGTTAATTGGATTAGATAGAAAAACTGCTGCTAAAATGAAATTTTTACTTGACCAACTTGTTGAGAAGGAATGGCTAATTGATCGTCAAGAGGACATGATTATCTCCCAAAAGGAGAAGTATGTCGAACTTGACAATCTTCTAGTTCTTGAAAAGGAGAAAAACAGCTCACTAGAGCTTGAGCTAGCTTCAAGCAAGAAAACTTGCTTGGAGTTAACCAACTCAAATGTTGCAATCAAGGATCAACTTGATGACCTGATCAAGGTTATCAAGATCCTTGAAGTGCAAGTTGAGTCACTCAAGCTAAGTGAATCTTCCTCCTCTTCAAGTCTACCTTCTCAACCCACTTCAACTAATCTTGTTCATATGTGCAAATGTGTTAAAATCAACACCAGTTTGAAGGAAAAGTCTACCTCCACAAAGGATAAAAATCCTACCCAATGTGGAATATTTGACAAGGAGAGGATCAACTATGCACGTAGTGCATACTTGGTCCAAAGACCTCCAAATGTAAAGTATGGCATTGGTTACTCTTATGATGGAAAACAAAATGCTGGAAGTCATAAGAATAACAAGGGAAGGATTACCTTTGTGAAGGGAGGACCCTCACAACCTGGTAACTCGAAAATTAAGAACCTGAACTCTCATGAACACCAGACTAGTCCGGTTGTAGTCCGGACAAGTCCGGTCATCCGGACAAGTCCGGTCACCCAGACAAGTCCGATCTATAAACAACAGCAACTTTTGTTCAAAACCTTTGATGCCTCTTATGTATTAATGAGAAACAATCTTGGTAAAGTTTATGCTTATTATGCTAGGCCACGCCATGGGAACACAAAATCCCATGTGTGGGTGCCCAAATATATTGTAACTAACCTCCAAGGACCCAAGCAAGCTTGGGTACCTAAAACCAAGGCATAATTTGTTTCTGCAGGCCTATTCCTCCGGTGGATCCAAATGGGTGCTAGACAGTGGATGCACCAACCACATGACCGGAGAAAGGAGGATGTTCATGGAATATGAAGAAAACGAGGACCCAAACGAAGGCATCTACTTCGGAGATAATAGTCAAGGAAGGGTGCTCGGTACCGGTAATATAGCAATATCCTCTAAACACACTCTTTCTCATGTTTTACATGTTGAATCTTTAGATTATAACCTGCTGTCCATATCTCAATTATGTGACAAAGGTTATAATTGCTTGTTCACTAACGAGGGTGTGACTGTCTCAAGGAGGAGTGATGGTTCCGTTGCATTCAAGGGTATGTTGAAGGGAAAGCTTTACCTTGTTGACTTCAACAAGTATAAAGCCGAACTCGACACATGCTTGATTGCAAAAACCAACATGGGTTGGCTGTGGCATAGATGGCTAGCACATGTTGGTATGAGGAATCTTCAAAAACTCCTCAAGGGCGATCACATCCGAGGTTTGAAAGATGTTGTTTTTGAGAAAGACAGACCTTGTAGCGCGTGCCAAGCCGGGAAGCAAGTTGGAGCACATCATCCCGCAAAGAACATCATGACTACGACAAGACCGCTCGAACTACTTCATATGGACTTGTTTGGTCCAATTGCTTACATAAGCATCGGCGGTAATAAATACGGTTTAGTCATTATTGATGATTTTTCTCGCTTCACTTGGGCGTTCTTTTTGCATGACAAGTCAGAAACACAAGGGACACTCAAGAAATTCTTCAAGCGAGCGCAAAACGAGTTCTCACTATCGATCAAGAGTATTCGGAGTGACAACGGCACGGAGTTCAAGAACATACAAGTGGAGGAGTACCTTGATGAGGAGGGAATCAAGCACGAATTTTCAGCACCATACTCTCCACAACAAAACGGAGTTGCCGAAAGGAAGAACCGAACGCTCATAGAGATGGCAAGAACAATGCTCGATGAATACAAGACTTCGGATCGATTTTGGGCGGAAGCAATTAACACCGCTTGCCACGCCGCAAATCGACTCTACCTTCATCGACTACTCAAGAAGACTCCTTATGAGCTACTCACCGGTAACAAATCAAACATTTCATATTTTCGAGTTTTCGGCTCTCCATGTTATATCTTGAATAAGAAGCCCAGGACTTCAAAGTTCACTTTGAAGTCCGATGAAGGTTTCTTGCTTGGTTATGATTCGAACACTTACGCCTATCGTGTTTTCAACAAGGCCTCCGGACTTGTTGAAGTGGCACGTGATGTAGTGTTCGATGAAACTAATGGCTCCCAAAAGGAGCAAGTTGATCAATGTGAATTAGGTAAAGAAGAAGCTCCTTATCAAGCATTGAAGAGAATGGCTCTAGGCGAAGTTCGACCACAAGAGTCATCATCACAAATACAAGAGGAAAGTGAACCACAAGAGGAGATCAACAATCAAGGGGGAGCTTCGATACAAGATCAATCACAAGAATATGAAGATGATCAACAAATCAACGAGGGCAACCACTTAGGGGGAGAAGAAAATGATCACCAACACACAACTCTCCAAGTGCCACACCCAAGAGTACACCAATGCATTCAAAGGGATCACTCAATCGACAACATCATCGGTGACATCCAAAAGGGAGTAACCACTAGATCTCGTATAGCTAATTTCTGTGAGCATTACTCTTTTGTCTCCTTTTTGGAACCACGCAGGACTGAGGATGCATTGAAGGATCCGGACTGGGTGGTGGCAATGCAAGAAGAGTTGAACAACTTCAAGAGAAACGAGGTTTGGGAACTTGTGGCAAGACCCAATGCAAATATAGTGGGCACCAAGTGGGTCTTCCGCAACAAGCAAGACGAACACGGAGTGGTGACAAGAAACAAGGCACGGCTTGTGGCCAAAGGTTACTCACAAGTCGAAGGTTTGGATTTCGATGAGACTTTTGCTCCAGTAGCTAGGCTTGAATCAATTAGAATATTACTTGCATATGCTACTCACCATGATTTCAAGCTGTATCAAATGGACGTGAAAAGCGCCTTCCTCAACGGACCGATCAAGGAAGAGGTGTACGTGGAGCAACCACCTGGGTTTGAAGACGAAGAGTTCCCCGACCACGTATATAAACTGTGTAAGGCTCTCTATGGCCTCAAACAAGCTCCTAGAGCTTGGTATGAGTGTCTTAGAGATTTCTTAATTGATAATGGTTTTCAAATTGGCAAAGTAGATTATACATTATTCACAAAGAATCTAGATAATGATCTTTTTATTTGCCAAATCTATGTTGATGATATAATTTTTGGGTCAACTAACCAATCTTTCTGTGAAGAATTTAGTAGAATTATGACAGACAGGTTTGAAATGTCAATGATGGGAGAATTGAAGTACTTCTTGGGATTCCAAGTGCGGCAACAAAGGGAAGGAACATTCATAAGCCAAACCAAGTACACGCAGGACATACTCAAGAAGTTTGGCATGGACAAGGCAAAGCCCATAAAGACTCCCATGGCTACGAATGGCCACTTGGATCTCAATGAAGATGGACCGAGCGTCGACCAAAAGGTATATCGCTCCATGATTGGATCTTTACTCTACTTATGTGCATCTAGGCCAAATATTATGTTGAGTGTATGTTTGTGTGCAAGATTTCAAGCCAACCCTAAGGAATGTCACTTGACAGCCGTAAAAAGAATCTTGAGATATTTAGTTCATACACCCAACCTTGGTCTTTGGTACCCAAAAGGCTCCAAATTCAATCTCATTGGTTACTCTGATGCAGATTATGCCGGGTGCAAAGTTGATAGAAAAAGCACCTCTAGCACATGCCAATTCCTAGGAAGATCTTTGGTTTCTTGGTCATCTAAGAAACAAAATTCCATGGCATTACCCACAGCCGAAGTGGGGTATGTTGCAGCCAGGAGTTGTTGTGCACAACTCCTTTGGATGCGACAAACTCTAAGGGATTACGGTTACAATATGAACCGTATTCCTCTCCTTTGTGATAATGAGAGTGCCATTAAAATAGCCCACAATCCAGTTGAGCACTCTAGGACTAAACACATAGACATAAGACATCATTTCTTGAGAGACCATTCCATGAAAGGAGACATAACCATCTCACATGTCAACACCCAAAAATAATTGGCCGACATATTCACCAAGCCACTTGATGAAAAGCGTTTTGGCGAACTCTGAAATGAGCTAAATATTCTTGATTCTCGGAGTGTGGCTTGAAAAGTTGCATACCTGTATGATTGCTTCAAAAATGTTGATTGAATTGTGAAAATCATCCCTCTCCATTTTTCTCTCGAAAAATTATGTCAATTATTAGATCTTGATGAATTTTGATCATTGTATGATTGTTGTATGCTTACTGGTCAAATTCATCAAGATTACTTGAATTGTTTTGCCTCTCTATTCTCTATTATTGAACCTTCAAATATATATGAATGGGCTATGCAATTCTTTCCTGGTGACCACGGACTAGTCCGTGGTTACCCGGACTAGTCCGCCCATGCAGACTAGTCCGCAGAGTGCCGGTTAGGTCGGACTAGTCCGATAGACCACGGACTAGTCCGATATAGGTCTCTGGATGACTTCGGACTAGTCCGGTCATGTCCGGACTTGTCCGATTTTTCGTGTCCATAACCCTAGCCGCCACCAAACCCTAATCTCCTCATCCTCCCTCTCCTCCTCGTCAAGCAGAGAGCGAAGAAGACGAAGAAGATGACGAGAGGACAGACAGCGAAGAGTGAAGAACCTAGGACCTTCCTCTCTCTCTTTTTGGTGTCTTGATGCCAAAGGGGGAGAGATTGAGGGGGAGTCAAGTATTAGCTTTAGCTGTAATAGGATGCGAGGAGAGAGCCTTATCTGTACTTTTATTTGTGATTGTAATAGTTTAACACTGTTTTCATATTAAGTTTGGTCTTGTGATGAATTGCTCAATTTATTTGCGAGTATGTGATGAAAACTGCATTTTTGCTCCTGGAATGTCATATGCACTTGGTATCGGTTGATTAATGTAAATTCTGTCATTCTCAATGTATTCATGCACTTAGTATGCATCCCACCATAAAGAATGCACATATGGATAATTCTCTTGTTGCTTGATGTATTTTTGAGTCATATGTGCATACTTTATGAAAATCTCATTTTTTTGCCTTATTTTGTGAAATCTCAATTGGTTGTCATCAATCACCAAAAAGGGGGAGATTGAAAGTGCATCTAGGACTCCCTTGTGGGTTTTGGATGATTTATGACAAGCAATTGGGATCCTAATCCTCTTGTTGAGATGAATGCAGGCAAATAATGAAAAATGAGCAAAATGCCAAAAAGAAGGGAAATGAGAAGCAAAGTGAATTTGAGCTCAAGGAGAAGAAAATAGTATATTATTATGTATGGAGTGTATTAAGGAAACACACCCAAGAGCTCAATCACTTTCAAGCACACACACACAATGCACAAAGTTATATAGGACCGGACTAGTCCGATATAGCCGGACTAGTCCGATATCACTTTCTGCACTAGATCGGACAAGTCCGGTATCCACCGGACTAGTCCGATATCTTTCTGATCCACTTCGGACTAGTCCTCCCCAATGCGGACTAGTCCTCAACACAATGCACAAGTCACACAAAATCGGACAAGTCCATTGTGATCCGGACTAGTCCGATATTCTTTCTGATCCACTTCGGACAAGTCCGGTGTCTACACGGACTAGTCCGATATACACACTGATCTAAATCAGACAAGTCCTCCAAGTGCGGACTTGTCATCCTAAACACTTAGGGTTTCATATGTCCGGACAAGTCCGATGGCAATCGGACTAGTCCGAAGATTTCCAGTAGTGAAATCGGACAAGTCCGTTTTCAACCGGACTAGTCCGATATTCCTGGACACTTAGGGTTTGCTACACACAGCACACCGGACTAGTCCGGTGACCACCACGGACTAGTCCGATCTTTCTGAACCCTAACGGTCACTTTTAGAAACCCCATATAAATAGAGGTGCACGACCCACTTTAATACTCTCTCGAACCCTAGCGCTGTCACACCTCCCAAGAGACTCAAAAACCACCTCTCTCCATGAAATTAAGTGCAAAATCGATCAATCTATTGAAGATCACTTCTAGATCATTGGAGAGACACTTGGAACACATCATTGAGCTCTTGGTTTGATTCTCAAACACACTCTTGCGTTTCAATTTGTAATTTTCGAGTGTGTTATTGGTGGCTTTGTAAGTTGTAATCAAGGGAGCTCTCAACGTGTGAGAACGCCCCTTCAACTTGGTTATTTACCCTTTGTGATTAGTGGAAGAGGATTGACCTTCATGGCGATCCGACGAGGGAAGGGTTGGAGAAGACCCGGTCCTTTTGTGGGCTCCTCAATGTGGACGTAGGTTGCCTTCGTGGTAGCCGAACCACGGGATAAATCGTGTGTCTTGTCCTTTTGTGTTCTTCATCTTAATTGATCAACTTAATCTAGGGTTTGATTCACTTTGTTCAATTTGAGTTAAATTGATGAACAAGAGCCTTAATTGTAATAGAATTTGACATACAACTATTAAACTGTCATTCAAGTTTATATTTCCGCTGCAAACATTAACGAATCAATCAAATTGACTGAACTTGATCAACTTAGCCCGTGAAAACCGGACTAGTCCGCACATTACCGGACTAGTCCGATATCTCTGGTATTGACTTTGTTGTTGAGTGTTACAGGAACCGAGAAAATTCAAAAAGGCCTATTCACCCCCCCTCCTCTAGGCCTACATTCAGTCCCGACGATACCAGACCTAGCCTCTCCGATGAGGAGAGGTCCGGTGCTGCCACGCGCCTCAAGGACTCCGGACCTAGCCTCCCTGCTGAGGAGAGGTCCAAAGCTGCCACGTGCATCCCGCGATTCCGGAAGGCGACGTGTGCACTCAAGACCGCATTAACGTGCCATCAACACATCATTAATGCGTTATCAAGACCGCGACTTCAAGACGGCATCATGACCCATTAACATGTTATTAAGACATGTTAATGCATCACCAAGACCCACTAATGTGCCATCAAGGCCTGTTAATGTACTCTCATGACTAATTAACCCGGGACCACCTGTCAGGCCCCGGTCATAATGTACACTGTCGGACCTTGACCTATAAAAGGACCGAGCAGCCACGAACTAGAGAGAGCTCGGACATACCTCGCTCATACAATACAACACAACCCCCGTGGATGTAGGGTATTATGCCTCCCAGCAGCCCGAACCACGTAAAAATCCTTTGTGTTCATCTAGCTTGTCGTTCCAAGAAATTTGCCCATCCAAAAAAGAACCTCCGCGGGTTGCTCCTTAGCAGGTCCAGGGGAAGTGTCGCAAAAATATCTTCGACATTTTGGTGCGCCAGGTAGGAGGGCACTTTATCCTCACCTCGATGGTGAATCTTCAGTCCATCGTCGGCTCTTCTCAACCCTCGTGCCATGAAGGGAGCATGAAAGACGGCACCACTTCCCGCTCCACAGCGGGCTGACCCGGCGGGCACACGCTCCGTGTTCCAGTGGGAGGTCCAAAGGTGCAGCCTGCTTAGACTGGTCTTGCACTTTCAGCAAGTGCCCCGTGACCCTAAGCCTGTACACTTTGCCTCATGGCTACTTCCGCCACCATACGGCGACTACCTACGACCACGACAACAATGATGTCACCAGGTAACAGTGACGTATCTGGTGTTCTTGGTTATTTTATTTCTTCGGAGTCCCATGTCACTAAACGGTCACTCCCACAAAAGGCTAATGCAATTAGAGAATCTGGAGTGCGCCTTTCTTGTAGCTGAATACTGGGGGTTCGGAGTGTGCTATCTACTTAGTCTGGTCCTGCACCCTAAGTATGCACACTTTACCTTTCCAACACTACGGTTGAGTACTAGGAGTCGGACGTCTTCTGAAATACTAATGTCAGCGGGAGGTCAAGAGTGTGCAGACTGCTTAGCCTGGTCATGCACCCAAAGTCTTGCCTTGTGACCCTAACCCAGCACACTGTTCCTCCCCAGCACTGTGGTTTAGCACCGGAGACTAAAAGGCACATGCTCCTGAACAAAGCAATAACCAAAATCCGGATACTGTCACCATGTTCACATAATTATGTTTAAATATTATGCATATTGTTTCCTTTTTCGCTCTGTTACATCTATCAGTTTGCCCACAACGGGAGTTGTGCCATCCTGCTGCAGACGGACATCTTGTAGTACATGTGATGTGTTTGGATATTTCTGGTAGTTTCCTAATTTGGGATCTCGTGTCTACTGAATGGCCTACTCGCCTGAATACCAACGCCAATGACAGGTCCGAAGTTGGCTAAAGACTTAGTCTGGTCCAGCACCCTAAGTATGCCACTCTACCTATTCTGGTGTTGTGTCACAGTAAGGCGGGTCCGGACAGCACACGTTCCTGGGTGAGACAACAACCAATACCCGAATACTATTGCACTGAATTACTCAGGCCCCGTAGCCCGGCTAAGAACCATAAGCCACAACAAAATTGAGGGCATAAAGATCGTAACCAATGAGCACTATTACTCTTTCTGATGACACTCTTGTACAAGACTTCACCCTTCTTCGGGCTCTACCGTTGGACCTCAACCTCCAGCACCGGCACCTTCTAAGGGGGCCCGCTATCAACATTCTTAGCGTCGATGGTGGACGCTCTCGCACTTTCGCCAAGCTCCGCCGTCGGACCTCAAGCTTTGACACCGACACCTCTCAGTGAGGCCCGCTGTTGGCGTTCTTAGCGTTAATGATGGTGGTCCCACCTCCAGGATCGTCACCTCTCCCGAGGTGGGCCCGGGGGTCACTATTGATACCCTGCAGACCGGGTACCCCGCGTACAAGGAAGACAAGACGACTCCGATGACTTGTAGCTCCGGACCTAGCCTCCCTGCTGAGGAGAGGTCTGGTGCTGCCACGCGTCCCGACGACACCGGACCTAGCCTCACCGCTGAGGAGAGGTCCGGTGCTGCCACGTGTCCCAATGACACCAGACCTAGCCTCTCCGCTGAGGAGAGGTCCGGTGCTGCCACGCGTCTCCAGGACTCCGGACCTAGCCTCCCCGCTGAGGAGAGGTCCGGTGCTGCCACGTGTCCCAACGACACTAGACCTAGCCTCTCCGCTGAGGAGAGGTCCGATGCTGCCACGCGTCTCCAGGACTCCAGACCTAGCCTCTCCGCTGAAGAAGTGGTAGAAGCTTGTGTGGGCCCTCAACAGCGTGATGGATGAAGACCGGATTGAGATTGGTCTGAAATACAACTTGGATGGTGCAGCTTTGGAGCTTCATCTCAAGAAGTTCTAGCATGGAATTGACGTCAAAGGTGATGACTTAACTCCGTCAGCGGCTTTCCTCCCTCTGAACATGGAGGCGCAGTTCAGCGGGGAGCTCCAGAGGAGTATGCCGGCGCTTGATGATCTTGGTGAGGTGGAGAGGCTTCTGACAACCAGATTGGTGATCCCCAGAGCTTCCGAGAGTGGTCCTTTCCCCACCCTGAGCCAAAGGACTGAAGACGTCGGCAAAGGCAAGGCCAAAGAGCCAGCTGAGCCTTCCATTCAGAAGAGGAAGTTGAAGCACGTTGACGGGAGGTCCGTTAGGCCTGCTCCTTCCACGATGGCTGCTTCTCCCCAAAGGGGGAGGTCTTCTGCTACTACCCCTGCTCCAGTGCAAGCATCTTCAAGAGGCGTTAGCTCTGGGCAGTCGACCCCGACTTCAGTGCCGGCTAGAAGCTTCAAGTCCAGGAGTTCTTCCCGGCGAAGGGAAGCTCCGAGTGAAGGAACTCCGACAGCTGCGAGTGTTCCTCAGCTAAGGTCTGAAGCAGTTGTCTCACCAGATTTGGTGGGCTCTAGCTCCGGGCCTCAGAAGAAAAGGTTCCAAGGCGACTGGGGTGGTAGCATCCCAAGGTAAGCATTGATTGCTCACCCTGAAATGTTAATCTTGCTTTTGAATGTGTCTTTAATCTTATCTTCCCTTTATTTTTAGGGAGTCAAAGAAGGGTCTGGGAGCTCTAGCGCCTATTGCAACGGTTGGGGCTGCACCTGTAAAAGCTCCGGCTTCGGTCGCTGAGCCTCCTCATCATGTGGAGGCGGAAGTCGCGGCAGCTCCGGCGCCAGCTGTCGTGATATTGGACTCGGAGTCCTCACCCGAAGCTTCTGTGGTAGCGCTGGACCGCAGGAGGGAAGTTGAAGATCCCTGGTGGCAGAGGTTGATGCTCCGGCGATGTCAGAAGTTCCAGCTTTCGAGTCGGAAGTTGTCGAAGCCTTGGCTGTTGAGCCAGAGATAGCTAAAGCTTCGGCCGTTGAGCCGGAGATCACCCAAGCTCCGGCCCTTGTGCCAGAAACTATTGAAGATCTGGCAGCTGAGCTGGAGGTTGTAGATGGTTCAGCTGCCGAGCCGGAGGAGGTTGGAGGTCAGACAGCTGTGTCGGAGGTGGTTGAAAGTCTGGCGACTGTGCTAGAGGTGGTCGCCGCACCGGAGCTCGAGCCAGCGACGGTCGAAGCCCCAGTTGAAGCTCCAGCAGCCGCTTCAGAAGCGGTGGTCCCGGAGGTAACTGGGCTGGAGCCAGAGCAGCTGGCGACAAGTCCTTCAACGTTGGAGCCATCGACTAAAGACACGGAAGCGGTGCCTTCACCTGCTCTTTAGGCGGAAGTTCCCCCTGTGGGTTCTTATGCCGCCACTTAAGGGCTCCAGGAGAGCGTCCCCAGTGCCGCAGGAGTCCAGGGAACCACTATTGTAGAATGGGACCCAATTTTTCTGACGGGGAACCCTTTCGAGCCTGCGGAGATGGTCACTGCAGGTCCTGAACCTATCCCTCTGGCGTTGTCCATAGACAACGCCTGCTCAAGTCTCCGGCAGGTCCAGCTTGCCTTCGAACATGAGAGCAAAGCTTTGGAGGAGGAGTGCAACACCTTGAGGCGTTGGCGCAGCAGACTCCATTTTGAGACCAAGCTTGCTCAGACGAGGCTAGCCGACCAGAAGGAATGGATCAAGGGGTAGAAGGCCCGATTAGAATACTGGGATAAGTTAATGGAGGAGAAGGAGGTCGCCATCCAGGCGCTCGATGCTAACTCCAGGGAAATCCTGGAGCAAGCCAAGGAGAGACGTGACGCTGCTGGCGAGCGTTACGAAAAGCTTGCAGAGTTGAATGAAACTCTCCTGAAGCATCGAGCGGACCTGGAAGCGAGGGAGGAAAAACTCGTGGGGCAGCAGGAGGATGTGGTGAGAAGAGAGGCTGAGGTCACCCAGAAGTTGACTCTGGGTGAGAAAAATTTGGCGGATCACAGCAAAAAGCTAGATCTATGGAAGGAGGAAGAGAGGAAGAAGAACATGAAGGTGGGGCAAGAGCTCTCGAAAAGAGAGTCTGATGTTGCTGCTAGGGAGGAGAGAGTCAAGGGCGGGGAGAAGGACCTTGCTAAGAGGCAGAACCGCACCCACCTCTAGGAGACGAAGTTGGCCGACCAGGAGAAGCAGGTTGCTGAAGTCAAGTAGGAGCATGCTAAGTTGGTTGAGCGACTTGCTCGTGAAGGTTCGGAGCTTGCAGCCGCCCGGAGGTCCGTGGAGGAGCTGCAGAGCTCGAAGGCAACTGAGTCCCTGATGGTATGGGACTTCCTGGGGCATGTGGACAGGGCCCTCGTGCCTCTTGGTTTCAGTCCAGTATGCCCAGAGAACCCGACGCAGAAGCTGGACCAGACGCTGGTGGCACTTAGCTCTGCTAGCAGCAAACTCAACGCGATGGGTGACATCATCACCGATCAACTGGAGACAGAGGGTAAGTCCTTGTCCAAGAACATCGCTGAGTATGTCTTGGCATGTTACCAGAGCCGATACCCCCAGTTCTCCCTTGATCCGGTCTTTGAAGGAATCATCGCAGAGGAGGAGGATGTTGCCAGGGCTAGTGTCCAAGAAGCTGCTGAAAAGGTTACTTCGTTTTTCCACAGGACCTAGATCCTCCAGTAGCTAGGACTTTTCTCCCTTTGTCCCTTGTAGTCTCAATTTTGTAATTCAGTTCTTCTGATTAATGAAATCCTCCTTTTTGCCTTGAATTTCACTCTGTCTTCAATATACTGTGTCGTGTCTTATTGGCCCCCTAACATGTGTACAGTTGATATGTGTACATGTACCAAAGGTTATGACAGTATGTTGAAGTCTTCAATTTTGAAGCATCGAAGAAAGGCCCCCTGAAATGGTCGGAGCTTGGTAGCTCCGGCGTCAACATATTAGATGTTAACGGCGAATCTATCTTGAGAGATGTCGGAGCTTAGTAGCTTCGGTGTCGTCCACCATCGCTATGAATTTTTGCTTTTCCTGCACATTAAAGGCAAGAGAAAAAGTAAAATTTGTCCTCTTATCTATAAATTGGTTGTGGCTTATTGTTCTTATTTGAACTTTGAGCCCGAAGAAACTCAGCATGATAACGAGCATTTTGATATAATCTTTTTGGATCTACATGCCTTTTTAGTACTCACCCTACTAAGGCATGCCGGGGTGTAGGTAGAGCGGCGTACTTAGGGTGCAGGACAAGGCTAAGTCGATAGCACACTTCGGACCTATGTTGGCTTGGCGTTCAGGCAAGTAGACTATGTGGCGGTGTTAAGATCCAAAAAGACTATCAATAAGGCTTGTAATGCATGTGAGTTACTTGGAACAAAACTCAAAAAGATTTGCACAACTTCATTATAGACAAGTGGGGTAAAAATAATTTGACATATTGAGCCTTGTATAAAAAGTAAATGCACGTGGAGTCTGTTTTCACACAACAATGCTTTTCATTTTTGGTCCGGATTACAGGGGAGACAAGCAAACACTTAGGGTGTTGAACCCTAGTAAATGTGATATACATCTTGTACTAACCCAGAGCAAGTAGTCACACTTTTAGTGCTATGACTGTGTCAAGTGTTACTTGAACTTCCCGGACCATCTCGGAGGGGTCCAGATGTTCTCCTAGGGGACTTGCTCGTCTCTGTATAATGACTCTACAACATCCATTGTGTGTAATTACAGACACACCTCCGTGATTCTAAGCATAAAACTTACGGAGGTGCTCGATGTTCCAAGGATTAGGAAGTGGAATCCCATCCTCAGTTACCAAGTGAACGCACCCTGGTCGGGATGCTTTAATGACTCGGAAGGGACCCTCCCAGCTGGGGAAAATTTTGTTCATCCTTCAGGAGTTAGTATTTTCCGGAGTACCAGGTCGCCTTCTTCAAGCTGTCGATCACGCACATGCCTTTGATGGTAGTGCCGGAGCGCTTGGCGATAACGTGCATTTCAAACAGCTGCTTGGCACCTTCCCTCGTCGAGGAGGTCAAGGTCTTCACGTCGGAGCTGGTCCTGCGTGGCTTCGTCAAAGGTCCGGACCTGAAGGGACCCCCAAGGAGATTTCCGGAGGAAGGAATGCTTCAGCTCCGTACACCAGGAAGAATGGAGTCTCCCCTGTTGACCGGTTAGGTGTTGTCCTATTCGCCCATAGTGTGGACGGAAGCTCTTCAATCCAGTTAGCTCCGTGCTTTTTCAAGCGCTCATATGTGCGCGTCTTGAGTCCTTTTAAGATTTCTGCATTTGCTCTCTCGGCTTGGCCATTGCTTGCTGGATGAGCTAGTAAAGCATAGCTAAGTTGAATGTCGAGGTCTTCGCAATATTCTTGGAATGTAGTACTTGTAAATTGAGTTTCGTTGTCAGTTATGACTTTGTTTGGAACTCCAAATCTGCATATAATGTACTTCAAGAACTTGATTGTTGATTGTTTGTTGATTGTTACTACTGGAGTTGCTTCCGGCCACTTGGTGAACTTGTCGATGGCGACATATAGGAACCTGTAACCTCCGACGGCTTTTGGGAAAGGTCCCAAGATATCCATGCCCCACACAGCAAATGGCCATGTAGGAGGTATGATTTGTAGTGATTGAGCCAGTGTGTGAATCTGTTTTGCATGGAACTGGCATGCTTCACATTTCTTCACTAGCTCAACCGCATCCTGGAGTGTTGTAGGCCAGTAAAAGTCATGCCGAAAGGCTTTACCGACCAGCCTACGAGAAGATGTGTAGTTCCCGCACTTGCCTCCATGGATTTCCGCAAGAAGATTGTGGCTTTCTTCCCTTGCAATGCACCGCATCAGGATGTCATTAGCATCGTGTCGGTAGAGATCCCCTTCTACCAACGTGTATTTTTTAGCCAATCTGACAATCCGGTCAACGGATACACTGTCTTTAGGAAGGATATTGTCTTTCAAGTAGCACCAAATCCCCGAGATCCATGCATCGGAGCTAACTTGAGCTTCTGAGTCTTGCGTGTTGGGTTGCTCGGAGCTTCCGACAGCACCTACGACCCTTGGTGGACGCCATGGTAGCAGGGCCACTGGGACCGCCAGCTTTGAGGTGCTGATCTCGCCCCCTTCGCTCAGTTCGGCAGTCTGAGCTATTGGTTTTGATAACCTCCAGACAAAGATTCTGTCAGGAGCCGGGGCTCCAGTTGAGGCTTTCGTCGAGAGTTCATCAGCTTCAGAGTTATGAAGGCGCTGAACATGATGGAGATCTAGGACTTTGAAGTCCTTCTGAAAACTCTGGATTTCAAGGAGATAGGCAGCTAATTGAGAATTGTTACAGGAGCATTCACCTTTCACTTGTTTGATAATGAGTTGTGAGTATCCCTTCACCAACAGCTATTTTACACCATAAGATAGTCCCACCTTAAGTCCGTAGATGAGGGCTTCATACTCCGCCATATTATTGGTCGCCTTGAAATCAAGGTGTACCATGTACTTGACCTTCTCTCCAGTCGGAGCTAGGAGAAGGATTCAAGCTCTGGCTCCCTGCTTCTGCACGGAGCCATCAAAGTAGAGGGTCCAGTGAGGCTCAGTGAATACCGGAACTTTAAGTTCTAGTTTCTGCTCACTGTGGCCCCCAAGGTTTGATTGGGAGGGAGTCCATTCCGCCACAAAGTCATCCAAGGCTTGACTTTTAATTGCTTGTCTCGACACGAATTCTAGATCGAATTCTGTCAGCTCTGCTGCCCACTTTGCAATATTCCATGTAGAATTGGGGTTATGCAATATTGCACGTAGTGGAAAAGAAGTTACCACTGATATCTTGTGGGCTTGGAAGTAATGACAAAGCTTTCTTGAGGCGATAAGGATTGCGTAAAGCAGTTTATGCACCTCAATGTATCTTTTCTTGGCATCGTGGTGTACTTCAGTGATGAAGTACATAGGGTGTTGGGCTGCCCGGACCCTCCCAAAGGGGCCCGAAGCTTCCTCCTCATCTGCCTGGACCCTCCCGGAAGGGTCCGGACCTTATACAAGATTTTCCTGGTCCCTGCCAAAGGAACCCTAAGCTTCTTCTGGAGTGACCCGAACCCTCCGAGAGGGGTCTAGATCTTCTTGTTCAGCAGTAGTTATTCCTTTGTTTGAAGGAGGTTGATCCTCCAGCTTATCGCCTTGAGGATCTGTGCCTGAGAGTTGGTCCCCAGACTCGCCTTCAGGTAGTTCTGGACCCTCCCGGAAGGGGTATAGACTCCTCAATTGGGGATGGATTCGGTCTTTCCGCGACCAGGACCATACTGACAACCTCTGTAGTTGCCGAAATGTAAAGCAGTAAAGGCTCACCAGGGTTCGGAGCTACCAAAATTGGTAATGTGGTGAAGAGCTGCTTCAGCTCTTGAAACTCCTTTTCTGCTTCCTCAGACCAATGAAATGGTCCTGACTTCCTCAAGAGTTTGAAGAAGGGTAGCACTCGTTCTGCGAGTCTTGAGATAAACCGACTGAGCGCAGCTAGACATCTAGCCAACTTTTGGACATATTTAATGCGGGCTGGGGGCCGCATTTCTTCTATAGCCTTGATCTTCGCCGGATTTGCTTCGATTCCTCGATGAGTCACCAAGAAACACAAAAGCTTCCCAGAGCTAACCCCAAAGACACACTTGTCCGGGTTCAGCTTGGTGCGCGTAGTGCGCAGCTTGTCGAAGACGGCTTGTAAGTTGTCAAGGAGTGACTCCTTGTTTTTGATCTTCACGACGATGTCATCAAGATAAACCTCTACCAAGTCTCTAATTAGCTCTCCAAATGTTTTGTACATGGCTCGCACAAATGTTGAAGCAGCATTTTTGAGACCAAATGGCATGGCAGTATAACAATACAATCCATCTACTGTTATGAAGGCGGTATGCTCTTCGTCTTCCTTAGACATTTGGATTTGATGATATCCAGAATATGCATCTAGGAAACACAGTAGTACACACCCGGAGGTGGAATCCACTATCTAATCTATTATAGGTAGTGGAAGTGGATCTTTTGGACATGCCTTATTTAAGGTGGTGTAGTCGATACACATCCGAAGCTTCCCACCGGCCTTGGGTACAACAATTGGGTTTGCCAGCCATTTTGGATGGAAGACTTCCCGAATGAATCCAGCTTCGAGCAACTTCTTGATTTCCTGTCGGATGAAGTTTTGCCGCTCAATTGATTGCTTTCGGGGCTTCTGGTGTACGGGCCGTGCGTCTGGGTAAATCTTCAGATTGTGCTCAATCACCTCCCTAGGGATCCCAGGCATTTGTGACGGTTGCCAGGCAAACACGTCGACATTAGCCCGAAGGAAGGTCATGAGCACAAGTTCTATTTGTTGTTCAGACCCCCCGATATACGGGTAGTTTGAGCAGCATCGGAAGCGATTTGGACGACTTTGACGGGAATGTCGGCGTCGCCGCTTGGTTTCACACGAGGTGCGGAGGTAGAGCCTTTGTAACGAATGCTTGGAGGATTTGCAGTTGGCTCCTTACCGGATGCTTCCTCTTACGCTGTGGTAAGCGCGTAGAGTTCTTCCAGTGCAGTAACCCATGCAGTACGATCTCCGCGGATCCGAAGAACGCCTGTAGGTTTTGGCATCTTCAACACCAAATAACCATAATGAGCAGCGGCCATAAACTTGTATAAAGCTGGCCTGCCCAAAATGGCATTGAAGGGCAGACTGATCTGCGCAACGTCAAAAACCAGTTTCTTGGTTCTGTAGTTCTCCCGAGCCTCGAAGGTCACTGGGAGTGTAATAGAACTGAGAGGAGTAATTGTTCCCATACCTACTCCGAAGAAAGGTCGGGATGGGTGAAGGTCCGAAGGCCGGAGCTGAAGCTTGATGAAAGCTTCGAAGCATATGAGGTTTAGGTCGGAACCTCCATCCACCATTACATGGTAGATTTGGATATTGTTAATGGTGGGTGACACCATCAACGGAAGTTGACCAGCCCCGATCATGTTTCGGGGGCAGTCCGAAGCATAAAAAATGATGGGTGTATCCATCCACTTCCGATGTGGTTCCAGGAGCTGCAGCACCAGCAGCTGGAGCGCCGGCCGACAACTTCTTTTTGTCGTTGGACTTCTTCTTATTCTTCTTACCACTATCGGAGGTAGTGGCTTCAGTTTTGGAGGACTTCTGATTAGCCTCTAGAGCTGGCTTGGAGTGCATTTCACAGCCCTCCACAACTCTAGCGCATTTGTCGGCTAAGCTGAAGAGTTCCGTGACGCTGGTAACTTCTTTGATAGCCAGCTTCTCTAGAATCTTCTTATCTCGAACACCCTATCTGAATGCAACGATAACAGAAGAGCTCGAGATAGAAGTAATGGTATTGCGTACTTGAGAGAATCGCTGGATGAAGGATCGTAGCGATTCCCCCAACATTTGCTTTACAACAAACAAGTCCAATTCAGTGTCAGGTCGGGTGTAGGAACTCCCGAAGTTGGCAGTGAATTGTTGGCATAGTTTTGCCCAACTATTAATGGAGTCGGGTGGAAGACTCATGAACCAGGACCTTGAAGTCCCGGTTAAGGCCACAAGGAAGTAATTGGCCATTACAGCCTCGTCACCTCCCGCTGCCAATATGGCAGTTGAGTAAATTTGAAGAAATTTGGCGGGGTTGACTGTCCCGTTAAATTTTTCCAGCAAGTGAGGCTGAAACTTTTGTGGTCATCTGACCATGCGTAAATGCATGGACAGGGCAGAACAACCTCCTCCTACTCCTTGAGAAGCAGGGTTGTCTCGAGCCTCTCGCCTTTCGCGAGCACGCTCGATGTGGACTCGGTCGTCCTGATGCCGGTAACGGCGATCCAGTTCCAACCGCAGGTCAGGAGTCAGAATCCTGGTGATGGTATGGGTGTGTCGCGCCCCGGGGGGCAACGAGGTCACCTGCTGGGAGGCAACACGCCTCCTTTGCTGGGAGGCTTGTGGACCAAGTCGGTCGGACAGGGTCCGTCGTTGTGAAGGTGCTCGTCCCGAAGGAGGAGGACCTTGGTTGCTGATGCCTGCAGCCACAGCTGCGACCAGATGGTCAACATCAGCCCTCCACTGCTCCATAGCACCCTGGGGAGCGCCTGGCAATGGTGGATGTTGCAGAAGATCTAGCGCAGCAACGAGCGCGTGCTCGGGGTTGTTGTTTGCCGATGCGGTGATTGACGCATATGCCCCATCTCGTTGACCAGCATTGTTTATCAGAACAGATGGTGCTACAGTGCCTGTTGGAGCATTGGCACCTGTTGGTTGCTGAATGTTGGAGGGGTTGCCTCCAGCAGGTTGTTCAACATGATTGCCGTTGGATGATCCAGCAGCTGAATTCACCATCTTGTGATCTCAGGATGATGCTCCCCCTACCTGGCGCGCCAAATGTCGAAGTGTTGATTACGACACTTCCCCCAGACCCACAGAGAAGCAGCCCGCGAAGGCTCTTTAGTGGTTGGGGCACACAAAGACCAAAATCAAGATGGTGACCTCAGAGATTTACGTGGTTCGGGCCGCCTGAGCGTAACACCCTACTCCACTGGGTTTGTGTGATTGTATTGAGCGAGTATCTTCGCTAAGGTCGGGTCGCAATAGCCTGGATCCGAATCCGCTTGAGCCCCCCTCATACTCGTGCGGTGCAGCCCTTTTATAGTTCTAAGAATTGACCGTTACAAAGCTGGCCTTGCCCGCCATGTGGCCCTGGCGTGCTTAATGACCTAATACACTGTCTAAAGAGTATTAAGTACAGTTAGTAGTGTGGTAACGTGCCTTCATGGCAGGGTTACCACTATTAACGGTACACTGATCGTGTGTCATTAATATGGCATTAATGACACATTATCAGACCTTGTAACTGCCGCCTTAACCATCCTTGAATGTCTGTAATGGTCATGATCGGCTTGTATTTCCATTGGTGACGAAGGTCCGGAGGCTCCACACGTGGCAGATCCAGAGCTTTCCCTTGCAGGAGAGTAGGTCCGGGGGTGTTGTACACGTGTCAGTACTGGAGCTCCTCTCTGACGGGGGCTAGGTCCATGGCTGTTGTACACGTGTAGTCGTCGGAGCTTCCCTTGGTTGGGAGTTTTGTTCCGGGCTTATTTTACACGTATTAACCCAGGAGCCAGCCATGTGAGGGGAGTGAGTCCAGTGCAACGTGCCATGTGGGACCTGCGAGAGCCTTTGATTCTGACGGTGGAACTTCCTTGCACTTGTTGCGGTAACGTGGGGTACACGGTAGGTAGGGATTGAAAGTTGCCTAGAGGGGGGTGAATAGGCTAATTGACCTGCAAATGACTTAATAAAACGAGATTAAATCACAGGGGGCGGACTAGTCCGGTCTAGGGGCGGACTAGTCCGGTCAGCCTGCGTGAAGAACCCTAAAAAGTGTTTCTAGTAAGTTTTAAGGGGATTTTCTCGAGGCTACAAGTGAGGATATGTTTATGACAAGTTTAGAAACTACCCACACGAGAGTAAGTCAAGTTTCAACTAGGTTATAGAAAAGTGAAGCACACGACAAGACTAGCAACCCTAGAACAAAGTATGCAATAAATAAGATGCGAAGAACACGGAGATACAAGGATTTTATCCCGAGGTTCGATTCCACACAAGAATCTACTCCCCGTTGAGGAGTCCACAAAGGACCGGGTTCACCAACCCTTCCCTCACCAAGTTTACCGCACGGGCCTAACTTGGTTCTCCACTATTTCAAAGTGTGAATACAAGATTCGTTGGGGCTTCTCACAATCTGAGGCTCCCACACCACAAAGATGATCAACAACACAAAACACACTCAACACACAGCTTACAAAGACTCAATGAGTGCAAGAGATCAAACCGGGAGCACAAGCGCGATGTTCTTCCTCTTCTCCACCTCACTAAACCCTAATCCACACAAGAATTAGTTTTAGAGAGAAAGTTGGCAAGAAAGAGGCTTAAGAGTGCTCCAAGTTGGCTGTGGCGGCGCTAGGGTTCAAGAGTTAGTTAAATGAGGCTGGGGGTCCCCTTTTTATAGGAGTCCCGAGCCCAAACTGCTGACCTCAGCAAAAGGGCGGACTAGTCCGGCCTCAGGCCCGGACTAGTCCAGCCTAGGGGACCACTGACCCCTCTGACACTGTCGCACTGCGCGGCAATCGTCACGCTACCCGCCAAAGTTCAAATTCAAACGGTAACTTCCACAACGGACTAGTCCGGCCCTTATCAGACTAGTCCGATCTCACACAGAACCTTTTGTTCCGTGTGAAAACGGACTAGTCTGGAGAATACGGACTAGTCCGGCCCCAAGGGTGGACTAGTCCGGCCTTCCCAGACTTAGTCACAAAACCTCTCTGCACTCAGCACCACGGACTAGTCCGGCCCAAGGACGGACTAGTCCGATCTCACACAGGACCTTTTGGTCCGCCCCAAATCGGACAAGTCCGCTCTCTAGGACTTAGTCCCGAAACTCCACTTCAAGGGGTATCCCGGACTAGTCCGGTCCACTACGGACTAGTCCGAAGTCACACAGGACCTTCTGGTCCGTGTGAAAACAGACTAGTCTGGCCTGGAGCGGACTAGTCCGGCCTTAAGGCGGACTAGTCCGGCCACTCCTGCCAGACTACTCTAACTTCAACTCCAAATAGGATTTTCACCTCAACCACCACTCTTGAGCTCCTACTTTGATCTCGTTGCACTTTACGCACACACCCTCCTATTTCTACGGCTAGTCTAACTCAACACGCTAGAAGCCCTAGTTTCTACGCTTCGAGTCGACTCCGTTTCCTTCCTTTTCCTTTTTGAGGGTTTGCGTCTCCAATCGAGTCCATACCTGTGCTAAGATCACTTGAGCTCATTAGCGACTTAATTGTCGTCATCAATCATCCAAAACCCACGGGGAACCTAGATGCACTTTCAATCTCCCCCTTTTTGGTGATTGATGACAACACATCAAGTCCTTCACAAATAAGAGTATAAATTTTGGTTTTCATAACTTGTGTGCGTATGAATGACTCCCCCTCAATGTATGCAGCATGTAAAAGAGGTGGAGGAGATCTTTCATACCCACACACGTTATGGTGGGGTGCCTACGTGATGCGCTCAACAATTGTGACAAGACATAAAAAGCATCAATATAATCAAAAGATTGGCAATAGGAACATTATATTGATATTTAACAACATTAGCAAGTCTTGCACAAATGTAAATGTCCAAGTAGCATGAATAAGTTACAAAAGAGATCCAAAAGACAAGAACACACCACACACACAAAAGACTGCTACTTCCCGCGAACACACACAAAGGACTGACTCCCCCTAACTCTCCCCCTTTGGCATCAAGGCACCAAAAAGGAAAAGAAGAGGGGGACAAGGACCCAAAAGCTAGTCCTCGTCCTCGTCACTATCGCCGTCGCGGGAGTCACTCTCCGTGGCCTCTGGGTCCTCGACGTCTTCCTCATGATCGTCGTCGTCGTCGGAGCCCGGTGAGGAGGTACCCTCCGTCTCACCCAAGAGTGCCAACTCCTCGGGGGTGAGAAGGGGGTAAGGAGTGAGATCGTGGTCGGAGGCCTCAGGACTCATCGGAATCTCCATCTTGTCGCAGAGCTTCCTCACGTACCTCTCAGTCCGCTGAGCTCGCACCTCGGCTTTGCGGCACGAGGTGAAGATGGACCTAAGAAACTTGAGGAATCCGCTGCTGGAGGAGCCACCGGGTGAGTGAGTGGCACGGCGAGAGGCTCCACCACGAGGTTCCTCCGGCTGAGAGGGAGGATCCGCGTTCTTCCGGTGCGGAGGGATCTGGACAGCAGGAGGCATCTGGGGTCGGAGAGGCTGGTGAGTGGTGTCCTTCACAAACACATGCCCGGACACCTTCTCGATCAGACACATAATGTACGGTGCATAACCACAGGCACGGTTGGGCGTGTGTGAGATGTTGTAGATATCATCAAAGATGTAATCTACAAGGTTGAACATCTCATGTCCATCGATGAGAGCCAACAGGTGCCTGAGGTGACCCTGGATGATCCCTGCATCTCCTTCCTTCGGAGCCATTGTCCTCCTAAGAATTCTGTTGAGGATGCTGTAGAACGGGAGGATGTTCCTGGCCAGTCCAGCTTCACACTTGACGTGAGGAGGGTACATATAGCTCATGTCATCCCTGTCCATGGCCTTGAGATTGGAGATAATGATCTCATGGTCCAGGTGACTCTCCAGACCAAGAGCCTGAGCAAAAACCTCAAAAGTGGCATAGTACTGCTCACCATTGGTCATCCAAGTGATTGCACGGTCACCACGAGAGTGGAAGTGAACCGTGGTATAGAACTGAACTATGACCTCCTCATTCCAGTCATACTTGAACCCGAGAATGTCCTTGATTCCGTGGCGCTCAGCTGCCTCGATCACTGCGTCAAATGCCTCGTGCTTCTTCTTGGCCATATAGGTCCAGTCCACCCATTGAGCCTGGATCACTGGCTTCTTCATGGCCTGGTAGACTGTGCGATAGTAATCGCAATGGAAGTCACACCAGAACTGAGGGTCGGCGGTGGACCTCTCATACCTATAGACATTCTCGTCTCTGAGCCTCCTGGCCTTCTCAGCTCCTTTTCCTTTGAATGTGTTCGCTGAGAGGTTGGGCTGACGGTTTGGATTACGTGCTGGACTGTGCATCACAAGAGGGCCAACAGCCTGAGCCTTCCCTTTTTCACGAATCAAAACTCCTCCGGGTGCCTTCTTGGCTGGCACCTTGACGGAGGGCTTCTTCTTCTTCGGCTCGACTGGAGCCGGAGCCTTTCCTTTCTTAGGGTCACGCTCGACCCTTGGCTCTTCTTCCCTTTGGGCTTGCTCCTTGCCCTTTGCCTTCTCGCCAACAGTGACGAGTTTCTTCCTTTTAGGGGCATTGGCCTCAGCGGCCCTGGAGTTGTGAGCCTCCCTGTCTTGTCTCTTCTTCTTCCTTAGATCATTTAGAGATTCGGCAGTTGCTCGTGCCAAGGCTTCTTCCTCATTGTAGATAGTGGAAGCTACTTTGGAGGCTTCGAGTGCCTTCAGCCGCCTTTCTTCTTTTTCTTTCTGCGCCTTAATGAGGGCAGCCTTCGTCCTCGCTTCGACGATTTGAGCCTTGGTGCGGCCCTCCCGGGGTATTTCCGCACCTCTCTCCTCGGTGCGGCCCCGATAGGTCTCGGGGCGTTCTTTATCGCCCACGGGGTTGAGACGAGAAGGGGAGCGCTCCGAGTTCGACATGCTACGGAAAATACATAGACGGGAAGAAATGAGTTCAAGGAGATGGAAGCATTGCGTAAGAAGTCTCGAGAGAAGACTAGGACTAGGGTTTGCTCTGTGCAAACCGGACTTGTCCGCCCCAGGGGCGGACTAGTCCGGGTTGCACAGGATAAACCCTAACCCTAATTGAATCATCGAAAAATCTTCAGATCAGCGCGCAATACTCCTAGGCTATGATCACAAGGGTATATGGAGCAACATCTATGAAGGTGTTCCTATCAAAAACCTCAAGAATCAAAAATGGGGAGAGTTTTTGAAAAAGCTAGAATACCTTCTTAAATCCTTGAGAATCGACGAAATCGACGATGGATTGCGAAGGTGAAGCGCGGGGAAGTGATCCCTCACTCCCAAAGACTCCGATGCGTGGATTGGAGTCGAGATTTGGAGGTTGGAGTGCAAAATCGCCGATGGGGGGCGGTTGCTAGCGCGTGGAAGTGAGAGAGTCAAGTGAGAGGAAGAGGAGGGGTCTGGGCCGACCCTAGGGGTTTAAGCCCCCAAGGGCCGGACTAGTCCGGTGCCAGGACGGACTAGTCCGGTGAGCGGACCAGACGCGGACTAGTCTGCCTCCGGACTAGTCCGGCCTCAGAGCGGACTAGTCCGGTATGCGGACTAGCCGCGGACTAGTCTGGTCCCGGACTTGTCCGTCCAAGGGGCGGACTAGTCTGGTCCGACTAGGCTGAAAAACTGTATTTTAGAGCTTTGCCCTCCAAACATTTGTCCTTTTGGACAACAAGCAATGCAAACATGATTATTGAAGATAAATATGACACAAACATGATCAATTTTCAAGAAAAAGTTTTCTCAAACGGATTTTGAAGAGAAGTCACGATAGAGAAGAGTTTTTCGAAATAGCTCAAAAAGTGAGAAATGTGGTTTAGGCCACATTCCTAGAATCCAAAATGTTGAGCTCACTTCTTAGCTCACAGAAACGCTTCTCATCAAGAGGCTTGGTGAAGATATCCGCGAGTTGATGTTCCGTCCTCACATGAGAAATTACAATATCTCCCTTCATTGAGTGATCTCGCAAGAAATGGTGTCGAATGTCTATGTGTTTGGTCCTAGAGTGCTCCACCGGATTATGGGCTATCTTGATGGCACTCTCATTGTCACACAAGAGTGGAATGTTGCGCAAGTTAATCCCATAATCCCTAAGGGTTTGTCGCATCCAGAGAAGTTGTGCACAACAACTTCCGGCTGCAACATATTCCGCTTCGGCGGTGGAGAGAGCAATAGAGTTTTGCTTCTTGGAGGACCAAGACACTAGAGATCGACCCAAGAATTGGCATGTACCCGATGTGCTCTTCCTATCAACTTTGCACTCGGCATAGTCCGCATCGGAATATCCAATGAGGTTAAACTTAGATCCTTTGGGGTACCAAAGTCCTAGGGAAGGTGTGTGTACTAGATATCTCAAGATCCTTTTAACGGCGGTCAAATGACAAGCCTTAGGTGCCGCTTGAAAGCAAGCACACATACATACACTTAGCATGATATTGGGCCTAGATGCACAAAGATAGAGAAGTGAACCAATCATAGACCTATATAACTTTTGATCCACACTTGGACCATCCTCATTTAGGTCTAGGTGTCCATTTGTTCCCATAGGGGTTTTGATGGGTTTTGCCTTATCCATGTCAAACTTCCTTAGAATATCTTGTGTATACTTAGTTTGACTTATGAACGTCCCTTCTTTGAGTTGTTTTACTTGAAATCTTAGAAAGAACTTCAACTCACCCATCATGGACATTTCAAACCTCTCCGTCATTATCTTGGAGAACTCATCACAAAACACCTTATTTGTGGAACCAAATATGATTTCATCCACATATATTTGTCACACAAAAAGATCTTCGTTGAAGTGCTTTGTGAAAAGTGTATAATCCGCTTTGCCTATCCTGAAACCATTTTCAACTAGAAAGTCTCTTAGGCACTCATACCAAGCTCTAGGAGCTTGCTTGAGGCCATAAAGAGCCTTTCGCAATTTGTAAACATGGTTAGGATAGTCTTGGTCTTCAAACCCTGGAGGTTGCTCTACATAAACTTCTTCCTTGATTGGGCCATTAAGGAATGCACTCTTAACATCCATTTGGTAGAGCTTGAAGTCATGATGAGTAGCAAAGGCTAGTAATATCCGAATTGACTCAAGCCTAGCTACGGGAGCAAATGTCTCATCAAAATCCAATCCTTCAACTTGTGAGTACTCTTTTGCCAAAAGTCGTGCCTTGTTCCTAGTTACCACGCCATGCTCATCTTATTTGTTGCGGAACACCCACTTGGTTCCAACAACATTAGCTTGTGGGCGCTTGACAAGCTCCCAAACCTTGTTCCTTTCAAAGTTATTGAGCTCCTCTTGCATGGCAACTACCCAATCCGGATCTCTTAAGGAATCTTCAACCTTATGGGGTTCCAAGGATGAGACAAAGGAGAAATGCTCACAAAAGTTTGCAACACGTGAACGTGTTGTTACTCCTCTTGTGATATCTCCTAGAATGTCTTCAACGGGATGATCCCGTTGAACACTTTGATGAACACGAGGATGCGGAGGTTGAGCTCTTGAGTTACTTGCTTCATCTTCTTCACTTTGGTCTCCCCCTTGATCCAGGCCTCCCCCTTGATCTTCATTCCCATTATCATTTTGGGGAGTATCTAGTGGATCTCCAACTTGTCCAATGGGGGTTTGACCTACTTCATAATGATGATGGTCACTTGGGCTTTGAGATGGTTCTTGTGGGCGAACATCTCCAAGTGCCATTCTCCTTAGAGCTTCTAGTGGAGGTTCCTCTTGATCAAGGGCATGTTGATCAACTTGCTCCACTTGAGAGCCATTGGTTTCGTCAAACACCACGTCACGTGCTACTTCAACAATTCTGGAGGATTTGTTGAACACACGGTACGCATGAGTGTTTGAGTCATATCCAAGCAAGAAACCCTCATCGGACTTTGAAGCAAACTTCGAAGTCCTAGGCTTCTTGTTGAGGATATAACACTTGCTACCAAAAACACGAAAGTAAGAAACATTGGGTTTCTTACCAACGAGAAGCTCATAAGGAGTCTTCTTGAGGAGGCGATGAAGGTACAATCGGTTTACGGCATGGCAAGCGGTGTTAACCGCTTCCGCCCAAAACCGGTCCGATGTTTTGTATTCATCTAGCATCGTCCTTGACATCTCAATGAGTGTCCTATTCTTTCTTTCAGCAATTCCATTTTGTTGAGGAGAATAGGGAGCGGAAAACTCATGCTTGATGCCCTCCTCATCTAGGAACTCTTCTACTTGCATGTTCTTGAATTCGGTGCCATTGTCACTCCTTATAGCCTTTATCCTTAAGGTGAACTCATTTTGAGCTCTCCTTAGGAATTTCTTGAGGACATCGGGGGTTTCACTCTTATCATGCAAGAAGAACACCCAAGTATATCTAGAGAAGTCATCAACGATGACTAGACCATACTTGTTGCCACCGATGCTAATGTAAGCAATGGGGCCAAAAAGATCCATATGGAGTAACTCCAAAGGTCTAGTTCTCGTCATGACATTCTTAGAGGGGTGTTGAGCTCCTACTTGCTTTCCCGCTTGGCACGCACCACATGGCCTATCCTTTTCAAATACCACATCCTTTAGGCCACGAACGTGCTCTCCTATAAGGAGCTTTTGAAGGTTCCTCATTCCAACATGGGCAAGCCTTCTATGCCAAAGCCATCCCATGTTGGATTTTGCCATTAAGCATGTGTCAAGTTGAGCCTTATCAGTGGTAAAGTCCACAAGATACAGCTTTCCCTTGAGCACTCCCTTAAAGGCTATTGAGTCATTACCCTCTCTCAGAACATTCACACCCTCACTAGAAAAAACACACTTATATCCTTTATCACAAAGCTGTGATATGGATAGGAGATTATAGTCTAGGGAATCAACATGCAAAACATTAGATAAAGTATGCGAAGAGGAGATAGCAATTTTACCGGAGCCAAGGATTTTCCCTTGGCTATTATCCCCAAAGAAGATTCCTTCACTTGGGTCCTCATTCTCCTCATACTCTATGAACATGCTCCTCTCTCCGGTCATGTGGTTGGTACATCCGCTATCCAACACCCATTTCGATCCACCGGAGGAGTAAGCCTACAAAACAAGTTTATGCCTTCCTTTTAGGTACCCAAGCGGAGTTGGGTCCTTTCACGTTAGTAGTTAGGCATTTGGGCACCCACACGCAAGGCTTGGGTCTCTTGCGGAGTGGCCCAACATATCTAGCAAACACTTTGCCGTGTTTGTTCCTCTTTAGCACATAAGATGCATCAAAATCATGGAATAGAGGATGCGATTCAGATTTAGGCAATTTGTTGCTAGAGGGTGAGTTCTTTTCAATTTTAGTTGGGGATGAACTCCCCTTAACAAAGACAATCATGTCTTTGCCATACTTGGAGGTTTTGGCGTTATGCCTTCTACCTATAGTATAGCCAAGACCATCCTTGACATGGGGAGGTCTTGTGTTGGTGTATGCACTTCGTGCATACGCCACCTTCTCCTTGTCAAAGATGGCACCCTTAGGTGCTTGCTTGCCTTGTGCTGAGTTGAGTTCATCCTTAAGCTTAAGGATTAAGTTAGAGCACTTGCAAGGCGGAGTTGCATTGGATGAGGCCTTTGAGAAGGTTGAGCTCTTAGAGGAAGAGGCTACATTGTTCTTGAGAGACTCAACTTGAGTCTCAAGTATTTTGTTAACTTTTGACAAGTTCCCAAGTTCATCCTTGAGCTCAATTGTTTTCTTCTCAAGACTTGAACACGTTTTCTTACTTAGAGCAAGTTCGTGTTCCAATGCCTTGCTCTTCTCTCTTTCGAGCTCAAGGAGTTCATCAAGCTCTCGACATCTCTCCTTCTCAAGGATGAGCATGTCCTCTTGTCTGTTGATGAGATCCTCCTTCTCAAAGATCTCATCCATAAGCAACTTCATCCTACGCAGGGTGCTTTTGCTTATGTCCTTAAACATGTGCTCATTTTCACTAGCGCTATCAGATTCATCTTGCGAGGAAGTTGTGGAGGAGGGATGAGATGTTACCTTTCTCCTTCCCTCCCTTGCCATAAGGCAAGTAGGTTTGTAGTTGTCGTTGAGGTTTGGGAAGAGCTTGCTTCCCTTGGAGCTCCTCCCGATGGCTATGGTAGCCATCTTCTCCTCTTCTTCTTCGGAGGAGGACTCATCGTTAGAGTCCCACTCCTTCCCCAAGTGGGCTTGTCCGGAGGGCCTCTTCTTCTTGAAGAATTTCTTATCTTGAGGCTTGCCCTCCTTCTTCTTCTTCGCTTCTTCATGTGGGCAATCAGCGATGAAGTGCCCATACTCGCCACAATTGTAGCAAGACCTTTTTGATTTGGGCCTTGCTCTTTCCTTCCCTTTGCCCTCATGGTTGTATCCACCTTTCTTCCTCCTCATCATTCTCCTGAATTTGTTGATGAAGAAGGCCTCTTCCTCATCGGTGTCGAGGCTCTCCTCATCACTTTCCTCTTGCTCCTTTGAAGAGGGTGTTGCCTTGAGTGCAACGTTCTTCATCTTGGAGGCGGTGAACTTCTGAAGGTCGTTGTAGAAGAGCGCCTCCTTCTCCATGATCTCGTGGTTGATGATCCTACCAAGGACCTCCTCCGGGGTCATTTGAGTGAACCCTGGGCTTTCTCGAATCATGGAGCAAAGAGCGACGTTCCTAGGCATGAATGCCCGGATCATCCTCTTCACAACCTCGTGGTCGGTCCACTTGGTGCAGCCATATGATCGGCTCTTGTTGATAAGTATCTTCAATCGGTTTTACATGTCTTGGGGGGATTCACCATCCAAGATGGCGAATCTCCCAAGCTCTCCTTCGATGAGCTCGATCTTGGCCTCCTTGACCACCCGATTTCCTTCATGCGCCGTCTTGAGGGTGTTCCATATGTCTTTGGCCACCTCAAGGCCATCAACGCGGTTGAACTCATCTCTTGAGAGAGATGAGATAATCACACCCGCAGCTTGAGCGTTGCGGTGGATGAGGATGGCTTGTTCTGGAGTGATGTTGTCCTCATCCTTCGGAATCTCCACCCCGGTCATGACAATTTGCCACAACGCCGGGTTGAGTGACACGAGGTGGATCTTCATATTATGTTTCCACATCCCGTAATCAATTCCATCGAATTGGGGAGGTTTCCCCAATGGGATGGAGAGATAGTGGTTGTTGGCGACAAGGCGTTCATAGTTGAACCCTTGTCGGTTGTAGTTGACTCCACCACTACCACTTGATTGGTTCGACGGATCGATCTTGGAGATGTTCAACTTCTCCTGGAGCTTCGCCTTGAGTTGGCGAGTCTCCTCATCATCCGTTGGCTTATCTTGATAGGCCAGCGTCTCCTCACGGGTTGCCTCGTAGTTGCTGCTCGAGGCGTCGTCATTCACCACTCTGGCCATCTCTCCGAGTTGTTAGACTCTTTGTGGAGAGTCCTGCTCTGATACCAATTGAAAGTTGCCTATAGGGGGGGCGGGGCGGGGTGAATAGGCTAATTGACCTGCAAATGACTTAATAAAACGAGATTAAATCACAGGGGGCGGACTAGTCCGGTCTAGGGGCGGACTAGTCCGGTCAGCCTGCGTGAAGAACCCTAAAAAGTGTTTCTAGTAAGTTTTAAGGGGATTTTCTCGAGGCTACAAGTGAGGATATGTTTATGACAAGTTTAGAAACTACCCACACGAGAGTAAGTCAAGTTTCAACTAGGTTATAGAAAAGTGAAGCACACGACAAGACTAGCAACCCTAGAACAAAGTATGCAATAAATAAGATGCGAAGAACACGGAGACACAAGGATTTTATCCCGAGGTTCGATTCCACACAAGAATCTACTCCCCGTTGAGGAGTCCACAAAGGACCGGGTTCACCAACCCTTCCCTCACCAAGTTTACCGCACGGGCCTAACTTGGTTCTCCACTATTTCAAAGTGTGAATACAAGATTCGTTGGGGCTTCTCACAATCTGAGGCTCCCACACCACAAAGATGATCAACAACACAAAACACACTCAACACACAGCTTACAAAGACTCAATGAGTGCAAGAGATCAAACCGGGAGCACAAGCGCGATGTTCTTCCTCTTCTCCACCTCACTAAACCATAATCCACACAAGAATTAGTTTTAGAGAGAAAGTTGGCAAGAAAGAGGCTTAAGAGTGCTCCAAGTTGGCTGTGGCGGCGCTAGGGTTCAAGAGTTTGTTAAATGAGGCCGGGGGTCCCCTTTTTATAGGAGTCCCGAGCCCAAACTGCTGACCTCAGCAAAAGGGCGGACTAGTCCGGCCTCAGGCCCGGACTAGTCCGGCCTAGGGGACCACTGACCCCTCTGACACTGTCGCACTGCGCGGCAATCGTCACGCTACCCGCCAAAGTTCAAATTCAAACGGTAACTTCCACAACGGACTAGTCCGGCCCTTACCGGACTAGTCCGATCTCACACAGAACCTTTTGTTCCGTGTGAAAACGGACTAGTCTGGAGAATACGGACTAGTCCGGCCTTCCCAGACTTAGTCACAAAACCTCTCTGCACTCAGCACCACGGACTAGTCCGGCCCAAGGACGGACTAGTACGATCTCACACAGGACCTTTTGGTCCGCCCAAAATCGGACAAGTCCGCTCTCTAGGACTTAGTCCCGAAACTCCACTTCAAGGGGTACCCCGGACTAGTCAGGTCCACTACGGACTAGTCTGAAGTCACACATGACCTTCTGGTCCGTGTGAAAACGGACTAGTCTGGCCTGGAGCGAACTAGTCCGGCCCTAAGGCGGACTAGTCCGGCCACTCTTGCCAGACTACTCTAACTTCAACTCCAAATAGGATTTTCACCTCAACCACCACTCTTGAGCTCCTACTTTGATCTCGTTGCACTTTACGCACACACCCTCCTATTTCTATGGCTAGTCTAACTCAACACGCTAGAAACCCTAGTTTCTACGCTTCGAGTCGACTCCGTTTCCTTCCTTTTCCTTTTTGAGGGTTTGCGTCTCCAATCGAGTCCATACCTGTGCTAAGATCACTTGAGCTCATTAGCAACTTAATTGTCGTCATCAATCATCCAAAACCCACGGGGAACCTAGATGCATTCAGTACCGACAAGCATGGTCCATGGCATTACCACTGGACTGTCCTTCATGCACTTTGGATGTGCTATTTTTTGCCTGAGCTTTCTCCTCCACATCAAGAGAAGCCAACAAATCCTCAACGGAAATGTTATGTCTGTTATGTTTCAGAGACGTTGAATATCCCCTCTAAGTTGGAGGTAATTTGGCAATAATGCCTCCAACCACAAATCGATCGGGCAAATTTAGTCCAAGTTGTTGGGGCTCTCCAACAATAAGTTGTATTTCATAAGTCTGCTCAACCACTGAACGGTTGTCTTCTATTTTAAAATCATGATAGTGCTCCACGACATACAACTCGTGTCCAACATCCAACACACTGTACTTGTGTTCAATGGCCTCCCAGAGCTATTTTGCACTCTTATGAGTCATATAAACATCGCACAGTTTTCCAGACAACACACTCAAAATGTAACCCACTGCCATCACATTAGCCTTATCAAGCTCAGGCTGTTTTTCAACAGTCATGGGTCGATCTACATGCTTTAGAACATAAGATATGTCCATAGCAGTAAGCTACAAGTCAAGTTTTGTAGCCCATCTCTTAAAGTTCGAACCAGCGAACTTCTCAAATTTCATCGTATCAGCAAAAAAGCTATTACCCATCTTAAAGTGACTATCAGGTTTTTTAGATTGTTAGGAAATAATGCACTTTAAAGATAAAATAAATTCTTAAAATAATAACAACTTTCATGATAAATAATTCACAAAATATGAATTAAAACATGTTCATAGAACTCATGATATCTATTTTGTGCATGTATAAAAAACTCTTCTTCACTTACAGCGAGGATGTCTCCAGCCTGAAATAGTGAAGAAGATCGTAGAAGGAAGCAAGACGTCTAGCGAGCAGTCGCATATACGCTTCTCAAAAACCTGATTCGCCCCCAACCCATGCAAGTTCTTCAACGGGACATGGTTTCGAAGACACGACTCTTACGTACGTCAGTGACATGACGAGAGGGATGTAAATATCCAAGACACATGCATAACCCGTAGACGAGTGTATTTTCTCTCTCAATAGAGTGGAACCTTTCGCACGCCATATGTGCAGAATTCCTCTCTATTTTATAAGTGAAAAATACTAGTAACCAAAGATAATTATTATCACTAAAGCAGGCCAGTTACTCTTTTGAAACTGAAAACAATAAAGTTTCACTTTTCCAAAATAATTAGCATTACAATAGTGAAATATAATGAGTCTCCAGAAACTTACTCGCAAAATAAATTGTAGGAAATTACGATTAATCAAATCGTATTAGTGTCAGACTTATTAAAGGAATAAGAGAACAAAATTGTTGCGTCAGTCGCCACGTCACAAGTCACAAGTCACGCGACAAATCATACGAAAATAGGCGAATACGCATGCGCGTGCGTGTGATTTTTGTGTTTGAATGTAGCTTATTCTTCTCTTACATATTCCTCATATAAAAAAAATCTCCCCATATAGATTGGTGTTACTCCTCTTAAATTTTTCATGCGAGATTAATGCTTTTTTACACCTTTTGGAATTCATTAAGAATTAGTTTGGCCAGAGCACAAATATTCCAACATATTTGAAATATGTTGTAATGTTTGTAATCTTTTTATAATGTTTGGACGTTGTTTCTAATGTTTCTAATAGGAAAAGGTTCACTTTACTCTCTTGCACTATTGGTCAAGTCCAGATAACATTCTAAACTATCATTTGGTTCATTTTATCCCTAATTTTTACTAATCCAATTCAGTTTACATATTGATTCAATTTGCTAATTCCGCTTTGCTAAGGTGGACTAAATTTTTCTAGAAACTAGTCTACATAGATTTAGCAAAGAAGCATCAGAAGGCCTGTATTATGCAAACAAGAATAACATGACTCAGATTTTTAGATGGTATGAATATATGATCAAAACTAACTGTAACTCGCACATTGCAGACTGATAGAGATCCCCTATTCAGAAATAAAGATAAGTTCTGGCTACGGAATATCGAAAGGCAGATTGATATCACAGTTCAAACAGTATATATGGTATCTCCTTGCTTCACAAATGATTAACGGCAGACAACAAAATCTACTGACAACACATTCGAAACAACATAACATAAATGTATATAAAATGTAAATTAAAAAATATATGATTCACTGACGTACATCTCAGTATGGCAAATCCTCGACTTCAAAGATCTGGAGGTGGGGCGGTCGAGGTGGAGAAGACGCGTGCGGCGGGCGATTCGGTGCGGGTTAAGGCGCGTGCAGCGGCCAATCTTCGGTGCGGTGAAGGCGATTCCGGTGCGAGCAAAGGTGTGTGCGGGCATTTGATCTTTGGCGCGGGGGCGAAGGTGCGTGTGACGGCCGATCTTCGGTGCTATCTCCGGTGCAGGCGAAGGCACGCGGTCTCTGAAGAGGAGGGGGGGGGGGGGGGGGGGCGACGCGTGATCTCAAGTGTGGCGGGTTCTGAATGCGATCGCCCGTTCGGCACGACGCAATGTGTTCTTCGCTGGTGAAAAACAGGTTTGGTCCAAGTCCAACTCGATGTTTGGCGTGATCCTTTTTTCTTGCCACATCAATGTATGACGTGTCCAATTCCGCTCTAATTCTAGTCCATGCCACCAAATCGAGATTAGTAAACCGATTAATGATGTAAATTGTTGGTACCCTGCATACTGGGTACCCCACGATACCGCAAAAAGTGCAAGAAAGTTCTACCTATCAGAGTTGAAGGCCCTTGCAAGTCCCACATGTCACGTTGCACCGGACCCGCTCCCCTCACATGGCTGGCTCCCGGGTTAACACGTGTAAAATAAGACTGGAACAAAACTCCCAACCAAGGGAAGCTCCAGCGACACCACGTGTACAACAGTCCCGGACCTAGCCCCCGTCAGAGAGGAGCTCTGGTACTGACACGTGTACAGCAACCCCGGACCTACCCTCCCGCAAGGGAAAGCTCCAGATCTGCCACTTGTGGAGCCTCTGGACCTTCATCACCAACAGAAATACAAGCCGATCATGTCCATTACAGACATTCAAGGATGGTTAAAGCGGAATTTACAAGGTCTGATAATGTGTCATTAATATCATATCAATGACACACGATCAGTGCACCGTTAATGGGAGTAACGCTGCCATGGAGGCATGTTACCACACTATTAATTATACTTAATACTCTTTAGACAGTGTATTAGGTCATTAAGCATGCTAGGGCCACGTGTCGGGCCATGCCATCTTTGTAGCGGTCAGTCCTTAGAACTATAAAAGGGTTGCACCGCACGGACATCATGATGATCCAAGCTAATTCGACTTGACCTTAGCGAACGCACTCGCTCAATACAATTACACAAACCTCGTGGACTAGGGTGTTACGCTCAGGCGGCCTAAACCACGTAAATCTCTGAGGCCACCATCTTGATCTTGATCTTTGCGTGCCCCAACCATAAAAGAACCTCCGCGGGCTACTTCTCAGTGGGTCCGGGGGAAGTGTCGTATCAAACACTTCGACATTTGGCGCGCCAGGAAGGGGGATGCGAGATCAAAAGTTGGTGAATTCAGCTGCTGGATCTTCCAGTGGCAATCACGCTGGACAACCTGCTGGAGGCAATCCCTCCAACGTTCAACAACTAGCAGGAGCCGTTGCTCCAGCAGGTGTCGTGGTACCACAACCACCATCTGTTCCGGCAAACAATGCCGATCAACGAGATGGGGCATCTGCATTGATCACCGCGTCGATAAAGCCTTCTGACATGGCTTTTACTAGCCTACGACAATCCAGGATGCGGTTGAGCTAGTGAAGAATTGTGAAGCATGTCAGTTCTATGCAAAACAGATTCACACACCGGCTCAATCACTACAAATGATACCTCCTACATGGCCATTCACTGTGTGGGGGCATGGATATATTGAGACCTTTGCCAAAAGTCGTCGGAGGTTACATGTTCCTATATGTTGCCATCGACAAGTTCACCAAGTGGCCGAAAGCAACTCCAATTCTAACAATCAACAAAAAATCAGCAATCAAGTTCTTGAAGTCCATTATATGCAGATTTGGAGTTCCAAACAAAGTCATAATTGACAACGGAACTCAATTCACAAGTGATGCATTCCAAGAATATTGCGAAGATCTCGGCATTCAACTTAGCTACGCTTCAGTAGCTCATCCAACAAGCAATGGACAAGCCGAGAGAGCAACCGTAGAAATATTAAAAGGACTCAAGATGCGCACATATGAGCGCTTGAAAAAGCATGGAGCTAACTGGATTGAAGAGCTTTCGGCCACATTATGGGCGAATAGGACAACACCTAACCGGTCAACTGGGGAGAGTCCATTCTTCCTGGTGTACGGAGCTGAAGCATTCCTTTCTCCAGAGATCACCTTGGAGTCCCTCCGGGTCCGGAACTTTGAGGAAGTCACGCAGGACCAGCTCCGGTTTGAAGACCTTGACCTCGTCGAAGAGGGAAGGGGCCAAGCAGCTATTCGGAATGCACGTTATCGCCAAACGCTCCGGCGCTACCATCAAAGGCATGTGCGTGACCGACTGCTTCAAGAAGGCGACCTGGTGCTCCGGAAGACACTAACTCGTGAAGGGATGAACAAAATTCCCCCCAGCTGGGAAGATCCCTTCTGAGTCATTAAAGTATCTCGACCAGGGTGCGTTCGCTTGGCAACAGAGGATGGGATCCCACTTCCCAATCCTTGGAACATCGATCACCTCCGTAAGTTTTATGCTTAGAATCACGGAGGTGAGTATGCAATTACACACAATGCATGTTGTAGAGTCATTATACAGAGACGAGCAAGTCCTCCGGGAGAACATCTGGACTCCTCTCGGAGGGTCCGAGAAGTTCAAGTAACACTTGACACAGTCACAGCACTAAAAATGTAACTACTTGCTCTGGGCTAGTACAAGATGTATAGCACATTTAGCAGGGTCCAGCACCCTAAGTTTGTCCTTGTCTCCCCTGTAATTCGGACCTATAATGAAAGGCATTGTTGTGTGAAAACAGACTCCACGTGCACTTACTTTTTGTACAAGGCTCAATATATCAAATAATTTTTACTCCGCTTGTCTATAATAAAGTTGTGCAAATCTTTTTGAACTTTGTTTCAAGTAATTCACATGCATTACAAGCCTTATTGATAGTCTTTTTGGATCTTAACATTGCTTCATAGTCTACTTACCTGAACGCCAAGCCAGCATAGGTCCGGAGTGCGCTATCGACTTAGCCTGGTCCTGCACCCTAAGTACGTCACTCTACCTACACCCCGGCAGGCCTCAGTAGGTGAGTACTAAAAAGGCATGTAGATCTATTAAGATTCTATCAAAACACTTGTTATCATGTTGAGTTTCTTCGGATCTAAATTCTAAATAAGAATAATAAGTCACAACCAATTTATAGACAAGAGGATGAATTTTACTTTCTCTCTTGCCTTTAATGTGCAGGAAAAGCAAAAATTCATAGCGATGGTGGACTACACCGGAGCTACTAAGCTCCGACATCTCCCAAGATAGGTCCACCGTCAACATATAATATGTTGACGCCGGAGCTACCAAGCTCCGACCATTCCAGGGGCCCTGTCTTCGACGCTTCAAAATTGAAGACTTCAGACTTAAAATCTACAAGTGCAAAGCAACCAAGACTTCAACATATTGTCATAACCTTTTAGTACATGTACACACCTCAACTGTACACATGTACCACGGGGCCAACAAGACACGGCAAAGTATATTGAAGACAAAGTGGAATTCAAGGCAAAAAGGAGGATTTCATTAATCAAAAGAACGGGATTACAAAATTGAGATTACAAGGGACAAAAGGAGAAAAGTCCTAGCTATTGGAGGATCTAGGTCCTGTGGAAAATGAAGCAACCTTCTCAGCAGCTTCTTGGACACTAGCCCTGGCGACATCCTCCTCCTGCGCGATGATTCCTTCAAAGACCGGATCAAGGGAGAACTGGGGGTCTCGGCTCCGGTAACATGCCAAAACATACTTAGCGACATTCTTGGCCAAGGATTTACCCCCCGTCTCCAGTTCATCGGCGATGATGTCACCCATCACATCGAGTTTGCTGCCAGCAGAGCCAAGTGCCGCTAGCGTCTGGTCCAGCTCCTGCGCTGGGTCCTCTGGGCGTACTGGACTAAAACCAAGAGGCACAAGGGCCCTGTACGCACGCCCCAGGAAGTCCCATACCATCAAGGACTCAGTCGCCTTCGAGCTCTGCAGCTCTTCCAGTGACCTCCGGGCGGACGCAAGCTCCGAACCTTCACGGGCAAGCCGCTCGGCCAACTTAGCATGCTGCTGCGTGTTTTCAGCAACCTCCTTCTCCCGGTCGGCCAGCTCTGTCTCCCGGAGGTGGATGCGGTTCTGCCTCTCAGCTAGGTCCTTTTCCCTGCCCTTGACTCTCTCCTCCCTAGCGGCAACGTCAGACTCTCTTTTCGAGAGCTCTTGCCCCATCTTCCAGTTCTTCTTCCTCTCTTCCTCCTTCCATAGATCCGCTTTTTGCTGCGATCTGTCAAATTTTTCTCACCCAGAGTCAACTTTTGGGTGACCCCCGCCTCTCTCCTCACTACATCCTCCTGCTGCCCCAGGAGTTTTTCCTCCCTCGCCTCCAGGTTCGCTCGATGTTTTAGGAGAGTTTCATTCAACTCTACGAGCTTTTTGTAACGCTCGTCAGCAGTGTCACGTCTCTCCTTGGCTTGCTCCAGGATTTCCCTGGAGTTAGCATCAAGCGCCCGGATGGCGGCCTCATTCTCTTCCATCAACTTATCCTAGTATTCTAATCGGGCCTTCTCCCCCTTGATCCACTCCTTCTGGTCAGCTAGCCTCGTCTGAGCAAGCTTGGTCTCAAAATGGAGTCTGTTGCGCCAACGCCTCAAGGTGTTGCGATCCTCCTCGAAGGCTTTGCTCTCGTGATCAAAGGCAAGCTGGACCTGCCGGAGGCTTGAGTAGGCGTTGTCTATGGACAACACCAGAGGGATAGGCTCTGGGCCTGCCGGGACCATTTCCGTAGGCTCAAACAGGTTCTCCGTCACAAAAATTGGGTCCCACTCTACAATAGTAGTCCCCTGTACTTCCGCAGCGCTAGGGTCGCTCTCCTGGAACCCTTCAGCAGTAGCAAAAGAACCCGTTGGGGGAACTTCCACCTCCGGAGCAGTTGAAGGCGCCACTTCCAGGTCTTCATTCGACGACTCCGAAGTCGGGGGACCTATCGCCCTCTCTTCGGGCTGCTCTGGGTCCGGCCCAGGTACCTCCGGGACCACCACTTCTGGAGCAGTAGTTGGAGCTTCAACTGGGGCTTCAACCACCTCTGGCTCGGGCTCCGGTAGGGCAACCACCTCCGGCACAGTCGCTGGACCTTCAGTCACCTCCGACATAGCCGCCGGACCTCCAACCACCTCTAGCCCAACAGCCGGACCCTCTACCAGTTCCGTCTCAGACGTCGGATCTTCAACCGTTTCCGACACAAGGGCCGAAGCTTGGGTGATCTCCAACTCAATAGTTGGGGCTTCAGCTACTTCTGGCTCAGCAGCCAGGGCTTCGGCAACTTCAGGCTCGGAAGCCGGAACTTCTGGCATCGCTGATGCTGGAGCATCAGCCTCTACCGCCAAGGGCACATCTTCAACTTCCCTCCTGTGGTCCGGAGCTACCATAGAAGCTTCGGGTGAGGACTCCGAGTCCAAGCTCACGACAACTGGCGTCGGAGCTGCCGCGACTTCCGTCTCTGTTTGACGAGGAGGCTCAATGATCGAAGCCAGAGCTTCGACAGGTGCAGCCCCAGCCATTGCAACAGGCGCTGAAGCTCCGGGTCCTTTCTTCGACACCTTGGAAACGAAGGGAAGAGAAGATTAAGACACATCAAAAACAAGACTAGCATTTTAGGGTGAGCAATCAATACTTACCTCGGGACGCTACCACCCCAGTCACCTCGAAACCTCTTCTTCTGAGGCCCGGAGCTAGAGCCCACCAAATCTGGTGAGACAACTGCTTCAGACCTCAGTTGAGGAACACTCGCAGCTGCTGGAGTTCTTTCGGCCGGAGCTTCCCTTCGCGGGGAAGAACCCCGGACTTGGAACTTCTAGCCGGCACTGAGGTCGGGGTGCCTGCTCGGAGCTTACGCCTCTTGAAGACGTTTGCACTGGAGCAGGAGTAGCTACAGAAGACCTCCCCCTCCGGGGAGAAGCAGTCGTCGTGGAAGGAGTAGGTCTGACGGACCTCCCGTCAGCATGCTTCAACTTCCTTTTCCGGCTGGAGGGCTCAGTTGGTTATTTGCCCTTGCCCTTGCCGACGTCTTCATTCTTTTGGCTTGGGGTGGGGGCAGGGCCACCCTCGAAAGCTCAGGGAATCGCCAATCTAGTGGTCGGAAGCCTTTCCACCTCACCAAGGTCGTCAAGCGCCGGCATGAACTGCGCCTCCATGTTCAGAGGGAGGAAAGCCGCCGGCGGAGTTAAGTCGTCGCCTTCGACGTCAATTCCATGTTGGAACTTCTTGAGATGAAGCTCCAAAGCTGCACCATCCAAGTTGGATCTCAGGTCGATTTCAATCTGATCGTCATCCATCACGCTATTGAGGGCCCATGCGAGCTTCTCCCTTTTCTTCAATGGAGCCCATCTGTTGACCAGGAAGTTGCAGAAGACCATCTGAGGGATCACTCCACCCTCCACACACTTGCGGATCCTGGTCAAGACAGGGTTGAAGGTATTTGACAGCACTGGAACTACACTCTAAGCATCAATATCAACATTGGGGAGACATTCGGGTAGCTTCAATTTCTCTTGCTCCTCTGTCGTGACGATGATCCAATCCTTCTTCCAGTCGTCCCACTTGTCGGAAGGAAACGACTTCAAGTATTTGTAGGGGCTGTTCTTGCGCTTCACAAAATAGTAAAAGCCAAGAAACTCGGACCCCTTGCCGGTGGTGTGGATGGTGAAGAAGGTGCAGAAAAGCTTGACGCAGGGGGGAATACCCACCCACATCTCGCAGAAGTGGACGAATGTCGCCACGAGAAGAAGAGAGTAGGGGCCAAGGTGATACAGCTGCAGACCATAGAAGTCCAGCAGCATCAAAAGGAATTTGACAGCACTGGAACTACACTCTAAGCATCAATATCAACATTGGGGAGACATTCGGGTAGCTCCAATTTCTCGTGCTCCTCTGTCGTGACGATGATCCAATCCTTCTTCTAGTCGTCCCACTTGTCGGAAGGAAACGACTTCAAGTATTTGTAGGGGCTGTTCTTGCGCTTCACAAAATAGTAAAAGCCAAGAAACTCGGACCCCTTGCCGGTGGTGTGGATGGTGAAGAAGGTGCAGAAAAGCTTGACGCAGGGGGGAATACCCACCCACATCTCGCAGAAGTGGACGAATGTCGCCACGAGAAGAAGAGAGTAGGGTCCAAGGTGATACAGCTGCAGACCATAGAAGTCCAGCAGCATCAAAAGGAAATTCGAGAAAGGTAGGATCAGCCCCACCATGACGTACGCTAAGAAGTACACCATGTCGCCGTAGTGCTCCTTCTTGAATGGGAGCTTGCCGGTGCGGACCAGATGGTTGAAGGAGTCGCTGGACCACCCCATGTAGGTCCGGACCTTCTTCAGATCATCATCGCTCTTGAGGCGGCTCTTGGGGAGACCCAACTCCATCGCGGCAAAGTGGAGCAAAGGATGGAAAGTTAGGCAGAGTTTGGGAGGCTCTGAGCGCAAAGATGAATGAAGGCGTAAAGAGTCCCCAAACCGTGCGCACTTCCCTTCTTAAGTAAGCCTCTGCGACGCTTGGATGGAAACCACAATAAGATCAAAGGCACTTTTCAAAAATCTACCCCGACAATAGCGAGTGGGCCTGGGGCCACCCCAACAAAGAGATCGAGGTCCTTACCCAAGGCCAACCGTTGCCATGATGGGCGGCGACAAACCCAAAGTCGGCGCTCTGACAGGGCGTGTGGAACCGATACGATTTTCGTATTGGGAATCGGCGACCTTCAATTGCGTGAGATCCGCACTCAAAGATCTCATATGCCGTATTCATAACAAGCCATGCATTGAAGGCTCACTCCCAGACCGTCACTCCATCGGTGCATCAGAGGACTTTTTAAAAATCAAATCGCGGGAATCAAGAATGGCCCCACCTCCGGTAGAACAACTTAACCCAAAGGATTTCTCCCAAAGGTGGGCCCGGGGACCACTGTCGGTACCCTGCATATCGGGTACCCTACGATACCGCAAAAAGTGCAAGAAAGTTCCACCCGTCAGAGTCGAAGGCCCTTGCACGTCGCATATGTCACGTTGCAATGGACTCGCTCACCTCACATGGCTGGCTTCCGGGTTAACACATGTAAAATAAGACCGGGACAAAACTCCCAACCAAGGGAAGCTCTGGCGACTACACGTGTACAACAGCCCCGGACCCAGCCCCCGTCAGAGAGGAGCTCCGGTACTGACATGTGTACAGCAACCCTGGACCCACTCCTGCAAGGGAAAGCTCCGGATCTGCCACGTGTGGAGCCTCCAGACCTTCGTCACCAACAGAAATACAAGCCGATATGTCCATTACAGACATTCAAAGATGGTTAAAACGACAGTTACAAGGTCTGATAATATGTCATTAATGTCATATCAATGACACACGATCAGTGCACCGTTAATAGGGATAACGCTTCCATGGAGGTACATTACCACACTATTAATTATACTTAATACTCTTTAGACAGTGTATTAGGTTATTAAGCACGCCAGGGCGACATGTCGGGCCAGACCAGCTTTATAACGGTCAGTCATTAGAAGTATAAAAGGACTGCACCGTCAGGACGATCCAAGCTGATTCGACTTGACCCTAGCGAACACACTCGCTCAATACAATTACACAAACTCCGTGGAGCAGGGTGTTACGCTCAGGCGGCCCGAACCACGTAAATCTTCGAGATCACCATCTTCATTTGGATCTTTGCGTGCCCCAAATATAAAAGAACCTCCGCGGTCTGCTTTTCAGCGGGTCCGGGAGAAGTACCGTATCAAACACTTCGACATAAACTGAATTGGATTAGCAAACATTAGGGGCAAAACGAAACGAGTTATCTAGACTTCACTAGTATTTCAGAGGAGTAAAGTGAAATTTTCATTTATAATATAACTGCATTACTTTTGAAATTATAGCGTCATGGTTTATATTTCATCAATTTTGCAAATTAATGAATTGTAAATATATGTGTATGATTTGTAATAGGTGAAGTCATATAGTGGATCGGTTCGGTGGTCGTGTGGATTTGTTTTTCATGGATGATTCGCCGGACCGAGAAAAAAATTTGTCGGTCTGCCGCTGCGTATTGGGCCGAAATGGGCCGCGTCGTGTTCAAGGTAAGAACGCATTGAACATCTTCAGCCGCAAGAGCCGTCCGATCCAATGCAGCGAGCGGTGGATGATGAGGCCACGACCACCGGATTCGCCTGCCCTGATGCGAACACGACTCTTTCCACCCGCACAAGAGGCACCGGCGACGGCTCTCCCGGAACGGCGGCGCCTCCGTCGAGTCTCCAGGCCAGGTCCAGGGCACGCCTGTCAACCCTCCTCCTTCCCTCGCCACTCTTGTCGTCCTTGCCACTGGTCTCCCGCTGCTTGGCGGCCGCCGTCGTGTCTGCAAGATTTTTGGGGACCAAATTTCTTGTGCAGTTTAACTTTTTTGGGGGCCATGATTTTTGTAGGGTTTGTCTGGCACTTTGTGCATTTGTGTTATTCCTGGAAGAAACGTGCGGGATCCAGCCACAGCTTCTGATCGCGAATCTGCGCTTTTTTTTTTTGCAGGGTGCGTGTCGCAGGATGCAGTCTTTGCTCCGTAGCGTCTGCCGAGCCGGAAGCCGTGGAGCCGTTGCGAAGAGGCTCGTTGAATGTGCCATGGCTACACCCGCTGTTGTGCAGCCGATGGCTAATCAGGCGTCCGTCAATTTCCTCAGGCCTTTGATTCGTCCGATTGGGGTTTGGTTCAAACCGAAATTCCTTTTTTTTTTGTGATCCTGTATGTTTGCCCTAGATTCTATTAGTCCTTTTGTTGAATGGGATCAATTTTACTATATGAAGAGCCATGTCAATCCCTACACTGGTGGTTTCTGTGTGAAGGCATTGGCGCTGAGAGGTTTGTCAACGGTAGGAAATGCTGAGGTTGTTCTTGAGGAGGACGATTCCACCTCTCCTGCAGCTGAGTACCCATCACACATTAAGTTCAAGAGGCCTGACAAAACTGCCAGGCACATTATGAATGTAAGCACAACGTTCAGTATGGGAACTATAACAATCCTGTCACAGGCATATTAAACATCATAATGCACTTTTTGTGCCACTGCAGATTTTGAACAAGGAGGCAGTTGAAAAGGTCCGTTCTGAGAGAGATATTCCTGATGTACAGCCTGGATGTATCATTCAAATGAGACTGGTACAGCTTTTTGCATTCGGACATAATGCCATTATGTCATGTTTGTGGTTCTGATCCTGCTTATGATAAAACAGCAAGTTCCTGAGAACAAAAGGCGTGAGTCTACATTGAAAGGTATTGTCATAGGAAGGCGCAATGCTGGGATCAATACAACTTTCAGACTGCGCAGATTAGTTGCTGGTGTGGGAGTGGAGTCTGTATTTCCACTGTAAGTTAAACCACATGCTTCTCCCCTTTTCCTTTTTACTTTTCTACTGCAACTTATCATTGCTGGGATTTAAGAGCAGCCTGGTTCTGTACAATCCTTATGCTGCAAGAATTATCTATATGTTCCTAAAAAAAGGACAGCCTGGTGCACGTAGCTTCCGCTTATGCAGGTCTGGGGAAGGGTCCAACCCACTTTGGGTCTTTCATACACAACCCTTTTGCTGCATTTTTGCCAGAGGCTGCTTCCAGATCTGCAAGAGGCTGTTCCTAAAAGTAAGGATAGCCCGGTGCACGTAGCTCCCGCTTGCGCAGGACCGGGGAAGGGTCCAACCCACTATGGATCTTTCGTGTTAGAATTCCGGGCACAATTAACAATTCGAAATTTCATTAAACTTTTATGTCAGTTGCCACGATTACAATAGAGAGGTATCCCATCCATATATAGATCCGTTTACATGCAACTTGACTCCTATTAGGATTTGATCCACAATCCAACTAGGACTCCGATCCTAAACCTACTAGGACTCCAACTCTAGACCGTCTCGGACTTCTGCAATGTTGAGATCATCTAACATTCCCCGTTTACAAGCAAATTGACTCCTATTAGGACTTGATCAACAATCCAACTAGGACTCTGCCCCTAAACCTACTAGGAATCCAACTATAGACTGACTAGGACTCCTGCAATGTTGACATCATCAAACATTCCGCCCTGACCTCAATATCTGTTATTTTTCCATAACAAGATTAAAGTAAACAATCACTCCCCTTAATATTGTTTTGTAGGACACACTAACTTAGGACGGAGACACCTATTTCACCCTACACACACTTTTGGGCTGGACACAGCTACACCTCAGATGGACACATCACCCTGCATGACCATGAGATGAACACATCATACCTGAGACGAAAACATCATCTCGTACGACTTTAGGACAAACTCATCATCCTTGGAATAAACACATTCCGCACACGAACACCTATGGAACAAACACATCCCCTAGGACGAACACAATCCTGAACACACTCCTATGGGATGAACACATCATCCCGAACACTCTTCTCCTCATGACCACCCTCGTTGCCGTGAACCACCCCTGCCACGTCCTTGGGTACTCCTCTCTAGTATGTGACCAATCACCAAACACAACACAGGCCAACCAGCCCCGCCGTGAACTTCTTCCTTTGGTCTCCTGTGCATGGGCGCAACCCAAAATAACATGTCCTCTTCACCAGCTATCGTGTCATAGGGCCCAAACACACAAGGCCCAAACACATCCTCTTATATTCCTCTGTCTTCTTTTCTCTATGCGGGACCACCTCAGGGCCAACCTCCGAACCTCACCCGAATGGAGCACCTCGGGTGCCTCTGGTTCGATCCCTTTCTCCACACCGTCAAGTGATCAAGTCTTTTATCCTCTGCTCGCTGCTTGCCCAGTGCACGTGACACACATGTGAAACCCAACTCGGTCCAGCTTTGTGACGGTTCGTGTTAGAATTCCGGAGGAAAATAAACTTAAAATTTCTCTTCTAAAATTGCTTGCTTTATTCCTTAGAATTGTCCAACTATATATGGACCTGTTACAGATGAAAACGGACCTAAAATGCTGTAGGACTCTTATCGAATTCTGGATTCAAACTCACTTTATCTCTAAATTATATTTCTAACTCTAATGACATGGACTCTATTTGGAACTCCTCTAATATACTTATAGAATATTCTAGAAAACAAGATTAAACTCAACAATCATTCATTAATCTTGTTTTCTAGGACACACTCACATACTTTTGGGGTGGACACTACATCCCAGGATGGTCACTTCACCCTTCACACACTAAGGGTGGACACTACATCCTCTGGGATTGACACTACATCCCGAATACGAATTTGGGTCGGACCCTACAGCTCGGGTTGGGCATTACAACACTTGGGGTGGACACTACACCCCGAGGACGAACACATCATCCCGCACGACTTTTAGGACGAACACATCATCCCGTACACGAACATCTATGGGACAAACACATCATCCCCTAGAACGCACACATCATCTCGAGTACTCTTCTCCTCACGGACACCTCCATTATCATGGACCATGTCTGACACGTCTTGGGTACACTTTCCTTGTATGTGACTAAGTCGGCCCGATGACTTCTCCTCTGTTCGTGGGCTTGCACTAGCCTAGCTCAGCCTCTCTTCTGGTATGATTTCTGTATTCTCTTAGCTAAAATTCCCAAAAATCAACTTCACGCGACCGGCACTATCCTGGCCCTCGTCTTTTATTTTTTATTCCTATCTCTGTTACCTGACGCTGCCTCTGCTCATATCTTGTTGGTTCACACCAGCGCCAACAAAGCTGGAAGGGCCCACGAGAAGATCAGCTCACACCTCCGCAGTACTGCCCAGCAGACCTGCACCCGCCTGCCAGCCTCCTGCCGCTTGCCAGCCTCACACGAGCAGCAGCTCTGCTGCACCACACCAGGCCAGACCTGCTATAGTGTGCACAGTCCCCAAGGAGGTTGCTACCCAGAGATCCCCCGTGATCTATTTTTGCGTGGTCGCTCAGCTTGCCACATGGGCTTGCAAAGCCTCGGATCGCCCTTCGCACGCACTACCAAGTCACGCCGCACACCGCCCGTGCGAATAACCCTCGTCATGGAAACTCACGCAGTTTACTACACGTCTGCTTCGATTTGTTTCTCGCACCCGACAATCCGTCGATCCGGCGATTTTCGTCTTTCAGTCAACGCTAAATCCCGGCTCGTGTCCCCCGCTGAAATCAACCACGCAGAAAGCTGCTTCTCGCAAAATCACCGCGCGGGCCTGCCCGTCAGTCCTCCACGGCTCCGCCTCGTTGTCGCTCGAGGAACACGGGCGATTTCCCGCCAGCGTGCGCTCGTGAATCCACCTCTGGCGCCTTCGCGTAACTGGTTGTGCGCCCCGATTGAATTGGCCCGCGATCGATTTTCCGCTGACACCATCGAAACCCGCACCAATTCACCGCGAAGTGCGTGCGAGCCTAGTTTTTGCACCACCCCCGAGAGCACATTACCTCCCGGGTCAGGCAGATAGAATCTCTAACCTAGCTCTGATACCAGTTGTTAGAATTCCGGAGGAAAATAAACTCAAAATTTCTCTTCTAAAATTTCTTGCTTTATTTTTGGGATCATCCAACTATATATGGACTTGTTACAGAAAAAAAGACCAAAAACAGTCTAGGACTTTTATCTAATCTTGAACTTAAACTCTAACTTTATCTCTAAAGTATATTTCTAACTCTAATGACATGGACTCTATTTAGAACTCCTCTAATACACTTATAGAATAATCTAGAAAACAAGATTAAACTCAACAGTTCGGGTCTTCTTCACAAGTCCAGCAGATCGAGCCGAGCCGGGACCATCGGATTTCTTCTTCGCGTCGCGGACTCTCCAACATGTCTGCGCTCGAGCGAGCCTCCACCATCGTGCCCGCACGACTTCTGCCTTGCATACGACGTGCAAAGCACCACCCGATGTCACACTCTTCGATCTCCGATGCACTCTCTTCGCGTCGTGAGCGGCCTCGGGTCTTGCACCTCGTTTCACCTTCCCAACACGCGCTGGACCTTCTCGGTCTCCTCCTGATCTGTCTAGGGGTTGTGGCTACCTCGAGGTACGTGACCAACAAGTCCCCGCGTTGCCCTTCGGCTCGATCCGGATGGAATTGCGCCTGATTTCCCTGAAGTCGAGCCCAAGCCGTGCTTGATTCGTACAGGTCCCGTCGATCCGCTTTGGAGAGGAGCTGTGCTGCTCGTCTTGTCTGAATCTGTTAGATACGCCTCCAATCCGCGTCGATCTACCTCGCAATCACCGTATCCACGCCCTTCCTGGGTCTGTCCTTCTACCTTGAGCCCGGTCTCTCTCGTCGACGTCTCGTCTTGATCTCGCTTCTGTTTGATCGTGATCTGGGGCAGCGCTGCCCGAATCCACGTACCCAAGATGCAGGCTTACTGTGCCCGTCTTTGGCCCGATTCACCTGTGTTTGGATGGTCCTCGACGACCCATGGCAACAACACGTGATTGCCTCAATTGGCCCTCCGGGAGCACATCCTCCTAGGGGCAGCGAGACTGATCTCAAACCTAGATTCTAGATGCCAATTGTTGGAATTTTAGGCACAATTAGATAATTCAAAATTTTATTAATCTTTTCCGTCAATTGCCACAATTACAATAGAGAGGTATCCCAGCAATATATAAACCCGTTTACAAGCAACTTGATTCCTATGATGACTTCGATCCACAATCCAACTAGGACTTTATCCCTAAACCTTCTAGGACTCCAACTCTAGACCGACTAGGACTCTTACAATGTTGAGATCATCTAACATTTTGTACACAACCTTTTGTTCTGCAAGAGGCTGTTTCCAGATCTACGTGTTCATACAAATTTTATAATCATTCAACAAACAGAAAGCTAGGGTCACTTCTTTCCGTCCTTTATGGTACAGAAGGGAGGTTCTTACTCTTCATTTGTGCATAACTGTTTAATTTGTTACATATGGATAAATTAGGGCCAGTGAGACCACTTCATATAAGTAATGATTGCTGAATATTGGCATAACTTTGCAAAGGGAAATTATAGTGAATTTGTCGGGTTTGGTATGAAACTGCACCTTCTGACTTTCTGACATTCCTCACAGTTTCTCATTGGCTGACGAGATAGTGGAACTATATTCATTCTGGTTCTTCTGTTTGTTGTAATCCAAGAATAATATGATCTGAGCCAGGCAATGACATTCTATTTAACTAGTGAATGGTGAGATAGGCACCGCCAGTGTCCAACAGCAAGATGCTGGTACATATACCTTTAACCATTTTTGTAAATGATAGACAATTTCTCATGTCCCTTTAGCTTCCTATTACAAACAGATTTTAGGCTCGTAAACAAGTCATCCAGAGTTAACCTTTTAATTCTCCTGGTTTTGTGGCGTATTCTTCCCCTGCTGAATACATGTATGCATAGTTCTTAAGGCGTCGCTAAAGCGGTAAGGCGGTTCGCCGGCTTAAGGCGTCCCCATCGTCTTACTTTCAAGGTAAGGCGGTGGTGCGGGAGCAGGGGAACGCCGGGCGGGGGGGGGGGGGGGGGGGGGGGGTCGTAAGCCCGACTCACCGCCGTGAGGCCGACTCGCCGCCGTGACCCGATCTGCGCTGCCGTGAGGCCGACTCGCCGCCGTGACAGGATCTGCGGAAGGAGTGTGGGAGGCGGCGCCGATCTGAGGAAGGGAGGGACGGAGAGTGGGGGGCGCGGCGCCGATCTGGGAAGAGGTAAGGTGCGGGCGGGCGGCGGCGCCGATCTGGAAGGGTGGGGTGCGGGCGTGCTGCAGGCGGCGCCGATCTGGAAGGGTGGGGTGCGGGCGTGCTGCAGGCGGCGCCGATTTGGAAGGGTGGTTGCGGGCGTGGCCCTACGGGGAAGAGGGGAGGCTGATTAGGTTTAAGGGTACTGGACTCAAATGGGCTGGGCTGGAAGTCCAGAATTGGGCTAAAATAAAAAAGAACAAAAATGAGCTAAAATTTGTTTTATTTTTAAATTGTACAGCCATTAACTACTTCTATTTTCTTATTTTCACATAATACTAAGGCGTCGCCTCGCCTTACGCTTTACCGCTTAAAAGGTAAAAAGGGGGTCCGTCGCCTTACGTCGCCTTACCGCCTTAAGAACTATGCATGTATGTTATTGCTGCCCATTTCAGTAAGCGAGTGATAAGATGGGCACAGCTCATGCATGGCATCAAGCAGCAGGGCTTATATCATTGATTTTGTAGAATTCTAGACATGCTCATGCCCTGTTAATTAATCCTCATTGGCTTTCTCCAATCTGCGATTCATAGTTTGAACGGCAACCTACTTTTTCTTACTATGTTTTGTAGTTGAATCTTGAATGACAACCTGCTATCAACTATTTGTTTTGGATAATTTTCGTAATGCAACTTCTCTTTTCTGTTCAGTTACTCACCCAACATTAAAGAAATCAAGATCTTGGACCGGAAGAAAGTCAGGAGAGCTAAGCTGTATTACCTGAGAGACAGGATGAATGCGCTTAAAAAATGAGTCAGATTTTAGCATTTTGTCTCGTGGATTTGCATGGTTACTGATGACATAGTACTTGCACCCTTAGTTGAATCACAACATAGTTCCTGCCTCTGAAAGCCACTCTTTGCAGTGAATAGCTGGTTTTATGCAGCAAGTACTAGTAGAATTACTGCTTTGTGATTCAAAGTTAAAAATGTGGAATTTTCCTATTTGAATTACAACTAATAGTGGGCTATGCTGTACCTCAGCGCTAAAATAATTTTTGCCCTGTACCAAGCTCTCCTTTATCACGAATTGTAATTCTTAACATATTTTTGTCAGACATTTTCATTTACCTGTTGTGCTTGAAATATAAATCTATCAAATCTAAACTACACCTTGCATCTTCCTTCTATCAATTTAGCAGTTTTCTGTGAACTATATATGTGCTTGTACGAACAAAGAATATCTATAACAATCTAGCACATCCCACTGTGAATCGGTTGTTTCAAGTGAGCATGCTTCTCACCATGTATCCTACTTTATAATGTTCAAGTTTGTTAGTTCTGCAGTTCTTATTTCTGATGCGCGTGGCCAAATCTATGTAAATGGAGGTCCTTCAGAGAGAAGGCTTGTTGCTTGGCCTTGCATTTTCACAATTTTGCTTTCATCTTGGACAATAGCAGCCATTGGTTTCTCTTCATAAGGCCTATTTTTTTCAAACATATTATACATCATAATGCAGGCACCTCAATTGTTGATGATGTTCAGGCTTTGGCCTTTCTTTTATGACATTCTCCTGCTAGCATCTACGTGATTTTTAAGAATGGTCCTTGTTCTTCGTGGGTTCATATTCAAAATAATCATTGTATTCTATTTGTATTGTTTCATATTTAAAAATGTAGAATCTTCATAGGCGTACTAGACTCAACTATCCTTTGGATAGAAACTGTAGTACAACCATTATATGCGAGTGAAATCATCTACCAAGTTATTAAGGGTGTTTTTGGTTGGCGGGACGAAGTGAGATGGGATGAGGTGAACTTACTTTTAGTAGTATTTGTTTTAGGGACAAGTGGGGTGAAATCATTTCAAAATGAGAATACCTCCCTCAAATCTGGGACGTCTTCGTCCCCTTGAACTCTAGCAGACGAGTTTGTCCCACCTGAACGGAGTAAGCTCTCCGTCTCACTTCGTCTGTCCCAGCGCATGCGCTTTGCCCCTATGCTGAGACGTGCGCCAGCTCGATCTTCGGTTGCTTATGCACGAAGACATGCGAGTGGCTGGGGATGGGCATCAGTGCCGAGGCGGAGTATCACTGAAAGATAAGGCAACGCGCAAGGTGTACTACCTCCGTCTCTATAAACTTGTTGTTTTGTAATTCATTTTTGAACTACAAAGCGACAAATTTATAGGGACAGACGGAGTAGTAGTCATGGGAGCTGCAGGATGCAACAATGGTGCTGCTGACGCGGACGCAAGCGGAGGAGGCGTTGTGCCACAACACTACAGGAGGACCTCCGACGCTAGCGCATGCCGACGGCAGGAACATGCGTTGCCCTGCCTTACTGCCGCTCGCGCGCATGTTCTCGACGGAGGAGTTTGTGTGCCATGTCATCCAAGCCTTGAGCTCCTTGAAGCTTGCCGCTGTGGACCGTGGGCTCGCCCCGACAACACCATGCCGGCCATCGCGTCCTCATCGCGGCCCAGGTACGACCTCGCCACTGTGGGCTCCGGCCGCTGCGCCTCCACCCAGTCCTCGAGCTTGCGGAAGTGGTCGTCGTTCGCCGCCTTCACCACCCACTGGTGCACGTGTGTAACACCCTGTGGCCACCGATGAGATTGCCGGCACGTGAGCGAGAGGGATAGGTCGCCGGTGAGCTCGACGTGGCGTGTGGAGGAAGAAGATCGGAAATTCTCTGCAACAGAATGATTCGATTTCTTGTTGTGTTCTGGCTCGTTAGTCCATTACATAACGACCCCCGCCCTTACGAGCCCACCCATCAAATTACAGTTTTCAAATTTAAACGCACACACCCAACTCTCTCCCCCCCCCGCGCGCCAACACTTCTCTTACTCGCCGTCGACGATCCTGACACCTCTCCCCGCCTCAGCAGGTGCTTCTCCCCAACTAGCACAAATCTCCGGAAACGACTATCGTAAGACATTCCAATCCTCCCATGTAGCAGCATCTGCCGGCAAAGGAGATCAGGCTACCTTCACTTGTACAATCGCGTGATTACCTTTATTCATCAGACAACGCTCCAGGATCGCACCGGGCTTCAGCTGCACCTTGTAGAAATCCACCACAGTTGGCAAATCAGAGAAGACCGGTGTATGCTTCATGGTAAACTACTTCAATTGAGAGATATGGAAAACCGGATGAACATGAGATCCTTCATGCAAAGTCAGCCGATAAGCAACAGCCCCAATGCGTTCAGTCACCTTATAAGGCCCGGAGTATTTAGAAGATAACTTGGGATAAGGACGGTTAACCACCGATGATTGAGCGTATGGTTGAAGTTTGAGCAACACCCATTCACCAACTTGAAACTCCCGATCAATCCTCGCCTTATCAGCTTGCTGTTTCATTCGATTTTGTGCATTTGTCGTGAGCAGCTCTGTCAGCTAAAGTTCAGACACATCTTCGTCTGAAGTGTCAGAAGACATAGGTATTGCAATTGGATTTGGATCATATGCATAAAGGGCCTTAAAAGGTGAGCATCCCAAGAAGAATGATATGAAGAATTATACCAAAACTCTGCTAAAGGCAACCATCTCTTCTACTTAGTTGGTGAAGAATGAATTGAACATCTCAAGAACTGCTCCACACACTGGTTAACCCTTTCGGTTTGCCCATCAGTTTGAGGATGGTAAGAGGTGCCCATAAGTAATTTAGAGTCAAATAGTGAGAAAAGCTGCTTCCATAATGCACTTGTGAAGATCCTATCACTATCTGACACAATGGTCAAATGCATTCCATGAAGCTTCACTATGTTATCCATAAGAACAGAGGCCACCTGAGCTGCTTTAAAAGGATGCTAAAGGAAAAAATGAGCATACTTAGAGAAACGGTCCACCACAACTAGTATAGAATTATAACTTCAGATCCTGGTAAAGCTTCAATGAAATCTAAGGAAATATCTTGCCAAGCTACTTTGGGAATAGGCAATGGTTGCAGTTTTCCTGCAGGATGAACCCTTTCAGTTTTTACCTGTTGACAAATGGAGCACTGCTTCACAAACTCATCCACATCTCCTTTAAGCTCTCTCCAATAAAAGAATTTCTTTAGTCTCTGATAAGTAGCCATCACCCCAGATTGATCACCTAAAGTCGTGTCATGGAAACTGAAATAAGCTTAGTTCTAATAGCTGAGCTTAGTTCTAATAGCTGAAATGTTTCCCACCCAAATCTGTGCTCCCCTGCGAATAATGCCTTGCTGCATTGAGAAACCATCTTCATTTGGAATTGTCACTGCTAGCTGAACCAATAACTCCTGAGCACCCTTGTCAGTGGAATAAGAATTTAAAACCTCCTGAAGCCATAAGCTAAGTGATGGACAGTCAGAAGTAATAGACTATTTTGAAGTTTAATTCCATAAGCTTGGACATGGCTCTTCTCTGAATATCAGAATGTAATTGCCGTCCTTCCAAAAATGACAATGCCCTAAGATCTGTCTCAACGACAAACTCTGACCTTTGTAAATAAGGTCTCCACCTCTCCACAGCCATCACCAAAGCTAAAAACTCCTTTTCATATGTAGACAAGGACTTGTTCTTCTCCACCAAAACTTTACTAAGAAAAGCCACTGATCTTCCCTTTTGCATTAAGACTGCCCCAACCCAAGGTCAGTTGCATCTGTCTGGACCGTAAAAGGCTCACTGAAGTTTGGCAAAGCCAAGCCATGAGTGTTCATAATACCCATTTTCAGGTTGTTGAAGGCTAAGGTGGCATCTTCAGTCCACTGAAAAGCTTTCTTTTTTCAGAAGGTTGGTCAGGGGTTTAGCCAAGGATCCATAATTCTTCACAAATCGCCTATAATAGCCGGTAAGACCCAACAAGCCCCTTAATTCAGTCAATGTAGCAGGAACATGCCAATTCTTCATAGCATCAGTTGTTGTAGGGTCTGTGGCAACTCCATTAGCAGAGATAATGTGGCTCAAATACACTAGCTCCTGTTTTGCAAAGTGACACTTGGAGAACTTAAGGAAAAAAAATGATGTTCTCTGAGTTATTAAAAACCAACCGAATATGTTCCAAGTGTGACTCAATAGTTGGACTATATATCAAAATATCATCAATAAAAACCAAAACAACTTTTCTTAAAAAGGGCTGCAAAATAGCATTCATGGCACATTGAAAAGAGGTAGGGTCATTTGTCAAACCAAATGGCATGACTTTGAATTGATAATTCCCACTATGAGTTTTTAATGCTGTTTTGAATTCCTCACCTTGCTTCATCCTTATTTGGTGATAACCTGCCCTTAAGTCCAAACTAGTGAAGTATGTAGTACCTGAAAGCTCATCCAAAATCTCTTCAACCAAAGGCATTGGAAATTTATTTTTTAATGGTGATATCATTCAACTTTCTATAATCTACACTGTCGGTACCCTCAATACCGGGTACCCCCGCGCGATGGAGGAAACGTCTATGGACTCTGCCTCCCCGCCGAGGCAGGCTTTGGAGGTGCCACGTGTCCAGAAGGACCAGGCCGTATCCTTCCTCAAGGACGGCCCCCAATGTTGCCATGTTGTCCTCGGCTCGGGACCCCGCCTCCCTACAAAGGTGTGCTCCCGGGTCGCCACATGTCCGGTGGCATAGGACCCCGTTCCTCCGTAGGGGCGGGCTCTGGTGCCGCCACATGCCTAGGGACTCCGGGCCGCCCTCCCCCACAGAGGTGGGCTCCAGAGCCGACTCTCCTTAGAGTTGGGCTCTGGGGATGCCATGTGGCCTGAAGCGCGGGGCTCGACCTCCCCCGCAGAGGCAGGCTCCGATGTTGTCACACGTCCTGCCCTCAACCTTGGGCGGTAGGTCGCAGGAGTTAAGAGCGACGTGTCCCATCCGACTCGTGCATTGAAGACATCCGCATTCCTCAGGCGCATGGGTGCAGCACAAGCTCCTGTCAGGTGCCACTATGACCAATCACATCGCAGAGAAGGCACCGCAGAGGTTCCCCAGCCTACTGACGGGGTAGCTTACGGCGATACGACGGACAAGACATTCTCTACCATCATCAACATCTATGCTAGGCCACTGGCGACCAACGCGACAAGACGACGAGTCTTCAAGCCACGGCCAGAAGTGAAAGACAACCATAATACCCTAGATCATTTATAGGTTAGGATTGCACCGGAGCCACCTGTCGAGCCTCGGGCCTCACTTGTATGATTGCCCGGCCTTAAACTATAAAAAGACTGGGCAACCACCGACATTAGGCATCTGCTCTCAAATCTCCACACACACTCTCAAGCTTCCATAGCTCACAAGACTAAGGCAATACAACTCTCATCGTGGACGTAGGGTATTACGCTCTGGCGGCCCAAACCACGTAAAACCACCATGTTCACTATCTCTCATACGCTCAAGCTCCTCGGAGACTAGCCCCTCATAAAAAAGAACCTCTGCAGGCTGCAACTAAGCAGGCCCGAGGAAGTGTCGCAAGAACACTTCGACATTTGGCGCGCCAGGTAGGGGGCTTTTTCTCCAAGAAAATTGCGTGTTCACGCAATGGTGAACATCATGACTCTGGATGGCACTGCCTGGGCCGTCGGATCACCGCAAGCGAAGACAAGGCCAACTATCGTTTCAAAGGTCGGTCTATTCCTTCGTGCCATCGCGACCGGTCAGGCTGGCGCTTCTCGATAGACGCCCGCTCCGTCGGCGTCCATAGTGTCGCCGGTCGCAAGTCCGGAGAGGGCGCTAGCTATGGCGCGTGCTCTCCTCCACAACCCACGTGCCATGAGCCTCCTCAGAGGGCAGCGCAACAGTGGATCATCTCGTCATTGCCACCATCAACTCGCTTCAGAAATGAAGGCAACACATTTTTTTGTCGTGCAACAGCGAGCGGTGCCCGATACACACACTAGCGGCCACAACGCTAGTGAGTGCCGGGAGATCATGAATCTTGTGGAGCGTTACCGCGAGCAGCTGCAATAGCATCTAGAGGGTGCGCCCTTTTGTCAACGGGAGGGCAAGCATAGGGTCAACCCCTAGGTTGACGAGGACAAGAGGATCGAGTATTAGGAGGCCAAACGTGCTGTCGAAACGGTCTACAACGACATAGACTATGTCTCCAGCAGCGAGCACGAGCACGAGCACCACAAGACGCTCCACGTCATCTAGAAGGGGTCCTGGGACCCCGCGCTCAGAACACAGTCAAAACCCTACGTTGGACGGTAGCCTCGATATCTCCTGTTCTCAGCCTGACGCCACATCACAAGTGGATGGGGACACCGATCAGCTTCGACGCCTCCGACTACCCTAAGAACATAGCGGGAGCGGGCTCTTTCCACTCCTCATTGCTCCGATCATCGCCAACGTCAAGCTCTACCACATCTTGATTGATGGTGGGTTTTTGTATTTCTTAACACCACAGTTCATCTCTGGGAAGGGATGAGATCCACAAGCACACGGAAGATATTGTTGTAGCATTTCACCCATGAGTATTCCCAAGGATATCGTATTTATCCGAAAGGAGGGCAGTGGAGTGAAGTAAACACTACTATTATGATCAAGCTATGGGGTACTAAGCAATTATCAAGACAGGGGTAAGTTGACAATGTGGGTAGTGTGACACACACCTAAGCAATCTATTCTAAAGGGGTAAAGGGATCCTAATGGAGATTAGTCTAAGAGATCGTGAGTTGCTCCTACAATGCTTCTAGTATACATATATATAGTCTAAGTTAGATACTGATGAGCATGTCAATGGTGAATCCTTATGCTAAGATGTTCAACACATCATACACGGGTTTAACACTAGCAATACTAGGACGACTCCCGCCAAGAGCTTGTGACATAGCCGAACGTGGAGGATTATGAATGATAGATAAAACTGTCACCACCTACCGCCTACCTCTTCAATCCGTGGTCTACGAGACATTCAACGCTACTTAACTATCCTAGCACCATGCTAGCATACTAAGTAAATAACTTAGGAGTCGTGACACAAGCCATCCTAAAGTAATGAACTAAATCATCGTTGAAACCAATGTTGAATCATAGCATAGTTATTCATATTAACATAATCATATCATAACTACTTAGACTATTGTGGGGGTTTATAGTGTTTATGATGATACTATAATGACATTAAGGCATGATCGTAAAGACTATTCCTACCACATACATGGAATCCAAAATCAAATAAGAAACGCTTCATCCAAGCATATGTATAAATGAAGACTAAAGATAATATCTTTATTATGCATAACATCACAAATACAAGAAGGAATACACGAGCCATACCTTTCCCAATTTGGAATTGGGAAGAGAGACTCCCTCTACTCCTTCCCAATTTGGACTTGGTACTAGGGACTCTCCTCCCTATAACCTAATTCCTCTAAGGACTAAGAAAAGTAGTGTATACAATAAAATGATGCTCAAATGATATGTGTTGAAGTGAGGGGCTGGGGGTCCTATTTATAACTAGAGAATGGTCAGTTCCTGCCACCAAAAGCACGCAAATCAGCCGTAATAGTTATTAGGACACCACAAGTGAGTCACATGTGGAAGTTGACCGCGTTTGGCACGAAGAATAAGTCGGCCGAACAGGGAGTTTGGCCGACCTGGTCATTGCGCCAAGTCCCTTGTGCTTTCTCCAGGTCACTTCTAGGTGAGTCCTATTGACTAATATGGTTGACACACCGTTGGGTCTCCTCGGATACGTCTATTTGTGGGCCATTTGATCCATGTGATGCCACGTGTCGTCGCCTTATTGGTCGGGATGATACTTTTTAGATTTGCTCTCCCTCTTTCACCTCAATTCCTATATAAAAAGTCTTCATGTACTATTTTTCCAAAGACAAGTGGAAACAGGTCAAGTAGAAAGGTGATATGTGCAAGAAATAACATACCCTTCACATAATCGAGTTATATTGACAGGTGAAATTGGTATATAACAGTCGTCAACAAACTATCCCAAGCTTATCCTTTGCTCGTCTTGATGCAAAGCCAATACTTTAGGTTGATGATCAGGAGTTGCTATTATGTTCTAACCTTTTAAAAGTACCAAGTGCACAACAAAATACTCTACCTAGTATTGTAAGAATTGTCTATGGTACTTCATCCTTCTTAAGTCATTATGGAACTTATGATTTTCATATTCATGGGTAGTTGAAAGATAGAATAGTAAATGGAGCAAACATACCATCGATATCAAGTTCCACTTAATTTTCAAAGAGTTTCAATTTATATTCTAAGTACCTCGATTTGATTCTCATAATCACTCATTTTTGTGTAGTGGAAATATATCCTCATCAAAACATTTGCCTATACTAATCTTACCACTAAATAAGGCTTATATGTGGAGATTGATAGGGAATGAGAGTAGACATATTTATAACACATAATATTGCTAAGTCAATAGAGTAAGCCTTAGGAGAAATGAATTCAAAACATTGGAATCAAGACTTGTCCTTGTGTGATGTAAGTGGAAGTGGATGTGTAAATGTTGAGATATCTCCTTTTGATGTGGACTCTCTTTGTTGCAAGGATAAAACATGGCTATTTTCTCTTTTACTTTTCTCATGCTTATGGAGTAAGCATGCATTTTCTCTTTTTTTTTTCTCATGCTTATGATGTAAGCATGCATTTTTTTTCTTATAGCCATGTCTTCTACTCCTTTTTATGCAATAAACTTGAGGAGAGTACTAAACATGAAAGACAAAAGTTTCTCTTTTTATTGTGGAATGATGATATGATGGAATTTTGCTAACTTCTAGTGTTGAAGTTTTAGCATGTGCACATAAGCATAAAGTTTATCAATGTAAAACATCATATGGCCTTGGTAAGTATTTCCAATCAAATAAGAGAAACTTAAATCTTTTTAGATTTTTCTCCGAAAATCTAAGTTTCACATTCAAACTAGGAATAGCAGCCCTATCACTATTTCGAATCTCAGAACAACCTAGAATTATATTAAGCTTTTGCTAACCATAATTTCTAAATCAAGGCTAAGTTAATTCTAGCCAATAGAAGCAATATTTGAAGAGTAGCGAGTTGTATACTAAGGACTTAGGAAAATTAAAACAGAGCAACTATTCATCATTTTATCTATGTGAAATCTAAATCGTTCTTACCGCACATCATTATTTTATTAAAGCAAAGTAAAGCAAATCTAGATCAATATTTATATTTTTAATTTTTAGATGCGAGGCGGATGAACGGATAAAAATTAAAATGAAATGGATGTGAAACAAGTTACCTCAAGTGGGGGGGGGGGTCCTCTTCCAAGCTTATTCTTGATCTAGGCCTGTGATAGGGGTTAAATCTCTAACAACGAAGGTAGACCATGAGATTGGCCTATCCTTGTTGCAGTGTGGCTTTGACAATGGAGGGTTGAATGCCGATGTTGTGTTGCCTCCCACGGGCGCCATGAGTGTGGTTGAAGAAAGTGTTGTTGATGTTGCTCGTCCACATATCAAAGTCTCTATGTGTTGAATGTACTTTGTTATTCCATAGCTTCTTGCCACAAAGGAATAACTTGTACCTCTCATGCATTGGGTGTGATATGTCATTCCTTGGCCAAGGTAATGATAACCTTTAGCCATAAAGGAGTGACATGTACCCAACATGTGTTGGGTATGATCTGTTGTTCCTTGGCTAAGGTAAAACATATCTATAACCCCAAAGAGATTACATGCACTGAACATGGGTTGAGTGTGATCTATTGTTCCTTGGCTAAGATATAACATACCTTCTAGCTACATAGGAACAACTTGCACCCAATAGACATTGGGTGTGATCTTGTCATTTCTTTGTTAAAATACATCATACCTTTTAGCCACATAGGAATAACTTGCACCCAATGATGGTGGCAATTCCCTTGAGCTTGAACGAGTGTTTAGAATAGTTGAGAGCATAATGCTCTCACCCATTCGTAGCAGCCCATTGGTTGCTCATGGAGGGTTACCATTTCAAATCTCCGGCCTCGTATAGTTATGATTGACCTTCGGGCTTAAATTCTGATAGGTAGCAACCATCCTCATTTACTCCTTGTCCAAGAGATGTTGAAATGGGGTTCTCTAGGGATTCCAACAATCGGCTCCTTGAATGCCTGCATAGTAATATTACTCCTGCAAACTTTCTCTCTTTGATAGAGAGGGATGGTTAGCTCCCGATACTTGTACAAATGAATTTTCGGGTTAGGTAACCCAATTTTCATTTGTACACATGTGGATGATCAAAATCAAAGATGTACTGGGTCTAATTTCAAGTGTATCCTTGAGCAATGTATTATTCATTGATAAGAGGGGTGCTTTATGGATAAATCAAGTTGAACATTTTCTAAAGCTCCTACTCTTAGCAATGCAAGTGATATAAATACACTATATAGATCCCTTCATCTTGTAAAGTTTCTAACCATCATAGCTTTTTACACAAGAGCAAATGTTATCATTTATATCATGGCAAACAAAATTCTCAATTTTATCCTCCTGAACTTTTCTAGAAATTTGAAATTTAGTGATTCTACATAAACATGTAATTCATATTAAGATCAATGATATCACTTATTCCTAGGAGTTTGAAATCTAGTGACACCATATATGTATGAAGTTCAAATCAAAATCATGGTCATCACTATGCCTAAGTTGCTACATGCCAATTCACCCATTAAGTTATGACCAACAATTTTGTTTTCTACACCTAGGCAAAAATGACTATGTCCATAAACAATGCTTAAGGGATTCTAGGTACTTGTTTTAATTTTCTCCATGTAAGGTGGTATTTTCTTCTAGAGATCCAAAAGACAATACCAACGCTTACTCGTGTGAGGATGTATGAGAATTGAATGATGAGGAAGTGGCAACCTTCCTCATAAATGTAAGCAAGGATATTCAATTCTAAGGCAAACCAAACAACGAAAAATGCTAAACTCATACCTCATTTGAAGGGTAGTTGGTGATGAAGGCCTTTGTGTGAGAAACTCACAACCTTGGATTTTGGCGTAGACTTGATGTTTGGCGTCAAATGTCAAGTTAAGGTTGGATTTGGCGATGGATTTGGTTGAGGCTTCTTCTTGCTCCCTCATTGGATCATCATCTTGAATATTTCCCTACCTCAAACTCAAAATGAGTTTGATGGAGAGATGTGTTCTCAAATCCTGTCAATAGTGGCTTGGGCTTGATGTGACCTCCTCTTTCTTGCCAAACCACCTCTTTACAATTTTTATCCTGTTTCAGTTCAATCAAGAACAAACAAAACAACTCAAAAACGGGTCATGTTAGCCAAAAGCAAATTGAACCCTATTGTCAAATTGTCTTGCCCAACTTGAAACAACTTATAAATGCAATGAGGCATAAATCAAATATTTTTGGGTTGAATTAGAAAAATAATTTAAGTTGTCATGCCCAGAGTTCATATCTATTTCAATATCTTCCATAATTCAATTTTTTTTGTTTTATGAGATTGAAAATTTTACCTTCCAACATGCAAGTGTGGAAATTCAAACATGCTGAATGCAAATGATGAGAAATTCAAATATGCAATTGGGAAACAAATATGAGATAGCTACCAATTAACCTATTGGCAGGGACTCAACAAATTTTTGAAGTCTGATGAGTGTGACTTACCTCTGTTCGATTTAGTGCTATGATTTGTTGTTCAATCCTGGAGTTGAAGACATGGACAACTTCTCCTGCTTTACATGCCAAAATTACTTTGGCTATTATTCGAACATGTGGGCCACATGGTGGCCCTAGCCTCTTCGTCGTCTTAATGAAGACTTGTTGATGTTGCGATGACTTTTCCCTCTTGAAGATATTCTATTATTAGCATGATGAGGTTTGTCCAATTTTTTTAGGGGTGACACTTCGACCTTCTTGCTATTCCTTGGAGTTAACCCATACTTTGATCATAGATCAAAGGCTTCCTTGGGCATGATGACTTGTGGTCTCCATAATCAAGCAAGAAACACTTTATCCACAATGTCACTTGCCCAAGATTGTACGGGCATGGTCGAAGTGTAGGATCCCAACAAGTAATTGTGGGATAGTTTGGATCATGAATGCTCTTTCAATTTTTGTCCTTGGCCAAGAACTTCATTTGAATGTTGTCTTGATTTCTATTTGGCCATGGGCAAAATACTTCAAGGTAGGCTAGTTGAAATTAAATCTCTTGAAATCCCCATGGCCTTCTTGATTACAAGGGTGATGTTGTTTCCACCCTTGACCTTCTTGTGAATGGTAGCCAATGGAGTTGTTGTTTGAAAGGAGGAATCCCCATGGGTCTTAGGGAAATAATTCTCCAAGTGTCCCATGTTGACATGGATTTTCACAAATCATGTGAATATCCATGGCTTGGGTCATCCAAACACTTCTCCATTGGCTTGATCTTCATGTTACTTCAATGGGAGGTGTAGTTCTGTAACTAGCATGCCCACCTTGTGTGGGGACCGGAATCCCGACCTCCAAGGATCTCATTGGGTGATGTCGTGCGATGCGACACCCAACAGTATACAAGAAAAATACGAGAACAATTTACAATACCAAGTATTTATTTAAAAGCACAATGGAATTTTTTAAAATACTAGCGGAAGGAAAGAGAACTATACATCATAGCTACGCTCTCAACACTAGCTATGCAAAAGCAAAGTCATCCATGTCCTGGATACTTCGCACTAGCAACACACAATTCACGACGACGTGTAGGGTTCCCACTCGGCTGTAAACCCTGGAGGGGGTGCAACCTCATCATCAAACCCGTCATCAGTCGTATAATCTGCAAAAACTCGTTAAGTGCAAACGTGAGCATAAGGCTCAACAAGACTAACCCGTCTCACTAGACATATGCAAGGGTGAATACTAAGCATAGGTAAGTAAAGCATAAGGACTCGCCTACAAGTGGATCCTTATAGTCATGTTTTAATCAGCACATGAGATTCTTCAGGCACGACACATCATAGACTCCACAATAAAACAAGAAACGCTTTGCCGATGATATGACGTGCACAAAGCACATAATTCTATTACAGGTAAAGTACGGGGAAACTGCAAACTTTCAATTGTACTATCTCTAAGCCAGACAAGGTTGTTCAAGCAATTTGTAAACCAATATATCATGTTCTCCTGACTTCTTCAGTATTTACTACGTCACGGCGCAGTGAACAAGTGGTACTATACCGCAAGAGACGGTGATTGCAATCAGGACATACCCGGAACAACACGAGACATACGCACTTTCGGAAATGCCAGCGAGTACTTTCAGCAGTACCTACATAACAATTCAGTACTAGTCGTATATGGCCACCTTTCACTAAACACTCGAATGTCGAACCGGTCGATCCGTCACGAGCAGGAGGTCACTGCGTGGGGCGTACACTGACGTGCCCACCAGCTGATTTACACCTTGCTGCCCGCAACCCACGCCTATATAATGGAATGGAATGCCTCGACGAACCAGTATCAAGCTACGTTAGTTTAATGGAGCCCATTCCTCCAGTATGTCACCAGTACAATTCAAGCTTGTCCAGCAGGACCGCACACGAAACGATCCTCAATCGACACAAGCAGGGCTACGCATGTGAGACCACGTCCAACTGCATCCTACCCACTGCTCGGTCTCAATTTCATATTCATAAACCATTTTCTTGTTCCAGATCCTCCGTTGTGATAAAATTCCTATCTCGCGAGTAGATTCCAACTACTCGACTTCTACCGAATTCCTATGAGCATAAGCATAGCAGTGTCTACTCAACGGGCCGTAGACCTACCCAAGACTCCATAGGATTTGTGGGCCATGCAAGTAGATGTCAAACACCTTAGATGTAATGCACAATCATTTGAAGACGTAACGTGAAATAAAACTGTATAACACTGTAAGGAACTTAAATGCAAATTGAGGCTTGCCTGAATGCGAGTCTGAGCCTATGTTAGTTTCTGGCAGCTGGACCTCCAAAGCTTCTGGCTGCTCCTCGATTTTAGCTACCACACGATATGCATATACTAGGTATAAATGATTTTGTGAATAATTAAATGCTTAAGGTGGTGTGAGCATATTAGGATAAAATAAGATAAATATCTTAATTGGCTTTGGGATTTTTCTCGTGGATACTAGAAACTATAGAGAAGCCTCTTGCAAAGAATAGGAGATGATCAAGGAAGTTTGTTGTTCTTTAAAAATTATGGTAATCAATAATCTTCTCTAATTTTTGGTTGAAATTTTCGAGACGTATCATGGCCACCAGAGGTTGTATCATGTAGAGGGGGTCTCACTGGTTCTAGGAAAATTTGTTTCACCATTTTCTAAGCTTCCTACAGGGAGAAACTGATTTTTCAAGTTTGGGTAAATTTCTGGAAATTGATTTTTCAAGGTCGGGAAGATTCCTGGGAGCACCAGGAGTATGATTTGGGGGACATTGCCGACAAAGCTAAGCTCGACGGCGAGGTACGGCTTTTCAACCGGCGGCCATGAAAACTCAAAATCTGACCCCATCTCTCGATGTCTTCCCTTCAATTTTTGTGAGGTGATGCGCTAGGAGATCTAGGAGATATTACCTTATTGTATTAACAAATCATCGTACGTAGAAACGGAATTTAACCGGTAATCTAGTGATATCGGTATGAACTGTTTTGGAGAAAACTTGATAGAAGGGAGCTAGGAAGCACGATAGTGGCTGAAACATCACAAGAAGCATCTAGGTACCTTTCGCACCTTATTGCTTCAAAGAGGGAGATGGAAACGTGCTTGAAGTGGTCTGTCCTCGTGGAATAGAAAGTTCCCCTAGCGGCTTTACCCGCGAGCGCCGAGGAAACTTCGAAATACCGCACATATAAGTAGGGAATCAAGCAAAACACTGGATGGGAAGGAAGAGCAACTAGTTAAGCCACCTTTTGCTGTTGGAAGCACCACGATTCCTTGTGTCATTGGGCCGGCGCGTCAGGAATGGCGGCGACGATGCGGTGCAGTGGCGGAAATGGAAAAACAGAGACGAGTGCGTCAGTGTGTGTCCACTTCGACCGGGGGAGGGTTTAAATAGCTCGGGGAGGAGTAGGAGGCACGCCATGAAGCAGGCAGACGAGCAGCTCCGTGGTGCCTTGCATGCGGCGTGGTGTCAAGCAGGGGAGCGCCGGAAAAACGGCGTGCAAAGCAGCACCGAGTTTGTCCCACTCACTGGTGGGTCCCACTACTCTTATCCCTACTCCTTCTCTGCAGACTTCAATTCTCTTACCAAACTTGGTCCAAAAATTCTAGATTTTTGTGGGGAGGCTCAAATAAATATCTAGAATTTGATTCTGCAATTGGATTTTGATTTGGAGCAAGTCCCAATTCAATTTCAAATTTGAATTTGAATTTGGATGGAATTCAATGGGGTCACTGCTTTAAATAGCAAATGAGTTCCAAAATTTTTGAAACTATGAGGATAAGTCAAGCAAGTAATGCCGACCATGATGGTGTGTTCAATTCTTGATTTTCAAATAAGTTTAACAACATTCAAAATTTGAATTCCTAATAGGGTCAGAATTTGCTAAGCGTCTCAAATAAAATAGCAAATGGAGTTCATAATTTATGAAACTTTGCAGGAAGTCTAATTGGAATATTAGTAAACCATAGAAAAATTTATGGCCTCTGAATTGAATAATTTTGACAGGGCCAAATATACAGTAATATATTCAATTTGCAATTAATTTGAATATATATTGGGTACTGCATATTAATTTGACCTAGGATCCTCCATTCAAATAATTCCAAACTTTGAAGAGAGGTCAAAAGAATTAATCTAAGTTTATGGGTGAAGTTCATTCCTCATGTTAATAAATTAAAGGATGAGTAGAAGAAATTATTTGATGAGATCAAGTTCATGTAACCCACCATAAGTTCATGTGCATAACCATGATGGATCTCCACTATGGTTGATAATAAACTTGTAGCTGAACTTTATATGAAGGAAAAAGTGGGATTTTACATTCCTCCCCCCTTAAAAGAATCTCGTCCCGAGATTACAAAAGGAAGGATAAATGGAAAATATCTAACGAACATATGACGTTAACATGTCCGGATAGTTGGTTCTAAGATATTCCTCGCTCTCCCACGTTGCTTCATCAGTGGTGTGGTTTCCCCACAAGACCTTGTAAAAATGTAAAGTGCGGTTTCTTGTGGTACGAGTCTTCTTATCGACTATCTGGGTTGGATGCTCGGAGTAAGTGAGATCTAGTTGGAGAGCATCCAAATCCTCCATACGGACTTCCGCTGGGGCCTTGAGACATTTTATCAATTGTGAAATATGAAACACATTGTGCACCCCTGACAGCGATGCTGGCAGCTCTAGCCGATAGGCTACAGGTCCGCATTGCTCACTTATTGTGAATGGTCCGATGAAACATGGTGCTAGCTTCCCTTTTACTCTGAAGCGATGAATCCCTTTCATTGGGGTTACACGAAGGTAAACATGATCCCCGATATCAAAGTGAAGGGGTCGATGTCGTTTGTTCGCATAGCTTTTCTGGCGAGACTGAGCAGCCTTGAGGTTGGCTTGAATAACTCGTACTTGATCTTCGGCTTCCTTTACCAAGTCTATACCATATGTTACTCGTTCACCGGATTCACACCAGTTCAAAGGTGTGCGGCACTTCCGGCCATAGAGAGCTTCATATGGTGCCATTTGGATGCTAGTCTGATAACCATTGTTGTATGAAAACTCCGCCAATGGTAGATGATCATCCCAATTCTTACCATGGTGGATGGCACAGGCGCAGAGCATATCCTCTAGCACTTGGTTTACTCGTTCCGTTTGACCATCAGTCTGTGGATGGTAAGCCGATCTTCGAATCAATTTGGTACCTAGAGATACGTGGAGGTGCTCCCAAAATCGAGCAACAACCAAGGTTCCACGATCTGATATGATAGTGTGGGGTACTCCGTGTAAGCATAAGATCCTGGCAATATACAGCTCTGCATATTGCCGTGCCACATACTTGACATTGACTGGAATAAAGTGAGCCGACTTGGTGAGTCAGTTGACTATCACCCAAATCGAGTCATGTTTGTGAAAAGTGAGAGGTAATCTAACAATGAAATCCATGATGATGTCCTCCCATTTCCAGGCAGGTATGCTTAACGGTTGTAGTTGTGCGGCTGCTTTCAGATGGTCGGCTTTCACTCGTCGACACGTATCACATTCGGATATATACTTCGCTATTTCCCTCTTCATCCGAGTCCACCAAATTTCGTCTTCAAGTCTTAGTACAATTTGTTACTCCCCGGATGAATAGAATATTTGGACAAATGAGCCTCGTCCAAAATTTTCTTCCGATGTTCCACATTGCGGGGTACCACAATGCGGTCTTTGAACCAGATGGTACCATCATCGTCACTTCGAAAACACTTCATTTCTCCCTTCTTCATTCGTTGGCGAATATGCGATATGCCCTTGTCCTCCTTCTGAGCCTCCACAATCTCCTCCCTTATGGTAGGAATGAGGGCTAGGTTGTAGAGCGCCCCGTACGTAACCGAGTAGAGACTCGGTTCTTCTTCCTCTATCAAGGTGATAGAAAGGTTATTTATATGGGGCTTGCGACTTAGCGCATCTGCGACTACATTTGCCTTTCCGAGATGGTAGTGGATTTCAATCTCATAGCCTTTGATTAACTCCAACCATCTTCGTTGTCTCATATTTAATTCTTTCTGGGTGAAGATGTACTTCAAGCTTTTGTGATCGGTGTAGAGATGTATTAGGTTGCCCCATAGATAGTGTCTCCACATCTTTAATGCTATTACCACGGCAGCGAGCTCAAGATCATGAGTCGGATAATGTTGCTCATGGTTTTGAAGCTGTCGTGATCCATAAGCGATCACCCTTCTGTCTTGCATTAATACGCAGCCCAGACCAATTCCAGATGCATCACAATAAACATCAAAGGATCTTGTGGTGTCTGTTTGGGCTAAGACTGGCGCTGTTGTGAGGTGTTTTACTAATGCTTGAAAACCTTCCTCAAATTCCTTTGTCCATGCATATTTCTTTCCTTTCCTTAGAAGTTCCGTCATTGGTTTAGCTATCTTGGAAAAGCTTGGGATGAACCTTCGGTAATATCCTGCTAAACCCAGGAAACTTCGAACTTCATGCACAGACTTAGGAGACTCCCATTTGAGCACTTGCTTAATCTTGCTTGGATCAACTGCAATTCCTTCGGCAGAGATGATGTGCCCTAGAAATGGCACTTGGTTGATCCAGAACTCACATTTGCTGAACTTAGCGTACAACTTGTGGTCCCGCAATCGCTGAAGCACGATGTGCAAATGTTGTGCATGTGCTTCTTCGGATTTTGAGTATACAAGGATGTCGTCGATGAAGACCATGACAAACTTGTTCAAATCCGGCATGAATACCTAATTCATGAGATACATGGAATGGGCTGGTGCGTTGGTTAATCCGAAGGACATGACAAGGTACTCATATAATCCATACCTCGTCGAGAATGCTGTCTTAGGTATATCCTCTGATCGAATCCTGATCTGATGATAACCATAGCGAAGATCCATCTTCGAACATACCCGAGCACCTACCAACTGATCGAACAGAATATCGATACGGGGTAGTGGATACTTGTTCTTGATCGTGACAACATTGAGTGGACGATAGTCCACACATTCTCAATGTTTTATCCTTCTTTTCCATGAATAATGCAGAACAACCCCAAGGTGACGAACTTGGACGAATGAAACCCTTGTCCAAAAGTTCCTTCAGCTGCTCTTTCAGTTCTACAAGTTCTTTAGGTGCCATCTTATACGGCTTTCTCGAGATTGGCACTGTTCCCGGTACAAGTTCAATCTTAAACTCGACATCTCTTTCTGGTGGCATACCAGGAAGATCTTCGGTAAAAATGTCCGGATACTCACATACTACTGGAATATCTTCGAGTTTACAGGCTTCGGTGTTATCAGCAGTTGGAGGCACATGGATATTACTCTCAAGAGCGAGAGTTTGGGGAGAGTGGAGCGGAGAATTTAGATATATCCTCTGAGGAATGTTGTCAATAATAGCACCGTTGTATTGCAACCATGCCATCCCTAAGATGACATCTAACTTATGATGCTCTAATATAATGAGAGAGATAGCGTATATGTTCCCACCCATATTAAGAGGTACCCTATGGACCATCTTATCTGCAACTACTTTTCCTCCCGGAGAACAAATCATATATGGGGTTTTTGTGGAACAGATAGGCAACTGGTATTGACTGATGTAAGAATTGCTAATAAAATTGTGGGAGGCACCAGAGTAAAATAGGATGACTACGGGATGATCAATGAGAGAGAACGTAGCCGTGAGTACGGGTGCGCCTTCCGGAACGTCCTCGATGGCGAGGTGGTGGACGTTGCTGGTTCTGGTGGCTGGCTTCTTGGGTTGGTTGCGAGGCTGGTTTGCCCCCCTGGTACGATGACTGTCCTCCGCTCTGCGGGAAGTCCTTGGAGAAGTGTCTCGTACGTCCACATGTATAACATGTGTACGGGGTCTGACCAGCACGAAATGGAGGACGAAATCCCGGTGCACGCGGAATCATCCCTTGTTGCTGTTGTGGGCGGAAGCCGATGTTTTTGAATGGGCGACCACGAAACATCGATGGTCGTGATGGCGGCTGCCACCTCTGGCTGGATGGTGATCGATACACCATGCTGTATTTCTGAGGAGTACCTCCTCCGCTGCCCTGCGGAGCACTCCTTTTCTTCTTGTCGGAGCACAACTCCTTAGTAGCGTCCTCCAGTACGATCGCGGCATTGATCATGTTGTTGAAGTTGCCTCTGTTGAACAAGGCAAGCTTGTCCTTCATCTTGGGGTTCAAACCCCGATAGAAGCATTCCCGCTTTCGATCTTCAGTATTCGCTTGGTCCTGAGCATATTGGGCCAAGTGGTTGAATATCTTGGAGTACTCGTAAGCACTCCTTCCTCCTCGTTTCAGATCCAAGAACTCTTGAAACTTCCTCCTCATAACACCGAGAGGTATGTGATAGGCACGGAACGCCTCCCGGAATTCCTCCCAGCTAGCGGCATAGCCGACTGGTTGTGCGGCAAGGTAATTCGCCCACCACGCACCAGCGGACCCTTGTAATTTTTGGGCCGCGAACAAGTCTTTTGATATTCGGTCACTCGTAGTAAACCGAACTTCCCTTTGACAGAACGGAGCCAGTTGTCCGCCTCCAATGGTTCTTTAGCCTCCACGAAGACCGGCAGGTGTGTTGACATAAATTCCGAGTATGAACTCGGAGAAAGCTGTCGTGGACCCGCATCTGGTCGCCCTCCTTGACGGGACGAATGTTGGACCAAAGTCCGTAGTAACTCTGTTTGCTCGTCGTGTGAGCCAAGCACTGCGGCGAGAACCTCCGCTTGACTTCTTGGAAGTTCAGGAGGTGGTGGTGGAGGAACTCGTTGCTGCTGTGTAGCAGCTGTCTCCTGGGTCGGAGATTCGTCCACACGACCACGACTGGATCCTCCCATTTCAGGTGTCGAGCGAGTACGCACCATTCTACATCCAAATGACTTAAAATCAGCACATGTTTTCTTTTCCATTATCCATTTTATCATTCAGTAGCGCGACTTATTGACAAGGAAATAAGTGCATAACATTCACATATATTGATAAAGCACAAACTTTATACAAGATATATTGTCTCATGACCAAGTTTACATTAGTGTACTCCAAAATGATAGACTCCCCCTACGGAAGTGCATATCTACCATACTTGGTCCCCATGAGATGTCATACACATCTTTTCATCTTAGACATAACCACTGGTATTCTTAATATAACACAAACATGGCCACAAAATGAACACGAGCAACTATTAAATTATATGTTGCCCCGTGACGGCATAAGTGCTGCCACATCCCACTCCAATACATCCTACTCAACGTACTCGAGTTCCTAGGGATCTTCTTCTTCTTCTTCTTCTTCTTCTTCATTCGAAGTTGGTGCCACAGGTGTGGTTGCGGGAGCAAGAGTTGCTACCTCACCCACCATTGATGATGTTGCGGCAACTAAAGATTTCACATCAGCCTGCAGAAAAAACATCCTCAAGTCTTCCAGTTCCTTCTGTGCATTTTTGCAACTGGCCTTCCAATCCTGAGTCTCCCCTCTGGATTGGTCCCTTTCTCGAGTCACCTCACTCAGCTGTTCATCCAACAGTTGCACCTCGAGTTGACTCGCTTCCAACGTGCTTTCCGCGTGTTGCGTTTTCATGCGAGCCTCCGATCGAGCTTGAACATCCCGGTGCCACCGATTCTCCCTTAAGTTTAGACGGCGATTTAGGGGAGCAACTGTGGCCCTAAGTGAGTCATTGGCCCCTTCAAAGTGATCTCCTCGAATCAGAGCCTGCTTCAGGTCACTCATCATTTTTCCAAGGCTAGCATGCTGATCAAGGCTTTCTTGACATGCAGATGCTGCATATGACGCCAAAATCATCTTGGGTACTTCTTCATTATGCCCATGTGCTGCAACCATCCGACTGGCCCACTCATCACCGGCTCTACCGTCGACCGGGAAGAGCGCGAATGGAGTGTCATCCATGGCACGGTAATGAAGTTTGCAAAACCTCATTACGGCAACACTTGCGGCATAACACCATGTGTCTTCCAATTGAATTACTTGCACTTGGATGGAGAAAGGGGCCCATCCAATATTCAATGGAGCAGCAGGCACATCGACATAAATGGTGCACTTTGTCACACCTCCGTCATCGATCTCCCTGCCCCAATAGTCCGGTATTTCACGATATCCAAATCGTTGAAGCATTGCTATCAACAAATCCGGAAAACCCTTCAGAAGAGTACACTTCGTGAACACCCATCCATTTGGTAAGTATACTATAGCATCAGCCATCTGTGAAAAAGATATTGGAACAATGAGAAGGTTTCCAACTCTCAAAATTTTTTAGAACTGGAGTTGCAATCACAGTCTGTTCCAGCTGATCTTCCTGTATAGATTGAAATTTTTTATACAGGAAACGTCAGAACCAGGTGTGGGGTTGAATACAAAAGTTGTAGTACACTTTACAACCTTTCCAGATTGTACTCATACAGCTCCAGGTGAGCTAGGGAATAGAATCTATACAGGTTTAAAGTTGACCCAATTTTTCTGGAAATTTTGACAGAACCTCCCCCGTATATGTGGTGATTTCCACAATTTATACAGGTATATCATGACAATATTTTGAGGTAATGACAAAATAAACATTGTATAAAATCAATTTAACAATCCGGTGGTAAAAGATTTCGGCCATGAAACATTTGTTACATAGGTATAGTGTGCTAATTCTAAACTATGTTCCAACTGTTCAAGTTCTGACATGCCACAACCAAGTTTGCAACCATAGGAATTTAACACAGCTATACCAAGAATACACCACGAAGTTGATAGAGGACTTTCTAAGATTTCCAGAAATATATGACTATGTCACTATTCTGGATGAAAAGCTAAAGCTACCTAAACTTGACAGATGAACTGACTGTTGTTCAACAGCAGCTCTGCAGTTCACTGTTTTGAGCTCGAAATTTGACTTGCCTCCAATTTGAATAACGAGAAACTCTAAATAACAAAAATGTAGATCTGCTCCTCCCCTTTTCATATATATATATCACAATAAGGCAGAAGATTTTTCTACAGTGAGTTATAGCAAAATTACCAAGACTGGTACAATGGTAGGGTTATCTGGAGTAATTTAAGCATACCCCAAATTTCAACAGATTATCAAGCTTTTCTGCCTTGATGGTCAACAGAAAAGTTGTAGAGGTCTTCGAGAATTTTTCATCCATATAGCATACCCCTATGTTTATTCCTAACTAACCAATATTACAACCTGGCGAAGTTGAGCAAACTTTAGCAAGAAATCAAGAATCTTGGTGCTAACCCAATGTCGAAACAAAACTCATTTTACGGAGTCCAAACCTACGAGCACCTGATAGTCAGACTCTCCAAAATATAATGCATCCATTTTTGTCGTTTGGGGATGGTCAAGTATCAAAGTTGATACCGACGGTACTACGTGCCTCACCAAAGAAAATTCTAACCGGTATTTCCGGATACGTTTTATAGGTGGTCCAAGTATCGTTCACTCGCAAACGTGTGCTACACGGGTCGCTACCGTAGTCAATGCTGCAAAAGACAAACAATCTCCTTTCACACCTTCACACCTCAAGGGCAGCATGGGGAAACACGACAGGCAGTCACAATAATATATACAAAAGTAATTGCATACGACTCTGGTGTGAGTCGCCCTCGAGCGATGTTATGTCTCGAGGTACATGGTTGTAATACGTTTATACAGCAAAGACTCCCATACGAACCAGCTTATACACGCTCGGGCATACGTGTTTCGCAACCTTCCATAGAAGATGAACGATTCTAGAGAGGCATACTATCGGGTTATACACCACCCAACGGGGGCTCCAACTAACTTTGAAGCACACTGCAGTACCGCGTGTCATAGGTTCTCAGAAATATAGAAAGCTTCAGAGACTCCTATTAACATTTCCGTGCTAAGCCACGGAAAGACTTCCATGCTACCTCTCGCATGGTGAGCTTACCGCAATTGATCCACTTATGGTGGCGTACCTTACCTCTTACCTGACGTCAGAGCGTCGTTACAGAATTAATAACATATAAGTTAGTTTACCACCTTTTATCTTATACTAGTAATACTCCTTATAAGGGCATATAGCTAATTCCTCACTCAAATCCTAATTTTTGAATATATGCTCTTTTCAAGTACACTGTTCCCAATGATGCTCTGATACCGGAATCCCGACCTCCAAGGATCTCATTGGGTGGTGTCGTGCGATGCGACACCCAACAATATACAAGAAAAAGACGAGAACAATTTACAATACCAAGTCTTTATTTAAAAGCACAGCGGAAGTTTTTAAAATACTAGCGGAAGGAAAGAGAACTATACATCATAGCTACGCTCTCAGCACTAGCTATGCAAAAGCAAAGTCATCCATGTCCTGGATACTTCGCACTAGCAACACACAATTCACGGCGGCGTGCAGGGTTGCCACTCGACTGTAAACCATGGAGGGGGTGCAGCCTCGTCATCAAACCCGTCATCAGTCGTATAATCTGTAAAAACTCGTTAACTGCAAACGTGAACATAAGGCTCAGTAAGACTAACCCGTCTCACTAGACATATGCAAGGGTGAATACTAAGCATAGGTAAGTAAAGCATAAGGACTCACCTACAAGTGGATCCTTATAGTCATGTTTTAATTAGCACATGACATTCTTCAGGCACGACACCTCATAGACTCCACAATCAAACAAGAAATGCTTTGCCGATGATATGACGTGCACAAAGCACATAATGCTATTACAGGTAAAGTATGGGGAAACTGTAAACTTTTAATTGTACTATCTCTAAGCCAAACAAGGTTGTCCAAGCAATTTGTAAACCAATATATCATATTCTCCTGACTTCTTTAGTATTTACTACGTCACGACGCAGTGAACAAGTGGTACTCTATTATCGCGAGGGACGGTGATTGCAATCAGGATATACCCGGAACAACACGACACATACGCACTTTCAGAAATGACAGCGAGTACTTTCAGCAGTACCTACATAACAATTCAATACTAGTCGTATATGGTCACCTTTCACTAAAAACTCGAATGTCGAACCGGTCGATCCGTCACGAGCAGGAGGTCACTGCGTGGGGCGTACATTGATGTGCCCACCAGCTGATTTACACCTTGCTGCCCTCAACCCACGCCTATAAAACAGAACGGAATGCCTCGACAAACCAGTATCAAGCTACGTCAGTTTACTGGAGCCCATTCCTCCAGTATGTCGCTGGTACAATTCAAGCTTGTCCAACAGGACCGCACACGAAACGGTCCTCAATCGACACAAGCAGGGCTATGCCCGTAAGACCACGTCCCACTGCATCCCACCCATTGCTCGGTCTCAATTTCATATTCATAAACCATTTTCTTATTCCAGATCCTCCCGTGTGATAAAATTCCTATCTCGCGAGTAGATTCCAACTACTCGACTTCTACCGAATTCCTATGAGCATAAGCACAATGTCTACTCAACGGGCCGTAGACCTACCCAAGACTTCATAGGATTTGTGGGCCATGCAAGTGGATGTCAAACACCTTAGACGTAATGCACAATCATCTGAAGACGTAATGTGAAATAAAACTGTATAACACTGTAAGGAACTTAAATGCAAACCGGGGCTTGCCTGAATGCGAGTCTGAGCCTATGTTAGTTTCTGGCAGCTGGACCTCCAGAGCTTCCGGCTGCTCCTCGATTTCAGCTACTACACGATATGCATATACTAGGTATAAATGATTTTGTGAATAATTAATATGCTTAAGGTGGTGTTAGTATATTAGGATAAAATAAGATAATTATCTTAATTGGCTTTGGGATTTTTATGGTGGATACTAGAAACTATAGAGAAGCCTCTTGCAAAGAACAGGAGATGATCAAGGAAGTTTGTTGTTCTTTAAAAATTATGGTAAGCAATAATATTATCTAATTTTTGGTTGAAATTTTAGAGACGTATCATGGCTACCAGGGGTTGTATCATGTAGAGGGGGTGTCACTGGTTCTAGTAAACTTTGTTTCACCATTTTCTAAGCTTCCTACAGGGAGAAACTTATTTTTCAAGTTTGGGTAAATTTCTGGAAATTGATTTCCCATTTTTCTCAATTTATGACTACATAGAGATTTGGACTATTGATCAACCCAGTATTTTAAGTCCAAAGAGCTTGAAACTTTTACTGGAGATCAAGCGTATTAACAGTAGTGTTCTGACCAAAATTGGAAATTTTCCAATTAACAGAACCGTGGGACTGAATTCTTTAAGCATTTTGCTTATCTGAATTATGGAGAAATTTCTATGGATTTTCATACAATTCCAATTGTACCACTGGATAGTATTCTTCATGCTGGTTCTAACAAAATTTATTTGGAAATTTTTGGATAACTCTACTGGAAGTTATGGATTTTCTAAGTTTGGATTGAATCTGGATTTATTTTTCTATTGGAAAATTCAAATAAAGGGGCCGGTCCCACTTCATTTGAATCGGACCAATCAGAACGAAGCCACACCGGGAGCTACGGGATTAACCCGCGCTGCCACACCGGATCCTTTTCCACAACTGATCCCACGCGAGAGGGGTGTCATTGACAGGTGGGACCCGCACCTTCATCTACCTCTCGACGCGACGGCGCCTCTCGCCGGAACTGCGGCGGTGCTTTGCCGGACTTAGGTGCATCGACCTCCTTTCGGCCTCGCCTTGACCGCTCAACCATAAAATCGACCGAGCAAGCCGATGGAGGTGTCCAATCACGTCGGCGATGGCCAGAGACGGCGGCGCGACGGTGACGATGGAGCTAGGGTTTCGGCCTTCGTCGGAAATGCTCGGAAATGGCTCAATAGGCTCGGGAAAAGGTCGGGAAGGTTCCTGGGAGCACCAGGAGTATGATTTGGGGGTCAGATTGGGGGGACATCACCGGCAAAGCTAAGATCGACGGCGAGGTACGGCTTTTCAACCAGCGGCCACGAAAACTCAAAATCCGACCCCGTCTCTCGATGTCTTCCCTTCAATTTTTGTGAGGTGATGCGCCAGGAGATCTAGGAGATATTACCTTATTGGATTGACAAATCATCGTACGTAGAAACGGAATTTAACCGGTAATCTAGTGATATGGGTATGAACTGTTTTGGGGGAAACTTGATATAAGGGAGCTAGGAAGCATGATAGTGGCTGAAACTTCACAAGAAGCATCTAGGTACCTTTGCACACCTTATTGCTTCAAAGAGGGAGATGGAAACGTGCTTGAAGTGGTCTATCCTCGTGGAACAGAAAGTTCCCCTAGCGGCTTTACCCGCGAGCGCTGAGGAAACTTCGAAATACCGCACATATAAGCAGGGAATCAAACAAAAGACTGGATGGGAAGGAAGAGCAACTAGTTAAGACACCTTTTGCTGTTCGAAGCACTGTGATTTCTTGCGTTGTTGGGCCGACGCGTCAGGAACGGCGGCGGCAATGCGGTGCAGTGGCGGAAATGGAAAAACAGAGGCGAGTGCGTCGGTGTGTGTCCACTTCGACCGGGGGAGGGTTTAAATAGCTCAGGGAGGAGTAGGAGGCACGCCATGGAGCAGGCAGACGAGCAGTTCCGTGGTGCCTTGCATGCGGCGCGGTGTCGAGCAGGGGAGCGCCGGAAAAACTGGCGTGCAGAGCAGCACCGAGTTTGTCCCACTGACTGGTGGGTCCCACTACTCTTATCCCTGCCCCTTCTCTGCAGACTTCAATTCCTTTACCAAACTTGGTCCAAAAATTCTATATTTTTGTCGGGAGGCTCAAGTAAATATCATGAATTTGATTCTTCAATTGGATTACGATTTGGAGCAAGTCCCAATTCAATTTCAAATTTGAATTTGAATTGGATGGAATTCAATGGGGTCACTGATTTAAATAGCAAATGAGTTCCAAAATTTTTGAAACTATGAGGATAAGTGAAGCAAGTAATGCTGACCATGATGGTGTGTTCAATTCTTGATGTTCAAATAAGTTGAACAGCATTCAAAATTTGAATTCCTAATAGGGTCAGAATTTGCTAAGCGTCTCAAATAAAATAGCAAATGGAGTTCATAATTTATGAAACTTTGCAGGAAGTATAATTGGAATATTAGTAAACCATAGAAAAATTTATGGCCTCTGAATTGAATAATTTTGACAGGGCCAAATATACAGTAGTATATTCAATTTGCAATTAATTTGAATATATATTGGATACTGTATATTAATTTGATCTAGGATCCTTCATTCAAATAATTCCAAACTTTGAAGAGAGGTCAAAAGAATTAATCTAAGTTTATGGGTGAAGTTCATTCCTCATGTTAATAAATTAAAGCATGAGTAGAAGAAATTATTTGATGAGATCAAGTTCATGTAGCCCACCATAAGTTCATGTGCATAACCATAACGGATCTCCACTATGGATGATAATAAACTTGTAGCTGAACTTTATATGAAGGAAAAAGTGGGATTTTACACCCTGTTAAGTGGTGTGCATGCCAAGCTAAGGGAAATAGAGCATTCTTCAATCCACCCCTTGATTGGAGACCATCTTCTCATCCATGATGAATGAGAATATGGCTCCTGATGAATTAGAATATGTCTCCTTCAGCTTCAGCATGAATGTAATTATGGATTGGTGGAGCCAACCCATGACATGAGTGTTGGATGAAGAGCCAACTATCCACCCCATGATGGAGGCAAACCAAGAAGAACTTTTGGAGCCTCCTCAAGCTTGGGAATGGATGTCTTTGGCTTTTGCCGGAAGCTAAAATTCTTCCGTGAAGGTAAATAGTGTTGCCTAGCGGACATTTGTTGAGGTACGGCTTGAATCATCTTGCAGTTGAGGACTTGCGTCCTTGTTGGCCATCCCATAAAATGGGTTATCCAACACTACCCTATTTTCACACAAAAGGAGAAAACAAGCAAGGGTAATCCTGTCTAATAACTATTAGTACCTATACCTTAACCACAAGTGATAATTATCCTTCACTTTCTTTGCCATCCCAGACAATGGCGCCATAAATGCTTGTTGGTATTTATTAACACCACAGTTCATCACCGGGAAGAGATGAGATCCGCAAGTGCATGGAAGATACCATTGTAGCATTTCATCTATGAGAATTCACAAGAGTATCATATTTATCCCAAAGGGAGGCAGTGGAGTAAAGTAAACACTACTCTTATGATCAAGCTATGGGCACTAAGCAATTATCAAGACACGGGTAAGTTGGTAATATGGGTAGTTTGACACACACCTAAGCAATCTATTCTAAAGGGGTAAATGGATCCTAATGGAGTTTAGTCTAAGAGTTGGTGAGTTGCTCCTATAATGCTTCTAATATACATATACATAGTGTAAGTTAGATACTAATGAGCATGTCAATGGTGAATCCTTATGCTAAGATGTTCAACACATCAGGCATGAGTTTATCCATAGCAATAACAGGATGACTCCCGCCAAGAGTCTGTGGCATAGCCAAACTACTTACTGCATACCTCGTCAATCTGTGGGTCTACGAGACATTCAACGCTACTTAACTATCCTAGCATCATGCTAGCATACTAAGTAAATTCCTTAGGAGTTGCAACAAAAGCCATCCTAAAGCAATGGACTAAATCATCATTGAAACCAATGTTGAATCATAGCATAGTTATTCATATTAACACAATCATATCAGAACTACTTAGACTATAGTGGGGGTTTATAGTGTTTATGATGACAGTATAATGACAATAAGGCATGATCATAAAGACTATCCCTACCACATACAAGGAATCCACAATCAAACAAGAAATGCTTCATCCAAGCATATGTATAAATGAAGACTAAAGATAATATCTTTATTATGCATAAAGTCACAAATACAAGAAGGAATACATGTTCCATACCTTTCCCAATTTGGATGTGGGAAGAGAGACTCCCTCTACTCCTATCCCAATTAAGATTTGGGACTAGAGACTCTCCTCTTTACAGCCTAACTCCTTTAGGGACTAATAAAAGTAGTGTATACAATAGAATGATGCTCAAGTGTTGTGTGTTGAAGTGAGAGGTAGGAGGTCCTATTTATAGCTGAAGAAGGGTCCGTTCCTGCCATCAAAAGCGCGTGAATTAGTCATAATTATCAGGGCACCACAAGTGAGTGACATGTGGAAGTTGACCACGTTTGGCATGAAGAACAAGTGAAAGTGCATCTAGGCATCCCCGTGGGTTTTGGTTGATTTATGACGATAATTAAGTGACTAATGAGCTGAGTTGATCTTAAGCACAGGTGTGACGATTGAAATGAGACAAAATCCCTCAAAAAGGAAATGGTTGAAACGGGCGTCGAAGACTCAAGCATAAAAATTAGGATTTCTATTGTGTTGATTTTAGACTAGCCATATCTGTGTGAGGGTGTGTGTATAAAGTGTAATGAGATCATTGAAGAGGGCTCAAAGTGGTGGTTGAGAGAAAAATCTAAGTGAGAAGCCTTTGTGAGAAAATCCCCAGGAGACCGGACCAGTCCGGGTTGGCCAGATTAGTCCGTTTTGGGACAGACTAAAGGTCTATGTTCCAGTTCGGACTTGTCCGTTTGGGTATGGACTAGTCCGTTATGCCCTGGTTTGAGATAAAGAAGCTAAGTCCTGGGAGGCCGAACTTGTCCGCCTCAGGGGCCGGACTAGTCCGGACGCCCCCAGAGTAGTCCGTTTTCAGCCGAACTAAACCTTCCTGTTCCACTTCAGACTAGTCCATTTTTGGTTGAACTAGTCTGGGTTGCCATGACCGTTTGAAATTCAAACGTTTGGCGGGGACGTCACCTCTTTTGTCGAGGTGTGACATTGAGTTGTCAGTGGTCCCAAGGGGTTGGACTGGTCCGTGGTCAGGGACTTGACTAGTCCGTACTTTGGTGGTTGTAACGGTTAGTTGTCGGGACCTCTATAAAAAGGGGACCCCCGACTCCCATTTGAGACATCTGGAACCCTAGTGCCGCCACAACCATCTTTGAGCCTTCAAAAGCCTTCTACTCTGCCTACTTGCCCTCTAAGACCATATCTTGAGAAGATTAGGGTTTGGGATGGAGAGTTAAGGAAGATCATCGTGCTTTGGCTCTCGGTTTGATCTCTTGCACTTGGTGTTGTGTTTTGTGGCTTGTGTGAGTTGAGCTTCGTGTGATCCTTGCTGCATTCATTTGCGGGAGCCTCAACTTCCTAGCAGCCCCCAAAACTCGGTGATTACCCTTTGTGATAGTGGAAACCAAGTCAGCCATTTGTGATGGCTTGGTGAGAAGAGGTTCAAGTGAGACCCGGTCGTTGTGTGGACTTGTCAACGTGGATGTAGGCTTCTTTGTGGAGCTGAACCATGAGATAAATCATGTCTCTCTTCTCGCTTTACTTTTTGGTATTCACTAGAATTGCTTTAGGGTTCATATCATTCTTCGCATTGTTCTTCATTGAAATCTTGCAACCTAATTGTTTACACTTGTTAATCTAAGTTGTATTAGGTTGCTAGATCTTGCATCTATCTTTCATCGACTTAAATTCCGCAGATAACTTGTAAAAATAAAGTTTAGGTTCTCACCACATGCTGAGCGGACTAGTCCGACCCATACCAGACTAGTCCGACCTTGGAGTTTTAATCTCGTTTGATTAAGTAATTTTAGGTCATATTGCCTATTCACCCCCTAGGCAACTTTCAATTGGTATCAGAGCTGGTCTCTCCACCCAGAGTCTAACCACTCAGAGAGAAGATGTCCGGAACGGGTGAAAATGAGACTCCAATGGTTGTTGACGAAGATTACAAGACGAAGAACATCGATGTGCTCCAAGATGATCCAAATGACGATGAGGAAGTGCGCCTACTCAAGGCGCGACTTCGTGAGAAGCAAGGTCATCTAAAGAAGGAGGACAAGTCCCAAGAAAAGGTGGCAACAATAGCCATGGAGAGACCAACTAAGAAAAACAAGCTCCTCTCTAACTCGGAGGACTCAAGACCAAAATGCCTCATGGCCAAGGAGAGAAGAAGGAAGATTAAATATAAACCATCTCCTTCAATTTCTTCACATGATGATTTTGATAGTGGTAGTGAAAATGAAGACATGCTAAAGGGTATGAGTAAGAGTACATTGAAAAGATTGGAGATATTGTCGGATGAGAGATTTGAGAAGGAAGAGCTCATCAATCGGCAAGAGGACATGCTCATCCATAAAAAGGAGAGATGACAATAATTTGAGGAGCTCTTGGAGCTTAAAAGAGAAATAAGCAATGCACTTGAGCGTGAACTCGCTTTGAGCAAGGAAACTTGCTCAAATTTTGAGAAGACTACAGTTGTGTTTAAGGATGAACTTGTTAGTTTGACAAAAGTTAACAAGACTCTTGAAACACAAGTGGAGTCTCTCAATGTCAATGCATCTTCTTCCTCTAAAAACTCATCTTCCACAAATGTGAAATCCGGAACACCTCAAGCTTGTAAATGCTCTAACTTGATCCTAAAACTAAAAGATGAGCTTAAAGTGGCACAAAACAAGCAAGCACCGAAAGGTGACATCTTTGACAAGGAGAAGATGGCATATGCACGTAGTGTATATACCAACACAAGACATCACCTAGTCAAGGATGGTCTTGGCTTTTCTAGGGAGAAGAGGAAAAACGCCAAAACTCACAAAATGGCAAAGACTTGATTGTTTTTGTCAATGGAGGTTCATATAACAATGACAAAGGAAAGAACATTGCTACTTCACATGGCATTCCTAAAAAGAAACCTCATCCATTGTTTTATGATTTTGATGCTTCATATGTTTTGTTAAAGAACAAGTTTGGAATGCCTTATGCTAGGTATGTTGGATCAAACCGCAAGAGTCCAAAACTTTGCGTGTGGGTGCCCAAGTGCCTCTTGACTAATATCAAATGACCCAACACCGCTTGGGTACCTAAAGCCAAGGCTTAACTCTATTTTGTAGGCATACTCCTTCGGTGGAACCAAGTGGGTTCTTGATAGTGGATGCACAAATTATATGACCAGAGAGAGGAAGATGTTTGTGAAGTCTGAGGAAAATGAAGATCCAAGTGAGGGAATTCACTTTGGGGACAATAGCCAAGGGAAAATTCTTGGCACCGGTAACTCATACTCTTTATAATGTTTTAAATGTCGATTCACTTGATTATAAACTATTGTCCATATCAGAACTATGTGACAAAGGTTATAATTGTCTTTTCACTAATGAGGGTGTGACTGTCACAAGAAGAAGCAATGACTCATTTGCTTTTTAGGGTTTCCTTAAGGGAAAGCTCTATTTTGTGGATTTGTCCACGGATAAAGCCCAACTTGAAACATGCTTAATTGCAAAAACCAACATAGGATGGCTTTGGCATAGAAGACTAGCCCATGTTGGGATGAGGAATTTGCAAAAACTTCTTAAGGGCGAGCACATCCGTGGTTTAAAGAATGTTGTGTTTGAAGAGAATAGGCCATGTAGTGCTTGTCAAGCTGAAAAGCAAGTTGGAGCTTGTCAAAGGGTCAATGCGACACTTCCCCCGGATCTGCTAAGGAGCAGCCCGTGGAGGTTCTTGTTCGACGGGGCTTAGGCCTCAAACTAGTTTTCTAGCGGAAGAGTATGAGACAGTCGAGTTTTTATGTGGTTCGGGCCGCAAGGAGCATAACAGCCTACTCCATGGTGGATTGTATTAATTGGTGAGTGTGTATGCGAGTGTGTGTGTATCGGAGATTCTGAGTCTTGTACTTGTAGCGATGCCGGTCCAAGCCTTTTATAACCAAGACCGGACGCCTTACAAGTGGGGTCCCAAGGCTCGACAGGTGGTCCCGGGGTGATCTTATCCTAAATATCTAAGGCTTCTTCTGTAAGCTTGCTCTGACTGCGGACATGAGGACTCGCCGTCTTGCCGCCCAGGTTGTTAGTAGCCCACACGCCGTTGCTGACATTGGCCGGGAATGTCCCATCCAACTGTCTCTGGCACCATAAGCTACCCTCTTGGCGGAGTTGGATAGGCCTGTGACGCCTTCACTGTGATGCGGTTAGTCGTAGTGGTACCTGACATTAGGCGTGTGCTGTGCCATGCGTCTGGGGAAGCCGTGTATCTTCAAGGCTTGATGGAGACAAGGCGTACAACCCTCTTAACTTCTCCACTATCTGCTAAGGGCAAGTGGATTGATCAGGCGGTCGCTAGGGAGCTCTCCGCTATGGTGGAGGCCACACCCGTCTTGCGGGCCACATGGCGGCTTGGGAGCTCACCTCCGTGGGGGAGGCCATGCCTCACCCCGCGGGCCACGTGGCAGCTCGGGTGCTCACCTCCGCTGGGGAGATCGGGTCTTAACTTCGTGGGCCACGTGGCAGCTTGGGAGCTCACCTTTGCAGAGGAGGTCGAGTCCCGTCCTGCTGGACACGTCACTGCCTGGGAGCTTGTCATTGAGGTGGAGCTAAGATCCCCCTTTTGGATGTCTCGTGGGCACCCCGGACTTCCCATATGAGGCCGGTGGGTCCGGATTTCATTGAAAACGTGGCGCCCTCGGACCTTATCCCTACTGGGAGGCGAGGTACCTAGGCGGCTCTAGCTTGTGCGCAAGGGTATCCGGTATGTCGGGTACCGACAGTGGCCCATGGGTCCACCTTGGAGTGAGGCGACGAGCCCGAGGGTGGGGCCTTATCCTGCTTTCCCACGCGGTCTTTTAATTTTGTCTTGATCAGTCGAAGCGGTGCATTCTTCTGCTGCTGTGACCATGCGTCCCTCTCTAGTTGAGGGGTTGTGGCAACGAGATCTTTGCTTGCTGTGACATTATCGCAACGGTTCCCTAGGCGCCTGCTGCACTTCTGCTGCTTTCACTTCTGTCCTTATGGGAACCGCCGGGTTGCCTTCTCTAGCGGGGAACTGCTCGGGCCGGCTTTTCTGATGGGGGACCTGGGCCCGGTTGTCATGGACGCCGTGGTACGAGCCATTTCTTTAGAGCCTGCTCAAATTTGCATGGTGCACCCAAACGCCAGTAGGGTACTTTAAAAAGGTACCTTTGTGGGCAATGGAGTTTCCTTTCTTCCGCACGTCCCAAGCATTCGAGCCTTCGACTCCCTCCTTGTGTGTCTGCCCATCCTTGAGGTTCTCAACCCCATGCTCCAATGGACTCAACTCTGCCTCCTTCCGGATAGAGGATGTCCACCCGTGAGGCGGCTTTTCAGCTGGAAGGACAAGGAACAACGGGATCTGATCCATCCCGGCTACTTGCCACTGGAGTTGGGGGAGAAGGAGATCGCCTTCTTCCAAGCATACGCATACTCTGGGTTCGTCCCTCCTATTTCCTCCTTCCTGGTGACACTCCTGGAAGTCCTTGGGCTCCAGCTTCATCACCGGTCGCCAATCTCTCTGCTGGTGGCGTCGGTGTTCTCGCATTTCTGCGAGATGTTCGTCGGGGTGTGCCCATGCGTGTCGGTGTTCCGACAGTTCTTCGTGCTGAGGCGGACCGAGAAGAAGAACAAAGCCAACTTCCTCAGCGACTTTTGCTTCCAGCATCGGGCCAACAACCCCTTTAATTACATTACTCCACTCTCCCCGGCGAAGTGGCCCCGCTGGAGGAGCTACTGGGTTGTCGTATATGCCGACGCCCACAATCGCATGGTCCTGCCCACCGGCTGGCCAGCGATTAGGAAGGTGGCTTGGGAGGAACACCCGAAGCTTGAGGCGGCGTACACGCTGGTGATGGAGAGGATTCGATTCCTGGCGGACCACGACCTGTCAGAGCTGTCAGTGATGGCCAACTTTGTCCGTCGCTGTCTGGCCCCTCTCCAGCACCATTGCCGCCCTACATGGCTCTACTTCGGGCTCCAAGATGGTACCAGGTTGCTGAGGGGTCACAACACGGAGATGACCCCACAGGAGGTCTTTGAAGCAATGTCCAAGGCGTGCGACGATCTGCTATCGGACGATGTCTTCAACCTTCCCTAGGCTTGCCCACCGCTTTGCACGGATCGGGACCTTCAGACGAAGGTTCTGAAGGAGATGCCCAACTTGGACACGATTTTTCTTGCGCCGCATTAGGTTGGCGATTAGAGCCGGGGCCTCACCATCATCAACTCTTCAGAGGAGTCCAGACCTTCTTCAGGCTCCGAAGCCTCCAAGGCGGAGGAGGCACCTGCTACTCAGGGGAAGGGCAAGGCGCTGGACCCCGACGTAGGTAAGGGTAAGGCCCTTGTAGTCGAGGTTGTGAAGGAGAAACGCCCTCGGTTGCAACCAAGGGCGCCGCCGCAGGTGGCCTTCGCTCCAAGTCAGCGTCCACTGGCGCGACCCTCTTCAATACCTGGTGTCGGCGATTCTTGGGGGGGAAGTTCGGTCCGTCAAGCGGCGGCTCCACCGTCATCGATGGTCGGCACGTCATCCAACATCCTTGTCACCTGGGCGGTCCAAAGTGCCATAGGGGACTCCGACAGCATCACACCTATGGAGGCTCAGGCAAAAAAGCCTCGAGCCGACGTCGTCGACAGCTCGGGAGGTGGCTCTATTGGGGTTGGTGGAAGCACACTGGTGCAGTGTGGTGCACTGCTGGTGGTTTTGGGGGAGGCCTTGCCAGGATGGCATCGCCTGCTACGCCATCACCAGGGCCCGCAGCTTCAAGGCCGCCAAAAGTGGAGGCTCACTGGAGCTTCCGGGGACATCGACAAGGCATTCTTGCCAACGCTTGCTCTATTATCTCACCTGCCTATGTTAATTGGTCAGGGCTTGATCTTTATTTGCAGGGTTATGTTAGCTGTTGTGAGGACCTTACTGCCGGGGGTAGTGCCCGGAAGTGCTTTGAAGGAGGCCGAGGATGCTACGACTGTGTTGGCGGGGCAGCCTGCCAAGCTTGTTCAGGGGAGTACTGCTCCGACGTCTGTGCCCAGCGTGGGTAGTGAAGCATCTCCGGTTGCATCTCCAGTTGTCGCGCCGGAGGCACCTTCAGCCGTCGTGGCAGAGGCACCTCCGACCATCGTGGCAAAGGCCATGTCAGAGCCGACACTGGGGGCTGGGGGTCTGACCTCCACTACTGCTGCTTCAGCGGGCGACTCTCTGAGCGATGGTGGCCCTGCTGTGTCAGGTGGCACCGCAACTCCTGCTCAGACTCCTGAGCAAGATCCCTTGTGCTGGTGGCCTCGCCTTCACCGCTACGAGATGATGGGGTCCCCGAGATGATCACGGGACGGCCTTCTCTGACTTTGGCGCAGCCAGAGCGGCTTGCTGACATCATGGACTTGATGCAATCCAGAATCCTTCAGGTGCAATCCAACCTCCACCGGGCGCAAGAGGCTCTTGCCGTGGAGTGGGAGAAGCTGCGTGCCGAGGGCGAGCGCCTTTGAGGTTGGGAGTGTCTCCTGAGCTCCAGGATCACCGAGGCGAAGGCGAAGTACCAGAAGGAGAGGAAGGAACTCGAGGTGAGGCACCGCTTGGTGAGGGCCTTAGACGCCTTGACCAAAAAGATTCTGGCCGACGCCAAGGCAGCCAACGACGCTGCTGATGCCCACCTACACGCTCTTGCTGCCGGTCGAGAGGCCCGGAGTCGCCAAGAAGCCGCGGTTGCCAAGTGGGAGACTGCTGTCGCCGAACAAGAGGTGGCAGCGCAGACAATGACAGTGCGGGCTGAGGCCGATCGAGATAGACTGCTGTCCCACCTCGGAGACCTTGAGCTTCGGGTGAGAAATTTGGTGCGGGATCGGGCACAACACCTAGCTAAGCGTCAGGAACTCCTCCTTCACGATCTTGACGTTCAAGCCCGAGAGCAGGCAACAGAGCACTGCGGCCGAGAGCTTGATCTGCGGGAGCATCAACTGGCTCAGCGTTTGGAAGCCGAGGGTAGGGCGGCGGCAGACATGGTGGCATCCCATGTCTTGGTGTGCTACTGGAGCCGGTACCCTGATCTGCCACTGGAGCCAGTTTTTGAAGGCTCTGTTGAGGAATGCGAGACGACAACAGCGGCGGAGGTTAAGGAAGCCGCCAAACATGTCGTAGAGCAGTTCAGTCGGGGCTGAGGCTGGTAGCTTGTTTTTTGTATTCGGGGTTCACCCTCCCTTGTAAAGAATTCCTTAATAAATTCGAATTTGTGTTTGGCTTCTTGCATTGTCTCTGTGCTTCTCAACTGTTGCTCTAAGTCCTTAGCTACGTAAGGATCTGCAGAACCTTTGTTGAGCTTGTTGGCTTCTTAGGACCAACAGTTTGCACATTTGACATGGCCGAAGTGTCGTCCGTTGATTTTCTGCATGTGGATCCCCTTAGAGGCCCCTTGGTAGATGTGGTTAGTTGGCTAAGCACATCTACCACTTGATCACAGAATTTCTTGAACTGGCCCCCAGTGGAGTGGGGGAGTTTGGATTGTCATAGCACCACCATTTGCTAGAGTTGGATGCTTCGGCGTCGTCCACCATCATCGCAGATTTGTCGATGATAGGCCCCTTGGGAGGTGCCGGAGCTGGAGGCTCTGGCGTCGTCCACCATTGTTGTGGAGTCGTTGACGGTAGGCCCCTTGGAGGTGCCAGAGCTGGATGCTCCGACGTCGTCCACCATCATCGTAGAGTCGTCGACGGCAAGCCCCTTGAGAGGTGCCGGAGCTAGGTGCTCTGGCGTCGTCCACCATCTTCATGTAGACATCGACGGTAGGCCCCTTGGCCGATGTCAGAGCTGGATGCTCCGGCGTCGTCCACCATCGTTGTAGAGTTGTTGACGGCAGGCCCATGGTTTACAGGCTATCGCAAGGGAACCTTGTTAGCAACAAGAGCGGGGCAGGAGAGTTTACTCACTTATCCACGCTTGGTACTATCGTTGACTTTTTTGGATGTTGACGGCAGGCCCCTTGGGAGGTGCCAGAACTGGATGCTCTGGTGCCGCCCACCGTCATCATGGAGACGTCGGCAGCATGGCCCTTTGGAGGTGCCGGAGCTGGATGCTCCGACGTCGTCCACCATCGTTGTTGAGACGTCGACGGCAGGCCCCATGGGAGGTGCTGGAGCTGGATGCTCCGACTTCATCCACCATCATCATGGAGACGTCGACGACAGGAACCTTGGGAGGTGCCGAAGCTAGATGCTCTGGTGTCGTCCACTATCGTCGTGGAGACGTCGGCGGCAGGCCCCTTGGGAGGTGCCGGAGCTGAATGCTGCGGCGTCGTCCACCATCGTCATGGAGACGTCGAAGGCAGGCCTTGGTTTACAGGCTATCGCAAGGGAACCTTGTTAGCAACAAGAGCAGGGCAGGAGAGCTTACTCACTTATCCGTGCTTGGTGCTGTAGTTAATGTTCTGGAACGTTGGCGGCATGCCCCTTGGGAGGTGTCAGAGCTGGATGCTCCAGCGTCGTCCACCATCATCGTCAAGATGTCGATGGCAGGCCCCTTGGGAGGTGCTGGAGTTGGATGCTACGGCATCGTCCACCATCATCGTGGAGACGTTGACGGTAGGCCCCTTGGGAGGTGCCAGAGATGGATGCTCCGGCGTCGTCGACCATCGTCGTGGAGACATCGGCGGCAGGCCCCTTGGGAGGTGCCCAAGATGGATGCTTCGACGTCGTCCACCATCATCAGGGAGACGTCAATGGCAGGCCCCTGGTTTACAGGCTATCGCAAGGGAACCCTGTTAGCAATAAGAGTGGGGAGGAGAGTTTACTCACTTATCCGTGCTTGGTGCTGTCTTTGACGTTTTGTGACGTCGACGGCAGACCCCTTGTGAGGTGCCGGAGCTAGATGCTCCGGCGTCGTCCACCATCGTCGTAGAGTCGTCGTCGGCAGGCTCCTTGGGAGGTGTCGGGGCAGGCTGTTCTGCACATATGATAGAAGCAAGATGGACTAGTTTGCTCGTTGAGTTACCTGTAGCTCTCCTTTAGCTCTGTCATGCGTTACTGTCCTGGGCTGATTCGCGGGGCCTGGGTAATTCAGTGTGTTGGTGCTCTGGGGCCCGGCTCCTGTCATCCTCAGGGTGCGAGCTTTCCGCCTCTCAGTACTTGGCTGTAGTGCTGGGAGGCAGGGTGTGCATGCTTAGGGTACAATACTAGGCTAAGCAGTTTACACCCCCTGGACTTCCTGCTCAGCACATGCCTTTCCTGGGAAACCTTATGGCGTCACATGGCCCTAATGACGAGAGGGGCCAGAAGAATCCCTCATACACCGCAGGTACCTCAAGCAGACCCACCTGCATTAGGACTGCATGACTCCTGCATGGGTGAGTTATAGAGCGTACAATTGCGCATATAAAATAATACGCAATAAACGATTCTTAGTGTGGCATGTTCATAAACTTGATGCGTAAGTAAGTGGACAAAGTTTTTTAAGAAGCCTTTAAGTAAAACTGTGAATTTTTGATAGGAGTTCATAGGGGGAGACATGCTTTTACAAAAGAGGGCAACGGCTTGCCTTCGGATGATGAGGGAGGTAGGGTGCACAGGCTTTAGAGTCCAAAACCAAGCTAAGCCGGCTGCACACTTTGGTCCTGACCCTCCCAGTGCTTGGTTGTTCTTAGTACTGCTCCTAAGCCCTATGAAATCCTTTACACGGTCCTACTAAGACTAGTATTTACAATAGGGGTGCCCAGAGATCCATGTGTAGCTACGATGGTTGGTGGGCAACCTTGCTATCAATAGCTACTTAGAGGGGCTATGAGCGAGCATCCCTATTTCCTGCCTTGACCGCCCATCTTTCTAGTGGTCTGAGCAGAGTCGGGATTGGGCTTGGCAGCTTTGGCGGAGGTGTCGATGCTGCCGGAAGGCTGCAACTGAGGTGCGGCGGGTGCTCTACGCTTTCGTGTGCTCGGCGGAGGTCAACTTGATCCATCGCCGATCGGACTGGTGCTGGGTCTGCCGTGAGTGCTTGCAGCTGCTCTAAGTCTAACACTACAGCGGTGCAATCTCCTCAGATCCTGAGGACACCGGAGGGGGTTGGCATCTTTAGGATGATGTAGCTGTAGTGGGCTACGACCATGAACTGGTACAGGGCAGGCCTGCCGATGATGGCGTTGAAGGGGAGGCTGACATCGGCAGCGTCAAAGAGGATGTTCTCTCTCCTATAGTTGTCAGGTGTCCCGAAGGTCACCCGGAAGTGGATGTTGCCATACAGGATGATTCTCCCAGGTCCCACTCCAAAAAATGGGCTTTAGGGGGCCAGCTTGGACAATAGGATCTGCAGCTGTTCGAAGGCTGCACAGCTGAGGAGGTTGAGGCTGCTCCCGCCATATATCAAGACGTAGTGGAGCTTGTCGTTGGCTATGGTGGGGGAGACTAGGAGAGGTAGGACCCCTGCCCCGACCATGTTAGTGGGGCAGTCAGAGGCGTAAAACCTGATCGGCGTCTCCTTCCAGCAGTGGTGCTGCGCCGGAGTGGGTACAAGGGATATCGAAGCCACCACACGACGAAGGGTCTTGACCGCGTTCTAGGATGCGGGATCCCAAGACCCTCCGAAGATGACGTGGAGGGTCTTGCGACGCTCGTTGTCGCTGTTGGCGTCAGAGTCCTCATTTTGGTGGACCACTTTGATGGCCCGCTCTTGCTTCTAGTACTCCAGCTCCTCGTCATTGTCGACCTTGGGTTCGACCTTCTGCTTGCCCTCCCGTTGGCAGAAGGGGGCGCTATTCGGGCTCTGCTACGCCTGCTCTTGGTAGCATTCGATGCACCTTTTTATCTCCCGACACTCGCTCATGGTGTGTTCGCGAGTCTTGTGCACCGGGCAGGGCTCGCCGTCTTCATCAGTGGAAGGTGGCTGACAAGGGCATTTCTCTGGGCGTGGGGGCTTGCCTCCTCCGGTTGCGGCTGCTTCCACGACAAGGGGTCCATGTAACGGCTTGTTCTGGCCGCCACCTTGGTTCCTGTTGTTCTTTTTGCCGCTACCAGGGGTAGCGGCTCCTGCTCCAGTCTGCCCAGCCCCGCTCGCTCCGGGGGCGAGTTGAGCGTGCCAGTCGGGGCCTTCTACCGCACTGGCGCCTTGATCGACAATGGAGAAGAGCTCGAAGACGTCTTGCACGTTGTGCATAGCTAACTTCTCGAGCATCTTGCGGTCATGCACCCCCTGGCAAAATGCCACTATGACAGAGGCATTTGGGATGTTGGGAATAGAATTGCGTACCTAGGAGAAATGCTGGATGAATGATCACAGCGTCTCCTCGGGTTGCTGTTGCACGGCGTGGAGGTCAAGCTCGGTGTCGGGGCGCGTGTAGGAGCTGCCCAAGTTTGCTGTGAACTGCCAGCACAACTCATCCCAAGAGGTTATCGATCCCTCGAGAAGGTTCATCAGCCAAGAGCGGACTGATCCAGTAAGGGCGACTGGGAAGTAGTTCGCCAGAGTGGTCTCATCCGTAGTGTAGATCTGTAGGAACTCCGCTGGGTTGATGCTTCTGTCGAATCTCTCCCGGATATGTGGCCGGAATTCGTGGCCACATTGCGAAGCGGAGGTGCGGAGCCAATGTCGAGCAGCCTCCCACGGGCCTCGTCGGAGAGACAGAGGGGATAGCATACCCCAAGGGGGTCTGCTGCACGACATGCGACACTTGTTGGACATGCGGTTGTGGCACTGGTTGTGCCATGCATTGCTGCAATGGTACTGGCTGCGCCAAGTACTGATGCCACACATTCTGCTGCACCGAGTACTGCAGGGGAGCGGTCGAGCCGACATACTCCTGGTCAGGTGGCGGTGGATTTACCTACAGCGCACCTTGGACGGAGGACACGTCGTGAACAGGGCATCGAGGGCCATATTCGTCATCGAGGTTGCGCCGCCTCTCTCGCTGCTGCTCGATGATGACACAACCGTCCATGTGAGCTTGATAATGGTCAAGCTCAGCCCTGAGGTCCTCTGTGGGGAGCTGGCCAACGCTCGTAGGATTAGAGGAGCGGGAGTTGGCGGAGTGATAGTCAATGGATGGCGTGCGTGATAGCGACACGAGGCACCTTCCCCTGTTGGGTTAGTTGATGGCTATGACGACGAGGTGGTCGATGTCTTGGACCCACCGTTGAGTCGCCCCCTGAGAGGCTTTCAACAACGGTGGGTGGTGGAGGAGAGCTCTGGCCGCCGCCAAAGTGCTCTCCGGGCTCGCTATTGTGGGTGCTTGTGGAGCCGACTGAGCTGGGGTGTGTCCCAACATGCCATTTTGGCCAGCCGTACATGCACGGGGTCGAGACGGACCAGAGAGCACCGCTTGAGCGATGGATCTGGTCACCGGATGACGGCCACGAAAACCGCCTTCCACGGGCGTGATAAACACCATCGTGGTGAAAGCTCTACCACTTTTTTGAGGGAAAAGCCCCTACCTGGCGCACCAAATGTTGAAGGGTCAATGCGACACTTCCCCCGGATCTACTAAGGAGCAGCCCGCAAAGGTTCTTGTTCGACAGGGCTTAGGCCTCAAACTAGTGTTCTAGCGCAAGAGTATGAGACAGTCGAGTTTTTATGTGGTTCGGGCCGCAAGAAGCATAAAACCCTACTCCACGATGGATTGTATTGCTTGGTGAGTGTGTATGCGAGTGTGTGTGTATCGGGGATTCTGAGTCTTGTCCTTGTAGCGATGGCAGTCCGAGACTTTTATAACCAAGATCGGACGCCTTACAAGTGGGGTCCCAGGGCCCGATAGGTGGTCCTGGGGCGATCTTATCCTAAATATCTAAGGCTTCTTCTACAAGCTTGCTCTGACCGCAGATGTGAGGACTCGCCGTCTTGCCACCTGGGTCCTCAGTAGCCCATGCGCCATTGCTGACAATTGCGGGGAATGTACCATCCAATTGTCTCTCGCATAGTAAGCTACCCACTTGGCAGAGTTGGATAGGCGTGCAGCGCCTTCACTGTGATGCGATTATTCATAGCGGTACCTGACATTAGGCGTGCACCGCGCCATGCGTCTGGGGAAGCCGCGTATCTTCAAGGCTTGATGGAGACATGGCGCACTGCCCTCTTAACTTCCTCACTATCTGCTCAGGGCAAGTGGACTGACCATGCGGCTGTTGGGGAGCTCTCTGCCATGGTGGAGGCCACACCCGTCTTGCGGTCCATGTGGCGGCTCGAGAGCTCACCTCCGTGGGAGAGGCCAGGCCTCACCTCGTGGGCCACGTGGCAGCTCAGGTGCTTGCCTCTGCTGGGGAGATTGGGTCTCGACTTCATGGGCCACGTGGCAGCTTGGGAGCTCATTTTTGCGGAGGAGGTCGGGTCCTGTCCTGCTGGACACGTGGCTGCCTCGGAGCTTGTCATCAAGTTGGAGCTGAGCTCCCACTTTTGGATGTCTCGTGGGCACCCCGAACTTCCCATCTGAGGTTGGTGGGTCAGGGTTTCTTTGAACACGTGGCGCCCTCGGACCCTGTCCCTGTTGGGAGGCGAGGTACCTAGGCGGTTCTAGCTTGTGCGCGAGGGTACCCGGTATGCCGGGTACCGACAAAGGCCCCTGGGTCCATCTTGGGGGTGAGGCGATGAGCCTGAGGGCGGGGCCTTATCCTGCTTTCCCGCACGGTCTTTTAGTCTTGTCTTGATCTGTCAAAGCAGTGCGTTCTTCTGCTGGTGTGACACGTGTCCCTCTCTGGTTGAAGGGTCGTGGCGATGGGATCTTTGCTTGCTACGACATTATCCCGACGATTCCCAAGGCGCCTGCTGCACTTCTACTGCTTTCACTTCCGTGTTATGGGAACCGCCGGGTTGCCTTCTTTGGCGGGGAACTGCTCGGGCTGGCTTTTCTGACAGGGGACCTGGGCCCGCTCGTCATGGATGCCGTGGTACGAGCCGTTGCTTTGGAGTCCGCTCAAATTCGCATGGTGCGCCCAAAGTCCACTAGGGTACTTTAAAAAGATACCTTTGTGGGCAATGGAGTGTCCTTTCTTCTGTACGTCCCAAGCATTCGAGCCTTCAACTCCCTCTTTGTGTGTCTGCCCATCCGTGAGGTTCTCAACCCCCTGCTCCAATGGACTTAGCTCCGCCTCCTTCCCGGATGGAGGATGTCTCACCCGTGAGGCGACTTTTCGGCTAGGAGGACAAGGAACGACAGGATCTGATCCGTCCCGACTCCTTGCCACTGGAGTCGGGGGAGAAGGAGCTCGTCTTCTTCCAGGCATACACATACTCCGGGTTCGTCGCTCCTGTTTCCCCCTTCCTGGTGACACTCCTGGAAGTCCTTGGGCTCCAGTTTCATCACATGTCGCCAAACTCTCTGGTGGTTGTGGTGGTGTTCTCGCATTTCCGCGAGATGTTCATCATGCGTTCTAGTGTTCTGGCAGTTCTTCGTGCTGAGGCGGACCGGGAAGAAGAACAAAGCCAACTTCCTCGGCGGCTTCTGCTTCTAGCATCGGGCAAACAACCGCTTTGAGTACATTACTCCTCTCTCCTCGGCGAAGTGGCCCGGCTGGAGGATCGACTAGGTGGTCATACATGCTGACGCCCACGATCGCATGGTCCTACCCACCGGTTGGCCGGTGATTAGGAAAGCGGCCTGGGAGGAACGCCTGGAGCTTGAGGCGGCGTACACGCCGGTGACGGAGAGGATCCGATTCCTGGCAGACCACGGCCTGTCAGAGCTGTCGGTGATGGCCGACTTCGTTCACCGTTGTCTGGCCCCTGTCCAGCACCGTTGCCACCTTGCATGGCTCTACTTCGGGCTCCAAGATGGTACCAGGTGGCTGAGGGGTTGCGACGCGGAGACAACCCCGCAGGAGGTGTTTGAAGCAATGTCCAAGGCGTGCGACGACCTGCTGTCGGATGATGTCTTCAACCTCCCGCAGGCTTGCCCACCGCTTTGCACGGATCAGGACCTTCAAATGAAGGTTCTGAAGGAGATGCTCAACTTGTACGCGATTGGTATTGTGTCGTGGTAGGTTGGCAATGAGAGCCGGGGCCTAGCCATCGTCGACTCTTTGGAGGAGTCCGCACCTTCTTCAGGCTCCAAAGCCTCCAGGGCGGAGGAGGTGCCCGCTGCTGGGGGGAAGGGCAAGGCGCTGGTCCCTGGCGTAGATAAAAGGAAGGCCCTGGTGGTCGAGGTCATGAAGGAGAAACACCCTCAGTCGCCACTGAGGGCGCCACCGCAGGTGGCCTTCGCTCCAAGTCAGCGTCCACCAGTGTGCCCCTCTTCAGTACCTGGTGTCGACAGTTCTTGGGGGGGAGGTTCGATCCTTCAAGCGGCAACTCCACCGTCATCGGCGGTCAGCATATCGTCCAACATCCCCGTCACCTGCGCGGTCCAGAGTGCCATTGGGGACTCCGGCAGCATCACAACTATGGAGCCTCAGGCAAAAAGGCCTCAAGCCGACGTCATCAGCAGCTCGGGAGGTGGCTCTGTCGGGGTTGGTGGAAGCACACCGGCGTAGTGCGGCGGCACTGCTGGTGGTTTTGGCAGAGTCCCCAATGTGAGAGATGGTGACCCTGCTGTGTCAGGTGGCATCGCAACTCCTGCTTAGACTCTGGGGCAAGATCCCCAGTGCTGGTGGCCTTGCCTTCACTGCTACGGGAGGAAGGGGTCCCCGAGATGATCACCGGAGGGCCTTCCCTGACTTCGGCGCAGCTGAAGCGGCTTTCCAACGTCATGGACTTGACACAATCCATCATACTTCAGGTGCAATCCAACCTCCACCGGGCACAAGTGGCTTTTGCCGTGGAGTGGGAGAAGCTACATGTCGAGGGCGAGCACCTCCGAGGCTGGGAGGGTCTCCTGAGCTCTAGGATCGTCGAGGCAAAGACGAAGTACCAGAAGGAGAGCAAGGAGCTGGAGGTGAGGCAACGCTTGGTGAGGGCCTCAGACGCCTTGACCCATAAGATTCTGCCCGACACCAAGGTAGCCAACAACGCTGCTGACGCCAGCCTACACGCTCTTGCTACCGGTCGAGAGGCCCTAAATCACCAAGAAGCCGCCGTTGCCAAGAGGGAGGCTGCTGTCGTCGAACAAGAGGTGGCAGCGCAGGCGATGATGGCCGGGCTGAGGCCGATCGGGACAGACTGCAGTCCCACCTCAAAGACCTTGAGCTCCGAGAGAGCAATTTGGCGCGAGATCGGGCGCAACACCTAGATGAGCGTGAGAAACTGCTCCTGCACGATCTTGGCGTTCAAGCCTGGGAGCAGTAGCAGAGCATCGCGACCAGGAGTTTGATCTGCGGGAGCATCAGCTGGCTCAGCGTCTTGAAGCCGAGGGTAGGGCGGCGGCGGAGACGGTGGCATCCCATGTATTGGTATGCTACCGGAGCCGGTACCCTGATCTGCCACTGGAGCCAGTTTTTGAAGACCCTGTTGAGGAACGCTAGGCGACATCAGCGGTGGAGGTTAAGGAAGCCGCCAAACATGTCGTAGCGTAGTTCAGTTGGGGCTAAGGCTGGTAGCTTGTTTTTTGTATTCGGGGTTCACCCTCCTTTGTAAAGAATTCCTTAATGATTTCAAATTTGTGTTTGGATTCTTGCATTGTCTCTGTGCTTCTCAACTGTTGCTCTGAGTCCTTAGCTATGTAAGGATTTGCAGAACCTTTGTTGTGCTCGCTTCTCAGGACCAAAAATTTGCACAATTGACATGGCCGAAGTGTCGTCCGTTTATTTTCAGCATGTGGACCCCCTTAGAGGCCCCTTGGTAGATGTGGTTGGTTTGCTAAGCACATCTACCACTTGATCGCATAATTTCTTGAACTGACCCCCAGTGGAGTGGAGGGGTTTGGAGTGTCGTAGCACCACCATTTGCCAGAGCTGGATGCTCCGGCATCGTCCACCATCGTCACTGAGTCGTCGATGGCAGACCCCTTGGGAGGTGCCGGAGCTGGATGCTCTAGCGTTGTCCACCATCGTTGTGGAGTCGTTGCTGGCAGACCCCTTGGGAGGTGCTGGAGCTGGATGCTCTGGCGTCGTCCACCATCGTTGTGGAGTCGTCGCCGGCAGACCCCTTGGGAGGTGCCAGAGCTGGATGCTCTGGCCTCGTCCACCATCGTTGTAGAGTCATTGACGGCAGGTCCCTTGAGAGGTGCCGGAGCTGGGTGCTGTGGCGTCATCCACCATCTTCGTGTAGACGTCAACGGTAGGCCCCTTGGGAGGTGTCGGAGCTGGATGCTCCAGCGTCGTCCACCATCATCGTAGAGTCGTCAACGGCATGCCCCTGGTTTATAGGCTATCGCAAGGGAACCTTGTGAGCAACAAGAGCGGGGCAGGAGAGTTTACTCACTTATCCGTGCTTGGTACTGTCGTTGACGTTCTGGGACGTCGACGGCAGGCCCCTTGGGAGGTGCCAAAGCTGGATGCTCTGGCGTTGCCCACCGTCTTCGTGGAGACATCGGCGGCAGGCCCCTTGGGAGGTGCCGGAGCTGGATGCTCCGGCGTCATCCACCATCGTCGTGGAGACGTCGACAGCAGGCCCCTTGGGAGGTGTCGGAGCTGGATGCTCTGATGTCCACCATCTTCTTGGAGACATTGACGGCAGGCCTCTTGGGAGGTGCCGGAGCTGGATGCTCTGGTGTCGTCTACCATAGTCGTGGAGACGTCGATGGCAGGCCCCTTGGGAGGTGCTGGAGCTGGATGCTCTGGCGTCGTCCACCATCGATGTGGAGACGTCGACGGCAGGCCCCTTGGGAGGTGCCAGAGCTAGATGCTCCAGCGTCGTCCACCATCATCGTGGAGACGTTGACGGCAAGCCCCTGGTTTACAAGCAATCGCAAGGGAACCTTGTTAGCAACAGGAGTGGGGCAGGAGAGTTTACTCACTTATCCACGCATGGTACTGTTGTTGACATTCCGAGACGTCGACGGCAGGCCCCTTGGGAGGTGCTGCAGCTGGTTGTTCTGGCATAGCCCATCGTCGTCGTGGAGACGTTGGCGACAGGCCTCTTGGGAGGTGCCGAAGCTGGATGCTCTGGTGTCATCCACCATCATCATGGAGACATCGAAGGCAGACCCCTTGGGAGGTGCCAGAGCTGGATGCTCCGGCGTCGTCCACCATCGTCATGGAGATGTCGACGGCAGGCCCCTTGGGAGGTGCCAGAGCTGGATGCTCCGGCGTCGTCCACCATCGTCGTGGAGACATCAATGACAGGCCCCTGGTTTACAAGCTATCGAAAGGGAAACTGTTAGCGACAAGAGCAGGACAGGAGAGTTTACTCACTTTTCCGGGCTTGGTGATGTCGTTAACGTTCTAGGACATCGAAGGCAGGCCCCTTGGGGGGTACTAGAGCTGGATGATCCGGCGTCGTCCACCATCACCGCGGAGTCATCAATGACAGGCCCCTTGGGAGGTGCCGGAGCTGGATGCTCCAGCATCGTCTACCATCATCGTGGAGATGTCGACGGCAGGCTCCTTGGGAGGTGCCAAAGCTGGATGCTCCAGCATCGTCCACCATCATCGTGGAGACATCGATGGCAGACCCCTTGGGAGGTGCCGGAGCTGGATGCTCCGGCGTCGTCCACCATTGTCGTGGATACGCCGACAGTAGGCCCCTGGTTTAGAGGCTATAACAAGGGAACCATGTTAGCAACAAGAGGGCAGCATGAGAGTTTAATCACTTATCCGCGCTTGTTGCTGTCTTTGACGTTCTGTGACGTTGATGGCAGGCCCCTTGTGAGGTGCCGGAGCTGGATGCTCCGGCGTCGTCCACCATCATCATAGAGTAGTCATCGGCAGGCTCCTTGGTAGGTGCCGGGGCAGGCTGTTCTGCACATATGATAGATGCAAGGTGGACTAGTTTGCTCGTTGATTTACCTGTAGCTCTCCCTTAGCTCTGTCATGCGTTACTGTCCTGGGCTGATTCGCAGGGCATGGGTAATTCAGTGCGTTGGTGCTCCGGGGCCCGGCTCCTATCGTCCTTAGGGTGTGAGCTTTCTGGCTCTCAGTACTTGGCTGTAGCGCTAGGAGGCAGGATGAGTATGCATAGGGTATAGTACGAGGCTAAGCAGTTTACACCCCTGGACCTCCTGCTTGGCACAGGCCTTTCCTGGGGAACCTTCTGGCATCACAGGGCCCTAATGACAAGAGGGGCGAGAAGAACCCCCCATACACCGCAGGTACCTCAAGCAGACCCGCCTGCATTATGACTGCATGACTCCTGCATGGGTGAGTTACATAGTGTACAATCGCGCATATAAAATAATACGCATTAAACGAGTCTTAGTGTGGCATGTTCATAAACTTAATGTGTAAGTAAATGGACAAAGTTTTTTAAGAAGCCTTTAAGTAAACAGCGATTTTTTGATAGGAGTTCATAGGGGGAGACTTGCTTTTACAAAAGAAGGCAACGGCTTGCCTCCGGATGATGATGGAGGCAGGGTGCACTGACTTTAGAGTTTAGAACCAAGCTAAGCTGGCTGCACACTCTGGTCCTGTAACACCCTAAATTTTTGCATTCTGCATTGCATACATGATCATGCAATAAACATTAGTAGGATAAAAGAAAAATAATAAAACATAAAAGATGGAGCATATATATACAAATGTATGTAGCAAAAAGAAGAAATAGAAATTAATAATTATAGCCTAAAACATGTATTAGGGAATAAATATCAATAATAAAATAATAATGTATAAAAAGAAATATATAAATAAATTATATAATAAATATATATATAAAAAAAATAAATAAAATGAATAAGAAAAATAAAATAAATAAATAATATAAAATAAATAAATAAATAGTAATATGTTTCAAAAAAAAAGAAAAAAAAGAAAAAAAAAACCAAAAAGGGACCGCTGGCCAGGCGGCCGAGCCAGCCCAGCCAGCCGGCCCCGACCCCCGCCTCCCGCCCCGCGCCCCGAGGGCCGACCGCGCCTGGCCCCGCCGCCCTCCGCTCCCACCGACGCGATCCCCTGACCCCCGCCTCCACGCGCCAGCGCTCCCACCTGGCCCCGCGCGCTGCGCCCCCCAGCGCGCCGCTCCCGCATCCCATCGCGCCGAACGCGCGGCGCCGCGCACGCCCCGCCCGGGCCCCGCCGAATCGCGCCGCCCGCACGGCCTCCGCTCCCGCCCGCCAACCGCTCCCGATATTTCCGCCGCAATTTTCCCCGACGCCTGATTCCCGGAAACCGACTCGGTACCGATCCCCTGTCCCGTCCCTATATATACGATCGTAGACCTCACGATACCAGCCGCCAGACGCCGCCGCCTTCGAGGAAAACCGCTGGGAAAAGCACCAGGGACCAGGAGGCTGCGCCAGGGAAGAAAAAAGGAAGAAAAAAGGGAGGGGAAGAAGAGGAAGAAAAAGAGGAGGGTGCCACCGTCCGCCGGAGATCGTCGCCGTCGTCGTGCCGCCGAAGGACTGCTGCGCCATCCACTTCGTCTACGCGTCGCATTTGTTCCGCGACCGTCAAGCCATCAGATCTACGGTAGGATTCGTTCCCGATGCGAATTTTAGCGACCGTATTGAATCTAATAGACGTGAATTGATTTTAGTTGCACCATAATTTTATTTTCATCAGCATTAATCCACGTTAAATTCTCCGCAAACTCATATGAACGCGTATGAACTAGTTACATCAAATTAATAAACAACCATAGTTAATTAATTATTGTACTTTGCATGCATGCATATCATCGCATGTTGATTAATGTGTGTGCATCATGTTGATTTGTATGTATATTCTTGTATGTGTGATCACGATTAGAGGGAAGTGCTCAAGAGATCGTGTACGAGGATTTTCAGAATCAAGACTTCGAAGCGCTTGAGCAACCCCATTCGCCGGAGCAAGGCAAGTGTCCTTGAAGCATATTGATCCTATTTTAAATTAAATGTTTTGTTTGCAAAATTGCATGCTTATGTCAAATTGATGGGAACCCTATGGTAGGAAGTTTACTAGTTTTGTTTGACCACCCTTGTCACCTGGAATTTATGGTAGAGAGTCGGGAAGGGTTTTTACCTTTTTGCTTTGCTTAGTTAATTGGGATGGAAAAACAACACTACACATTTAATTATGTATTAATGATATTCTGGTTAATGTGAACTGGTCGATACGGTATGGTAATGGGTGATCTAAGCAAGCTTGGTATGTGGATGGGTTGGATGTTATGGTGGTTTGCTTGCTTTAGATCTAAGGACCGGTTCATGCGAGAATAAGCCAGGACTACAGTGCCACCACGAGGCCAAGTTATGGGTGCGGCGTAGCTGATTAATTAGGGCTTTGCTAGTGCTGTTTGGACCATTGTGGATGCTCGGGGAAGGGGTAGTCGGATTGGGTTTGTTGATGATTGGTGGGACTACCCTGGGATCCGAATGGCTCAAGAGGGGGCCCTTGGTTGAAGATGTGCTCTGCGGGAGACATCGCCACCGGTGAAACCTCAGTGGGGTCTAAATAGGCTAGTAATCCCTTTGTAAAGGCTATTTTGTGATCTCTTGGCCACACAACAACGGAAGTGTGTAATGTGACCGACGGGTCATGGGCATAAGGGAGGTTCTTAGTCGCCGAAAGGTGATGAAATCACGAACACATGGGTAAAGAGGTACAAACTCTGCAGAGTGTTAAATAAAACTATCATGATAGCCGTGCTCCCGGTTATGAGCACCTGGACAACTTCCATGATTAGAGGGAAATTGGGATTTGGTAATGGTTATGGTTTGGCAATGGTTATGGTTGATATTATGATTATGGTTACGGTTATGAGATGGAATTATGGTTTATGACATCGATTATGGTTATTGGTAATGTTGAATTATGGACTGGTATTATTATGGTTACATGGTTAATGATGGGTTTACTTACACATAAATATAATATATTTCTTTTCAAATGTTTTACTGTACTTTTCAGCACTTAGCCATTATTACATTCGTCATTTGAATCAGCCACATGTCATACTTTCCACACTTGCTGAGTACGACATGTACTCACTCTTGCAATCCCCCCAATAGTTGCAGGACAGGATTATGAGTTTAATGGCGATAATGCGGAGTTCTAGGCCGTGTCTACCGTCAGCTTGCCTGTGGTGTTGCATGGAGCTGCGCTATCCCTTTTGCTTAGCTGCTTAATTTGTTTATTTCCGCTGCATTAGTTGAACTTGTCATTAATATTCATTAGAGCTTGTATTCGAGGATATAATGAATTATGTAATAAGAGCACTTATTTAATAATTTGAGCTGTGGTAATTATCACTCGTGTATGTGTGTTGAACATCCTGGGCACACATATGCGTTAGCTTGGTTCAATTTCGGAACTGGGCGTCACAGATTGGTATCAGAGCCACAGGTTGACCGTAGGACGCAGCCTAGATAGAATGGACACTCTAGAGCACATAGGAGCACTCAGGAATCGATGTGTTTTTGCTTGGAGTGCTGTTTGCTATATATATTGGTTGCTTGTGTGCTTAATAGAGGATTTTGGGAAGCTTTAGCATTGCCATGTCCACCTAGGCTAGTGTAGCTAGTTGGTTGGCTTCATATCCCTTGATGCATATAGTTGGGGCGTTTTCTAATTCTTACCTGCTGCTTTTCTTCAGATGGTGAGGACTCGCAACCAGAGGGATGGCAATGATGAAGAGGAGAACAATGGAGTGTCTCAGAACGACAATGGACAAGGACCTGCCCAAGGAGCTGTTAATATCGAGCAGCTATTGGCCATGCAAAACCAGCTCATGCAGACCATGATACAGACTATGAGACAGCTGCAGGCTGGCAATATCAACAATCAGCCCCACATGCCTCCACCGCCACCCCCACCTCCTCATAACCGATTGGGAGAGTTTATGAGGACTAGGCCGCCAACCTTTGCTCAAGCCGCAGACCCTATGGATGCGGATGATTGGCTCAAGTCCGTGGAGAAGAAGCTAGCCATTGTCCAATGAAGTGACCGGGAGAAGGTGCTATTTGCTTCTCATCAACTCGTTGGAGCAGCTGCAGATTGGTGGGATTCTTATTGCAATGCTCATGAGAACCAAGAGAGAATTACCTGGGCGGAATTCAAGGAGAGTTTCCGTTCTCATTATGTGCCGGAAGGTGTTATGATCTTGAAGAGGCAAGAATTTGAGAACTTGAGACAAGGAAAATCAAGCGTGAGTGAATATCTCAATAAGTTCACTCAACTCTCAAGATATGCGCCTGAGGATGTTAGCCGGGACAGCCGGAAGCAATACTTGTTCATGAAGGGATTGAACAATACGATCCAAGTACAATTGCTCAACTGTGATTATGTCAATTTCTAGAAGCTTGTGGACAAGGCAATTGTGGTTGAGAACAAGATCCGTGAGATGGAGCAAGAAATCAAGAGGAAGGCGCCATATCAAGGACAGCAACAAGGAAGTAATGTGCGCCCTCGCTTTGCGCCGCCCAATGCGCCTCATTACAGCTCCTCTATTCCTGCTCAGCGCCCTGGTTATGCACCGCGCCCAACTCAGTTTGTGCAGCAGCGCCCTGTTATGCAAGCAATGCCTTATGCACCTCGTGCTGATTTTCCTGGAACCAATGCTCAAAACCAAGCTCGTCCCAATAATTCTGGTGGAGTCAAGAGGTGCTATACTTGTGGAGAAGCTGGACACTTTGCGAATCAATGTCCTAAGTCAGGCCTTGGTCAAGGAAGCAATGCGCCGAGGCAAAACCCAAGACCCAATGGAGGACAGCCACACGGAAGCCGTGGACAGCAGAATTTTGCTCGTGGTAACGTGAACCATGTCTCTACGGAGGATGCTCAACAAGCGGATGACGTGGTCATTGGTATGTTTCTCGCCAACTCCAATCCCGCGACTATGTTATTTGATTCTGGAGCATCGCATTCATTCATTGCATCAAAGTATGTTGCCAAGTATAGTTTGCCTATCTCTCATATGAAGTTTACTCTGTTGGTTAAGTCTCCTGGAGGAGAGATGAGGACAAATATAGTATGTCCAAAAGTAAGCCTTAGAATAAGGGGGGTAGACTTCTCCGCCAACCTCATTGTTTTGGATTCTCAAGGATTGGACATTATACTTGGTATGGACTGGTTAAGGAAGCACAATGGAGTTATTGAGTGTGCCACGAAGACGGTGAAGTTGACCAATGAGGAAGGGATCACCGTAGAATTTGAAGCATCTCAAACCGCACCGAAGCAATTGGAGCTGAACCATGTGGACGGTGCCGCAATTGAGGAGATTCCGGTAGTGTGTGAATTTTTGGATGTTTTTCCAGATGAGTTGCCAGGTATGCCACCCGATCGAGACATTGAGTTTGTTATTGATTTAATACCTGGAACTGCACCTATAGCTAAGAGGCCGTATAGGATGCCTCCTAAGGAATTAGCAGAGCTCAAGAAGCAGATTCAAGAACAACTAGAGAAAGGTTTTATTCGCCCTAGCTCTTCACCTTGGGGAGCGCCCGTTCTATTTGTAGACAAGAAGGATGGAACGCAAAGGATGTGTGTGGATTACCGAGCTCTCAACGAGGTGACCATCAAGAACAAGTACACCTTGCCCCGCATAGAGGATTTGTTTGATCAGATGAAAGGCGCCTGTGTGTTCTCTAAGATTGACTTGAGGTCGGGATACTTTCAAATGAAGATTAGACCATCGAACATACCCAAGACAACTTTTAGGACACGGTATGGATCTCATGAGTACACCGTGATGTCTTTTGGATTGACAAATGCGCCTGCCTACTTTATGTACCTCATGAATAAAGTCTTCATGGAGTACTTAGATAAGTTCGTTGTGGTGTTTATTGATGATATTATGATCTACTCGAAGGATGAGAAGGAACATGAGGAACACTTGAGGCTTACGCTGCAGAAATTGAGGGAGCATCAATTGTACGCCAAGTTCAGTAAATGTCAATTCTGGTTACGGGAAGTTTCCTTCTTAGGTCATATTATTTCCGGAGGAGGAGTATCGGTTGACCCCGGTAAAGTGAGGGATGTGTTGAAGTGGGAACCACCGCAGAATGTCAAGGAAATCCGGAGTTTCCTTGGAATGGCTGGATATTACCGCCGATTCATCAAGGATTTCTCCAGAATAGCCAAGCCTATGACCGAATTACTCATGAAAGGGAAGGCATTCCGATGGACTCAAGCTTGTCAGGATAGCTTTGAGGAGTTAAAGAAAAGGTTGACAACCGCGCCGGTGTTAGTATTACCGGACGTAAGCAAGAGTTTCGACATCTATTGTGATGCATCAAGACAAGGACTTGGATGTGTATTGATGCAAGAAGGTCAAGTGGTCGCCTATGCGTCAAGACAATTGAAGAAACATGAGCAGAATTACCCAACACATGATTTAGAACTTGCAGCCGTGGTACATGCAATGAAGATTTGGAGACACTATATACTCGGACATAGGTGTGAAATTTATACGGATCACAAGAGTCTTAAGTATATTTTCACACAGACAGATCTGAATTTGAGGCAACGAAGATGGTTGGAGCTCATCAAGGATTATGATGTGGGAATCAACTATCATCCGGGAAAAGCCAATGTAGTGGCTGATGCTTTGAGTCGGAAAGGAGTAAGCCATCAACTTACAGTTCGAGAGTTGCCGTCCGAGTTATGTAAGGAGTTTGAACGGTTGAACCTCGGGTTTGTAAATGAGATGGAGATGATGGAGTTAAATCCGACCCTGGAGCAAGAAATTCGAGAAGCACAGACCATAGATGAGGAGATCAAGGAAATCAAGGAAAGAATCGAAGAAGGGAGAGAATTCAGATTTGATGAAGACGAACATGGTACCTTATGGCTTGGAAAGAGAATTGTTGTGCCTAATGTAAAACATACTCGGGAAACAATATTAAAGGAGGCACATGACTCGCCATACTCAATTCACCCTGGTTGTACAAAGATGTACAAAGACTTGAAGACTTGCTATTGGTGGGATAGCATGAAGAAGGACATAGCCGAATATGTGGCATTGTGTGATGTGTGCCAACGAGTGAAGGCAGAACATCAAAGGCCACCCGGATTATTGCAACCGTTGAAGATTCCGGAATGGAAGTGGGAAGAAATTGGAATGGACTTCATAGTTGGGTTACCCCGTACTCAGTCCGGGTATGACTCAATTTGGGTAATTGTGGATCGCTTAACCAAGTCAGCTCATTTTGTCCCTGTGAAGACCAAATATACGGCTGCACGATTGGCCGAATTATACATGGAGCATATTGTGTGTCGACATGGAGTCCCTAAGAAAATAGTCTCGGATAGAGGTTCTCAATTTACCTCCAGATTTTGGCAAAAATTGCATGAAGCTTTGGGACGAAATTGAATTTTAGTTCAGCATACCATCCTCAAACGGACGGACAAACCGAGAGGACCAATCAGATTTTGGAGGACATGTTAAGAGCTTGTGCTTTAAAGCATGGGAAAAGTTGGGATAAAAGCTTACCCTACGCAGAATTTTCATACAACAATAGTTACCAAGCGAGTTTGCAGATGTCACCATATGAAGCGCTTTATGGGAGGAAGTGTAGGACACCTTTATTCTGGAATGAGGCAGGAGAAACTCAAGTATTTGGTCCGGATGTGTTACAAGAAGCCGAAAAGCAAGTCCAAATAATTCGTGAAAACTTGAGGGCTGCCCAATCAAGACAAAAGGGCTATGCGGACAATAGGAGAAGGAAATTAGCCTTTGAAATTGGAGATTTTGTTTACCTCAAGGTGTCACCTATAAGAGGTCATAAGAGGTTTAACATAAGAGGCAAGCTCGCACCTCGCTATATTGGACCATTCAAGATTTTGGACAAAAGAGGAGAAGTAGCATATAAGTTGGAGATGCCAGCTAATCTTTCAGACGTACACGACGTATTTCACGTGTCTCAACTCAAGAAGTGTCTCAGGGTACCGGAAGAACAAGTGCTGATGGACGAGTTAGAACTTCACGAGGATTTGTCTTATGTCGAGCAACCTATCAAGATCTTGGACGTGAATGAAAGGGTCACGAGAAATAAGAGGATCCGTTGGTGCAAAGTGCAATGGAAACACCATACAGAAGCCGAAGCTACGTGGGAACGTGAAGAAGAACTGAAGGTAGAATTCCCGCATCTTTTCTCCACGCTGTCGAATCTCGAGGGCGAGATTCACTTTAAGGGGGGCAGGTTTGTAACACCCTAAATTTTCGCATTCTGCATTGCATACATGATCATGCAATAAACATTAGTAGGATAAAAGAAAAATAATAAAACATAAAAGATGGAGCATATATATACAAATGTATGTAGCAAAAAGAAGAAATAGAAATTAATAATTATAGCCTAAAACATGTATTAGGGAATAAATATCAATAATAAAATAATAATGTATAAAAAGAAATATATAAATAAATTATATAATAAATATATATATAAAAAATAATAAATAAAATGAATAAGAAAAATAAAATAAATAAATAATATAAAATAATTAAATAAATAGTAATATGTTTCAAAAAAAAGAAAAAAAAAAGAAAAAAAAACCAAAAAGGGACTGCTGGCTAGGCGGCCGAGCCAGCCCAGCCAGCCGGCCCCGACCCCCGCCTCCCGCCCCGCGCCCTGAGGGCCGGCCGCGCCTGGCCCCGCCGCCCTCCGCTCCCACCGACGCGATCCCCTGACCCCCGCCTCCACGCGCCAGCGCTCCCACCTGGCCCCGCGCGCTGCGCCCCCCAGCGCGCCGCTCCCGCGTCCCATCGCGCCGAATGCACGGCGCCGCGCATGACCCGCCCGGGCCCCGCCGAAACGCGCCGCCCGCACGGCCTCCGCTCCCGCCCGCCAACCGCTCCCGATATTCCCGCCGCAATTTTCCCCGACGCCTGATTCCTGGAAACCGACTCGGTACCGATCCCCTGTCCCGTCCCTATATATACGACCGTAGACCTCACGATACCAGCCGCCAGACGCCGCCGCCTTCGAGGAAAACCGCTGGGAAAAGCACCAGGGACCAGGAGGCTGCGCCAGGGAAGAAAAAAGGAAGAAAAAAGGGAGGGGAAGAAGAGGAAGAAAAAGAGGAGGGTGCCACCGTCCGCCGGAGATCGTCGCCGTCGTCGTGCCACCGAAGGACTGCTGCGCCATCCACTTCGTCTACGCGTCGCATTTGTTCCGCGACCGTCAAGCCATCAGATCTACGGTAGGATTCGTTCCCGATGCGAATTTTAGCGACCGTATTGAATCTAATAGACGTGAATTGATTTTAGTTGCACCATAATTTTATTTTCAGCAGCATTAATCCACGTTAAATTCTCCGCAAACTCATATGAACACGTATGAACTAGTTACATCTAATTAATAAACAATCATAGTTAATTAATTATTGTACTTTGCATGCATGCATATCATCGCATGTTGATTAATGTGTGTGCATCATGTTGATTTGTATGTATATTCTTGTATGTGTGATCACGATTAGAGGGAAGTGCTCAAGAGATCGTGTACGAGGATTTTCAGAATCAAGACTTCGAAGCGCTTGAGCAACCCCATCCGCCGGAGCAAGGCAAGTGTCCTTGAAGCATATTGATCCTATTTTAAATTAAATGTTTTGTTTGCAAAATTGCATGCTTATGTCAAATTGATGGGAACCCTATGGTAGGAAGTTTACTAGTTTTGTTTGACCACCCTTGTCACCTGGAATTTATGGTAGAGAGTCGGGAAGGGTTTTTACCTTTTTGCTTCGCTTAGTTAATTGGGATGGAAAAACAACACTACACATTTAATTATGTATTAATGATATTCTGGTTAATGTGAACTGGTCGATACGGTATGGTAATGGGTGATCTAAGCAATCTTGGTATGTGGATGGGTTGGATGTTATGGTGGTTTGCTTGCTTTAGATCTAAGGACCGGTTCATGCGAGTATAAGCCAGGACTACAGTGCCACCACGAGGCCAAGTTATGGGTGCGGCGTAGCTGATTAATTAGGGCTTTGCTAGTGCTGTTTGGACCATTGTGGATGCTCGGGGAAGGGGTAGTCGGATTGGGTTTGTTGATGATTGGTGGGACTACCCTGGGATCCGAATGGCTCAAGAGGGGGCCCTTGGTTGAAGATGTGCTCTGCGGGAGACATCGCCACCGGTGAAACCTCAGTGGGGTCTAAATAGGCTAGTAATCCCTTTGTAAAGGCTATTTTGTGATCTCTTGGCCACACACCAACGGAAGTGTGTAATGTGACCGACGGGTCATGGGCATAAGGGAGGTTCTTAGTCACCGAAAGGTGATGAAATCACGAACACGTGGGTAAAGAGGTACAAACTCTGCAGAGTGTTAAATAAAACTATCATGATAGCCGTGCTCCCGGTTATGAGCACCTGGACAACTTCCATGATTAGAGGGAAATTGGGATTTGGTAATGGTTATGGTTTGGCAATGGTTATGGTTGATATTATGATTATGGTTACGGTTATGAGATGGAATTATGGTTTATGACATCGATTATGGTTATTGGTAATGTTGAATTATGGACTGGTATTATTATGGTTACATGGTTAATGATGGGTTTACTTACACATAAATATAATATATTGCTTTTCAAATGTTTTACTGTACTTTTCAGCACTTAGCCATTATTACATTTGTCATTTGAATCAGCCACATGTCATACTTTCCACACTTGCTGAGTACGACATGTACTCACTCTTGCAATCCCCCCCCAACAGTTGCAGGACAGGATTATGAGTTTAATGGCGATAATGCGGAGTTCTAGGCCGTGTCTACCGTCAGCTTGCCTGTGGTGTTGCATGGAGCTGCGGTATCCCTTTTGCTTAGCTGCTTAATTGGTTTATTTCCGCTACATTAGTTGAACTTGTCATTAATATTCATTAGAGCTTGTATTCGAGGATATAATGAATTATGTAATAAGAGCACTTATTTAATAATTTGAGCTGTGGTAATTATCTTTTTATCATTTGTGAATCACTCGTGTATGTGTGTTGAACATCCTGGGCACACATATGCGTTAGCTTGGTTCATTTTCGGAACTGGGCGTCACAGGTCCTGACCCTCCCGGTGCTTGGTTTTCCTTAGTGCTGCTCCTATGCCCTACAAAATCCTTTACACTGTTCTATTAAGACTAGTATTTACAAGAGGGTTGCCCACAGATCCATGAGTAGCTACGATGGTTGGCGGGCAACCTTACTGTCAACAGCTACTTAGAGGGGCGATGAGCGAGAATCCCTATTTCCTGGCTTGAACGCCCGTCTTGCGAGTGGTCCGAGCAGAGCTGGGACTGGGCTTGGCAGCTTTGGCGGAGGTGTCGATGCCGCCGGAGGGCTGCAACTGAGGTGCGGCAGGTGCTCTGCGCTGTCGTGAGCTTGGCGGAGATTGACTTGATCCAACGCTAATCGGGACTGGTGCTGGGTCCGCCGTGAGTGCTTGGAGCTGCTCCAAGGCTATCACTGCGGCAGTGTGATCTCTGTGGATCCTGAGGACACCGGAAGGGATTGGCATCTTCAGGACGAGGTAGCCGTAGTGGGCTACAACCATGAATTGGTACAGGGCAGACCTTCTGATGATGGTGTTGAAGGGGAAGCTGACATCAGCGATGTCCAAGAGGATGCTCTCCGTCCTGTAGTTCTCAGGTGTCTTGAAGGTAACCCGCAGGTGGATGTTGTCGTACAGGATGATGCTCCTAGGTCCCACCCCAGAAAATGGGCTCGAGGGGGCCAACCTGGACACCGGGATCTGCAGCTGTTCGAAGGATGCATGGATGAGGAGGTTGAGGCCAGTCCCGCCATCTATCAAGACGTAGTGGAGCTTCATGTTGGCTATGGTGGGAGAGACTAGGATAGGTAGGACCCCTGCCCCGGCCATGTTCTTGGGGCAGTCAGAGGCGTCGAAGCTGATCGGCGTCTCCTTCCAGCGGTGGTGCTACGCTGGAGTGGGTACAGGGTCTATCGAAGCCACCGCACAATGAAGGGTCTTGACTGCGTTCCGGGACGCGGGAGCCCAAGACCCTCCGAAGATGACGTGGAAGGTCTTGCGACTCTCGTTGTCGCTGCTGGCGTCAGAGTCCTCATTCTTGTGGACCACTTTGATGGTCTGCTCTTACTTCTGGTACTCCAGCTCCTCGTCATTGTCGACCTTGGGTTCGACCTTCTGCTTGCCCTGCCATTGGCGGAAGGGGGCGCCGTCCGGGCGCTGCTGTGCCCGCTCTTGGTAGCGTTCGGTGCACCTTTTTATCTCTCGACACTCGCTCTCGGTGTGTTTGCGAGTCTTGTGCACCGTGTAGGGCTCCACGTCTTCATCAGCCGCTACCCCTGAAACCGGAGATGCTTCACTACCCACGCCGAACACAGACGCTGGAGCGGCGCTCCCTTTAACAAGCTTGGTAGGCTGCCCCGCCAGCACAACCTTCCTCGACCGCCTTCAAAGCACTTCCGGGCACTACCCCTGGAGGGCCTCACAACAGCTGACGTAACCCTGCAAATCAAGATCAAGCACTGACTAATCAACATAGGTAGGCGAGATAATAGAGCAAGTGTTGGCAAGAATGCCTTACTGGCATCCTCGAAAGCTCCAGCGAGCCTCCACATTTGGGGACCCTGAAGCCGCGGGCCGTGGCGATGGCGTAACAAGCAATGCCATCCCGACAAGACCTCTGCCAAAACCACCGTCAGTGCCGCCGACTGCACCGGTGTGCTTCCACCAACCCCGATAGAGCCACCCCCCGAGCTGCCGACAATGTCGGCTCGAGGCTTTTTTGCCTGAGGCTCCGTAGGTGTGATGCTACTAGAGTCCCCTATGGAACCCTGGACCGCGCAGGTGACGGGGATGCCGGATGATGTGCCGACCACCGAAGACGGCGGAGCCGCCGCTTGACGGACCAAACCTCCCACTGAAGAACCGCCGACACCAGGTATTGAAGAGGGTCGCGCCGGTGGACACTGACTTGGAGCGAAGGCCACCTGTGGCAGCGCCCTCAGTGGCGACCGAGGGCGTTTCTCCTTCACAAACTCGACCACCAGAGCCTTACCCTTACCTACATCGGGGACCAACTCCTTGCCCTTCCCCCCAGCAGCGGGCGCCTCCCCCGCCCTGGAGGCTTCGGAGCTTGAAGAAGGTGCGGACTCGTCCGAAGAGTCGATGATGGCTAGGCCCCTACTCTCATCGCCAACATTCCGCGGCACAAGACCAATCGCGTCCAAGTTGGGCATCTCCTTCAGAACCTTCGTCCGACGGTTCCGATCCATGCAAAGCGGTGGGCAATCCTGGGGAAGGTTGAACATGTTGTTCGATAGCAGGTCGTCACACGCCTTGGACACTACTTCAAACACCTCCTACGGGGTCGTCTTCGTGTCGCGATCCCTCAGCAACCTGGTACCATCTTGGAGCCCAAAGTAGAGCCATGCAGGGCGGTATTGGTGTTGGAGAGGGGCTAGACGGCGACGGACGAAGTCAGCCATCATCGACAGCTCTCAACAGGTCGTGGTCTGCCAGGAATCATATTCTCTCCATCACCGATGTGTACGCCACCTCAAGCTCCGGTCGTTCCTCCCAGGCCGCCTTCCTATCGCCGGCCAGCCGGTGGGCAGGACCATGCGATCCTGGGTGTCGGCATGTACGACCACCCAGTCGCTCCTCCAGTCGGGCCACTTCGCCGAGGAGAGCGGAGTAATGTACTTAAAGGGGTTGTTGGTCCGATGCTGAAAGCAGAAGCCGCCGAGGAAGTAGGCTTTGTTCTTCTTCCAGGTCCGCCTCAGCATGAAGAACTTCCGAAACACCGACATGCATGGGCACACCCCGACGAACATCTCACAGAAATGCGAGAACACCGATGCCACCACCAGAGAGTTTGGCGACAGGTGATGAAGCAGGAGCCCAAGGACTTCCAGGAGTGTCACCAGGAAGGAAGAAAAAAGGAGGGACAAACCCGGAGTATGCGTACGCCTGGAAGAAGACGACCTCCTTCTCTCCCTACTCAAGTGGCAAGGAGCCGGGACAGATCAGATCCCGTCGTTCCTTGTCCTCCCAGCCAAAAAGCCGCCTCACAGGTGAGACATCCTCTATCCGGGAAGGAGGCAAAGCTGAGTCCATTGGAGTAGGGGGTTGAGAACCTCAAGGATGGGCAGACACACAAGGAGGGAGTCGAAGGCTCGAATGCTTGGGATGTACGGAAGAAAGGAAATTACATTGCCCACAAAGGTACCTTTTTAAAGTACCCTAGTGGCGTTTGGGCGCACCGTGCAAATTTGAGCGGGCTATAAAGCAACGGCTCATACCACAGCGTCCATGACGAGTGGGCCCAGTTCCCCTGTCAGAAAAGTCGGCCCGAGCAGTTCCCCGCCAGAGAAGGCAACCCGACGGTTCCCATAAACACGGAAGTGAAAGAAGGAGAAGTGAAGCAGGCGCCTTGGGAACCATCACGATAATGTCACAACAAGCAATGATCATGTCGCCACGACCCCTCAACCAGAGAGGGTCGCGTGGTCACAGCAGCAAAATAATGCAGCGCTTGTACTGATGAAGACAAAATTAAAAGACCGCGTGGGATAGTTGGATAAAGCCCCACCCTCGGGCCTATCGCATCACCCCAAGGTGGACCCAGGGGCCACTGTCAGTACCCGGCATACCGGGTACCCTCGCGCACAAGCTAGAGCCGCCTAGGTACCTCGCGTGCCAGTAGGGACAGGGTCGAAGACCGCCACGTGATCAAAGAGACCCGGACCCACCGACCTCATATAGGAAGTCCGGGGTGCCCACGAGACATCCAAAAGGGAGAGCTCAACTCTACATTGACGACAAGCTCCCAGGCAGCCACGTTTCCAGCAGGACGGGACCCGACCTCCCCCGTAGAGGTGAGCTTCCAAGCTGCCATGTGGCCCACGAAGTCGAGACCCGATCTCCCCAGTGGAGGCGAGCCCCCGAGCTGCCACATGGCCCATGGGGTGAGGCCTGCCCCCCCCCCCCCCCCCCACGAAGGTGAGCTCCCGAGCCGCCACGTGGCCCGCAAGACGGGCGTGGCCTCCACCATGTCAGAGAGCTCCCCAGCGGAAGCATGGTAAGTACACTTGCCCTGAGCAGATAGTGGGGATGTTAAGAGGGCGGTGCGCCTTGTCTCCATCAAGCCTTGAAGATACGTGGCTTCCCCAGACGCATTGCACGGCACACGCCTAATGTCAGGTACCGCTACGACTAATTGCATCATAGTGAAGGCGCCACAGGCCTATCCAACTCCGCTAAGTGGGTAGCTTACGGTGCCAGAGACAATTGGATGGGACATTCCCTGCCAATGTCAGCAACGGCACGTGGGCTACTAATGACCCGGGTGGCAAGACGGCAAGTCCTCACGTCCGCGGTCAGAACCAGGCGATCATGGGTGTCAAATTTTACGATCACCCATTCCTTCCTCCAATCGGCCAACTTCACCAAAGAGAGTGGTGTGATGTACTTGAAGGGGCTGTTGGCCCGATGCTGGAAGCAGTAGCTACCGAGGAAGTTGGCTTTGTTCTTCTTCCCAGTCCGCCTCAGCACGAAGAACTGCCAGAACACCGATACGCTCGGGTGCACCCTGACGAACATCTTGCAGAAATGCGAGAACACCGCTGCCACCACCAGAGAGTTCAGCGACAGGTGATGAAGCTGAAGCCCAAGGACTTCCATGAGTGTCACCAGGAAGAAGGAAACATGAGGGATGAAAATGGAGTATGCGTACTCCTGGAAGAGGACGATCTTCTTCTCCCTCAACTCCAAGGGCAAGGAGCTGTCATATAGTCCAACCACTTGCCCTAGATGGAGGGACGCGTGAGTTAAGATGATGGTGCACCTTGTCCCTGTCAAGGATTGAAGATACACAGCTTCCCTAGACGCATGGCGCAGCACATGATTAAGTTCAGGTACCGCTGTGACCAATCGCATCACAGTGAAGACACCACTGGCCAATCCCACTCCACTCGGTGGGAAGCTTACTAACAACGCAGGCGGCAAGACGGCGAGTCTTCAAGTCCATGGTCAGAGCAAGCTTACGGAAGAAGCCTTAGATCTTTAGGATAAGATCACCCCGGGACCACCTGTCAGGGCCCCGGAACTCCACTTGTAAGGCGTTCGGCCTTGTCTATAAAAGGCCCGGGCCGCCATCGTTACAGAGGACCAGACCGAAACATCACACACGCATACACACATACTAGCAATACCATCCACTGTGGAGTAGGGTGTTATGCTCCTTGCGGCCCAAACCACGTAAAAACCACCATCTCATATTCCCATCCACAAGAACACTTGATTGAGGCCTAAGCCCTGCCGAGCAAAGAGCCTCCGCGGGCTGCTCCTTAGCAGATCCGAGGGAAGTGTCGCTCTAACACTTCGACAATGACTGAAAGGTTCAAGATGTCCATGATGGGGGAGTTGAAGTTCTTCCTACGTTTTCAAGTGAAGCAACTCAAGGAAGGCACACTCATTTGTCAAATGAAGTAAACACAAGACATACTCAAGAAGTTTGACATGGACAAAGACAAACCCGTCAAGACTCCAATGGGAACCAATTGGCACCTCAACCTTAATAAAGATGGTCCAAATGTGGACCAAAAGGTATATCGTTCCATGATAGGTTCATTGCTTTACTTATGTGCATTTAGACCCAATATAATGCTAAGTGTTTGTATGTGTGCTCGATTCCAAGCTGCTCCTAAGGTGTGTCACTTGACCGTTGTTGAGAGAATTCTTAGATATTTGGTTCACACACCAAGCCTAGGACTTTGGTACCCCAAGGGCTCTAAGTTTAATCTCATTGGATATTCCGATGCGGATTTGCCTTCGGGACTTGCCAATTCCTAGGTAGGTCCCTAGTGTCGTGGTCCTCAAAGTAACAAAACTCCATTGCTCTTTCCACAGCCAAAGCAGAGTATGTCGCTGCCACAAGTTGTTGTGCACAACTTCTTTGCATGTGACAAACTCTTAGGGACTATGGCATAAACTTGCGACATATCCCTCTCCTATGTGACAATGAGAGTGCCATCAAAATAGCCCACAATCCAGTTGAACACTCAAGGACCAAACACATTGATATCTGCTACCATTTCTTGAGAGATCACTCCATCAAAGGAGACATAGTGATTTCCCATGAGAGAACCGAAAAACAATTGGTCGATATCTTCACCAAGCCCTTAGATGAGGAAAGATTTTGTGAACTTAGGAGTGAGCTCAATATCTGTAACACCCTCATTTCATGCATCATGCCTTGCATTCATCATTGAACGTGTTTAACATTAATCCACATAAAAAGGAACAAGTTTAAAATGAATTAGAAACAAAACCACACTTAAGAATTCTGAGAAGTGCGGACTAGTCCGGTCTTGGTGCACTAGTCCGATTTCTCTCTGACTTCCATCGGGCTTATCCATTTTGCTGCGGACTAGTCTGTTTTCCCCTCTAGACACTTTCAGACTTGTCCGGTCCTGTGCGAACAAGTCCGGTGTTCCAATTCCTTGAAAATTTTCTAAGTCCCTGGACTTGTCCAGACTAGTCCGATATTCCAGCGAACTTGTCCGTTTTTCCCTCTGACTAAAGTCAAACTTGTACGATTTTGGCCAGACTTAACTATTTTTCCCCTCTGGATAAGTTCGGAATTGTCCGATGTCCAGTCTGGACTTGTCCGATTTCTCTTTGTCCAACTTCGGACTAGTCCGTCCCTTTTCGGACTTACCGATAAATTGCCACTCTGAGTTGATCTTTTTTTCACGACTTGTTTCTTGGGTTTTACTTTAAGGGAGCCTAGGGATATCGTGCCTAACTCTTTTAGCGCCCATGTAGGACTCCAAACCAACCCCTACTCATCTCAGACTCAAAATCTATCTAACCCTAGCCTCCGCCTCTATATAAACAACCCCATCCCTTGGCTTGACATCTATTTGCCACTTTTCCACTTCACCCAAACCCTAGCTCGTGAGTAGCTGCCACCAAGGAGGGAGAAGGAGATCTAGAGCAAGGAGAAGAAGAGGAGAAAACGAGAGAGGGTCAAGATCTCCATCAACTTCGCGTTCTTCGTCAACAATTCACCATCAAGTTCTTCATGAACCCTACATCATCAAGATCCAGGTGTTGCCTCCAACATCCTTGATTTATTGGAGTTCTAAACACCTGGTATACCTTCTATTCTCTATTCCTTATGTGAATTCAACCCCGTTTCCCCAGATTCATGTCAATCTAGAAACCCTAGTTCGCCAGTTCTGTGAAGTGCGGACTTGTCCGGTCCCTAGCGGACTAGTCCGATTTTCCTAGCTAAATTATGTTGAATTAATTCTAAATTAGATCGAATAAAATCCAAACCTTTATAAACATGTTAAAATCTATTAGAACTAGTTAGTGATCATTAAAATCAACTCATTAACGAGTTCCACGTTGCAATTGCATCAATCATGCATGTCATGTCATATTGAGTAATGTTTGTACACTATTTGATTGTGTTTCCTGTCTTGTATGTTTATTGTGCGGATTAGACGGATTTGTGCTAGAGAGTGTGGCGGAGGATCTCCAGCACAAAGAGTTTGAAGGCTTTGACCCGAACCAATCCCAAGAGCAAGGCAAGTGTCCTTGAAGCATATTGATCCTGTTTTTAAAGTAAATGTTTTGTTTACAAAACTGCATGCTTGTGTCAATTTGATGGGAATCCTATGGTAGGAAGTTTACTAGATTTGTTGACCACCCTTGTCACCTGGAATATATGGTAGAGAGTCGAGATGGGCTTTTTACCCTTTTTGCTTTGCTTAATTAATTAGGATGGGAACACAACTATACCACTTAACTTAATTATGGATTTATGAGATTATGATTAACATGAACTGGTTAATATGATGTGGTCATGGGTGATCTAAGCAAGTTGGTATGTGGATGGGTTGGATGTTATGGTGGTATTGCTTGCTTTAGATCTAAGGACCGGTTCGTGGAGCGACCATCTAGGATTTACAGTGCCACCACGAGGCCAAGTATGGGTGCGGCATAGCTGATTAATTAGGGCTTTGCCAGTGCTATTTGGACCATTAAGGATGCTTGGGGAAGGGGTAGTCGGATTGGGTTTGTTGATGATTGGTGGGACTACCCTGGGATTCGAATGGCTCGAGAGGGGGCCCTTGGTTGAAGATTTGCTTAGATGGAGGCATCGCCACCGGTGAAACCTCAGTGGGGTCTAAATAGGCTAGTAATCCCTTTGTAAAGGCTATTTCGTGATCTCTTGGCCACACACTGACGGAAGTCTGAGACGACATAATACATGTTCTAATCCCTGCAAGGTGATGAAATCACAAAAACATGGGTAAAGTGGTACAACATCTGCAGAGTGTGTCTTAAAACTATGATGATAGCCGTGCTCCCGGTTATGAGCAACCTGGACCTTCACATGATTAGGGGGAACTTGGGATTTTGTTATGGTTATGGTTTGGTAATGGTTATGGCTGGTTATGAGTTAAATTTTGGTATTGAATATGGTTAATGGTAATGGTGAAATATGGTATATGGATGATGGATATTGAAACAAGGACTGATATTATGATAACTACATGGTTTATGCTGGGTTTACTTCACATACATATAATATATTACTTTTCAAATGTTTTGATGTACTTTTCAGCACTTTGCCATTATTATTGTAGTCATTTGAATCAGCTACATGTCATACTTTCCCACACTTGCTGAGTACGACATGTACTCACCCTTGCAATTCCCCCACCAACAGTTGCAGGTCAGGATTGGGAGTGTAACAATGATAATGTGGAGTTTTAGGCCGTGTCTACCGTTAGCTTTGCCTGTGGTGTGTTGGAGCTGCACTATCCCTTTTGCTTAGTTGCTTAATTAGTTTAATTCCATTGCATTAGTCGAACTTGTCATTAATATTCATTAGAGCTTGTATTCAAGGATATTATGAATTCTGTAATAAAAGTGGTTAATTAATTTTGTTATGTGGTAATTTTCTGTATATCCTTTTGTGATTGCACTCATGTATGTGTGTTGAACTTCCTGGGCACACATATGCGTTCACTTGGTTCATTTTTGGAACCGGTTGTTACAAATTGGTATCAGAGCCACAGGTTGACCGTAGGACACAACCTAGATAGAATGGACACTTTAGAGCACATAGGAGCACTCAGGAATTGATGTGTTTTTGCTTGGTGTGCTATTTGTTATATATTGTTTGCTTGTTTTCTTAATAGAGGATTTTGGGATGCTTTAGCATTGCCATATCCACCTAGGATAGTATAGCTAGTTGCTTAGTTTCATATCACTTGATGCATATAGTTGGGGACGTTTCTAAATTCTTATCTCTTGCTTTTCTTCAGATGGTGAGGACTCGCAACCAGAAGGATGGCAATGATGAGGAGGATATCAATGGAGCACCTCAGAACAACAATGGACAAGGACCTGCCCAGGGAGCTATCAATATTGAGCAGCTATTGGCTATGCAAAACCAGCTCATGTAGACCATGATACAGACTATGGGACAACTGCAGGCTAGTAACAACAACAATCAGCCCCACATGCCTCCACCGCCACCCCCACCTCCTCATAACTAGTTGGGAGAGTTCATGAGGACTAGGCCACTAGCCTTTGCTCAAGCCGCTGACCCTATGGATGCTGATGATTGGCTCAAGTCTGTAGAAAAGAAGCTAGCCATTGTCCAATGTAGTGACCAGGAGAAGGTGCTCTTTGCATCTCATCAAATTGTTGGAGCAGCTGCGGATTGGTGGGATGCTTATTGCAATGCTCATGAGAACCAAGAGAGGATTTCTTGGGCCAAATTCAAGGAAAGCTTATGTTCTAATTATGTGCCGAAGGGCGTTATGATCTTGAAGAGGCAAGAATTTGAGAACTTGAGTCAAGGAAGATCGAGCGTGGGTGAATATCTCAATAAGTTCACTCAACTTTCAAGGTATGCCCCTGAAGATGTTCGTCGGGACAGCCGAAAGCAATACTTGTTCATGAGAGGCTTGAACAATGAGATCCAAGTGCAATTGCTCAACTGTGATTATGCAAACTTCCAGAAGCTTGTGGACAAAGCAATTGTTGTGGAGAATAAGGTCCATGAGATGGAGCAAGATAATAAGAGGAAGGTGCCATATCAAGTACAGCAACAAGGATGTAATGTGCGCCCTCGCTTTGCACCACCTAATGCGCCTTATTTCAGCTCCTCTGCACTTGCTCATCGCCCTGGTTATGCACTGCGCCCAACTCAGTTTGTGCAGCAACGCCCTATTATGCAAGCACCTAGGCCTCCAATGCCTTTTGCACCTCGTGCTAACTTTCCTAGTGCCAATGTTCAAAATCAAGTCCATCCAAATTCTCGTGCAGCAAAGAAGTGCTATACTTATGGAGAAGCTGGACACTTTGCGCATCAATGTCCTAAGTCAGGCCTTGGTCAAGGAAGCAATGCTCAAAGACAGAACCCAAGACCCAATGGAGGACAACCACAAGGAAATCATGGATAATAGAATTTTGCTCGTGGCAACGTGAACCATGTCTCTATGGAGGATGCTCAACAAGCGGATGACATGGTGATTGGTATGTTTCTCGCAAACTCCAACCCAACGACTATGTTATTTGATTCTAGAGCATTGCATTCATTCATTGCATCGAAATATGTTGCCAAGTATAGTTTGCCTATCTCTCATATGTTGCTTACTCTCCATCACCGATGTGTACGCCACCTCAAGCTCCGGTCGTTCCTCCCAGGCCGCCTTCCTATCGCCGGCCAGCCGGTGGGCAGGACCATGCGATCCTGGGTGTCGGCATGTACGACCACCCAGTCGCTCCTCCAGTCGGGCCACTTCGCCGAGGAGAGCGGAGTAATGTACTTAAAGGGGTTGTTGGTCCGATGCTGAAAGCAGAAGCCGCCGAGGAAGTAGGCTTTGTTCTTCTTCCAGGTCCGCCTCAGCATGAAGAACTTCCGAAACACCGACATGCATGGGCACACCCCGACGAACATCTCACAGAAATGCGAGAACACCGATGCCACCACCAGAGAGTTTGGCGACAGGTGATGAAGCAGGAGCCCAAGGACTTCCAGGAGTGTCACCAGGAAGGAAGAAAAAAGGAGGGACAAACCCGGAGTATGCGTACGCCTGGAAGAAGACGACCTCCTTCTCTCCCTACTCAAGTGGCAAGGAGCCGGGACAGATCAGATCCCGTCGTTCCTTGTCCTCCCAGCCAAAAAGCCGCCTCACAGGTGAGACATCCTCTATCCGGGAAGGAGGCAAAGCTGAGTCCATTGGAGTAGGGGGTTGAGAACCTCAAGGATGGGCAGACACACAAGGAGGGAGTCGAAGGCTCGAATGCTTGGGATGTACGGAAGAAAGGAAATTACATTGCCCACAAAGGTACCTTTTTAAAGTACCCTAGTGGCGTTTGGGCGCACCGTGCAAATTTGAGCGTGCTATAAAGCAACGGCTCATACCACAGCGTCCATGACGAGTGGGCCCAGTTCCCCTGTCAGAAAAGTCGGCCCGAGCAGTTCCCCGCCAGAGAAGGCAACCCGACGGTTCCCATAAACACGGAAGTGAAAGAAGGAGAAGTGAAGCAGGCGCCTTGGGAACCATCACGATAATGTCACAACAAGCAATGATCATGTCGCCACGACCCCTCAACCAGAGAGGGTCGCGTGGTCACAGCAGCAAAATAATGCAGCGCTTGTACTGATGAAGACAAAATTAAAAGACCGCGTGGGATAGTTGGATAAAGCCCCACCCTCGGGCCTATCGCATCACCCCAAGGTGGACCCAGGGGCCACTGTCAGTACCCGGCATACCGGGTACCCTCGCGCACAAGCTAGAGCCGCCTAGGTACCTCGCCTGCCAGTAGGGACAGGGTCGAAGACCGCCACGTGATCAAAGAGACCCGGACCCACCGACCTCATATAGGAAGTCCGGGGTGCCCACGAGACATCCAAAAGGGAGAGCTCAACTCTACATTGACGACAAGCTCCCAGGCAGCCACGTTTCCAGCAGGACGGGACCCGACCTCCCCCGTAGAGGTGAGCTTCCAAGCTGCCATGTGGCCCACGAAGTCGAGACCCGATCTCCCCAGTGGAGGCGAGCCCCCGAGCTGCCACATGGCCCATGGGGTGAGGCCTGCCCCCCCCCCCCCCCCCCCCCCCCACGAAGGTGAGCTCCCGAGCCGCCACGTGGCCCGCAAGACGGGCGTGGCCTCCGCCATGTCAGAGAGCTCCCCAGCGGAAGCATGGTAAGTACACTTGCCCTGAGCAGATAGTGGGGATGTTAAGAGGGCGGTGCGCCTTGTCTCCATCAAGCCTTGAAGATAAGTGGCTTCCCCAGACGCATTGCACGGCACACGCCTAATGTCAGGTACCGCTACGACTAATTGCATCATAGTGAAGGCGCCACAGGCCTATCCAACTCCGCTAAGTGGGTAGCTTACGGTGCCAGAGACAATTGGATGGGACATTCCCTGCCAATGTCAGCAACGGCACGTGGGCTACTAATGACCCGGGTGGCAAGACGGCAAGTCCTCACGTCCGCGGTCAGAACCAGGCGATCATGGGTGTCAAATTTTACGATCACCCATTCCTTCCTCCAATCGGCCAACTTCACCAAAGAGAGTGGTGTGATGTACTTGAAGGGGCTGTTGGCCCGATGCTGGAAGCAGTAGCTACCGAGGAAGTTGGCTTTGTTCTTCTTCCCAGTCCGCCTCAGCACGAAGAACTGCCAGAACACCGATACGCTCGGGTGCACCCTGACGAACATCTTGCAGAAATGCGAGAACACCGCTGCCACCACCAGAGAGTTCAGCGACAGGTGATGAAGCTGAAGCCCAAGGACTTCCATGAGTGTCACCAGGAAGAAGGAAACATGAGGGATGAAAATGGAGTATGCGTACTCCTGGAAGAGGACGATCTTCTTCTCCCTCAACTCCAAGGGCAAGGAGCTGTCATATAGTCCAACCACTTGCCCTAGATGGAGGGACGCGTGAGTTAAGATGATGGTGCACCTTGTCCCTGTCAAGGATTGAAGATACACAGCTTCCCTAGACGCATGGCGCAGCACATGATTAAGTTCAGGTACCGCTGTGACCAATCGCATCACAGTGAAGACACCACTGGCCAATCCCACTCCACTCGGTGGGAAGCTTACTAACAACGCAGGCGGCAAGACGGCGAGTCTTCAAGTCCATGGTCAGAGCAAGCTTACGGAAGAAGCCTTAGATCTTTAGGATAAGATCACCCCGGGACCACCTGTCAGGGCCCCGGAACTCCACTTGTAAGGCGTTCGGCCTTGTCTATAAAAGGCCCGGGCCGCCATCGTTACAGAGGACCAGACCGAAACATCACACACGCATACACACATACTAGCAATACCATCCACTGTGGAGTAGGGTGTTATGCTCCTTGCGGCCCAAACCACGTAAAAACCACCATCTCATATTCCCATCCACAAGAACACTTGATTGAGGCCTAAGCCCTGCCGAGCAAAGAGCCTCCGCGGGCTGCTCCTTAGCAGATCCGAGGGAAGTGTCGCTCTAACACTTCGACAATGACTGAAAGGTTCAAGATGTCCATGATGGGGGAGTTGAAGTTCTTCCTACGTTTTCAAGTGAAGCAACTCAAGGAAGGCACACTCATTTGTCAAATGAAGTAAACACAAGACATACTCAAGAAGTTTGACATGGACAAAGACAAACCCGTCAAGACTCCAATGGGAACCAATTGGCACCTCAACCTTAATAAAGATGGTCCAAATGTGGACCAAAAGGTATATCGTTCCATGATAGGTTCATTGCTTTACTTATGTGCATTTAGACCCAATATAATGCTAAGTGTTTGTATGTGTGCTCGATTCCAAGCTGCTCCTAAGGTGTGTCACTTGACCGTTGTTGAGAGAATTCTTAGATATTTGGTTCACACACCAAGCCTAGGACTTTGGTACCCCAAGGGCTCTAAGTTTAATCTCATTGGATATTCCGATGCGGATTTGCCTTCGGGACTTGCCAATTCCTAGGTAGGTCCCTAGTGTCGTGGTCCTCAAAGTAACAAAACTCCATTGCTCTTTCCACAGCCAAAGCAGAGTATGTCGCTGCCACAAGTTGTTGTGCACAACTTCTTTGCATGTGACAAACTCTTAGGGACTATGGCATAAACTTGCGACATATCCCTCTCCTATGTGACAATGAGAGTGCCATCAAAATAGCCCACAATCCAGTTGAACACTCAAGGACCAAACACATTGATATCTGCTACCATTTCTTGAGAGATCACTCCATCAAAGGAGACATAGTGATTTCCCATGAGAGAACCGAAAAACAATTGGTCGATATCTTCACCAAGCCCTTAGATGAGGAAAGATTTTGTGAACTTAGGAGTGAGCTCAATATCTGTAACACCCTCATTTCATGCATCATGCCTTGCATTCATCATTGAACGTGTTTAACATTAATCCACATAAAAAGGAACAAGTTTAAAATGAATTAGAAACAAAACCACACTTAAGAATTCTGAGAAGTGCGGACTAGTCCGGTCTTGGTGCACTAGTCCGATTTCTCTCTGACTTCCATCGGGCTTATCCATTTTGCTGCGGACTAGTCTGTTTTCCCCTCTAGACACTTTCAGACTTGTCCGGTCCTGTGCGAACAAGTCCGGTGTTCCAATTCCTTGAAAATTTTCTAAGTCCCTGGACTTGTCCAGACTAGTCCGATATTCCAGCGAACTTGTCCGTTTTTCCCTCTGACTAAAGTCAAACTTGTACGATTTTGGCCAGACTTGACTATTTTTCCCCTCTGGATAAGTTCGGAATTGTCCGATGTCCAGTCTGGACTTGTCCGATTTCTCTTTGTCCAACTTCGGACTAGTCCGTCCCTTTTCGGACTTACCGATAAATTGCCACTCTGAGTTGATCTTTTTTTCACGACTTGTTTCTTGGGTTTTACTTTAAGGGAGCCTAGGGATATCGTGCCTAACTCTTTTAGCGCCCATGTAGGACTCCAAACCAACCCCTACTCATCTCAGACTCAAAATCTATCTAACCCTAGCCTCCGCCTCTATATAAACAACCCCATCCCTTGGCTTGACATCTATTTGCCACTTTTCCACTTCACCCAAACCCTAGCTCGTGAGTAGCTGCCACCAAGGAGGGAGAAGGAGATCTAGAGCAAGGAGAAGAAGAGGAGAAAACGAGAGAGGGTCAAGATCTCCATCAACTTCGCGTTCTTCGTCAACAATTCACCATCAAGTTCTTCATGAACCCTACATCATCAAGATCCAGGTGTTGCCTCCAACATCCTTGATTTATTGGAGTTCTAAACACCTGGTATACCTTCTATTCTCTATTCCTTATGTGAATTCAACCCCGTTTCCCCAGATTCATGTCAATCTAGAAACCCTAGTTCGCCAGTTCTGTGAAGTGCGGACTTGTCCGGTCCCTAGCGGACTAGTCCGATTTTCCTAGCTAAATTATGTTGAATTAATTCTAAATTAGATCGAATAAAATCCAAACCTTTATAAACATGTTAAAATCTATTAGAACTAGTTAGTGATCATTAAAATCAACTCATTAACGAGTTCCACGTTGCAATTGCATCAATCATGCATGTCATGTCATATTGAGTAATGTTTGTACACTATTTGATTGTGTTTCCTGTCTTGTATGTTTATTGTGCGGATTAGACGGATTTGTGCTAGAGAGTGTGGCGGAGGATCTCCAGCACAAAGAGTTTGAAGGCTTTGACCCGAACCAATCCCAAGAGCAAGGCAAGTGTCCTTGAAGCATATTGATCCTGTTTTTAAAGTAAATGTTTTGTTTACAAAACTGCATGCTTGTGTCAATTTGATGGGAATCCTATGGTAGGAAGTTTACTAGATTTGTTGACCACCCTTGTCACCTGGAATATATGGTAGAGAGTCGAGATGGGCTTTTTACCCTTTTTGCTTTGCTTAATTAATTAGGATGGGAACACAACTATACCACTTAACTTAATTATGGATTTATGAGATTATGATTAACATGAACTGGTTAATATGATGTGGTCATGGGTGATCTAAGCAAGTTGGTATGTGGATGGGTTGGATGTTATGGTGGTATTGCTTGCTTTAGATCTAAGGACCGGTTCGTGGAGCGACCATCTAGGATTTACAGTGCCACCACGAGGCCAAGTATGGGTGCGGCATAGCTGATTAATTAGGGCTTTGCCAGTGCTATTTGGACCATTAAGGATGCTTGGGGAAGGGGTAGTCGGATTGGGTTTGTTGATGATTGGTGGGACTACCCTGGGATTCGAATGGCTCGAGAGGGGGCCCTTGGTTGAAGATTTGCTTAGATGGAGGCATCGCCACCGGTGAAACCTCAGTGGGGTCTAAATAGGCTAGTAATCCCTTTGTAAAGGCTATTTCGTGATCTCTTGGCCACACACTGACGGAAGTCTGAGACGACATAATACATGTTCTAATCCCTGCAAGGTGATGAAATCACAAAAACATGGGTAAAGTGGTACAACATCTGCAGAGTGTGTCTTAAAACTATGATGATAGCCGTGCTCCCGGTTATGAGCAACCTGGACCTTCACATGATTAGGGGGAACTTGGGATTTTGTTATGGTTATGGTTTGGTAATGGTTATGGCTGGTTATGAGTTAAATTTTGGTATTGAATATGGTTAATGGTAATGGTGAAATATGGTATATGGATGATGGATATTGAAACAAGGACTGATATTATGATAACTACATGGTTTATGCTGGGTTTACTTCACATACATATAATATATTACTTTTCAAATGTTTTGATGTACTTTTCAGCACTTTGCCATTATTATTGTAGTCATTTGAATCAGCTACATGTCATACTTTCCCACACTTGCTGAGTACGACATGTACTCACCCTTGCAATTCCCCCACCAACAGTTGCAGGTCAGGATTGGGAGTGTAACAATGATAATGTGGAGTTTTAGGCCGTGTCTACCGTTAGCTTTGCCTGTGGTGTGTTGGAGCTGCACTATCCCTTTTGCTTAGTTGCTTAATTAGTTTAATTCCATTGCATTAGTCGAACTTGTCATTAATATTCATTAGAGCTTGTATTCAAGGATATTATGAATTCTGTAATAAAAGTGGTTAATTAATTTTGTTATGTGGTAATTTTCTGTATATCCTTTTGTGATTGCACTCATGTATGTGTGTTGAACTTCCTGGGCACACATATGCGTTCACTTGGTTCATTTTTGGAACCGGTTGTTACAAATTGGTATCAGAGCCACAGGTTGACCGTAGGACACAACCTAGATAGAATGGACACTTTAGAGCACATAGGAGCACTCAGGAATTGATGTGTTTTTGCTTGGTGTGCTATTTGTTATATATTGTTTGCTTGTTTTCTTAATAGAGGATTTTGGGATGCTTTAGCATTGCCATATCCACCTAGGATAGTATAGCTAGTTGCTTAGTTTCATATCACTTGATGCATATAGTTGGGGACGTTTCTAAATTCTTATCTCTTGCTTTTCTTCAGATGGTGAGGACTCGCAACCAGAAGGATGGCAATGATGAGGAGGATATCAATGGAGCACCTCAGAACAACAATGGACAAGGACCTGCCCAGGGAGCTATCAATATTGAGCAGCTATTGGCTATGCAAAACCAGCTCATGTAGACCATGATACAGACTATGGGACAACTGCAGGCTAGTAACAACAACAATCAGCCCCACATGCCTCCACCGCCACCCCCACCTCCTCATAACTAGTTGGGAGAGTTCATGAGGACTAGGCCACTAGCCTTTGCTCAAGCCGCTGACCCTATGGATGCTGATGATTGGCTCAAGTCTGTAGAAAAGAAGCTAGCCATTGTCCAATGTAGTGACCAGGAGAAGGTGCTCTTTGCATCTCATCAAATTGTTGGAGCAGCTGCGGATTGGTGGGATGCTTATTGCAATGCTCATGAGAACCAAGAGAGGATTTCTTGGGCCAAATTCAAGGAAAGCTTATGTTCTAATTATGTGCCGAAGGGCGTTATGATCTTGAAGAGGCAAGAATTTGAGAACTTGAGTCAAGGAAGATCGAGCGTGGGTGAATATCTCAATAAGTTCACTCAACTTTCAAGGTATGCCCCTGAAGATGTTCGTCGGGACAGCCGAAAGCAATACTTGTTCATGAGAGGCTTGAACAATGAGATCCAAGTGCAATTGCTCAACTGTGATTATGCAAACTTCCAGAAGCTTGTGGACAAAGCAATTGTTGTGGAGAATAAGGTCCATGAGATGGAGCAAGATAATAAGAGGAAGGTGCCATATCAAGTACAGCAACAAGGATGTAATGTGCGCCCTCGCTTTGCACCACCTAATGCGCCTTATTTCAGCTCCTCTGCACTTGCTCATCGCCCTGGTTATGCACTGCGCCCAACTCAGTTTGTGCAGCAACGCCCTATTATGCAAGCACCTAGGCCTCCAATGCCTTTTGCACCTCGTGCTAACTTTCCTAGTGCCAATGTTCAAAATCAAGTCCATCCAAATTCTCGTGCAGCAAAGAAGTGCTATACTTATGGAGAAGCTGGACACTTTGCGCATCAATGTCCTAAGTCAGGCCTTGGTCAAGGAAGCAATGCTCAAAGACAGAACCCAAGACCCAATGGAGGACAACCACAAGGAAATCATGGATAATAGAATTTTGCTCGTGGCAACGTGAACCATGTCTCTATGGAGGATGCTCAACAAGCGGATGACATGGTGATTGGTATGTTTCTCGCAAACTCCAACCCAACGACTATGTTATTTGATTCTAGAGCATTGCATTCATTCATTGCATCGAAATATGTTGCCAAGTATAGTTTGCCTATCTCTCATATGTTGCTTACTCTATTGGTTAAGTCTCCTGCAGGAGAGATGAGGACAAATATAGTATGTCCAAAAGTAAGCCTTAGAATATGGGGGTAGACTTCTTCACAACCTCATTGTCTTGGATTCACAAGGATTGGACATTATACATGGTATGGACTGGTTGAGGAAGCACAACGGAGTTATTGAATGTGCCACGAAGACGGTGAAGTTGACTAATGAGGAAGGGATCACCGTAGAATTTGAAGCATCTCAACACGCACCAAAGCAATTGGAGCTGAATCACATGGACGGTGCTGCAGTCGAGGAGATTCCAGTGGTGTGTGATTTTTTGGACGTGTTTCCGGATGAGTTGCCAGGTATGCCACCTGATCGAGACATTGAGTTTCTAATTGAATTAATACCTGGAACTGCACCTATAGCTAGAGGCCGTATATGATGCCTCCTAAGGAATTAGTGGAGCTCAAGAAGCAGATTCCAGAGAAACTAGAGAAGGGTTTTATTCGGCCCAGCTCTTCACCTTGGGGAGCGCCCGTTCTATTTGTGGACAAGAAGGATGGATCGCAAAGGATGTGTGTGGATTACCGAGCTCTTAATGAGGTGACCATCAAGAACAAGTCACCTTGCCCCACATAGATGATTTGTTCGATCAGATGAACGGTGATTGTGTTTTCTCCAAGATTGATTTGAGGTCGGGATACATTCAAATGAAGATAAGACCAACAGACATACCCAAGACAGGTTTTAGGACATGGTATGGATCTTATGAGTACACCGTGATGTCCTTTGGATTGACAAATGCGCCTGCATACTTTATGTACCTCATGAATATGGTCTTCATGGAGTACTTGGACAAGTTTGTTGTGGTGTTCATTGATAACACTATGATCTACTCGAAGGATGCGAAGGACCATGAGGAACGTTTGAGGCTTACGTTGCAGAAGTTGAGGGAGCATAAATTATATGCCAAATTCAGCAAGTGCCAATTTTGGTTAAGGGAGGTGTCATTTTTGGGTCATATCATCTCTGGAGGAGGACTATCGGTTGACCCCAGAAAAGTGAGGGATGTGCTAAAGTGGGAGCCACCACAGAGTGTTAAGGAAATAAGGATTTTTCTTGGGATGGCTGGATATTACAATCGATTCATCAAGGACTTTTCCAAGATAGCCAAGCCAATGACGGAATGGATAATGAAGGGAAAGGCTTTCTGATGGACTGAAGCTTGTCAAAACAGTTTTGAGGAGCTAAAGAAGAATTTAACTACAACCCCAATTTTGATTTTGCCGGATGTAAGAAAAAGTTTTGACATATATTGTGATGCGTCGAGGCAAGGACTTGGATGTGTATTGATGCAAGAAGGTCAAGTGGTCGCCTATGCATCAAGGCAATTGAAGAAACATGAGCAGAATTACCCGACACATGATTTGGAACTTGCAGCCATAGTACACGCATTGAAAATTTGGAGACACTATATCCTTGGGCATAGCTGTGAAATTTATACGGATCATAAGAGTCTTAAGTATTTTTCACGCAAACTGATCTGAATTTGAGGCAACGAAGATGGTTGGAGCTCATCAAGGGTTATGATGTGGGAATCAATTATCATCCAGGAAAAGCCAATGTAGTGGCCGATGCCTTGAGCCGGAAAGGAGTAAGTCATCAACTCGCAGTTCGAGAGCTACCATCAGACTTATGCAAGGAGTTTTACCGGTTGAATCTTGGGTTTGTGAATGAGATGGGAATAATAGAGTCAAATCCAACTTTGGAGCAAGAAATTCGAGAGGGCCAAGCGAAGGATGAGGAAATCCAAGAGATCAAGGAAAGAACCTAAGAAGAGAGAGAATTCAGATTTTATGAGGATGAACATGGCACTCTATGGCTTGGAAAGAAAATTGTCGTGCTTAATGTGAAGCATATTCGAGAGACAATATTAAAAGAGGCACATGAATCGCCATACTACATTCACCCCGGTTGTACGAAGATGTACATAGACTTGAAGACGTGCTATTGGTGGGCTAGCATGAAAAAGGACATAGCTGAATACATAGTGTTGTGTGATTTGTGCCAACGAGTCAAGGCGGAACATCAAAGACCAGCTGGATTATTGCAACCATTGAAGATCCCGGAATGAAAGTGGGAAGAAATTGGAATGGACTTCATAGTGGGTTTACCGTGTACACAGTCCGGTTATGACTCGATTTGGGTAATCGTAGATCGATTGACCAAGTCAGCTCACTTTATTCCCGTCAAGACAACTTTTAATGGAGAGAAGTTAGCGGAACTGTATATGGGAAGAATATTGTGTTTGCATGGAGTTCCAAAGAGGATAGTGTCGGATAGAGGTTCTCAATTTATCTCCAGGTTTTGGCAAAAATTGCATGAAGCATTGGGGCCAAGGTTGAATTTTAGTTCAGCATATCACCCTCATACGGACGGACAAACTGAGACGACCAATCAGATTTTTGAAGAAATGTTAAGAGCTTGTGCTTTGAAGCATGGGAAAAGTTTGGACAAGAGCTTGCCATATGCGGAATTTTCATTTAACAATAGTTATCAAACAAGCTTGAAGATGTCGCCTTATGAAGCACTATATGGAAGGAAGTGTAGGACACCCTTGTTTTGGAGTGAGAAAGGGGAGAATCAAGTATTTGGACCGATGTGTTGCAAGAAGCTGAGAAACAAGTTCAGATTATTTGGGAGAACTTGAGGGCTGCTCAATCAAGACAAAAAGGCTATGCAGACAATAGAAGAAGGAAACTAGCCTTTGAAGTGGGAGACTTCGTTTACCTCAAGGTGTCACCAATGAGAGGTCATAAGAGGTTGTAAGAGGCAAGCTAGCACCTCGATACATTGGACCATTCAATATTTTGGATAAAAGAGGAGAAATAGCATATAAATTGGAGATGCCAGCTCATCTTTCATATGTTCACGATGTGTTTCATTTTTCCCAGCTCAAGAAGTGTTTAATGGTGCCGAATAAACAAGTGCCAATGGAAGAATTGGAATTAGAGGCAGATTTGACGTATGCTGAGCAACCGATCAAAATCTTGGAAACCAAGGAGAGGGTCACAGGGAACAAGATTATTAGATGATGTAAAGTTCAATGGAAGCATCATACAGCATCGGAAGCAACATGAGAGTTGGAGGATGATCTCAAGAAGGAATTTCCCTATCTCTTCTCTTCCGCGTCGAATCTCAAGGGCGAGATTCATTTTAAGGGGGGTAGGTTTGTAACACCCTCATTTTCATGCATCATGTCCGACATCCATCATTGAACGTGTTTAAAATTAATCCACATAAAAAGGAACAAGTTCAAAATGAATTCGAAACAAAACTGCACTTAAGAATTCTGGGAAGTGCGGACTAGTCCGATCTTGGTGCAGACTAGTCCGATTTCTCTCTGACTTCCATCAGACTTGTCTGTTTTGCTGCAGACTAGTCTGTTTTTCCCTCTGGACACTTTCGGACTTGTCCAGTCCTGTGCGGACTAGTCCAATGTTCCAATTCCTTGAAATTTTGCTAAGTTCCTGGACTTGTCTAGACTAGTCCGGTATTCCAGCGGACTTGTCCATTTTCCCTCTGACTAAAGTCGGACTTGTCCGATTTTGGCCAGATTTGTCTGTTTTTACCCTCTAGATAATTTCGGACGTGTTCGATGTCAAGTCCAGACTTGTCCGATTTCTCTCTGTCCAACTTCGAACTAGTCCGACCCTTTTCGGATTTGTCCGATAAATCACGACTCCGAGTTGATCTTTTGTTTCACGACTTGTTTCTTGGGTTTTACTTTAAGTGAGCCTGGGGACGTCGTGCCTAACTCTTTTAGAGCCCATGTGGGACTTTAAACTGACACCTACTCATCTGAAACTCGAAATCCATCTAACCCTAGCCTCCACCTCTATATAAACAACCCCACCCCTTGGCTTGAGATCTATTTGCCACTTTTCCACCTCACCCAAACCCTAGCTCGTAAGTAGCCGCCACCAAGGAGGGAGAAGGAGATCTAGAGCAAGGAGAAGAAGAGGAGGAAACAAAAGAGGGTAAAAATCTCCATCAACTTCGCGTTCTTCATCAATAATTCACCATCAAGTCTTTCATCAACCCTAGATCATCAAGATCCAAGTGTTGCATCCAAAATCCTTGATTTATTGGAGTTCTAAACAACTAGTATACCTTCTATTCTCTCTTCCTTACGTGAATTCAACCCCGTTTCCCCAGATTCATGTCGATCTAGAAAACCCTAGTTCGCCAGTTCTGCGAAGTGCGAACTTGTCCGGTTCCTAGCGGACTAGTCTAATTTTCCTGGCTAAATTATGTTGAATTAATTCTAAATTAGATCGAATCAAATCCAAATATGTATAAACTTGTTAAAATATATTAGAACTATTTTTTGATCATTAAAAGCAACTCATTAATGAGTTCAACTTTACAATTGCATTAATCATGCATGTCATGTCATATTGAGTAATGTTTGTGCACTCTTTGATTGTGTTTCTTGTCTTGTATGTTTATTGTGCGGATTAGACAGATTTGCACTAGAGAGTGCCGCGGAGGATCTCTAGCACCAAGAGTTTGAAGGCTTTGACCCGAACCAACCCCAAGAGCAAGGCAAGTGTCCATGAAGCATATTGATCCTGTTTTTAAAGTAAATGTTTTGTTTACAAAACTACATGCTTGTGTCAATTTGATAGGAATCCTATGGTAGGAAGTTTACTAGATTATTTGACCACCCTTGTCACCTGGAATATATGGTAGAGAGTCGGGATGGGCTTTTTACTCTTTTTGCTTCGCTTAATTAATTTGGATGGGAACACAACTATACCACTTAACTTAATTATGCATTTATGACATTATGATTAACATGAACTGGTTAATATGATGTGGTCATGGGTGATCTAAGCAAGCTGGTATGTGGATGGGTTGGATGTTATGGTGGTATTGCTTGCTTTAGATCTAAGGACCGGTTCATGGAGCGACCATCCAGGATTTACAGTGCCACCACGAGGCCAAGTATGGGTGCGGCATAGCTGATTAATTAGGGCTTCACCAGTGCTATTTGGACCATTAAGGATGCTCGGGGAAGGGGTAGTTGGATTGGGTTTGTCGATGATTGGTGGGACTACCCTGGGATCCGAATGGCATAGGGGGCCCTTGGTTGAAGATGTGCTCCGTTGGAGGCATCACCACTGGTGAAACCTCAGTGGGGTCTAAATAGGCTAGTAATCCCTTTGTAAAGGCTATTTTGTGATCTCTTGGACACACACGGACGAAAGTGTGAGACTGCATAATAGAGGTTCTAGTCCCTGCAAGGTGATGAAATCACAAACACGTGGGTAAAGTGGTACAACCTCTGCAGAGTGTGTCGGTTATGAGCAACCTCGACCCTCACATGATTAGAGGGAAACTTTGGATTTGGTTATGGTTATGGTTTGATAATGGTTATGGCTGGTTATGAGTTAAATTTTGGTATTGAATATGGTTAATGGTAATGGTGAAATCTGGTATATGGATGATGGATATTGAAATATGGACTGGTATTATGATAACTACATGGTTTATGATGGGTTTACTTCACATACATATAAAATATTGCTTTTCAAATGTTTTGATGTTCTTTTCAGCACGTAGCCATTATTGTTGTTGTCATTTGAATCAGCTACATGTCATACTTTCCCACACTTGCTGAGTATGACATGTACTCACCCTTGCAATTCCCCCACCAACAGTTGCAGGTCAGGATTGGGAGTGTAACGGTGATAGTGCAGAGTTCTAGGGCGTATCTACCGTCAACTTTGCCTGTGGAGTGTTGGAGTTGCGCTATCCCTTTTGCTTAGTTGCTTAATTAGTTTAATTTCGATGTGTTAGTCGAACTTGTCATTAATATTTATTAGAGCTTGTATTCAAGGATATTATAAATTTTGTGATAAAAGTGGTTAATTAATCTTGTTCTGTTGTAATTTTCTATATATCCTATTGTGATTGCACTCGTGTATGTGTATTGAACTTCCTGGGCAAACATATGCGTTAACTTGGTTCATTTTCGGAACCGGGTGTCACAATATCTTAGGTTCTCGAAATGTGGCTTGAGTCTTGCACGTCTAATTGTTACTCGTAGTTGATTCAAAATTGATGCATGCTTGCGAAAAACTCATCTTTCTCGATTTTCTACAATACTATTTGAAATTATCAAATCTTTGTGAGTTATGGTCATAGTTTGATTGTTGATTGCTTACTGACCATGTTTGCAATGAATTTTTGTGAAAAACTAGTCCAAAAGGATCAAATCTCTGGTGAAAGCTCAATATATATGTGTTTTCAGTCTTTGGACAGACTAGTTGGCCACCCTGGCCGGACAAGTCCTGAGTCCAGCTTTGCCGAGCTCTGATAGAGAAGTCCCAATCAAACTTGTCCATCCGGAGCCAGACATGTCCTGCCCGTCCGAGTAGTCCGAACCAAGACCGTTGGCTGGACAAGTCTTGGCTTTCGATCGGACTAGTCCGGCTCGTGGGGACTTAACCTCCCCAGGGGACCCCCCAACCCATCATTTTCACTCCATTCTCTCTCTCACCTCAAAACGCGAAAACCACACCTCAAATCGGCAATTTTCGATTCCATCCACCAAAACCGATTCCAATCCATGGATTGAAGCCCCAAGGTGCGTGGGAACTCTTCCCCAAGCATCCTAGGCCGATTCTTCATCCATATTTCGACAATTTGAATATTTGAAGAGGTATTCTTGACCTAACCCTAAATCCTTCAAAACTCAACCTCTTCACAAAAGTTGTTCTATATGTCATTGTCATCCTATCCTTGGAATATTGTGCCCGTATCCGTAGTTTTTGCAAAAATCCTCAAGATTAGGGTTCTTATTGTGTAAACCGAACAAGTCTGGCTAACTGGCAAACAAGTCCGGCTCATGTGGACTAGTTCGTCTCTTGGGCGGATAAGTCCAGATTTCATAGTGAAAGCCCTAACCTTGATCGTTTCTGTGAATTCTAACGTAATATTCCACTTCCTTGGACTCATATACTCTCTTGTGTATCACTTCTCAGGGACGATGTCGAACATTGATGACTCGCCTCTATCTAATCCCGTGCATGAGGCAGTGAGCCAAATAACCTATTGTCGTGCTCATGAGGAGCGAGAGCTTGCTATAGCTCTCCTCGTATTGAGGTATGAAGCAAGGGAGGACAAGAAACAGCAACGAGAGGCTCATAACTCAGATGCATTCGAGCTAGCCCCAAGGAAGAAGACGCTTGTGACCATGGGTGAGAAAACAAGAACTCAATAGGCTAGGAGATCAAAGGACAAGGGCAAAGCACTAGTTGAGGAGGCACCAAGGAAGAAAGCACCCGATCTTAAGAAGCCAACTGGCAAAGCTAAGATGGGATCCTCTCAACCCATAGGTCCCTTGAGGATGTCCTCACCTGTACGAAACCCCAATCGCCAAGCTATCGTTGAATCTAATATATTTAGAGGCAAAGGGGATGAGAAGGCCAAACGAGTCAGATTGATTGATGTGTATCAACATGAGAAGCACACCGCCAACCCCCGCTTTTGGTGCGACTTCCATTGTGATTACTATCGGACAGTCTATATGACCAAGCAAGCTCCAATAACCGATGCTCAATGGATTGATGGGATTACATGGTAGAGAAGAACCATGCTACATCCAATGCCGTGATAAAGGCCATAGAGTGCCATAACTGATGAAACTTATGGCATTCAAGTATGATTGGAGTGTTGAAGTCATCGTGCAGTTCTAGTCAACCGTTTACTTTCACAGCGAGGGAGACCAGAGGATCACTTGGATTAAAAATGGAGAGCAATACACTATTACTTGTTGGGAGTTTGCCCAAATCCTTGATTTGGAAAGTCAACTTGAGAATGCGATTATCATTTCCATCCTTAGGGTAGTTGATCGAGATATCTTGGATTACATGTATCCAAGTCATGTAGTTCATTATGAGGCGGGACACATTCAAAATGTCAAGCCTTTTTACAGTGTGCTCAACTGTGTGCTCAGGAATACAATAGCCCCAAAGGATGGAGAATCGGGCATCATTCAAGGCAATCTAGGACAGTTAATGGTGCTTATTGATGGAGATGCCGGATTCAATGTGGTAGACTACATCTTTGATGACATCGTCAACATCTCTTACACCCCCAACCAATCATGTGGTTATGCACCATATGTTATGTACTTGATCGAGAAGGTGTCAGGGCTGACCTTCAAGAAGGATGTCATTCATAGAAGACTTCGTCCTCAGATTCCTCCTCAGAGTCTGTTGCACAAAGAAGGAAGAATGCCAATCCTCCTGCCTCCTCCTCTCATCCCGTGGCTTCTCCACCTCCTCCTCCTCCACCACACTTCAGAAGTGGCCTCTTCAGGTGCTTCAAGGCACTTTTCGCCTCTTGCCGGAAGGTGGAAGTTCGGACTCGTCTCATGGAGCTTCACCAAGAGAAGTACCTCAAGGTGATGTGCGACAAGCTCGAGGTTCCCATGTCTCACACCGCGGAGAGTGATGGTGAGTTGACTCTATTTCTCGAGTTCACCGCAGAAGAACTCGCTCAATTTGGTGAAGATTGCACCTCCATGATGGCACCCTTCGAAGAAGAATATGATGATGAAGACGCCGAAGATTCGGAGGCTACAGAGAGCGACCATGAGCAGCAACAAGACGACGACAATGATGAAGAGTAGATCTTAGGGCTCTCCTCCTCTCTTTTCCTTTTTGGTGTCTTGATGCCAAAGGGGGAGAGATTGGAAGGGGGTACTTAGAGTTTTAAAGTCGTTGTCCCTTTTGATCCTACTATGGACTTGTATTATGTTTTAAAAACTCTCACATTTCAATTTGTGTAAGACTTAATTTATATTATGGGTTGTATGCACTTTATAATGTTTGCTATGATTAATTGTGATGTGATGCTTGAAACGGCCTATTTATCACTCATATTCATTGTCTTATCACGAATTATGAACACATCACTTAGGCACCCCACCATAACATGTATATGTATGATAACTCTCTCAAACTCTTCATTCTTTATGCACATATTGAGGGGAGTTACTCACACACACACACACATGTTATGAAAACCAATTAATATCCTTTTTTGTTGAATCTTAATGTGTTGTCATCGATCACCAAAAAAGGAGAGCTTAAAAGTACATCTAGGCATCCCTGTGGGTTTTGGATGATTGATGATGATGATTAAAAGACTAATGAGTTAAGTTGATCTTAGCACAGGTGTGAAAATTGAAATGAGACAAACTCCATCAAAAAGGAAAAGGTTGAAATGGGCATCGAAGACTGAAGCATAAAAATTAGAGTTTCTATTGTGTTGAGTTTAGACTAGCCATATCTGTGTAAGGGTGTATCAATGAGATCATCGAAGAGGGCTCAACGTGGTGGTTGAGAGAAAAACCTAAATTAGAAGCCTTTGTGAGAGATTCCTTAGGAGACCGGACTTGTGCGGGCCACAGGGCCGGACTAGTTCGGGTTGGTCAGATTAGTCCGTTTTGGGACAGACTAAAGGTCTCTGTTCTAGTTCGAACTTGTCCATTTGGTTATGGACTAATCCGTTATGCCCTGGTGTGAGATCCCAAAGCTAAGTCCTAGGAGGCCGAACTTGTCTGCCTCAGGGGCCAGACTAGTCCAAGTGCCCCCAAAGTAGTCAGTTTCCAGCCGGACTAAAGCTTTCTGTTCTATTTCGGACTAGTATGTTTTTGGTCGAACTAGTCCGGGTTGCTATGAACATTTGAAATTCAAACATTTGGCAGGGACATCACCTCTTTTGTCGAGGTGTGACATCGAGTTGTTAGTGGTCCCAAGGAGCCGGATTAGTCCATGGTCAGGGACCGAATTAGTCCAGAATTTGGTGGTTGTAACGGTTAGTTGTCAGGACCTCTATTAAAAGGGGACCCCCGACTCGCATTTGAGACATCTGGAACCCTAGCGACGCCACAACCATCCTTGAGCCTTCCAAAGCCTTCTACTCTGCCTACCTGCCCTCTAAGACCAAATCTTGAGAAGATTAGGGTTTCGGAAGGATAGTGAAGGAAGACCATCATGCTTTGGCTCTTGGTTTGATCTCTTGCACTTGGTGTTGCATTTTGTGGCTTGTGTGAGTTGAGCTTCGTGTGCTCCTTCATGTATTCATTTGTGGGAGCCTCAACTTGTGAGCAGCCCCGAAAACTCGGTAATTACCCTTTGTGATAGTGGAAACCAAGTCGGCCATTTGTGGTGGCTTGGTGAGAAGAGGGTCAAGTGAGACCCTATCCTTGTGTGGAGTTCTCAACGTGGATGTTGGCTTCTTTGTGGAGCTGAAGTACGGGATAAATCGTGTCACTCTTCTCACTTTACTTTTTGGTATTCACTACAATTGCTTTTAGAGTTCATATCGTTCTTTGCATTGTTCTTCATTGAAATCTTGCAACCTAATTATTTACACTTGTTAATCTAAGTTGTATTAGGTTGCTAGATCTTGCATCTACCTTTTGGCAACTTAAATTCCTCAAATAACTTGTAGAAATCAAGTTTTTAGGTTTTCATCACGTGCCGCGCAGACTAGTCTGGCCCATACTAGACTAGTCCAGCCTCAGAGTTTTAATCTCATTTGATTAAGTAATTTCAGGTCATATTGCCTATTCACCCCCTCTAGGTGACTTTCAACAAGTCGGCCGAACAAGGGGGTTCGGCCGACCTGGTCATTGCGCCAATTCTCGTGTGCTTTCTCTAGGTCACTTCTAGGTGGGTCCTATTGACTAATATGTGTGATACACAATTGGATCTCCTCGGATACGTCTATTTGTGGGATATTTGATCCATGTGATGCCATGTGTCATCGCCTGATTGGTCGGGATGATACTTCTTAGGATTGCCCCCCCTCTTTCACCTCAAATCCTGTATAAAAAGTCTACAGACACTATTTTTCAAAGGACAAGGGGAAATAGGTCAAGTAGAAAGGTGATGTGTGTAAGAAATGACATATCCTTCACATAATTGAGTTATATTGATAGCTGAAATTGGTATATAACAGCCGTCAACAGTGGGGCTGGCCTTAACCTCATTAGCCATGCAGCTTTCGAGAAGCCGCAAATCCCCATGTCCAAGCTCACTCCCTCGAGCCCATTCTAAGGGGTGGGCCCAGGGCATGTCACTCCGTACGGAAACATCCATCTACGAGTGACCTTCGCGACCCTCGAGAACTTCAGGTCGGAGAACATCCTATTTGACGCCGCGGAGGTCAGCCTCCCCTTTAACGCCATCATCAACAGGCCAACCCTATACCGATTCATGGCTGTAGCCCACTACGGCTACCTAGTCTTGAAGATGCCAACTCCAACAGGTGTCCTTAAGATCCGCGGGGACCGCACTATTGCATTGCCAGCCTTGGAGAAGCTCCAAGCCCTTGCAACGGCCCCAGCACCTTCCCCTGGTGCTATTGGATCAAGCTGGTCTGCCCCGAGCTTGTGGCATCGCAGCTCGACTGCTCCACCCTGGGTGCAACCCTCCGACAGCGACAATATTCCTGTTAATGGTGTCCAGGTCGGATCCAATGCTGCCCAGACTACCCGCATAGCAGGGAGTCTGGACAGCAATTAGGAACTCATGCTCGTCACCTTCCTCTAGGCGAATGTCGATGTGTTTGCTTGGCAACAGTCACACATGCCCAGGATCCATAGGGAGGTGATCGAGCACCACCTGAAGAGAAGCCTCAAAATAATCCATCGAGCGACAGAACATCATCCGTGAGGAAATCAAAAAGCTGCTCGATGCTGGCTTCATTCGAGAGGTCCACGACCCTTGGTGGCTGGCCAACCCTGTCGTCGTCCCAAGGCCGGTGGAAAGCTTCATATGTGCATCAACTACACCAGTATAGGCATGCCCTAAATATCCATTCCCTCTCCCTAGAATATATTAAATTGTAGACTCTACATCTGGCTGCGATTTGTTGTGCTTCATAGACGCATAATCTGGTTTCCATCAAATACCAATGTCTAGAGAGGATGAAGAGCATACCGCTTTTATGATAGCAGATGTACTATATTGTTATGTCTCTATGCCTTATAGATTTAAAAATGCTCTTCCTACTTTTGTGCGAGCAATGCAAAAAACATTTGGAGACCTCATTCGAGACCTAGTAGAAGTGTATGTAGATAACATTGTTGTTAAAATCTAAACACATACATCCTTGCTATAAATCAACCCACGGAATAGAGGCCAACCCAGAGAAGATCAAGGCGATCGAGATAATGTGGCCCCTGGCCAGCCATCATGGTGGCTCTAGAGCCTGGCGAACCTCTCTATATCTACATCGCTGCCACAACTGAAGTGGTGAGCATGGTCCTAGACGCGAAACGATCAGGGCCTAAGCTGCTTCAAGAAGCGGATGTGGCCCTGCCTCTGATTTTGAGCAACAAAGCTTGGATCTCGCCGGGGGCCCCGACTACCAAGGTGCCTCTGGGTCCGAGCCCCCGGAGGATGCTCAGGTCCCCTCAGGGGGCCCAAAGATAATGATACCTCTGCGTCCCAGCCCTAGAGGCGGCCCGGACTCAGGGGCCAGGGGCCCCAAGGTCTGACGCTGGTGGAAGAGGATGCATCGGATTCCCAAGGAAGGATGAAAGCATCTAGGCCCCCCACGAGGTACGGTTTCGGTGATTAATGACAACCGTTAGATATTACTAATGAGTTTGTGGATGCGAGGTCTCACGTATAACTCATCAAACGTAATGAACTATCTATTCATATCATCTACTGCTCATTGGATACAAATGGAGACCCCTCAACGAACTATTCTAAGGGGTTAATCGATTTTCATGAAGACTAAAAGAAGAACTCATACGTCAATGCAATTCCATCAAAATTGACAACACAAGGAACTCAATATTCATCAGAAGAACATTCCCAACAAATGTCAAAGAGGTCACTCAAGCAAATTCCAATAGATCAACTTAAAACAACTCGAAGCAAACAAGATCAATACACCAGATCATCCGATGTTTTGTGAAGTGACTACATCGATCGAGTTGTGTCAACAGAAGAAGAAGACCTCAAAACTGAAGTACACACCGGATCATCCGATGTGTAGGAAGTGGTACATCGGTCCAATTCAACAGAAAGATAAATTTCTCAACTATTCTGGAGAAGTACACACTAGATCATCCGATGATGAAGCAAAGTGCACACCGATCTAATTCAACAGAAGCAATTATTTCTGGACCAATTCTCAAAATCAACTCACCGGATCATCCGATGTACACAGAAGCACACATCGGTCGATTACTCCAGTAAGCATCAAGTTTGAGTAAATTCTGGAGGAAAAGCCACCGGATCATCCGATGAGAAGAGAGGATCAACATCAGTCTAACAACGGTCATATCTGACACAATGACGTCAGCTAAAGTAACTTGACCGATGATAACTAAAGGGGAGACATCGGATCATCCGGTGTTCACAGTAAAGTTCTGTCAGCCTACTTTTCCAATGGCTATTTCGGGGAGGCTGGCTATAAATACCCCCTAATCTTGTCATTTCGTCAAGTCTTGAGCGCCAGACACTATCAACACATCCACAAGCATTCAAGACCAAGAGCAATCACTTCCACACCATTTCGATCATCTATACACCAAGATTTAGGCTAGAACTAGCTAGAGAGAGAGCTTGTGTGCCACCATTCTGGGTGAGTGGACTCTCTAGGATAGTGTGAGAGCCTCAAGGGAGAGCCCTTGGTGTTTGTCACTGCGAGAAGACTTCCGGAGCTTGCCAAGGCGTGTGTGGAAGCCCGGAAGGTCGAAGTTGTACAAGGCTTGAGCTCCACCTTGCCAAGGGAGGCGAACAGAGAGGAATAGTGAAGATCCCTTGTCTCGGTGACTTGGGTGTGGCGAAACCCCTTGGTGGGTGCCACAACGTGGATGTAGGAAGATCTTGACGATCTTGCTGAACCACGGGATAAATCCTTGTCTCCTCGGGAGTTTGCATCCTTCTCCTTTCCTTACTTTTATGCATTTTATATTCCGCGAAGTTTCTATCTACTAGAATGCATAGATAATTTGCATAGGGAATTGGGCTTTAGAAATTAAGTTTGATTGCTTAGAATTTTTCGAAGAAAGCCCAATTCACCCCCCCTCTTGGGCATTCGGTCCTTACAATTGGTATCAGAGCAAGGTTGCTCATAGGATCATTCTAGCTTCACCGCTAGAGAGCTAAAATGGCCGAGGTTGGGGGTTCAGTTCCTATCTTCGGGGGCAAGAACTTTGCCTATTGGAAAGCACGCATGCGCGCTTATCTAGAGGCTATTGCGCCCGAAGTATGGGAAGCGACCCACGCGGGATTTGGAGAACACAATTATGTTGGTGATCAAATTAAACGAGATGCTAAAGCTAGGAATGCAATCTATGAATGTATTAGTCAAGATGTGTTTTCTAGGATTGCTAGCAAGGAAAAAGCTTGTGAAATTTGGGCTTGCTTAATAGAGATTCATGAAGGTTCTTCTAGAGTTAAGGAACTTAAATATCACATGCTTAAAGCAAAATATGATGAATTTAAGATGCTACCTCATGAAAATGTCAATGAGATGTTCTCTCGCTTAAATGTGCTTATTGAAGAAATAAATGCTCTTGACATTGCTTCTCTTGGCAAGGGACTCATCAACCACAAGATCCTCATGCTCCTCCCCAAGATAAAATACAACATCATCAACTCCATGCTCCAAAAAGAGTCACTTGACCACATTGAATTTTCAGAGCTCATTGGAGAAATACACGCTCATGAGATGAGTGTACTTGGGATGATGGAGCAATCATCTTCAAAGACAATTGCTCTAAAGGCCTCCACCAAGAAAACAAGCCACAAGAAGAAGAAGGTGGTTGAGCCTAGCTCAAGTGAAGAAGAACAAGCATCAAGCAAAGATGAAGATGATGAGCTTGCATTGATGATGAGGAAGTTCTCACGCTTGAACTCCAAGATCACTAAGAAGGGATACACATTTGATCCCAAGAAGAGAGCATTCCTACCAAGGAGAGATGATCACAAGACATGCTGCAATTGTGGTGATCAAGGCCACATCTCCTATGATTGTCCAAGACCAGACAAACGAAGAGAGAACCACAAGAGCAAGCATCGCAAGCTTGAAGGAAGTGATGATGATGAAGAAGAAGCCAAACCAAAGCCAAGATCCTTTGGGAAGAAGAAACATGACAAGGGCAAGAAGGCAATGCTCTTCCCAAAGAAGAGAAATGGCCCACAAAAGGTGTTCATGTATGAGGCAAATGAATGGGTCACCGACGAAGAAACAAGTGATGAAGAGAGTGAAGAGGAAGAAGAAAGCTTGGCCGGCCTCGCCATCGCCAACAATGATGATGCACCTCTTCATCCACTGCCCATGTGCCTCATGGCAAAAGGTAACACCAAGGTATGTGACGATTCTAGCGATGATGAGCTTTGCCCCGATGATTTAACTTCTTTGATAAATGAATATCATGCTATCATTAAGAGGGAAAAGAGTAAGGTTAAAGTTCTCGAAGAAACTCGTGCTAGACTTGAGAGTGCTAACCTTGATTTGCTTGACAAGTATGAAAGCATACTCAAAGAGCATGACACGCTCAAATCCCATGTCAAGCAAATTGAGGAAGAAAAGGCTAAAATCAAGATAGATAATCATGAACTTAACTTAGCACACCAAACACTCTTGGAAGAGCACAACAAGTTAATACAAGAACATCAAACACTTAAACTTGCTCATGACATGCTTGATCAAGAGTTGAAAAATATGAAGAAGCAAACTCTTAATGATAAGATGTTCATTACTTCTCATGCCACTAATGCTTTGCACAAGTCTTTGCCTTTGAAAGCTAATACTAGGGAGAAGGACTTGTTGGAAGAAATTGAGAGTCTCCGCACTAGTGTGGCTAGACTTTCAAAAGGGGAGGTCAAACACAAGGAAATCCTCTTCCAACAAGCAAAGGCCTTCAACAAAAGAGGACTTGGATCCTTCTCGGTGCTCAACAAAGGAAAGGTTCCCTCACCGGAGCTAAGAACAAGCTTCATCAAAGAAGTTGGTTCTTATTGCCAACATTGTGAGGTCACCGATCACCACACAAGGGAGTGTCCTCTTCCTAACCGACCCTCTCCCAAGCTTCCTACTAATTACAAATCTACTTTCAATGATCATTATTACCTCTTAAGTAAAGTAGATGGCAAGGTGAAGGCTAGGTTCATTGGCAAGGACATGAAGAACATGAAGGGGAAGCTCCCCAAGCAACTTTGGGTCCCAAAGACACTTGTATCACACATACAAGGACCTAAGTTGGCTTGGGTGCCTAAAGTTAAAAATTGAATTCATGTGTGTAGGTGAACTACAAAGCCGGAGGAAAGCATTGGGTACTCGATAGCGGGTGCACCCAACATATGACCGGTAATGATGGTATGTTCACCACCATAGAAAACCCCGACAATCATGAACAAGTCACCTTTGGTGATAACTCTAAGGGAAAGGTAATTGGGTTAGTGAAACTAGCCAAGACGTAGTCTTCAAAGGATTCCGGAATGGACATCTCTACCTAGTGGACTTCGCCAACAAGAATGCTAGCTTGACCACTTGTCTTTTCACTAAGACAAGCTTGGGATGGCTATGGCACCGACGCATAGCACACATAGGGATGAGCAAACTCAAGAAGTCATTCAAGCTTGGGATGGTGACAAGCGTGAAGGATGTCACATTTGAGAAGAACAAGCTTTGTAGCGCTTGTCAAGCCGGGAAGCAAGTTGCTTCACACCACCCAATGAAGACAATGGTGTCAACCTCCAAGCCACTTGAACTACTCCACATGGACCTCTTCGGACCATCCACATATCAAAGCCTTGGCGGTAACCTCTATTCTGTTGTTATTGTTGATGACTATTCTCGCTATGCTTGGACTTTATTTCTAGGTGACAAGAGTGAAACTCCGGAAGTGTTCAAGACCTCCGCCAACCGCGCTCAAAGGGAATTTCAACTTCCCATCATCAAGGTCCGGAGTGACAATGGCACCGAATTCAAGAAATACAACATTGGGGAGTGGTGTGACCGCGAAGGCATGAAACATGAGTTTTCGGCCACATACACTCCTCAACAAAACGGTGTCATTGAAAGGAAGAACAAGACACTCATCACTCTTGCAAGAGCAATGCTTGATGACTACGGCACGCCGGAGAAGTTTTGGGCCGAAGCGTTCAACACGGCGTGCCATGCCGCAAATAGGGTCTACCTACACCGCCTACTTCAAAAGACCCCGTACGAGCTTCTCATTGGGAGAAAGCCCAACATCTCCTACTTTCGAGTCTTTGGATGGAAGTGCTACATCTACCGCAAGAAAAGGCTCGGTAAGTTTGAAAGAAGATGTGATGTTGGCATATTTCTTGGTTATGCATCAAAATCAAAAGCATATCGAGTATTCAACCAAACCTCCGGTTTAGTTGAGGAAAGTAGTGATGTTGAGTTTGATGAATCTAATGGCTCCCAAGAGGAGAGTTTTGGTCATGATGAAATAAATGATGAGCCTCTACGAGAAGCCATGAAGAACATGACCATTGGAGACATCAAGCCCGAAGTTGAGGAGAGCCATGATCAAGGGGGAGCCTCAAGTTCCAACAACAACACCTCTATGGCGCCTCAAGTTGACGAAGAAGAGAAGGATGATCCATTGCCAACTCTAGACTCACAAACACAACAACATCAAGAGGAAGAAGAAGTCCATGATCAAGTCCAACCACAAGAGGAGCAACACGCATCACCTTCGCCAAGTGCTTCACAACCACTTATGAGGCATGGACGCATCTCCAAGGCGCATCCAATGGACCAAATCATTGGATGTCCGTCAAGGGGTGTAAGTACACGTTCTCGCCACTTTGCTTCGTTTTGTCAGCACTACTCGTTTGTTTCGTGTGTAGAATCCACTCACATTGAGGAAGCACTCCAAGACCCAAATTGGGTGATGGCCATGCAAGAAGAACTCAACAACTTCATCCGCAATGAAGTTTGGGTGTTGGAGGAGCGACCCAAGGACAAGAACATCATCGGAACAAAGTGGGTGTACTGCAACAAACAAGATGAGAATGGTGTTGTGGTCCGCAACAAGGCAAGACTTGTGGCCAAAGGGTTCTCGCAAGTTGAAGGACTAGATTTTGGGGAGACATTTGCCCCGGTCACCCGGCTAGAAGCCATCCGTATACTTCTTGCCTTTGCATCACATCATAGCATTAGGCTTTATCAAATGGATGTGAAAAGTGCCTTTCTCAATGGTTACATTAACGAGCTTGTTTATGTTGAACAACCTCCCGGGTTTGAAGATCCGAGGAATCCTAATCATGTGTATAGGTTGCACAAGGCGCTCTACGGGCTTAAGCAAGCACCTAGGGCGTGGTACGAACGACTACGGGATTTCCTCATCATGCAAGGATTCAAGATCGGGAGGGTGGACACCACACTTTTCACCAAGGACATCAACGGAGATTTTTTCATTTGCCAAATTTATGTTGACGATATTATTTTTGGTTCAACTAACGAAGCTCTTAGCCATGAGTTTGGCAAAATGATGTCTAGGGGATTCGAGATGTCAATGATTGGAGAGCTCAACTTCTTCCTTGGATTTCAAATCAAGCAACTTCAAGAGGGAACCTTCGTCTATCAAGAGAAGTACACCAAGGACCTCTTGAAGAAATTTGAGATGGGAGATTGTAGCTCAAGAAGCACTCCAATGGCAACCAATTGTCATCTCGATGCGGATAAGGACGGTAAACCTATTGATCAATCTAACTACCGTTCTATGATTGGTTCATTACTTTACCTTACCGCATCTAGGCCCGATATCATGTTTAGTGTATGCTTGTGTGCTCGCTTTCAAGCGGCACCTAGAGAATCCCATAGGAAGGCGGTCTTTAGGATACTTAGGTATCTTAAGCATACCCCTAGTGTGGGCTTGTGGTACCCTAAAGGTGCAAAATTCCATCTTGTGGGATACTCGGATTCGGACTTTGCCGGATGTCGCGTGGATCGCAAAAGTACCTCCGGTGGGTGCCACTTGCTTGGGCGTTCCCTAGTATCTTGGTCTAGCAAGAAGCAAAATTCCGTCGCCTTGTCCACGGCGGAAGCGGAGTATATTGCGGCCGGTGCATGTTGTGCTCAAATTCTTTATATGAAACAAACCCTTTTGGACTTTGGTATTAAACTTGGTTGTGTGCCTCTCCTTTGTGACAATGAAAGTGCGGTTAAGATAGCTAAAAACCCCGTTCAACACTCCCGCACCAAGCACATTGATATTCGCCATCATTTCTTAAGGGATCATGAAGCTAAGGGAGACATCTCCTTGGGAGGTGTTAGGTCCGAAGAACAATTGGCGGATATCTTCACTAAACCACTTGATGAGAAAACTTTTTCTAGGCTAAGAAGTGAGTTAAATGTGCTAGATGCAACAAACGTCATGTAAGAATGTACTTCATATAGGTCTCGCCTAACTCTCAAAGGATAGGGGTGAGCAAGGGTTAGCTTGGGATGGAGGTTCCTTTGGGTTTTCCCAAGGTTTGGAGAGTGGTTCTCCCTGAAGAAGCCTTTGAAAGGTTCAAACTTGGCAAGATAGATTTATTTTATGCCTTGCATGATGCCTGCCATATAGACTTACAACTTCTTGCATTATAAAATGTTTGACATTGCATACGGTAGATTGTTACAAAGGGGAACCCACCTCATGAGAAAGAGACTTGTTTGAAATGCAATATCTCAACTCATATAAGGTAGAAAGAACAAAATGTTTGGTGCGTTAATGCCTAGAGGAACATGCTTAAAAGAGATAGAAGTCTTCATACTCTACCTCACAAAGCATGGGCCTTACATATTATTTGGACATTTTCCTCCTTTTTGTTTCTCGATGTTCTATTTGCTTTAAGGCCTAGCCAAGTTATTGGCATATTAGTATCTTTGAGGGGTAAGAGGTTGCCCAAAAAGTCCTAAGACATGTGTTTCTCATGGCTTGTTTGTTTGGTCAAAGGACATATATGGGATGTTATTGTTCTGTAGTCATCGGATTATCCGATGCCTAGGTCAATCCCTCATCGGATCAATTGGTGTTCAATCTCCAAGTGCTAGTTCAGTCAGTATCTCAATTCAACCGACGAGTTAATTCTGAAAAACATCGGTCCATCTAGTGTTCACAATTCTGGAGCTGTGCCAAATTCAACCGATGCTACTTCCTCCCTCGTTGGACCATTCGGTGTCAACATTCCTCTTTTGAATACCCTTAATGTGCCATTCGACCGATGATCCCAACCCTCAACGTCGGTCCATCCGGTGTCAACGCCATTTTTCTGAAAAACCTTACTGTATCATTCGACCGATGCTCCCATCGTTCATCATCGGTCCATCCGGTGTTAAAAATTCGGCTAGGGTTTGGGACCCACTATTTAAACTGGCCGTACGCCTTCCCTCTTCCCTCTACCGATCCCGACGCCGCCACCACCGATTCTCTCGCCCTTGCGCCACCGCCGCCGCCGGACGCCGCCGCCGCCGCCCTCCGGCTGTCGCCGCCCGCCGCCTCCAAGCACCACCGCAGCCGCCGCCTCACCTCCGCTGCAGCCGCCGCCGCCTCACCTCCGCCACAACCGTCGCTGCTGCTCTACCAAGCGCGGTTGCCGCTCTCCCTAGCCACCACAGTGATGCCGCCGCCTCCTCTCGTGCACCACCAGCCACCCCACGCGCACTCCTCGCCGTCGTGGTGTCACCACGGTCACCACCCCGTCGCTAGGGTTTCCCGGCCCGTTGATCTCCGTATCGTTCCGTGTGCGTGACTTCGTCAACCTCACTCTTGATCATCGCAATGGCTCGCGACAAGAAGAACAAGGGCAAGGCCATCGCGGAGCCGACCGCGAAGAAGCAAAAATTGTCGAAGGAGGAGAAGAAGGCATTGATGGCCACTCGCGCCGCCGAGGAGCATGAGCGTGGCCGAGGAGGATCGCTGAGGATCCGCAAGGCTCGTCCGAGGCATCCTCCTGTGATCGATGACTCCGAGGCCGAAGAAGAGCCAGTAGAGCCTCTCGTCCGGCGGCACTCAGCCCGGACCCGTGGGGGTCATCCCGTGGTAGCTCCACGTCCGAGACCGACGGCTGCCGATCGTCGTGAGGACAGGGAGGCCCAGCGTGCTATCTACGAGATGGAAACCACTGTCCATGTTGCTAAAGGAGTCCGGTTGACCGACTACCGGAAGATGAAGGCCAAGCAGCTTCGCAGACTCAGGTGGAGTGTGCTGCTTGAGGAGTGGTACCCGCAGCCCAGAGAGGCCCTGGTAGACAATCATTTCTAGACTGTGACGCAGGCGTCCCTCTACGAGACCTATAGACGCCGAGGCCACAAGTTGTTCCAGCACAACTTTCTGGATTGGCATCAGCTTGCCCTCGCAGCAGAAACGGAGATACTGCCATACTTCGAGAGGTACAGAGGGCTAGTGCACCTGATGTCCTATGAGAGGAGTGCTTATGTGGAGGACTGGGTACGCGTGTTCTACGCTACTCTCTACGTCTTTGAGGGCCGCAGGTCAATTGATTTCATGTTCATGGGACAGCACTATCACCTGACAAGGCAGACGTTGGCACAGCTGTTGGGAGTGGACTTGCACGACACCTGCGTGCATGAGAGGGTCTACGGTCAGGCAGATCCACCGAGGAGACCGCTCACTGGAGGAGTGGCACCACCGCTGGAGGAGATTCGTTCCCTGTTTGGTCCCACTTTCTCTCCTGACCAGCCGAGGGTCCCTGCCTTGCTCACTCCAGCTGCTCGCACCGTTCACCACATCCTTCGGCGTACCCTTCTGCCCAGATCAGGATACTTGGAGGGATTCACTAGCCTGCAGTAGACTCTCCTGTTCTACGTCATGAACGGGATGGAATTCGATATTGTGGATATCCTTATCTGTGAGATGGAGGACGTGATCACTGACGGGGTCGGGATGCTGAGGCAGTTAGTGTTTGGACACTGGATCAGCCGTCTGCTCTACCTGCTAGCTCCAGAGGGTTCTCCAGCTACTGTTCCCCTGACTGAGCTGCACGTTACTCGGTTCAGCCACTACCGAGTTCCCGCTCCTGGAGACCGCCGCCTTGGTCGTCCAGTTTAGCGTCAGGTCCGAGCACGACTTTCCGAGGAGGACTGGACAGAGTTGGCTCAGGAGGATGAGGCGCTTGCACAGGCAGAGGCTCAGGGAGGAGACCTTTAGCACATCTGGTCAGACAGCGACACGAGTGACAGCGTCGAGGAGTACTTCCCACCTCCTCCTCCCTCACTGAGGCAGCACGACGCGGAGGCGGGAGGTTCAGCTGCTCCACCACCTACACCACCGCCCGTGTCCGAGGCGCAGGTATCTCAGCCGTCTGAGCTCACTTCGTTACTTCAGCAGATGATTGAGCAGCAGCGCCAGGACAGGCTTGCAGCTGAGCAGGCCAGAGCAGAGCAGGCTACACGACTTTATGAACTTCAGCGGCAGCAGCAGGAGTTGCAGCTAGAGATAGCCCGTCAGAGGCGAGAGGACACTGACAGGCTCACCAACCTAGTTGATCAGATGCACCAGCGCACTCTCGACCAGCAGCAGCAGACTCAACAGGCGATGGTGGGCATCCTAGGGTTGATCACAAACCTCTACACTCAGACCGGGATCGCCCTTCGCCCTCAGCAGACGAGACTTGGTCAGGCTCCAGGTGCACCTCCTCTGGCACCCGTCGCGGCTCCAGTGCCGACTTTGCCGATACCGAGTTTCAGCATGTCCCCGCTGCTTGCTCAGAGTGCACCGATTCACTCTCCAGTGCTGGCACCGACTACCTTCCTGCAGACTCCGACTTTGGTGGCCAGTACGCCTCTTCCAGCTGCTCCAGCTCCACCGACGCCCCCAGCACCGTCAGCGGATCCCCCAGCTTCCTCCGCTCCAGCAGAAGCGACCGCCAACTCCAGCTCCGACGACAGCACCCCCGACGGCGACCGCTTCACTATCGCCCCGAGCACTCTGGAGTCTTAGGCACTCGACCTCCCTTTTTGGTGTCTTGATGCCAAAGGGGGAGAAGAGTTAGAGTCAGGGGGAGGTTAGCTCAGTCGTAGGGGGTGTCTTAGTTGCAGGGGGAGTTCTATCTATTTTGGACTTATTGTTATATTTACTATCATTTGCTATTATTGTGTATCCGTGTGTGCTACTTTATGCTCTTATGATTTATTGATCTTTGTTTGAGCCTTCGAGCTTCTTGTGTTGAATTTTGTACCTGTTACATTCTTTTGTGAGCATTGCGTTCTTAATTTCATTACCTCTATGCTCTACTTGTTGTGTTGTCATCAATCACCAAAAAGGGGGAGATTGAAAGCATCTAGGCCCCCCATGAGGTACGGTTTCAGTGATTAATGACAACCGTTAGATATTACTAATGAGTTTGTGGATGCGAGGTCTCACGTATAACTCATCAAACGTAATGAACTATCTATTTATATCATCTACTGCTCATTGGATACAAATGGAGACCCCTCAACGAACTATTCTAAGGGGTTAATCGATTTTCATGAAGACTAAAAGAAAAACTCATATGTCAATGCAACTACATCAAAATTGACAACACAAGGAACTCAATATTCATCAGAAGAACATTCCCAACAAATGTCAAAGAGGTCACTCAAGCAAATTCCAAAAGATCAACTTAAAACAACTCGAAGCAAACAAGATCAATACACCAGATCATCCGATGTTTTGTGAAGTGATTACATCGGTCGAGTTGTGTCAACAGAAGAAGAAGACCTCAAAACTGAAGTACACACCGGATCATCCGATGTGTAGGAAGTGGTACATCGGTCCAATTCAACAGAAAGATAAATTTCTCAACTATTCTGGAGAAGTACACACCAGATCATCCGATGATGAAGCAAAGTGCACACCGGTCTAATTCAACAGAAGCAATTATTTCTGGACCAATTCTCAAAATCAACTCACCGGATCATCCGATGTACACAGAAGCACACATCGGTCGATTACTCCAGTAAGCATCAAGTTTGAGTAAATTCTGGAGGAAAAGCCACCAGATCATCCGATGAGAAGACATGATCAACATCGGTCTAACAACGGTCATATCTGACACAATGACGTCAGCTAAAGTAACTTGACCGATGATAACTAAAGGGGAGACATCGGATCATCCGGTGTTCACAGTAAAGTTCTATCAGCCAACTTTTCCAATGGCTATTTCGGGGAGGCTGGCTATAAATATCCCCTAATCCTATCATTTCGTCAAGTCTTGAGCGCTAGACACTATCAACACATCCACAAGCATTCAAGACCAAGAGCAATCACTTCCACACCATTTCGATCATCTATACACCAATATTTAGGCTAGAACTAGCTAGAGAGAGAGCTTGTGTGCCACCATTTTGGGTGAGTGGACTCTCTAGGATAGTGTGAGAGCCTCAAGGGAGAGCCCTTGGTGTTTGTAACTACGAGAAGACTTCCGGAGCTTGCCAAGGCGTGTGTGGAAGCCCGGAAGGTCGAAGTTGTACAAGGATTGAGCTCCACCTTGCCAAGGGAGGCGAACGGAGAGGAATAGTGAAGATCCCTCGTCTCGGTGACTTGGGTGTGGCAAAACCCCTTGGTGGGTGCCACAACGTGGATGTAGGAAGATCTTGACGATCTTGCCGAACCACGGGATAAATCCTTGTCTCCTCGGGAGTTTGCATCCTTCTCCTTTCTTTACTTTTATGCATTTTATATTCCGCGAAGTTTCTATCTACTAGAATGCATAGATAGTTTGCGTAGGGAATTGGGCTTTAGAAATTAAGTTTCATTGCTTAGAATTTTTCAAAGAAAGCCCAATTCACCCCCCCCCTCTTGGGCATTCGGTCCTTACAAAGGATCTGTACCATCCACCGTCTGATCTACTTCATCAGCGAAGTCCTACTGATGCAAAAACAAGGTACCTTGAAGTACATAAGTTGTTGTATGCAGTGCTGATCGCGTCGAGGAAGCTCTGCCACTACTTCCAAGCACACAAGGTATTATTGGTGACCTTGTTCCCACTGAGGACTGTGCTCCGCAACCCCAACACGACTGGCAAGATTGCAAAGTGGGCGGCGGAGCTGGCAGAGTTTGAACTCGAATTCTTGTTGCGGCACACTGTAAAAATTCAAACAATGACAGACTTAATTGTTGAGTGGATGCCATCCCCAAGAAACCTAGGGGGCCATGACATCAGCGAGTTGGGCCCCAGGGCTCCGGTCCTCACCAAGCACCACTAGACACTCTTCTTCGACAACTCCTCGCGTAAGTAGGGGGCAAAGCCGGTGTACTGCTCCTCATCCCAACGGGGGAGCAGCTCAAGTTGTCGCACCCTCATTTTCATGCATAATGCATTGCATGCATGCACATACATGTTTAACATTAAGTAACATAAAAAGGAATACGATTAAAATGAATTTAGGGCTAATCAGCAATTTAATCCTGTCAGGGAGTAGACCTGTCTGGCTGCCACCCCAGACTAGTCCGGTGTCCCTCTTCTACTTCAGAAAATTCAGTTCTTCAGAACTCCAGACTTGTTCGACACACTGCACGGACTACTCTGATCGAGGTTCTGATGTTTTTTGGACTTGTCTAACCTTTGAGCAGACTAGTCTAATGTTGTCTCTGTTCGGATCAATTTACATGCCAATCCCGGACTTGTCCGGCCTTCGGTATCGGACTTGTCCGAAATCGCTTCTATTTCGGACTAGTCCGACCTACTGAATGCAACTCGGATTCTTTTTTTTTTCATCCACATTAAGTTATTGGGTAATTGCCTTAATTGGTCCCAAGAACTTCGTACCCAACCCCATAGGAGCCCAATTGGACCCCAACACAACTCCTATTCATTCTCCACCGAATTCTACTACAGATCCAACCCAAAACCCTACCATTCCACCCTATATAAGCAACTCAATACCTTCACACCCTCCACCACAATGAGAAAACCCTCGCTGCCATCTTTTCATGTGCACCACCATCAAGAGGAGAGCCAGCAGCAAGGAGAAGGAGGAGAAGAAGGAGGAGGATCAAGCAAGCTCGATCTTCGTCAACTTTTCGACATCGACATTCTTCATCACCAAATCGTCCTCAACATCTCATTATGAAACCCTAGCGTTGAGATTTAAGTTTTTTATCCAACTCTCGACCCTTGGAACTCTAAGCTCAAGGTATACCCTCTACATCCAACATTCCACATAAGTTTAACCCCAATTCTCGCCGTCCAAAAAAACCCTAATTTGCAGTTTCTAGACAGGACAGACTTTTCCAGCCCCTGCAATATGTTGTTGTTGAATTAATTCCAATTTGACTCAAATCAACTCGAAACTTGTTCAAACTTGATAAAAAACCATTGTAACTAGTTAGTAAACATTAATAGCAACTCATTAACAAGTTTTACCTCATAATTGCATCGATCATGCATATCATGCCATATTGAGTAATATTTCAGCAATAATTGATTTAATGTTTGATTCGCATGTTTGTCACGCAGAATAGAAGGTATCGCTGTAGAGAGTGCTTTCGAGGACCTGCAGAACCAGAACTTCGAAGCTTTTGATCCAAACCAAGCTCAAGAGCAAGGCAAGTGTCCTTGATCATTTGTATTCAAGTTTTAATGTTTTGCTTGCCAAATTGCATGCTTGTGTCGAATTGATGAGAAAACCCATTTATAGGAGTTTACTAGTTTTGTATGACCATCCTTGTCGCTTGAACACAATGTAGAGAGTCAGGAAGGGTATTTTACACATTTTGCTTCACTATATTTAATTGGGTTTGGGAAACAATCCTATTCCTTAAATATGAACTATTGAACACATGAATGATGAGAATTGATAATAATAACCCTTTAGCAACATGGAACTTAAGGATCTAAGCAAGCCGGTTATGTGGAATGGAGTGGACCATTTTAATGGTTTTGCTTGCTTTAGATCTAAGGACAAGTTCATGGAGTGACCACCCAGATTTTACAGTGCCACCACATTGGCCAAGTATGGGTGTGGCTTAGCTGACTAATTAGTGTGTTGCCAATACTGTTCGGACCATTTGGAAAGCTCAGGGAAGGGGTAGCCAGCTGGGTTTGTAGTGATTGTGGGACTACCCTGGGATCCGAATGGCGCAAGAGGGGGCCCTTGGATGGATGTGCTAAGTTGGAGACATCACCATCGGTGAAACCTCAGTGGGGTTTGAATAGGCTAGTAATCACTTTGTAAAGGTTATTTTGTGATCTCTTGGCCACACACCGAAGGAAGTGTGGGACGGCATAATTGAGATTCTTTAGTCATCAAGAGGTGATGAAATCATAGACTTGTGGGTAAAGTGGTACAACCTCTGCTAAGTGTTAAAAACTATCATGATAGCTGTGCTCCCGGTTATGAGAGACCTGAAACCTCATGATTAGAGTTATGGACCTTAAACTTGGTTTAGTGGTTGTAATTGGTTTGGTAATCGGTATTGTGACAGTAATTGGGTTTGGAACATGAAAATGGTAATAATGTGTCGATTGGACAATTATGAGTTGAATATGGCATATTATGGATGGTTTTGGTTATTTATGTTGGAATCATGGTATTGGATATGAAATTAATTGTAATTGGATTGTTAAGGGATTGATCTCACTTAATGGTCATATTATTGCATTTCCAACTATTTTGAAGGTACTTTTATGCAAATAGCCATTATTTATTATCGTTCCTTGTTTAAGCTACATGTCATTCTTTCCGACACTTTTTGAGTACGACATGTGCTCACCCATGGTATTCCCCCCAACAATTTTAGTCTCATGCGACAATGTGGAGTACCCATAGTTCTTTGAGGAGTTCAAACCAATTCTCGTGGTATTGACATAGCTTAGGAAGTATTGGTGAATTTGGGAAATTGCTATGTTGATACTTTGGAAGAGATCCGCAACCTCTGTAAGAAATTGTTCATCATGGAAAAGCGAGAGGAAGTCATGTGCTACCGTGGAGGCCAATGCTGCAGCAACCTCTCCAACGCCTACATGGACGGCCAACTAACCTTGGCTTGCACCCATGTATGACTCGCTGCCGCCGTCGCCTTCACCGCCGTTGATGGCTGTTACATACAAATTTCATCCGTCAATTTAACTCAATTATGTGAAGGAATTGTCATTTCTTGCACACATCACCTTTCTATCTAACCCAATTCCACTTGGACTTGGAGAAATATGTGTATGCAGCATTTTATGCAGGAAATGAGGAAATGTAGAGGGACCAATCCTATAAAATATCATCCCGGCGAATCAGGCGACAACACGTGGCATCCCATGGATCAAATGGCCCACAAACAGAAGTATGCGAGGAAATCCAATGGTGTATCACCCATATACATCAATGGGACCCACCTGGCAGCCACATGGAGAAAGCACACGAGAAACAGTGCAATGACCAGGTCGGCCGAACCAGGGGGTCAGCCGACCTGGTCTCTGCACAAAACTCGGTCAGCCTCCACGTGTTGGCTCCTCCCGGCTTCCTGGAGTCAATGGTGACCGATTCGCGCGCTTTTGATGGCGCGAACCGACCTCAACACTAGTATAAATAGGAACCCCTACCCCTCACTTCAACACACACCACTTGAGCTTCATCTCTATTGTATACACTATCGTCCATAGTCTTAGAGGGGTTAGGTTGTAGAGAGGAGAGTCTCTAGTTTCAAGTTCAAATTGGGAAAGGAGTAAGGAGTCTCTCTCTTCCCAATCCTACATTGGGAAAGGTATGGCTCATGTATTCTTTCTTGTATTTGTGACTTTATGCATAATAAAGATAGTATCTTTAGTCTCTACTTATACATATACTTGGGCAAAGCGTTTCTTGTTTGATTGTGGAGTCCATGTATGTCGAAGGTATAGCTCCTATGACTGTTTCATCATGAACATATCTCATTATCATAGAACCTATAGACCCCCACTATAGTCTAGTTAATTATAACATAACTTGGTTAGTATGGATAACTATGTTGTTTATCAACATTGGTTCAATGATGATTCAATTCATTGCCTTAGGATGGATTGTGCCTAGGCTCTTAAGGTAATTACTTAATATGCTAGCATGGTGCTAGGGTAGCTAAGTAGCATTCGATGTCTTGTAGACCCACGGATTTAAGAGGTAGGCAATAGGTGGTGACAGCCCTATCTGTCCTTTGTAATCCTCCACGTTCGGCTATGCCACAGGCTCTTGGCGGGAGTCGCCCTAGTATTGCTAGGGGTAAGCCCGTGCCTGATGTGTTGAACCACATAGCATAAGTATTCACTATTGATCTAGCTTATGAATGATTAGTTTAGACTATGTATATGTACAATAGAGCATATTAGGAGCACCTCCATAACTCTCAACCTTAACTAACCTCTAGATCCTCTTACCCCCCTTAGACTTGAAAGCTTTTGTGTGTGTCACACTACCTCCACTATTATTTTATCCATCCTTACTAGATTCTTACCTAAACCTTTTTACCCTTTCCACTTGATGATTGTTATATCTCTTCCCTGCCTTCCTTTGGGATCAAATAAATGACACCCTTGGGAATACTCTTAAGGGGAAATGCTACAATGATATCTCCGTGCGCTTGCGGAATTCACTCTGTGATCCAATAGAACCGTTAACAAGCATTTCTAACACATCAGTTGGAGATGTTTAGTTAATGGTGCATAAGTAATACCAACAAGCATTTCTGGCACCGTTGCCGGGGATGATTTGTTAGTATATCTTAGGAGCCGTCAACAAGCATTTCTGGCGCCGTTGCCGGGGAAGGGAAATAGATATATAACATGACTAAGTAAATAGGATAGAACCCTGGGTAGGATTTTAGTAGGATAACCATTCTTTGTTTTCACATTTATTTTAAATGTGAAAACAGGGTAGTGTATGTCTGGTTTCCGACTGCCGGAAAACTTTGTTGAAGATCCCGAATCTCTTCTGAGAGACCGACCCCGTGTTGTTACTCCTCAAAATATTCGAGCAGCAAAGCAATCCAGCATTTCTGCACCAATAATCCAAACGCCAATGGCTCAGAAGACCCTTCGTGAGTTCTCAGCTCCCTCTGCTAACAATGTGCCTATTGGGCCCACTGTTAACACGGGAGATGTGAACTTTGAGATCAAAACTGGTCTTATCACTATGGTGCGAGCCAACCCATTCTGTGGGAAGGCTAACGTGGATGCAAGTGCTCACATGGAACAATTCCTCGATATCTGCAACAATTTTAAGATCAAGGACGTGTCTCCGGATGCGGTCCGTCTGAGACTGTTCCCGTTCTCTCTCCTTGGGAGAGCGAAATAGTGGTTCTATGCGAACCGAAGTGCTGTAGACACTTGGGAGAAGTGTTCTACGGCATTCCTCACTAAATTCTTCCCATTGGGCAAAACCAATGCCCTACGTGGAAGGATTTCCAGCTTTCAGCAAGAGCTCAAGGAATCTGTTTCCAAGGCATGGGAAAGGCTTCAGGAGTACATCCTAGCCTGTCCCCACCATGGGATGGATGACTGGCTCCTTATTCAAAATTTCTATAATGAGTTGATCCCATCAGCTCGTGACCATTTGGATGCTGCTGCTGGGGGAGCCTTCTTCTCATTGACGGTGCCAAAAGCTAAATATCTTATTGAGAAGATGGTGTCCAACATGGGACGGAACGATGAGCGTCTCCATACCCGACAGGGAGGCATGCACACCTTGAAGGAGGTGGACAGGATTGCTGCAAAATTGGACCTCCTAATGAAGAAAATTGATGGACAAGCCAGTGGTGAAGTGTCTGGCAATGCCTATACCCTAGACTCTCATATCACATGTGACGTCTGTGGCAACATGGGTCATATGGGCAATGATTGCCCAGAAACTCATGAAGATGCCCTATACCTCGCCCACAATGGAAATTTCAACAACAACAATGGCTATCGTCCAGGAGGTCAAGGGTGGGGTCAACAACGCCCATTCTTTCAAGGAGGGTACAACAACAATGGCAACCATGGAAATCAGCCCAACTTGAGAGAACTTGCCATTAGCTAGCTCAAGATCAACAATGCCCTATCCGAGAAGCTGTTAGCTAATGACAAGACCCTAGAGAATATCAATGCAAAGATGGAAGGACTATCCTCATCCTTCAAGAATCAACTAAGCTTCAACAAGATGTTGGAGACTCAATTGGCTCAGCTGGCAGCTGCTATCCCTCCGATGGAGAATGACAAGATGCCAGGCCAGCCAGAACCCCCGACGGAAAATGTCAACATGATTTCCGTACGAGAGAGCAACTGGCAAAAGGACCCCGGATGTCCTACCATTTCATGCTCAATTGGGGCTCACCACTTTGACAAGGCACTTTGTGATCTAGGAGCAAGTGTTAGTGTGATGCCCAAGGTTGTGTTCGACCATCTGAACTTCACAGAGCTGACTCCAACACCAATGCAGCTACAACTGGCTAACTCTTCAGTCCGTTATCCAGCGGGTATTGCTGAAGACGTCCCAGTGAAGATCCGAAACTGCTTCATACCCGTGCATTTTGTGGTGCTAGACATCGACACCGAGAAGGATACACCACTCATTCTTGGGCACCCATTCCTAAGCACTGCAAAAGCTCCCATAGATGTGGGAACTGGAGAAATCCACTTCCATATCAATGGCAAGGAGGAAAAATTTAACTTTCGGCCAAAATCAGAACAATGCTCCATGATTCGAATGGTCTGAATGATAAACAAATCAGAGAGGTCGAAGTCACACCTCCAAAGGTGGACTCACTCATTGCAATCATGAGAAGATTAATCAATGAGGAGAATCCGTCGTTTCAACCACGCCGATAACCAAAGGCGACAGAATAGTCTGGACCTTCCCGAAGGCCCAAGTCCGCCAAGCCGCCAAAGAAGGAATGGCGAAAGAAGTAAACAAGCCGTCTGAGCCCATCCCTCTGGGCCCGGATGTGAAATGAAGACGGAGGAATGTCCATCTCATCAGACAGTGGTGAGACCGACGCCAATAAGTTAAAATTGGTAGTTATCCCACTTTATTTTTCTTTCTTTCTTTTTCCACCCCATTTGGATTTTCCCATTGCATATTTGATTTTTCCTAGCAAGTTGAGAATCTTATATTCTCAACTATCATTTTTCTTTCTTTCTTTTCAAAATAAAATTTTTATTGGATTTGAAAAAAGGTTTTTATTTGAAAAACAATTTTTCTGAGCTGCACATGTGGCATTCACCAACATGCTAACTTTATAGCCTTTGGGGAGCCACTTGCCAAAAGGGGAACCAGGGGGGACACATGTCAGGTCGGCCGAACCCCCTGGTCAGCTGAACAGGGAGTGGAGCCAAATTGTCTCCCCTTCCTCCAACGGCTACATTTTGAACCCCAAGTGACTGTTGGAGGGTGCACCCTATAAATTGTGGCTGTGAGGAGCACCTCTCTTCCCACACCACATCATTTTACACCTCCCCAGGTCACTCTCTAGCTCACCTTGTTTTTCTTGCTCTTCATTGCAACACTCTTGCTCAAATACATCCTCAAAAAGATTTTCTTTTGTTTGCATTTGCATTTTACACTCAAGCTTTCAAGAGGAGAAAATTCATTGAGAGTTTTGTTTTCCAAACATCGCTTCTTTTTGGATTTTTCTTGCCTTGTTTTTATCTTGCTTGTTGAACTCGAAAAGACATGAAGAGGTTGTTCAGAAAGAGGAAGGAGGCTGCAAGCTCAAGCCATGGTGAAGGTTCCAGTGCACGCCTCTCTTCCATGGGTACAAGCCCAAGGAGGAGAAGTGTGTGTGAGGACACTCCCATGGAAGAGAGAAGCAAACCACACCAATTTCTTCATGACAACGACCTCGACATATGAAGCGAAGTTGAAGATCAAGCACGCAGGCTTCTCAAAGATCGTGATTTCCGCAACACTAAGGGTTACGATCCACATTTGATCTCCAAAATAGGTATGGACTCCGAATTTCTTTCCATTTGGCATGCAATTGGATTTGATGACTTTGCTCACATAGAGGAGAAAGTTTCACGCCTTCTCACTATCCAATTCCTTTGCACGCTAAGAATAGGATTTGATGGTATTTCTTTTAGATTATTTCAAAAAGAATACAACATCCTATGGAAAGAATTAGGTAGCATCCTAGGCTTCCATAAATGGTGTTTGCTAGATTTAGACAATTTGACTAAGTTTATCAAACAAAGTTTTTGGCATGAGCTAACTAATGAGGTCACATGTAGGGCTCCTAGGAATAACCACATCCAAAACCCTACCTTACGCTTCATGCATAGATGGGTGGCTATGACTATGTTCCCTAGGGGAGATGTTAGGGTTGTGCGAGATGATGAATTGAAAATTTTGTTTGCCATGACTAAAAAGATAAAAGTTGCTCCAGTCAAAGCCATGATGACACAATGGGTAGATTACATTTCAAAATCAGGACCAATTGAATGCACTTCATTGATTACTCATATTGCTGATAGGGTAGGAGCACTTAAATACTCTTCATTTGAATACATTGAAACTGAAAGAGAATTAATTGATGAAGACTATTTAGTGCAAGGACATACCCTTAAGCATGATCAAGATGGGTCCTTGATATTTTTATCCCGGCTTTGTCAATGAAATTCGATTACCTAACCCGAATTTTCATTTGTACAAATGCAGGAGGCTAACCATTAATCTTCTTCCCCTTGAGGAAGCAAGAAGAAGTAATGTCTCTGGCAGGGTAACAAGGAATCGTGCGAGGGCTGCAGCCACAGGCATGCCACCGATAATCTCTCCGGTCCATGAATACCAAGAGGAAGAGAACCCAACGGGTTATGCGCCCGGATGGACTCAACCTCCGATGTATGAGACTGGGGGATCACCTTGGCAAGAATGGCAAAGGGATCCACCCTTATCCACTTCAAGCTCTAGCAGCTTGCCCCCAACGTCCATGAGAGGACGTCGTTCCTTTTCGGCTAGAAGTCATCGTGACTATAGCCAAGGAATGACAGACCCCACTAGACGTATGGGAGAACATGAAGTGAGAACGGGTGACATCTACAGCACACTCCAGGAGCATGTTCAAGGTACCCAGGATTGGCAACAACACATGGATGCTCAGTTCACCAACTTCAACACGGCACTACAACAACAATAAGCCGATCTTGCAGCGTACTTCCGTCATCAAGGGTTCAACCCTTATCACGGAGGTAGTTGAAGAACAAGCTTGGGGGAGGACCCCCACTTGAGGTAATATGTATCACATTCCTTGCATATTTGTTTTCCATCCATCCATCATCCACCTTGCATTTAAAAAAATAAAAAAATAAAAGGTTAGCTTTGCTTTCATCAAATAAAGATGTGCAGTATGAATGATCTAGAATTCACATAGATGAAATGATGAATAATTACTCTGTTTTATTTTCCGAAGTCTTTAGTTTACAACTTGCTACTCTCCGAATATTGCTTTCATTGGATTGAAATACTGTTACCTTAATTTGGAAGTTGTGGGTAGCAAAAGCTTGATCTAATTCTAGGTTGTTGAAAGACTAGAATTGGTAATAGGGCTGCTAGTCCTAGTTTGAAAGTAAAACTTAGATTTCCGGAGAAATTGTAAAAAGATTTAAGTTTCCCTCAATTGATTGGAAATACCTACCAAAGCCATATGATATTCATACATAGACAAAACCTTATGCATATGCTATTTGCTTTCACATTGAGCCTAGTCAAACTAGTATAGACCTATGTGAGAAATCATTCAACTCTTTTTGAATTCAAGACTTCACTTGCACATGCTATACTTCTACACTAGAAGTAAGCAAAACGTCGATCATATCCACCATACCACAATAAAAAGAGAAACTCCATATTATTCATGTTTAGCACTCTCTTCAAAATTCGTTACAAAGAAAGGGAGTAGAAGACATGGCTACAAAATGAAAAAAAGGCATGCTTACATCATAAGCATGAGAAAAAAAGAGATAAATAAAAGTAGCCATGTTTCATCCCTGCAAAAGAAAGAGAGATTATACCAAAAAGGAGTATCTCAAGTATCCACATCCATTCCACTCCATCACACATGCACTAGTCTTGAATCAAAAAGTTTTGATTTGAATTCTCCTAAGGCTTACTCTTTTGAATTAGCAATATATGTGATGCAAATATGCCTACTTACTTTCCTAACCAAGCTCCACATACAAGCCATATTCAATGAGTAGGAATAGTAGAGGCACAATACTTCGGTGAGGAAATATTTCCACTATCCACAAAGGAGTGATTGAGAGAATCAAATTGAGGTACCTAATATCTAAATTGAATTCTTCGGGATTTAAGTGGAACTAGATTTCTAGGCTATGTTTGCTCCATTTGCTATTCTACCTTTCAACTACTCATGAATATGAAAAAGCATAAGCCCCATGACAACTTAAGAAAGATAGAGTATCATAGCCAATTTCTGCAATACTAGGTAGAGTATCTTGTTGTGCATTAAATACTTTTGAAAATAAGAAATTGTAGCAACTCCTGATCATCAACCTAAAGTCTTGACTTTGCTCGGGATGAGCAAAGGATAAGCTTGGGGGAGTTTGTTGACGGCTGTTATATACCAATTTCATTCGTCAATTTAACTCAATTATATGAAGGAATTGTCATTTCTTGCACACATCGCCTTTCTATCTAACAAAATTCCACTTGGACTTGGAGAAATATGTGTATGCTGCATTTTATGCAGGAAATGAGTAAATGTAGAGGGACAAATCTTATAAAATATCATCCTAGCCAATCAGGCAATGACATGTGGCATCCCATGGATCAAATGGCCCACAAACTGAAGTATCCGAGGAGATCCAATGGTGTATCACCCATATAGATCAATGGGACCCACCTGGCAGCCACCTGGAGAAAGCACACGAGAAACGGTGCAATGACCAAGTCGGCCGAACCAAGGGGTCGACCGACCTGGCTCTGCACCAAACTCGGTCAGCCTCCACATGTTGGCTCCTCCCGGCTTCCTGGAGTCAATGGTGACTGATTTGCGCGCTTTTTATGGCGGGAACGACCTCAACACTAGTATAAATAGGACCCCCTACCCCTCACATCAATACACTTGAGCTTCATCTCTATTGTATACACTATCATCCATAGTCTTAGGGAGTTAGGTTGTCGAGAGAAGAGTCTCTAGTCCCAAGTCCAAATTGGGAAAGGAGTAAGGAGTCTCTCTCTTCCCAATCCTACATTGGGAAAGGTATGGCTCATGTATTCTTTCTTGTATTTGTGACTTTATGCATAATAAAGATAATATCTTTAGTCTCTACTTATACATATACTTGGGCAAAGCGTTTCTTGTCTGATTGTGGAGTCCATGTATGTGGAAGGTATAACTCCTATGACTGTTTCTTCATGAACATATCTCATTATCATAGAACCTATAGACCCCCACTATAGTCTAGTTAATTATAACATAAATTGGTTAGTATGGATAATTATGTTGTGTATCAACATTGGTTCAATGATGATTCAATTCATTGCCTTAGGATGGATTGTGCCTAGGCTCTTAAGGTAATTACTTAATATGCTAGCATGGTGCTAGGATAGCTAAGTAGCATTGGATGTCTCGTAGACCCACGGATTGAAGAGGTAGACAGTAGGTGGTGACAGCCCTATCTATCCTTTGTAATTCTCCACGTTCGCCTATGCCACAGGCTCTTGGTGGTAGTCGCCCTAGTATTGCTAGGGTTAAGCCCGTGCCCGATGTGTTGAACCACATAGCATAAGTATTCACTATTGATCTAGATTATGAATGATTAGTTTAGACTATGTAGATGTACAATAGAGCATAGTAGGAGCACCTCCATAACTCTCAAGCTTAACTAACCTCTAGATCCTCTTATCCCCCTTAGACTTGAAAGCTTTTGTGTGTGTCACACTACCTCCACAATTATTTTATCTATCCTTACTAGATTCTTACCTAAACCTTTCTACCCTTTCCACTTGATGATTGTTATATCTCTTCCCTGCCTTCCTTTGGGATCAAATAAATGACACCCTTGGGAATACTCTTAAGGGGAAATGCTACAATGGTATCTCCGTGCGCTAGCGGAATTCACTCTGTGATCCAATAGAACCGTTAACAAGCATTTCTGACACATCAGTTGGAGATGTTTAGTTATTGGTGCATAAGTAATACCAACAAGCATTTCTGGCACCGTTGCCAGGGATGATTTGTTAGTATATCTTAGGAGTCGTCAACAGCCGCCTCATGGCCAGGACAACCATGGCTCACACAATTAAGTCTAGGTCTTCTGTATAGAAGTTAGAAAAGCGTTTAGATCGTAATATTTATATTTAGTGTGGTGTTCTAAATTTTCATTGTGTGTGCTTGTGCTTGTGCGCTTGGTGCGAGTTGTACAACGTTTAGCGTTTTGTCCACAATTGCGCATAGTAGAGAGTTGTGGGATGCTTGTCCACATGCTCAAACAGGGTTTTTAGTATTAATAAGAGAGTTGTTTAGTTACATATACCTTGATGCATATTATTGAGGTCGTTTCTTTTCAAATTTTGACTTTTTCCGTCTCTACTATTCTTTCACCAACAGATGGCGAGGACTTGCAACCAAAGGAATGCCAATGGTAAGGAGGAGAACAATGGAGCACCTGAGAACAACAATCTTGGACCTGAGGCTAGTAACCTGGAGCGGTTGATGGCTATGTAGAATCAGCTTATGCAGACTGTGATGCAAACCTTGGGACAGCTGTAGGCCAATAACCAGAATGAGCCCCATATGCCTCTACCACCACCTCCGCCACCCCACAACCGTCTGGGAGTGTTCATAAGGACCGGGCTGCCTACCTTTAATCAAGCCAATGATCCTAAGGAAGCTGAGGATTGGCTAAAATATGTTGAGAAGAAACTTGCCATCGTCCAGTGCAGTGACCGGGAGAAGGTTCTTTTTGCCTCACACCAGTTGGTTGGAGTTGCTGAAGATTGGTGGGAAGCTATTTGCAATGCCCGTGCTAATCAAGAAAGAATCACTTGGGCTGAATTTAAGGAGAAGTTTCATTCTCATTATGTACCTGGGGGAGTCATGATACTTGTCGGTACCCTGGGTACTGTATACCCCTTGAGATTGCAAAGATCTCAAGGGAATGTCATCTACTTGATTTGAAGACCTTCGGAGGCCCACATGTTAGACATAAACGGACCCGCTTCCCCAACATGGTTAGTCCCAGGGTCACCACGTGTACCATCGAACCGGAGCTACCACCCACCAGGGGGAAGCTCAGGGCTATGTACCAAAACGGCACCCCCGGACCTAACCCCAGACCGAGGGAAGCTCCAGAACTCACACGTGTCTGGTGGCACCGGACCTATCTATTCCCCACAGTATGTTCCGGAGCTGCCACGTATCCAACCGTCGGATCTTCAGCCTTTAACCTCCAGTAGACTCCATAACGGCTTCGGATCTTCAAAGGGGAATCAAGGACTTCAAGACCCGCTTATGTGTCATTAATACTATATTAATGACACACGATCGGACGACCTTAATTACCAGTAACGGTGCTGTCAAAGCCTGTAACTTGGTCATTTAGGATAATTAAGCGCATCAATTGTGTATCAATATTAGTAACCGCCGGGGCCACATGTCGGGCCAGGCCAACTTGTAACGGCCTGTCCTTGTACTACAAAAGGACAGGTTGATGATACATAAGACACAAACTCACTCATCACTCACTAGACTGATCTGACCTGCTATGATCTGATCTTTGAGTCCATACATCCAATACAACACCAACACATCCCGTGGAGTAGGGTATTACGCTCAGGCGGCCTGAACCACGTAACCCTTCGTGTCTCCTGTTCATTTTAAATTTCACCTTCTTGAATCTCTGCGCGCCCACACCAAACTTCAAACTCCGCAAACACTTTAGTAGTGTCAGGAGATCTGCCGGATCAAAACCATCGACAGTTGGCGCGCCAGGTAGGGGGAGGGCCTGAGTTTTCAAGAATGGTGAACTCAGCTGCTGGATCATCCAATGGTCATCCTGTTGTTCAAGCTGCTGGGGGCAATCCCTTCAATATGCAGCCACCAGCAGGAACCTCAGTGCCAGCAGGAGTCACAATTCCACCACCGCCGCCTCCACCAGCAAATCAAGTTGGGCAGCGCGATGGTGCACCAGCGTCAATCACTGCGTCGGCAAATCATGACAACCCGGAACACGCGCTCCATGCAGCACGTACTCTCCTTCAACACCCACCACCTCCGGGCGCATCCCGGGATGCAATGGAGCAGTGGAGGGCCGATGTGGAACACTTGGTTGCAACAGCAGCCAACCGCATCAGCAACCAAGGTCCTCCACCTTCAGGATGGGCCCCGTCGCAGCGATGTACCTTGTCTGGCAGACTTGGTACGCATGTTTCCAACAACAGGAGACGTGCTGCATCACAACAAGTGACGTTGTTGCCCTCCGGGGCGCGATGCACTCACACAGTATCAAGGCTTTCAACTCATGACCTCCGGGCGGAGCTTGATCGCCGATACCGTCAACAAGACGGCCGAGTCCATATCGAGAGTGCTTGTGAAAGACGAGAAGCTCGGGACATTCCTGCTCCTGAAGGAGTCGGAGGAGGCTGTTCAGCCCTGGCCATGCATCTGCATATGGTCAGGTGGCCACAGAAATTCCGGCCTCACCTGCCGGAGAAGTTTGACGGGACCGTTAATCCTGTCGAATTTCTTCAGATTTACCCCACTGCTATCCTGGCAGCTGGAGGAAATGAGGCCGTAATGGCCAATTATTTTCCAATGGCTTTAACTGGGACCGCCCGGTCCTGGTTTATGAGCCTTCCACCCAACTCCATCAACAGTTGGGAGGAGTTATGCCGGCAGTTCACCGCCAACTTCGGGAGTTCATACACCCGACTAGGCACTGAACTGGACCTTTTTGCAGTCGTGCAAAAAGGGGGAGAATCCCTGCGATCATTCATCCAGAGATTTTCTCATGTACGAAACACAATCCCTTCTATCTCTAGTGCTTCTATCATTGTGGCATTTAGACAGGGCGTACGGGATAAGAAGATGTTGGAGAAACTGGCGATCAAGGAGATCACCAATGTCACGGAACTCTTCAGCTTGGCTGACAAATGTGCCAGAACTGTGGAGGGCCGTGAAATGCACTCCAAACCACCTCTGGAGGATCACAAAAAATCCTCCAAATGCGAAGCCACTACCTCCGGGAGTGGCAAGAAGAAGAAAAAGACCAACGACAAGAAGAAGTCGTTGGCCGGCGCATCTAATGCTACAACTGCTGCAGCTCCGGGTGGCCGGGAGCCATGCCCCGAGAAGCGACCTCGACCATCCTCTAAAGACGGTGGCAAACCCAAGGTGTGGTGTCCAATTCATAAGACGTACAACCACAATTTGGAAGACTGCCGGGAGATCCAAAACCTTGCCGAGCGCTACAACAAGCGCCGGGAAGAAGCTCCTTTCCGATAGAGGGAAGGAAAACGAAAAGTTGACGAAGCTCCGGCTGAAGAGGAGTTAGGTTTCCAGGATCCCAAAAAAGGTCCTGAAGGCCATCTACACCTCCGTCGATGACGATTCTGACGTCTCTGACAACGAACGTCGAAAGACCATGAACACCATTTTTGGTGGATCATGGTACATCACCTCCTGTCGCGTCCTCAAGACAATGCGTCGGGACATGGCCGCTGTAGCTCCTACAGCCAGGGCGGAGCCTCATCAGAAGTGGATGGACACGGCCATCACTTTTGATGCTTCGGACTGCCCTCGAAGCATGGTTGGAGCAGGCCAGTTACCCTTGATGGTATCTCCCACCATCAATAACATCCAGCTCCACCATGTTATGGTAGACGGAGGTTCGGGGCTGAACCTCATAAGCTTCGAAGCTTTTACCAAGCTTCAGCTCCGACCTTCGGACCTTCATCCCTCCCGACCTTTCTTCGGAGTAGGTTTGGGAGCCATTACCCGACTCGATGCTATCACTCTCCCCGTTACCTTCGAGACCCGGGAGAAGTATCGCACTGAGAAGTTGGTCTTTGACGTTGCTCAGATCAACTTACCTTTCAATGCCATCTTGGGCAGGCCTTCCTTGTACAAATTCATGGCAGCTTCTCATTATGGCTACTTGGTGTTAAAGATGCCAACACCAGTAGGCATTCTCCGAATCCGTGGAGATCGCACTGCCGGAGTAACTGCTCTGGAAGAACTTCATGCGCTTACTACGGCGCAAGAGGAGGACTCCAGGCAGGAGCAAGCTCCAAAACCCCCGAGCATTCGTCAGCGAGGCTCGACTTCTGCACCTCGTGTGCAGCCAAGCGGCGACACCAACATTCCCGTCAAAGTCATCCAAATCGGTTCCAATGCCGCTCAGACCACCCGTATATCGGGGGGACTGAATGACAAATAGGAACTCGCGCTCATCGCTTTCCTCCGGGCTAATGTCGACGTGTTTGCCTGGCAACCGTCACAAATGCCTGGGATCCCCAGGGAAGTGATTGATCACAATCCGAAGATCTACCCTGACGCCCGACCCGTGCATCAGAAGCCTCGGAAGCAATCCGTGGAGCGACATAACTTCATTCGACAAGAAGTGAAGTTGCTCGAAGCTGGATTCATCTGAGAAGTCTTCCATCTAAAATGGCTGGCAAACCCAGTCGTTGTGCCCAAGGCCGGTGGGAAGCTTCGGATGTCTATCGACTACACAACACTAAATAAGGCATGTCCAAAAGATCCATTCCCATTACCTATAATAGATCAGATAGTGGATTCCACCTCCGGGTGTGAATTACTGTGTTTCCTAGATGCATATTCTGGGTACCATCAAATCAGAATGTCTAGGGAACATGAAGAACATACCTCTTTTATCACAGTAGATGGATTGTACTATTATACAGCCATGCCATTTGGTCTCAAGAATGCAGCTTCAACAATTGTACGAGCTATGTACAAAACTTTTGAAGAACTCATTAGACACATAGTGGAAGTGTACGTTGATGACATCGTGGTCAAGGTCAGGAACAAGGAGTCCCTCCTTGACACCTTGCAGGCTGTCTTCGACAAGATGCTGGTCACCCGCACAAAGCTAAACCCAGACAAGTGTGTCTTCGGGGTTAGCTCCGGAAAACTTCTTGGTTTCCTGGTAAGTCACCGGGGCATAGAAGCTAATCCGGTGAAGATCAAAGCCATTGAAGACATGCGGCCACCAGCCCGCATCAAGGATGTCAAAAAGCTAACTGGATGTCTAGCAGCCCTCAGTCGGTTCATTTCAAGACTGGCGGAACGGGCACTTCCCTTCTTCAAGTTATTGAGGAAGTCCGGACCATTCCAATGGTCTGAAGAAGCAGAAAAGGCGTTCCAGGAGCTAAAACAGTTCCTCACCATCCTACCAACTCTGGTAGCTCCGAACCATGGTGAGCCTTTGCTGCTTTACATTTCAGCAACTGACGAAGTCGTCAGTACGGTCCTGGTTGCAGAGAGACCAGAACTATCCCATGCTTAGGAATCCAGACCCCTCTAGGAGGGTCCGAAGGTTCCTGAAAGCAAGTCTGGGTCCCAGTTCCCATGCTTGAGTCCACAATAAGTTACTTTAGAAGACCCAGAACCCTCCGAGAGGGTCCAGGTCACTTCTGAAGAAGCTCCGGGTCCCTCCAGCCAGGATCTGGAGGTCCCCAAAGAAGGTCCGGATCCCTCCGGGAGGATCCGGGTCAATGAAGAGGAAGCTCCGGGCCCCTCTAGGAGGATCCGGACCATCCAGCGCCCAGTGTACTTCATCAGTGAAGTACTTCATGACGCCAAGACTCGATACCTAGAGGTGCATAAGCTGCTATATGCAGTTCTCATCGCCTCCAGGAAGCTTCGCCATTACTTCCAAGCTCACAATATTTCAGTGGTGACTTCTTACCCACTTCGAGCAATTTTGCATAATCCCAATTCAACTGGGAATATTGCAAAATGGGCAGCAGAATTGGCCGAATTCGATCTCGAATTCATTTCAAGGCAAGCAATCAAGAGTCAAACATTGGCGGATTTCGTGGCGGAATGAACTCCCTCTCCATCAAACCCTGGGGGCCCCAGTGAGCAGAAGCCGGAACACAAGGCTCCGGTCTTCACCGAACCTCACTGGACCCTCTACTTCGACGGCTCCATGCAAAAGCAGGGGGCCGAAGCTGGAATCCTTCTCCTCACACCAACCGGGGAGAAGGTAAAATACATGGTACACCTTGACTTCAAGGCGACCAACAACATGGCGGAGTACAAAGCACTCATCTACGGACTAAGGGTGGCACTGTCATACGGTGTCAAGCAACTGCTGGTCAAGGGAGATTCATAGCTCATCATTAAACAAGTGAAGGGTGAATGCTCCTGCAACAATCCCCAGCTAGCTACTTGTCTCCTTGAAGTCCAGAGGCTTCAGAAGGACTTCGAAGTCCTAGACCTCCACCATGTCCAGCGTGCCCACAACACTGAAGCCGACGAACTCTCGATGAAAGCGTCAACCGGAGCTCCAGCTCCTGACGAAACTTTTGTCCAGAGGTTGTCAAAACCCACAGCTCAGCCAGCCGAACTGAGCGAAGGGGGTGAGATCAGCATCCCGAAGCTGACGGTCCCGATGGCCCTGTTACCATGGCAGCCATCAAGGGTCGTAGGTGCTGCCGGAAGCTCCGAGCAACCCAGCACGCAAGACTCGAATGCTCAAGTTAGCTCCGATGCATGGATCTCAGAGATCTGGAGCTACTTGAAAGACAACATCCTTCCTGACGATGATGTATCCGCTGACCGGATAGTCAGATTGGCTAAAAGATACACGTTGGTAGAAGGGGATCTCTACCGGTGCGGTGCCAACGGCGTCCTAATGCGGTGCATCACAAGGGAAGAAGGCAGCGAGCTCCTCACAGAAATCCATGGAGGCGAGTGTGGAAACCACACGTCTTCCCGCACGCTAGTCGGTAAAGCCTTCCGGCATGGCTTCTACTGGCCTACAGCACTCCAGGATGCAACTGAGCTGGTGAAGAAATGCAAAGCATGCCAATTTCATGCAAAGCAAATTCACACACCGGCTCAGCCTCTACAAATGATACCTCCTACATGGCCCTTCGCTGTGTGGGGGATAGACATCTTGGGACCTCAAGAGCCGTCGGAGGTTACAAGTTCCTGTACGTCGCCATTGACAAGTTCACCAAGTGGCCGGAAGCAACTCCAGTTGTGACAATAAACAAGCAATCTGCTATCAACTTTTTGCTGTCCATCGTATGCAGATTTGGAGTCCCAAACAAAATCATTACTGATAACGAGACCCAATTCACAAGCTCTGCATTTCAAGGATATTGCGAAGACCTCGGCATTCAAGTTTGCTACGCCTCCGTAGCTCACCCGGCAAGCAATGGCCAGGCCGAGAGAGCAAATGCTGAAATCCTGAAAGGACTCAAAACGCACACCTATGAGCGCTTGAAAAAACATGGAGCCAGCTGGATTGAAGAGATTTCGCCCACCCTATGGGCCAACAGGACAACTCCAAACCGGTCAACTGGAGAGACACCCTTCTTCATTGTGTACGGAGCTGAAGCAATCCTTCCCCCAGAAATCACCTTGCGGTCACTCCGGGTCTGGACCTTCGACGAAGCCACTCAAGACCAGCTCCGGCGTGAAGACCTAGACCTCCTTGAGGAGGGAAGGTTCCAAGCAGCTGTTTGGAATGCCCGATACCGCCAAGCCCTTCGGCGCTATCATCTGTGGCATGTACACAACTGACAGCTCGGGGAAGGCGATCTGGTGCTATGGAGAATACAATCCAGAGAAGGGTTAAACAAACTCTCCCCTAGCTGGGAGGGACCCTTCCGAGTGATTAAAGTATCCCGTCCCAGAAGCGTTCGCTTGGCTACCGAGGATGGGACACCTCTTCCAAATCCTTGGAACATTGAGCACCTCCGTAAGTTCTACACTTAATATCACGGAGGTGAGTCTATAGTAACTTGAGGTGTATGTTATAGAGTCATTGTACAGAGTCGGGTAGTTCCTCCGGGAGAACAGCCGGACCTTTCTCGGAAGGTCCGCAAAAGTTCATGCAACGCTTGTCACAGTCTCAGGACTAAAAGTGTGGCTAGCTACCCTGGGTCAAACGAGAAATGAAACACGCTTAGTCTGGTTCCGTACCCTAAGAGTGTACTTGTTTCCCCTGTACCCCGGACCTATAATGAAAGACATCTTCATGTGAAACAGACTCCACGTGCATTTACTTTGTACAAGCTCAACATTTTTTATTTTTCTCTTTCTTGTCTATAACAAGGATGTGCAATTCTTAAGAAATTTTAGTTCGACCGATTCATATATGATTAGAGCTGTATTGTCAATTCTTTTGGATTCAAATATTGTTCATGGCCCACTCGCCTGAATGCCGCCAAGCCAATCTAGGGCCAGAGTGTGCTATCAACTTAGCCTGGTCAAGCACCCTAAGTATGCCACTCTACCTACACCCAGGCAGGCCGAAGTAAGGCATGTCCAAGTACAATTGGATCCGAAAGAAAGGAAGGCAATGCATTCGGTTGTATTCATAATTGCGTTTGACCTAAAATTTTCTTGGGAATCGTAAGCTGCGACGAAGTTATAGGCAAGGAGCGAATTTTACTATTTTTCTTGGCTTCAGTGTGTAGGAAAAATAAAGAATCCACGTTGATGGAGAAAAGCCGGAGCTGACGAAGCTCCGACTCCCCCTAGGTGGCTTGTAATCGATGTTAAACATTGAAAACGAGCATCACCGGAGCAACAAAGCTCCGATAAAGCTAGGGGGGCCAGTGTCGATGCAAAATATAAGATGGTGAGAAGACTCCACAAACGGAGTCTGCTGCCGACAAACTACGCGTTGGCAAAGGTCACTGCCGGAGCTACTAAGCTCCGACACCCCAGAGGGCTAACTATTGATGCTCTACGTGTTGATAGGAACTATTGCCGGAGCTACCGAGCTCCGACGGTAGTCAATGCCGGAGCTCCTGAGCTCTGACAACCTCAGGGGGCCTTCACTATCGAAGACTTCGGACCTACACTCTACAAGTTCGAAGCAAACGAGTCTTCAACAAAACACAATATCCTCTTCGTACATGTTCACAATCAAATTGTGTACATCTACCAGGGGGCCAAGTGAAGACAAAAGTGTTGAAGACAAAAAATGAAATTCATTAACAAAATTTGGATTTCATTCATCTGGAGACAAGGGATTACAAAATTGGGGAAGAAAAAGAGAGAATACAAGTGGGAGCTATAAAGATGGTCCTAGACCCTATGGAAGAACTGGGCAACCTTCTGAGCAACCTCCGACACGTTGGCTCGGGTGGCTTCACCTTCTCCTTCGACGGGACCTTCAAGCACCGGATCCAGAGGAAATTGGGGATCTCGGCTGGTGTAGCACGTCAGCACATACTCTGCGACGTTCTTCGCCAGGGACTGCCCCTCAACCTCCAACTGGTCCGCGAAAACCTCACCCACTTTGGAGAGTTTACTGCCCGCCGAGCTCAACGCCTGCAATGCCAGGTCTGGCTCCGGCTCCGGATCATCCGGACGCACGGGACTGAAGTCCATTAGTGTCAGCGCTTCGTTGGCTTTGCTCAGGAACTCCCAAACCTGTAGGGAGTTTGCAGCCCTCAAGCCCTTCAGTTCCTCCAAGGATCTCTTGGCCGCTGCCAGTTCAGAATTCTCGTGAGCAAGGCGCTCAACCTCTTTGGCATTTCGCTGAATCCTTTCAGCAACCTGCTTCTCGAGTTTTCGAGCTCCTCCTCCCGGAGGTAGATCTTGTTCCGGCGGTCAACCAGGTCCTTCTCCCTGCCCCTCACTTTCTTCTCCCTGGCAGCGATGGCACACTCTTGCTGGTAGATTTCCTGCCCTTGCACCCATGCCTTCTCCTCCTCCTCAGCGCAATGCTCCTCCAATTTCTTGGCGCGTTCCTCGAGGCTCTTGTCAGCCAGAGCCACCTTTTCGGTGAGATCCTCCTCCCTCTTCAAGACGTCATCCCGTAGCTCTAGGAGTTTTTTCTCTTCATCTTCGAGCCTTTTCTTCCTCTCCTCAAGTGCCTCCCGGTGCTTGATGAGAGTAGTGTTAATGGCTTCAAGCCTTTCTTGGCGATCATCAGCCGCACTATTAGCTGCCTTGGTCTGCTCATAGATGGCCCGTGATTGAGCGTCGAGGGAACGAGTCAAGCTCTCCCTGTCATCCAATAATTTGCCCCAGTATTCCAGGCGGACCTTCTCCTGCTTGATCCACTCCTTGTCGTCTGCCAGCCTTGATTGCGCCAGCTTGGTCTCGAAGTAGAGCCGGTTACGCCACCTCCTAAGGGTTTGGCGCTCCTCTTCAAGAGCCTTACTGTCGTGGTAGAATGCCAGCTGGACTTGACGCAGACTGGAGCAAGCGTTGTCAATGGACAATGACAGGGGAATAGAGTCCGGACCTGCTGGGGTCTCCTCCGCTGGTTCCAGCGGGTTCTCGCTTACAAAAATTGGGTCCCACTCTACAAGAGTGGTCCCCTGAGCCTCCACGGCACTAGGGCCGTCCTCCGGGATAGCCTCAGTCGCCGCCAAGGAGGGTCCCGCAGAAGAAGTTCCGACCTCCGGAAGTGGTTCCGAAGGCCCTGCCACTAGGTCTTCATTTGCCCCCTCAGGCAGGGGGCCAGCTACTTCATCTGGGCACCCTGGCTCAGCAACAGGCACCTCCGCCGTCATCACTTCCAGAGCAGGGGTTACTTCCGGCTCTGGCCTGGGCTCCTCCTCCGCTGGTGGCTCAGGTGTTGGCACCTCGACCATCATAGGTTCGGGTGCAGATGCCTCCGCAACAACCGGCCCTGAGGCTGGAGCTTCAACCTCAACCGACTCTGGCGCCGGAAGGTCTTCAACTACAACCGGCTTTGACGCCGGAGCTTCAGAGGTAGCCGGCTCAATTGCCGGGACTTCCTCAACATCCGGCTCACTTGCCGAGACTTCAATAACCTCCGGCTCAACCGCCGAGGCTTCGACAATTTCCGGCTCTGGGGCCAGAATCACTGCTTCCCCCGACTCAACGGCCGAAGCTTCCATCACCTCAGCATCAGGACCCGGAGCTTCAACCTCTGGGGCAGGTGCCGCTGGCGCATCTTCTCTCCCGTGGTTCGGCGCTACCACGGGAGTCTTGGCGGAGGAGTCAAGGTCCATGACCACGACAGCTGGCGCCGGAGCTGCCGCAGCTTCAGCCACCACTTAGGGCAGCACCGGGACAGGAGCAGAAGCCTCCGCCCTCACAGCTTCAGCTGCTGTGGCTGAGGGTGGAGCCTCACTCCTTTTCTTGGGGACGCTGCAGATGATGGATGAAGAAACTTAAAAAACAATTACTACAACAAAACAACTGTCTGAGATAAAGATTAAAAATTACCTCGGAAGGCTTCCACACCAGCTTGCACGAAACCTCTTTCCTGGGCGTTCTGGGCTAGCCATAGCCGCCGCCGGCGTGGTAGTTCTGGAAGGCCCCCCGAAACTTGTTGCAGCCGCAGGCATTTCCTTAGATGAGGCCCCCCTCAACCGGGAAGGACCTCCGGACCCAGAGGTCTCAACTGGCCCTGGTGCTGGAGTCGCATGCTCGGAGCTAGCACCCCGGGAAGACGCTGCTGCAGGTACAGCCGCCGTAGTTGTAGAAGAACTCCCCCTCCGAGGAGAAGGAGCTGTTGCAGAGGATGCATGCCTGACGGACCTTCCGTAGGTATGCTTCAGCTTCCTCTTCCGGCTCGATGGTTCGTCTGCCGGCTCCTTGCCCTTGCCGACGACTTCGGTCCTTGGCTTCGGGGCAGGGACGTTGCCACCTTCAGAAGCCCCAAGGATCACCACCCTGGAGGTCGATCTTCTCTCAACGACACCGACGTCGTCAAGCACCGGCATCGTCCGCCGGAGCTCCCTTCTGAACTCTACTTCCACGTTCAGAGGGAGGAAAGCAGGTGGCAGGGTCAAGTCATCACCCGCAATGTCGATGCCGTGCTGAAACTTCTTGAGGTGAAACTCCAAGGTCGCCCCCTCCATGTTGGACTTCAGTCCGGTCATGACCCGATCGTCGTCCATCACACTGTTGAGGGCCCAAGTGAGTTTTTCTATCCTCTTCAGTGGTGCCCACCTGTTGACCAGGAAATTGCAAAATACCGCCTAAGGAGTCAATCCTCCCTCCACACACTGGCGGATCCTGGTCAGAGCAGGGTTTAAGGCATCCGACAAAACCGGAGCTTCACTCCAGACTGCAGTGTCGATATTGGGGAGGCCTTCAGGCAGCTCCATCTTCTCGTGCTCCTCCACCCGGATGACTATCCAGTCCTTCTTCCAATCATCCCACTTTCCAGAGGGAAACGACCGGAGGTACTTGAATGGGCACTTCTTGCGCTTCACGAAGTAGTAGAAGCCGAGGTACTCATTACTCCTGCTGGTGGTATGGACAGTTAAGAAGGTTTGGAAAAGCTCAATGCAGGGGGGATGCCCACCAACATTTCACATAAGTGGACGAAGACAGACACTAGAAGAATGGAGTGGGGGCCAAGGTGGTATAGCTGCAGACCATAGAAGTCTAGCAGCATCAAGAAAAAGGAGGAAAAAGGTGGGATCAACCCCACCATGGCGTACGAAGAGAAGTACACCATCTCGCCGGCGTGCTCCTTCTCGAACGGGAGCTCTCCCCCGGCACGGACCAAGTGGTTGAAGAAGTCCGGGGACCACCCCATGAGGGCCCGGACCTTCTTCAGGTCACCTTCGGTCTTCAAACGGCTCTCGCGGAGACCCAACTCCATCGCGGCACAGCGAGGCAAGAGAGGAAACGCAAGCACAAGTTGGGAGTTTGAGCGCAAGATCAGATGAGAGGCGTAAAGAACCCTAGACGGTGCGCGCTTTCCTTCTTAAGTAATCCCTCGCAACGCTTGGATGGAAACCGCAGGGAAGTCGAAGATACTACTCAAAAATTTCACCCTGCCAATGACAACAGGGCCCGGGACCACCCCGACGATCAAGTCAAGGTTCTTACCCAGGTGAACGGGTGTCATCATGGAAGGCAGGAAGCCCGAAGGCGGCAGCCTGACAAGGCGCGTGGAATCGATACGGTTTTTGTATCGGGAACCAGCGACCTTCAATTGCGTGAGATCCGCAAGCCAAAGATCTCATTTGCCGCACCCGGGATACGCCACGCGGCGAGGACTTAACTCCAAAACTATCGCCAATGGCACATCTGAAGACCTTTGAAGACTCGGCTCAAAAGTCGAAGGATGGACCCACCTCTAGCGGGTCACGACCGGAGGTACTTGAATGGGCACTTCTTGCGCTTCACGAAGTAGTAGAAGCTGAGGTACTCATTACTCCTACTGGTGGTATGGACAGTGAAGAAGGTTTGGAAAACCTCAATGCAGGGGGGATGCCCACCAACATTTCACAGAAGTGGACGAAGACAGACACTAGAAGAATGGAGTGGGGGCCAAGGTGGTATAGCTGTAGACCATAGAAGTCTAGCAGCATCAAGAAAAAGGAGGAAAAAGGTGGAATCAACCCAACCATGGCGTACGAAGAGAAGTACACCATCTCACCGGCGTGCTCCTTCTCGAACAGGAGCTCTCCCCTGGCACGGACCAGGCGGTTGAAGAAGTCCGGGCACCACCCCATGAGGGCCCGGACCTTCTTCAGGTCACCTTCAGTCTTCAAACGGCTCTCGCGGAGCCCCAACTCCATCGCGGCACAGCGAGGCAAGAGAGGAAAAGCAAGCACAAGTTGGGAGTTTGAGCGCAAGATCAGATGAGAGGCGTAAAGAACCCCAGATGGTGCGTGCTTTCCTTCTTAAGTAATCCCTCGCAACGCTTGGATGGAAACCGCAGGGAAGTCGAAGATACTACTCAAAAATTTCACCCTTCCGATGACAAGAGGGCCCGGGACCACCCCGACGATCAAGTCGAGGTTCTTACCCAGGTGAACGGGTGTCATCATGGAAGGCGGGAAGCCCGAAGGCGGCAGCCTGACAAGGCGCGCGGAACCGATACAGTTTTTGTATCGGGAACCGGCGACCTTGAATTGCGTGAGATCCGCACGCCAAAGATCTCATTTGCCGCACCCGGGGTACGCCACGTGGCGAGGACTTAACTCCAAAACTATCGCCAACGGCACATCTGAAGACCTTTGAAGACTCGGCTCAAAAGTCGAAGGATGGACCCACCTCCAGCGGAATGACTTCACCCAAGGGGTCTTCCCCAGAGGTGGGCCCAGGGGGCCACTGTCGGTACCCCGGGTACCGTATACCCCTTGAGATTGCAAAGATCTCAAGGGAATGCCATCTACTTGATTTGAAGACCTTTGGAGGCCCACATGTCAGACATAAACGAACCCGCTTCCCCAACATGGTTAGTCCCAGGGTCACCACGTGTACCATCGAACCGGAGCTACCGCCCACCAGGGGGATGCTCCGGGCTATGTACCAAAACGGCACCCCCAGACCTAACCCCAGACCGAGGGAAGCTCCGGAACTGACACGTCTTTGGTGGCACCGGACCTATCTGTTCCCCACAGTATGTTCCAGAACTGCCACGTGTCCAACCGTCAGATCTCCAGCCTTAAACCTCCGGTAGACTTCATAACGGCTTCGAATCTTCAAAGGGGAATCAAGGACTTCAAGACTCGATTAAGTGTCATTAATACTATATTAATGACACACAATCGGACGACCTTAATTACCAGTAACGGTGCTGTTAAAGCTCGCAACTCGGTCATTAAGGATAATTAAGCGCATCAATTGTGTATCAATATTAGTAACCGCTGGGGCCACATGTCGGGCCAGGCCAACTTGTAACGGCTTGTCCTTGTACTATAAAAGGACAGGCCGACGATACATAGGACACAAGCTCACTCATCACTCACTAGACTGATCTGACCTGCTCTGATCTGATCTTTGAGTCCATACATCCAATACAACACCAACACATCCCGTGGAGTAGGGTATTACGCTCAGGCAGCCCAAACCACGTAATCCTTCGTGTCTCCTGTTCATTTTAAATTTCACCTTCTTGAATCTCCGCGCGCCCACACCAAACTTCAAACTCCGCAAACACTTTAGTAGTGTCGGGAGATCTGCCGGATCAAAAGCACCGACAATACTGAGAAGACAAGAATTTGAAAACCTCAGGCAAGGATGGATGAGTGTGAGTGAGTATCACAACAAATTCACTCAACTATCTAGGTATGCTCGAGAGGACATCAATACTGACAACAGGAAGCAATACTTGTTTATGAGGTGTCTCAATAATGAAATTCAAGTCCAATTGCTCAACACTTATTATGCTAACTTCCATAAGCTTATTGACATGGCCATTGAGGTTGAGAACAAGGTTTGTGATATGGAACAAGACAATAAGAGAAAAAAGCCATATCATGGACAGCCGCAAGGATGCAATGCCCGCCCTCGCTATGCACCGCCTGCTGCACCATATTACAACCCTAGAAACCCGTCTGCTAATGCATACCACACTGCTTATCCACCGCGACCGCAACAACCAATGCAGCAAGACCTTCCATGCAAGCACCTCGCTTACCTATGCAGCTTGCACCACGTCCAAATATGATTGCCTATGCTCAGAATCAGCCTCGACCTAACTTCTGTGTGACACCCGGTTCTGAAAAAGAACCAAGTGCGACACATATGTGTGCCCAGGATGTTCAAAACATTACACAAGTGCACGACAAATGATATACAGAAAATTACCACAACACAAATTATTAAATAGGTACTTCTATTACAATACTCAAATAATCCTACAACTCTAATGATTATTAATAAATCTGAAACTAATGTAGCATAAATAATATAAACTGAGCAAACTATACAAATGAAATATTGCGTGGTCCCAAGCAACACCACATACAAGTCGACGACAACATACAACCTAGTACTACGCATTATCCTTAGGGTACTCCCAAACATCACCTGAAACTGTTGGTGGGGGAATAGCAAGGGTGAGCACATGTCGTACTTAGCAACTGTGGGAAAACAATGACATGTAGCTTAAACAAGGAATGATAATAGATAATGGCTATTTGCTGAGAAGTACAATTAAAACATATGGAAAGCATCTTACAATGTTTATGTGAAATTTATCCAATCATATCCGAAATAAACATAATATCTCATATCCATCATTTGTTATCCATCCATATTCCATATTCTTGCCATTGTCATTAACCCTTATTATTTATCATCATCCCATTCATAACCATAACCAAACCATCCCAAATCCCAAGTTTCCCTCTAATCATGTAGGTCATCAGGGTGCTCTTAACCGGGAGCATGGGTATCATGATAGCTTTTGACACTCTGCAGAGGTTGTATTACCACTTTACCCACAAGTTTGTGATTTCATCACCCGTCGACGACTAAAGAAACCTCCCTTATGGCAATTACACTTCCTTAGGTGTATGGACAAGAGATCACAAAATAGCCTCTACAAAGGGATTACCAGCATATTCAAACCTACTAAGGTTTCACCAGTGGTGATGTCTCCAACTGAGCACATCCAACCAAGGGCCCCCTCTTGTGCCGTTCGGATCCCAGGGCAGTATCACCACTATTGCAAACCCAACTAACTCCCATTCCACGCTCCTCTAAATGATCCAAGCAATGCTGGCAATATACCTAATTAATCGGCTAAGACGCACCCATACTTGGCCTTGTGGTGGCACTGTTGTCCTGGCTTATTCTCGCTTGAACCAGTCCTTAGATCCAAGGCATGCAAAACTACCATATCATCCAACCCAATCCACAAACCGTGCTTGCTTAGATCTCCCAAGTCCCATGTTACCAATTAACCACGTCCTTCAATTCTCATCATACATAAGTGCATTAATTCATAGTTAAGCCATTTGGTTGTTTTCCCATCCCAATTAACTTGAGCGAAGCAAAAAAGGTAAAGTATCCTTCCGTCTCTCTACAATATTTTCCAAGCGAGAAGGATGGTTAAACAAGTCTAGTAAACACTTATCTTGGGTTTCCCATCAATTTGACAAAACCATACAATTTTGCAAACAAAACATTTAAAAAAAGGATAAAAATGTTCAAGGACACTCGCCTTGCTCTTAAGACTGATTAGGATCAAAAGCTTCAAAGTTCTAGTGTTGGAGGTCCTCGACAGCACCCTCTAGCGCAACACTTTCTATTGCGCACAACAAACATACAAAATACATTACAATCAATAAATGCTCATATCTTACTCAATATGCCATGACATGCATGAATAATGCAACTATGGGGTGATGCATGTGATTAGGTTGATTTAATGGCTTACTAACTAGTTACAATTGAGTTATACATGTTAGAACAAGTTTCAAGTCATTTCGAAGGATATTAAAAAAGTTACAGGAATTTCATAATAGGAAGACCGGACTAGTCCGCAGTGAGGCCGGACATGTCCTCTTTGGACTAGAGAGTTCAACGGACTAGTCCACACTGGACCGGACAAGTTCACTAAGGCTAGGGTTTTGGCGAATTTCCAACTAGTGTATAGTTAAAATTAATGTGGAACTATATTTTACATAGAAAAGATGGATCAAAGATATTTACCGTGAATCCTAGGGTTCAAAGGTCGAGGATTCGATGGAACTCGAGAACTTGACATCTAGATCCAAAGAATACGAAGAATTGACGATGATGTCAATGAGTTGACGAAGATCGATCTTTCTTGATCCTCCTACTTCCTCCTCCTTCCCCTGGCTGCGAGCTCCTCTCTTCTTGATGGCGGCTCTCACGAACTAGTGTTACGGATTTTCTTCAATTGTGCCATAGAGATGAAAGGGTGGGTGTTGGGGTGTTTATATAGGGTGGAGATGGTAGGGTTTGGGGTGGAATTCAAGTTTAAGGCGGTGGAGGCCGAGTAGGGGTACCTCATGGGCTCCATAGGGGTTGGACACGATGTCCTTGGACCCAAAAATGTAAATTACCAAATAACACATCGTGGAGGAATAATAGAATACGAGTCGAAACTCATCAAACCGTACTAGTCCGTATGAGGCCGGACAAGTCCGTTGGAAGTCAGAAAGTTGAATGGATAAGTCCGGTGTCAAGACGGACAAGTCCGTTCACAGTAATGTCGAACTTTCAGAGAGTTGAACGGACAAGTCCGGTGCTAGACCGGACAAGTCCAGAGCAGGGCTTAGGAAAACATCAGAAATAGGACTAGTCCTTAGCATTAACGGCAAAGTCTGAAAAAACATCAGAGAGTTGAACAGACTAGTCCAGGGAACAGTCCGTACAGGTCCGCCTTTACCCAGGGAGAACAACAAAGAGTTAGATGGACTAGTCCGGGGTACAAATCCAGACAAGTCCGTACTGAGCCAGGTATTTAGTTTCTTGTTTGACTATAATCATTTTAAACTTATTCCTTTTTGTGTTCCTTAATGTTAAACATGTAGAAGAATGTATGCAATGCATGATGGATGAAAATGAGGGTGTTACAAACCTACCCCCCTTAAAATGAATCTCGCCCTCGAGATTCGACTAGAAGAAAAGAAATAGGGAAATTCTATCTTCATATCATCCTCTAGCTCCCAAGTTGCTTCCGATTCTACATGATGCTTCCATTGTACTTTGCACAATCGAATCACCTTGTTCTTTGTGACCCTCTGCTTCATTTTTATGATTTTGACCAGTTGCTCGACATAAGTCAAATCTGCCTCTAATTTCAATTCTTCCGTTGGCACTTGTTCTTCCAGTACCCTTAAGCACCTCTTGAGCTGAGAAACGTGAAACACATCATGACCGTCAGAAAGATGTGCTAACATCTTCAACTTATATGCCACTTCTCCACGTTTGCCCAAAATTTTGAATGGTCCAATATAGCGAGGTGCCACCTCGCCTTTGACTTTAAAGCGCTTATGACCTCACATGGGTTACACTTTGAGGTATACAAAGTCCCCCACTTTAAAGGTTAAGTTTCTTCGCCTATTATCTGCATAGTCTTTTTGTCTTGATTGAGCAGCCCTCAAATTCTCACGGATTGTCTGAACTTGCTTTTCAGCTTCTTGCAACACAATAGATCCAAATACTTGGTTCTCTCCTGTCTCGTTCCAAAACAAGGGTGTCCTACACTTCATTCAATATAGTGCTTCATATGACGACATCTTCAAACTTGCTTGGTAACTATTATTGTAGAAAATTCAGCATATGGCAAGAATTTGTCCCAACCGCGTCCATGCTTCAAAGCACGAGCTCTTAACATATCTTCCAAAATTTGGTTGATCCTCTCGGTTTGTCCATCAATTTTCGGGTGATATGCTGAGCTAAAATTTAACTTTGTACCCATTGCTTCATGCAGTTTCTCCCAAAACCTAGAGGTGAATTGAGAACCTCGGTACGACACTATTTTCTTCGGAACTCCAAGTCGGCACACAATATGCTCCATATACAATTCTGCTAGCTTTGCGGTGGTATAGGTTGTCCTGACAGGGATGAAATGAGCTGATTTCGTCAACCGATCCACAATAACCCATATCGAGTCATAGCCAAACTGGGTCCGCGGTAATCCAACTATGAAGTCCATACCTATTTCTTCCCACTTCCATTCCAGAATCTTCAATGGCTGCAATAATCCAGCTAGCCTTTGATGTTCAGCTTTTACTCGTTAACACACATCACATAGAGCAACATATGTCGCTATGTCCTTTTTCATCCCATACCACCAATAACATGTATTCAATTCCTTGTACATCTTTGTACAGTCGGGATGGATGGAGTAAGATGAGTCATGTGCCTCCTTTAATATCGTCTCGTGAATTTTCTTTACATTAGGCACAACAATCCTTTTCCCAAGCCATGGAGTACCATGATCATCTTCATCAAACCTCCATTCTGTCCCTTCTTGGATCCTTTCCTTGATTTCTTGGATTTCCCCATCCTTTGTTTGAACTTCTCAAATTTCTTGTTCCAAAGTCCGATTTAACTCCATGACTTCCCATCTCATTCACAAATTTAAGATTCAACCGTTCAAACTCCTTGCATAGCTCAGATGGTAATTATCGAACCGTGAGTTGGTGGCTTACTCCTTTCCGACTCAAAGCATCTGCCACCACATTAGCCTTCCCCGGGTGATAGTTAATTCCCACACATAATCTTTGATGAGCTCCAACCATCTTCGTTGCCTCAAATTCATGTCCATTTGTGTGAAAATGTACTTGAGACCCTTGTGATCCGTGTAAATTAGATATAGGTGCAGTTCTAGGCACTAATTCAATAACAAACTCTATGTCATGATCAGGCGGCATAACTGGCAACTCATCCGGACACCACTGAAATCTCCTCCATTGCTGCACCGTCCATTTGATTCATCTCTCCCTGCTTGTGTGTGGGTTGAGATGCTTCAAATTCTATGCTGACTCCTTCTTCATTTGTCAACTTCACCGTCTTTGTGGCACATTGAATTATCCCATTGTGCTTCCTCAACTAGTCCATACCAAGTATTATGTCCAGTCCTTGTGAATCCAAAACAATAAGGTTGGCAAAGAAGTCTACCCCCTTATTCTAAGGCTTACTTTTGGACATACTATATTCGTCCTCATCTCCCCTCCAGAAAATTTAACCAACAAAGTATACTTCATATGAGATATGGGCAAACTATACTTTTTTTTGACACGAATGCACTACCTCAGTCCAAGTGAAACAAAGATCAGGTTTACAAGCATGATTTATCCAGCACCCCTAGCTCTACTTAACCTTCTTAATTGAACTACCAGATGTCTGGATAAGTACATGTCCAATCCCTCTTTGGGTTAAAGAGTAGGTTACTGACAAACAGTTGTCACAAAATAGAGCATTAATTCCTTGTGTTCTCGTAGGCATCAAAATAAGTCCTAATAATAGACAAATAACTTCCATCCACTGAGACAGCTAGATCTTTTTTGCCATCAAAATATGCCAACATCCTCCTGTCCACCTCCGTCAGGATTGCAAGGCGATAGAGCTATGGTTTTTGCCTGAGCCTGCATCACCATCACGACCTCCCTCATGATTTTTTCAGCACCGTCTCTGATGATGTCCTGAAGCTCTTGGGAATACAGACCTGCCCTATGACAAAGTAATGAGCACGCGTAAAAAATTATATCACAGGGGTGTTTAATCAACTTCCCTTCAAAGCACACTCTGTTCGTCAATTTCCAGGTCAACCAACAGATAGCAGCCAAACCTAAAGTGTAGAATAAGTCACCCCCAGGCAAAGAAGTTTTAATCCAAACCTAAAACTGAACAAAACACCTAGGTCTGTACTGAGTTCCAAAGCATTGAGCAAGAACCCCCCAAACCACTTTTAAAGTACCACACGAGAAGAACAAATGATCAATAGATTCCATTTCATCACAGAAATGACAAGAAGTATCACCCGACCAATTTCTCTTAAGCATAATATCTTTAGTTGGAATAGCATGATTTTCTATTTGCCAAAGAAAAGTTTTGATCTTGGGAGGAACCTTAGCTTTCCAAATCCTTTTAAAATGTTACCATTAGCATTCAAAATTAGTTTGCTATACATAGATTTGACAGTGAAAGAACCAAATTTAGGTAACATCCATTTTACCTTGTCATCTTCATCCCTAATCACCTACAAATTAAGCTTTTCTGCTAATTCATACCATTGATTATGTAAAATATTCGATAAAGGAGATTTAAATTGCAGAGACCAGTTATTATCAGCAAATTAAGCCACTGTAAGGTTCTTATCAGCACAGGAAAAAAAGAGCCAACTATAAGTAATATGGAGTGATTTATCACCCAACCAAGTATCATACCAGAAACTAATTTTCTTACCATTACTTTAACACCCTCATTTTCGTGCATCATGCCCTACATACATTCATATACTTGTTTAACATTAATCCACATGAAGAGGAATAAGTTTAAAATTGATTTGGAAGAAAACCACACTTAAAATTCAGGAAAGTGCAGACTAGTCCGATATTGGTGCGGACTAGTCCGATTTCTCTTTGACATCGATCGGACTTGTCCGTTTTTGCTATGGACTAGTCTGTTTATGCCTCTAGACACTTTTGGACTTGTCCGGTTTAGTGCAGACTAGTCTAGTGTTCCAACTCCCTTTGAAATTTCACTAAGTCACTGGACTTGTCCGGACTAGTCTAGTATTCCAACGGACTTGTCCGTTTTCCTCTCTGGATAAGGTCGGACTTGTCCGATGTCCAGTGCAGACTTGTCTGATTTTTCTCTGGACAACTTCGGACTAGTCCAGCCCTTTTCGGACTTGTCCGATATATCACGACTCCGAGTTGATCTTTTGTTTCACGAATTGTTTCTTGGGTTTTACGTTAAGTGTGCCTAGGGACGTCGTTCCTAACTCTTCTAGAGTCCACGTGAGACTCTAAACCGGCATCTACTCATCTCAAACTCGAAATCCATCTAATCCTAGCCTCCACCTCTATATAAACAACCCCACCCCTTGGCTTGACATCTATTTGCCACTTCTCCACCCCACCCGAACCCTAGTTCATGGAGAGACACCATCAAGGAGGGAGAAGGAGATCCCAAGAAAGAAGAAGAGGAGGAGGAAACGAAAGAGGATCAATATCTCCATCAAGTTTCGTTCTTCATCATCAATTCATCTCCAAGTTCCTCATCAACCCTAGATCATCAAGATCCAAGTGTTGTCTCCAAGATCCTTGATTCATTGGAGTTCTAAACATCTGGTATACCTTCTATTCCTTTTCCTTACGTGAATTCGACCCCTAATCTCCAAATTCACGTCGATCTAGAAAACCCTAATCTGCTGATCTCGTAAAGTGCGGACTTGTCCGGTCCCTAGCGGACTAGTCCGATTTTCCTGGTTAAATTATGTTGAATTAATTCTAAATTATGATCTAATCAAATCCAAACCTGTATAAACTTGTTGAAATCTATTAGAACTAGATAGTGATCATTTAAAAGCAATCTATTAACAAGTTCTACCTTGCAATTGCATTAATCATGCATGTCATGTCATATTGAGTAATATTTGTGCACTCTTTGATTGTGTTTCTTGTCTTGTATGCTTATTGTGCAGATTAGACGGATTTGCGCCAGATAGTGCCGCGGAGGATCTCCAGCACCAAGAGTTTGAAGGCTTGGACCCGAACCAATCCCAAGAGCAAGGCAAGTGTCCTTGAAGCATATTGATCCTGATTATAAAATAAATGTTTTATTTGCAAAACTGCATGCTTGTGTCAATTTGATGGGAATCCTATGATAGGGAGTTTACTAGCTTTGTTTAACCACACTTGTCACCTGGAATACATGGTAGAGAGTTGGGAAGGGCTTTTTACCTTTTTGCTTCGCTTAATTAATTGGGATGAGACCACAACTATACCACTTAACTTAATTATGCATTTATGAGATTATGATTAACATGAACTGGCTAATATGATACGGTAGTGGGTGATCTAAGCAAGCCAATTATGCGGATGGGTTGGATGTTACGGTGGTTTGCTTGCTTTAGATCTAAGGACCGGTTCATGCGAGAATAAGCCAGGACTACAGTGCCACCACGAGGCCAAGTATGGGTGTGGCGTAGCTGATTAATTAGGGCTTTGGCAGATCTATTTGGACCATTAAGGATGCTCGGGGAAGGGGTAGTCGGATTGGGTTTGTTGATGATTGGTGGGACTACCCTGGGATCCAAATGGCTCAATGTTGACGACTCCTCAGATACACTAACAAATCATCCCTGGCAACGGTGCCAGAAATGCTTGTTGACGGCTCCTATGATATACTAACAAATCATCCCCGACAACGGCTCCAGAAATGCTTGTTGGTATTTCTAAACACCACAGATCATCTCCAGTAAAGAGATGAGATCCGCAAGCGCACAGAAGATACCGTTGTAGCATTTCACCATGAGTATTCCCAAGGGTATAATATTTATCCCAAAGGAAGGCAATGGAGTAAAGTATATACTACTCTTATGGTCAAGCTATGGGATACTAATCCATTATCTGGACAGGGGTAAGTTGATAATAGGGGTAGCATGACACACACCTAGGCAATCTATTCTAAAGGGATAAAATGGGTCCTATAGGGAGATTGGATTGAGAGTTAGATAGTTTCTCCTACAATGCTCCTAATACATATACATAGCCTAAGGTAGATACTAATGGTCATGTCAATGATGAATTCCTATGCAATGCTATTCAACACATCGGGCACGGGCTTACCCCTAGCAATACTAGAACGACTCCCGCCAAGAGCCTGTGGCATAGCCGAACATGGAGGATTACAAAGGTCAGATAGGGATGTCACCACCTACTGACTACCTCTTCAATCTGTGGGTCTACGAGACATCCAACTCTACTTAAATACCCTAGCACCATGCTAGCATACTAAGCAAATACCTTAGGAGCCATGGCACAAGCCATCCTAAGTCAATGACTAACCTAAACATCGTTGAACCAATGTTGAAGCATAGCATAAGTCATTCATATTAACATAATCATATCATAACTACATAGACTATAGTGGGGGTCTATAGTGTTTATGACCATAGGATGTGATCATTAGAGTGAAATCATAAAGACTATACCTTCCACATACATGGACTCCACGATCAAACAAGAAACGCTTTGTCCAAATATAAGTATAAAAGAAGACTAAAGATAATATCTTTATTGAGCACAAAGTCACAAATACAAGAAGGAATACATAAGACATACCTTTCCCAATGTGGAATTGGGAAGAGAGACCCCTTCTACTCCTTTCCCAGTTTCGACTTGGGACTAGAGACTCTCCTCTCTACATCCTAACTCCTCTAAGGACTATGGAAGATTGTGTATAATGTCCAAGTGGTGTGTGTTGAAGTGAGGGATAGGGAGTCTTATTTATACTAGTGTCGAGGTTGGTTCCCGCCACCAAAAGCGCACGAATCAGTCACCATTAACTCCAGGGAGCCGGGATGAGCCAACACGTAGAGGCTGAACGAGTTTGGTGCAAAGACTAGGTCGACCGTCCCCCTGGTTCGGCCGACCTGGTCATTGCACCGTTTCTCGTGTGCTTTCTACAGGTGGATGCCAGGTGGGTCCCATTGATGTATATGGGTGATACACCGTTGGACCTCCTCGGATACTTCTGTTTGTGGGCCATTTGATCCATGGGATGCCACGTGTCGTTGCCTGATTGGCTGGGATGATATTTTATGGGATTGGTCCCTCTACATTTACTCATTTCCTGCATAAAATGCTGCATACACATATTTCTCCAAGTCCAAGTGGAATTGGGTTAGATAGAAAGGTGATGTGTGCAAGAAATGATCAATGCTTCACAAAATTGAGTTAAATTGACGGATGGAATTGGTATATAACAGCCGTCAACAAACTCCCCCAAGCTTATCCTTTGCTGGTCCCAAGCAAAGTCAAGACTTTAGGTTGATGATCAGGAGTGGCTACAATGTCTTATTTTCAAAAGTATCTAATGTACATCAAGATTCTCTACGTAGTATTGCAGAAATTGGTTATGATACCCTACCTTTCTTAAGTTATCATGGGCTTATGCTTTTTCATATTCATGAGTAGTTGAAAGGTAGAATAGAAAATGGAGCAAACATAGCTTAGAAATCAAGTTCTACTTAAATCCCAGAGAATTCAATTTAGATATTAAGTACCTCAATTTGATTCTCTCAGTTACTCCTTTGTGGATAGTGGAAATATTTCCTCACCAAAGCATTGTGCCTCTACTATTCCTACTCATTGAATATGGCTTGTATGTGGAGCTTGGTAAGGAAAGTAAGTAGGCATATTTTCATCACATATATTGCTATGTGAAAAGAGTAAGCCTTAGGAGAATTGAAATCCTTTTCGATTCAAGACTAGTGCATGTGTGATGGAGTGGAAGTGGATGTGGATACTTGAGATAACTCCTTTTTGGTGTAATCTCTCTTTCTTTTGCAGGGATGAAACATGGCTACTTTTCTTTTCTCTTTTTTTTTTCTCATGCTTATGATGTAAGCATGCTCTTTTTTTTTGTAGCCATGTCTTCTACTCCCTTTCTTTGCAATGAATTTTGAAGAGAGTGTTAAACATGAATAACATGGAGTTTCTCTTTTTGTTGTGGTATGGTGGATATGATGGACGTTTTGCTTACTTCTAGTGTAGGAGTATATCATGTGCAAGTGAAGTCTTGAATTCAAAAAGAGTTGAATGATTTCTCACATAGGTCTATACTAGTTTGACTAGGCTCAATGTGAAAGCAAATAGCATATGCATAAGGTTTTGTCTATGTATGGACATCATATGGCTTTGGTAGGTATTTCCATTCAATTGAGGGAAACTTAAATCATTTTAGAAATTCTCCGGAAATCTAAGTTTTACTTTCAAACTAGGACTAGCATCCCTATTACCATTTCTAGTCTTGCAACAACCTAGAATTAGATTAAGCTTTTGCTACCCACAACTTCCAAATTAAGGTAAAAGTATTTCAAACCAGTGAAAACAATATTCCGAGAGTAGCAAGTTGTAAACTAGAGACTTAGGAAAATAAACAGAGCAACTATTCATCATTTCATCTATGTGAATTTTAAATCATTCTTACCGCACATCTTTATTTGATGAAAGCAAATATAACACACACACACACACACACACACACACACACACACACACACACACACACACACACACATATATATATATATATATATATATATATATATATATATATATATTTAAATGCAAGGTGGATGATGGATGGATGGAAAATAAATATGCAATGGATGATTTAAAATAAAAATGTAGTGGGTGCGATACAAGTTACCTCAAGTGGGGGTCCTCCCCCAAGCTTATTCTTGATCAAGGTCCGTGATAGGGGTTGAAACCCTAACAACGGAGGTAGGCCATTAGTTGGCCTATCCTTGTTGCAGCATGGCTTTGACAATGGATGGTTGAGTGTTTATTGTTGTGTTGCCTCCCATTGACACCATGACTGTGGTTGAATAGAGTGTTTTCGATGTTGATCGTCCGCACATCAGGGTCTCCATGTGTTGGGTGTGATTTGTCATTCCTTGGCTAGGATAATGATAACCTTTAGATCCAAAGGAATGACGTGCACTCAACATACATTGAGTATGTTTGTCATTCTTTGGCTAAGGTGTATCATATCTTTTTGCCATAAGGGAGTGACATGTGACCAACATGCATTGGGTATGATCAGTTGTTCCTTGGGTAAGGTACAAGATACCTAGAACCACAAAGGAATGACATGCACCCAACATGGGTTGAGTGTGATCTGTTGTTCCTTGGCTAAGGCATGACATACCTTCTAGCCACATAGGAACAACTTGCACCCAATATAAATTGGGTGTGATCTTGTCATTCCTTGGTCATGGTACATCATAATTCTTAGCCACATAGGAATAACTTGTACCCAATGATGGTGGCAAATCACTTGAGCTTGAATGAGTGCTTAAATTAGTTCAGAGCATAATGCTCTGACCCATTCGTGGCAGCTCATTGGTTGCTCATGGAGGGTTCCCATTTCAAATCTCTAGCCTCGTATAGTTATAATTGACCTTGGGCCATAATTTCTGATAGATAACAACCATCCTAATTTACTCCTTGGCCAAGAGATGTTGAAATGGAATCCTCTAGGGATCCCAACAATCAGCTTCATGAATGCCTGCATAGTAATATTAGTCCTACAAACTTTCTCTCTTGAATGGAGAGGGATGGTTAGCTACCGATACTTGTACAAATGAACGTTCGAGTTAGGTAACCGAACTTTCATTTGTACATACGGGAAAGAACAAAATCAAATATGCATTGGATCCAATGTCAAGTGTATCTATGATTAATGTGTTATTCATTGATAAGAGTGGAGCTTTATGGATAATTCAATTCTCTAAAGCTCCTACTCATATCAATGCATGTGATAGAAATACACTATATGGATCCCTACACCTTTTAAAGTTTCTAACCATCTTAGCTTTCAAGAGCAAATTTTTATCATTTAGACCATGACAAACAAGATTCTCAATTTTATCCTCCTGAACCTTACTAGGAATTTGAAATTTAGTGACTCCTCCAAAAAATGCAATTCAATTTCAGAGCAAGGATATCACTTATTCCTAGGAGTTTGAAATCTAGTGACACCATCTATGCATGAAGCTCAATTAAAAATTATGCCTGTCACTATGCCCAAGTTCCTATATGCCAAATCACCAATTAAGTCATGCCCAAAAGTTTTGTTTTCTAAACCTTGACAAAAATGACTAAGTTTACAAATCAATTCTTAAAGGATTCTAGGTACTTGTTTGAGATTTTTCCAAGTAAGGTGGGATTTCCTTTTGGAGATCCAAAAGTCAATACCCACGCTTACTCTTGTGAGGATGCTTGAGAATTAAATGATGAGGAAGTGTCAACCTTCCTCACAAATGCAAGCAAATACATTCAATTCTATGGCAAGCCAAACAATGAAAAATTCTAAACTCATACCTCATCTGAAGAGCAGTTGGTGACGAAAGTCTTCGTGTGAGAAACTCACAACCTTGATTTTTGGCGTAGACTTGATGGTTGATGTCAAATGCCAAGTTGATATTGGATTTGACAATGGATTCAGTTCTGGCTCCTCCATTGGATCATCCTCTTGAACATTTCTCTTCCTCAAACTCAAAATGAGTTTGAAGGAGAGAAGTGTTCTCAAATCCCCCCAATGGTGACTTGAGCTTGATGAAACCTTCCACTTTTTGTCATACCACCTCTTCAAAATTTTGACCTAGCTGCACTTTAATCAGGAACACACAAAACAACTCAAAACGGGTTACGTTAGCCAAAAGCAAATTGAACCTAATTTTCAAATTGTCTTGCCCAGCTTGAAATAACTTGTAAATGCAATGAGGGTCAAAGCAAATCTTTTTGGTTTGAACTAGGAAGATAAATTCAAGTGGTGATGCATGTAGTTCATATCCAATTAAATTTCTCCCCTAATTCAAATTTTTAATTTTATGATGGTTGGAAATTTTACTTTCCAACATGCAAGTGTGGAATTTCAAACATGCAAATGCAAGGGTTGATGCAATTTGGAAAACAAATATGAGATAACTACCAATTAACCTGTTGGCAAAGACTCACCAAATTTTCGAAGTCCGGTGAGTGATAACTACCAATTAACCTATTGGCAAGGACTCATCGAATTTTTGAAGTCCGAAGAGTAGGACTTACCTCCGTTCTGTTTAGCGTTATGATTTGTTGTCCAATCCCGAAGTTGAAGATGTGGACGATTTCTTCTATTTTAACATGCCAAACTCATTTGGCTGTCATTTGGACATGTGGGCCACAATCTCTCCCCGTTGTATTGATATAGACATGTTGTTGTAGTGACGGGTTCTCCCTATTGAATGTATTCCTCCATGAGCATGGTGAGGCTTTGTCCTTCTTAGGGGTGCCACTCTGACCATATTGATATTCCATTGAATCAACCCATACCTTGATCATGGGTCAAAGGCTTCTTTGGGCATGATGACATCTGGACTCCACAATCAAACAAGAAATGCTTCATCCACAATGTCACTTGCCCTAGGTTGAATGGGTTTGGTCGAAGTGTGGGAATCCCAACAAGTGATGTGGGAAATCTTGGACTTTGAATGCTCCTTAAGTTCTTGTCCTTGGCCAAGATATTCATGTGCATGTTGTCTTGATTTCTGCTTGGCCAAGATACTTCAAGGTATGCTAGTTGAACTTAAATCCCATGGAAAGCCATAGCCTCCTTGAATACAAGGGTGATGTTAATTCCACCCTTGACCTCCTTGTGAATGGTAGCCATTGGAGTTGTTGTTTGAAAAAGGTCGTCATGGGTCTTAGGGAAATAATTCCCACGCGTCCCATGATGACATGGATTTTCACAAATCATGTGAATATCCACGACTTGGATTATCCAAACAAATCTCCAACGACTTGGATATTCATGACACTTCAATAGGAGGTGTAGTTCCATAACTAGCATATCCACCTTGTGAAGTGGTGTGCATGACAAGCTATGGGAACTCGAGCATTCTTCAATCCACCCCTTGAGTGGAGACCTTCTTCTCATCTATGATGAATGAGAATAGGACTCCTTCAGCTCCAGCATGAATGTGGTCATGGATTGGTGGAGCCGACCCATGACACGAGTGTTGGATGAAGAGCCAGCTATCCACCCCATGGTGGAGGCAAACCAAGAAGAACTTCTTGGAGCCTACCCCAAGCTTGGGTATGGGTGACTTTGGCTCCTACTGAAAGCTGAAATTCTCCTGCAAAAAGGCAATGGTGTTGCCTAGCGGACATTTGTTGAGGTACGCCTTAAATCATTTTGCAGTTGAGCACTTGCATCCTTGTTGGCCATCTCATACAATGGGTTGGCCAACACTACCCTGTTTTCACACGAAGGAGAAAACAAACAAAGTAATCCTGCCTAATAACTACTAGTACCTATAGCTTAATCACAAGTGATAGCTATCCTTCACTTCCTTTGCCTTCCCCAGCAACATCGCCAAAAATGCTTGTTGACGGCTCCTAAGATATATTAACAAATCATCCCTGACAACGGCGCCAGAAATGCTTGTTGACGGCTCCTAAGATATACTAACAAATCATCCCCGGCAACGGAGCCAGAAATGCTTGTTGGTGTTTCTTAACACCACAGATCATCTCCGGTAAAGATATGAGATCCGCAAGCGCACGGAAGATATCGTTGTAGCATTTCACCCATGAGTATTCCCAAGGTTATCGTATTTATCCCAAAGGAAGGCAATGGAGTAAAGTATATACTACTCTTTTGGTCAAGCTATGGGATACTAATCCATTATCCGGACAGGGGTAAGTTGATAATAGGGGTAGTGTGACACACACCTAGGCAATCTATTCTAAAGGGGTAAAATGGGTCCTATAGGGAGATTGGATTGAGAGTTAGAGAGTTGCTCCTACAATGCTCCTAATACATATACATAGCCTAAGGTAGATACTAATGGTCATGTCAATGATGAATTCCTATGCAATGCTATTCAACACATCGGGCACCGGCTTACCCCTAGCAATACTAGGGCGACTCCCGCCAAGAGCCTGTGGCATAGCCGAACGTGGAGGATTACAAAGGACAGATAGGGCTGTCACCACCTACTGCCTACCTCTTCAATCTGTGGGTCTACGAGACATACAATGCTACTTAAATACCCTAGCACCATGCTAGCATACTAAGCAAATGCCTTAGGAGCCATAGCACAAGCTATCCTAAGGCAATGACTAACCTAAACATCGTTGAACCAATGTTGAAGCATAGCATAAGTCATTCATATTAACATAATCATATCATAACTACACAGACTATAGTGGGGGTCTATAGTGTTTATGACCATAGGATGTGATCATGAGAGTGAAATCATAAAGACTATACCTTCCACATACATGGACTCCACAATCAAACAAGAAATGCTTTGTCCAAGTATACGTATAAAAGAAGACTAAAGATAATACCTTTATTGAGCACAAAGTAACAAATACAAGAAGGAATACATAAGCCATACCTTTCCCAATGTGGAATGGGGAAGAGAGACTCCTTCTACTCCTTTCCCAATTTGGACTTGGGACTAGAGACTCTCCTCTCTACATCCTAACTCCTCTAAGGACTATGGAAGATAGTGTATACAATAGAATGATGCCCAAGTGGTGTGTGTTGAAGTGAGGGGTAGGGGTCCTATTTATACTAGTGTTGAGGTCGGTTCCCGCCACCAAAAGCGCACGAATCAGTCACCATTGACTCCAGGGAGCCGGGAGGAGCCAACACGTGGAGGTTGACGGAGTTTGGTGCAAAGACCAGGTCGACCGACCCCCTGGTTTGGTCGACCTGGTCATTGCACTGTTTCTCGTGTGCTTTCTCCAGGTGGCTGCCAGGTGGGGCCCATTGATGTATATGGGTGATACACCGTTGTATCTCCTCGGATACTTTTGTTTGTGGGCCATTTGATCCATGGGATGCCACGTGTTGTTGCCTGATTGGCTGGGATGATATTTTATACGAGTGGTCCCTCTACATTTACTCATTTCCAGCATAAAATGCTGCATACACATATTTCTCCAAGTCCAAGTGGAATTGGTTTAGATAGAAAGGTGATGTGTGCAAGAAATGATCTATCCTTCACAAAAATGAGTTAAATTGACGGATGGAATTGGTATATAACAGCCGTCAACACTCACGAGGGGGCCCTTGGTTGAAGATGTGCTCTGTAGGAGACATCGCCACCGGTGATACCGTAGTGGAGTCTAAATAGGCTAGTAATCCCTTTGTAAAGGCTATTTTGTGATCTCTTGGCCATACACCAAAGGAAGTGTAATTGGCATGAGGGAGGTTCTCTAGTCGCCGACGGGTGATGGAATCACAAACACGTTGGTAAAGTGGTACACACTCTGCAGAGTCAAATAAAACTATCATGATAGCCGTGCTCCCGGTTATGAGCATCTGGACAACTTCTATGATTAGAGAGAACTTGGTATTGGGATGGTTTTTGGGACAGTTATGGTTTGGTAATGGTTATGGCTGGTTATGAGTTAAATTTATGATATTGATTATGGTTATTAGTAATGGTGAAATATGGAATATGAATGATGGTGATGGATATGGACTGGTATTATGATAACTACATGGCTTATGATGGGTTTATTTCATATACATATAATATATTACTTTTCAAATGTTTTAATGTACTTTTTAGCACTTGGCCATTATTACTATCGTCATTTGTATCAGCTAGATGTCATACTTTCCACACTTGTTGAGTACGACATGTACTCACCCTTGCAATCCCCCCACCCCCACAGTTGCAGGTCAGATTTGAGAGTATAACAATGATAATGCGGAGTTCTAGGACGTGTCTACCGTCATCTTGCGTGTGGTGTTGATTGGAGCTGCGCTACCCTATTACTTATGCTGCCTAGCTGTTTAGTTTGCTTAATTAGTTTATTTCTGCTGCATTAGTTGAACTTGTCATTAATATTGATTAGAACTTGTATTCGAGGATAATATGGTTTGTGTAATAAAATTTGATAATTAATCTTGTCTTGTGGTAATTTTCTGTATATCCTTTTTTGAATGCACTCGTGTATGTGTGTTGAACATCTTGGGCACACATATGCGTTCACTTGGTTCATTTTTGAAACCGGGTGTCACAATTACCCAGAGAAAAATGTCTCCCATTGAGATATAAGTGCTACACTTTGATCATGTCTGACCAAACTGGGGAGTATGAATACTTATGCCTAATCAGACTGATGGGTCTATTACGAAGATACTTTGCTTTCACAATATCTTGCCAAAGGCCAAACTCATTTTCAAGTTTTCACCACCATTTTACTAGGAGACTTATATTTATCTTCCTCAAGTCCTTAATTCCTAGCCCCCCTTACTTTTTATCTTTACAAATTTTCGTCCAGTTAGTGAGATGATATTTCTTCTTAGTACACCCCCTTGCCAAAAAACCTTTTCCTTTTCACATAGATCCTATAAATAACTGTTTCAGGCAGGAAAAACATCGACATATGGTAGACAGATGTATTAGACAGGCTCGAATTGATTAAAACTGTTCTCTCGGCCATAGAAAGGTTACTTCCTTTCCACAGCTCAACCTTCTTCCCAAATTTATCTTCCATTTTTCTGCCAGTCTGCAACATGTAATCTTGAAGCAGAGACCGGAACACCCAAATAAGACATAGGAAGGGAGGCCACTTGATAGTTAACAATTTGAGAAAAAGAGCTAGCAGTTTAAAAGTCACCATTTAGGGCATAAACTTCACTCTTGTCGTAGTTGATTTTTAAACCAGACATTTGTTCGTAAATGGCAAGAAGCAACTTCATATTATGAGCTTCTTGGACATTATTTCTAAGGCAGAGAATGGTATCATCTGCATACTGGAGAATATCTAATCCTTTATTAATTAATTTGGCGGCAAGCCCTACAATAAGACCATTCTCCTGGGCGAAGTAAACCATTCTAGTAAGACAGTCAGCAACAAAGTTAAAAAGAAGGGGAGAGAGGGGCCCCCTGTCTAACCCCTTTAAAGCTTTGTAAATGACCTCCAATCTTATTATTGGTTTGACACTCAGGTTCCATTTTCCAGAATGCTTTTGATCCAGCCACACCACCTAGCACTGAAACCTCTCATCTCAATGTTCTTAAGTAAGAAGTCCCAATTCACCTTGTCATAAGCTTTTTCAAAATCAAGTTTTAAAACTATTCCTGTTTCTTTCTTATTATTTTTAACTTCATGTAACACTTCATGAAGAGATAGAATAACATTCATAATATTTCTATTAGGTATAAAAGCAGATTGAGCTTTGTGGATTAATTTCCCAGCCAAAGGCCCAAGTCTACCAGTCAAACTTTAGTAAACCACATGCAAAGACAGTTGAGGAGACACATTTGTCTATACTATTTAATTTGATCTGTAGTTTTGACTTTAGCTAACAGGGTAATTATGCCAAAGTTAATTCCGTAAATGGGCAAGGAACCTCTATGAAAGTCCTCAAAAAGATCTAGGATACTCTTCTGATGATATCCCATGATGCCTGATAGAATTCAATAGGTAATAAATTAGGACCAGGCACCTTATTCTTCTCCATACTAAAAAGAGCTTTTTTAATGTCATCTTCTAAAAATGGAGCAGTAAGGGTGTCATTCTCATTACCTGACACTTTCCATTCCATCCCAAAAGGTCTCATTAAAGTCAAATGCATTGCCTGTGGCCTTGCCAAAGAGCTCTTTATAGTAACTGGTAGCATGTAATTGGAGATCATCATCTCCTGGATGGTCCTACCTTCATGATTTAAAGAAAATATGGTGTTTTTTCTTTTATAGCCATTAGCAATTCTATGATAATAGCTTGTGTTCAAATCACCTTTTAGTAACCGGTTTTAATGATTACGTTTGTACCAGTACAGTTCTTCCATTTCATGCATTTCCATCAGCTTAGTATGTAATTTACATCCCTCCACCATTTCTTCACTAGTAAGAGGGGAGGATTCCTCTTCCTCCTAAAAAAACTGAAGATTATGCAACATGTCTTTTTTAAATTTTTTTTTGTTTTTGCCTGCTCATTAAAATTGCAACCTTTAAAATATTTTTTAATTTGAATAGAACCCTGTCTATAGCATTGTTGTCTCTAGTTTGCTCCTCCCAAATCCTTCTATGATTTTGAAGGAATTCAGGATTTTTAAGCCAACAAAGATCAAAGTGAAAAGAAAGGCAACCCTTTTTTATCTTCTAACACTTCTTGAAGAATTAAAGGGTTATGGTTAGAGAGGTTTCTAGGCTTCTTATGGAGCACAATAGTGGGGAAGAGACACTCCCATTCTTGGGACATTAGCACTCTATCTAGTCTCTCCAAAGTGGCGAAGTCTGGTTATTGTACCAAGTATAGTGTCCACCAGATGTTTCCACTTCTCTTAACTCAAAATAATCAATAATAGCATTAAACAGTGAGGAGAATATGTTATTAGAGAGGACTTATTTTTTTCCTCTGGACCTCTAATAATATTAAAGTCCCTTCCAATAACAAAAGGATATATCATCCTATCACAAAAAGCAGCCAATTCAATGAGAAAGTCATTTTTTCCACTATCACTAGGCGCTCAATACGCATTCACCAAAATCCAATGTTTATCTATTTTTTATCCCAAAGAGTTACCTGAATCATAAAAGATCCCATTTTCCAATTAATAATATCAAATCTGTTACTTTTGACCCCAGTCAACATACCTCCTGATTTACCAAGAGAAGGAATGACATTCCACACAAACTTTTTTGTGTTGTCCAATTTCCTAAAGAAACCCTCATTAGCAATTTGCACTTCAGTTTCTTGGAAACATACAACATCAAAGTCATGTTCATGAATCATATCTTTTATAAAAGAAAAAGTCCCTTTCTTTCTGACCCCCCTGCAATTCGAAAAGGGATCTCTCATTTTTTAACTTTTATTATTTTATTCCTCCATGGGTCCCCTATATTCCTCTAAGCAGAAGGTGCCCTCTTTTTACTTCTTCTAGGAGACTTCTGAATAGGTAAACTCTTTGAGTCCTTTTTCTTTTTTACATTCAAGACACTGAGTTAGGTTAGGATCATTATTCTCCTTAATCCATCCTAAGAATAAAAGATCACCATTCTTATTAACACTATCAGACTTTTCATCCTCCACTTTTTTTCTTATGTTTTGAGTTCAAAGCTGATCTAGCAATTTCTAAATCCTTCATTATATTTACTGATTCAAAGTCTTTTTCTGTTATTTTAACACCCATACTGCTTGCAATAGATGCAATGTTCTCAAAAGATAAAGAAGTAAAAAAGTAATAATTGGGATTGGGATTCTAACCTTTTTTGAAGCCCCTTCTAACAACATACTCTTCCACTTCCTTCATCTTCTCCAAAACTTGAGCTTGTAGCCTCTCACTTTACCTTAAGATTGGCAATGCTTGATCAGCGGAGATATTGAAAGCCCCCTTGAGCAGTCCTAGAAGCTTGTGTTTGATTTCATAGTGTAGGCCTTCTTTGGCTGGGTAGCATAATCACACCTTAACATTTTAGGTGGATGCTCCTGCTTGTAAGGGACCATTTTCAAATCCATCTCTCTCATTTCTTCACCCACAAGATCATCTTCATTAGAATCCCAGTTCTCTATCTCTTCTCTATCTCAGTTTCCATATCTGGCATCTTTCTTTTCAGATTGCATGTTTCCTTCCTGCCACATTCCTTGGTCATAGATGCATCTTTTGTGGACTGTTGTTTACCTTGGGTTCCCCCTTCTGAAGTCCTCTTGGGTAACTCCTGTAAGTCAGCCTATCCATTCTCTTGATTTGTAGGAAGAACAGGTTCATAATTCAGAGGACCAGGGGATTGCTCATTACACTTGACTGAAACTTTTTCACCCTTCTTTGTAGTGGAGATCTCCACTTCTCTCCTAAATCAGAAGTCATAGAAATATGGATGAATGTTACCCTCCACACATTCATGAACTTTGAGAACATCTCTGCAAGCCACTTTAATCCTAACCCATTTTGTGTTTTCCATAACTGACTTATCAATATCCATACTCTTCCAAACCAGAGATCCAACATAGGCTAGGGTTTTTACATTCCTCTTGTCCCAAGGAATACTCTTAACCTGGAACCAAGCTATTTGAAGTTTCCCTTTGGGCTTTACAATAGGAGATCACTGTCTGACCATTACTTAGGCATCAGTTGCTTTCAGGTCAAGCTTAAAATGACCCTATTGTCAATCTTCCGTTTGTCAGGAAATTTCATAGTGAAATGAGTCTCATCTATCTGCTGAGCAATTCAGGTCCAAGGAGTATTAGTATAGGAAGACCTAAACTCCTATTCTATTTGAGCTACAGTTGCAATCCCACTGACCACTTCTATTTTAGCAATAGCTTCTGTCACATTGGATTTAACTACGGAAGTAACATCAGGGATGCTTAAAAAGCTTTGCCCCTCCACTTGGGCCGCACAGATGGGAGCAACGAAATCTCTCAGCAACTTAGTGTAACTATACAGAGCTTCATGACCCACTTTTCCACAACGAACACAATGTTTCACATATGGATAGCTACTCAACTTATGTGCAGTGCTACCACAGTTGAAATAGGAGAGTGCAGTTTCATTACCATGTTGAGCTTCCCCTTTGTTGTCAGCATCAACAGAACTTCCTTCGACATTCATCTTCTCAGTATCACTCTGCATAGGCTGCTTTCCTTTGTTCATCAGATCTTGTTTGCCTTCACCTTTGGAAAAGCTTGAGCTTCCTCTAGTTTCTTTGTCGACTGATCATCACTTGCCACAGATCCGCTGGCTTCACCTTCCCCCTTGCTTTCCTTCGTGATATACTTCTTCTGATCTTGCCAAGGAGACTAGGACAGATCTCGCTACCAAGTGTTATGGCCCTATTACCTTGGTTGCAGTCATGACGACCTCTTCCTATTCCCCATCTTCCCCCACCATCTTGTCTTCCCCGCCAGCCACCACCTCCTCCAAAATCCGCACGACCCCTCTGACCACCGTCGCTGAAGCCACGACCACTGGATCCATCACCACGAGGGTCCCCCGCACCACCACCGCCCATAGAAACCCACCCCTACCACTTTCACCGATGCTCTTCCCATCATCCTCATCTTTCCCAGTCTTGGCACTACGATTCTTCCCTCCAACCCCCTCGCCTCTGCTTGACACCATGATGGTAGGAGCAGCTCGGGATCGAACAACTTGCGTGTAAGATTGCTCTCTCCCCTAGAAGTGACCAAAGAAGTGACCCAGATCTCAGGAAAAGGGCAGAACGGTTGAGGAAATGAGAGGACCTAGGGTTACCTCCTCCTTACTTTGATGCAGTGTATGAATGCGATGCTCCAGAATCAAATAACATAGTCGCTCGGTTGGAGTTTGTGAGAAACAAACCAATCATCACGACATCCACTTGTTGGGCCTCCTCTGTAGAGACATGGTTCACCGTGCTACGAAAAAATTCTGTGGTCCACTGTTGCCTTGTGGCACTCGTCCAGTTGGTCTTGGGTTCTATCTTGGAGCATTGTTCCCTTGACCAAGGCCTAACTTAGGATATTGAGATGCAAAGTGTCCCACCTCACCACAATTATAGCATGACCTTGCTGCACCAGAATTGTTAGAATGAGCTTAGTTTTGAGCATTGGCAGGAAAATTGGCGCGGGCACATGAGGCATTGGAGGGAAAGGTGCTTGAATAGTGGGGCGTTGCATTATGGGCTGAGCTAGGCGCGATGGAATAGCAGCGCGATATGCAGGAGTGTTGGGGTTGTAATATGGTGCATTTAGCGGTGCAAAGCGGGGGTGAACATTGCTTCCTTGTGGCTGTCCTTGATATGGCGCCTTTTTTATTATCTTGCTCCATATCGCGAACCTTGTTTTCAAGCACAAAAGCTTTGTCCACAAGCTTCTGAAAATTTGCATAGTCACAATTGAGCAATTGGACTTGAACCTCATTATTTAGCCCTCTCATGAACAAATATTGCTTGCGGCTGTCTCGAGTGACATCCTTTGGAGCATACCTTGAGAGTTGAGTGAATTTATTGAGGTACTCACTCACACTCAACCTTCCTTGCCTTAAGTTCTCAAATTCTTGCCTCTTCAAAATCATAACACCTTCAGGAAAAAAGTGAGAACGGAAGCTCTCCTTAATTGCAGTCCAAGTGATCCTCTCTTGATTTGCATGGGCACTGCATAGCGAGTCTCACCAATCCGCGACTGCTCCAACTAGTTGATGGGAAGCAAAAATGACCTTCTCCCGTCACTGCACTGAACAATAGCAAGCTTCTTCTCCACAGATTTCAGCCAATCATCAGCTTCCATAGGATCATTGGCTTGAGCAAAAGTGGGTGGATTAGTCCTCATAAACTCTCCCAACCTGTTATGAGGTGGTGGGGGTGGTGGTGGAGGCATATGGGGCTGATTCTGGTTATTGGCCCGCAGTTGTCCCAAAGTTTGCATCATCGTCTGCATAAGCTGATTTTGCATAGCCAACAACTACTCAAGGTTGCTATCCCTAGGTCCAAGTCCATTGTTGTTCTAATGTGCTCCATTGTTCTCCTCATCCTCACCATTGGCATTCCTTTGGTTGTGGGTCCTCGTCATCTGAAGAAAGAGAAATAGACAGAAGAATTCAGAAAACGTCCCCAACTATATGCATCAAGGGATATGAAACTAGGCAACTACATATAAAAGTCTATATGGATGTGGTAAGCGCTAAGCATCCCACAATCCCCTACTAAGCACGCAAGCAAGCATTATATAGCATTAATCACACCAAACAAACCACAACTATTCCAATGTGATCCTATGTGCTCTACAATGTCCATCCTATCTAGGCTATGTCCTACGGTCAACCTGTGGCTCTGATACCAATTTGTGACACCCGGTTCCGGAATGAACCAAGTGCGATGCATATATGTGCCCAGAATGTTCAACATACATACACGAGTGCACCACAAACGATATACAAAAAATTACCACAACACAAATTTTTAAATAGGTACTTTCATTACAGTACTCAAATAATCCTCAAGTTACAACTCTAATGATTATTAATAAATCTGAAACTAATGTAGCAAAAATGATCTAAACTGAGCAAACTAACCAAATGGAATATAGTGCGGCTCCAAGCAACACCACAGGAAAGTCGACGGCAGCACACAACCTAGTACTCCGCATTATCCTCAGGGTACTCTCAAACATCACCTGAGACTGTTGGTGGGAGAATAGCAAGGGTGAGCACATGTAATACTTAGCAAGTGTGGGAAAATAATGACATGTAGCTTAAACAAGGAATGATAATAAATAATGGCTATTTGCTGAAAAGTACAATTAAAACATATGAAAAGCATCTGAAAATGTCTATGTGAAGTTTATCCCATCATATCCCAAATAAACATAATATTTCATATCCATCATTCGTTATCCATCCATATACCATATTCTTGCCATCATCATTAACCCTGACCATTTATCATCATCCCAACCATAATCATAACCAAACCATCCCAAATCACAAATTTCCCTCTAATCATGTAGGTCATCCAGGTGGTCTTAACCGGGAGCACGACTATCATGATAGTTTTTGACACTCTGCAGAGTTTGTACCACTTTACCCACAAGTTTGTGATTTCATCACCCATCGGCGACTAAAGAAACCTCCTTTATGCCAATTACACTTCCTTAGCTGTATGGCCAAAGATCACAAAATAGCCTTTACAAAGGGATTACAAGCATTTTCAGACTCACTGAGGTTTCACCGGTGGTGATGCCTCCAACTGAGCACATCCAACCAAGGGCCCTGTCTTGTGCCGTTCGCATTCCAGGGAAGTCCCGCCACTATTGCAAACCCTACTGAATCCCATTCCTCACTCCTCCTAATGATTCGAACAATGCTGGCAATACACCTAATTAATTGGCTAAGCCGCACCCATACTTGGACTTGTGGTGGCACTGTTGTCCTGTCTTATTCTTGCATAAACTGGTCCTTAGATCCAAGGCAAGCAAAACAACCATATCATCCAACCCAATCCACAAACCATGCTTGCTTAGATCTCCCGAGTCCCTTGTTACCAATTAACCACATCCTTCAGCTCTCATCATACAGGAGTGCATTAATTCATAGTTAAGCCATTTGGTTGTTTTCCCATCCAAATTAACTTGAGGGAAGCAAAAGGTAAAATACACTTCCGACTCTCTACAATATTTTCCAAGTGACAAGGATGGTTAAAGAAGTCTAGTAAACACCTATGTTGCGTTTCCCATCAATTTGTCACAAGCATGCAACTTTGCAAATAAAATATTTAAAAATACGATTAAAATGTTCAAGGATACTTGCCTTGCTCTTGAGACTGATTAGGATCAAAAGCTTCAAAGTTATGGTGTAGGAGGTCCTCGAGAGCACCCTCTAGCGCAACACCTTCTATTCCGCGCAACAAACATACAAAACAAACATTATAATCAATAAATGCTCATATCTTAATAAATATGCCATGACATGCATGAATAATGCAATTATGGGGTGATGCAGATTATTAGGTTGATATAATGGCTTACTAACTAGTTACAATTGAGTTATACATGTTAGAACAAGTTTCAAGTCATTTCGGAAGATATTAAAGAAGTTCTAGGAATTTCAGAACAGGAAGACCGGACTAGTCCGCAGTGAGGCCAACATGTCTACTCTGGACCAGAGAGTTCAACAGATTTGTTCACACTGGACCGGACAAGTCTGCTAAGGTTAGGTTTTGGCGAATTTCCAACTGGAGTATAGTTAAAGTTCATGTGGAACTATATTTTACATAGAGAAGATGGATCTAAGATATTTACCATGAATCCTAGGATTCAAAGGTTGTGGATTCGATGGAACTCAAGAACTTGACATTTAGATCCAAATAAGACGAAGAATTGACTGAGAATTGACGATGATGTCGATGAGTTGACGAAGATCGGTCTTGCTTGATCCTCCTACTTCCTCCTCCTTCCCCTGGCTGTGAGCTCTTCTCTTCTAGATGGCGGCTCTCACGAACTAGGGTTAGGGGTTTTCTTCAATTGTGGCAAAGAGATGAAAGGGTGGGTGTTGGGGTGTTTATATAGGGTGGAGATGGTAGAGTTTGGGGTGGAATTCAAGTTTAAGGTGGTGGAGGCCGAGTAGGGGTCCCTCATGGGCTCCACAAAGGTTGGACACGACGTTTTTGGGCCAAAAAATGTAAATTACCTAGTAAGACGTCGTGGAGGAAAAATAGAATCTGATTCGAAACTCAACAAACCAGACTAGTCCGTAGGAAGTCGGACAAGTCCGTTGGAAGGCACAAAGTTGAACGGGTAAGTCTGGTGTCAAGACGGACAAGCCCATTCGCAGTTATATCGAAGTTCCATAGAGTTGAATGGACAAGTTCGGTGCTAGACTGGACAAGTCCGGAGCAGGGCTTAGGAAAACATCAAAAACATTTTTTGGTATAGTATATAGCATTAACGGAAAAGTTCAGAAAAACATTAGAGAGTTGAACAGACTAGTTCGGGGCACAGTCTGGACAAGTCCGCCCTCCACAGGGAAAACAACAGAGAGTTAGACGGACCTGTCCGGGGTACAAATCCGGAAAAGTATGTACTGAGCCAGGTTTTTATTTGCTTGTTTGATTATAATTCATTTTAAACTTATTCCTTTTCGTGTTGCTTAATGTTAAACATGTATAAGAATGTATGCAATGCGTGATGGATGAAAATGAGGTTCTTACAACTTGTGGTCAAGTGGGACATTTTGCAAATCAATGCCCAAGATCAGGTCAAGGACAGATGAACAATGCTCCAAGGCAGAGTCCTAGATCCAATGGAGGAGCAACTCAAGGCAACCAAGGACCACAAAATTTTGATCGTGGCAAGGTGAACCATGTATCTTTTGAAGAGGCTTAGCAAGCTGAAGATGTTGTGATTGGTATGTTTCTCGCAAACTCCAACCCTGCTACTATATAATTTGATTCTGGAGCATCTCATCATTCATCTCATCAAGGTATGTTGCAAAGCATATCATGCCTATATCATACCTGAAGTACACCTTGTTGGTTAAATCTCCTGGAGCAGAGATGAGTACGAATATAGTATGTCCAAAAGTAAGTATTTCCATAAGGGGTAGATTTCCTCGCCAAACTTATAGTCCTGAATTCACAAGGATTGGACATCATACTAGGAATGGATTGGCTAAGGAAGCATAACGGAGTGATTCAGTGCGCCACTCGAACATTGCAATTGACAAACGAAGGAGTCAATATAGAATTCAAGGCAGTTCAGGCGACAACTGAGAAGGCAATAATAAATCATGTAGAAGGAGCGACTTTGGAGGAAATTCCGGTTGTTCATGAGTACTCAGAAGTGTTTCCTGAAGAATTGTTGGGTATACCACCTGATCGTGACATCGAGTTCATTATTGATTTAATACGTGTAACTGCACCAATAGCAAAGAGGCCATATAGGATGCCTCCTAAGGAATTAGCGGAGCTCAAGAAGTAGATTCAAGAGCAGTTAGAAAAGGGTTTTATACGTCTAAGCTCGTCGCCATGGGGAGCCCCAGTGCTTTTCATAGATAAGAAAGATGGATCCCAAAGAATGTGTGTGGATTACCGGTCTCTCAACGAGGTGACAATTAAGAATAAGTACACGCGGCCCCGCATAGTCGATCTGTTCGACCAATTGAATGGAGCCAAAATATTCTCTAAGATTGAACTTCACTAGGATATTTCTAAATAAAGATTAGACCATCAGACATACCAAAATGGCTTTGAGGACACGATATGGATCCTATGAATATACGATCATGTCATTTGGATTGACTAATGCACCCACATACTTCATGTATCTTATGAATAAGGTCGTATTTGGATAAGTTTGTGGTAGTGTTCATAGATGATATTACGATGTACTCGAAAAGTGAAGAGGAGCACGAAGAGCATCTAAGGCTGATGTTGCAGAAATTGCGAGAGCACTAGTTGTATGCCAAGTTTAACAAGTGCCAATTCTGGTTGAGGGAGATATCGTTCCTAGGCCATGTCATCTCTGGAGGAGGAGTGTCGGTTGACCCAATAGAGGTTAGAGATGTGCTAAAGTGGGAACTGCCGCATAATGTGAAGGAAATAAGGATTTTTCTTGGAATGGCTGGATATTACTGTTGGTTCATCAAGGACTTCTCCAAGGTAGCGAAGCCCTTGAATGAACTATTGATGAAGGAGAAGCCCTTAAAGTGGATGCAAGCCTCCCAAGACAGCTTTGAGGAGTTAAAGAAGCGATTGACGACCACACTAGTGTTGATATTGCTAGACGTAAGCAAGAGTTTTGATATATATTGCTATGCTTCAAGGCAAGGACTTGGTTGTGTATTGATGCAAGAAGTACGAGTAGTAGCTTATGCATCCAGGCAATCGAAGAATCACGAGCAGACTTATCCTACGCATGATCTCGAACTTGCAGCCGTAGTGCACGCGTTGAAGATTTGGAGACATTACATTCTTGGTCATAAATGCAAAATTTATACAGATCACAAGAGTCTCAAGTACATATTCACGCAAATGGATCTAAATTTGAGTCAACGACGATGGTTGGAACTCATTAAGGATTATGATGTGGGAATCAATTATCATCCAGGAAAAGCCAATGTAGTGGCTGATGCTTTGAGTCAAAAGGGAGCGAGCCATAAGCTCACCGTTAGGGAGTTGCCGTCTGAGCTATGAAAAGAGTTTGAACGGTGAATCTTGGATTTGTGAAGATTTACAAGGACCTGAAGACGTGCTACTGGTGGGATGGAATGAAAAAGGACATAGCTAAATATGTTGCATTATGTGATGTATGCCATAGCTGGATTATTGCAGCCGTTGAATATTCCGGAATGGAAGTGGGAAGAGGCTGGTATGAATTTCATAGTTGGTTTGCCTCACACTTCAGTGGAATATGATTCCATATGGGTTATTGTGGCTTGGTTGACGAAATCTGTGCATTTCGTTCTTGTTAAGACTACCTATAGTGGAGCAAAGTTGGCAGGATTGTATATGGGAAGAATAGTGTATTTACATGGAGTACCAAAGAAAATAGTGTCCGATATAGGTTCTCAATTTACCTTAAGGTTCTGGCAAAAGCTGCACGAATCGATGGGAACTCAATTGAATTTCAGTTCCGCATATCACCCTAAAACGGATGGACAAAATGAGAGAAGAAATCAGATATTGGAAGACATGCTTAGGTCTTGTGCGCTAAAGTATGAAGGAAGTTGGGACAAAAGTCTGACATATGTTGAATTCTCCTACAACAACAGTTATCAAGCAAGCTTGAAGATGTTTCCATATGAAGCATTGTATGGGAGAAGGTGTAGACCACCCTTGTTTTGGAATGAGACAGGGGAAACTCAAGTATTTGGACCTGATATAATACAAGATGCTGAAAAGAAAGTTAAGACAATCCGTAAAAACTTAAGAGCTGCTCAGTAAAGACAAAAAGGTTATGCAGATAATAGACGAAGAAGCTTAGCTTTTGAGGTGGGTTACTTCATATATCTCAAAGTGTCACCCATGCGAGGTCACAAGCTATTTAACATCAAAGGCAAGTAAGCACCTTGCTATATTGGACCATTCAAGAATTTGGACAAATGGGGAGAAGTAGCATATATGTTGGAGATGCCAGCACATCTTTCTGATGTTCATGATGTAATTCATGTTTTCCAGCTCAAGAAGTGTTTAAGGGTTCTTGAAGAGCAAGTACCGATGGAAGAATTGGAGCTTGGGGAAGATTTGACTTATGCTGAGCAACCTGTCAAGATTTTGGAAACCAAGGAGATGGTCACAATGAACAAGGTGATTTGACGGTGCAAAGTGCAATGGAAGCATCATACAGAGTCAGAAGCAACCTAGGAGCAAGAAGAGGATCTCAGGAGAGAATTTCCTTATCTCTTTCCTTCTACATCGAATCTCGAGGGCAAGATTCATATTAAGGGGGGGGGGGGTAGGTTTGTAACGCCCTCATTTTCATGCATAATGCATTGCATGCATCCTCATACATGTTTAACATTTAAGTAACCTAAAAAGGAACACAATTAAAATGAATTCAGGGCTAATCAGCAATTTTATCCTGTCAGAGAGCAGACTTGTCCAGCCTCCACCCCGGACTAGTCTGGTGTCCCTCTTCTACTTTAGAAAATTCAGTTCTACAAAACTCCGGACTTGTCTGGCACACTGCACAGACTTGTCCGATCGAGGTTCTGATGTTTTCCGGACTGGTTTGACCTTTGATCGGACTAGTATGATGTTGTCTCTGTTCGGATCAATTTACTTGCCAAGCCCCGGACTTGTCCGACCTCTAGTACCGGACTTGTCCGAAATCGCTTCTGTTCTAAAATGGACTTGTCCGGCCGACTTGCGGAATAGTCTGGCCTACTAATTTCAACTCAGGTTCTATTTTTCTTCCACATTAAGTTATTGGGTACTTGCCTTAATTGGGCCCAAGAACTTCGTGCTCAACCCCAAAGGAGCCCAAGTGGATCCCACCACGGCCCCTATTCTCTCTCCACCGAATTATATTCCAAATCCAAACCAAAACCCTACCACTCCACACCCTCCACCACGTTGAGAAAACCCTCGCTACCATCTCTTCACGTGCTCCAGCATCAAGAGGAGAGCCAGCAGCAAGAAGAAGGAGGAGGATAAAGCAAGCTCGATCTTCGTCAACTTTTCAACATCGACATTCTTCATCACGAAATCATCCTCAACACCTCATTATCAAACCCTAGCGTCAAGATTCAAGTGTTGCACCCAACTCTTGACCCTTGGAATTCTAAAATGATGGCATAACCTCTACATCTAACTTTCCACATGAGTTTAACCCCAATTCCAGCTGCCTCGAAAAATCCTAATTTGCAGTTTTTGGACAGGGCAGACTAGTTTGGCCCTGAGATCAGGCTTGTCTGTCCCCTGCAATATGTTGTTGTTGAATTAATTCCAATTTGACTCAAATCAACTCGAAATTTGTTAAAAAAACCATTGCAACTAGTTAGTAAACATTAATAGCAACTCATTAACAAGTTTTACCTCATAATTTCATCAATCATGCATATCATGGCATATTGAGTAATATTTGAGCAATAATTGATTGTAATGTTTGTTTTGCATGTTTGTCGCGTGAAATAGAAGGTATCGCTGTAAAGAGTGCTTTCAACGACTTGCAGAACCAGAACTTCGAAGCATTCAATCCAAACCAAGCTCAAGAGCAGGGCAAGTGTCCTTGATCATTTTGATCCAGATTTTAATGTTTTGTTTGCAAAATTGCATGCTTGTGTCAAATTGATAGGAAAACCCATTTATAGGAGTTCACTAGTTTTGTATGACCACCCTTGTCTCTTGAACACAATGTAGAGAGTCGGAAAGGGTATTTTACACTTTTGGCTTCGCTATACTCAATTGGGTTTGGGAAACAATCATATTGCTTTAATATGAACTATTGAACACATGAATGATGAGAATTGATAATAATGACCCTTTAGCAACATGGAACATGGAATGGGTTGGATCGTTTTGGTGGTTTTGCTTGCTTTAGATCTAAGGTCCGGTTCGTGGAGCGACCACCCAGGTTTTACAGTGCCACCACAGGGCCAAGTATGGGCGTGACTTAGCTAACTAATTAGTGTGTTGCAAGTACTGTTCAGACCATTTGGAAAGCTCAGGGAAGGGGTAGTCGACTAGGTTTGTAGTAATGGTGGGACTACCCTGGGATCCAAATGGCACAAGAAGGGGCCCTTGGATGGATGTGCTTAGTTAGAGACATCACCACCGGTGAAACCGCAGTGAGGTTCGAATATGTTAGTAATCAATTTGTAAAGGCTATTTTTGTGATCTCTTGGCCACACACCAAAGGAAGTGTGAGATGACATAATTGAGATTCTTTAGTCATCGAGAGTTGATTAAATTACAAACTTGTGGGTAAAGTGGTACAACCCCTGCAGAGTGTTAAAAACTATCATGATATTCGTGCTCCCAGTTATGAGCGACTTGGAACCTCACATGATTAGAGTTATGGACCTTAAACTTGCTTTATTGGCAGGAATTGATTTGGGAATCGATATTACTACAGTAATTGAGTTTGGAACATGAAAATGGTAATAATGAGTCGAATAGACAATTATGAGTTGAATATGGCATATTATGGATGGTTTCGGTTATTTATGTTGGAATTATTGTATTGTATATGAAATTAATTGTAATTGGGTTGTTAAGGGATTGACCTCACTTAATGATTATATTATTGCATTTCCAACTATTTTGAAGGTACTTTTATGCAAATACCCATTATTTATTATCGTTCCTTGTTTAAGCTACATGTCATACTTTCCCACACTTGCTCAGTACAAAATGTGCTCACCCTTGCTATCCCCCCCACAAATTCAGTCGCAGGCGACAATGTGGAGTACCCACAGGTCTTTGTGTGAGACCTATGTGTGCTGAATGCATTGGCTATGATGATAAAAGTTTTCAATATTGCCAAACCACCCGTTTCAACAAGGTCCGACTCTACATCCGAGTTCCGGCAAGGTCCGACGTAAGGTCCAACTTACTTTGTCTAGGTCCGACTTGTTTTGATAAGGTACGACTTACTTTTTTTAGGTCCATCTTGTTTTGGTTAGGTCCGACTTGCGTTGGCTAGGTTCGACTTGCCGTGGCTAGGTCCGACATGTTTTTGCTAGGTCCAGCGCAAGGTCCGACTAGCTTTGGTATGCTCCGGTGCTATGTCCTGCTAGCTTTGGTAAGCTCCGACTCAAGGTCCGGTTAGCTTTGGCAAGGTCTGGAGCTAGATTGCAATTGTTCTGCTTTTACCTTGCAATGTTTCAAACTTGCTTTACATCTATGGAAAGTTTGCTTAGTATTATTCTACTAAGTTTTTGATGCATTTTGGATGATCATGGTGGTTAATGTTTTGCTATGCTTCGCAACATGCTTATGTGAGGTGCTCACATGAGGTGTTGTGGTTATCGGAATAAACGAGAGTCAAGTCAAGGACTTGTGCTCGGAAGTATTGGTTTTTTGTTCATGTGCAGGTGTTGCTTGAGTTCAAGACATGGCTGGTGATGGGATCCATTGAACTGGTCTTAGGGAGAAGATGAGGTTCAACAATCAAGTTCGGGAGGAATTCTGGTCGAGTTGATCGGGAGGTTGCGCAACATGTTTGAATCAAGAACAATGCATATGAAGGTATCAGGGACGTCGTTGGAAGATGTTTGCACGTGTGCATGGCGTGCATGTACGTGGCAACATGGTTCCAATGCATGATGAAGAGAAGTGGACGTAAAGAATTGGTCGGAAAAGTCCAACCGGCTGAATTATGCCCTAGGCTGCAGCTGAGGTGGTCCTGGTTCGTTTATGGAAAGTTTTGAGTTTGTTTTGGTTAGGTTTCATATGGGTCATGAAGTTGGATTGTTTAAGGAATGTTCGGTATGTTCCTAAGGTCTTTGGAAGTCTTAATATTGCATCTATCTGCGTATAGAAGAGTCTTGAGCAGTTATGGAAAGTTTCGTTTGAATCTGAGTAGGGTTTGAGTCCTAGTTAGGATTGAGTTGGCCTAAGGGCTGATTATATAAGCAAGGGAGGCCAGAGCTCATGGTGCACGACTTTGGGGCTCTTACTTTTGTGGTTTGATCAATAAAATTCGTAATCTAAAGGAGCTTTGGTGCCTTGTTCATCCGACTTGTTTTCGTCAAGTCATTCTCGTCAAGTTTCTGCACAACACTACCTTGCTTCGGTGGTTTTATAATAACTCGAGTTTTACAAATACAATTGATGTGATTCTTTGTGTGTTGTGTTCACAACTTGATTATCTATCATCTATGAAAATTTCACTGTCATTGGATTTTTGGTTTTGGATCTACACGAGTTTCATTACAATGTTGCAGATCTGGTTTTTCTCATGTAGAACAGATTGACCTTTGTTCAATCTTTTGATCGTAACTTGAGTTTTTCTTGACGGTTTTTCATGATTCTTGTTGTCGTGTCTTTGTAACTTGATTCTCCACAATCTATACTAGTTTTGTCATGATTGATTATGTTTAGACGCACACACGATTTCTTTAACAGATCAATTTTCTGCCGAGGGGTTTCCATTGCTTCCGCCTATAAAGTTGTAATCTACCATTCACCCTCCCTATGGTAGCTTTCACGTGATCTTTGATCCTACAATTGGTATCAAAGCCATGGTGCTCTAATCTTTGTGATTTGCATGTGTTTTGACTAATCATCATGGAAAAATACTCTACAAAACCTAGTGTCTTTAGTGGTATTGATTTCAGGTTTGGAAGGCACATATGGAAGCTTTCATCCAGGCACAAAGCTTCGCAATATGGTAAAAGGTGTACAAGCCTTACTACATTCCGTTAAACAATCAAGTCACAGCTACAAACATGACAGATGTCGACAACAACAAGGCTCGCAATTTGATCATACAAGGATTAACTCAAATCGATTTCGATTGTGTTGCTCACCTCTGATCCACATATGATGTGTGGAAAGCACTCTGTGACTACCACGAAGGATCCAACAAGCTCTAGGAGGTAAGTCAAGACAAGTTCAAAAAGGAGTACATGCGCTTTGAGATGCAACCAGGTGAGTCCATTAACGATCTTTTTGCTCGCTTTAATAAAATTCTCAGCAACCTGCGTAGCATCAATGTTAATTTTTCAGATGCTGAGAATGCTAGGCAATTACTAAGTGCATTAGACATGTCAATTTGGGAGATGAAGTCACATATATTTGTGAATCTACTGTCATGAGTACACTTACTTTAGATGTTCTATATTCTAAATTGAATATTCATGAAATTGACATAATCTCACGTAAGAACCCCAACAAGTCTCTTGCATTTGTTTCTCAATGTGACATGCCTAGCTCCGACCAATCTTCATCTTGTAGAACACTTGCTTTGTTGTACTCTCTAACCCTTGAACAAATTGAAGAGTTTTCAGAGGAAGAACTTGCACTCATCTCTACTCGGTTTTCAAAAGCATTGCAAAATATGAGAACTAGAAGGAGAGAAAGTGCCAAACCTCAACGATGCTTCGAATGTGGTAAGACATGAAATTTTCGCACGGATTTCCCTAACCTTTCAGGTGCTACTTCCCGTGATGAAAAGCAAACAAGGACGAAGCACTCCTCTTCAAACAACAACAAGAAAAAGAAGGGTTTTACAGGACGCCAATTGGTGAATAGTTTTATCTCCGCACTTCAAGAACTTGGCTCGAGCGATGTGGACATCGGAAGTGACGAAGATGAAGATGATTTGTCAATCTTGTGTATCATGGCGGGCAAGTCAAGATCAAGAATGGAGGAGGCAGAACACGACATCGACAACAAAGAGGTATGTCCTAGTTGCAAAGAAATGTTTGATGCTATTTCTCGTGCTACTGTTATAGTTAAGAAAAAGGACAAAAAGCTTAGGGACAATGCTGTTAAAATTGAGTCACTTGAATATGAAATTAATCGTTTGTAATATTTGATTCCTAGTGATGATTCTTGTTCCTCATGTGATTTAATATATGAACAATTGTCCTCTCTAAGAAGTGCACACACCTCCATACTTGATAAACTTGAGTTAGAGATTGAAAAGAAAAAAGTGCTTGCTGCACTTAATGATAAAAACTTGAAAGATGCTTGCTGTTCTACAATTGATTTGCATTGTTCTACTTGTGATGATCTTGATAAGAAACTACAAGATGCTATGAATTAAATTTCTATATTCTAATTGCAAACTAAAAGGAAAAACTTCATGTCAAAATTGCCTAGAATTGTCTAAGAAACTTGATAATAGGAATATGACACTAGAGGGATTTTGTATTGGAATAAGAACATAAATTTGCTGCTGAATTCTTCCAAGTCTTGTAATGATAAAACTGGTTTAGGTTTTGATTCTCATGCTCGTGCTAAGGCACATCCACCTAAAATTGCAAAATCATTCGGAAGTGGTTTGATTCAAAAAGTTCCTAAACAAAAAAGTGGTTTTCAAATCTGCATGAGTGTTGTCTCATTCGGTTTCAAATAAAAATGTTTCTTGCACATCTAGACATGAACACAAAGTTAAATTTCATTGTACCTACTGTGGTAGAGATGATCATGTCATAGATTTTTGTTATAGACTAGCTAAACAACAGAAAAAGGAAAGAATGATTGCTAGATCTCATAACTTTCATGCAAATTTGCTGCACATGCTAAACCGAATGATAAGAACATGCAACGTGCTGTAATGAGTCGAAAGCATGCAAAGTTTGGTCCCAAACCTACCATTTTTCTTGCTACACATGTAACACCTCATAGGTTAGTAGTTGGTTACAAAAATCCGCAAGCTTTGGCTCATAAACCCGTTGTTTTACTCAGCTTTTGCGTGTTATTCCTGCTGGACGTCGTGTGACTCAGTACTGGATTCCTAAATGCCTTTTGACTAACCCCAGTATTGAGTCATTGATGTATTGTGCTTCTATGTAGGTTACACGCTTGAGGAAGGAGAACATTTGGATTGTGGATTTAGGTTGCTCACGCCACATGACCGGTAACAAAGAATGGTTCTCCTCCCTCTCTTTTCTGTCACGTGTAGAGAATGTTAATGTTGCCGATAATTCTTCAACTCCTATAATTGCTAAGTGTTCGGTTAGAGTAAATGATCACTACACTTTGAAGGATGTGGCACTTGTCAAAAATATGAAATATTACTTACTTTTTGTTTCACAATTGCTAGATAAAAATATCGAAATTATTTTCAATAAAAATTGCTGCAAAGTTGTAGGGTCAAATAGTGAGCTTATTTTTAACATGTCTCGGTTTGGAAGAGTTTTTAAAGCTGATTTTGATATGTTTTCTTTTAAGCGTAGGTGTCTAGTTGCCAATGATTCAAAAGACCTATATTTTTGGCATCGTAGACTTAGTCACGTAGGCTTTGATCATCTCACACGTGTTAGTGCTCTTGATCACATACGTGGGATGCCTAAGCTTAAAAGGGACAAAGAAATTGTGTTCTCTTTCTGTAGACATGCTAAGATGGTTGCAGGTTCACATGCTCCTCTCACAATGACCATGACAACTGAATCGGGTCAACTTTTGCATCTTGACACCGTAGGACCTTCACGTGTTCAATCCTTCGGAGGTAAATGGTATGTTTTTGTGATTCTTGATGACTATTCTAGATACTCTAGGGTTTATTTTATGACATCTAAGAATGAAGAATTTAGTCACTTTAGAACTTTATTTCTTAGATTACCAATTGATCACCCAGGATCTTTAAGAGCAATTAGAATTGATAATGGAACTGAACTTAGAAATCAATCCTTTGATCATTTTTGTGCTGAAAAAGGAATGGATCATTAATTTTCTTCACCATACGTACCTCAACAAAATGGTGTTGTAGAGAGAAAGAACAAAACCTTAGTTTAGATGGCTAGGACTATGCTTGATGAATATCAAACTCCTAGAAAGGTTTGGGAAGATGCAATAGCAACCACTTGTTATGTTTCAAATCGTGTTTTATTGCATGCTAGGCTAGGAAAAACATCATACGAGCTTCAGTTTGGATATAGGCCTAGTGTCACACACATTAGGGTCTTTGGTTGCAATGCTTTGTTAAGAAATATTGTAATCTTGATAAATTTGAACATATATCCGTTGATGGCATGTTTCTTGGTTATCCATATCATACTAGAGGATATCATGTGCTTTTACTTGACACTAACGAAATTGTGGAGACTTGTGAGGTGTCTTTTGATGAAGCTAGTCCAGGTACTAGCTTGAATATTGCAGGTTTGGATCCATATCCACAGGGGGAGAGTATTTTCGTTGAAGATGAGTAAGAAGTGGTGGTGCTGCTCAAAAATTCAGCAGCTAATGACATTGTTCCAGCTTTTGATTTTGATTCTCAACCAGCACTTACAACCACCATTGCTGGTCTTGATCGTCCTCAAGTCACAAGCACATCGATTTGTGATGAACATGAAGAAGTAGAAGCTTGTGAAGTGTCTACTCCCCTCCGTATTCTCAAAAGTCATCCTCCACAACAAATCATTGGAAGCTTGCACGACACACGGTCCAACTATGATGAGTCCAGAATTTGAGATGAGTATGATGGGAGAACTCATGTACTTTTTAGGGCAGCAAATCAAGCAAACCAAGGAGGGTACCTTTGTGCACCAAACGAACTATACAAAAGACCTCCTAAGGCGCTTCAACGTGGACAAAAGCAAGCCTCTTCGGACACCAATGGGAACAACAACAACACTTGAACTTGATGAAGAAGGTGAACCCATGGATCAAAAATAATATTGAAGTATGATTGGATCACTTCTGTACTTCACGACATCAAGACTGGACATATAATTTAGCGTATGTATTTGTGCACGGTTTCAAGCTTCCCCACGTGTTTCACATCGTCAAGCCGTCAAAAGGATTCTCAGATACTTACATGGAACTCAAGAATTTGACATTTTTCTTCCTTCTTCCCCAACCGTTACTTTGGAAGTTTTTTCGGATGCTGATTTTGGGGGTTGTAGAATTGATAGCAAAAGTACTTCGGGTGCTTGTCATTTTCTTGGTAATTCACTTGTTGCTTGGTCCTATAGAAAACAAAGTTCAATTGCACAATCCATAGCCGAATCTAAATATGAAGCTGCTGCTAGCGCTTGCTCACAAATTCTTTGGATTGTTCAAACACTTAAGGTATATGGGGTTGATCTAAATAGTGTTCCACTGTTTAATGACAAAACTAGTGCCATTTGCATTGCTAAAAACCCCGTGCAACATTCTAGAACAAAGCACATTGACATTAGGTATCTCTCTCTCCATGATAATGTTGAAAAAGGAAACATTGTGCTTCACCATGTAGAAACCGAACAACAATTGGCTGACATTTTTACAAAACCTTTGGATTTCACTCATTTTTGTTAGATTCATAGTGAAATAGGGGTTATGCATCCTCATGGCTTAAATGGAGGGGGAGTTTTGAAACTTGGGATCTCTATGTGTGAATCTGAATTTAAAATAATATGAGCATAATATTTCATACATATATGACTTTGTGATTCCTTTCACATGACTGAAAGTTCTTACTACATTACTCGTGTTATACATTTTGTAATTTTTGTCATGACTAGTAATTGGAATAATTACCTACACTAAATCTGGTCATGATCAAACTTTTTTGCTGTTTTGAACTTGTTGCATGCTCACAAGTGCTTTTAATAATGAAAAATTAAGCTATCAACTATCCAAATGTTGAGCTTTTATGATCAAATAAAAAATTGAGAAAATATCAAGAGAATATGCATGCTTCATACTTCTTCTTTCGAGATGTCTTATCATTGCATTTAAATATGAACTTGGAAAAAGTTGTGTATGACTAAAACCATGTCCTTAAGCTTCTGGTTGTCAAATGACATAGGCTTGGCTTGGTTGGTTAGAATAAGGCAGATGCAACATATAATCTCTTGCAAATGTTATATGATAAAAAATTGTGCTTAAAAGAAAATTGCAGCAACAAGTCTCATGCTTTAAAGTCTTGAAATAGTTAAGTTTGTGAGGTCATGAGTTGCTTAAATTGAAAATTACACTTGATCTCTAGCATGGCTTACACGACTTTATGTATCTCATTGATATGATAGTGTAAGTTACTTGATAGTATAACTTTGGATGAGCCTTGTTTTATGTGTATATGTTATAATATACTCATAACAATTGAAATTTCTCTTTTGAACCTTGCTGAATACACTGTCAAAGGGGGAGAAATTGATCACACGTTGCACATATTCACAAGTGTTTTTGGCACGATTCTTCTCATGTGAGAACTTTTGTTTTTTTCTCATTTTATTTCTGATTTACAAAGGGGGAGAAATATGCATAGGGGGAGAATTTTATTTTCAAAACTTTTCATGTGAATAAGCAAATGTTTGGATTCTATGTTGTGTTGCAAATGCATTCATCAAGGGGGAGATTGTGAGATCTATGTGTGCTGAATACATTGGCTATGATTATAAAAGTTTTGAATATTGCCAAATCACCCTTTTCAACAAGTTATGACTCTAGGTCCGAGCTTCGACAAGGTCTGACGTAAGGTCCGACTTACTTTGTCTAGGTCCGACTTCTTTTGGTAAGGTCCAACTTACTTTGTCTAGTTCCGACTTGTTTTGGTTAGGTCCAACTTGCGTTGGCTAGGTCCGACTTGCTGTGGCTAGGTCTGACATGTTTTTGCTAGGTCCGGCGCAAGGTGCGACTAGCTTTGGTAAGCTGAAATGCTAGGTCCTGCTAGCTTTGATATGCTCCGACTTAAGATTTAGTTATCTTTAGCAATGTCCGGAGCTAGATTGCAATTGTTCTTCTTTTACCTTGCAATGTTTCAAACTTGCTTTACATCTATGGAAAGTTTTTGATGCATTTTGGCTGATCATGGTGGTTAATGTTTTGCTATGGTTTGCAACATGCTTATGTGAGGTGCTCATGTTTGGTGTTGTGGTTATCAGAACTAACGAGAGTCAAATCGAGGACTTGTGCTCGGAAGTATTGGTTGTTTGTTCATGTGCAGGTGTTGCTTGAGTTCAAGACATAGCTGGTGACGGGATCCATTGAACTGGTCTTAGGGAGAAGAAGAGGTTCAACAACCAAGTTCGGGAGGAATTGTGGTTGAGTTGATCGGGAGGTTGCACAACATATTTGAATCAAGAACAATGCATATGAAGGTATCATGGACGTCATTGGAAGATGTTTGCACATGTGCATGGAGTGCACGTACGTGGCAACATGGATTCAAGGCGTGATGAAGAGAAGTGCATGTAAAGAATTGGTCGGAAAGGTCCAACCGGCTGAATTATGCCTCAGGCTGCGGTTAAGGTGGTTATGGTTCCTTTATGGAATGTTTTGAGTTTGTTTTGGTTAGATTTCGTTTGGGTCACGAAGTTGAGTTGTTTTTGGAATGTTTGGTACGTTCCTAAGGTGTTCGTAAATCTTAAGATTTCTTCTATCTGTGTATAAAAGAGTCCTGAGCAGTTATGGAAAGTTTCGGTTGAATCTGAGTAGGATTTGAGTCCTAGTTAGGATTGAGTTGGCTTAAGGGCTGGTTATATAAGCAAGGGAGGCCAGAGCTCGAGGTGCACGACTTTGGGGCTGTTTGTTTATGTGTTTTGATCAATAAAATTCGTAGTCTAAAGGAGCTTTTGTTTCTTGTTCGCCCGACTTGTTTTCGTCAAGTCTTTCTCGTCGAGTTTCTGCATAGTACTATCTTGCTTCGCTGGTTTTATCATAACTCGAGTTTTACATAACCAATCGATGTGATTCTTTTTGTGTTGTCTTCACAACTTGATTATCTATCATCTGTGAAAATTTCACTGTCATTGGATTTTTGGTTTTGGATCTACACGAGTTTTATTGCAGTGTTGCAGATCTGGTTTTTCTCGGGTAGAACAGATTGACCTTTGTTCAATCTTTCGATCGTAACTTGAGTTTTTCTTGACGTTTTTTCGTGATTCTTGTTGTAGTGTCTTCATAATTTAATTATCCACAATATATACTAGTTTTATACTATATATCACGTTTAGATTAGTCGCACACACGATTTCGTTAACAGATCAATTTTCTGCTGAGGGGTTTTCATTGCTTCCGCCCAAAATGTTGTAATCTACCATTCACCCCCCTCTGGTAGATTTTAACGTGCTTGTTGATCCTAAACTTTGAGGTGTTCTACGCGTGCATGTTACCATCAATCTTGCCTGTAGAGTTTGTGTCATTAGTGTTTAGTTTTCTACTGCAATCTTATTAGAGCTTGTATTCAAGACTATTTGGATTTGTAATAAGGTACTATCGAAGTGTTAATACGACACTCCCCCCAGATCTACTAAGGAGCAGCACACGGAGGTTCTTGTTCGGCGGGGATTAGACCTCAGTCAAGTGTGCGAGCGTGTGAGAGAGTATGACATAGTGGTTTTTATGTGGTTCAGGCCGCAAGGAGCATAACATCCTACTCCACGATGGATTGCATTGCTAGTGAGTGTGTATGCGTGTGTGTGTGTGTGTGTGTATCGGGATTTGATGTCCAGTCCTTTGTGACGGTGGTGGTCCAGACCTTTTATAGATAAGGCCAGATGCCTTACAAGTGGGGTCTGGGGCCCGACAGGTGGTCCCGGGGCGATCTTATCCTAAAGATCTAAGGCTTCTCGCGTAAGCTTGCTCTGACCATGGCCTTGAACAGTCGCCGTCTTGCCGCTTGAGTCGTCAGTAGCCCATACGCCGTTGCTGACAATGGCAGGGGATGTCCCATCCAAGTGTCTCTGTCGCCGTAAGCTACCCACTTGGCAGAGTGGGATAGGCCTGCGACGTCTTAAGTGTGATGCGATTGGTCGTAGCAGTACCTGACATTAGGTGTGCGCCACGCCATGCTTCTTGGAAAGCCGCTTATCCTCAATCCTTCACAAGAACAAGGCGCACTGCCCTCTTAACTCCCGCGACCCTCCATCCATGGCAAGTGGCTGGACTACGTGACAGCTTGAGAGCTCATATCTATGGAGGAGGTTAGGTCCCGTCTTGCGGACCACGTGGCAGCTCGGGAGCTCACCTACACGGAGGGGGTTGGGTCCCATTTTGCGGACCACGTGGCAGCTAGGGAGCACACCTCCGCGGAGGAGGTTGGGTCCCGTCTTGCGAGACACGTGGCAGCACTGGAGCCCGCCTATATGGGAGGTGGCCCCTCAGATGTCTCGGACAACGTGGCAGCTCCGAAGCCCTGTCTCACGGTGGAGAGGGATCCTTCCCGGCAGGACACGTGGCTGTTTGGGAGCTCGTCTCTGAAGGGGAGATGAACTCTTCTTCGAGGTCTCTTGCAGGTACTCCGGACCCCGTATCTAAGGCTGATGGGTCCGTGTAAGACCTATGTGTGCTGAATACATTGGCTTGTAGTGAATACACTTGGCTTTGATGATAAAAATTTTAAATATCTCCAAAATACCTTTTTATCAATGTCCGACTCTAGCTCTGAGCTACAGCAAGGTCCGACGGTAGGTCCAGCTTGTTTTGGGTAGCTCCGGTTACGTTCGATGCTAGGTCCGACTAGCTTTGGTCAGCTCCAGTGAGCTTTGTCTTTAGCTCCGGCATGTCTTTGATAGCTCCGACATGTTTTTGGTAGCTCCGCCGTGTTTCTGCCAAGCTTCAAAGTTGATTTTTCTAGCTCCGGCTTTTGGGATTACTAGTTCCGACTAGTTCTGGTAAGCTCCGGCGCTAGGTCCTGCTAGTTTTGTAAGCTCTGGCGGGAGCTTGGTTATACTAGTTCTGGTAAGTTCCGGCGCTAGGTTATACTAACTTGTTAGCTCCGGCTCAAGGTCCGGGTTGCTCTGACAAGGTCCGGAATTTGACTGCAGTGCTTCTGATTTTCATTTGTAATGTTTCGTACTTGCTTTACATTGTTGGAAAGATTGCTTAGTATTCATTTGCTATGTTTTTGGTGCATTTTGGTTGATATGGATGATATCGTGTTATTGTGGTTTTGCAACATGCTTATATGAGGTTCTCACATAGGGTGTTGTGTTCGGAACTAACTTGAGTCAAGTCGAGGACTTGGGCTCCTATGAATTGGTTGTTTATTCTTGTGCAGGTGTTGCTTGAGTTCAAGACATGGCTGGTGACGGGATCCATTGGACTAGTCTCAGGGAGGAGATGAGGTTCCAACAACCAAATTCAGGAGGAATTGTGGTTGAGCTGATCAGGAGGTTGCGCAACATGATTGAATCAAGAACAATGTATATGAAAGTATCGTGGATGTCATTGGAAGATGTTTGCACGTGTGCAAGGAGTGCATGGACGTGGCTACATGGTTCCGAGACGTGATGAAGAGATGTGGACGTAAAGAGTTGGTCGGAAAGGTCCAACCGACTAGGTTATGGACTCAGGCTGCGGCTGAGTCGGGTTTGACTCAAATATGGAAAGATTTGAGTTGGTTATTATAGGATTTCGTGTGGGTCACGAATTTGAGTTGTTTATGAATGTGGGATACATTACTAAGGTGTTTGGAAGTCTTAAGATTGCTTCTATCTGCGTATAGAAGAATCCTAAGCAGTTATGGAAAGTTACGATTCGTGAACAGAGTAGGATTAGGTTCCTGATCCGAGTTGAGTTGGCTTTCAAGCTGGTTATATAAGCAAGGGAGCCCAGAGCTCGTGGTGGACGACTTTGGGGCTGTTACTCTTGTGTTATATTGAATAAAATTCGTAGTTTGAAGGAACTTTTGTGCCTTGTTCGTCCGACTTGTTCCAGACAAGTTTTACTCGTCGAGTTTCTGGACAGCACTACCTTTCGTCGGTGGTTTTATCATAACTCGAGTTTTACAGATCCAATTGACGTGATTCTTTTTGGGTTGTCTTCACAACTTGATTGTATATCATATGTAAAAATTTCACGGTCATTGGATTTGTGGTCTATGATCTACACGAGTTTCTTTGCAGCGTTCCAGAACTGTTTTTTCTCGGGTAGGACAGATTGACCATTGTTTGATCTTTCGATCATAACTTGAGTTTTTCTCGACGGATTTGAGTGACTCTTTTTGTGTTGTCTTCGTGACTTGATTCTCTCTGATATCTATCACTTTTGTCATGGTGAAACACATTTAGATTAGTCTCACACACGATTTATTTAACATATCGTTTTTCTGCCAAAAGGGTTTGGGGCTTAATTGTTTCTGATGCATAAGATTTTTAAATCTACCATTCACCCCCCCCTCGGGTAGCTTTTCACGTGCTCTTCGATCCTACAATTGGTATTAGAGCCACGGTTCTCTAATCTCTGTGATTTGCACATGTTTTTGACTAATCATCATGGAGAAGTACTCCGCCAAACCTTGTGTGTTTGCTGGTATTGATTTTCAGGTTTGGAAGGCACGCATGGAGGCTTTCATCCAGGCACAAGGCTTTGCAATATGGGAGAAGGTATACAAGCCTTACGAAGTTCCATCAAACGATCAAGTTACAGCTACAAATCTGAGAGATGTTGACAACAACAACAAGGCTCGGAACTTGATCATACAAGGATTAACAAAAAGCGACTTCGACTGTGTTGCACACCTCCGATATGCATACGATGTGTGGAAAGCACTTTGTGACTACCACGAAGGATCCAACACAATCAAAGAGGTAAGGCAAGACATGTTCAAGAAAGAATACATGCGCTTCGAGATGCAACCCGGTGAGTCTATTGATGACTTTTTTGCTCACTTTAATAAGATTCTCAACAACTTGCGTAGTGTCAATGTTAATTTTTCAGATGCTGAAAATGCTAGGCAATTGCTAAGTGCATTAGATATGTCAATTTGGGAGATGAAAGTCACATCTATTCGTGAATCCACTGTCATGAGTTCTCTTACATTAGATGTACTCTATTATAAACTAAAAACTCATGAAATTGACATCCTAGCACGTAAGAACCCAAATAAGTCTATTGCATTTGTTTCACAACGTGATATGTCTAGCTCCCGCCAATCATCATCTTGCAATACTCTTGCTTTGTTGTCCTCACTAACCGTGGAGCAGATCGAAGAATTTCCAGAAGAGGAGTTGGCACTCATCTCTACTAGATTCTCAAAAGCATTGCAAAATGTGAGAACTAGAAGGAGAGGAAGCTCCGGACCTCAACACTGTTTTGAATGTGGTAAAACAGGACACTTTCGTACAGAATGCCCTAACCTTTTAGGTCTGACCACCCGGGAAGAAAAACAAAGCAAGGTTCAGACCTCCTCTAGAAATTTCAACAAGAAGAAGAAAGGTACCATAGGACGCAAGATGATCAACAGTTTCATCACCGCGCTTCAAGAGTTCAGTTCAAGTGACGTCGACATTGGAAGTGATAAAGATGAAGATGATTTGGCAAACTTGTGTTGTATGGCGGGCAAGTCAAGATCAAGTATGGAGGAGGCAGAACACAACAACGACAATGAAGAGGTATGTCCTACTTGCGAAGAAATGTGTGATGCTATTTCTCGTGCCACTATTATTGTTAAGAAAAAGGACAAAAAGCTTAGGGATAATGCTGCTAAAATTGAATCACTAGAATCTGAAATCAACCGTTTAAAAACTTTGATTCCTAGTGATGATGCATGTTCCTCATGTGATTTAATATATGAACAATTGTCCTCATTAAGAAGTGCGCACACCTCCACACTTGATAAACTTGAGTTAGAAATTGAAAAGAACTAAGAGCTTGCTGCACTTAATGATAAAGACTTGAAAGATGCTTGCTGTTCTACAATTGATTTGCATTGTTCTACTTGTGATGATCTTGATAAGAAACTACAGGATGCTATGAATGAAATTTCTATATTGAACAATGCTTTACGTTCTCATGAAGTTAAATTTTGTTCAATTTGCAAACTAAAAGGAAAAACTTCATGTGAAAATTGCCTTGATCTGTCCAATAAACTTGATGACATGCATAGGACATTAGATCGGTTTTGTAATGGGAATAAGAACCTAAACTTACTGCTGAATTCTTCCAAGTCTTGAAATGATAAAACTGGTTTAGGTTTTGATTCCCATGCTCATGCTAAGGCACATCCACCTAAAATTGTAAATTCATTAGGAAGTGGTTTGATTCAAACAATTCCTAAACAAAAAGGAGTGGTTTTCAAATCTGCAGGAGTGCTGCCTCATTCGGTTTCAAATAAAAATATTGCTTGCTCATCTAGACATGAACACAAAGTTAAATTTCATTGTACGTTCTGTGGTAGAGATGGTCATGTCATAGATTTTTGTTATAGACTAGCTAAACAACAGAAAAGGGAAAGAATGGTTGCTAGATCTCATAACTTTCATGCGAAATTTGCTGCACACATTGAACCGAATGTACAACCTGCTGTTTTGAGTCAAAAACATTCAAAGTTTACCTCCGGACCTTCTGTTTTTGCCTCCGGAGCTACTGATTTTTGTGCTACACAAGTAACACCTTATAGGTCAGTAGTCAAGAATAAAAAATCTCAAACTTTGACTCATAAACCTGCTGTTTTGTCTCAGCTTTCGCGTGTTTTTCCTACTGCACGTCGCGTGACTCAGTACTGGATTCCTAAATGACTTTTGACTAACCCCAGTATTGAGTCATCGACGTATTGTGCTTCTATGTAGGTTACACGTTTGAGGAAGGAGAACATTTGGATTGTGGATTCAGGTTGCTCACGCCACATGACCGGTAACAAAGATTGGTTCTCCTCCTTTTCTTTTGTGTCACGTGTAGAAAATGTTACTTTTGCCAATAATTCTTCAACTCCTATAATTGCTAAGGGTTCGGTTAGAGTAAATGATCACTACACTTTGAAGGATGTGGCACTTGTCAAAAATTTGAAATACAACTTGCTTTCTGTTTCACAATTGCTAGATGAAAGTCTGGAAATTATTTTCAATAAAAACTACTGCAAAGTTGTAATTTCAAATAGTGAGCATATTTTTAACATGTCTCGGTTTGGAAGAGTTTTTAAAGCTGATTTTGATATGTATTCCTCTAAGCATAGGTGTCTAGTTGCTAATGATTCAAAGGACTTATACTTTTGGCATCGTAGACTTGGTCACGTAGGCTTTGATCACCTAACGCGTGTTAGTGCTCTTGATCGCATACTTGGGCTGCCTAAGCTTAAAGGGGGCAAAGAAATTGTGTGCTCTTCTTGTAGACATGCTAAGATGGTTGCAGGTTCACATACCCCTCTCACAATGATCATGACAACTGAGCCATGTCAACTTTTGCATCTTGACACCATAGGACCTTCACGTGTTCAATCCTTCAGAGGTAAATGGTATGTTCTTATTATCGTTGATGATTATTCTAGATACTCTTGGGTTTACTTTATGGCGTCTAAGAATGAAGTTTTTATTCACTTTAGAACTTTATTTCTTAGATTATCAATTGATCACCCAGGATCATTAAAAGCAATTAGAAGTGATAATGGAACTGAATTTAAAAATCAATCTTTTGATCACTTTTGTGCTGAAAATAGAATAGATCATCAATTCTCTTCACCATATGTACCTCAACAAAACGGCGTTGTAGAAAGAAAGAACAGAACCTTAGTTGAGATGGCTAGGACTATGCTTGATGAATATCAAACTCCTAGGAAATTTTGGGCTGATGCATTAGCAATCGCTTGTTATGTCTCAAATCGTGTTTTCTTGCATGCTAAGCTAGGTAAAACACCATATGAGCTTCGGTTTGGACATAGGACTAGTGTTACACACTTTCGGGTCTTTGGTTGCAAATGCTTTGTTAAGAAACATGGTAACCTTGATAAATTTGAACATAAATCCATTGATGGCATGTTTCTTGGTTATCCATCTCATACTAGAGGCTACCGTGTGCTTTTATTTGACACTAACAAAATTGTGGAGACTTGTGAAGTGTCTTTTGATGAAGCTAGCCCAGGTACTAGCTCCGGTGTTGCAGGACCAGATCCGTATCCTCAGGGGGGGGGGTATTTTCGAAGATGAAGAAGAGCCGGTGATACTGCCTGGTAGTTCTGAAGCTGACACGTGTCCAGCTCCGGACACTGAACAAGCTCCGGCTATCACCTATGCTAGTCCTGATCGTCCACAAGTCACAAGCTCATCAATCTACGATGAACCTAATGAAGAAGAAGCTTGTGAGACATTTGTTCCCCTACGGTTTTACAAAGATCATCCCCCACAATAGATGATTGGAAGCTTGCACGAACGAGTCACACGGTCTAGGTTTTGCGATCCAAACTCTCATGCTCATTCTGCTTTTGTTGCTTCTTTTGAACCCAAAGATATATCACACGCACTCACTAATGAATCTTGGATTATTGCCATGCAAGAAGAGTTAGAATATTTTGAAAGAAATAATGTCTGGAAACTTGTACCTCCACCTCAAGGTCACACTTTAATTGGAACTAAATGGGTATTTAAAAATAAACAAAGTGAGGATGGGGTTGTGGTTAGGAATAAGGCTAGGTTGGTTGCTCAAGGTTTCACTCAAGTTGAAGGTCTAGATTTTGATGAAACTTTTGCTCCTGTCGCTAGATTAGAAACCATAAGAATTTTGTTAGCTTTTGCAGCATCTAAAGGTTTTAAGCTATATCAAATGGATGTTAAAAGTGCTTTTCTTAATGGCTACATAGATGAGGAGGTTTATGTCAAACAACCACCGGGTTTTGAAAATCCAGATTTTCCTAATCATGTTTACAAATTGTCCAAAGCCTTATACGGTCTCAAACAAGCCCCTAGAGCATGGTATGATAGGTTAAAAACATTCTTACTTGAAAAGGGGTTTACCATGGGCAAGGTTGATAAAACTCTTTTTGTGCTTAAGCATGGCAATGACTCATTATTCGTTCAAGTGTATGTGGATGATATTATTTTTGGTTGTGCTTCTCATGATCTTGTGTCCAAGTTTTCAGCAATGATGAGTTCCGAATTTGAAATGAGTATGATGGGTGAACTCACTTATTTTTTGGGGCTGCAAATCAAGCAAACCAAGGAGGGTACCTTTGTGCATCAAACGAAGTATACCAAAGACCTCCTAAGGCGCTTCAACATGGACAAAAGCAAGCCTCTTCGGACACCAATGGGAACAGCAACAACACTTGAACTTGATGAAGATGGTGAATCTGTGAATCAAAAATAATATAGAAGCATGATCGAATCACTTTTGTACCTCACGGTATCAAGACCGGACATACAATTCAGCGTATGTCTTTGTGCACGATTTCAAGCTTCCCCACGTGCTTCACATCGTCAAGCCGTCAAATGGATTCTCAAGTACTTACATGGAACTCAAGAATTTGGCATTTTTCTTCCTTCTTCCTCAACCGTTACTTTGAAAGCTTTTTCGGATGCTGATTTTGGGGGTTGTAGGATTGATAGGAAAAATACTTCCGGTGCTTGTCATTTTCTTGGTAATTCTCTTGTTGCTTGGTCCTCTAGAATACAAAATTCAGTTGCACAATCCACGGCCGAATTTGAATATGTAGCTGCTGCTAGTGCTTGCTCACAAATTCTTTGGATTGTTCAAACACTTCAGGACTATGGGGTTGATCTAGATAGTGTTCCACTGTTCTGTGATAACACTAGTGCCATTTGCATTGCTAAAAACCCCGTGCAACATTCTAGAACTAAGCACATTGACATTAGGTATCACTTTCTCCGAGATAATGTTGAAAAGGAAAACATTGTGCTTCACCATGTAGATACCGAACATCAATTGGCTGACATTTTTACAAAACCTTTGAATTTCACTCGTTTTTGTTTCATTCGTAGTGAAATAGGGGTTATGCATCCTCATGGCTTAAATTGAGGGGGAGTTTTGAAACTTAGGAAGTCTATGTGTGAATCTGAAATAAAAATAATATGAGCATAGTATTTCATACATATATATATATATATATGACTTTGTGATTCCTTTTACATGCTGAAAGTTCTTACTACATTACTCGTGTTATACATTTTGTAGTTTTTGTCATGTCTAGTAATTGCAATAATTACTCACACTAAAACTGGTCATGGTCGAACTTTCTTGTTGTTTTGAACTTGTTACATGTTCACAAGTGCTTTTAATCATTAAGACTTAATCAAGTAATCAACTCAAATTTTGATTTTTTATGAACAAATATAAATTGCAAAAAGATCAAGAGAATATGCATGCATCACACTTCTTCTTTTGAGATGGCTTGTCATTGCACTTAGATATGAACTTGGAAGAAGTTGTGTATGACTAAAACCATGTCCTTAAGCTTCTGATTGTCAAATGACATAGGCTTGGCTTGGTTGGTTAGAATAAGGCAGATGCGCATATAATCTCTTGCAAATATCATATGATCTAAATTTATGCTTTGAAAAATAATAAAATGCAGCAACTAGTGTCATGCTTTTAGATTTTGAGATAGTTAAGTTTGTGAGATCATGACTTGCTTAAATTGAAAATTACATTTGATCTCTAGCATGGCTTACACTACTTTATGTATTTCATTGATGTGATAATGTAAGGTACTTGAGAGTATGACTTGGCTGAGCTTTGTTTATATGTATATGTTATAATATGCTCATAACAACTAAAGGAGGAGAGATAATTTGTTTATATGCTCATGACTTGCTGAATACATTGTCAAAGGGGGAGAGATAAGCATGAAGAGAAAGAGAATATGTGCATAAGGAGAGATAATAAAAGGGGGATTTCTTGGGATAATTTTTCTTCTCATTTTATTTTGATTTACAAAGGGGGAGAAATTGATTTCAAAACTTTTATGTGAATAAGCCAATGTTCGGATTTTAAATGGTGTTGCTAATGCATTCATCAAGGGGGAGATTGTAAGACCTATGTGTGCTGAATACATTGGCTTGTAGTGAATACACTTGGCTTTGATGATAAAAGTTTTAAATATCACCAAAACACCTTTTTATCAAGGTCCGACTCTAGCTCTGAGCTACAGCAAGGTCCGACGGTAGGTCCGACTTGTTTTGGGTAGCTCCAGTTACGTTCGATGCTAGGTCCGACTAGCTTTGGTCAGCTCCGGTGAGCTTTGTCTTTAGCTCTGGCATGTCTTTGATAGCTCCGACATGTTTTTGATAGCTCCGCCGTGTTTCTGCTAAGCTTCAAAGTTGATTTTTCTAGCTCCGGCTTTTGGGATTACTAGTTCCGACTAGTTCTGGTTAGCTCCAGCGCTAGGTCCTGCTAGTTTTGTAAGCTCCGACGGGAGCTTGGTTATACTAGTTCTGGTAAGTTCCGGCGCTAGGTTCTACTAGCTTTTGTTAGCTCCGGCTCAAGGTCCGGGTTGCTCTGGCAAGGTCCGGAATTTGACCGCAGTGCTTCTGCTTTTCATTTGCAATGTTTCGTACTTGCTTTACATTGTTGGAAAGATTGCTTAATATTCATTTGCTAAGTTTTTGGTGCGTTTTGGTTGATATGGATGATATCGTGTTATTGTGGTTTTGCAACATGCTTATGTGAGGTTCTCACATAGGGTGTTGTGTTCGGAACTAACTTGAGTCAAGTCGAGGACTTGGGCTCGTATGGATTGGTTGTTTATTCATGTGCAGGTGTTGCTTGAGTTCAAGACATGGCTGGTGACGGGATCCATTGGACTAGTCTCATGGAGGAGATGAGGTTCCAACAACCAAATTCAGGAGGAATTGTGGTTGAGCTGATCAGGAGGTTGCGCAGCATGATTGAATCAAGAACAATGTATATGAAAGTATCGTGGACATCATTGGAAGATGTTTGCACGTGTGCAAGGAGTGCATGGACGTGGCTACATGGTTCCAAGACGTGATGAAGAGATGTGGACGTAAAGAGTTGGTCGGAAAGGTCCAACCGACTAGGTTATGGACTCAGGCTGCGGCTGAGTCGGGTTTGACTCAAATATGGAAAGATTTGAGTTGGTTATGATAGGATTTCGTGTGGGTTACGAATTTGAGTTGTTTAGGAATGTGGGATACGTTCCTAAGGTGTTTGGAAGTCTTAAGATTGCTTCTATCTGCGTATAGAAGAATCCTAAGCAGTTATGGAAAGTTACGATTCGTGAACATAGTAGGATTAGGTTCCTGATCTGAGTTGAGTTGGCTTTCGAGCTGGTTATATAAGCAAGGGAGCCCATAGCTCGTGGTGGACGACTTTGGGGCTGTTCCTCTTGTGTTCTATTGAATAAAATTCGTAGTTTGAAGGAACTTTTGTGCCTTGTTCGTCCGACTTGTTCCAGACAAGTTTTACTCGTCGAGTTTCTGGACAGCACTACCTTTCGTCGGTGGTTTTATCATAACTCGAGTTTTACAGATCCAATTGACGTGATTCTTTTTGGGTTGTCTTCACAACTTGATTGTCTATCATATGTCAAAATTTCACGGTCATTGGATTTGTGGTCTATGATCTACACGAGTTTCTTTGCAGCGTTCCAGAACTGTTTTTTCTCGGGTAGGACAGATTGACCATTGTTTGATATTTCGATCATAACTTGAGTTTTTCTCGACGGATTTGAGTGATTTTTTTTATGTTGTCTTCGTGACTTGATTCTCTCTGATATCTATCACTTTTGTCACGGTGAAACACATTTAGATTAGTCTCACACACGATTTCTTTAACAGATCGTTTTTCTGCCGAAAGGGTTTGGGGTTTAATTGTTTCCGCTGCATAAGATTTTTAAATCTACCATTCACCCCCTCTCTGGTAGCTTTTCACGTGCTCTTCGATCCTATAGTCCGGGTCTTCTGAACATGTGGCACTGTACCTAGGCGGCTCTAGCTTGTGTGCGAGGATACCCGGTATGCCAGTTACTGACAATGGACCCTAGATCCACCTTGGGGGGAGGCGATGAGCTCAAGGGTGGAGCCCTATCCTGCTTTCCCATGCGGCCTTTTAGTTTTGTCTTGATCAGGCCTTGATTTTGATTTTCAGGGCCACATCGGCTGTTCTAACACCCTTACCGCCGGGGGTAGTGTCCCAGAGCGCTTCGAAGTCGGCCCATGAGGCTACGGCTATTCCGGCACAGTAGACAGCCAAGCCGGTGCAGGAGAGCGCTGCTCCAGCATCTGTACTCCGTGCGGGAAGTGAAGCTTCTTCAGCTGTGTCCCCAACTGTCGTGCTGGAGGCACCCTCAGCCATCGCGCCAAAGGTTATGTCAAAGCCAGCTCAGGGGGCTGAGGTCCTAACCTCCACTGCTGCTGACTCGGCAGGCGGGTCCCTGGGCGATAGTAACGCTTTTGCCTCGGGCTGCACCGCCACTCCTTCTCAGCCTCTGGGGACAAGGTCTCTGATACTGGTGGCCTCGCCTTCGCTGCTTCGGGAGAAAGAGGTCCCCAAGATGATTGCCGTGTGACCCTCCATAACTTCGACGCAGCCAGAGCACCTCTTTGACATCATAGACTTGACGCAGTCCAGCATCCTCCAGGTGCAATCCAACCTCTCCCAAGCGCAAGGGGCTCTCACCGTGAAATGGGAGAAGATTCATGCTGAGGGCGAGCGCCTCCAAGGCTGGGATGACCTTCCGAGGTCCAGGATCGTCGAGGCAAAGATGAAGTACCAGAAGGAGAGCAAGGAGCTGGAGCTGAGGCACTGCTTGGTGAAGACCCTGGACCAAGGGGGCCAACGATACGGACGATGCCCGTCTGGTGCCCTTGAGGAGGGTTGAGAGGCCCTGTATCACCGCAAATATTCTATTGCTAAGTGAAGGCTGCTGTCGCCGATCAAGAGGTGGCGGCCCAGGCGATGATGGCTCGAGTTGAGGGTGATCTGGATAGGCTGCAGTCCCGCCTTGAAGATCTTAAACTCTAGGAGAGGGATTGGCGCAGGATCGGGCGCATCAATCAGCTGAGCATTAGGAAATTCTCCTGCGCGATCTCGATGTCCAAGCCCGAGAGTGCACGATGGAGCACCGCGCCCAGGAGCTCGATTTGTAGGAGCATCAGCTTGCTCTTCTCCTGAAAGCCGAGGGTAGGGCAGTGGCGGAGACGGTGGCAACCCATGTCCTGGTGTGCGACCGAAGCCGGTACCCTGATCTTCCACTGGAGGAAGTTTTTGAAGGTCCTGTTGAAGAGCGCGAGGAGGCAGCAGCGACAGAGGTCAAGAATGCCGCGGAACATGTTGTCGCGCAATTTGCCAGGGACTGAGGCTGGCAGTCCGACTTCATATCTGGGGTTCGCCCTTTTGCAAACATTCCTTAATGAATCTGAATTTGTGTTTGACTTCTTGGCTTATCTTTGCATTTCTCAACTATTGTTCTGAGTCCTTAGCTGCGTAAGGGTTTGCAAAACCTTTGCCGAGCTCGTTAGTTTGTGAGTACCAACGATTGCACAATTGATATGGCCGGAGTGTTGTCCGTTGATTTCCTGCTTATGGAACCCCCTTAGAGGCCCCTTGGTAGATGTGGTTAGTTGGCTGGGCACATCTACCACTTGATCGCAGGATGTCTTCAGTGGGCCCCCAACAAAGCAAGGTTGTTGGAGTGCTTCAGTGTCGCCCACCATCGTCACGACAGTGACGACGGCGGCACCCTTGGCAGGTGTCAGAGCTGGCTGCTCTCGCATCGTCCACCATCGTCGTAGGAACCTCGACGACAGGCCCCTTGGGAGGTGCTTGAGCTGGATGCTCCGGCATCGTCCACCATCGTCATAGAGTCGTCGACGGTAGGCCCCTTGGGAGGTGCCTGAGCTGGATGCTCCGGCGTCGCCCACCATCGTTGTAGGGACTTCGACGGCAGGCCCCTTGGGAGGTTTTGGAGCTGGATGATCTGACGTCATCCACCATCGTCATGGAGACTTCGACAGCAGGCCCCTTGGGAGGTGCCGAAGCTGGATGCTCCAGCGTCATCCACCATCGTCGTAGAGACGCCGACAGTAGGACCTGGTGTGCAGGCTATCGCAAGAGAACTCTGTTAGCAACAAGAGTGGGGCAGGATAGTTTACTCACTTATCAATGTTCGTTGTTGTCGTCGACATGCTGGGACGTCGATAGCAGCCCCCTTGAGATGTGCTAGAGCTGGATGCTCTGGCGTCGTCCATCATCATCGTAGAGATGCTGACGGTAGGTCCCTGGTGTACAGGATATCACAAGAAAACTCTGTTAGCAACAAAAGCAGGGCAGGGGAGTTTACTCACTTATCCACGCGTGTTGTTGTCGTCGGCATGGTGGGACGTCGATGGAAGGCCCCTCGAGAGGTGTCGAAGCTGGATGCTCTGGCGTTGTTCACCATCGTCGTAGAGACATCGACGGCAGGCCCCTTGGGAGGTGTCGGAGCTGGATGCTCTTGCATCGTCCACCATCTTTGCAGGGACATTGACGGCAGGCCCCTGGTGTACAAACTATCACAAGAGAACCCTGTTAGCAACAAGAGCGGGGCAAGATAGTTTACTCACTTATCCACGCTTGTTGACGTCATCGGCGTGCTGGGACGTCGACGGCGGGCCCTTTCAGAGGTCTCGGGGTTGGCTGTCCTGCACATACGATAGAAAGAGTGGGGAATAGTCTTGCTCGATGGTTCTACCTATTCCTATCCTTAGCTCTGTCATGTCTTACTATCCTAGACTAACGCACGAGGCTTGGGTAATTCGATGCATTGGTGCTCCGAGGTCCGGCTCCTGCTGTCTTCAGGGTGTGAGCTTTCTGGCTCCAGTACTCAGCTGTAGTGCTGGGAGGCAGGGTGTGTATGCTTAGGGTGCAGGACCAGGCTAAATAGTTTACACCACCTAGACCTCCTGCTCGGCACATGCCTTTCCTGGGAAGCCTTCTAGCGCCACAGGACCCTAATGACGACAACAGCCGGAAGAACCCCTCACACACTGTAGGTAACTCAAGCGCACCCGCCTGCAGTAGGACTGCATGACTTCAGCATGGGTGAGTTACATAGCATACAACTGTGTATATAAAGACAATATACAATAAACGAGGCTATTGATCATAAAATTAATGCGTAATTAAATGACCAATGTTTTTAAGAAAACATTAAGTAAAACAGTGACTTTTATCGGTGTTCACAAGGGGAGACAAGTTTTTACAAAAGAGGGCAACGGCTTGCTTCCAGGTGATGAGGGAGGCAGGGTCTACAGGCTTAGGGTTCGGGACCAAGCCAAGCTGACTAGACACTATGGACCTGACCCTCCTGGAGCTCAGTTGTCCTTAATGCTGCTCCTAGGTCCTATGAAAATCTTTACACTGTCCTACTTGGCTTAATATTTACAATAGGGGTGCAAAAGGCTCCAAGGGTTGCTGTGATGGTTGTGAGGTGACATCGTTGTTGATCAGCTACTAGAGGTGCGACGAGCGAGCACCCCTACTTCTTGCCTTGACCGCCCGCCTTGCGAGTAGTCTGTGCAGAGCAGGGACTGAGCTAGACAGCCTTAACGAGGGTTTCGGTGCTGCCGCAGGGCTGCAGCTGGGGTGTAGCAGGTGCTCCACGCTGATGCGAGCTCACCAGAGGTTGACTTGATCCAGCACCGCCCGAGACAAGTGTCAGGTCTGCAGAGAGGGCTTGTAGCTGCTCCAAGGCTAACACCGCAGCGATGCGATCTCCTTGGATGATGAGGACGCCAGAGGGGGTTGGCATGTTCAGGACGATGTAGCCGTAGTGGGCTATGTCCATGAATCGGTACAGGGCGGGTCTGCCGATGATGGCGTTGAAGGGGAGGCTGACATCGACAACGTCGAAGAGGATGCTCTCCGTCCTGTTGTTGTCGGGTGTCCCGAAGGTCATCCGGAGATGGATATTGATGTATGGGATGATGCTCTCTTGTCCCACCCCTGAGAATGGGCTCGAGGGGGTGAGCTTGGACATCGGGATCTGCAGTTACTCAAAGGCTGCTCGGCTGAGGAGGTTGAGGCTGGCCCCGCCATCTATCAAGACGTAGTGGAGCTTGACATTGGCAATGGTGGGGTCGACCAAGAGAGGCAGAACCCCTGCCCCATACATGTTCTTGGGGCAGTCGGAGGCGTCAAAGCTGATTGACGTCTCCTTCCACCGTGGTGCAGCACCGGAGTGCAAGCAGAGGCTATCGAAGTCACCCCTCGATAGAGGGTCTTGACCGTGTTCTGGGACGCGAGATCCCATGACCCTTCAAATATGACATGGAGTATCTTGCGATGCTCGTGGTCACTGCTGGCGTCGGAGTCCTCATCTTGGTGGACCACTTTGACGGCCCGCTCTTGCTTCTGGTACTCCATCTCCTCATCATTGTCGACCTTGGGGTTGACCTTCTGCTTGCCTTTCTACTGGTAGAAGGGGGTGCCGTCCGGGCACTATTGTGCCCACTTTTGGTAGCATTTGGCGCATCTCTTTATCTCCCGGCACTTGCTCACAGTGTGGTCGTGAGTCTTGCGCACCGGGCAGGTCTCGACGTCGTCGTAAGTAGCAGGTGGCTGACGTGGGCGCTTGTCGAAGCGTGGGGGTTTTCCCCCTCTGGTTGCCACTGCTGCGGCGTTGGGAGACCCATGCAACAACTAATTCTGGCCGCTGCCCCGATTCTTCTTTTTGCCGCTACCCTGGGTAACAGCACTATCACTGGTCTGGCTGACTCTGCCCACTCCGGGGGCGGTCTGGGTGTGCCAGTTACGGCCCTCAGCCCCGCGGGCACATCGGTCGGCGATAGAGAAGAGCTGAGAAAAATCTTGCACGATGTGCGTGGATAGCTTCTCGAGCATCTTCTGGTCACGCACTCCCTGCCGGAATGCTACTATGACAAAAGCATTCGGGATGTTGGGGATGGAGTTGCGTACTTGGGAGAAGCGCTGGATGAATGATCTCAGCGTCTCCTTGGGTTGTTGGCGCACGACGTGGAGGTCGAGCTCGGTGCCGGTTCGCATGTAGGAGCTGCCAAAGTTCACCGTAAACTGTTGGCAAATTTCATCCCAAGAGGTTATGGACCCCTCGAGCAGGTTCATCAGCCATGACCGGGCTGAGCCGACCAGGGCGACGAGGATGTACTTCGCCAGGACTGGCTCATCCGCTCCTACAGCTAGGGTTGTCATGGTGTAGATCTGCAGGAACTCTGTAGAGTATACGCTCCCATCGAACCTTTTCGGCGGGTGTGGTCGGAACTTGCGCAACCACGTCGCCAGTCAGAGGTATGGCACCAAGGCCATGGACCCTTTAACGGGCTTAACCGTAGAGGCGTACGGGACAACATATGTCGGGGGGTTTGCTGCACCACGTGTGGCTGTTGTGGAACCTGCTGTTGTCGCAAGTACTACTGATGTACCTGGTGTACAGGGTAGTGAAGGGGTGCAGTCGACCCAACATAGTACTAGTTTGATGGCAGCGGTGGAGCGTTTACCTGAGGTGCTTCTCAGACGGAAGACTCCTCCTGTTCAGGCCCTCGGGGCCCGTACTCGGCGTCAAGGATGCACAGTCTCTCTTGTTGCCGCTCGATGATGACGCGGCCATCCAACTAAACTTGACGACTGTCAAGGTCATCCCTCAGGTCCTCCGTGAGGATCTTACCAGTGGACGTAGGCTTGGTAGATCTGGAGTCGGAAGTGCTATGGTCGATGGACGGCGTGCGTGACAGCGAAAAGTGACGCCTTCCATTGTTGGGGGAGTTGATGGCCGTGACGACGAAGTGGTCGATGTCTTGGACCCACTGTTGTGCTGCTCCCTAGGAAACGTTCAACGATGGTGGGTGGTGGAGAAGAGCTGTAGCCGCTGCTAGAGCGCTCTCCAGGCTTGCAGCTGGTGGTGCCGGAGGGGCCGTTTGGGTCGGGATGTGTCCTGACATGTCGTCCTGGCTAGCTGTACCTACACGGGGGCATGACGAACCAGAGAGTGCCGCTCGAGTGAATAATCTGGTCATCGAACGATGGCCACACTAACTGCCTTCCACGGGTCTGATGATCACCATGGTGGTGAAAGTGCTACCACTTTTTTAAGAGGAAAATCCCCTACTTGGTGCACCAAATGTCGATGTGTTAATGCGACACTTCCCCCAGATCTGCTAAGGAGCAGCCCGTAGAGGTTCTTGTTCGACGGAGCTTAGGCCTCAATCAAGTGTGCGAGTGCGTGAGAGAGTATGACACGATGGTTTTTACGTGGTTTGCGCCGCAAGGAGCATAACACCCTACTCCTTGTTGGACTGTATTGCTAGTGACTGTGTATGCGTGTGTGTGTATCGGGGATTCGATGTTCAGTCCTTTGTAACAATGGCAGTCTGCGCCTTTTATAGCTAAGGCCAGATGCCTTACGTTTGGGGTCTGGGGCCTGACAGGTGGCCCCAGGGCGATCTTATCCTTAAGAACTAAGGCTTCTCGCTTAAGCTTGCTCTGACAGTGGCCTTGAAGACTCGTCGTCCTGCTACCTGAGTTGTCAGTAGCCCATGCGCCGCTGCTGACAATGGTAGGGGATGTCTCGTCCAACTGTCTCTGTCGCCGTAAGCTACCCACTTGGCAGAGTGGGATAGGCCTGCTACGTCCTCACTGTGATGCGATTGGTTAGCAGTACCTGACATTAGGCGTGCACCACGCCATGTGTCTGGTGAAGCCGCGTATCTTCAATCCTTGACAGGGACAAGGCGCACCGCCCTCTTAACTCCCACGACCCTCAGTCCAGGGCAAGTGGCTGGACTACATGACAACTTGGGAGCTCATCTTTGTGGAGGAGGTCAAGTCCCGTCTTGCGGACAACGTGGATGCTCGGGAGCTCACCTTCGCGGAGGGGGTCGGGTCCCATTTTGCGGACCATGTGGCAGCTCGCGAGCACACCTCCGCGGAGGAGGTGGCCCTTCTGATGTCTCGGACCACGTGGCAGCTCTGGAGCCCTGTCTCACGGGGGAGAAGAATCCTTCCCGTCCAGACACGTGGCTGGTTGGGAGCTCGTCTCGGAGGGGGAGTTGAACCCTTCATCGGGGTCTCTCGTAGATACCCCGAACCCCGTAACTGAGGTTGATGGGTTCGGGTCTTCTGAAGACATGGCGCCCTCATACCCTGCTTCTGCAGAAGGCAGGATACTGTGACACCCGGTTCCAAAAATGAACCAAGTGAACGCATATGTGTGCCCAGGACGTTCAACACACATACACGAGTTCAATCACAAAAGAGTATACATAAAATTACCACATAACAAGATTAATTAAACACTTATATTACACAATTCATAATATCCTCAAATACAAGCTCTAATGACTATTAATGACAAGTTTGAGCTAATGCAGCGGAAATAACTAAATAAAGCAACTATGCAGCTAAGCAAATAGGCATAAAGGGTAGCGCGGCTCTAAGCAATCCAAGGCAAAGCTGACGGCAAGCATGGCCTAGAACTCCGGATTATTAACGTAATACTCCCAATCCAGACCTGCAACTGTTGGTGGGGGGGGGGATTGCAAGGGTGAGTACATGTCGTACTCAGCAAGTGTGGAATGTATGACATGTAGCTGATTCAAATGATGAACATAGTAATGGCTAAGTGCCGAAGAGTACATTGAAACATTTGAAAAGCAATATGTATTATGTATGTGAAGTAAACCCATCATATCCCACAATGATTATCATAGTATAAGTCCATAAACCATATACATCACCATTATAACATATTTCACCATTACCAATAACCATATTCAATACCAGAATTAATCAATAACCAAGCATAACCAGTACCAAACCATAACCATCCCAAATCCTAATTTCCCTCTAATCATGGAAGTTGTCCAGGTGCTCATAAACAAGAGCACGGCTATCATGATAGTTTTTAACACTGTGAAGAGGTTGTACCAATTTACCCACGTGTTCGTTATTTCATCACCTTTCGGTGACTACTTATGCCCGTGACCCGTCGGTCACATTACACACTTCCGTTGGTGTGTGGCCAAGAGATCACAAAAAAGCCTTTACAACCGGATTACTAACCTATTTAGACCCCACTGAAGTTTCACCAGTGGCGATGCCTCCCACTGAGCACATCTTCAACCAAGGGCCCCATCTTGAGCCATTTGGATCCTAGGGTAGTCCCACCAATCATCAACAAACCCAATCCAACTACCCACTCCCCGAGCATCCTTAATGGTCCAAATAGCACTGGCAAAACCCTAATTAATCAGCTACGCCGCAACCATACTTGGCCTCGTGGTGGCACTATAGTCCTGGCTTATTCTCGCATGAACCAGTCCTTAGATCTAAAGCAAGCAAACCACCATGACATCGAACCTACCACATACCAGGCTTGCTTAGATCACCCATTACCATATCATATTGACTAGTTCACATTAACCAGAATATCATTAACGCATAATTAAATGTGTAGTGTTCTTTTCCCATCCCAATTAATTAAACAAAGCAAAAAGGTAAAAAGCCCATCCCGACTCTCGACTATAATTCCAGGTGACAAGGGTGGTTAAACAAATCTAGTAAACTTCCTACCATAGGATTCCCATCAAATTGACACAAGCATGGAATTTTGCAAAAAAAAAAACAACATTTATTTTAAAATAGGATCAATATGCTTCAATGACACCTGCCTTGCTTCGACGGATAGGGTTGCTCAAGCGCTTCGAATTCTTGGTTCTGAAAATCCTCGTACACGACCTCTTGAGCACTTCCCTCTACTTGTGATTACACATACAAGAAAATACATACAAATCAACATGATGCACACATACTAATCAACATGCGATGACATTCATGCATGCAAAGTTCAATTATTAATTAACTATAGTTGTTTATTGATTAGATGCAACTAGTTCATACGTGTTTATGCGAGTTTGATTGGGTTTTAGCAAGAATTAATGCTGTTGAAAATAAAAAATGGTGCATCTACGATCAAATTACGTCTATCAGATCTAATACATCGCTAAAATTCACTTCGGAAAATGAATACTACTGTAGATGTGATGGCTTCGAAGATCGCAGTATGAAGATGACGCGTACACAAAGTAGATGGCGCAACAGTCCTCTGGTGGCACGACGACGGCGACGCGACGATCTCCGGCGGACGACGATTTCTTCCTCTCCATTTTTTCTTCTATTTTACTCTCTGGTGCAGCCTCTGTTCTCTCTATTTTTTTCTATGGCGGCTAGGGTTTTATTTTCATGGGGATGCCTTGAGATCACTCTCGGTGGAAAAACGTGAAGCCCTACGGCAATTTTTATAGGCGCTAGGATGCTCTGTATCGAGTCGGGCTCGGCCCAAAAAAAACTGGCGAGCGGGACGGCTTGGCCGCTCGGCCAGGAGCTGGCTCGGCCAGCCGGTTGGGCACGGTGCACCCAGGCACTATTCACCCAGAACCTTCCGGGGTTGAAGCAAAGCTTCCCCTGGAAAATTCTAGAAGTTTCCAGAATCTTTTTTTTCTTTCTTTAGGTTTCACAAATATATATTTTTTCCTATATATATATATTATTTTTATATTTGTTTCCTAATATATGTTTTATATTATTATTTCCTTTTTCTTATTTTTCTACACATATATTGTATATGTATGTTTTATCTTTTATTATTTTTCCATCATTCTACTAATGTTTAATACATGAACATGTATGCAATGCATGATGCAAAAATTGAGGGTGTTACAAACCTACCCCCCTTAAAGTGAATCTTGCCCTCGAGATTCGACAGCGTGGAGAAAAGGTGAGGGAATTCAGCCTTCAGGTCTTCTTCATGTTCCCACGTAGCTTCGGCTTCCGTATGGTGGTTCCATTGCACTTTGCACCAACGAACCCTCTTATTCCTCGTGACCTTTTCCTTCACGTCCAAGATCTTGATAGGTTGCTCGACATAGGACAAATCCTCCTGAAGCTCTAACTCGTCCATCGGCGCCTGTTCTTCCGACACCCTCAGACACTTCTTGAGTTGAGACATGTGAAACACGCCATGTACATCGGAGACATAAGCCGGCAGCTCAAGTCAATAAGCTACCTCTCCTGGCTTGTCTAGAATTTTAAATGGCCCGATATAGTGAGGTGCCAGTTTTCCTTTACGTTAAACCGGAGTTGCCCTCGGATAGGTGACACCTTGAGGTATACGAAATCTCCAACTTCAAATGTCAGATTCCTTCGCCTATTATCCGCATAGCTTTTTCGCCACGACTGAGCAACCCTTAGGTTTTCACGAATTATTTTAACTTGCCTTTCAGCATCTTGTAACACATCAGGACCAAATACTTGGTTCTCTCCTGTTTCATTCCAAAACAAAGGTGTCCTACACTTCGTTCTGTATAGTGCTTCATAGAGTGACATTTTCAAACTTGCTTGATAACTATTGTTGTATGAAAATTGTGCATATGGCAAGCTCTTGTCCCAACTTTTCCCATGCTTTAAAGCATAAGCTCTTAACATGTCTTCCAAAATTTGATTGGTCCTCTCGGTTTGTCCATCTGTTTGAGGGTGATATGCCGAACTGAAGTTTAACCTTTTCCCAATGCTTCATGCAATTTCTGCCAAAATCTGGACAATTGAGAACCTCTATCCGAGACTATCTTCTTCGGTACTCCGTGTCGACATACAATATGCTCCATGTATATTTCGGCCAATTGTGCAGCTGTATATTTAGTCTTCATAGGGACAAAATGAGCTGACTTGGTTAAGCGATCCACAGTTACCCAAATTGAGTCGTAACCGGACTGAGTACGTAGTAACCCAACTATGAAGTCCATTCCGATTTCTTCCCACTTCCATTCTGGGATCTTCAATGGTTGCAATAATCGAGCTGGCCTTTGATGTTCCGCCTTGACTCGTTGATACACATTACACAATGCTACATATTCAGCTACGTCCTTTTTCATGCTATCCCGCCAATAGCAAGTCTTCAAGTCTTTATACATCTTCGTACAACCGGGGTGAATCGAGTATGGTGAGTCATGTGCCTCTTTTAATATGGTCTCTCGAATACGCTTCACATTAGGCATGACAATCCTCTTACCAAGCCATAGAGTACCATGTTCATCCTCATCAAATCTGAATTCTCTCCCTTCTTGGGTACTTTTCTTGATTTCTTGGATTTCCTCATCCTTAGTTTGGCCTTCCCGAATCTCTTGCTCCAAAGTCGGATTTAACTCCATCATTTCCATCTCATTCACAAATCCAAGATTTAACCGTTCAAACTCCTTGCATAACTCAGATGGCAATTCTCTAACCGTGAATTGATTACTTACTCCTTTCCGACTCAAGGCATCGGCCACTACATTAGCCTCTCCTGGATGATAGTTGATCCCCACATCATAATACTTGATGAGTTCCAACCATCTTCGTTGCCTCAAATTAAGATCCATTTGTTTGAAAATATACTTAAGACTCTTGTGATCCGTATAAATTTCACACCGATGACCAAGAATGTAGTGTCTCCAAATCTTCAATGCATGTACCACGGCTGCTAGTTCAAGATCATGTGTAGGATAATTCTTCTCATGTTTCTTCAATTGTCTCAATGCATATGCAACCACTTGACCTTCTTGCAGGAGCACACATCCAAGTCCTTTCCTCGATGCGTCGCAATAAATATCAAAACTCTTGCTCACATCCGACAGTACCAAAACTGGGGCTGTTGTCAACCTCTTCTTCAACTCCTCAAAACTGTTTTGACAAGCTTGAGTCCATTGGAAAGCTTTTCCCTTCATTAGCAATTTCGTCATTGGCTTGGCTATCTTGGAAAAGTCCCTGATGAATCGACGGTAATATCCAGCCATTCCAAGAAAACTCCTTATTTCCTTTACGTTTTGCGGGGGTTCCCATTTCAACACGTCCCTCACCTTTCCTGGGTCAACCGATACTCCTCCTCCTGAGATTATATGACCTAAAAACGACACCCCTTTCAACCAAAACTGACACTTGTTGAACTTGATATACAATTGATGCTCCCTTAATTTTGCAGCGTATGTCTCAAGTGTTCCTCATGTTCCTTCTCATCCTTCGAGTAGATCATATTGTCGTCTATGAACACCACTAAAAACCTATCCAAGTACTCCATGAAGACCTTATTCATGAGGTACATAAAGTAGGCAGGCGCATTTGTCAACCCAAAAGACATCACGGTGTACTCATAAGATCCATACCGTGTCCTAAAAGCTGTCTTGGGTATGTCCGATGGTCTAATCTTCATTTGAATGTATCCTGACTTCAAATCAATCTAAAATAAGACATAAGCACCCTTCATCTGATCAAACAAGTCTTCTATGCGTGGCAAGGTGTACTTGTTCTTGATGGTCACCTCATTGAGAGCTTGGTAATCTACACACATCCTTTGCGATCCATTCTTCTTGTCCACAAACAGCACGGGCGCTCCCCAAGGTGAAGAGCTTGGGCGACTAAAACCCTTCTCTAGTTGCTCTTGAATCTGCTTCTTGAGCTCCGCTAATTCCATAGGAGGCATCCTATATAGCCTCTTAGCTATAGGTGCAGTGCCAGGTATTAAATCAATGACAAACTCAATGTCTTGATCAGGTGGCATACCTGGTAACTCGTCCGGAAAAACATCCAAAAATTTACACACCACCAGAATCTCCTCAATTGCGGCATGATCCATATGATTCAGCTCCAATTGCTTCGGTGCGGTTTGAGATGCTTCAAATTCTACGATGATCCATTCCTCATTGGTCAACTTTACCGTTTTCATGGCACACTCAATAACTCTATTGTGCTTCCTCAACCAGTCCATACCAAGTATAATGTCCAATCCTTGAGAGTCCAAAACAATGAGGTTGGCGGAGAAGTCTACCCCCCTTATTCTAAGGCTCACTTTTGGACATACTATATTTGTCATCATCTCTCCTCCAAGAGACTTAACCAATAGAGTAAACTTCATATGAGAGATAGGCAAACTATACTTGGCAACATATTTCGATGCAATGAATGAGTGCGATGCTCCAGAATCGAACAACATAGTCGCGGGGTTGGAGTTGGCGGGAAACATGCCAATGACCACGTCATCCGCTTGTTGAGCATCCTCCGTAGAGACATGGTTCGCATTGCCACGAGCAAAATTCTGCTGTCCTCGGTTTCCTTGTGGCTGTCCTCCATTGGGTCTTGGGTTTTGCCTCGGCGCATTGCTTCCTTGACCAAGGCCTGACTTAGGACATTGATGTGCAAAGTGTCCAGCTTCTCCACATGTATAGTACTTCTTAACTCCGCCAGAATTTGGACGAACTTGATTCTAAACGTTTGCACCAGGAAAGTTGGCTCGAGGTGCATATGGCATTGGAGGCCTAGGCGCTTGTATGATAGGGTGCTGCTGCACAAACTGAGTTGGGCGCGGTGCATATCCGGGGTGATGAGCAGGCGCAGAGGAGCCAAAATAAGGCGCATTAGGTGCTGCAAAGCGAGGGCGCACATTGCTTCCTTGTTGTTGTCCTTGATATGGCGCCTTCCTCTTGTTATCCTGCTCCATGTCACGAATCTTGTTTTCCACCACAATTGCTTTGTCCACAAGCTTTTGAAAATTGGCATAGTCACAATTGAGCAATTGCACTTGAATTTCATTATTGTGGCCTCTCATGAACAAGTATTGTTTTCGGCTGTCCCGGGTCACATCTTCAGGGGCATACCTTGAAAGTTGAGTGAATTTGTTGAGGTATTCACCCACACTCGACCTTCCTTGCCTCAAGTTCTCGAATTCTTGCCTCTTCAAAATCATAACACCTTCCGGCACATAATAAGAACGGAAGCTCTCTTTGAATTCGGCCCAAGTAATTCTCTCTTGGTTCTCATGAGCATTGCATAAGGAATCCCACCAATCTGTAGCTGCTCCAACTAGTTGAGGAGAAGCAAATAGGACCTTCTCCCGATCACTGCATTGGACAATAGCAAGTTTCTTCTCCACGGACTTGAGCCAATCATCAGCATCCGTAGGGTCAGCGGCTTGAGCAAAGGTCGGCGGCCTAGTCCTCATAAACTCTCCCAATTGGTTATGAGGAGGCGGGTGTGGCGGCGGAGGCATGTGGGGCTGATTATTGATGTTGCCAGCCTGCAGCTGTCCCATAGTCTCTATCATGGTCTGCATGAGCTGGTTTTGCATTACCAATAGCTGCTCAATGTTGATAGCTCCTGGAGCAGATCCTTGTCCAATGTTGTTCTGAGGCACTCCATGGTTCTCCTCCTCATCATTGACATCCCTCTGGTTGCGAGTCCTCACCATTTGAAGAAAAGCAATAGGTAAGAATTTAGAAACATCCCCAACTAAATGCATCAAGGGATATGAAACTAAACAACTAGCTATACTAGCCTAGATGGACATGGCAATGCTAAAGCATCCCAAAATCCTCTATTAAGCACACAAGAAAGCAATATATATAGCAAACAACACTCCAAGCAAAAACACATCACTTCCTGAGTGCTCCTATGTGCTCTAAAGTGTCCATTCTATCTAGGATACGTCCTACGGTCAACTTGTAGCTCTGATACCAATTTGTGACACCCAGTTTTGAAAATAAACCAAGTGAACGCATATGTTTGCCCAGGACGTTCAACACACATACATGAGTGCAATCACAAAAGAGTATACAAAAAATTACCACATAACAAGATTAATTAAACACTTATATTACACAATTCATAACATCCTCAAATACAAGCTCTAATGACTATTAATGACAAGTTTGAGCTAATGCAGTGGAAATAACTAAATAAAGCAACTATGCAGCTAAGAAAATAGGCATAAAGGGTAGTGCGGCTCTAAGCAATCCACAGGCAAAGCTGACGGCAGACACGGCCTAGAACTCCACATTATTAATGTAATACTCCCAATCCTGACCTGCAACTGTTGGTGGTGGTGGTGGGGGGGGGGGGTTGCAAGGGTGAGTACATGTCGTACTCGAAAAGTGTGGAAACTATGACATGTAGCTGATTCAAATGACGAATATAATATTGGCTAAGTGCCGAAAAGTACATTAAAACATTTGAAAAGAAATATGTATTATGTATGTGAAGTAAACCAATCATATCCCACAACGATCATCACTGTATAAGTCCATAATCCCTATCCATCACCATTATACCATATTTCACCATTACCAATAACCATATTCAATACCAGAATTAATCCATAACCAGTCATAACTAGTACCAAACCATAACTATCCCAAATCCTAATTTCCCTCTAATCATGGAAGTTGTCCAGGTGCTCATAACCGGGAGCACGGCTATCATGATAGTTTTTAACACTCTGCAGAGGTTATACCACTTTACCCACGTGTTCATTATTTCATCACCTTTCGGTTACTAAGAACCTCTCTTATGCTCGTGACCCGTCGGTCACATTACACACATCCGTTGGTTTGTGGCCAAGAGATCACAAAATAGGCTTTACAAAGGGATTACTAGCCTATTTAGAACCCACTGAGGTTTCATCGGTGGCGATACCTCCCACTGAGCACATCTTCAACCAAGGGCCCCCTCTTGATCCATTAGGGTCCCAGGGTAGTCCCACCAATTATCAACAAACCCAATCTGACTACCCCTTCCCCGAGCATCCATTATGGTCCAAATAGAACTGGCAAAGCCTAATTAATCAGCTATGCCACACCCATACTTGGCCTGATGGTGGCACTGTAGTCCTGGCTTATTCTCGCATGAACCGGTCCTTAGATCTAAAGCAAGCAAACCACCATGACATCCAACTGATCCACATACCAGGCTTGCTTAGATCACCCATTACCCATATCATATTGACCAGTTCACATTAACCAGAAAATCATTAATGCATAATTAAATGTGTAGTGTTGTTTTCCCATCCCATTTAATTAAGTGAAGCAAAAAAGTAAAAAGCCCATCCCGACTCTCGACCATAATTCCAGGTGACAAGGGTGGTTAAACAAATCTAGTAAACTTCCTACCATAGGATTCTCATCAAATTGACACAAGCATGCAATTTTGCAAACAAAACATTTATTTTAAAACAGGATCAATATGCTTCGAGGACACTTGCCTTGCTTCGATGGATAGGGTTGCTCAAGCGCTTTGAAGTCTTGGTTCTAGAAATCCTCGTACACGACCTCTTGAGCACTTCCCTCTACTCGTGATCACACATACAAGAAAATACATACAAATCAACATGATGCACACATACTAATCAACATGCGATGACATGCATGCATGCACAGTTCAATTATTAATTAACTATGGGTTTTCATTGATTAGATGCAACTAGTTCATACGTGTTTATTAAAGTTTGTTGGGGTTTTAGTGAGAATTAATGCTGCTGAAAATAAAAAGATGGTGCGACTACAATCAAATTATGTCTATCAGATCTAATACGTCGCTAAAATTTGCATCGGAAAAACCAATCCTACTGTAGATGCGATGGCTTCAAAGATCGCGGGATGAAGATGATGCGTAGACAAAGTAGATGGTGCAACGGTCCTCTGGCAGCACGACGACGACGACACGACGATCTTCGACGGACGACAATTTCTTCCTCCTTTTCTTCTTCTTCCTCTCCTTTTTTTCTTCTCTTTTACTCTCTAGCGCAGCCTCTGTTCTCTCTATTTTTTCTACAGCGGCTAGGGTTTTTTTCCTGGGGCTGCGCTTGAGATCGCTCTCGGTGGAAAAACGTGAAGCCCTACTGCAGTTATTATAGGCGCTAGGATGCTCTGTACCGAGTCAGGCTCGACCCAAAAAAAAATGGCGCGCGGGGCGGCTTGGCCGCTCGACCAGGAGCTGGCTCGGCCAGCTGGTTGGGCACGGTGCACCTGGGCACTGTTTGACTGGAACCTTCCGGGGTTGAAGCAAAGCTTCTGCCAAAAACTTCCGAAAGATTCCAGAATTTTTTTCTTTCTTTCTTTAGGTTTCACAAATATATATATATATATATATATTTCCTATATATATATATATATTTCCTATATATATATATATATTATTTTTATATTTGTTTCCTAATACATGTTTTATATTATGATTTCCTTTTTCTTATTTTGCTACACATATTTTGTATATGTATGTTTTATCTTTTATTATTTTCCTTTATTCTACTAATATTTAATGCATGAACATGTGTGCAACGCATGATGCAAAAATTGAGTGTGTTACAGGTACCTAGGCGGCTCTAGCTTGTGCGCGATGGTACTCGGTATGCCGGGTACCGAAAAGTACTATTATTAGCATTATTATTCGAGACATGGTTATAATCTGTCTATCGTTAACGAAAACGGTTGTGTACGTGTGTTAAACATCCTGGGCACTGTGAGACCTATGTGTGTTGAATACATTGGCTTTGACAATAAAAGTTTTGAATGCTGCCATAACATCTTTTTAGCAAGGTCCGACTCTATCTCCGAGCTCCTGCAAGGTCCGACAATAGGTCCGACTTTCTTTGTCTAGATCCGATATGTCTTTGGGTAGCTCCGGCGAGCTTTGTCTTTAGCTCCGGCATGTCTTTGATAGCTCTGGCATGTCTTTGTTAAGCTCCGATATGTTTTGCTAGGTCTGGCTTATGTTGGTTAGCTCCGACATGTTTTTCTAGCTCTGACTTTTGGGATGACTACTTCCGACTAGTTTTGGTTAGCTTCGGCGCTAAGCTCCGGCGCTAGGTCTGACTAGCTTTGGTAAGCTCCGGCGCTAGGTTGTACTAGCTTTGGTAAGCTCCAGCGCTAGGTTATACTAGCTTTGGTCAGCTCCGGCTCAAGCTCCGGTTAGCTTTGGCAAGGTTCAGAGCTTGATCGCAATGTTCCTGCTTTTATCTTGCAATGTTTCGGACTTGCTTTATACTCTTAGAGAGATTGCTTAGTATTCATTTTCTATGTTTTTGGTGCGTTTTGGTTGATATGGCTGATATCGTTTTGATATGCTTTGCAACATGCTTATGTGAGGTGCTCGTGTAAGGTGTTGTGTTCGGAACTGACTTGAGTCAAGTCGCGCACTTGGGCTCATACGGATTGGTTGTTTATTCATGTGCAGGTGTTGCTTGAGTTCAAGACATGGCTGGTGATGGGATCCATTGAACTAGTCTTAGGGAGAAGATGAGGTTTAACAACCAAGTTCGGGAGGAATTGTGGTTGAGTTGATCGGGAGGTTGCGCAGCATGTTTGAATCAAGAACAATGCATATGAAGGTATCGTGGACGTCGTTGGAAAATATTTGCACGTGTGCAAGTAGTGCATAGACGTGGCTGCATGGTTCCGAGGCGTGATGAAGAGATGTGGACGTAAAAATTGGTCCGAAAGGTCCAACCGACATGGTTATGGACTTAGGCTGCGGCTGAGTCGGGTTTGACTCGAATATGGAATGTTTTGAGTTGGTATGATAATATTTCGTGTGGGTCACGAATTTGAGTTGTTTTAGGAATGTGTGATACGTTCCTAAGGTGTTTGGAAGTCTTAAGATTGCTTCTATCTGCGTATAGAAGAGTCCTAAGCAGTTATGGAAAATTTCGATTCATGATTTGAGTAGGATTAGAGTCCTAGTTGAGATTGGGTTGGCCTAAGGGCTGGTTATATAAGCAAGGGAGGCCAGAGCTCGTGGTGCACGACTTTGGGGCTGTTCCTCTTATGTTCTATTGAATAAAATTCGTAGTTTGAAGGAAATTTTGTGCCTTGTTCGTCCGTCTTGTTTCAGACAAGTTTTACTCGTCGAGTTTCTAGACAGCACTACCTTTTATCGTTGGTTTTATCATAACTTGAGTTTTACAGATCCAATTGAAGTGATTCTTTTTGGGTTTGTCTTCACAACTTGATTATCTATCATCTGTCAAAATTTCACGGTCATTGGATTTGTGGTTTCTGATCTACACGAGTTTCTTTGCAGCGTTGCAGAACTGTTTTTCTCGGGTAGAACAGATTGACCTTTGTTCGATCTTTCGATAATAACTTGAGTTTCTCTCGACGGATTTGAGTTATTCTTCTTTTGTTTTCTTTGTGAATTAATTCTCTATGATATGTATCACTTTTTTCAAGGTGAAACATGTTTAGATTAGTCTCACACACGATTTCTATAACAGATTGTTTTTCTACTGAAGGGGATGGGATTTAATTGTTTCTGCTGCGTAAGATTTTTTAAATCTAACATTAACCCCCCCTCTTGTAGCTTTTCACGTGCTTTTCGATCCTACAATTTGTATCAGAGGCACAGTGCTACAATCATTATGATTTGCATGTGTTTTTGACTAATCATCATGGAGAAATACTCCGTGTTACCTTGTGTGTTTGCTGGTATTGATTTTCAGGTTTCGAAGGCACGCATGGAGGCTTTCATCCAGGTGCAAGGCTTCACAATATGGGAGAAGTTGTAAAAGCCTTACTAAGTGCCACCTAATGATCAAGTTATGGCAACAAACCTACGGGACATCAACAACAACAACAAAGCCCGAAACTTGATCATTCAAGGACTCACTCAGAGCGACTTCGACCGCGTTGCACATCTTCGATCGGCATACGATGTATGGAGAGAACTTTGTGACTATCACGAAGGATCTAACACGATCAAGGAGGTAAGGCAAGACATGTACAAGAAATAATACATGCGCTTCGAGATGCAACCCAATGAGTCCATCGATGATCTCTTTGCTCGCTTTATCAAAATTCTCAGTAACTTGCGTAGTGTCAACGTTAATTTTTCTGATGCTTAAAATGCTAGGCAACTTCCTAGTGCATTAGACATGTCAATCTGGGAGATGAAAGTTACATCTATTCGTGAATCTACTGTCATGAGTATACTTACTTTAGATGTGCTTTACTCTAAACTCAAAACTCATGAAATTGACATCTTATCACGTAAGAACCCAAATAAGTCTATTGCATTTATCTCACAATATGATATGCCTAGCTCCGGCCAATCATCATCTTGCAATTCTCTTGCTTTGTTGTCCTCACTAACCCTGGAGCAGATCGAGGAATTTCCAGAGGAGGAGCTAGCAATTCTCTCTACTAGGTTCTCAAAAGCATTGCAAAATGTGAGAACTAGAAGGAGAGGAAGCTCCGGACCTCAGCGATGCTTCGAATGTGGTAAGACGGGACACTTTCGTACAGAATGCCCTAACCTTTCAGGTTCTACTTCCCGAGAAGAAAAACAATCAAGGACATAGCACTCCTCAACAAATGATAAGAAGAAGAAGAAGGGCTTTACAGGTCGCCAACTGGTGAACAGTTTTATCTCCGCACTCCAGGAACTTGGCTCAAGCGACGTGGACATTGCAAGTGACAAAGATGAAGATGATTTGGCCAACTTATGCTTCATGGCGGGCAAAACAAGATCAAGATCAAGTCATGAGGATGCAGAACACAACAGTGACGACGATGAGGTATGTTCTACCTGTAATGAAATGTGTGATGCAATTTCTCGTGCAACTATTAATGTTAAGAAAAAGGACAAAAAGCTTAGGGATAATGCTGCTAAAATTGAATCACTAGAATCTGAAATCAACCATTTGAAAACCTTGATTCCTAGTGATGATTCTTGTCCCTCGTGTGATTTAATCTATGAACAATTGTCCACATTAAGAACTGCACATTCCTCTACTCTAGATATACTTGAACTTGAAATTGAAAAGAACAAAAAGCTTGCTGCAATTGACATTGGAAACTTAAAAGATGCTTATTGTTCTACAATTGATTTGCATTGTTCTAGATGTCATGATCTTGAAAAGAAACTAAAAGCTGCTATGAATGAAATTTCAATATTGAATAATGCTTTACGTTGTCATGAAGTTAAATATTGTTCCAATTGCAAATTAAAAGTAAAAACTTCATGTGAAAATTGCCTTGATCTGTCCAATAAACTTGATAACATGCATATGACGTTACATCGGTTTTGTAATGGGAATAAGAACCTAAACTTGCTGATGAATTCTTCCAAGTCTTGCAATGATAAAACTGGTTTAGGTTTTGATTCTCATGCTCATGCTAAGGCACATCCACCTAAAATTGTAAAGTCATTAGGAAGTGGTTTGATTCAAACAGTTCCTAAACAAAAAGAAGTGGTTTTCAAATCTGCAGGAGTGTTGTCTCATTCGGTTTCAAATAAAAATATTGCTTGCTCATCTAGACATGAACACAAAGTTAAATTTCATTGTACCTACTGTGGTAGAGATGGTCATGTCATAGATTTTTGTTATAGACTAGATAAACAACAGAAAAGGGAAAGGATGATTGATAGATCTCATAACTTTCATGCAAAATTTGCTGCACATATTAAACCAAATGCCAAGAACATGCAACCTGCTGTTATGAGTCAAAAATATTCAAAGTTTACCTCCGGACCTTCTGTTTTTGCCTCTGGAGCTACTGATTTTTGTGCTACACAAGTAACACCTTATAGGTCAGTAGTTTAGATTAAAAAACCTCAAACTTTGACTCATAAACCTGTTGTTTTATCTCAGCTTTCGCGTGTTTTTCCTCTGCACATCGTGTGACTCAGTACTCGATTCCTAAATGCCTTTTGACTAACCCCAGTATTGAGTCATCGACGTATTGTGCTTCTATGTAGGTTATATGCTTGAGGAAGGAGAACATTTGGATTGTGGATTCAGGTTGCTCACGCCACATGACCGGTAACAAAGAATGGTTCCCCTCACCCTCTTTTGTGTCACGAGTAGAGAATGTTACTTTTGCCGATAATTCTTCAACTCCTACAATTGCTAAGGGTTCGGTTAGAGTAAATGATCACTACACTTTGAAGGATGTGGCACTTGTTAAAAATTTGAAATACAACTTGCTTTCTGTTTCACAATTGCTAGATAAAAATCTGGAAATTATTTTTTCTAAAAATTGCTGCAAAGATGTAAATTCAAACGATGAGCTTATTTTTAACATGTCACGATTTGGAAGAGTTTTTAAAGCTATTTTTGATATGTCTTCCTCTAAGCATAGGTGTCTAGTTGCTAATGATTCCAAAGATTTATATTTTTGGCATCGTAGACTTGGTCACGTAGGCTTTGATCATCTCACGCGTGTTAGTGCTCTTGATCGCATACGTGGGCTGCCTAAGCTTAAAGGGGGCAAAGAAATTGTGTGCTCTTCTTGTAGACATGCTAAGATGGTTGCAAGTTCACATACTCCTCTCACAATGATCATGACAACTGAACCAGGTCAACTTTTGCACCTTGACACCGTAGGACCTTCACGTGTTCAATCCTTCAGAGGTAAATGGTATGTTCTTGTGATTGTTGATGATTATTCTAGATACTCTTGGGATTACTTTATGGCATCTAAGAATGAAGCTTTTTGTCACTTTAGAACTTTATTTCTTAGATTATCAATTGATCACCCAGGATCTTTAAAAGCAATTAGAAGTGATAACGGAACTGAATTTAGAAATCAATCTTTTGATCACTTTTGTTCTGAAAATGGAATAGATCATCAATTTTCTTCACCATATGTACCTCAACAAAACGGTGTTGTAGAAAGAAAGAACATAACCTTAGTTGAGATGGCTAGGACTATGCTTGATGAATATCAACCTCCTAAAAAATTTTGGGCTAATGCGATTGCAATCACTTGTTATGTCTCAAATAGTGTTTTCTTGCACGCTAAGCTAGGTAAAACACCATATGAGCTCCGGTTTGGACATAGGCCTAGTGTTACGCACTTTTGGGTCTTTGGTTGCAAATGCTTTGTTAAGAAACATGGTAATCTTGATAAATTTGAACCTAGATCCATTGATGACATGTTTCTGATTATCCATCTCATACTAGAGGCTACCGTGTGCTTTTACTTGACACTAACAAAATTGTGGAGACTTGTGAAGTGTCTTTTGATGAATCTAGCCCAGGTACTAGCTCAAACACTGCAGGTCCAGATCCATATCCGCAGGGGGAGAGCATTTTCGTTGAAGATGAGGAAGAATTGGAGCTGCTGCCTGAAAATTCAGCAGCTAAAGACTTTGGTTCAGCTCCGGATGTTAATTCTCAACCAGCACCGAAAACCATCAATGTTGATTCAAATCGTCCTCAAGTGACAAGCTCATGCATTTGTTGTGAACATGAAGAAGAAGAAGCTTGTGAGACATCTGTTCCCCTACAGTGTTACAAAGATCATCGCCCGCAACAGATTATTGGAAGCTTGCACGAACGAGTTACATGGTCCAGGTTTTGCGATCCAAACTCTCATGCTCATTCTACTTTTGTTGCTTCTTTTGAACCCTAAGATACATCACACGCACTCACTAATGAATCTTGGATTATTGCCATGCAAGAAGAGTTAGAAAATTTTGAAAGAAATAATGTTTGGAAACCTGTACCTCCTCCATAAGGTCACACTTTAATTGGAACTAAATGGGTGTTTAATAACAAACAAAGTGAGGATGGGATTGTGGTTAGGAATAAGGCAAGGTTGGTTGCTCAAGGTTTCACTCAAGTTGAAGGTCTAGATTTTGATGAAACTTTTGCTCCTGTTGCTAGATTAGAAGCCATAAGAATTTTGTTAGCTTTTGCTGCATCTAAAGGTTTTAAGCTATATCAAATGGATGTTAAAAATGCTTTTCTCAATGGCTACATAGATGAGGAGGTTTATGTCAAACAACCACCGGGTTTTGAAAATTTAGATTTTCCTAATCATGTTTACAAACTGTCCAAAGCCTTGTACGGTCTCAAACAAGCCCCTAGAGAATGGTATGATAGGTTAAAAACATTCTTACTTGAAAAGGGGTTTACCATGGGCAAGGTTGATAAAACTCTTTTTGTGCTTAAGCATGGCAATGACTCATTATTCGTTCAAGTGTATGTGGATGATATTATCTTTGGTTGTGCTTCTCATCATCTTGTGTCCAAGTTTTCAGCTACGATGAGTTCATAATTTGAGATGAGTATGATGGGAGAACTCACATACTTTTTGGGGCTGCAAATCAAGCAAACCAAGGAGGGTACCTTTGTGCATCAAACGAAGTATACAAAAGACATCCTACGACGCTTCAACATGGACAAAAGCAAGCCTCTTCAGACACCAATGGGAACAACAACAACACTTGAACTTGATGAAGATGGTGAATCCATGGATCAAAAAGAATATAGAAGCATGATCAGATCACTTTTGTACCTCACGACATCAAGACCAGACATACAATTTAGCGTATGTCTTTGTGCACGGTTTCAATCTTTCCCACGTGCTTCACATTGTAAAGCCATCAAAAGGATTCTCAGGTACTTACATGGAACTCAAGAATTTGGCATTTTTCTTCCTTCTTTCTCAACCTATACTTTGAAAGCTTTTTTCGATGCTGATTTTGAAGGTTGTAGGATTGATAGAAAAAGTACTTCCAGTGCTTGTCATTTTCTTGGTAATTCACTTGTTGCTTGGTCCTCTAGAAAACAAAATTTTGTTGCACAATCCACAGACGAATCTGAATATGTAGCTACTGCTAGTGCTTGCTCACAAATTCTTTGGATTGTTCAAACACTTAAGGACTATAGGGTTCATCTAGATAGTGTTCCACTGTTTTGTGATAACACTAGTGTCATTTGCATTGCTAAAAACCCTGTGCAACATTCTACAACTAAGCACATTGACATTAGGTATCACTTTCTCCGTGATAATGTTGAAAAAGGAAACATTGTGCTTCACCATGTAGATACCGAACAACAATTGGTTGAATTTTCTCGTTTTTTGTAGATACCCTTTGGATTTCACTCGTTTTTGTCTCATTGGTAGTGAAATAGGGGTTATGCATCCTCATGGCTTACATTGAGGCGGAGTTTTCAAACTTGAGAAGTCTATGTGTGAATCTGAAATTAAAATAATATGAGCATAGTATTTCATACATATATGACTTTGTGATTCCTTTTACATACTGAAAGTTCTTACTACATTACTCGTGTTATAGATTTTGTAGTTTTTGCCATGTCTAGTAATTGGAATAATCACTTACACTAAATCTGGTCATGGTCGAACTTTCTTGCTCTTTTGAACTTGTTGCGTGCTCACAAGTGCTTTTAATCATGAAGAATTAATCAAGCAATCAACTCACATGTTGAGTTTTTGTGAACAAATATAAGTTGAGAAAAGATCAAGAGAATATGCATGCATCGCACTTCTTCTTTTGAGATGGCTTATCATTGCACTTAGATATGAACTTGGAAGAAGTTGTGTATGACTAAAACCATGTCCTTAAGCTTCTGATTTTCAAATGACATAGGCTTGGCTTGGTTGGTTAGAATAAGGCAGATGCTCATATAATCTCTTGCAAATATCATATGATCTAAATTTGTGCTTTGAAAAATAATAAAATGCAGCAACAAGTGTCATGCTTTCAGGTATTGAAATAGTTAAATTTGTGAGATCATGACTTGCTTAAATTGAAAATTACATTTGATCTCTAGCATGGCTTACACTACTCTATGTATCTCATTGTTGTGATAGTGTAAGTTACTTGATAGTATGACTTGGATGAGCTTTGTTTTATATGTATATGTTATAACATGCTCATAACAATTAAAATTTCTCTTTTGAATCTTGTTGAATAAATTGTCAAAGGGGGAGACATAATATGGTGAATTATGCAAGGGGGAGAAATATGTATAGGGGGTGGGGAATTTGTTTTTATCTCATTTGATTTTCGAAAAATGGGAGAAATTGTTCTCAAAACTTTTCATGCCAATGTTCGGATTTTAAATGGTGTTGCCAATGCATTCATCAAGGGGGAGATTGTGAGACCTATGCGTGCTGAATGGATTGGCTTTGAAAATAAAAGTTTTGAATGCTGCCATAACATCTTTTTAGCAAGGTCCGACTCTAGCTCCGAGCTTCTGCAAGGTCCGACAATAGGTCTGACTTTCTTTGTCTAGATCCGACATGTCTTTGGGTAGCTACGGTGAGCTTTGTCTTTAGCTCCAGCATGTCTTTGATATCTCCGGCATGTCTTTGTTGGCCTTTGATATGTTTTGCTAGGTCCGACTTATGTTGGTTAGCTCCGACTTTTGGGATGACTAGTTCCAACTAGTTTTGGTTAGCTCCAGCACTAAGCTCCGGCACTAGGTCTCACTAGCTTTGGTAACCTCCGGTGCTAGGTTGTACTAGCTTTGGTAAGCTCCGGCGCTAGGTTATACAAGCTTTGGTAAGCTCCAGCTCAAGCTCCGGTTAGCTTTGGCTAGGTTCGGAGCTTGATCGCAATGTTCCTTCTTTTATCTTGCAATGTTTCAAACTTGCTTTATATTCTTAGAAAGATTGCCTAGTATTCATTTGCTAAGTTTTTGGTGTGTTTTGGTTGATATGGCTGATATCGTTTTGGTATGCTTTGCAACATGCTTATGTGAGGTGCTCACGTAAGGTGTTGTGTTCAGAACTGACTTTAGTCAAGTCGCGGACTTGGGCTCGTACCGATTGGTTGTTTATTCATGTGCAGGTGTTGCTCTAGTTCAAGACATGGCTGGTGACGGGATCCATTGGACTAATCTTAGGGAGAAGATGAGGTTCAGCAACCAAGTTCGGGAGGAATTGTGGTTCAGTTGATCGGAAGGTTGCGCAACATGTTTGAATCAAGAACAATGCATATGAATGTATCGTGGACGTCATTGGAAGATGTTTGCACGTGTGCAAGGAGTGCATGGATGTGGCTGCATGGTTCCGAGGCGTGATGAAGAGATGTGGACGTAAAAATTGATCGAAAAGGTCCAACGAACTAGGTTATGGACTTAGGCTGCGGCTGAGTCGGGTTTGACTCAAATATGGAATGTTTTGAGTTGGTTATGATAGGATTTCGTGTGGGTCACGAATTTGAGTTGTTTTAGGAATGTGGGATACATTCCTAAGGTGTTTGGAAGTCTTAAGATTGCTTCTATCTGCGTATAGAAGAGTCCTAAGCAGTTATAGAAAGTTTCGATTCATGATTTGAGTAGGATTAGAGTCTTAGTTGAGATTTGGTTGGCCTAAGTGCTGGTTATATAAGCAAGGGAGGCCAGAGCTCATGGTGAACGACTTTGGGTCTGTTCCTCTTGGGTTCTATTGAATAAAATTCGTAGTTTGAAGGAACTTTTGTACCTTGTTCGTCCGTCTTGATTCAGACAAGTTTTACTCATCGAGTTTCTGGACAGCACTACCTTTTGTCGGTGGTTTTATCATAACTCGAGTTTTACAGATCCAATTGACGTGGTTCTTTTTGGGTTGTCTTCACAACTTCCTTATCTATCATCTGTCAAACTTTCACTGTCATTGGATCTGTGGTTTCTGATCTACATGAGTTTCTTTGCAGCGTTCCAGAACTGTTTTTCTCAGGTAGGACAGATTGACCTTTGTTCGATCGTTCGATCATAACTTGAGTTTCTCTCAACGGATTTGAGTGATTCTTCTTGTGTTTTATTCGTGACTTAATTCTCTATGATATATATCACTTTTTCACAGTGAAACACATTTATATTATTCTCACACACGATTTCTTTAACAGATAATTTTTCTACCGAAGGGGTTGGGATTTAATTGTTTCCGCTGTGTAAGATTTTTTAAATCTACCATTCACGCCCCTGGTAGCTTTTCACGTGCTATTCGATCCTACAGGCACACATATGCATTACGCTTGGTTCATTTTTGGAACCGAGTGTCACAAAATTACATGCTGCGCCTCGACTTCAAGGCAACCAACAACATGGCGGAGTATGAAGCCCTCATCTTCGGCTCAAGGTTGCGCTAAATCTCGGTGTCCGCCAGCTGTTGGCCAAGGGAGACTCCCAGTTGATCATCACGCAGGTCAGGAGTGAGTGCTACTGGCAACGACCCTCAGCTAGCAGCCTACCTCCTGCACATGGAGATGTTGGAGAAGGACTTTGAAGCCTTGGAGTTGTGCCATGTACCGCGCGCTGATACACCATCGTCGACGACCTATCAACAAAGGCCTCCTCAGGGGCCCCAGTACCTGAGGGAGTATTCAAAAGGAAGTTGCTGCGACCTATCGTCAGGCCCGCTGTGCTTGGTGAAGGGGGTGAACCCAGCACATCGAAGCTCGCAGTCCCAGCGGCCCTGCAACCATGGTGCCCTCCAAGAATCGTATGCGTCACTGGGGGCTCCATGCAACCTGGCGTCCAAGATCCAGATGCTCAGACGGATCCTGATACATGGATCGCGGAGATTCGAGACTACCTGAAGGACAATATCATTCTCGAAGAACATGTATCTACTGAACGAATCGTTAGGGTGGCTAGAACATATGCGTTGGTAGAGGGGGATCTCTACTGGCGTGGTGCCAACAACATTCTATTGCACTGCGTAACCCGGTAGGAAGGCTGCGACTTGCTCACAAAGATCCATGAAGGCGAGCGTGGGAACCATGAGGCTTTCCTGCACGCTAGTCGGTAAGGCCTTCCGGCATGGCTTTTACTAGTCGACAGCTCTCCTGGATGCTGTCAAGCTGGTCAAGAGATGCAAGGCGTGGTAGTTCCACGTCAAGCAGATCAACACACTAGCACAGACGCTGTAGATGATCCCGCCCTCATGGTTTTCCCCGTATGGCCATCCATATTCTGGGCCCTTCCCCAGGGCCATCGGAGGGTACTGGTTCCTCTACGTCGCCATAGACAAGTTCACCAAGTGGCCGGAAGAGCTCCAGTGGTCACCATCAACAAGGACTCCATAGTCAAATTCATAAAGTCAATCGTCTATAGGTTTGGGGTCCCGAGCAGGATTATCATCGACAATGTGACCCAGTTCACCAGTGGAGCCTTCCAAGAATACTGTGAAAACCTTTACATCCAAGTTTTCTATGCATCCGTTGCTCATCCAAAGAGCAACAGTTAAGTCGAGAGGGCCAGTGCTGAGATCCTTAGGGGCCTCAAGATGTGAACTTACACAAACTTGGGGAATTGGGGTGCCAAATGGGTTGACGAACTTCCGTGCGTGCTGTGGGCTAGCCAAACATCACCCAGTCGAGGTACACGGGAAACACCTTCTTCTTAGTGTACGGGGACGAGGCCGTCCTCTCTCCAGAGATCGCCATGGGCTTCCCATGTGTTAGAGCATTTGCCGAAGCCGAGCAGGACTAGCTCCAGCGCGAGGATACAATGAGGGAAGATGGCATGCAGCTCTTCAGAACACATGGTACCGGCAGGCGCTCTGGCGCTACCAGGAACGGTTCATGTGGAGCAGAGAGTTGCGGGTGGGTGACTTGGTGTTGCAGTGCATAATTTCTCATGAAGGTCGAACAAACTCCACTCTAACTGGGAAGGTCCCTTCTGAGTGACACAAGTATGCTACCTCGGGTGTGTCCGCCTAGCTACGGAGGAAGGAAAGCCCCTCTCCAACCCTTGGAACATAGAGCATCTCTATAAGTTTTACCCTTAGCATAGTGGTAGGACAGTGTAAAGGTTTCATAGCATTCTGGAGGATTCCTCAGAACAGCTGAGCTCCGAGGGGTCTGGTCCAGAGTGTACAGCTTGCTTAGCCTGCTCCCGCACCCTAAGCCTGGTCACTCTGCCTCCCTTGTCATCCGGAGCAGGCCGCGACCTTCTTGTAAAGCCTACCTCCTCCTATGAATACCAAGTTGAAATCATCATTTTCTTGCCCTGTGCTCTCTCTTATTCATTTAATTACTCACTAATTTTATGATCATCAAACCATGCTCGTTCTCGCATATTGTTCATCAAATGCTCGGTCATTGTCTCTCTGTCTTGCCCCTAGTGAAATTATGCAATCCTGCTATAGGCGGGTCCACTTGAGGTACCTGCAATGTGCCTAGGGTCTCTCAGCCGCCCCCTTGATTGGGGTTCTGTGGTGTCAGATGCCCCCCCCCCCCCCATGAAAGGCCTACGCCGACCAGGAGGTCCAGTGTGTGTAGCCTGCTCAGCCTGGTTCCGTACATTGAGCGTGCACACCCTGCCTCCCAGCACTACGGCTAAGTGCTGGGAGTCAGAGGCTCACACCCTGTGTGAGACGAGGGCTGAGCCTTGGATGCTAATGAACTGAATTACACAAGCCCTGCACAACAGCCTAGGACCATAAGACGTAACAACACTAAAGAGCAGGGAGAGGTGACTGTCAAGCAAAATTACTCCTCTATCGTGTGTACAGATCATACAGAGGAATGTTCTGCACGTTGAGGGTAGGTGCCGTCGGACCCCCAACTCCAACACCTCCTAGGGGGCCTGCCATCAACGTTCTTCATAATGACAATGAGCGCCACCACGTGAGTGCATTCTCTCATTCTCCTCTTGTGGTTAATAAGGTTTCTTTGGTCTCCAATTTTTCAGGGGGCGCGTCGTCGATTTTCTCGGTGCCTTCATAGTAGCTGGGCGCAGGCGGGATGAGCAGCCGTGCTGCTGCACACCTTTCAAGTAATAGCAGTTGTTGTCAAGGGACTCCTTTGTTGATGGGTGTTATATACCAATTTCACCCATCAATATAAGTCTATTATGCGAATGAAATACCATTTCTTGCACACATCACCTTTCTATTTAACCTATTTTCACTTGTCCTTGGAAAAAGAGTGCATGCAGGCATTTTATGCAGGATATAAGATAAAAGAGGGGGAGAAATCCTATAAAATATCATCCTAGCAGATAAAGAGCCGACATGTGGCACCACATGGATCAAATGCCCCACAAATAGAAGTAACCGAGGCCATTCGACGGTGTATCACCTATATCAATAAAAGGGACCCACCTGTTAGTGACCTAGAGAAAACACAGCCCCAAAAGAGCCCTGACCAGGTCGGCTGACCCCCCCCCCCCTAGTCGGCCAACTAGGTCTTTGCGCCAAACTCAGTCAATCGACATGTGTTGGCTCCCCCCGGATTCTTGAAGATGATGATGACTGATTCACGCGCAATTGGTGGAGAGACTGCACCTATAAATAGGACCCCCTACCCTCACTTCACACACACCACTTGAGTATTTATTCTATTGTATCCACTATTCTCCTTAGGTTTATAGGACGTTAGGCTGTAGAGAGGAGAGTCTCTAGTCCTTAGTCCAAGTTAGGAAGTAGCGGGAGGAGTCTCTCTCTTCTCAATTCCAATTTGGGAAATGTATGGCTCTCATATTCCTTTTTGTATTTGTGACTTTGTTCTTATTAAAGATGTTATCTTTAGTCTTCTTTCATTCATATACTTGGATGAAGCGCTTCTTGTTTGATTGTGGATTCCATGTATGTGGCAGGAGTAGTCTTAATGATCATGCCTCAATGTCATTATATTATCATCATAAACACTATAAACCCCACTAGTCTAATTAGTTATAACATGACCATGTTACTATGAATAACGTATGCTATGTTCCAACATTGGTTCAATGATGTTTAGGTTAGTCATTGCCTTAGGATGTCTTGTGCCATGTCTCCTAAGATATTTACATAATATGCTAGCATGATGCTAGGATAGTTGAGTAGCGTTGGATGTCTCGTAGACCCACGGATTGAAGAGGTAGGCAGTAGGTGGTGACAACCCTATCTGTACTTGTAATCCTCCATGTTTGGCTATGCCATAGGCTCTTTGTGGGAGTCGTCCTAGTATTGCTACGGGTAAAGTCATGCCCGATGTGTTGAACAACTTAGCATAAGAATTCACCATTGACATGTTCATTTGAATCTAATTTAGGATTTGCATATGTATACTAGAAGCATTGTAGGAGTAACTCCCTAACTCTTGGCCGAATCCCTCTTTGACCCATATATCTCTCTTAGAATTGGATGCTCTTAGCTGCGTCACACTACCTCCACATATCTATTACCCATCCTCACTAGAACCCTACCTAGAACAATCTACCCTATTCATTTGATGACTACTTTACTTCCACTTAGCATTCCTTTGGGAAAATATAGATGACACCCTTTGGGAATACTCTTTATGAAGAAATGCTACTTTGATAATTTCCGTGCGATTGGGGATTTTTATTTGTGACGTAAGAAACGTCAACAAGCATTTCTGGCGCCGTTGCCAGGAAAGGCAGCTGAAGTATTGCATGATTGAGAGAATTGGATAGGAACTAGGTAGGTTTTAGTAGGATAACCTTTTTTTGTTTTTGCATTTAATGTTAAAACGGGGTAGTGTATGTCTGGTTTCCGCTTGTCGGAAAACTTTGTTGAAGACCCCAAATCCCTTCTGAGAGATCGACCTCGTGTCGTTACTCCACAGAAGCATTGTGCAGCAAAGCAAGCCAGCGCAACTACACCAACAACCGAAACGCAAATGGCCCAGAAGACCCTTCTTGAGTTTTCGGCTCCCTCTGCTAACAATGTGCACGTTAGGCCCACTATTAACACGAGAGATGTGAACTTTCAAATCAAGAATGGCCTAATCACTATGGTGCAAGCCAACCCATTTTGTGGGAAGGCTAACGAGGATCCAAGTGCTAACCTGCAACTGTTCCTTGAGATCTGCAACACTTTTAAGATCAAGGATGCATCTTGTGATGCCGTTTGTCTTAAGCTATTTATATTCTCCCTTCTTCGGAGGGCGAAGCAGTGGTTCTACATGAACCGAAGTGCTGTAGACACTTGGGAGAAGTGTTCTATGACCTTCCTCTCCAAGTTCTTACTGTTGGGCAAGACTAATGCCCTACGTGGTAGAATTTCCAGCTTCCAGCAAGATGCCAAGGAGTCTATTCCCAAGGGTTGGGAAAGGCTTTAGGAGTACATCCTGTCCTGTCCCAACCATGGGATGGATGACTGGTTGATTATACAAAACTTCTACAACAGGTTGATCCCTTCCGCTCATGACCATGTTGATGCCGCTGCTGGAGGTGCCTTCTTCTCATTCATGGTGCCCAAAGCCAAAGACTTAATTGAGAAGATGGTGTCAAACATGGGTTGGAGCGACAAGCGGCTCCATACCTGTCAGTGAGGCATGCACACCTTGAAAGAGGTGGACATGATCGCTGCCCAACTTGGACCTCCGCATGAAGAAGATTGATGGACAAGCCGGTGGTGACGTATGTGGCAATGCCTATGCCCCAGACTCTCACATCACATGTGAAGTATGTGGCAACATGGGGCATATTGGCAATGACTGCCCAAAAACCCATGAGGATGCCCTATACGTAGCCAACAATAGGAACAACAATGGCTATCATCTAGGAGGTCAAGGGTGGGGCCAACCACGCCCATTCTTTTAAGGAGGGTACAACAATGATGGCATCAATGGATATCAACCTGACTTGAGATAGCTTACCATTATCCAACATATGCATTATCCAAGAAGCTTTCAGCTAATGACAAGACCATAGAAAGCATTAATGCCAAGATTGAAGGAGTATCCTCGGCCTTCAAGAATCAACTGAGCTTCAACAAGATGCTGTAAACTCAGTTAGATCAACTTGCAGCTGCTGTTCCACCAGTGGAGAATGGCAAGATGCCAGGACAGCCTGAACCTCCCGTGGAAAATGTCAACATGCTTTCTCTACGGGAGGCAACTGGCTTAAGGACCCTGGATACCCCATCATATCTTGCTCAATTGGGGCTCACTACTTTGACAAGGCACTTTGTGACCTTGGAGCAAGTGTGAGTGTGATGCCCAAGGTGGTCTTCGACCAGCTTAACTTTACGGAGCTTACTCCAACACAAATATAGCTCCAATTGGTTGACTCTTCAGTCCATTATCCAGCAGGTATTGCTGAAGACGTTCTTGTGAAAATACGGAATTGCTTCATACCCATGGATTTCGTGGTGCTCGACATGGAGGACAAGAAGGATACACTGCTCATTCTTGGGTGACAATTTCTTAACAGCACGAAGGCTCGCATAGATGTGGGAGCTGGAGAAATCCACTTCCATATCACTGGCAAGGAGGAGAAGTTTAACTTTCACCCAAAGTTGGAGCAATTCTCCATGATTTGTATCAAATATGGGCCAAATGTTAAACACATTCAAGAGGTCGAAGTCACACCTCCAAAGGTGGACGTGCTCATTGCATTCAAGAGGGAATTGATCTATGCGGAGAACCCATCTTATAGTCCACGTCGATACCCCAAGAAGACAGAGAAGTTCGGGCCTTCCCAAAGGCCCAAGTCCATCAAGCTGCCAAAGAAGGAATGGTGGAAGAAGCAAGACAAGCCGTCCAAGCCCATCCCTCCAGGCCCGGATGTCAAGAAATAAAGAAGGAGGAATGTCCATCTCATCAGATTGTGGTGAGACCTAGCCAATAGGATAAATTGGTAGTTATCTTTTCTTTAATTTTTTATTTTTCTCTTCATTTGTTTTTCCCCACTTAGTTTGATTTTCCCCATTGCATATTTGAGTTTTTCGCAAGTTGAGAATCTCATATTCTCAACTATTATTTTCTTTCTTTAATTTTCAAAAAAATTGCTTGGTTTTGAAAAAAAGGGTTTTTATTTGGAAAACAATTTTTCTGAGCTGCAAATGTGGCATTTCAACAACATGCTAATTTTATAGCTGTTGGGGAGCCACCTACCAAAAGGGGAAATAGGGGGGCCCACTTTTCAGTTCGGCCGACACCCCTGTTCAGCCGCCTAGGGGAAGGGCCATTTTGGCTCTGTGTCCTCCAACGGCTACATTTGATTCCATTGTGACCGTTGGGGAGTGTACACTATGCATGGCGGTTGTGAGGGGCACTCCTCTTCACATTTCACCTCATTTCACACGTCCCCAAAGTCACTCTTTGCTCACATTGTTTTTCTTGCTCTTCATTGAAGCACTCTTGCTCAAATCTAACCAAAAAAGATTTTCTTTTGTTTGCATTTGCAATTTGCTCTCAAGTTCTTCAAGGGAAAATTCGTTCGGGGTTTTGCCTTCACTAACATCACCTCTTTCGAGTTTTTTCTTTGTTGTGTTCTTGCTTGTTGTGGCCATGAAAGGAATGGAGATGTTTTTTGGGAAGAGGAAGGAGGTTGCAAGCTCAAGCCAAGGTGGAGACTCAAGTGCACGCTCCTCTTCCTTTGCTACACCAAGTTCACAGAGGAGGAGTTTATGTGAGGACACTCCCATGGGTGAGAGGAGCAACCCGCATCAACTTCTACACGACAACAACCTCGACATACAAAGTGATGTTGAAGATCAAGCTAGCAAGCTCCTCCAAGATCGTGAGTTTTCTCATACGAAAGCTTATGATCCGGATTTGATCTCCAAAATAGGTATGGATTCCGAATTCTTTTCCGCTTGGTATGCACTAGGATAGGACAATTTTGCTCACATAGAGGAGAGAGGTTCACACCTCTCTTCATACAATTCCTTTGCACCCTCAAAATAGGATTTGATGGAATTTCTTTTAGATTATTTCAAAAAGAATACAACATCCTATGGAGAGAATTAAGTGAAATCCTAGGATTCCATAAACGTTGTTTGCTAGATTTAGACACTTTGCCTAAGTTTAACAAGCAATGTTTTTGGCATGAATTGACTAGTGAGGTCAGATGTATTGCTCCTTGGAATAGCCACTTGCACAATCCTACTTTACACTTCATGCATAGATGGGTGGCTATGAATATGTTCCTTAGAGTAGATGTTAGAATAGTGCATGATGATGAGTTGAAATTTTTATTTACCATGATTAAAAAGATAAAAGTTGCTCCAGTTATTGCCATGATGACACAATGGTTAGATTATATTTCTAGTACAGGGCCAATTGAATTCACTTCATTGATTACACGTATTGCTACTAGGGTAGGAGCACTAGAATATACTTCATTTGAATATATTGAAAGTGAATGAGAATTAATTAATGAAGATTATCTAGTGCAAGGACATACCCTTAAGCATGATCAAGATGACTCTTTGGTATTTATTGTCCCAGTTTTGTCAATGAAATTCGGTTACCTAACTTGGATTATCATTTGTACAAATGCCGAAGGCTAACCATTGATCTTCTTCCCATCGAGGAAGCCCAAAGAATTAATGTCTCTAGCAGGGTAACTAGAAGTCGTACAAGGAGAGCATCCATGCCTCCGACAACCTCCAAGGTCCATGAGTACGAAGAGGAAGAGAACCCAACGGGTGATGCACCCGAATGGACTCAACCTCCATCGTATGAGACTGAAGGTCAGTCTTGGCATCGATGGCCAGGTGCCGCGTGGGAGCCACTCCTATCCACATCAAGCTCGAGCAGTCTGCCTCCAATGTCCATGAGAAGATGTTGTCCCTCTTCGGCTAGAAGTCATCATTACTATAGCCAAGAAATGACGGATCTCACTGGACGTATGGAAGACCTTGAAGTGAGAACGGGTGACATCTACAACACTCTCCAAGAGCATGTCCATGGTACCCAAGATTGGCAACAACACATGGATGCTCAATTCACCAACTTCAACTCCACGCTACAACAACAACAAGCCAATCTCACAGCATACTTCCATCATCAAGGGTTCAACCCTCATAACGGAGATGATTCAAGAACAAGCTTGGGGATGGATCCCCACTCGGGGTAAATTGTATCACACCCCATGCATATTTACTTTCCATTCATCCACCATTCACCTTGCATATAAAAAAGTTGAGTAGATTTGCTTTCAAATAAAATAAAGGATGTGCGGTAAGAATGGTTTAGAATCCACATATATGAAATGATGAATAGTTGCTCTGTTTTAATTTTTCTTAAGTCTCTAGTTTACAACTTACTACTCTCCAAAATATTGCTTTCATTGGCTAAAAATTACTTTTTCCTTGATTTAGAAATTGTGGGTACCAAAAGCTTATCCAATTCTATGTTGTTGTGAGATATGATATAGTGATTGGGCTGCTTTTTCTAGTTTGAAAGTGAAACTTAGATTTCTAGAGAAATTCTAAAAAGATTTAAGTTACTCTCATTTGATTGGAAGTACCTACCAAAGCCATATGATATTTTTACAATGATAGACCTTATGCTTATGCTATTCGTCTTCACATTGAACCTAGTCAAACTAGTATAGACCTATGTGAGAATTCATTCATTTCTTTTTGAATTCAAGACTTCACTTGCACATGCTATACTTCCACACTAGAAGTAAGCAAAATTTCATCATACCATCATTCTGCAATAAAGAGAGAAACTCCATACCTTTCATGCTTAGTACTCTCTCCAAGTTTATTGCATAAAAAAGGAGTCGAAGACATGGCTACAAGAAAAATAAAAAGAACTTGCATGCTTACATCATAAGCATGAGAAAAAAAAAGTGAAAGAAAAAGAAAAGTAGCCATGTTTCATCCCTCGAAAATAATATAGTCTACATAAAGAGGAGCCATACCAAACATCCACTTTCACCCCATCACACATGCACGAGTATTGAATCAAGTTTTGAATTGATTTCTCCTAAGGCTCGCTTTTTTGACTTAGCAATATTATGTGTTGCAAATATGCCTACTAAATTCCCTACCAAGCTGTACATACAATCCTTATTTAGTGGTAGGATAAGTTTAGGCAAAATGCCTTGGTGAGGAAATATTTCCACTACACACAAATGAGTGATTGAGAGAATCTATTTGAGGTACTTAAAATCTAAATTAAACTCTCCGGAATTTGAGTGAAACTTGATCTCTAGAGTACGCTTGCTCCAGTTGCTGTTCTATCTTTCAACCACCCTTGAATAGGAGAAGGCATAAGCCCGTAATGACTTGAGATGGGTGAAGTACCATGCCAAAAATTCCAATACTAGGTAGAGTATTTTGTTGTGCACATGGTACTTTGAAAAATAGAACATTGTACCAACTCCTAATCATAAACCAAAAGTCTTGACTTTGCTCTGGACGAGCAAAGGATAAGCTTGGTGGAGTTTGTGGACAACTGTTATATAACAATTTGACCTGTAAATATAACTCAATTATGTGAAGGAAATACCATTTTTTCACACATCACCTTTCTATTTAACCTATTGTGACACCCGGTTCCGAAAATGAACCAAGTGAACACATATGTGTGCCCAGGACGTTCAACACACATACACGAGTGCATTCACAAAAGAGTATACAGAAAATTACCACAGAACAAGTTTAATTAACCACTTTTCATACAAAATTCATATTATCCTCGAATACAAGCACTAATGAATATTAATGACAAGTTTCAACTAATGTAGCGGAATTAAACTAAATAAGCAACTAAGCAAAATGGATAGCGCAACTCCAGCACTCCACGGGCAAAGTTGACGGCAGACACGGCCTGGAACTCCGCATTATCATCATTATACTCCCAATCCTGACCTGCGACTGTTGGTAGGGATTGCAAGGGTGAGTACATGTCGTACTCATCAAGTATGGAAAGTATGACATGCAGCTGATTCAAATAATGACAATAATAAAGGCTAAGTGCTGAAAAGTACATTAAAACATTTTGGAAAGAAATATATTATATGTATCTGAAGTAAACCCATCATAATCCATACAAGTTTCATAGTATAAGTCCATATTTCATTACCATCATCCATATACCAGATCTCACAATTACATTAATCATATCAGATACCAGAATTTAATCCATAAGCAGCCATAACCATATTGTTAATCATAACCATTACCAAACCATAACCATCCCAAATTCCAATTTCCCTCTAATCATGTAGGTCACCCAGGTGCTCATAACCAGGAGCACAACTATCATGATAGTTTATTAGACTCTACAGAGTTTGTACCACTTTACCCACGTGTTTGTGATTCCATCACCTTTCGGTGACTAAGAACATCCCTTACGCCCATGACCCGTCAGTCAAATTACACACTTCCATTGGTGTGTGCCCAAGAGATCACAAATCAGCCTTTACAAAGGTATTACTAGCATATTTAGACCCCACTGAGGTTTCACCAGTGGAGATGCCTCCTACAGAGCACATCTTCAACCAAGGGCCCCCTCTTGAGCCATTCAGATCCCAGGGTAATCCCACCAATCATCAACAAACCCAATCCGACTACCCCTTCCCCAAGCATCCCTAATGGTCCAAACAGCACTAGCAAATCCCTAATTAAGCAGCTACGCCGCACCCATACTTTGCCTCGTGGTGGCACTGTAGTCCTGGCTTATTCTCGCACGAACTGATTCTTAGATCTAAAGCAAGCAACCACCATAACATCAAACCCATCCACATACCAGGCTAGCTTAGATCTCACATTACCATATCATACTAACCAGTTCATGTTAATCATAATCTCATAAATGCATAATAAAGTTAAGTGGTATAGTTGTGTTCCCATCCTAATTAATTGGGCAAAGCAAAAAGGTAAAAAGCCCATCTCGACTCTGTACCATGAATTCCGGGTGATAAGGGTGGTTATACAAAACTAGTAAACTTCCTATCATAGGATTCCCATCAAGTTGACACGAGCATGTAGTTTTCAAACAAAACATTTATTTTTCAAACATGATCAATATGCCTCAAGGACACTTGCCTTGCTCTTGGGTGTGGTTTGGGTCGAAGCCTTCAATCTCTTGGTGCTGGAGATCCTCCGCGGCACTCTCTAGCGCAAATCCTTCTAATCTGCACAATAAACATACAAGACAAGAAACACAATCAAAGAGGCACAAACGTTACTCAATATGACATGACATGCATGGTTAATGCAAATGCAAGGTGGAACTTGTTAATGAGTTGCTTTTAATGATCACTAACTAGTTCTAATAGCTTTTAACAAGTTTATACAAGTTTGGATTTGATTCGATCTAATTTAGAATTAATTCAATAGAAATCAACCAGGAAAATCGGACTAGTCCGCTAGGGACCAGACATGTCCGCACTTTGCAGAACTAGCGAACTAGGGTTTTCTAGATCAACTTTAATTTGGGGATTTGGAGTTAAATTCATGTAAGGAAAAGAGAATAGAAGGTATACCAGGTGTTTAGAACTCTAATGAATCAAAGATCTTGGAGGCAACACTCAGATCTTGACGATCTAGGGTTGATGAAGAACTGGATGGTGGATTGTTGACGAAAAACGTGAAGTTGATGGAGATCTTGATCCTTTTTCATTTTCTCCTCTTCTTCTTCTTTCTCTAGATCTCCTTCTCCCTCCTTGGTGGTGGCTAATCGCGAGCTAGGGTTTGGGTGACGTGGAAATGTGGCAAATAGATGTCAAGCCAAGGGGTGGGGTTGTTTATATAGAGGTGGAGGCTAGGGTTAGATGGATTTCGAGTTTGAGATGAGTAGGGGCCGGTTTAGAGTCCCACATGGGCTCTAAAAGAGTTAGGCACGACATCCCTAGGCCCACTTTACATAAAACCCAAGAAACAAGTCATGAAACAAAAGATCAACTCGGAGTCACAATTTATCGGACAAGTCTAAAAAGGGCCGGACTAGTCCGAAATTGGACAGAGGGAAATCGAACAAGTCCGTACTGGATATCGTACAAGTCTGAACTTATCCAGAGGGGAAAAATAGACAAGTCTGGCCAAAAGTCGGACAAGTCTGACTTTAGTCAGAGGGAAAAACAGACAAGTCCGCTGCATCAATGGACAAGTCCGGACAAGTCTAGGGACTTAGTGAAATTTTAAGTAATTGGAACACCGGACTAGTCCGCACTAGGCCGGACAAGTCTGAAAGTGTCCAGAGGGAAAAACAGACTAGTCTGCGCAAAAACGGACAAGTCTGAGTGTAGTGAGAGAGAAATCGGACTAGTTCGCACAAAATCGGACTAGTCCGCACTTCCCATAATTCTTAAGTGCAGTTTTGTTTCTAATTCATTTTTAATTTGTTCCTTTTTTATGGGGATTAATGTCAAAAATGTATTAGAATGTATGCAATGCATGATGGATGAAAATGAGGGTGTTACACCTATTTCCACTTGTCCTTTGAGAAATAGTGAATGCAGGCATTTTATGTAGGAAATGAGGTAAAAGAGGTGGAGAAAGCCTATAGAATATCATCCCATCGAATCAAGCACCGACATGTGATTCAAATGTCCTACAAACAGAAGTATCTAAGGCCATCCAATGGTGTATCACCTATATCAGTAAAGGGGACCCACATGTTAGTGACGTGGAGAAAACACAGCCCCAGCGCCCTGACCAAGTTGACCGACCCCCCCCCCCCCTAGTCGGCCGACTAGGTCTTTGCGCCAAACTCGGTCAACCGACATGTGTTGGCCCCCTGGCTTCTTGAAGATGATGATGACTGATTCACACGCAATTGATGGTGGGAACCGACTCTTCTCCACCTATAAATAGGACCCCCTACCCTCACTTCACACACACCACTTGAGTATTGATTCTATTTATCCACTATTCTCCATAGGTTTAGAGGAGGTTAGGCTGTAGGGAGGAGAGTATCTAGTCCTAATTCCAAGTTAGGAAGGAGTAGGAGGAGTCTCTCTCTTTACAATTCCAAATTGGGAAAGGTATGACTCTCATATTCCTATTTGTATTTGTAACTTTGTTCTTAATAAAGATGTTATCTTTAGTATTCTTTTATTCATATACTTGGATGAAGCGTTTCTTGTTTTATTGTGGATTCTATGTATGTGGTAGGAATAGTCTTTATGATCATGCCTAAATGTCATTATATTATAATCATAAAAATTATAAACCCCCACTATAGTCTAATAAGTTATGACATGAACATGTTAATATGAATAACTTATGCTATGTTCCAACATTGGTTCAACGATTTTTAGGTTAGTCACTGCCTTAGGATGGCTTGTGCCATGGCTCCTAAGGTATTTACTTAATATGCTAGCATGGTACTAGGATAGTTAAGTAGAATTGGATGTCTCATAGACCGACGGATTGAAGAGGCAGGCAGTAGGTGGTGACAACCCTATCTGTCCTTGTAATCCTCCACGTTCGACTATGCCACATGCTCTTGCGGGAGTTGTCCTAGTATTGCTAGGGGTAAACCCATGTCTGATGTTTTAAACAACTTAGCATAAGAATTTACCATTGACATGTTCATTAGTATCTAACTTAGTCTATGTATATGTATACTAGAAGCATTGTAGGAGTAACTCTCTAACTCTTAGCCTAATTCCTCTTGGACTCATTTACCCCACTTAGAATAGGATGCTCTTGTGTGTGTCACACTACATCCACATATCTATAACCCATCCTCTCTAGAACCCTACCTAAACCAATCTACCCTCTTTGTTTGATGACTGCTTTACTTCCACTTAGCCTTCCTTTGGGAAAATATAATTGACACCCTTTGGGGATACTCTTTAAGGGGAAATGCTACTTCGATAGTTTTCGTGCACTTGCAGATTTTTATCTGTGATGTAATAAACGTCAACTTCCTTCGACAATGACCAGGAATTGAAACACAAGCCCGACGTCTCCTAGGAGGCCTGCCGGTGTCAAAACAAGTCTAGTGCCTCCTAGGGGGGCCCATCAGCGTCAACCTTCAAGTCCCAGTGCTCTTCAGGGACCCCGCTGATGTCAACTCCCAAAGCCCGGTGCACCCCACGGGGCCCGTCCGCTTTCTCTCAAGCACCCGATGCTCCTCAGGGGGCCCACTGTATCTACCCTCAAGCTCTCACGCTCCTCGGGGGCCCACCGTCAACATCATGCAATTAAGTGGCAGGTGTGCCCAGCGAGTTGGCCACACCTGCCAGGGGGCCTCTATGGGGTTCCATAGGCAGGACGTCAAAGTTGCTACGGCATGCAACAAACAGCACACGGGTGGCTATGTCAAGTGTGCAATCGTTGGTGCCTAAAGCTAACGAGATCCGTGAAGTTCTTTTGGCCCTTACGCTGCTAAGGACCCAGGTGGACAAGTTGAAATGCACAAGACAAAGCCAAGAAACAAAACATTAATTCAATTTCATTAAAAGAATATTTACAAAGGGTCAAGACCTAGATACAAATGCACTCTTCCTGGGGCCACCGCCTCACTCACTCTTGTACTAGGACGCGACGTGCGCGACAAACTCTTCGACTTCCGCCTTCACCGCCTCCTCGCGCATCTTGAGGAGGCCCTTGGCTACTGGCTCTAGCGTCATCCCTGGGTACCAGCTCCGGAAGCACACCAACATATGGGACACCACCTACTTCGCCAACTCCCTTCCCTCGGTCTCCAGCCTCTCATCGATGACTGTGCCCACTTCACGAACTGGTTCCACCTCAACATGGGACCAAGGCCGAAAGGTTCCAACGCCACCTCAACGCGGCCTAAGAAATCCCAGAACCGCTGCACCTCAGGTGCGCGGGAAGCCTGGAGGTCCTTTACCTCCTGTCGTGCTGCCCCTTGACCTGCTAGTACGCTTTTTGAGAACTCCACCTATGTGGTGGTTAGAGTCCTCTCCCAGTCATCAAGCTCCCGTGTTTGTTGTTCCAGGGCGCCCTCCCGGAGCATGACGTTGAGTTCAAGGTCTATTCGACCTGGCGCTCCTTCTCCAGGCGCTCTTGCCCCAAATCAGCTTCCTGGCGATCGAGGCCCTCGGTGTAGGACCTCACCTCATCCCGGTCAAGCTAGAGCCTACGGGAGGCCTCCTACTCCTTCCCCCCTGCATCCTCTCTCTTGTTTGGCAATAGCGATCTCACAGCGGACAAGTTCCAACCGCATATCCTAACAAGTTGTGATGCGAGCGTCGGCAACAGCATGGGCTTCCCAGGCCTTCTCCAAAGGCCTCTGCATCCTGGCGTCGGCTCACCTTATCATGCTATGCTCCTTCACCACGAGCTTCTCCTCCCCATCGAGGCGTTCCTCCCTCGTGCGAAGGCTCTCCCGCTCCCGGTCGAGCGCAACCCGCGCTTGATGCAAGACGGAGTGGGCCACGACAATTGCCTCGGAGAGGGGGATCGGTGCGGCTGTTGCCATCGAAGGATGCCTCTCAATCACCTTGACCTCCTCGGCGTCTGCCACTGACACCAAGGAGTCTGACGATGTTCCAGTAGAAGCCCAGGAAAGGCACATCATCATCTGATGCAGGAGCATCATCACTTGACACAGGCAAGTCTCCGCCCTGCGCGGCATCGCCCTGCAACGCAGGTGTGTCATCACCAGCCACTGCCAAGTCTTCACCCCACGTGGTCACGACGATCGAGTCAGGCGCGTCGATTGGGGAAGGCGCACCCTCTCCACTTTGCATAGCCGTGTCGACCAGGGCAGATGCATCGTCACCTAGCGGTGCCTCGACCCATCCACTTCATCGGGCATGGGCATCCCCACGCTTATTCTGGCGCCAAACCAACTTTTGGAGGGCATAATTAAGGGGTAGAGGCTCACTCTTCTCCACACACAAAAAGCTTGAGTTTAGTACTGCACTCCAAAGACGTAGTGCTTTCCAAGTGCTTAGAAAATAGGGACAGGGTGAGGAAGAGGAGGAGGAGCTGACTTGTCAGGCTTCGTCCACTTAAGGATAGGGTTCGGGCTTGTCGAACCCTATTCACCCTTATACCTCAATGGTCTTTCCAACCTCAAGTGAGGTACATGGTTTCCATTTGATGTCATTTATTTAGTTCGAGCAAATTAATTATTTGAGTTACTTGTTTGTTCATTGTTGTATTCATTTAGAGGCCCTAGTCTTTGCTGGAGAGTTTAGGGAAGTAATCAATAGCATAGGCGTGGTGTCTAAGCTTGACATTACCTTTGATTATATCATAGTCCACAGGTTGTAGAGGTAGATGGTAGGTGGTGACAGTCCTATCTGTTTGTTGTAATCCTCCATGTTCTGCTATGACGTAGGCACTTGGCCAGAGTCGCCTGGCAGACCAGAGTAAGCCCATGCCCCATACAAGTAGTTATTGATCGACTTGCCTTGAGTTAGGAACTTTTGTCTAACCCTTGCCTATGACCAAGATTTGTGTCCTTGGGTGAACTAGTTAGAAGATTGCCAAACACATTCACTACAGAAAACTGGAACACTTACGTCGGCTAGAATAACTTATGTGGGTCGTCGATGTAAGTCAACTAACTTACGTCGGCCATGCCAACCGACGTTAGTCCAATTACTTACGTCGACCACGGGCCCACAACCAACGTAAGTAAAGCAGTCAACAACAATAAGCCCATATATTACATCGGCCAAAGCCCAGGCCTTCGTAAGTAAAAGGTCCGAGGGCATTTAAAGCACAATTTACATCGTCCATACCCTAAGCCGACTTAAGTTGCTCAACCGACCTACATTAGGAACTTAACCCTACCACACGCGGGTCGCGCACAGCCCATTCCATGCACGCCCAACACTCACGCCGCCGCCTTCATCGCGCTTGAGGTGCCACCTTCCTCGCGCCCGAGCCGCCTACGCCCCAGTGTCGTCGGAGCCTCTGCCCTCGCCGGCCACCCACCGCGCCTGAGCCGCCGCCTTTGTCGCGCCCTTTTCAGTCGCTGTCACTGCCGCCAGGCACAACGCTTCCTCCGCGCCCCTACCCCCCATCAGCCAACGGTCGTGGCGGGCCGGCGTCGCCCCCGTGCTATCGACCGACGGTGCATTGCTTTTTTGTCTTTTCCAATTTTCAATTAATTAGCAATTAGTTTTAATTAGATGCAATTACATTCAAAATTTGATGATTGGTTAGTTGTTTATTTACTGATTAGTTGCAATTATATTCAATTGTTTCCCCAGTGTTTGTAGAGTTATTTTAATTAGTTTCAATTAGTTGCAATTATGTTTAATTGTTTAGCAATTAGTTTCAATTAGTTGCAATTACATTCAGAATTTGATGACTAATTAGTTTATTATTTACTAATTAGTTATTTAATTCTTTTTTAGATATTTTGATTGTGTTGGTGTTTATTTATGATATGTATATAAACAAGCTTCGAGCCGGCTCGACACGGTCATTTAGTAGTCACTTATGCGTTTAGACGGGCACTGAGATGAAAAGCGACGGTGATGACGGCAAGCTCCCGCGCGTGGGCGGCGTGATACGATGGAGCATAATGTACGAAGACTGTCTTATAAATCCATTCGACTCTTAAAGACGGACCAAGATGATCATAACTTAGGATGGGTGACCCAGTTCTCTGTCTCTCTCTTGTGCTTTCCTCTCTCTCTGAAATGAATCAAAAATGAAAAATTAACGTAACATGTACAATATGCGTTACCCGTTTCGAATCGGCCCGTCTCACATGTGTTATGCATGCGTGGCGTGCCGGTTTGGAATTATGTCTTTTTTGGACAGCCTCGGATTGAGCGAGGGGGCGTGGCTTGTGACGAGACACAGTTCTGGATCTGCGCAAGATTTTGACAGCATAACCAGTTCTCTGCTGCACCATTTATGAGCATGCAGTTGGAGAATAGCGGGGTTATGCTGCTGAAATTTCGTTAGGATCCAGATCGCGCGTCTCATCGTGAGCACCCTCCACTCAATCACTATTGGGTGGGTTTAGGACCTATCCTTTCCAATAGATGTAGGGCCGTGACATTAAGCAAAGTATAAAGTAACCATAATTTCTCTGGCATTAAGCTGCAGTGTCAAACATGACTGTAGACCGCAGTTGGGTGTATACTAATTAGAAGAGCAGAACTGGTGGTCACTCAGATGAGTGGTACGCCAATATAGAAGATTTTGTAGAATGTACTTTTTCGTTGTCAAATAGCGATAAGGTGTGGTGCCCATGTACAAAATGTCAAAACGGAGACTTTTTTGGACAAAGTGGAACTTTCATTGCACTTGTGTCAAAACAATTACATGTAACATTATGAGTTGTGGAACTTCGATAGAACGACAACTTCTCAAGTTGTACAAGAAGTGGAAGCGGACAATGATGATGACACGGGGGTTGATATGATGGATGATATGCGGGAAGCTATAAAACCAAAGCTTACGGAGGATCCTCCTACAGTGGAGGTTAAAAAGTTTTTCACCTTCACAAAGTTCTGAACAACCGCTGGATGGACAGACTGAAATGACACACCTCACTTTTGTGACTAGACATAGGGCAATTAAGTCTAAGTACTTCTTTTCTAATAACTACTACAACGACCTCATCAATTTGTTCATCGATGTCATTCCACATTCCTACAAAGTGCCTAAAGATATGTATAAGTTGAAGAAATTTCTTTTCGGTCTCAGTATTAACTATGAGAAGATTGATTTGTGTCCGAACAACTGCATGCTTTTCTGGAGAGAGCATGCCAATGAGAACAAATTTTTAAAATGTGTTGAACCAAGGTTTGTCAAAGTTGTTAATAACGGTGGTGATACTGTGATGACATAAGTCGTACGTAAGCATCTTCATTACTTACCTGTGACACCTAGGTTGAAGAGGTTGTTCCTTTCAAAAAAACCACAAAACACATGATATGACACAAAGAAGGTGAACGTCAGAATAATGGAGTCATGACGCACCCATCCGACGGTGAGCCATGGAGGGCGCTGGACCGGTTTGATCCAGATTTCGATCGTGAAGCCAGAAATGTTCGCATCGGGTTGGCAATAGGTGAATTCTCGCTGTTCAGCACAAACGCCACACTGTACTCCTATTGGCTTGTCTTTGTCATTCAGTACAACCTACCATCGGCTTTTTGCATGAAATATTAGTTGATCTTGCTTAGCCTCATTGTACCTGGGTCGGATTATCCTGGGTCACGTCTTAAAGTGATGTTGAAACCATTGATCGAAAAATTGAAAATGCTGCGGACAGGAGTCCAAGAGTACGACTGTTACAAGAAGCAAAAGTTTAACCTTTGAGCTGCTTATTTGTGGTCTGTCCATGATTTTCCAGCATACGACATGTTTTCTGGATTGAGCACTCACGGTCGTTTGACATGTCCGATATGTTCTTCGGAAATCGATTGCTTTCGACTTACTCATGGAGGCAAGATATCTTACTTCGATTGTCACAGACGTTGGCTGCCTCTGAATCACGTGTTTAGGCAACAGAGTAATGTCTTTAGAAAGGACACTGTTGTCACTAAAGGACCACCAAAATGTCTTAACGGGTCAGATATATCTAATATGTTGGACAAATTGGTGACAGATGAAGGTTGTCCTGGATATTTCATAGGTTACGGAGATGAACACAATTGGACCCACATATGTGGACTTTGGGAGCTACAATATGTGAAGTCGTTGATTCTAAGGCATAACATTGATGTCATGCATTGTGACACCCAATTTTGAAAATGAACCAAGTGTGAAGCATATGTGTGCCCATGATGTTCAACACACATACACGAGTGCATCACAAACGATATAGAAAATTACCACAACACAAATTAATTAAGAAGGTACTTTTATTACAATATTCGGATAATCCTCAAATTACAAGTCTAATGATCATTATTGATAAATCTGAAACTAATGCAGTGGAAATAATCTAAACTAAGCAAACTGTTGGTCTAAGCATATGAGATATAGCGTGGCTCCAAGCACCACAACAGGCAAGTCGACGGCAGCACACAGCATATTACTCCACATTATCCTCAGGGTGCTCCCAAACATCACCCGAAACTGTTGGTTAGGGAATTGCAAGGGTGAGCACATGTCGTACTCAAAAAGTGTGGGAAAATAATAACATGTAGCTTAAACAAGGAATTGACCAAAAATAATGGATATTTGCTAAAAAAGTACATTTAAAACATATGAAAAGCATCTTACAATTTCTATGTGAAATTTGTCCCATCAAATCCTAAATTAAAGAATATTCCATATCCATCATTCGTTATCCATCCATATACCATAGTCTTACCATCATCATTAACCATATCCATTATTCGCCATCCAATCCATAACCATAACCAAAACCATCCCAAATCCCGAGTTCCACTCTAATCATAGAATTTGTCTTGGTGCTCATAACCGGGAGGACGACTATCATGATAGTTTTTAACCCTCTACAAAGGTTGTACTACCTTACCCACAAGTTTGTGATTTCGTCACCCATCGGCAACTAAAGAAACCTCCCTTATGCCAACTACACTTTCTTAGTCGTATGGCCAAGAGATCACAAAATAGCCTTTACAAAGGGACTACCAGCATATTCAGACCAACTGAGGTTTAACCGGTGGTGATGCCTCCAACTGAGCACATCCAACCAAGGGCCCCCTTCTTGTGTTGTTCGGATCCCTGGGCAGTCCCGCCACTATTGCAAACCCAACTGACTCCCATTCCCCGCTCCTCCAAATCATCTGAATCAATGCTGGTAATACATCTTATTAATTGGCTAAGCCGCAACAATACATGTCTTTGTGGTAGCACTGTTATCCTGGCTTATTCTCACATGAACCGGTCCTTAGATCCAAGGCAAGCAAAACAACCATAACATCCAACCCAATCCACAGACCATACTTGCTTAGATCTCCCAAGACCCATGTTACCAATTAACCATATTCATCAATTTACATCATCCATAAGTGCATTAATTCGTAACTGAGCCATTTGGTTTTTTTCCCATTCCAATTAATTAGAGCAAAACAAAAAGGTAGAAAGCCCTTCCTGACACTCTACAACATGTCCCAAGCGACAAGGATGGTCAAACAAGACAAGTAAACTCCTATCTCGGGTTTCCCATCAATTTGACACAAGCATGCAATTTTGCAAACAAAACATTTAGAAAAAGGATCAAAATGATCAAGGACACATGCCTTGCTATTGAGACTGATTAGGGTCGAAATCTTCAAAGTTCTGGTGCTGGAGGTCCTCGACAACACCCTCTAGCGCAACATCTTCTATTCTGCGTAGCAAACATACAAAACAGACATTACAATCAACAAATGCTCATATATTACTCAATATGCCATGACATGGATGAATATTGCCATTATGAGGTGAAACTTGTTAATAAGTTGCTATTAATTTTTACTAACTAGTTATAATGGTTTCAAACAAATTTGAATAGGTTTCAAGTTTATTTGCGTCAATTTGGGTTTAATTCAGCAAACATCAGATTTAGGTGGCCAGACAAGTCCGTGTTGGGGACCGGACTAGTCCGCCCTAAACTAGAAAGTCGATCGGACTAGTCTGCACAGGGTCGGACAAGTCCGCTCGGCTATGGTTTTTGGCGAATTTCCAACTAGAGCATTGTTAAAGTTAATATAGGATCATATTTTACGTAGAAAAGATGCATCTAAGATATTTACTACGAATCCTAGGGTTCAAGGGTCGAGGACTTCGAGAATTGACCGCTAGATCCAAAGAAGATGGGGAAATTGGTGGAGAATTGACGATGACGTAGATGAGTTGACGAGATCGATCTTGCTTGAACCTTCTTCGTCTTTATCCTTCCCTCCCCCTGGCTGCAGTGCACTCCTCTTGATGGTGACCCTCATGAACTATGGTTGGGGCTTCCTCAATTGTGACAAAAGGATGAAAAGTTGGGGTGATGGGGCGTTTATATAGAGGTGGATGTGGTAGGGTTTGATGGATTTCGAGTTCAAGGTGGTGGCGGCCGTGCAGGGGTCCCACATGGGCTCCACAGGGGTTGGGCATGACGTTCTTTGTCCAAATTAAGGTAAATATCCAATTAAAAACTGTGGAGGAAAAGATTAAATACGAATCAGGCACACCGGACAACTCTATTAGGGGCCGGACTAGTTAGTTGGAAGTTAGAAAGTTGAATGGAAGAGTCCGGTGTCAAGCCGGACAAGTCCATTCAGAATTATTTCGAAGTTATAGAAAGTTGAACAGACAAGTCTGTTCTGGTTCCAGACAAGTCCGATTTTCTCCAGAAAGGAAAACGGACAAGTCCGGTATAGGTCAGAAAAGTCCGGAGGTTTAGTAAATTTTCTAAAAACCGGACTGAAGGAGGGATTACCGGACAACTCCGAAGACTTCCAGTAGCGAAGAACGGATTAGTCCATACTCAACAACGGACAAGTCCGGACAATCAACATAACCTCAATCGGAATAATCCGCAGCAAGAGCGAATATGTCCGAAGAGTCAACAGAGAGCAAAACCGGACTAGTCCGGGGTCCAAACCGGATAATTCTGCACTAATACATGATTTTAAATGTTGTTTTGGTTCTAATTCATTTTAGTCTTGTTCCTTTTTGTTGCTTAATGCTAAACATGTATAAGAATGTATGCAATGTATGATGGATGAAAATGAAGGTGTTACAAACCTACCCCCCTTAAAATGAATCTTGCCTTTGAGATTCGACATAGAAGGAAAGAGATAGGGATATTCTTTTTTGAGTTCATCTTCCAGCTCCCAAGATGCTTCTGATTCTGCATGATGCTTTTATTGAACTTTACACCATCGAATCACCTTGTTTCTCGTGACCCTCTCCTTGTTTTCCAAAATTTTGACCGGTTGCACCGCATAAGTCAAATATGCCTCTAATTCCAATTCTTCCACCGGTACTTGTTCTTCTTGTACCCTTAGGCACTTTTTGAACTGAGAAATGTGGAACACATCATGAACATCAGAAAGATGTGCTGGCATCTCCAACTTATATGCCACTTCTTCACGTTTGCCCAAAATCTTGAATGGTCCAATATAGCAAGGTGCCATGTTGCCTCTAACATTAAACCACTTATGACCTCACATAGGTAATACTTTAAGATATACGAAGTCTCCCACTTCAAAGGCTATGTTTTTCCGCCTATTATACGCATAGCCCTTTTGCCCTAATTGAGCAGCCCTCAAATTCTCGCGGATTGTCTAAACTTGCTTTTCAGCTTCTTGCAACACGTCAGGTCCAAATGTTTGGTTTTCTCCTGTCTCATTCCAAAACAAGGAGGTCCTACACTTCCTTCCATATAGTGCTTCATATGGCGACATTTTCAGACTTGCTTGGTAACTGTTATTGTAGGTGAATTCAGCATATGGCAGACATTTGTCCCAACTATGTCCATGCTTCAAGGAACAAGCCCTCAACATATCTTCCAATATTTGATTTGACCTCTCAATTTCTCCATCACTCTGAGGATTATATGCAAAGCTGAAATTTAACCTTGTACCCATAGCTTCATGCAGTTTCTGCCAGAACCTAAAAGTGAATTGAGAACCTCGGTCAGATACTATTTTCTTGGGTAAACTGTGTCGGCATACAATTTTCTCCATATAGAACTCGGCTAACTGTGCAGCAGTATCACTGCAAGGATTCCGGTTTATCGCAACGAAAAAATTTGTCACAATAGGTCATTTTTCATCGCAATAGGTCACAGATGCAATGAAAAAGATCGCGATGATAGTTTTTACGAATCATCATAACAATTCCTGTGGCGATAGGTTATTGTGACGCCTTGACATCCGTGGAAAATAGTATCGTATTGCAACGATTTCACATCAGTGGCAAATAGTATGCTATTGCAATGATTTCACGTATTGCGATGATTTAACGTATTGCAATGAATAGTACAGTATTGCAACAATTTCACAATCGTGGCAAATAGTATTGTATTGCAACAATTTCATATTCGTGGCAAATAGTATGTTATTGCAATGATTTAGCGTATTGCAGCGATTTAACGTATTGCAACAAATAGCATGGTATTGCAACGATTTCACATCCATGGCAGATAGTATGGTATTTCAAAGATTTCACATTCATGGCAAATAGCACAGTATTGCAACGATTTCACATTCGTGGCAAATAGTATGTTATTACAACGATTTAGCATATTACGACGATTTAATGTATTGCAACGAATATCAAGGTATTGCAATGATTTCACATTTGTGGTAATAGTATGTGATTGCAACAACCTCACATTCGTGGCAAATACTATAGTATTGCAACGGTTTAGCTTATCGCGACGATTTAACGTATTACAACGAATAGCACGATATTGCAATGATTCCACATTCGTGGCAATAGTATGTTACTGCGACGATTTCACAGCCGTGGCAAATAGTACGGTATTGCAACAATTTAAGGTATTACGATGATTTAACGTATTGCAACGAATATCACAGTATTGCAACGATTTCCCATTTGTGGCAAATAGTATGGTGCTGCAACAATATCACAGTCGTGGCAAGTAGTATGGTACTACGATGGTTTAACGTCCGTGGCAAGTAGTATGGTACTGTGACAGTTTAACGTCCGTGGCAAATAGTATGTTATTGCAACGAGTTCAAAAATGTGGTGAATAGTACTGTATTGCAACAATTTCGGATCCGTGGCAAATATTATGGTACTGCAACGATTTCACATCCGTGGCGAATAGTTCGGTATTGCAACGATTTCTTGTATGTGGCAATAGGTTCGTAATGCAATGTTTCATGATCTGTGGCTATAGGTTTCTAATGCAACGTTTCATAATATGTGGCAATAGGTTCGTAATGCAGCGTTTTCTGACCTGTGGCAGTACGGTTGTAATGCAACGTTTAATGATTTGTGGTGATAGAGGTGTAATGCAACATTTTCTCATATGTGGAAATAGTGTTGTAATGCAATGTTTTCTGCGTGGTGGCAATAGCAATCTAGTGCAACGTTTTTTTAGTCGTGGCTAAATGTTTATACTGTAACGTTTTGTAATTCGTGGCAATAACTTCCTACTGCAACAATTTATCATTCGTGACAAGAAATTCGTAATGCCACATTTTATAATTAGCGGCAGTAGAATCCTAATAAACTAGGTTTGAAAATGAGTGGCAACAAAATCACGAGTTTAAGAATAAACATCCATCAATTGATATTGCAACATGCATAACAACACTCGAATATTACTAACGTGACGAGTTTGGATGTTAAAATTTTGCCTAAGCTGACCGACACTAATTGTTGGATCAGGTGGCTTGTGGCGGTTCTTTTGTTGGACCTTTTGTGGAGTTGTCTCCATCATTTTGCGCATTTCAGCCATTGAGACGTGCATGTCCTCCATTTCCTTATCTCTCTGTTCACGATCAGCTGCCATTTGACCTTTTAAGTTCTGGACTTGAAGATTTAACTATTCATTCTTCTGGTTTATGAAGTCCATCTGTGTGGTTAAGCTATCATTTCTTCCTTCCAACTCCTGCACTTGGTGATTGTGGCCTGCATTTCTATCTTCTAAGTTTCAAACTTCGTCGTTGAGGTGTTCAGCTATTTGGATACGCATATGTTCACGTTCAGGACCAATAGGGTTAGCCATATAACCATGCCCCCGAACCTGTGATCCTGCACAACCGATTGAGGAACTATAACAACTCTGGAAGATATGGTTTCTCTGCTCATTTGTAATTGGGCCTCCCTACTCAACTTCCATGTGGTCCACTTGGGCACGTACCTGCCTCTGTATACGAAAAGAAAAGTCACAAGTACATTGCAAATATTTATTTAACTGTGGATTATTTGAAGTGTTACTCACATCTACAGCTTTTGCCTGCTCGTTTGCCGAGTCACTGTTCTTCAGATGGCTTGCCTCCCACAGTGGTATGTCATTGGGTTCTTCTCCGGTTTTTGGGTCTCGCTACATGAAATACAAGTAAAATTCAACATGTAGGTATACATATTGATTGCAGCAGAAAGTAAAAGCGTGATTTATTTTGCATACCTTCTCGTAACTAAGTTGGGTGTAGGATTTGGAGGCAAGCAAGTGATTCGCCTTTTGTCTTTTTCGATTTTGAGAATTTGTCCTGCTGAATGACTGCAAATAAAAAAAATTTTGTTATGATGCGAAGCTATTAAAAATTTAGTTGACCTTGAATCGCTCAGACCCAAAATATTCTATTAGGTGCAACCACTCAGGGGCCGATACGTCAGTAGGCTTGTTTCGTATACATTCTTCATTAGTAGAATAACTCTTATAGGTGGCATGCAAAGTCGAGTGCCACCCCTTGTAACGCTCACCAGCAACATTCAAAATTTTTCGTACGCTCTTTGGTGTGTCCTCCATGTCTTAGGAATCCTGTACATTGTATAACAAGTTGATGTAAACGCACAAGATGGAGATTGCAAGAAAAAATACTTGTGTGGGGTGTGACAACACTAACCAAAATGTCTCGTTCTATATCTCTCATGTTACTATTGCCGACCTCTGCCCACTTCCTTGCACCGCTGAGGGATGGATATTTTTTTTGTAAACATAACCACATCATCGACAAAGTGCCGCTGATTAATACAAACCGCAGCACCCAACCTAGTGGAGAACTGAATTGGTAGCTTCACATACTCCGTTCTACTAACTTGGAATGCATAGCGTATTCTGGGAACCTTAAGTCCTTTAGCCACACCTCTTCTTAACTTCTTTCCTTCTGTTACATTGATTCAAATTGTAAACGAATAAAACAAATTACCGCCTGACCAAGTTTAGTATCATGTACAAATAGTGTGAAAAGAAGAAAAGTCTGATGTTCGTACCATCTTCAGGACAAGTGCGGCAAATACGAGTGTGGGAGGACCACGTCCTAGAAGCATTTTGTTCTGTATTACTCCCTCCCGGTATGTATTAATTGTCGTATCAGACCAACAAATGAATCAAAAATGAACTAGTTAGGACTGTCTAAATGACAACTATTTTGAGCGGGGGGGGGGGGGGAGTACATTGTTGACTTATTTGTTGTTGTTCATACCCTAAAATGAGCCATCAGGTACACATGTCAGTGGCGCTACTGCACTCATAGTACTGCAGAGGAATTTTAGTCCAGCGGCGAAGCAGGCAAGACTGAGGGGGCGAGCATGCAGCTGGCGACGCTAGACTAGACAAAGATAGGGTTCGCCGGTTTGGTCTAACTGACATCAGCCAGAGCGCGTCTCGAAGGGAATTAGTTGCAGGGCGAGTAATGAACGCTAGCAGTAGCAGGTGGCGAATGCAAGACAGATAATGCATGCAGCTTGCAGGGTTGAAATCTTCTATAGTACTGCACCTGCAGTAGCTTCCACTGACATGTGGGCCCATGAGACATCAGGTCCACTTGTCGTTGGCGGCTACTGCAGGTGCAGTACTGCATAGTCCCAGCTCGCGACGCTTAATAAAGCGAGGGTTCGGTCTGGTCGAGATCACAAGGAGCAACTCTCGACGAGGATCGGTGGCAGGGCGAGTAATGGCAAAGGATTTGTGGGCGGCGGGGTCATCATTGCACACGAAGGATGGGACATGGTGATGGGCGAGGGAGACATGTCGGGGAGGACACTGAAGTGACTAGCACAAGGGCGTGGGCGCCGGTGCCGGCCGGAGTGGTCGGCGGCGAGAGAGCACAACGTGGAGGCATAAAAAAATCACGCCATCACACAGGCCAATGAACTGTTAACTATAAAAACTAAGAAAGTAGAATCGCATGGCATGCTAAAATAATTAGTAGAGCCTAGGAAAGAATACAAATGACCATGATACACCCATCATCAATATATTTAAAGGACAGAACATAGTCTCTCAAAATGCTTCAAATTTAATGCCAAAGGAGTAAAAAACTAACACGCTCTGCCAAAACAAGTGGCACGGTGGAGAGGCAGGTAGTAATGTGATTTGATATGGGTAGTTGGAAGCTACCGATAGAGTTGGAGTGGGACATTTTTTAAGCTCCAAAAGTAAAGTTACGCTGGGGCGGAAGGAGTATTTCTGTTTTGTATATCAATACCTGATGTTGGTTCATGCATCGTAGTACCAGGGAGTGAAGAATCTTGGGGTTCCTAAACATCATGTGCTGCAATATTCTCTGCATACCATGCAAAGGAATTAATGTTTTCTAAAAAAAACTAATTTTGATAGTAAACACATTTATAGTTATACCAGGTGCTTGTTGGCCACCATGAATGCTTGTAGACGACATCATGGTTTGATGTCTTGTTCCTAATGTAAAGAGCAGTGTAAGTAGTCATTCCAAATAACAGTGATAACGTCAGATTACATGACCGACGTAGATTTTGGATCAGACGGTGTGGTTTCTATAAACTGCAGTGTTTGGAACAGAGGAATTAGAAATGAAGGAACAGAAAAAAACATACGATCTGAGAAAGACACAAGAAAGAAAAAATTGTAAAAATCATGGGAACCGAAAATATTAGGAATACAAATTTGTAAAACAGGAATGAGGGTACAACATTTGGAGTGGTTGATTAGATAACCCGTGCGTCATTTACTTCCAAATGGAAAAATTACATACTACCTCCGGTTTTTAATATTTGCCATTCCCGGTCAGGAATTGAACTAGAAATACACTACAGTTATAAGCTGTCGGAGCAACATTTATTTCAGGATAGATGTAGTATTTACTATATATATATATATATATATATATATATATATAACTGAATTCATGAAATAGAAGACCACATTTCTTCTTTGTTAATTTATTTAATCTTCGTATATCAGCATGCACCGTGTAGAACTTAAGTAGCTCAAAACTGCATGGATCGTGTAGAACCTAGCCAATATAGATCTATAAAAAGACGGCATGGATCATGTAGAACTTACCTAGCAAAAAACTAAAGTCCGGGATGTCACAAGGAGGTGTCGGCGATGAAGAGGTTTGGTAGAGCCCGTCAAACTTGGTTGTCCGGCATTGTACCCACGAGTCACCACCACCAAGAGCTTTGATGCGTCACTGCGAGATTCATGGTGAAAAATTATAAAAACCGTGGAAAATGAAAACACAGGAATTTCTTAGGAATACAAGTTTGGAGTACTGCAAGATCATCGGAAGGGCGGGGCAGTGGTGTGTCGGGAACGGAGGCCAGTGTTTCCATTTACACTCATCGTGGCTGAAATAGGGTTACAATAGGCGAGACTGAAATTGGAGGTGTAGGGAGTGAAAATTGAATTGTAAAAATCTCAATTGTGGCGCGCCAAGAAGAACAAAAAAAATTTCACGGACGTGGAGAATTTGATGCTAGTTGTGCCCTTGTGCACACATGCAATTGTGATTAATTACATGTCATGTCGTGTCTATTCCTGCACATGGTGCATGTAGCTAGAGGGGTAGACTTCTGCGGACAACTTGCTCGCTTCTTAATTACAGTATGGCCTAGCTGCTTGCTCGCCATGCGACCGCTAGCTCCCCTTCATCTTTGTTGCCATGCATGGAGATCAAAATTTAAAAGCAGTCATCTGCTAGCTCGTAGGATATTCCAAAAAAATATGAACAAAAATATGAGTCACCAAATCTATATGAGCTAATGCAAACGATATGCAAATACAGAACACCAAGTCCACGAAGGGACAATGGCAAACAATCAGCATTTTGTAACATTAATCACAATGAAATGATAACATGTAATATATACTACTACTAAAAATACATTTTCACGTGCGCCGACTACAAAAGAAAAAATTGAGTGAAAGAACACAAAAGAGAAGAAACGCAACTTCAACCACAATCACAATGGAGTTTCAATCAAGAGTCATCGATCATCGCAACACAATGAATTCTTTGCCAGACATTGAACAACAGTTATCTTGCCCCTTTTTAACAAAGGAGTTGTTTTTCGATACTGCATAGAACGCATTGTTCATGAACAGAAAAGACAATTTCATTAACATAAAAGCAAAACGTATATTACAAACAAGAACTACGAAAGCATATAGAAAATAAGAAAAAGAAAAACTACAAATACTACTCTACTCGGAGTCGGAGGAGATCTCCTCCACCTCCTTCTCTGCCGCCGCCACCGCCGCTGCCGCCGCTGCCTCCTATGCTGCCGCTGCTGCTGCCGCCTCCTCCGATAGTTTAGTCCGAACTTCAGGGTGATGGTCTGCATAAGATGTTGGTGGCCCTCCACCCCAAGCACCTCCCCGATCGTCTCGTAGACGACGTCGAGACGACCGGCCACAAAGCCTAACCCGAAGCTGTAGTGGCCGGCGGTGTCCATGCTGGTGCAAAAAGGAAGCTTCCCAAGACACAGACAATCACACGAGAGAGATGTATCAGAAAATACATCCCGCACCAATTTGTCGAGCCTTTTTGCGCTCCCGACGGTGGCGGACAGGTGCTCGGTGGCCTCCTTCATGCGCCGATCGAGTTCATCGAAGCGGTGTTCAAGGAGGCGGACAGTCTCCTGAACCCAAACGAGATTAGGAGGAGCTGCGGGCGCCGCGGGCATAGAAGGGGACAGAGGATGTGCGGGTGCTGCCTCTAGTTCCACCAGCATTGGCAGTGTCGGAAACAGAGAAGGAGGTTTGGAGGACGTCGATGGCCTGGAGCGCTTTGGTGTGGGGCTACCCACTTGTGCGACGACAGAGGTGCGGAGAAAGAGCAAGAGGTGGTCGGTGGTGGTGCGGCAGAGTAGCAAGAGGAGAAATTTGGAGGCGCAAGAGGACGGTGTGCCATTATAGTGGGTCGTCATCTAAGCGCGCGAGTGGAGATGATCGTACGCTTCGAAAAATGTGCTTTTGAACTGGTGGGTGGGTCAGAGTTAATCCAAACCGCGGTTTTCTTCCTCTAGGTTATCGCAATGGCTCGACGCGTCCCATCTCGACTTCACATGCAGTTTTTTAATTTGACACTCAAAGGGTCCATGGTATGCAATGGTCCACCTGGCATACTTTGTAGGTCCGTCCCGTGATGTTTCAGTTTTTCAGTTCCAGTTTTTATGTTTGACACGCGAAGGGCCCACCAGCCCAGGGTATGCAATGTTCAAGTTTTTCAGTTTGTCACGCAAAAGACCTCGATCATGTTTCATGACGTTACATGTTTTCTGTTTTTTTTTTTGAAAGATCGTCATATATAGTTGAAAGGTCCTCACAAAACACAAGAAAAATGTACAAGACACAAGAAATAAAAACAACAAAAGAAAACATAAATCACCATCCTCCTCCTTAAGACGCAACACATCACTGAACTTTGAGGACATTTACTTGGTAACTAAATCATTCATTTGTCCTAAAAATAATCAAATCCTTCCTTATGAATTGTCTTTCCTGAGGAACACGATAAACACACCACACATTCATTTATTAGCACACACACAAACACACACACACACACACACACACACACACACACATATATATATATATATATATATATATATATATATATATATATATATATATATATATATATATATATATATATATATAGTTTGAGGCTCGTTGATCACATGCTAATTATTAGTTGCCGCATCAGAAGAGCTTGTTCGGCTCATGGACAAAGAAAATTCTTTGTATGTAGTACAAAGTATAAGTTGGTCGGCGTTGCTGTTCGTGCGCGAAGGATGCAGCCAGGTAGTTGCTCTTCCAGCTGTATGCTAATTACGTGAGGGTTTGGCCACGTGATGTGGTTAGTCCACGGTACCCTAAACCCGATATTGAGGCCATGTATGTGCGTACATTAGAGACATGTGACAAAGTGCTCAGTCATCAATTGCATTTGGTTTGACGTCGAAGTTGGATTGGATATAGGATCATCCATTTTCTTTATGTATTGGATCATCCAAATTAACTTTGGTTGGATGGACTGGACGATCCAATTTTTTGTTTAGTAGGTTGGATGAAACTTGGGTGTATTATTGAATCATCTAAGTTGATAATTTCATAATATTAATTTTTTATATACTAATTATCATATTACTAGCAAATATTAATGTTAATATCATAATTGTAATTATTAATCAACAATAAACAAGTTAATTATCACTAATTACATTACTAAGGAGCATAATTAGATAAGGTGGATGGACTCATCCCACAAAATTTCCCGGACCATCTCATCCAACAGATGTGAGGAATATTCCTTGAACCTGGATCACCCTGTCCGTCTGACCGTGAAACAAATAACACATGTCTAGACCATCCAATTAATCCAAGTCAATCCAATCCAATACAAGCAACAAAACACAGATCTTTCTGGCTGTGTCGTGCTCGTGCGCATGATGATGGATCGTCATGCCGCACGCCGCGTTATTCGGATCGCTGAGCAAATTTCGGACGTGGAGTTCGTGTGCTCATGCGCGCTGCAAGATTCGGTGCATTGGCGGACGTGGCAATCATCAGGGCAGGGTGGCACAGTTGCGCGAACCGTGCAGCACATCCTGGCTGTATGGTTGTAAGATTCGGAGCGTTAACGTACGTGGCAACCATCTGGGCAGGGTCGCACAAAGACGGCTGTGCGGCCCTGCCGTAGATAATTCTATTTCCGCACCAAGGGGTTAAGAGATTTAAAGGAAGGCCCAGCTCTGGGCCTAGGCGCGAGGAACTACCGCCTAGGGCCAGGCCGGGAGCAGGGGGGCACGATGATAGCTGTTAAAGAGAAAAGAAATAAAATTAATTAGTATTTGCATCATCTGTATGCGGTGTACAGTTGTACACGGTCTAGATTTTTATTTTCGTAATTTTTTGAAATATAATACTACATCCTAATGTGTTTAATATTTATTAGATATAATATTACTAATTTGATAATTTTCCATATGCGATGTTTTTCGATATAAGGTGGAGTTTTCATTAATGCATACAGTAGGACACATTGTTTAGGAACATAAAAGACAATTTTCATTAACATAAAAACAACACATATATTACAAACAAGAAAAAACACAAAGAAAACAAAATAAAAAATCTACTAATCCCACTCTACTCGGAGGAGGACTTGACCACCTCCTCCGACGCTGCCAACGCATCCGCCGCCGGCGCCTCTGCCTCCGCCACAACTGCCGGCGGCGCATCCTTGAACACTAGACTAAACTTTCGACCGACGACGTCCACCAGTTGCTCGCGAAACTCCACCCCAACCTCCTCACTGATTGTCTCGTAGAGGCAGTTGAGACGAGCGACCACAAAGCCTAACCCGAAGATGTAGTAGCCGACGGAATCCATGCTGGTGTGGTGGAGAAGGATCCCAAGTCCTAGACAGCGACAGGAGCGAGATGTATCGTAAAACACATCCTGAGCCATTTTGTTGAGCGCTCTTGCTTGCATGTTGACGGCGAACAGGTTGCCGGTGACCTCCTTAAGCTCGTCGTCGAGTTTGTCAATGCGGTTCTCGATGAGGCGGACAGTCTCATGATAGTAGGATGGAAGAGGTGTGGGCGCCGCGGGCGGAGTCGGGGCTGGAGGAGGTGCGGGTGCTGCCTCTAGTTCAACCGGCATTGGTAGCGACAGAAACAGAGAAGGAGGTTCGGAGGACGTCGTTGGCCTCGAGCGCTTCGGTGCGGGGCTACACATTTTTGCGATGACGGAGGTGTGAACAAAAAAAGAGAGTTGGTCGATGGTTGTGCGGCAGAGAAGCAAGAGGAGAAGTTTGGAGGCTAAAAGATCGGTCGAGAGGTGCGACGAAGAAGAAGAGGACAGTGTGCCTTTATAGCGGGCGTCGTCTAAGCATGCGAGTGGAGATGATCGGATGCCTCGAGAATTGTGCTTTTGAATTGACGGTCGAAGTTACTCCAAACCGCAGTTTGCCTCCTCTCAAAACGGCTTGACACGTCCCATCGGCCAGTTTTTTAGTTTGACACGCAAAGGGCCCAGGGATGCAATGGCCCACCTGTCATACTTTGTAGGTTCGTCCTGCGGTGTTCGTAACATTTTGCGAGAATGATTTCAACGAGGTGCAGAAGATTGACGTGAACTCGTGTGGCAATCGACCGAGAGTCCATATCTTTTTTTTTTTGAAGGATTCGACCGTTGCCGACCGAGAGTCCATATTGAACCGATGATAATTGTCATGATCATATATGATGGTGGACATGAATAGAATGCATGTGAAAGAGACTCGCGATCAAGCATGTTTGATGACGTGTTGAGGATTTTTGTGCCCCCTTGTTGAGGATCATGTTATTTTGATGACATTGAGAATTGGATGTGGCGTACGTGTTTTAACAACTGTGCTCATTTGTTCCTAAAATAAGAACATGTAGCGGCTAGCGCCTACGGCTGTCGTTTCTTCAAAAGACGAGTACAGTGATACATGGCAGCATGTGATCGATTAATTTGATGAACCACATACGTAGTGAGAGTTGTGTGCTTATTAGAAGATGGTAGTCCACATTTTGTCCTCATACCATCAAGGGAACATCCATCCTATCAAATTTGTTAACTCTATTTATGACAGGATAATATTCTTCATTAGTGTGGTAGATAAACACTGCCATAGGTTGAGAGCATACACATGCATGGTAGAGAATATGATAAATATAGAAATATATATACATGGTAGGAAATATTCTATTCTTGGAATAAATGTTTGGGGCGTAGCATGCATATGGACATCTAACATCCATGTGAAAGACCTCGATCATGTTTGATGACGTTACATGTTTTCTCTTTTTGTTGAGAGATCGTCATTTTTGAGGCTCGTTGATCATGTTTGGGGCGTAGCATGCATGGACAACTAACCTGCATGTAAAAGACCCCGATGCATGTGAAATAACATACATGTTTTTAAGAGTCCTCGCCTCGGCCCGTGCAACTGATCTAACCGACGGTGGCGGCACGGAGGCTGGAGGCAGTGCGTGGAGACAGCGATACGCTGAGGCAACGGCGAGGCGAACGCGGGCGGGGCACGGCGCGCGGTGGCGCGTGGAGCTCGGGGCAGCAGTGCTCGAAGCTCGCAGAGGCAGTGCTACCGCAAGCCAACCGGCCATAAGGAGGGTGAAATAAGTTTCTTACTTATTCAAAATTATTAATATGTACTCCCTCCATCTCCCAAATTACTTGTCGCTCTTTAATTAATTAGTTCTTTTTTGAACTAAAAAGAGTGACAAGTAATTTGGGATGGAGGCATCTAGTAGTTGTAATTCTGTAATTGTAAGGACTATGTTAATTTGTAATTGCTTAACCTATAAAATTAATGGTTAATGATTAATTGCAAAACATGTGAATGACAGTAATTATTACCTTCTATTGATCTGTTGCCTAAATTTTTCTCAAATTTCAGACACATGACAAATAGACTCCATCTAATTCTTCCATCACAAAAACTATCTTTTTTTTTGAACAATCATCATAGAAACTTCTAAAACATTAACTTGAATGCCAAGACAGTGGCGATGAAATCCAGTACCCTGCAGTTATTACTGCTACTGACATGTGGACCCGACAAGGTGGGGCACACATCTGATATGAACCCAAGATATAGTGCTTCCTCAAGAAAAAATAATTTTATGAGAGATTGGGCACACAAGCAGAAAAGCTATAACTTGAGCGCAACACCTGTGAATTCCATGCCGCGATGATCTACAGCACCCAATCCGCAAACTCGGTGGTTAGATCAGTAGTTGCTGGAGAACAGCTTGCAGCCGACCTCGAAGGAGATGAAGGCATCGATGCACGCATAGTTGATCTGCTCGCCAGAGCGATTGTACGCTTTCCAGTTGTTCGTCCTCACCAGGTAAGGCTTCTCCATGTCGGCGCACATCACGGCGCTCGCGATGTCTTTCAGCCCCGCGTGACACAACATCTCTCTTGTGCAAACCTTTGTCTACACTAGTTTGGATTTTGGAAACGGGCGTGGATACATAACTGATGCAGTTACCATATGAGTGGAGGAGTTTCCGAATTTGATGACCCGGAACCCTGAGTAAACAAAGTAATGAAGATTTTTAAATCTGATATACTCTTTCTAATTTTTAATTCTTATCGTTATGACCACAAGTTGCATTGTCTCAACCTAACACCACGTACAACAACAACTTTTCTTAGCGGCGCACCCACTTGGTATGCCCGGTGGGCCACGGGATACCCTAAGTCCAACCACCAGAGAATAGCTAGTGTGAATGCATGCTGGAGAGATCAGCGAATTTAGGAGCTGGCCAATAAAGATGGAAGTCAGCAGTCTCACGATTCATATATCGTAACATGCGCCATCCTTTTTCTTCGTCCTTTCTTCTTATATTACTTTTCCACCAATCTTCTAGCCCTCCTTTATTTGAAGTTGTACGGTTGGTTCACGATACATGGTCGGCGTGAGGCGAGAGCCGTGTGTGCAACACCAGGCAGAACGTCGTGGAGAGACGTTGCTCCCATTGTTGAGGATCATGTTTAATTTGATGACGCTGAGGATCGGATGTGGTGTACATGTGTTCACAAGTGTGTTCATCTGTTCCTAAAATCCGAACACGTAGCGGCTAGCGCCTACAACTGTCGTTTCTTCGAAAGGACAAGTACATCACGTTGGAAATTATATTGTACAAGGCATGCGATTAATTTGAAGAATTGCGTATGTAGTGAGCTGTGCCTAGATGGTACATTATATCCACGAACCCTTGAGGGAACATCCTTCATGTCAAACATGCACAACGAGAGTGAGGACGACACTCGGTGGATGACGCTTTGTTAATCAGGGATAAAGTTTTATTTAGATAATGGAAATAATTAAACTGACCTTTCCCTCAGTAGAGAGTATGACCACACTGATACACCAAGGTTTTGAAGATCAACAACAAAAGACTCAACCCGACACACTAGTGAAAGTAAAACACCCGATATATTTTATTAATATGGAAGTGTATAACTAAAACTCCATCCAAATCGGGCAAAAACTTTGATGACCTTGACTTCTATGTCTTTGCAAGCCGTATGAATCAAGTCTTTTTTGTCTTCACCCTTTTGCAATGACAATCATGAGCATTTAATCTGGGCTAAAGTTGATACTCAAGAAATGTTCTAGCATCTTTTTTGTGATTTACTGCGTACTTTGTTGTTTGATCACTCATTATATTGGATCCGTGTTGGGTTTCAACATAGAGAGTGGGCACGGGGTGAGGGGGGAAGGTTCTCCCTGGTGCTATCAGATGAACTAGGTGGAAGTCACTTTCTGGATCTCCAGCTCAGTAGAGTAGGAAGTGCAAATATATTCCATTCTAAAAAAATAAGAGATAAATAGTCCACTTGTTTATCGTTAGAACAACAACATTAGAACTATTTTTACGCACCAATGAACAGCAAACTAAAGTTCATTACCTTAAGATGATATATTACAAACAAGAAAAACACAAACTAGAAACAAGAAAAGAAAAACAACACAACTAAGAACATGAAAAAAAACTACTTCACCTCCATCTCCTTCTCCTCTCCTCCTCATTCTCCTTGTCCTCGTCCTCCTCCTCCTCCTCCTCGTCCTCCTCCTCCTCCTCCTCCTCCTCCTCCTCCTCCTCCTCCTCCTCTCCCTCCTTCTTCTTGTGCTCCTGGCAGGGCGGGGGCACCTCCCGCGACGGAGATAGGAAGCCCAGTTTCCTGGACATCAACACCAGCAGGTTGTCGTGGCCGGCGACGCCAAGCTCGACCGCCAGTGTGTCCCAGAGGACGTCAAGGCGACCGACCAACTGCATCATGTCAAAGACGTAGTGGACCGTGATCCCCATTCCAGTATACTCTGGAAGGGCACCAAGCCCAATGCAATGCATGGAGCGAGATTTATTGACAAATACATCGCGCGCCATCTTCCGGAGAGTCGACTCCATGTCCAGGGGGGGAGTTCGGTCGGAGATGCTTCCCCTTGGCGTCCTTCGGCGGGCTTGGCGGCGGTGTTTTCTTGTCAGCCATGGTGTTCTTTGCGCGATTTTGGGAAGAGAGGAAGAGTGGATGTGCGAAGAAGATGATGGCGTGCCCAGGTGAATTAATAGCATAGTAGCAGCCTTGCTATTTGTCTCTCAATGCGCACGGTAGTGGTGATGGGATGTGGAGCGGTTCGAATTGAATTCAAAGATGCACATGCGCTGCACGCGTTTAAGGTGTCTCGATAACTGGCGCACACGTAAGCTCGGTGCGCCCGGTCGCCTCAACCGCCTGTACAAATGGCTACGGCTTCAAGGACCAAACCTTATGCGGCAAACAACAACATATAATACTTCCTCCACCCCGACTCAATTCTATTTCTAGTTTTGGTCAAACTTACCTTTGGCCAATGATTTATATGGAATTTATTAACTTCAATAACATGTAGATTGTATATTATGGAAATATTTTTCATGGTGAATCTAAAAGTACAATTATTGTATTGTTAAAACAGATAAAAATTACGTAAATCATTGGTCAAAGATAGATTTGACCAAACCTAAAAATAGAGTTGACATGGGAGGCATGACGGGGGCTAAGGTGCACCAGCACACCCGGACCGTACGTGTACCCGGCCAGCCATGTAGCTTCATTTTATATTTTATTCCCTTTGCATAAAAGTTTGTTCATCCTCCGTGTTTGCTCTTCCCTAGGCTTAAAAGTTTTATATTTTACAATATTTTTACATATGTAATATGCACATAGGATATATCACTTGATAGTTTTGGAAAAAAAACATGGAGGAGAAATATGTATATCCCATGCAACTACGTAAATCCACTCCAATTAATTAGCTAGTTATTTTTTAAGATGATAAAAAATTATTATCTTTTTCTATGTGAGGTGGTCGGGGTAGATGATGTGGAATAATAGCTTATGTGGCATGCCAATGTGGATCTCCAACACAGACTAAGGATGAAAGTGAATCGGTTGTGTGATGTTGAGGGACTATATAATTGACCCATTTGAAAGTTCAAGGACCAAACTGAGTTTTGATTGAAAGTAGGATGAAGTTGGGTATTGTGTCAATTCTAAACGAGCCAAGAGCTTAAGAGCTTGATGAGCTCAAGCTCGAAAAGCTCGAGTAAGCTCATTTATTGTTGTCATCTATGATATGTACATACGTATGATTAACTAAACTATATAATTCTATTAAAAATGTCTTATGGGACACAATTTTTATATATGATAGCAACAAATAATGTGCAACATCATCCACCTTCCAACTCCATTAGTTGTGAATCCTAAATTTAGTAGATTCGATTGTATATACATGAATTTTGGGCTCGACTTGAGATCAATTCTATGTTTTATTAAACTCGAGCTTAGAAAGACAAGCTCACTGGAGTTCAACTTGTTGACAGCCCTAGATGCAATTAATTGGGGTGACCGACGGCGGCCGACGCATACCTGCAGAACGACGACGGGGTTCAGGTCCGCAGAGTAGCTGGGCAATGCCACTCGATGTCGAGCTCCACGACGAGCTTTTGAAGGCGCCAACGGTGGACGAAGATGACCTCGTCGAGCCAGTCCTCCACAGCCTCGCCAAAGGACGTCATGGTGGTGGCGATCACGACGCGGCACAACTTCTCTCTTTTGCAAAACCTTTGTCTACACCTCTAGTTTGGATTTTGGAAACGGACGTAGATACATAATTGATGCAGTTACAATATGAGTAGAGGAGTTTCCGAATTTGAAGGGCCCGAGGCCCGAGTAAAGAAAGTAATGAAGATTTTTGAATATGATATACTCCTATTTTTAATTCTTATTGTTATGACCACAAGTTGCATTGTCTCAACCAAACACCACATACAACAACAACTTTTCTTGGGGGTGCACCCACTGGACATGCAAGTTTCTTAACGAGAAACTGACAGCGCGGACAGTCGCCAGCATGCGTGTTTCACAGGAAGGATGTTCCCTCTCGAGGGATTGAGGATAAAAGGTATACCATCGTCTAGGAAGCCAGCCAGAGGTTGAAATGAAGCTACACGGCGGGTCAGGAACACGTACGGTTCGGGTGTACTGTGCCGGTGTACCTTAACCCCCGTCGTGCCTCCCCGGTAGTGGTTGGGAAGAGCTAGCCTTGCAGGTATGCTCTGATTCCTGGCCTCCAACTCCATCTAGGTTTCTGATGATGCAAGCGGTTCATCACCAGACAAACCAGCAAAGCCTCGTTGCTAAGCGAGATGCAAGTTTCTGTATGAGAAAATGACTGCGGGGGGGGGGGGGGGGGGGGTGGCCCCCGGCATGTATGCATGTTTCACATGAAGGATGTTCCCTCGATAGATTGAGGATATAAGGTATACCATTGTTTAGGCTACCAACCGGAGGTTTGAACGAAGCTACACGGTTGGTCGGGTACATGTGCGGTCCGGGTGTACTATGCTGGTGAACCTTCACCCCCGTCATGCGTCCCAACCAGAGGTTGGGAAGAGCTAACCTTGCAGGTATGCGCCTCCAACTCCATCTAGGTTTCCAATGATACAGGCGGTTCATCACCACACAAACCAGCAAAGCCTCGGTGCTGAGCGGCATGCAAGTTTCTTTATGAGAAACTGACTGTTGGGGCGGCCCCCGGCATGCATGCTTGTTTGACAGGAAGGATGTTCCCTCGAGTGTTTGAGGATAAAAGGTATAACATTGTCTTGGCATCCAACAGGAGTTTCGAATGAAGCTTCAGGTACCTTCGTGTAGGAAGCCATCTAGGCAACTTCTTGTAGTTTCGTGTAGCTTCGTTTGAACCTCCATCTGGCTGCCTATACAATGGTATGGCGGTGTAACTTTTATCCTCAAACTCTCGAGGAACATCCTACCAACAAAGACTCAATGATGAGCAGCTTGCAAGTTTCTCATTAAGAAACTTGCATGCCTCTCAGCACAGAGGCTTTGCTAGTTTGTTTGGTGATGAACTGCCTACATCATCAGAAACCTAGATGGAGTTGGAGGCCAGGAATTAGACCATACCTGCAAGGCTAGCTCTTCCCAACCACCACCGAGGATGCACGACGGAGGTTAAGGTACACTAACACAGTTCACCTGGACCGCACGTGTACCCGCCAGCCGTGTAGCTTCGTTCGAACCTCCAGCTGGTACCTAGACAATGGTATACCTTTTATCCTCAATCCCTCGAGAGGGAACATCCTTCCCGTCAAACATGCATGCCAGCGGCCGCCCCCGTAGTCAGTTTCTCATCAAGAAACTTGCATGCTGCTCATCACTTAGGCTTTGCTGGTTTGTCTGGTGGTGAACCACCTGCGTCATCGGAAACCTAGATGGAGTCGGAGGACAGGAATCAGAGCATACCTGCAAGACTCTTTCCAACCTCCACTGGGGATGCAAGACGGGGGTTAAGGTACACCGGCACACCCGGACCGTACGTGTACCCGACCAGTCGTGTAGCTTCCTTCGAACCTCCAACTGGCTTCATAGATTTATACCTTTTATCCTCAAACCCTCGAGGGAACATCCTTCCTATCAAATATGCATGCTGGGGGCCGCCCCCGCAGTCAGTTTCTCATCAAGAAACTTGCATGCCGCTCGTCATCGAGGCGTTGCTGGTTTTGGACTCAATGACATGGCAAAAGAAAGAAAAAGCATGCACGGAAAGCTTACTGGTCTCATGATACCATATACAGAATGGTTACTAGACTATTCTGTATGGATAATGTTTGTTGTGTATTCATCAGCGAACACAGATACACTTTATATAGGCTAGCTAGTGTAGTGTGAAACCAGAACTAAACCCTTTCATACTACACATTCAAAGGCTAGCATTAATGACTAAACGTAGACCAACACAGTCAAACAATGACTGTTAACGTTAGACAAACGCAGTCGACAATGACTGCTACATGTGTGCGTGCTTATCCTTTCTACAGTCTGGTGGTGAACCGCCTGCATCATCGGAAGCCCAGATGGAGTTGGAGGACAGGAATCATAGCATACCTGCCTGGACCAGGATCACCTGACGTAGCGACATGGATGCAGAAAATACTACATCCACCATTTGTTTCAATCTGACGTTGTACTTCCCAGCGATCCAACTAAGGGGTCCATCCAAATTGTTTATTAAACTCTTGCCTGCTCGATTCAACATGAGAAATTGTTTACATGCATATAAGGACGCATACTTCAAACGTCTAAATGAAACAAACTTCTATAACAAATTAAGAGGATTAAAAACACATTAACTATCGAGGACATTACAGAGGGTTCTGATGCTTTCATTTTGTAAACTTGACAAGAACTCAACAGTTTTTATTTTAATTGCCTCTTGTTTGCATCAAAATGAAGAACAATCCTTTTTCTTTTTTGCCTGGAGCATGAAGTGTCATATAGACCTCAATAATTAATGAGAAAATGACGTATTTCAGACTCCTAAAAATAGGATTTCTTTTATGTGACAATTGATTCTACTTTTGAGATTTGTGCAAATACTCTTATCGTCACCTCTTTCCTCCCAACCCCAATATGCTGTGAATGAAACCTAGCTAACTACCACGTGCTCAGCGATGCTAATGATCTATTTATTGCTAAATATTATGTTTATTGTAAAATAATCAGTCAAAATAATGTTGTATTAATGTATGGGCTATAGAAAAATATTAATTTTGTCATATGCCAGGATTAAGTTTTGATTATCAAGATTACTTATTAATTATCCATCACAAATAAATAATGTGAAAATAGATAATACTTTTGGTATTATATCAACCCTTAATTTGCAAAGATGATATATGAAAAAGATTGTCGATGGATGCATGAAATAATTGATAGCCAAATTTTTTTCAAAACCCTCCCCAATGTTCTCAATTTATAGAAGTTTGTTTTATTTAGATGGTTGAAAGTATATGTATCAGTATAAACGCTGTCTCACATTGAAACAAGCAGGCATTAGGAGAGGAGACAATTCAGGTGGAACCCTCTGTTGGGCCCAGTTGAGGATCGTTGGGAAGTACAACCGTCGAATCAAAACAAACGGTGGATGCAGTCTTTACTGCACGCATGCAGTAAAATTCACTACGTCAGGCGATCCTGGTCTTGCTTGCAAGGGTCTTCCAAGGAACCACCGAGGACGCACGACGGGGGTTAAGGTGCACCGGCACACCAGCTCGGACCGTACGTGTACCTGGCCAGCCGTGTAGCTTTGTTTTATATTTTATTCCCTAGACTTAAAAGTTTGCTCTTCCTCTCTGTTTGCTCTGTTAGCTCTTCCCTAGGCTTAAAATTTTTATATTGTACTCCCTCCGTTTCGAAATAATTGTCACCAGTTAGTTCAAAAATGAACTAGTCGGTGACAATTATTATGAAACGGAGGGAGTTTTGATTGGAAGTTTGAGGATGAAGTTGAGTATTGTGCCAATTCTAAATGAGCGAAGCTTGATCTTGCGAGCTTGATAAGCTCAAGCTCGAAAAGCTCAAGTAAGCTCATTTGTTGTTGTCATCTATGATATGTACCTATAATTAATTAAACTATATAATTCTATTAAAAATGTTTTATGGGACACAATTTTTATATATGATAGAAACAAATAATGAGCAACATCGTCCACCTTCCTACTGCATTAATTGTGAACCTAAATTTAGTAGATTCTATTGTATATACATGAATTCTTGGCTCGACTCGAGATCGACTCAGTGTTTTATCAAACTCAAGCTTAGAAAGACAAGCTCACTCGAGTTCGACTCGTTGATAGCCCTATATGCAATTAAATTTTTGGTGCAATCGTGTAATCAAAGATTTTCATCCGTTAGATCTACATCTTATGGTTATTAAATCTTTTCTTTTAACCCCTTCCACCACCACCACCCCTCCACTTGGTGGAGGGGGTTATATAAAAAGATTTAGTGACCGTAATGTAGATCGATCCAACGGTTGAAGATGGTTGATTGCACGATTGCGCCAAACATCTGATTACATTCTTGTTGAACCCAACTTTAAAACAGGAAATCTTTTGACACAGATTAATCCAGTCGTAATGGTTTTCTCTCCTTGTTTTTGTGATGTTTTATTTTTTCTTGTTTTGTAATGTTGTTTTTCTTGTTTTTTACTTCCTCCTTCCCATATTACTTGTCGTTAATAATTAGGACAAGTTTTCTAGTTCAAATATGAACTAAAAAACTTGTTCTAACGACAAGTAATATAGGAAGGAGAGAGTGATGTTTAATGATAATTAACTCAATGTTGTTCGTCTATTTCATCTGTTATTTTATTTTATCTTTGCTATTTAGTGAACTATCTGTTCTATCTATATTCTCTGTTAATGAACGACCCTCCAGACCGCCGGTTGCTTCTAAAGTGGCATGTACGATACTTTAGCTGCTGGAGGTGCCAGGAGATTGCCCGCGGCTGGGCCTGCAAAGTGGTATGTAAAGTAGTACTCCTACCACATAGTAACAGGAAAATGCAATAGATAGCGAGATTAGTTTATTTTGTGTTTATTGGGGATCATGTAACAGCTAGTTCTGTTGATTAACGACGACTAAAATGAAAAGTGGAGACAATGAACAGAGGGAAAAGAAAAGAAAGGATGAGAAAAATGTTAGAAAAAAAATGTAGTACGTACGTATGAATTAAGGTGAAAGAGCGTGGAGAACCAAACTATAAAACACAAAATGTTTGGTGCTGATTATTGTCAAACAAAGTATGATATCTCTATTGATGACAGGATATTATTCTTGTGCTGATGTTGAAAACGGAGTGGTTCCATTACTTCGCGCGTCCCATCAGTGCATTAGAGAGGCGTGGGTCCCATAGGCTGTGGTGTTCACATGTCAGCCACACTTAATGCACCTGCAGTACTACAGAGGATGTGGAATCCGCCACAGCTGGAAGCTGAACCATCACTACGCGCAACTCCCATCAGTACGCGCAGGGAAGACGATGGTGTGTGTCTTTATATAATGTCTCCATCGTCTTCTATGCGTGTACTCTATAAAGACACACCACCGTCTTCTCCACACATACTTTAGCTTCCTCTTTGTCTCCACCACGCGCACCCTCATTGGTTCCCTTCGCAGCACGGTGACGCTGGAGCCTATGGAGTTGCTGTTCATGCACGATATTGCGTTCAAGATCGCAGTGCACGTCGACGAAAGCTCTCTACGACCCTTGGACGACCTCTACGGTCTGTGTAGGCCATGCATGTGGCGTGCCGAGATGGAGCCGTGGTCAGGCGCGTGGTGCTGGAGCAGATCACCCGGAGGATGTGGCACGACCCAAAGCAGTACAAAGGCCTCGTGGAGAACCTAGCCATCATCGGGCACCCTCATGTGTACTATGTCACCGGGCTCAAGCTCGTCTTCACGGTCGATCGCATGTAGCAGGGCACCCACTTTCTCGCTCGGGTGGCTAGCGCCAGCCACATTGAGGCAGCCTACGTCCTTAGCCTCCTCCACTACGACACTGACTGCGGGGCCCGTGACGCCATCGAGTATATCCGGTAGGTCGAAAGCGAGGTCGACGTGGGTGAGAAAGCGGCCGGGTCCATCGCCATCATGAGGACCAACAATGAGTGCAGGATGTGTCAGATTCAATCCCTGGCTGAAATCTGTTTTCTGACGTGGGCGCATCCGAGCCCGCCTCTGAGACTGCGGATGGTGTCGCTGCCCAACAAGGAGGTGAACCCATGCACGGCTGCCGGCTGCGGGAAGCAAGGGTGGAGCGGCTGCAATGTCTTCTGTAGTGAAGACTGTAGGATTAGACACGAGCATTTTTCATTCTACCGTGATTTGTTATCAGGTATGTGCTATATACTTATAAGGCTGTGATGTTGGTTTTCTTCTTTCATGATGTCATTTTTCTTGTTCTGTCGTAATTTATTTTGATGAACTCAATGTTGTTCATCTATTCCAACTGTTATTTTATTTTCTATCTGTTTGTTTAATGAACTATATGTTCTATCTGTATTCTCTATTAATGAATGACCATCCACATCGCCGATAGCCTCTGAGGTGGCCGGTACGGTACTTTAGCTACTGGAGGTGCCAGAGGAGATCGCCCATAGCGGGGCCAGCAAAGCGGTCTGTAAAGTAATATGCATTACTACCTTCATCCCAACTCAACTCTATTTCTGGATTTTGTCAAATCTACTTTTGACCATTGATTTATGTTATTTTGATCCATTTTAACAATATAAGAATTGTACTTTTAGATTAATCATGAAAAATATTTTGATAATATACAATTTACATGTCATTGAAGTTAATAGAATCTATAGAAATTATTGGTCAAAGTTAAGTTAGACTAAACCCAGAAATAGAGTTGAGTTGGGACGGAGGGAGTACGTAGTAACAGGAAAACTCAATAGGTAGTGACGACCGGAAAAAAAAGTGGAGACAATGAACAGAGAGAAAAGAAAATAAAGGACGAGAAAAATGTTAGAAAAAGATAGGTAGAAGGTACGAATTAGGGTGAAAGAGCGTGGAGAACCAAACTGTAAAACATGAAATTTTTGGTCAAACATAGTATGTTATCTCTATTGATGACTGGATATTATTCTTGTGCTGATATTGAAAACAAAATGGTTCCATTACTTCGTGCGTCCCATCAGTGCATGCGAGAGGTGTGGCTCCCATAGGTTGTGGTGTTCACATTTCAGCCACCCTTATGCACCTACATAGTACTGCAAAGGATGTGGAATCCGCCACCGTCGGAAGCCGAATCATCACTGCGCGCGACCGCCATCAGTAAGCACGGAGAAGATGATGGCGTGTGTCTTTATATAATGTCACCATCATCTTCTCCGCTCGTACTCTACAAAGACACATCACCGTCTTCTCCGCACGTACTCTAGCTTCCTCTTTGTCTCCGCCGCGCGCACCCTCATTGGTTCCCTTCGCAGCACAGTAACGCTGAAGCCTATGGAGTTACCATTCACACACAATATTGTTGTCGAGATCGCAGGGCGCCTGGCCGCAAGCTCACTGCGACCATTGGACGACCTCTCCAGTCTACGTGCCACCTGCAAGGCCATGTATGTAATGGTTTCAATGCTAGCGACATAAGACTTGAGCTAGCATCTAATGGTTTCAATGCTTTTGGAATAATGAATGTTTCTTACAGTACATGGCCTGTGATTCTAATCCCTTATAATCTAGCACCTTGGTTGTGTATGAAGCAACCTTATTGGTTGATGTCAATGATAATTCCTGGGCCAAAGTCACTTGGAAACAACATTGATGTGTATTTGCAGCCTTTGATTGATGAGCTACTGAAATTATGGTCTGATGGTGTTGAAACATACGACAGTTCAAAGAAAGAGACATTTCTCATGCTTGCTTCTATATTGTCGACAATAAATGATTTTCCAGCATATGCAATTCTATGTGGATGGAGCACAAAAGGTAATCTAGCATTTCCATACTGCCATGTAAACACAGACGCCTTGTGGGTGAAACATGGATGAATTTAGTGCTACATGGGTCATCATCGTTTTCTACCTCAGAATCACAAGTGGCGTCGAGACAAAGCTTCTTTCAACAACAAGTTAGAGAATAGAGAGGGTCCAACATCACTCTCTGGTGAAGAAGTACTCCAACAATACGAGTGTTTTGATCAAGTGAGTTTTGTACAGACGAATAATAAGAGAAAGCACACTAAGGAAAATAGGTGGCATAGCCAGAAGAAGAAAAGTATATTTTTCCAGCTCCCGTATTGGAATACATTGCTAATAAGGCATAACTTGGATGTCATGCACATTGAGAAAAACATTTGATATAGCATATTGGGGACATTGCTTATTAATATGGATGGTAAAACAAAAGATAGTCTACAAGCTCGTCTTGATATACAGGGTATGGGTATACGGCCACAACAACATTCGGTGTCTACAAATTGTCCATTAGCATCATATACTTTGCATAAAGATGAGAAGACCACCTTGTGCAAGTTTTTGGGGGATGTGAAGATGCCCGATGGTTATGTCTCAAACATCAAGAGATGTGTGGACATAAAAGCACATAAGGTATCAGGTCTAAAAACTCATGACTACCATATTATATTTCAGAATCTCCTTCCTATTGCAATACGTGACATATTGCCTGAAAAGGTTGTTGTACCTTTCATTGAGTTTAGCAGATTCTTTTCTGGAATTTGTTCTAAATAATTGGCAGAAACAGATATGGATAAGATGATCAAACAATTTCCTGAAACAATGTGTAAGCTTCAGATGTTGCTTCCTCCCGCTGTCTTTGATATCATGGTACATCTTCCAATCCATCTTGCCGAAGAAGCTCGCTTTGGTGGATCTGTTTATTACAATTCGATGTATCCAATTGAGAGGTGCCTTGGTACATTGAAGAGGTATGTACGTAACAGAGCCCAATCGGAGGTTTCTATAACTGAGGGATATATTATGGAAGAGTGTATTACTTTTTGTAGTCCTTTTTTGGGATAACATCAGCACCAAGCTTAATAGGCCAGAACGTCATGAAGCTGCAGCTAGGAATGAACCTTCTCTCGAGTCTAATCTATTTACAGATGTTGATAATTGTAAAAAAGGGTGTAAATGGGGCCAACTTACTATGGTAGAACTACATAACATCAGGCATTATATTATTTCTAATGTTGAAGAGGCCGCTCCATCCATCAAGTACATATAACTCAAACGTTCTATACTATATTGGATCATGCTTATTGTAGATGGCTAATTTAATTTTGTACCCTTTTCAGTGAGCATTTTGAAGAGCTGAAAAAGATTCATTCTCGTGATGTTGAAAAACGCCATAGAGACGAGTTTGTTTATTGGTTTCAGAAACCAGTAAGTACATGCAAGTTTTTACTTTGATGAAATATTGAAATATGTCTTCTGAAGTTTGTGTATCGATGATCCCTTTTATACTAATGTGTACAGATTACGACATTACACAAAGAAGGCAAAGTAACCGATTATTTGTATGCATTATCTAGAGGACCTGATCGTCAGGCACGTTTTTTAGTCGATCATTCATAAATGGCTTCTTCTTTCAAACTGCAGAGATGGAAAAAGATTTACGGATGCAAAATAGTGGTGTTGTTGTTCGGGATGGTGATCATGAGTGGTTTGGAGTAATCAAGAAAATAATTTCTATGGATTTTGAAAATAATCAATAGGTTCTGTTTTTTGAATGTGACTTGTTTGATCGGCCTCATTCCGGTCAGAGCCAAAGCAGAGGCTACAAAACAGATCGATACAGAATGATAGATGTTGACACTACTACGTTCAAAGTGTGAAGCAACCTAAATGGGCTACAATTGTTAAAATGAAGCCATGGAACCTTTTTGCCATGCCCCCTTGAGACAGTGAAAATAATGTCACTGAGATTATGGAGGCTGAGAAATTTGATGATCGACGACTTACTAATATCAATATGCCACACATAAATGAGGATAGGACCGCATGGTCTAGGAATTACATTGAGGGAGCAACCAGTGATGCTTCCCCTCGTCAAATGAGAACATGTGATTAGTTTGAGGCAAATGGAGTTCCATCAGAAAATGAAGATGACGACGACGATGATACATATATCAATGATGGTATTGTACCCCCAATATTGGGGGGGGGGGGGACAACAGCCAAGATGATAATTTTTTTCTATAAGTACTGCGTGAGCTAGCTGTGAACTATTTGAGTTTTTTGAAAAGATATAAGCCGCTCTTCTATTTAGCAGCAAGCTTAGAAGCAAGCTGATATTGAATAATCCCATCTCTTTAGAATATACCCAGAATTTGATATGATGCTCCTACAGAAATTCCTAATGCAATGAACTAGTGATTCCTGGCAACAGATCCTAATGCAACGAGTCTATTCCGTGGCGATGGATCCTAAGGCCACAAACTAGTACATTCGTGGCAACAGATCCTAATGCAATGATTGTACAAGCAAAATGGAGATGCACTTAATTAGTAGCGAAGTGCATTTCTATATGAAAAGTGTGTCCTCTCCATGATGTCTCTTTTAACTTCGTGATTTTCTAAATTTTGTTTCTGTTTACTGTTGATATCACACATCATTGAACTTAGAGCACATTCACTTGGTAACTGAATCATTCACTTGTTCAGAACATAAACAAATTCGTCCTAATGATTCCCGAGGAACACGATGAAAACACACCACACATTCATTCGTTCACACACTGGCCAACATTTTGTAATATATCACGAATGTGGCAATAGATCCTAATGCAATGATTGTGTTCCATGATGATAGATCCTAATGCCACTAACTGGTGAATCGTGGAAACAGATCCTAATGCAACGATTGTGTTCTGTTGCGATAGATCCTAATGCCACGAACTAGTGAATCCTGGCAGCAGATCCTAATGAAACGATTGTGTTCTGTGACGATTGATCCTAATGCCACGAACTGGTGAATCGTGGCAAAAGTTCCTAATGCAACGATTGTGCTCCGTGGCGGTAGATCCTAACACCACGAACTGGTGAATCTTGGCAAAAGTTCCTAGTGCAACGATTGTGTTCTATGGCGATAGATCCTAACGCCACGAACTTGTGAATTGTGGCAAAAGTTCCTAATGCAATGATTTTGTTTCGTGGTGATAGATCCTAGCACCACGAACTGGTGAATCATGGCAAAAGTTCCTAATGCAACGATTGTGTTCCGTGGCGATAGATCCTAACGCCACGAACTGATGAATCGTGGCAAAAGTTCCTAATGCACTGATTGTATTCCGTGGCCATAGATCCTAACGCAACAAACTGGTGAATCATGGCAAAAGTTCCTAATGCAACAATTGTGTTCCATGGCGATAGATCCTAACGCCATGAACTGATGAATCATGGCAAAAGTTCCTAATGCAACGATTGTGTTCTGTGGCAATAAATCCTAACGCCACGAACTTGTGAATCGTGGCAAAAGTTCCTAATGCAATGATTGTGTTCCATGGCAATATATCCTAATGCCACGAACTGGTGAATCGTGGCAAAAGTTCCTAATGCAACGATTGTGTTCCGTGGCGATAGATCCTAATGCCACAAACTGATGAATCGTGGCAAAAGTTCCTAATGCAACGATTGTGTTCCGTGGCGATAGATCCTAACTCCACGAACTGGTGAATCGTGGAACAAGTTCCTAATGCAACAATTGTGTTTCGTGGCGATAGATCCTAATGCCACGAACTGGTGAATCGTGGCAAAAGTTCCTAATGCAACGATTGTGTTCCATGGCGATAGATCCTAACGCCACGAATTGGTGAATCCTGGCTAAAGTTCCTAATGCAATGATTGTGTCCCGTGGCGATGGATCCTAACGCCATGAACTGGGGAATCATGGCAAAAGTTCCTAATGCAATGATCGTGTTCCGTGGCGATAGATGCTAACACCACAAACTAGTGAATCGTTGCAACAGATCCTAAAGCAACGATCGTGTTCTGGGGCGATAGATGCTAATGCCACGAACTAGTGAATTGTGGCAACAGATTTGTGGCGATAGATCCTAATGCCATGAACATGGAAATCATGGCAATAGATCCTAATGCAATGATTGTGTTTCATGGTGATAGATCTTATTGCTACGAACTAGTGAACCGTGGCAAAAGACCAAGCTTACTGCAACGATTTAGTATTCGTTGCAGTACAATCGTTAAAACAGAGCATAATCCTTGCAATGTATACTTGGTCATAACAGGAATGAAATGAGCTGATTTTATCAAGCGATCCACAATAACCCATATCGAGTCATAACCAGATTGGGTTCGCGGTAATCTAACTATGAAGTCCATACCGATTTCTTCCCACTTCCACTCTGGAATCTTCAATGGCTTCAATAATCCAGTTGGCCTTTGGTGCTCAGCTTTGACTCGTTGGCACACGTCACACAAAGCTACATATTCAGCTATGCCCTTTCTCATGCTAGCCTACCAATAACATGTTTTCAAGTCCTTATACATCTTCGTACAGCTGGGATGAATTGAGTAAGGTGAGTCAAGTGCCTCCTTTAATATCGTTTCCCGAATATGCTTTACATTAGGCACAACAATCTATTTCCCAAGCCATAGAGTACCTTGGTCATCCTCATCAAATCTGAATTCTTTCCCTTCTTGGGTCCTTTCTTTGATTTCTTGAATTTCCTCATCCTTGGTCTGACCTTCTCGAATTTCTTGCTCCAAGGTTGGATTTAACTCCATTATTCCCATCTCATTCACAAATCCAAGATTCAACTGTTCAAACTCCCTGCATAGCTTGAATGGCAATTCCCGAACCATGAGTTGGTGACTTACTCCTTTCCTACTCAAGGCATCGGCCACTAGCTTAGCCTTCCCCAGGTGATAGTTGATTCCCACATCATAATCCTTGATGAGCTCCAACCATCTTCGTTTCCTCCAAATTCAGATTGATTTGTGTGAATATGTACTTGGGGCTATTGTGGTCCATGTAAATCTTGCACCTAAACCAAGAATGTAATGTCTCCATATCTTCAAAGCATGCACTATGGCTGCAAGTTTGAGATCATGCGTAGGATAGTTCTGCACATGTTTCTTCAACTGCCTCGATGCATAAGCTACCACTTGACCTTCTTGCATGAGCACACATCCAAGTCCATGCCTTGAGGCAACACAATAAATATCGAAACTTTTGCTCACATCCGGCAAAACCAAGACAAGTGTTGTTGTTAACCTTTTCTTAAGGTCCTCAAAGCGGTTTTGACAATCTTGAGTCCATTGGAATGCTTCTCCTTTCATTAATAACTCAGTCATAAGCTTGGCTATTTTGGAAATGTCCTTGCTGAACCGACAGTAATATCCAACCATTCCAATAAAACTTCGGATTTTCTTTACATTCTGCGGTGCCTCCCATTTTAGCACATCCCTCACATTTCTTTGGTCAACCGATACTCCTCCAGAGATAATATGGCCTAAAAACGACACCTCCCTTAATCAGAATTGGCACTTGCTAAATTTGGCATATAATTGATGTTCCCTCAATTTTTGCAATGTGAGCTTTAAATGCTCCTCATGCTCCTCCTCACTCCTCGAGTAGATCATAATGTCATCAATGAACACTACAACGAATTTATCCAAGTATTCCATGACCACCTTATTCATGAGGTACATGAAGTATGTAGGTGCATTCGTCAATCAAAAAGACATCACGGTGTACTCATAGGATCCATACTGTCGGAGTCTGGTTCCAGCAATTCTCCAGGTACTACTATTGGTAGCCCAAGGAGTTTGTTGTTCGGTATTGGGCGCGCAGAGATTCGGAACACGATGGCAAGTAGACACGAGGATTTATGTGGTTCGGGCCGCCTAAGCGTAATACCCTACTCAACAGGGTGTGTAGTTGTTGTATTGAGCATCTGAGCACCTATGAGTGTGTGTCAGAGCCGAGTCTACAAGAGGTCTTAGAGCCGAGAGAGAGAGAGAGAGAGAGCCCTCGTGTATCGCTCGGCCAATCCTTTTATAGTACAAGGACTAGTCATTACATCGCTAGCTTGGCCCGACATGTGGCCCTGGCGGTTACTGATGCTTAATACACGATTAATGAGGTTAATTACCCTTAATAGTGTGGTAACGGGCCTTGACAGTGCGTTAATGGTATTAAGGGCCCTCCGATCGTGTGTCATTAAGATGGTATTAATGACATTTAATCGGGTCTTGAAGTCCTTGATTGTCACTTGAAGGTCTGAGCCGTTGGGCGTCCTCCTGTCTCCTTGTTGAAGTTGAAGGTCCGGCAGTTGGACACGTGGCACCTCTGGAGCTTACCGTCTGGGATGGGTAGGTCCGGTGCAGTTGTACACGTGTTGGTACCGGAGCTTCCCTCTGTCGGGGGTTAGGTCCGGGGGTGCCGCGCAGGTGTTTAGCCCGGAGCTTTCCTATGTGTGGGACGTAGCTCCGGTTGCAGTATACACGTGGCAGCACCGAGACTAACTATAGAAGGGAGGCAGGTCACGTCCCGTATGACACGTGGGGCCTTCGTAGGTCCTCAACTCAGACAAGTGAAGTTCGTTTGGTCTTTTTGCAGTCCCAAGGGGTATACGGTAGCAGGGTGCCGACAGTGGCCCCCTGGGCCCACCTCTAGGAGAGGCCTTTTGGATGAAGCCATTCTGCCGGAGGTGGGTCCATCCTTTGGTTTTTGAGTCGTGTATTCAAGGGTCTTTGGATGTGTCGTTGGCAGTAGTTCTCAGTTAAACCATCGCCGCGTGGCATATCCAGGATGCGGCAGGTGAGATCGGAGCGTGCGGATCTCACGCAATTGAAGGTTGCCGGTTCCCGATACAAAAATCGTATCGGTTCCGCGCGCCTTGTCAGGCTGCCGCCCTTGGGCTTACCGCCTCTCATGATGACAACCGTTCGCCTGGGGTAAGGACCTCGACTTGATCGTCGGGGTGGCCTCGGGCCCCCTTGTCATTGGCAGGGTGAAGTTTTTGAACTGCGTCGTAGGCTCTTTTGCGGTTTCCATCCAAGCGTTGCGGGGGCTTACTTAAGAAGGAAAGCGCGCACCATTTGGTGATTCTTTACGCTTTCATTTGAACTTGCGCTCGAATCCTCCAAACTTTAGCCAGCTTTTCATCTCTCGCCCCGCTTGTGCTGCGATGGAGTTGGGTCTCCGCAAGAGCTGCCTTAAGTCCGACGGTGATCTGAAGAAGGTCCGGGCCCTCATGGGGTGGTCCAGTGACTCCTTCAATCACCTGGTCCACGCCGGCAAGCTTCTGTTCATGAAGGAGCACGCCGGCGTCATGGTGTACTTCTTTGCGTACGCCATGGTGGGACTGATCCCACCCTTCTTCACTTTTCTCTTGATGCTGCTAGACTTCTATGGTCTGCAGCTGTACCACCTTGGCCACCACTCCATTCTTCTGGTGTCGATCTTTGTCCACTTCTGTGAGATGTGGGTGGGTATCCCCCCCCCCTGCGTCGAGCTCTTCCGCACCTTCTTCGCCATCCGCACCACCGGCAAAAGTGACGAGTATCTTGGCTTCTATTATTTTGTGAAGCGCAAGAAGTGCCCATACAAGTACATGCGTCCATTCCCTTCTAGAAAGTGGGACGATTGGAAGAAGGATTGGATTGTCATCAGGGTGGAGGAGCATGAGAAGCTGGAGCTGCTCGAAGGCCTCCCCAACGTCGACACTGAAGCTTGGAGTGAAGTTCCGGTGCTATCGGACGCCTTCAACCCTGCTCTGACAAGGATCCGCCAATGTGTGGAGGGAGGGGTGACACCCCAGGCGATATTCTGCAACTTCCTGGTCAACAGGTGGGCTCCGCTGAAGAAGAGGGAGAAGCTCGCCTAAGCCCTTAACAGGGTGATGGACGATGACCTGATCGAGACCAGTTTGAAGTCCAACATAGAGGGCGCAGCTTTGGAGTTTCACCTCAAAAAGTTCCAGCACAGCATCGACGTCGAGGGTGACGACTTGACTCCGCCAGTGGCTTTCCTCCCTCTGAACATGGAGGCGGAGTTCAGTAGAGAGCTCCAGTGGAAGATGCCGGTGCTTGACGACCTCGGTGAAGTTGAGAGGCGTCCGAGCACCAGGTTGGCGATCCCCGAAGCTTCCGAGATTGGTCCCCCCTCCATTCTAAGAAACAGAGTTGAAGTCGTGGGCAAGGCAAAGAATTGGCCGAGCCCTCGAGCCGTAAGAGGAAGTTGAAGCACTCTGACGGGAGGTCCATTAGACCTGCTCCTTCTGCAGCAGCTCCTTCTCCCCCGAGGTGAAGGTCTTCAATAGCGGCAACTACCCCAGCATCGGCATCTCCCCAGGGTGCTAGTCCGGCCATGTGGCTCATGTACCAAGGCCTGCTGAGGGCTCCAGGTCCGGGGGTCCTTCTCAGCTGAGGGGGGGCCTCAACCAAGGCGACGCCGACGGCAACAGCAAGCTCCAGGGAAGCTTCCGGAGCTACCACGCCAGTGGCAACAGGGTCCGGCCCCGAGCGTCCGGGGAAGAGGTTCCACACTAGCTGGAGCAGAAGCCTTCCGAGGTATATTTGGTTTTTTACCTCAGTTGGTTGTTTTTTGTTATAACTGCATTTCGAATGTCTTCGTCCTTCATCCACAGGGTACCCAAGAAAGGAGTTGAAGCTCCGGTTCTTGCAGCAGCAGCTGAGACTGTGCAAGCGGAGGCTCCAGCTCATGTTCCAGTGCCGCCCCAAGAGGTTGCTAAGGCCGCGGCAGCTCCAGCGCCAGCTGTTGTGGTCCTTGACCTCGAGTCATCCCCTGAAGCTCCCGTGGTAGCGCCGGACCACGGGAATGAGGATGTACCAGCGGCACCAGCCCCGGAGGTTGAAGCTCTGGGTTTGGATGATGAGATGACGGACGCCCCAGCCTCAGAGCCGGAGGTAGCTGCGGTTCCGGCCCTAGAGCCTGATGTTGTTGAAGCCCTGCCATCAAAGCCGAGTGTTGATCAAGACCCGGCGGTAGAGCCGGTGGTTGCTGAAGTTCCAGCGCCTGTGCCGGTCGTCGAAGAAGTTCCGACGTTCGAGTTGGTTGCTGCAGAAGTGTCGGCGCCCGAGCCCATGATGGTCAAAGCGCCAGTGCCTGAGCCTGTGGTGGAGGGGGAGCTAGCGTCGGAGCCGGAAGTGGCTTCAGCTCTGGCCGAACCTTCAACGCTTGCCCTAGTGGTGTTGGTCCCGGAGGTACCCGTGCCTGAGCCAGGGTGCCAAGATGAAGCTGTCGGCCCCCAGCCTGAGGGACCAGTTGTTGATGACTTGGCGGCGGGACCTTCGGAGCCAGCTCTAGAGGTTGAAACTTCTGTTGCAGGACCTTCTTCGACAGCGGCCAAGGCTATCCTGAAGGGCGGCCCTAGTGCCGTGGAAGCTCAAGGGACCGCACTTATAGAGTGGGACCCGATTTTTGTTATGGAGAGCCCGCTAGAACAAGCGAAGAGGACCCCGGCAAGTCCTGAGCCCCATCCTTCTGTCGTTGTCTATAGACAATGCCTGCTCCAGCCTTTGTCAAGTGCAGCTGGCCTTCTACCATGACAGCAAGGCCCTCGAGGAGGAGCGCCAAACCCTTAGGAGGTGTCGCAACTGGCTCCAATTTGAGACCAAGTTGGCGCAAACCAAGCTGGCTAACTACAGGGACTGGGTGAAGATGGAGAAGGCCCGAATGGAGTACTGGGCCAGCTGCTGGACGAGAGGGAAAGCATGGTGCGATCCCTCGACAACCAGTCTCGGGCCATCCATGAACAGGCCATAGCTGCTAATAATGCAGAGAATGATTGCGAAGAGAAGCTCAGCGCCATCCACGATAGCCTCGTCAAGCGCCGGGAGGCTCTTGAGGAGCGGGAGAAAAAGCTCGAAAATATAGAGCCAAAACTCCTGGAGCTGCGGGATGACCTCGTGAAGAGGGAGGAGGAGTGCACTCATAGGCTAACTCTGGGTGACAAGAGTCTCGCGGAGAGCACCAAGAAGCTGGAGGAGCGCTGCGAGAAGGCGGAGAAGAAGGCCTGGCAGCGAGGACCGGACCTCCACAAGAGGGAGGATGAAATTGCTGCCAAGGAGAAGAAGGTTCAGGGCTAGGAGAAGGACCTGGTCGACCGCTGGAACAAGATCCACCTCCGAGAGGAGGAGCTTAGTAAACTCGAAAGGCAGGTTGCCGAAAAGATTATGCAGAACGCCAAAGAGGTTGAGCGCCTTGCCCAGGAGAATTCGGAGCTTGCAGCGACCAGAAGATCCCTGGAAGAGATGCGAAGATCGAGGGCTGCAGAGTCCCAACAAGTTTCAGACTTCATGGGCAAAGCCAATGACACGCCGACGCTGATGGGTTTTAGTCCCGTGCGTCCGGATGACCCGGAGCCAGAGCTGGACGAGGCGTTGCAAGCGTTGAGCTCGGTGGGCAACAAGCTCACCAAGATGGGCGATGTCATAACGGACTAGCTAGAAACTCATGGACAATCCCTGGCGAAGAACGTCGCAGAGTTCATGCTGACGTGCTACACAAGCCGGGACCGTCACTTCCCACTGGACCCGGTGCTTGAAGGCCCCATCGACGGAGAGGGAGAAGCCGCCAAAGCCAGCGTGTCGGAGGTTGCCCAGAAGGTCACCTCGTTCTTCCATAGGGTCTAGGATTCTCTCTTTGTAGCTCCTGCTTGTATTCTCTCTTCTTTTTCTCCAATTTTGTAATCTCTTGTCTCCAGATGAATGAAATCCAAGTTTTTTATGAATTTCATTTTTTGTCTTCAACACCTTTGTCCCACTGGGCCCCCTGGTAGATGTACACAATTTGATTGTGAACATGTACCAAGAGGACGTAGCATTTGGTTGAAGACTTGCATGCTTCAAACTCGTAATTTGTAGGTCTGAAGTTGCCGATAGTAGGGGCCCCCTGAGGTTGTTGGAGCTTAGTAGCTCTGGCAGCGACCCTTGTCAATATGTAGGGTATTGACGGTTGGTCCTCTGGGGATGTCGGAGCTTGGTAGCTCCGGAAGTGACCACTGTCAACATGCGGTGCGTCGATAGCAGACCCCACTGGGGAGTCTTCCCACCATATTTTTTTCACATTGATGGCTGGCCCCCTGGATTTGCCAGAACTTTGTAGCTCTGGCGATGTCTATTATCAATGTTTGAAAAATCGACAATAGACCACCTTAGGGGTTGTTGGAGCTTTGGTAGCTCCGGCTTCATCCACCATCATCATGAGATCTTTATTTTTCCTGCACACTGAAGTCAATAAAAACAGTAAATCCATTTCTTCTCTATAACTTGTTTGCGGCTTACTATTATCGAAAGAAATTTTTAGGCCGAACGCAATTCTAAATACAATCAAGTGCATTGGTTTGTTTTCTCCAGGTCCGATCGTTTCTAGACTCGCCTTACTTCGGCATGTCGGGGTGTAGGTAGAATGGCGTACTTAGGGTGCAAGACCAGGCTAAGTTGATAGCACACTCCGGGCCTAGATTGGCTTGGCGGCATTCAGACGAGTAGACCATTAACAATGTTTAGACCCAGAAGAATTGACAATGCAACTTGAATTACATATGAATTGGTCGAACTAAAGTTTCTTAAGAATTGCACAACTTTGTTATAGACAAGAAAGAGAAAAATAAAAAATATTGAGCCTGTATAAAATAAATGCACATGGAGTCTGTATTCACTATGATGTCTTTCATTATAGATCCAGGGTAAAGGGGAAACAAGTACACTCTTAGGGTACAGAACCAGACTATGTGTGTTGTATTTCTTGTTTGACCCAAGGTAGCTAGCTACACTTTTAGTTCTGAGACTGTGACAAGTGTTGCCTGAACTTTGCGGACCTTTCGGGGAGGGTCCGGCTGTTCTCCTAGAGGAGCTACCCGACTCTGTACAATGACTCTATAACATACATCACATGTAACTACAGACTCACCTCCGTGATATTAAGCGTAGAACTTACGGAGGTGCTCAATGTTCCAAGGATTAGGGAGCGGTGTCCCATCCTCTGTTGTCAAGCGAATGCATCCAGGACGGGATACTTTGATCACTCGGAAGGGTCCTTCCCAGCTGGGGGAGAGTTTGTTTAACCCTTCTCGAGTTTGTATTCTCCGTAGCACCAGATCGCCTTCCTCGAGTTGTCGGCTGTGAACATGCCTTTGGTGATAGAGCCGAAGAGCTTGGCTATATCGGGCATTCCGAACAGCTGCTCGGCACCTTCCCTCTTCAAGGAGGTCAAGGTCTTCACACCGGAGCTGGTCCTGCGTGGCATCGTCAAAGGTCCAGACCCGGAGTGACCCCAAGGTGATTTCCAAGTGAAGGACTGCTTCAGCTTCGTACACCAGGAAGAAGGGTGTCTCTCCAGTTGACCGGTTTGGAGTTTTCTTGTTGGCCCACAGTGTGGGCGGAAGCTCTTCAATCCAGTAAGCTCCATGTTTTTTCAGGCACTCATATGTGCGCATCTTGAGTCCTTTTAGGATTTTTGCGTTTGCTCTCTCAGCTTGGCCATTGCTTGGCGGGTGATCTACAGAAGCATAGCTGACCTGAATGCCAAGGTCTTCGCAATATCCTAGGAATGCAGAGCTTATGAATTGGGTCCTGTTATCAGTTATGATCTTGTTTGGGACTCCAAATCTGCATACAATGGACTGCAAGAAGTTGATAGCTGATTGCTTGTTTATTGTCACAACTGGAGTTGCTTCCGGCCATTTGGTGAACTTGTCGATGGCAACCTACAGGAACTTGTAACCTCTGACGGCTCTTAGGAAAGGTCCCAAGATATCCATCCCCCACACAGTGAATGGCCATGTAGGAGGTATCATTTTTAGAGGTTGAGTTGGTGTGTGAATTTGCTTTGCATGGAACTGGCATGCTTCGCATTTCTTCACTAACTCAGTTGCATCCTTGAGTGTTGTAGGCTAGTAAAAACCATGCCGGAAGGCTTTCCATCCAGCGTGCGGGAAGACGGGTGGTTCTCACACTCACCTCCAGGGATTTCTGCGAGGATCTTGCAACCTTCTTCCATTGTAATGCACCACATTAGGACGCTGTTGGCACCACGCGGTAGAGATCCCCTTCTACCAGTGTGTATCTTTTAGCCAATCTAACTATCCGGTCAGCGGATACATTATCTTCAAGGAAGGAAATTGTCTTTCAAGTAGCTCCGGATCACCGAGATCCATGCATCAGAGCTAGCTTGAGGATTTTAGTCTTGCGTGTTGGGTTGCTCGGAGCTTCCTACAACACCTACGACCCTTGATGGAGGCCATGGTAAAAGTGCCATCGGGACCGCCAGCTTCGAGGTGCTGGTCTCGCCACCTTCGCTCAGTTCGGTAAGTTGAGCTGTTGGTCTTGACAATCTCCGGATGAAGGTTACGTAAGGATCCAGAGCTCCGGTTGAAGCTTTCGTCGAGAGTTCATCAGCTTCAGCGTTGTTGAGACGCTGGACATGGCAAGGATCCTGGATGTCGAAGTCCTTCTGAAGCTTCTGGACTTCAAGTAGGTATGCAGCTAGTTGAGGGTTGTTGCAGCAGCATTCCCTTTGACTTGTTTTTCAACAAGCTGTGAATCACCCTTTACCAACAGCTGCTTGACACCATACGATAGTGCCACCTTGAGCCCATAGATTAGTGCTTCATACTCCGCCATATTGTTGGTCACCTTGAAGTCAAGGTGAACCATGTATTTTACCTTCTCCCCGGTCGGAGCGAGGAGAAGGACTCCAGCTCCGGCTCCCTGCTTTTGCACGGAGCCGTCAAAGTAGAGAGTCCAGTGAGGCTCGGTGAAGACCGGAGCTTTGGGTTCCAACTTCTGCTCACTGGGGCCCCCAGGATTTGATGGAGAGGGGGTCCATTCCGCCATGAAGTCTGCCAGTGCATGGCTCTTGATCGCTTGTCATGGGACAAATTCAAGATCGAACTCGGCCAGTTCCGCTGCCCACTTTGCAATGTTCCCATTAGAATTGGGGCTATGCAAGATTGCACGTAGTGGATAAGAAGTTACCACTGAAATCTTGTGACCTTGGAAGTAGTGTTGGAGCTTCCTAGAAGCAATAAGAACTGCGTAGAGCAGCTTATGCACCTCCAGATACCGAGTCTTGGCGTCATGGAGTACTTCGCTGATGAAGTACATTGGGCGTTGGACTGCCCGGACCCTCCCGAAGGGGCCCGAAGCTTCCTCCTCATCAACGTGGACCCTCCTAGAGGGGTCCGGACCTTGTTCAGGGACCACTGAGTTCCTACTCGAGGAACCCGGAGCTTCTTCTGCAGCGACCCGGACTTTCCCGGAGGGGTCCGGATCTTGTTGCTCAGCAGCTGTGATTTCTCCACTTGAAGGAGGTGGCTCCTTTGGCATCTCACCTTGAGGATCCTGGTCTTGGAGCTGGGACCCAAACTCGTCTTCAGGTATCTCCGGACCCTCCCGAAGGGGTCTGGGTTCCTGAACTGGAGATGGTTCTGGTCTTTCCGCAACCAGAACTATGCTGACAACTTCCGAAATGTAAAGCAGAAGTGGCTCACCAGGATTCAGAGCTACCAAGGTTGGTAGAGTGGTGATAAGCTGCTTCAGATCTTGGAATGTCTTTTCTGCTTCTTCAGACCATTGAAATGGTCCGAACTTCCTCAATAACTTGAAGAAGGATAGCACCCGTTCTGCCAGTCTTGATATGAATTGGCTGAGGGAAGCTAGACATCCAGTCAGCTTCCGGACATCCTTGATGCAAGCTGTTGGTCGCATGTCTTCAATAGCTTTAATCTTCGCCGGGTTTGCTTCTATTCCTCGGTGGTTCACCAAGAATCCAAGAAGCTTTCAGGAGCTAACCCCGAAGACACACTTGTCCGGGTTCAACTTCGTGCGTGTGACTCGCAACTTGTCGAACACAGCTTGCAAGGTGTCAAGGAATGACTCCATGTTCTTGATCTTGACAACGATGTCATCGACGTACACTTCCACTACATCTCTGATGAGCTCTCCAAAAGTTTTGTACATAGCTCGCACAAATGTTGAAGCAGCGTTTTTGAGACCGAATGGCATGGCAGTATAACAATATAATCCATCTACTGTGATGAAGGAAGTATGCTCTTCATCTTCCCTAGACATTCTAATTTGATGATACCCAGAATATGCGTCTAGGAAACACAGTAATTCACACCTGGAGGTAGAATCCACTATCTGATCTATTCTAGGTAGTGGGAATGGATCTTTTGGACATGCCTTATTCAGTGTAGTGTAGTCGATACACATCTGAAGATTCCCGCTGGCCTTAAGTACAACGACTGGGTTTGCCAGCCATTTTGGGTAGAAGACTTCTTGGATGAATCCAGCTTCATGCAACTTCTTCACTTCTTGACGTATGAAGTTCAACCGCTCTACTGATCGCTTCCAAGGCTTCTGATGTACAGGCCGAGCGTCGGGAAAGATCTTTAGATTGTGCTCGATCACTTCCCTAGGGATCCCAGGCATTTGTGATGGTTTCCAGGCAAACACTTTGACATTAGCCCGGAGGAAAGTGACGAGCACGAGTTCCTATTTCTCATTCAGATCTCCCAATATACGGGTGGTCTGAGCAATGTCAGAACCGATTTGGACGACTTTAACAGGAATGTCGGTGTCGCCCCTTGGTTGCACGTGAGGTGCGGAGGTTGAGCCTCGATGACGAATGCTCGGGGGTTTCGGAGCTTGCTCCTTTGCGGACTCTTCCTCCTGCGCTATAGCAAGCGCATGGAGTTCTTCCAGAGCAGTCACTCCGGCGGTGCGATCTCCGCGGATCCGAAGAACGCCTGCTTGTGTTGGCATCTTCAACACCAAGTAGCCATAATGGGCGGTAGCCATGAATTTGTACAAGCTGGCCTGCTCAAAATGGCATAGAGTGGTAAGTTGATCTGCGCCACATCGAAGACCAACTTCTCAGTGCGGTAATTCTCCTGGGTCCCGAAGGTCACTAGGAGGGTAATAGCACCGAGTGGAGTTATGGCTCCCTGACCTACTCCAGAGAAAGGTCGGGAGGGGCGAAGGTCCAAAGGTCGGAGCTGAAGCTTGACAAAAGCTTCAAAGCTTATGAGGTTCAGCCCCGAACCTCCGTCCACCATCACATGGTGGAGTTGGATGTTGTTGATGGTAGGAGATACCATAAGTGGAAGTTGGCTGGCTCCGATCATGTTCTGAGGGCAGCCCGAAGCATTGAAAGGAATGGCAGTGTCCATCCACTTTCGGTGCGGCTCCGCCCTAGAGGTGAGAGCTACTGAGGCCGTGTCCCGCCGCATGGTCTCGAGGGCACGACGGGAGGTGATGTCCCACGAAGTACCAAAGATGGTGTTCATGGTCTTCCGATGCACGTTGTTAAAGATGTTAGAGTAGTCGTCGACAAAGGTATAAACAGCTTCCAAGACCTTTTTAGGGTCTTGAAAGCCTAACTCCTCTTCAGCCGGAGCTTCGTTGACTTTTTGTTTTCCTTCCCTTTGACAGAAAGGAACTTCTTCCCGGTGCTTGTTGTAGCGCTCGACAAGGTTCAGGACGTCTCGGCAGCCTTCCAGGTTGTGGTTGTTCGTCTTGTGTATAGGACACCACATCTTGGAGTTGCCTCCGTCTTCAGACGATGGCCGAGGTCGTTTCTCGGGGCGTGGCCCCTGACCACCTAGAGCTGCGGCAGCAGCGGCTGTAGGTGTGCCGGCCGATAGCTTCTTTTTGCCGTTGGACTTTTTCTTCTTCTTGCCACTCCCGGAGGTAGTGGCGTCGCCCTTGGAGGACTTTTTGTTGTCCTCCGGAGGAGGTTGGGAGTACATTTCATGGCCCTCTGCAGCTTTGGCGCACTTGTCTGCCAAGCTGAAGAGTTCCGTGATGCTCGTGACCTCCTTGGTCGCCAGCTTCTCCAGCATCTTCTTGTCTCGTACGCCCTGTCTAAATACCACAATAACAGAGGCGCTTGATATAGAAGGAATAGTGTTTCATACCTGGGAGAACCTCTGGATGAAGGATCGCAAGGACTCTCCCACTTCTGCTTGACAGCAAAAAGGTCCAGTTCGGTGCCTGGTCGGGTGTATGAACTCTCGAAATTGAAGGTGAACTGTTGGCACAGTTCTGCTCAACTGTTGATGGAGTCGGGCGGAAGGCTCATGAACCAGGACCTGGCGATCCCAGTCAAAGCCACAGGGAAATAATTGGCCATTACGACCTCATTGCCTCCTGCCGCAAGGATTGCGGTGGAGTAGATTTGGAAAAACTCAGCGGGATTGACAGTCTCGTCAAATTTCTCCAGTAGGTGAGGCTGGAACTTATACGGCCATCTGACCTTGCATGGGTGCATGGCCATGGAAGAACAGCCTCCTCCTACTCCCTTGGGAGCAGGAATGTCCCGAGCCTCTCGCCTCTCGTGAGCATGCTCGATACGGACGTGGCCATCCTGTTGGCAGTAACGGCGATCAAGCTCCGCCCAGAGATCGTGAGTTAAAAGCCTGGTTACTGTATGGGTACGTCGAGCCCCAGAAGGCAGCGATGTCGCCTGTTGAGACGCGGCACGCCTCCTGTGCTGGGAAGCGTGCGGACCAAGTATACCCGACACGGTCTGATGCTGCGATGGGGCTCGCCCCAAGGGGGAGAACCTTGGTTGCTGATGCGATCGGCTGCTGCTGCAACCAAGTATTCCACATCAGCCCTCCACTGCTCCATTGCACCCTGAGATGCTCCTGGAGGCGATGGACGTTGGAGAAGAGCACGCACGACATGGAGCGCGTGTTCAGGATTGTTTTTCACCGATGCCATGACCGATGCAGACACCCCATCTCGCTGTCCAACTTGATTTGCCGGTCCGGACGGTGGTGGCGGTGGCATGACTCTTGCTGGAGCCACAACACCTGCTGGCTGCTACATGTTGCAGGGATTGTCTCTAGCAGGTTGCGCAGCAGGGTTGCCGTTGGACGATACAGCAACATAGTTCACCATCCTTGAATCTCGGGCTCCCCTTTTTGGCACGCCAACTGTCGGAGTCTAGTTCTGCCAATTCTCCCGGTACTACTATTGGTAGCCCAAGGAGTTTGTAGTTCAGTATTGGGCGCACAGAGATTCAGAACACGATGGCAAGTAGAGACGAGGTATTACGTGGTTCGGGCCGCCTAAGCGTAATACCCTACTCCACAGGGTGTGTACTTGTTGTATTGAGCGTCTGAGCACTTGTGAGTGTGTGTCAGAGCCGAGTCTGGAAGAGGTCTCAGAGCCGAGAGAGAGAGAGAGAGAGAGCCCTCGTGTACCGCTCGACAAGTCCTTTTATTGTACAAGGACTGGTCGTTACATCGCTAGCCTGGCCCGACATGTGGCCCTAACGATTATTGATGCTTAATACACAATTAATGAGGTTAATTACCCATAATAGTGTGGTAACGGGCCTTGACAGTGCCGTTACTGGTATTAAGGGCCCTCCGATCGTGTGTCATTAAGATGATATTAATGACACTTAATCGGGTGCGACTTGAAGGTCCGGGGGTGCTGCTTCCTTGATTGTCACTTGAAGGTCTTAGCCGTTGGGGGTCCTACTGTCTGCTTGTTGAAGTTGATGGTCCGGCGGTTGGACACGTGGCAGCTCTGGAGCTTACCGCCTGGGACGGGTAGGTCTGGTGTAGTTGTACACGTGTCGGTACCGGAGCTTCCCTCTGTCGGGGGTTAGGTCCGGGGGTGCCGCGCATGTGTTTAGCCCGGAGCTTTTCCATGTGTGGGACGTAGCTCCGGTTGCAGTATACACGTGGCAGCACCGGGACTAACCATAGAAGGGAGGCAGGTCCGGTCCCGTATGACACGTGGGGCCTTCTTAGGTCTTCAACTCAGATAGGTGAAGTTTCTTTGGTCTTTTTGCAGTCCCAAGGGGTATACGGTATCCAAGGTACCGACACATACCTTGTCTGAAACGCCGTTTTGGGTATGTCCGACAGTCTAATCTTCATTTGGAAGTAACCTGACCTCTAGTCAATCTTGGAGAAAACACAGGCGCCCTTCATTTGATCAAACAAATCCTCTATACGGGGCAATTTATACTTTTTCTTGATTGTCACCTCGTTGAGAGCTCAACAATCCACACACATCCTTTGGGATCCATCCTTCTTGTCCACGAAAAGTACTGGCGCTCCCCATGGCAAAGAGCTTGGGTGAATAAAACCCTTCTCTAGCTGCTCTTGAATTTGCTTCTTGAGCTCCGCTAACTCCATAGGAGGCATCTTATATGGCCTCTTAGCTATAGGTGCAGTTCCAGGTATTAAATCAATAACAAACTCTATGTCATGATCAGGTGGCATACCTGGCAACACAGCAAAAAGTTCGCACACCACTGGAATCTGCTCTATTGTTGCACCGTCCATTTGATTCAGCTCCACTTGCTTTGGTGTGTTTTGAGATGCTTCAAATTCTATGCTGACCCCTGCCTCATTTGTCAACTTCACCGTCTTTGTGGCACATTGAATTATTCCATTATGCTTCCTTAACCAGTCCATACCAAGTATTATGTCCAGTTCTTGTGAATCCAAAACGATAAGGTTGGGGAAGAAATGTACCCCCCTTATTCTAAGACTTACTTTTGGACATACTATATTCGTCCACATCTCCCCTCCAGAAGATTTAACCAACAAGATATACTTCATATGAGATGTGGGCAAACTATACTTGGCAACATACTTTGATGCAATGAATGAATGTGATGCTCCAACATCAAATAATAGTCACCGGGTTGGAGTTTGCGAGAAAAATACCAATCACCACGTCATCCGCATGTTGGGATTCCTCCATAGAGACATGGTTCACCTTGACACGAATGAAATTCTGTTGTCCATGGTTGCCTTGTGACGCTCCTCCATTTTGTCTTGGGTTCCATCTTGGAGCATTGTTCCCTTGACCAAGGCCTAACTTAGGACATTGAGATGCAAAGTGTCCCACCTCACCACAAGTATAGCATGACCTAGCTGCACCAGAATTGTTTGGGCGAGCTTGGTTTTGGGCATTAGAAGGAAATTTTGGGTGGGGCGCATGAGGCATTGGAGGGCGAGGCGCTTGCATAGCGGGCGTTGCTGTATGGGCTAAGCTGGGCACGGTGGAATAGCAACACAATATGTAGGAGGAGAGGGGTTATAGTATGATGCATTTGGTGGCGCAAAGCGGGGGCGAACATTACTTGTTGCTGTCCTTGATATGGCGCCTTCCTCTTGTTATCTTGCTCCATCTCGCGAACCATTTTCTTAACCACAATAACTTTGTCCACAAGCTTGTCGAAATTTGCATAGTCACGATTGAGCAATTGGACTTGAATCTCATTGTTTAGGCTCCTCATAAACAAGTATTTCTTGTGGCCGTCCCTGTTGACATCCCCCAGAGCATACCTTGAGAGTTGAGTGAATTTATTGAGATACTCACTCACACTTGACTTTCCTTGCCTTAGGTTCTCAAATTTTTGCCTTTTTAAGATCATAACACCTTCCGGCACAAAATAAGAATGGAAGCTCTCCTTGAATTCATCCCAAGTCACCCTCTCTTGATTTTCATGGGCACTGCAATGCGAGTCCCACCAATCTGCAGCTGCTCCAACTAGCTAATGGGAAGCAAAAAGAACCTTCTCCCTGTCACTGCACTGGACAATAGCAAGCTTATTCTCTACAGATTTTAGCCAATCACCAGCTTTCATAGGATCATTGGCTTGATCAAAAGAAGGTGACCTAGTCCTCATAAACTCTCCCAACTTGCTATGAGGTGGTGGGGTGGTGGTGGAGGCATATGGGGCTGATTTTGATTATTGGCTTGCAGCTGTCCCAAGGTTTGCATCATGGTCTGCATAAGTTGATTTTGCATAGCCAACAACTGCTAAAGGTTGACAGCCTCAGGTCCAGGTCCATTCTTGTCCTAAGGTGCTCCACTGGTCTCCTCATTCTCATCGGCATCCATTTGGTTGTGGGTCCTCGGCATCTGAAGAAAGAGCAAGAGATAGAAGAATTTAGAAAACGTCCCCAACTATATGCATCAAGGGATATGAAATAAAGCAACTACCTATACTAGCCTATATGGATGTGGCAAGTGCTAAAGCATCCCACAATCCTCTACTAAGCATACAAGCACACAAGAACCATTACATAACAATCAGCACACCAAGCAAACCCCAACCATTCCTAGGTGTTCCTATGTGCTCTCAAGTGTCCATTCTATCTAGGTTGCGTCCTACGGACAACTTGTGGCTCTGATACCAATTTGTGACACCAGGTTCCAAAAATGAACCAAATGTGACGCATATGTGTGTCCACGATGTTCAACACACATACACGAGGGCATCCCAAATGATATACAAAAAATTACCACATCACAAATTAATTAAGAAGGTACATTTATTACAATATTCAAATAATCTTCAAATTGCAAGTCTAATGATTATTATTGATAAATCTGAAACTAATGCAGCAGAAATAATCTAAACTAAGCAAACTAAGCATAAGGGATATAGCTCGGCTCCAAGCAACACCATAGGCAAGTCAACGACAGCACACAACCTAGTACTCTGCATTATCCTCAGGGTACTCCCAAACATCACCTAAAATTGTTGGTGAGGGGATTGCAAGGGTGAGCACATGTCGTACTCGGCAGGTGTGGGAAAATAATGACATGTAGCTTAAACAAGGAATTGACAATAAATCATGGCTCTTTGCTGAAAAGTACATTTAAAACATATGAAAAGCATCTTACAATGTCTATGTGAAATTTGTCCCATCATATTCCGAATAACAGAATATTCCATTTCCATCATTCATTATCCATCCATATACCATATTCTTACCATCATCAGTAACCATATCACTTATTCGCCATCCAATCCGTAACCATAACCCAACCATAACTATCCCAAATCCCGAGTTCCACTCTAATCATGGAAGTTGTCAAGGTGCTCATAATCAGAAGCACGACTATCATGATAGTTTTTAACACTCTACAGAGGTAGTACCACTTTACCCACAAGTTCATGATTTCGTGACCCGTCGACGACTAAAGAAACCTTCCTTATGCCAATTACACTTCCTTAGGTGTATTGCCAAGAAATCACAAAATAGCCTCTACAAAGGGACTACAAGCATATTCAGACCCAATGAGGTTTCACCGATGGTGATGCCTCCAACTGAGCACATCTAGCCAAGGGCCCCCTCTTGTGCAGTTCAGATCCCAGGCCAGTCTCTCCACTATTGCAAACCCAACTGACTCACATTTCCTGCTCCTTCAAATGATCCGAATCAATGTTGGTAATACTCCTAATTAATTGGCTAAGTCGCACCCATACTTGGCCTTGTGGTGGCACTGCTATCCTGGCTTATTCTCGCATGAACTGGTTCTTAGATCCAAGGCAAGCAAAACCACCATAACATCCAACCCGATCCATGGACCATGTTTGTTTAGATCTCCCTAGACCCATGTTACCAATTAACCATATTCATCAATTTACATCATCCATAAGAGCATTAATTCATAACTGAGACATTTGGTTGTTTTCCCATCCCAATTAATTAGAGCGAAGCAAAAAGGTAGAAAGTCCTTCTCGACACTCTATAACATGTCCCAAGCAACAAGGATGGTCAAACAAGACTAGTAAACTCCTATCTTAGGTTTCCCATCAATTAGACACAACCATGCAGTTTTGCAAACAAATCATTTAAATACAGGATCAAAATGATCAAGGACACTTTCCTTTCTCTTGAGATTGATTTGGGTCGAAATCTTCAAAGTTTTGGTGCTGGAGGTCCTCGACAGCACCCTCTAGCGCAACACCTTCTATTCCACGCAGCAAACATACAAAACATACATTACAATCAATAAATGCTCATGTATTACTCAATATGCCATGACATGCATGAATAATGCAATTATGAGGTGAAACTTGTTAATTAGTTGCTATTAATGTTTACTAACTAGTTAGAATAGTTTTCAACAAGTTTGAGCAGGTTTCGAGTTGATTTGAGTCAATTTGTGTTTAATTCAGCAACTTTAGATTCAGGTGGCACTGGGGACCAGACTAGTCCGCCGTCGATACCCTACAGACCAAGTAGCCCCGCACACAAGGAAGACAAGATGTTTGGTTTCACTTCCCAAGAGGGGAAGTACCCAGAAGCTACCACGTGTCTCGCAGCTCCGGACCTGCCTCCCTACTAAGGGTGGCTCCGGTGCTGCCACGTGTCCCGCAGCTCCGGACCTGCCTCCCTACTAAGGTTGGCTCTAGTGCTGCCACGTGTCTGTAGCTTCAGACCTGCCTCCCTGCCAAGGGTGGCTCCAGTGCTGCCACGTGGTCCGCGGCTCCGGACCTTCGGTACTACCACACGTCCCAAGGACTCTGGACCTAGCCTCTCCGCTAAGGAGAGGTCCGATGCCACCATCGCGTGTCCCGCAGCTCCAGAAGGCGACGTGTACACTCAAGACAACATTAACGCGCCATCAACAAAACATTAATGTGCCATCAAGACACCTTAGTGCACCATGAAGACCATTAACATGTCATCAGGACACGTTAATGCACCATCAAGACCATTAACATGTTATCAGGACATATTAATGCACCATCAAGATCTATTAATGTGCCATTATTAGCACTTTAATACACTTTCATGACTAATTAACTCGGGACCACCTGTCCGGCCCCGGTCATAATGTAACCTGCCGGCCCTTCACCTATAAAAGGACCAGGCAACCATGATAGAAAGGAGGAGGACTCTCTCACACCTCGCTCATACAATACAACGCAACCACCGTGGATGTAGGGTATTACGCCTCCCGGTGGCCCGTACCAGGTAAAAATCCTCTGTGTTCATCTAGCTCGTAGATCAAAGAAATTTGACCTCCAAAAAAGAACCTCCATAGGCTGCTCCTTAGCAGGTCCGGGAGAAGTGTCGCAAAAACACTTCGACATTTTGGTGCGTCGGGTAGGGGGGCACTTTTTTGGATCGATGAGCCTCACCACAATGGTGAATCCTTAGACCGTCACCGGCTCATCTTGACCCTCACGCCATAACCAGAGCAGAGAGGACGGTGCCAATTCCCGCTGCATAGCGGGCTGACCGTACACATGCTCTGTGCTCCAGTGGCTGTTGCTGTCATCACTCGTTGGCTTTCTACCGGCACTGTTGCTAGTGGGAGGTCCAAAGTGTGCAGCTTGCTTAGCCTGGTCTTGCACTCTAAGCCTGTGCCCCATGACCCTAAGCATGTACACTTTGCCTAATGGCTACTTCCGCGGCCACACAATGACTACCTGTCGCCACGACAACAATGATGTCACCAGGTAACTATGACGTATTCAGTGTTCTTGGTTATTTTTTTCTTCGGAGTCCCATGATGCTGAATGGTCACTCTCATGAAAGGCTAATTCTAATAGAGGGTCCGAAGTGTGCTGTCTGGTTAGTCTGGTCATGCACCATAAGTATGCGCACTCTACCTTTCTTGCGGCTGAATACTGGGGGTTCGGAGTGTGCTACCTGCTTAGCCTGGTCCTGCACCCTAAGTATGCACACTCTACCTTTCCAATGCTGGGGCTGAGTACTTGGGGTTGAACGTCTCGCGAGAGACCAATGTCCCTGAGAGGTCAAGAGTGTGCGGCCTGCTTAGCCTGGTCTTGCACCCAAAGTCATGTCCTGTGACCCCCAAGCTAGCACACTCTTCCTCCCCAACATTTCGGTTCCGTACCAGGGACTGAAAGGCACATGCTCCAGGATAATGTAATAACCCAAATCCAGATATTGTCATCATGTTCACAAAATTATGTTTAAATATTATGTATGTTCTTCTTTTTTTTTTGCTTTGTTACATCTTTCGGATTGCCTACAGTGGGAGTTGTGCTATCCTGCTGCAGACGGACAGCCTGAAGTACCTGTGATGTGTTTGGATATTTCTGGTAGTTTTCTCATTTGGGATCTCGTGCACGCTGAATGGCCTACTCGCCTGAATTCCAATGCCAATGACAACTCTGGAGTCGGATAAAGACTTAGCCTGGTCCAGCACCCTTAGTGATGAGTAGGTTTAGGCCTGATCTTCCGAAAGGTATGTCGATTAGGGTGGAGAACTCGACGTTGATGATCCGCGGCACTCGAGCGGTTCGAGTACCCCTGCAATAACTACACCACGGCTCCGTTGGTTATCAACCGTGCTGAACACGCTTGACCTCGCCAAGAAGGCTAATCCTTGCAAGTGCAACCGAGAACACGAGCAAGAACGTCCAAGACACGATCTGAAATCGCAAAGTTGGGGTCTCACAAACTGTAGAATGGCGATATTATTGATCTAAGCATAGCCCACCAAATTTGACCGGTGGCTGCAGTATTAATAGGCTAGGGTTCGACCAAAACATGATTAGACGTGTCCCTAATGGACTCTTACGGGATACATGGCCCAAATGTCCGATTCGGTGGCGCAGCACCGGACAAAAATCTAGACTCGACTTGTTTCGACGATTCCCAATGACTCCGGAAGAATTTTGAGGTGGGACCAGAACCATTGGAACGTTTATCTTCTCCTCTTTCCGTGCATATGTAGAACGTCAAAAACGGGGTCCGTATGCCTCCTGGGAGTTCGTTTTAAGGTGGACTGCTCCTGGACTCCGAGTTGAACTCGAGTCCGAGTTGTAAACTGTTTGCATTAACTTGTGGACGTCCCAGCTGGTTCTCCATGCTCCCAAGGCCTCTTTCCTTCACTTGTTGATCTTCTCCACTATTCCTAATAACAATTAAATCATCACATAGCAATCTATCCTCAAACTCACATGCAAAAGAAGTTAGGAACGAATTCACCTGCTGATTTATTAACCATGCTCATGCTCTTGTAATTGGTCCTTGCAGTTCAATGTGCATCTCCGCTGTTGTGATGTCCTCATCACTCGGTACGCCACACTACCTATTCTGGCGTTGCATCACAGTAAGGCGAGTCCGAACAGCACACATTCTTGGGTGAGGCGGGAACTAGTACCCAGATACTATCGCACTGAATTACTTAGGCCCCGTAGCCTGGCTAAGGACCGTAAGCCACAACAAAACCGAGGGAAGGAAGATTGTAACCAATGAGTACTATTACTCTTTCTGCTGTCACTCTTGTGCAGGACTTGACCCTTCTTTGGGCTCAGACGTCGGATCTCAACCTTCAGCACTGACACGTTCCAAGGGAGCCTGCTGTCGACGTTCAAAGCGTCGATGGTGGACGCTCCCGCACCTTCGCCAAGCTCCGCCGTTGGACCTCAAGCACCGACACCGACACCTCTCACAGGGGCCCACCATTGACGTTCTTAGCATTCATGATGGTGGTCCTACCTCCGGGATCATCGCATCTCCCGAGGTGGGCCCGAGGGCCACTTCGATACCCTGCAGATTGGGTACCCCCACATAAAAGGAAGACAAGACGTTGGGTTCCACCTCCCAAGAGAGGACTTACCCAGAAGCTACCACGTGTCCCGCAGCTCTGGACCTGCCTCCCTACTAAGGGTGGCTCCGACTGCCACGTGCTCTATAGCTCTGGACCTGCCTCCATACTAAGGGTGGTTCCGGTGCTGTAACATGTCCGTAGCTCCAGATCTGCCTCCTTGCCAAGGGTGGCTCCGGTGCTGCCACGTGCTTCGCAGCTCCGAACCTTCGGTGCTTCAACACGACCCGCGGCTTCAGACCTGCCTCCCTACCAAGCGTGGTTCCGGTGCTCCCATGTGGTCCCCGGCTCCGAACTTTCGGTGCTGCCACGTGTCCCAAGGAATCTGTACCTAGCCTCTCCACTTAGGAGAGGTCTGATGCCACCACCGCACGGCCCGCAGCTCCGGAAGGCGACATGTACACTCAAGACCGCATTAATGCGCCATCAACACAACATTAACGTGTCATCAAGACACCTTAGTGCACCATGAAGACCATTAACGTGTCATCAGGACACGTTAGTGCACCATCAAGATCATTAACGTGTTATCAGGACATGTTACTGCACCATCAAGATCCATTAATGTGTCATCAATAGCACGTTAATACACTTTTATGACTAATTAACCTGGGACCACCTGTCGGGCTCCGGTCATGTAACATGCCGGCCCTTCACCTATAAAAGGACCAGGCACCCACGACGGAAAGGAGGAGGACTCTCTCACAACTCGCTCATACAATACAACGCAACCCCCGTGGATGTAGGGTATTACACCTCCCAACGGCCCGAACCATGTAAAAACCCTCCATTATCATCTAGCTCGTACATCCAAGAAATTTGCCCTCCGAAAAAGAACCTCAGCGGTTTGCTTCTTAGCAGGTTTGGGGGGAAGTGTTTTAAAAACACTTTGATATCTGCCATGGACCAGAAAGTCGATTGGACTAGTACGCACATTGCCAAACAAGTCAGCTCGGCTAGGGTTTTTGGCGAATTTCCAACTAGAGCATGGCTTAAGTTAATATAGGGTCATATCTTACATAGAAAAGATGCATCTAGGACATTTACCACAAATCCTAGGGTTCAAGGATCGAGGACTTTGAGAATTGACCTCTAGATCCAAAGAAGATGTGGGAATTGATGGAGAACTCACGATGATGTAGATGAGTTGACGAAGATCGATCTTGTTTGAACCTTCTTCTTGCTTCTTCCCTCCCCCTGGCTGCGGTGCACTCCTCTTGACAGCGGCCCTCATGAACTAGGGTTGGGGCTTCCACAATTGTGACAAAAGGATAAAAACTAGGGGTGATTGGGTGTTTATATAGAGGTTGAGATGGTAGGGTTTGATGGATGTCGAGTTCAAGGTGGTGGAGGTTGTGTAGGGGACCCACATGGGCTCCACAGGGGTTGGGCACGACGTTCTTGGGCCCAATTAAGGTAAATACCCAATAAGAAATTGTGGAGGAAAAGACTGAATCCAAGTCGAGCACACTGGACAAGTACGCTAGGGGCCGGACTAGTCTGTTGGAAGTTCAAAAGTTGAACGAAATAATCAGGTGTCAAGCCGGACAAGTCCGATCGAAGTTATTTTGATGTTACAAAAAGTTAAACGAACAAGTCCGTTCTAGTTCCGGACAAGTACGATCTTGTCCAGAAAGGAAAACGGACAATTCTAGTATAGGCCGGACAAGTCTGAAGGTTTGGTAAATTTTCTAAAAACTTGACTGAAGTAGGGATTACAGGAGAGCTCCAAAAAGTTCCAATAGCGAAGAACGGACTAGTCCATACTAAAAAACGGACTAATCAGCAGAAGCTTAATCGGACTAATCTGCAGCAAGAGCGAACAAGTCAGGAGAGTCAACAGAGAGCAAAACCAAACTAGTTCAGGATCCAAACCGTACAAGTCCACACTAATATAACATTTTAAATGCTTTTTTGGTTGTAATTCATTTTAGTCTTGTTCCTTTTTATGTTGCTTAATGCTAAACATGTATAAGAATGTATACAATTCATGATGGATGAGAATGTGGGTGTTACATGCATCAAGAGTGTAACATTGGCAAATGTATCATAAGCACATGCATGGACATCACTGGCAAGACGAAAGACAATTTAAAGGCTCGAAAGGATCTCGCTAGGCTTTGTACTCGTCCAACTCTTGAGCTCCCCGAAAGTGGTGATAAACCATGCGCTTCTTTCTGTCTTCGACCTAAAGAAAAGAAATAAGTTCTCAAATGGTTGCAAAGTTTGAAATTCCCAGATGATTACGCAACTACTATGAGATGAGTCGTGAATGTGAAAACGGGGAAGCTCATTGGGTTGAAGAATCAGTATTATCACATAATCATGGAAAGACTCTACCTGTTATGTTTATGTGCTACTTTGACGATGCGGTGTGGAAGGTCACTACAAGATTCGGGCAAAGAAGTCTCGGGGAAACTATAATCGTCAGCCCCGATGACATAATGTGTACTAAATTCGTCGGATTAGAAAAGCGAACATTGATATTGTTATAGCCGTCGGTGTCAAGATGATGGATGACAGCTTTAACTATGGTCGTCGGTTACAGCTCCGGGGTCGACAGCCATAGTGTGGGCCCTGCGCTCCAAAAAAACAATGTTCCCGCCAAATTATAAGACCGTCGACTCCAACTCTAGGGCCGACGATTATAGCATGGGCCCCATATGCCTAAGTTATGGTCGTCGGTCATAGCGCCGCGGCTGACGGCCATAAGGTGGGCCTCGTAGCCCTCATCTAAGATTGTCGGCTCGTGATAACCAATGACTTTAATCTCGTTACATCGCGTACATAGGGGAATAAACCTAACACTACACTCGCCCGCGCGCCGTTCTTGTCTCTCGCTACATCGCCAATGCGCGCCACCTCGCCGCACCACCGCCGCCTCGCACCCCGCACCGTCCCCCCGCGCCCTTCGTTGTCACCCCGCCGCTGCCCCGCGGCCGCTTCGCGCCCCGCGTCGCTGCCTGCCAGCCGCCCAAGCCCCGCACCTCGCCATGCTCGCCTCACTACCCCGCCACCACCTAGCGCCCCACCGGCCGCCGCGCGCCTCCGCTGCTCCGCAGCCCACGCGCCTCCACTGCCCCTTCTGATAAGGTTAAAATTTATGCTTGTCTATGAATTAGGTTTTTGAATTTTGATAAGTGTTGCCTTAGGTTTTTGAATTGATTAGTCTATGAATTGCTATATCATTACTTATGCAATTTATCCATATATGTGTATGTTAACTTGATTATCATATATGTTAGTTATTAGGGTCAATTATGTTTATTTGAATTTTTTAGTGTTTATGTACTATATGCATATACAATGTTATCAAATCTAGGGGACTAGGATCAACTAGGCAATTAGTAATCGACTAGGTCGATTAGTCGACCGTAGTAGACCTCTTGGTCGTCCAACATATTTTGGAGAAAAGTTCTAGTCGAAACTAAGGAAATAGAGCCGGGAGTACCATCATCCTGGCGTTGAGGAAGGAGAAGGCAGAAGGGACAAGGAACAACGGCGTAATCCCAGCGTTGAGGAAGAAGGAGGCGGAGGGGACAGGAGAGAATGGTACAGGGAGACAAACATGAGAAGGACGGCAGCCCATGGTGGAAGAGCAGCGACAGCACACCAGGAAAGGAACGCCATGGCACCAGGCGGCACGGAGGCAGCGGGCGGCTCAACGGCAAGACCCATTTAATAGGAAGTTAAAGCATGCTTCATAAGGTGTCACCTAGGCGATTCGTAGTCACCGCCTAGGCATCTAGGTGCTCCGGCCCTGACGCCATGCGCAGTCGCGTGGCCGCCGTTGTTTAGGACACCAACACTGCCCGTCCCTTTTCACTTGAAGAAATGCATCGCATAGGGGGGGTGTAATTTTAAATAGGTGGGTTATGCTGTCAAAATTTTAGGACCTATCCTGGACAATAGATGTAGGTCCGTTACATTAAACAAACTATGATGTAACCATATATGTTCATTAACATATATTTATTTGATGTAGTTTTAAAATGGGTGATGACCTTAAGGCGATTTATAATGGATGGAGTTCAACTGGTGCACACACTAATGAATGGGGTCATATCGCAAATGCTTTCCCGAGCCATGCATTTGCTAGTGATGCTCGTGTTGCGAAGTGTCCGTGTATCAAATGTCGGAATCATCGATGTTTGGATAAGTCTGATGTGGAGTTGCTTCTTTGCAAGCACTAATTTATGCTCGACTATCTGGTGTGGCGCGGGCATGGAGAGATAAAGCATGATGATGAGTCAGACGGTAGTGAGGATGAAGATCAGATGGATGGGATGATAGTATACATCAGTAAAGAGTACGAAGATCGGTCACAACCGAAGAAGGTGAAGGAGATTTACAAGCTTCTTGCCGTCGCAGATCGAAAAGTGTATGAGGGCACCAATGTGACCGTAATGCAGGTGGTCACACAACTTATGGCGATGAAGTCCAAGTACAATTTCACGAACAATTGCTACAATGGTATCATTAAGTTGATGATTTATCTACTTCTGTCAGGTCATCAGATGTCGCCGGATCTATATCAATCTAAGAAAATTTTGGCTGGTCTGGGCATGAATTATGAGAAGATTGATGCGTGCGAGAATAATTGCATGTTGTTTTCGAAGGAACACATGAACAATAGTCGTTGTATGCATTGTAAGAAATCTAGATATATGGACATCATGAGTGATGATTGAGAATGAATAACTACAAAAGTACTAACTAAACAATTTTGGTACATGCCAATCACATCAAGGCTTAAACGATTGTTTCTATTGCAAGAAACAATGAAGCACATGAGATGGCATTCTGATGGAATACGTGAGAATGATGACAAAGACGTTATGGCACATCATTCAGATGTCGCGGCTTGTCAAGATTTAGACTGTTTTGATCCTTAGTTTGCAAGAGATCCGAGAAATGTTCGTCTTGGGTTGTCAACAGATGGTTTCACTCCATTCAGCACTAGTAACAGCCCATACTATTGTTGGCCTGTTTTTATCATGCCCTACAATCTCCCTCCCAACATGTGCATGAAAGAAGGATACATATTCCTTGCGGCGGTCATTCCTGGTCCTAAACATCCAGGCAAGAAAATCAATGTGTTTATGCAACCGTTGATTGAAGAGTTGTGGAAAGGTGTAAAGGCATATAACAGTCACATGAAATGTGAATTTGACTTACGTGTCTTGTATCTATGTTCAATTCAAGATTTGTTGGCATATAGCATTTCGTCTGGTTGGTGTGTCCACTGATAATTGTGTTGTCCTACATGTATGAGTGGCACTGATGCTATAAGGCTAAAGTATGGGAAAAAAGTCTGCTTTTTTGATTGCCATCGACGATTCCTTCCTTCAAATCATCCGTTTAGGAGAGATACACAATCATTCTAAAAAGGCATAAGAGTTACAAAAGGAGCACCTCGTAGATTGACAAGCGAGAAAAAAATGGCATGGCATGCAAAGTTAACACAGTCTGAAGAAGATGGTTTCGAAGGGTATAGAACACAACTGGACTCATATTTCTTTTATTTGGGAGCTACCATATGCAAATGCACTGCTTCTGCCGCACAACATTGATATGATGCACCAGGAGCATAATGTCACCGAAAGCATCACAAGCATGTGTTTTGATTTTACTGGTCAAACTAAAGATAATTTGAATGCGAGAAAAGATTTAGCTGATCTTTGTGATCATCCAGGGTCTGAGATTAGAACAAATGCAAGTGGAAATGAAGTTAGGCCACGAGCTCCTTACTGTGTAAAGCCAGAGTAAAGAAAGTAAATACTTATTGGTTGAAAACATTGAAGTTTCCAGACCACTATGCAGCTAACATAAAACGATGTGTTAATCTCAGCACCGGTAAACTAAATGGGCTGAAGAGTCATGATTACCATATTATGATGGAAAGACTTTTTCCGTTAATGTTTGGTGGATACTTCAAACCTGACTTGTAGAAGACATTTGCTAAACTTAGCTATTTTTATAGGTAGATATGTGCTAAGAAAGTTTCGAAGAAAATAATGCGGCAATGGGAGAAAAATTCAACGTGCTTGTATGTAAGATTGAAAAGGTCTTTCCGCCTGGATTTATTAATGTTATGCAACATTTGCTAGTGCATTTGCCTTATGAAGCGTTAGTAGCAGGACCTTCACAGTTCAGGTGGATGTATAGTTAAGAAAGAGAACTAAAAAAACATAGAGCTACAGAGCACAACACAACAAGATATGAGGGATGTATTGCAGAGGCATTTGCAGCTAAAGAGATTACAAACTTCTCTAGCAAATATTTTGCATGTGCCAACAATGTGAATGCATCTACGACAAGATATCATGATGCAGAAGAGCAGCCTATGAATGAGCTTAAAATTTTTCATTGGAAGGGTAAAGGTATCAGGGTTGCCAATTCACATTATAATTCGGAGCAAGAGAGAAACTACACCATGCTTCACATGTTTTTCGACATGGAAGAAGTGTTACCATTTTTCGAAATGTTTTACAATCTGTATTGGACATCTTCTCTAATGCCGATGGAAAGTCAATTGGATAATCTACATCAGCATGACATAATAGGTGGCAAAAACTTCGTGAACTGGTTCTGTGTACATGTAAGATGCTAACTTCTCCGATATCCTTTGTTCTTTGATCATAGTTCATATATTTATTATAAGATGCTAACTTTTTATATTGTTGTACATGTAGTCTATGAAGGATGTCAAACATCTCTGATGATTTGCGACAGATCGCGAATGGTCAATTGAAAGCTAGAGATTTTAGCCGATACGATATAAATGGATACCGTTTTCGAACGGCATGTTTAGAAGAAAATCGCACACTTGCAGCCACATCGAATAGTGTAGTGTGTATAACGGCTGCAGAGGGTAGTGGAGAAGTGAAGGAATACTACAATATTCTTCAAAAAATAATTGAGTACACATTTGGCAGTACAAAAGAAATGAAGCTGGTGTTTTTCGACTGTCGCTGGTTTGATCCAACATAGGGCACGTGATTGGATTATTTTGGAATGGTGGAGGTCAACCACAACTTGCAATATACAGCCCCTAACAACAATGTTGTACTTGTGCATCAAGTGGAACAGGTATACTATTTAAGTTATCCTCATCCAAGTTTGAAAAATTGGTGGGTTGTATATAAAGTTAACCATGAAGTGCACCCTCGTCGTTATGATGAGTTGATGAGTACATAGACAATCAAGAAGACGATGATGGTGGTCTTTATCAAGATGAAGTCGAGGAAGTACAAGACATTAGGATATCTTCTGGGACAAGACTTGCAGAAATTGCTAGTACTAGTCTAGAGTTAATGTTTGAAGAACAAGCCGACCCTCCGAGAAAACATCTTCGGCAATCTCAAAGGATTATTGAAAAGTAAAATAGAATTATTAAGGAAGAGAGTCAAGGAGAAGAGTTTGAAGAAGAGATGGTAGAAGACGAGAGACATGAAAATATTCATGCATGTGTGATAGAAGCAGATTCAAATGCTGATGATTTTTAGTAAATTATAATGCTTGTGATTTTTACTTCTTATTGTACGCATTCTTTGAGATTTAAATTTTACTGTGTACATATTTATCATTTAATGTTTAATAATCTCGTATACTAATCATTATTTTGAAATTTCTGTAGATGTGGAAGTATTTTAAAAAAGGAAAGAAGCGAAGTGATGATACTTCTTCCTCCGCGTCTCACCACAGTAGTGGCGGTTCACACATCCTTATTTTAGGTACTTTGTTTTTTTATAAACACTTCAATATCATAATCAGCTATTTACTATTTGTTATATGTTTTTTTTGCATTTGTAGGGAACGACCGTGAGTGCAAATAGACATAGACAGCTTATGGGGTGTGTGACAGAAGCAGGCATCTAGCCAGCTAGCACCAGGTTTAGGAGGAGGCTTAGGTGTGTACTCGGATGAGGCTCAGGAGAAGGGAGGAGACTTAGGAGCAGGCACAATGGAGGAGGATCAGGAGCAGGGAGGAGGATCAGGAGCAGAGGAGGCTTTGGCGCAAGCCTTTGGGTCGTCTTCTGAGGTGGACAGGGTGGTACTGAGGGTGAAGAGAGTGGCAAAGAGGAAGATGATCCGGAATGAGATGCAAGGTGGGCAAGATTGGCAGAGTCACAAGAGGCATCAGAGGGGCAGAGTGATCGATGCACTCATAGGTATTTTTTGAATTATTTGATAAGCTATCTTACACATTTGGTTTTCTTGTCAACTAACTAATGTTATTTGTACAGGCTACGGAGGCACCTTTTATGTACTCCAAGTAAAACTCCCGATACGCGGGCGGTTATAAGGCCAAAGGGTACTAGGTGCTGGACCGAAATTGGTTGGTATGGCCGGGGGCATCGACGCTGTGTTAACACAGAGTTGGGAAATGCCATCCGGTTTTGCTTTCCGGGGATGGTTCTTGCGGGCGGTCAACTAATTGTCGTGCATAATTGGGATCACTATGCCCTGAAACCATATGGCGCTATGGGTACTTTTCAGAACAAAGTTTAGGAGATTTTTGGGGTAAGTTTGTTTCCATTGTTTAAAATATGTTGCATCTTACTTTGGTTGATACTAATTGTTGGTTTTATACAGAGTATATTTAAATTGGAGGAAGGTGTGGTTCCAGCATATGCGAGGTCTGTTTTCGAGACATTAGCTCAAGAAGGACTCCTTCTCAGATGCACGGATCAAGGTTGTGATCGTGTATTACAAGACCAGATTGCGCCAGCCCATGACAAACAAGCGAGTAGCTACAATTTATCTGCAGAAGCATGAGTACATGAAGAGTAGTGTGGATTGGATCTGTGTAGATATGGCAGCTTGAGAATGGCTATGCGAATACTGGGCGTCGAAGGAGTTCAAAAATATATTAAAGACAAACCGAAGCAACCGGAAGAGCAAGCTTGTACTACAATGTTTTTGGGGCAGATGGACATGTGTGAATGGCACAACGAATGGTATGAACTATTATAATCACTTGTAAATTGCTTCAAACAACTTCATTGATTGAACTGATATTGTATTTTGATGTTGCAGGAAGCTGAAACCGGTGTCGCTCCTTCTTTTATCTAGGTTTACCTCAGGAGGCATAGAGGCACAGATCCAGCACGCCCAGAGCAGCTTTCTGACGAGGTGGCAACACAAAAAGTGGTAAGTGTGTTGAGTGCTCTCTATCTATGAATTGAATCTATCTTTTATGACATCCACTCGTGAACTTAATTTATTCTTGCAGACAAAATATGTTGAGTGTCTCAAGAAAAAGCATGGAGATGATTTAGATTATCTAAGAGCGCCGTTGGATGTGGGTGCAACCTACGAAGCCGGCGGAGGCGTACTGCATGGGAGGTACGTATAAAGATAATGATTGTTTAAAGGTTAATTACCTTCAATTCATCACATTTGTGATTTTTTGTAGACTTGGATTACGTGACAGTTATGTGGAGCGTGACGCTTATGTGGGACGACGGTCTTCTACTTCCAATTCGAGTTGATCCCGTGTTGCAGATGAGGAATTGAAAGAAAAATTAAGACAATACGAGGAGAAAGTGGAACAACAACAGTAGCAAATACAGCAAATACAGATGCAGCAGTAGATGCAGATGCATCAAAAGACGCAATATTTATATATGGCGCATGTAACTTGTAATACTAACAGTTGAATAGTTTATTCATTTACAAACTGTTTCAACTTAAGATTTCACAGATAATTTACTTCGTGTAGTTCTGGGGTCAAGGCAACATTGGAACTCAGTTCAATATGCCACAACAACCTCAGTTCGAGATGATGTCGCAGGTAAACTAAGTTTTACTTAAGTTGGTATACTTATTAATATATTTGTGTTAAAGTCAATAACTGAATATTTTTACTTTATGCAGTTCTTCCCTCAAGGTGGCTTTGGATCGCAGTTCGGTATGCCTCGTCCGATGCAGCCCGGACAACAAGTTGGCTCTTCTTCACAGGTGTAACCACATTTCTTATTAACTCTACTTATAGTACGAAAAACTAATCATATTTGTCTCAGGGTCAAGATCATCCTCCACAATCTCAGGGATTCTTGTCAATGTTGGCCCCTGGATTGCAGCCTTATCCAGGTTTCTCCCATCGTTGCCCTTCGCTTCAGGGCATAGTCAACCATCAACACCTACGGGCGCCGCAGCGGTATGATTACTAAATCATTAGCTCTAATGAAAGCATAGCTTAATTTACACAATACCTAGCAATTTATTCAATTACATAGTTGGTAATACCTTTAAGTCAATTACACATGTGAGATGAGCATTTGTGAATTTTAGAAAGATTGAGACATATGAATTGCGACTATTAATGAGAAGTTAACTTTTATTTGTTTCCCGTAGGGTTCCGGTCAAGTAATGCCTCATGGTTGCGATGATTTCCTCATTTTGAACACCGAAGGTGGAAGTGGTGGAGGTTCGAACAATGACATGGAAGTGGATTAATCTTCACAATGGTCCTTTGGAGTAATTTGGATGTGAACTCATTGTTATATCGAAGTTAGTTGTTGTATGACTATGTGAACTCGTTGTTGTTGTGTTTTGCTTATGACTATGGCTTGTACGCAATGTTTTTGCATTGTCGTTTTATTTGTTGCTGTGTTGAAGTTGTGTTCAATGTTAAACTTGTGTTGAACTTGTGTTGAATTGCTTGTATGCAATATGTTGAATTTTGAACTTGTGGCCTGTATGGCCAGGAGGCTCCCCACCCGGGGAGGCAGCGAAAGCAGTCGCGGTTTAAAAAAAAATAGTAAGGCCGTCGATGTGGGCCAAGCCGACTGTCATAACTGCCATATGGTCGTCGGTTTTGCACCCAGACCGACGACTTTATGTCCCTCCCCAGGCGCCCACGTGTCCACCTGATAGCCGTCAGTGCGCTCGAGGGGCCGGCAGTTTTAAGCCCAATAAAGACGTCGGGGCCCTCCAGCCAATGCCTTTATGGCGTTATGACCCTCGGTTTTGCCAGGCCGACAGTCGTAATTGGTTTTCAAACTAAAGACGTCAGTGTTTCCAGGCCGATGGCTTTAAGAGCCTAAAGTCATCAGCACCGACGGCTATAAGTCCTTAAGAACGTCGAACAACAGTCGACGGCTACGGCCGTCAGTAGGTCAGCGTTCTTACCCTGAACTCGTCGATTACTGTAGCTTACCGATGGCGATATGGTCGACATTTCCTTGTGCATTTCCTGTAGTGGGTGTTAGTCGAGCTTAGCCACTTCTATAGACAACTTTATGCTAAATAAATCACGACAGAGATGATGAGTAAGTTAGAGAAAGAGATACTAATACTATTGTGTAACATGGAGAATTGTTTCCTTTAGGGTTCTTCATTCCAATGCAACATCTCCCAATCCATCTTCCATTTGAAGCGAAAGTGTGCGGTCCCGTGCAATATAGGTTGATGTATCATATTGAAAGAGCACTAGGATATCTGAAACCAATGGTTGGTAACAGGGCAAGGGTTGAAGGGTGCATTGTCGAATCTTTTACTCTTAAGGAAGTAGGATACTTCTCAAGTGTTTACTTTGCAAAGGAACACAATGATAATACTTCGACAATGCGATACAATATAGATGGGCAATCTCCTTGTAGCGATCTCTCCATTTTTGCAACAAGAGGCACTACTGTTGGTAGTTACACTTCCTATGACATTAGCGAAGAAGAAAGGAGTGCTGCTTTCCTCTACATGTACGCTAATATAGATGGGATGGAGAAATATTTCAAGTAAGTGTTTGTTCTACATTTATGCTAATCAACATATTTTGCCACACCTCTATTCTAAAAGTTCTCTTTTTGTACAATGAGTTCGACAAGCAAAATTGGAGACATAAATAACAACCTACGAGCAACCAAATAGAAAGGATGCAACAGGAAGGAATAAACGGAGGACCTAATTTTCTTTCCTGGTTTCGAGATTATGTAACATTTTCTTGTTAACTTATTAGTATTAACAATGTTTTCTAATAACTTACGAATATTTACAAAGTTTTCTAATTATTTCATATCTTTGACAGTGCAATAAAGATGCCAACATCCATGAAGACTTGCGACAACTATCCTATGGAGTGGTTAAAGTTAGAAGCTACGATCGATATATCGTCAATGGCTTCTGATTTCGTACAACTAAATTTCAATCTCTTCCTCCTCTTGCGACAACATGTAATACCAGAGTTGTGATGAGGGCAGTCGATTCTCATGAAACTAATTACTATGGGATTTTTAAAAAATCCTTCAATTTGCTTTTGTCGAAAATAAGGATATTCGAGGAGCATTCCTTGACTGTTATTGGTTTGATGCCAGTCGTTCAATTCAACTAAACCAATTTGGCATGGTTAAAGTAAAACACAATGAACAGTCGAAAGGATTCGATTCAACTGTTGTTGCACACCAAGTGGAGCAAGTGTACTACCTTATCCATGCAATAAACTCATATCCTCGTGGGTGGTACATAAGGTGAATCCCGGTAAGAGGTTATATGCGCTGGAACGAGACCCTTTCTTAGGTACCTTGTCAGGTGCGAGCAGACGCTCTCGACTACTAACGCACCTTCCATAGTTTGTGGCTCAGGTCCAACCTTTTTACATTGCACGTTATTTAGTTGACAATCACATTACTTTTACATTTCACTTACAAATTTATTTCTTATCAATCTTTTTTTTTGTCAGACTCAGAATCATCTAAGTCGACGTCAGAGACTAGGGGGTCGCCATAGGAGTTGGCTAGCCTCCCTTCGGAACAGCCTAGCTTGGAGCGTTCGAGCTTTGGTGTCGACCAGCCTTCCCAGTCAAAAGACGCGGTGGCACTGCAGAGGCAACAAATAAGGAGGACCTACTTGCGGCTCCTCCTTTGGTTCCTGCTCAGCGGATCACTATTCGTCCAGTCGGAGACAGGTAAAAAAACCATATAGTATTAAATATTAGATGTTGTCTTTCGGTACATAATGAGTTAATGACTTTTTGTTCATGGGCCAGAAACACGACAAGCCTGTTGACGGTGTCATCAGTGGTTTTCTTTCCCTATCGTGGGATGACTACACTCTGTCTCTCACGAGGTCCATAGCACCCTTGAGGGAGCAATGTGGGATGATTTTATGGTAATTTTAACTGTTTAATTGTTTTTCAACTCATTTAAATTGTTAATGCATATCACTTAAATTTTTGTTTGCTTATAGTTGAGGTACCAGGTCAAAGAATCGGGCATGGAGGAGACACGAGACAGGTGTTCCACTACAACGCTCAAAATCTCATAACGGCGGCGTTGTCGTACGCCCGGATCCAGGCCGTGAACGCGTACCACAAGCTGCACCCCCGGCAGCAGCAGCCGTAAGGGGTCCATTTAGGAAGGACTCCGACACGTACTTGAAAGAGGAACAATACTCGGAGGTATGTTGTTATTGTTAAATATTTACAATACCTACGTATGTTAACTGCATTAATAAAATATGAAATATTTGTATGTTAGTATTTCCCCGTTACAGGGTCGACCCCAGGAGTACTGAGCCCTTTGTCAAAACTGGGCTAGCAATGCTTTCACCGCTATGTCCATAAAGGCAAGATAGTGCTGTTGGGGGTCCGAGGGCAAGCATAACTACATCGGTGATGGCTACTCGCGTTTGGCTAAATGCATGGTAAGTACATTAAGTTCATTTATCTGTTCATAATATATTTGTCTCACTTACACGGCTATACAGGAGTGAGAGACCGGTCAGGAGCCGACCCCGACCCATGTTTGATATAGAGGTCTCAAGGGAAGTGACCCTTCCCAGCCTGGACAGTGCAGTAAGGTCGCGGTCGAACGACTGGTATGTTTTGGAAATTCATCAATTTCATTATAATTAATACTCTTATTGACACGCTTACGAGATTTCTTTGTTTTCTAGGAAAAGTATGCGCAGGAGGTCGAGAAGATACACAATGAAGATTATGATTGGGAAACGCGTCGATCGACCCCCAAGTCGTGTACACAAACAGAGGCAGGAAGGCCAATGGACGGTGAGTTGGTCATTTGTTTCATTTCTTTTTCAATCTACCTTATTTTACATAGTATTTTTCATTCTTTTCCAGATTTGCCATTTTTGATAAAGTTGTCGACTCGGGGTCGGCGGGACCTATGAGAGGCGCTTCGTCAACGCAGGCATTGACCATTGGGCCATCAAGAGGTTGTCTCTTGCAGAACCAGGTTGGATCTCAATGCTATGAAGGAGACGTTGATGCAGACCCAGCCAGAGCTTGACAAGTCGAGGGCGGAGCAGGAGAGGTCGAGGGTCTTCAAGAGGTCACAACCATGTACATGGCCCAGAAGCAAGCAATGGTGATGGTAAGTAATTTAGACTACCAAAGCTTAATTTCATAGCATTTCAGTAACATATGTCTTCTACTATTTTGCAATGACAGGCTCTTGTTGAGAGACCGATTAGTAGATCAAGATTCCTCCGTTTCCGCTGCCGTAGGTGACCCCCACAGACACCCCCAACACAGCTGCCCCCGTTGCAGGTAATAAACTCTTTCTTTAATATTGTCATATTCATCTCAGTATTTCACATAGGGAGAGAAGGAGGTAGAACATAGGGTGAGAGAGATCGATATAGGTGGAGTAAGAGAGACAAACATAGGTTGAGAGAGAGAGGTGAGATAGAGGTGGATGAAGAGAGACATAGATAGGGAGAGATGGAGTGTGAGAGATAGCGTAAAGTGAGAGAGAGGATGCTAGAGAGGGAGAGGAAGAGAGAGAGAATAAGAGAAAGAGAGGGAGGGGAAGAGGAAAAGTGTGACACAAAGAGAGGGAGACGAAGACAGTGAGATAAAGTGATGGAGAGGAAGAGAGTGAGAATGAGAGAAATAGAGGGAGAGGAAGAGAGAAATTGTGACAGAAAGAGACTGTGAGAGAAAGAGATAAAGAGAGAAAGGGAGAGGAAGAGAGTGAGAGAAAGAGAGAGAGGGGGAGGAAGAGAGTGCGATAATAGAAGTTAGAGAGAGAGGAAGAGTGTGAGACTCATTTGTAACATGTCTAACTCTAATGTTCCTTTGCAGGGTTCAGCGACGGTGGCACAAACTACTTCACCCCAGGTACTGGCACCTGGAGGAACGCGCGGAGACAAGATTTTTGGCTTCGGAGGTAGTCGTGGGGCTAGCGTGTAGCCCATTTGTACATAGTTGTTGTGAATGTGTGTTGTTTGACCATGAAAATCTATTGTGTTGAATCAGTTTTGTGTTGAATCTGTTGTACGTGTATCTGTGAGCTCGCCATCGTGCGAGGTAGGCAGTTTCGGTTTTTTTTAAAAACAATTAAAAACATAACTTAAATCGGCTATTGCAAGGCTGACGTAAGTTAGCCCAAGTTAACTTACATCGGTCTCGTCATACCGACGTAAGTTATCCCATTGTACTTACATCAGTCCGGCCATAGCTGACGTAAGTTAGTCTATGTAACTTACGTCGGCTACTGACGACTGACGTAAGTTACCTAGCCCACCCCGTAGCCTGGCCCGGTAACTAACTTACGTCAGCTGCGGGACGACGACGTAAGTTACTAACTTACATCAGCAGCCAACGTAATTTAGCTTAATTACAACCAAACTGCAACGTCGGGTGGTAACTGACGTAGTTAAGGGAAAACCGACGTAATTAAGTAACTTAGTTATACCTTGGATTAAATAATCGTATTCATGTACCCCTGTTTTGGATCTCTACAGCGCGTCCACGACATTCCACCAATGGGATGCCTCCCTAGCTATGCAAACACCTCTCTAAGGTCCACCTTGACTCCATATCCCTCTTTGCAAATTCATGTTCCATTTCATGGTTTCACTACACCGGATTTTGATCTTTTCTCCTTGGCACTCATATTGAACTTCGTCCTTCCATTGGCAAAATACTCCCTACTCAGCCTAAGATGACTCATTCCGTTCCAACCCATGATTCTACGCACACTTACTATCCTTCCGGAACAATTGGATTAATTATTGGACTTATAGGTGCTCCAAATTTTCAAATCTTGTCATTGCCTTTCTTGTACTCGTCCTCTGCTCACGACTCACTATTCCTTTCAATCCACTCCATTGCAAATGGCATATATGCCGTTATTCCTCGTCACACAATGAAGCCGATGCGATTTGTCCCTTCTTTTTTTGTGCCGTGTGCATTGTACGTGACATCGCCGACGTCTGACGCAAGACTGTCGCCGTCGCCGACCCTATTTCTGACACCGCTGGCCTTGCTCTCTCTCCCCAGCGTGTCTGTGCGCTTGTGGATTTTCATCTGTGATGCAGCTATCAACAAGTATTTCTATCACTGTTGTCGGGGAACCGTTGTTGATGATCATTGAACCTTGTTCACTCTCGTATCTATTTTTCACTTACCTTTATTCCTTATCTTTTTACCATCACACTGTGGAGCAGTCCACCATTCTTTCTCTATCTATTCCTAAGGGTGAGTTCTGTGAGCCTCCACCATTGGCGGATTCCTTTTGCTCAACTAGCTCTGAAGTCCATCCTGGCCTTATAGCCATGGTTCGGGAGCAATCCTTCTCAGGGGCGGATTGAGGAAATCCCTACCATCACCTACGAGAGGTTTTGAAATTGTGTTCATGCCTTGTCGTCAAGGGCATGACACAAGAAACCCTTAAGTGGAAATTGTTTCCTTTTTCCCTCAAGGGAAGAGCAAAGTAGTGGTACACTCATACCGTCAGTTGTGCAAATGGAAAATGGAAAGAACATGTTGAAATTTTCGTCTTGCATTCTATCCACTCTGCCAACTTGCCTCTCTACGAAGGAAAATTCTCAACTTTCAACAAATCGAGAAAGAATCCATAGGTGCAGCTTAGATTCTCATTGCTAACAAAATCAGGCCCAAACATGCTATTCTCCAACACGTATTATTACATCACTTTTTTTGCTTGACAAGGATTCTGCCATATACCTTGACATTATGGCTGGACGGTCTTTTCTCCATAAGACATCGATTGAAGGAAGGGAAATTCTAGACTGCATTCTAGAAAATACATCCTTCAACGCTGGTCTTTAAGAACCTCCTCAAGTGGAAGCCGAGTCGAGATACGAGGATCCCTCCATAGTCACTCTGAAACACATACCATGTTCATCTCAAGTTATGACTATGAAATCCTTACCCGAACCAAAAACATCAAAGGAAGTAAAAACTCGACCTTCAGAGTTTCCATTATGCTTCGTGGAAGATCCTTTTGAAGATTTTTCGAATGCTTTGAAGTATTGTTATCAAAGGAAGTCATCCTTACATCCCTCACTCCTCAATCCACCCAAATGTACGATGGATGTTAAGCTTTTACCTGAAATAATTCGAGTAAAGTCACCCTCAGCAACCATTCAATGGCTTATTCGTGGGGTAATGGTGAACGTCTTTTATAATCTCACTGTTGGAGCCAATATCATTTCCAATAGATGTAGTTTACAAATTTTGTTTGATCTATCCTGGGCTCCAACTAGAAAATCCTTCAGAGTTTCCTATGGAAATATCTGGCACAAGCATGAGGATTTACGAGCCCACTCAGAGGAGAAAACCAACTAAAAATCACTTGAATCACCCATACCCATGATGGGGGCCCACATATCAGTGTCAGGAAGCAATTTCATTGCGAGGTGGCCGCTGAAACTTTGGTTGAGCCCTTGGTTTGCCAGAAGCACTCAAAGCGCCAAATTCGGTCATACAGCACGTGTTGGCTCCTCACAGCTCTCTGATAACGATGCCGACTAATTCTCGTGCATATTCTGGCACCAAACCGACCTTTGGAGGGTATAAATAGGGGTAGATGCTCACTACTCTCCACACACAAAAAGTTTGAGTTTAGTACTCCACTTCAAAGGCGTAGCGTTGCCCAGGTGCTTAGAAAATAGGGAGAGAGTAAGGAAGAGGGGGAGGCTCTAGCTTCTTGAGCTTCTTCCACTTAATAATAGGGTTTGAGCTTGTCGAACCCTCTCTATCCTTGTACCTCGACTGTCATTTCCAACTCAAGCAAGGTACATGATTTCCATTTGAGTTCATTTATTTAATCCAAGCAAGTTAATTCCTCTAGTTATTTGTTCATATATATCTCTATTCATTCATGGGCCCTAGTCTTGGCTAGAGAGGTTAGAGAAGTAATCGGTAGCATAGGCATGGTGTCCAGGCTTGATGCTACCTTTGATTATCTCGTAGTACATGAGTTGTAGGGGTAGGCGGTAGGTGGTGACAGTCCTATCCGTCCGTTGTAATCCTCCACCTTTGGCTACGACGTGGGCTCTTGGCGGAAGTCGCTTGACAGTTCAGGGTAAGACTGTGCCCAATACATGTAGCTATTGATTGACTCGCCCTGAATTAGGAACTCTTATATTAGGAAATCCTCTCTACCCCTTGCCTACCACCAAGCTATGTCTTTGGGTGAACTACTTAGAAGATTGCCACACACGTTCCTAAGATTTGATACCCTTGAGAATACTCTTTAAGGGGAAGTGCTACAACGATATCTTCGTGCGGTTGCGGATTTTCATCTGTGACGTACTAGCTGTCAACACACCCCTGAAGAAGGACAACCTCATATTGATCTCATGAAGAATATCCTTAATAAGGAAAAACAATCATAATGCCATCAAGACTTTACCAATGCAATAGAGAGGCCAGAGACAACACGTGCCCCACTGTCCAAATGACTGCCAAAGAAGGTTTGGTGTGCCAAGCAAGAAAAGTTATCAATGCCTTCATCTCTAGGTATGAACAACACACCATCATGCTAAACAGAACAGAGGAAAAGTTCCCTTCTTGGTTTGCTTGATTTGCAGCCCCAAGAAGTATGTGAGTTCTTCCATCATACTCATCTCATATTCTGAACTCACCATAACTAAAAACTTGGACACAAGATCATGAGAAGCACAACTGAATATAATATCATCCACATACACTTTAACGAATAGTGAGTCATTGCCATGCCCAAGCACAAAAAAGATTTTTATCAACCTTGCCCATGCTAAACCCCTTTTCTAGTAAGAATGTTATTAACCTATCATACCATGCTCTAGGGGCTTGTTTGAGACCGTACAAGGCTTTGGACTGCTTGTAAACATGATTAGGAAAATCCGGATTTTCAAAACCCGGTGGTTGCTTGACATAAACCTCCTCATCTATGTAGCCATTAAGAAAAGCACTTTTTACATCCATTTGATATAACCTGAAACCTTTAGATGCAGCAAATGATAACAAAATTCTAATGGCTTCTAATCTAGCAAAGGGAACAAGAGTTTCTTCACAATCTAGACCTTCAACTTGTGTAAAACCTTGAGCAACCAACCTAGCCTTATTCCTAATCATAACCCCATCCTCACTTTGCTTATTTTTAAACATCCACTTAGTTCCAATTAAAGTCTGACCTTGAGGTGGAGGTACAAGTTTCCAAACATCATTTCTTTCAAAATTTTCTAACTTTTCTTGCATAGCAATAATCCAAGATTTATTAGTGACTGTGTGTGATATATCTTTTGGTTCAAAAGAAGCAATAAAAGCAGAATGAGCATGAGAGTTTGGTTCGCAAAACCTGTACCATGTGACTCATTCGTGCAAGCTTCCAATGATTTTTTGTGGAGGATGACTTTTGAGGACGCGGAGGGGAGGAGACACTTCACAAGATCCTTCTTCTTCATTTTCATCACAAATCGAAAAACATGTGGCTCGAGGAAGATATGGACAAGTAGTAGTGGTCATTGGTGCTGGTTGCGGAGAGAGATCAAGAGTTGGAACGTCATTGTTTACCTCTAAAATTTCGGGCAGCAACTCCACTCTTTCTTCATCTTCAATAAAAATATTGTCCCCCTGCTGATATGCATCTTGACATGCAATAGTAGAGCTAGTATCTTGGCTAGTTTCATCAAAAGAAACTTCACAAGTCTCCATAATTTTGTGAGTGTCAAGTAAAAGCACACAATAACCTCTAGTATGAGATGGATAACCAAGAAACATACCATAAACAGATCTAGCTTCAAATTTATCAAGATTATCATGTTTCTTAATAAAGCATTTGCAACCAAAGACCTTAAAATGTGTAACACTATTCCTATGTCCAAACCAAAGCTCATATGGTGTTTTTCCTAGCTTAGCTCTTAAGAAAACACGGTTTGAAACATAACAAGTTGTTGCAATTGCATGTGCCCAAAATTTTCTAGGAGTTTGATATTCATCAAGCATAGTCCTAGCCATCTCAACTAAGGTTCTGTTCTTTCTCTCTACAACACCGTTTTGATGAGGCACAAATGGTGAAGAAAATTGATAATTTATTCCTTTTTTCAGCACAAAAGTGATCAAAAGATTGATTTTTAAATTCAGTTCCGTTATCACTTCTAATTGCTCTTGATTAATTGATAATCTAAGAAATAAAGTTTGAAAGTAACTAAAAGCTTCATTCTTAGATAACATAAAGTAAATAAATAATCATCAACAATCACAAGCACATACCATTTACCTCCAAAAGATTGAACATGTGAGAGACCTACGGTGTCAAGGTGCAAAAGTTGTCCTGGTTCAGTTGTCAAAGGTCATTGTGAGAGAAGCATGTGAACATATAACCATCTTAGCATGTCTACAAGAAAAGCACACAATATTGTTGTCCCTTTTAAGCTTAGGTAGCCCATGTATGCGATCAAGACTAATAACACGTGTGAGGTGATCAAAGCCTACATGACCAAGTCTACGATGCCAAAAATATAAGTCATTTGAATCATTATCAAGTAGACACCTATGCTTAGAAGTTGACATATAAGTCATTTGAATCATTTTTTTGTGAAGATAAGTTTTAGATTATCATCTAGCAATCGTGAAATGGAAAGCAAGTTGTGTTTCAAGTTTTTAAAAGTGCCACATCTTTCAAAGTGTAGTAATTATTTACTTGAACCGAACCCTTAGCAATTATAGTAGCTGAAGAATTATCAGCAAAAGTAACATTTTCTACATGTTACAAAAGAGAGGGAGGAGAACCATTTTTTGTTACCAGTCATGTGCCGTGAGAAATCTGAATCCACAATCAAAATGTTCTCCTTCCTCAAGCGTGTAACCTACATAGCAGCACAATACCTCGATGACTCAATACTGGGGTTAGTCAAGAAACATTTAGGAGTCTAGTACTGAGTCACACGATGTGCAACAGGAATAACACAAAAAGCTGAGAAAATATAACTGGTTTATGGGTCCAATTTTGAAAATTCTTGTTTGCAACTACTAATTTATAAAGTGTGTTATGCGTAGCACAAAAAACAGTAGATTTGGGAGCAAACTATGCATGTTTATGACTCATTACAGCAGGTTGCATGTTCCTAACATTCAGTTCAGCACGTGCAACAAGTTTTGCTCGGTTGTTATGTGATCTAGCAATTATTCTTCCCTTTTTCTGTTGTTTATCTAGTCTATAACAAAAATCTATAACATGACCATATCTACAAAAGTAGTACAATGAAAAGTAACCTTATGTGTAACACCCTCATTTTCATCTATCATGCATTGCATACACTCTTATACATGTTTAACATCAAGCAACATAAAAAAGAACAAGTTTAAAATGAATTAAATCCAAAATAGCATTTAAAAACCTGTTTAGTTGCAGACTTGTCCGGTTTGAACCCTGGACTAGTCTGGTTTTGCCCTTTGTTGACTCTCTGGGCTTGTTCGCTTTTGTTGCGGATTAGTCTGATTGAGTTTCTGTTGATGGTCCGGACTTGTCCGCTCTCAAGTACGGACTAGTGCATTCTTTGCTACTAGAACTCTTCGAAGTTGTCCGGTGATTCCCCGCTTGGTCTGTTTTTTGGAAATTTTGACAAATCCCCGAACTTGTCCGGTCCCATACCGGACTTGTCTGTTTAACTCTCTGGAACTTTGACTTGCCTGTGAACAGACTTGTCTGGATTGATACTTGACTTATCCATTCAACATTCTGACTTCCAACGGACTAGTCTGACCCCTAGCACTACAAGGATTCCACCATGTTGCAATGATTGTACTGCAACGAATACTAAATCGTTGTAGTAAGCTTGGTCTTTTGCCACGATTCACTAGTTCATGACATTAGCATCTATCGCCACGGAAAATGATGGTTGCATTAGGATCTGTTGCCACGATTCACTAGTTCGTGGCATTAGGATCTATCGCCACGAATTTGTTGCCATGATTCACTAGTTTGTGGCATTAGCATCTATCACCACGGAACACGATCGTTGCATTAGGATCTGTTGCCACGATTCACTAGTTCGTGGCATTAGGATCTATCGCCACGAATTTGTTGCCACGATTCACTAGTTCGTGGCATTAGCATCTATCGCCACGGAACAAGATCGTTGCACTAGGATATGTTGCCACGATTCACTAGTTCATGATATTAGCATCTATCGCCACGGAACCCGATCATTGCATTAGAATCTATTGGCATGATTCACTAGTTCGTCGCGTTAGCATCTATCGCCACGAATCTGTTGCCACGATTCACTAGTTCGTGGCATTAGCATCTATCGCCACGGAATACGATCATTGCACTAGGATCTGTTGCCACGATTCACTAGTTTGTGGCATTATGATCTATCGCCACAAATCTATTGCCACGATTCACTAGTTCTTGGCATTAGCATCTATCGCCACAGAACCCGATCGTTGCATTAGAATATGTTGCCACGATTCACTAGTTCGTGGCGTTACCATCTATCACCACAGAACACGATCATCGCATTAGGATATGTTGCTACGATTCAATAGTTTGTGGCGTTAGCATCTATCGCCACGGAACCCGATTGTTGCATTAGAATCTGTTGCCATGATTCACTAGTTCATGGCATTAGCATTTATCGCCATGGAACCCGATCGCTACATTAGAATCTATTGCCACGATTTACTAGTTCGTGGCATTAGCATCTATCGCCACGGAACGCGATTATTGCATTAGGATCTGTTGCCACGATTCAATAGTTTGTGGCGTTAGCATCTATCGCCGCGGAACACAATCGTTGCATTAGAATATGTTGCCACGATTCACTAGTTCGTGGCATTAGCATCTATCGCCACGGAACGCAATCATTGCATTAGGATTTGGTGCCACGATTCAATAGTTTGTGGCGTTAGCATCTATCCCGCGGAACACAATCGTTGCATTAGGAACTTTTGCCATGATTCACCAGTTCGTGGCATTAGGATCTATCGCCGCGAAACACAAACGTTGCATTAGGAACTTATGCCACGATTCACAAGTTCGTGGCGATAGGATCTATCGCCACGAAACATGATCGTTGTATTAGGATCCGTGGCCACGAAATACCAGTTGGTGGCATTAAGATCTATCGCCACCGAACACAAATGTTGCATTACACAGTTCATGTACAGCTAGCTCACACAATACCTATATGAAAAAATCATCATCTTCGCTGTCCTCCCTCAATATTGGAGGTACAATACCATCATTTATATATGTATCATCATCGTCGTGGTCGTCTTTGTCGTCATCTTCATTTGAAAGAGCGGAAGCATCACCGGTTCCTCCGTCAATGTCATTCCTATCCCATGTGGTCATATCCTCATTTATATCAGTAAGTCGTCGATCATCAAATAATGTCTCAGCCTCCATCGTCTCAGTGACATTATTTTCACTGTCTCCAGGGGGCATGGCAAAAAGTTTTTGTGGCTTTGTTTTAACAACTGTAACCCATTTAGGTTGCTTCACACTTCTAACGTAAAAAACTTGTTCTGCTTGGGTGGCTAGAATGTAAGGCTCATACTTAAATTGAGAAATAGTAGTGTCAACATCTATCATTCCCTATCGATCCATTTTGTAGCCTCTGCTTTGACTCTGATCAGAACTAGGACGATCAAACCATTCACATTCAAATAGCAGAACCTCTTGATTTTTTTCAAAATCAACAGAAATCATTTTCTTGATTACTCCATACCACTCATGATCACCATCCCAAACAACAACACCACTGTTTTGCGTCTGTAAATCTTTTTCCACCTCAGCTATTCGAAAGAAAAAGCCATTTATGAATGATCGACTAAAAAAATGTGCCCGATGATCAGGTCCTCTAGATAATGCATACAAATAATCGGTTACTTTGCCTTCTTTGTGTAATGTCGTAATCTGTACACATTAATTAGTATAAAAGGGGTCATCGATAAACCAACTTCAGAACAGATATTTATTCAATATTTCATCAAAGTAAAAATGTGCATGTACTTACTCATTTCTGAAACCAATAAACAAACTCATCTCTATGGCGTTTTTCAACATCACGAGAATGAATCTTCTTCAGCTCTTCAAAATGCTCACCGAAAAGGGTACAAAATTAAATTAGCCATCTACAATAAGCATGATCCATTAATATAGTATAGAACATCTGAGTGTTATACATACTTGATCCATGGAGCGTCCTCTTCAACATTAGAAATAATATAATGCCTGATGTTATGTAATTCCACCATAGTAAGTTCGCCCCATTTAAACCCTTTTTTGGAATTATCAACTTCTGTAAATATATTAGACTCGAGAGAAGGTTCATTCCTAGCTGCAGCTTCATGACGTTCTGACCTATTAAGCTTGGTGCTGATGTTATCCAAAAACTGGCAACAAAAAGTCATACACTCTTCCATAATATATTCCTTAGCTATAGAACCCTACGGGTGAGCTCTGTTACGTACATACCACTTCAATGTACCAAGGTACCTCTCAATTGGATACATCCATCTATAAGAAACAAGCCCACCCAAGCGAGCTTCTTCGCCAAGATGGATTGGAAGATGTACCATGATATCAAAGAAAGCGGGAGGAAGCAACATCTCAAGCTTACAAATTGTTTCAGGAAATTGTTCAATCATCTTATTCAAATCTGGTTTCGCCAATTCTTTAGAACAAATTCCAGAAAAGAAACTGCTAAACTCAATTAAAGGTAACCCAATTTCAGTCCCGCCTATTATTGTAACCCTACTTCAGCAACAATGAGTATAAATGAAAACACTGGCCTCCGTTCCCGACACACCGCTGCCCCGCCCTTCCGGTGATCTCGCATTACTCCAAATGTGTTGTCTCTCTGACCTGTGTTCCATACTTGTATTCCTAAGAAATTCCCGCGTTTTCATTTCCCACGGTTTTTACAATTTTTCCACCATGGATCTCGTAGTGACGCATAGAAGCTCTTGGTGGTGTTGACTCCTGGGTAGAACGCCGGTCGACCAAGTTTGACGGGCTCTACCCCTCTTCGTCGCTGACACCGCCCTGCGACATCACATCCCGGACTCTAGTTTTGTGCGAGGTAAACTACACGATCCATGCCGTCTTTTTATAGAGCTATATTGGCTTGGTTCTACACGATCCATGCAGTTTTGGCCTAGTTAAGTTATACACGATCCATCCTGATATACGAAGATTAAATAAATTAACAAAGAAGAAATATGGTCTTCTGTTTCACGAATTTAGTTATATATATATATATATATATATATATATATATATATATATATATATATATATATATATATATATATATATATATATATATATATAGACTACATGTGTCCCTAAATAAATGTTGCTCCGACGGCTTATTACGGTAGTGTATTTCTAGTTCAATTCCATGCCGAGAATGACAAATACTAAAAACCAGAGGTAGTAGTATGTAATTCTGGATTTCGAAGTAAATGACGCACAGGTTATCTGATCAACCACTCCAAATGTTGTACTCTCATTCCTATTTTACAAATTTGTATTCCTAAGATTTTTAGTTCCCATGGTTTTCACTTTTTTCTTTCTTGTGGCTTTCTTGGATTGTATGTTTTTTCTATTCTTTCTTTTCTAATTCCTCCGTTAGTAACAAACACTACAGTTTATAGAAAGCACACCGTCCGATCCAAAATCTACGTCAGTCATGTAATCTGACGTTATCACCGTTATTTCGAATGACTACTTACAATGCTCTTTACATTAGGAACAAGACATCAAACCGTCATGTCGTCTACAAGCATTCATGGTGGCCAACAAGCACCTGGTATAACTGTAAATGTGTTTACTATCAAAACTAAACAAATTTAGACAACATTAAATTGTTTGCATGGTACGCAGAGAATATTGCAGCACATGATGTTCAGGAACATCGAGGTTCTTCACTCCCTGGTACTACTACGATGCATGAACCAACAGCAGGTATAGATATACAAACCAGAAATACTCCTTCCGCCCGAGCGTAATTTTACTTTTGGATCTTAAAAAATGTCCCACTCTAACTCTATCCTCCGTAGTAGCTTCCAACTACCCATATCACATCACATTACTACCTGCCTCTCTACCGTGCCATTTGTTTTGGCAGAGCGTGTTAGTTTTTTACTCTACTCCTTTGGCATTGAATTTGAAGCATTTTGAGAGACTACATTCTGTCCTTTAGATGTATTGATGATGGGTGTATCATGGTCATTTGCATTCTTTCCTAGGCTCTACTAATTGTTTTAGCATGCCTTGCGATTCTACTTTATTATTAGTACTTAGTCTTTATAGTTAACAGTTCATCAGCCTGTGTGATGGCGTGATTTTTTTGTGCCCCCACGCTGTGCTCTCTCGCCGCCGGCCACTCCAGCCTGCACCGACACCCACGCCCTGCTGCTGGTCACTTCAGTGTCCTCCCCGACGCGTCTCCCTCGCCCATCGCCACGTCCCATCCTTCGCGTGCCATGATTAACCCGCCGCCCGCAAATCCCTGGCCATTACTCGCCCTGCCACCAATCCTCCTTGAGAGTTTTGGCGAGACCAAACCCTCGCTTTGTTGAGTGTTGCAAGCTGGCACTATGCTGTAATGCACCTATGGTAGCCACCACTGACAAGTAGACACGATGTCTCATGAGCCCACATGTCAGTGGCAGCTAATGCAGGTGCAGTACCGCGGAGGATTTCAATCCCGCAAGCTGCTTGCCTTATCTGTCTTGCATTCGCCACCTGCTACCGCTGACGTTCATTACTTGCTCTGCAACTAATAATTCTCTTCGAGACGCGCTACGACTGATGTCAGTCAGACCAAACCGGCGAACCCTATCTTTGTCTAGTCTAGCGTTGCCAGTTGCATGCCCCCTCACAGTCTTACCTGCTTCGCTCATGGACTAAAAACCCTCTGCAGTACTACGAGTGCATACTGCCACTGACATGTGTACCTGATGGCTCATTTTAGGGTATGAACAGCAACAAAAAAGTCAATAATGTAACCCCCCCCCCCATCAAAATTGTTGTCGTTAGGACAGTCCTAACTACTGTAGTAGTTCATTTTTAATTCATTTGTTGGTCTGATATGACAATTAATATAAACCAGGAGGGAGTACTACAGAAAAAAATGGTGCTGGCATGACGCGGTCGTCCCACGCTCGTATTTGCCGCACTCGTCCTGAAGATGGTATGAACATCAGACTTTTCTTCTTTTCACACTATTTGTACATGATACTAAACTTGTTCAGACGGTAATTTGCTTTAATCGTTTACCGTTTGAATCAATGTAATAGAAGGAAGGAAGCTAGGAAGAAGTGTGGCTAAAGGACTTAAGGTTGCCAGAATACGCTATGCATCCCAAGTTAGTAGAACGGAGCATGTGAAGCTACCAATTCAGTTCTCCGCTAGGTTGGGTGTTGCGGTTGGTATTAATCAGCGGCACTTTGTCGATGATGTGGTTATGTTTACAAAAAGACATGCATCCCTCAGCGGTGCAAGGAAGTGGGCAGAGGTTGGCCATAGTAACAAGAGAGATATACTACGAGACATTCTGGTTAGTGTTGTCACATCCACACATAAGTATTTTTTTCTTGCAATCTCCATCATGTACATTTACAGCAACTTGTTATACAATGTATAGGATTCCTGGGACATGGAGGACACACCAGAGATCACAAGAAATTTTGAAAATTTCTGGTGAGCGCTACAAGGGGTGGCGTTCGACTTTGAGTGCAATCTATAAGAGTTATTCTACCAATTAAGAACATATACGAAACCAGCCCGCTGACGTAACGGCGCCCGAGTGGTTGCACCTAATAGAATATTTTTGGGTCTGAGCGATTCAAGGTCAGCTAACTTTTTAATAGCTTTGCATCTTACAAAAAATATTTCATTTACTTTCATTCGTGGAATTAATTCTTAAAATTATTGTAGTCAATAAGCAGGACCAATTCTCAAAATCAAAGCAGACAAAAGGCGTGTCACTTGCTTGGCTCCAAATCCTACGCCCAACTTAGTTACGAGAAGGTATGAAAAATAAATCACACTTTTAATTTGCGCTGTAGACAATATGTATACCGACATGTTAAAGTTTACTTGTATTTTATGTAGCGAGACCCATAGACCGGAGAAGCACCCGATGACATACAGCTGTGGGAGGCAAGCCATTTGTTGGAGAACGGTAACTGGACAAACAAGCTGGCGGAAGCTGTACATGTGAGTAACACTTCAAACAATCCCCAATTAAATAAATATTTGCAAATTACCTGTGACTTTTCTTTTCATATATAGATCCAGGCACGTGACCAAGTGGACGACATGTAAGCTGAGTAGGGAGGCCCAATTCCAAATGAGGAGAGAAACCACATCTTCCAGCGTTGTTATAGATCCTCAATCGGTTGTGCAGGATCACAGGTTCGGGACGTGTGTTAGTCACACCTAAAGTTAGTCAAGTTTGACCACCTTAGTCATGTGTTTGGTTCATAGCCACAATTGTGGCAACATTCATTGCCACCTAACTGGATCCCACATGTCAAGGTCTCAAAAAAGTGTGGCAAGATTCCCTTAGGCTTGCCAAGTTGTGGCTGAAAATTTGGGCACCTAGGTCCTGTTTGGTTGTATGCCTAAGTTGCCTAAGCCTAACTTTAGTCACTTGCCACACTTGTGGCACACCTAAGCTACCTAATATTAGCTGTTGTTTGGTTTGTTACCGTAGCCTAAGCTTAGGCGCACCTAAGAAAGTGTGGCATTCTTAGGCGGTCGATTCGAGCACCTAAGTTGAGGCAATTTTTTGTTAGGCAATAGATGCAAAAGTTGCCTAACTTTTGCGGCGCGCCTAACTCTAGTCAACAACCAAACACCCGCATAAAACAATGTGGCATGCCTAACGTAAGGCTTAGGCAACTTAGGCGTAGAACCAAAGAGCCCCCTAACCTTAGTCAAGTTAGGCAAAAATTTGTGGCAAATTATGGCAACCTTAGTATATAAACCAAACAACCCCTTTGTCCACAATTTTCAAATAGAGAACATTGAGATTTGCATAAACAATATATTGCAAACTTGTTACACACATCCGCAGGATTACATAAATGTAAATTATGAAGTCTTTTGATGATCCTACTAGAATTTAGGATCCAAACAGCAACTAGTACATAACTGTCCAAATTCTGGACTGTTACGACACCTTAAACGGTACTTCGATTTAGACCTGGTTATTGCGTGTTTTAGCCTTAGTGTTGAATAGTAAATTGATAGAGGACTCTTTAAGATTTCCAGACATGTATAGATATGCATAGGTTGCTTTTCTAATTTAATAATTATGGCTGTTCAAAATTCAGAAATTTTCTAGCTATTTCAGATAGCACTGTACACAGGTACTAACTTCAACTCCAGTTTCTAATTAGTTCTAAACCGAATTTGAGGTAACAATGAATAGAAAAGTTGTAGAATAGCTCTTCCCCTTTCAAAAAATGTATCACAATAGATTAGAAGAGCTTTCTACAGATAATTATGTCAAAAATTCAGTTGCTTGTTCATACAGTTTCAGAACAGCAGCTGATTTAGTTAGAGAAGATTTTCATCACCTTACAACAGTCTATTGGCTTGAAGGTCAATACGAAACTTTTAGAATACTTCAAGAGCTTTCCAAAAAGTATGCCTACCCTTTTCGCTACAGAAGGTTAACCAAGGATGCTACCCTTTTCAAATTCCTGAACCCTAACCAAGGTAATCTATGCAAGGCATCATTTGACTCGGCCAGCGCCGAGGGCGAGGAGGTAGGCGGCACGGGGATGGAGGAGGGAAGGTCGAAGGGTTTAGGGTTTATCATGAAGTTCGGCAGCGACAACAATGTATTCGCTCGGCGTACCTGGAAGTGATGAGGGCAAAGCAAACGGACAACGGCGAAGCTCGGTGGTGACGGTGAAGCTCGGCGGCGACGGCGGTGAACACTTGGTGGCAAATGAAATTTTGGCAGCCTAACGGCGTCTAAGTGTTTCGCCCGGGTTAGGTTTTTCCGACGCAGCCTGAGGGGTATATATAGATTCCTTTTTTCTCCGGTGGATTTTAAGTACAGACCGCCTGAGAAAATGGTTATCTCAGACGGGTTATACTTACCAACTGCCTGAGAAGATTCAATTATCTCAGACAGTTGGTAAGTAAAACCCGCCTGAGATAAACATCTTCTCAGGCAGTTATTAAGTACCAACCGTCTGTGAAGATCTTTACTTCTTATTAATATTCTTGATTAAATGTGGGGTCCTTCAAAAGGTAAAATTCCACTTTCTTGTAATATTATTGATTAGTAAAGGTTACCATTAAATTTCATTTCATAAATCCTTCAAAATTGGTCATAACATAAAAAACATATAACAATTGCTATTTTTCATTTTTCTATCTTTATGAATATAATGATTTTTTCATTTATTTTCTAAATGGACATTTTTATTCATCATACCAACCTATATGAATTTTTTCAGATTTTTTTAAATTTTTTTGAATCCCTGTGTGTTCATAATTTGATGAATGTATCATATGTATATGAGTATTTAGTTGGGATGATGGATAATTTGTATTTTGACATGTTGGAATGCTTAAAAAATTAACAAAATTCATACATGTATAAATAATTTAAATTTGTTCATACAAAAAAATTTCAGTGAAGGATCCTTTTTTTACGAGATACACAAATGTGAATAATATGTGAGTAGAAATATATTTGATATTTACCAAAATATTACAATGTCAGCTATACAAGTTTTAAAATATTTGGTTCAGGTGGTAGATGTTAATTTTTGAAAATTATAGAAGAAAGAATCATGGAATTTAGACTCAATTTGCAGAATCTATACATGTTTGAGTATTTATATTGGAATCTAAATAAAAAAAGCTAGGGGAAAGGAAACTTAAGAGGCTCGGGCATTATCTCAGGCGGTTGGTAAATAAAACTGCCTGAGATAAACATCTTTCCAGGCGGTTATTAAGTACCAACCGCTTGAGAAGATATTTACTTCTTCTTAATTACTATTCTTTATTAAATGTGGGGCCCTTAAAAAGGCAAAATTCCACTTTCTTGTGATATTATTGATTAGTAAAGGTTACCATTAAATTTCACTTCATAAATACTTCAAAATTGGTCATAACATAAATAACATATAACAATTGCTATTTTCATTTTCCTATCTTGATGAATATATTGATTTTTTCATTTATTTTTTCGATGGACATTTTTATTCATCGTACCAACCTCTAAGAATTTTTTCAGATTTTTTTTAAAATTTTTTGAATCAATGTGTGTTCATAATTTGATGAATGTCTCATATGTATATGAACATTTAGTTAGGATGATGGATAATTTGTATTTTGACATGTTGGAATACTTTAAAAAATTAACAAAATTCATACATGCATAAATAATACAAATATGTTCATACAAACAAATTTTAGTGAAGGATCCTTTTTTTTAGGAGATACACAAATGTGAATAATATGTGAGTAGAAATTAATTTGATATTTACCAAAACATTACAATGTCAGCTATACAAGTTTTAAAATATTTGGTTTAGGTGGCAGATGTTAATTTTTGAAAATTGTAGAAGAAAGAATCATCTAATTTGGACTCAATTTGCAGAATCTATACATGTTTGAGTATTTATATTGGAATCTAAATAAAAAAAGCAAGGGAAAAGGAAACTGAAGAACAGGCTTGGGCATTATCTCAGGCTGTTGGTAAGTAAAAGCCGCCTGAGATAAACATCTTCTCAGGCGGTTATTAAGTACTAACCGTCTGAGAAGATATTTACTTCTTCTTAATTATTGTTCTTTCTTAAATATGGGGCCCATAAAAAGGAAAAATTCCACTTTCTAGTAATATTATTGATTAGTAAAGGTTATCATTAAATTTCACTTCATAAATCCTTCATAATTGGTCACAACATAAAAGACATATAATAATTGCTATTTTTCATTTTTCTATCTTGATGAATATAATGTTTTTTCATTTATTTTTTCAATGGACATTTTTATTCATCATACCAAGCTCTATGAATTTTTTCATATTTTTTTAAATTTTTTTAAATCAATGTGTGTTCATAATTTGATGAATGCCTCATATGTATATGAGCATTTAGTTAGGATGATGGATAATCTGTATTTTGACATGTTCGAATGCTTTAAAAAAATTAAAAAAATTCATACATGTATAAATAATACAAATATGTTCATACAAAAAAATTTCAGTGAAGGATCCTTTTTTTAGGAGATACACAAATATGAATAATATGTGAGTATAAATTAATTTGATATTTACCAAAACATTACAATGTCAGCTATACAAGTTTTAAAATATTTTGTTCAGGTGGTAGATGTTAATTTTTGAAAATTAAAGAAGAAATAATCAATAAATTTGGACTCAATTTGTAGAATCTATACATGTTTGAGTATTTATATTGGAATCTAATTAAAAAAGAAGCAAGGGAAAAGGAAAGTGAAGAGGATCGGGCATTATCTCAGGCTGGTAAGTAAAACCCGCCTGAGATAATCATTTTCTCAGGCGGTTATTAAGCACCAACTGTCTTAGAAAAAGTTAAAAACCGCCTGTGAAAAACTAACGCCTATATAAAGACCCCTCACCACAGTCAAAACGTAACCCTGGAGAATTTATATCAACGCCGCAAGGCTACCAAATTTTTCCGGTGCCGCGCCGCCGCCGAGCCCGTACTACCGCGCCGCCTCTTCGCCGCCCAGCTTGCACTGTCGCGCTGCCGTTCATCCCCGCACCGCCACTTCTCCACCCAGCCGGCCCACCGTGCTGACGCCTCCCCACCGTGCTGACGCCTCTGCAAGGTAAATGCACTTTCGTTACTTTTTCTTTGTATATTTTCATTTGCTGATAAGTTATTAGTTTTGTGTGTTCTGGTATATGGATTATGTCCTTTTGCATGTGTAAGGACTATATGGATTGTGTTCTGGTATATTGATGTATGGACTATATGGATTGTGTCCTTTTTGTGTGTTCTGCTAGTTTGGTCTTTTAGATATTGATGTATGGAATATATTATAATAAGCTTATTACAGTTTGTATCTATTATGTGACATGAATATGATGTTTAATTAACAGATGATATTATAATATATATAAGATGCATGAAGTTTACCCGAACTTGTAATTGTAGTTTTATGTGTTTTCCTTCTCAATATGTTACTCGTGTGTGCGTACCTCCTGCTTGCATATATTTCGAAGCAGTGATTAGGGTTAGCTTTCTAGGGAGATGGTTTTATAACTCACCCATTTAGTTACCATCGTTGGATGGGATCCGATGTCAAGATATAACGGACCGGATCCCACTCAGACCTAGCCCATGCTACTGGGCCTGTTTGTCCCACGACTTCAATCCTTAACCCCCGCTTGCTGCTCCCGGCGCCTTCGACTCCGTCTGCCTCAAGACGTCGCCCGTCTTCTCCAGACTCCGCTCGACGCCGCCGCCTACCATCCGCCGCGCTTTCTGTTCGTCGCCAATCTTAGAGTCTTATTTGACGTCGCCGCCGCTCTCCTACGCGCCACCTCTCTCTACAACTCTGTATCGACTTGGTATTACCGTAAGAACCTTGAGGATGACCGGACATTGATTAGCCATTGACTAGGGTCAATTAGTCACCCTAATGAACAGACCTACATTAGTCGCCCTAATCATACTTGTTATGTCTCTGTAAATTCATTTTATAGAAGAACTTTAGGGAATATTTGTGGCCAAATTTTGTAAATCTGACAAAAATTCTATTATTGAAGCATGGACCGTCAAGCGTGGATGTATAACATGCAAAGACCTGATCCTATGTACATTCATAATGTTGCAAATTTTATTGAAGCATCCAAGAGACATGCGAAGTTGCAAAAGATAGATGACATATTATGTCCATGTATCGAGTGCAAAAATAAGATTGCTTGGACAGATACTATAGTAATACAATCTCATTTGGTGAAAAGAGGTTTCAAAAAAAATACACAATATGGACAGAGCATGGTGAGTTAGATACACATGATGTGGATAAAGATGATGAGAGAGGTTCGGATGATGATAATGTTCATATCGATGATGGTAGCGACAATCAAGATGGTGATGACAGTGATGAGTTCGATTGTGAGGAGATGTTGCATCACATTGAACCATATATATTGACTTCCATGGGAGCAAGCAAAGGTTTAAGTAAAATGGAGACATTGCAGAATGCGGCGATGGAGCTTTTATATGATGAATCAAACGGTTGTGATAAAGAGTTTACTACATTGCATGCAGTCTTAGAACTACCAAATTTGAAAGCTACGCACGGATGGTCCCATTGTAGTTTCTCTGATCTTTTGAATCTTATGGCAAAAATTCTTCCAAATCCAAATAAACAGCCCAGAAGCACTTTTGAAGCGAAGAAACTTCTTTGCCCGATGGCACTAGGTGTGACAAAAATACATGCTTGTGTGAACCATTGTATTCTATATCGCAAAGAGCATGAGCTCGCAACTAGATGCCCCATTTGTGGTGTCAGTAGATATAAGAAGGACTACAATCACCAGTATGTTACCAACATGAAAAAGTCTCAGAAAAATAAGAAGTTTATTATTGGTCCTTAAGGTGACAATGACGATACTTCTAGCGATGCAGATGGGAAGAATAAGAGAAAAATTTCTGCCTTGGTGATGTGGTACCTTCCGGTAATTGCTCGCTTGAAGCGTTTGTTCTCAAACCCTAGGGAGGCTGAACTTATGCGTTGGCATTCTGAGCAACGCAAGAAGAATGAAAAACATATTCGACACCCTGGTGATGCAACGCAGTGGAAAAATTTGGATATTCAGTATCCATAATTTGCAAAGGAAATCAGAAATGTGAGGTTTGCCTTGGGTACAGACGAAATGAATCCGCTTGGTGAAAAAAGGAGCATACACAGCACATGGCCCGTGGTCTTAATGATGTACAACCTACCGACGTGGTTGTGTCACATAAGGAAATATATCTTGTTATCTGTTCTTATCAAAGGTCCAAAACAACCCAACATCAAAATTAATGTGTTCCTAGATCCTTTAATGGATGATATGGCGAAATTGTGGAATGAAGGGGTACGTACATGGGATGAGTACAAGCGGGAGTATTTCACGCTAAGAGCAATGATATTCGTTACCGTGCATGATTATCCCGTACTGTTTACATTATCGGGACAAATGAAAGGGAAGAAAGGATGTGTAAGGTGCATGGATAGAATTGGATTTCTATACTTCACTTCATCTAGAAAGACGGTGTACATGAGACACTGACGGTTCTTGATAGATACACACAAGTATAGGAAGATGAAAGAACAATTTGATAACAAAATCGAAAAAGATACTGTACCAAAACTTTACAGTGGAAAACTTGTGTTCGAAATGGTCAAGAACATTCATATTGCTTTCAATAAGGGCAAAAAATGTAAAGGAATTAAAAGAAAGAAAAGTACATCTTCGGATTATACAACTGACATGGCTTTCAAGAAACAATCAATTTTTTTCAGGTATCTTCCGTATTGGAAGAATCTGGAATTTTGATATAGTATTGATTTGATGCACGTTACAAAGAATGTATTTGACAGCATCATTGGGACCTTGCTGGACATGCTGAGGAAAACAAAGGACGAATTAAATTCACGTATGGACCTAGTAAATCTTGATTTGAGACCAGAGCTTCATCCAGTAGAAAAGGCGAACGAGAAGCATTACCTTCCCCCAGCCAGCTACAACTTGACGCTAGAAGAGAAAAAAGCAATTTGCAAATGCTGGCGTGGGATCAAAGTGCCTACGAGTTTCTGATCCAATATCCGCAAACTAGTCTCGATGAAAGGCTTGTCTTTATTCAGTTATAATTCACACGATTGTCACATGATGATGATAGTTTTTCTTGCCATTGCAATAAGAGTCATCAAACCTGAGCATATAAAAGTTGTCATCACAGGTTTGTGTTACTTCTTCAATGCAATATCACAAAAGGTAATAGCACGTGAAGATTTAGACTATCTGACAACAGACATCGTCGAGACTGTGTGCAAGCTTGAGATGTGTTTCCCACCATCCTTTTTCGATATGCAAGTACACCTAATCATACATCTTGTTGATCAGATAAGCCTTGGGGCCACTATATTTACATCATATGTTTTCGTTGAAGAGATATTTAGGAGTATTAAAAGGTTATGTCCGAAACTGTGCTCACCTAGAGGGTTCAATTATGGAAGGATGCACCACTGAAGAAGTGATTTAGGGTTGCGCCGATTACATCAAAGATGGAAAATTGATAGGTGTGCCTATACCAGTACATGAGGGTAGACTACGTGGGAGAGGCAAAGTGGGTAAGAAAACTTTTATCGTTCAAGATTACAAGAATGTACACCGTGCACATTTTGGTGTACTACAAAAGCTCGCAATAGCTGAGTCATACATCGAGGAACACCAAATTGAGCTTCATGATAAAAACCAAGACTGCACAGAGGACTGGATCATGAAAGAGCACAGAAGATGTTTCACTGAATGGTTAATGGACAAAAATATACCATACGGAAACACTATAGAAGAGGCAACAAAAACGAATTTAGCTTCTGGCCCATCTGCTTTGGTGACATCATGGCAAGCATATGACATCAATGGTTACATATTTTACACTAAAGAAAAAGACGGTAAGAGTGTTGCACGAAATAGTGGTGTTCATATTGAGGCTTATGATTCACAAGGGCAAAAGACCACATACTTCGGCTTCATAGAGGAAATATGGGAACTCGATTATGGCAAAAGAATGGTAATGCCCATATTTAAGTGCCAATAGGTCAAACATCCTAATGGTGTGAAAGTGGACAATTATGGGATGACACTGGTAGACTTGAATAAAGTGGGTTATAAAGATGACATGTGGGTTCTCACCAATAGTGTTGCACAAGTTTATGTTTAAGATCCAGAAACTGAGAAGATGCACGTAGTTGTTTCTGGAAAGCAAAATATTGTTGGGGTTGAGAATGTGGGAGATAATGAAGAGGAATATAATCAGTGTGAAGAGATGTACCTTTTCACCGAACTAGAAAACATCAAGCGCGTAGAGAGAAGCATTAAAAAGAATTTGAAACCCTATATGCAAGAAGATGTCAATGCTCGAAAAAATGTATATAGCAATGCGAGGTGATATATATTGTATATATTTGTATCTTCTGAAATCAACTTAGAACAATGCTCTATTTCAGCTTTAGATAGCATGTTTTGAACATTATTAAATTCAGCTTCTGTTTCGAACATTATTAAATTCATTATGTGTATATAAATGTCTTCTGACCTATGATGATCAGGCTTGCCTTCCAACAGCTCGGTTCCAAACAACATCTAGAAGCACAACTCTTGAAGCTCTTGTCAAGCTAATCCCTTCACAACAAGCTCTTGTAGATGCAAGTAACACCCGAGGCTCATCATTTGGTTGTTAAAAGTTTCAATTGAAGTCTGACGATACTTCCCGTCCATTTGAGGGCTTGTTTGGATAGGAGTGGATCCACTTCAATATAAGTGGTTTGAGCTGGATTGAGGAGAAAATTAGTTCATTCTTCACTTCAATCCACTTCAATCCAATTAGATTGAGTACACCCAAACAAACCCCAAAAGATTTCTTTCTCTTTCTCTTCTCTCCATTTTAAAAACTTACGATGCTACTTTATCAGTTCTAATGGCTGAATATATTGACTAAAATCAGTACCATCTCTCTTAGTGCTTTGCACAAGCGATGAAGTGTACAACTTCAATCACAAATCTTGTTTTTACCATTTTCATAGGAATTTGACCTTAATCATTCAAGCATAGATTTATCAATAATTGAAGCTTCCTCATCAGACATGTTAATGGCAGTTACAAGGGAAGGGTGTGTCGAAGCTAATGAAATCTCAACGGGACTGAAGACAAAGAAATGCTGCATATGATTGACAATGTCCAGGTTAGACAGCATGAAGCTATGATGGCAACCTTCAACAACATGAAAAGTGATGCCAAGGTTATGCTTGCATCAACCAAGACATGTTGTGAGGGTATAACACTTGTTGGGGCAAGCATAACCTTGGCCCAACAAGTGTTATACCCTCACAACATGCCTTGGTTGATGCAAGCATAACCTTGGCATCACTTTTCATGTCGTTGAAGGTTGTCATCATAGCTTCACGCTGTTTAGCCTGGACATTGCCGCTCATATGCAGGATCTCTTTATCTTCTGTCCGATTCATATTTTGTTAGCTTCGACACATCCTTCACTTATAATTGCCATTAACATGTGTGATAAGGAAGCTTCACTTATTTGATAAATCCATGATTAAAATATTAAGTTTAAATCCCAATGAAAGTGTAAAAACAAGATTTGTGATTGAAGTTGTTCGCTTACTCGCTTGTGTGAAGCACTAAGAAAGTAGGTACTAATTTCTAGTCAATATATTTAGGCATTAAAACTGAGAAAGGAGCATCTTCCTAAGTATTCAAATGGACAAGAGGGAAAGAAATCATTCAAATGGATGGGAAAATCCTTCCAAGGATCGTCAGGCTTCAAATTCATGCTTTAAACAATCAGAATGATGAGCCATATGTGTTACTTGCATCTACAAGAGCTTGTTGTGCAGGGATTAGCTTGACAGGAGCTTAGCAGCATCACAGGCGGTTCTTAAACAACAACCGCCCGTGGAAATCATGTATTTTCTCAAATGTTGGTTAATTAGGAAACGCCTGTGATGTTAGCTACATCACATGCGGTTATTAATTATTAACTGCCTGAGAAAGTACATGATTTTCACAGGTGGTGGTTTTTTAAGAACCACCTGTGATGTTCTTTCATCAGAGGCGGTTATTGTATCACTCGCCATCACAGTCGCATTTTTTATTGACCGCCTGTGTTTGAAAAATCCAGGCGTCTGTGAAAATGCTTTTTGTAGTAGTGCATCAACAATTGGGTGGAGATTTGTTGCCAATTCACCGCCATCTTTGCTACCTCGAGGTGTCGACTTAGCTATTTGCCGAGGAGCTCCTACACTCCACCTGGCACCGAGTTGGACCTATTTGTCGTACAACAGAAGACGGGAGAGTCACTGCGATCGTTCATCCAGCGGTTTTCTCAGGTATAGAACACAATCCCTTCTATCTGAAACGCTTATGTTGTTGTCGCATTTCGACAGGGAGTTAGAGATAAGAAGATTTTGGAGAAGCTGGCAACAAAAGAAGTCAGCAGCGTCATAGAGCTCTTCAGCCAAGCTGACAAATGTGCTAGGGCTGTAGAGGGCCAAGAGATGCACTCCAAACCAGCAGTAAACCCTCCTCCAAGAATGAAGCTGCTGCTTCCGGCAGTGGAAAAAAGAAGAAAAAGTCCAACAGTAATAAGAAGTCGTTGGTCGGCACGTCTACTGCTATTGCAGCTGTAGCTCCAGGTGGCCGGGGGCCATGCCCCGAAAAACGTCCTTGACCATTGTCTGAAGATGGCAGCGGTCAAAAGATGTGTTCGATCCACAAAACGGACACCCACAATCTTGAATATTGTCGAGACATCCAGCGCCTTGTTGAACACTACAACATGCGCCAAGAAGAATATCCTTTCCGTCAGTGGGAAGGAAAGCAGAAGGTTGACAAAGCTCCGGCTAATCAGGAGCTAGGCTTCCAGGACCCCATGAAGGTCCTGAAGGCCATCTACAATACCGTCGATGATGATTCTGACATCTCCGATTGCGGGCATCGGAAGGCTCTCCATACGATATACGGATGGTCACAGGATATTACCTCTCGGCGCATCCTCAAGACCATGCAGCGGGAGATGGCTGCCGCAACTTCCACCGTCGAGGCAGAACCTCATCGAAAGTTGATGGACACTGCCATCACTTTCGATGCTTCAGATTGCCCGAGGAACATGATCGGAGCTGGCCAACTGCCATTGATGGTTTCTCCTAACATCAATAACGTCCAGCTCTATCATGTCTTGGTGTATGGAAGCATGGCGCTCAACCTCCTCAGCTATGAAGTGTTCTTGAAGATCCAACTCAACCTCTCGGACCTTCGCCCCTACGTCCCTTCTCTGGAGTAGGTCCAGGAGCTATTACTCCTCTTGGATCAATTACACTCCTAGTGACCTTTGGGACTCGGGACAATTACAGGACTGAGAAGTTTGTCTTTGAAGTAGCGCACATCAGCCTTCCCTTCAATGCCATCCTAGGCAGGCCAGATCTGTATAGGCTTATGGCCGCAACTCATTACAGCTACTTGGTGTTGAAGGTGCCGACTCCTTCAGGTGTCCTCTGGATCCATGGGGATCGCACTGCGGGAGTCACCACGCTGGAAGAACTCCACGCGCTTGCAACAATGCAGGAGAAAGAATTCGGCAAGGAGCAAGCTGCTCAACCCCTGAGCTCTCATCACCAAGGCTCAACCTCAGCACCTCGCGTGCAACCAAGCGGCGACACCGACATTCCCATTAAACTCATCCAAATCGTTTCTAATCCTGCCCAAACGACCCATATATTGGGAGGTCTGGACAACAAATATTTACTCGCGATCATCGATTTCCTCCGTGCAAATGTTGAAGTGTTTTCAAGGCAACCGTCACAGATGCCTAGGATCCCTAGGGAGGTGATTGAGCACAACCTGAAGATATATCCCGATGCACGACCAGTACATTAGAAGCCCCGGAAGCAATCAGTTGAGCGGCATAACTTCATTAGACAAGAAATCAAGAAGCAGCTCGAAGCTGGTTTCATCCGTGAGGTTCATCATCCTCGGTGGCTGGCAAACCCAGTCGTCCTACCAAAGGCTGGCGGGAAGCTTCAGATGTGTATCGACTATAGCACCTTGAATAAGGCATGTCCGAAAGACCCATTTTCACTACCTAGGATAGATTAGATAGTGGATTCCACCTCCGGGTGTGAGCTATTGTGTTTCCTAGATGCGTATTCTGGATATCATCAGATCCAAAAGTCTAGGGAAGATGAAGAGCATACTGCCTTCATAACAGTAGATGGCTTGTATTGTTATACTGCAATGCCTTTCGATCCCAAAAATGCTGCTTCAACTTTTGTGCGAGCCATGCACAAAAAATTTGGAGAGCTCATTAGGGACTTGGTGGAAGTCTAAGTCGATGACATCGTCGTGAAGGTGAAGAACAAGGAATCACTCTTTAACAACCTACAAGCCGTCTTCGACAAGATGGGCATAACGCGCACCATGCTAAACCCGGACAAATGTGTCTTTGGGGTTAGCTCCAGGAAGCTCCTTGGATTCTTGGTGACTCACCGAGGAATTGAGGCAAATCCGGCAAAGATCAAGGCTATTCAAGAAATGTGGTGCCCATCCCGCGTCAAGAATGTCCAGAAGCTAACTGGAAGTCTAGATGCACTCAGCCGGTTCATCTCAAGATTGGCAGAGCGGCCGCTTCCCTTCTTCAAGCTATTGAGGAAGTCCGGGCCATTCCATTGGTCTGAATAAGCAGAAAAGGCGTTCCAAGAGCTCAAGTAGCACCTCACCACACTATCAATCTTGGTAGCTCCAGAGCGTGGTGATCCTCTTTTGCTTTACATTTCGGCAACTACGGAGGTTGTCAGCATGGTCCTGGTCGCGGAAAGACCGAAGCCATCTTAAGTTCAGGAGTATAGACCCATTCAGGAGGGTCCGGAGCAACCTGAAGATGAGTCTGGGTCCCAGCCCCCAGGCACGTATCATAAAGGCAAGTTGCCCGAGGATCAATCTCTCTCATCTGAGGGAGTTCTCACGGCTAACCAAGAAGATTCGGACCCCTCTGGGAGGATCCGGGAAGCTCAAGAAGAAGGTCCGGACCCCTCTAGGAGGGTTCGGGTTGATGAAGAAGAAGCTCTGGGCCCTTTTGAGAAGGTTCAGACTTTCCAGTAGCCAGTGTACTACATTAGCAAAGTACTACATGATGCTAAGACTCGATACATTAAGGTGCATAAACTGCTCTACGCAGTTCTTATTGCCTCAAGGAAGCTTTGTCACTACTTCCAAGCCCACAATATATCAGTGGTAACATCTTATCCCCTACGTGCTATATTGCATAACCCCAAATCTACGGGAAATATTGCAAAGTGGAAAGCGGAGCTTGCAAAATTCGATCTCAAATTCTTGCCTTGACATGCTATCAAGAGTCAAGCATTGGCTGACTTTGTGGCGGAGTGGACCCCTTCTTCATCAAATTTTGGGGGCCATAGTGAGAAGAAGCCGGAACCCAAGGTCCTGGCCTTCATCGAGCCTCACTGGAGTCTCTACTTCGACGGCTCTATGCAGAAGCAGGGGGCCGGAGTTGGAATCCTTCTCCTCGCTCTAACCCGGGAGAAGGTCAAGTACATGGTACACCTTGACTTCAAGGCAACCAACAACATGGCGGAGTATAAAGCTCTCATCTACGAACTCAAGGTGGCGTTATTATATGGCGTCAAGCAGTTGATGGTGATGGGTGACTTGCAACACATTATCAAGCAAGTCAAGGGTGAATGCAGTTGCAACAACCCTCAACTCGATGCTTACCTCCTTGAAGTCTAGAAGCCGCAGAAGGACATCAATGTCCTAAACCTCTGTCATGTCCAGCGTCTCAACAATGCTGAAGCTGATGAACTCTTGACGAAAGCTTCAACCTGAGCTCAAGCTCTCGATGATGTTTTTATCAGGAGATAATCTAGACCTGCCACTCAGCCTGCCGAACTGAGTGATGGGGGCGAGACTAGCACCCAGAAGCTGGCGGTCCCGGTGGCCCTGTTATCTTGGCGTCCACCAAGGATTGTAGGCGCTGCAAGAAGCTTCGAGCAACCCAGTGCGCAAGATTCGGAAGCTCAATTTGGCTCCAATGCATGGATCTCAGAGATCCGGAGCTACTTGAAAGACAACATCCTTCTTGAAGACGTTGCTTCCTCTGATCGAATCGTCAGATTGGCTAAAATATACACGTTGGTAGAAGGGGATCTCTATTAATGTGGTGCCAACGACGTTCTAGTGCGGTGCATTGCTCGAGAAGAAGTACGCGAGTTCCTGGTGGAAATCCATGGAGCCGCGTGCGAGAACAATGCGTCTTCCTGCACGTTGGTCAGTAAAGCTTTCCGGCATGGCTTTTACTGGCCTACAGCACTCTAGGATGCAGTTGAGCTAGTAAAAAAGTGTGAAGTGTGATAGTTCCACGTGAAAAAAATCCACACACCAGCTCAGTCACTGCGAATCATACCTCCTACATGGCCATTCGCTGTGTGGGGGATGGACATTTTGGGAGCTTTCCCAAAAGCCGTCGGAGGTTAGAGGTTCCTGTACATCGCCATCGACAAGTTCACTAAGTTGTTGGAAGCTACTCCAGTTGTGACGATTAACAAGCAATCCGCTATCAAGTTCGTGAAGTCCATCGTCTATAGATTTTGAGTTTCGAGCAGAGTCATAACTGACAACGGAACCCAATTCACTTGCATCATTCCAAGTGTATTACGAAGATCTCGGCATACAAGTCAGCTAAGCATTAGTAGCTCACCCGGCAAGTAATGGCCATGCTGAGAGAGAAAATGCAAAGATACTAAAAGAACTCAAGACGCATGTATGAGCGCCTGAAGAAATACAGAGCCAGATGGATAGAGGAGCTTATGTCTGCACTGTGGGTGAGCAGGACAGCACCTAACCGGTGAACTAGAGAGAGACCTATCTCCTCAGTATACGTAGTTGAAGCGGTCCTTCCTCCAGAGATCACCATGGGGTCACTCTGGGTCTGGATCTTCAACAATGCCGTGCAGGACAGGCTTCGACGTGAAGACCTAGACCTCATCGATGAGGGAAGGTGCCAAGCAGTTATTCAAAATGCACGATACCGCTAGGCGCTCCAGCGCTATCACCAAAGGTTCATGCTCAACCGGCAGCTTGAAGAAGGCGATCTGTTGCTGATGAGAATACTGACTCGAGAAGGAATGAACAAACTCTCCTGAAGATGGGAAGGTCCCTTCCGAGTTATCAATGTTTCCCGCCCCAGATGCGTTCGCTTGGCAACATAGGATGGGACCCCGCTTCTCAATACATGGAATATCGAGCACCTCCGTGAGTTCTATGCTTAGTTTGACGGAGGTGAGTCTGCATTTACACATAATGTAAATCATAGTGTCTATGGACAGAGTCGGGTAGGTCCTAGACCAAAAGCACACTTAACTTGGTCATCATACTTTAAGTGTAGCTTACCTACCCTGGGTTAGAACAAGATGAATAGCACACTTAGCTTGGTTCCGTACTATAAGTGTGTCCTTGTCTCCCCTATAATTCGGACCTATAATAAAAGACATTTTTGTCTGAAAGCAAACTCCACGTGAAATAATTTTGTACAAGCTCCTTACTTTTATATTTTTTCCTTCTTGTCTATAATGAAGTTGTGCATTTATTTTTGAAGTTTAGTCCAGATGATTCATGTGGTATATAAGTTATATGGTTGATCTTCATTCAGATCTTAGCATTGCTAAATGGTCTACTCACCTGAAAACCAAAGCCAAGGATGGGTCTGGAGTGTGCTATCGACTTAGACTGGTCAGGCACCCTAAGTATGCCACTCTACCCATATCCTGGCAGGACCCAATAGGGCGGTTCCAGAAGGCATTCGGATCTGAAGAGATTGCATCAACATACCTGATATCATGATTGAATCCCTCTGGATATAGAATTGAAATAAGACAGTAAGTTGTAAACAAATTATAGATAAGAGGTCAAATTTTACTGCTTTTCTTGTCTTTATTGCACAGGAAAAATGAAAAACACATGGCGATGGTTGACGATGCTGGAGGTGCTATGCTCCGACAACACCCAGGGGGCCCGCCGTTGATGATTTCTACGTTTACAGTGGGCACCGTCGAAGCTAGGAAGCTGCGACAACTTCTATGGGGCCCGCTGTTGACGTGAAAAATTAACGGCGAACTAAACAAAGATGGTGGAAAGGTCACCCTGAGAGGGCCCGCCGTTGACGTTCTACGTGTTGACAGTGGGTGCTGTTGGACCTATCAAGCTCAGAAAACCCCTAGGGGCCCACGGTCATCGTTTCTAAGCGTTGATAGTGGGCGCCGTCAGATCTATCAAGCTCCGATAACAACCAGGGGGCCTGCTGTCGACATTTGTAAGCGTTGACATGCGGCGCCGTTGGACCTATTAAGCGTCGACAACCCCCATGGGCCCGCCATCAATGTTTCTAAGCATTGACATTGGGCGCCGTTGGACCTATCAAGCTCCGACGACTCCCAGAGGGCCCAGCGTTGACATTTCTAAGCATCGGTAGTGGGCTCTGTCGGATCTATTAAGTTCCGACAACTCCCAGGTGGCTCGCCGTTGATGATTCTAAGCATTCATCGTGGGCGCCGTCGGACCTAGCAATCTCTGACAACTCCCAGGAGGCCTATTGTCGACGGTACAAGGAGTCCCTGGAGACATCGGAGGAAAACGTCAAAACTCAGAGCTATCGTTTTGGCTACGAGTGAAAAGTGAAGTCGTCAAGTCATTGCCAAAACATTATTGGTACATGTCCGCAATAAAATTGTGCATATCTACCAGGGGGCCAACAATATAAAGGGCAATGCATTGAACACATATACAAAATGGAATTCATTCATTCAAAGGATTGAATTTCATTGATTCAAAGTCGGAGAATTACAAGTGAAGGTAGAAGAAAATAAGACCTAGCTACTGGAGGTCCTATGGAAAAACAAGGCAACTTTTTCGGCAGCTTCTTGCACACTAACCCTGGTGGCATCTTCCTCTTCGACAACGGGTCCTTCGATCAACAGAGCTAAAGATAGTTGGGGGTCCCGGCTTTTGAAACAAGTCATCACATATTTGGCAATGTTCTTGGCTAGAGACTTCCCTTCCGTCTCCAGTTGGTCGACAATGATGTCACCCATTGCGTCCAGCTTGTTGCCAGCAGAGCTCAATGCCACCAGTGCCTTGTCCAACTCCAGTTCTGGGTCAGCCGGACATACCAAACTGAAGCCAAGCAGCACCAAAGCTTCATTAGCATGCCCCAAAAAGTCCCAAACTTGCTGGAACTCAGTTGCCCTCGAGCTCCTTAGTTCCTCCAGCGACCTTCTAGTGGTCGCAAGCTCCGAACCCTCCCGGGCGAGGTGCTCGATCTCCTTAGCATGTTGCAGGATCCGTTTGGCCACATTATTTTCTTGCTCAGCAAGCTCCGTCGCCCGGAGGTGGATGCGGTTCCAACAGTCCGCCATGTCATTCTCTCTGCCTTCCATTCATTCCTACCGAGTGGAGACATTAGTCTCTCTCTTGGAAACTTCTTGTCCCACCTGCCAAATACTCTTTTTCTCTTGAACGAAATGTTGTTCATACTGTTTGGCATGATCAGTCAAACTCTTCTCCCCTAGTGACAGTCTCTGGGTGAGCTCCTCCTCCCTCCTTATGAGGTCTTCCTCCTTCTCCAAGAGCTTTTCCTCCTTCTCGTAGAGAGCTTCCCTGCGCTTGAGGAGTTCCTCATTTAGCTCATCGAGGTTGTCCTAGCGGTTGTCAGCTGCCTCATTGACCTCCTTGGCCTACTCGAACACCTCCCGGGTTCTCTCGTCGAGGGCCTTGATCATGGCCTCCTTTTCATTCAAAATGCGGTCATACCGCGCTAGCCCGGCCTTCTCTTTCTCCATCCGTTACCGTTGGTCTGTCAGCCTCGATTGTGTTAGCTTTGTCTCAAAATGAAGCCTGTTGCGCCAACGCATTAAGGTGTGGCGCTCTTCTTCAAGATTCTTGCTCTCATAATCGAAGGCGAGTTGGACTTGGCGGAGACTTGAGCTGGCGTTGTCAATAGACAACGTTAGGGGAACTGGCTCTGGGCCCACCTGAAGTGCCTTTGCAGGCTCCAGTGGGTCTTCAAAAACAAATATTGGGTCCCATCGCACTAGAGCAGTTCCCTGCTGCTCCACGGTGCTGGGGCTGCTTCCCGGGAGCTCTTTTGCATTCATCTTGGCCGAGGAAATTCCCGCAGCGAGAACTTTGACCTCCGTCATCGAGGTGGAGGGTCCTTAAGCCGAATCTTTAACCGCTGGCTCGGTGGGTCGAGGACCCGCAGCTGACTCCTCTAGGTGATCCTGCTCGGACATGGACACCTCCAGGGTAATCAGCTCTGGGGCTGGCACTACAGATTCATCCGAAGCTCCAGCCACCTCCGGCTCAAATGCTGGAACCTCAACCACTTCCATCCCAGACTTTGGAACTTTAGCTACCTCCAGCTCAGATGTTGGAACTTCTGACATGCCTGGATCCAGTGCCGAAACCTCGGTCGCTAGCTCAGAAACAGATGGAGCTTCATCACGAGCCTCTCTCATGTGGTCCGACACTACCATGGGCGCTTCTGGCGTTGTCACTGGATCCAGTTCCATGACAGGTGGCACTGGAACTGTCATGTCTTCGACCACCACTTGTGGGGCGCAGGGGTCAAAGCAGGAGCTTCTATTTGCACAGCCTCCGTTGCTGAAGCAAGGGCCAAAGCTTCAGTGTTCTTCTTTGACACACTGGAAGCAAAATATCAAATAATTCAAAACCTAGAAAAGATTAAAATAGCAACTCAAGGTGAGAAGACGATGCTTACCTTGGGAATCTTCCACTCCGGTCACTACGGAACATCTTTTTTTGTGGCCCAGAATAAGAGCCCACCAGACCTGGCGAGGCTGAAACTCTGGACCCAGGCCAGGAGCTTGCCGCAAGAATTGGAGTCGCTTCAGCGGGGACCTCCCTTGGCTGGGAAGGACCCCCGGACCAAAAGCCCGGAGGCGGCACTATGGTCGTAGTCGATTTGCCAGATCTAGCACCCCTCGTGGATGCTGGCCCCAAAGAAGGTCTGGCAGCTGAAGATCAGCTTGGTCGGGGGAAGACACAACTGGAGATGGAACCGACCTAATGGAGCACCCATTAGCATGTCTCAGCTTCCTCTTTCGACAAGAAGATTTGGTTGGCTTCTTGCCCTTTCCCTTGCCCTTGCTAGTGTCATCGACCCTCTGGCTTGGAGTCGTGGGAGCCCTTCTTTTGCAAAGCTCCGAGAACGGAAATTCCAGCTGTCCTGCATTTCTCCACCAAGCCGAGGTCATCCAGCTCCAACATCTTCTTTCGAAGCTCCCTCCTGAACTCAGGAACCATGTTCAAAAGGAGGAAATCTGCTGGTGCAGTTAGGGCATCCTTGGTGATGGCTCCATGTTGAAGCTTTATGAGGTGGAGATTCAAAGCCTCGTCATCCAAGTTAGTCCAAAAACAAGCTTCGATTTGATTATGATCCATCTCGCTTTTGGACGCCCATGCGGGCCACTCCCTCATCTTCAGCGGAGCCCACCTATTGACTATGAAGTTACTGAAGACCATCTGAGGCGTCACTCCACCCTCCACACATCGCTGGATTGATGTCAGGACGGGCTTGTATGCTTTGAATAACTCTGGAGCTACAGTCCAGGCGTCGGTGTCAACATTGGGGAGGCTTGTAGGCAACTCTAGCCATTCATGATGATCCACCGTGATGACCACCCAATCCTTCTTCCAGTTGTCCCACTTCCCGAAGGGGAAGGTCTTCAATTACTTGAAGGGACAGTTCTTGCGCTTCACGAAGTAGTAGAAGTCGATCAACTCAGTCCCCTTTCCAGTAGTGTGGACCATGAAGATGGTCCGGAAGAGCTCGATGCTTGGCGGCATGCTCACCCACATGATGATGATAGTTTTCCTTGCCATTGCAATAAGAGTCATCAAACCTGAGCATATAAAAGTTGTCATCTCACGTTTGTGTTACTTCTTCAATGCAATATCGCAAAAGGTAATAGCACGTGAAGATTTAGACTATCTGACAACAGACATCGTTGAGACTGTGTGCAAGCTTGAGATGTGTTTCCCACCATCCTTTTTCGATATGCAAGTACACCTAATCATACATCTTGTTGATCAGATAAGCCTTGGGGCCACTATATTTACATCATATGTTTTCGTTGAAGAGATATTTAGGAGTATTAAAAAGTTATGTCCGAAACTGTGCTCACCTAGAGGGTTCAATTATGGAAGGATACACCACTGAAGAAGTGATTGAGGGTTGCGCCGATTACATCAAAGATGGAAAATTGATAGGTGTGCCTATACCAGTACATGAGGGTAGACTACGTGGGAGAGGCAAAGTGGGTAAGAAAACTTTTATAGTTCAAGATTACAAGAATGTACACTGTGCACATTTTGGTGTACTACAACAGCTCGCAATAGCTGAGTCATACATCGAGGAACACCAAATTGAGCTTCATGATAAAAACCAAGACCGCACAGAGGACTGGATCATGAAAGAGCACAGAAGATGTTTCACTGAATGGTTAATGGACAAAAATATACCATACGGAAACACTATAGAAGAGGCAACAAAAACGAATTTAGCTTCTGGCCCATCTGCTTTGGTGACATCATGGCAAGCATATGACATCAATGGTTACATATTTTACACTAAAAAAAAAAGACGGTAAGAGTGTTGCACAAAATAGTGGTGTTCATATTCAGGCTTATGATTCACAAGGGCAAAAGACAACATACTTTGGGTTCATAGAGGAAATATGGGAACTTGATTATGGAAAAAGAACGGTAATGCCCGTATTTAAGTGCCAATAGGTCAAACATCCCAATGGTGTGAAAGTGGACAATTACGGGATGACACTTGTAGACTTGAATAAAGTAGGCTATAAAGATGACATGTGGGTTCTCACCAATAGTGTTGCACAAGTTTATGTTTAAGATCTAGAAACTGAGAAGATGCACGTAGTTGTTTCTGGAAAGCAAAATATTGTTGGGGTTGAGAATGTGGGAGATAATGAAGAGGAATATAATCAGTGTGAAGAGATGTACCTTTTCACCGAACCAGAAAACATCAAGCGCGTAGAGAGAAGCATTAAAAAGAATTTGAAACCCTATATGCAAGAAGATGTCAATGCTGGAAAAAATGTATATAGCAATGCGAGGTGATATATATTGTATATATTTGTATCTTCTGAAATCAACTTAGAACAATGCTCTATTTCAGCTTTAGATAGCATGTTTTGAACATTATTAAATTCAGCTTCTGTTTCGAACATTATTAAATTCATTATGTGTATATAAATGTCTTCTGACCTATGAGGATCAGGCTTGCCTTCCAACAGCTCGGTTCCAAACAACATCTAGAAGCACAACTCTTGAAGCTCTTGTCAAGCTAATCCCTTCACAACAAGCTCTTGTAGATGCAAGTAATACCCGAGGCTCATCATTTGGATTGTTAAAAGTTTCAATTGAAGTCTGACGATACATCCCGTCCATTTGAGGGCTTGTTTGCATAGGAGTGGATCCACTTCAATATAAGTGGTTTGAGCTGGATTGAGGAGAAAATTAGTTCATTCTTCACTTCAATCCACTTCAATCCAATTAGATTGAGTACACCCAAACAAACCCTAAAAGATTTCTTTCTCTTCTCTCCATTTTAAAAACTTACGATGCTACTTTATCAGTTCTAATGGCTGAATATATTGACTAAAATCAGTACCATCTCTCTTAGTGCTTTGCACAAGCGATGAAGCGTACAACTTCAATCACAAATCTTGTTTTTACCATTTTCATAGGAATTTGACCTTAATCTTTCAAGCATAGATTTATCAGTAATTGAAGCTTCCTCATCAGACATGTTAATGGCAGTTACAAGGGAAGGGTGTGTCGAAGCTAATGAAATCTCAACGGGACTGAAGACAAAGAAATGCTGCATATGATTGACAATGTCCATGTTAGACAGCATGAAGCTATGATGGCAACCTTCAACAACATGAAAAGTGATGACAAGGTTATGCTTGCATCAACCAAGACATGTTGTGAGGGTATAATACTTGTTGTGGCAAGCATAACCTTGGCCCAACAAGTGTTATACCCTCACAACATGCCTTGGTTGATGCAAGCATAACCTTGGCATCACTTTTCATGTCGTTGAAGGTTGTCATCATAGCTTCACGCTGTTTAGCCTGGACATTGCCGCTCATATGCAGGATCTCTTTATCTTCTGTCCGATTCATATTTTGTTAGCTTCGACACATCCTTCACTTATAATTGCCATTAACATGTGTATTAAGGAAGCTTCACTTATTTGATAAATCTATGATTAAAATATTAAGTTTAAATCCCAATGAAAGTGTAAAAACAAGATTTGTGATTGAAGTTGTTCACTTACTCACTTGTGTGAAGCACTAAGAAAGTAGGTACTAATTTCTAGTCAATATATTTAGGCATTAAAACTGAGAAAGGAGCATCTTCCTAAGTATTCAAATGGACAGGAGGGAAAGAAATCATTCAAATGGATGGGAAAATCCTTCCAAGGATCGTCAGGCTTCAAATTGATGCTTTAAACAATCAGAATGATGAGCCATGTGTGTTACTTGCATCTACAAGAGCTTGCTGTGCAGGGATTAGCTTGACAGGAGCTTAGCAGCATCACAGGCGGTTCTTAAACAACAATCGCCCATGGAAATCATGTATTTTCTCAAACGTTGGTTAATTAGGAAACGCCTGTGATGTTAGCTACATCACATGCGGTTATTAATTAATAACCGCCTGAGAAAGTACATGATTTTCACAGGTGGTAGTTTTTTAAGAACCACCTGTGATGTTCTTTCATCAGAGGCGGTTATTGTATCACTCGCCATCACAGTCGCATTTTTTACGGACCGCCTGTGTTTGAAAAATCCAGGCGTCTTTGAAAATGCTTTTTGTAGTAGTGCATCAACAATTGGGTGGAGCTTTGTTGCCAATTCACCGCCATCTTCGGGAGCTCCTACACTCCACCTGGCACCAAGTTGGACCTGTTTGTCGTACAACAGAAGACGGGAGAGTCATCGCGGTCGTTCATCCAGCGGTTTTCTCAGGTACATAACACAATCCCTTCTATCTGAAACGCTTATGTTGTTGTCGCATTTCGACAGGGAGTTAGAGATAAGAAGATTTTGGAGAAGCTGGCAACAAAAGAATTCAGCAGCGTCATAGAGCTCTTCAGCCAAGCTGACAAATGTGCTAGGGCTGTAGAGGGCCAAGAGATGCACTCCAAACCAGCAGTAAACCCTCCTCCAAGAATGAAGCTGCTGCTTTCGGCAGTGGAAAAAAGAAGAAAAAGTCCAATGGTAATAAGAAGTCGTCGGCCGGCACGTCTACTGCTATTGCAGCTGCAGCTCCAGGTGGTCGGGGGCCATGCCCCGAAAAACGTCCTTGACCATCGTCTGAAGATGGCGGCGGTCAAAAGATGTGTCTGATCCACAAAATGGACACCCACAATCTTGAATAGTGTCGAGACATCCAGCGCCTTGTTGAACACTACAACATGCGCCAAGAAGAATATCCTTTCCGTCAGCGGGAAGGAAAGCAGAAGGTTGACAAAGCTCCGGCTAATCAGGAGCTAGGCTTCCAGGACCCCATGAAGGTCCTGAAGGCCATCTACAATACCGTCGATGATGATTCTGACATCTACGATAGCGATCATCGGAAGGCTCTCCATACGATATACGGATGGTCACAGGATATTACCTCTCGGCGCATCCTCAAGACCATGCAGCGGGAGATGGCTGCCGCAACTTCCACCGTCGAGGCAGAACCTCATCAAAAGTTGATGGACACTGCCATCACTTTCGATGCTTCAGATTGCCCGAGGAACATGATCGGAGCTGCCCAACTGCCATTGATGGTTTCTCCTAACATCAATAACGTCCAGCTCTATCATGTCTTGGTGTATGGAAGCGTGGCGCTCAACCTCCTCAGCTATGAAGCGTTCTTGAAGATCCAACTCAACCTCTTGGACCTTCGGCCCTATGTCCCTTCTCCGGAGTAGGTCCAGGAGCTATTACTCCTCTCGGACCAATTACACTCCTAGCGACCTTTGGGACTCGGGACAATTATAAGACCGAGAAGTTTGTCTTTGAAGTAGCGCACATCAGCCTTCCCTTCAATGCCATCCTAGGCAGGCCAGATCTGTATAGGCTTATGGCCGCAACTCATTACAGCTACTTGGTGTTGAAGGTGCCGACTCCTTCAGGTGTCCTCTGGATCCATGGGGATCGCACTGCGGGAGTCACCACGCTGGAAGAACTCCACGCGCTTGCAACAATGCAGGAGAAAGAATTCGGCAAGGAGCAAGCTGCTCAACCCTCGAGCTCTCATCACCGAGGCTCAACCTCAGCACCTCGCGTGCAACCAAGCGGCGACACCGACATTCCCATTAAACTCGTCCAAATCGTTTATAATCCTGCCCAAACGACCCGTATATTGGGAGGTCTGGACAACAAATATTTACTCGCGATCATCGATTTCCTCCATGCAAATGTTGAAGTGTTTTCAAGGCAACCGTCACAGATGCCTAGGATCCCTAGGGAGGTGATTGAGCACAATCTGAAGATATATCCCGATGCACGGCCAGTACATTAGAAGCCATGGAAGCAATCAGTCGAGCGGCATAACATCATTAGACAAGAAATCAAGAAGCAGCTCGAAGCTGGTTTCATCCGTGAGGTTCATCATCCTCGGTGGCTGGCAAACCCAGTCGTCGTACCAAAGGCTGGCGGGAAGCTTCAGATGTGTATCGACTATAGCACCTTGAATAAGGCGTGTCCTAAAGACCCATTTTCACTACCTAGTATAGATTAGATAGTGGATTCCAACTCCGGGTGTGAGCTATTGTGTTTCCTAGATGCGTATTCTGGATATCATTAGATCCAAAAGTCTAGGGAAGATGAAGAGCATACTGCCTTCATAACAGTAGATGGCTTGTATTGTTATACTGCAATGCCTTTCGGTCCCAAAAATGCTGCTTCAACTTTTGTGCGAGCCATGCACAAAACATTTGGAGAGCTCATTAGGGACTTGGTGGAAGTCTAAGTCGATGACATCGTCGTGAAGGTGAAGAACAAGGAATCACTCTTTAACAACCTACAAGCCGTCTTCGACAAGATGGGCATAACGCACACCATGCTAAACCCGGACAAATGTGTCTTTGGGATTAGCTCCAGGAAGCTCCTTGGATTCTTGGTGACTCACCGAGGAATTGAGGCAAATCTGGCAAAGATCAAGGCTATTCAAGAAATGTGGTGCCCATCCCGCGTCAAGAATGTCCAGAAGCTAACTGGAAGTCTAGATGCGCTCAGCCGGTTCATCTCAAGATTGGCAGAGCGGCCGCTTCCCTTCTTCAAGATATTGAGGAAGTCCGGGCCATTCCATTGGTCTGAATAAGCAGAAAAGGCGTTCCAAGAGCTCAAGTAGCACCTCACCACACTATCAATGTTGGTAGCTCCAAAGCGTGGTGAGCCTCTTTTGCTTTACATTTCGGCAACTATGGAGGTTGTCAGCATGGTCCTGGTCGCGGAAAGACCGAAGCCATCTTAAGTTCAGGAGTATAGACCCATTTAGGAGGGTCTGGAGCAACCTGAAGGTGAGTCTGGGTCCCATCCCCCAGGCATGTATCATAAAGGCAAGTAGCCCGAGGATCAATCTCTCTCATCCGAGGGAGTTCTCACGGCTAACCAAGAAGATTCGGACCCCTCTGGGAGGATCCGGGAAGCTCAAGAAGAAGGTCCGAACCCCTCCAGGAGGGTTCGGGTTGATGAAGAAGAAGCTCTGGGCCCTTTTGAGAAGGTTCGGACTTTCCAGTAGCCAGTGTACTACATTAGCAAAGTACTACATGATGCTAAGACTCGATACATTAAGGTGCATAAACTGCTCTACGCAGTTCTTATTGCCTCAAGGAAGCTTTGTCACTACTTCCAAGCCCACAATATATCAGTGGTAACATCTTATCCCCTACGTGCTATATTGCATAACCCCAAATCTATGGGAAATATTGCAAAGTGGAAAGCGGAGCTTGCGAAATTCGATCTCAAATTCTTGCCTTGACATGCTATCAAGAGTCAAGCATTGGCTGACTTTGTGGCGGAGTGGACCCCTTCTTCATCAAATTTTGGGGGCCATAGTGAGAAGAAGCCAGAACCCAAGGTCCCGGTCTTCATCGAGCCTCACTGGAGTCTCTACTTCGACGGCTCTATGCAGAAGCAGGGGGCCGGAGTTGGAATCCTTCTCCTCGCTCTAACCCGGGAGAAGGTCAAGTACATGGTACACCTTGACTTCAAGGCAACCAACAACATGGCGGAGTATAAAGCTCTCATCTACGAACTAAAGGTGGCATTATTATATGGCGTCAAGCAGTTGATGGTGATGCGTGACTTGCAACACATTATCAAGCAAGTCAAGGGTGAATGCAGTTGCAACAACCCTCAACTCGATGCTTACCTCCTTGAAGTCTAGAAGCTGCAGAAGGACATCGATGTCCTAAACCTCTGTCATGTCCAGCGTCTCAACAATGCTGAAGCTGATGAAATCTTGAAAAAAGCTTCAACCTGAGCTCAAGCTCTCGATGGAGTTTTTATCAGGAGATAATCTAGACCTGCCACTCAGCCTGCCGAACTGAGTGATGGGGGCGAGACTAGCACCCAGAAGCTGGCGGTCCAGGTGGCCCAGTTATCTTGGCGTCCACCAAGGATCGTAGGCGCTGCAAGAAGCTTCGAGCAACCCAGTGCGCAAGATTCGGAAGCTCAATTTGGCTCCAATGCATGGATCTCAGAGATTCGGAGCTACTTGAAAGACAACATCCTTCTTGAAGACGTTGCTTCCTCTGATCGAATCATCAGATTGGCTAAAATATACACATTGGTAGAAGGGGATCTCTATTAACGTGGTGCCAACGACGTTCTAGTGCGGTGCATTGCTCGAGAAGAAGTACGCGAGTTCCTCGTGGAAATCCATGGAGCCGAGTGCGAGAACAATGCGTCTTCCTGCACGTTGGTCAGTAAAGCTGTCCGGCATGGCTTTTACTGGCCTACAGCACTCTAGGATGCAGTTGAGCTAGTAAAAAAGTGTGAAGCGTGATAGTTCCACGTGAAAAAATCCACACACCGACTCAGTCACTGCGAATCATACCTCCTACATGGCCATTCGCTGTGTGGGGGATGGACATTTTGGGAGCTTTCCCAAAAGCCGTCGGAGGTTACAGGTTCCTGTACGTCGCCATCGACAAGTTCACTAAGTTGTTGGAAGCTACTCCAGTTGTGACGATTAACAAGCAATCCGCTAACAAGTTCGTGAAGTCCATCGTCTATAGATTTTGAGTTCCGAACAGAGACATAACTGACAACAGAACCCAATTCACTTGCATCATTCCAAGTGTATTACGAAGATCTCGACATACAAGTCAGCTAGCATCAATAGCTCACCCAGCAAGTAATGGCCATGCTGAGAGAGCAAATGCAAAGATACTAAAAGAACTCAAGATGCATGTATGAGCGCCTAAAGAAATACGGAGCCAAATGGATAGAGGATCTTATGTCTGCACTGTGGGCGAGCAGGACAGCACCTAACCAGTGAACTAGAGAGAGACCTATCTCCTCAGTATACGTAGTTGAAGCGGTCCTTCCTCCAGAGATCACCATGGGGTCACTCTGGGTCTGGATCTTAAACAAAGACGTGCAGTACAGGCTTCGACGTGAAGACCTAGACCTCATCGATGAGGGAAGGTGCCAAGCAGCTATTCAAAATGCACGATACCGCTAGGCGCTCCAGCGCTATCACCAAAGGTTCATGCTCAACCGGCAGCTTGAAGAAGGCGATCTATTGCTGATGAGAATACTTACTCAAGAAGGGATGAACAAACTCTCCTGAAGATGGGAAGGTCCCTTCCGAGTTATCAATGTTTCCCGCCCCAGATGCGTTCGCTTAGCAACATAGGATGGGACCCCGCTTCTCAATACATGGAATATCGAGCACCTCCGTGAGTTCTATGCTTAGTTTTACGGAGGTGAGTCTGCATTTACACATAATGTAAATCATAGTGTCTATGGACAGAGTTGGGTAGGTCCTAGACCAAAAGCACACTTAACTTGGTCATCATACTTTATGTGTAGCTTACCTACCCTGGGTTAGAACAAGATGAATAGCACACTTAGCTTGGTTCCGTACTATAAGTGTGTCCTTGTCTCCCCTATAATTCGGACCTATAATAAAAGACATTTTTGTCTGAAAGCAAACTCCACGTGAAATAATTTTGTACAAGCTCCTTACTTTTATATTTTTTCATTCTTGTCTATAATGAAGTTGTGCATTTCTTTTTGAAGTTTAGTCCAGATGATTCATGTGGTATATGAGTTATATGGTTGATCTTCATTCAGATCTTAGCATTTCTAAATGGTCTACTCACCTGAAAACCAAAGCCAAGGATGGGTCTGGAGTGTGCTATCGACTTAGACTGGTCAGGCACCCTAAGTATGCCACTCTACCCATATCCTGGCAGGACCCAATAGGGCAGTTCCAGAAGGCATTCGGATCTGAAGAGATTGCATCAACATACCTGATATCATGCTTGGATCCCTCTGGATATAGAATTGAAATAAGAACAGTAAGTTGTAAACAAATTATATATAAGAGGTCAAATTTTACTGCTTTTCTTGTCTTTATTGCACAGGAAAAATTAAAAACACATGGCGATGGTTGACGATGCTGGAGGTGCTATGCTCCGACAACCCCCAGGGGGCCCGCCGTTGATGATTTCTACGTTTACAGTGGGCACCGTCGAAGCTAGGAAGCTGCGACAACTTCTATGGGGCCCGCCGTTGACATGAAAAATTAACGGCAAACTAAACAAAGATGGTGGAAAGGTCACCCTGAGAGGGCCCGCCGTTGACGTTCTATGCATTGACAGTGGGTGCCGTCGGACCTATCAAGCTCAGAAAACCCCAGGGGCCCACGGTCGTCGTTTCTAAGCGTTGATAGTGGGCACCATCAAATCTATCAAGCTCTGATAACTCCCAGAGGTCCTATTGTCGACATTTTTAAGCGTTGACATGCGGCGTCGTTGGACCTATTAAGCGTCGACAACCCCCAGGGGCCCGCCATCAATGTTTCTAAGCATTGACATTGGGCGCCGTTGGACCTATCAAGCTCCGACGACTCTCGGAGGGCCCAGCGTTGACGTTTCTAAGCATCGATAGTGGGCTCTGTCGGATCTAATAAGTTCCGACAACTCCCAGGTGGCTCGCCATCGATGATTCTAAGCATTCATCGTGGGCACCATTGGACCTAGCAATCTCTGACAACTCACAGGAGGCCTATTGTCGACGGTACAAGGAGTCCCTGGAGACATCGGAGGAAAACGTCAAAACTCAGAGCTATCGTTTTGGCTACGAGTGAAAAGTGAAGTCGTCAAGTCATTGCCAAAACCTTATTGGTACATGTCCGCAATAAAATTGTGCATATCTACCAGGGGGCCAACAATATAAAGGGCAATGCATTGAAGACATATACAAAATGGAATTCATTCATTCAAAGGATTGAATTTCATTGATTCAAATTCGGAGAATTACAAGTGAAGGTAGAAGAAAATAAGACCTAGCTACTGGAGGTCCTATGGAAAAACGAGGCAACTTTTTCGGCAGCTTCTTGCACACTAGCCCTGGTGGCATCTTCCTCTTCGACAACGGGTCCTTCGATCAACAGAGCTAAAGATAGTTGGGGGTCCCGGCTTTTGAAACAAGTCAACACATATTTGGCGATGTTCTTGGCTAGAGACTTCCCTTCCGTCTCCAGTTGGTCGACAATGAAGTCACCCATTGCGTCCAGCTTGTTGCCAGCAGAGCTCAATGCCACCAGTGCCTTGTCCAACTCCAGTTCTGGGTCAGCCGGACGTACCAAACTGAAGCCAAGCAGCACCAAAGCTTCGTTAGCATGCCCCCAAAAGTCCCAAACTTGCTGGAACTCAGTTGCCCTCGAGCTCCTTAGTTCCTCCAGCGACCTTCTAGTGGTCGCAAGCTCCGAACCCTCCCGGGCGAGGTTCTCGATCTCCTTAGCATGTTGCAGGATCCGTTTGGCCACATTATTTTCTTGCTCAGCAAGCTCCGTCGCCCGGAGGTGGATGCAGTTCCGATAGTCCGCCAGGTCATTCTCTCTGCCTTCCATTCTTTTCCTACCGAGTGGAGACATTAGTCTCTCTCTTGGAAACTTCTTGTCCCACCTGCCAAATACTCTTTTTCTCTTGAACGAAATGTTGTTCAAACTGTTTGGCATGATCATCCAAACTCTTCTCCCCTAGTGACAGTCTCTGGGCGAGCTCCTCCTCCCTCCTTATGAGGTCTTCCTCCTTCTCCAAGAGCTTTTCCTCCTTCTTGTAGAGAGCTTCCCTGCGCTTGAGGAGTTCCTCATTTAGCTCATCGAGGTTGTCCGAGCGGTTGTCAGCTGCCTCATTGACCTCCTTGGCCTACTCGAACACCTCCTGGGTTCTCTCATCGAGGGCCTTGATCATGGCCTCCTTTTCATTCAAAATGCGGTCATACCACGCTAGCCCGGCCTTCTCGTTCTCCACCCATTACCGTTGGTCTGTCAGCCTCGATTGTGTTAGCTTTGTCTCAAAATGAAGCCTGTTGCGCCAACGCATTAAGGTGTGGCGCTCTTCTTCAAGATTCTTGCTCTCATAATCGAAGGCGAGTTGGACTTGGCGGAGACTTGAGCTGGCGTTGTCAATAGACAATGTCAGGGGAACTGGCTCTGGGCCCACCTGAAGTGCCTTTGCAGGCTCCAGTGGGTCTTCAAAAACAAATATTGGGTCCCATCGCACTAGAGCAGTTCCCTGCTGCTCCACGGCGCTGGGGCTGCTTCCTGGGAGCTCTTTTGCATTCATCTTGGCCGAGGAAATTCCCGCAGTGAGAACATTGACCTCCATCATCGAGGTGGAGGGTCCTTAAGCCGAATCTTCAACCGCTGGCTCGGTGGGTCGAGGACCCGCAGCTGACTCCTCTAGGTGATCCTGCTCGGACATGGACACCTCCGGGGTAATCAGCTCTGGGGCTGGCACTACAGATTCATCCGAAGCTCCAGCCACCTCCGGCTCAAACACTGGAACCTCAACCACTTCCATCCCAGACTTTGGAACTTTAGCTACCTCCAGCTCAGATGTTGGAACTTCTGCCATGCTTGGATCCGGTGCCGAAACCTCGGTCGCTAGCTCAGAAACAGACGGAGCTTCATCACGAGCCTCTCTCACGTGGTCCGGCACTACCATGGGAGCTTCTGGCGTTGTCACTGGATCCAGTTCCATGACAGGTGGCACTGGAACTGTCATGTCTTCGACCACCACTTGTGGGGCGCAGGGGTCGAAGCAGGAGCTTCTGTTTGCACAGCCTCCGTTGCTGAAGCAAGGGCCAAAGCTTCAGTGTTCTTCTTTGACACACTGGAAGCAAAATATCAAATAATTCAAAACCTAGAAAAGATTAAAATAGCAACTCAAGGTGAGAAGACAATGCTTACCTTGGGAATCTTCCACTCCGGTCACTATGGAACTTCTTTTTCCGTGGCCCGGAATAAGAGCCCACCAGACCTGGCTAGGCTGAAACTCTGGACCCAGGCGAGGAGCTTGCTGCAAGAATTGGAGTCGCTTTAGCCGGGACCTCCGTTGGCTGGGAAGGACCCCCGGACCAAAAGCCCGGAGCCGGCACTATGGTCGTAGTCGATTTGCCAGATCTAGCGCCCCTCGTGGATGCTGGCCCCAAAGAAGGTCTGGCAGCTGAAGATCAGCTTGTTCGGGGGAAGACACAACTGGAGATGGAGCTGACCTAATGGAGCACCCATCAGCATGTCTCAGCTTCCTCTTTCGACGAGAAGATTTGGTTGGCTCCTTGCCCTTTCCATTGCCCTTGCTAGTGTCATTGACCCTCTTGCTTGGAGTCGTGGGAGCCCTTCTTTTGCAAAGCTCTGAGAACGGAAATCTCGGTTGTCCCGCATTTCTCCACCAAGTCGAGGTCATCCAGCTCCAGCATCTTCTTTCGAAGCTCCCTCCTGAACTCAGGAACCATGTTCAAAAGGAGGAAATCTGCTGGTGCAGTCAGGGCATCCCTGGTGATGGCTCCATGTTGAAGCTTTATGAGGTGGAGATTCAAAGCCTAGTCATCCAAGTTAGTCCAAAAACAAGCTTCGATCCGATTATGATCCATCTCTCTATTGGAAGCCCATGCGGGCCACTCCCTCATCTTCAGCGAAGCCCACCTATTGACTAGGAAGTTACTGAAGACCATCTGAGGCGTCACTCCACCCTCCACACATCGCTGGATTGATGTCAGGACGGGCTTGTATGCTTCGAATAACTCTGGAGCTACAGTCCAGGCGTCGGTGTCAACATTGGGGAGCCTTGTAGGCAACTCTAGCCATTCATGATGATCCACCGTGATGACCACCCAATCCTTCTTCCAGTTGTCCCACTTCCCGAAGGGGATGGTCTTCAATTACTTGAAGGGACAGTTCTTGCGCTTCACGAAGTAGTAGAAGTCGATCAACTCAGTCCCCTTTCCAGTAGTGTGGACCATGAAGATGGTCCGGAAGAGCTTGATGCTTGGCGGCATGCTCACCCACATCTCACAGAAGTGGACGAAAGTTGCCACTAGCAAGAATGAGTGAGGGCCGAGGTGATGAAGCTAGATCACGTAGAAATCCAGCAGCATCAGAAGGAAGCTTGAAAAAGGTGGGATCAGCCCCACCATGACGTACGCGGAGAAGAAGATGATCTCTCTAGTGCTTTGCTTCTTGAAGGGAAGCTTGCCGAAGCGGATCCAGTTGTTGAAAGAGGCACTGGACCACCCCATGTAGGTCCTAAACCTTGCCAAATCTTCATCGTTCTTCATCTTGTTACGGAGAAGACCCAACTCCATCACGGCAACGGAGAGCAAAAGTTGGAAAAGCTATGCAAAGGTAGAGAGATTATGAGTGCAAATTTGAATGAAGGCGTAAAGAGACCTCTAACCGTGCAGGCTTTCTGTTGACGGCTCCTAAGATATACTAACAAATCATCCCCGGCAATGGCGCCAGAAATGCTTGTTGGTATTTCTTAACACCACATATCATCTCTGTTAAAGATATGAGATCCGCAAGCGCACGGAAGATACCGTTGTAGCATTTCACCCATAAGTATTCCCAAGGGTATTGTATTTATCCCAAAGGAAGGCAATGGAGTAAAGTTATACTGCTCTAATGGTCAAGCTATGGGATACTAATCAATTATCCGGACAGGGGGTAAGTTGATAATAGGGGTAGTGTGACACACACCTAGGCAATCTATTCTAAAAGGTAAATGGGTCCTAGAGGGAGATTGGATTAATAGTTAGAGAGTTGCTCCTACAATGCACCTAATACATATACATATCCTAAGGTAGATACTAATGGTCATGTCAATGATGAATTCCTATGCAATGCTATTCAACACATCGGGCACGGGCTTACCCCTAGCAATTCTAGGGCGACTCCCGCCAAGAGCCCGTGGCATAGCCGAACGTGGAGGATTACAAAGGACAGATAGGTCTGTCACCACCTACTGCCTACCTCTTCAATCCGTGGGACTACAAGACATCCAACACTACTTAAATACCCTAGCACCATGCTAGCATACTAAGCAAATACCTTAAGAGCTGCAGCACAAGCCATCCTAAGGCAATGAACTAAATCATCGTTGAACCAATGTTGATTGCATAGCATAGTTATTCATATTAACATAATCATATCATAACTACATAGACTATAGTGGGGGTCTATAGTGTTTATGACCATAAGATGTGATCATGAGAGTACAATCATAAAGACTATACCTTCCACTTACATGGACTCCACAATCAAACCAGAAACACTTTGTCCAAGTATACGTATAAAAGAAGACTAAAGATAATATCTTTATTGAGCACAAAGTCACAAATACAAGAAGGAATACATGAGACATACCTTTCCCAATGTGGAATTGGGAAGAGAGACTCCTTCTACCCCTTTCCCAATTTGGACTTGGGACTAGAGGCTCTCCTCTCTACATCCTAACTCCTCTAAGGACTATGAAAGATAGTATATACAATAGAATGATGCCCAAGTGTTGTGTGTTGAAGTGAGGGGTATGGGGTCCTATTTACTAGTGTTGAGGTTGGTTCCCGTCACCAAAAGCACGCGAATCTGTCGTCATTGACTCAAGGGAGCCGGGAGGAGCCAACACGTGAAAGTTGACCATGTTTGGCGCCAGGACCAGGTCGGCCGACCCCTTGGTTTGGCCGACCTGGTTAGGGCTCCAAATGGCCCGTACTTCCTCCAGGTGGCTGCCAGGTGGGTCCCACTGACTGATATTGGTGCTAAACCGTTGGATGGACTCGGATACATCTGATTTTGGGACATTTGATCCATGTGGTGCCATGTGTCGTCGCCTGATTGGCTGGGATGATATTTTATGGGATTGCTCCCCATACGTTCCCTCAATTCCTGTATAAATATCTGCATACACATATTTCTCCAAGTACAAGTGGAAATAGGTCAAGTAGAAAGGTGATGTGTGCAAGAAATGATCAATCCTTCACATAATTGAGTTATATTGATGGCTGAAATTGGTATATAACAGCCGTCAACAAACTCCCGCAAGCTTATCCTTTGCTCGTCCCGAGCAAAGTCAAGACTTTAGATTGATGATCAGGAGTTGCTATAATGTTCTACCTTTCAAAAGTACCAAGTGCAAAACAAAATACTCTACCTAGTATTGCAAAAAGTGGCTATGGTACTTCACCCTTCTTAAGTCATTATGTAAAATCCCACTTTTTCCTTTTATGTGAAGTTCAACTACAAGTGGTTTATCAAACATAATGGAGGTCAACATAATTGTGCACATAAACTTGACATCACTAAAAAGTTTTCTTTCTACTCATGTTTTAATCTTATCAACATGAGGACTGGACTTCACCCTAACCCTAGAACATTTTAAATAAACCTTTCTACAAAGTTGGGAAGTTATTGATTGCAATGGCTAGGGCAAATTATATGGCAGCAATATAAAAATCAAAACAAATGTAATTTGATTATGTTGCTATGCATATTGGGCCCTGCCAAAAAGATTCAAATCCAAGGCTCCAAATTTTTCCTTGGACTCTTAAATATCTAAATAGCTTCTCAGAAAATTTTCAAAGATTTTTGAAGTACATCTTCCATTTGTTTGGACACGTACAAAGGATTCATTTCATGTCGACATCAAATTTAGCTTTACACTAAGCTTTGCCCAAATCAACCCCCAATTTTTCCTAAGGCCTTTTATGGTTCAGGGGACTTCGTTTCAAAGTTTGCAGATTTATGGACCTCAGATACTATTTATTTCAATAAGGTTTATACCCATATTTGAATCCAAATTTGAATTTGAATTTGAATTTGATGCAAACTATGTCCAAATTGAAATCTGATTGCAGAATTGGATTCCCTATATTTTTCTTAGCCTACCTGTAAATTTTGGGAATTTTTGGACAATGTTTAAGGTAGAATTTAGAGGAAGGGATAAGGGAGAGATGTGGGGCCCACAAGTCAGTCGGTGAAACCATTTCACTGCCTCTGTTTTCTTTCCCCCGGCGACACCGCGACGCTGCATGCCGCCAGCGCGCCGTCGGCCGTCGGTCGCCTCCAGCTGCCCCCCCTGCGTCCTTATCTACCACGGTGAAGGCTATGAAGCCACCCCCCGTCGGCCGAAGTCCATCACCCATTCACTTTTCACCGCGCCGCTCCGTTTCATCGCCGCCGCGATCACCCCCATGCCGCTCAATGCCGCGCAGCCTCGCCGTCGATACAAGCATCATCATCCTCTACGGTCTATAGCAAAAAGATGCGCAACGACCTCGTGCAGCTTCTGGTTAATCTTGAATTCCTATCGTGCATCCTAGCTCCTGTATTCCTTAAAACCCCGAAGCGCTTTTATAATGTTGAGGATAGGTCGTCGGTTTAATTCCGATTGTATGCACAAAATCTCTTTTATCCTGTTAGATGACATGATCTATGTAGCCTAGTGCACATTCCCTCCAAAAATAAAAAAGAACCATCGACTAATTAGCAAGTTCTTTGAGTTTTCCCTTTCCGCCACTGTTAGAGCTCGGTTCACTGTCGACTTCGGTATTGCCGGCTATGGCACGAGCTCTAGACCCTCCTAAGACCTTTCCCATTCATCCATGATGCTTCCCGAGCTTTCAAACGAGAGATTTAGCTAGGGAATCGAGGGTCTCCACTTCACTGAAACCCTAACACCCGCCGCCGTCATCGGGAATGGTTTTCCGGTCACCCCTCGCCGTCGGGAGTTGGTCCATCGTGTTTCCCGTGCAAAAATATTGTGGAGCGGCAAGACCCGAGGCCTCCTGTGGGCCGGAAGCTATTGTCGGCGAAAGCACCACCGTGCGCCGGTGAGAACGCCGCCGCCTGAGCCGTGGACCGAGGTTGAAGACGACCGGGTTCCCGGGTTCACTTGCCAGCGAGTGAAAAAGGCGCCGGATCAGTCTGTGGCTAGGTATTTAGTGCGGTCACGTGGGAATCTTTATAACCCCCGGTGTGGCTAGCCCCTGATTGGATGATTTTAAATCTAGTGGGCCCTGGCGCCAAATTTAAAAGTTGAAATTTCCCCTATGGTGCAGAACCATTTCCAAAGTTTAAAAATCAATATCTCTCTGCAGAATGCTCCAAAAATATTCAAACAAATTTTGTTTGAAAGCCTTTGAGCTCTAGTTTCTATCAGAACCAATTAGAATCTGTGAAACTCAGAGTGAAATTCTGTATAAAACAATCTTCACAAATGCAAATGCAATTTTTACAAATGAACTTGCCACTGGAAGAATCCCTAAAATTCACATAAAATGAATTGTCCCATTCTAGACTACCAAAAAAAGTTTGGGAGCTATTGCGCCTGTTTAACCCTCTGTATAGTTCAATTACCTTTTTCAGTTATTGAATTTTTACAGACGTTCAGTTGCTTTATTATGTCCCAAATTTGGACTGAACCTCCCCTTAGTCATATAGTAGTTCCTGTAGAAATCTTGGATTTAATTGATCTAATATCATAGTCCTAATTCAGTTACAAACTGAATATTTATTTAAAAGCTAAAAATTCAACTATAAGATAAATCCAAAAATTCTTGCCAACATAGAAATTCAACTACTCCTTCACCAAAGCTTAGAAATTTATGAAACAAATTTCGATAGAACCAGGACAACTTCCTCTATCATGGTTATCAACTGGCAGCTATGTTCAAGCTACAGTTTCTTCTTTAAAATTCTTGGAAGTTTAATACTTGCCATAATTTTAGAGACAACAATATACTTTGATCATCTCCTGTTCTTTGCAAGAGCTTCTATCATATTCCATAGTATCTACCATCAAAGTTCCAAAGCCAATTAAGGTCCCTATCATATAATGATCACCATAGATTAAATTATGGTCTTGGTAATAATTATTTTTCAAAGTCATTCATATACATGTTATATGCATATCGTATAGTAACCGAAGTCGAGGAGGAACAAGAAGCCTTGGAAGAGCGCCTTCAAGATATTAACCCCGACTCTGACCTGCAACCAGGCAAGCTCCGATTTGCATTTAAGTCGTTTATAAAATTTTCCTTTATCACTATGATGAGTAGTATATGAATTGTGCATTACGTTTAGGATGATTGAAAACTCCAGATGCATGACCCAAAAATCCCATTGGTTAATTGGGTAGGTTAATCACTCAACGTGTAGAATTGCTATGCTAATGTAGTAGGTAAACCGGTAGAAGTCAAGTAGTTGGAATCTACTCGCGAGATAGAAATTTACACGCATCTATACTAGGATAAAATTTATAGAAAATAACTGTTACATCTAAAACTCGAGAACAGTCACAGATGGATAGGAAGCGACAAGACGTGGTCTTGGTCGCATAGCTCTGACTGGTCAGTTAAGGCCCGTCTGTATGCGGCCCCTTCGGACAAGCTTGAATTGTACCAGTGACATAATGGACATATGGAATCCAGTAAACTGATGTAACTCAATAACTGGGGTGTCGAGGCCCATTAACTCACCATCGATAGGGGTGGGTTGAGGACAGTAAGGTGTAAATCGGTCGGCGAACATATGAGGTGTTCCGTGCGGAGACCTTCTGTTCGTGGATGTGAGATGGGCTCGGCGTTCGGGTTTCTTGTGAAAGGTTGCCATATACGCCTAGTACTGATGTGTTATGTAGGTACAGGTGTACTCGCTGACACCTCCGAACGACGTATGTGTCGTGTTGTCCGGGTGTGTCCTGATTGCAATCACCGTCCCTCGCGGTAATAGAGTACCACTTGTTCACTGCGCCGTGACGTAGTAAATACTAAAGAAGTAAGAAAAATATATTGTATTGAATTATAATTGCTTTGCAACTTGGTATGATTTAGAGATAGTCACATTAAAGTTTACAGTTTCCCATACTTTAGCTGTAATAGCATTATGTGCTCTGGGCATGTCATATCATCGGCAAAGCGTTTCTTGTTTGATTGTGGAGTCCATGATGTGCCGTGCTTGGAGAATGTCATTTGCTACTTAAAACCTGATCATAAGGATCCACTTGTAGGTGAGTCGTTTATGCTTCACCTTACTTATGCTTAGTGTCCACCCTTGCATATGTCTAGTGAGACGGGTTAGTCTTGCTGAGCCTTATGCTCACGTTTGCAGTTAACGAGTTTTTGTAGGTTATACAATTGATGAAGGGTTTGATGATGAGGCTGCACTCCCTCCAGGGTATACAGCCGAATGGGAACCCTACACGCCACTGTGAGTTGCGTGTTGCTAGTGCGAAGTATCCAGGGCATGGATAACTTTGCTTTTGCATAGCTAGTGCTGAGAGCGTAGCTATAATATATATATATATATATATATATATATATATATATATTTCCTTCCGCTAGTATTGTAAAAACTTCCGCTGTAAGATAAATAAAAGACTTCATCTTGTATTTTATTCTCGTTCTGTTCTTGTATACTGTTGGGTGTCACATCGCACGACACCACCCAATGAGATCCTCAGATGTCGGGATTCCGGTCCCCACAAACATGGTATCAGAGCATCATTGGGAACAGTGTACTTGAAAAGAACATATTTTCAAAAAAAATTAGGATCTGAGTTAGGAATTAGCTATATGCCTTTATAAGGAGCATTATTAGTATAAGATATAAAGGTGGTAAACTAACTATGTGTTATTATATTCTGTAACGACGCTCCGACGTCAGGTAAGAGGTAAGGTACAGCACCGAGAGCAGATCAATCTCGGTAAACTCAGTATACGAGAAATGGTATGTAAAATTTCCGTGGCTTGGCACGGGAAGTTAATAGGAGTCTCTGAATCTTTCAATGTTTCTGAAAACCTATGACACGCGGTACCCCAGCGTGACACAAAATTAGTGGGAGCCCCCGTCGGGTGGTGTATAACCCGATAGTATGTCTCTCTAGAACCATTCATGTTCTATGGGAGCATGCAAAACACGTATGCCCGAGCTTGTATAAGCCGGATCTTACGGGAGTCTTTGCTGTACAGACGTATTTACAGCCATGTACCTCGATACATGACCTCGCTCGAGGGCGACTCACACCAGAGTCGTATGCATTTATTTTCATATGTATTATTGTGACTGCCTGTCGTGCTTCCCCGTACCACCCTTGAGGTGTGAAAGTGTGAAAGGGGATTGTTTGTCTTTTGCAGCATTAACTATGGTAGAAGACCGTGTAGAAACCGTTTGCGAGAGGATGATATAGGAACCACCTATAGACGTAACCGGATATACCGGATAGAATTTTCTTTGGTGAGATACGTAATACCGTCAGTATCAAACATGATGCTAGACCATCCCCAACAACAGAATGGATGCATAATGTTTTGTACAGTCCAAATATCAGATGCTGGTAGGTTTGGACTCCGTAAAAAGGGACTCCGACGCGATAAGGTAGATAGAATCAAGATTCTTGATTTCTGGCAGAAGTGGCTCGACTTCGCCGGGTTGTAATCTTGGTTATCGTATAGATAACATAAGGGTATCATATATGGGTCGAAAGATCGTGAAGAGCTCTACCACTTTTCTGTTGACCATCAGGGCAGAAGAGTTTGATAGTCTGTTGAAATTTGAAGTATACTAAAACTGCTCAAGACGACCCAACCATTGTACCAGTTCCAGAAATATTGCCATAACCCGCGGTAGAAACATCTTCTGCCTTATTTTGACACATGTCTGAAAAGGGCAGAGGCAGATATAGAGGTTTGATGTTTAGAGTTTTTCCTAATTCGAATTTGAGTCAAATCAAATTTGGAGGTCAAAACAGTGGACTGCAGGACTGCTGGTGCAAACCAGTCAGTTCAACTGTTTAGTTTGGATAGTTATAACATTTAATCCAGAATAGTGACATAGTCACATATATACATTTATGGAAAGCTTAGGAAGTCCTATATCAACTTTATTTGGCATTCATGATCTGAATCTGGGTATAGCGGTGTCCAATTCCATTTGTCACAAACTTGGTTCTGGCAGTCCAGAACTTAAAAAAGTTCGCACCTATTTGTGAATTCGCGCGCAATACCGGTATAACAAACTTTTCAGGGGGTAACTCTTTTACTTCTGGATTGTTAACTTGATGTTATACAGATTTTATTTCGATATTACCTCAAAATATTGTCATGATATCCCTGTATAAAATGTGGCTACATATGCAGGGGAGATTCTGTCAAAAATTTCCAGAAAATATGGGTCAACTTAAAACCTGTATAGGTTCTATTTCCTAGCTCACTTGTAGCTGTATGAGTACAATCTGGAAAGCTTGGAAAGTATACTACAACTTTTGTATTCAACTCCATCTTTGATTCTGACAAATCCTGTATGAAACTGTGGTGTTTCTACAGGAAGATGGCAGCAGAGATGATCCAATTACCTAACGGTTGGGTGCACGCGACATGCACTGGTCAAGGCGGGTTTCTGGATTTGTTTGTCATGCTGATAAGCCAGGGCGGATATGAGGAAGCGCCTAGCTATTGGGGAAAGGAATTCCATGACAACAGGGTGAAGAGGTGTGTCATCTATGTCGACGTGCCTGCTGGTCCACCAAGCAACGGATGGGCCCCCTTTTCTATCAAAACAAGGGGTGTTCTGTTGGAAGAAACTTGGAGCTTCGCCGCAAGTGTTGCTATGGGGAGGTTTTACAAACTTCACCATCATCAGCTAGTGGGTACTCCGTATGAGTTCTTTCCGGTCAGCGGTAGGGCTGCTGAAGGGTGGGCTAACCCATTGATCGCCGATTATGACCTCCGTGGTGGAACATCGGTGACAGCCTTAGCGGTGTATGCATCGGCATCACGTCGCGAAAATGGCACCCAGAAGGTGTGCATTAGGGAGTTGGTGGATAATCTGAAGGAAACCATGATTCGAGGGGATCATTTGAGCATGAAAATAAATCGCTTAGAACCTCGATCGCTCCTCTCAACCAACGTCTCCGTTTCAAAGAAGGGCAGTATGAGTTAATTGCTCAAGACCTGTTAGAGGCTCACGGAGCAACTCAAGATATGGAAATTGAGTTAGAAGCAAGCTTAGTTGATGTGCACCAGCTAGGTACTCAGTTGAGCATGATGACTAAAGATCGAGATCGGTCCAGGGTAGAGGCTCAAGACTGGAAAGCCAGCTATGAGCAGGCCCAGCAGGAACTTGACGGCTTTAGGATGTTTATGGTGCAAGCTGATGTACAAGCATTGGCTGCCACAAAAGCATCGATAATGGGTGAGGTAGTAGCTTCTACTTCAGCACCCATACCCATGGTGCCTAATCCTGAGGATGACGTAGAAGAAGAAGAAGATCTCGAGGAACTTGAATACATCGAGTAGGACGTATTAAAGTGGGATGTGGCAGCACTTCTGCCGACATGGGGAAGCATATAGTTTAATAGTTGCTCGTGTTTTTCTTTTGTGACCATGTTTGTGTCATATTAAGAGTAGTAGTGTTTATGTCTACAATGACAAGATATGTACGACATCTCATGGGGACCAAGTATAGTAGAGATGTATTTCCATAGTGGGAGTCCATCATTTTGGAGTTTACTACTATAAACTTGGTAAGAGATAATATATCTTGTATAAAGCTTATACTTTATCAGTATATGTTGATGTTGTATATTATCTATCGTGGTCTACCGCATTACTATTTATATGGAAGGATGAACGTGAGGCAATGAGACTTATGGTGTAAATCGTTGTATTGCAGCATGGTGCGTACACGTACAGCCTCGGAAGTGGGAGGCTCAAGTGGAGGGCAGAGGGATGACACACCACCCCCGGGGCAGAATACGCCCCAGACGCAGCCACCTCCACCACCTCCACCTACACTTCCCAGAAGTCTCGCGGAGGTTCTCGCAGCAGTACTCGGCTCGCGCGACGAGCAAACCGAGTTGTTGCGGACCCTTGTACAACACTCGTCCCGTCAAGGGGGGCGACATGCTGATGGGCCATGTCAGTCACATCCGAGTTCCTACTCGGATTTACATCGACACATCCGCCGGTCTTCAGAGAGGCCGACGAACCTTTGGAGGCGGACAACTGGCTCTGCACCACTGAAGGGAAGTTCGGTTTACTCAAGATAACCGAACAACAGAAGGCTCTATTTGCAGCTCAACAACTACAGGGTTCTGCTGGAGCGTGGTGGGCAAACTACCTTGCCGCATGCCCCGCAGGCTATGTCGTGAGCTGGGCACAATTCCTGGAGGCGTTCCGCGCCTACCATATCTCTCCCGGGATTATGAGGAGGAAGCTTCAAGAGTTCATGGAGCTGAAGCAGGGAGGAAGGAGTGCTTACGAGTACTCCAAGACCTTCAACCACTTGGCCCAGTATGCACAGAACGAGGAGAACACGGAAGACAGGAAGCGAGAGTGCTTCTACCGAGGGCTGAACACCAAGATGAAGGACAAGCTTGTCTTGTTCAACCGCGGCAGTTTCAACGACCTTGTCAACTCTGCGATCATGCAAGAGGACACTACTCAAGAGCTGTCCTCAGACAAGAAGAAGAGGAGTGCTCCATAGGGCAGCGGAGGTGGTGCTCCTCAGAAGTACCGAATGGTGTATCGATCATCATGCGGCCAGAGGTGGCAACCGTCATTACGACCGCCAATGTTCAGTGGTCGCCAGTTCGACAACTCCGGTTTCCGACCGTAACAACGGCAGGGGATGATCCCACGTGCACTTCCACCTCCACCGCATGCATTGGGATTCCGTCCTCCCATTCGTACTGGCCAAACCCCGTACACGTGTTTCTTGTGTGGACACACGGCACACTTCGCCAAGGACTGCCCGCAGAGTAGGCAGGGTGGAGGACATTCATCATACCAGGTTGCCAACCAACCCCGCAACCAGCCCAAGAAGCCAGTTCCCAGACTCATCAACGTCCACCACCTTGCCATTGAGGACGTTCCGAAAGGCGCACCCGTACCCACGGGGAAAACAATAACAAATGAGTTGGTTCCTGGGATACCACTTAACCTAGATGGAACCATATATCTTACTTCACTTCTGATATTAGAGAATCAGAAGTTAGATGTCATCTTGTGAATGGCATGGTTACAATACCATGGTGCTATTCTTGATCCCGTTCCTCGAAAAATATATCTAAATTCTCCACTTCATCCCTCTCAACTCCTCAATCTTGAGAGAGCCATTCTAGTGAATTCATCTACTCACAATACCGAGGTTATGGAACTTAAGGATATTCCGGTAGTATTTGAATACTTGGACGTGTTTCCCAAAGATCTTCCTGTTATGCCCCCAGAAAGAGATAGAGTTCAAGATTGAACTTGTACCGGGAACAGTGCCAATCTCAAGACAACCCTACAAGATAGCACCCAAGGAACTTGCAGAACTTAAGGAGCAGTTAACGGAACTTGAGAACAAAGGTTTCATTCGTCCAAGCTCATCACCATGGGGTTGTTCTGCATTGTTCGTAAAGAAGAAAGATAAGACCTTGAGACTGTGTGTGGACTATCGTCCACTCAATTCTGTCACTATCAAGAACAAGTATCCACTACCACGCATTGATATTCTTTTCGATCAACTAGTGGGTGCTAAAGTATTTTTGAAGATGGATCTTCGTTTTGGTTATCATCAGATTAGAATCCGACCAGAAGACATACCAAAGACAGCATTCTCGACGAGGTATGGACTGTATGAATACCTTGTTATGTCCTTCGGATTGACCAACGCACCGGCTCATTTCATGTATCTCATGAACTCGGTGTTCATGCCGGAATTGGACAAGTTTGTTATGGTCTTCATTGACGACATCCTTGTGTATTCAAAATCTGAAGAAGAACATGCTCAACACTTGCGTATCGTGCTTCAACGATTACGGGACCACCAGCTATATGCTAAGTTCAGCAAGTGTGAATTCTGGATCAGCCAAGTGCCATTTTTAGGGCACATCATATCAGCAGAAAGGATTGCAGTTGATCCAAGCAAGATAAAGCAAGTACTCAAATGGGGGTCTCCAAAATCCGTACATGAAGTTCGAAGTTTCCTAGGTTGAGCTGGGTATTACCGGAGGTTCATTCCCAGTTTCTCCAAAATAGATAAACCAATGATAAAACTTCTGAAGAAGAAGACGAAGTATGTATGGACTGAGGCATGTGAGGGAGGTTTTCAGGCATTGGTAAAACACCTCACAACGGCACCAGTATTGGCTCAACCGGACACAACCAAATCTTTTGACGTGTATTGTGATGCATCAGGAATTGTTTTGGGTTGTGTGTTGATGCAGGACAGAAGAGTGATCGCTTATAGATCACGGCAGCTTCAGAATCATGAGCAGCACTATTCGACTCATGATCTAGAACTCGCTGCTGTGGTACTAGCATTTAAGATGTGGAGACATTATCTATTGGGTAATCTAGTACATCTCTACACCGATCACAAGAGCCCGAAGTACATCTTCACACAAAAAGACTTGAATATGCGACAGCGTAGATGGTTGGAATTAATCAAGGATTATGAGATTGAGATCCACTACCATCCAGGCAAGGCGAACGTAGTCGCAGATGCTCTGAGCCGCAAGTCACATGTCAACCATCTTTCCATTATCTCAATGGGAGAAGAAGAACCGAGTCTCTACTTGGTTCCATATGGGGCACTCTACAACCTAGCTCTCATTCCCACTATCAGGGAGGATATTATGGCAGCTCAGAAGGAGGACAAAGGGATGTCGCACATTCAACAAAGAATGGAGAAGGGGGAGATGAAATGTTTCCGATGTGACAATGAAGGTACCCTCTGGTTTAAAAACCGCATAATGGTACCCCGAAACATGGAACTTCGAAAGAAGATAATGGATGAAGCTCATTTATCCAAGTATTCCATTCATCCGGGGAGTAACAAAATGTACCAAGACTTGAGGAAGAAGTTCTGGTGGACTCGGATGAAGAGAGAAGTAGCAAAATATGTATCCGAATGTGATACGTGTCGGCGAGTTAAGGCCGACCATATGAAGGCAGCTGGGCAGCTTCAACCTTTAAACATACCGACATGGAAATGGGAGGATATCATCATGGATTTCATTGTTGGGTTGCCTCCCACTTTCCATAAGCACGACTTAATTTGGGTGGTCATTGACCAGTTGACCAAATCAGCTCATTTCATATCGGTCCGTGTCAAGTATGATGTAAAGCGGTATGCAAAACTTTATATCTCCAGAATATTGTGTCTACATGGAGAACCCCGCACTATCATTTCAGATCATGGATCTATTTTTGTTGCTCGCTTTTGGGAGCATCTCCACGATGCATTGGGTACCAAACTGATTCAAAGCTCGGCTTATCATCCTCAGACTGATGGACAAACCGAACGGGTGAATCAAGTGCTAGAGGATATGCTTCGTGCCTGTGCCATCCACCATGGTAAAAATTGGGATGATCATCTACCATTGGCGGAATTCTCGTACAACAACAGTTACCAGGCTAGCATTCATATGGCGCCATATGAAGCTCTTTATGGTCAGAAGTGTCGCACACCCTTGAACTGGTGCAAATCTGGTGAACGAGTGGTATATGGCATCGACTTGATATATGAAGTCGAAGAGCAAGTACGTCTTATTCAAGCCAATCTCAAAGCCGCCCAGTCTCGTCAGAAGAGCTATGCGGACAAATGACGTCGACCTCTTCACTTCGAGGTTGGGGATCAAGTTTATCTCCGGGTATCCTCGATGAAAGGAATTCATTGATTCGGAGTAAGAGAGAAGCTAGCTCCACGCTTTATTGGGCCATTCGCAATAATCAAAAGATGCGGACCGGTGGCATATCAATTGGAGTTATCGCCGTTGCTGGCAGGGGTCCACAATGTGTTTCACATTTCTCAGTTGCGGAAATGTCTCAAAGCCCCAGCGAATATACGTATTGAGGATTTGGAAACTCTCCAACTAGATGTTACGTATTCCGAGCATCCAATCCAGATCGTTGATGAGAGAACTCGCACCACAAGAAGGCGCACTTTGCGTTTCTACAAAGTCTTGTGGAGCAACCACAGTGCTGAAGAAGCCACGTGGGAAAGCAAGGAATATCTTAAAACGAACTATCCGGACTTGTTAGCGGCACATGTTCAGTAGATCTTTATCTTTTGTCCTACCTTTGTAATCTCGGGAAGAGATTCTTTTAAGGGGGGAGGAATGTAAAATCCCACTTTTTACTTTTATGTGAAGTTCAACTACAAGTGGTTTATCAAACATAATGGAGGTCAACATAATTGTGCACATAAACTTGACCTCACTAAAAAGTTTTCTTTCTACTCTTGTCTTAATCTTATCAACATGAGGACTGGACATCACTCTAACCCTAGAACATTTTAAATAAAACTTTCTACAAAGTTGGGAAGTTATTGATTGCAATGGCTAGGGCAAATTATATGGCAGCAATATAAAAATCAAAACAAATGTAATTTGATTATGTTGCTATGCATATTGGGACCTGCCAAAAAGATTCAAATCCAAGGCTCCAAATTTTTCCTTGGACTCTTAAATATCTAAATAGCTTCTCAGAAAATTTTCAAAGATTTTTGAAGTACATCTTCCATTTTATTGGACACGTACAAAGGATTCATTTCTCGTCGACATCAAATTTAGCTTTGCACTAAACTTTGCCCAAATCAACCCCCAATTTTTCCTAAGGCCTTTTATTGTTCAGGGGACTTCGTTTCAAAGTTTGGAGATTTATGGACCTCAGATACTATTTATTTCAATAAGGTTTATACCCATACTTGAATTCAAATTTGAATTTGAATTTGATGCAAACTATGTCCAAATTGAAATCTGATTGCAGAATTGGATTCCCCATATTTTTCTTAGCCTACCTGTAAATTTTGGGAATTTTTGGACAATGTTTAAGCTAGAATTTAGAGGAACGGATAAGGGAGAGAGGTGGGGCCCACAAGTCAGTCGGTGAAACCGTTTCACCGCCTCTGTTTTCTTCCCCCGGGCGACACTTCAACGCTGCATGCCGCCAGCGCACCGTCGGCCGTCGATCGCCTCCAGCTGCCCCCCTGCGTCCTTATCTACCGTGGTGAAGGCAATAAAGCCACCCCCCGTCGACCGAAGTCCATCACCCATTCACTTTTCACCGCGCCGCTCCGTTTCATCGCCGCCGCGATCACCCCCATGCCGCTCGATGCCGCGCAGCCTCACCATCGATACAAGCATCATCATCCTCTACGGTCTATAGCAAAAAGGTGTGCAACGACCTCGTGCAGCTTCTGGTTAAGCTTGAATTCCTATCATGCATCCTAGCTCCTGTATTCCTTAAAACGCCGAAGCGCTTTTATAACGTTGAGGCTAGGTCGTCAGTTTAATTCCGATTGTATGCACAAAATATCTTTGATCCAGTTAGATGACATGATATATGTAGCCTAGTGCACATTCCCTCCAAAAATCAGAAAGAACCATCGACTAATTAGCAATTTCTTCGAGTTTTCCCTTTCCACCATTGCTAGAGCTCGGTTCACCGTCAACTTTGGTATTGCCGGCTATGGCACGAGCTCTAGACCCTCCTAAGACCTCTCCCATGCATCCACGATGCTTCTCGAGCTTTCAAACGAGAGATTTAGCTAGGGAATCGAGGGTCTTCACTTCACCAAAACCCTAACACCCGCCGCCGCCGTCGGGAATGGTTTTCCAGTCACCCCTCGCCGTCGGGAGTTGGTCCATCGTGTTTCCCGTGCGAAAATATGGTGGAGCGGCGAGTCCCGAGGCCTCCCGTGGGCCGGAAGCTATCGCCGGCGAAAGCACCGCCGCGCGCCGGTGAGAACGCCGCCGCCCGAGCCGTGGACCGAGGTTGAGGACGACCGGGTTCGCGGGTCCCACTTGCCAGCGAGTGAAAAAGGCGTCGGATCAGTCTGTGGCTAGGGATTTAGTGCGGCCACGTGGGAAGCTCTATAACCCCCGGTGTGGCTAGCCCCTGATTGGATGATTTTAAATCTAGTGGGCCCTGGCGCCAAATTTAAAAGTTGAAATTTCCTCTTTGGTGTAGAACCATTTCCAAAGTTTAAAAATCAATATCTCTCTGTAGAATGCTTCAACAATATTCAAAAAAAATTTTTTTGAAAGCCCTTGAGCTCTAGTTTCTATCAGTACCAATTAGGTTCTGTGAAACTCACAATTAAATTCTGTATAAAACAATCTTCCCAAATTCAAATGCAATTTTTCCAGGTGAACTTGCCACTGGAAAAATCCCCAAATATCACATAAAATGTACTGTCCTATTCTCGACTACCAGAAAAAGTTTGGGAGCCATCGCACCTGTTTAATCCTCTGTATAGTTCAATTACCTTTTTCAGTTATTGAATTTTTACAGATGTTCCGTTGCTTTATTATGTCCCAAATTTGGACTGAACCTTCCCTTAGTCATATATTAGTTTCTGTAAAAATCTTGGATTTAATTGACCTAATATCATAGTCCTAATTCAGTTACAAACTTAATATTTATTTAAAAGCTAAAAATTCAACTATAAGATAAATCCAAAAATTCTTGCGAACTTAGAAAGTCAATAACTCCTTCACCAAAGCTTAGAAATTTATGAAACTAATTTTGATAGGACCAGGACAACTTCCTCTATCATGGTTATCAACTGGCAGCTATGTTCAAGCTACAATTTCTTCTTTAAATTGGAAGTTTAATACTTGCCATAATTTTAGAGACAACAATATACTTTGATCATCTCCTATTCTTTGCATGAGCTTCTATCATATTCCCTAGTATCTACCATCAAAGTTCCAAAGCCAATTAAGGTCCCTATCATATAATGATCGCCATAGATTAAATTATGGTCTTGGTAATAATTATTTTTCAAAGTCATTCATATACATGTTATATGCATATTGTATAGTGACCGAAGTCGAGGAGGAACCAGAAGCCTTGGAAGAGCACCTTCTAGATATTAACCCTGACTCTGACCTGCAACTAGGCAAGCCCCGATTTGTATCTAAGTCGTTTATAGAATTTTCCTTTATCACTAGGATGAGTAGTATATGAATTGTGCATTACTTTTAGGATGATTGAAAACTCCAGATGCATGACCCAAAAATCCCATTGGTTAACTGGGTAGGTTAATCATTCAACGTGTAGAATTGCTATGCTAATGTAGTAGGTAAACCGGTAGAAGTCGAGTAGTTGGAATCTACTCACGAGATAGAAATTTACACGCATCTATACTAGGATAACATTTATAGAAAATAACTGTTACTTCTAAAACTCAAGAACGGTTAGAGATGGATAGGAAGCGACAAGACGTGGTCTTGGTCGTGTAGCTCTGACTGGTCAGTTAAGGCCCGTCTGTATGCGACCCCTTCGGACAAGCTTGAATTGTACTGGCGACATAATGGACATATGGAATCCAGTAAACTGATGTAACTCAATAACTGGGGTGTCGAGGCCCATTAACTCACCATCGATAGGGGTGGGTTGAGGACAGTAAGGTGTAAATCGGTCGGTGGACACATGAGGTGTTCCGTGCAGAGACCTTCTGTTTGCGGAGGTGAGACGGGCTCGACGTTCGGGTTTCTTGTGAAAGGTGGCCATATACGCCTAGTACTGATGTGTTATGTAGATACAGGTGTACTCGCTGACACTTCCGAATGACGTATGTGTCATGTTGTCCGGGTGTGTCCGGATTGCAATCACCGTCCCTCGCGGTAATAGAGTACCACTTGTTCACTGCACCGTGATGTAGTAAATACTAAGGAAGTAAGAAAAATATATTGTATTGAATTATAATTGCTTTGCAACCTTGTATGATTTAGAGATAGTCACATTAAAGTTTACAGTTTCCCCATACTTTAGCTATAATAGCATTATGTGCTCTGGGCACGTCATATCATCGGCAAAGCGTTTCTTGTTTGATTGTGGAGTCCATGATGTGCCGTGCTTGGAGAATGTCATTTGCTACTTAAAACCTGATCATAAGGATCCACTTGTAGGTGAGTCGTTTATGCTTCACCTTACTTATGCTTAGTGTCCACCCTTGCATATGTCTAGTGAGACGGGTTAGTCTTGCTGAGCCTTATGCTCACGTTTGCAATTAACGAGTTTTTGCAGGTTATACAATTGATGAAGGTTTTGATGATGAGGTTGCACCCCCTCCAGGGTATACAGCCGAATGGGAACCCTACACACCACCCTGAGTTGCGTGTTGCTAGTGCGAAGTATCCAGGGCATGGATAACTTTGCTTTTGCATAGCTAGTGCTGAGAGCGTAGCTATGATATATATATATATATTTCTTTCCTTCCGCTAGTATTGTAAAAACTTTCGTTGTAAGATAAATAAAAGACTTCATCTTGTATTTTATTCTCGTTCTGTTCTTGTATACTGTTGGGTGTTGCATCGCACGACACCACCCAATGAGATCCTCGGATGTCGGGATTCCGGTCCCCACACATTATGGGAGTTATTCCTTCTCCTAACATGGGTAATTGATATATAGGACAGCAAATGGAGCAAGCATAGCCTAGATATCAAGTTCCACTTAAATTCCGGAGAAATTCAAATTAGATTATAAGTACCTCGATTGATTCTCTCAATCACTCCTTTGTGTATAGTGGAAATATGTCCTCACCAAGGCATTATGCCTATACTATTCCTACTCTTTGAATATGGCTTTTATGTGGAGCTTGGTAGGGGAAGTAAGTAGGCATATTTGCAACACATAATATTGCTAAGTCAAAAGAGCAAGCCTTAGGAGAAATCAATTCAAACTTTTGAATCAAGACATGTGCATGTGTGATGGAATGGAGGTGGATGTGGAAACATTGAGATGACTCCTTTTGATGTGGACTCTCTTTATTGCAAGGATGGAACATGGCTACCCTTTTTTTTATGCTTATGGAGTAAGCATATTTTTTGTTCTTTTTTTTTCTCATGCTTATGATATAAGCATGCATTTTCTTTTTCTTTTTCTCATAGCCATGTCTTCTACTCCTTTTTATGCAATAACTTGAAGAGAGTGCTAACTATGAATAGCATGGAGTTTCTCTTTTTATTGTGGAATGGTGGATATAATGGAATTTTGCTTCCTTCTAGTGTAGAAGTATATCATGTGCAAGTGAAGTCTTGAATTCAAAAAGAATTAAATGATTTCTCACATAGGTCTATACTAGTTTGACTAGGCTCAATGTGAAAGCAAATAGCATATGCATAATGTGTTGTCTATGTATGAATATTATATGGCTTTGGTAGGTATTTCCAATCAAATGAGGGAAACTTAAATCTTAATAGAATTTCTCTGAAAATCTAAGTTTCACTTTCAAAATAGGAATAGCAGCCCTATTACTAATTCAAATCTCCCGACAACCTAGAAGTAGATTAAGCTTTTGCTACCACAATTTCTAAATCAAGGCAATGTTAATTTTAGCTAATTTAAGCAATATTTAGAGAGTAGCAAGTTGTAAACTAGGGACTTAGGAAAAATAAAACAGAGCAACTATTCATCATTTCATCTATGTGAATTCTAAATCATTCTTACCGCACATCTTTATTTGATAAGCAAAGAAAATCTAGGTTCTTGTTTTTTTTAGATGCATGGTGGATGGTGGATGAATGGAAAGTAAATATGCAATGGATGATTTAAAATAAAAATGCAGTGGGTGTGATACAAGTTACCTCAAGTGGGGGTCCTCCCCCAAGCTTATTCTTGATCAAGGTCTATGATAGGGGTTGAAACCCTAACGACGAAGGTAGGCCATGAGTTGGCCTATCCTTGTTGCAGCATGACTTTGACAATGGAGGGTTGAGTGTTGATTGTTGTGTCACCTCCCATGGACACCATGAGTGTGGTTGAATAGAGTGTTTTCGATGTTGACCGACCGCACATCAGGGTCTCCATGCGTTGGGTGTGATTTGTCATTCCTTGGCTTCTAGGCACATAGGAACAACTTGCACCCAATGATGGTGGCAAATCCCTTGAGCTTGAATTAGTGCTTAGAATAGTTGAGAGCATAATGCTCTCTCCCATTGGTGGCAGCCCATTAGTTGCTCATGGAGGGTTCCGATTTCAAATCTCTAGCCTCGTATAGTTATGATTGACCTTCGGGCATAATTTCCGATAGGTAACAACCATCCTCATTTACTCCTTGGCCAAGATATGTTGAGATGGGATCCTCTAGGGATACCAACAATCAGCTTCTTGAATGCCTGCATAGTAATATGACTCCTGCAAAGTTCCTCTCTTGAATAGAGAGGGATGGTTAGCTCCCGATACTTTTACAAATGAACGTTCGGGTTAGGTAACCGAACTTTCATTTGTACATACGGGGAAGAACAAACTCAAAGATGCATTGGTTCCAATGTCAAGTGTATCCATGATCAATGTGTTATTCATTGATAAGAGTGGAGCTTTATGGATAATTCATGTTGCATATTTTCTAAAGCTCCTACTCATAGCAATGCATGTGATAGAAATATACTATATGGATCCCTACATCTTTTAAACTTTCTAACCATCTTAGCTTTCAAGAGCAAATTTTATCATTTAGACCATGACAAACAAGATTCTCAATTTTATCCTCCTGAACTTCACTAGGAATTTAAAATTTAATGACTCCTAAAAAAATGCAATTCAATTTTAGAGCAAGGATATCACTTATTCCTAGGAGTTTGAAATCTAGTGACACCATCTATGCATGAAGCTCAATTAAAAATTATGGCTGTCACTATGCCCAAGTTTGTATATGCCAATCCACCAATTAAGTCATGCCCAAAAGTTTTTTTTTCTAAACCTAGAAAAAAATGACTAAGTCTACAAAACAATGCTTAAAAGATTCTAGGTACTTGTTTTAGATTTTTCCAAGTAAGGTGGGATTTCCTTTTGGAGATCCAAAAGTCAATACCCACACTTACTCTTGTGAAAATGTATGAGAACTAAATGATGAGGAAGTGTCAACCTTCCTCACAGATGAAAGCAAATACATTCAATTCTATGGCAAACCAAACAATGAAAAATTCTAAACTCATACCTCATTTGAAGAGCAGTTGGTGACGAAGGTCTTTGTGTGAGAAACTCGCAACATTGATTTTCGGTGTAGGCTTGATGGTTGATGTCAAATGCCAAGTTGAGACTGGATTTGGCAATGGATTTGGTTCTGGCTCCTCCATTGGGTCATCATCTTGAACATTTCTCTTCCTCAAAATCAAAATGAGTTTGAAGGAGAAAGTGTTCTGAAATACTCCCAATGGTGACTTGAGCTTGATGAAACCTTCCACATTCTTGCCATACCACCTCTTCACAATTTTGACCTAGCTGCACTTTAATCAAGAACACACAAAACTACTCGAAAATGGGTTACGTTAGCCAAAAGCAAATTGAACCCAATTTTCAAATTGTCTTGTCCAGCTTGAAATAACTTGTAAATGCAACGAGGGTCAAAGAAAATCTTTTTTGGTTTGAACTAGGAAGATAAATTCAAGTCATGCATGTAGTTCATATCCAATTAAATTTCTCCCCTAATTCAAATTGTTAGTTTTATGATGGTTGGAAATTTTACTTTCCAACATGAAAGTGTGGAATTTCAAACATGCAAATGCAAGGGTTGATGTAATTTGGAAAACAAATATGAGATAACTACCAATTAACCTATTGGCAAGGACTCACTAAATTTTTTATGTCCGGTGAGTGATAACTACCAATTAACATATTGGCGAGGACTCATTGAATTTTTGAAGTCCGATGAGTAGGACTTACCTCCGTTCTGTTCAGCGCGATGATTTGTTGTCCAATCCCAGAGTTGAAGATGTGGACAATTTCTTCTGTTTTGACATGCCAAACTCATTTGGCTATCATTTGGACATGTGAGCCACATGGTGGCCCTAGCCTCTCTCCGTTGTATTGATATAGACATGTTGTTGTAGTGACGGGTTCTCCCTCTTGAATGTATTCCTTCATGAGCATGGTGAGGCTTTGTCCTTCTTAGGGGTGCCACTCTGACCATATTGATATTCCATTGAATCAACCCATACCTTGATCATGGATCAAAGGCTTCCTTGGGCATGATGACATGTGAACTACCCAATCAAACAAGAAATACTTCATTTAAAATGTCACTTGCCCTAGGTTGAATGGGTTTGGTCGAAGTGTGGGAATCCCAACAAGTGATGTGGGATATCTTGGACTTTGAATGCTCCTTAAGTTATTGTCCTTGGCCAAGATCTTCATGTGAATGTTGTCTTGATTTATGCTTGGCCAAGATACTTCAAGGTAGGATAGTTGAACTTAAATCCCTTGGAAATCCATAGCCTCCTTGAATACAAGGGTGATGTTAATTCCACACTTAACCTCCTTGTGAATTGTAGCCATTGGAGTTGTTGTTTGAAAAAGGTCCTCATGGGTCTTAGGGAAATAATTCCCACGCATCCCATGATGACATGAATTTTCACAAATCATGTGAATATCCACGACTTGGATTATCCAAACAAATCTCTAACGACTTGGATATTCATGACACTTCAATGGGAGGTGTAGTTCCATAACTAGCCTATCCACCTTGTGAAGTGGTGTGCATGACAAGCTATGGGAACTCGAGCATTCTTCAATCCACCCCTTGAGTGGAGACCTTCTTCTCATCCATGATGAATGAGAATAGGGCTCCTTCAGCTCCAGCATGAATGTGGTCATGGATTGGTGGAGCCAACCCATGTCACGAGTGTTGGATGAAGAGCCAACTATCCACCCCATGGTGGAGGCAAACCAAGAAGAACTTCTTGGATCCTTCCCCAAGCATGGGTATGGATGACTTTGGCTCCTACTGAAAGCTGAAATTCTCCCGCAAAAGGCAATGGTGTTGCCTAGCGGACATTTGTTGAGGTACACCTTGAATCATCTTGCAGTTTAGCACTTGCATCCTCGTTGGCCATCCCAAACAATGGGTTGGCCAACCTTACCCTGTTTTCACACAAAGGAGAAAACAAACAAGGGTAATCCTATCTAATAACTATAAGTACCTATAGCTTAATCACAAGTGATAGCTATCCTTCACTTCCTTTGCCTTCCCCGGCAGCGGCGCTAGAAATGCTTGTTGATGGCTCCTAAGATATGCTAACAAATCATCCCCGACAACGGCGCCAGAAATGCTTATTGGTATTTCATAACACCAGATCATCTGCGTTAAAGAGATGAGATCCGCAAGCGCACGGAAGATACCGTTGTAGCATTTCACCCATGAGTATTCCAAAGGGTATCGTATTTATCCCAAAGGAAGGCAATGGAGTAAAGTATATACTGCTCTTATGGTCAAGCTATGGGATACTAATCAATTATCTGGACAGGGGGTAAGTTGATAATTGGGGTAGTGTGACACACACCTAGGCAATCTATTCTAAAGGGTAAATGGGTCCTAGAGGGAGATTGGATTAAGAGTTAGAGAGTTGCTCCTACAATGCTCCTAATACAAATACATAGCCTAAGGTAGATACTAATGCTCATGTTAATGATGAATCCCTATGCAATGCTATTCAACACATCGGGCACGGGATTACCCCTTGCAATAATAGGGCGACTCCCGACAAGAGCCTGTGGCATAGCCGAACGTGGAGGATTACAAAGGACAGATAGGGTTGTCACCACCTACTACCTACCTCTTAATTCCGTGGGTCTACGAGACATCCAACACTACTTAAATACCCTAGCAACATGCTAGCACACTAAGCAAATACCTTAAGAGCTGCAGCACAAGCCATCCTAAGGCAATGAACTAAATCATCGTTGAACCAATGTTGATTGCATAGCATAATTATTCATATTAACATAATCATATCATAACTACATAGACTATAGTGGGGGTCTATAGTGTTTATGACCATAAGATGTGATCATGAGAGTACAATCATAAAGACTATACCTTCCACTTACATGGACTCCATAATCGAACAAGAAATGCTTTGTCCAAGTATACGTATAAAAGAAGACTAAAAATAATATCTTTATTGAGCACAAAGTCACAAATACAAGAAGTAATACATGAGACATACCTTTCCCAATGTGTAATTGGGAAGAGAGACTCCTTCTACTCGTTTCCCAATTTGGACTTGGGACTAGAGGCTCTCCTCTCTACATCCTAACTCCTCTAAGGACTATGGAAGATAGTGTATACAATAGAATGATGCCCAAGTGGTGTGTGTTGAAGTGAGGGGTATGGCGTCCTATTTATACTAGTGTTTAGGTCGGTTCCCGCCACAAAAAGCGCGCGAATCAGTCGTCATTGACTCCGGGGAGCCGGGAGGAGCCAACACGTGGAAGTTGACCACGTTTGATGCCAGGACCAGGTCGGCCGACCCCCTGGTTCGGCCGACCTGGTCAGGTCTCCAAACGGCTCGTACTTCCTCCAAGTGGCTACCAGGTGAGTCACATTGACTTATATTCGTTCTACACCGTTGGATACTTCGGTTTGTAGGCCATTTGATCCATGTGGTGCCACTTGTCGTCGCCTAATTGGCTGGGATGATATTTTATAGGATTGCTCCCCATACTTTTCCTCAATTCCTGTATAAATATCTGCATACACATATTTCTCCAAGTACAAGTGGAAGTAGGTCAAGTAGAAAGGTGATGTGTGCTAGAAATGATCAATCCTTCACATAGTTGAGTTATATTGATAGCTGAAATTGGTATATAACAGTCGTCAACACTTTCCTTCTTATGTATGCCTCCGCAACGCTTGGATGGAAACTACCTCCAGACCCGAATCACAGATGACCTTGTCGATGACAAGGGAGCCCCAGGTCCACTTTGTTTAAGAAGTTATCCTAGGCGAACCGTTGTCATGATGAGAAGTTGGAAGCCCGAGGTCGGCCGCCTGACAGGACTAAAAACATTACGCCCGGAACTGATACATTTTTCGTATTGGGAGCTGGTGACCTTCAATTGCTTGAGATCCGCATGCTAGGATCCCACACGCCGAGTGAAAAAGGGCCACGTGACGGCGGCGTAACTCTTTGCTGTCGCCTCAATTGCCAACCAGAAAGATGGTTTCTCCCAGAGGTGGGCCCAAGGGCCACTGTTAGTACTCTGCGTACCGGGTACCCCACGATTCCGCAAGAAAAGCCAAAGAGTTCCCACATCTGAGTTGAAGACCCCCGAAGACAACACACATCTGACAGCACTGGGCCCGCATCCCTCGTTTGGGTAGCTCCGGTACTACCATGTGTCTAGCGGGACCAGATCTACCTCCCTTCATAGGGAAGCTCCAGTCTTGCCACGTGTCTAGCAATCTCGAGTCTAACCCCCAGTAGAGAGAAGCTCTGGTGCCGCCACATGTCGAGTGGCTTCAGACCTACCTCCGCACTTAGGGAAGCTCCAAAGTGCCACGTGTTGTACCTCCGGACCAATGCCTGCAACGACTACAGGATCTCCAATGGCTCGGACATTGAAGAGGATATTAAAATAGCCGTTACAAGACCTGATTAATGTGTTATTAATTCGACATTACTGACACACGATCAGAGGACTATCAAGACCGGTAACACCACTATTAAGATGCGTTATCACACTATTAGGCATGGTTTATACCCTTAAATCGTGTATAGGTAATTAGTAGCAGTCAGAGCCACATGTTGGGCCAGACAACCCCTGTAAAAGGCCAGCCCTTGGCATATAAAAGGGTTGCGCCACACAGTAGAGAACCAACTAGAACCAAGCCAAGGCAAGATCACACACATACTACGCAAACTCATCAACAAGTAAAAACCTTTGTGTCACTGTCTCGTTCATAATCTTACGCGCGCCCCAGCCAAATACAAACCTCCACGGACAACGTTTTAGTAGTACCAGGAGAAGTGTCTTAGTCTACACTTCGACAATACGTGTTTGTAATTGTTGATGACTATTCTAGATACTCTTGGGTTTACTTTATGGCATCAAAGAATGAAGCTTTTAGTGACTTTAGAAGTTTGGTTCTTAGAATTTCACTTGATCACTTAGGCTCTTTAATAGCAATTAGATGTGATAGTGGAACCAAATTTAAAAACCAATCTTTTGATCATTGTTGTGTTTAACATGGAATAGATAATCAATTTTCTTCACCATGCGTACCTCAAAAAATGGTGTCGTAGAAAGAAAGAATAGAAATTTAGTTGAGATGGCCAGGACTATGCTTGATGAATATAAACTCCTAGAAAGTTTTGGGCAGATGCAATTGCAACAATTTGTTATGTCTCAAATCGTGTTTTCTTGCGGTCTAAGCTAGGAAAAAAGCCATATGAGCTTTGGTTTGGACATAGGCCCAGTTTCACACACCTTAGGATCTTTTGCTGCAAATTCTTTGTTAAGAAACATGGCAATCTTGATAAATGTGAAGCTAGATCTGTTAGTGGCATGTTTCTTGATTATCCATTTCATACTAGATGCTACCTTGTGCTTTTACTTATCGCTAACAAAGTTGTGGATACTTCTTTTGATGAAGCTAGCCCAAGTACTAGCTATGATATTGCAGGTCAAGATGCATATCCGTAGGGGGAGAGTATCTTTGTTGAAGATGAGGAAGAATTGGTGCTGCTGCCCGACAATTCAAAAGCTAATAACACTTTTCCTGCTCCTGATTTTGATCCACAACCAGCACTAATGACTACCATTGCTTATCCAGATCTTCCTCAATCCGCAAGATCATTGATTTGTGATGAACATGAAGAAGAATAAGAAGAAGGTTGTGAAGTGTCTAGTCTCCTTCGCGTCCTCAAAAGTCACCCTACACAACAGATTATTGGAAGGTTGCACGAACGAGTCATACGGTCTAGATTTTTCGATCTGAACTCTTATGCTCATTCTGCTTCTGTTGCTTCTTTTGAAGCCAAATATATATCACACACACTCACTAAAGAATCTTGGATCATTGTCATGCAACAAGAGTTAGAAAATTTTGAAAGAAAAAATGTTTGGAAACTTGTATCTTCACCTCATGATCACACTTTAATAGGAACTAAATGGGTATTTAAAAAAAACAAAGTGAGGATGGCGTAGTGGTTAGTAACAAAGCTAGATTGGTTGTTAAAGGTTTCACACTATTTGAAGGTCTGGATTATGATGAAACTTTTGCTCTTGTTGATAGATTAGATGCCATAAGAATTTTATTAGCATTTGCTGCATCTAAATGTTTCAAGTTATATCAAATGGATGTTAAAAGTGCTTTTCTTAATGGCTACATGGATGTGGAGGTCAATGTCAAGCAACCATCGGATTTTGAAAATCCAAATTCTTCTAATTATGTTTACAAACTGTCCAAAGCTTTGTACAGTCTCAAACAAGCCACTAGCATGGTATGATAGTTTAAAAACAATCTTACTTGAAAAGCGGTTTACCATTGGCAAAGTAGATAAAAATCTTTTTGTGCTTAAGCATGGAAATGAATCATTATTCATTCAAGTGTATGTGGATGATATTATCTTTGGTTGTGCTTCTCATGATCTTGTGTCCAAGCTTTAAGCTACGATGAGTTCAGAATTTGATATGAGTATGATGGGAGAACTCACGTACTTTTTGGGGCTGCAAATCAAGAAAACCAAGGAGGGTACTTTTGTGGATTAAAGAAAGTTTACAAGATACCTTGTACAAAAGCAAGCCTCTTTTGTACACGATTTTCTACCTCACAACATCAAGACCGAACATACAATTCAGCGTATGTCTTTATACACAATTCCAAGCTTCCCCACGTGCTTCACAAAGTAAAGCTATCAAAAGGATCCTCAGGTACATACATGGAACTCAAGAATTTGGCATTTTTCTTCCTTCTTCCTCAACCGTTACTTTGAAAGCTTTCTCCGATGGTATTTTGGGGGTTGTAGGATTGATAGGAAAAGTACTTCGGGTGCTTGTCATTTTATTTGTAATTCACTTGTTGCTTGGTCCTTTAGAAAACAATGTTTAGTTGCACAATCCACGGACGAATCTAAATATGTAGCCGCTGTTAGCGCTTGCTCACAAATTTTATGAATTGTTGAAACACTCAAGGACTATGGGGTTGATCTAGATAGTGTTCCACCATTTTGTGACAACACCAGTGCTATTTCCATTGCTAAAAACCCCATGCAACACTCTAGAACAAAGCGCATTGACATTAGGTATCACTTTCTTCGTGATAATATTGAAAATGGCAACATTGTGCTTCACCATGTAGATATCAAACAACAATTGGCTTACATTTTTACAAAATCCTTTAGATTTCACTTGGTTTTTCATTCATTTGTAGTGAAATAAGGGTTATGCATCCTCATGGGTTAAATTGGGGGGGGGGAGTTTTTGATACTTGGGAAGTCTACGTCTGAATCTGAAAATGAAAAAAGTGTGAGCATAAGTGTTTGATATATATATATGACTTAGTGATTCCTTTTACATGCTAAGAGTTCTTACTACATTACTCATGTTATATAATTTGTAGTAATTGCCATGACTAGTAATTGGAATAATTACTCACACTAAATATGGTCATGATCGAATATTATTGTCGTTTTTAACTTGTTGCATGCTCACATGTGCTTTTAATCATCACAAATTAATCATTCAATAGCCCAAATGTTTAAGCTATTATGATTAAATGAAAAATCAAAAAAGATCAAAAGAATATGCACGCATCACACTTCTTCTTTTGAGATTGCTTATCATTGCACTTTGATATGAATTTTGAAGGAGTTGTGTATGAATAAAACCATGTCCTTAAGCTTCTGATTGTCAAATGACATAGGCTTGGCTTGGTTGATTAGAATAAGGCAGATGTTGCATATAATTTCTTGCAGAGTTCATATGATTTGAATTTGTCCCTTAAAAGATAATAAAACCAGCAACATGTGTTATGCTTTCAAGATTTGAAATAGTTGATACAAGGAGGTCGTGACTTGCTTAAATTGAAATTACACTTGATCTCTAGCATGGCTTACACTACTTTATGTATCTCATTGATATGATAGTGTAAGTTACTTGATTATATGGCTTGGATGATCTTTGTTTTCTATGTATGTGTCATATTATGCTCATAAACAATTTAAATTTCTCCAGTGAACCTTGCTGAATACATTGTCAAGGAGGGGAAATATGTCACACATTGCATATTCACAAGTGTTTTGCACGATTCTTCTGAAGGGGAGTGAGCATGTACGACCGAAGGGCACGTGAAAAGCTACCAGAGGGGGTGAATGGTAGATAAAAACTTTTTTAGCGGAAGCAAAGGAAACCCCTTGGTAGAAAAACAGATCTGTTAAAGAAATTGTGTGTGAGACTAATATAAACGTGTTACACCGTGACAAAAGTGATATACATCAGAGAGAATCAAGTCACGAAGACGGCACAGCAAGAATCACTCAAATCCGTTGAGAAAAACTCATGTTACGATCGAAAGATCGAACAATGGTCAATCTGTTCTACCGAGTAAAAAACAGATCTGCAATACTGCAAAGAAACTTGTATAGATCAAAAACCACAAATCTAATGACCGTGAAATTTTTAGAGATAATAGATAATCAAGTTTTGAAGATAATCCAAAAACAATCACATCAATTGGATCTGTAAAACTCTAGTTATGATAAAACCACCGAACCAAGGTAGTGCTGTGCAGAAACTCGACGAGAAAGACTTGACAGAAACAAGTCGGATGAACAAGGCAAAAAATTCCTTTAAACTACGATCTTTAAACAATAGAACACAAGAGGAACATCCCTAAAGTCGTGCACCATGAGCTCTGGCCTCCCTTGCTTATATAACCAGCCCTTAGGCCAACCCAAACCTTACTAGGACTCTAATCCTACTCAATTCACGAATCATAACTTTCCATAACTGCTCAAGACTCTTCTATATGCAGATAGAAGCAATCTTAAGGCTTCCAAACACCTTAGGAACATATCCCACATTCCTAAAATAACTCAAATTCGTGACCCACATGAAATCCTATCATAACCAACTCAAAACATTCCATATTTGAGTCAAACATGACACAACCGCAGCCTGAGTCCATAACCTAGTCAGTTGGACCTTTCTGACCAATTCTTTACGTCCACATCTCTTCATCATGCCTCGGAACCATGTAGCCATGTTCATGCACTCCTTGCACACGTGCAAACATCTTCCAATGACGTCCACAGTACCTTCATATGCATTTTTCTTGATTCATACACGTTGCGCGACCTCCCAATCAACTCAACCACAATTCCTCCCGAACTTGGTTGTTGAACCTCATCTTTTCCCTAAGACTAGTTCAATGGATCCCGTCACCAGCCATGTCTTGAACTCAAGCAACACCTGCAGATTAGTAAACAACCAATAATTCCGAGCACAAGTCCTAGACTTGACTCACGTTAGTTCCGAACACAACACCTTACGTGAGCACCTCACTTAAGCTTATTGCAAAACCACACTAAAACGATATCAGCCATATTAACCAGAACGCACCAAAAAGATAGCAAATGAATACTAAGAATTATTTCCAACAATGTAAAGCAAGTTCGGAATATTTCACAATAAAAGCAGGAACATTGCGATCAAGCTCCGATTCTTGCCAAAGCTAATCGGAGCTTGAGCTAGAGCTTACCAAAGCTAGTACAACCTAGTGTCGGAGCTTACCAAAGCTAGTAAAACCTAGCGCCAGAGCTTACCAAAGCTAGTACAACCTAGCGCCGGAGCTAGAAAAAAATGTCAGAGCTAACCAACATAAGTCGAACCTAGCAAGACATATCGGAGCTTAACAAAGACATGCCGAAGATATCAACGACATGCCGGGGCTAAAGACAAAGCTCACCGAAGCTACCCAAACACATGTTGGACCTTGAGAAAGCAAGTCGGACCTATTGTCGGGCCTTGCAGAAGCTCGGAGCTAGAGTCGAACCTTGCTAAAAAGGGTGTTTTGGCAGAATTTTTGTACTTATATTATCAAAGCCAATGTATTCAGTACAAGCCAATGTATTCGGCACACATAGTTCTCACAAAACATCCTTTGAACCTTGCTGAATACATTGTCAAAGGGGGAGAAATATGTCACACATTGCACATCCACAAGTGTTTTGCACGATTCTTCTCAGGGCGAGTGTACATCCTTAGGCGAAGAATTTTTGGGTTTCTTCTCATTTGATTTTTGATTTTCAAAAAGGGGTAGAAATTTTATTTTGTCAAAAACTTTTATGAAACGTGAATGAGCCAATGTTCGGTTTTGTTATGGTGTTGAATACATTGAAAAATAGGCTAAAATTGAGAGTTAATGCATTCATCAAGGGGGAGATTGTGAGATCTAGGTGCTGAATACATTGGAAAATAGGATAAAATTGAGGGTTAACATGCAAATTTTTTAGTATATTTGACCATAGGAGCTCGGTAGAAATCGAACCCGGGTGGGCTGTAGTCACACCTAGATGCGCTAGTCACTCGACCACAGGAGCTCGGGAGAAATCGAACCTGGGTGGGTTGCAGTCACACATGGACTCGTTGGCGACTCGGTTAGAGGTCGGTTCTCGGACTGTCCAAACTTAATGCTTCGATGACGCCCACTGTCAATGTGTAAAACATTAACAACGGTCCATTGGGGGTTGTCGGAGCTTGATGCTTCGATGGCGGCCACTGTCAATGCATAAAACGTCGATGGCGGGCCTTCTAGGGTTTGTCGGAGCTTGACACTTCGACGGTGCCCACTGTCAACGCGTAAAACATCGATGACGGGCACCTTGTGGGTTGTAAAAGCTTGGTGCTTCGATGGTGCCCACGGTCAATGCGTAAAACATCGACGGCGGGCCCCCTGGGGGTTATCCTAGCTTGATGCTTCGACAACATCCACCATCGCCCATGCCGATCGCCGTCAATTATACATTTTTCCTGCGCATAAGAGACAAGAAAAGTAGTAAAATTCATCCCCTTGCCCATAGCTCATTTACGGCTTATTATCCTTATTTGAATTTTAGATCCTAACAGACTCATTGTGACAACATAAGTATATTGATTAAACTTCCTGAGATCCGAATGCTTTCTGGATCCGCCTTACTGAGATCCACCAGAATAGGTATAGTGGCGTAGTTAGGATGCTGGACCAGGCTAAGTTGATGGCGCACTCCGGACCTATCATTGTCTTTGGTCTTCAGGCGTGTAGGCCATCTAGCAATATAAAAATTCGATAGAATATAACCAATAGAACTTATATATATCACATGAATCTCTAGGACTAAATTTCAAATGGACTGCACAACATTGCTATTGACAAGAAGGTAAACGATGATAAAAATAATGAACTTGCACAAAATTAATGCACTTAGAGTCTTCTTGCACATAAATGTATTTCATTATAGGTCCGAATAACAGGGGATACAAGGGCACACTTAAAGTACAGGACCAAATTAAGTGTGCTATTTATCTTGTACTACCAAGGGAGGGTAAAGACACACCTAAAGTATAGGACCAAGTTAAGTGCGCTTTTTATCTAAGACCCTGCCGACTCTGTTCAGACTCTATGAAATACATTTTATACAAATACAGACTCACCTCTGTGTAACTAAGTGTAGAACTTACGAAGGTGCTCAATGTTCCATGTATTGGGAAATGGTATCCCATCCTTTGTTGTCAAGCAAACGCATATGGGACGGGAAACTTTGATGACTCGAAAGGGACCTTGCCAGCTGAAGGAAAGTTTGTTCATCCCTTCTCGGGTAAGTATTTGCCGCAGCACCAAATCGCCTTCCTTCAACTATCAGTTGCGCACATACCTTTGGTCATAGCGTTGGAGCGCCTGGCGGTAGCACACATTTTGGACCGTTTCAGGGCACCTTGCCTCGTCGACAAGGTCTAGGTCTTCACGCCGGAGCTCGTCCTGCGTGGCTTCGTCGAAGGTCCGGACCAGAGAGAACCCATGGTGATCTCCAGAGGAAGAACTGCTTCAGCTCCGTACACAAAGAAGAAGGGTGTCTCCCCTGTTGCCCAGCTGGGTGTTGTCCGGCTTGCCCACAGTGTAGACGGAAGCTCTTCTATCTAGTTGGCGCCACGTTTCTTCAAGCACTCACAAGTGCACGTCTTGAGTCCCATGAGTATTTCTGCATTTGCTATCTCAGCTTGACCATTGCTTGCCAGATGAGCTACTGATGCGTAGCTCACTTGTATGCTGAGTTCTTCGCGGTACTCCTCGAATGTTGCGCTTGTGCATTGAGTTCCGTTGTCAGTGATGACTCTATTCGGAACTACAAATCTGGAGACAATGGACTTCAAGAATTTGATTGTTGATTGCTTGTTAATTGTAACAACTGGAGTTACCTCCGGACACTTTGTGAACATGTCGATGGCGACGTATAAAAACTGGTAACCTCCAACAGCTTTTGGGAAAGGTTCCAAAATGTCCATCCCCCACACAGTTAATGGCCACGCGGGGGGAATCATCAGCAGTGATTGCGTCGGTGTGTGAATCTGCTTCGTATGAAACTGGCACGCTTCAGACTTCTTGACCAGCTCGACTGCATCCTGGAGTGGTGTAGGCCAATAAAAACCATGCCGGGAGGCCTTACTGACAAGCGTGCCGGATGATGCGTGGTTCTCTGGCTTGCCTCCATCAATTTCTACGAGAAGCTTGCAACCTTATTCCTAGGAAATGCACCACATTAGAATGCCATTGACACCACACCGGTAGAGATCTCATTCTACCAATGTGTATCTTCTAGCCAATCTGACAATTTGCTAAGCGGATACAACATCTTAAGAAAGGATGTTGTATTTCATATAATCCCAGACCTCTGAGATCCAGGCATCGAGACTGACTTGAACTTCCGGATCTTGCACCCTTGGTTGCTCGGAGCTTCCTGTAGTGCCTACGATCCTTGGTGGCCGCCATGGTAATAGGGCCACTCCACCAGCTTCAGGGTGCTGGTCTCGCCCCCATCACTCAGTTCGGCAGGCTTAGCGAAAGGTGTTGGTAATCTCCTGACAAAAACCATGCCTAGTGCTTTAGCCCCGGTTGAAGCCTTCGTCGAGAGGTCATCAGCTTTAGCATTGTTGAGACACTAGACATGGCAGAGGTCCAGGACGTGAAAGTCTTTTTGCAACTTCTAGACTTCAAGTAGATATGTAGCAAGATGAGGGTTATTGCAACTACATTCACCTTTGACTTGTTTGATGTTGAGTTGCAAAGCACCCTTCACTAGAAGTTGCCAGACGCAATATGATAGTGCCACCTTGAGTCCAAAGATGAGAGCTTCATATTCCACCATGTTGTTAGTTGCCTTGAAGTCGATGTGCACCATGTAATCGAGCTTCTCCCCGGTCGGACCAAGGAGAAGGATTCCAGCTCTGGCCCCCTGCTTCTGCATGGAGATGTCAAAGTTGAGAGTCTAGTGAGGCTTAGTGAAGACCGGGACCTTAGGTTCTAGCTTTTGCTCATCAGGGCCCCCTGGAGTTGATGAAGGTGTCCACTCCATCATGAAGTCAGCCAGCGTTTGACTCCTGATTGCATGTCAAGGCAGGCATTCGAGGTCGAATTCTGCCAGAACCGTAGCCCACTTGGTGATATTTCCTGTTGAATTGAGTTGTGTAAAATAGCTCGCAGTGGAAAAGGAGTTACCACTGATATCTTGTGGGCCTGGAAGTCGTGACGAAGTTTCCTTGAGGCAATAAGAACTGCGTACAACAGCTTATGTGCCTCAATGTACCAAGTCCTAGCATCATTTAGTACTTCGCTGAGGGGTCCAGGGCTTCTTCTTCATCAACCCGTACCCTCCCGGCGGGATCCCGATCACCTTCTTGTGGGCCTGGAAGTAGTGAAGAAGTTTCCTTGAGGCAATAAGAACTGCGTACAACAGCTTATGTTCCTCAATGTACCAAGTCCTAACATCATTTAGTACTTTGCTGAGGGGTCCAGGGCTTCTTCTTCATCAACCCGGACCCTCCCGGAGGGATCCCGATCTCCTTCTTGAGTTAGCACTCCCTTGGATGAGAGAGATTGATCCACAAGAATATTGCCTTTAGGATCCGTGCCTGGGGTCTTGGATACAGACTCGCCTTCAGGTAGCTCCGGTTCTTCCCGAAGGGGTCTAGGCTCCTGAGGTTAAGATGTTTCTGGTATCTCCACAACCAGAACCATACTGAATACCTTTGTAGTTGTAGCAATGCAAAGTAGAAGAGGCTCACCAGGCTCTGGAGCTACCATGATTGGTGGTGTGGTGAGGAGCTGCTTAAGCTCTTGGAATGCCTTCTTTGCTTCTTCAGACCAATGGAATGGTCCGGACTTCCTCAACAGCTTGAAGAAGGGTAGAGCCCGCTCTGCCAGTGTTGAGATGAACCGGCTGAGCGAAGCTAGACACCCAGTAAGCTTCTGGATATCATTCATACGGGTTGGAGACTGCATATCTTCAATGGCTTTGATCTTGGCCTGATTTGCCTTAATTCCTTAGTGGGTCACCAAGAAACCAAGAAGCTTTCCGGAGCTAACCCACACACTTGTTCAGGTTGGGCTTCGTGCACGTCAGGCGCAGGTTGTTGAAGATAGCTTGAAGATTGTCGAGGAGTGAGTCTTGGTTCTTCACCTTGACAACGATGTCATTGACGTAGACTTCCACCAGGTCCCTAATTAGCTCCCCAAAAGTTTTGTGCATAACTCGCACAAAAGTAGAGGCAGCATTATTAAGACCAAAAGGCATGGCAGTATAACAATACAACCCATCTACTGTGATGAAGGTGGTATGCTCTTCATCTTCCTTGGACATTGGAATTGATGATATCCAAAATAAGCATCTAGGAAACACAGTAGCTCACACCCGGAGGTAGAATCCACTATTTGATCTATTCTTGGTAGTGGAAAAGGGTCTTTTAAACATGCCTTATTCAAGGTGGTGTAGTCGATGCACATCCGAAGCTTCCCGCCAGCCTTAGGAACGACGACTAGGTTTGCCAGCCACTGAGGATGATGAACCTCCTCGATGAATCCAGCACCAAGCAGTTTTCTAATTTCTTGCCTAATGAAGTTCTGTCGCTCAACAGATTGCTTCTGAGGCTTCTGTTGTATAGGTCTTCAGACAGTGCTCGATCACCACCATAGGGATCCCAGATTTTGCCCAGAGGAATGTGACGAGCGCGTGTTCCTATTTGTTTGTCAGACCTCCCGATATACGGGTGGTCTAAGCGACATCACAACCGATTTGGATGACATTGATGGGAACGTCGCTTTCGCCGCTTAGTTGCAAACGAGGTGCAGAAGATGAGCCGCACTGGAGTGAGCTCGGTGGTTGTTGAGGAGCTTGCTCCTTGCCAGATTCCTCTTCTTGCACCGTTTCAAGTGCATGAAGTTCTTCCAGCGTAGCAACCTCAACAGTGCGGTCCCCCCAGATCGGGGGGATGCTTGACAGAGTTAGCATCTTTAACATGATCTAGCCATAGTGGACCATAGCCATAAAGCTATACAGGGATGGCTGCCTAGGATCGCGTTGATGGGGAGATTGATGTGTGCCACATCAAACACGAGCTTCTTGGACCTATAGTTGTCCCGTGTCCCGAAACACACTGGTAGGGTAACCGATCTGTGAGGTGTGATGGCTCCTAGACCTACTCCACAGAATGGGAAGGAGGACCTGAGGTCCGAGATGTTGAGTTGGATCTTCACAAAAGCTACAAAGCTAAGGAGGTTCAACATCACGCCTCCATCCACCAGGACATGGAAGAGCTGGATATTGTTGATAGTCGGGGAGACCATTAGGGGTAATTGTCCAGCTCCGACCATGTTCTTTGGACAGTCCGAAGAATTGAAGGTAATGGAAGTATGTATCCACTCCGTATGTGGCACCGCCTTGGTAGTAGGAGCAGCAGTAGCCATCTCCCGACGCAAAGTCTTCAGGACGTATCGTGAGGTGATGTCCCAGGACTGTCCATACATCATATGGAGAGTGTTCTGACGCTCGTTGTCGGAGATGTTTGAGTCGTCGTAGACGGTGTTATAGATCGCCTTTAATGCCTTCCTGGCATCTTGGAATCCTAGCTCCTGATAAGACGGAGCTTCGTCAACTTTTTGCTTCCCTTCCCGCTGACAGAAAGGAGTCTCGTCTTGACGCTTACCGTTGCGTTCAATAAGCCTCTTGACCTCGTGATAGTCTTCTATATTGTGGCTTGTCAATTTGTGAATCAGACATAACATCTTTTCACCTTCGCCGTCTTCCGACTATGGTCGAGGTTGCTTGTCGGGGCATGGCCCCGGCCACCAGGAGCTGCGGCAGCGGCAATAGTAGGTGTGCCGGCAAGTGACTTCTTCTTGCCACTTGACTTCTTCTTCTTTTTACCACTGCTGGAGGCAGTAGCTTCAGCTTTCGAGGTAGATTGATTGGCCTCCGCAGCTGGTTTGGAGTGCATTTCATGACCCTTCATGGCTCTGGCACATTTGTCGGCTAAGCTGTAGAGTTCCATGACGCTGCTGACATTCTTAGTTGCTAGCTTCTCTAGCATCTTCTTGTCTCGAACCCTTGTCGAAATGCAATGAAGACAGAAGCATTGGAGATAGAAGGGATGTTGTTCTGTACCTTAGAGAATTGCTGGATGAAAGATTGCAGCAACTCTCTCGACTTTTGTTGTACGGCAAACAGGTCCAGCTTGGTGCCAGGTCGGGTATTTGAGCTCCAGAAGTTGGTGGTGAACTGGCGACAGAGTTCCCCCCAACTGCAGATGGAGTCGGGAGGTAAGCCCATAAACTAGGACCTTACAGTCCAGTTAGAGCTACAAGAAAGCAGGTGGAGTAGATTTGAAGAAACTCAATAGGGTTAACTTTCCTGTCGTATTTCTCCGGCAAATGAGGTCGAAACTTGGGTGGCCATTCGAACATCCGGAGATGCATGCCAAGAGTCGAACAGCCACCCCCCCCACCCCGAGTGGAGAAGGGTTTTCTGGAGCAACTCGCCTCTCGTGAGCACGCTTGATGTTGACGCGGCCGTCATGCCACAAGTAGCGGCAGTCGAGCTCCGACCGGAGGTCCTGAGTCAGGAGCCTCGTTGCCGTGTAAGTATGGCAAGCCCCGGAGGGCAGTGACATCACTTGCTAGGAGGGTGCACGTCTCCTGAGCTGTGACGTTTGAGGACCAAGTCTAATACACAAGGTCTTGTTTCAAGAAGGTGACTGCCCTACATGGGGTAGACCTTGGTTGCTGATTGCATTGGCTGCAGTTGCAACCAAATGCCCAACATTAGTGCACCACTTTTCTAGCGCGGCGGGACGAGCCCCCGGCACTGGAGGATGCTGGAGTAGAGTTCACGTTGCATTCAGCGCATTCTTGGGATTGTTTGTCGATGCTATGATCAACACAAATTCACCATCCTGCTATCCATCGTTGGCTACTGGAGCATGTGGTTGTGGTGCGACACCCGCTGGAACAACAATGTTGGTTGGCTGCTGCACATTGCAGGGATTTCCCCCCAACGAGTTGTACAGCTAGTCCGTTGAATGAAGCAGTGGCAGAGTTCGCCATCTTGATGTCTAGAATACGCCCTTACCTGGCATGACAAATGTTGATGTTTGGACTAGGACACTTCCGCTGATACTACTAAGAAGTAGCCCGCAGAGGGTTGTATTCGGTTGGAGCGCTAGTCAAGATCGAAAACAAGGGTGAATACAGAGAATTTTATGTGGTTTGGTCCGCTTGAGCGTAATACCCTACTCCATGGGGTGTGTGTTGATTGTATGAGCTTAGCTGAGCTTGGATGCGTATGAGATGACTTGTCCTTTCTACCGTGCCGTGTAGCCATTTTATATGCCAAGGACTGGCTGTTACATTGTGTGCCTGGCCTGACAGGTGGCGCCGGTTGTAATCACAGCTCTATACATGATCTATAGTGTTAAGGGTGGTTAATAGCATGATAACGTGTCTTGATAGCAGCGTTACCAGTCTTGATAGTCCTATGATCGTGCGTCAATAATATAGCATTAAGACACGTTAACGAGGTCATGTAACGATCAATTGATAGCCCTTGAATGTCCATGCCGTTGGAGGTCCTGCTGTCTTCCCGTTGCAGACTTAGGTCTGGGCGTGTGACACGTGGAAGCTCTGAAGCTTCCCTCTACTGGGAAATAGGTCCGGTGCTAATGGACACATCGCAGTACTGGAGCTTTCCTGAGGAGGGAGGCAGGTCCGGCTCTATAGGACACGTGGTATCACAAGAGCTACCCAAACGAGGGAGGCAGGTCCGGCTCTTCTGAACACATGTCAACACTGGAGCTGCCCTATGGAGGGAGGCAGATCCGATACTGCAGGACATGTATCTCCTTTGGACGTCCGCCACCTAGATATAAGAACTCTATGACTTTGTTTATGGTACCAAGGGGTACCCGGTACGTAGGGTACCGACAACAGGCATACAAGAACTCGATCATTGAATGAAGTACTGAAGGTTCCATTTTCCACATCTCTTGGACAATGAGTAAATGAGCATGGTTGAAACCTATCAGAAAATAAGTTTGAATCTTGATCATATCAATAAGAGGCCAAAGCTTTGTCATGGAAACCCTCCACAAGCGACCAATGGTTGCTATGAATAAGTGGGATCAATATGCTGCCAACTATTCGAGCACCCTTTTGATCCCAAGGTATTTGCCTCCATCATTGAGTGCACGTTATTTCTTTGTGGTTGAAGGTTATCATGACCTTAGCCAGAGAACGACGTATCACAGCCAACACATGGGAGACGTTGAGGTGCGAATTAGGGGCATCCACGATATGCTCTTCGACCACACTCATGGCACCCATGGAGGATAACACAACATCGACAATCAACCGTCAAATGTCGTAGCCACGCTTCAACAATGATAGGCCGACTTCACGGCCTACCTTTGTCAATAGGGATTCAACCCCTATGGCGGACCTTGATCAAGAACAAGCTTGGGGGAGGAACCCCACTTGAGATACCTTGTCTCACATCCTACTTTTCATATCATTTTTCTTTTCCACATCATTTGCATTTTAAAAAAATTGGATATGATTTAATAAAATAAAATATTCATGGCAAGAATAATCTATCCTTGCATAAGCTGACATGATAAATAGTTGCTCTATTTTTTTTCTTAGTCCCCTGTTTAAAACTTAGTACTATCCAGATATTGATTTCTTGGTTTTAAGTAATTTTTCCTTGAACTTAGAAATTGTGGGTTCCATAAGCTTGATCCAACCGTAGTTTGTTGTGAGATGGGATATAAAAAATAAAGTTGCTAAATTCCTAATCAAAGATGAACTTGATTTCTGTTGAATTTAAAATTGATTTAATTGAAGTTGCTCATTTTATTATAATTTCCTACCAAAGCCATATGATACTTCAAATTGATAAACCCTATGCATATGTTATTTGTTTTCACATTGAGCCTAGTCAAATTAGTATGCACCCTATGTGAGAATCTTTTCATACAGTCATGATGAAGATCACACGTGCACATGCTAAACTTCTACCCTAGAAGTTAGCAATTTTCCACCATATCACTCACCACAAAAGATAATCCACATTATTCATGCAATGTACTCTCTTCAGATTTATTAAAAAGGAGTAGAAGGCATTACTACAAGAAAAAAAGAATAAAGATGCATGCCCTCAACAAATGAGCACGAGAAAAAAAGAAGATAAAACGAAAAGAAAAAGAAAAGTAGACATGCTTCATCCTTACAATTGAGAGTCCATAAAAAGGAGTCATCTTCTAATTCCACATATATTCCAACACACATGCACATCTTTATCTAAAGTATGATTTATTTTCTCTTAAGACTTGCTCTTTTGACTTATAAAAACATGTGTTGCAAATATGCCTACTCTTGTTCCCTACCAGGCTCCGAATAGGCCATATATAGAAGTAGGACAAAAAGAGACATTGCTTTGGTGAGGAAAGTTCCACATACAAAATTGACAGATAGAGAATTATCACTTGAGGAACATAAAATTTAGAATCATTTTGAAACTCTTCAGAATTTGAGTGGAACATAGACATTAGGTGATGCATGCTTAATTATCTGTTCTATATTTCAACCACCCAAGAAGAGGAGTAGGCAAAAGCCCCATGTGAACTAAGGTAAATGGTGAGTACCATTGCCATTTTATCCGATACAAGGTACAATACTTTGTTGCGCTCTTGGTACTTTTGAAAAGTAGAACATTGTAGCAAATCCAGATCAACAACCTAAGTCTTTATGTCCACTTCGGGGCAAGCAAAGGGTAAGCTTGGAGGAGTTTGTTGACGGTCGTTAAGTACCAATCCTGACAATTAATATAACTTTATTATGTGGAGTAGACATTTCATGGATGCATTGCTTTCAGAAATAACCTAGTTTCACTTATACTTTGAAAGAATTGTGCATGTAATATTTTATTCAGAATTGAAGTGAATCTATAGGAGGAATCTAGAATATGGCAAACCCGACCAGTCAGAGGCAGACATGTGGCAATCCATGGATCCATGGACCCGTTCTTAGTCGTATTTGAGGGAATCCAGCAGGAAGTCATCTAGAAGATCGATAAGGGCCCATATATCATTTACCCTGGCCATGTGGGAGCCGAGTGGGGCCTCTTTCAGAGTGACCGAACCACTGGTTTTGTGACACCCAGTTCCGAAAATGAACCATGTGTGATGCCTATGTATGCCCAGGATGTTCAACACATACACGAGTGCATCACAAACGATATACAAAAATTAACATAGCACAAATTAACAAATAATTACTTTTATTACAATATTCAAATATTCCTCAAATTACAAACTCTAATGATCATTATTATCAATACTACTAATACTGCAACGGAAATAATATAAACTAAGCAAACTAAGCATAAGGGATAGCTCGGCTCCAAGTATAACCACAGGTAAGTCGACGGCAGCACACAACCTAGTACTCCACAATATCCTCAAGATACTCCCAAACATCACCTGAAACTGTTGGTGGGGAAACTGCAAGGGTGAGCACATATCGTACTCAGCAAATGTGAGAAAATAAAGACACGTAGCTTAAACAAAGAATGGCAATAAATAATGGCTATTTGCTAAAAAGTACAGTTAAAACATATGAAAAGCATTTTAGAATGTCTATGGGAATTAATCCCATTATATCCCAAATAATTACAATTATGAGTCTAACACCACCATTTTCCATCATATCACATCCATCAACATTTATCCATCCATATACCAATTTCTTACCATCATCATTAACCATGTCCACTTATCACAACTAAACCATAACCACAACCAAAACCAAATACCCAATTTCCACTCTAATTATGTGAGGGTCCAGGTTGCTCATAACTGGGAGCTTGGCTATGAAGATAGTTTTTAACACTCTGCAGAGGATGTACAACTCTACCCACACATTTGTGATTTCATCACCTTTCGGTTACTAAGAACCTCCCTTATGCCGTCTCACACTTCCTTTGGTGTGTGGCCATGAGATCACAAAATAGCTTTTGCAAAGGGACTACTAGTATTTACGGACCCACCAAGGTTTCACCAGCAGGCTTGAATCTCCATTTTCCCACCCACGGGCCCCCTCATGTGCCATACGGTTCCCAGGGTAGCCCTCCTCGACTGCCATTCTTGCATCATCCAATGGTCCATACAATACTAGCAGCACACCTAATTATTCAGCTATGTCGCACCCATACTTGGCCTTGTGGTAACATTGTAAATCCTAGATGGTCACTCCACGAACCGGTCCTTAGATCTAAAGCAAGCAAAACAACCATAACATCCAACCTAGTCCGCAATCCATGCTTGCTTAGATCTCCCAAGTCCCATGTTTACCAATTAACCACATTCATCAATTCTCATCATACATGCTCATTAATTCATAGTTAAGCCATTTGGTTGTTTTCCCATCCCAATTACTTAAAGCAAAGCAAAAAGGTAAAATAACCTTCCCTACTCTCTACAATATATTCCAAGCGACAAGGATGGTCAAACAAGACTAGTAAACACCTTTCATAGGTTTTCCATCAATTTGACAAAATCATGCAGTTTTTTAAACAAAACATTTAAAAATAGGATCAAAATGATCAAGGGCACATGTCTTGCTCCTAAGACTTTCTAGGATCAAACGATTCAAAGTTCTGGTGCTGGAGGTACTCGACAGCACCCTCTAGAGCAATACCTTCTATTTCGCGCAACAAACATACAAAACAAGCATTACAATCGATAAATGCTCATATATTACTCAATATGTCATGACATGCATGAGTAATGCAGTTATGGGGTAACACATGTTATTAGGTTGATATCATAGCCTACTAACTAGTCACAATTAAGTTTTTCATGTTAGAACAAGTTCCAAATTAATTTGGAGAATATTAATGAAGTTCCAAGAATTTTCAGAACTAAAGAACCGGACTAGTCCGCACTTTGGCCGGACATGTCACTTATGGAACAAAGAAGGAGTCGGACTAGTCCGTACTGGATCGGACAAGTCCGTTAAAGTTAGAGTTTTGGAAAATTTTCAACTAGAGCATAGTTTGAGTTAATATGGAACCATAATTTACATAGAAAAATTGAATCTAAGGTATAAACCATGAGTCCAAGGGTTCAAAGGTCGAGAATCGGGTGCAACACTTGGATCTTGACGTCTAGATCAAAAGAAGACAAAGAACTGGTGGATAATTGATGATGATGTCGATGAGTTGGAGAAGATCGATCTTGCTTGATCCTCCTATCCTCCTCCTCCTCCTGGCTGTGAGCTCCTCTCTCCTCAATGGCGGCTCCCACGTGAACAAGGGTTAGGGTTCTCTTCAATTATGGCAAAGAGATGAAAGGGTGGGTGTTGGGGAGGTTATATAGGGTGGAGGTGGTAGGGTTTGGGTGGAATTCGCGTATAAGGCGGTGGAGTCCTTGGTGGGGTCGCACATGGGCTCCACATGGGTTGGGCACGATGTTCTTAGGCACAATTAAGGCAATTACCCAATAATTTGTCATGGAAGAAAAACTGATTCCAAGTCGGGCGCACCAGACTAGTCCGCATATGGGTGGACGAGTCTGATATGGAACAGAACGATTAAAGGGCAAGTCCTGTGTAAGTCCCAACAAGTCCGATAGGTTCCAGGAAGCAAAACAGACAAGTCCGGTATGGGGCTGGACAAGACTGGAGGTTTGTCCAATTTTCAAAAACCGGAACAAAATTGAGGAATTACCGAACAACTCCGAAAGTTTCCAGTGACGAATATCGGACTAGTCCGTACTCGATAACAGACAAGTCTGGATAACAATAGAAACATTTTTGGACCAATCTGCAGCAAAAATGGATATGTTCGGGAAACAACAGAGGGAAAATCAGATTAGTTCGGGGTCTAGTCCGGACAAGTCCGCACTGACACAGGCTTTTAGCTGCTTTTTTGTTCTAATCCATTTTAAACTTGTTCCTTTTTGTGTTGCTTAATGTTAAACATGCATAATAAGGTATGCAATGCATGATGGACGAAAATGAGGGTGTTACAAACCTACCCCCTTTAAAATGAATCTCTCCCTCGAGATTTGATGTAGAAGAGAAGAGATAGGGAAATTCTCTCTTGATATTATCCTCTGACTCCCAAGTCGCTTCCGATTCTGCATCATGCTTCCATGGTACTTTGCACCATTGAATCACCTTGTTTCTTGTGACTCTCTCATTTTTTTCCAAGATTTTGACTTGTTGCTCGTCTTAAGTCATATATGCCTCTAATTCCAATTCCTCCGTTGGCACTTGTTCTTCCGGTACCCTTATGCACTTCTTGATCTGAGAAATGTGAAACACATTATGAACATCAGAAAGATATGCTGGCGTCTCCAACTTTTATGCCACTTCTCCACATTTGCCCAAAATCTTGAATGGTCCAATATAACGAAGTGCCGACTTGCCTTTGACATTAAACCACTTATGACCTCGCATAGGTGACACTTTGAGGTATACGAAGTCTCCCACTTCAAAAGCAAAGTTTCTTCGCCTATTATCTACATAACCTTTTTGCCTTGACTGAGCAGCCCTCAAAATTCTCGCGGATTATCTAAACTTGCTTTTCGGCATCCTGTATTACATTAGGTCCGAATACTTGAGTTTCTCCGAGCACATTCCAGAACAATAGTGTTCTACACCTTCTCCCATACAATGCTTCATATGGTGATATTTTCAAACTTGCTTGATAACTGTTGTTGTAGGAGAATTCAGCATATGGCAGACTTTTGTCCCAACTTCCTCCATGCTTTAGCGAACAAGCTCTTAGCATTTCGCCAATATCTTATTTGTTCTCTCGATTTGCCCATCCATTTTAGGGTGATACACAGAACTGAAATTCAATTGGGTTCCCATTGACTTGTGCAGCTTTTGCCAGAACCTTGAGGTAAATTGAGAAACTCTATCGGACACTATTTTCTTTGGCACTCCATGTAAGCAACTATTCTTCCCATCCACAATTCTATGAACTTTGCTCCACTATAGGTAGTCTTGACAGGAATGAAACAAGCTGATTTTGTCAACCGATCCACAATAACCCATATTGAATCATAACTTGCTGAAGTGCGAGGTAGACCAACTATGAAATCCATACCAACTTCTTCCAACATCCATTCCGGAATATTCAATGGCTGCAATAATCTAGCTGCCCTTTGGTGTTCAGACTTCACCCGTTGGCACACATCACATAAGGCAACATATTCAGCTATATCCCTTTTCATGCCATCCCACCAAAAGCATGTTTTTAAATCCTTGTACATCTTTGTACAGCCAGGATGGATGGAGTAAAGTGAGTCATGTGCCTCCTTTAATATCGTCTCCCGAAGACGCTTCACATTAGGAACAACAATTCATTTCCCAAGCCTTAGAGTTCCTATGTCATCCTCATCAAATCTGAATTTTCTCCCTTCTTGGGTCCTTTCCTTTATTTCCTGTATTTCCTTATCCTTCGTTTGACCCTCTCAAATTTCTTGTTCCAAGGTCGGATTTAACTCTATTATTCCCGTCTCATTCACAAATCCAAGATTCAACTGTTCAAACTCCTTGCATAGCTCGGATGGCAATTCCCGAACCGTGAGTTGGTGGCTTACTCCTTTCCTACTCAAGGCATCAGCCACTACATTAAGCTTCCTTGTGTGATAGTTGATTCCTACATCATAATCCTTGATGAGCTCCAACCATCTTCATTGCCTCAAATTTAGGTCCGTTTGTGTGAAAATGTACTTGAGGCTCTAGTGATCCGTAGAAATTTAATACCTATGACCAAGAATGTAATGCCTCCAAATTTTCAAGGCATGCACTATGGCTGCAAGTTCGAGATCATACGTAGGATAATTCTACTCATGTTTCTTCAATTGTCTCGATGCATAAGCTACCACTTGACCTTCTTGCATGAGCACACATCCAAGCCCTTGTCTCGATACGTCACAATAAATATTGAAACTCTTACTCACATCGGGCAAAACCAAGACGAGTGCGGTAGTTCACCTCATCTTTAACTCCTCAAAATTGTTTTGACAAGCTTGAGTCCATTGGAATGCTTTTCCCCTCATCAATAATTCAGTCCCGGGCTTGGTTATTTTGAAGAAATCCTTGATGAACGGCGGTAATATCCATCCGTTCTAAGAAATTTCTTTCACATTCTATGGCGGCTCCCATTTTAGCACATCTCTCCTTTTCCTGGGTCAACTGATACTCCTCCCCCACAGATGACATAGCCCAAAAACGATACTTCACTTAACCAAAATTGGCACTTACTGAATTTGGCATATAATTGGTGTTCTCTTAATTTCTTCTATTTGAGCCTCAAATGCTCCTCATGATCCTCTTCGCTTCTTGAGTAGATCATAATATCATCAATGAACACCACAAACAAATTTATCCAAGACTCCATGAAGACCTTATTCATGAGGTACATAAAATATGCTGGTGCATTTGACAATCCAAAAGACATAACATTGTACTCGTAGGATCCATACCGTGTCCGAAAAGCTATTTTGGGTATGTCTAACAGTCTAATCTTCATTTGGAAATAACCTGACCTCAAGTCAATCTTGGAGAAAACAAAGGCGCCCTTTCTGGTCGAACAAATCCTCTATACGGGGCAATGTGTACTTGTTCTTAATTGTCACCTCGTTGAGAGCTCGGTAATCCACAAACATCCTTTGGGATCCATCCTTATTATCCACTAAAAGAACTAGTGCTCCCGAAGGTGAAGAGCTTGGGTGAATGAAACCCTTCTCTAGCTGCTCTTGAATTTGCTTCTTGAGCTCTACTAACTCCATAGGAGGCATCCTATATGGCCTCTTAGCTATAGGTGTAGTTCCAGGTATTAATTCATTAACAAACTAAATATACCGGAAACACATCTAGACACTCCCAAACAATTGGGATGCTCTCCAATGTCACACCTTCCACATGACTCAGTGTTGCTTTATCCGTTATGGATTGGGATGTCTCAACTTCAATACAGGTGCCATGCTCACTTGTCAATTGCACAATCCTCTCGGCACATTGGATCACTCCATTATACTTGCTCAACCAATCCATACCATATATTATGTCTATCCCTTGGGAATCCAAGACGATGAGATTCGGAAGAAAGTCTACCCCCCTTATTCTGATACTTACTCTCGGACACACTATATTTGTCCTCATCTCTCCTCCAGGAGATTTTACCAACATAGTGTGCTTCAAATGAGCTATAGGTAGATTATACTTGGCAACATACTTCAATGATATGATGAATGAGATGCTCCAAAATCAAATAAAATTGTTGCGGGGTTGGAGTTGGCAAGGAACATACCAATCACGATGTCATCTGCTTGTTGGGCCTCCTCAGTAGAGACGTTATTCACATTGCCACGAGTGATATTTTTCTGTCCACGGCTGTCTTGTGGCGCTCCTCCATTCGGACGTGGGTTCTTCCTTGGTGCATTGTTCATTGGTCCATAGATACTCTTGGGGCACAACTTGCAAAGTGTCCAGCCTCTCCACAAACATAGCATGTCTTGCTGACCGAAGCACCAGGGAAACTCGAGCGCTGCTGATTTTGAATGTTAGTCACCATATTAGGGCGCGGCGCGAATGGCATAGGCTGGCGAGGCGCTTGCATGACAGGGTGCTGCAGCTGGTTTAGGCGTGGAGGATAAGAAGCTCGATAAACAGGAGCGGAGGGGTTGTAATATGGCGCACATGGCGGCGCAAGGCAAGGAAGGACATTGCTCCCTTGTGGCTATCCTTGGTATGACTTCTTCCTCTTATTATCTTGTCCCATCTCATGAACCTTGTTTTCAACCACAATGGCTTTGTCCACAAGTTTCTGGAAATTTGCATAGTCGCAATTGAGCAATTGGACTTGAATCTCATTATTTAGGCCTCTCATGAAAAATATTGCTCGTGCTGTCCCGTATAACATCCTCTGGAGCATACATCCAGAGCTGAGTGAATTTATTGAGATACTCACTCACACTCGATCTTCCTTGCCTTAGGTTTTCAAATCCTGTCTCTTGAAGATCATACCACCTTCAGGAACAAAGTGAGAATGGAATTTCTCCTTGAATTCAGCCCAAGTGATCATCTCTTGATTTTCATGGCCATTGCAAAGCGAGTTCCACCAATCCGTAGCTGCTCCAACTAGTTGATGCGAGGCAAAAAGGACCTTCTCCCTGAAAGTGCATCTAGGCATCCCTTGTGGGTTTTGGTGGATTTATGACACGCAAATGAGATCCTAACTAAATTTTTGAGATAAGCGCAGGTTTTAATAAAATTATGATGAAAGCGCAAAAAGAAAGGAGAGTGAGGAATCAAGTTGAAAGGAGCTCAAGAAATAATTATAATACTATTTGTGTATGGAGTGTGTTGGAGAAACACACCCCAGGAGAGCAAGCAAATTTCAATCACTCTCACTGCACAAAGTTATACAAGTCCGAACTAGTATGATGTACCCCAGACTAGTCCGATTTCTCTCTTTCCAGAATCAGACAAGTCCTCCCAAAGTGGACTTGTCTGCACAGTCCAGTTTTCACAAACCAAACTAGTCCGATATCACCACTGACTAGTCCGATATCTTTCCGACTAAGATCGGACTAGTCCTCCACAACGCGGACTAGTCCTCAGCACTTCACAGTTTGCACGAAGTTGGACAAGTCCGATATCATAACGGACTAGACCGATATCTTTCTGACCTAAATCGGACAAGTCTGATATCTGTACGGGTTAGTACGGAAAACCTTCTAACTAAAATTGGATAGGTCCTCCAAGTGCGGACTTGTCCCCAATTCACTAAGGGTTTCACAACAGCCGGACTAGTCCGATATTTGCTGGACTAGTCCAAACATCTCCAAAGACAAAATTGAACTAGTCCGCCCAGGGTCGGACAAGTCCAATAATTCAGGGCACTTAGGGTTTCCCATAGGCCGCACACCGGACCAGTCCGGAGTCCACCACGGACTAGTCCGGACTTTGAAAACCCTAACAGTAACATATGGAAACCCTAGTATAAATAGAGGTGCATGGCCCCTAATTAATTACTCTCGACCCCCTGCGCCATCACACCCTCCAAGAGCCTAGAAAACACGTCTCTCCACGCAATCCAACACAAGAAAGATTAAATCCTTGAGGATTAACTTTATATCAATGGAGATACACAATTCTTCACATTTTGAGCACTTGGGTTTGATTCTCTTGCACACTCTTGTTCTTTGTTGCATATAATTCGAGTGTGTTGGTGGTGTATTCAGTTGTAAATCTTGGGGAGGCCTCAACATATGAGAAGGCCCCTTGAACTTGGTGATTTGCCCTTTGTGATTAGTGGAAGAGAATTGGCCTCCGTGGGATTCGATGAGGGTAGGGTTGGTAAAGACCCGGTTTTTTTGTGGGCTCCTCAACGTTGATGTAGGTTGCCTTCGTGGGAACCAAACCATGGGATAAAAATCTTGTGTATTCACTTTGTGCTTATTGTTCATTGCATCTAGGGTTTAATTGATCTTAGTCAAATTACATCAAAACTTGAAACTAAGGTTACCTTGTGCTATCTTCAGTTTAACTGAAGCAACATACTCTAATTACATCTTAATTTCAGCTGCGTAGAGTACTTGAATCGAGATCATCGGTCAAACATGATCGATCTAGTCCACACGCACCGGACTAGTCCGCACTCTACCGGACTAGTGCGATTTATCGGTATTTGATCACGTTGCTGAGTGTTACGGGTTTCGACAAAAGTTCAAAAAGGCCTATTTGCCCCCCCTCTAGGCCAAAATCGATTGGTATCAGAGCTAGACTCTTCAAAAAGAGACTAATCGCTCGAAGAGAAAATGTCGGACATGAAGGATGTGCACAAGAGCCTCAACCAAGAGAATGTTGAAGATGAAAAGGCTTAGAAATTGTAGAAGCTCCTCGACGCCATTCAGGACTTCGAGGATGATGATGAGCAGACGCTTGAACTCAAGGCGCTCCTAAGTAAGAAAGCTCTCTCCAAAGGAAATATGAAGATTGAAGATGAAAAGAAGAAGAAGGGGACTGGTCACACCGACTACTCTCGATAACCTTTTAATTATGATCGCTTGAATTCTAACTACAACCATTACTTGTCAATCCCTCTAGGAAAAGGCCCATACTTTGATGGCAATGATTACTCAATGTGGAGGCAAAATATGAAAATGCATTTAATTTCTCTTAACCCCAGCTTGTGGCGTATAGTGTGTACAGGAATAGATATCCCGGACGACGATGAAGAGCTCACACCAAGTCAAGAACACGCAATTCATTGAAATGCTCAAGCTGCAGCGGTCATGACATCTTCACTGAGTAGAGATGAGTTTACCAAGGTGGATGGACTCGAGATTGCAAAAGAGATCTTGGATACACTACAAATAGCACATGAAGGCGATCTTCATGTGCGAGAAGCTAAAATCGAAATGATCGAAGGCGAATTGGGAAGATTTGCCATAGAAGAAGATGAGTCACCGCAAGACATGTACAACCGGTTGAAGACTCTCATCAACAAGGTTCGAGCATATGGAAGAAAAAAGTGGAACGATTACAAGGTGGTGAAGCTCATTCTTAGAGCTTTCATGCCTCGCAATGTTACCTTGTGCTCGATGATTAGAGAAAGCCCCGGGTACAAGAAAATGACCCCGGACGAATTGCTTGGAAAGGTCATCAATTTTGAGATGATGGAGAAGCAAACAAAACATGTCAAGGAAATTGCTGACCTCACCTCGACAAAGAAGAAGGAGGTCGCCATGAAGTCCACTTGCAAGCCCTTATCAAAAGAAGCTTCAGAGGCTCTAGAAGAAAAAAGACAGTGATGATGAGAGCAACGACATAGATGAAGAAGACATGATCCTCTTTATGAATAAATTCAAAAGGATGATGAAAGGAAGACAAGGAGGTAGATCAAATGAGGGAAAACACAAAGACAAGTCAAGACCGAAGTTGAGGCTAGCTTGCTATAACTGTGGTGAATATGACCACTTTATAGTTGATTACCCGTATGAAGAAAACAAGAAGAAAACCAAGGAAACAAAGCCTCAACCCAAGCAGACCTTCAAGAAGAAAAAGCTAATTGGACAAGCGCATCTAGGAAAGGAATGGGACTCAAATGATGAGTCCTCATCCGAAGAGGAAGAGGAGACGACTAGCATATCCATCAAGAAGACAACGAAGAAATCCACCCTCTTCCCAAATTTTGGCACAAGGAAGAACAATGGCACATGTCTCATGGTGAAGGAAGGTAAAAAATTTCCTCCTCGCATTCTTACTCTAGTGATAGTGATGCTTATAGTGATAATGAAGATATTCTTGTTGGCCTAGATAAGAAAACTGCTACAAAAATGAAATTCTTATTGGATAAACTTACTGATAAGGAGGAGCTTGTTGATCGTCAAGAAGATATGATCATCCTTCAAAAGGAGGAGTATCTTAAGATCATAAAGTTCCTTGAACTTGAAAAGGAGCGAAGAAAGTCACTAGAGCTTGAGTTAGCTTCAAGCAAGGAAGCTTGCTTGAAGTTAAGCGACTCGAATGTAATCATCAAGGATGAACATGCTAACTTGACCAAAGTTATCAAGATTTTTGAGGTACAAGTTGAGTCACTCAACACAAAGTGACCCTTCATCCTCTTCAAGTTCACCTTCTCAACACCTAAAATCTGAAACTACTATTACTTGTTCATGTGCTAAACTTGAAACTAGATTGAAAGACAAGTCAAACTTGACAAAGGACATGCATCCTTCCCATAATGGCATATATGACAAGGAGAAGATCAAGTATGCACGCAGTGCATACTTTGCACAAGACCTCCTAATGTCAAATATGGCATTGGGTATTCTTATGGTGAAAAGCAAAATGCTAGAAGTCACAAAATAACAATGACTGCATTGCTTTAGTCAAGGTAAACTACCCTCAAACTAGAAAGGCTAATAATGCTGACAAGTCCAAACATGCTAATACATATGAGCAACAACTTTTGTTTAGAAACTTTGATACATCATATGTACTCATGAAAAGTAACTTTGGTAAAGTTAATGCTAATATGTTGGGCCACGCCATGGGAACGCCAAGTCTCATGTGTGGGTGCCCAAATCACATGTAACTAACCTCAAAGGACCCAAGCAAGCTTGGGTACCTAAAACCAAGGGATAACTTGTTTTTGCAGGCTATTACTCCGGTGGATCGAAATGGGTGCTAGATAGTGGATGCACCAACCACATGACCGGAGAATGAAACATGTTTGTTGAGTATGAATAAAATGAAGATCCAAGCAAGGGTATCTATTTTGTAGACAATAGCCAAGGAAGGGTGCTCGGTACTCGATGAGTAGGTTTAAGCCCGATCTTCCGAAAGGTAAGTCGATTGGGGTGGAGAACTCGACATTGATGATCCGCGGCACTCGAGCGGTTTGTGTACCCCTGCAATCACTACACCACGGCTCCGTTGATTATCAACCATACTGCACACGCTTGACCTCACCAAGAAGGCTAATCCCTGCAAGTGCAACCGAGAACACGAGCAAGAACGTCAAAGATACGATCCGAAATCGCGAAGTTGGGGTCTCACAAACTGTAGAACGGCGAAATTATTGATCTAAGAAAAACCAGCAAATATGACCGGCGGTTGCAGTATTCAAAGGCTAGGGTTCGGCCAAAACACGATTAGACGTGTCCCTAATGGACTCTTACGGGATACAAGGCCCAAAGGCCCAATTCGATGGCGCAACACCGGACAGAAATCTGGACTCGACTTGTTTTGATGATTCCCTATGACTCCAGAGGAATTTTGAGGTGGGACTAGAACCATTGGAAATTTTATCTTCTCCTTTTTCCGTGCATATGTAGAATGTCGAAAACGGAGCCTGTATGCCTCCTGGCCGTCCGTTTTAAGGTGGACTGCTCCTGGACTCCAAGTTAAACTCGAGTCCGAGTTGTAAACTGCTTCCATCAACTTGTGGACGTCCCAGCTAGTTCTCCAAGCTCCCAAGGCCTCTTTCCTTCACTTGTTGATCTTCTTCTTTATTCCTAATAACAATTAAATCATCACATAGCAATCTATTCTCGAACTCACATGCAAAAGAAGTTAGGAGCGAGTTCACCTGCTGATTTATTAACCGTGCTCGTGCTCTTGTGATTGGTCCTTGCATTTCAATGTGTGTTTGCACTGTTGTGATGTACTCATTATCCTCCCCATATTGAATTGGAGTCGTCCTCAACTCAAGTTCATCTTCTTCTCCCAAGTATGGTCGCAAATCTGAAATGTTAAATGTAGGACTAACCCCAAAATCGGGAGGTAATTCAAGTATATATGCATTACCATTAATCTTTTTGACAATCTTAAAAGGACCATCAGCTCGTGACATAAGTTTAGATTTTCTCAAGTCGGGAAATCGCTCTTTTCTCAAATGTAACCACACCAAATCACCCGGTTCAAGTTTTACTTCTTTTCTACCTTTACTACCTGCAATCCTATACTTCCCATTAACCATTTCAGTATTTTTTTGTAGTTTCATGCACCTTAATAATGAATTCAGATCGTTTTTTTGTAGTATCAAAAGGAGGCAAAGGTAGTAAATCAATAGGAGCACGTGGATTGAAACCATACACTACCTGGAATGGACTTACCTTTGTCGTGGAGTGAACGGATCTGTTGTATGAAAATTCTATATGTGGTAAATACTCCTCCCACAACTTCAAATTTGTTTTCAAGACAGCCCGCAACATAGTAGATAAAGTACGATTAACTACCTCGGTTTGTCCATCCGTTTGTGGGTGACATGTAGCTAAAAACAGCAACTTGGTTCCCAATTTATACCACAAAGTTCACCAAAAATGACATAAAAATTTTGCATCATGGTAAGAAACAATGGTATTTGGCACACTATGTAAATGAACAATTTCCGTCATCAATAAATCAGCAATGTGTGAGGCATTATAATTCTTATGACAAGGTATAAAGTGTGCACTTTTGGAGAAACGATCAACAACTACAAAAATACTATCCCTCCCCCTCTTAGTCCTAGGCAATCCCAAAACAAAGTCCATAGAAATATCCTCCCAAGGTACACTAGGAATAGGAAGAGGCATATAAAGACCATGTGGGTTAAGGCGAGACTTAACTTTCTTGCAAGTAGTGCATCGTGACACGTAGCGCTCGACATCACACCTCATATTTGGCCAAAAGAAGTGTGCGGACAGCACGTCTTCAGTTTTCTTCACTCCAAAATGTCCCATCAAACCTCCTCCATGTGCTTTCTGCAAAAGTAATAGACGGACGGAGCTAGCTGGAACGCATAGCTTGTTAGCACGATAGAAGAGACCCTCTCGCAACACATATTTATTCCAAGTTCTTACTTCTCTACAATTTTCAAAATCATCTTTGAAATCCAAATAAGTAGGATATAATGCTTTTATTGTTTCCAAACCAAAGATTTTATGATCAAGTTGGGACAACATGGTATAATGCCTAGATAATACATCGGCAATGACATTTTCCTTGCCTTTCTTATGCTTAATGATGTATGGAAACGACTCTATGAACTCAATCCATGTAGCATGTCGTTTATTCATATTGCTTTGACACTTAAGATACTTCAATGATTCATGATCGGAATGTATGACAAACTCCTTAGACCAAAGATAATGTTGCCAAGTTTGTAATACTCGCACTAAGGCATACAATTCCTTATCATAAGTGGAATTATTCAGAGAAGGAACATGATGTTTTTCACTATAGAAAGCAATTGGGTTACCTCCTTGTATGAGAACGCCTCCAATACCGATTCCGCTTGCATCGCATTCTAGCTTAAAGGTCTTGTCGAAATCAGGAAGTTGTAGTAATGGTGCTTGTGCAAGCTTCGATTTGAGAGCATTAAAAGCTTGTTGCTGCTATTCGTCCCATCGAAATGGCACTGCCTTCTTCATTAACTCACGTAGAGGTGCTGCAATGGTGCTGAAATCCCGCACAAAGCGCCGATAAAAACCTGCAAGACCATGAAAACTACGAACCTGCGTGACGGTTATTGAGGCTGGCCAGCTGGTGATTGCTTCAATTTTTGCCTCATCCATCTCAATTCCCTGCGAGGAAACGACATAGCCAAGAAACGAGACTCGATTGGTGCAAAAGACGCACTTTTCGGGGTTACCAAACAAACGTGCATCTCTCAAAACAGTAAAAACAGCACGCAAATGATCAAGATGTTCATCATATGACTTGCTGTAAATGAGGATATCATCGAAGTAAACCACCACAAATTGTCCAATGAAAGCACGTAAAACCTCGTTCATTAGACGCATAAAAGTGTTGGGTGCATTAGTTAAACCAAAAGGCGTGACTAACCACTCATAAAGTCCAAACTTTGTTTTAAATGCAGTTTTCCATTCATCTCCTAGTGCCATTCTAATTTGGTGGTAACCACTACGCAAGTCAATTTATGTGAAGATGATAGCACCACTAAATTCATCAAGCACGTCATCTAAGCGAGGAATAGGATAACGATATCGAATGGTGATGTTATTAATCGCTCGACAATCAACACACATGCGCCAACTACCATCTTTCTTAGGAACCAAAAGAACAGGAACAAAACAAGGGCTAAGGCTTTCATGAATGTACCCGCGGTCCAAAAGATCTTGGAGTTGTCGCTGAATTTCCTTAGTTTCCTGTGGATTCGCACTGTATGCTGCACGATTTGGCAAACTTGCTCCTGGAATCAAATCGATCTTGTCTTCAATGCCTCTCATCGGTGGTAAACCAGGGGGTATCTCAGAGGGAAACACATCCTCAAACTCCTGGAAAAGGTTAGCAACAGCAGGGGCAATGCAATAGACAATTCATGAAGTGAAAACATGGCTTCTTTGCAAACTAAAGCATAGCACATCCCCTTAGCATCAAATAAATCATCAAGGTCAGATTTAGTTGCGAGCAACAATGGTGATTTTAACTTAATGACTTGCTGTTTTTCAGATTCTAATTTTGCTGCTTTGCCATCACGAATTTTACTCTTCTCAAAATGCACAATTTCAGCAGGAGTCATGGGGAGCAAAGTGATTTTCTTTCCCTTATGCATGAGAGTATATTTATTAGTTCTACCATGATGAATAGCATCTGTATCAAATTCCCAAGGACGACCCAATAAAAGAGAACAAGCATCCATAGGAACGACATCAAAATCATCAAAATCATGGTAAGAACCAATTGAAAAATGTAGTCCCGCTGTTTGTGTTGCCCGAACCTTACCGCTGTTGTTGAACCATTGAATGTGGTATGGATGAGGGTGTGCTCTTGTTGTCAAACCAAGTTTCTTGATGACATCCGTGTTCACCAAGTTATTGCAGCTACCTCTATGAATTATAGTGTGTACATGGCAGTCCTTGACGATCAGAAACATGTTGAAGAGGTTGTGTCGTTGTAGCTTGTCGCCAGTCTCCACTTTGGAGCTCAAGGCACACTGCACAATGATGCTCCTATAGTTCTCCGTTGCTGCTGTACCAAGTACCTCTTCTTTGGTGTGTTCGTCATTTGGATCTGTAAAGTCAGTAGCAAGAGAATATTCATCTTCAACATCTGAAGTACTATATACCTGCCATCGTCGCGTGCTATGTATGCTCGTTTGCTCGGGCAATCTCTCATCATATGACCAAGTCCCTGGCAGCGGTGACACTTAATGTCAGAAGAATGACCCGTAGAAGGAGTGGACGATGAAGGCTTGAATGATGTCGCCTTACTTCCCTCCAGCACGCGAGAAGGTGGAGCAGCAGGTATAGTTCGTTGGCCGCCATTGGATGGTGTAGTCGCTGCACGGGGGGTCGAAGATGGTGCTTCTTTGGATGGTGTGGGCGTCATACGCTGCATGAAGTTTCTCCTTGTGCGTTGTTGCTGTTGTTGTCGGCCCTACAATTCTTTTTCTGCCAACATAGCAAGCTGAAACAATCTGTTAACAATATCATATTCCTTGTCATCAACAATGTCCTGAATTTCATGCCTCAAACCCCCATATAAACGAGCTATTTTATCATCCTTGTCTTCTACTACCCCACAATGAAGCATACCCTTTCGTAACTCTTGATAATACTCCTCTACGGACATGTTACCTTGGCCTAAGTGCTGCAATTTTTTGTGAAGGTCCCGCTGAAAAGATGGAGGAACAAATCGAACACGCATAGCTTCCTTTAATCTATCCCATGTTGGAGGATCAGTTCTAGTTTTAACAAGTTCATTCCACCATATGATAGCAAAGTCCTTAAAGTCACTAGTGGCTTGACGAACTCTATGTTGTTCAGGAACAAGATGGGAATTAAATTTTTGCTCTACTGTCATCTCCCAATCAAGATAAGCCTCAGCATCATAAGCACCAAAAAAAGAGGGTATAATAAATTTCACTTTAGCAAAAGGCTCATCAGGAGGACAATTATAATTGTTATGAATATTACCTCCCATACCTCGACCATAAAGTGGCAGTCTTGGCTGATTATTGTGATCTTCCAGTTTATCATAAGCATTGTCTTCATGTCTTCCAGCGATAGGCAACCGAGCCTCAAAAGTATTCATCCGAAGAGCAAGGTCGTCAAGTCAGTTCGAGTGCCCATGCAATCACTACACCACGGCTCCGTTGATTATCAACCGTGCTGCACACGCTTGACCTCACCAAGAAGGCTAATCCCTGCAAGTGCAACCGAGAACACGAGCAAGAACATCGAAGACACAATCTGAAATCGCGAAGTTGGGGTCTCACAAACCGTAGAACGGCGAAGTTATTGATCTAAGCAAAACCCACCGAATATGACCGGCGGCTGCAGTATTTAAAGGCTAGGGTTCGGCCAAAACACGATTAGACGCATCCCTAATGGACTATTACGGGATACAAGGCCCAAAAGACCGATTCGGTGGCGCAGCACCGGACAGAAATCTGGACTGGACTTGTTTTGACGATTCCCAATGACTCCGAAGGTATTCTCAGGTGGGACCAGAACCATTGGAAATTTTATCTTCTCCTCTTTCCGTGCATATGTAGAACATCAAAAACGGAGTTTGTATGCCTCCTGGGCGTCCATTTTAAGGTGGACTGCTTCTGGACTCCGAGTTGAACTCGAGTCCGAGTTGTAAACTGCTTCCATCAACTTGTGGACGTCCCAGCTGGTTCTCCACGCTCCCAAGGCCTCTTTCCTTCACTTGTTGATCTTTTCCATTATGCCTAATAACAATTAAATCATCACATAGCAATCTATTCTCAAACTCACATGCAAAAGAAGTTAGGAGCGAGTTCACCTGCTGATTTATTAACCGTGCTCGTGCTCTTGTGATAGGTCCTTGCATTTCAATGTGTGTCTCTGCTGTTGTGATGTCCTCATCAGTACCAGTAAAATTGCAATATCATCTCAACACATGCTTTCTCATGTTTTGCATTTCGACTCCTTAGATTACTACCTTCTGTCCATATCTCAATTATGTGACAAGGGTTATAATTGCTTGTTCACTAATGACGGTGTGACCGTCTCTAGAAGGAGTGATGACTCGGTTGCATTCAAGGGTGTGTTAAAGGGAAATCTTTACCTTGTTCACTTCAACAAAGATAAAGCCAAACTTGACACATGCTTAATTGCAAAGACCAACATGGGTTGGATGTGGTATAGACGGCTAGCACATGTTGGTATGAGGAATCTCCTAAAACTCCTTAAGGGCGATCACATCCGAGGTTTAAAGAATGTTGTTTTTGAGAAAGACAAGCCTTGTAGCGCATGCCAAGCCGGGAAGCAAGTAGGAGCACCTCAACCTGTGAAGAATGTCATGACAACAACAAGACCGCTCGAGCTACTACACATGGATCTGTTTGGTCCAATTGCTTACATAAGCATTGGTGGTAACAAATACAGCTTAGTAATTGTTGATGATTTTTCACGCTTCACGTGGGTTTTCTTTTTGCATGATAAGGCAGAGACTCAAGTAACCCTCAAGAAGTTTCTCAAGCATGCTCAAAATGAGTTCTCATCGAAGATCAAAAACATATGAAGTGATAATGGCACGGAGTTCAAGAACAACCAAGTTGAGGAGTACTTAGACGAAGAAGGCATACAACATGAGTTTTCAGCACCGTATTCCCCTCGACAAAATAGAGTAGCGGAAAGGAAGAACCGAACCCTCATAGAGATGGCGAGGACAATGCTTGATGAGTACAAGACTTCAGATCGGTTTGGGCGGAAACGGTTAACAATGCTTGCCACGCCATAAACCGACTCTATCTTCATCGACTTCTCAAGAAAACGTCATATGAACTATTCACTAGTAACAAGCTGAATATTTCCTATTTTTGAGTGTTCGGTTCTAAGTGTTATATTTTGAACAAGAATCCTAGGACTTCAATGTTTGCTTCGAAGTCCGATTAAGGTTTCTTGCTTGGCTATGATGCAAACTCTTACGCCTATTGTGTCTTTAACAACGTCTCCTGACTTGTTGAAGTCGCACATGACGTAGTGTTCGATGAAACTAACGGCTCTCAAGAAGAGCAAGTTGATCCATGTGTGCTAGATAGAGAAGAAGCTCCATGTCAAGCATTGAGAAGGATGGCGTTGGGCGATGTTCGAACACAAGCGCCACATCCAAATGCGAATGATGAAGGTGAACCACAAGTGGAGATAAATGATCAAGGGGGAGCTTCTACACAAGATCAACCTCAAGAAGATGAAGATGATCAACATACCAATGAGGGCAACCATATAGGGGGAGTAGAAGATGACCATGAAGATTCAAGACCACAACTGCCACACCCAAGAGTACACCAATGCGTCCAAAGAGATCACCCTGTCGACAACATAATCGGTGACATCCAAAAGGGAGTAACTACTAGATATCGAATTGCTAATTTTTATGAACATTACTCTTTTGAATCCTTTTTGGAACCGCGCATGATTGAGGATGCATTGAAAGATTCGTATTGGGTTGTGGCAATGCACGAAGAACTTAACAACTTCAAATGGAACGAGTTGTGAGAACTCTTCGAAAGACCAAAGTTCAACGTCTCGGCACCAAATGGGTCTTTCGCAACTAGCAAGATGAATACGGGGTGGTGACAAGAAACAAGGCGCGACTTGTGGCCACATGGTATTCACAAGTCGAAGGTTTGGATTTCGAAGAAACTTTTGCTCCCGTAGCTAGGCTTGAATCCATTAAAATATTACTTGCATATGCTACTCTCCATGATTTCAAGCTCTATCAAATGGATTTGAAAAGTGCCTTCCTCAATAGACCAATCAAGGAGGAGGTGTACATGGAGCAACCGTCCCGGATTCAAAGATCAAGAGTTCCCCGACCACGTGTTCAAACTATGTAAGGCTCTCTACGGCCTCAAACAAGCTCCTAGAGTTTGGTATGAGTGTCTTAGAGATTTCTTAATTGAAAATGGTTTTAAAATTGGTAAACCAGATTATACGTTGTTTACAAAGCACTTTGACAATGATCTTTTTTTTCAAATTTATGTTGATGACATTATCTTTGGTTCAACTAACAAATCTTTTTGTGAAGAATTCAATAAGATTATGATAGATAGGTTCGAGATGTCCATGATGGGAGAGCTGAAATACTTCTTGGGATTCCAAGTGGGGCAACAAAAGGAAGGGACGTTTATAATCCAAATCAAGTATACTCAAGACATACTCAAGAAGTTTGGAATGGACAAGGCGAAGCCAATAAAGACTCCCATGGCAACAAATGGACTCTTGGATCTTAATGATGACAGACCAAATGTGGATCAAAAGGTATATCGATCCATGATTGGATCCCTACTTTACTGATGTGCATCTAGGCCTTATATTATGTTGAGTGTGTGCTTGCGTGCAAGATTTCAAGCCAATCCTAAGGAGTGTCATTTGACAGCCGTCAAGAGAATCTTGCGATACTTAGTTCATACACCCAACCTAGGCCTTTGGTATCCTGAAGGTTCCAAATTCAATCTCATTGGATACTTTGATGCAGATTATGCCAGATGCAAAGTAGATAGAAAAAGTACCTCCGGTACATGCCAATTCCTAGGTAGATCCCTAGTTTCTTTGTCCTCCAAAAAACAAAACTCCATTGCCTTATCGACGACCGAAGCAGAGTATGTTGCAGACGGGAGGTTTTGTGCACAACTCCTTTGGATGCGACAAACTCTAAGGAATTATGGTTAAAATATGAGCCATATTCCACTCCTTTGTGATAATGAGAGTGCAATTAACATTGCCCATAATCCCACCGAGCACTCTAGGACCAAACACATAGACATCCGGCATCACTTTTTGAGAGACCACACAATGAAAGGAGACATAGCCCTTTCCCATGTCAACACTGAAAAGCAACTAGCCGATATCTTTTCCAAGCCATTTGATGAAAAACATTGCGAGCTCCGAAATGAACTAAATATCCTAGATGCTTGGAACGTGGCTTGAAAACTTGCATACCTGTATGGCTTATTCAAAATCCTTTGATTTTGTTATGAAAATCATCTCTCTCTATTTTCTCCGAAAATCTATTTCAATTACTTGATCTTGGTGAATTATGGTCATTGCTTGAATGTTGTTTGTTTAGTGATCATATTCATCAAGATTATTGTGTGTTTTTCCCCCTATTATTCTTAGTATGAACCTTCGGATATATACAAATGGGCTAATTATATATGTTCTAGTGACCAAAGACTAGTTTGTGGTTACCCGGACTAGTCCGCACATTGCAGACTAGTCCACAGAGTGTCCGGTAGTCCGAACTAGTCCGGTTGACCACGGACTAGTTCGGATTTTTGACTCCATAACCCTAGGCGCTGCCAAAACCTAATCTTCTTCATCCTCACAACTCACCTCACGTTCTCTCTCATCACTCATGTGCTCCCAAGGCAATTTTGTGGTTCCTCCATCAAATCCCCTCAAATTTCAATGAGAATTGATCTCCATTGCAAGGGGATTGAAGACAACGGACTTGTCCGCAACTACAACTCCTCCATTCTCAAGAATGGAAGCATTTTGGTAAATTTCCTCCCAAACCGTAGAAACTTTGATTTCCTTCGTTTTGAGTCAAATAGCTCAGTACCTTACAGTTAATGCAAGACTCCTTGTTGTATTACATCCTACTAGAACTACTTTTGCATTGAGATCCACCATTAATTTGATTGTTAGGGTTTGAAATGTTGAACACCTGACTAGTCCGGTCTCTGTTCAGACAAGTCCGGTTCACCGGACTAGTCCGCACTTGAAGACAGGACAAGTTCGATTTTTAATAGAACTCACCCCTAAATTCCTGTACTCAATGCGTTTCCTTTCCATCGATTCTCATCCATGCATCGTATAATCCCCTTCCCAGGACTATGTTGATCTCCAATGATGAGACTTCCGACTATGAGACGAAAATGGACTAAGATTCTTTGCTTCGGTACTTGACGGACCAAGGCAAGAAGTGACAAGAGCGTCCCTTCGAGCCGGCACCTACTCCACCTTAGGTGCGGTGCAAGGTTCTGGCCAAGAAACCTGCATCCAAATCAAAGGATGCAGCTGGCCCTAGCTCGGCGGCTTCTGACCAATCTAAGGGCAAGGGGAAAGGGATCGCCAGCGACCCGATTGGCCCTCTCAAAATGTCAGCCCCAAGGCAGGGGAACAGGGATCCCTCCAAAGAGAAGTTCAATGGAAAGGCAAGCGATACGACTTCCAAGCTTAGAATGGTGGATTGTTACAGCAGATCCAAGAAAGCAGCCGATGCCAAATTCTGGAGAAACTTTCACGCGGACTACTATAGCTCCGTGTACCTCACAATGAAGGCTCTGGTTGTCTACGACCAGTTGATTGACTGTAATCATGTTGAAAGGAAGAGTTGTGGTGCTTTTGATGAAGTGGTGGAGGCTGCAGCAAGGCATGGACTGAAGGATCTGTTTGCTTTCAGGTACAACTAGAATGTTAGATTATTGTTCAGTTTTATGCCACCTGCTACTTTGCTAGGGTTGAAGAGGAGATGGTGACTTGGATGACACATGGAGCCAAGTACACCATTACTTATGATGAGTTTGCAAGATTGCTTCACCTAGAAGACACTAGCAACAATGAGCTAACCATCCACAACATTGGTGTCTTGGAGAAGGATAAAATGAAGTTTCTCTATGACACTCGCTTGGCATTCAATCCTCCTTTCACCGAGAACATGAAGCCATTCTTCATGGTTCTCAACAGAGTCCTCCGGAAGATAATAGCTCCGAAAGACAGAGATGTAGGAAGTGTCCATGGATACTTAAGGACATTGATGAAGGTGATTAGCAAATACAAGAAGTTTGATGTCTTTGACTACATTTGGAATGATATGGTGAATATCTCCTGCACACCGAACAGATCCTATGGCTATGCACCTTACATGATGTTTATGATTGAGAAAGTCACGGAGATCGAGTTCGTGAAGGATGTGGAGCACACTCCCGTGAGGCCTCAGAAGCCCTCCGAAGCAACTCTCCCAGCTTCCCCATCTCTAGCGTTCAGTAAAGAGGCTCCGAGGTGAGCTCAAGGAGATACTAGGACTGCTCCCTCTACTAGGGCCCCTCCTCAAAAAGGGTCCTCAAGTGGTATTTTAAAGTACTTGGTTGCCATCTTTGGCTCTTGCAAAAAGGCTGAAGTGAAGCTTCATAAGTTGAACAAGGCAAGGAAGGCGGATATGAAGTATGTCAAGGAAAATGTCAAGCATATTTGCAAGAAGCTAGAGATTGAGCCTATTGGATCTCCCATTATCACCGATGATTCAGCTTCAGACTTCTCTGAGCTGCCTCCTCTTTCTCCCTCTGAGCTCGCCTATTTTGGCATTGGGGGCACTTCGAGTGGATCCGCTCCTCCACCTCCTCAACCTGAAGATGAAGAAGATGAGAAGACAGACAGTGAGGAATGAGCCTCTAGATCCCCCCTCTCCTTATTTTTGGTGCCTTGATGCCAAAGCGGGAGAGATTGAGGGGGAGTCACGAGGTCCTAGCTATAGGTTGCGAGAGGAGAGTTGTATTTGTGTTTCCTTTGGGTTGTAAAACTTTGACTACGCTATCTTATGCTTTTGGACATCTGGTGTGAAACTATGACTTTGTTATGCTTATGACTTATGTGTTATGCTCTAAATTCGATATTCATGCTTGATAATCTTATTGCTGTCATGATTATGCCATTTATCTTATTTATATCAAGATTGTTGTTCACGCACAAGTAGTTTTGCATCCCACCATAAAGAGTGCACATATGTCTCATGCTTTCATTGCTCAATTTGTTCAAAACTCATATGTGCACACTTTATGAAAATTCTGCACTTTTATGACAAGCAAATTGGTTGTCATCAATCACCAAAAAGGGGGAGATTGAAAGTGCATCTAAGCATCCCTTGTGGGTTTTGGTGGATTTATGACAAGCAAATGAGATCCTAACTAAATTGTTGAGATAAGCACAGATTTTAATAAATTATGAAGAAAGCGCAAAAAGAAGGGAGAGTGAGGAATCAAGTTGAAAGGTACTCAAGAAATGCTTATAATACTATTTGTGTATGGAGTGTGTTGGAGAAACACACCCCAAGAGCTCAAACAAATTTCAATCACTCTCACTGCACAAAGTTATACAGGTCCAGACTAGTTCGATGTACCCCGGACTATTTCGATTTCTCTCTCTCCAGAATCTGACAAGTCCTCCCAGAGCGGACTTGTCTGCACAGTCCAGTTTTCATAGACCAGACTAGTCCGATATCACCACGGACTAGTCCGATATCTTTCTGACTAATATCGGACTAGTCCTCCCCTGTGCGGACTAGTCCTCAGCACTTCACAGTTTGCACAAAGTCGGACAAGTCCGATATCACAACGGACTCGTTCGATATCTTTCTGACCTAAATCGGACAATTCCGGTATCTGCACAAATTAGCCCGAAAAACCTTCTGACTAAAATTGGATAGGTCCTCCAAGTGCGGACTAGTCCCCAATTCACTAAGGGTTTCACCATGGCCGGGCCAGTCCGATATGTGCTGGACTGGTTCGAACATCTCCAGAGACTAAATCGTACTAGTCCGGCCAGGGCAAGACAATTCCAATAATTTAGGGCACTTAGGGTTCCCAGGCGCCGCACACCGGACTAGTCCGGAGTCCACCACGGACTAGTCCGGACTTTGAAAACCCTAACGGTAACCTTTGGAAACCATAGTATAAATCGAGGTGCACAACCCCTAATCAATTACCCTCGACCCCCTGCGCCATCACACCCTCCAAGAGCCTAGAAAACACGTATCTCCACACAATCCAACACAAAAAAGATCAAATCCTTGAGGATTAACTTTAGATCAAAGGAGATACATGATTCTTCACGTTTTGAGGTCTTAGGTTTGATTCTCTCACACACTCTTGTTCTTTATTGCATATAATTGGAGTCTGTTGGTGGTGTATTCAGTTGTAAATCTTGAGGATCCCCCAACTTGTGAGAAGGCCCCTTGAACTTTGTGATTTGCTCTCTGTTATTAGTGGAAGAGAATCGGCCTCCGTGGCGATTCGATGAGGGTAGGGTTGGTAAAGACCCAGTCCTTTCGTGGGCTCCTCAATGTTGATGTAGGTTGCCTTCGTGGGAACCGAACCACGGGATAAAAATCTTGTTCCTTCACTTTGTGCTTATTGTTCATTGCATCAAGGGTTTAATTGATCTTAGTCAAATTACGTCAAAACTTGAAACTAAGGTTACCTTGTGCTATCTTTAGTTTAATTTAAGCAACATACTCTAGTTACATCTTAATTTCCGCTGTGTAGAGTACTTGGATCGAGATCATTGGTCAAACTTGATCGATCTAGTCTGCATGCACGGGACTAGTCAGCACTCTACCGGACTAGTTCGATTTATTGGTATTTGATCAAGTTGTTGAGTGTTGCAGGTTCCAACAAAAGTTCAAAAAGGCATATTCACCCCCCTCTAGGCCACATTCACTCCATGTCACTGCACTGTACAATAGCAAGCTTCTTCTCGACATATTTCAGTCAATCATTAGCTTCCATAGGATCATTGGCTTGAGCAAAAGTGGGTGGTCTAGTCCTCATAAATTCTCCCAATTTCTTATGAGGTGGTGGGGTGGCGGTGGTGGAGGCATATGGTGCTGATTCTGGTTATTGGACTGCAGCGGTCCCAAGGTTTGCATCACAGTCTGCATAAGTTGAATCTTCATAGCCAACAATTGCTCAAGGTTGCTAGCTTCAGGTCCAAGTCCACTATTGTTCTGAGGTGCTCCGTTGTTCTCCTCCTAACCATTGGCGTTCCTTTGGTTGCGAGTCCTTGGCATCGGAAGAAAGAGTAAGAGATAGAATAATTTTGAAGACATCCCCAACAATATGCATCAACGGATATGAAACTAAGCAACTACCTTTGTCGAAGTGTTAATGTGACACTTCCCCCAGATCTGCGAAGGAGCAGCCCGCGGAGGTTCTTGTTCGGCAAGGCTTAGGCCTCAATCAAGTGTACGCCGTATGAGAGTATATGAGACGATGGTTGTTACGTGATTCGGGCCGCAAGGAGTGTAACACCCTACTCCACGGTGGATTGTATTGCTAGTGGGTGTGTATCGGGGATTCGATGTTGGGTATTTTCTAACGGTGGTAGTTCAGGCCTTTTATAGACAAGGCCGGATGCCTTACAAGTGGGTTCCAGGGCCCGACAGGTGGTCCCAAGCGAGCTTATCCTAAAAATCTAAGGCTTCTCACATAAGCTTGCGCTGACCGTTGCCTTGAAGACTCGCCGTCTTGCCGCATGAGTCATCAGTAGCCCATGCGCCGTTGCTGACATTGGCAGGAGGTGTCTGTCAAACTGTCTCTATCGCCGTAAGCTATCCACTTGGCGAAGGGGGATATGCCTGTGATGTCTTCACTGCGATGCAATTGGTCGTAGTGGTACCTGACATTAAATGGGTGTTGTGCCACGCGTCTGGGGAAGCCGCGTATCTTCAATCCTTCATAGGGACAAGGCACATCGTCCTCTTAACTCCCGCAACCCTCTGTCCAGGGAAAGTGGTTGGACTACGTGACAGCTCGGGAGCTCATCTCTACGGAGGAGGTCAGGTCCCATCTTTCAGATCACGTGGCAGCTCGGGGGCTCACCTCCACGAAGGGGTTCGGGTCTCAACTTGCGGACCATGTGGCATCTCGAGAGCTCACCTTTGCGGAGGAGGTCGGGTCTTGTCTTGCGCGACACGTGGCAGCGCTAGAGCCTGCCTATAAGGGAGGTAGTCCGTCTGATGTCTCAGACCACGTGGCAGATTCGGGGCCCAGTCTTTCAGGGGAGAGGGATTCTTTCTGGCTAGACACATGGCTGCTTGGGAGCTCATCTCCTAGGGGGAGTTGAACTCTTCTTCAGGGTCCCTTGTAGGTACCCGGACCCCGTATCTGAGGCAGACGAGTCCGGGTCTTCTGAACACGTGGCGCCTTGGACCCTGCCTCTGCTAGGAGGCGGGGTACCTAGGCGGCTCTAGCTTCTGCGCGAGGGTACCCGACATACCAAGTATCGACAACCTATATAAGCCTATATGGATGTGGCAAGTGCCAAAACACCCCACAATCCTCAAAAGCAAACATTACATGGCAAATCAGCACACCAAACAAACCTCGATTGTTCCTGAGTGCTCCTATGTGCTCTAAAGTGTCCACTCTATCAAGGATGCTTCCTACGGTCAACCTATGGCTCTGATAACAATTCGTGACACCCGGTTCCGAAAATGAACCAAGTACGATGCATATGTGTACCAACAGTGGCCTCTGGTTCCACCTTGGGGGGAGGCGACGAGCCCGAGGGTGGAGCCTTATCATGCTTTCCCACGCGATCTTTTAATTTTGTCTTGATCAACCGAAGCAGTGCGTGCCCCTGCTGTTGTGACCACGTGTCCCTCTATGGTTGAGGGGTTGTGACGACTGGATCTTTGCTTGCTGCAACATTATCGCGACGGTTCCCAACGTGCCTGCTGCACTTCTGCTGCTTTCACTTCTGTCTTTATGGGAACCGCTATGTTGCCTTCTTAGGCGGGGAACTGCCTAGGCCAGTTTTTTTGATGAGGGATTTGGGTCCGCTTGTCATGGACGTCGTGGCATGAGCCGCTGATTTTGAGCCTGCCTAAATTTGCACGGTGCGCTCGAACACCACTAGGGTGCTTTAAAAGGGTATCTTTGTGGGCAATGGTAGTTCCTACCTTACGCACGCCCGAATCATTCGAGGCTTCGACTTCCTCCTTGAGTGTCTACTCACCCTCGAGGTTCTCGACTCCTGCTCCAATGGACTCGGCCTTTCCTCATTCGCGGATGGAGGATATCTCACCCGTGAGGCGGCTTTTTGGCTGAAAGGACGAGAAGTGGCGGGATTTGATCTGTCCCGACTCCTTGCCACTGGAGTTGGGGGAGAAAGAGATCTTATTCTTCTAAACGTACGCATTATCCAGGTTTGTCCCTTCCGTTTCCTCCTTCATAGTGAAACTTCTGGAGGTCCTTGGGCTCCAGGTTCATCATCTGTCGCCGAACTCTGTGGTGGTGGCGGCGGTGTTCTCGCATTTCTGCAAGATGTTCGTGAGGGTGTACCTGTGCGTGCCGATGTTCCGGCAGTTCTTCGTGCTGAGGCGGACCGAGAAGAAGAACAAGGTGGAACTCCTCGATGCCTATTACTCCCAACGTCGGGTGAACAACCCATCCAAGTACATGACTCCGCTCTCCTCGGCGAAATGGCTGGGTTGGAGGAGTGACTAGGTTATCGTGCACGCCGACTCCCACAATCGCATGGACCTACCCACAGGCTGGCCGGCGGTGAGTAAGATGGCCTGGGAGGAACGTCTAGAGCTCGAGCCGGCATATACTCTGGTGATGGAGAGGATTCGATTCTTGGCGGACCATGGCCTATCAGAGCTGGTGGTGATGGCGGACTTCGTTCATTGACATCTGGCCCCACTCCAGCATCATTGCCTTCCTGCATGGCTCTACTTTGGGCTTCAGGATGGCACCATGTTGCTGAGGGGTCGCGACACAGAGACGACCACGCAAGAGATGTTTGATGTAATGTCTGAGGCTTGCGACGACCCTATGTCATAAGACATATTTGTCCTCCCGCGATCTTGTCCACCGCTTTGCGCGGATCGGAACCTTCGAACATCTTGAAACGATTGTGTTACGTGGTGATAGATCCAAACACCACGAGCTAGTGAATCATCACAAAAGTTCCTAATGCAACGATTGTGTTCCGTGGCAATAGATCCTAACGCCACAAACTGGTGAATCGTGGCAGAAGTTCCTAATGGTACGATTGTGTTCCGTAGCGATAGATCCTAATGCCATGAACTGGTGAATCGTGGCACCAGATTTGCGATGATAGATCCTAATGCCACGAACTAGTGAATCATGGCAAAAGTTCCTAATGCAATGATCATGTTCCGTGGCGCTAGATACTAATGCCACGAACTAGTGAGTCGTGGCAACAGATTCGTGGCAATAGATCCTAATGCCACGAACTAGTAAATCGTGGCAACGGATCCTAATGCAACGATTGTGTTCCGTGGCGATAGATTCTAATGCTACGAACTAGCGAATCATGGCAACAGACCAAGCTTACTACAACGATTTAGTATTCGTTGCAGTACCATTGTTGCAACATGGTAGAATCCTTGTAGTGTTCGGAAGAAGATTCTGAAGGAGATTCCCAACATGGACACAATCCTTCTTGCGTCACGGCAGGATGGTGATGAGAGACGGGGTTTGGCCATCGTCGACCCTCCCCAGGAGTCCGCACCTGCTCCAGGCTTCGAAGCTTCAAAATCGGAAGTCACACCCTCTATCATAGGGAAGGACAAGAAGTCAGTCCATAATGCAGGCAAGGGGAAGTCGCCGGTGGTCGAGGTTGTGAAGGAGAAGCGCCCTCGGTCGCCGCTGAAGGCGCCACCGCAGTTGGCCTTCGCTCCAAGTCAACGTCCTCCGGCGCGCCCCTCCTCAGCATTGGGTGTTGGCGGTTCTTCAGTGGGAGGCTCAGCTCATGAAGCGGGGGCTCCACCAACGTCTGCAACAGGCACAACATCCAGCATCCCTGTCGCCAGCGCAGTCCAAGGTGCCATAAGGGGCTCCCGCAGTGTTGTTCCTACGGAGCCTCAGACCAAGAGGCCTCAAGCTGATGTTTGTTGCAGCTCGGGTGGAGGCTCCAGGAGTGGATCCATTGGAGTTGGTGGCGATACGCCAATGCAGAGTGGTGGCGTCGCTGGTGGTTTTGGTAGAGGCCCAGTCGGGATGGCCTTCCCCGCCACGCCATCATCAGGGCTTGCAGCTTCAGGGACGCCGAAGGTGGAGGCTCGCTGGAGCTTCTGGGGATGACAGTAAGGCATTCTTACCAACGCTTGCTTTGTTATCTCGCTTGCATTTGCTGGTTGATCAGGCCTTGATTTTGATTTGCGGGGCCACATCGGATGTTGTGACACCCTTAACGCCTGGGGTAGTGCCCAGAGCGCTTCGAAGTCGGCCCAGGAGGCTACGGTTGTACCAGCAGAGCAGACAGCCCAACCGGCTCAAGAGAGCGCTGCTCCAGCATCCGTACTCCGCACGGGAAGTGAAGCTTCTTCGGATGTGTCTTTGATTGTCGTGCTGAAGGCACCTTCGACCGTTGTGACAGAAGAAATGCCGGAGCTGGCTCAGGGAGCTAAGGACTGGGCCTCTACTGCTGCTGATCCGGCGGGCGGCTCCTCGGGCGATGGTGACGCTGCTGCTTTGGGCTGCACCACCACTCCTGCTCAGGCTACGGGGATAAGGTCTCTGGTACTGGTGGCCTCGCCTTTGCCTCTTTGGGAGGAAGAGGTCCACGAGACAATCGCCGAGCGGCCTTCCATAACTTTGGTGCAGCCAGAGCGCCTCTCCGACATCATGAATTCAACATAGTCCAGCATCCTCTTGGTGCAATCCAACCTCCACTGGGCATAGCGAACTCTCACCATAGAATGTGAGAAGCTGCGTGTTGAGGGCAAGCGCCTCCAAGGCTGGGATGACCTTCTGAGGTCCAGGATCACTGAGGCAAAGGCAAAGTGCCAGAAGGAGAGCAAGAAGCTGGAGCTAAGGCTCCGCTTGATGGAGACCCTGGATGCAATGTCCCAGAATATCCTAGCTGATGCCATGGTGGCCAATGACCCGGCCAATGCCCACCCGCGCGCCCTTGAGGAGGGTCGAGAGGCCCTGGATCGCCGCGAACCTATTGTTGCTGAGTGGGAGGATGTTGTTGTCGAGCAAGAGGTTGCATACCAAGGCAATGATGGCTCGGGCTGAGGCATATCGAGATAGGTTGCAGTCCCGCCTTGAAGATCTTGAGCTCCGGGAGACAAACTTTGCACGGGATAGGGCGCAACAGTCAACTGAGCATCAGGAACTTCTCCTACGCGATCTCGACATCCAAGCTCAGGAGTGCACGATGGAGCACCGCGCCCGGGAGCTCGATCTCTAGGATCATCAACTGGCTCAGCATCTAGAAGCTGAGAGTAGGGCGGTGGAGGAGACGGTGGCATCCCATGTCCTGGTGTGGTAAGAGCCGGTACCCTGATCTGCCACTAGAGACAGTTTTTGAAGGTCCTGTTGAAGAGCATGAGGAAACTGCAGCGACAAAGGTCAAGAATGCCGCCAAACATGTTGTCGTGCAATTCGCTATGGACTGATGCTGGCAGCCCGTTTTTGTATCCGGGGTTCTCCCCTTTGTAAATATTCCTTAATGAATCTGAATTTTATTTTGACTTCTTAGCTTGTCTTTGCGCTTCTCAACAGTTGTTCTGAGTCCTTAGCTGCGTAAGGGTTTGCAGAACCTTTGCCGAGCTTGTTAGTTTGTGAGGACCAACGATTGCACAATTGATATGGCCGAAGTGTTGTATGTTGACTTCCTGCTTATGGAACCACCTTAGAGACCCCTTGGTAGATGTTGTTAGTTGGCTGGGCAAATCTACCACTTGATCGCAAGATGTCTTTGTCATGCCCACAGCGGTGCAGGGGAGTTGGAGTGGATTGCCTCAGTGTCACCCACCATCGTCGACAGCAGGCCCCTTGGGAGATGCCAGAGCTAGCTGCTCTGGCGTCGCCCATCATCGTCGTAGAGACATCGTTGACAGGCCCCTTGGGAGGTGTCAGAGCTGGATGCTCCGGCGTCATCCACAATCCTCGCAGAGTCATTGATAGTAGGACCCTTGGGAGGTGCCGGAGCTGGTTGTTCTGGCGTCACTCACCATCGTCGTAGAAAAATCGACGGCATACCCCTTGGGAGGTGCAGGAGCTGGCTGCTCTGACGTCGGCCACCATGGTCGTATAGACATTGACGACAGGCCCCTTGGGAGGTGCCATAGTTGAATGCTTTGGTGTCATCCACCATCATCGTAGAGTCATCAGCGGCAAGGCTCCTGGTGTATAGGCTATCACAAGAGAACCTTGTTAGCAACAAGAGCGGGGCAAATGAGTTTACTCACTTATCCATGCTTGTTTTTGTCGTTGACATGCTGAAGCGTCGACGGTAGGCCCCTCGCAAGGTGCTGGAGTTGGATGCTCTAGCGTTCTCCACCATCTTCGCAGGAGCATCAACGGCAGGCCCCATGGGATGTGTCGGACCTGGCTGCTCCGGCGTCGCCCACCATCATCGTAGAGACGTCGACGGCAGGCCCCTTGGGAGGTGCAGGAGCTGGATGCTCCAGTGTCGTCCACCATTATCGTAGCGTCGTCAACGGTAGGCCCCTGCTGTAAAGGCTATCACAAGAGAACTCTATTAGTAACCAGAGCGAGGCAGGAGAGTTACTCACTTATCCGCGCTTGTTATTGTCATCGTCGCACTAGGACGTTGACGGCAGACCCTTTGGGAGGTGTTGGAGTTGGATGCTCTGGCGTCGTCCACCATCTTCGTAGGAGCGTCGAAGGAAGGCCCCTTGGGAGGTGTCGGAGCAGGCTTCTCCAGCGTCGCCCACCATCATCGTAGAGACGTCGACGGCAGGCCCATTAGGAGGTGCCAGAGCGAGATGCTCTAGCATCGTCGACCATCTTCGCAGGAGCGTCGATGGCAGGCCCCTTAGGAGGTGCTGGAGCTGGCTGTTCCGGCGTCACCCGCCATCGTCGTAGAGACGTTGACGGTAGGTCCCTTGGGAGGTGCCAGAGCTGGATGCTCCAGCATCGTCCACCATCATCGTAGAGTCATCGATGGCAGGCCTCTAGTGTATATGCTATTACAAGAGAACCCTGTTAGCAACAAGAGCGAAGCAGGAGAGTTTACACACTTATCCGCGCTTGTTGCTTTCGTTGACGTGCTGAGGCGTTGACGGCAGGCTCCTTGCAAGAAGCTAGAGCTGGATGCTCTGACGTCGTCCACCATCTTCGTAGGAGCGTCAACGGCAGGCCCCTTTGAAGGTGCTTTAGCTGGCTGCTCCGGTGTCACCCACCACTATCGTAGAGACATCAACAGCAGGCCCCTTGGGAGGTGCCGGTGTTGGATGCTCCGACGTCGTCCACTATTTTCGTAGAGTCATCGACGGCAAGCCCATGGTGTACAGGCTATCACAAGAGAACCGTGTTAGCAACAAGAGCGAGGCATGAGAGTTTACTCACTTATCCGTGCTTGTTGCTGTTGTCGATGTGCTGGGACGTCGACAGCAAGCACCTTTGGAGGTGCCAGAGTTGGTTGTCCTTCACATATGATAGAAAGAGGGGGGACTAGTCTGCTCGTCGATTTACCTGTTCCTCTCCCTTGGATTTGTCGTGTCTTAGTGTCCTGGACTGACGCACGAGGCTTGGGTAATTCAATTCGTTGGTATCCCGGGGTCCAGCTCCTGCCGTCCTTGGGGTGTGAGCTTTTTGGATCCAATACTTGGCTGTAGCGCTGGGAGGCAGGGTGTGTATGCTTAGGGTACATGACCAGGCTAAGTGGTTTACACCCCTTGGACCTCCTGCTCGGCACAGGCCTTTCCTGGGAAGCCTTTTGGCGCCACAGGACCCTAATGATGAGAGCAGCCGGAAGAACCCCTCACACACTGCAGGTACCTCAAGCGAACCCGCGTGTAGCAGGACTGCATGTCTTCAGCATGGGTGAGTTACAGAGTGTATAACCGTGTATATAAAGGTAATATACAATAAATGAGTCTAGTATGGCATGATCATGAAATTAATGTGTAATTAATTGAATAGTGTTTTTAAGAAAACATTAAGTAAAATAGTGATTTTTTATCGGTGTTCATACGGGGAGACAATATTTTTACGAAAGAGGGCAACGGCTTGCTTTCGGGTGATGAGGGAGACAGGGTGTACAGGCTTAGGGTCCGGGCCCAAGCCAAGCTGACTGCACACTCCGGAACTGATCCTCCCGGAGCTCGGTATTCCTTAATGTTGCTCTTAGGTACTATGAAAACCTTTACACCATCCTACTAAGCTTAATATTTTATAATAGGGGTGCCCAAAGCTCCAAGAGTAGCAGCGATAGTTGTACAGCACCTTGCTATCAAGAGCTATTAGAGGGGTGCTGAGCGAGCGTCTCTACTTCCTGCCTTGACCGCCCGCATTGCGAGCGGTCTGAGCAGAGCTGGGACTGATCTTAGCAGCTTTGACGGGGGTGTCGATGCTGCTGGAGGGCTGCAGCCGGGGCGCAGCGGGTTCTCCACGCTGACGCGAGCTTGGCGGAGGCTGACTTGATCCAGCGTCGCCCGGGACAGGTGTCGGGTCTACTAAGAGGGCTTGGAGTTGCTCCAAGGCTTACACCACTGCAGTGTGGTCTCCGCGTATCCTGAGGATGCCGGAGGGGTTTGGCATCTTCAGGAAAAGGTATTCGTAGTGGGCTACGGCCATGAATCAGTACAGGGCGGGCCTTCCGATGATGGTGTTGTAGGGGAGGCTGACATCCGCAGTGTCGAAGAGGATGCTCTCCGTCCTGTAGTTGTTGGGTGTCCATATGGTCACCCGGAGATGGATGTTGCCGTGTGGGATGATGCTCCCTAGTCCCACCCCTGAGAATGGGCTCGAGGGGGTGATTGGACATCGGGATCTATAGCTGCTCGAAGGTTGTGCGGCTAAGGACGTTGAGCCCAACCGCACCATCTATCAAGACATAGTGGAGCTTGATGTGGGTGTTGACGGCTGTTATATACCAATGTCATCCATCAATATAGCTCAATTATGTGAAGGAGATATCATTTCTTGCACACATCACCTTTCTATTTAACCTATTTCTACTTGTCCTTGGAGTAATTGGTGCATGCAGGCATTTTACACAGAATTGAAGCGAAACATGGGGATGGATCCTATAAAATATCATTCTAGCCAATCAGGCAACACCACATGGCACCACAAGGATCAAATGGCCCACAAACAGAAGTATCCGAGGCCATCCAACGGTGTTTCACCCATATCAAGGAGTGGGACCCACCTAGAAGTCACCCCAAGAAAGCACAGACCGTTTGGAGGAATACCGGGTTGGTCGACCCCCTAGTCGGCCGACTTGGTCTTTCCTTCAAACTCGGTCAGCTTCCACGTGCTGGCTCCTCCTGGCTTGAAGAAGTCAGTGGTGACTGATTCACGCACTTTTGGTGGTAGGAACCGACCCTTCTCCAAGCTATAAATTGGACCCATCACTTCAACACACACCACTTGAGCATCATTCTATTGTATACACTAGTTATCTTAGTCCTTAGTGGAGTTAGGCTATAGAGGGGAGAGCATCTAGTCCCAAGTCCAAGTTGGGAAAGGTATGGCTCATGTATCTTTTCTTATATTTGTGACTTTATGCATAATAAAGATATTATCTCTAGTCTTCTTTTATTCATGTACATGGATGAAGCGTTTCTTGTTTGATTGTGGATTCCATGTATGTGGTAGGAGTAGGCTTTATGATTCTGCCATATCACTCCTAATATATCATCATAAACACTACAAACCCCCACTATAGTCATCCATCCCTAAGCTTGGGGTAGGCTCCAAGAATTTTTATTGGTTTGCCTCCACCATAGGGTGGAAAGTTGGCTCCTCATCCAACATTCATGTCATGGGTGGGTCCACCAATCCATGACCACCTTATTTATGGAGATGAAGGAGTCATATTCTCATTCGTCATGGATGAGAATATGGTCTCTACTCAAGGGGTGGATTGAAGAATGCTCTAGTTCCCTTAGCTTGGCATGCACACCACTTAGCAAGGTGGACATGCTTGCTATGGAACTACACCACAATTATGATATGATCATGTTAATATAAATCACTTGTGCTATGAATCAACATTGGTTCAACGATGATTTAGTTCATTGCCTTAGGATGGCTTGTGCCCAGGCTCTTAACGTATCTACTTAATATGCTAGCATGGTGCTATGATAGGAGGTAGCGTTGAATGTCTCGTAGACCCGCTGATTCAAGAGGTAGGCAGTAGGTGGTGACAACCCTATCTGTCCTTTGTAATCCTCCACATTCAGCTACGCCACAGGCTCCTCCATGTTGCTAGGGGTAAACCCGTGCTCGATGTGTTGAACAACATAGCATAAGTATTCACCATTGACATGCTCATTAGTATCTAAACAAGACTATGTACATGCATATTAGAAGTACTGTAGGAGCAACTCCCCAACTCTTAGTCTAACATCCATTAGGACCCATCTACCCCTTAGAATAGATTGCTTAGGTGTGTGTCACACTACCCATTTATTATCCACTTACCCCTGTCTTGATAATTTATTAGTATCCCGTAGGTTGATCATAAGAGTAGTGTTTACTTTACTCCATTGCCTTCCCTTGGGATAAATACGATACCCTTGGGAATACTCTTGGGTTAAATGCTACACAGTAGTTTTCGTGTTCTTGCGAACCTCATCTCTTTCAAGAAATGATTTGTGATGTAAGAAACATCAACAAGCATTTCTGGCGCCGTTGCCGGGGAAGGCAAAGGAAGTGAAGGATATCTATCACTTATGGTTAAGCTATAGGTACTAGCAGTTATTAGACAGGATTACCCTTGTTTGTTTTCTCCTTTTGTGGTGAAAACAGGGTAGTGTTGGCTAACCCATTTCATGGGATGGCCAACGAGGACACTAGTGCTCGACTGCAAGATGATTCATGGCGTACCTCAACAAATGTCCGCTAGACAACACCATTGCCTTTTGTGGAAGAATTTCAGCTTCCAGTAGGAACCAAAGTCATCCATTCCTAAGCTTGGGGGAGGATCCAAGAATTCTTAATGGTTTGCCTCCACCATAGGGTGCACAGTTGACTCCTCATTCAACATTCATGACATGGGTGGGTCCACCAATACGTGACCACCTTTGTGCCGGAGCTGAAGGAGTCCTATTCTCATTCATCATGGATGAGAATATGGTCTCTACTCAAGGGGTGGATTGAAGAATGCTCTAGTTTCCTTAGCTTGGCATGCACACCACCTAGCAAGGTGGACATGCTGGCTATGGAACTACACTTCCCACTAAAGTATCATGAAGACCAAACCAATGGAAGAGTGTTTCGATGATCCAAGTCTTGGATATTCACATGATTTGTGAAATTCCATGTCATCATGGGCCACTTTGGGAATCATTTCCTTAAATACCCATGAGGATTCTTACTTCCAAACACAACACCAATGGCTATCAGCTACAAGGAGGTCAATGGTGAATCAACATCACCCTTGTAATCAAGGAGACTATGCGGATTTCAAGGGATTTAAGTTTAACTAGCCTATCTTGAAGTATCTTGTCCATGGACAAACAAGAAATCAAGACAACATTTACATGAACTTCTTGTCCAGGGACAAGAAACTTAAAGAGCAATCAATACCCAAGATATCCCACAACCACTTGTTAGGATTCCTACCCTTCGACCATGCCCATGCAACCTAGGGAAAGTGACATTGTGGATGAAGCATTTCTTGTTTGATTGTGGAGTCCACATGTCATCATGCCCAAAGAAGCTTTTGGTCCATGATCAAGGTATGGGTTGACCTTAATGAATATAAAGAAGTTCGAAGTGACACCCCTAAAAGAAGGACAAGCCTTACCATGCTCATGAGAGAATATCTTCAAGAGGGAAAAGTCATCACTACATCAACAAGTCTTCATCAAGATGACAGAGAGGCTTAGGCCACCATGTGGCACACATGTCTGAATGACATGCCAAAAGGAGATTTGGCATGGCAAGCAAGAGAAGTTGTCCACATCTTCAACTCCGGGGTTGGACAACAAATCATCGCACTAAACAGGACGTAGGTAAGTGCCACTCATCGGACTTTCAAAATTCGGTGAGTCCTTGCCAATAGGTTAATTGGTAGTTATCTCATATTTGATTTTCCAAATTGCATATTTGAATTTCCCATCAAATATTGCATTTGCATTTAGCATGTTTGAATTTTCACACTTGCATACTAGAAAGTAAAATTTCCAACCTTCCTAAAACTAAAATATTGAATTAGGAAATAAATTTATTTGGATATAAACCTTGGGCATAACCACTTCAATTCATCTACCTAATTCAAACAAAAAAAATCCCTTAAATATTCATTGCATCTGCATGTTGTTTCAAGTTGGGCAAAACAATTTGACAAAAGGTACAACATGCTTTTGAGTTAACGTAACCCATTTTCGAGTTGTTTTGTTTGTTCTTTATTTTAGTGCGGCTAGAAAAAAAATTGTAAAGAGGTTGGAAGGCCACATCAAGCGCATATCCCTCCATCGATCTCATATTAAGTTCGTGGCAGAGGAATGCTCAAGATGGTGGCCCAATGGGGGAGCAAGATGAAGCCCATTCACCTCCAACCTCAACTTGACATTGAACATGAAGGCTTCACCAAAATTCATGGTCGTGAGTTCATCACACAATGACCTTCAACCAAGACTGCTCTTCAATTGAGGTACAAGTTTATAATTTTCCGTCATTTGAATTGCATTAGGATTGAATGATTTTTTCTTACATTGGTAAGGAAGGTTTATACCTTCTCATCATTCAATTCTGATGCATCCTCACGAGAGTAAGTGTTGACATTACTCTTCTTGATTCTTCAAAAAGGAATGTCACCTCAATTAGGAACAAATTTAAACAAGTAACTATAATTTCATAAGCATTGCTAAAATTGACTTAGACATTTCCTGCCTAGATCAGGCAACGCCACATGGCACCACAAAGATCAAATGGCCCACAAACAGAAGTATCCGAGGCCATGCAACGGTATAGAACCCATATCAAGGGATGGGAGCCACCTGGAAGTCACCCAAAGAAAGCACAAACCGTTTGGAGAACTTACCAGGTCGGCCGACCCCCCTAGTCAGCCGACCTTGTCTTTCATCCAAACTCGGTCAGCTTACATGTGTTGGCTCCTCCTTGCTTGAAGAAGTCAGTGGTGACTGATTCACGAGCTTTTGGTGGCGGGAACCAACCCTTCTCCAAGCTATAAATAGGACCCCTCACTTCAACACACACCAATTGAGCATCATTCTATTGTATAAACTAGTTCTCTTAGTCCTTAGTGGAGTTAGGCTATAGAGAGGAGAGCCTCTAGTCCCAAGTCCAAGTTAGGAATGGTATGGCCCATGTATCCTTTCTTATATTTGTGACTTCATCCATAATAAAGATATTATCTTTAGTCTTCTTTTATTCATGTACTTGGATGAAGCATTTCTTGTTTAATTATGGATTCCATATATGTGGTAGGAGTAGTCTTTATGATTATGCCATATCACTCTTATTCTATCATCATAAACACTACAAACCCCCACTATAGTCTAATTAGTTATGATATGATCATGTTAATATAAATCAGTTACGCTATGTATCAACATTGGTTCAACGACGATTTAGTTCATTGCCTTAGAATGGCTTGTGCCCGGGCTCTTAAGGTATTTACTTAATATGGTAGCATGGTGCTAGGATAGGAAATAGCGTTGAATGTCTCATAAACCCATGGATTGAAGAGGTAGGCAATCGTTAGTGACAGCCCTATCTGTCCTTTGTAATCCTCCACGTTCGGCTATGCCACAAGCTCTTGCCGGGAGTCGCCTAGTGTTGCTAGGGGTAAACCCGTGCCCGATGTGTTGAACAACTTAGCATAAGTATTCACCATTGACATGCTCATTAGTATGTAACCTAGGCTATGCATATGTATATTAGAAGCACTGTAGGAGCAACTCCCCAACTTTTAGTCTAACCTCCATTAGGACCCATCTACCCATTAGAATAGATTGCTTAGGTGTGTGTCACACTACCCATATATGATCCACTTACCCCCGTCTTGATAGTTGATTAGTATCCCATAGCTTCATCATAAGAGTAGTGTTTACTTTACTCCATTGCCTTCCTTTGGGATAAATACGATACCCTTGAGAATACTCTTGGGTGAAATTCTACACGACATTTTCCGTGCGCTTGCGGACCTCATCTCTTTCAAAAGATGACCTGTGACGTAAGAAACGTCAACAGTTGGCAATGGTGGTGGCGACTAGGAGAGGTAGAATCCCTGCTCTGACCATGTTCCTGGGTCAGTCGGAGGCGTCGAAGATGATCGGCGTCTCCTTCCACCAGTGGTGCAACACCGGAGTGGGGACAAGGGCTATTGAAGCCACTACACGACAAAGGGTCTTGACTGCGTTTCGAGACATGGGATCCCAAGACCCTCCAAAGATGACGTGGAGTGTCTTGCGATGCTCGTAGTCGCTGCTGGCGTCGGAGTACTCGTCTTGGTGGACCACTTTGACAGCCTGCTCTTGCTTCTAGTACTCCATCTCCTAATCATCGTCGACCTTGGGGTCGACCTTCTGCTTGCCCTCCCACTGGCGGAAGGGGGCACCGTCCATGCACTGTTGCACCCGCTCTTGGTAGCTTTCAGCGCATCTCTTGATCTCCCAGCACTCGCTCGCGGTGTGGTCGCGAGTTTTGTGCACCGGGCAGGGCTCAGCGCCATCGTCAATAGTAGGTGGCTGATGTGGGTGCTTGTCGGAGCGAGGGGGTCTTCCCCCCTCCGGTCGCCACTGCTGCAGCGATGGGAGACCCATGTAGCGGCTTGTTCTGGTCGCCGCACCGGTTCTTCTTTTTGCCGCTACCTAGGGTAACGACAATATCGCTAGTATGGCTGACTTCGCACACTCCGGGGGCGGCCTGGGTGTGTCGGTCACGACCCTCAGTCGTCCGGGCACACTAGTCGGTGATGGAGAAGAGCTCAAAGACATCTTGCATGTTGTCCGTGGCTAGCTTCTAGAGCATCTTGTGGTCACGCACTCCCTGCTAGAACGCTACTATGACAGAAGCATTCAGGATGTTGGGGATGGAGTTGCGTACCTGGGAGAAGCGCTGGCTGAATTATCTCAGCGTCTCCATGGGTTGCTGGCGCACGACGTGGATGTCGAGCTCGGTGCCGTGTTGCGTGTAGGAGCTATCGAAGTTTGTCGTGAACTGTCGGCATGGCTCATCCAAAGAGGTTATGGACCCCTCGAGCAGGTTCATTAGCAATGACGGGCTGAGATGACTAGAGTGACGAGGAAGTAGTTTGCCAGGACGGGCTCATCCGCTCCTGCAGGAAGGAGCGTCGTGGTGTAGATCTGCACGAACTCTATAGGGTTGACGCTCCCATAAAACCATTTCGGTAGGTGTGACCGGAACTTGCGCGGCCACATCGCCAGTCGAAGGTATGGTGCCAAGGCCATGGACCCTCCGACGAGCTTCACCGGAGAGGTGTACGGGACAGCATACGCCAGGAGGGTTTGCTGCGCCGCGTGTGGCTGCCGTGGGTCCTGCTGTTGCAGCAAGAACTGTTGTGGCACCTGGTTTACAGGGCAGTGCTGGGTGCAGTCGACCCAACATAGACCTGTTTTGATGGCGATAGTGAAGGGTTTACCTGAGGTGCTCCTTGGACGGAGGACGTCTCCTGTTCAGGCCCTCCAGGCCTATACTCAGCGTCAAGGTTGCGCCGTCTCACTAACTGAGCTTGACAATGGTGGAGCTCAGCCCTCAGGTCCTCGGTGGGGATCTTGCCAGCCCTGGTAGTCCTGGTAGATCTTGAGTCGGCAGTTCGATGGTCGATGGACGGCGTGTGTGACAGCAACACGTCATGCCTTCCCCTGTTGGGGGAGTTGATGGCTGCGACGTCGAAGTGGTCGATGTCTTGGACCCACTGCTGAGCCGCTCTGTGGGAAGCGTTAAGCAATGTTGGGTGGTGGAGAAGAGCTTTGGCCGCTGCTAGAGCGCTCTCCAGGCTTGCTGATGGTGGTGCCGGAGGGGCTAACTGGGTCGAGATGTGTCCCGACGTGCCGTCCTGGCTAGTTGTACCTGCACGGGGGCGTGATGGACCAGAGAGCGCTGCTCGAGCGACAGATCCGGTCACCGGACGAGGGCCGCAGAAAACGCCTTCCACGGGCCTGATGAACACCATGGTGGTGAAATGCTATCAATTTTTTGAGCAAAAAAGCCCCAACCTGGCGCGCCAAATGTTGAAGTGTTAATGCGACACTTCCCCTGGATCTGCTAAGGAGCATCCAGCTGAGGTTCTTGTTTGGTAGGGCTTAGGCCACAATCAAGTGTACGCACGTATGAGAGTATATGAGACGGTGGTTTTTACGTGTTCCGGGCCGCAAGGAGCGTAACACCGTACTCAATGGTGGATTGTATTGCTAGTGGGTGTGTATCGGGGATTTGATGTTGGGTCTTTTGTAATGGTGGCAGTCCGAGCCTTTTATAGATAAGGTCTGATGCCTTACAAGTGGGGTCCGGGGCGCGACATGAGGTCCCAGGGCGATCTTATCATAAAGTTCTAAGGCTTCTCGCATAAGCTTGCTCTGACAATGGCCTTGAAGACTCGCTGTCTTGCTGCCTGTGTCATTAGTAGCCCTTGCGCTGTTGTTGACATTGGTAGGGGATGTCCCGTCCAACTGTCTCTGTCGCCATAAGCTACCCACATGGCGGAGTGGGACAGGCCTGCCGCGTCTTCACTGTGATGTGATTGGTCCTAGCTGTACCTAACATTAGGCGTGCGCCACGCCATACATCTCGGTAAGCCTCATATCTTTAATCCTTAACATGGACAAGGAGTACCGCCCACTTAACTCCTGCAACCCTCCGTCCAGGGCAAGTGGTTGGACTACGTGACAGCTTAGGAGCTCATCTCTAAGGAGGAGGTTAGGTACCGTCTTAAATACCACATGGCATCTCAGGAGCTCACCTCCACGGAGGAGGTCGGGTCTCGACTTGCAGACCACGTGGCAGCTTGGGAGCTCACCTCCGCGGAGGAGGTTGTGTCTCGTCTTGCGGGACATATGGCAGCGCTAGAGCCCACCTATACGGGAGGTGGTCCGTCTGATGTCTCGGACCACGTGGTAGCTTTCGGGCCCTGTCGCTCAGGGGAGAGGGATCCTTTCCCGCTGTACACGTGGCTTCTTGGGAGCTCGTCTCCTAGGGGGAGCTGAACTCTTCTTCAGGGTCTCTTTCAGGTACCCGAACACCGTATCGGAGGCAGATGAGTTCGGGTCTTCTGAACATGTGGCGCCCTCGGCCCTGCCTCTGCTGGGAGGCGGGGTACCTAGGCGGCTCTAGCTTGTGCGCGAGGGTACCCGACATGACAAGTACCGACAACCTATATAAGCCTATATGGATGTGGCAAGTGCCAAAACACCTCACAATCCTCAAAAGCAATCATTACATGGCAAATCAGCACACCAAACAAACCTCAACTGTTCCCGAATGCTCTTATGTGCTTTAAAGTGTCCACTCTATCAAGGATGCGCCCTACGGTCAAACTATGGCTCTGATACCAATTCGTGACACCTGGTTCCAAAAATGAACCAAGTACAACGCATATGTGTACCCAGGATGTTCAACACACATACACGAGTGCATCACAAACAATATACAGAAATTACCACAACACAAATTAATAAATAAGTACTTTTATTACAATATTCAAATAATCCTCAAATTACAAACTCTAATGATCATTATCATCAATACTACTAATACTGCAGCAGAAATAATCTAAACAAGCAAACTAAGGATATGGGATAGCGCGGCTCGAAGCATAACCACAGGCAAGTCGACGGCAACACACAACCTAGTACTCTGCATTATCCTAAGGGTACTCCCAAACATCAACTGAAACTGTTGGTGGGCAAATTGCAAGGGTGAGCACATGTCGTACTCAGCAAGTGTGGAAAAATAATGACATGTAGCTTAAACAAGGAAGGCTAATAAATAATGGCTATTTGCTTAAAAGTACAGTTAAAACATATGAAAAGCATCTTACAATGTATATTTGAATTAATCTCATTATATCACAAATAATTACTAATTATGAGTCCAAGACCACCATTTTCCATCGTATCACATCCATCAACATTTATCCATCCATATACCAATTTCTTACCATCATCATTAACCATGTCCACTTATCACAACTCAAACCATAACCAAAACAAAATACCCAAATTTTACTCTAATCATGTGAGGGTCCAGGTTGCTCATAACAGGGGGCACGGCTATCATGATAGTTTTTAACACTCTGCAAAGGTTGTACCACTTTACCCGCACGTTTGTGATTTTATCACCTTTCAGTGACTAAGAAACTCCCTTATGCCATCTCACACTTCCTTTGGTGTGTGGCCAAGAGATCACAAAATAACTTTTACAAAGGGACTACTAGTATGTACGGGCCCACTAAGGTCCCACTAGTAGGCTTTAATCTCCATTCTCCCACCCACGGGCCCCCTCATGTGCCATGCGGTTCCTAGGGTAGCCCTCCTCGACTCCCATTTCCCGCACCATCCAATGGTCCATACAATACAAGCAGCACACCTAATTATTCAGCTACGTTGCACTCATACACGGTCTCGCGGTGGCACTGTAAATCCTGGATGGTCGCTCCACGAACCGGTCCTTAGATCTAAAGCAAGCAAAACCACCATAACATCCAACCCAGTCCATAATACATGCTTGCTTAGATCTATGAATCCCCATGTTTACCAATTAACCACATTCATCAATTCTCATCATATACATGCTCATTAATTCATAGTAAAGCCGCTTAGTTGTTTTCCCATCCCAATTAATTAGAGGAAAGCAAAAAGGTAAAATACCCTTCCCGACTCTCTACAATATATTCCAAGCGACAAGGATGGTGAAACAAGACTAGTAAACACCTATCATGAGTTTCCCATCATTTTGACACAAGCATGCAATTTTTCAAACAAAACATTTAAAAATAGGATCAAAATGAGAAAGGACAGTTTCCTTGCTCCTAAGACTGGCTAGGATCAAAAGCTTCAAAGTTCTGGTGCTGGAGGTCCTTGACCAGCACCCTCTAGAGCAATACCTTCTATTCCGCGCAACAAACATACTCCCTCCGTCCCATTCCATCTCTATTTCTGAAATTGGTCAAAGTCAAACTAATCTAACTTTGACCAAATCTACATGAAAAAATATTATCTTTCATAACACCATATTAGTACTATTGGATTCACCATGAATTATATTTTCACAATATATTTATTTTATATCTTAGAGACTTATATATTTTTATATAAACTTGGTCAAACTTAAATGAGTTTGACTTTGACCGTTTCCAGAAATAGAGTTGGAATGGGACGGAGGGAGTACAAAACAAGCATTATAATCAATAAATACTCATATATTACTCAATATTTCATGACATGCATGAATAATGCAATTATGGGGTAACACATGTTATTAGGTTGATATCATAGCCTACTAACTAGTCAAAATTATGTTTTACATGTTAGAACAAGTTCCAAATTAATTTGGAGAATATTAAGGAAGTTTCAAGAATTTTCAGAACTGAGGAACCGGACTAGTCCGCACTCTGGCCGGACATGTCCGTTCTGGAATAGAGAAGAAGTCGGATTAGTCCACAAAGGACTGGACAAGTCCACTAAAGTTAGGGTTTTTGTGAATTTTCAACTAGAGCATAGTTTTAGTTAATATGGAACCATAATTGATGTAGAAAAAGTGAACCAAAGAAGATTGGGTTGATTGGCATTTACCACAAATCCAAGGGTTGAAAGGTCGAGAATTGGTTGCAACACATGGATATCGACGTCAAGATTCAAAGAAGATGAAGAACTAGTGGAGAATTGATAATGATGTTGATGAGTTGACGAAGATCAATCTTGATTGATCCTCCTATCCTCCTCCTTCTAGATGCAAGCTCCTCTCTCCTCAATGGTGGCTCCCACGTGAACAAGGGTTAGGGTCCTCTTCAATTGTGGAAAATAGATGAAAGGGTGGGTGTTGGCGTGGATATATAGGGTGGAGCTGGTAGGGTTTGGGTGGAATTCGAGTATAAGACCGTAGGATGCAATCCTAGGTAGAATGGACACTCTAGAGCACTTAGGAACACTCTTCTAATTTGCTATTTTCGAAATTTATTGCTGCTGTTTTTTATTTCTTCATTTTCAGCTGCAAAAAGTATCGATTGATGCTGCGTTTTCAATATAACTTTCGGCAGCAAGCAATATTACTTGCTGCTGATTTTGCCGCTTAAATTTTTGTGTAAAGTGTGTGCTTTGCCGCTGTTATGTGTGGGTAACATTATTGTGTTGGCTGCTGCATTTTCTCCCTCTCTTTTCCTTTCCTTGGACAGCTGCACCTCTATTTTCCCATTGTTTTAGCTGCTGCAATTTTCAGATTTATGTTACATTATTCTCTCCTCTAATGTATTCTTGTTTTCTATAGATGCCGATCACTAGAAGTGCAGCCCCCAAGAGCACCTGGCTGCCGCCCCTTGGAAGTTGACTTAACCCCATTGAGCTTGACAAGCCGAAGCAAGAGGAGGAGAACATCCAGCCTGAGGAGGAGGAAGCTAACCAGTCTAACACTATGGAGGAGGATGCGGAGGAGTATGAGACATATGAGGAGAATATTGACGAGGATCATAATGAGGAGTACTACGTACCAGCTTCAGACGAGGATGACAACAGGTGAAGATGGAGGGGGATCACAACCCGGTGCAAATGGAAATGGACACAACAACCCCTAGCTTCCCCAAGTTGAGGAGATTTGGACCGTTGGAACCGAAGGAGGACATGCATCGCTGGAGCTAACGGAATTCCTTGATTCCCGTTGCATGTGTGCTAACTACTTCATGAAGAGAGTCTCTCGTCCCGGATGCGACGAATGGCATGTTGAGGTTCTCATCTTCTACACCAACAAAGTGGTCTCACGGCATTATGCTCCCACCTGGAGGTCTACTCAGAAGGATGCTACGGATGATGCTGCATGGGCGGCACTCACAAGTTTGTGCCATACTCGCCGCTTTGAGCTTGAGAATACCATGTTTGTGTTGCACCCTCAGCGAGAGAGTGGTACGGGGAAGATAATTTGACCGCAAGAATCTTAAGACATTTTTCTGGCAATGGATAGGTCTCAAAGGCATTATTGGACATGAGCAATCGCTATGCAAACGCACAAGGGGAGATCTACTTCCTTTGCAAGGAGCTAGCTCGTTTGGAAGCCAACTTGGAGATGAAGGAATGTGAAGCAAGAGGAGAACCATGGTCACCCAAGAGAGTCTGGTCCCCTACATCATCTTGGTGCAACCACATCACACCCGCGCAGCCAAGGACTCCCTCACTGCCTCACAATTAGGAAATTAAGTCCCCTATGAGTATATTTATAATAAGAACACTAAGACTCATATTAGTTTTAAATAGTGTGGTGTGTTGAATTTTGATTGGTGCTTGCTTGAGTGCTTGTGTGCTTAGTTGCGAGTTGTGGGATGCTTCGGTGAACGTCCACATCCGCATATAGTAGAGAGTTGTGGGTTGCTTCGGCACTTCTCCACATCCTCGTATAGGTCTATATTAATAAAGGATTGTTTAGTGTCATATACCTTGATGCATATAGTTGAGGCGTTTCTTTCCAAATTCTAAATTCTTCTGTCTCTACCTTTCTTCCGCCAACAGATGGTGAGGACTCGCAACCAGTTGGATTCCAATAATGAGGAGGAGTGCAATGAAGTTCCTCAGAACAACCGGGGACCTGCCCAAGGAGCTATCAACCTTGAACAGTTGTTGGCTATGCAGAACCAGCTCATGCAGACCATGATACAGACAATGGGACAATTGCAAGCTGGCAACATCAATCAACCTCATATGCCGCCACCACCACCACCCCCGCCACATCACAACCGTCTGGGGGAGTTCATGAGGACCAGACCGCCTACCTTTGCTCAAGCAACAGATCCAATGGAAGCTGATAATTGGCTGAAGTCCATTGTGAAGAAACTTACTATTGTCCAGTGCACTGACAGAGAGAAGGTCCTTTTTGCATCACGTCAACTAGTTGGAGCCGCTGCTGACTGGTGGGAAGCTCTCTGCAACGCACATGATAATCAGGAGGCAATCACTTGGGCTTAGTTTAAGCAGAGTTTTTGCTCTCACTATGTACCTGAGGGAGTTATGATACTTAGAAGGCAAGAATTTGAAAACCTCGGGCAAGGAAGGATGACTGTGAGTGAGTATCTTAATAAATTCACTAAACTGTCAAGATATGCTCCAGAAGACATCAACACTGATAGCAGAAAGTTGTATCTATTTATGGGGGGTCTCAACAATGAAATTTAGGTCCAGTTGCTCAATACTGACTATCCAAACTTCCAGAAGATAGTTGAAAAGGCTATTGTGGTTGAGAACAAGGTTCATGAGATGGAGCAGGACAACAAGAGGAAGATTCCACATCATGGACCGTCGCAAGGAAGCAATGTCCGTCCCCGCTATGCACCACCAATTGCCCCATACTACAACCCGCCTGCTCCTGCATATCGCGCTGCTTATCCACCGTGCACAAATCAGCCACCGCAGCAATGCCCCGCCATGCAAGCGCCTCGCTATCTGGTGCCACCTGCATCGCGTCCTAACATGGCGGCTAATGCTCAAAACCAGTTGCGCCCAAGCTTTCATAATGCTACGGGCGGTAAGACATGCTACGTGTGTGGAGAGGTCTGGCACTTTGCAGGTCAATGCCCCAAAAGAAGCTATGGACCGATGAACAATGCACCAAGGCCAAATTACCAGCAACCAAATGGGGGAGCACCGCAAGGTAACCGTGGACAGCAGAATTTTGCTTGTGGCAATGTGAATCATGTCTCTACTCAGGAAGCCCAGCAAGCTGATGACATTGTAATTGTTATGTTACTCGCCAACTCCAACCACGCGACTGTTTTATTTGATTCGGGAGCATCTCATTCATTCATCTCATCAAAGTATGTTGCCAAGTACAATTTGCCTATATCTCATATGAAGAAAAGTATGCTAGTAAGTTCTCCTGGTGGAGAGATAAGGACAAATATAGTATGTCTGAAAGTAAGCATTAAAATAAGGGGGTAGACTTTCTGGCAAACCTCATTGTCTTCGACTCCCAAGGAATAGATATAATACTTGGAATGGACTGGCTGAGCAAGTATAATGGAGTCATCCAATGTGCCGAGAGGATTGTGCAGTTGACAAGTGAACATGGTACACGCATCGAAGTTGAGGAAGCCCAACCTGCAAGAGAGAAGGTGATGCTCAATCAAGTGGAAGCTGTGACATTAGAAAGCATTCTGATTTTTTGCGAGTACCCAGATGTGTTTCCGGATGAGTTTCCAGGTATGCCACTTAATCATGACATAGAATTTGCCATTGAATTGATACCCGGAACTGCACCTATAGCTAAGAGGCTATATAGGATGCCTCCTAAGGAATTAGCAGAGCTCAAGAAGCAAATTCAAGAGCAGCTAGAGAAATGTTTTATACGCCCAAGCTCATCCCTGTGGGGAGCACCAATGCTCTTCGTAATATAAGAAGGATGAAACCCAAAGGATGTGTGTGGACTATAGGTCTCTCAACGAAGTGACAATTAAGAACAAGTACTCACTGCCCCGTATAGAGGATTTGTTCGACCAAATGAAGGGTACCTGTATCTTCTCCAACATCAACTTGCGGTCAGGATACTTCCAAATGATGATTAGACCATCGGATATACCCAAGACGGCGTTCCGGACACGGTATGGGTCATATGAGTACACTGTTATGTCATTTGGACTGACGAACGCGCCTGCGTACTTTATGTATCTCATGAATAAGGACTTCATGGAGTAATTGGATAAGTTTGTCGTAGTGTTCATCGATGACAATATGATATATTTGAGAAGCGAGGAAGAACATGAGGAGCACTTGAAGCTTACATTGCAAAAGCTACGAGAACACCAGTCCTATGCCAAATTCAGCAAGTGGCAATTCCAGTTACGGGATGTTTCTTTCTTAGGCCATATCATTTCCGGAGGGGGAGTATTAGTTGAACCAGGGAAAGTGAGAGATGTGCTTAAGTGGGAGCCGCCACAAAATGTCAAGGAAATTTGGAGTTTCCTTGGAATGGCTGGGTATTACTGCCGATTCATCAAGGATTTCTCAAAAATAGCCAAGCTATGACTGAATTACTCATGAAAGGGAAGGCATTATGATGGACTCAAGCTTGTCAGGATAGTTTTGAGGAGTTAAAGAAAAAGTTGACAACCGCGCCGGTGTTAGTATTGTCGGACGTGAGCAAGATCTTTGATATATATTGTGATGCGTCAAGATAGGTACTTGGATGTGTGCTCATGCAAGAAGGCCAATTGGTGGATTATGCATTGAGGCAACTAAAGAAACATGGGCTGAATTATCCTACACACGACCTTGAACTCGCAGCTGTGGTGCACGCCTTGAAGATATGGAGACATTATGTTTTTGGTCACCGATGTGAGATTTATACAGATCACAAGAGTCTCAAGTATATATTCACGCAAACAGATCTGAATCTGAGGCAGCGCCGACGGTTGGAGCTCATCAAGGATTATGATATGGGAATCAACTATCACCATAGAAGGCTAACGTAGTGGTCGATGTATTAAGTCAAAAAGGAGTAAGCCACCAACTCACAGTCCGAGAGCTGCCATCCGAGTTGTGCAAGGAGTTTGAACGGTTGAACCTTGGATTCATAAATGAGATGGGAACAATGGAAGTCAACCCAACATTAGAGCAGGAAATACGGGAAGGACAGACAAAGGATGAGGAAATACAAGAAATCAAGGAAAAGATCCAAGAAGGAAGAGAAATCAGATTTGATGAGGACAAACATGGTACTTTATGGATTGGAAAGAGGATTGTGGTACCTAATGTTAAGCATATTCGGGAAACAATATTGAAGGAGGCACAAGACTCACCTTACTCAATTCACCCCGGCTGTACGAAGATGTACATAGACCTAAAGACATGCTATTGGTGGGCTAGCATGAAAAAGGACATAGCTGAACTATGTAGCATTGTGCGATGCGTGCCAACAAATGAAGGCGGAACATCAAAGGCTAGCCGGATTATTACAGCCATTGAAGATCCCGGAGTGGAAGTGGGAAGAGATTGGTATGGACTTTGTAGTTGGATTACTGCGAACCCAGACCAGCTATGATTCAATATGGGTTATTGTGGATCGGTTGACGAAATCAGCTCACTTCATTCCTGTCAAGACGACATATACCACCGCGAAGCTAGTAGAATTGTATATGGAGCATATTGTGTGCCGAGATGGAGTTCTGAAGAAAAAAGTCTCGGACCGAGGTTCTCAGTTCACCTCTAGGTTTTGGCAGAAATTGCATGAAGCTATGGGTACAAGGTTAAATTTCAGTTCAGCATATCATCCACAAACCGACGAACAAACCGAGAGGACCAATCAAATATTAGAGGACAGTTGAGAGCCTGTGCCTTGAAACATGGACGTAGCTGGCATCAAAGTTTGATGTATGCTGAATTCTCGTACAACAAAAGCTACCAAGCCAGTTTGAAAATGCCACCCTATGAAGCACTATACAGAAGGAAGTGTAGGACACCCTTGTTTTGGAATGAAACATGAGAGAATCAAGTATTTGCTCCGGGTGTGTTACAAGACGCTGAAAGGCAAGTTCAAATAATACGAGAAAACCTAAGGGTTGCTCGGTCTCGACAAAGAGGCTATGCGGATAATAGGCGAAGGAATCTGGTTTTTGAAGTTGGGGATTTTGTATACCTCAAGGTGTCACCTATCCGAGGTCAACGATGGTTTAACGTCAAAGGAAAATTGGCACCTCGTTACAACGGTCCATTTAAAATTTTGGACAAGTGAGGAGAGGTAGCTTATCGACTTGAGCTGTCGGTGTATCTCTCTGATATACACGACGTGTTTCACGTGTCTCAACTCAAGATGTGTCTCAGGGTGCTGGAAGAACAGGTGTCGATGGACGAGCTAGAACTTCAGGAGGATTTGTCCTATGTCGAGCAACCTATAAAGATCTTGGACGTGAAGGAAATGGTCACGAGGAATAAGAGGGTCTGATAGTGCAAAGTGCAATGGAACCACCATACGGAAGCCGAAGCTATGTGGGAACGTGAAGAAGACTTGAAGGCAGAATTCCCTCATATTTTCTCCACGCTATCGAATCTCGAGGGCGAGATTCACTTTAAGGGGGGTAGGTTTGTAACACACTAAACTTTTTTTGCATCATGCATTGCATACATGTTCATGCATTAAACATTAGTAGAGTAAAGGAAAAATAATAAAAGATAAAACATACATATACATAATGTATAGCAAAATAAGAAAAGGAAATAATAATATAAAACATGTATTAGGGAACAAATATAATATATATATATATATAAATATATATACAAGAAAAAAATGTATGTGAAATCTAAAAAAAATCCAGAAACTTCCGGAAGTTTCTGGGGGAAGCTTTGCTTCACCCCGGAATGTTCCGGGCAAACAGTGCCCGGTGCAACCGAGCCAGGCCACGGGGCCGGGTGGGACCGAACCGGTCCGCTCGCCAGCGCGCCCCGCACCCAGGCTGAGCCAGTCGCGTTCCACGCGCACGCTGCGCTCCACTCTATGTCCGACTGGACCGAGCCGTCCGTGTCCAAGCGGCCACGCACGCGTTGGGGCCCAGCACCGAGTCGGTTGCGGGTGGAGTGCCGCAGCCGGTCTCTGGATCGATGCCTCGCCGCCTATAAATAGAACCATACACGCCGTATTTTTTCTCAGAAGTGATTCCGCCGCCACCAAAAACCTAGCACCGGAAAAGAAAAAGGTGAGACCAGAGGCGCCGCCAAAGAGAAAGAGAGAAGAAAAAAAGGAGGAAAAAGAAGAAAAAGAGGAGGGTGCCGTCGTCCGCCGGAGATCGTCGCACCGCCGTCGTCGTGCCGCTGGAGGACCGCTGCGCCATCCACTTCGTCTAAGCTACTCCTTCGTCCCGCGATCCTCGAAGCCGTCGTATCTACGGTAGGACACATTTTCCGATGTGAATTTTAGTGAACATATTAGATCTAATTATCGGAGTTTAATCATAGTTGCACCATCTATTTTTTTCAGCAACATTAACTCCCGCTAAAACCACGTAAACTCGTATGAACACGTATGAACTAGTTGCATCTAATTAATAAACAATCGTACTTAATTAATTATTGAACTTTGCATGCATTCGCATTGCATGTTGAGTAATATTTGTGCATCATGTTGATTTGTATGTATTTTCTTGTATGTGTGATTACGAGTAGAGGGACGTGCTCAAGAGTCCGTGTAGGAGGACTTCCAAAACCAAGACTTCAAAGCGCTTGAGCAACCCATCCGTCAGAGCAAGGCAAGTCTCCATGATCATATTGATCCTGTTTTTATAAAATATTTTATTTGCAAATTTGCATGCTCATGTCAACATGATGGGAAACCTATATGTAGGAGTTTACTAGAGTTGTATGCCACCCCTTGTCGCCGAGACATACATGAGGAGTCGGGTCTCGGTATTTTTCTGTTTGCACAGCATCTCTACATGGGTTATGGGTAACTTAAATAATCTGTTTGACAACTTTAGTTGTGAGAATTTGGGATGGTAATAAGATGATGATTAAATTACCAACATGGAACTTAGGAGATTTAAGCAAGCATGGTTTTGTGGAATGGGTTGGATGGTATGGTGGTTTTGCTTGCCTTAGATCTAAGGACCGGTTCATGCGAGAATATGCCAGGACAACAGTGCCGCCACAAGGCCAAGTATGGGTGCGGCGTAGCTGAATAATTAGTAGTGCTGGTAGTATTGTATGGACCATTGGATGGCATGGGGAATGGGAGTCTAGGAGGGCTACCCTGGGATCTGCATGGCACACGAGGGGCACCGTCGGTGGGAGAATCGAGATTCAAGCCTGCTAGTGAAACCTTAGTGGGCCCGTACATACTAGTAGTCTCTTTTGAAAGGCTATTTTGTGATCTCTTGGCCACACACCTATGAAGTGTGATAAGGCATAATAGAGGTTCTTAGTCACCGAAAGGTGATGAAATCATGAACATGTGTGTAAAGTGGTATAACCTCTGCAGAGTATTAAAAACTATCATGATAGTCGTGCTCCTGGATGACCTACATGATTCGAATTGGACTTGGGATTTTGGGATGGTTGGTATGGTTTGGTTTGTCACTTGAGAATAGCCGGTTTATGGAAGAATATGGAATCAGCATATGGTATTAAATTAATTGTTGGCTGGTATAAATGGATGGTAATTGAGAATGTTGGATTAATGATAGGATAATTACTTGGGTTATGAATGGAAACAAACTCACGTAAACATAATAGGATGCTTTTACATGTTTATGAAATGTACTTTTCTGCAATGAGCCATTTTATTCCAGTCGTTTGTTTAGCTACATGTCATCTATTCCCAGACTTGCTGAGTACGACAAGTACTCACCCTTGCAATCCCCCCCAACAGCTACCGGAGATAATTGGGAGTACCCTGAGGATCACGCGGAGTACTAGGTTGCGCACCGCCGTCAATTGTCTGTGGAATGGAGTCATGCTACTTAGTTTATTTTCCACTGCATTTATTAGAGTTTTGTCATTTGTGAACTATTGGATTATTGAAATTAAGTACTTATTTAATAGTTAAGACTTGGTTAAATTATGTATATCGTTTGTGATGCATCTGTATACGTGTGATGAACATCCAGGGCACACATATGCGTTACGCTTGGTTCATATTTGGAACCGGGTGCCACAGTTGGGCACGACGTTCTTGGGCCCACTTAAGGCAATTACCCAATAACTTGTCATGGAGGAAAAATAGATTCCAAGGCGGGTGCACCAGACTAGTTCGCATAGGGGACGGACAAGTCCGATATGGAACAGAACTATTAACGTAACAGTCTGGTGTAAGTCCGAACAAGTCCGATCGGTTCCAGAAAGCAGAACAGATAAGTCCGGTATCGGCCGGACAAGTCCGGAGGTTTGCTCAATTTTCAAAAACCAGACCAAAGTTGAGCAATTACCGGAAAACTCCGAATGTTTCCAGTGACAAATATCGGACTAGTCCATACTCGATAACGGACAAGTACGAACAACAACAGAAACATTTTCGGACCAATCCGCAGTAAAAACAGATAAGTTGTAACACCCTCATTTTCATGCATCATGCCTTGCATCCATCATTAAATATGTTCAACATTGAGCAACATAAAAAGGAACAATTTTAAAATGAATTAGAAACAAAACCGCACTTAAGAATTATGGGAAGTGTGGACTAGTCCGATTTTGGTGTGGACTTGTCCGATTTCTCTCTGACTTAAATCGGGCTTGTCCGTTTTGCTACGGACTAGTCTATTTTTCTCTCTGGACACTTTTGGAATTGTCCGGTCCAGTGAGGACTAGTACAAGGTTACAAATCCTTGGAAAATTTATTAAGTCCCTGCACTTGTCCGGACTTGTCCGGTATTCCTGTGGACTTGTCTGTTTTCCCCTCTGACTAAAGTCAGACTTGCCCGATTTTGGCCAGACTCGTCTGTTTTTTCCTCTGGATAAGTTTGGACATGTTCGATATCCAATCTGGACTTGTCAAATTTATCTCTACCTAATTTCGGACTAGCCCGGCCCTTTTCGGACTTGTCCGGTAAATCGCGACTCCTGTTGATCTTTGCTTTCAAGACTTATTTTTGGGTTTTATCTTCAGTGGGCCTAGGGACGTCGTGTGTAACTCTTTTAGAGCCCATGTGGGACCCTAAAACCGACCCCTACTCACCCCCGAACATGAAATCCATCCAACCCTAGCCTCCACCTCTATATAAACAACCCCACCCCTTGGCTTGATATCTATTTGCCACTTTTCAACCACACCCGAACCCTAGCTCGTGAATAGCTGCCAGCAAGGAGGGAGAAGGAGATCTAGAGCAAGAAGAGGAAGAGGAGGAAACGAAAGAGGACTAAGATCTCCATCAAGCTTTCGTTCTCCATCAACAAGTCACCATCAAGTTCTTCATCAACCCTAGATCGTCAAGATCCAAGTGTTTCCTACAAAACTCTCGATTCATTGGAGATTCTAAACAACTGGTATACCTTCTATTTCCTATTTGTCACATGAATTGAACCCCAATTCTCCAAATTCACGTTGATCTAGAAAACTCTAGTTCGCCAGTTCTGCAAAGCGCGGACTAGTTCGGTCCCTAGCAGACTAGTCTAATTTTCCCGGTTAAATTGTGTTGAATTAATTCTAAAATTGATTCGAATCAACTCCAAACCTGTGTAGACTTCTTAATGACCATTGTAATAAACATTATTAACAACTCATTAACTAGTTTTGATTTGCAATTGCATCAATCATGCATGTCATTCATATTGAATAATATTTGTGCACTCTTTGATTGTGATTCTTGTCTTGTATGTTTGTTGTGAGGATTAGACGGATTTGCGCTAGAGAGTGTTGCAGAGAATCTCTAGCACCAAGAGTTTTAAAGATTTGACCCGAACCAATCCCAAGAGCAAGGCAAGTGTCCTTGAACATATTGATCCCGTTTCTAAAATAAATGTTTTGTTTTCAAAACTGCATGCTTGTGTCAATTTTATGGGAATTCCTATGATAAGAAGTTTACTAGCTTTGCTTAACCACCCTTGTCACCTGGAATTCATGGAAGATAGTCGGGAAGGGCTTTTTACTTTTTTGCTCTTCTTAACTACTTGGGATGGGAAAACAAGACTATACTATTTAATTATGCATTAATGAGATGACGGTTAATACAAACTGGTTAATATGACACGGTAATGGGTGATCTAAGCAAGCCTGGTATGTGGATTGGGTTGGATGTTATGGTGGTTTGCTTGCTTTAGATCTAATGACCGGTTCATGCGAGAATAAGCCGGGACAACAGTGCCACCACGAGGCAAAGTATGGGTACGGCGTAGCTGAGTAATTAGGGTATTGGTAGTGTGGCATGGATCATTTGGGGCACAAGGGAAGGGGAGTCAGATTTGGTTTGGATATGGTTGGTGGGACTCCCTGGGATCCGAATAGCATAAGAGGGGCCCTAAGTTTAAGATGTGCTATGTTGGAGACATCGAAACCGGTGCAACCTCAGTGGGTCCATACATGCTAGTAGTCCCTTTGTAAAGGCTATTTTGTGACCTCTTGGCCATACACCTATGGTAGTGTTTTGGCATAATGGAGGTTTCATTTAGTCGCCAACAGGTGATGAAATCATAAACACGTGGGTAAAGTGGTACAAACTCTGCAGAGTATTAAAACTATCATGATAGCCGTGCTCCTGGTTAAGAGCACCTGGATGACCTACATGATTAGAGGGGTTCTGGTTATGGTTATGGTTGATAATATGGTTATGGCTGGTTATGAATTGAATCATGATTTATGGCAATGGACATGGTTAATGGTAATGGTGACGGATATGGAATATGGACTTGTACTATGTTAATAATTATGATTTATGATGGGTTTACTTCACATACATATAATATATTGCTTTTTCAAATGTTTTAATGTACTTTTCATCATTTAGCCTTTATTACATTTGACATTTGAATCAGCTACATGTCATACTTTCCACACTTGCTGAGTACGACATGTACTCACCCTTGCAATTCCCCCACCAACAGTTGCAGGTCAAATTTGGGAGTATAATGATGATAATGCAGAGTTCTAGGCCGTGTCTGCTGTCAGCTTTGCCTGTGGTGTTGGTTGGACCTGCGCTATACCCTATTTGCTTATGCTGCTTAGTTGCTTAGTTTGCTCAGTTTAGTTTATTTCCGCTGCATTAGTTCAAACTTGTCTATTATATTCATTAGAGCTTGTATTTGAGGATATTCTGAATTTGAAATAAAAGTGCTTAATTAATCTTGTTTTTGGTAATTTTCTGTATACTCCTTTTGTGCACTCGTGTATGTGTGTTGAACGTTCTGGGCACACATATGCCATCAATTGGTTCATTTTCGGAACCGGGTGTCACAAATTGGTATCAGAGCTACAGTTTGACCGTAGGACGCAACCTAGATAGAATGGACACTCTAGAGTACATAGGACCACCCAGGAATCAATGTGTTTTTGCTTGGTGTGTTGTTTGCTATGTATTGCTGCTTGTGTGCTTAGTAGAGAATTATGGGATGCTTTAGCATTGCCATGTCCTTGTAGGCTAGTGTAGTTAGTTGCTTAGTTTCATATCCCTTAATGCATATAGTTGGGAATTCGTCCTATCTCTCTTTTCTATCTCGTTCAACCTCTCCCAATGGAAAATGGATACAGTTAGAAGCTCGACCATTTCAGACGAAGCCATACGGAAGATGAGAAAAAAGATAGTATGTCCAAAAGTAAGTATTTCCATAAGGGGGGTAGAATTCCTCGCCGGCGTTAATGTTTTGGATTCACAAGGATTGGACAACAGGGGATGTTCCTGTCTCGGGAGTTGACCGACGAGGACGTCGGTGTTCTAGGGGGGGGGGGGGATTGTGACATCCTACTTGGAATTTATTGGCTACAGAAGCATGATGGAGCAATTCAGTGTGTCACGAAGACCCTGAAACTGACAATGATGAGGGAGTCAACTTTGAAATTAATGAGTCATAGTAAAGCATCGAAGGACATAACGCTACATATTCAGCTATGTGTTCAACAACCTAGAATTGTGTAACGTGTGCCAATGAGTGAAGGCGGAACATCAAAGGCCAGCTGGATTATTGCAGCCATTGAAGATTCTGGAATGGAAGTGGGAAGAAATCGGTATGGACTTTATAGTTGGATTGCCATGTACTCAGTCCGGGTATGACTCGATATGGGTTATTGTGGATCGGTTAACCAAGTCAGCTCATTTTATTCCTGTCAAGACCACCTATACCACCGCGAAGCTAGCAGAGTTGTATATGGAGCATATCGTGTGTCGACATGGAGTCCCGAAGAAAATAGTCTCGGATAGAGGTTCTCAATTTACCTCTAGGTTCTGGGAGAAACTACATGAAGCATTGGGAACAAGGTTGAATTTCAGCTCCGCATATCACCCTCAAACAGATGGACAAACTGGGAGAACCAACCAAATTTTGGAGGACATGTTAAGAGCTTGTGCTCTGAAGCATGGGAAAAGTTGGGACAAGAGCTTGCCATACGCGGAATTCTCATAAAACAATAGTTACCAACCAAGCTTGAAAATGTCACCCTATGAATCATTATATGGAAGGAAGTGTAGGACACCCTTGTTTTGGAGTGAGACAGGGGAGAATCAAGTATTTGGTCCAGATGTGTTACTAGAAGCTGAGCAAGTTCAGGTTATCCGCAAGAACTTGAGGGCTGCTCAATCAAGGCAAAAAGGCTATGCAGATAATAGGAGAATCAAACTAGCCTTTGAAGTGGGAGATTGTGTTTACCTCAAGGTGTCACCTATGCGAGGTCATAAGTGGTTTAACTTAAGAAGCAAGCTAGCACCTCGATACATTGGCCATTCAAGATTTTTGACAAAAGAGGGGAGGTAGCATATAAGATGGAGATGTCAGCTCACTTATCGGATATCCATGATGTGTTCCATGTTTCGCAGCTCAAGAAGTGCTTGAGGGTACCGGAAGAACAAGTGCCAATGGAAGAATTTGAATTAGAGGCATATTTGACTTATGCCGAGCAACCGGTCAAAATCTTGGAGATAAAGGAAAGATTCACAAGAAACAAGGTCATCAAATGGTGTATAGTTCAATGGAAGCATCATACAGAATCAGAGGCCACTTGGGAACTGGAAGATGTTCTAAAGAAGGAATTTCTCTATCTCTTCTCTTCCGCATTGAATCTCGAGGGCAAGATTCATTTTAACGGGGTAGGTTTGTAACACCCTCATTTTCATGTATCATGCCATGCATCCATCATATGTTTAACATTGAGCAACATAAAAAGGAACAAGTTTAAAATGAATCAAAAACAAAAATGCACTTAAGAATTCTGAGAAGTGCGGACTAGTCCGATTTTGGTGCGAACTAGTCCGATTTCTCTTTGACTTAAATCGGGCTTGTCCGTTTTGCTGCGGACTAGTCTGCTTTTCTCTATAGACACTTTTGAACTTGTCCGGTCTAGTGCGGACTAGTCCGGTGTTCCAAATTTCGCTAAGTCTCTGGACTTTTCCGGACTTGTCTGGTATTCCAGCAGACTTGTCCATTTTCCCCTCTGGCTAAAGTCGAACTTGTCCAATTTTAGCCAGACTCGTCTGTTTTTCCCTCTGGATAAGTTCGGACTTGTCCGATGTCCAGTCCGTACTTGTCCGATTTATCTTTTTCTAACTTCAGACTAGTCTGTCCCTTTTCGGACTTGTCCGGTAAATCGCGACTCTGAGTTGACCTTTTGTTTCACGACTTATTTTTGGGTTTACCATAAGTGGGCCTAGGGACGTTGTGCCAAAATCTTTTCAGAGCCCATGTGGTACCCTAAAACTGACCCCTACTCACCCCCAAACTCGAAATGCATCCAACCCTTGCTTCCACCTCTATATAAATACCCCACCCCTTGTCTTGACATCTATTTGCCACTTTTCAACCACAGCCAAACCCTAGCTCGTGAGTAGCCTCCACCTAGGAGGGAGAAGGAGATCTAGATCAAGAAGAAGAAGAAGAGTAGGAAACGAAAGAGGACCAAGATCTCCATCAAGCTTTCTTCTGCATCAACAAGTCACCATCATGTTCTTCATCAACCCTAGATCGTCAAGATCCAAGTGTTGCCTCCAAAACACTTGATTCATTGTAGATTCTAAACACCTAGTATACCTTATGTTTCCTATTTCTCACGTGAATTCAACCTCAATTCTTCAAATTCATGTTGATTTAGAAAACCCTTGTTCGCCAGTTCTGCGAAGTGAGGACTAGTCCGGTCCCTAGCGGACTAGTCCGATTTTCCTGGTTAAATTGTGTTGAATTAATTCTAAAATTGATTCGAATCAACTCCGAACCTGTGTAGACTTCTTAATGACCATTGTAATTGATTAATAAACATTATTAACAACTCATTAACTAGTTTTGATTTGCAATTGCATTAATCATGCATGTCATGTCATATTGAGTAATATTTGTGCACTCTTTGATTGTGATTCTTGTCTTGTATGTCTGTTGTGCGGATTAGACGGATTTGCGCTAGAGAGTGCTGCGGAGGATCACCAACACCAAGAGTTTGAAGGCTTTAACCCGAACTAATCCTAAGAGCAAGGCAAGTGTCCCTGAACATATTGATCCTGTTTCTAAGATAAATCTTTTGTTTTCAAAATTGCATGCTTGTGTCAATTTGATGGGAATTTCTATGATAGGAAGTTTACTAGCTTTCCTTAACCACCCTTGTCACCTGGAATTCATGGTAGAGAGTCGGGAAGGGCTTTTTACCTTTTTGCTTTGCTTAACTACTTGGGATGGGAAAACAACACTATACTATTTAATTATGCATTAATGAGATTAGGGTTAATACAAACTGGTTAATATGACATGGTAATGGGTGATCTAAGCAAGCCTGATACATGGATTGTGTTGGATGTTATGGTAGTTTGCTTGCTTTAGATCTAAGGACCGGTTCATGCGAGAATAAGTCGGGACAACAGTGCCACCATGAGGCGAAGTATCGGTGCGACGTAGCTGATTAATTAGGGTATTGCTAGTTTGGCATGGATCATTTGGTGCACCGAGGAAGGGGAGTCGGATTGGGTTTGGATATGGTTGGCAGGACTCCTTGGGATCCGAATGGCATAAGAGGGCGCCCTTGGTTGAAGACGTGCTTAGTTGGAGTCATCGCCACTAGTGAATCTTCAGTGGGTTCGTACATGCTAGTAGTCCCTTCGTAAAGGCTATTTTGTGATCTCTTGGCCATACACCTATGGTAGTGTTTTGGCATAATGGAGGTTTCCTTTAGTCGCCGACGGGTGATGAAATCATAAAAATGTGGGTAAAGTGGTACAAACTTTGCAGAGTATTTAAACTATCATGATAGTCATGCTCCTGGTTAAGAGCACCTGAATGACCTACATGATTAGAGGGGTTTTAGTTATGGTTATGGTTTGGTACTGGTTATGGTTGATAATATGGTTATGGCTGGTTATGAATTGAATCATGATTTATGGCAATGGACATGGTTAATGGTAATGGTGAAATCTGGTATAATTGTGATGGATATGGAATATGGACTTGTACTATGTTAATAATTATGGTTTATGATGGGTTTACTTACATAGATATAATATATTGCTTTTTCAAATGTTTTAATGTACCTTTCAGCACTTAGCCTATATTACATTCGTCATTTGAATCAGCTACATGTCATACTTTCTACACTTGCTGAGTACGACATGTACTCACCCATGCAATTCCCCCACCAACTGTTGCGGGTCAGATTTGGGAGTATAACGATGATAATGCGGAAATCTAGGCTGTGTCTACCATCAGCTTTGCTTGTGATATTGGTTGGAGCTGCGCTATACCCTATTTTCTTTTGCTGCTTAGTTGCTTAGTTTGCCCAGTTTAGTTTATTTCCGCTGCATTAGTTCAAACTTGTCATTTATATTCATTAGAGCTTGTATTTGTGGATATTCTGAATTTGAAATAAAAGTGCTTTATTAAACTTGTTCTGTGGTAATTTTCTGTGTACTCTTTTTGTGAATTCACTCGTGTATGTGTGTTGAACGTCCCGGGCACACATATGCAATCACTTGGTTCATTTTCGGAACTGGGTGTCACATAAGTCCGGTAACAACAGAGGGAAAATCGGACTAGTCCGGGGTCTAGTCCGGACAAGTCCGCACCAACATAGGCTTTTAGCTACTATTTTTGTTCCAATTCATTTTAAAATTGTTTGTTTTTGTGTTGCTTAAGGTTAGACATGCATAATAAGGTATGCAATGCATGATGGATGAAAATGAGAGTGTTACAAGTTCAGCCGAACTAGTACGAGTTCCTTAATTTGTCCACTCACATGTGTTGGCCTCGGGTGGTTTCCTTGGCGTGGGAGTAAGTGATTTCCTGGCAGAGCAGCGCGTGAAACTGCCTTAGGACTAGTATAAATAGGACCCCTAACTTCTACACAGACTAGCTGAGCATCAGTCTCTTGTATACACACTTCTCCTAGTCCTTGGTGGAGTTTATGCTATAGAGAGGACCCTCTAGTTCCCAAGTCCATTTTGGGAAAGGTATGGCTCATGTATCTTTTCTTGTATTTGTGACTTTATGCTTTATTATAATAATAGTCTTTTATTATTCGTATGCTTGGGTGAAACGTTTCTTGTTCGATTGTGGTACCCACATGTGGTAGGTTTAGTTTTTATTATGATAGTATAGTGATTATGTTATTATCTTATCATAAATATCATAAGTCTCCACTATAGTATAATTAGGTATGATATGACTATGTTAGTATGAATAACATAATCTTGGCCCCCACATTAGTTCAATGATGTTTAGGTTAGTAATTGCTTTAGAGTGGTAATTGTATCGAACCTCTAGGGTATTTACTTAGCATGCAAGTGTGCTGCTTGGATAGTTAAGTAGCATTGAATGTCTCGTGGTCCGAGGGATTGAAGGGGTAGGTGGCAGGCGGAGACAACTATGTCCGTCCTCTGTACTCCCCGCGTGTGGCAATGCCACAGGTATTGCCAGAGGTAAGCCCTTGCCCATGTGTTGGACTACTAAATCCTAATATTCACCACTAACATATCCACATGTATGTTATTAGGCTATGCATATGTATAATAGGAGCACATTAGGAACAACTATTTCTTAGCTCAACTCTTGCTATACTACTTATCTTTAGGAGTAGATTGCTTAGGTGCAACACAGTACCTTTATTATCAACTTACTTCTGTCATGATAATTACTTAGTATTCTATACCTTGATCATAAGAATAGTGATCCATTTGTGTCACCGTCTTCCTTTGGGATAAATACGACACTCTTGAGAATACTAGTGGGTGAAATGCTACAATAGTATTATGTGCATATGCGGATAACATGATTTATCATAAGAAATACCAATGCGGACCCTTATAAGGAATTGTATCTATTTTCACAAATTTGTGAAACGGATAACAAATTGAATCAAGAGAATCAGCATGTAAACCAAAAAAGGAAATGTTGTGAGGAAATGGTAATTTTACCGATCCCAAGTACTCCCCTTGCCTCTTATGACTAAAAGAGATATTTATTCTTGGATCATCGTTTGCTTCATACTCTATGAAAATCTTCTTCTCTCCGGTCATGTGGTTGGTGCATCCACTATCAAGACTCCATTTGGAGCCAATAAAGAAATAATCCTAAAAAATAAATATAGGCTTTTTTAGGTACCCAAACTTGTTGGGTCCTCTTAAATTAGTCATAAGAGATTTTGGCACCCACACAAAAGATTTTGGTTTCTTGTGGTGTGGCCCAACATATTTAGCAATAACTCTTCCAATTTTATTTCTCATAAGACATAAGAAACATCAAACTCATGACATGGTATAGTAGGTGTAAAACGAGCATTAGCATCAACATTAGTATGAGTAGAGTTATCAATGTTCTTAATCTTATAGGAGCCTTCCTTGGTAAAAGCAAGACACTGCTTGTTGTTCTTGATGACTCTAGCATTTTGCTTGTCATCGCTAGACTAGCCAAGGTCATATTGATTAAAGGAGATCTTGAGTTCAACATTATTTTAAGGTTCTGCTTACCAATGACTTCATTCTTGTTCGAGGCTTTGCCTTGAGCTACCTTAAGTTGTTTCTTCAATTTCACTATCAATTTTGTTTAATCACAAGTTTTGGTGGCGGAACTCTTATTTGATTTGGATGAACCCTTGGAGGAGGAAGATACACTTGACTTGAGTGTGTCAAATCGCACTTCAAGGTTTTTGTGAGCTTTTGACGAACTTAAAAATTCATCTTGAAGAGCAACAATTGAAATCTTGAGACTTGTACAAGTCTCCTTGCATGAAGCAAGTTCAAAGTCAAGTCTCTTGCCCATGTCATTCTTAAGTTCAAGGTTTCTCTCTTTTTAAGGATCAACACTTCTTCTTGTGAATTGAGAAACTCCTCCTTATCAAATACATGTTCCACTAAATTTCCCATTTATTCAATAGCCTTCTTGTTTATTCCTCTAATCATAAACTCATTTCACTATTGCTGTCGAACTTATCATCACTAGGAATTGACATAAGGAATGGTTTAGATTTCACCTAACACTTGATCTCCTTAGCTATAAGGCACATGTGCTTCACGCTTCTCCAAATACTTGTGAGACCTATGTGTGCTGAATACATTGGCCATGACATTAAAAGTTTTGAATACTGCAAAACACCCTTTTAACATGGTCTGACTCTAGGTCAGAGCTCCTGCAAGGTGTGATGATAGGTCCGGCTTGTTTTGGGTAGCTCTGGCAAGATCCGACAAGTTTTGGCTAGGTCCGACTTACTTTGTCTTGGTTCGACATGTTTTGGCCAGGTCTGAAACGCTATGGCTAGGTTCGACTAGCTTTCATAAGCTCTGGCGCTAGGTTCGACTAGCTTTGGTTAGCTCTAACGCTAGGTCCGACTAGCTTTGATTAGCTTCGGCGCTAGGTCCGACTAACTTTGGTAAGCTCCAGTGCTAGGTCTGACTAGCTTTGGTTAGCTGCGGCGCTAGGTCCTACTGGCCTTGGTAAGCTCCAGCTCAAGGTCCGATTAGCTTTGGCAAGGTCTGGTGCTAAATTGCAATGATTCTGCTTTTACCTTGAAATTTGAATCTTGCTTTTCACTTATGGAAAGTTTGCATAGTATTCTTTTACTAAGTTTTTGATGCATTTTGGCTGTTATCATTTTTTTGTATGGTTTGCAACATGCTTATGTTAGGTGCTCATGTAAGGTGTTGTGGTTTCAGAACTAACGTGAGTCAAGTAGAGGACTTGTGCATGGAAGTATCGGTTGTTTACTCATGTGTAGGTGTTGCTTGAGTTCAAGACATGGCTGGTGACAGGATCCATTGAACTAGTCTTATGGAGAAGAGGTTCAACAACCAAGTTCGAGAGGAATTGTGATTGAGTTGATTGGGAGGTTGCACAGCATGTTTGAATCAAGAACAATGCATATGAAGGTATCATGGACGTTGTTGGAAGATGTTTGCTCGTGTGCAAGTAGTGCATAGACATGGAAACATGGTTCAAGGCATGATGAAGAGAAGTAGATGTAAAGAATTGGTTGGAAAGGTCCAACCGACTAGGTTATGGACTCAGGTTGCGGCTGAGTCGGGTTTGACTCAAATATAGAAAGATTTGAGTTGGTTATGATAGGATTTCGTTCATTTGAGTTGTTTTTAGGAATGTGGGATATGTTCCTAAGGTGTTTGGAAGTCTTAAGATTGTTTCTATCTGCGTATAGAAGAGTCTTAAGCAGTTATGGAATGTTTTGGTGAAAACAGAGTAGGATACGAGTCCTAGTTTTGTTTGGGTTGCCATCATGGCTGGTTATATAAGCAAGAGAGGCCAGAGCTCAGGGAACACGGACTTTGGGCTGTTCCTCTTGTGTTCTATTGAATAAATATCGTATTTTAAAGGAATCTTTGTGCCTTGTTCGTCTGAATTGTTTTAGACAAGTTTTCTCGTCGAGTTTCTGCAAACCACTACCTTACTTCGGTGGTTTTATCATAACTCGAGTGTTAAAGATCCAATTGACATGATTTATTTTGGGCTGTCTCCACAACTTAATTATCTATCATTTGTAAAAATTTCAAAGTCATTGGATTTGTGGTTTCTGATCTACACGAGTTTCTTTGCAGTATTGAAGATCTGTTTTTTTCTCAGGTAGAACAGATTGACCTTTGTTTGATCTTTCGATCGTAACTTGAGTTTTTCTTGACGTATTTTCGTTATCCTTGTTGTGATGTCTTTGTGACTTGATTATCCAAAATCTATACTTGTTTGTCACAATTGATCACATTTATATTAGTCACACACCTAATTTCTTTAACAGATAAATTTTCTGCCGAGGGGTTTCGTTGCTTCCACTGAAAAAGTTAAAATCTTCCATTCACCCCCCTCTGGTAGCTTTTCACGTTCTCTTCGATCTTACAATAGGTATCAGATCCACAGTGCAATAATCTTTGTGATTTGCACGTATTTTGTATAATCATCATGGAGAAATACTCTGCCAAACATTGTGTGCTTAGTGGTATTGATTTTCAGGTTTGGAAGGCACACATGGAGGCTTCCATCCAGGCGCAAGGCTTTGCAATACGGGAAAAGGTGTACAAGCCTTACAAAGTGTTGTCAAACAATCATGTTACGGCTACAAATATAAGAGATGTTGACAACAACAACAAGGCTCGGAAATTGATCATACAAGGATTAACTCAAAGCGATTTTGATCTTGTTGCTCACCTCTGATTTGCATACGATGTATGGAAAAGCTTTATGTGATTACCACAAAGGATCCAACGTGATCAAGGAGGTAAGGCAAGACATGTTCAAAAAGGAGTACATGCGCTTTGAGATGCAACAAGGTGAGTCCATCGACGACCTCTTTGCTCGCTTTAATGAAATTCTCAGCAACTTGCATAGCGTCAATGTTAATTTTTCAGATGCTGAGAACGCTATGAAATTACTAAGTGCATTAGACACGTCAATTTGGGAGGTGAAAAGTCACATCTATTCGTGAATCTACTGCCATGTGTACACTTACTTTAGATGTTCTATATTCTAAATTTAAAACTCATGAAATTGACATAATCTCATGTAAGAACCCCAGCAAGTCTCTTGCATTTGTTTCTCAACATGAAATGCCTAGCTCCGGCAAATCTTCATCTCGTGGAACACTTGCTTTGTTGTCCTCTCTAAACCTTGAATAGATTGAAGAGTTTCTAGAGGAAGAACTTGCACTCATCTCTACTTGGTTCTCAAAAGCATTGCAAAATGTGAGAACTAGAAGGAGAGGGAGTGTCGGACCTCAACGATGCTTTGAATGTGGTAAGACAGGACATTTTCGCATGGATTGCCCTAAGCTTTTAGGTACTACTTCCTATGATGAAAAGCAAACAAGGACAAGGCACTCCTCTACAAACAACAAGAAAAATAAGGGTTTTACAGGATGACAATTGGTAAATAGTTTTATTCCGCACTTGAAGAACTTGGCTCGAGCGATATGGACATCGAAAGTGACGAAGATGAAGATGATTTGGCCAACTTGTGTTTCATGGCGGGCAAGTCAAGATCAAGTATGGAGGACGTAAAACACAACAGCAACAATGAAGAGGTATGTCCTACTTGCGAAGAAATGTGTGATGCTATTTCTCGTGCCACTGTTATAGTTAATAAAAAGGACAAAAAGCTTAGGGACAATGCTATTAAAATTGAGTCACTAGAATCTGAAATTAATCGTTTGAAATCTTTGATTCCTAGTTAAGAGTCTTGTTCCTCTTGTGATTTAATATATGAAGAATTGTCCTCTCTAAGAAGTGCACATGCCTCCACACTTGATAAACTTGTGTTAGAAATTGCAAAGAATAGAGAGCTTGCTGCACTTAATAATAAAAACATGAAAGATGCTAGTTGTTGTACAATTGATTTGCATTGTTCTACTGGTGATGATCTTGATAATAAACTACATGATGCTATGGATGGAATTTCTGTTTTGAACAATGCTTTACATGCTCATAAAGTTAAAAATTTTTCTAATTACAAATTAAAAAGAAAAAACTTCAGGTGAAAATTTCCTTGATCTTTCCAATAAAGCTGATGACATGCATAGGACATTAGACAGGTTTTATAATGCAAATAAGAAGTTAAACTTGATGCTGAACTCTTCCAAATCTTGCAATGATAAATATGGTTTAGGTTTTGATTCTCATGCTCATGCTAAGGCACATCCACCTAAAATTGTAATGTCATTAGGAAGTGGTTTGATTCAAATAGTTCCTAAACAAAAAGAAGTGGTTTTCAAATCTGCAGCGGTGTTGTCTCATTCAGCTTCTAATAATTATGTTGCTTGCTCATCTAGATATGAACACAAAGTTAAATTTCATTGTACCCACTGTGGTAGAGTTGGTCATGTCATAGATTTTTGTAATAGACTAGCTAAAAAACATAAAAAGGAAAGAATGCAAGATAGATCTCATAACTCTCATGCAGCATATGTTGCACATGCTAAACAAAATATCAAGAACATGCAACCTGCTGTTATGAGTCAAAAACATGCAAAGTTTGCTCCCAATCCTAATGTTTTTCGTGCTACACATGTAACACCTCATAAGTGAGTAGTTGGGTACAAAAATCATCAAACTTTGGCTCATAAACCCGTTGTTTTTCTCAGCTCTCGCGTGTTTTTCCTGCTGTACATCGTGTGATTAAGTAATGGATTCCTAAATGCCTTTTGACTAAACCCAGTATTGAGTCATTGACGTACTGTGCTTCTATGTAGGTTGCACACTTGAGCAAGGAGAACATTTGGATTGTGGATTCAGGTTGCTCACGTCACATGACTGGTAACAAAGATTGGTTCTCCTCCATCTCTTTTGTGTCACGTGTAGAGAATGTTACTTTTGCCAATAATTCTTCAACTCCTATAATTGCTAAGGGTTCAGAAGTAAATAATCACTTTGACGGATGTGGTACTTGTTAAAAATTTGAAATATAACTTGCTTTATTTTTCACAATTGCTAGATGAAAATGTGGAAATTATTTTCACTAAAAATTGCTGCAAGGTTGTAGATTCAAACAGTGAGCTTATTTTTAACATGTCTTGGTTTGGAAGAGTTTAAGCTGATTTTGTTATGTCATCCTCTAAGCATAGGTGTCTAGTTGCTAATGATTAAAAGGACATATATTTTTGGCATCATAACTTGGTCACATAATCTTTGATCATCTAACGCACTTAGTGCTATTGATCGCATACGTGGGCTGCCTAAGCTTAAGGGAGATAAAAAAAACTGTGTGCTCTTCTCGTAGACATGCTAAGATGTTTACAGGTTCACGTGCTCCTCTCACAATGACAATGACAACTGAACCGGGTCCACTTTTGCACCTTGATACCGTAGGACCTTCACATGTTCAATCCTTCGGAGCTAAATGATGGTGACCCGGTCGATCAAAAAGAATATTGAAGCATGATTGGATCACTTTTGTACCTCACGGCATTAAGACCGGACATACAATTCAGCATATGTCTTTGTGCACGATTTCAAGCTTCCCCACGTGCTTCACATCGTCAAGCCGTCAAAAGGATTCTCAGGTACTTACATGGAACTCAAGAATTTGGTATTTTGCTTCCTTCTTCCTCAACCATTACTTTGAAAGCTTTTATGGATGCTTATTTTGGGGGTGTAGAATTTATAGGAAAAGTAATTCCTGTGCTTGTCATTTTCTTGATATTTCACTTGTTGCTTGGTCCTCTAGAAAACAAAGTTTAGTTGCACAATCCACCGCTGAATCTTAATATGTAGCTACTGCTAGTGCTTGCTCACAAATTTTTTGGATTGTTTAATTACTTAAAGACTATGTGGTTGATCTAGATATTGTTGCACTTTTTTGTGATAATACTAGTGCCATTTGCGATGCTAAAAACCCCATGCAACATTCGAGAACAGAGCACATTGACATTACGTATCACATCTCCATGATAATGTTGAAAAAGGAAACATTGTGCTTCACCATGTAGATATCGAACAACAACGGGCTGATATTTTTACAAAACTTTTGGATTTCACTTGTGCTTGTTACATTTATAGTAAAATAGGGGTTATGCATCCTCGTGGCTTAAATTGATGGGGGCTTTCAAATTTGGGATTTGAAATGAAAAGTAGTATGAGCATACTATTTCATACATATATGACTTTGTGATTCCTTTTACATGCTGAAAATTCTTACTACATTACTCATGTTATACATTTTGTAGTTTTTGCCATGACTAGTAATTGGAATAATTACTTACACTAAATCAGGTCATGATTGAACTTTCTTGCTGTTTAGAGCTTGTTGCATGCTTACAAGTGCTTTTACTAATGAATAATTAATCATGTAAGCAACTCAAATGTTGAGTTTTTATGTTCAAATGGAAAATTGAGAAAAGATCAAGAGAATATGCATGCATCACACTTCTTCTTTTGAGATGGTTTATCATTGCACTTAGATATGAACATGGAAGAAGGTGTGTATGACTAAAACCATGTCCTTAAGCTTCTGATTGTCAAATGACATAGGCTTGGCTTGGTTGGTTAGAATAAGGTAGATGCGGCATATAATCCCTTGCAAATGTCATATGATCTGAATTTGTGATTTAAAAAATAATAAAATGCAGCAACAAGTGTCATGCTTTTAGGTCTTGAAATAGTAAAGTTTGTGAGATCATGACTTGCTTAAATTGAAAGTTCACTTGATCTCTAGCATGGCTTACACTACTTTATGTATCACATTGATGTGATAGTGTAAGTAACTTGATAGTATGACTTTGGATGAGCTTTGTTTTATATGTATATGTCATATTATGTTCAAAACAAAATAAAATTTCTCTTTTGTATCTTGCTCAATACATTAACAAAGGGGGAGAAATTGATCACACATTTCACACCTTCACAAGTGTTTTGGCACGATTCTTCTCAAGAGAAAAAGGGGGAGAAAGAAGTATAGGGGGAGAAATATTTGTTTTGAAATTTCTTTTTCATTTGATTGTTTTCAGATATTTTCAACTGAATAAGCTAATGTTCAGATTTTAAGTGGTGTTGCCAATGCATTCATCAAGAGGGAGATTGTGAGACCTATGTGTGCTGAATACATTGGCTATGATGATAAATGTTTTGAATACTGCAAAACACCATTTTAACAAGGTAAGACTCTAGGTCAAAGCTCCTGCAAGGTCCGATGATAGGTCTGGCTTGTTTTGGATAGCTAGAGCAAGATCTGACGTGTTTTGGCTAGGTCGGACTTACTTTGTCTAGGTCTGACATGTTTTGGCTAAGTTTGACTTGCTATGGCTAGGTCTGACTAGCTTTGATAAGCTTCGGAGCTAGGTCCAACTAACTTTGGTTAGCTCCGACGCTAGGTCCGACTAGATTTGGTTAGCTCTGGCGCTAGGTCCGACTAGCTTTGGTTAGTACTGGCGCTAGGTACTGCTAGCCTTGGTAAGCTCCAGCTCATAGTCCAGTTAGCTTTGGCAAGGTCCGGTGCTAGATTGCAATGGTTCTGCTTTTACCTTGAAATGTTTCAAACTTGCTTTTCACTTATGGAAAGTTTTCTTAGTATTCTTTTACTAAGTTTTCGTGTTTTGGCTATTATCATTTTTTTGCTATGGTTTGCAACATGCTTATGTGAGGTGCTCACATAAGGTGTCATGGTTTCGGAACTAACGTGAGTCAAGTTGAGGACTTGCGCTCGGAAGTATCAATTGTTTATTCATGTGCAGGTGTTGCTTGAGTTCAAGACATGGCTTGTGACGGGATCCATTGAACTAGTCTTAGGGAGAAGATGAGGTTCAACAACCAAATTCAGGAGGAATTGTGGTTGAGTTGATCGGGAGGTTGCGCAGCATGTTTGAATCAAGAACAATGCATATGAAGGTATCATGGACAGGGTTGGAAGATGTTTGCACGTGTGAAAGGAGTGCATGGACGTGGCAACATGGTTCCAAGGCGTGATAAAGATAAGTGGACGTAAAGAATTGGCCGGAAAGGTCCAACCGACTAGGTTATGGACTCAGGCTGCAGCTGAGTCAGGTTTGACTCAAATATGGAAAGATTTGAGTTGGTTGTGATAGGATTTCGTGTGGGTCACGAAGTTTAGTTGTTTTTAGGAATGTTTGATATGTTCCTAAGGTGTTTGAAAGTCTTAAGGTTGCTTCTATCTGCGTATAGAAGAGTCTTGAGCAGTTATGAAAAGTTTCGGTGGAAACTATGTAGGATATGAGTCCTAGTTTGGTTTGGATTGGCCTCATGGCTGGTTATATAAGCAAGAGAGGTCAACGCCTATGGAGCACGGACTTTGGGCTGTTCCTCTTGTGTTCTATTAAATAAATATCATAGTTTAAAGGAACTTTTGTGCCTTGTTCGTCTGACTTGTTTCATACAAGTTTTCTCGTCGAGTTTCTGCACAGCACTACCTTGCTTTGGTGGTTTTTTTTATAACTCGCAGTTTAAAGATCCAATTGACGTGATTCTTTTTGAGTTTTCTTCACAACTTGATTATCTATCATCTGTGAAAATTTCACGGCCATTGGATTTGTGGTTTCTAATCCACATTAGTTTCTTTGCAGTGTTGCAGATCTGGTTTTTTTTCTCAGGTAGAACAGATTGACCTTTGTTTGATCTTTCGATCGTAACTTTAGTTTTTCTCGACGGATTTTCTTGATTCTTGTTGTGATGTCTTCGTGACTCGGTTCTCCATGATGTTTACTGGTTTTGTCAGAATTGATCACGTTTAGATTAGTCGCACATATGGTTTCTTTAACACATCAGTTTTCTACCGAGGGGTTTTCGTTGCTTCCGCTGAAAAAGCTGAAATCTACCATTCACCGCCCCTCTGGTAGCTTCTCATGTGCTCTTCGATCCTATAATAGTCTTGTTAGGAAAGATTAATTTATTGATTGAAGTCTTGTTGATGGTAAGGTTGGCCACCCCTTCACCCCCCGAGGCGGAGCTCTCGTCAGTGAAATCCTATTCTTTTCCCATTTGAGCAGCCTCGAAGACCTTCTTCTTCTTGAACTCCTTCTTGCCATTGGCTTTGCCCTCCTTATTATTATTTCCTTCATCTTCATCTATTTCTCATGTGGCCAATTTACAACAGAATGCTCATACTTGCCCCAATTATAGCAAGTTCTATTTGTTCATGACTTAGTCTTCTTTTTGCCCTAGTCCTCATTGTTGTTGGTTCTTTTCTTTCTCATCATTCTCTTGAACCTTCTCATGAATAGGGTTATCTCTTTGTTATCCATATTGAAGCTCTCATCATCACTATCCTCACTCTCATTGGCCTCTTGTACTTCTTTTTCTTTGATCTTCTTTGTTGCCTTGTGTGCAATGTTCGTGCTTCTTTGATGATGATCCCTTGGAAAGATTCTTGACTTGTTGTGCTTTTTTTCCATTATCGTATGATGGAAAATCTTCGCAAGCACTTCATCGAGCACCATGGTGTGTATGTTAGGTGTCCCACAAATCAAGATGCAAAGTTTGAGAAGTTTCATACTATGAAGGCCCTAACCATCTTCTTAACCACTTCATTGTCGATATGTTTCTTGCAACCATAAGCTTGACCCATGTTGATGAGGGTCTTGAGCCAGTTGTACATCTCTTAAGTGGTTTCATTGCCCTACGTGGAAAATTCAAAAAAATTTCCCTCGATCATCTCAATCTTGGCACCATGAACATATTTGGTTCCCTCATGTGCCATCTTCAGGTTATACCCAATATCATTTGAAATATCCAATCCATCAACCTTTTCAAACTCCTCCTGGCTACAGGATGAGAGTAGTACGGTTGCTGCTTGAGCATTGCAGTGAATTTGTTGCTCTTGATTCGAGGTGAGTTATTCATCATGCTTTGGGATATCTAACATGTGCAAATAATGCTCCAAAGATAGGAGTTAAGTGATATAAGATGCAATTTTATATTCTTCCTTCATTGAGTGTAGTTATTATCGTCAAAGTGAGGAGGCTTGCCCACATGAACAGAAAGGAAGTTAGTATGGGTATTTAAGTGCTCATAGTTGGATAAAGGAAGTAGTTGATTGGACTCTCTCCCATCTTCTTTTTTCTACTCTCTCTTCTTCTTTATCAACTTAATGAAGTGAGTTATCTCCTCAGCTTCTCCACTTGAGACCTCCACGGATTTTTTCGGCTTGTTCTTCTTCTTCTTTCCGGACTTCGAGGTCTTCGAGCTGACAACATTGCTACTTTTTTATAACTCTGATGCCAATCCTTAAAATCAACACCTTCAAACACATACGATTATGCAAAATTTTTCTCCATGTCGATTAGCAAAAATACATGCAAAACAAAGAGATTAAAGCACCGTGGCTCTGATACCAATTATAGGATTGAAGAGCACATGAAAAGCTACTAGAGAGGAGTGAATTGTAGATTAAAACTTTTTATGCAGAAGCAAAAAAAAACCTCGATAGAAAATTGATCTATTAAAGAAATCATGTGTACAAGTTTTTTAACCATGTCCAGACATGACCAAACTAGTATAAATTGTAGAGAATCTGTACGAAGCTAATGCATGAAGAATCATGTGAAAACAATGACTAGAACTTAAGTATGATCAAAAGACTGAGCAAAGGTCAATCTGTTCTACCCGAGTTAAAAACAGATCTGCTATGCTACAAAGAAACTCGTGTAGATCAAAAACCACCAAACCAATGACCATGAAATTTCCATTGATGATAGACAATTGAGTTGTGAAGACAATAAAAAATAATCACGGCAATTAGATTAGTAAAACGCGAGTTATGATCAAAATATCAAAGAAAACATCGGGCAAAGCATATACTTGACGAAAACAAGTCGGGCAAACAAGGTACAAAAGGTCCTCTAAAACTGTGGATTTCATTCAATGAAACACAAGAGGAACAGCCACAAGTCATCTACACAGAAGCTCTAGCCTCCCTTTCATATATAACAAGCCCTAAGGCAACTCCAATCCAACTAGGACTTCTTACTCCTACCTAGATTAAACCAAAACTTACCATAATTGATCAAGACTCTTCAATACTCAGATATAAGCAATCTTAAGACTTCCAAACATGTTAGGAACATCCCAATTTTTTTTAAAACAACTCAACTTCGTGACAAACATGAAATTTAACCAAAACAAACTTGAAACTTTCCATAGACGAACACAAAACCGCCTCAGTCGCAGCTTGAGGCATACTCCAGCCGGTTGGACCTTTTTGATCTATCTTCACGTCCATAACTCTTTTCCATGCTTTGGAATGATCTTTTCCCAACCATACACACTTTGCACACGTGCAAACACTTTCCAAAACGTTCACGATACCTTCATATGCATTGTTCTTGACCCAAACATGTTGCGTGACCTTCTGATCAACTCAACCACAATTCCTTCTGAACTTGGTTGTTTAACCTCATCTTCTCCCTAAGAGTAGTTCAATGGATCACCATAACCAGCCATGTCTTGACCTCAAGCAACACCTTTACATGAACAAAAAACCAATTTTTCCGAGCACAAGTTCTCTACTTGACTCACATTAGTCAGAAAACCACAATACCTTAGGTGAGCACCTCACATAAGCATGTTGCAAACATAGCAAATAATATCAACCATAGCCAACGAAAACATGTCAAAACATAGTAGATGAATACTAAGCAAACTTTCTATAAGTCAGAAAACAAGTTTTAAACATTGCAGTAAAAAACAGAACAACCGAACATAAACGAAAAGATCAGACAGTCTGAATTGCGCAGAACAGTAAATGTTACTCCTAAAATGTATTGAGAAAGTTTTGAGAGTCCGAACTGATTGATAATAACTGTTACTTCTTATACACAGTGAAAAGTTCGAACATTGCAAAGTGTGTCGTGCAGTATTAAATGAAGGTAACTGTTACTTCTGAAAGCACATTTGAGAAGATCGGACACTTTGAACTGAGTTTCTCAATAATTTTCAAAACTTTGCATGCAAACCCTCACTTTTAACATAAGTGCCAATGTATTCAGCATATAGGTCTCACAACACTAAACTTATCTGAAGTTAGACAAAACATTCTTTTTTGATCATTTACCAAAGAAGCCCAAAGAACTGGACTAGTCCAATCATATGGTCCGTATTAGTCCGGACCTACTCAGACTTCAGCACACAGGGGTTGTCTGAATCAGTCCAGAGCTTATAGCCATCCATAAATCAAAACCCACAACGGATGCACTTTATCCAAGAACTTCATTTAGTAGTTTATTTGGTTTAGAAGAGACTCAATGTTGGATGTTGGAAGCTCCCACACGAGGTGAGGTTGGAGAAGCAATATACGAGACAAATCTTACCCTGCAATGTACATTGTAGAGAGGCTACGTGGAACCAAAAACCTCTTAGCACAAGTGGAGTTAAGTTTGTTCAAGTAAAATATGCATGAAAATAAACATTGATTGATGTAACTTTGAGTTATTATTCTAGATAGAAGAGTACGACAGACAAAGTGAGTTACCAAGTCAATGAATCATCGATCAGGATTGAAGCATGCAAGCTACATCATATGAAACAAATGGCTCTGTTCCCTTATGCATATGTACCTGCAAACAAAATTTCCTCCAAGACATTTCAAGGATTCTGACAAGAATCATTGAAATGTCTTGTAGCAATTTTGCTAACACTGCAGTAAATATGCATAATGTCATCATGAATTTACGGGTGCTATGGTAGTGGATTTGATATAGGAGTCAAATGGCTAAATATAGGTCAGTAAAGTCTAGAACCCCCTACATACTTTTCTACAACGCGTTCCTGATTCCTTCGCATGGCCAGACTAACACCCTTTTCGGTGTCTACTACTTTTTGTGTCATGAAATGGAACAACACAGGCCTACAGTTAGTTGTAGATTCTGTAAAAGCCCTAATTTCCATAATGCAAACTTTAGTCAGGACTAAAAATTTTGAATGATAAAAAGAAATAAAAAGGGAATGAGAAAAACAAAATTAATTCAAACTCCAAAAGAGGGAATTAAAAATAAATAAACTTAGCTACTGTTCAAATGAAGTTAACATAAATATTTGAGTTGACCATTGGATTCCAAATATTTCAAATAGTGTCCCTGCAAACTTTAAGCCAGTTTGCTATTTAATTCAATAGCTACATTGAATTCATCTCAAATTCAAATTCAAGTTTGAATTCAAATGAAACTTTGTCAAATCAACAATCTGAATTCAGAATCAAATTCTCCATAATTAATCCAGCCTTCCCAGAAATATCGAGCAAATTTTGGACTGAATTATGTGGTAGAAGTGAATGAGCAAGGATGAGGATGAGGGAGAGAAGTGGGACCCACCTGTCATTGCAAGAGTGCTCTGTTCTTTCTTCCCCGGGCGCCACCACACCGCATGCATTTGGCCACCGAGGTGCTTGCTTCCATGCTTGCTTCCAGCTGCATGCAGCATGCCCAGAGCTCCTACTTATCTTCCTCCAAGCCCCAAAGTCGAGCATTTCACCATTGCCTCATTCCCTGGCGCCAGATTTTGCCCACCGGCGAGTTCTTCCCCTCCCACTCAAAATCCAGCAAGGATCATCGGCATGGATTGGTTTTCTTCGCAGCCTATCATTACTCCACATCTTGCGCACCTGTTTGATCAATCTCTCGTGCAGTTTGAGCTTCCCCAACAGTGGACAAGGCAATTTGCTGGCCGTCGTGCTCTGTTTTTCCCTGCCACTCCTCTATTCACCGTTGACCGGCGCTACACACCGTTTTTCATCCCCAACCTTGAAGGAAAAAGGTGTGCTATAGTACCTAGAATCTGCTCGTAAAGTTTCAGCCCTTGCTATCCCTCCAAGCTCGAGTATTGGTGATTTTCCCGATGAGCTTCGTGTATGAACTGAGTAGGTCTCGGTCCAAATTTGTTTTCCACGTTTGATTATCTGTCATGGCCGTGAGATTTTATGCTCCTTATGTTCCCACACACCATCTCGAAGAAAAAGCGAAGAGATTCATCGAGTAGATACTTGGGAAATCAATATTTCCTAGCCGCCGGCCAGAAAACACGACCTCACCGTCTAATGCATATTTTCCCGACCTTTTCATCGTTTTGGAATACCCTATCAGCATCCTTAGGTCTCCAGCAACATTTTGGAGTCTACCCCGACCAAAATAAGGAACCATAGGGCCCGGCTGACATGACCTTAATCTAGCTCCGCCCGCCGCCGTTGCACCGCCATCTCCGGCCGCCAATCGCCGTCGGGAACCTTACCATCGTGTTCTCCGTCGGATTTTAGGTGGGGACGGCGAGTTTGGAGGGCTGGTGTGCCCTGGAACGGCCGCTGGCGAGTGACCGCCATCGGGCGCCGCAGCGCACCGCGCCTCGACGCCGTGGGCGCGAGGTTGAAGAAGACCCTGTGGGGCCCAGCCGTCAGCCTTATGAGCGTGCGCCCCAGATCTGCTGTGGCTCGGTGATCGAGTGTGTCTACAACACTGAACCGTTTGGCCCCATGTGGCTTGAATGCCACTGGTCCATTTAAAACCCATGGGATCCACTGTTTAATTCAAACTTTTCTATTTAGATTTAATTCCAGATTTTGCTCCAACTTTGAAAATCGTCCACAAATTCCCAAATAAATTTTCTTTGAACCAGGATGATATGTACTTTCAAGTGATGCACTTGGATCGGTATGAAAATCCATAAATTATTCTCAATAATTCCATTAAATAACATGCTATTGGAATTAATTACTAGTGCTTCATTCATTCAAAAACTCTCAAATTTGTCCATATATTTCCAAATAGTTCCCTTCTATTCTGGTAAAAATTTCAGTTCCATTTGATTTCATTTGAATAGCCAAATAGTGTTTCCAATCTCTATGTACCTAAAAATTCCAAAATGTCCAGATACATCTCAGCAAATTGTCCAGACTTCTAAATTCAATATCTCATAGTAGAATGGTTAGAAAATTGTGAAACCAATTTTGTTGAGTCACTATTGACATCCTCTAAACATAACACCAACTTTTGACCATGTTAAAATCCCAGAGTGCCCATGAAAATTTTGGGAAAGGTTTATATACATTGAATTTTATACAATAGAGAGTTCCATGAACTTAGACCAATTTTGGCCAGCACCTCACCCATAGTACCTAGTGTCCGCTGTAAAGTTTCCAGAACCAGGGCCTTTATGTATTATACTTAACTGTATTTCCTTTCAGCTATGTAATAATATCAATATTGATTCACTTGCATTATTCTTTTCATATCCAATAGTAGCCGAGCTCCAGGAGACCCAGGAGCCATTGGAAGTCATCAACCCGGAGAATAACTTTAACACCATCCCACAGCCAGGCAAGCCCCGGTTTGCATTTAAAAGCGTTTTAAACTTTGATTTGTATCATACTATATGGGTTAGTATGTATGTGCATTAAGTCTAGGTTTTTCTTGGAGTTTTCCACATGCATGACCAGAGAACCCATGAGAGAAGGGTAGATGGTTAAGTCCTCGATGTGTCCATGCTATGGTCAATGTTATAGTTGCTTCCGTAGAAGTCGAGTAGTTGGAATCTACTCGCGAGTTCAGGAATTGGGTTCACACAGAATTGGTCGAGTGAGAGATTCATCAATTGGTTAAATATGAGACCCGACATGGAGTAGGAGCAGCAGGACATAGGCGCATGTGAGCTATAGCTGTGTCTTTGTCGGTCAAGGACCGATACGTGTGCGGCCCTGTTGAGCAAGTTTGAATGTGCCGAAGGCATACTGGATATATGGAACCTAGTAAACCAATGTAACTTGTCTACCTTAGATTCGAGGCATAACCCACCGCCTTATAGGTGTGGGTTGAGAGAAACAAGATGTAAACCTGCCAGCGGGTACGTCGTACTCCATGTGGGGGCCTCCTTCTCGTAGCGGTGGGACCGGTTCAACGTGTAGGTAGCGGGTGAAAGGTTGCCGCATACAACATCAGTGGAGTGTGCCTTTGCAGCTCCGAGTGTGGGTGTATGTGTCGTACTATCCGGGTATCCCTGCAAGTGTATATCGATTCGAGTCGCCGTCCCTCGCGGTTATTGAGTACCACTTGTTCACTGAGTCGTGACGTAGTTAATTATCTGGAGCTGAATATTATTGAATCATGCTTTATGGAATAATTATGTATTGATACTTGTATGTTTAGATCAGGTTGCTCACTAAATTTCAGATTCGTGAAGCCTTAATTTGCTGCTAAAAGCTGAAAGTAAGGACTAACATTTAGGCGAGTCTTTTATTGCAAGCTGCTGTCCTATCTTACGTATATCTTGCATATAGAGTTCCATGCTTAGTGGAGACAGTTAAGTCTTACCGAGCCTTTATGCTCACAATTGCTATTTTAAGTTTTGCTGCGGGTGATGATCTTTTTGATGAAGCGTTCACTGGTGAGGCGTTGCCCCCATCAGGGTACACGGCCGAGTGGGAACCCTGCACGCTGTGATGTGTTCTTTGTGCTGCTAGTGTGATTCCGTTCTAGGGCTAAACGGAATGACTTTTGCATAGCTTAGGCTTGAGTGTCAGAAGCTATGAACTTATCTTCTGCTGTAGTGTATTTAAATGTATATCATTTGTAAAAGACAAAGCTTGTATAATACTATGTTGTTTTCTGTAATATGATGTACATTTTTCTATGTGCTATTGGGTGTCGCATCGCACGGCACCACCCAATTGCCATTCCTGGAATGTCGGGACTCCGGTCCCCACAGCTTGATATCAGAGCTGCATTGGGAATAGCACACTTTAAAGGATCATATTACAAGAAAATTTAGGTTTACGGTGAGGAATCGATAGTAGCCCACATAAGGAGTATCATTAGCATAGTTACTTAAGGTGGCAAAGCTAACCTATGTGTTATTATATTCTGTAACGACGCTCTGATGTCAGGTAAGAGGTAAGGTACGCCACCGCAAGCGGATCAATTGCGGTAAGCTCATCATGCGAGAGGTAGCATGTGATGGTTTTTGTGGCTTAGCATGGAAAGTGAACATGAGTCTCTAAAACTCTTCATGTTTCTGAGAACATATGACGCGTGGTACTCCAGCGTGCTTCAAAATTAGTGGGAGCCCCCGTCGGGTGGGACATAACCCGATGTGCCTCCTACTGGTGCAGCATTATGCAAAGACTTGGGACCCCGTTGGGTGGTAGAAAACCCGGTCATGTACCTCGAGACGTGGCTTAGCTCGGGGCGGCCCGTATGGTATGATACGGTACAAATGTTTTTACTTTCATATATACTATTGTGACTGCCTGAAATGAACGCCGGTGCGGGCTGTGCCGTTTGGCACCATGATAAGTGTTTTGTGAATTGTGTGGCCTATGCAGCACTGACCGCGTGATCGTATTGCGCTTAGAAAACGTTTGCGAGTGAACGTTATTAATGCCACCATTAAGACGTATGCCAGAATACTGGCTTAGATGTTTAACTTCTGTGAGGCATGTAGTACCGACATGTTTCCTATTGATGCATTAACCACCTTGCTGTAAAAGGGAACTGATAAGATGTAAAAATACTTATATTAACTATCTAGCTCTGATTTTGAACTAAGTTTTCAAGATTGGAGTAGGTTTTGAAATCACCAATTCAAAAACAGAGTGTTTTGTTTTTTGCCAGAAAAAGACCTCACTTTGAGAAACCATATCTCCCAGTAGAAAATCCAGTGAAGGTGTATCATGCATGGATGGAAATTTTATAAAGTACTTTAAATTTTTTATGTTCAACTCCAGAGTTGAATTCCCCTCTATCCTATTCAAAATTTCAATGTTCAAAAATCTGCCAAACTGGACAGAAACTGGAACCCTCTCTGGACTCCTTACTGTTTGACCATATCCAACTCTATAAAAAATCGAACAGGACCGTGCAAGGGATTTTTCGAATCATTGTAATTTGTATTATAAATTTTGTAATCTGTGGCTGTTGTAAATTGTGAGGTTTTATATCTGGAAATTGTGGCCCAAAATTAGCATAAACAAAGGAGATGCTGTCAAAATTTCCAGACAAAACTGTTAGGTTAACAATGTCATATCTTGTCAACCAAAAGTGATCAGGAGGCAAACCAATACTTTTTGGAAATATCTTGAAGTGTACTTCAACTTTGTAGTTCACCTCTAGATCTTATTCTGCCACTTACTGGGTCAAATTTGTGTTTGAGTACAAGCTGGTCAGGTTTCAACAGAAACTTCATCGGTTTGACATATTTTGGTCTTGTCATGAATCTGGTCCTCGATTTCACTTTGAGAAGTATCATAACAGACCAGGTGTCGATACTCAACCATTTACCAGTGGAATTAAGGGTTTGACCCACTTGAACCTATTTTCTTTTTGTAACCATGTTTGCATCATATTGAAGATAAGAGAGTGTATTCGCATGATAACACGCATAACGTCCCGTCGCGACCAACAATAGTCAAAATGAACTTCAATCCATGGAGTTCATTATTTTGGATCTCGCTATTGTACCTTTGGTCCTTGGATGATGTATTTTGTATAAAGTTTGTACTTTATCAATATATGTTACCGTTATGCAAGTTTGGTTATTAATGCGCACACTATTGTTTAACCTTGAGTGATGTTACAATATCACGTCTCATGTTGTATTCATGGTTGTGACTGCAGAATGGTGTGCACCCGTAACACACTCGAGATCAGTGGTGCGAGCCAGGGAGGTGATGACCCCCAGCAGCAGAGAACTCAAGATCAGCGACAACCGACACCACCACCACCACCTCCTCCTCTGCTTATGTTGGCAGATGTGATTGCAGCTATGCTGGGTTCGCGTGATGAGCAGACCGAGCTGCTGCGAATCCTCATGCGGAATACGTCCCGTCAGCGGGGGCGTCCAGACGGAGGCAATCATCAGCCTCAACACACCACCTACTCGGATTTCTTGGCAACTCATCCACCGGTCTTCACGAAGGCCGATGAACCACTTGAGGTGGACAACTGGCTCCGCAATACTGAGGCAAAGTTCGGGTTGCTCCAATTCACCGAACAGCAGAAGGTGCTCTTCGCGGCACAGCAGCTTCAAGGCTCCACCGGCGCATGGTAGGCAAATTACATCGCCTCTCTGCCGGCTGATCACGCCGTGATATGGACGGAGTTCCGGGAGGCATTCCGCGCCTATCACATACCTCCCGGGATTATGAAGAGAAAGCTTCAAGAATTTCTTGAACTCAAGCAAGGCGGGAGGAGTGCTAATGACTACTCCAAGGCTTTCAATCACTTGGCCCAATATGCACTGGATCATGTGAACACTGAAGAAAAGAAACGGGACTGCTTCTATCGAGGCTTGAATGCAAAAAATGAAAGACAAGCTCGCTTTGTTCAATAACGGCACGTTCAATGATTTTGTCAACGCGGCGATTGTACAAGAGGATGCAACACACGAGTTGGTTACTGAGAAGAAGAGGAGTGCGCCGCAGGGCAGCTGTGGTGGAGCTCCACAAAGATATCGAATGGTGTACCGATCACCGTCCGGTCAAAGGTGGCAGCCACCGGCATGACCGCCGATGTTCCGTGGCCACCCGTTCAACGCACCAAGTTTCGGACGACCCCTGCCACAGCAGCAACAGCAGCAGCAATAGAGAATGATACCTCGTGCACCCCCACAGCAGCAGCTTGCACCGGGTTTCCATCCTCCGGTCTATGGTGGTCTGACCCAATATACATGCTACAATTGTGGGTGTCTCAGATATATTTCCTACAACTGTCCGGACAAGCGTCGTATTAGGGTGCCAATCAACCCCGCAACCAGCTCAAGAAACCAAATCCCAAACCCGTGAACATCAACCACATCGCCATTGAGGACGTACCGGAAGGCGAACACGTACTCACGGGTACATTCACTTTTATCGGCCACCCCATTATCATACTTTTTGATTCTGGAGCCACCCACACTTTCATTAGTAGTTCATATGTTGTCAAACACCAACCACAAATATTTCCTACAAAATATCCTTACACGATTTGTTCCCCGGGAGGGAAAATATTAGCTCATAGTATGATTCCTAAAGCACCACTGTGCATGGGTGGAAAAATATATCCAACCACTCTCATTATCTTAGATGGCCAAAATATTGATTTCATATTAGGTATGTCGTGGTTATGTCACCACGGTCCTGTTTTGGACATCGTTCCTCGAACCGTTCATTTGGATTCTCCACTACACAGTCCACATACTCTCATTCTTGATCGACCCGTTCAAGAAGTTGCAACAGCGTACCACTCTGAATCCATTAAGTTGGAAGACATTCCAGTGGTCCGTGAATACCCCGATGTGTTCCCCGATGATCTACCGGGCCTGCCGCCCGAACGTGACGTTGATTTCAGATTTGAACTTGCGCTAGGAACCACACCGATCTCTCGAAGATCTTATCGAATGGCGCCCAATGAGCTAGCTGAATTAAAGGAACATCTCAAGGACCTGCTGGACAAGGGTTTTATTTGCCCAAGCTCCTCACCATGGGGCTGCTCCGCGCTGTTCATTAAGAAGAAGGATGAAACGTTGCGGTTATGTGTGGACTATCGTCCGCTAAATGCTGTGACCATCAAGAACAAGTATCCACTACCTCGCATTGACATTCTTTTTGATCAATTAGTGGGTGCTAAGGTATTTTCCAAGATGGATCTTTGGTCCGGATATCATTAAATCAAAATTCGGACGGAAGATATACCGAAGTCTGCATTCTTGACGCGATATGGACTATATGAATATCTCGTCATGTCTTTTGGTCTCACCAACGCTCTGGCCCACTTTATGTATCTTATGAACTCAGTGTTCATGCCGGAGATGGATAAGTTCATCGTGGTCTTCATCGACGACATCTTGGTTTATTCCAAATGGAGAAAGAACACGCCAAACACTTGCATATCGTGCTCCAACGATTGCAAGACCATAAGCTCTATGCAAAATTCAGCAAGTGTGAATTTTGGATCAGTCAAGTGCCATTCTTGGGACACATTATTTCAGCTGAGGGCATTGCTGTGGACCCAAGTAAAATTGTTCAAGTGCTGAAATGGCAATCTCCAAAGTCTGTACATGAGGTCCAAAGCTTCCTGGGTTTATCCGGATATTATCGGAGGTTCATTCTGAGCTTCTCGGAAATTACTAAACCTATGACGGAGCTGTTGAAGAAAGGCACCAAATATATTTGGAGTGAAGCTTGTGAGAAGGCATTTCAAACATTGGTGAAGCATCTCACAACAGCCTTGGTTTTAGCTCAACCGGATACAACGAAACCATTTTATGTTTATTGTGATGCATCCTACATCAGCGTTGGCTGCATTCTTATGCAAGAAGGATGTGTGGTCGCTTATGGATCACGGCAGCTCCGCAATCTTGAACAACACCATCCTACTCACGACTTGGAGCTCGCTGCCGTGGTGCTTGCGGTAAAAATGTGGAGGCATTATTTGCTTGGAAATCTGGATCACCTCTACACCGACCACAGAAGTTTGAAGTATATCTTCACTCAGAAGGAGCTGAACATGAGGCAACGAAAATGGTTAGAATTGATCAAGGATTATGAGATTGGGATTCATTTATCATCCCAACAAAGCTAATGTGGTTGCTGATGCGCTTAGCCACAAATCTCATGTCAATAATTTGACCATCATGCCTATGGAAGAAGAACCGAGTCTATACATAGTTCCGTATGGAGCTTTATACAATCTTGCCCTCATTCCCACAATCCGAGATGATATTATTGAAGATCATAAGAAGGACAAGGGTATGTCTCAAATACTCAAGAGACTGGACAGCGGTGAGATGAAGTGCTTTCGAAGAGATGAACATGGTGCTCTATGGTTCAAGAATCGGATTGTAGTGCACCGCGACATGGAACTTCGAAAGAAAATTTTGGACGAGGCTCACTTGTCAAAATATTCCATTCATCCGGGCAGCAATAAAATGTATCAAGACTTGAAGACTAAGTTTTGGTGGACACGGATGAAGTGTGGGATTGCTAAGTACGTATCCGAGTGTGATATGTGTCAGCGAGTGAAGGCCGACCATATGAATAATGCGGGACATCTGCAACCGCTGAATATTCCGCCATGGAAATGGGAGGATGTGTGTATGGACTTCATCGTCGGATTGCAACTCACATTCCGGAAGCATGAATCAATTTGGGTGATAGTCAATTGACTAACAAAGTCAGTACACTGCATTCCAGTAAATGTCGGATTCAATGCTAAGAAATATGCGGAGTTGTACATATCAAGAATCGTGTGCCTACATGGCATTCCCCACACGATAATTTCAGATTGAGACTCGCTGTTTGTTGCTCATTTCTGGGAGCAGCTGCACGCCTCGTGGGGTACTAAACTGATTAGAAGCTCCGCCTATCACCCGCAGACCGATGGACAAACTGAGCGGGTGAATCAAGAACTTGAGAACATGTTCTGAGCGTGTGCCATCCACCACTGTAAAAATTGGGATGATCATTTACCGTTGGCGGAATTCTCGTACAAGAATGGTTATCAAGCGAGTATCAATATGGAACCATATGAAGCTCTCTACGGCCGGAAATGCTGCACACCGCTGAATTGGTGCGAGTCCGGCAAAAGAGTGACATTCTAGATTGATCTAGTCAACGAAGCCGAGGAACAAGTTCAAATCATTCAAGCGAACTTGAGAGCGGCTCAATCTCGACAGAAGAATTATGCGGACAAGCGATGTTGCCCCCTGCACTTTGATGTCGGAGACCACGTATACCTACGCGTGTCTCCGATGAAAGGAATTCACCGGTTTTGGAGTAAAAGGAAAGCTAGCTCCCCGGTTTATTAGTCCGTCTGCTATTACTGAGAAGTGCGGACCTGTGGCTCATAGATTAATATTGCCGGCATCTCTCGCTGGTATCCATGACATTTTCCACGTATCTCAGCTCCAGAAATTTCTCAAGTTCACAGCTGCAGTCCACACGGATGAGATCAGCGAGTTGCAACCGGATCTCACATACTCCGGACATCCGATTCGAATTCTCAATAAGAAGGCTCAAACAATGCGGAACTGCATGCTGTGGTTCTATAAAGTGTTATGGAGCAACAATAATGCTGAAGAAGCGACATGGGAATCCGAAGAATATCTCCGCTCCAACTATCCGGATTTCTTATCGTCTCATATCCGGTAATTTCTCTCCTACTTTCGTCTCTTCATTGTAATCTCGGGACGACATTCTTTTAAGGGGGGGGGGGGGAATGTAAAAGACCTAATTTCCATAATGCAAACCTCAGTTAGGACTAAAAATTTGAATGACAAAAAGAAATAAAAAGGAAATGAGAAAAAAAAATTAATTCAAACTCCAAAAGAGGGAATTTAAAAAAAAACTTAGCTACCGTTCAAAAAAATAGAGCAAACAGAGAGGAAGAGTAAACTTTTAAGCCTAGGGAATAAAATATAAAATGAAGTTACATGGTTGGCCAGGTACACGTACGGTCTGGGCCAGTTTGCCAGTGCACCTTAAACCCCGTCGTGCGTCCCCGGTGGTTGTTGGGAAGGCCCTTGCAGGTATGCTGCAATTCTTGTCCTCCAACTCCATCTAGGCTTCCGATGACGCAGGCGGTTCACCACCAGACTATAGAAAGGATATGCACGCACACATGTAACAGTCATTGTTGACTGCATTGGTCTACATTAACAGTCATTGTTTGATTGTGTTGGCCTACGTTTAGTCATTAACGCTAGGCTTTTAATATGTGCAGTGTGAAAGGGATTAATTTTGGTTTCACACTACACTAGCTAGCTCATATAAAGTGTACCTGTGTTCCCTGATGAATACACAACAAACATTCTCCATACAGAATAGTCTAGTAACCATTCTCTATATGGTATCACAAGACCAATAATCTTGCCCTGCATGCTTCTGCTTTCTTCAGCCATGGTGTCGAGTCCAAAACCAGCAAAGCCTCAGTGATGAGCGGCATGCAAGTTTCTTGATAAGAAACTGACTTTGGGGGCGGGCCCCGACATGCATGTTTGACATGAAGGATGTTCCCCCTAGGGTTTGAGGATACAAGGTATACCATCTAGGCAGCCAGCCGGAGGTTCGAAGGAAGCTACATGGTTGGCCAGGTACACGTACGGTCCGGGTGTGCCGGTGTACCTTAACCCCCGTCTTGTACCCCCGGTGATGGTTGGGAAGAGCGTTGCGGGTATGCTCTGATTCCTGTTCTCCAACTCTGTCTAGGTTTCCGATGACGCGGGTGGTTCACCACCAGACAAACCAGCAAAGCCTCAGTGATGAGCGGCATGCAAGTTTCTTGATGAGAAATTGACTGCAGGGGTGGCCCAAGACATGCATGTTTGACAGGAAGGATGTTCCCTCTAGGGATTGAGGATAAAAGGTATATCATAATCTATGCAGTCAGTCAGAGGTTCAAACGAAGCTAAACGGTTGGTCGGGTACATGTACGGTCCGGGTGTGCTGGTGTACCTTAAGGTTGTCCGCACTAGCGTTCTCTAAAGCATACTCTATACACTATTCTTCTTCTATTTTACAGTACGTACTCTAAACTTCGATTGCGCTATAGTGTATACAGTATGCTTTATAGCGTGCCACTACAGACGGTCTAACCCCCGTCGTACGTCCCCAGTGGTGGTTGGGAAGAGCCTTGCAGGTATGCTCTGATTCCTGCCCTCCAACTCCATCTAGGTTTCTGATGTTGTAGGCGGTTCATCACCAGACAAACCAGCAAGGACTCGGTGGTGAGCGGCATGCAAGTTTCTTGATGAGAAACTGACTGTGGGGGTGGCACCCGGCATGCATGTTTAAGAGGAAGGATGTTCCCTCGAGGGTTTGAGGATAAAAGGTATACCATCGTCTAGGCAGCCAGTTGGAGGTTCGAACAAAGCTTCGTGTAGCTTCATGTAGGCAACCATCTATGCAGCTTCTTGTAGTTTCGTGTAGCTTCATTCAAACTTTCATTTGGCTACATAGACGATGGTACAACATACCTTTTATCCTCAAACCCTCGAGGAACATCCTACAAGCAAAGCCTCGGTGATGAGCGGCATGCAATATTCTTGATGAGAAACTAACTGCAGGGGCAACCCTCGACATGCATGTATGATAGGAATTTTTGGTTTGTCTATTGGGTGAACCGCCGACGTCATCGCAAACCTAGATGGAGTTGGAGGACAGGAATCAGAGCATACCTGCAAGGCTAGCTCTACGCAATCACCACTGGGGACGCACGACGGGGGTTAAGGTACACTAGCACTCCCAGACCGTACGTGTACCTTGCCAGCCTTGTATCTTCGTTCGAACCTCTTGTTGGCTGCCTAGATGATGGTATACCTTTTATCCTTAATCCCTTAAGGGAACATCCTTCCTATCAAACATGCATGCTGGAGGCCGCCCTCGTAGTCAGTTTCTCATTAAGAAACTTGCATGCCGCTCAGCACTGTGGCTTTGCTGGTTTGTCAGGTGGTGAACCGACTGCGTCATCGGAAACCTAGATCGAGTTGGAGGATAGGAATGGGAGCATAGCTACAAGGATCTTCCCAACAACCACCGGGGATGCAAGTGAAGGGATGTAGGTCAGTGGTTAAGGTACATTGGCACACCCGGACCGTACGTGTGCTGGTAACGATAGAACTCAATAGTCTCATGGTTCATGGATAGAAAAAAGGAATAAGAAAAAGTATGGCTTGCGTTTTGATCCACGAACCGTGAGACTGTTGACTTCCATCTTAATTGGCCAGTTCACGATTCTACTGATCTCTCAAGCATGCATTCACACTAGCTACTCTCTGGTGGCTTGATCCCGGGTATGTTGTGGCCCACCCGGCATACCCAGTGGGTGCGCCTCTGAGAAAAGTTGTTGTTGTACGTGGTGTTTGGTTGAGACAATGCAACTTGTGGTCATAACGATAAGAATTAAAAAAATAGCAGTATATCAGATTCAAAAATCTTCATTACTTTCTTTACTCTGGTCTCGGGCCCTTCAAATTCGGAAACTCCTCCACTCATATCATAAATGCATCAGTTATATATCCACACCCGTTTCTAAAATCCAAAGTAAAGGTGTAGAAGAATGTTTTGCACAAGAGAGAAGTTGCGCCGCACAGCCGCAGACGGCAACCGTAGGGACGACAAGGAGAGGACCCAATGGCGGAGACTCAGGTGTACAACGTGATGTTCAAGGACGACGTGATAACCACCACTGTGACATCCTCCGACAAGGCTGTTGAGGACTGGCTCGATGTGGTCCTCTTCGACCACCGTCGGCGCCTTCACAAGCTCGTCGTCAGGCTCGATGTCGAGTGGCGTCCCAACTACTCCGCCGACCAGAACCCCGTCGCCATTCTGCAATTCTGCATCGGCCGCCATTGGTCACCCCAATTTATTGCATCTAGGGATGTCAACGAGTTGAACTCGGGTGATCTTGTCTTTCTAATCTTGAGTTTAATAGAACACCGAGCCGATCTCAAGTCGAGCCCAGAATTCTTGTATATACAATAGAATCTACTAAATTTAGGATTCATAGCTAATGCAGAAGGAAGGTGGACAATGTTGCACATTATTTGTTGCTATCATTTATAAAAATTATGTCTCGTAAAACATTTTTAATAGAATTATTTAGTTTAGTTAATCATACGTACATACATATCATAGATGACAACAATAAATGAGCTTACTCGAGCTTTTCGAGCTTGAGCTCATCAAGCTCGCAAGCTCTTGGCTCGTTTAGAAAAGCCTCAATACCCAACTTCATCCTCAAACTTTCAATCAAAACTCAGTTTGGTCCTTGAACTTTCAAATAGGTCAATTATTTAGTCCCTCAACTTCACATAACCGTTTCACTTCCATCCTTAGTCTGAGTTGGACATCCACATTGGCATGCCACATAAGCTATTATGCCACATCATCTACCCAGGCCACCTCACTTAGAAAAATATAATAATTTTTATCATATTAAAAAATAACTAGCTAATTAATTGGGGTGGATTTATGTAGTTGCATGGGATATACATATTTCTCCTCCATGTCTTTTTGCAAAACTATTAAGTGATATATCCTATATCATCTTACATATGTAAAAATATTGTAAAATATAAAACTTTTAAGCCTAGGGAAGAGGAAACGGAGAAAACAGAGAGAAAGAGCAAACTTTTAAGCCTAGGTAATAAAATATAAAATGAAGCTACACGGTTGGCTGGGTACACGTATGGTCCAGGTGTGCCGGTGCACCTTAACCCCCGTCGTGCATCCCATGTAGACTATATTTTTCGGTTTGGTCAAATCTATCTTTGACCAATGATTTACATAATTTTGATCTGTTTTAACGATACAAGAATTGTACTTTCAGATTCACCATAAAAATATTTCCATAATATACAATCTACATGTTATTGAAGTTAATAAATTCCGTATAAATCATTGGTCAAAGGTAACTTTGACCAAAACTAGAAATACAGGTTAGTTGGGGCGGAGGAAGTATTATATGTAGCCGTTTGCCGCATAAGCTAGGTTAATCCTTAAGCCGTAGCCATTTGTACAGGCGGCTGATGCGACCTGGTGCACCGAGCTTACGTGTGCGCCAGTTACCGAGGCCCCTTAAACACGTGCAGTGTATGCGCATCTTTGAATTCAATTCGAACCGCTCTGCATCCCATCACCACTACTGCGCACATTGAGAGACGAACCACCACGCTACTACTACACTATAAGATCACCCGGGCACGCCATCGTCTTTTCCGCATAGCCACTCTTCCTCTCTTCCCAAAACCGCGCCAAGAACACCATGGCTGAAAATAAAACGCCGCCGCCATGCCTGCCGAAGGACACCAAGGGGAAGCGTCCCCGACCGGACTCTCCCCGGACGACATGGAGTGGGCTCTTCGGAAGATGGCGCGCGATGTATTTGACAATACATCGCATACCATGCGTCGCCTTGGGCTTTGTCCCCTTCCAGAGCATGATGGAATCGAGACCACAGGCCACTATGTCTTTGGCATGAGGCACTTGGCTGGTCGCCTCGACGTCCTCTGGGACATGCTTGGGGTCAAGCTCGGCGTCGCCGGACATAACAACCTGGTGCCGGTGCATCCAGGACACTGGACTTGCCGTCTTCCCCGCGGGAGGCACCCCCGCCCTGCAGCCAGGAGCCCAAGAAGGAGAAGGAGGCAGAGGAGGAGGAGGGGGAGGAGGAGGAGTTTTTTTCTTGTTTTTAGTTTTGTTGTTTTTCTTTTCTTGTTTCTAGTTTGTGTTTCTCTTTTGTCTTGTTTGTAATATATCGTCTTAAGGTAATGAACTTTATTTTGCTGTTCATTGGTGCGCAAAAATATTTTTAATGTTGTTGTTCTAAAGATAAACTAGTGGACTATTTATTTCTTTTTTAGAATGGAATATATTTCCGCTTCCAACTCTATTGAGCTAGAGATCCAGAAAGTACAAAGTAAATCACAAAAGATGCTAAATCAGTTTCTGGAGTATCAACTTTAGTCCAGATTAACAAAGTTAAACATAACAAACTGCAGGTCCTAGAAGCAGCATAGCAAAATAGCATCGACTTCATTTATGATCATTTTTTGGAGCGCTTTTCACTTCCCTCCAGTGCATCACTTCTGGTCTGCAGCACCCCCCGGATCACCGCTCGCTCCATGTGCCAGTAACATCAACAAGAGCCCTCTATTCCTTTTGGAGCCTGATTTTTTAACGGTTCATCAAATTAATCGCATGCCTTGTACAACATAATTTCAAACATGTTGTACTCATCATTTCGAAGAAACGACAGCCATAAGCGCTGGCCGCTACGTGTTCAAATTTTAGCTACTCTCTGGTGGCTGGACCTAGGGTATCTTGGGGCCCACCCGACATACCTAGTGGGTGCGCCCCTCAGAAAAGTTGTTGTTGTTGTACGTGGCGTTCGGTTGACACAATGCAACTTGTGGTCATAATGATAAGAATTAAAAAATATAGAGAGTATATCAAATTCAAAAATCTTCATTACTTTCTTTACTCGAGGCTAGAGCCCATCAAATTCAGAATCTCCTCCGCTCATATCGTAACTACATCAGTAATATATCCATGCTTGTTTCCAAAATCTAAACTAAAGGTATAGACAAAGGTTTGCACAAGAGAGAAGTTGCGCCGTGCCGCCGCAGACGGCAACCGTAGGTACGACAAGCAGAGAGGACCCAATGGCGGGGACTCAAGTGTACAACGAGATGTTCGAGGATGACGTGATCACCACCACCATGACGTCCACCAGCGAGGCCATGGAGGATTGGCTCAACGAGGTCCTCTCCGTCCAGCATCAGTGCTTTCACAAGCTCGTCGTTGGGCTCGACGTCGAGTGGTGCCCCAGCTACTCTGTCGATCAGAACCCCGTCGCCGTTCTGCAGCTTTGCGTCGGTTGCCGCTGCCTCATCTACAAGGTCATCCACGCTGACTACTTCCCCGATGTGCTGGAAGATTTCCTCGATGATTTCGACTACTGCTTCGTCAGCGTGGGCGTAGAGGGTGACACCGACCGACTTTGGAAGGACTAGAAGCTGAAAGTGGCTAAAACGGTGCACCTGGCCGAGCTCCCGGCAGAGGATATGGATCGCTTGAGCCTCTGCCGCGCGGGGCTGAAGGATATCACGTGCGCTGACATGGAGAAGCCTTAGCGGGTGAGGACGAGCTACTGGGACACGTACAATCTTTCCAACGAGTAGATCAACTATGACTACATCGACACCTTCGCCTCCTTCGAGGTCGGCTGCAAGCTGCTCTCCAGTGACTGATGATCTAACCACCGAGTTTGCAGATCGGCTACCGTCGATCATCCCAGCGTGGAATTCGCAGGTGCAGCGCTCAAGTTCTAACTTTTCTGCTTGTGCGCTTAATCTCTCAGAAAATTATTTTTTCTTGAGGAAACACTATATCTCGGGTTCATATCAGATGTGTGCCCCACAGTTGTCGGGTCCACATGTCAGTTGCAGTAATAACTGCAGGGCAGAGGATTTTATCGCCACTTCCTTGGCAATTAAGTTAATGTTTTAGTAGTTTCTGTAATGATTGTTCAAAAAAAAAAGAATAGTTTTTGTGATAGAAGAATTAGTTGGAGTCTATTTGTCATGTGTTTGAAATTTGAGAAAATTTTAGGCAACAGAACATTAGAAGGTAATAATTATTGTCATTAGTCACTTATTTTGCAACTAATCATTAACCATTAATTTTATAGGTTAAGCAATTACAAATTAACATAGTCCTTACAATTACGGAATTACAACTACTAGCTCCCTCCATCCCAAATTACTTGTCACTCTTTTTGTTAAAAGGTGAACTAATTAATTAAAGAGCAACAAGTAGTTTGGGACACGGAGGGAGTACATATTAAGAATTTTGAATAAGTAAGAAACTTACTTCACCCTTCTTCCTGCCAGTCAGCTAGCGGCGGCGCCGCCTCTGCGAGCTTCGAGCACTGCTGCCCCGAGCTCCACGCGCCACCGCGCCCCGTGCCCTGCCCGCGTACGTTCCACCGTGAGGCTGCAAACTGCAAGCCAAAATGTCGGCGCCACACGCCATTGGTCCGGCCTCCGCCTTGCCGTCACCTCGGCATGCCGCTGTCTCGGTGTAATGCCTTCAGCCTCCGTGCCGCCACCGTCGGTTATATCAGCAGCGCAGGCCGAGGCGGGGGCTTTTAAAAACATGCATGTTATTTCACATGCATTGTGAAAGAGGTCTTTCACATGCATGTTAGTTGTCCATGCATGCTACGCCCCAAACATGATCAACGAGCCTCAAACATGACGATCTCTCAACAAAAAGAGAAAACACGTAACATCATCAAACATGAGCGTGGTCTTTCACATGGATGTTAGACGTCCATATGCATGCTACGTCCCAAACATGTATTCCAAGAATAGAATATTTCCTACCATGTATATATATATTTCTATATTTATCATATTCTCTACCATGCATGTGTATGATCTCAACCAATATGGCATTTTATGTACCACACTAATGAAGAATATTATCCTGTGATCAATAGAGATAACAAATTTGACAGAAAGGATGCTCCCCCGAGGGTACGAGGATAGAATGTGGACTGCCATCTATAAGCACACAACTCTCACTACTTACGTGGTTCATCAAATTAATCGATCACATGCTGCCATGTATCGCTGTACTCATCTTTTGAAGAAACAATAGCCGTAGGCGCTAGCCGCTAGGTGTTTTGATTGTAGGAACAAATGAACACACTTGTGAAAACACGTACGCCACATCCGATCCTCAACGTCATCAAATTAACATGATCCTCAAAAAGGGGGCACAAAAATCCTCAACACGTGATCAAACATGATTGATCGCTAGTCTCATTCACATGCATTATATTCATGTCCACCACCATATATGATCACGACAATTATCATCGGTTCGATATGGACTCTCGGTCGGCAACAGTCGGATCCTTCAAAAAAAAGATATGGACTCTCGGTCGATTGCCACGTGCATTCACATCAATCTTCCGCACCTCATTGAAATTGTTCGCACGAAATGTTATGAACACCGATGGACAGACCTACAAAGTATGCCAGGTGGGCCATTGCATACCCTGGGCCCTTTGCACGTCAAATTAAAAAACTGGTCGATGGGACGTGTCGAGCCATTTTGAGAGGAGGCAAACCGCGGTTTGGAATAACTCCGACCGTCGATTCAAAAGCACAATTCTCAAGGCGTCTGATCATCTCCACACGCGCGCTTAGACGACGACCCGCTATAAAGGCGCACCATCCTCTTCTTCTCTGCGCACCTCTCGATCGATCTTAGCCTCCAAACTTCTCCTCTTTCTTCTCCACCGCACCACCGTCAACCACCTCTCTCTCTTTGTTGAACCTACATTGCCGCACAAATTGGTAGCCCCGCACCAAAGCACTCGAGGCCATCGACGTCCTCCGAACCTCCTTCTCCTTTTCCGTCACCACCAATGCCGGTGGAACTGGAGGCAGTGACCGCACCTCCTCCACCCCCATCTCCGCCCGCGATACCCGCACCTCATCTGTCCGACTTTAATGAGACTGTCCGCCTCTTCGAGAAACGCATCGCCAAACTCACGGGCGAGCTTAAGGAGGTCATCGACGACCTGTTCGCTGCCAACGTGCAAGCAAGAGCGCTTGACACAATGGTGCAGGATGTATTAGACAAAACATATTGCTCCTTTCGCCGTTTGAGACTTGGGATCCTTCCCCACCACACCAGCATGGACTCCGCCGGCTACTACATCTTCGGGTTAGGCTTTGTGGCCGCTCGTCTTGACTGCCTCTATGACAGTTGCGGCGGAGGCGGAGGCAGCGGCGGAGGAGGTGGACAAGGCCTCCTACGAGTAGAGTAGGATTAGTAGTAGTTTTTTCTTTTGTTTTCCATGTGTTTTTTCTTGTTTGTAATATACGTGTTGCTTTTATGCTAAAGAAAAATGTCTTTTATGTTTATGAACAATGTGTACTATAGTATGCATTAACAAAAAACTCCTCCTTTTATCGAAAAACGTCGCATATGGAAAATTAACACATTAGTAATATTATATCTAATAAATATTAAACACATTAGGACGTAGTATTATATTTCAAAAAATTACAAAAATAAAAAGCTAGACCATGTAACTGTACATCGCATACGTATGATTTAAATACTAACTAATTTTATTTCTTTTCTCATTGACAGCTATCACTTTGCCCCCCCCCCCCCCCCCCGGCCTTGCCCTAGGCAGTAGCCCCTCCCGTCTAGGCCCAGAGTTGGGCCTGCCTTTAAGACCATCCGCAACAGTTTCTTCTAATACTTACTCTATCCGTCTATACTTCCAGAGTATCCTCTATATATCCAGCATTTCACTCTGGACACTTACTCTATACTTCCAGTAATCTACTCTATATTTACAGTCCAGTAAGCTTTACAGTAAGATTTAACCCCTTGGTGCCAGAATCGAATTCTCTGGGGCAGGGCCGCACAACCGTCTTTGTGCGACCATGCCCAGATGGTTGGCACGTACGTTCACGCTCCGAATCTTACAGCCATACAGCCAAGGGCACACTGCACGGTTCCCACGACTGTGCCACCCCGCTCTGATGATTGCCACGTACTCCAACGCCCCGAATCTTGCAGAGCGCACGAGCACAACGTAGCAATCGAACAATTGATGAACGTCGTTTCAAAGTGTGAAGTCACCCATGCATGAAAAAAGCTGACGGACCGTTATAACTAATGATGAATGAGTGAGCGAACTATAACAGAGGAAACAAAAAACACTCTTTCGCTTTGACAGGTATTAAGGCCAGCTATGAATATTGCTTTTATATTATTCGTACTGTCATTTCAACAAATGAGTACAGCACCTTTTATAGGCTTGGAGCACACGAACTCCACATCTGAAATTTGCTCAGCGATCCGAATGACTCGACGCTTGGCGTGCACAATCCATCATGCGCACGAGCATGACGCGGCCAAAAAGATCTATGCTTGGTTGCTTGTCTTGGATTGGATTGACTTGGATTAATTTGATTGTCCAGTCATGTGTTATTTGTTTCACGGTCAGACGGACAGGGTGATCCAGGTTCGAAGAATATTCCACGCAGATGCTAGATAAGATGGTCCAGGAAATTTTGTTGGATGAATCCATCCACCTTACCTAATTATGCTTCTTAGTATTGTAATTAGTGATAATTAACTTGTTTATTGTTGATTAACAATTACAATTATGATATTAAAATTAATATTTGCTAGTAATATGATAATTAGTATATAAATAACTAATATTATGAAATTATCAACTTAGATGATTCAATAATCCATCCAAGTTTCATCCAACCTACAAAACAAAAAAATGGATCATCTAGTCCATCCAACCAAATGATAATTTTGATGATCCAATACATGATGAAATGGATGATCCTATATACAATCCAACTTCGATGTCAAACCAAACGCAATTGACTGAGCACTTTGTCACATGTCACTAGTGTATGCACATATACGGCCTGAACACCGGGTTTGGGGTGCATCATGGACTAACCACATGACCCGGTCAAACACTCACGTAATTAGCATACACCTGCAAGAGCAACTACCTGGCTGCATCCTTCGCGTATGAATGGCAATGCCAACCAACTTATACTTTGTACTACGTACAAAGAATTTTCCTTTTCCATGAGCCAAACAAGCTCTTCTGATGCGACAACTAATAATTAGCACGTGATCAACGAGCCTCAAACTATAATATATATATGTATATATATATATATATATATATATATATATATATATATGACGATCTTTCAACAAAAATTATATGTTGTCATCAAACATCATCGCGAGGTTTACTTGTCCATACTTGGTACGCCCCAAACATGATCAACAAGCCTCAAACATGACGATCTGTCAGCAAAAAGAGAGAAAACATGCGTAACGTCATCATACATAATAGTCGATGTCTCTCACATGCATGTTATAGTTTTACATGCATATATGCTACGCCTATATATATATATATATATATATATATATATATATATATATATATATATATATATATATATATATATATATATATATATATATATATATATATATATATATATATGTATATATATATATATATATAGGCAATGACTGTTGTGCAATCTGAGCTCCTGTGCAAGCGTGCAATGCGCGAATCTCAGCCATGTGATGTACATCCTAGGGTGTTGTACTTTTTACACATAGATCCCTCCACCTGCTTGCACACTTTTTAAACGTTTATATATAAAAGGTGCATACACCCTTAGATGTTCATCAAACGGCTGAGATTCGCAGATTGCATGCTTGCACAGAAGTACAGATTGCACAACAGTCGTTGCCATATATATATATATATATATCACGATCTTTCAACAAAATTAGAAAACACCTAATGTCATCAAACATGCGTGATCGAGGACTTTTGCATGCCAAACTGAAAAACATGAACGAGGATTTGTGATATATATATATATATATATATATATATATATATATATATATATATTAATAAATGAATGTGTGGTGTGTTCATCGTGTTGCTCAGGAATGACAATTCATAAGGAAGGATTTGTTTTCTTTGGACAAATAATTGATTTAGTTACAAAGTGAATGTGCTCTAAGTTCAGTGATGTGTTGTGTCTAAGGAGGAGGAGGAGGATTTAGGTTTTCTTTTGTTGTTTTTCTTTTCTTGTGTCTTGTACTTTTTTCTTGTGTTCTGTGACAATCTTTCAACTATATATGACAATCTTTCGACAAAAATAGGAAACACGTAACGTCATGAAACATGATCGAGGTCTTTTGCGTGACAAACTAAAAAATTAGAACATTGCATACCCTAGGCTGGTGGGCCCTTTGCGTGTCAAACTTAAAAAGTGGAACTGAAAAACTGAAACACCGCGGGACGGACCCAAAAAGTATGCCAGGTGGGCCATTGCATACCCTAGACCCTTTGCGTGTAAAATTAAAATACTGCCTGTGAAGCTTAGATTGGACGCATCGAGCCGTTCTGATAACCTAGAGGAGGCAAACCGTGGTTTGGAGTAACTCCGACCCACCCACTGGTTAGAAAGCACAATTTTCGAAGCATCTGATCATCTCCACTCGCACGCTTAGACGACGACCCACTATAAAGGTGCACCTTGCTCTTGCCTCTCCTCCGCACCACTCCATCGATCGTAACCTCCGAACTTCTCCTCTTGCTTCTCCGCTGCACCACCGTCGACCACCTCTCGCTCTTTCTCCGCACCTCCATCGCCACACAAATGGGTAGCCCCACACGAAGTGCTCTAGGCCGTCAATGTCCTCCGAACCTCCTTCTTCTCTGTTTCCTTCGCCGTCAATGCCGGTAGAACTAGAGGCAGCGCCCGCACCTCCTCCGTCCCCTTCTCCGCCCATGGCGCCCGCACCTCCTCATCCCGTTTGTGTTCAGGAGACTTTCTGCCTCCTCGATCACCGCGTTGATGAACTCGATCAGCGCTTGAAGGAGGACATTGAGCACCTATTCGCCACCGCCAGGCAAACAAAAAAGCTTGACAAATTGGTGCGGGATGCATTTTCTGATACGTCTCGCTCGTGTGACCGTCTGGGTCTTGGGAAACTCCCCGTGTACACCAGCATGGACACCACCGGCCACTACTGCTTCGGGTTAGGCTTTGTGGTCGATCGTCTCGACATCCTCCACGAGACGATGGGGGAGGTGGTTGGGGTGGAGGGCCGCTAGCATCTTCTGCAGACCGTCGCCCGGAAGCTTCGGAATCAATTGCCGGAGGAGGCAGCAGCAGCGGCGGCAGCAGAGGAGGCGTCTGCAGTGGTGGCGGCGGCGGAGAAGGAGGTGGAGGAGATCTCCTCCGACTCCGAGTAGAGTAGTATTTGTAGTTTTTCTTTTTCTTGTTTTCTATGTGCTTTCGTAGTTCTTGTTTGTAATATATGTGTTGCTTTTATATTAATGAAAAATGTATTTTTTGTTCATCAACAATTTGTCCTATGCTGTTGTAAAAGCCCTAATTTTCATAATACAAACTTCAGTTAGAAGGACTAAAAATTTTGAATGATAAAAAGAAATAAAAAGGAAATGAGAAAAACAAAGTAATTCAAACTCCAAAAGAGGGAATTCAAAAAATAAACTTAACTAATGTTCAAATGAGTTTAACATGAAGATTTGAGTTCACCAATAGTGTCCAAATATTCGAAATAGTACCTCTGCAAAAATTCAGAATTTTTTAAGATGGTTTGCTATTTAATTCAATAGCTACATTAAATTCCACTCAAATTCAAATCCAAGTTTGAATTTGATTGAAACTTGGTCAATTCAATAATATGAATTCAGAATGAAACTCTCCCTAATTATTTTGGACTTCCCCCAACTATATAGAAATTTTGGAACAAATTAGGTGAGTGAGTTGACTGTCCAGAGGTGAAGATAAGAATGAAAATAGTGGACCCACCTGTCATAGACTCTTATCCTCCTCTGTTTCTCTGCCTCCTCACAGCAATCTACGTCATGCATGCAACTTTGCCACCGAGCTGCCTGCTTCCCAAGTTGGTTCCAGCTACAACTAAAAGATCTGAACACCCTTCTTATCTTCCTCCAAACCACATCACACAAATTTTCACCTCTGTTCTTTGCTGGGCGCAGAACTTTGCTTTCCCGGCGAGTTCCTCTTCTCCCAGCTGAAATCAAGGGGAGACAGTTGGTATTGATCAAGTTTCTTCGCACTTTCTTACTCTCCATGCTCTGACGCAGCTCCTTGATCACTTTCTTTCACAGTTTGAGCCTCCCCATCGACGGACTTGATGATTCCGTGGCCGCCGTTCTCTGTTTTTCACTGCCGCTCCTCTGCCTCACCGTCGACCCGGAGATACAAGCCTTATCTCACCCGGCTCCTTGAAGACAAAAGGTGTGCCATACCATTTAGTTTGTGCCCACGAAATCTCAGCTCATTGCATGCCATGTAGCCTCGGTATTTTGAGGTGTACCGATGATTTCTTCTTATGAACTGAACTAGGTCTCCAGCTCAATTCGTTTTCCACATTTGATTATCTCTCGTGGCCGTGATAATTTATGTTCCACATCTCTCGACGCACCTTCTCGAAGAAAAAGCAAAGAGATTCATTGAGTAGATACTTGGGAAATCAAGATTTCCTAGCCGCCACAGTTGAACCCACACTTTGCCATTGACTTCACATTTCCGAGGCATTTCACCATCCTTTGTCCCCTCTCTCACTTTTCCTACGTTCCAAGGAAACTTTTGGAAGAATTTCCATCCAAAATAGCGTACCAAAGGGCCCGGCTGACATGGCCGGAACCCTAGCTCCGCCCGGCACTGTCGCACCGCCATTCCGGCCATCTATCACCATCTAGAACATCACAATCAAGATCCCCATTGGATTTTATGTGGGGGCGGCGAGTTTGGAGGACCGCCGTCCCCTGGAACGGGCGCCGCCGTGCGCCTTCCCTAGCGCGTCCGGGTGGGAGGTAGGGGATGACCAGGCGGGCCCCAGCTATCAGCCACAAGAGCGCAACGCTCAGATTTGGTACGGCTCCAGGCTACGCCTGTTAGCTCTATGGCCCCGTGTGGCGTAAACCCGATTGGTCCATTTTAAACCTGTTGGCCCAGCCATTATTCAAACTTTTCCAATTGGAATTTAATTCCAGATTTTGCTCCAACTTTGAAAATTCATATCTCCTAAAATACTTGTCCAAAAATTCCCAAATAAAATCTGTTGGAACCAGGATGTTCTATCTTCCAAGTGGTGTGCTTGGATATGTATGAAAATCCAGAAATTATTCGCAATAATTCCATAAAAAATCATATTGGAACTAATTCCTGACACTAAATTCAATCAAAAATTCCCAAACATTACCAGAACATTCCAAATAATACCCTTAAGTCCCAGTAAAAGTTTCAGGTCCATTTGAGTTGATTTCAATGTCCGTATTGTGTTTCCAATCTCTATGTACCTGAAAATTCCAAAATGTCCAGAAACTTTTCAGCAAATCTAAATAACTTGTAAATTCAATATCTCACAGTATAAGGCTTATAAAATTATGAAACCAATTTTTTTGAGTCACTCTTGACCTCCTATTAAGAGAAAACCAACTTTTGGCCATGTCAAAGCTACATATTGTTCCCCAAAGTTCTAGGAAGTGTTTATGTTCATTGAATTTTATACAAGAGAGACTTCCAAGAATTGATCCCAATTTTGGCCAGAACTTTACTCGTAGTACCTAGTATCCTTTGTAAAATTTCTAGAACAAGTGTCTTTCCTTTGAGCTATAACATAATACCGATATTGATTAACTTGCATAATTCTTTGCATATCGATTAGTTGCCGAGCTCAAGAGGACCCCGGAGCTACATGAAGTCATCCCTCTGGAGATTAACTTGATACCGTCTCGCAGCCAGGCCCCGGTTTCCATTTAAGCGCTATTACAAAATTTTGATTTGTATCACCTGTAGCTAGGGTGAGTTATGTGCATTAGGGCTAAGGTGATTGAAAATCCAATTGGATGACCAGACCACCCCATGGAGTATTTGGATAGTTGTTAAGTCATCATGTAGACTATACTATGCTAAATGTTGTATAGGATTCAGTAGAAGTTGAGTAGTTGGAATCTACTCGCATGACTAGGACTTTTTCACACAAGATTGGTTCAAAGAAATGTAGTAATTTGAATATGAGACTGGGCAGGTGCGTAGGATACAGCGAGCACTACAAGGATTCCGACCTGTTGCAACGATTGTACTGCAATGAATACTAAATCGTTGCAGTAAGCTTGGCTTTTTTCCACGATTCACTAGTTCGTGGCACTGGGATTTATCGCCACGGAACACAATTGTTGCATTAGGATCTCTTGCCACGAGTCACAAGTTCGTGGCACTAGGATCTATCGCCACAAAACACAATCGTTGCATTAGGATCTGTTGCCACGAATTACTGGTTCGTTGCATTACAGGATCTATCACCACAGAACACAATCGTTGCATTAGGATCTGTTGCCACGAATTACTGGTTCGTTGCATTACAGGATCTATCACCATGGAACACAATCGTTGCATTAGGATCTGTTGCCACGAATCACTAGATCGTGGCGTTACAGGATCTATGCCACAAAACACAATCGTTGCATTATGATATGTTGCCACGAATTACTGGTTCGTGGCGTTACAGCTTTATTACCACGGAACACAATCGTTGCATTAGGATCTGTTGCCACAAATCAGCAAACAGTTGCATTTGGACTGTAATGCAACAAAACAGAATCGTTGCATGAGGATGTGTTGCCACGATACTCTGGTTCGTGGCGTTATTATCAATGGCCATGGACCCCAATCGTAGCAATTAGGATGTGTGGCCACGATTCAATTTTTTGTGGCATCAGGATGCTAATGCAATGAAACACAATCATTGCATTAGGATCTGTTGCCACGAATCACTAGTTCATGGCGTCAGGATGCTAATGCAACGGACCACAATCGTTGCATTAGGATCTGTTGCCATGAATTACTGGTTCGTTGCGTTACAGGATCTATCGCCACGGAACACAATCGTTGCATTAGGATCTGTTGCCACGAATCACTAGTTCGTGGCGTTACAGGATCTATCGCCATGAAACACAATTGTTGCATTAGGATATGTTGCCACGAATTACTGGTTTGTGGCGTTACAACTTTATTGCCACGCAACACAATCGTTGCATTTAGAGCTGTTGCAATGAATCAGCAAACAGTTGCATTTGGACCATAATGCAACGAAACCAAATCGTTGCATTAGGATGTGTTGCCACGATACTCTGGTTCGTGGTGTTAGTATCAATGGCCACGGAGCCCAATTGTAGCAATTAGGATGTGTGGCCACGATTCAAATTTTCGTGGCGTCAGGATGCTAATGCAACCAAACACAATCGTTGCATTAGGATCTGTTGCCACGAATCACTAGTTCGTGGCGTAAGGATGCTAATGCAACGGACCACAATCATTGCATTAGGATCTGTTGCCACAAATTACTTGTTCGTGGTGTTACAGGATCTATTGCCACGAACCACAATCGTTGCATTAGGATCTGTTGCCACGAATTGTTGGTTTGTGGCATTACAGCTTTATTGCCACGGAACACAATCGTTGTATTAGGATTTGTTGACACGAATTACTGGTTCGTGGCGTTACAGCTTTATTGCTACAAAACACAATCGTTGCATTAGGATCTGTTGCCACGAATTACTGGTTCGTGGCGTTACAACTTTATTGCCACGGAACACAATCGTTGCATTAGGATCTGTTGCCACGAATCAGCAAACAGTTGCATTTGGACCGTAATGCAACGAAACAGAATCGTTGCATTAGGATGTGTTGCCACGATACTCTGGTTCGTGGCGTTAGTATCAATGGCCACGGACCTCAATCGTAGAAATTAGGATGTGTGGCCACAATTCAATTTGTCGTGGTGTCAAGATGCTAATGCAACGAAACACAATTGTTGCATTAGGATCTGTAGCCACGAATCACTAGTTCGTGGCGTCAAGATGCTAATGCAACGGACCACAATTGTTGCATTAGGATCTGTTGCCACGAATTACTGGTTCATTGCGTTATAGGATCTATCGCCACTTAACACGATCGTTGCATTAGAATATGTTGCCACGAATCACTAGTTCGTGGCGTTACAGGATCTATCACCACGGAATACAATCGTTGCATTAGGATATGTTGCCACAAATTACTGGTTCGTGGCGTTACAGCTTTATTGCCACGGAACACAATCATTGCATTAGGATCTGTTGCCACGAATCAGCAAACAGTTGCATTTGGACTGTAATGCAACGAAACAGAATCGTTGCATTAGGATGTGTTGCCACGATACTCTGGTTCGTGGCATTAGTATCAATGGACACGGACCCCAATCATAGCAATTAGGATGTGTGGCCATGATTCAATATTTCGCAGCGTCAGGATGCTAATGCAACAAAACACAATCGTTGCATAAGTTGTTGTTGCCACGAATCACTAGTTTGTGCTGTCAGGATGCTAATGCAACGGACCACAATCGTTGCATTAGGATATGTTGCCACGAATTACTGGTTCGTGGTGTTACAGGATCTATCGCCACGGACCACAATAGTCGCATTAGGATCTGTTGCCACGAATTACTGTTTCGTGGCGTTACAGCTTTATTGCCACGGAACACAATCGTTGCATTGGGATTTGTTGCCACAAATTACTGGTTCGTGGTGTTACAGCTTTATTGCTGTCGGTACCCTGGGTACAGTATACCCCTTGAGATTGCAAAGATCTCAAGGAAAGGTCATCTACTTGATTTGAAGACCTTCGGAGGCCCACATGTCAGACATAACCGGACCCGCTTCCCCAACATGGTTAGTCCCAGGGTCGCCACGTGTACCATCAAATTGGAGCTACCGCCCACAAGGGGGAAGCTCCGGGCTATGTACCATAATGGCACACACGGACCTAACCCCAGATCGAGGGAAGCTCCGGAACTAACACGTGTCTGGTGGCACCAGACCTATCTGTTCCCCATAGTATGCTCCTGGGCTGCCACGTGTCCAGCCGTCGGATCTTCAGCCTCAAACCTCCGGAAGACTCCACAACAGCTTCGGATATTCAAAGGGGAATCAAGGACTTCAAGACCCGATTAAGTGTCATTAATACTATGTTAATTACACACGATCGGATGACCTTAATTACTAGTAACGATGCTGTCAAAGCCCGTAACTCAGTCGTTAAGGGTAATTAAGCGCATCAAATGTGTATCAATATTAGTAACCGCCAGGGCCACATGTCGGGTCAGACCAACTTATAACGGCCTATCCTTGTACTATAAAAGGACAGGCCAACGATACATAGGGCTCTCCCTAGAGACGGATCTGACCTGCTCTGATCTAATCGCGCACTCTCAACTCACGTCATCTGAGTTGAGTTCATACATCTAATACAACACCAACACACCCCGTGGAGTAGGGTATTACGCTTAGGCGGCCCGAACCACATAAATCTTTGTGTCTCGTGTGTCATCTTACACTTCACCTTCTTGAATCTCCGCGCGCCCACACCGAACTTCAAACTCCGCAAACACTTTAGTAGTGTCGGGAGATCTGCCGGATCAAAACCACCGACAGTTGGCGCGCCAGGTAGGGGGCGCCTAAGATTTCAAGAATGGTGAACTCAGTTGCTGGATCATCCAATGGTCATCCCGCTGTTCAAGCTGCAGGGGGCAATCCCTCCAATATGCAGCCACCAGCAGGAACCTCAGTTCCAGCAGGAGTCACACTTCCACCACCGCCGCCTCCACCAGCAAATCAAGCTGGGCAGCACGATGGTGCACCGGCGTCAATAACTACGTCGACGAATCATGACAACCCGGAACACGCGCTCCATGCAGCACGTGCTCTCCTTCATCGCCCACCACCTCCAGACGCATCCCGGGATGCAATGGAGCAGTGGAGGGACAATGTGGAACACTTGGTTGCAGCTGCAGCCGACCGCATCAGTAACCAGGGTCCTCCTCCTTCAGGACAGGCCCCGTCGCAGCGACGGACCTTGTCTGGTAGACTTGGTTCACACGTTTCCAATAACAGTAGACGTGTTGCGTCCCTACAGGTGACGTCGTTGCCCTCCGGGGCACGACGCACTCACACGGTATCAAGGCTTTCAACTCATGACCTCCGGGCGGAGCTTGATCTCCGATACCGTCAACAAGATGGCCGAGTCCATATCGAGCGTGCTCATGAAAGACGAGAAGCTCAGGACATTCCTGCTCCTGAAGGAGTAGGGGGAGGCTGTTCAGCCCTGGCTATGCATCTGCGTATGGTCAGGTGGCCACAGAAATTCCGGCCTCACCTGCCGGAGAAGTTTGATGGGACCGTTAATCCCGTCAAATTTCTTCAGATTTACTCCACTGCTATCCTGGCAGTTGGAGGAAATGAGGCTGTAATGGCTAATTATTTTCCAGTAGCTTTAACTCGGACCACCCGGTCCTGGTTTATGAGCCTTCCACCCAACTCCATCAACAGTTGGGAGGAGTTGTGCCGGCAGTTCACCGCCAACTTCGGGAGTTCATACACCCGACCAGGCACCGAACTGGACCTTTTTGCAGTCGTGCAAAAAGGGGGAGAATCCCTGCGATCATTCATCCAGAGATTCTCTCAGGTACGAAACACTATCCCTTCTATCTCTAGCGCTTCTGTCATTGTGGCATTTAGACAGGGCGTACGGGATAAGAAGATGTTGGAGAAACTGGCGATCAAGGAGATCACTAGTGTCACAGAACTCTTCAGCTTGGCTGACAAATGTGCCAGAGCTGCGGAGGGCTGTGAAATGCACTCCAAACCACCTCCGGAGGATGACAAAAAATCTTCCAAAGGAGAAGCCACTAACTTCGGGAGTGGCAAGAAGAAGAAAAAGACCAACAACAAGAAGAAGTCGTCAGCCGGCGCATCTAATGCTGCAGCTGCTACAGCTCCGGGTGGCCGGGGGCCACGCCCTGAGAAGCGACCTCGACCGTCTTCTGAAGACGGTGGCAAACCCAAGGTGTGGTGTCCAATTCATAAGACGGACAGCCACAGTTTGGAAGACTGCCGGGAGGTCGAAAACCTTGCCGAGCACTACAACAAGCGCCGGGAAGAAGTTCCTTTCCGACAGAGGGAAGGAAAACAAAAAGTTGACGAAGCTCCAACTGAAGAGGAGTTAGGTTTTCAGGATCCTAAAAAGGTCCTGAAGGCCGTCTACACCTCCGTCGACGACGATTCTGACGTCTCTAACAACGAGCGTCGGAAGACCATGAACACCATTTTTGGTGGATCATGGGACATCACCTCCCGTCGCGTCCTCAAGACAATGTGTCGGGACATGGCCGCTGTAGCTCCCACAGCCAGGGCGGAGCCTCATCGGAAGTGGATGGACACGGCTATCACTTTTGATGCTTCGGACTGCCCTCGAAGCATTGCTGGAGCAGGCCAGTTACCTTTGATGGTATCTCCTACCATCAATAACATTCAGCTCCACCATGTTATGTTAGATGGAGGTTCGGAGCTGAACCTCAGAAGCTTCGAAGCTTTTACCAAGCTTCAGCTCCGACCTTCGGATCTTCATCCCTCCCGACCTTTCTTCGGAGTAGGTCCGGGAGCCATTACCCCACTCGGTGCTATTACTCTCCCCGTTACCTTTGGGACCCGGGAGAAGTATCGCACTAAGAAGTTGGTCTTTGACGTTGCTCAGATCAACTTACCTTTTAATGCCATCTTGGGCAGGCCTGCCTTGTACAAATTCATGGCAGCTGCTCATTATGGCTACTTGGTGTTAAAGATGCCAACACCAGTAGGCATTCTCCAGATCCGCGGAGATCGCACTGCCGGAGTAACTGCTCTAGAAGAACTTCATGCGCTTACTACGGTGCAAGAGGAGGACTCCAGGCAGGAGCAAGCTCCAAAACCCCCGAGCATTCGTCAGCGAGGCTCGACTTCTGCACCTCGTGTGCAGCCAAGCGGCGACACCGACATTCTCGTCAAAGTCGTCCAAATCGGTTCCGATGCCGCTCAGACCACCCGTATATCGGGGGGACTGAATGACAAATAGGAACTCGCGCTCATCGCTTTCCTCCGGGCTAATGTCGACGTGTTTGCCTGGCAACCGTCACAAATGCCTGGGATCCCCAGGGAAGTGATTGAGCACAATTTGAAGATCTACCCTGACGCCCGGCCCGTGCATCAGAAGCCTCGGAAGCAATCCGTGGAGCGACAGAACTTCATTCAACAAGAAGTGAAGAAGTTGCTCGAAGCTGGATTCATCCGAGAAGTCTTCCATCCAAAATGGCTGGCAAACCCAGTCGTTGTGCCCAAGGCCGGTGGGAAGCTTCGGATGTGTATTGACTACACAACACTAAATAAGGCATGTCCAAAAGATCCATTCCCACTACCTAGAATAGATCAGATAGTGGATTCCACCTCCGGGTGTGAATTATTGTGTTTCCTAGATGCATATTCTGGGTATCATCTCATCAGAATGTCTAGGGAAGATGAAGAGCATACCTCTTTCATCACAGTAGATGGATTGTACTGTTATACAGCCATGCCATTTGGTCTCAAGAATGCAGCTTCAACCTTTGTACGAGCTATGTACAAAACTTTTGAAGAACTCATTAGAGACATAGTGGAAGTGTACGTCGATGACATCGTGGTCAAGGTCAAGAACAAGGAGTCACTCCTTGACACCTTACAGGCTGTCTTCGACAAGCTGCGGGTCACCCGCACAAAGCTAAACCTAGACAAGTGTGTCTTCGGGGTTAGCTCCGGAAAACTTCTTGGTTTCCTGGTAAGTCACCAAGGCATAGAAGCTAATCTGGCGAAGATCAAAGCCATTCAAGACATGCGGCCACCAGCCCGCATCAAGGATGTCAAAAAGCTGACTGGATGTCTAGCAGCCCTCAGCCGGTTCATTTCAAGACTGGCGGAACGGGCACTTCCCTTCTTCAAGTTATTGAGGAAGTCCGGACCATTCCAGTGGTCTGAAGAAGCAGAAAAGGCATTCCAGGAGCTAAAACAGTTCCTCACCACCTTACCAACTTTGGTAGCTCCGAACCCTGGTGAGCCTTTGCTGATTTACATTTCAGCAACTGACGAAGTCGTCAGTATGGTCCTGGTTGCGGAGAGACAAGAACTATCCCATACTCAGGAATCCAGACCCCTCCGGGAGGGTCCGGAGGTTCCTGAAAGCGAGTCTGGGTCCCAGTTCCCAGACTAGAGTCCACAAGAAGTTACTTTAGAAGACCCAGACCCCTCCGGGAGGGTCCAGGTCACTTCTGAAGAAGCTCCGGGTCCCTCCAGCAAGAACCCAGAGGTCCCTGAGGAAGGTCCGGATCCCTCCAGGAGGATCCGGGTCAATGAAGAGGAAGCTTCGGGCCCCTCCGGGAGGGTCCGGACCATCCATCGCCCAGTGTACTTCATTAGTGAAGTACTTCATGACGCCAAGACTCGATACCTAGAGGTGCATAAGCTGCTCTATGCAGTTCTTATCACCTCCAGGAAGCTTCGCCATTACTTCCAAGCTCACAAGATTTCAGTGGTGACTTCTTACCCACTTCGAGCAATCTTGCATAATCCAAATTCAACTGGGAATATTGCAAAGTGGGCAGCGGAATTGGCCGAATTCGATCTCGAATTCATTCCAAGGCAAGCAATCAAGAGTCAAGCATTGGCGGACTTCGTGGCGGAATGGACTCCCTCTCCATCAAACCCTGGGGGCCCCAGTGAGAAGAAGCCGAAACACAAGGCTCCGGTCTTCACCGAGCCTCACTGGACCCTCTACTTTGACGGCTCCATGCAAAAGCAGGGGGCTGGAGATGGAGTCCTTCTCCTCACACCAACCGGGGAGAAGGTAAAATACATGGTACACCTTGACTTCAAGGCGACCAACAACATGGCGGAGTACGAAGCACTCATCTACGGACTAAAAGTGGCACTGTCATACGGTGTCAAGCAGCTGCTGGTCAAGGGAGATTCACAGATCATCATTAAACAAGTGAAGGGTGAATGCTCCTGCAACAATCTCCAGCTAGCTGCTTACCTCCTTGAAGTCCAGAGGCTTCAGAAGGACTTTGAAGTCCTAGACCTCCACCATGTCCAACGTGCCCACAACGCTGAAGCCGACGAACTCTTGACAAAAGCATCAACCGGAGCACCAGCTCCTGACGGAACTTTTGTCCGGAGGTTGTCAAAACCCACAGCTCAGTCTGCCGAACTGAGCGAAGGGGGCAAGATCAGCATCCCGAAGCATCAGCATCCCGAAGCTGACGGTCCCGATGGCCCTGTTACCATGGCTGCCATCAAGGGTCGTAGGTGCTGCCGGAAGCTCCGAGCAACCCAGCACGCAAGACTCAAAAGCTCAAGTTAGCTCCGATGCATGGATCTCGGAGATCCGGAGCTACTTGAAAGACAACATCCTTCCTGACGATGATGTATCCGCTGACCAGATAGTCAGATTGGCTAAAAGATACACGTTGGTAGAAGGGGATCTCTATTGGCGTGGTGTCAACGGCGTCCTAATGCAGTGCATCACAAGGGAAGAAGGTTGCGAGCTCCTCGCAGAAATCCATGGAGGCGAGTGTGGGAACCACGCGTCTTCCCGCACGCTGGTCGGTAAAGCCTTCCGGCATGGCTTCTACTGGCCTACAGCACTCCAGGATGCAACTGAGCCGGTGAAGAAATGTGAAGCATGCCAATTTCATGTAAAGCAAATTCACACACCGGCTCAGCATCTACAAATGATACCTCCTACATGGCCCTTCGCCGTGTGGGGGATGGACATCTTGGGACCTTTCCCAAGAGCCGTCGGAGGTTACAAGTTCCTGTATGTCGCCGTTGACAAGTTCACCAAGTGGCCGGAAGCAACTCCAGTTGTGACAATAAACAAGCAATCTGCTACCAACTTTTTGCAGTCCATCATATGCAGATTTGGAGTCCCAAACAAAATCATTACTGATAACGGGACCCAATTCACAAGCTCTGCATTTCAAGGATATTTCGAAGACCTCGACATTCAAGTTTGCTACGCCTCCGTAGCTCACCCGGCAAGCAATGGCCAGGCCGAGAGAGCAAATGCTGAAATCCTGAAAGGAATCAAAACGCGCACCTATGAGCGCTTGAAAAAACATGGAGCCAACTGGATTGAAGAGCTTCCGCCCACTCTATGGGCCAACAGGACAACTCCAAACCGGTCAACTAGAGAGACACCCTTCTTCCTGGTGTACGGAGCTGAAGCAATCCTTCCTCCGGAAATCACCTTGTGGTCACTCCGGGTCCGGACCTTCGACGAAGCCACGCAGGGCCAGCTCCAGCGTGAAGACCTAGACCTCCTTGAGGAGGGAAGGTGCCAAGCAGCTGTTCGGAATGCCCGATACCGCCAAGCCCTTCGACGCTATCATCAGCGGCATGTACACAACTGACAGCTCGAGGAAGGCGATCTGGTGCTACGGAGAATACAATCCAGAGAAGGTTAAACAAACTCTCCCCCAGCTGGGAGGGACCCTTCCGAGTGATTAAAGTATCCCGTCCCAGAAGCGTTCGCTTGGCTACCGAGGATGGGACACCTCTCCCAAATCCTTGGAATATTGAGCACCTCCGTAAGTTCTACACTTAATATCACGGAGGTGAGTTTGTAGTAACTTGAGGTGTATGTTATAGAGTCATTATACAGAGTCGGGTAGTTCCTCCGGGAGAACAGCCAGACCTTTCCCGGAAGGTCCGCAAAGTTCATGCAACACTTGTCACAGTCTCAGGACTAAAAGTGTGGCTAGCTACTCTGGGTCAAACGAGAAATGAAACACGCTTAGCCTGGTTCCGTACCCTAAGAGTGTACTTGTTTCCCCTGTACCCCGGACCTATAATGAAAGACATCCTCATGTGAAACAGACTCCTCGTGCATTTATTTTGTACAAGCTCAACATTTTTATTTTCTCTTTCTTGTCTATAAAAAAGTTGTGCAATTCTTAAGAAATTTTAGTTCGACCGGTTAATATACGATTCGAGCTGTATTGTCAATTCTTTTGGATTCAAATATTGTTCATGGCCCACTCGCCTGAATGCCGCCAAGCCAATCTAAGGCCGGAGTGTTCTATCGACTTAGCCTGGTCAAGCACCCTAAGTACGCCCCTCTACCTACACCCCGGCAGGCCGAAGTAAGGCGGGTCCAAGTACAATTGGATCTGGAAGAAAGAAGGCAACGCATTCGGTTGTATTCAGTATTGTGTTTGACCTAAAACTTTCTTGGGAATCGTAAGCCGCAACAAAGTTATAGGCAAGGAGCGAATTTTACTATTTTTCTTGGCTCCAGTGTGCAGGAAAAATAAAGAATCCACGTTGATAGAGAAAAGTCGGAGCTAACAAAGCTTAGACTCCCCCTAGGTGGCTGGTAATCGATGTTAAACATTGAAAATGAGCATCACCGGAGCAACCAAGCTCCGGTAAATCTAGGGGGGCCAGCCGTCGACGCAGAATAAAAGATGGTGAGAAGACCCCACAAGCGGAGTCTGCTGCCGACAAGCTACGCGTTGGCAAAGGTCACTGCCGGAGCTACTAAGCTCCAACACCCCGGAGGGCTAACTATCGATGCTCTACGTGTTGATAGGGACTATTCCCGGAACTACTAAGCTCCGACGCTAGTCAATGTCGGAGCTTCTAAGCTCCGATAACCTCAGGGGGCCTTCACTATCGAAGACTTCGGACCTACACTCTACAAGTTCGAAGCAAGCAAGTCTTCAACAAAACACAATATCCTCTTGGTACATGTTCACAATCAAATTGTGTACATCTACCAGGGGGCCAAGTGAAGACAAAAGTGTTGAAGACAAAAAATGAAATTTATTAACAAATTGTGGATTTCATTCATCTGGAGACAAGGGATTACAAAATTGGGTAAGAAAAAGAGAGAATACAAGTGGGAGCTACAGAGATGGTCCTAGACCCTATGGAAGAACTGGGCGACTTTCTGAGCAACCTCCGACACGTTGGCTCGGGTGGCTTCACCTTCTCCTTCGACGGGACCTTCAAGCACCGAGTCTAGAGGAAATTGGGGATCTAGGCTGGTGTTGCACGTTAGCACATACTCTGCGACGTTCTTCGCCAGGGACTGCCCCTCAACTTCCAACTGGTCCGCAATGACGTCACCCACCTTGGAGAGTTTGTTACCCGCCGAGCTCAACTCCTGCAACACCAGGTCTGGCTCTGGCTCCGGATCATCCGGACGCACGGGACTGGAGCCCAATTGTGTCAGCGCGTCGTTGGCTTTGCTCAGGAACTCTCAAACCTGTAGGGAGTCTGCAGTCCTCAAGCCCTTCAGTTCCTCCAAAGATCTTTTGGCCGCCGCTAGTTCAGAATTCTCACGAGCAAGGCGCTCAACCTCTTTGACATTTTGCTGAATCTTTTCAGCAACTTGCTTCTCGAGTTTTCCAAGCTCCTCCTCCCCGAGATAGATCTTGTTCTGACGGTCAACCAGGTCCTTCTCCGTGCCCCTAACTTTCTTCTCCCTGGCAGCGATGGCACACTCTTGCTGGTAGAGTTCCTGCCCTCGCACCCAGGCCTTCTCCTCCTCCTCAACGCAACGCTCCTCCAATTTCTTGGTGCGTTCTTCGAGGCCCTTGTCAGCCAGAGCCACCTTTTCGGCGAGCTCCTCCTCCCTCTTCAAGACGTCATCCAGCAGCTCTAGGAGTTTTCGCTCTTCTTCTTCGAGCCTCTTCTCCCTCTCCTCAAGTGCCTCCTGGCGCTTGATGAGAGTAGTGTTAATGGCTTCAAGCCTTTCTTGGCGATCATCAGCCACACTATTAGCTGCCTTGGTCTGCTCATAAATGGCCCGGGATGGAGCGTCAAGGGCACGAGTCAAGCTCTCCCTATCATCCAATAATTTGCCCCAGTATTCCAGGCAGACCTTCTCCTGTTTGATCCACTCCTTGTCGTCTGCCAGCCTCGACTGCGCCAGCTTGGTCTCGAAGTAGAGCCGGTTACACCACCGTCTAAGGGTTTGGCGCTCCTCTTCAAGAGCCTTGCCGTCGTGGTAGAACACCAGCTGGACTTGACGCAGACTGGAGCATGCGTTGTCAATGGACAACGACAGGGGAATAGGGTCCGAACCTGCTGGGGTCTCCTCTGCTGGTTCTAGCGGGTTCTCGCTTACAAAAATTGGGTCCCACTCCACAAGAGTGGTCCCCTGAGCCTCCACGGCACTAGGGCCGTCCTCTGGGATAGTCTCAGTCACCACCGAGGAGGGTCCCCAAGAAGTTCTGACCTCCGGAAGTTGTTCCGAAGGCCCTGCCACCAGGTCTTCATTTGCCCCCTCAGGCAGGGGGCCAGCGACTTCATCTGGGCACCCTGGCCTAGCAGCAGGCACCTCCGCCATCATCACTTCCAGAGCAGGGGCAACTTCAGGCTCCGGCCTGGGCTCCTCCTCCGCTGGTGGCTCGGGTGTTGGCACCTCGACTACCATGGGTTCAAGTGCTGATGCCTCCGCAGCAACCGGCCCTGAGGCCGGAGCTTCAACCTCAACCGGCTCAGGCGCCGGAAGGTCTTCAGTGGCAACCGGCTCTGAGGCCGGAGCTTCAGAGGTAGATGGATCATCCGCTAGGACTTCCCCAACATCCGTCTCACTCGCCGGGACTTCAATAACCTCCGGCTCAACCGCCGGGGCTTCAAAAATTTCCGGCTCTGGGGCCGGAATCACTGCTTCCTCCGGCTCAACGGCCGAAGCTTCCATCATCTCAGCATCAAAATCCGGGGCCTCAACCTCCGGGGCAGGTGCCGCTGGCGCATCTTCTCTCCCGTGGTCCGGCGCTACCACGGGAGTCTCAGGGGATGAGTTGAGGTCCACGACCACGACAGCTGGCGCCGGAGCTGCCGCAGCTTCAACCACCACTTGGGGCGGCACCGGGACAGGAGCAGAAACCTCCGCCCTCACAGCTTCAGCTGCTATGGCTGAGGGTGGAGCCTCACTCCTCTTCTTGGAGACGCTGCAGACGATGGATGAAGAAACTTAAAAAACAGTTCCTACAACAAAACAACTGTCTGAGGTAAAGATTAAAAATTACCTCGGAAGGCTTCCGCACCAGCTTGCACGGAATCTCTTTCCTGGGTGTTCTGGACTGACCATAGCCGCCGCCGGCGTGGAAGCTCCGAAAGGCCCCCCGGAACTTGTTGCAACTGCGGGCATTTTCTTAGTCGAGGCCCCCCTCGACCGGGAAGGACCCCCGGACCCAGACGCATCAACTGGCCCGGGTGCTGGAGTCACATGCCCGGAGCTAGCACCCCGGGAAGACACTGCTGCAAGTGCAGTCGCCGCAGTTGTAGAAGACCTCCCCTTCAGGGGAGAAGGAGCTGCTGTAGAGGATGCAGGCCTGACGGACCTTCCGTCAGCATGCTTCAGTTTCCTCTTCTGGCTCAAGGGTTCTTCCGCCGGCTCCTTGCCCTTGACGATGACTTCGGTCCTTGGCTTCGGGGCAGGGTCGGAGCCACCTTCAGAAGCCCCAGGGATCACCACCCTGGAGGTCGATCTTCTCTCGACGACAACAAGGTCGTCAAGCACCGGCATCGTCCGCCAGAGCTCCCTGCTGAACTCTACTTCCACGTTCAGAGGGAGGAAAGCTGGTGGCGGGGTCAAGTCATCACCCGCAACGTCGATACCATGCTGGAAATTCTTGAGATGAAACTCCAAGGTCGCCCCCTCCATGTTGGACTTCAGCCCGGTCTCGACCCGATCATCGTCCACCACACTGTTGAGGGCCCAAGCGAGTTTTTCTCTCCTCTTCAGCGGTGCCCACCTGTTGACCAGGAAATTGCAAAATACTGCTTGAGGAGTTACTCCTCCCTCCACACACTGGCGGATCCTGGTCAGAGCAGGGTTGAAGGCATCCGACAGCTCCGGAGCTTCACTCCAGACTGCAGTGTCGATGTTGAAGAGGCCTTCGGGTAGCTCCAGCTTCTCGTGCTCCTCCACCTGGATAACTATCCAGTCCTTCTTCCAGTCATCCCACTTTCCAGAGGGAAACGACCGGAGGTACTTGAATGGGCACTTCTTGCGCTTCACGAAGTAGTAGAAGCCAAGGTACTCATTACTCCTTCTGGTGGTATGGACGGTGAAGAAGGTCCGGAAAAGCTCAATGCAGGGGGGGATGCCCACCCACATTTTACAGAACTGGACGAAGACAGACACTAGAAGAATGGAGTGGGGGCCAAGGTGGTACAGCTACATACCATAGAAGTCTAGCAGCATCAAGAAAAAGGAGGAAAAAGGCCGGATCAACCCCACCATGGCGTACGCAGAGAAGTACACCATCTCGCCGGCGTGCTCCTTCTCGAATGGGAGCTCCCCATCGGCGTGGACCAGGCGGTTGAAGAAGTCCGAGGACCACCCCATGAGGGCCCGGACCTTCTTCAAGTCACCTTCGGTCTTCAAGCGGCTCTCGCGGAGACCCAACTCCATCGCAGCACAGCGAGGCAAGGGAGGAAAAGCAAGCACAAGTTTGGGAGTTCGAGCACAAGTTTAGATGAGAGGCGTAAAGAACCCCAGACGGTGCGCGCTTTCCTTCTTAAGTAAGCCCCCGCAATGCTTGGATGGAAATCGCAAGGAAGCCGAAGATACGATTCAAAAATTTCACTCTGCCGATGACAAGAGGGCCCGGGACCACCCCGACGATCAAGTCGAGGTTCTTACCCAGGCGAACGGTTGTCATCAAGAGAGGCAGGAAGCCCGAAGGCGGCAGCCTGACAAGGCGCGCGGAATCGATACGATTTTCGTATCGGGAACCGGCGACCTTCAATTGTGTGAGATCCGCACGCCAAAGATCTCATTTGCCACACCCGGGATATGCCATGCGGCGAGGATTTAACTACAAAACTATTGCCAACGGCACATCTGAAGACCTTTGAAGACTCGGCTCAAAAGTCGAAGGATGGACCCACCTCCGACGGAATGACTTCACCCAAGGGGTCTTCCCCAGATGTGGGCCCAGAGGGCCACTGTCGGTACCCTGGGTACCGTATACCCCTTGAGATTGCAAAGATCTCAAGGAAAGGTCATCTACTTGATTTGAAGACCTTCGGAGGCCCACATGTCAGACATAACCAACCCGCTTCCCCAACATGGTTAGTACCAGGGTCGCCACATGTACCATCAAACCGGAGCTACCGCCCACAAGGGGGAAGCTCCGGGCTATGTACCATAATGGCACCCCCGGACCTAACCCCAGACTGAGGGAAGCTCCGTAACTGACACGTGTCTGGTGGCACCGGACCTATCTGTTCCCCACAGTATGCTCCAGAGCTGCCACGTGTCCAACCGTCGGATCTTCAGCCTCAAACCTCCGGAAAACTCCACAACGGCTCCGGATCTTCAAAGGGGAATCAAGGACTTCAAGACCCGATTAAGTGTCATTAATACTATGTTAATGACACACGATCGGACGACCTTAATTACCAGTAACGGTGCTGTCAAAGCCCGTAACTTGGTCATTAAGGGTAATTAAGCGCATAAAATGTGTATCAATATTAGTAACCTCCAGGGCCACATGTCAGGCCAGGCCAACTTATAACGGCCTGTCCTTGCACTATAAAAGGACAGGCCAGCGATACATAGGGCTCTCCCTAGAGACGGATCTGACCTGCTCTGATCTAATCGCGCACTCTCAACTCACGTCATCTGAGTTGAGTTCATACATCTAATACAACACCAACACACCCCGTGGAGTAGGGTATTACGCTCAGGCGGCCCGAACCACGTAAATCTTTGTGTCTCCTATGTCATCTTACACTTCACCTTCTCGAATATCCACGCGCCCACACCGAACTTCAAACTCCGCAAACACATTAGTAGTGTCGGGAGATCTGCCAGATCAAAACCACCGACAATTGCCACGAAACACAATCGTTGCTAGGATCTGTTGCCATAAATTACTGGTTCGTGGCGTTACAGCTTTATTGCCACGGAACACAATCGTTGCATTAGGATCTGTTGCCACGGATCAGCAAACAGTTGCATTTGGACCGTAATGCAACGAAACAGAATTGTTGCATTAGGATGTATTGCCATGATACTCTGGTTCGTGGCGTTAGTATCAATGGCCACGGACCCCAACCGTAGCAATTAGTATGTGTGGCCACGATTAGTGTGGCGTCAGGATGCTAATGCAATGAAACACAATCGTTGCATTAGTATGTCTTGCCACGATTCACTGGTTCATGGCATCAAGATGCTAATGCAACATACCACAATTGTTGCATTAGGATCTGTTGCCATGAATTACTGGTTCGTGGCGTTATAGGATCTATCACCACGGAACATAATCGTTGCATTAGGATGTGTTGCCGCGATACTCTTGTTCGTGGCATTAATTTCAATGGCCACGGACCCCAATCGTAGCAATTAGGATGTGTGGCCACGATTCACTTTTTCGTGGCATCAGGATACTAATGCAACAAAACACAATCGTTGCATTAGGATGTCTTGCCATGATTCACTGGTTCGTGGCGTTAGGATCTATCGCCACGGGACGACAATCGTTGCATTAGGATGGAGCTACATGAAGTTGCATCCGAGGACATGGCTTGTATACTCCCATTCAGTGCATCCATGCGTGCTCCTACTTAAGTGTCATGATTTTATTGGCCCTTTAATTTACCTAACATAATGTCTGATTTAACTTCAACAAATTAGATGATGACACATAAGCGCGGAGTATGCATGGAAGCACAAAAGGGAGCACCGAAGTTGCATCCCCAGATGGTTGCCACGTACGTTCACGCTCCAAATCTTACAGCCAAGGCACACCGTGTGGTTCCCGAGACTATATCACCCTGCCCTGATGATTTCCACGTACGCGAGCGCACCGAATTTTGCAGGACGCACGGGCACACATGAACTCCACGTCCGAACTATGCTCAGCGATCCGAATAACTCGGCGCTCGGCGTGCACGATCGATCATCATGCGCACAAATAATATTATGAAATTGTCAACTTTGATGATTCAATAATCTCAATCAAGTTTCATCCAACCTACCAACGAAAAATTGGATCGTCCAGTCCATTTAACCAAACGTTAATTTGGATGATCCAAGACATAAAGATATGGATGATCTATCTCCAATCGAACTTCGACGTCAAACCAAACGCAATTGAGGACTGAGCACTTTGTCACATGTCCTAGAGTGTACGCACAAATGACAAAAACACAGCCTCAACACCGGGTTTAGGGTGCATCGTGGACTAACCACATGACCCGACAAAACACTCACGTAATTATCATACACCTGCAAGAGCAACCATCTGGCCGCATCCACCAACGCATCCCGACCTTGCAAAAGGATGACGAGTAGTGGCAGGTGAACACGTTGCAGCGGCGACGCAATGGAAAACGGTGGCAGCGGACGGTGACGTACCTGGATGTTGGCGTAGTCGACCTCGCACATCTTCCGCGAGTCGTTCACCTTCTGCGGCGTGCTGAACCACACTGGCAGGAACTCCTCAGTTTCGCAGTCGAAGCATGACTTGGAAAAATGGGCCACCAACGCATCCCGACCCTGCAAAAGGATGACGAGCAGCAGCAGGTGAACACAATGTAGTGGCAGCGCAATGGAAAATGGTGGCAGCGGACGGCGACGTACCTGGATGTTGGCATAGTCGACCTCGCACATCTTCCGCGAGTCATTCACCTTTTAACGGAAGCCATGCAGGTGCTTCATCCACAGCCAGAACGCCACATCTGGCGATGTGACGTTGGCAAAGTAGTAGCCCTTGTTGGCCTCGAACCTTGGCAAATGCAACAAACGAGGTTAAGTATCAATCAGTAAAATACCGGAGCTTGATCAGTATAATCATATATTTCAAAGCATAGGCGTCGTACTTGAAGTCAAATGGAACATGAATAAAATCATAAAACCGACTTGACGCGGCCAACTGCAATTTTTGTGTTCTCCTCGGCGCAGTGCTGATCAATGATGTTCAATACTTTTTGCCTCCTGACAGTGCTGGACTAACGACGCTGATGATCTGCAACATACTCAACGATGTAAAACATCAGGTATTAACGCATTAACAAATATGAGGGGGAGAATACCAACGCGTATATTTAAATGTAAGTTGCGGATCATCAGTGTCTTGAGTCCAGAAGCAGGGTAGAAGAGGCGACGTGGTCGCCGCGAATTCAAGAACGGATGAGGAGAAGGCTCATCGCCAATGGATCGAGGGGACGGAAGCTACACGACCGCTATGGGCGATGAGCCTTCCCCTCGATCCGTTCTCGAGTCAGGGGCGGGCCGGTGGTGGGGGCGCAGGGGCGGCGGGCCAGCAGCGGAGCCGGAGGCGCGGCGGTTGGGGCGCGGCAGGCGATGTTGTGCGTCAGGGCCGCAGAAAATTTATTTCGGCCCGCCTAGGCCCAGTCGAGCCTGCCTTTAAGACCATCCGCAGTGGTTCACGGTAAAGCGGTGATGGGACGCTGAGCGGTTCCAATTGAATTCAAAGATGCGCATGCGGGATGCATAACCTCTGCGGTACTGCAAGTGCAGTAATAGACACTGACATGTGGGCCCCACGGCTAGCAGGACCCACATGTCAGTGACTGTTACTGCACCTGCAGTACCGCAGGTGATTTCAACGCATGCGCTGCGCGCGTCTAAGGCACCTCGGTGACTGGCGCGCACGTAAGCTCGGTGCCCCCGGTCGCATCAGCTACCTGTACAAATGGCTATGGCTTGAACGAAGGACGAAACCTTATGCGGCAAACAGCAACCTTTAATACTTCCTCCGCCCCAACTCAACTCTATTTCTGTTTTGGTCGAACTAATTACCTTTGACAAATGATTTATATGGAATTTATTAACTTCAATAACATGTAGTACTAGATTGTATATTATGGAAATATTTTCTTGTATTGTTAAAATAGATCAAAATTGCGTAAATCTGAAAGATAGATTTGACGAAACCTAAGACTTCCCTTTGAAAAAGTTTTATACTTTATATTAGTTTTACATATGTAATATGCACATAGGATATATCACTAAATAGTTTTGCAAAAAAACATGCAGGAGAAATATGTATATCCCATATATATGCTACTACTACGTAAATTAGGGGTGGGCAAATAAACCGAGACCGAAAAACCAAAACTGATAAAACTGAGACCGGAACTGAAAAGACCGAAATACCGGGTATCGGGTACTTTTCGGGTAGCAAATATAAATAATTGAAAAATAAATGTCAGGTTCGGATGGATGAATTCATTGTGGAGCTACATGTCATGTACTTAATTATACTAAAAATCATCATCTTCACTGTCGTCCCCCCACAATGGAGCTACATGACAATCATCGGTATATGTATCGTCGTCGTCATCATCTTCATTTTCTGATGCAACTCCATCTACCTCAAACCGATCACCTGACGTTGTCATTATAAGTGTGGAAGCATCGCCGCTGGCTCCCTCAATGTCATTCCTAGCCCATGCGGTCGTATCCCCATTATTGATATCATCAGTAAGCAGATCATCATGAAATGTCTCAGCCTCCATCGTCTCAGTTACATTATTTTCATTGTATCCAGGGGGCATGGCAAAAAGGTTTCATGGCTTCGTTTTAACAACTGTAGCCCATTTAGGATGCTTCACACTTGGAACATAAAAAACTTGTTCTGCTTGGGTGGCTAGAATGTAAGGCTCATACTGGAATCGAAACAGAGTAGTGTCAACATCTATCATTCCGTATTGATCCTTTTTGTAGCCTCTGCTTTGGTTCTGACTGCTTCCAAAAGGCCGATCAAACCATTCACACTGAAATAACAGAACCTCTTGATTTTTTTCAAAATCAACAGCAATGATTTTCTCGATTACTTCAAACCAATCATGATCAGTGCCCCGAACAACAATACCACTGTTTTGGGTCCGTAAATCTTTTTCCACATCTGCAGTTCGAAAGAAGAAGCCATTGATGAATAACCGACTAAAAAAATGTGCCCGACTACAGATAATCGGTTGCTTTGCCTTCTTTGTGTAATGTGCAAGACCTCGATCCACGATCATGTTAAATTGATGGTGTTATACAAGTGTTTTCTCTTTTTGTTGAAAAAATGATCATCATGTTATTATTTGTATATTATTAATTAATATACATTAGTAAAATAAATAATTAATATATAAATAAATATTATCATATGAAATATCAACATGGATGGTCCAATCGAACCTACGAAATAAAAACTTTTTGATCGTCCAGTACATCCAATGAAACATGAACTAGCATGGATCGAGATCCAGTATACAAAAACATGGATGATCCTATCGAATCCAACTTTGACAAAAAAACGCACATACGCGACGGTCGTTCATTAACAGATAATATAAATATATAGAACAGATAGTTCATTAAATAACAGATAGGAAACAAAATTACAGATGGAACAGAGGAACAATGACATTGAGTTCATTAACATAAAACAATACTACAAAACAAGAAAAACAACATCACAAAATAAGAAAACCAACATCACAGACTCTTTCTCCCTCCTCGCGCCGAGGGCGCGCGCGACGCCGCCGTGGTGGGGCTCACCGGAGATCTCGCCGCTGGCCTTTCCAGTGCGCCAAGCTTCACCAATCTTGCCGCTTGGGGGGTTTTCACCACGCGGAGCACGTCGGTGCTGGCCCCGGGGCTTGCCGACGGCTGGAAACGGATGTGCGATGGCGGTGGCGGTGGCCACAGCTCCGGCAGGGTAGAACTCCGTTATCTCTAGCTCAAACAACTTGGTTTCTCCTCCAAAAGCTTTCTTGTGCCTTGAGGATCATGAACCAGGACTAGGAAATTAAGGAGAAAAACGGCTGGAAACTAGGAGCTCGACGGTGAATCGCGACTTTCTCACAGGCGGCGACCAAAACTTAGCTATCTCGATCGGTCATCACTCGATGATGGTTTTCAAATCTTTTTGATCCAGAGTGTTTGCAGGGAGATAGGTAAACTATCCCCTAACTATGGTCAAGAATTATTAGATGTATAAAATGAATTAAATCCATGACCTAGAGACATAGGTATGAACTATAATCGGGGAAACTGGCAATAAAGACACTACAAGGCATGGCATGGCTTGAAACTTGGTGAGCATGCTTAAGGCGCGATAACACACATTTCCCTTATAGAAGTCGGGGCCTGTAGAGGCTTCCTCCGGCTTGTCGACGGTGGAGTAGGGGCGGGTCTCGGCAGCTTCACTCACGGTCGTCGGGAAACTGCGAAATACCGAGGAAACACCGAAACAAAAAGGTTGAGAAGGTGCGCAAGCAAGTTGTGAACAACTTTGCTAAAGGACTCCCAATCGATCCTTGCCTAGTTGGCAAGCTATCATTGGAGTTCCAAGGTGAGGTCGGCGGCGCGCGAGCGGGGCAGAAAATGCGAAAGAGAAGAGAGGAACCGAGCTAGCTAGAGTTGTACTAATTCTTCTTTTTGATGTGTACTAATTCCTCTTTTTGAAGTTGGATATCGTCTAGAGTTGTAGGCTCCTTGATCATGCATGTTTGGGGCGTAGCATACATCGGCAAGGCTTCATAGTCTGACGATATCCATCATCAAAACGAGAAATTAAACACGTATTAATTGGTTGAACATGTTTGGGGTGCATGCAAGTTAGACATAGAAAAGACCTCAGTCTCGATTGACAAAATTAACATGCATACCTCAAACAGGACGATCTTTCAACAAAAATAGAAAACACACGTATAAGCGGGCGTGTGGAGATGATCGAACGCTAGAGGAAACCGCGCTTATGAACTGGTCGGTGGCCCCGGTTTACTCCAAACCGCGATTTGTATCCTCTCGGTCCCAACGGCTCGACGCGTTCCATCGGCATAAGAGAAAATTAACATGTGTACGCCACACGTCTGACTATTCGAGCATTAATGCTTTGTCGTGATCATGTATGATGGCCGGACATGCATGCATGCTTTTGAAAGAGAGCCAACGAGGTCTCCATCATGTTTCATGCATGATTGATCACTTGTTGATGAGGATTTGTGATGTTGATTTTCTTGTTTTATGATGACATTTCTCTTGTTTTGTAATGATCTATGTTACTGAACCCAATGTTGTTCGTCTATTCCATATGTTATTTCTTCTCTGTCTGTTGTCTAATGAACTACGTACTCCGTATTTGTGTTCTATGTGTAACATGCATGTGCAAGACCTTGATCCACGATAATGTTAAATTGATGGTGTTATACAAGTGTTTTCTCTTTTTGTTGAAAAAACGATCATCATGTTTATTATTTGTATATTATTAATTAATATACATTAGTAAAATTAATAATTAATATATAAATAAATATTATCATACGAAATATCAACATGGATGGTCCAATCCAACCTACGAAATAAAAACTTTTTGATCGTCCAGTACATCCAATGAAACATGAACTAGCATGGATCGAGATCCAGTATACAAAAACATGGATGATCCTAGCGAATCCAACTTTGACAAAAAAAAATGCACGTACGCGATGGTCGTTCATTAACAGACAATACAAATATATAGAACTGATAGTTCATTAAATAACAGACAGGAAACAAAATTACAGATGGAACAGAGGAACAATGACATTGAGTTCATTAACATAAAACAATACTACAAAACAAGAAAAACAACATCACAAAACAAGAAAACCAACATCACAGACCCTTTCTTCCTCGCGCCGAGGGCGCGCGCGACGCCGCCGTGGCGGGGCTCACCGGAGATCTCGCCGCTGGCCTTTCCAGTGCACCAAGCTTCACCAATCTTGCCGCTAGGGGGTATTTCACCACGCGGAGCACGCCGGTGCTGCCCCCGGGGCTTGCCGACGGCTGGAAATGGCGGTGCGATGGCGGCGGCGGTGGCCACAGCTCCGGCAGGGTAGAACTCTGTTATCTCTAGCTCAAACAACTTGGTTTCTCCTCCAGAAGCTTTCTTGTGCCTTGAGGATCATGAACCAGGACTAGGAAATTAAGGAGAAAAACGGCTGGAAACTAGGAGCTCGACGGTGAATCGCGGCTTTCTCACAGGCGGCGACCAAAACTCAGCTATCTCGATCGGTCACTCGTTGATGGTTTTCAAATCTTTTCGATCCGGAGTGTTTGCAGGGAGATAGGTAAACTATCCCCTAACTATGGTCAAGAATTATTAGATGTATAAAATGAATTAAATCCATGACCTAGAGACATAGGTATGAACTATCATCGGGGAAACTGGTAATAAAGACACTACAAGGCAAGGCATGGCTTGAAACTTGGTGAGCATGTTTAAGGCGCGATAACACACCTTTCCCTTATAGAAGTCGGGGCCTGTAGAGGCTTCCTCCGGCTTGTCGACGGTGGAGTAGGGGCGGGTCTCGGCATCTTCACCCACGGTCGTCGGGAAACTGCGAAATACCGCCCAACCGGTTGAGGAAACACCGAAACAAAAAGGTTGAGAAGGTGTGCAAGCAAGTTGTGAACAACTTTGCTAAAGGACTCCCAATCGATCCTTGCCTAGTTGGCAAGCTATCATTGGAGTTCCAAGGTGAGGTCGGCGGCGCGCGAGCGAGGCAGAAAATGCGAAAGAGAAGAGAGGAACCGAGCTAGCTAGAGTTGTACTAATTCTTCTTTTTGATGTGTACTAATTCCTCTTTTTGAAGTTGGATATCGTCTAGAGTTGTAGGCTCCTTGATCATGCATGTTTGGGGCGTAGCATACATCGGCAAGGCTTCATACTCTGACGATATCCATCATCAAAACAAGAAATTAAACACGTATTAATTGGTTGAACATGTTTGGGGTGCATGCAAGTTAGACATAGAAAAGACCTCAGTCTCGTTTGACAAAATTAACATGCATACCTCAAACAAGACGATCTTTCAACAAAAAGAGAAAACACACGTATAAGCGGGCGTGTGGAGATGATCAGACGCTAGAGGAAACCGCGCTTATGAACTGGACGGTGGCCACGGTTTACTCCAAACCGCGGTTTGCATCCTCTCGGTCCCAACGGCTCGACACATCCCATCGGCATAAGAGAAAATTAACACGTGTACGCCGCACGTCCGACTATTCGAGCATTAATGCTTTGTCGTGATCATGTATGATGGCCGGACATGCATGCATGCTTTTGAAAGAGAGCCAGCGAGGTCTCCATCATGTTTCATGCATGATTGATCACTTGTTGATGAGGATTTGTGATGTTGATTTTCTTGTTTTATGATGACATTTCTCTTGTTTTGTAATGATCTATGTTACTGAACCCAATGTTGTTCATCTATTCCATATGTCATTTCTTCTCTGTCTGTTGTCTAATGAACTATGTACTCTGTATTTGTGTTCTATGTGTAACATGCATGTGCAAGACCTCGATCCACGATCATGTTAAATTGATGGTGTTATACAAGTGTTTTCTCTTTTTGTTGAGAAAACGATCGTCATGTTTATTATTTGTATATTATTAATTAATATACATTAGTAAAATAAAGAATTAATATATAAATAAATATTATCATATGAAATATCAACATGGATGGTCCAATCCAACCTACGAAACAAAAACTTTTTGATCGTCCAGTACATCCAATGAAACATCAACTAGCATGGATCGAGATCCAGTATACAAAAACATGGATGATCCTATCGAATCGAACTTTGACACCAAAAAAATGCACGTATGCAATGGTCGTTCATTAACAGATAATGCAAATATATAGAACCGATAGTTCATTAAATAACAGACAGAAAAAAAATAACAGATGAAACAGAGGAACAATGGCATTGAGTTCATTGACATAAAACAATACTACGAAACAAGAAAAACAACATCACGAAATAAGAAAACCAACATCACAAACCCTTTCTTCCTCCTTGCGCCGAGGGCGCGTGTGAGGCGCCGCCGTGGCGGGGCTCGCTGGAGATCTCGCTGCTGGCCTTTCCAGTGCACCAAGCTTCGCCAATCTTGCCGCTTCAGGGTTTTTCACCACGCGGAGCACGTCGGTGTTGCCCCCGGGGCTTGCCGACGGCTAGAAACGGCGGTGCGATGGCGCCGGCAGTGGCCACAGCTCCGGCAGGGTAGAACTCCCTTATCTCTAGCTCAAATGACTTAGTTTCTCCAAAAGATTTCTTGTGCCTTGAGGATCATGAACCAGGACTAGGAAATTAATGAGAAAAACTGCTGGAAACTAGGAGTTCGACGGTGAATCGCGGCTTTCTCACAGGCGACGACCAAAACTCGGCTATCTCGATCGGTCATCACTCGTCGATGGTTTTCAAATATTTTTGATCCAGAGTGTCCGCAGGGATATAGGTAAACTATCCCTTAACTATGGTCAAGAATTATTAGATGTATAAAATGAATTAAATCCATGACCTAGAGACATAGGTATGAACTATCATCGGGGAAACTGGAAATAAAGACGCTACAAGGCATGGCATGGCTTGAAACTTGGTGAGCATGCTTAATGCGCGATAACACACCTTTACCTTATAGAAGTCGGGGCCTGTAGAGGCTTCCTCCGGCTTGTCGACGGTGGAGTAGGGGCGGGTCTCGGCAGCTTCACCCGCAGTCGTCGGGAAACTGCAAAATACCACCCATCCAGTTGAGGAAACACCAAAACAAAAGGTTGAGAAGGTGCGCAAGCAAGTTGTGAACAACTTTGCTAAAGGACTCCCGATCGATCCTTGCCTAGTTGGAAAGCTATCATTGGTGTTCCAAGGTGAGGTCGACAGTGCTCGAGCGGGGCAGAAAACGCGAAAGAGAAGAGAGGAACCGAGCTAGCTAGAGTTGTACTAATTCCTCTTTTTGATGTGTACTAATTCCTCTTTTTGAAGTTGGATATCGTCTAGAGTTGTAGGCTCCTTGATCATGCATGTTTGGGGTGTAGCATACATCGGCAAGGCCTCATACTCTGACGATATCCATCATCAAAACGAGAAATTAAACACGTATTCATTGGTTGAACATGTTTGGGGTGCATGCAAGTTAGACATAGAAAAGACCTCAGTCACGTTTGACAAAATTAACATCCATACCTCAAACAAGACGATCTTTCAACAAAAAGAGAAAACACACGTATAAGCGGGCGTGTGGAGATGATCGGACGCTAGAGGAAACCGCGCTTATGAACTAGTCAGTGGCCCCGGTTTACTCCAAACCGCGGTTTGCATCCTCTCAGTCCCAACGGCTCGACGTGTCCCATCGGCATAAGAGAAAATTAACACGTGTACGCCACAGGTCCGACTATCCGAGCATTAATGCTTTGTCATGATCATGTATGATGGCCGGACATGCATGCATGCTTTTGAAAGAGAGCCAGCGAGGTCTGCATTCATGTTTCATGCATGATTGATCACTTGTTGATGAGGATTTGTGATGTTGATTTTCTTGTTTCATGATGACATTTCTCTTGTTTTGTAATGTTCTATGTTACTGAACTCAATGTTGTTCGTCTATTCCATATGTTATTTTCTTCTGTGTCTGTTGTCTAATGAATTACATACTCCGTATTTGTGTTCTATGTGTAACATGCATGTGCAAGACCTTGATCCACGATCATGTTAAATTGATGGTGTTATACAAGTGTTTTCTCTTTTTGTTGAAAAAACGATCGTCATGTTTATTATTTGTATATTATCAATTAATATACATTAGCAAAATAAATAATTAATATATAAATAAATATTATCATATGAAATATCAACATGGATGGTCCAATCCAACCTACGAAACAAAAACTTTTTGATCGTCTAGTGCATCTAATGAAACATCAACTAGCATGGATTGAGATCCAGTATACAAAAACATGGATGATCCTATCCAGGGCCCAAGGGGCGACCGCCCCGGGCCCTCAAAAATTAAGGGCCCCATTTAGATTTAAGTTATATATATTGCCAAGCTCTAAATTTATACAAATGAATGTGATTTAACTGGTATTCGATCAATGATTAATAAACTAATAATAACAGTCAGAAGGATAGTGAATTTGACTTTTAGATTTGACCCAACCAACTATTCCAACTTAGAATCAAGAGTGTTCCCGACAATACCTATGGTCATGTAGAGTCAGAGGCCAACCACTCCATGCTACCGGCTCACGTAGTCTCTTGAATTAAGCGTCGATAACTCGAATATGAACTCCTATTCTTATCTATCGGTTGTCGCGCCCGTGATGTAGAGGACTTCCGAAGGCTCCGGCTTTGCATGCCAACACTTAATAGCTTATGTCTTCTAAACACTTAATTTCACCTGTTATTTTTTATGCATTGATCAATCTATGTATACTCCTAGCTAACTGATTTTCTCATATTTTTCTCTCATCTAAGGTTGTACTAACTGAACTTTATTAAGTGATAGTTTAACTCTTACACATAATTTCAGTTAGATACTCAAAGTAATTTTATTTTATATCATTAGATAAGTTTCAGTCAATTGTATTTTCAGTTCGTATAAGTGTTTTTAAATTTATTTTTGTGACAATATTAGTGAGAATGAACTTTATAAAACACTCACCCCGTTCCCAAATAAGTGACGTCTAGTGGAGCTAATTTAACTTAAAATAAACTAGATTTTTTGTTCTAAATATCATTTTTTCAGAATAGAGAGTAGTTATAATTGATAGTTTTTCTTTATATTTATGATCAACTAGAGGGCTTTAATTTTTTATTCGCCCCGGGCCCCCGAAAAGTCAGGACCGGCCCTGATCCTGTCGAATCCAACTTTGACAACAAAAAAACGCACGTACGCAACGGTCGTTCATTAACAGATAATACAAATATATAGAACCGATAGTTCATTAAATAACAGACAGAAAACAAAATAACAGATGGAATAGAGGAACAATGACATTGAGTTCATTAACATAAAACAATACTACAAAACAAGAAAAACAACATCACGAAACAAGAAAACCAACATGACAGACCCTTTCTTCGTCCTCGCGCCGAGGGCGCGCGCGCGGCGCCGCCATGGCGGGGCTCACCGGAGATCTCGCCGCTGGCCTTTCTAGTGCGCCATGTAACTGACGCGCCGCACAAGGTCTGCGGAGAAGATAAGAAGCCGTGGTGCAGGGATGCGTGTGCGACGTTCCACATGGATACAAGAGAGATGTAAGGATCTCTTAAGATCGTCTTCCACAGTGGTTTAATTGCGCCGCACGAGGTCTGCAAAGAGTTCAATGCGCGGGAAACGAACCACTCCCTTGTCTACTCTGCACAGACCATGTATAAGGCGCGTCGTCGGTTACGTACAAGCACAGAACTTTTGCACTCCTTTCTTCTTCTTCCATCGTTCCACCTCCTAGACCGGCACCGACGAACCACCACAGCCATGGTCAACCTTTCGCCTCCTAGCCCGCTGAGGCAGCCACCCTGCAAGCGGACATGCTGCAGCTCCCCCAAGAGGGTGAACGACGACCAGCGCCTCATTATGGCACGAGCGGCGTACAACAGTACGTCTCGGGCCTTGGACGCCTTGGGTCTTGGTACCCTTCCCGAGTTTTCGGGAATGGATACCACTGGCCACTACCTCTACGCCCTCACGGGTGCGGCCGATCGCCTGGACATCTTGTCCGGGACGATGGCCCAAGAGCTCGACGCCGAGGGCCATAGTGCCCTGGTGGCGGCAACGGAGAGTAACTTCCGTCGCGGCGGGGTTCCACCGCCGGTGCAGCCAGAGCCATCGGTGCAGCCGGAGCAACTGGCCCACTCCTGCTGCATCGTCGCCGGAGGAGGGGGAGGAGGAGGAGGAGGAGGAGGAGGAGGACGACGATGATGACGACGCCAACGACGATGATGACGATGACGATGGCGACGACGACGGCGACCACCACCACCACCACCACCACCACGACGATGAGGAGGAGGAGGAGGACCGCTTGGCATGGTTTGAGAAGTTGGGGGAGAGGGCGGAGGAGGCGGGGCCGGCAGAGTAGTTTTAGGAGTTCTTGTACATATTTCTTTTGTAGTTTTAGTAGTTCTTGTACATGTTTAGCTTCAATTCTGTTCTTGTACATATTTCTTGTGTTTTGTAATATATATGTGTTCATTCGTGTCAATGAATACTGGTGTGTTAGAATTTCTGGATTTTAATCAAGTGAATGTGCTCTAAGTTTAGTGATGTGTTAATCTGTCACAAGTGAACTGAGCAAATTGGACAAAAACAAAAGATCTTAGGGTTTGAAGCTCGTCTCGATTTGTAATTGCAAAGCCAAAGGAGACAAACAATGACTTTAAGCGCGTCTCGCATCACTTTGTGATCGATGGACATTCGATCTGTCGCCCATCGTTGTCTCCTATTTGGGTTTCTTACGTAGTTTAATTGGTTGATCATGTTTGCGGTCCGTGCATGTTAGACATAGCTAGAATTAAAACACCTCGGTCATGTTTAACAACACTAACATGCATGCATATATATATATATATATACCTCAAACAGTACATGACGATCTTTCAACAAAAAGAGAAAACACACGTATAACATCATGAAACATGATCGTAGATCGAGGTCGCACATGCATGTTGAACATAGAACAGAAATAGTATTAGACAACAGACAGAGAAGAAAAGAACATATGGAACAGGTGCGAAGGATTAGTCCCACCACGGAAAGTTGAGGTCGGTGCACTGACGTTATAAGGCATGGCGCATAGTTGCAGTTAAAAATCCGAATCAAAGTAATGCATGCAGGACTAGGCCCATGTTCGCTGCAAGGCGTCCGCTGGCACGGACGCGCGGTCACGAAGTTGGCTTAGGCGTGTACGGATGGATTTTTTTATATAACGAAAAAATTGTTTTTCCCTGCGTGTAAATTTACTCCTAAAAAACTGCCACTGAAGTCGATGGGACACGTCGAGCCGTTGGGACTGAGAGGATGCAAACCGCGGTTTCGAGGAAACCGAGGCCACCGACCGGTTCATAATTAAGCGCGGTTTCCTCTAGCGTCCGATCATCTCGACACGCCCGCTTAGACGACGACCCGCTATAAAGGCTCACCATCCTCTTGCTTCTCTGCCGCACCACTCCTTAGATCCTAGCCTCTAAACTTCTCCCCCCGCCACTGTCGACCACCTCTCGCTCTTTCTCTGCACCTCCGTCGCCACACAAATGGGTAGCCCCGCACCAAAGCGCTCTAGGCCATCGACGTCCTCCGAACCTCCTTCTCCGTTTCCATCACCGCCGGCAACGCCGGTGGAACTGATGGTGGTGCCCGCATCTTCGCTAGCGACGCCTGCACTTCCTCATCCCGGTTGGGTTGATCAGACTCTCAGACTCCTCACTGACCGCATCGACGAACTCGATCGGCGCCTTAAGGTGGCCACCGACGCCAAGTCCGCTGCCGCTCATAGTGCACTAGCGCTCAACGCAGTGGCGCGGAAGGTCTTTTCCGACAAAGATCGCTCGTGTCGCCGTCTGGGTCTTGGGACCCTTCCCCTCCACACGAGCATGGACACCGCGGGCCACTACTGCTACGGGTTGATGACTATGGCCGGTCGTCTCAACGCCCTCCACTAGACGATCGCGGAGGATGTTGGGGTAGAGGGCCTACTGAACATTCTGCACCACGTCGCCGGGAAGCTTCGGACTGTGACGGAGGTTGAGGAGTATGAGGCGGCTTGGGCAGCGGCGACAGCGGAGGAGGCAGAGCAGGAGGCGTCTCTTGAGGCGGAGGCGGACGCGGCTAAGGATGCGGCGGCAGCAGCGGAGGAGGAGAAGGAGGAGGTTGCAGCGACGACAGAGGCAGAGGTGGCAGCAGCGGTGGCAACGGCGGAGGGGGAGGAGGAGGAGGCGGCACCAGCGACGGAGGCGGAGGAGTAGGAAGCGGTGGAGGAGGAGGACGTGGTTTTCTCCTAGTAGAGTAGTATTAGGAGTAGTTTATCTATTTCGTGATCTCTGAGTAGAGTAGTATTAGGTGTAGTTTATCTTGTTCTTGCTGTCTACTACGCGTTTTCCTATTACTTGTTTGTTATTGAAATATGTCTTTATGTTCATGAACAATGTGTTCTATATATGCAGTATCGAAAAACTTCTTTTATCGAAAACATCTCCTATATGTTTGTAACTTGGGACCGTCTATATTTCTTGTGGCTGAATGAATGAAATCCGGTAAACATTATCCTTACAAGTAATAGAACTAACAACAGACATGATGCATAATTAACTTGATTAGGAAATTACGTCATCTAAATTGCTAACTAGTCCATCGCCTGATGCAACAGGTGCATGAAAAGTACTTTATCCGTTAGAACTAATATCCGATGACATTGTTGATATATATATCGTATGTACATGTGATACTCGTATCACAGGCGGCTTTGGATCGACGGCCTGAAGATTAGACATCACAGGGAAAAATGTTTTTTTGTAGTAGTAGTATATACTCTGTATATGTTATCATTTCATTGCGACGAATGTTATATATAAAATGTTGATTGTTTACCTTTTACTAGACCATGGAATTGCCGTCCTCCTTTCGTGGACTTGGGGATTCTGTATTTGCACGTCATTTGCATTAGCACAATGATACATTTGGTGATTCATATTTTTGTTCGTATTTTTTTGGAATGTCCCACTACCACATGACTGCTTTTACATCTCCATGAAAACAAAGATGAACGGCAGGTAGCGGTCCCACGGCGAGGCAGCAGTCCAAAGAGGTCTACCCCTCTGGCTCTAGGTAGACGTACCGGTGAAGAGTAAAACCATGTGCAGGAATTGTCGCGACATTACATGAATTTAATCACGATTGCATGCGTGCAGAGGGGAACGGTGCCAAATTCTGCATGCCCTCGAAAAATTTTTCGTTCTTCTTGGCGCGCACAATTGAGATTTTCACAATTGAAACTTCACTCTGTATGCCCAAAATTCCAGTCCCGCCCATTTGTAGCTAGCCACGACGAATATAAATGTGCGTCTCCCTCTAATCCCACAGTGGCTTCCGTTCCCAGCACACATGTTCTCCTCTTAGTGTTGTGTTCCAAACTTGCATTCCTAAGAAATTCTCCTGTGAGTGGTGGTGGTGGCTGTGGGTACAACGTCGAGCGACCAAGTTTGACGGGCTCTACCGAACCTCTTCGTCGCTGACCCCGCCCTGCGACATCCCGGATTCCAGTTTTGTGCTACGTAAGTTCTACACGATCCATGCCGTCTTTTTATAGAGCTACTCCCTCCTTATCGCTTTAGTTGTCGTCCCAACAGCTGCAACCAGTTCATTCCAAGTTGTCGTCCCAACTCCTTATATGCTCTTATGTTTCATGAATGTCTAGTATAAAATATGATTAATGGTGCCATCGTGCAATCAACTATCCTCAAACGTTAGATCTGCATCCTACAGTCGATTCATCTTTTTATTTTACCCTAGCATCTGATTGCATTCTACTTGTTTCCATATATAAAATACACTACACCTCTGCCCTGAAATAAATGTCGCTCTGACAGTTTATGGTACTGTATTTCTAGTACATTTCCATGTCAGGAAAGATAACTATTAAAAACCGCATGTACTGTGTAATTTCTTGATTTAGAAGTAAATGACGCCAGGGTTATCTTATCAACCACTCCCAATGTTGTACTCTCATTCCTGTGTTCCAAACATGTATTCCTAAGATTTTCAGTTCCCACGGTTTATACACGTTTTTCTTGTTTTTCTTTCTCGGATTGTACGGGTTTTTTTCCTACTCCATTTCTAATTCCTCTGTACAAAACAAACATTTTCAGTTCATAGCAACCACACCGCCCGATCTAAAATACACATCCTCATGTAATCTGACGTTATCACTATTACTTACTATATATACTCTTTACTTTAGGAACAAGACACTAAACAGTCATGTCGTCTACAAGTAATTGTGATGGGCAACAAGCACCTGGTATAACTATAAATGTGTTTACAATCAAAATACACATATTTATAACACGTTAATTCCTTTGCATCGTATGCAGAGAATATTGTAGCACCTGATGCTCAGGAACCCCGAGATTCGTCATTCCATGCTGGTACTACGAGTATAAACATGTATCGGGCTCTACTAAATATTTTAGCATTGCAATTGTAGTTTCCTAGTCCCAGTTAACAGTTAATCAGTATATGTGATGGCGTGATTTATTGATGCCTACACACGCACGATGGGCTCTCTCGCCACCGGCCACTCCGGCACCGGCGACCACACTCTGCTGCTGCTCACTTCAGTGTCCTCCCTGACGCGTCTCCCTCCACCATCACCACATCCCATCCTTCGCATGTCATGATGACCCCGCCGCCCGCAAACCCCTATCGCCGCTGGTCACTCCGGCACCGGCCGGCGCCCGCGCCCTGCAGGTGAGTATATGTGATGGCGTGATTTCTTGATGACTACACGCGCACGCTAGGCTCTCTCGTCGCCGCCACTCTGGCACCGGCAACCACACCCTGCTGCTACTCACTTTAGTGTCCTCAGAAACGCGTCTCCCTCGACCATCGCCACGTCCCATCCTTCGTGTGTCATGATGACCCCGCCGCCCGCAAACCCATGTCGCCGCCGGTCACTCGGGCACCGGCCGGCGCCCACACCCTGCTGGTGGTCACTTCACTGTCCTCCCCGACGCGTCTCCCTCCATCTTCACGTCCCATCGTTCGCGTTCCATGATGACCCCACCGCCCGCAAACCCCTGGCCATTACGGCGTACCTACATGCTATGCCCCATATGACATGGCATAGCCTGGAAAAAATAGTCCAATATCATTAACCCCTGTCCAATAAGAAATGTTAGTATCATATAGTTTAGAGATGCATGTACATGAGGGTTCATTGCTGCTTATATGATCTCAATTCCGTTTTTTACACTGCCAAATGCGTTGCTGATGTCTGGTAATTAACGCAAGATTATATTCATGTATCCGTTCTAGCACTTTAGGGCGAGATGCTAACATGCAGAGAAAAATATCAGTATGCAATCCACCTAAATTTAATTCCTAGATCCGCCACACTGTCCTCCTAGCCTCGAGACTTGCTTTGGGGTGATATCAATGGACGCAGATCACCTGACTTATATGTTTTTACTACACGCGATGAAGTAAAGATCCAACAGAATTACACCGTTGGATCTTTACTGCATCGCCTGCAGTAAAAACGTAAGTCACGTGAGATCACCGGTGTGATCTAGACGTCGATCCTCTGACTTATATGTGGTCACTGCACTGCCAGACCGAACCCTAGCTTTGTTAAATGTCGCAAGTTGCCCACCTCATCTGTCTTGCATCCTCTACCTGCTAATACCGCTGACGTCCATGACTCGCCCTGCCACCAATTCGCCTCGAGACGCGCTCCTGCTGATGTCGGTCAGACCGAACCGACAGTATTGCAGAGGATGAGCACCCGGCGAACCCTCTCTTTCTCTAGGATCGCCAGCTACTGTCTTGCCTGCTTCGCAGCTAGACTGAAAATCCCCTGCAGTACTACGGGTGTTGTAGTGCCACTGACTACTGCCTGATGCCTGATTGTAGGGTATGAACAAGTCGATGCATCGCCCAATATGGAGCAAAATGCTGTTGCAACGCGGTGTTTCCACGCTCGTATTTGTCGCACTCGTCCTGAAGATGGTAAAACATCAGACTTCTTTTTCTTTCACACAATTTGTACATGATACTAGGCCTGGTTAGTTGCTAATTTGCTTTACACGTTTACCATTTAAATGACACTAACAGAAGGAAAGAAGTTTGGAAGAGGGGTGGCTAAAGGACTTAAGGTTGCTAAATTGCGCTATCTAGTATCTACAAATAGAACGAATGATCAGAATCGGAAGCTACAAATTCAGTGGTCCGATAGGTTGGGTGCTGCGGTTGGTCCTAATCAGCGGCACTTTGTCGATGATGTGGTTATTACAACAAAAAAAATGCACCCCTCGCTGGTGTAAGGAAGTGGGCAGAGGTTGGCGATACTTCGAAGAGCAATATAGTGAAAGACATTCTGGTTAGTGTTGTAACACCCCACATAAGTATTTTTTTCTAGCGACCTCCATCTTGTACGTTTATAACAGTGTGATATACAATGTACAGAATGCCTGGGACTTGGAGGACACAGATGATACCACAAGAAAAATATTGAATATTGCTCATGAGCGCTACAAGGGGTGGCGATCAACATTGCATGCCACCTATAAGAAGTATTCAATCGATGAGGAACGTATACAAAACAAGCCTGTTGATGTAGCAGATTCCGATTTGTTGGCGCTTATGGACTATTTTGGGTCCGAGCGATTCAAGGTCAGCTAGCTTTCTAATACCTTCAGTTCCTACAAAAACTATTTGATAACACCCATTCGTGAAATTAGTTCTTGAAATTGCAGTCAATAAGCAGAACCAATTCACGAAATCGAAGTACTCAAAAGACAAAACACATGCTTGGCTCGAAATCCTACGCCCAACATAGTTACGAGAAGGTATGAAAACTAAATCATGCTTTTACTTTGCACTGCAATCATTCAATCAAATTTTACTTGTATTTGATGTAGCGAGACCCAGAGACCAGAAAAGAACCCAATGACATAGAACTGTGGGAGGCAAGCCATGTGAAGAACGGTCAATGGGCAAACGAGCAGGTAGAAGCTGTACATGTGAGAACACTTCAAACAGTCCCCATTTAAATAAATATTTGCAATGTACATGTGACTTTTCTTTTTGTATATAGACCCAGGCACGTGCCCAAATCAACGTCAAGGAAGCTGAGCTGGGAGTCCCAATCCCAGATGAAGAAAGAAACAACATCTTTTAGCTTACTTATATATCCGCAACCGATTCTGGAGGATCACAGTTTTGGGGGCGTGGTTATATGGCTAAACCTAATGTTTCTGAAAGACTGCGTATCCAGATGTCTGACCATCTCGGCCAGCAAGTTCGATCCTTGCAAAATAGAAATGAAGACCTCAGCTCCCAGGTGCAAGAGTTGGAAGGAAGAAATGATCATATGACCTCCCAGATGGATGGCTTCGTCCAGGCAAATGAACAGCTCAACCAGGAAGTCTGGGCTTTACATGATCAGATGGCAGCCAATTCTGCACGGCAAGAAAAGGAGCTAGCAGACATGCGCAGAATGATGGAGAGCTTGCAAAATCAACAATGGCTAGCAGCAACTCCACAAAAGGCTCCTGCTCGCACCAAGTCGAAGTTGGATGTTCAAGAAACTATTCCTAATACTACAACTTGTCGCGGTGCTATTTTAATGGGTGCAATGTTGCAAACTGAAAAAACTGTAAATAACATCGTCTCGCAACGACGCAAGGGTCCTTGAGCATTGCATCAATTGTTGGATGTTTGTTGTTAAGTCAACAGACGTATCGTGTGCGAATAAATTGATTCTGTTGCCATTAATTTTCAAACATGGTGCATTAGGATTCTAGTGCCGCTAATTATAAAACATGGCATTAACAGATTATTGCGACGAAAATAAACTGTTGCAATAGGAAGCTAGCTATTGCCACAAATTATAAAACGTGCACTACAAACTTTTAGTTACGACCAAAAAAGCGTTGCACTAGACTGCTATTGCCACCACCCAGAGAGTGTCGCATTATGACCCTGTTGCAACAGATTTGAATATGTTGCGTTACGATCCTATTGCCACACATCAGAAATCGTTGCAATACAATACTGTTGCCACGGTTTTGAAATTGTTGCAATACCGTACTATTCGCCATGAACGTGAAATCGTTGCAATACCATATTATTGGCCACGGCAGTGAAATCATCGCGATACCATATTATTCGCCACGAGTGTGAAATCGTCGCGATACCGTACTATTCGCCACGGAAGTGAAATCATTGCAACACCGTAGTATTCGCCACGAATGTGAAAACATCGCGATACGATATTATTCGCCACGAGTGTGAAATCGTCGCAATACTGTACTATTCGCCGCGGATGTGAAAATGTCGCGATACCATATTATTCGCCACGAGTGTGAAATTGTCGCGATACTATACTATTCGCCGCGGATGTGAAATCGTTGCAACACCATACTATTCGCCACGAATGTAAAAATGTTGCCATACTGTACTATTCGCTACGGATATGAAATCGTTGCAACACCGTACTATTTGTTGCGAATGTGAAAACGTCGCGATACCATACTATTCGCCACGAGTATGAAATCATCGCGATACTGTACTTATCGCCACAAATGTGAAATCGTCGCAAATAATGTACTATTCGTTGCAATACGTTAAATCGTCTCAATACGTTAAACCGTTGCAATACCATACTATTTGCCACGAACGTGGAGTCGTTGCAATACCATACTTTTTGCCACGAATGTGGCATCGTTGCAACACCGTTATTTTCGTTGCAATGCGTTAAATCGTCGCAATACGTTAAACTGTTGCAATACCATACTATTTGCCACGAACGTGGAGTTGTTGCAATACCATACTTTTTGCCACGAATGTGACATCGTTGCAACACCATTATTTTTGTTGCAATACGTTAAATCGTCGCAATACGTTAAACCGTTGCAATACCATACTATTTGCCACGAACATGGAGTCGTTGCAATACTATACTTTTTTCCACGAATGTGGCATCGTTGCAACACCGTTATCTTTGTTGCAATACGTTAAATCGTCGCAATATGTTAAACAGTTGCAATACCATACTATTTGCAATGAACGTGGAGTCGTTGTAGTACCATACTTTTTGCCACGAATGTGACATCGTTGCAACACCGATATTTTCATCGCAATACGTTAAATCATCGCAATACGTTAAACCGTTGCAATACCATACTATTTGCCACCAACGTGGAGTCGTCGCAATACCATAATATTTGCCACGGATGTCAAGTCGTCACAATAACTATCACCACGGCTTTATCGCCACGAGTCAGAAAAACTACCGCGACGTTCTATTTCGTTGCGACAACAACCTATCGCGATGAATTTCGACCTATTGCAACGATTTTTTTCGTCGCAATAAACCGGAATCCTGGTAGTGAAGACGTGGTCTTGGGTGCGTAGCCCTGCCTGTGTCGGTTAAGGACCGATCCGTATGGCGCCCTGTTGAGCAAGTTTGAACTGTACTGGAGTCATACAGGATATATGGGGTCCAGGAAACTGATGTACCTTGGGAAGCCTTTGTTGAGACTTTTTCAATCGCCTCAGGCTTTCGGTCGCAGCACAGTAGACGGAAACTCGCTCACAACATCTTCACAGTGGAAAGGTGCACTGTGAGTAGGTATACTGTCCTAGACGATTGAATCGATTCAACTTGGACGGAACTTGAGAAAGGTTTCTACGTACGACGTCCGTGGAGTGCACCTACGTGACTTCCAGTACGGGCGTACGTGTCATGTATTCTGGGTATCTTTGATTTGAATCACCGTCCCTCGCAGATATGAGTACCACTTGTTCATTGAGGTGTGACATAGTTAGTATTTGCACTTGAGATGAGAATTAATAATTGTTGTTATGAACATTATATTATCATTGTATTGCTATGTTGTATGTATTGGTATAGTGCTCACTAAATTTATTTTCCCAGCTTGGGCATGCAACATCGTGATGAAGCGTTTCTTGTTTGATTGTGGAGTTAAGATGTTGCCTGACACAAGGTTTAAGCTGCTGCTGATTGAAAATAAGGACCCACATTTAGGCGAGTCCGTTATGCAAATCTGCCATCCCATGTTTACGTCTTTACCCTCATGTGGAGTTTTATGTTTAGGTGAGACGATTAAGTCTTGCTGAGCCTTCGTGCTCAAGGTTGCTATATAAGTTGTTTTGCAGGTACTAACATCTATGCTTATGATTATTGTTCTCCAATGAGTCTCGAGACTCTCCGAGCGGTATACTCATGGGGAACCTTGCCGCTACTGTTTGATGTTCGTGGCTAGTAAGGAGGATCCGTGGGCTAGACGGCTTCTCTTTTGCTTATTAGACTTGAGTACGAGAGGATACGGGTATTAACAAAATTCATACATGTATAAATAACACAAATAGTTCATACAAACAAATTTCAGTGAAGGATCCCTTTTTTAGGAGATACGCAAATGTGAATAATATGTGAGTAAAATTTAATTTAATATTTACCAAAACATTACAATGTAAGTTATACAAGTTTTAAAATATTTGGTTCAGGTGGTAGATGTTAATTTTTGAAAATTATAGAAGAAAGAATCATCGAATTTGGACTCATTTTGCAGAATCTATACATGTTTGAGTATTTATAATGGAATCTAAATAAAAAAGAGGCGAGTGAAAAGGAAACTGAAGAATAGGCTCGGCCAATTATCTCAGGCGGTTGGTAAGTAATACCCGCCTGAGATAACATTTTCTCAGGCGGTTATTAAGTATCAATCGCCTGAGAAGATCTTTACTTCTTCTTAATTAATAACCTTGATTAAATGTGGGACCTTTAAAAAGTCCAAATTCCACTTTCTTGTAATATTATTGATTATTAAAGGTTACCATTAAATTTCACTTCATAAATCCTTTGAAATTGGTCAAAACATAAAAAACATATAACAATTGCTATTTTTCATTTTTCTATCTTGATGAATATAACGATTTTATCATTTATTTTTTTCAATGGACATTTTTACTCATCGTACCAACCTCTATGAATTTTTTCAGATTTTTTAAAATAATTTTGAATCAATGTGTGTTCAAAATTTGATGAATGTCTTTTATGTATATGAGCATTTAGTTAGAATGATGGATAGTTTGAATTTTCACATGCTTGAATGCTTTAAAAAAATTAACAAAATTCATACATGTATAAATAATACAAACATGTTCATACAAACAAATTTCAGTGAAGGATCCTTTTTTTAGGAGACACACAAATGTGAACAATATGTGATTATAATGTAATTTTATATTTACCAAAACATTACAATGTCAGCTATACAAGTTTTAAAATATTTGATTCAGGTGGTAGATATTAATTTTTGAAAATTATAGAAGAAAGAATCATCGAATTTGGACTTAATTTGCAGAATCCATACATGTTTGAGTATTTATATTGGAATCTAAATAAAAAAGAAGCAAGAGAAAAGTAAACTGAGGAATAGGCTCGAGCAATTATCTCAGGCGGTTGGTAAGTAATACCCGCCTGAGATAACATTTTCTCAAGCAGTTATTAAGTACCAACCGCCTGAGAAGATCTTTACTTCTTCTTAATTAATAATCTTGATTAAATGTGGGGCCTTTAAAAATCCCAAATTCCACTTTCTTGTAATATTATTTATTATTAAAGGTTACCATTAAATTTCACTTCATAAAACCTTTGAAATTGGTCAGAACATAAAAAACATATAACAATTGCTATTTTTCATTTTTCTATCTTGATGATTATAATGTTTTCTTCATTTATTTTTTCAATGGACATTTTTAGTCATCATACCAACCTCTATGAATTTTTTCAGATTTTTTTAAATTTGTTTTAATCAATGTGTGTTAAAATATTGATGAATGTCTCATATGTACATGAGCATTTAGTTAGAATGATGGATAATTTGAATTTTGACATGTTGGAATGCTTTAAAAAAAATTAACAAAATTCATACATGTATAAATAATAAAAATATGTTCATACAAACAAATTTCAGTGAAGGATCCTTTTTTTTAGGAGATACACAAATGTGAATAATATGTGAGTTTAAATTAATTTGATATTTACAAAAACATTACAATGTCAGCTATACAAGTTTTAAAATTTTTGGTTCAGGTGGTAGATGTTAATTTTTGAAAATTATAGAAGAAAGAATCATCGAATTTGGACTCAATTTGCAAAATCTATACATGTTTGAGTATTTATGTTGGAATAAAAAAAGAAGCAAGGGAAAAGGAATTATAAGAACAGACTCGGGCAATTATCTCAGGCGGGTATTACTTACCGACCGCCTGAGAAGATCTTTACTTCTTCTTAATTAATATTTCTGATTAAATGTGGGGCCTTTAAAAAGCCCAAATTCCACTTTCTTGTAATTTATTGATTATTAAAGGTTACCATTACATTTCACTTCATAAATACTTTGAAATTTGTCAGAACATAAAAAACATATAACTATTTCTATTTCTCATTTTTCTATCTTGATGAATATAATGATTTTTTCATTTATTTTTTCATTGGACATTTTGAGTCATCATACCAACCTCTATGAATTTTTTCAGATTTTTTAAATTTTTTTGAATAATGCGTGTTCAAACATTGATGAATGTCTCATATGTATATGAGCATTTAGTTAGAATGATGGATAATTTGAATTTTGACATGTTAGAATGCTTTAAAAAAAATTAACAAAATTCATACATGTATAAATATAACAAATATGTTCATATAAACAAATTTCAGTGAATGATCTTTTTTTAGGATATACAAAAATGTGAATAATATATGAGTATAAATTAATTTGATATTTATCAAAATATTACAATGTCATCTATACAAGTTTTAAAATATTTGGTTCAAGTGGTAGATGTTAATTGTTGAAAATTATAGAAGAAAGAATCATCGAATTTGGACTCAATTTGTAGAATCTATACATGTTTGAGTATTTATATTGGAATCTAAATAAAAAAGAAGCAAGGGGAAAGGAAACTGAAGAACAGACTCGGGCAATTCTCTCAAGCGGGTATTACTTACCAACCGCCTGAGAAGATCTTTACTTCTTCTTAATTAATATTCTTGATTAAATGTGGGTCCTTTAAAAAGCCTAAATTCCACTTTCTTGTAATATTATTGATTATTAAAGGTTACCATTAAATTTCACTTCATAAATCCTTTGAAATTGGTCACAACATAAAAAACATATAAATATTGCTATTTTTCATTTTTCTATCTTGATGAATATAATGATTTTTCCATTTATTTTTTCAATGGACATTTTTAGTCATCATAACAACCTCTATGAATTTTTCAGATTTTTAATTTTTTTTTTGAATCACTGTGTGTTCAAAATATTATGAATGTCTCATATGTATATGAGCATTTAGTTAGAATGATGGATAATTTGAATTTTGACATGTTGGAATGCTTTAGAAAAATTAACAAAATTCATACATGTATAAATAATACAAATATGTTCATACAAACAAATTTCAGTGAAGCATCCTTTTTTTAGGAGATACACAAATGTGAATAATATGTGAGTATAAATTAATTTAATATTTACCAAAACATTACAATGTCAGCTATAAAAGTTTTAAAATATTTGATTCGGGTTGTAGATGTTAATTTATAAAATTATAGAAGAAAGAATCATCGAATTTGGACTCATTTTGCATAATCTATACATGTTTGAGTATTTATATTGGAATGTAAATAAAAAAGAAGCAAGGGAAAAGGAAACTGAAGAATAGGCTCGGACAATTATCTCAGGCGGTTGGTAAGTAATACCCGCCTGAGATAACATTTATCAGATGGTTATTAAGTACCAACTGCTTGAGAATATCTTTACTTCTTCTTGATTAATATTCTTGATTAAATGTGGGGCCTATATAAAGCACAAATTCCAGTTTCTTGTAATATTATTGATTATTAAAGGTTATTACTATTTTTCACTTCATAAATCCATTGAAATTGGTCAGAACATAAAAAACATATAAAAATTGCTATTTTTCATTTTTCTATCTTGATGATTATAATGATTTTTCATTTATTTTTTCAATAGACATTTTTAGTCATTATACCAACCTCTATGATTTTTTTTCAATTTTTTTTAAATTTTTTTTTGAATCAATGTGTTTTAAAATTTTAATGAATGTCTCAAATGTATATGTGCATTTAGTTAGAATGATGGATAATTTGAATTTTGACAGGTTGTAACGCTTAAAAAAATTTAAGAAAATTCATACATGTATAAATAATACAAATATGTTAAAACAAAAATTTCATTGAAGGATCCTTTTTTTAGGAGATGCACAAAAGTGAATAATATGTGAGTATAAATTAATTTGATATTTACCAAAACATTACAATGTAAGATATACAAGTTTTGAAATATTTGGTTAAGGTGGTAGATGTTAATTTTTCAAAATTATAGAACACAAAATCATCGAATTTGGACTCAATTTGCAGAATCTATACATGTTTCAGTATTTATATTGGAATCTAAATAAAAAAGAAACAAGGGAAAAGGAAACTGAAGAACAGGCTCCGGCAATTATCTCAGGCGGTTGGTAAGTAATACCCGTCTGAGATAACATTTTCTCATACGATTATTAAGTAACAACCGCCTGAGAAGATCTTTACTTCTTCTTAACTAATACTCTTGATTAAATGTGGGGTCTTTAAAAGCCCAAATTCCACTTTCTTGTAATATTATTGATTATTAAAGGTTACCATTTAATTTCACTTCATAAATCCTTTGAAATTGGTCAGAACATAAAAAACATATAACAATTGCTATTTTTTATTTTTCTATCTTGATGAATATAATGATTTTTTTCATTTATTCTTTCAATGGACATTTTTAGTCATGATACCAACCTCTATGAATTTTTTCAGATTTTTTTAAATTTTTTTTGAATCAATGTGTGTTCAAACTTTAATGAATGTCTCATATGTATATGAGCATTTAGTTAGAATGATGGATAATTTGAACTTTGACATGTTGGAATGCTTTAAAAAATTAACAAAATTCGTACATGTATAAATAATACAAATATGTTCATACAAACAAATTACAGTGAAGGATCCTTTTTTTAGGAGATACACAAATGTAAATAATATGTGAGTATAAATTAATTTGATGTTTATTAAAACTTTACAATGTCCACTATACAATTTTTAAAATATTTGGTTCACGTGGTAAATGTTAATTTTTTAAAATTATAGAACAAAGAATCATCGAATTTGGACTCGTTTTGCAGAATCTATACATGTTTGAGTATTTATATTGGAATCTAAATAAAAAATAAGAAGGGAAAAGAAAACTGGAGAACAGGCTCGGACAATTATCTCAAGCGCTTGGTATGTAATACCGCCTGAGATAACATTTTCTCAGACGGTTATTAAGTACCAACCGCCTGAGAAGATCTTTACTTCTTCTTAATTAATATTATTGATTAAATGTGGGGCCTTTAAAAAGCCAAAATTCCACTTTCTTGTAATATTATTGATTATTAAAGGTTACCATTAAATTTCACTTCATAAATCCTTTGAAATTAGTCAGAACATCAAAAACATATAACAATTGCTATTTTTCATTTTTCTATCTTGATGAATATAACAATTTTTTTCATTTATTTTTTCAATAGACATTTTTAGTCATCATACCAACCTCTATGAATATTTTCAGATTTTCTAAATTTTTTTTGAATCAATGTGTGTTCAAAATTTGATGAATGTCTCATATGTATATGAGCATTTAGTTAGAATGATGGATAGTTTGAATTTTCACATGCTTGAATGCTTTAAAAAAATTAACAAAATTCATACATGTATAAATAATACAAACATGTTCATACAAATAAATTTCAGTGAAGGATCATTTTTTTAGGAGACACACAAATGTGAATAATATGTGAGTATAATGTAATTTTATATTTATCAAAACATTACAATGTCAGCTATACAAGTTTTAAAATATTTGATTCAGGTGGTAGATATTAATTTTTAAAAATTATAGAAGAAAGAATCATCGCATTTGGACTCAATTTGCAGAATCTATACATGTTTGAGTATTTATATTGGAATCTAAATAAAAAAGAAGCAAGAGAAAAGTATACTGAAGAACAGGCTCGGGCAATTATCTCAGGCGGTTGGTAAGTAATACCCGCCTGAGATAACATTTTCTCACGCAGTTATTAAGTACCAACCGCCTGAGAAGATCTTTACTTCCTCTTAATTAATATTTTGGATTAAATGTGGGGCCTTTAAAAAGCCCAAATTCCACTTTCTTATAATATTATTGATTATTAAAGGTTACCATTAAATTTCACTTTATAAATCCTTTGAAATTGGTCAGAACATAAAACATATAACAATTGTTATTTTTCATTTTACTATCTTGATGAATATAATGATTTTTTTCATTTATTCTTTCAATGGACATTTTTAGTCATCATACCAACCTCAATGAATTTTTCCAGATTTTTATTAATTTTTTTTAATCAATGTGTGTTCAAAATTTAATGAATGTCTCATATGTATATGAGCATTTAGTTAGAATGATGGATAATTTAAACTTTGACATGATGGAATGCTTTAAAAAATTAACAAAATTCATACATGTATAGATAATACAAATATGTTCATACAAACAAATTACAATGAAGGATCTTTTTTTTAGGAGATACACAAATGTGAATAATATGTGAGTATAAATTAATTTGATGTTTACTAAAACTTTACAATGTCCACTATACAATTTTTAAAATATTTGGTTCAGGTGGTAAATGTTAATTTTTTAAAATTATAGAACAAAGAATCATCGAATTTGGACTCGTTTTGCAGAATCTATACATGTTTGAGTATTTATATTGGAATATAAATAAAAAAAGCAAGATAAAAGGAAGCTGGAGAACAGGCTCGGACAATTATCTCAAGCGGTTGGTATGTAATACCCGCCTAGATATCATTTTCTTAGGCGGTTATTAAGTACCAACCGCCTGAGAAGATATTTACTTCTTCTTAATTAATATTATTGATTTAATGTGGGGCCTTTAAAAAGCCCAAATTCTACTTTCTTGTAATATTATTGATTATTAAAGGTTACCATTAAATTTAACTTCATAAATCCTTTGAAATTGGTCAGAACATCAAAAACATATAACAATTGCTATTTTTCATTTTTCTATCTTAATGAATATAATGATTTTTTTCATTTATTTTTTCAATAGACATTTTTAGTCATCATATCAACCTCTATGAATATTTTCAGATTTTTTTAATTTTTTTTTTGAATCAATGTGTGTTTAAAATTTGATGAATGCCTCATATATATATGAGCATTTAGTTAGAATGATGGATAGTTTGAATTTTTACGTGCTTGAATGCTTTAAAAAATTAACAAAATTCATACATGTATAAATAATACAAACATGTTCATACAAACAAATTTCAGTGAAGGATCCCTTTTTTAGGAGACACACAAATGTGAATAATATGTGAGTATAATTTAATTTTATATTTACCAAAACATTACAATGTCAGCTATACAAGTTTTAAAATATTTGATTCAGGTGGTAGATGTTAATTTTTGAAAATTATAGAAGAAAGAATCATTGCATTTGGACTCAATTTGCAGAATCTATACATGTTTGAGTATTTATATTGGAATCTAAATAAAAAAGAAGCAAGAGAAAAGTATACTGAAGAACAGGCTCGGGCAGTAATCTCAGGCGGTTGGTAAGTAATACCCGTCTGAGATAACATTTTCCTAGGCGGTTATGAAGTACCAACCGCCTGAGAAGATCTTTACTTCTTCTTGATTAATATTCTTGATTAAATGTAGGGCCTTTAAAAAGCCCAAATTCCACTTTCTTGTAATATTATTGATTATTAAAGATTACCATTAAATTTCACTTCATAAATCATTTGAAATTGGTCATAACATAAAAAACATATAACAATTGCTATTTTCATTTTTCTATCTTGATGATTATAATAATTTTTGCATTTATTTCTTCAGTGGACATTTTTAGTCATCATACCAACCCCTATGAATTTTTTTAGATTCTTTTAATTTTTTTGAATCAATGTGTGTTCAAAATTTAATGAATGTCTCATATTTTTATGTGCATTTAGTTAGAATGATGGATAATTTGAATTTTAACATGTTGGAATGCTTTAAAAAAATCAACAAGATTCATACATGTATAAATAATACAATATGTTCATACAAACAAATTTCAATAAAAGATCCTTTTTTACGGAGATACACAAATGTGAATAATATGTGAGTATAAATAAATTTGATATTTACCAAAACATTACAATGTCAGCTATACAAGTTTTAAAGCATTTGGTTCATGTGGTAGATGTTAATTTTTGAAAATTATAGAAGAAAGAATAATCGAATTTGGTCTCTTTTGCAGAATCTATACATGTTTGAGTATTTATTTTGGAATCTAAATAAAAAGGAAGCAAGGGAAAAGGAAACTGAAGAACAGGCTCGGGCAATTATCTCCAGCGGTTGGTAAGTAATACCCGCGTGAGATAACATTTTCTTAGGCAGTTTATTAAGTACCAACCTCCTGAGAAGATCTTTACTTCTTCATAATTTATATTCTTGATTAAATGTGGGGCCTTTAAATAGCCCAAATTCCACTTTCTTGTTATATTTTTTATTATTAAAGGTTACCATTAAATTTCACTTCATAAATTCTTTAAAATTGGTCAGAACATAAAAAACATATAACAATTGCTATTTTTCATTTTCTATCTTGATGATTATAACGATTTTTTCATTTATTTCTTCAGTGGACATTTTTAGTCATCATACCAACCCCTATGAATTTTTTTAAGATTTTTTTATTTTTTTTGAATCAATGTGTGATCAAAATTTAATGAATGTCTCATATGTATATGAGAATTTAGTTAGAATGATGGATAATTTGAATTTTGACATGTTGGAATGCTTTAAAAAAATCAACAAGATTCATACATGTATAAATAATACAAATATGTTCATACAAACAAATTTTAGTAAAGGATCCTTTTTTTAGGACATACACAAATGTGAATAATATGTGAGTATAAATTAATTTGATATTTACCAAAACATTACAATGTCAACTATACAAGTTTTAAAACATTTGGTACAGGTGATAGATGTTAATTTTTGAAAATTATAGAAGAAAGAATCATCGAATTTGGTCTCATTTTGCAGAATGTATACATGTTTGAGTATTTATATTGGAATCTAAATAAAAAGGAAGCAAGGGAAAAGGAAACTGAAGAACAGGCACGGGCAATTATCTCCGGCGGTTGATAAGTAATACCTGCGTGAGATAACATTTTCTCAGGCAGTTATTAAGTACCAACCGCCTGAGAAGATCTTTACTTCTTCATAATTTATATTCTTCATTAAATGTGGGGCCTTTAAAAAGCCGAAACTCCACTTTCTTGTTATATTTTTGATTATTAAAGGTTACTATTAAATTTCACTTCATAAATCCTTTGAAATTGGTCAGAACATAAAAAACATATAACAATTGCTATTTTTTATTTTTCTATCTTGATGATTATAATGATTTTTTCATTTATTTTTTTCAATGGACATTTTTAGTCATCATACCAACCTCTATGAATTTTTTCAGATTTTTTTTTTAATTTTTTGAATCAATGTGTGTTCAAAATTTCATGAATGTCTCATAAGTATATGAGCATTTAGTTAGAATGATGGATAATTTGATTTTTGACATGTTGGAATGCTTTAAAAAATTAACAAAATTCATACATGTATAAATAATAAAATATGTTCATACAATCAAATTTCAGTGAAGGATCCTTCTTTTAGGAGATACACAAATGTGAATAATATGTGAGTATAAATTAATTTGATATTTATCAAAACATTACAATGTCAGCTATATAAGTTTTAAAACATTTGGTTCAGCTAGTAGATGATAATTTTTGAAAATTATAGAAGAAAGAATCATCAAATTTGGACTCAATTTGCAGAATCTATACATGTTTGAGTATTTATGTTGGAATCTAAATAAAAAAGAAGCAAGAGAAAAGGAATTTGAAGAACAGACTCGGGCAATTATCTCAGTCGGGTATTACTTACCAATCGGTTGAGAAGATCTTTACTTCTTCTTAATTAATATTTCTGTATAAATGTGGGGCCTTTAAAAATCCAAATTTCACTTTCTTGTAATTTATTGAGTATTAAAGGTTACCATAAAATTTCACTTCATAAATCCTTTGAAATTGGTCAGAACATAAAAATATATAACTATTGATATTTTTCTTTTTTCTATCTTGATGAATATAATGATTTTTCAATGGACATTTTTAGTCATCATACCAAACTCTATGAATTTTTCAGATTTTTTAAATTTTTTTGAATCAATGTGTGTTCAAAATTTTATGAATGTCTCATATGTATATGAGCATTTAGTTAGAATCATGGATAATTTGAATTTCGAAAAGTTGGAATGCTTTAAAAAAATTAACAAAATTCATACATGTATAAATAATACAAATATGTTCATAAAAACAAATTTCAGTGAAGGATCCTTTTTTTTAGGAGATACACAAATGTGAATAATATTTGAGTATAAATTAATTTGATATTGACCAAAACATTACAATGTCAGCTATACAAGTTTTTAAATATTTGATTCGGGTTGTAGATGTTAATTTTTGAAAATTATAAAAGAAAGAATCATCGAATTTGGACTCATTTTGCATAATCTATACATGTTTGAGTATTTATATTAGAATCTAAATAAAAAAGAAGCAAGGGAAAAAGAAACTGAAGAACAGACTCACACAATTATCTCAGGCGGTTGGTAAGTAATACCTGCCTGATATAACATTTTCTCAAGCGGTTATTAAGTAATAACCGCCTGAGAAGATCTTTACTTCTTCTTAACTAATACTCTTGATGAAATGTGGGGCCTTTAAAAATCCCAAATTCGACTTACCATTAAATTTCACTTCATAAATCCTTTGAAATTGGTCAGAACATAAAAAACATATAACAATTGCTATTTTTCATTTTTCTATCTTGATGAATATAATGATTTTTTTCATTTATTCTTTCAATGGACATCTTTAGCCATCATACCAACCTCTGTGAATTTTTTCAGATTTTTTTAATTTTTTTAATCAATGTTTGTTCAAAATTTGATGAATGTCTCATATGTATATGATCATTTAGTTAGAATGAAGGATAATTTGAATTTTGACATGTTGGAATGCTTTAAAAAATCAACAAGATTCATACGTGTACAAATAATACAAATATGTTCATACAAACAAATTTCAGTGAAGGATCCTTTTTTTAGGAGATACACAAATGTGAATAATATGTGAGTATAAATTAATTTTATATTTACTAAAACATTACAATGTCAGCTATACAAGTTTTAAAACATTCGGTTCAGGTGGTAGATGTTAATTTTTGAAAATTATAGAAGAAAGAATCATCGAATTTAGTCTCATTTTGCAGAATCTATACATGTTTGAGTATTTATATTGGAATCTAAATAAAAAGAAGTAAGGGAAAAGGAAACTGAAGAACAGGCTCGGACAATTATCTCACGCGGGTATTACTTACCAACCGCCTGAGAAGATCTTTACTTCTTCTTAATTAATATTTCTGATTAAATGGGGGCCTTTAAAAACCCAAATTCCACTTTCTTGTAATTTATTTATTATTAAAGGTTACCATTAAATTTCACTTCATAAATCCTTTGAAATTGGTCAGAACATAAAAAACATATAACTATTGCTATTTTTCATTTTTCTATCTTGATGAATATAATGATTTTTCATTGGACATTTTTAGTCATCATACCAACCTCTATGAATTTTTCAGATTTTTTTAAATTTTTTTGAATCAATGTGTGTTCAAAATTTGATGAATGTCTCATATTTATATGAGCATTTAGTTAGAATGATGGATAATTTGAATTTTGACATGTTGGAATGCTTTAAAAAAGTTAACAAAATTCATACATGTATAAATAATACAAATATGTTCATATAAACGAATTTCAGTGAAGGATCTTTTTTTAGGAGATACACAAATATGAATAATATGTGAGTATAAATTAATTTGATATTTACCAAAACATTACAATGTCAGCTATACAAGTTTTAAAATATTTGGTTCAGGTGGTAGATGTTAATTTTTGGAAATATAGAAGAAAGAATAATTGAATTTGGACTCAATTTGGAGAATCTATACATGTTTGAGTATTTATATTGGAATCTAAATAAAAAAGAAGCAAGGGAAAAGGAAACTGAAGAACAGACTCGGGCAATTCTCTCAGGCGGGTATTACTTGCCAACCGCCTGAGAAGATCTTTACTTCTTCTTAATTAATATTCTTGATTAAATGTGGGGCCTTTAAAAATCCTAAATTCCACTTTCTTGTAATATTATTGATTATTATTCACTTCATAAATCCTTTGAAATTGGTCACAACATAAAAAACATATAACTATTGCTATTTTTTATTTTTCTATCTTGATGAATATAATGATTTTTCCATTTATTTTTTCAATGGACATTTTTAGTCATCATACCAACCTCTATGGATTTTTCACATTTTTTTAAAATTTTTTGAATCAATGTGTGTTCAAAATTTTATGAATGTCTCATATGTATATGAGCATTTAGTTAGAATGATGGATAATTTGAATTTTGACAAGTTGGAATGCTTTAAAAAAATTAACAAAATTCATACATGTATAAATAATACAAATATGTTCATACAAACAAATTTCAGTGAAGAATCCCTTTTTTTAGGAGATACACAAATGTGAATAATATGTGAGTATAAATTAATTTGATATTTACCAAAACATTACAATGTGAGCTATACAAGTTTTTAAATATTTGATTCGGGTTGTAGATGTTAATTTTTGAAAATTATTGAAGAAAGAATTATAAAATTTGGACTCATTTTGCATAATCTATACATGTTTGAGTATTTATATTGGAATCTAAATAAAAAATAAGTAAGGGAAAAGGAAACTGAAGAATAGGCTCAAACAATTATCTTAGGCGGTTGGTAAGTAATACCCGCCTGAGATAACATTTTCTCAGGCGGTTATTAAGTAACAACCGCCTGAGAAGATATTTACTTCTTCTTAACTAATACTCTTGATTAAATGTGGGGCCTTTAAAAAGTCCAAATTCCACTTACCATTAAATTTCACTTCATAAATCCTTTGAAATTGGTCAGAACATAAAAAACATATAACAATTGCTATTTTTCATTTTTCTATCTTGATGTATATAATGATTTTTTTTCATTTATTCTTTCAATGGGCATTTTTAGTCATCATACCAACCTCGGTTAATTTTTTCAGATCATTTTTTAATTTTTTTGAATCAATGTGTGTCCAAAATTTGATGAATGTCTCATATGTATATGAGCATTTAGTTAGAATGATGGATAATTTGAATTTTGACATGTTGAAATGCTTAAAAAAATCAACAAGATTCATACATGTATAAATAATACAAATATGTTCATACAAACAAATTTCAGTGAAGGATCCTTTTTTTAGGAGATACACAAATGTGAATAATATGTGAGTATAAATTAATTTGATATTAACCAAAACATTACAATGTCAGCTATACAAGTTTTAAAACATTTGGTTCAGGTGGTAAATGTTAATTTTTGAAAATTATGGAAGAAAGAATCATCGAATTTGGTCTCATTGTGCAGAATCTATACATGTTTGAGTATTTATATTTGAATCTAAATAAAAAAGAAGCAAGGGAAAAGAAAACTGAAGAACATGCTCGGGCAATTATCTCCGGCGGTTGGTAAGTAATACCCGCATGAGATAACATTTTCTCAGGCGGTTATTAAGTAACAACCGCTTAAGAAGCTGTTAAAAACCGCCCGTGAAAACGGACGCCTATATAAAGACCCCTCGGGCACCACAAAAAACGTAACCCTGGAGATTTTCCATCGACGCTGCAAGGCTGGCGACATTTTCCACCGCTTAGCCGCCACCCAGCCCCTACACCGTCGTGCCGCTATGCCATCGGCCAGCCCGCACTGCCGACCCGCATTACCGCGCCGCCGCCCAGCCGGCACCGCCATGTCTCCACCCAGCCCCGCAGAGGCACGCCTCTACCCAGCCCCGCATCGCCGCCCCACCGTGCTGACGCCCCGCGCCACATAGTACAAGGTACCTAGTAAATTCTCATACTATGCAATGCTACCTTTATTTTTTCATATCAGTTCTTAGTGTCCTTACGCATGTAGTTTCTTTACTTTTTATTTGTATATTTTCATAACTAGCTGATAAGCTGCTAGTTTTGTGTGTTCTGGTATATGGATTGTGTCCTTTGCATGTGTGTACATATGCGTTTGGACTCAATAAATTGGAGGTTTGGTCTTTTATATATTGATGTATGGACTATATTGTAATAAGCTTATTGTAGTTTGTACCTATTATAAGACATGAATATGATGTTTAATTAACAGATGATATTGTCATATAAGATGCATGAAGTTACCTGAACTTGTAATTGTAGTTTTATGTGTTTTCCTTTTCAATATGTTACTTGTGTGTGCGTACCTCCTGCTTGCATATATTTCGAAGGAGTGATTAGGGTTTTCTTTCTTGGGAGATGGTTTTATAACTTGTCCATTTAGTTACCATCGTTGGATGGGATCCGACGTCAAGATATAACGGACTGGATCCCACCCAGACCTAGCCCATGCGATTAGCCCATACGACTGGCCCTGTTTGCCCCACGACTTCAATCCTTCACCCCCGCTTGCCGCGCCCGACGCCTTCGACTCCGTGCGCCTCAAGATGTCGCTCGTCTCCTCAGACTCCGCTCGACGTCACCGCCTCCCGTTAGCCGCGCTTTCTGTTTGTCGCTGATACCTCCTGCCTACCGCCGCTGACGCCTACTGTTTGTCGCCACCGCTGTCGATCTCTATTACCTCGCAAGGTACGAGCGCCGCCAAAGATCCTTGCTTATAACGCCGATCTTAGAGTCTTATTTGACGTTGCCGCCGCTCTCCTATGTGCCACCTCTCTCTACAACTCTGTATCGACTTGGTATTACCGTAAAACCTTGATGACGACCGGACATTTGAGGACGACCGGACATCGATTAGCCATCGACTAGGGTCGATTAGTCGCCCTAATCGACGACTAATTGTCCTAGTCGACCTATGAACCTTGTGGCCACTAGGAAGCCGAGAAAATTATGAAACAAATTTTCATGGAACCCTTATGATACAGTCGATGATACTAGTATTCACTCATATGATACAGTCTTGTTATGTCTCTGTAAATTCATTTTATAGAAGACTTTAGGGAGTATTTGTGGCCAAATTTTGTAAATCTTACAAAAATTCTATTATTGAAGCATGGACCGTCGAGCGTGGATGTATAACATGGCAAGACCCGATCCTATGTACATTCATAATGTTGGAAATTTTATTGAAGCATCCAAGAGACATGTGAAGTTGCAAAAGATAGATGACATATTATGTCCATGTATCGACTGCGAAAATAAAATTGCTTGGACAGATACTATAGTAATCCAATCTCATTTGGTGAAAATAGGTTTCAAAAAAAAAACTACACAATATGGACTGAGCATGGTGAGTTAGATACACATGATGTAGATAAAGATGATGAGAGAGGTTCAAATGACGATAATGTTCATATCGATGATGGTAGTGACAATCAATATGGTGATGATGATCATGAGTTCGATTGTGAGGAGATGTTGCGTCACATTGAACCATATGTATTGACTTCTATGGGAGCAAGTAAAGGTTTAAGTAAAATGGAGACATTGCAGAATGCGGCGACGGAGCTTTTATACGATGAATCACACGGTTGTGATAATGAGTTTACTACATTGCATAAAGTCTTAGAACTACTAAAGTTGAAATCCACACACGGATGGTCCAATTGTAGTTTCTCTGATCTTTTGAATCTTATGGCAGAAATTCTTCCAAATCCAAATAAACTGCCCAAAAGCACTTATAAAGCGATGAAACTTTTTGCCCGATGGCGCTAGGTGTGACAAAAATACACGCTTGTGTGAACCATTGTATTTTGTATTGCAAAGAGCATGAGCTCGCAACTAGATGCCCCATCTGTGGTGTCAATAGATATAATAAGGACTACAATCACCAGTATGTTACCAATATGAAAAGTCTCAGAAGAATAAGAAGTTTTTTATTGGTTCTGAAGGTGACGATGACGATACTTCTGGCGATGCAGATGGGAAGAATAAGAGAAAAATTCCTGTCGTGGTGATGTGGTACCTTCCGGTTATTGATCGTTTGAAGCATTTATTCTCAAACCCTAGGGAGGCTGAACTTATGCGATTGCATTCCGAGCAACACAAGAAGAATGAAAAACATATTTGACACCCTGGTGATGCAACATAGTGGAAAAAATTTGATATTCAGTATCCAGAATTTGCAAAGGAATTTAGAAATGTGAGGTTTGCCTTGGGTACAGATGGAATGAATCCGTTTGGTGAAAAAAAGGAGCATACACAACACATGGCCCGTGGTCTTAACGATGTACAACCTATCGACGTGGTTGTGTCACAAAAGAAAATATATCTTGTTATCTGTTCTTATCTAAGGTTCGAAACAACCCGACATCGAAATTGATGTGTTCTTGGAATGTTTAATGGAAGATATGGCAAAATTGTGGAATGAAGGGGTACGTACATGGGATGAGTACAAGCGGGAGTATATCACGCTAAGAGCAATGATATTCGTTATCATGCATGATTTCCCTGGACTGTTTACATTATCGGGACAAATGGAAGGGAAGAAATGTTGTGTAAGGTGCGTGGATAGAACTTGATTTCTTTACCTCAATTCATCCAGAAAGATGGTGTACATGATACACCAATGGTTCTTGACAGATACACACAATTATAGGGAGATGAAAGAACAATTTGATAACACAATCGAAAAAGATACTGCACCAAAACCTTACAGTGGAAAACTTGTGTTCGAAATGGTCAAGAACATTCAAGTTGCTTTTGATAAGGGCAAAAAATGTAAAGGAATCAAGAGAAAGAAAAGTACATCTTCGGATGATACAATTGACATGGCTTTCAAGAAACAATCAAATTTTTTCAAGTATCTTCCATATTGAAAGAATGCTGGAATTTTGCCATAGTATTGATTTGATGCATGTTACAAAGAATGTATTTGACAGCACCATTGGGACCTTGCTAGACATGCCGAGGAAAACAAAGGACGGATTAAATTCACGTATGGACCTAGTAAATCTTGATTTGAGACAGAGCTTCATCCAGTAGAAAGGCGAACGGGAAGCATTACCTTCCCCCAGCCAGCTACAACTTGACGCTAGAAGAGAAAAAAGCAATTTGCGATTGCTTGCATGGGATCAAAGTGCCCACGAGTTTCTCATCCAATATCTGCAAACTAGTCTCGATGAAAGACTTGTTTTTATTCGGTTATAATTCTCACAACTGTCACATGATGATGACAGTTTTCCTTGCCATTGCAATAAGAGTCATCAAACCTGAGCATATAAAAGTTGTCATCACATGTTTGTGTTACTTCTTCAATGAAGTATCACAAAAGGTGATAACACGTGAAGATTTAGACTATCTGAAAACATACATCGTCGAGACTATGTGCAAGCTTGATATGTGTTTCCCACCATCCTTTTTTTATATGCAAGTACCCCTAATCATACATTTTGTTGATCAGATAAAAGCATTGGGGCCACTATATTTATATCATATGTTTTCGTTGGAGAGATATTTAGGAGTATTAAAAGGTTATGTGCAGAACCATGCTCACCTAGAGGGTTCAATTATGGAAGCATACACCACTGAAGAAGTGATTGAGAGTTGCGCTGATTACGTCAAAGATGGAAAACCGATAGGTGTGCCTATACAAGTACATGAGGGTAGACTACGTGGGAGAGGCAAAGTGAGTAAGAAAACTTTTATTGTTTAAGATTACAAGAATGTACACCATGCACATTTTGGTGTACTACAACAGCTCGCAATAGCTGAGTCGTACATCGAGAAACACTAAATTAAGCTTCGTAAAAAAACCAAGACCGCACAGAGGATTGTATCATGAAAGAGCACAGAAGATGTTTCACTGAATGATTACTAGACAAAAATATACCATACGGAAATACTATAGAAGAGGCCACGATGAAGAAGTTAGCTTCTGGCCCATCTGCTTTGGTGACATCATGGCAAGCATATGACATCAATGGTTACACATTTTACACTAAAGAAAAAGACGGTAAGAGTGTTGCATAAAATAGTGGTGTTTGTATTGAGGCTTATGATTTACTAGGGCAAAAGACCACATACTTCGGGTTCATAGAGGAAATATGGGAACTCGGTTATGGTGAAAGAATGGTAATGCCTGTATTTAAGTGCTAATGGGTCAAACATCCTGATGGTGTGAAAGTGGACAATTACGAGTTGACACTGGTAGACTTGAATAAAGTGGGTTATAAAGATGACCTGTGGGTTCTCGCCGATAGTGTTGCACAAGTTTTTTATGTTCAAGATCCAGAAATCGAGAAGATGCACGTATTGATTCTCGAAAGCAAAATATTGTTGGGGTTGAGAATGTGGGAGATAATGAAGAGGAATATAATCAGTATGAAGAGATGTACCTTTTCACCGAACCAGAAAACCTCAAGCGCGTAGAGAGAAGCATTAAAAAGGATTTGAAACCCTATATGCGAGAAGATGTCAATGCTGGAAAAAATGTATGATATATATTGTATATACTTGTATCCTCTGAAATGAACTTAGAACAATGCTCTATTTCAGCTTTAGATAGCATGTTTCGAACATTATTAAATTCAGCTTCTGTTTCGAACATTATTACATTATTATATTTATCACCTTCACTTGTTCTGCAAGTTATCAAATTGTATGTGTATATAAATTTCATCTTACCTATGATGATCAGGCTTGCCTTCCAACAGTTTTCTTCCAAACAACATCTAGAAGCACAACTCTTGAAGCTCCTGTCAAGCTAATCCCTTCACAACAAGCTCTTGTAGATGCAAGTAACACCCGTGACTTATCATTTGAATAGTTAAAGACTTCAATTGAAGTCTGATGATACTTCCCATCCATTTGAGGGCTTGTTTGGATAGGAGTGGATCCACTTCAATATAAGTGGTTTGAGGAGAAAATTAGTTCATTCTTCACTTCAATCCACTTCAATCCAATTATATTGAGTACACCCAAACAAGCCCTGAAAGATTTTTTCTCTTCTCTCTATTTTAAAAACTTACGAAGATGCTACTTTATCAGTTTTAATGGCTGAATATATTAACTACATATCAGTACCATCTCTCTTAGTGCTTTACACAAGCAACGAAGCGAACAACTTCAATCACAAATCTTGTTTTTACCCTTTTCATAGGAATTTGACCTTAATCTTTCAAGCATAGATTTATCAATAACTGAAGCTTTCTCATCAGACATGTTAATGGCAGTACAAGTGAAGGGTGTGTCGAAGCTAACGAAATCTCAACGGACTGAAGACAAAGAGATGCTACATATGAGTGACAATGTCCAGGTTAGAAAACATGAAGCTATGATGGCAACCTTCAACAACATGAAAAGTGATTCCAAGATTATGCTTGCATCAACCAAGGCATGTTGTGAGGGCATAACACTTGTTGGAGCATAACGGTTGTGCTTGCCCCAACAAGTGTTATACCCTCACAACATGCCTTGGTTGATGCAAGCATAACCTCAACATCACTTTTCATTATTGAAGGTTGCCATCATAGCTTCATGATGTCTAACCTGGACATTGCCACTCATATGCAGATCTCTTTATCTTCAGCCCGATTCAAGTTTCGTTAGCTTCGGCACATCCTTCACTTATAACTGTCATTAACATGTGTGATAAGGAAGCTTCACTTATTTGATAAATCTATGCTTGAATTAAAGATTAAGGTTAAATCCCTATGAAAGTGTAAAAACATAATTTATGGTTGAACTTGTTCGCTTCCTCGCCTGTGTGAAGCACTAAGAAAGTAGAAACTAATTTTTAGTCAATATATTTAGGCATTAAAACTGAGTAAGGAACATCTTCCTAAGATTTCAAATGGACAGGAGGGAAAAATCCTTCAAATAGATGGGAAAATCCTTTCAAGGATTGTCAGGCTTCAAATTGATGTTTTCAACAATCCAAATGATGATCCACGGGTGTTACTTGCATCTACAAGAGCTTGCTGTGAAGGGATTAGTTTATCAGCATCACATGCGGTTCTTAATTAACAAGCAGCCTGTAAAAACAATGACTTTCTTCAGACGGTTCTTCAATAAAAACCGCGTGTGATGATTCAACTAGTGCATAAGGTTCTTCAAGAATGACCGCCTGTGAAAATCATGTATTTACCCAGACAGTCATTCTTTAAGAACCGCCTGTGATGTTTGATACATCACATGCGGTTCTTAATTGATAACTGACTGGGTAAAGAATGTACTTACCCAGACGGTTCTTTGTTAAAATCCGCCTGTGATGTTCAGTCATCACAGGTGGTTATTGTATCATTCGTCATCACAGTTGTATTTTTTTACAGACCGCCTGTGTTAGAAAAATCGAGGCGCCTGTGAAAATGCTTTTTGTAGTAGTGGTATATGTACGTGCAGATATACAAGACATTTCAACGATTCTGGCGAGAACCATTGAAATGTCTTGCAGCAAATTTGCCAACAGGGCAGTAAATATGCATAATGATCATCATGGATTAATTTATGGTGTGTTACAGTAGTGAATTTGATATAGGCGTCAAATGGCTAAATAAAATCAGTAAAGTTTAGTGCAACTTTACGTACTTTTCTACAACCCTTTTCCGATTCTTTCCCATGGCCAGCCTAACACCCTTTTTGATCTCTACTACTTTCTGTGTCATGAAATGGAGCAACAACGGCCGGCCTACAGTTAGCTGTAGATTCCAACACCGACTGGACAGTGACGCAACGAATGGACCAACACATCAGTTAGCTGTAGATTCCAACACCGACTGGACAGTGACGCAACGAATGGACCAACACATAGGATAGGAATCGCATGTATGTGTGTGCATACGCAACAGTTGTTTGCTTTTGCTCCGTCACCAGCAACGGCGGCAAAGGGTTGACGCGCCGGACTGATTGGGATATATATATATATATATATATATATATATATAATATTATCTATAGCTGGCCACAAAAACATCCATTCCGTGATCAGGCCTTCTCTTCTTTATTTCTTTTACCGCTTGTAGGCCTCAATCTCCAAATCTCTTTTCCCGTGACTAATCAAGATCCACTTTCTCTTCTACACCGGCTCCGATTTCTTTGCTCACGATCTCCTAGCCCCTTGGCAACCGACGTTTCTCCTCCGATTTCTCAACAGAGGGAAAAAAGGAGCTGCCTTCGTTGCAGAGAATGGGCAGCAGCGCCCCTCCTCGCACCTAGCGGCGTCCGGCGACGATTGAGCAGGGGCCGCAGCTAGGAGAAGACACCAGAGGAGGACTGGCGGCAGCACTCTGGGAAATCAGTGGAGACTGTTGCTCGGGGACATCTACGAGGCCGGGGAGTACGCCGGCGCCGAGGCGGTGGCCAATATGCACTACAGAAAATTTGAAGATTTGCGACGGTCAGGCCGTCGCAAATAAGTCAAATGCCATCGCAAATAAGCTCCTTGCGACGACTTTTTTTTATTTACGACGGTTTCTGACCATCGCAAATAAGTCGTCGCAATTAAGCTTATTTGCAACGGCTACCGTCGCAAATAAACTTATTTGCGACGGCCTACAGCGGCCGTCGTAAGTTATTGCCCGGGACTGGTGGGCCCGCAATAATATTTGCGACGGCGAGACTGTCGCAATTAAATCTTATTTGCAACGACCGAGCCGTCGCAAAAAAGTGCGGCTATTTGCGACGACCTGGCCGTCGCAAATAAGTTCAGCCGGCAGGGCCCACGTGTCCGCCTCTAGGGCCCACACGACTATGCAATCATGTTTTAATTAGATAATCAGTAAATATGCAAATAAAAAATACAACATTCATGTTACTATCTTCAAGAAAACATTACTTGTAATCATTTTCAAAATTCATCAACATCATTATCATGTGCCTGTGCCCTACTCCTTAAACTAGCCCAACGATCTTCCATCGTGGCCTGTTCTAATTTCCGTTTTCGCATATCATCTGCCTCTACATCTTCAATATCTTCAACATCTCCAACTAATTGACCGAGTCGTGCACCAAGATCGACGATAAAAGTGTCTGGCAACTCTTCTTCGTAGTACACTTCTTCAACATATTCACTATCATGGTAACTATCATCTCCAGGAGTATATAACCGCTCACGAAGATTCACCTTATATATCACCCACCAAGCACTGAGCTTCGTGCATGGATAAGGTAGATAATACACTTGTTCTACTTCATGTGCAAGAACAAATGTATCGTAACCTGGTAGTCAGTCCTTATGTTTCACTTCCACCATTCCAAATTTGTTTTCTCGAGTTCCATGAGTACGATCAAACCAGTCACAATCAAAGAAGACAACTCGAAGGGTCTTATTTTCGGTGAAAGTAAATTCAAGAATTTTGTTAATGATCCCATAATAATCGGTTAAATTCCCTTGAGTGTCCATTACTCTCGTCACAACACTAGAATTTGATGTTGCTGCGAGAGGACGAAGAGCTTCAAAATGAGTTGTACGGAATCGAAAGTCATTTACGTCATATCGACCATAGCTTCTAACATTCACCAATCTATAAGCTAGCTGCCGCAAATCTTCATGGACATTGTGAGTCCGACACTGTCATAAATGATCATAAGTTGAAACAATACTTTTTTAATAATAGTAACTTATAATACATAGAAGACGAGAGACTATTACATAATCTCGAAACCAGGATAGGAAACTCTGCCCCCCATTTATTCCTTCTTTTCGCATCGCTTCTACTTGTTTGGCCGTAGGTTGATGCCTATGTGGCCAACATTATCTGTGGAACTCGTTGAACATGAAGAAACATCTTTTAGAGTACATGTATAGCAAAATATGTCGATTAGCATAAATGTAAGACAAACACTTACTCGAAGTATTCCTGTATACCTTCTATATTTGCGTACATGTAGAGTAAAGCAACAATCCTTTCATGTTCGGATAGCACGTAGGTCGTGTAGCTACCAACAGTGGTGCCTCCCGTTTGAAAATGGAAAGGTCACTTGGAGGGGGTGTTTCGTCCACATTGTACTACATCGCCGAAGTATTGATATTGTTTTCTTCCGCAAAGTAGACACTTGAAAAGTAGCATACTTCCTTAAGAGCATATGCTTCAGCGATGCACCCTTCTACCCTTGCCCTGATGCCAACCATTCGTTTCAGATATTGTAGCGCTCTTTCAATGTGATACATCCACCTATATTGCACAGGACCGCCAACTTTAGCTTCGAATGGAAGATGGATAAGCAGATGTTGCATTGGATCTAAGAAACCCGATGGAAAAAAAATTACATCTTACATAAAAGTATGAGTATCTCCTTCTCTAACTTATCTATCATCTCAATCTTGATTTCCTTAGCATAAAGCTGTCTATAGAAATAGCTGAGCTTGGCTAAAACCTTCCACACCGCATCATCAAGATAGCCTCGAAACACAACAGGTAAGAGTCTTTCCATTATAATGTGATAATCATGACTCTTCAACCCAGTGAGGTTTTTTGTGTTAACATTGACGGCTCGTTTCCAGCTAGCTGTGTAACCATCTAGGAATTTCAAAGTTTTCATCCATTTCATAACTTCTTTCTTTTCTTTCGATCGAAAACAGAAAGAAGCATGTGGCTTTCCACCACTATCAGAGATTTCAAGAGTTGGACGGTGACAAATATCTACCAAATCTAGTCTAACTTTATAATTGTCTTTCGTTTTGTCAGGCATATCCATGCAAGTGCTTATGATACTTTCGCTCATGTTACGCTCCTGATGCATGACATCATTGTTGTGCATTAGAATCAACGATTTCACATACGGTAGCTCCCAAAGTCCACATATGTGAGTCCAATTGTGTTCATCTCCATAACCTACGAAATATCCAGGACGACCTTCATCAGGGACCAGTTTGTCCAACATATCAGAAATTTCTGACCAGTTGAGACGCTTCGGTGGTCCTTTAGTGACAACAGTGTTCTTTCGAAAGACATGCCTCAGCTGCCTAAATATATGATTCGAGGGCAGCCAACGTCTGTGACAATCGAAGCAAGATATTTTTCCTCCATGAGTTATTCAAAAGCAATCCGTGTCTGAAGCACATATTGGACACGTCAGACGACAGTGAGTGCTCCATCCGAAAAACATGTCGTATGCCAGCAAATCATGAATGGACCACAAATAAGCAACTCGAGGTTTAATTTCTGCTTCTTGTAACTGTCGTACGCTTCGACTCCTGTCCACAAGACTTTTAATTCTTCAATCAACGGTTTTAACATCACGTTGAGACGTGACCCGGGATGATCAGGTCCAGGTACAATGAGGTTGAGAAACATGAACTCGTTCTTCGTACAAAAAGCAGATGGCAGGTTGTACGGAATGACAAAGATGGGCCAACATGAGTATGGCGTGGCGTTCGTACTGAATGGTGAGAATCCGTCTGTAGCTAATCCGATGCGAACATTCCTCGCATCACGAGAAAATTCTGGATCGAAACGGTCTAGCGCCTTCCATGCATCACAGTCGGACGGATGCGTCAAGAATTCTTTGTTCTCACGTTTACCTTCTTTGTGCCATCTCATGTGTCTTGCGGTTCTTTTTGAAAGAAATAACCACTTCAACCGAGGTGTCACGGGCAAGTAACGAAGCTGCTTATGTGCGACATCTGTCATCACATTATCGCCATCGTCATTAACAACTTTGACATACCTCGATTTACCACATTTCAAGCACATCTTCTCATTGGCGTGCTCTTTCCAGAATAGCATGCAGTTGGCTGGACACACATCAATTTTCTCATACTTCATACCGAGACCAGATATCTTGATCATTGAATGATACATATCTGGTGGCGCATTGTGGGGTTGTGGAAGGATATCGCATATCGATTTCATGAGATCATTGTAGCAGTTGATGGAAAAAAATTACTTGGACTTAATTGCCATAAATCAGTTCAAGAAAGCAAGTACAGTCACAACCGTGTGTTCATGCAACGGCTCTTGTGACTTCTTTAGCTCCTCGAAGAACTTCTCTGCCTCATTTGTAAGAGGATCCTCCGCTTCCAGAGCTTCTAGCATCTCATCCATCCTATAACCTCTGTTATATCATCATCCTCATCCACTTCGGCTATGACTCGAGAATTAGTCTCGCCGTGAAAGGTCCACACTTCATAATGTGGAGTGAAACCGTTTCGACATAAGTGAAACGAATGCTCCAATCTTCTCAAAAACTTTGTGTTTCGACATTTTGTACATGGGCACCGCACCATATCTTCCATTGACAACGAAAATGCTTGATCCAAAAATTGATCTAACTTGATAAACCACTCAACCGAGTGACCACCAGTTCTGCTCTTCCAGTCAGTATACATCCAACTGCGGTCTTCACCCATGTTTGGCTCTGCAGTTTAACGCAAAATATTATTAGTTTCATTGTTATGTTATGTCACGGCCCTACAACCTAGGCAGATAGATCCTAAACCCACCCAAGAGTGACCGAGTGGAGCGTGCTCATGACGAGACGCCTGATCCGGATTCGAACGAAATTTCGGCAGCATAACCCCGCTGTTCTCCACTGCACGCCCAAAAATGGTACAGCAGAGAACAACAGGGTTACGCCACCGAAATCTCGTCCAAATCCGGACCCGCATCTCGTCACAAGCCACGCCCCCTCGGTCACTCCGAGGCTGTCCAAAAAGGGACAATTCTGAACCTGCACGTCTCACATGCCAATGGCATGTGAGACGTGCCGATCCGAAACGGGTAATATATTGCTATAGGTTATGTTGCTCATTTTCATTTTGAGGTCATTTAAGAGAGAGGAAAGAACTAGAGAAAGATTGAGAGGAAAGTTTGTCTTAGATGACAATTCCACATCCATTTCCACCGTCCACGCAATCGCGGGTCATTGACGTCCTTACCAACCCGTTCGCTTCCATGTCGCCTTGACGCATACGGTACCACTACTATGGTCTATACGGCACGATCACACTTATTTTGTGTCGTGCCCTTCCGGGTTGGTCCGAGCTGGCCCAAAACCCCTTTATTTACATATATTAAGTAGTCACTCAAACACATTAAATATCAATAAACAATAAGCACCAATAAAAAAATAAATATCAAACAATAGACAATATGTTATATGAGCATGTGTATGATCATTGGCAATGAAGTAGCAATGAAGTAGGATCATCTAAACATAACTAGCAATGTATGATCATATATGAACATGTATATGAGCACGCACAATTTAAAACATTGCATCATCTAAACATAACTAGCATTAAAGTAGGATCATCTAAACATTACCACATTGCATCATATAAACATTGCATCATCTAAACATTCCATCATGCATTGCCAAACAAAACTTGAAAATTTAAACATTGCATCAAACGTCCATCATCTAAACATTGCATCATCTAAACATTCCATCATACATTCCCATACCTAGTCGACGGCGTTGGAGGAGGCGGCGTTGGAGGAGGTCGGCGGCCGGCGGTGTCGAAGGGACGGTGGCACTGCTGTCCGATAGCATCGACGCTGCGGTCCAGGTGCAGGGACGGCGGTGGGGGCAGGGCCGCGGTGGGGCGGTGCTGCGGGGGCGGCCGGAGGGGCCGGTGGGGGCAGGGCCAGAGGCGGGAGCAGGGGTGGGAGCAGGGCCGTAGTCGGGAGCAGAGCCGGAGGTGGGGGCGGGGCCGGGGCGGGAGCATGGGCGGCGGCGGTGCGGCGATGGCAGGCCGGCGATGGGGCGGCGCCGCACGCGTGGTGACTGCGCGGCTCGGGGTCGGGGCGGCGCCGCGGGAGCGGGGCCGGGGGCAGGAGCAGGGGCGGCGGTCGGGCGGCGACGGCGGGCTGGCGGCGGGGCGTGGCATGGCGGCGGGGCTTTGTTGTGAGGTGAGTGGAGGTGAATGAACCGTTAGTGCTGGGGCGACCAATAAAATCAATTATTTGTGACGGCGTCCTTAATTGCGAAGGCCCCACCATATGGCCGTCGCAATTAACCTTATTTGTGACGGCCTTTTTCGTAGCCGTCGCAAATAAAAATTTATGTGCGATGGTTTCCTTATTTGCGATGGCCCTAGGGTTGGCCGTCGCAAATTATTTGCGACGGCTACGTTATTTGCAACGGCCATCGATACGCCATCGCAATTTAAGCTATTTGCGATGGCTGGCCGTCGCAAATAAATCTAGCCTCGCAAATGATCGCGTTTCCTGTAGTGATAAGGCCCGCCGCGGCGGGAGCAGGGTCGCGCCGGCCAGGGTCGGCAAGGATCTGCGCGTCCGTGCTCTCGCTAGGCTTGTTCTCATCATAACCGACTAAATTGTCGTCTACTTATCAATATATGTTGATCACCGGATCTTTAAAAAATTAGGTTTGTTCTGGTCAAGCTCGGCTGCCTACCGAAGTCGGGTGACCTGTGCCATCGCCCACCCAGCGAGCCCAGTGCTCCGCGCCGGCGTATCATCACAGGCCGCAGCATCCATAGATCTGTTTTCCATTTGTGAATGTAAGCTATGTCATGTGAAGCTCTGAACTTTTGTATTGAACTAAACCGCTATGACTTCCATGTATTCGCCATGCCACCATATCGTGTAACCTTAATAACTTAATGTTTCTCGTCGCTAGCCTACTACCTCCGCGCACATACTGCTAATTTTTTTCTTGATCCGCCTGATATGCATCACAACATCAGTATTTTGGAAGTACCGGACAAGTCTGGTAGTGAGACTGGACTAGTCCGGTTGCTGTCCAGTAAGGGTAACCGAACTAGTCCGGACCCTTACCGAACTAGTCCAAAATTATCCAGTAAGTATATCGGATTAGTACGGACCCCGACCGGACTAGTCCGGTCTTTTCAGTAACTGTCAGTTTGAACTCAAAATTGACATGTGTTATAATTGAAAGGACGAAACCCACCGAATGTTATGTCCCTGATCGGGGGACGCAACATTCCTAAGAGGTGGGAGCCCCCCTAATGGATATGATTAGATCCATGTTAAGTCATTCAGATTTGCCAGTTTGTGGAAGGAGGCATTAAAAACCTCCATTCATGTGCTAAATCGGGTTTCAACTAAGTCGGTGCCCAAAACACTGTATGAGTTGTGGACAGGACGTAAGCCCTCATTAAGTTATATGCATATATGGGGTTGTCCTGCTGAGGCAAAAATGTTTAACCCAAATAATGGTAAGTTGGATGCTAAGACAATAAGTGGTCATTTTATTGGTTATGCAGGAAAGAGTAAGGGATATTGTTTCTATTGTCCATAATGATATACTAAGTTTGTAGAAACAAGACATGCCATCTTTTTAGAGGATGCCATGATCAGATGGAGTACTGTAAGACGAGAAACTGATCTTGAAGAGAAGCGGGTTTACGTACCCACTCCTAGATTCAAGAACCATATTTCTCATTACCTACTGTTTTGAATCATCAGTGCATATTGGTGAAGATTCAACACCTGTTGTTAGTTCTCCATTGGCAATAGAATTATTAAGAGAGGTTGAGCATTCTCAACTCGTTGTCATCAATAATGAAGAGCAACAACAACCTCAAAATGAGGATAATGTGTAATTAAGAAGATCTCAACGAGAAAGAAAATCGGCCATTCCGGATGATTATGAGATCTATTTGAGTGAGGCAATTCAAATGGAGGATGATCCCACCACATTTGAAGAAGCTATGAGAAGTCCTCAATCATCTGAATGACGTAAAACCATGAAGGATGAAATGAGGTCTATGGAAACAAACAAAGTCTGGGATTTAGTTGAGATAGCTAATGGGGCCAAAACAGTAGGTTGTAAATAGGTCTACAAAATTAAACGTGACTCCAAAGAGAATATTGATAAGTTTAAAGCTAGACATGTTATAAAAGGCTTCACTCAAAGAGAAGGGATTGATTATAATGAGACATTTTCCCCGTCTCAAGTAAGGATTCATTCAGAATCATTATGGTATTAGTTCCATATTATAATTTAAAATTACATTAGATGGATGTAAAGACGGCATTTCTAAATGGTGATCTATATGAGAACGTCTATATGACACAACCAAAAGGTTTTGTTGTTAAGGGTAAGGAACATATAGGATGCCACTTAAGAAAGTCCATCTATGGACTTAAACAAGCATCAAGGCGGTTGTATCTTAAGTTCGATGAGACAATAAGAAAGTTTAGGTTTAAAGAAAATGAGGACAATTGCATTTATGCTATGTTTATGAGCGGTAAATTTATTTTCCTCATGCTTTATGTAGATGATATATTACTTGCAAGTAGTGATGTCAATCTACTATCAGAAACTAATAAGTTATTGTCCCCTAATTTTGATGTGAAAGATCTTGGTGAAGCATCCTATGTATCGGGCATAGAAATTCATCGAGATAGAGTTAAGGGGGTATTAGGCTTATCACAAAAGGCATACTTAGAGAAAGTATTGTATGCATAAGAGTAAGCCTTCGCCTGCTCCGATTGTCAAGGGCGATATGTTTTGGAACTTTCAGTGTCCTAGGAACCAATATGAGATCGATGAAATGAAATCAGTTACATATGCTTCTGTTGTCGGAAGCCTTATGTATGCTCAAGTATGTACTCGCCCTGACTTAGCTTATGTGACCAGAATGCTTGGCAGATATCAGGCCAATCCAAGGATTGATCACTGGAAGGTAGTTAAGAAAGCTTTAAGATATGTCCAAGGCACAAAAGGCCTCATGTTGACGTATATAAGTCAAACCCACTTGAAGTAGTGAGATATTCAGATTCAGATTTCGCGGGTTGTGTGGATACTAAGAAATCCACGTCAGGTTATATATTCACCCTCGCGAATGGAACCATTTTGTGGCAAAGCTCCAAACAAACCATCACTGCATCATCCACGATGTATGCCTATTTTGTTGCATGTTATGAGGACACCGGGCATGCTGTTTGGCTTAAAAAATTTTTACCCGGTCTCAAAGTGGTCGACAACATTGAAAAACCACTCAAATTATACTACGATAATGAACCCGCAGTATTTTACTCTCACAACACTAAGTCGAGTTGTGCTGCCAAACACATCGACATTGAGTTTATATTGTGAAAGATCGAGTCCAAGATCATACCATAAGTCTTAAGAATATAAGTACCAAGCGTATGCTTGCGAACCTGCTAACCAAAGGTCTTCCACCCAGCATGTTTAGTGAACACGTAGTCGGCATGGGTTTAAGAGAGAACCTATGATCACTGGATATTTAGGGGCCAAGTAAGAGTAAGGTTCACTTTTAATTGTGAGATGTATTGTTGTCTTTGAGTCCAAAAATATCTTAATGGTTGTTGTGATGCGTCGTGCCCTATATGTAAAGGATGATAAAATGGACACTGAGTTTAGTATTAAGTAAGTTGGTAAGTTTTAGATTCGAGTTTAAGGTGGAGAATGTTGGAAGTACTGAACAAGTACAGAGTGAGACCAGACTAGTCCTGTTGCTGTCCAGTAAGGGTAACTGGACTAGTCCGATATTGTCCAGTAAGGATATCGGACTAGTCCGGACCCCGACCAGACTAGTCCGGTCTTTTTAGTAACCGTCAGTTTGAACTTGGAATTGATATGTGTTCTAATTGAAAGGACACAACCCACCGAATGTTATGTCGCTAATAGGGAGACACAATATTCCTAAGGGGTGGGAGACCCCCTCTTGTGTCTCTTGGTCAAGTATAAGAAGAGGGTCAAGTGTATGAAAAAAAAGTGCTAATGCATACACACATACACACTTGAACACTCTTAATTCTCATAATCCGATCAACACACCAAGAAAAGAACAAGGGGAAACGCCTCTCGCCGTTGTTCTTCTTGCAGCTTCGCCTTGTTGGTTCGATGGCCGCATCGTCAAGCAACCACAAAGATGAAGGAGAAGGTATTAGAAGTGTTCTTGTGCTATTTCAGAGATAGTACTTGATGTTCATGTTGTACTCAGTTTTCTCCATATAATTTGAGATGATTTGGTGACTATTTGATTTTTGGGCTCCCTTTTGATTCTAACATAGTACCCTTATGGTACACTCTTTTCAGTTCCTCAGCTGCTCCTTTTTTGGATTTGGCCAACAATATCAATGCTTGGTTTGACACCTCAGTGCGCACTGAAAAGTTGTCTTCTCGACAATTTGTGTTAATTTGGCCAGTATGTTATTTACTGATGCATTTCAACAAGTAGATTTTGATGGTGTCTAACGATGCATATGAAGCTGTGCACGCTACTTCAATGGTCGATATGTGTCTTCCTTGTGTTTTACAGAATCAAGGTTGACTTCACAATTGCTAGAACTACAGCGTTATTCTTGGAAGTCCACTTCCTTGATTATTCCTGATCGATATCTGGACTTGCTGGCAAATGAGTGCAGGTAAGGAGTAGTGCCGGTCCAGGGTTTACCTCCTTAAAATGCTTCCTTTACAGTCTTCGTAATTGTTGTTCATTTTAAGCATCCGTTACAGCTTTGAACAGCCTAACTTTTTTTCTTGTTCATATACACTACAGTTTGTCTCAGTGCCACTCCTGACTTGAAGGAGTATGCTCATATAAAGATGTGAAATAACATTTTGAGTTGTCCCAGCCCCCCAGGCGGTGCTTTTGGTGGAAATAGGGGGGTTCGGCCTGTACCCCCTGAAAAAGGTGTATTCCCGTTGGATCATTTGCATGAGTGTGATTTGGTAAGGCTGCAAGAAATTTTCAGCAGTTACCACTGTCATTATTTACCAGTTATATTATGTATGACTGTTCAAACAGGAGAGGAAACATTATCTTGCCTGCTTGAAATCTACAGGATTTGAATCTGAAAAATGTCAAGAGTTTTCAAAGAAGTATCTAGAATGTTGGATGGCGAGGTTGGTATGCTTAATCCTTCATGTCTATATACTGAGTCAGAATGCTAATCTTATCATGATGTAGGTAGCATAACCTTTCATTCAACACTTTACTGAACCTAGTGAGGTTTATTTTGTGTGCTTAGCATGATATGAACCACATACTTGCTGCCCTGCGAAAACCATGCTATATGTATGAATTGGAGTGAAAGTATTACTTGTTTGCAATGAACCTAATGACTTCCTTGATAATTTATGTTCTGTTCAGTTGAAACTAAATATCTTTTCTGCATTCAAATGCTTTCCATATTTTTAATTAGTGAGATTCGTAATATGTTTTGCTTCAAAAAAATAAAATATGTTTGTGTTTTGTATGACAAGATTGTTGTAAAATTCCCTGTTGGCTTTTAATGCTATGTTGCGATCTGTTTTAGTGGCCAAATTAGCCTACAGCAAATTTGACCCCCCGGCATGTTCGGTTGTTTGCACCCTCGGGTGCAACACATGTGCACTGTGCTAGGTCAAGGTCTACGTTTTGTGATTGAGTTGAGCAACCCGTATGGCACCAAAACAGGGTAGTACTTGTTTGACATGTTTCATACTTCTACTGCTACCGACGTTTGACTCTGGCGACTTGTGAGAGCTCATACTAATTCCGATAAATGAATTTCTCTAGCACCGCTCATAACAAAGTGCACAATGTATTTGAAAAGGTTCGCCAACTCCTCTACAAGAAGACAAATTCTTTAGTTTCATGGGATTGTTGCCGATCTTTCCATTTATAGTTGAATATTTCCAGTCATTCTTTTTGCTTGTGTACCAAATGCAAAGAATTTTCTCTGCCAGAAACTCGATGGCAAAGCAATATATGTCAGAGATTGGATTCAGAAATGTGGACAAACTAGATACGCTTCATGAGAAGAATGGTAAAACGGAGAGGTCTAGTCATCTCTTTGATGTAGACTTGTATGTTTATTAGGCCCTGTTTCGTGCAGCTTATTTCCAAGTAGTTTTTTTTTTTTTTTTGAAAAGTTAGTTGCCCAGGGGAGCAGCTCTTAGCTAGAGAAGTTGGCAGTTTTGGTGGTCTTTGTTTTAGTGTGGTTGATTTTCTGCCTGAAAATAATATAATGCTCTTGAGAAATATGACTTTCGTAGAGTCATTAAAACTAATATGTTCTAAAAAATGTATCCACATGTGTGAACACTCTATAAAATGTCTCAAATTAGAAAAATGTTTATAACAAAGTGTATGTATAAAAAGGGTTGGTAAAAGGGCCCCGATAAATGAATAAGAAGTGGGGGGAAACCGGGTCGAATTTAGATCGGATCAAACTTATATTCATTTTTACCCTAACTTTTAACAAGGAGCCAAATAAAATGTGAAAGGGCTCATTAGGTCAAACCCTTTACCAGACCTATCTTCTTTGTAGGTTATTTATTAGCTGCTTTACTCCGTTTTTTATTATCTTTACAACGTCAGGGACACATGGACATGCATATGGAGGTTTGTATAAGGTTGGAGCGGGTGGCAGATTTACCTTCACATGGGTGGTAGCGTAGTCTAAGAACAAATTATGCATAGATCATTCCTCTTTTCTGTGGTCATGTTTTTATTTTGTTTTTCTATTATATTGTGGTTGCGTGTATCATAGTTATACAGGAGTAAGGTGCAAACTATTTTATATCACCTTGATACGTTTATGTTGGATGAAGTGCTAGTTATATAAAAAAGGAACATATATACGACACTACAAGAAACCCGAAAGATTACGTCGACCAAAGTAATTTACATGGGCCGGCCGACGTAAATCACTTAACTTACGTCTGCCGTTGGAAACCGACGTCAGTTTCATAACTTATGTCAGTCATGGGCCTGCATCCGACGTAAGTGATCATTGGACCGACGGCATTAACGCACTACTTACGTCGACCTGGGACCTCGGCCGACATAATTAATAAGGTTGATGAAAGTTGTCCGCTAATTACGTCGGCCCAAACCTGGGCCCATGTAAGTTACAGTGGCCGACGTAAGTAGAGGACTTAACCCTACCCGCGCGGACTGCGCGCACAGCCCACTCCACACTGCGCGCCTCTTTCTCCTCCGCATTGTGCCACGGGCCTCTTCGCCTCCACGCTGTGTCGCCGCCGCCATGCCACGCCTCGTGTGCCCCACCGTGTCGCCGCCGCCGTGCTGTGCTGCCCCCACCGCGCCGCCCCCACCCCGCTGCCCGCACCACGTCGCGCCACCACGGCGCCCGCACCCGAGCCGCCACCCTACCGCGCCGCTGCTGCACTACTTTGCCTTCACCGTGTCGCTGCTCACCACGCCCGAGCCCGGCCTGCTGCCTCCACCAAGCGGCACCAAAGTCGGTGAGCCCGCCCCCTTTTTGTCACTGTTTGTATTGCTATTTTTTGCAACTATCAATTATTAGTTAGTGAGTACTTAGCTAGTTCGTAAGCACTTAGCTGTCATTTATCAATTATTTAGCAATTAGTTTCAGTTAGTTGCAATTACATTCAATTGTTTCACTTATGTTTATATATTAGTTTCAATTAGTTGCAACTACATTCAATTGTTTAGCAATTAGTTTCAATTAGTTGCAATCACATTCAAAATTTGATGATTAATGAAATTAAGTTGTTTAATTGTTCAATTCTTTTTTATTTACTAATTAGTTGTTTAATTGTTTAATTTTTTCAATATTTTGATTGCTTGAGTGTTTATGTATGATATGTATATAAACGGGCAGAGCCCATTTATGGCCCGACATAGCCATTTAGTAGTCACTTATGCATATAGACGGACACGAAGATAAAAAGCGACGGTGATGAAGGCAAGCTCATGTGCATGGGCGGTGGATCCGACGGAGCATAAAGTATGACGACTGTCTCGTAAAGCAGTTCAACTATTAAATGCGGGCCTAGATTGTTATAACATAGAATGGTTGACCCAATTCTCTATCTCTCTCTTTCTTTCCTCTTTGAAAGTGCATCTAGGCATTCCTTATGAGTTTTGGTTGATTTATGACAAACAAATGAGATCCTAAATAAATTGTTGAGATGAGCACAGGTTTTAATAAAATTATGAAGAAAGCGCAAAAAGAAAGAAGAGTGAGGAATCAAGTTGAAAAGAGCTCAAGAGATGAATAGAATACTCTTCGTGTATGGAGTGTGTTGGAGAAACACACCCCAAGAGCTCAAGTAAAAGAAAACACTCTCATTGCACAAATTTACACAGGGCCGGACTAGTTCGATATACCCTGGACTAGTCTGATAATCTCTCTGTCCAAGAACGGACAAGTCCTCCCAGTGCGGATTTCTCCGCAACGGACTAGTTCGATAAAGTCCGGACTAGTCCGATAATACCTCTGATCAACATCGGACAAGTCCGATATTCTACGGACTAGTCTGAAATCCTCACTGACCAACTTCAGACAAGTTATCCAATTTCGTACTTGTCCTTGGCCCCTAAAAATTTCACGACACCGGACTAGTCCGATATTATCCGGACTAGTCCGATAACCTCTCTGACTAAAATCGGACAAGTCCTCCAGGTGCGGACTTGTCCTCAATTCACTAAGGGATTCACCACGCCGAACTAGTCCGATATGTGCCATACTAGTCCGAATATCTCCAGTGCCCAGATCAGACTAGTCCGCATGTTTTCAAACAAGTCCGATATTCCTGAACACTTGGGGTTTTCCACACGCTGCACACCGGGCTAGTCCGGAGTCCACCACGGACTAGTCCAGACTTTGTAAACCCTACAGTAACCTTTGGAAACCCTCATATAAATAGAGGTGCATGGCCCTACTCTGATTACCCTCGACCCCCTGCACCATCAAACCTTCCAAGAGCTAAGAAAACACGTCTCTCCACACAATCGAACGCAAGAAAGATCAAATCCTTGAGGATTGACCATAGATCAAAGGAGAGACACGTTCTTCACATCTTGAGCTCTTGGGTTTGAATTTCTCACACACTCTCGCTGTTTTATTGCATATCATTCGAGTGTGTTTGGTGGTGTTTCGAATTATAAATCTTGGGGAGCCCTCAACTTGTGAGAATGCCCCTTGAACACGATTATTTACCCCCTTTGTGATTAGTTGAAGAGAATCGGTTCCGTGGTGATCCGACGAGGGTAGGGTTGGTAAAGACTCGGTCTTCGTGGACTCCTCAACGTGGATGAAGATTTCCGATGTGGAATTGAACCACGAGATAAAATCATTGTGTCTTTACTTTTGTTCTTACTATTCATTGCAATCTAGGGTTTGTTGTTCAACTTACATTAAAACTTTCAAACTAAGGTTAACTTGTGCCATATCTAGTTTCATTAAAGCAATACACTCGAGTTACAACTCAATTTCCACTGCATAGAGTACTTGGATCGAAATCATCGATCAAACTTGATCGATCTAGTCCGCACACATCAGACTAGTTTGCGCCCTACCGGACTAGCACAATTTCTCTGTATTTGATCAAGTTGCTAAGTGTTTCAGGATCCGACAAAAATTCAAAAGGCCTATTCACCCCCTCTATGCTACATTCAATTGGTATCAGAGGAGGACTCTTCAAAAGAGACTCATCGCTCAAATAGAAAATGTCGGACTTTAAGGATGTGCACAAGAGCTTCAACCAAGAGAAGGTTGACGATTAAAAGAATCAGAAGTTGGAAAAGCTCCTCGACACCATCCAAGACTGCTAGGATGATGATGACGAGACGCTTGAACTCAAGGCACTCCTAAGGAAGAAGGCACTCTCCAAAGGGGAGATTAAGATCGAGGATGAAAAGAAAAAGAAGGGGAGTAGTCACACCGACTACTCCCGATATCCTTTTAACTATGATCGTTTGAATTCCAACAATTACCATTACTTATCAATTCCTCTAGGAAAAGCCCCATACTTTGATGGCAATGATTATTCAATGTGGATGCAAAATATGAAAATGCATCTCATATAACTTAACCCTAGCTTGTGGCTTATAGTGTGTACAGGGATAGATATCCCGGATGACGACGAAGGGCTCACACGAAGCCAAGAACAAGCTATTCATCGGAACGCTCAAGCTGCAGCTATCATAACATCATCACTGAGCCGAGACAAGTTCACCAAGGTGGATGGACTCAAAATTGCTAAGGAAATATGGGATACGCTACAAACCGCACATGAAGGCGATCGTCATGTGCGAGAGGCTAAAATTGAAATGATCAAATGCGAATTGGGAAGATTCGCCATAGAAGAAAATGAGTCACCGCAAGACATATACAATCGGTTGAAGAATCTCATCAATAAATTTCGAGCATATGGAAGCAAGAAGTGGAATGATCACGAGGTGGTGAAGCTAATTCTCAAAGCCTTCATGCCTCACAACGTAACTCTATGCTCGATGATTAGAGAGAGCCCTGAGTAAAAATGACCCAGGATGAATTGCTTGGAAAGATTATCAATTTTGAGATGATGGAGAAATAAGAAAGGCATGTCAAAGATATTGCCGACCTTACCTCGGCAAAGAAGAAAGGAGTCGCTTTGAAGTCCACTTGTAAGCCTATGTCAAAAGAAGCTCGAGAGGCTCACGAAGAAGATGACAGCGACAATGAAAGCAGCGATATAGATGAAGAAGATATGATCCTATTTATGAAGAAATTAAAGAAGATGATGAAAAGAAGACGAGATGGTAGATCAAATGAAGGAAGAGACAAAGACAAATCAAGATCGAAATTGAGGCATGCTTGCTATAACTGTGGTGAATACGATCACTTTATAGTTGATTGTCCTTATGAAGAAAATAAAAAGAAGACCAATGATACAAAGCCTCAAGCCAAGAAGATGTTCAAGAAGAAAAAGCAAATTGGACAGACGCACCTAGGAAAGGAGTGCGACTCCAATGATGAGTCCTCATCCGAAGAGGAAGAGGAGATGGCTAGCATAGCCATCAAGAAGACAACCAAGAAATCCACCTCTTCCCAACTATTGGCGCATGGAAGGACAACAACACATGTCTAATGGCGAAGGAAGGTAAAAGAAAGGTAACAAATAAATCTTCCTCCTCGTATTCCTTTGCCAGTGATAGTGATGATTCTAGTGAATACGATAGTTGTGATGAAAACTGAATACTTGCTTAGCAGTCTAGACAAGAAAACTACTTCTAAGATGAAATTTTTAATGGATAAGCTTGTTGATAAGGAGGAGCTTATTGATCGCCAAGAAGATATGATCATCCTTCAAAAGGAGGAGTATCTTAAGATCAAAAAGCTCCTTGAACTTGAAAAGGAGCAAAGCAAGTCACTCGAACTCGAGTTAGCTTCAAGCAAGGAAGCTTGCTTGAAGTTAAGCGACTCAAATGTAATCATCAAGGATGAACTTGCTAACTTAACCAAAGTTTACAAGATCCTTGAAGTACAAGTTGATTCACTCAAGCAAGGTGACCCTTCATCCTCTTCAAGCTCACCTTCTCAACACTTAAAATCTGAAACAACTATTACTTGTGCATGGCTAAAATTGACACTAGCTTAAAAGAAAAGTCAACCTCGACCAAAGAAAAGCTACCGTCCCATAGTGGCATATTTGACAAGGAGAAGGTCATGTATGCATGTAGTGCATACTTGGTCTCACGACCTCCAAATGTTACGTATGGACTTGGGTATTCTTATGGTGAAAAGCAAAATGCTAGAAACAATAAGAATAACAAGGAACACATTGTCTTTGTCTAGGGAAAGTCCTCTCAAGCTAGAAGGCCTAATAATGTTGATAAGTCTAAAATTGTGAACTCATATGAACAACGAGTTTTATTTAGAAAATTTGATGCTTCATATGCACTTGTGAAAAGCAATATTGGAAAAGTTTATGCCAAAGATATTGGGCCATGCTATTGGAACACCAAGTCTCATGTGTGGGTGCCCAGATCACTTGTGACTAACCTCAAAGGATCTAAGCAAGCTTGAGTACCAAGGACCAAGGCGTGATTTGTTTTTGCAGGCCTATTCCTCCAGTGGATCGAAATGGGTGCTAGATAGTTGATGCACCAACCACATGACCGGAGAAAGAAGGATGTTTGTTGAATATGAAGAAAATGAAGATCCAAGAGAAGACATCTATTTTGGGGACAACAGTCAAGGAAGAGTGCTCGGTATCGGTGAAATTGCAATATCGTCTCAACACACTATTTCTCATGTTTTACATGTCGGTTCCTTAGATTATATCCTACTGTCCATATCTCAATTATGTGACAATGGTTATAATTGCTTGTTCACTAATGAGGGTGTGACCATCTCTAGAAGGGGTGATGACTCGGTTGCATTCAAGGGTGTGTTAAAGGGAAAGCTTTATCTTGTTGACTTCAACAAAGATAAAGCCGAACTTGACACATGCTTGATTGCAAAGACCAACATGGGTTGGCTAAGGCATAGACGGCTAGCACATGTTGCTATGAGGAATCTTCAAAAACTCCATAAGGGCGATCACATCCGAGGTTTGAAGGATGTTGTTTTTGAGAAAAACAGGCTCTGTAGTGCATGTCAAGCTGGGAAGCAAGTATGGAGCACTCCATCCCGCGAAGAACGTCATGACAACAACAAGGCTGCTCGATCTCCTTCACATGGACCTATTTGGTCCAATTGCTTACATAAGCATCAGCGGTAACAAATATATTTTAGTAATTATTGATGATTTTTCACGCTTCACTTGGGTTTTCTTTTTGTATGGTAAGACAAAAAATCAAGGAACCCTCAAGAAGTTTTTCAAGCGTGCCCAAAACGAGTTTTCATTAAGGATCAAGAACATACGAAGTGACAATGGCATGGATTTCAAGAACACCAAAGTTGAGGAGTACCTAGACGAAGGAGGGATAAAACATGAATTTTCAGCATTGTATTCCCCTCAACAAAACAGAGTAGCCAAAAGGAAGAACCGAACCCTCATAGAGATGGCGAGGACAATGCTCGATGAGTACAAGACTTCGGATCGGTTTTGGGCTGAAGCGGTTAACACCGCTTGTCACGCCATAAACCAACTCTGTCTTCATTGCCTACTCAAGAAAACGTCATATGAACTACTTACCAGTAACAAGCTGAATATTTCCTATTTTCACGTTTTTGGTTCTAAATGTTATATTTTGAACAAGAAGCCCTAGACTTCAAAGTTTGCCTCAAAGTCCGATGAAGGTTTCTTTCTTGGCTATGATTCGAACTCTTACGCCTATCGTGTCTTCAACAAGGTCTCCGGACTTGTTGAAGTAGCACGTGACGTAGTGTTCGATGAAACTAATGTCTCTCAAGAAGAGCAAGTTGATCAATGTGTGATAGATAGAGAACAAGCTCCATGTCAAGCATTAAGAAGAATGCGTTGGGCGATGTTCGACCACAAGCGCCACCTCCAAATGCGAATGAAGAAGATGAAACACAAGAGAAGGAAAATGATCAAGGGGGAGCTTCTACACAGGATCAACCTCATGAAGATCAAGGTGACCAACAAATCAATGAGGGCAACCATCTAGGGGGAGAAGAAGATGACTATGAAGATTCAAGACCACAAGTGCCACATCCAAGAGTACACCAATGCATCCAAAGAGATCACCCCGTCGACAACATAATCGATGACATCCAAAAGTGAGTAACAACTAGATCTCGAATAGCTAATTTTTGTTAACATTACTCATTTGTATCTTCTTTGGAACCACACCGGGTTGAAGATGCATTGAAAGATACGGATGAGGTGGTGGCAATGCAAGAAGAATTGAACAACTTCAAACTGAATGAGGTGTGGGAACTTGTTGAAAGGCCCAAGTTCAACGTCATCGACACTAAATGGGTCTTCCACAACAAGGAAGACGAACACGGGGTGATGAAAAGAAACAAGGCGCAACTTGTGGACAAAGGGTATTCACAAGTCGAAGGTCTGGATTTCGACGAAACATTTGCTCCCGTAGCTAGGCTTGAATCGATTCGAATATTACTTGCATATGCTACTCACCATGTTTTCAAGCTCTATCAAATGGATGTGAAAAGCGCCTTCCTCAACGGACCAATCAAAGAGGAGGTGTACATGGAGAAACCTCCCGGATTCGAAGATCAAGAGTTCCCCGACCATGTGTTCAAACTGCATAAGGCTCTCTATGGCCTCAAACAAGCTCCTAGAGCTTGGTATAAGTGTCTTAGAGATCTTTTGATTGAAAATGGATTTAAGATTGGCAAAGATGATTACACGTTGTTTACCAAGCATTTTGACAATGATCTATTTATCTGTCAAATTTATGTTGATGATATTATATTTTGTTCAACTAACAAATCCTTTTGTGAAGAATTTAGTAAGATAAAGACAGATAGATTCAAGATGTCTATGATGGGAGAATTGAGATATTTCTTGTGATTCCAAGTGAGGCAACAAAAGGAAGAGACGTTTACAAACCAAACCAAGTACACTGAAGACATACTCAAGATGTTTGGAATGGACAAAGCAAAGCCTATAAAAACTCCCATGGCAACAAATGGACACTTGGATCTCAATGATGATGGACCAAGCGTGGATCAAAAGGTATATCGCTCCATGATTGGCTCCCTACTTTATTTATGTGCATCTAGGCCTGCCATTATGTTGAGTGTATGTTTGTGTGCAATATTTCAAACCAATCCTAAGGAATTTTATTTGACAGCTGTAAAAAGGATCTTGGGATATTTCATTTATACACCCAACCTAGGCCTTTGGTACCCTAAAGGTTCAAAGTTCAATCTCATTGGATACTCCAAAGCAGATTATGCCGGATGCAAAGTAGATAGAAAAAGTACCTCTGGTACTTGCCAATTCCTAGGTAGATCCCTAGTTTCTTGGTCCTCCAAGAAACAAAACTCCATTGCGTTATCGACGGCCGAAGTGGAGTATGTTGCAGCCGGGAATTGTTGTGCACAACTCCTTTGGATGCAACAAACTCTAAGGGATTACGGTTATCCACTACTTTGTGACAATGAGAGTGTCATTAAAATTGCCCATAACCCCATTGAGCACTCTAGAACTAAATATATAGACATCCGACATCACTTTTTGATAGATCATTCAATGAAAGGCAACATAACCATTTCCCATGTCAATTTCAAAAAACAACTAGCCGATATATTTACCAAGCCACTTGATGAGAAATGTTTTTGTGAGCTCCGAAATGAACTAAATATCCTTGATGCTCGGAACGTGGCTTGAAAACTTGCATACATGCATGGCATCTTCAAAATCTATTGATTGTGTTATGAAAATCATCTCTCTCTCTCTATTTTCTCCAAAAACTATGTTAATTACTTGATCTTGGTGAATTATGATCATAGCTTGATTGTTATATGTTTACTGATCATATCCATCAAGATTATTTGTGTGTTTTGCCCCCTATTTTCTTTGTAAGCACCTTCGAATATATACAAATGGGCTAAATGCTTTAGTTCTGGTGACCACGGACTAGTTCGCACATTGCAGACGAGCCCGCAGAGTTCCGGTAGTCCGAACTAGTCCGGTTGACCACATACCAGTCCGATTTTTCGACTCCATAATCCTAGGGCTGCCAAACCCTAATCTCCTTCATCCTCATAACATTCCTCATATTCTCTCTCCTCACTCGAGCGCCCCTAAGGTGATTTGGCGAGTTCTCCACTAAATCTCCTCAAATATCCATGGGAAACGATCTTCATCGCAAGGGGATCAAGGACCCCAGACTTGTCCACATCGAAAACTCCTCCAACTCCGCGAATCGAAGGATTTGGTACAACTATCTCCCAAACCCTAGAACCTTCGATTTCTTTTGTTTTGGATCAAATAGCATAGTTCCTCCTGTTAATACATGATTCCTTGTTGTATTACAACTTTATTGAGCCTCTTTTGCATTGAGAAACACCATTGCCTTGCTAGTTAGGGTTCAAACTGCTGAATATCGGACTAGTCCGGCCTCAGTGCGGACAAGTCCGGTACTCCGGACTAGTCCGCACCTTAGCATTGGACAAGTCCTATTTTTGACTGGACACAACCCTAATTTCCTTTTACTCAGTGCATTCCCTTGCCATCAATCCTTATCTATGTTGTGTATAATCTCCTTGTCATGACAATGTCGAGCTCAAACGATCAGATTTCTGACTTTCAGGCCAAGGTGGAACAGGACTCTTTGCCTCATGCTTCGATGGGGCAAAACAAGAAGAGGCAAGAGCATGCTGCAGAACCGTCACCCACCCCACCTAGGATGCGATGGAAGGTTGCAGCCAAGAAGCCAGCTTCGAAAGCTCAAGATTTGGTTGGCTCTAGCTCAGCGGCTCATCGCCAATCCAAAGGGAAAGGCAATGGGATTGCCCCTAGCCCGATTCTCCCTCTCAAGATGAGTGCTCCAAGACAGGGGAACAGAGACCCCTCTGAAGAAAGATTCAATGTCAAAGGAAGCGATGTGGCTTCAAAGCTTAGGACGATTGACTGTTACAACAGTTCCAGGAAGGCAACTGATGCAAGGTTCTGGATCAACTTCCACGCGGACTACTATAGTTCCGTGTATCTCACGATGAAGACTCTGGTGGTCAAAAGCCAATGGATCAACTAGACCTACTTTGATAAGAAGAGTTGTGATGCATTTGATGATGTGATTGCAGCAGTGGAGAGGCATGGTCTTAAGGACCTACTATCATTCTGCTACAACTGGAATGATGAGGTGATAGCGCAGTTCTTTGTGACTTGTCACTTTGATAGTGATGAAGATGAGAGGGTGACTTGGATGACTCATGGATCCAAATACACAGTGACTTATGATGAGTTTGCAAGACTGCTGCACCTTGAGGATACTGGCAGCAATGAGCTCATCATTCATAATATCGGTGTCTTGGAGAGGGACAAGATGAAGTTCCTCTATGACACTCGTTTGAAATTCAACCCCCCTTCCACCAAGAACATGAAGCCATTCTTCATGGTTCTAAATAGAGTGCTCCGAAATACTATTGCTCCGAAAGAGAAGATGCAGGGACTGTCCAAGGCTACCTGAGGACATTGATGAAGTTGATCAGGAAGGATAGGAAGTTTGATGTTTTAGATTACATCTGGAATGATATGGTAAACATCTCCCGCACTCCTAATCGTTCCTGTGGCTATGCGCCTTATATCATGTTTATGATAGAGAAGGTCACATGGATTGAATTTGTGAAAGATGTTGACCACACAGCCTTGAGGCCTCAGAAGCCACCTCAAGCTGTCCTATCAACTTCTCCATCTCCTGTCTCAAGTGAAGAGGCTCCGAGGAGAGCTCAAAGAGATGCGAGGCCTGCCTCCACCACTAGGGCCCCTCCTCAAAAGGTTCTCCTAGTGGCATCTTGAAGTACTTGGCCGCCATCTTTGGCTCTCCAAAAAAGCTGAGGTGAGGCTTCAAAAGTTGAACAAGGCAAGAAAAGCAGACATGAAGTACATGAAAGAAAATGTCAAGAATATTTGCCAGAAGCATGATGGAGCCTATTGGATCTTCTGTCATCTCCGAGGACTCTCCTTCTGACTTCTCGGAGCTTCCACCTTTATCGCCTTCTGAGCTTGCCTATTTTGGCATTGGGGGCACGACGAGTGGTTCTCATCCTCCTCCTCCTCAGGATGACGACAATGAAGACAATGAAAGTACGAACAGTGAGGAGTGAGTCGACGTCGACCTCTAGATCCCTCCTCTCTTTCTTTTTGGTGCCTTGATGCCAAAGGGAGAGAGATTGAGGGTGAGTCATTAGGTTGTAGCGGTAGATGAGAGATGAGAGCTCCTTTTGTATCTTTTGATCTCTGTTATGCTTTTGGTAGTGTAAGACTGTTTTTAGTGCTGTAAGACTCTTATTATGCTTCTAAGTTATGTCTATGAAGTCTGTGATGATAATTTGATATAACCTATGCTTATGCTTTGAAATTGACATATATGCTTGATGTTGATATGATTACGTCAATTATCTAATTCTCATCATGAATATTGCTTACACACACTTAGTTTTGCACCCCACCATAAAGAGTGCACATATGTCATCTGTTTTCATTGCTTAATTTGTCCCAAGCTCATATGTGCACACTTTATGAAAATCTGGACTTTTAATCATATTTGTGAAATCTCAACTGGTTGTCATCAATCACCAAAAAGGGGGGGATTGAAAGTGCATCTAGGCATCCCTTGTGGGTTTTGGTTGATTTATGACAAACAAATGAGTTCCCAACTAAATTGTTGAGATGAGCGCAGGTTTTAATGAAATTATGAAGAAAGCACAAAAATAAAGGATAGTGAGAAATCAAGTTGAAAAGAGCTCAAGAGATGAATAGAATACTCTTTGTGTATGGAGTGTGTTGGAGAAATACATCCCAAGAGCTCAAGCAAAAGAAAACACTCTCACTGCACAAATTTACACAGGGCCGGACTAGTCTGATATACTCTGAACTAGTCCGATAATCTCTCTGTCCAGGAATGGACATGTCCTCCCAGTGCGGACTTGTCCGCAACTGACTAGTCCGATAAGTCCGGACTAGTCCGATAATACCTCTAATCAACATCAGACAAGTCCAATATTCCACGGACTAGTCCGAAATCCTCACTGAACAACTTCGGACAAGTTCACCAATTTTGGACTTCTCCTTAGCCCCTCAAAATTTCACAACACCGGACTAGTCCGATATTATCTGGAGTAGTCTGATAACCTCTCTGACAAAATTGGACAAGTCCTCCAAGTGCGGACTTGTCCTAAATTCACTAAGGGATTCACCACGTCGGACTAGTCCGATATCTGCCGGACTAGTCCGAATATCTCCAGTGCCCAGATCGAACTAGTTCGCATGTTTTTGGACAAGTCCAATATTCCTGAACACTTAGGTTTTTCCATACGCCGCACACCGGACTAGTCTGTAGTTCACCACAGACTAGTCTGGACTTTGTAAACCCTAATGGTAACCTTTGGAAACCCTCATATAAATAGACGTGCACGGCCCGACTATGATTGCCCTCGACCCCTTGCGCCATCACACTTTCCAAGAGCCCAAAAAATACGTTTCTCCACACAATCCAATGCAAGAAAGATCAAATCCTTGAGGATTAACCATGGCTCAAAGGAGAGACACGTTCTCCACGTCTTGAGCTCTTGGGTTTGAATCTCTCACACACTCTAGCTATTTTATTGCATATCTTTCGAGTGTGTTTTGCGGTGTTTCGAATTGTAAATCTTGGGGAGCCCTCAACTTGTGAGAAGGCCCCTTGAACACGATTATTTACCCCCTTTGTGATTAGTGGAAGAGAATCGGCCTCTGTGGCGATTCGATGAGGGTAGGGTTTTTGAAGACCCGATCCTTCATGGACTCCTCAACGTGGATGTAGATTTCCTCTGTGGAATTGAACCACGGGATAAAATCATTGTGTATTTACTTTTGTTCTTACTATTCATTGCAATCTAGGGTTTGCTCGATCTTGTTCAACTTAAGTTAAATCTTTGAAACTAAAGTTAACTTGTGCCATATCTAGTTTCATTAAAGCAATACACTCTAGTTACAACTCAATTTCTGCTGCATGGAGTACTTGGATCGAAATCATCGATCAAACTTGATCGATCTAGTCCGCACACACCAGACAAGTCCGCAACCTACTGGACTAGTCCGATTTCTCTGTATTTGATCAAACTACTATGTGTTTCAGGATCCGACAAAAAATCAAAAGGCCTATTCACTCCCCCTCTAGGCTACATTCACTCTTTCTCTCTCTCTCATTCTTTCCCCTCTCTCTCTCTCTCTCTAAGAAATGACTCAAAAATGAAAAATTAACGTAATATGTACAATATGCGTTACCCATTTTGAACCGGCCCGCCTCACATGCATTACGCATGTGAGGAGTGTCGGTTCGCAATTGTCCCTTTTTTGGATAGCTTGGGAGTAACCGAGGGGGCGTGGCTTGTGACGAGATGAGGGTCTGGATCAGGACAAGATTTTGACAGCATAACCCTGTTGTTCTCTGTTGCGCCATTTACGGGCGTGTAGTTGGTGAACAGTAGGGTTATGCTGCTGAAACTTTGTCCGGATCTAGATCACACATCTCGTCATGAGCATGCTCTGCTCGGTCACTCTTCGGTGGGTTTAAGACCTATCATTTCCAATAGATGTACGACCATGACATTAAACAAAGTGTAAAGTAAGCATAATTTCTCTAGCTTTAAACTGCAATCAAACATGGTTGAAGGCCGCAGTTAGATGTATACTAGTTGGAAGAGCAAAATTGGTGGTCACTTGGATGAGTGGTACACCAAGAAAGAAGCTTTTGTAGAATGAGCTTTTTCAATGACAAATAGAGATAAGGCGTGATGCCCATGTACGAAATGCTGGAACGGGACATTTTTAGACAAAGTGAAACCTTCGATGCACTTGTGTCAAAACGGTTACATGTCACATTATGGGTTGTTGACCTTCCATGCCGAGACAGTTTCTCAAGCTGTACAAGAAGTGGAAGCAGACAATGATGATGACATGGAGGTTGTTATGATGGATAAGATTCTAGAAGCTATAAAACCAAAGCATATGGAGGATACTCCTACAATGGAGGTTAAAAAGTTCTTTGATCTTCTCAAAGCGTCTTAACAACCGCTACATGGACACACTGAAATGACAAGCCTCGCTTTTGTGACTAGACGTATGGAAATTAAGTCTAAGTACTTCTTTTCTAATAATTTTTACAACAACCTCATCAATTTGTTCATCGATGTCGTTCCACATCCCCACAAAGTGCCTAAAGATATGTATAAGTCGAAGAAAATTCTTTTCGGTCTCAGTATGAACTACGAGAAGATTGATGTGTGCCCAGATAACTGCATGCATTTTTGGACAGGGCATGCTAATGAGAACAAATGTTCAAAATGTGGTCAATCGAGGTTTGTCGAAGTTGTTAATAACGATGGTGATACTATGATGACGGTAGTCGCACGTAAGCAGCTTCGTTACTTACCCATGACACCTAGGTTGAATCGATTGTTCCTTTCAAAGAAAACCACCAGACACATGAGATGGCATAATGAATGTGAACATCGGAACAATAGAGTCATGATGCACCCGTTCGACAATGAGGCATGGAAGGCGCTAGACTGGTTCGATCCATATTTCGATCGTGAAGCAAGAAATGTTCGCATCAGGTTAGCGACAGATGAGTCCTCGCCGTTCAGCACAAACGCCACACCACACTTTTATTAGTCTGTCTTTGTCATTCCGTACAACCTACTATAGACTTTTTGCATGAAGTATGAATTCATGTTTCTTAGCCTCGTTGTACCTGGGTCGGATCATCCAGGATCACGTCTCAATGTGATGTTGAAACCATTTGAATAGTTAAAAATGTTTTGGACAAATTTCAAAGCATACGACTGCTACAAGAAGAAAAAATTCAACCTTCGAGCTGCTTATTTGTGGTCTGTCCATGATTTTCTAGCATACGACATATTTTTTGGATGGAACAACCACGGTCGGTTGACGTGTCCGATATGTGCTTTGGACACCAATTGCTTTTGTCTTACCCATGGAGGCAAAAAAACTTACTTCGATTGTCACAAACGTTGGATGCCTTCGAATCACGTGTTTAGGCAACAGATGAATGTCTTCAGAAATGACACCATTGTCACTAAAGGACCATCAAAACGTCTTAGTAGGTCAGAAATATCTTATATGTTGGACAAATTGCTGCCAGATGAAGGTTGTCCTAGATATTTCGAAACTTACGGAGACGAACACAATAGGACTCACATATGTGGACTTTGGAAGCTACTGTGTGTGAAGTCATTGACTCTATGGCACAACATTGATGTCATGCATCAAGAGCGTAACATGGCCGAATGTATCATAAGCGCATGCATGGACATGACGGGCAAAATGACAATTTAAAGGCTTGGAAGGATCTCACTGAGCTTTGTAACTGTCCAACTCTTGAGCTCTTCGAAAGTGGTGGTAAATCACGCACTTCTTTCTGTCTTCGACCTAAAGAAAAGAAAGAAGTTCTCAAATGGTTGCAAAGTTTGAAATTCCCATATGATTATGCAGCTAGTTTGAGACGAGTCGTGAATGTGAAAATCGGAAAGCTCATTAGAATGAAGAGTCATGATTATCACATAATCATGGAAAGACTTCTGTCTGTTATGTTTTAGGGCTACTTTGATGATGCGGTGTGGAAGGTGTGAGCCGAGCTTAGCCATTTATATAGAAAACTTTGTGCTAAAGAAATCACTATAAACATGATGAGTAAGTTGTAGAAGGAGATTCTAGCACTATTGTGTAGAATGAAATTTTTTTTCTCCAAGGTTCTTCAATCCAATGCAACATCTATTAATCCATCTCCCATTTAAAGCTAAAGTGGGTGGTCCCGTGCAACATAAGTGGAAGTATCATATTGAAAAAGTAGTAAGATATTTGAAACCAATGGTTGGTAATAGGGCAATGGTTGAAGGGTGCATCACCGAAGCTTTTACTCTTAAGGAAGTAGGATACTTCTCAATTGTTTAGTTTGCACACGAACACAATGTCAATACTTCAGCAATGCAGTACAATATAGATGAGCAACCTCATTGTAGAGATCTCTCCATTTTTGCATCATGAAGTACTACTATTGGTAGTTACACTTCCTACAACGTTAGCGAAAAAGAAATGCATGTTGCTTTCTTCTACATGTATTCTAATATGGATGAGAAGGGGAAATATTTCGAGTAAGTCTTTGTCCTACATTTATGCTAATTGGCATATTTTGCAAAACATCTATTCTAAAAGGTTCTCTTTTTATACAGTGAGTTCGACAAGCAAAATTAGAGACATCAACATCAACCTACAAGCAAACAAATAGAAGGGATGTGACGGGAAGGAATAAACGAAGGACCTAATTTTCTTTCCTTGTTTTGAGATCATGTAACATTTTATCGTTAACTTATAAGTATTAACAATTTTCTTATACCTTACAAATATTTACAAAGTTTTAAAATAACTTCATATCTTGGACAATGCAATAAAGATGCCAACGTCCACAAAGATTTGCAACAACTATCCTATGGAGTGGTTAAAGTTAAAAGCTATGGTCGATATGACGTCAATGGTTTTCCATACTGTACAACTCAATTTGATTCTCTTCGTCCTCTAGCGACAACATATAATATCGGAGTTGTGACGAGGGTGGTCGAATCTCAAGCCAACGTCCACGGAGATTTGTGACAACTATCCTATGGAGTGGTTAAAGTTAAAAGCTATGGTTGATATGACGTCAATGGATTTCCATACTGTACAACTCAATTTGACTCTCTTCATCCTCTCGCGACAACATATAATATCGGAGTTGTGACGAGGGCAGTCGATTCTCAAGAACGTGAAACTAATTACTATGGCATTATTAAAAATCCTTTAATTTGCTTTTTTCGAAAACCAGGAAATTCGAGCAGTATTCTTTGATTGCAAATTGTTTGATGCTAGTCGTGGATCCAAATACATAGTGACTTATGATGAGTTTGCGAGTCTACTGCACCTTGAGGATACTGGCAGCAATGAGCTCATCATTCACAATATTGGTGTCTCAGAGAGAGACAAGATGAAGTTCCTCTATGACACTCGTTTGAAATTCAACCCCCTTCCACCAAGAAAATGAAGCAATTCTTCATGGTTCTAAATAGAGTGCTCCGAAAGACTATTGCTCCGAAAGAGGAGATGCAGGGACTGTCCAAGGCTACATGAGGACATTGATGAAGGTGATCAGCAAGGACAGGAAGTTTGATGTTTTCGATTACATCTGGAATGATATGGTAAACATCTCCCGCACTCCTAATCGTTCCTGTGGCTATGCGCCTTATATCATGTTTATGATAGAGAAGGTCACAAGGATTGAATTTGTGAAAGATGTTGAGCACACAGCCTTGAGGCCTCAGAAGTCACCTCAAGCTGTCCTATCAACTTCTACATCTCCTGTCTCAAGTGAAGAGGCTCCGAGGAGAGCTCAAGGAGATGCAAGGCCTGCCTCCACCACTAGGGCCCCTCCTCGAAAAGGTTCTCCTAGTGACATCTTGAAGTACATATTTGTGAAATCTGGACTTTTAATCATATTTGTGAAATGTCAACTGGTTGTCATCAATCACCAAAAGGGGGGATTGAAAGTGCATCTAGGCATCCCTTGTGGGTTTTGGTTGATTTATGACAAACAAATGAGATCCTAACTAAATTGTTGAGATGAGCGCAGGTTTTAATGAAATTATGAAGAAAGCGCAAAAAGAAAGGATAGTGAGAAATCAAGTTGAAAAGAGCTCAAGAGATGAATAGAATACTCTTTGTGTATGGAGTGTGTTGGAGAAATACACCCCAAGAGCTTAAGCAAAAGAAAACACTCTCACTGCACAAATTTACACAGGGCCGGACTAGTCTGATATACTCTGAACTAGTCCGATAATCTCTCTATCCAGGAATGGACATGTCCTCCCAGTGCGGACTTGTCCGCAACTGACTAGTCCGATAAGTCCGGACTAGTCCGATAATACCTCTAATCAACATCGGACAAGTCCAATATTCCACGGACTAGTCCAAAATACTCACTGAACAACTTCGGACAAGTTCACCAATTTCAGACTTCTCCTTAGCCCCTCAAAATTTCACAACACCGGACTAGTCTGATGTTATCTGGAGTAGTCCGATAACCTCTCTGACAAAATTGGACAAGTCCTCCAAGTGCGGACTTGGCCTAAATTCACTAAGGGATTCACCACGTCGGACTAGTCCGATATGTGCCGGACTAGTCCGAATATCTCCAGTGCCCAGATCGAACTAGTTCGCATGTTTTTGGACAAGTCCAATATTCCTGAACACTTAGGTTTTTCCACATGCCGCACACCGGACTAGTCCGGAGTTCACCATAGACTAGTTTGGACTTTGTAAACCCTAACGGTAACCTTTGAAAACCCTCATATAAATAGAGGTGCACGGCCCGACTATGATTGCCCTCGACCCCCTGCACCGTCACACTTTCCAAGAGCCCAAAAACACGTTTCTCCACACAATCCAACGCAAGAAAGATCAAATCCTTGAGGATTAACCATGGATCAAAGGAGACACACGTTCTCCACATCTTGAGCTCTTGGGTTTGAATTGCTCACACACTCTAGCTGTTTTATTGCATATCTTTCGAGTGTGTTTTGCGGTGTTTTGAATTGTAAATCTTGGGGAGCCCTCAACTTGTGAGAAGGGCCCTTGAACAAGATTATTTACCCCCTTTGTGATTAGTGGAAGAGAATCGGCCTCCGTGGCGATTCGACGAGGGTAGGGTTTGTGAAGACCCGATCCTTCGTGGACTCCTCAACGTGGATGTAGATTTCCTCTGTGGAATTGAACCACGGGATAAAATCATTTTGTATTTACTTTTGTTCTTACTATTCATTGCAATCTAGGGTTTGCTCGATCTTGTTCAACTTAAGTTAAATCTTTGAAACTAAAGTTAACTTGTGCCATATCTAGTTTCATTAAAGCAATACACTCGAGTTACAACTCAATTTCCGCTGCATGGAGTACTTGGATCGAAATCATCGATCAAACTTGATCGATCTAGTCCGCACACACCAGACAAGTCCGCAACCTACCGGACTAGTCCGATTTCTCTGTATTTGATCAAACTGCTATGTGTTTCCGGATCCGACAAAAAATCAAAAGGCCTATTCACCCCCCCTCTAGGCTACATTCACTCTTTCTCTCTCTCTCATTCTTTCCCCTCTCTCTCTCTCTCTCTAAGAAATGACTCAAAAATGAAAAATTAACGTAATATGTACAATATGCGTTACCCGTTTTGAACCGGCCCGCCTCACATGCATTACACATGTGAGGAGTGTCGGTTCGCAATTGTCCCTTTTTTTGGATAGCTTGGGAGTAACCGAGGGGGTGTGGCTTGTGAAGAGATGAGGGTCTGGATCTGGACAAGATTCTGACAGCATAACCCTGTTGTTCTCTGTTGCGCCATTTACGGGCGTGCAGTTGGAGAACAGTAGGGTTATGCTGCTGAAATTTTGTCCGGATCCAGATCGCACATCTTGTCATGAGCATGCTCTTCTCGGTCACTCTTCGGTTGGTTTAAGACCTATAATTTCCAATAGATGTGGGGCCATTACATTAAACAAAGTGTAAAGTAACCATAATTTCTCTGGCTTTAAACTGCAATCAAACATGGTTGAAGGCCGCAGTTAGATGTATACTGGTTGGAAGAGCAAAATTGGTGGTCACTTAGATGCGTGGTACACCAAGAAAGAAGCTTTTGTAGAATGAGCTTTTTCATCGACAAATAGAGATAAGGCACGATGCCCATGTACGAAATACTGGAACGGGACATTTTTAGACAAAGTGAAACCTTCAATGCACTTGTGTCAAAACGGTTATGTGTCACATTATGAGTTGTTGACCTTCCATCGATGTCGTTCCACATCCCCACAAAGTGCCTAAAGATATGTATAAGTCGAGAAAATTCTTTTCAGTCTCAGTATGAACTATGAGAAGATTGATGTGTGCCCGGACAACTGCATGCATGTTTGGACAGAGCATGCTAATGAGAACAAATATTTAAAGTGTGGTCAATCGAGGTTTGTTGAAGTTGTTAATAACGATGATGATACTATGATGACGGTAGTCGCATGTAAGCAGCTTCGTTACTTACCCATGACACCTAGGTTGAAGCGGTTGTTCCTTTCAAAGAAAACCGCCAGACACATGAGATGGCACAATGAATGTGAACGTCGGAAAAATAGAGTCATGATGCACCCGTTTAACGGTGAGGCATGGAAGGCGCTAGACTGGTTCGATCCAGATTTCGACCATGAAGCGAGAAATGTTTGCATCAGATTGGTGACAGATGGGTCCTTGCCGTTCAGCACAAACGCCACACCACACTTTTATTGGTCTGTCTTTGTCATTCTGTACAATCTACCATAGACTTTTTGCATGAAGTATGAATTCATGTTTCTTAGCCTCGTTGTACCTGGGCCGGATCATCCAGGGTCACATCTCAATGTGATGTTGAAACCATTTGAATATTTAAAAATGTTGTGGACATGTTTCAAAGCATACGACTGCTACAAGAAGCAAAAATTCAACCTTCGAGCTGCTTATTTGTGGTCCATCCATGATTTTCTAGCATACATCATATTTTTCGGATGGAACAATCACGGTCGGTTGACATTTTCAATATGTGCTTTGGACACCGATTGCTTTTGACTTATCCATGGAGGAAAAAAAATCTTACTTCGATTGTCACAAACGTTGGCTGCCTTCGAATCACGTGTTTAGGCAACAAATGAATGTCTTCAGAAATGACACCATTGTCACTAATGGACCATTGAAATGTCTTAACAGGTCAGAAATATCTTATATGTTGGACAAATTGGTGCCAGATGAAGGTCGTCCTAGATATTTCGAAAGTTACGGAGACGAACACAATTGGACTCACATATGTGGACTTTGGAAGCTACTGTATGTGAAGTCGTTGACTCTATGGCACAACATTGATTTCATGCATCAAGAGCGTAACATGGCCGAATGTATCATAAGCGCATGCATGGACATGACGGGCAAAATGACAATTTAAAGGCTTAAAAGGATCTCACTGAGCTTTGTAATCATCCAACTCTTGAGCTCTTCGAAAGTGGTGGTAAATCACACACTTCTTTCTGTCTTCGACCTAAAGAAAAGAAAGAAGTTCTCAAGTTGTTGCAAAGTTTGAAATTCCAAGATGATTATGCAGCTAGTTTGAGACGAGTCATGAATCTGAAAATAGGAAAGCTCATTAGATTTAAGAGTCATGATTATCACATAATCATGGAAAGACTTCTATCTGTTATGTTTTAGGGCTACTTTGATGATGCAGTGTGGAAGGTGTGAGCCGAGCTTAGCCATTTATATAGAAAAATTTGTGGTAAAGAAATCACTATAAAGATGATGAGTAAGTTGTAGAAGGAGATTCTAGTACTATTGTGTAGAATGAAATTTTTTTCCATTAAGGTTCTTCAATCCAATGCAACATCTATTAATCCATCTTCCATTTAAAGCTAAAGTGGGTGGTCCCGTGCAATATAAGTGGAAGTATCATATTGAAAGAGCAGTAAGATATTTGAAACCAGTGGTTGGTAATAGGGCAAGGGTTGAAGGGTGCATCACCCAAGCTTTTACTCTTAAGGAAGTAGGATACTTCTCAATTGTTTAGTTTGCAGACGAACACAATGTCAATACTTCAGCAATGCAATACAATATAGATGAGCAACCTCATTGTAGCGATCTCTCCATTTTTGCATCATGATGTACTACTATTGGTAGTTACACTTCCTACAACGTTAGCGAAAAAGAAATGCATGCTGCTTTCTTCTACATGTATGCTAATATGGATGAGAAGGGGAAATATTTCGAGTAAGTCTTTGTCCTACATTTATGCTAATTGGCATATTTTGCAAAACATCTATTCTAAAAGGTTCTCTTTTTATACAGTGAGATCGACAAGCAAAATTAGAGGCATCGACATCAACCTACGAGCAAACAAATAGAAGGGATGTGACGGGAAGGAATAAACGAGGGACCTAATTGTCTTTCCTTGTTTCGAGATCATGTAACATTTTCTCGTTAACTTATAAGTATTAACAATTTTCTTATACCTTACAAATATTTACAAAGTTTTTAAATAACTTCATATCTTGGACAATGCAATAAAGATGCCAACGTCCACGAAGATTTGCAACAACTATCCTATGGAGTGGTTAAAGTTAAAAGCTATGGTCGATATGACGTCAATGGCCTTCCATACTGTACAACTCAATTTGAATCTCTTCGTCCTCTCGCGACAACATGTAATATCGGAGTTGTGACGAGGGTGGTCGATTCTCAAGCCAACATCCACGGAGATTTGCGACAACTATCCTATGGAGTGGTTAAAGATAAAAGCTATGGTCGATATGACGTCAATGGCTTTCCATACTGTACAACTCAATTTGACTCTCTTCGTCCTCTCGCGACAACATGTAATATTGGAGTTGTGACGAGGGCGGTCGATTCTCAAGAATGTGAAACTAATTACTATGGGATTATTAAAAATCCTTTAATTTGCTTTTTTTGGAAACCAGGAAATTCGAGCAGTATTCTTTGACTGCAAATTGTTTGATGCTAGTCGTGGAATTCGACTAAACCAATGTGGTATGGTCAAAATAAGACACAAGGAACAATTAAAACGATTTGATTCATTAGTTCTTGCACACCATGTGGAGCAAGTGTATATCTACCCTATCCATGCAACAAACTCAAAGCTTGTTGAGTGGTATATAAGGTGAATCCTCGTGAGCGGTGATATACTCGAGGAGATGATGATTACCATGAGGAAGTTGAGGTTGATGAGTTCTACCAAGAGGAAGAGTTGCCAAACTCGTTCTCAGGCGAGTCTGGTGTAGGACTCGATGACTTAGTTAGAGACGCTCAAGATATCGAGACGGGCACGAAAACTGAAGATATCGATGACTTAGTTGAGCCTACTACTATGCAGAAACAAAAATGAAATGCAATCGAGATGGTCACGGAAGAAGAATATGGATGGGCTGGTTTTGGGAGTAGGGTGCATGATCGTGACGTTGATGAATTTTGAAACTTATGAAGTAACGTTTTCTTCACCAACTTAACATGAATTTTCTATATTATCATAGCATATTAATCAATTATTCCTTACAACAGGATGTCGTCGAAAGGGAAGGGGAACGCAATGAGAGGTTTGCGCCGACACGAGACCCTTTGTCAGGTACCTCGTTAGCTGGGAGCAGACGTTCCCAGCTGCTAGTGGACTTTCCAGAGTTTGCCACTCGAGTCCAGTCGGGTGATGTGTGCTCACAACGCACGAAGATAAATTTTAGTTGACAATCGCGTTATTTTAAATTGACCTTATAAATAAATATTTCTTATCAATCATTTTATTTTGCAGTCTAACTCAGAGTCATCTGAGTCAGAGTTAGAGGCTAGGGGGCCACCAAAGGAGTCAGCTAGTGCTAGCCCCCTTCGAGCTTCTGTGGTGACCAACCTTCTGAGTCACAAGATGCGTTGTCACCGTAGAGGCGACAGACGAGGAGGACCCACTTCGCGGCTCTCCCCCGGTGTCTGCTCGGCGAATCACTATCTGTCTAGTTGGAGACAGGTAAAAAACCGTATAGTATACTAAATATTGGATGTTGTCTGCCATTACATAATGAGTTAACATATTTTGCAGATGTTGATATGACTTTTCATTAACGGGGACCTAGAAACACCACAGGCAGGTTAACGGTGTCCTGGGGGCTATAGTTAAGTTGCACTACCTTGGTGTCATCAACGGTCTCCCTGCCCTATCATGAGATGACTACACTCGTGTCTCTCACGAGGTTCACGGCACCCTTCAGGAAGCCGTGTGGAACTATTTTATGATAAGTTTATCTGTTTAAGTATTTTAGCTCGTTTAAATTTTCAATGCATATCATTTAAATGTTTGTTTGCTTAGAGTTGAGTACTAGGTAGAGGAACCGGGCATGGAGGAGCACACGAGACGCGTGTTCCACTACAATGTTTCGAAGCTCGCAACGACAGCGTTGTCGAATGCCCGAATCTAGGCCATCGACCATACCACAAGCCGCACCCCCAGGAGCAGCAATAGGAAAGGGTTCCATTTATGAAGGACTCTGACACGTACTTGACAGATGAGCATTATGCGGAGGAAAGTTTTTATTGTTAAATATATACAATACCTGCGTATGTTAACTACATTGTTGAAATATGAAATATGTGTAGGTTAGTATTTCCTAGATACAGGGTCAATGCAAGGCGTACATATCTCTCTGTCGGCACTGGGCTAGCGATGCTTTCATCGCTAAGTCCATAAAGGCAAGATAGTGCTCCCCGGGGTCCGAGGGCAAGCACCACGATGGCGGCGGCGCCTACTTGCATTTGGCTAAATGCATGGTAAGTACATCTTAAGTTCATTTATGTGTTTATAATATATTTGTTTCACTAACACAGCTATACAAAAGCGAGAGACCGGTCAGGAGCTGACCCGGACCCAGGTTTGGAAGAGAGGTCACAGGGGATGTGACGTTTCTCAGCCAGGGCAGTGTAGTCAGGTCGCAACCCATCGACTGGTAAGTTTTCAAAAGACATCAATTTCATTACAACTAATACTATTGTTGAAACACTTACAAGATTTATCTGTTTTTTAGGAAAAATACGCGCAGGAGGTCGTGAAGATACACGACGAAGATTACGATTGGGAAAATGCGCCAATCGACCCCAAGCCGTGTACGCGAGCGGAGGCGGGAAGACCCATGGACGGTGAGTTGGTCATTTGTTTTATTTCTTTTTCAATTTATCTTCTTCTACTTATTATTTTTCATTCTTTTTAAGGTTTGTGACTTTTGATGGAGTTGTCAACTCGAGGTCAGCGCAAACTCCGAGAGGCGCTTCATCGACAGAGGCCTCATCTATTGGGCCATCAACTGGTCATCTCTTGCTGACCTAGTTGGAGCTCATTGCCTTGAAGGAGACACTGGCGCAGACCGGAGCGGAGCTGGAGAGGTTGAGGGTGGAGCAGGAGAGGTTGAGGGCTGAGCAGGAGAGGGTGAGGGAGGAGCAAGAGAGGTCGAGGGCCTTCCAGGAGGTCATGAGCTTGTACATGGCCCAAATGCAAGCAATGGTGGCAATAAGTAATTTAAACTACCGTAGTTTAACTTCATTGCATTTCAGTAACATATATCTTCTAAGATTTTGCTATGGCAGACTCTTGCTCGACAGAGCGGTCAACAGATTGAGATTCCTACATTTCTGCTGTCGCAGGTGACTCCGGCACAGATGCTCCCAGAACAAATGCCCCCGGCGCAGGTAATAAACTCTTTTTTTAGTATTTTCCTACTCATTTCTGTATCACATAGGGAGAGAAGGTAGAATATAGGGTGAGAGAGCGTGTGAGATAGAGGTGGAGTAAAAGAGACATAGATAGGGACAGATGGAGTGTGAGAGAGAGGATAAAGTGAGAGAGTTAGGGAGAGGAAGAGAGTGAGATAATGAGAGAAATAGAGAGAGGGAGAGGAAGAGAGTGTGACAGAAAGAGATAGAGGGAGAGGGAGAGGGAGAGGGAGAAGAAGAGAGTGAGAGAAAGAGAGACAGGTGGAGGAAGAGAGTGATAGGATGGAAGTTAGAGAGAGAAAGAGTGTGACATGAATTTGTAACACGTCTAACTCCAATGTTCTCTTGCAGCGTTCGGTGACAGCAGTGCAAACTCCTTCGACACAGCTACTGGCACCCGGAGGGACGCGCATAGACAACTTTTTCAGATCCAGAGGTAGTCGAGGGGCTAGCGTGTAGCCCGGTCGGAGTTTGTGTTGTGATTTATGTGTTACGAATAATTTGTGACTATTTCTTGCTGTTGTGTATATATCTGTGTGTATTGATGTTCTATGGGCTCGCGATCATGCGAGGTAGACAGTTTCTGTCTTTTAAAAAAAATAAAAACATAACTTACGTTGGCTATTGTTAGGCCGACGTAAGTAAGCCCAGGTTAACTTACGACAGTCTGGCCATACCGACGTGAGTTATACCATGGAACTTACGTCGGCCATGCCACAACCGACATAATTTAGCCCATGTAACTTACGTCGGCCTCGCCATTGTCGACGTAAGTTACTTGGCCCAGCCCGCAGCCCAGCGCGAGAAGTTACTTACCTCAGTTGTAGGTCGCCGACTTAAGTTACTAACTTACATCAGTGGCTGACGTAAGTTAGCTTAATTATGATAAAACTACAACATTGGCAGATAACTCATGTAATTAAGGGAAAACTAACGTAATTAAGTAACTTATGTCAGCCTTTGCTTTAATTACATTGGTCCTGACAAACGTAATTGATCGGGTTTCCTGTAGTGCAGTACCTAGTCCAGGCATATGATATGCAAAGTTAAATGCGATACAAGGAAGAGGTGGCTTTAGTTTTTTGCTAGCATCTCAGTTTCATCCTCGTGAAAGTGGGCTCCGATTCAATGGAACCAAACAATTGTTGATCCATGAGATAGTGGCTCCGTGTATTTTTCTGGTGGCTAGGCTAAATGGGAGAGTGTGGTTTTGGTGCTTTCTGAGCTGATCGGATGCTAAATTCTTTGGGAGGCAACTCTTAAGTGCAATCGCAGAATCGTGCTTACCTTTGACTCACGTGTGAGTCCATAGCTCCTATCACCACATGAAAATAGTGCAGCTTGACAGCTTTTTTATTTACGATGGTCCAGGTATCAACCGTCGTAACATAAATTTATTTACGTTGGCTAAATCTTTCCGTCGTTACCAGGTTAAATTATGACTGATAGGATTCGGCATCATAAAGAATTGAAGTTATGATGGTCGGGACTTGGCCATCATAAATTCAACTTATTCATCACGCCCACTTACTGGCCATCGTAAATAAGGAGACCCTGAACCCTAAACTTGGTATGCCCCGCTCTGATCTCCCCATGTTTCGGGACATAGCCGATTAAGCGTCATTGGCCCAGCCTTCCGCTCTGCCACATCCCACCATTGCAACCCACCATCTGCGCCACCTATGCCCTGTTGTCCAGCCGCCACCACTACTAAAAACACCATTTTTACATGCGCCTTGATTTTTTTACACATGCAGGCCATTACAAATTTTTCTTGTGTTTTCGATAGGGTTAATACCCGCCTGCAAAAATTGCACTTCACAGGCGGCTCACATAAATGATCTGCCGGTGTAAACAAACCTATTTGTATAGACGGGCTTTGAAGAACGAGCCGCCTGCATAGTATCCATTAATACAGGGGACTGATGCAAACAGGGGCACCAGGCGTGCACACCAGTTAAGGAGGCACCTTAAACGTATGCAGCGCATGCGCGTCCTTTGAATTCAATTCGAACCGCTCCACGTCCCATCACCACTGCGCGCATCGAGAGACGAACCGCCGGGCTGCTACGATGCTATAAGATTACTCGCACGCGCCATCGTCTTCTCCGCACAACCACTCTTCTTCTCTTCTCTACGCACGCCAAGAACACACTATGGATGACAAGAACACACTGCCACCAAGCTTGCCGAAGCACCCGAAGGGGAATCGACCGCGACCGGACTCCAACTCAGACATGGAGTGGGCTCTACAAAAATGGCGTGTGATGTATTTGACAATACATTGCGTTCCATGCGGCGTCTTGGGCTCAATCCCCTTCCAGAGTATACTGGAATGGGCACCACGGCCACTACGTCTTTGGCCTCACGCACTTTGCCGGTCGCCTCAAACCCCTCTAGGAGATGATGGCGGCCGAGCTCGACATGGAGGGCCGCGACAACCTAGTGGCGGCGATGTCCGAGAAACTGGATTTCCCGCCTCCGGCGCCCCAAGCCTACCCGAAGCCCAAGGAGGAGGAGAACGACGAGGAGGAGGAGGAGGAGAAGACTAGTTTTTATATTTTCTTATTTTCAGTTGCGTTGTATTTTATTTTCTTATTTTTAGTTGTGGTTGTAATATATTGTTTTTAAGTTAATGAACTTTATGTTGGTGTTCATTGGTGTGCTATCTGTGTAAAAATAAATCTAATCGTCGTTCGATCATCGATCACACATAACCTCATCATTTTAGTGAACTACTGTAGGATCGAAGAGCACGTGAAAAGCTACCAGAGGGGGGGTGAATGGTAGATTTAAAAAATCTTACGCAGCGGAAACAATAAAACCCTAATCCCTTCGGTAGAAAAACGATCTGTTAAAGAAATCGTGTATAAGACTAATCTAAACGTGTTTCACCGTGACAAAAGTGATATATATCAGAGAGAATCAAGTCACGAAGACAACACAAAATAATTACTCAAATCCGTCGAGAAAAACTCAAGTTATGATCGAAAGATCAGACTATGGTCAATCTGACCTACCCGAGAAAAACAGTTTCTGTAATGCTGCAAAGAAACTCGTGTAGCTCAGAAACTACAAATCCAATGACCGTAAAATTTTGACAGATGATAGACAATCAAGTTGTGAAGACAACCCAAAAAGAATCACGTCAATTGAATCTGTAAAACTCGAGTTATGATACAAACACCGACGAAAGGTAGTGCTGTCCAGAAACTCGATGAGTAAAACTTGTCTGGAACAAGTCGGACGAACAAGGCACAAAAGTTCCTTCAAAGTACGAATTTTATTCAATAGAACACAAGAGGAACAGCCCCAAAGTCGTCTCCCCGAACTTTGGCCTTCCCTTGCTTATATAACCAGCCCTTAGGCCATCCCAATCTCAACTAGGACTCCAATCCTAATCCGATCACAATCGGAACTTTCCATAACTGCTTAGGACTCTTCTATACGCAGATAGAAGCAATCTTAAGACTTCCAAACACCTTAGGAACGTATCCCACATTCCTAAACAACTCAAATTCGTGACACACACGAAATCCTAACATAACCAACTCGATATTTCCATACCGAGCCATAACCGACTCCGCCGCAGCCGAAGTCATCAACCGATACGATCCGATCCTTCCGATCAGATCTTCCTTCCATAATCCGTCTCTAGAAGCATATTTCCACGTCATGCACCGCATGCATACGTGCGAACACCTTCCTTCGACCTTCATATGCACTGCCCTTGATTCAATCATCCTGCGCGACCTCCTGACCCGCTCAACCACAGTTCCTCCCGAACTTGGTTGTTGGAACCTCATCTCCTCCTGAGACTAGTCCAATGGATCCCGTCACCAGCCATGACTTGAACTCAAGCAACACCTGCACATGAATAAACAACCAATCTATACGAGCCCAAGTCCTCGACTTGACTCACGTTAGTTCCGAACACAACACCTTACGTGAGAACCTCACATAAGCATGTTGCAAAACCACAGTAGAAACAATATCAACCGTATCATCCAAAACGCACCAAAAACTTAGCAAATGAAAACTAAGCAATCTTTCTAATCAAGTAAAGCAAGTACGAGACATTGCAAATGCAAAGCAGAAGCACTGCGGTCAAGTTCCGGACCTTGCCAGAGCAACCCGAAGCTTGAGCCGGAGCTAACAAGAGCTAGTAGAACCTAGCGCCGGAGCTTACCAAAACTAGTAGATCCTGGATCCGGAGCTTATCAAAACTAGTCGGAACTAGTCAACCCAAAATCGGAGCTAGACAAAGTACGTCGGAGCTTAGCAAAAGCATGCCGGAGCTATCAAGTATATGTCGGAGCTATCAAAGACATGCCGGAGCTAACAAAGACATGCCGGAGCTAACAAGGACATGTCGGAGCTAAAGATAAAGCTCACCGGAGCTAACCAAAGCTAGTCGGACCTTACCAAGAAGCCGGACCTAGCATCTAACGTAGCCGGAGCTACCCAAAACAAGCCGGACCTATCGTCGGACCTTGCTGTAGCTCGGAGCTAGAGTCGGACCTTGATAAAAAGGTGTTTTGGTGATATTAAAAACTTTTATCATCAAAGCCAAGTGTATTCACTACAAGCCAATGTATTCAGCACACATAGGTCTTACAATCTCCCCCTTGATGAATGCATTGGCAACACCATTTCAAATTCCGAACATTGGCTTATTCAAATAAAAGTTTTGAAAACAATTTCTCCCCTTTTTTTAAATAAAAAATAAAATGAGAAGGAAGAAATATCCCATATTATCTCTCCCCCTTTATTAACTTTCCTTATGCACATATTCTCTTCATGCTTATCTCTTCCTTTTTGAATGTGTGATTAATCTCTCCCCCTTTGACAATGTATTCAGCAAGGTAAAAGAGAAATTTTAATTGTTATGAGATATAAACAAATTATCTCTCCTTCTTTAGTTGTTATGAGCATATTATAACATATACATATAAACAAAGCTCACCCAAGTCATACTATCAAGTAACTTACACTATCACATCAATGAGATACATAATGTAGTGTAAGCCATGCTAGAAAGCAAGTGTGATTTTCAATTTTAGCAGGTCATGATCTCACAAACTCAACTATTTCAAAACCTGAAAGCATGACATTTGTTGCTGCATTTTATTATTTTTCAAAGCATAAATTTAGATAATATGATATTTGCAAGAGATTATATGCTCATCTGTCTTATTCTAACCAACCAAGCCAAGCCTATGTCATTTGACAATCAGAAGCTTAAGGACATGGTTTTAGTCATACACAACTTCTTCCAAGTTCATATCTAAGTGCAATGACAAGCCATCTCGAAAGAAGAAGTGCGATGCATGCATATTCTCTTGATCTTTTCTCAATTTATATTTGTTCATAAAAACTCAACATGTGAGTTGATTACTTGATAAATTCTTAATGATTAAAAGCATTTGTGAGCATGCAACAAGTTCAAAACAGCAAGAAAGTTTGACCATGACCAGATTTAGTGTAAGTAATTATTCCAATTACTAGACATGGCAAAAACTACAAAAAGTATAACACGAGTAATGTAGTAAGAACTTTCAGCATGTAAAAGGAATCACAAAGTCATATATGTATGAAATAATATGCTCATATTATTTTAATTTCAGATTCACACATAGACTTCCTAAGTTTCAAAAACTCCCCCTCAATTTAAGCCATGAGGATGCATAACCCCTATTTCACTACGAATGTAACAAAAACGAGTGAAATCCAAAGGTTTTGTAAAAATGTCAGCCAATTGTTGTTCGGTATCTACATGGTGAAGCACAATGTTTCCTTTTTCAACATTATCACGGAGAAAGTGATACCTAATGTCAATGTGCTTAGTTCTAGAATGTTGCACGGGGTTTTTAGCAATGCAAATAGCACTAGTGTTATCACAGAACAGTGGAACACTATCTAGATCAACCCCATAGTCCTTAAGTGTTTGAACAATCCAAAGAATTTGTGAACAAGCACTAGCAGCAGCTACATACTCAGATTCGGCTGTGGATTGTGCAACTGAACTTTGTTTTCTAGAGGACCAAGCAACAAGAGAATTACCAAGAAAATGACAAGCACCGGAAGTACTTTTCCTATCAATCCTACAACGCCCAAAATCAGCATCCGAAAAAGCTTTCAAAGAAACGATTGAGGAAGAAGGAAGAAAAATGCCAAATTCTTGAGTTCCATGTAAGTACCTGAGAATCCTTTTGACGGCTTGACGATGTGAAACACGTGGGGAAGCTTGAAACCGTGCACAAAGACATACGCTGAATTGTATGTCCGGTCTTGATGCTGTAAGGTACAAAAGTGATCCGATCATACTTCTATATTCTTTTTGATCCACGGATTCACCATCTTCATCAAGTTCAAGTGTTGTTGCTGTTCCCATTGGTGTCCGAAGAGGCTTGCTTTTGTCCATGTTGAAGCGCCTTAGGAGATCTTTGGTATACTTTATTTGATGCACAAAGGTACCCTCCTTGGTTTGCTTGATTTGCAGCCCCAAAAAGTAAGTGAGTTCACCCATCATACTCATTTCAAATTCGGAACTCATCATTGCTGAAAACTTGGACACAAGATCATGAGAAGCACAACCAAAGATAATATCATCCACATACACTTGAACCAATAATGAGTCATTGCCATGTTTAAGCACAAAAAGAGTTTTATCAGCCTTTCCCATTGTAAACCCCTTTTCAAGTAAGAATGTTTTTAACCTATCATACCATGCTCTAGGGGCTTGTTTGAGACCATATAAGGCTTTGGACAGTTTGTAAACATGATTAGGAAAATCTGGATTTTCAAAACCTGGTGGTTGTTTGACATAAACCTCCTCATCTATGTAGCCATTAAGAAAAGCACTTTTAACATCCATTTGATATAGCTTAAAACCTTTAGATGCTGCGAAAGCTAACAAAATTCTTATGGCTTCTAATCTAGCGACAGGAGCAAAAGTTTCATCAAAATCTAGACCTTCAACTTGAGTGAAACCTTGAGCAACCAACCTAGCCTTATTCCTAATAACAACCCCATCCTCACATTGTTTATTTTTATATACCCATTTAGTTCCAATTAAAGTGTGGCCTTGAGGTGGAGGTACAAGTTTCCAAACATTATTTCTTTCAAAATTTTCTAACTCTTCTTGCATGGCAATAATACAAGATTCATTAGTGAGTGCGTGTGATATATCTTTGGGTTCAAAAGAAGCAACAAAAGCAGAATGAGCATGAGAGTTTGGATCGCAAAACCTGGACCGTGTGACTCGTTCATGCAAGCTTCCAATCATCTGTTGTGGGGGATGATCTTTGTAAAAACGTAGGGGAACAGATGTCTCACAAGCTTCTTTTTCATTAGGTTCATTGTAGATTGATGAGCTTGTGATTTGTGGACGATCAGGACCAGCAGAGGTGACAGCCGGAGCTTGTTCAATGTCCGGAGCTGGACACGTGTCAACTTTGGAACTACTAGGCAGTATCACCGGCTCTTCTGCATCTTCGAAAATACCCTCCCCCTGAGAATATGAATCTGGTCCTGCAACACCGGAGCTAGTACCTGGGCTAGCTTCATCAAAAGACACTTCACAAGTCTCCACAATTTTGTTAGTGTCAAGTAAAAGCACACGGTAGCCTCTAGTATGAGATGGATAACCAAGAAACATGCCATCATTGGATCTAGATTCAAATTTATCAAGATTACCATGTTTCTTAACAAAGCATTTGCAACCAAAGACTCGAAAGTGTGTAACACTAGGCCTATGTCCAAACCGGAGCTCATATGGTGTTTTACCTAGCTTAGCACGCAAGAAAACACGATTTGAGACATAACAAGCGGTTGCTAATGCATCAGCCCAAAATTTCCTAGGGGTTTGATATTCATCGAGCATAGTCCTAGCCATCTCAACTAGGGTTCTGTTCTTTCTTTCTACAACACCGTTTTGTTGAGGTACATATGGTGAAGAAAACTGATGATCTATTCTATTTTCAGCACAAAAGTGATCAAAGAATTGATTTTTAAATTCAGTTCCATTATCACTTCTAATTGCTTTTAATGATTCTGGGTGATCAATTGATAATCTAAGAAATAAAGTTCTAAAGTGACTAAAGACTTCATTTTTAGACGCCATAAAATACACCCAAGAATATCTAGAATAATCATCAACAATAACAAGATCATACCATTTACCTCCGAAGGATTGAACACGTGAAGGTCCTACGGTGTCAAGATGCAAAAGTTGACATGGTTCAGTTGTCATGATCATTGTGAGAGGAGTATGTGAACCTGCAACCATCTTAGCATGTCTACAAGAAGAGCACACAATTTCTTTGTCCCCTTTAAGCTTAGGCAGCCCACGTATGCGATCAAGAGCACTAACACGCGTTAGGTGATCAAAGCCTACGTGACCAAGTCTACGATGCCAAAAATATAAGTCCTTTGAATCATTAGCAACTAGACACCTATGCTTAGAAGAAGACATATCAAAATCAGCTTTAAAAACTCTTCCAAACCGAGACATGTTAAAAATAAGCTCACTATTTGAATCTACAACTTTGCAGCAGTTTTTATTGAAGGTAATTTCTAGATTTTCATCTAGCAATTGTGAAACAGAAAGCAAGTTATATTTCAAATTTTTGACAAGTGCCACATCCTTCAAAGTGTAGTGATCATTTACTCTAACCGAACCCTTAGCAATTATAGGAGTTGAAGAATTATCGGCAAAAGTAACATTCTCTACACGTGACACAAAGGTGATGGAGGAGAACCAATCTTTGTTACCGGTCATGTGGCGTGAGCAACCTGAATCCACAATCCAAATATTCTCCTTCCTCAAGCGTGTAACCTACATAGAAGCACAATACGCCGATGACTCAATACTGGGGTTAGTCAAAAGGCATTTAGGAATCCAGTACTGAGTCACGCGACGTGCACCAGGAAAAACACGCGAATGCTGAGATAAAACAGCAGGTTTATGAGTCAAAGATTGAGGTTTTCTTTTCTTAACATTTGATTTAGAAGTTGTTACTTGTTTAGAGTGAAAACCGGTAGCTCCGGAGGTAAAAGCAGAAGGTCCGGAGGCAAAAACTGAAGCTCCAGAGGGAACAACAGAAGATCCGGTAGCTCTTGGAGCTATCGGAACTATCGGAGCTGCTTTTGCGGATTTCTTACCAGAAGGTCTGGAAGCTACCTTCTCAAATTTCTGACTCACTAAAGCAGGTTGTGTTTTTCTAATTGCATGAAAGTTATAAGCTCTAGCAATTTTTCTTTCCTTTTTCTGTTGTTTAGCTAGTCTATAACAAAAATCTATGACATGACCATCTCTACCACAGAAGGTACAATGAAATTTAACTTTGTGTTCATGTCTAGATGAGCAAGCAATATTTTTATTTGAAACCGAATGAGGCAACACTCCTGCAGATTTGAAAACCACTTCTTTTTGTTTAGGAACTGTTTGAATCAAACCACTTCCTAATGACCTTACAATTTTAGGTGGATGTGCCTTAGCATGAACATGAGAATCAAAACCTAAACCAGTTTTATCTTTGCTAGACTTGGAAGAATTCAGCAGCAAGTTTATATTCTTATCCCCATTACAAAACCGACCTAGTGTCCTATTCATGTCATCAAGTTTCTTGGACAAGTCTAGGCAGTTTTCACACGAAGTTTTTCCTTTTAGTTTGCAATTGGAACAAAATTTAACTTCATGAGAACGTAAAGCATTGTTCAACATAGAAATTTCAGTCATAGCATCTTGCAGTTTCTTATCAAGATTTTCACATGCAGAACAATGCAAGTCAATTGTAGAACAGCTAGCATCTTTCAAGTTTTTATCATTAAGTGCAGCAAGCTCTTTGTTCTTTTTCATTTCTTCATCAAGTTTATCTAGAGTGGAGGAGTGTGCACTTCTTAATGTGGACAATTGTTCATAGATTAAGTCACATGAGGGAATCAAAGTTTTTAAACGGTTAATTTCAGATTCTAGTGATTCAATTTTAGCAGCACTATCCCTAAGCTTTTTGTCCTTTTTCTTGACAATAATAGTTGCACGAGAAATAGCATCACACATTTCATTGCAGGTAGAACATACCTCATCATCGTCACTGTTGTGTTCTGCTTCCTCCTGACTTGATCTTGATCTTGCTTTGCCCGCCATGAAGCATAAGTTGGCCAGATCATCATTATCTTCATCACTTTCAAAGTCTACATCACTTGAACTGAGCTCTTGAAGCGCGGTGATGAAGCTGTTGATCATCTTGCGTCCTATGGTACCTTTCTTCTTCTTGTTGGAATTTCCAGAGGAGGTCCGGATCTTGCTTTGTTTTTCTTCCCGGGTGGTCGGACCTGAAAGGTTAGGGCATTCTGTACGAAAGTGTCCTATTTTACCACATTCAAAACAGCGTTGAGGTCCGGAGCTTCCTCTCCTTCTAGTTCTCACATTTTGCAATGCTTTTGAGAATCTAGTAGAGATGAGTGCCAACTCCTCTTCTGGAATTTCTTCGATCTGCTCCAGGGTTAGTGAGGACAACAAAGCAAGAGTATTGCAGGATGATGATTGGCCGGAGCTAGACATATCACGTTGTGAGACAAATGCAATAGACTTGTTTGGGTTCTTACGTGCTAGGATGTCAATTTCATGAGTTTTTAGTTTAGAATAAAGTACATCTAATGTAAGAGAACTCATGACAGTTGATTCACGAATAGATGTTACTTTCATCTCCCAAATTGTCATGTCTAATGCACTAAGAAGTTGTCTAGCATTCTCAGCATCAGAAAAATTTACATTGACACTACGTAAGTTGCTGAGAATTTTATTGAAACGAGCAAAGAGGTCATCGATCGACTCACTTGGTTGCATCTCAAAACACATATATTCTTTCTTGAACATATCTTGTTTTACCTCCTTGATTGTGTTGGAGCCTTCATGATAATCACAGAGAGCTCTCCAAACGTCGTATGCTGATCGGAGGTGCGCAACACGATCAAAGTCGCTTTGAGTGAGTCCTTGGATGATCAAGTTTTGGGCCTTGTTGTTGTTGTCGACGTCCCGGAGGTTCGTGGCCGTGACTTGATCATTGGGTGGCACTTCATAAGGCTTATACACCTTCTCCCATATTGCAAAGCCTTGTGCCTGGATAAAAGCCTCCATGCGTGCCTTCCAAACCTGAAAATCAATACCAGCAAACACACAAGGTTTGACGGAGTACTTCTCCATGATGATTAGTCAAAAACACGTGCAAATCACAAAGATTAGAGCACCGTGGCTCTGATACCAATTGTAGGATCGAAGAGCACGTGAAAAGCTACCAGAGGGGGGGTGAATGGTAGATTTAAAAATCTTACGCAGCGGAAACAATAAAACCCTAATCCCTTCGGTAGAAAAACGATCTGTTAAAGAAATCGTGTATAAGACTAATCTAAACGTGTTTCACCGTGACAAAAGTGATATATATCAGAGAGAATCAAGTCACGAAGACAACACAAAATAATTACTCAAATCCGTCGAGAAAAACTCAAGTTATGATCGAAAGATCAGACTATGGTCAATCTGACCTACCCGAGAAAAACAGTTTCTGTAATGCTGCAAAGAAACTCGTGTAGCTCAGAAACTACAAATCCAATGACCGTGAAATTTTGACAGATGATAGAAAATCAAGTTGTGAAGACAACCCAAAAAGAATCACGTCAATTGAATCTGTAAAACTCGAGTTATGATAAAAACACCGACGAAAGCTAGTGCTGTCCAGAAACTCGATGAGTAAAACTTGTCTGGAACAAGTCGGACGAACAAGGCACAAAAGTTCTTTCAAAGTACGAATTTTATTCAATAGAACACAAGAGGAACAGCCCCAAAGTCGTCTCCCCGAACTTTGGCCTTCCCTTGCTTATATAACCAGCCCTTAGGCCATCCCAATCTCAACTAGGACTCCAATCCTAATCCGATCACAATCGGAACTTTCCATAACTGCTTAGGACTCTTCTATACGCAGATAGAAGCAATCTTAAGACTTCCAAACACCTTAGGAACGTATCCCACATTCCTAAACAACTCAAATTCGTGACACACACGAAATCCTAACATAACCAACTCGATATTTCCATACCGAGCCATAACCGACTCCGCCGCAGCCGAAGTCATCAACCGATACGATCCGATCCTTCCGATCAGATCTTCCTTCCATAATACATCTCTAGAAGCATATTTCCACGTCATGCACCGCATGCATACGTGCGAACACCTTCCTTCGACCTTCATATGCACTGCCCTTGATTCAATCATCCTGCGCGACCTCCTGACCCGCTCAACCACAGTTCCTCCCGAACTTGGTTGTTGGAACCTCATCTCCTCCTGAGACTAGTCCAATGGATCCCGTCACCAGCAATGACTTGAACTCAAGCAACACCTGCACATGAATAAACAACCAATCTATACGAGCCCAAGTCCTCGACTTGACTCACGTTAGTTCCGAACACAACACCTTACGTGAGAACCTCACATAAGCATGTTGCAAAACCACAGTAGAAACGATATCAACCGTATCATCCAAAACGCACCAAAAACTTAGCAAATGAAAACTAAGCAATCTTTCCAATCAAGTAAAGCAAGTACGAGACATTGCAAATGCAAAGCAGAAGCACTGCGGTCAAGTTTCGGACCTTGCCAGAGCAACCCGGAGCTTGAGCCGGAGCTAACAAGAGCTAGTAGAACCTAGCGCCGGAGCTTACCAAAACTAGTAGATCCTGGATCCGGAGCTTATCAAAACTAGTCGGAACTAGTCAACCCAAAACCGGAGCTAGACAAAGTACGTCGGAGCTTAGCAAAAGCATGCCGGAGCTATCAAGTATATGCCGGAGCTATCAAAGACATGCCGGAGCTAACAAAGACATGCCGGAGCTAACAAGGACATGTCGGAGCTAAAGATAAAGCTCACCGGAGCTAACCAAAGCTAGTCGGACCTTACCAAGAAGCCGGACCTAGCATCTAACATAGCCGGAGCTACCCAAAACAAGCCGGACCTATCGTCGGACCTTGCTGTAGCTCGGAGCTAGAGTCGGACCTTGATAAAAAAGTGTTTTGGTGATATTAAAAACTTTTATCATCAAAGCCAAGTGTATTCACTACAAGCCAATGTATTCAGCACACATAGGTCTTACAACTACTAAAAATGAATAAAAGCTTTATACATATGTATTATAAAAACATAAACTAATGGACTATATAACGTTTTAATGGATGTGTTACACATTGTTGATGTACAAAATCATTATAGAAAAAGTATCGTAATTTTTCACAGGCGTTCCTTAACCAAAACACGCCTCTGATAATAGTATCTTCAGGAGCTACTACTCAGCTACCCAGGCGGTGATTAAGACTATGTCGCATGAGAAAATTAGCTTTATAATTTATTTACATTATTTCCCCGGATGGTGTTTATGAAGTCGTCGCCTTTGGAAAATATTCTCTCTATAAATGAATTGTTGGCCGCCCCTTTAACCCTAATATTTTCATTATGCCGACAATGCAAGTCCTCCCCCACTGCCGCCAAGCACTCACCCTCGGTGTCGCCGCCGAGCGCCGTCTACACCCTCATCATCGCCGTCAATGCTGAGCACCGTCCCCACCCTCGGCGTCACTGTCAACGCCAAGCGCCGTCCTCACCCTCGCGGTCGCCATCAACGTCGAGCGCCGTCCTCACCCTCGCCGCCGCCGTCAACACTGAGCGCTATTCTCACCTTAGCATCACCGCCGAGCGCAGTCCTCACCCTCGCCGTCACCGTCAATGCCGAGCTCCGTCCTCACCCTCACTGTTGCCATCAAAGCCGAGTGTCGTCCTCACCCTCGGTCACCGTCAACACCGAGCGCCGTCCTGACCCTCACTGTTGCCGTCAAGACCGAGTGTCATCCTCACCCTCGCTGTCGCCGTCAACACCGAGCGCCGTCCTCACCCTCAGCGTTGTTGTCTATGCCGAGCGCCTTCCTCACCCTAAGCATCGTCGCCGAGCGCCGTCCACACCCCCGCCGTTGCTGTCAAAACCGAGCACTGTCCTCACCCTCGCCGTCGTTGTCGCCGCCGAGCGGCGTCCTCATGTTCGTAGATTTTCTGCTCTTTGTATTGTTACATTGTGTAGAATTTCTATATACGGTCATGTTTGCCTTTATCACATGTATTGTTACTGTTATTTGTATTGCAGTAAGATATGTTGCACAATTCATTTTGCATGAAAAATTAAAAGGTTGTGCGAGACTAAACTTGGTATAGACAACCAGCATAGACAACAAATGTTGCCCTTAAAATCAATGTGAAATTCAGTGCATTGGGCAGCCATGCTTTTTGTCCCCTTTAGAAATGTTGTTTGTCTATTCTAGATATTACTATGTATATATTGTATGTATCAGGTTGGAGGACGCAATTGCAAAGAATCTACCATTCATCTTGGAAGACCGGAAAATTTATCAGTCGTCCTTGATGGTTTAGATAGTGTGGAAGTTGTGCCTTTCCTCTTTGTCTTCATTAGGCACCAAGCTGGAAATGGAGAAGACATTGAAGGAGAGACATCCGTTTCCTATTCATAAGAACACAACCATATCCTATTCTTTGCAATGTTAGGGAGAGCAAGCTATGAATTGCAATATATGAACTATGAATTTTAGATGCAAGTTGAGAGAAACTATGAATTGCTATGTATAACTGCAATATAGACACTACGAATTGCAATGTATGAAGCTATGATTTGCAATGTATGAACTATGAATTGCAATGTATAGACTATGAATTGCATTGAATATACTATGATTGCTGTTACTTAAATTTGATCTGCAAATTAGAAATAATTGGGTTTAATTATTTTTGTCGTAATGCTTTATCAAAGACAGTGCTACGTGAGGACCCACCTGAGATAATGCATCATCACAGGCGGCACACTGTACGTGAACATCCGCCTATGGAAAATCATTAGCACAGGCGGTTTCTAGCCGCCTTTGAAAATGGCCGATTTTCACATGCTCTTTGTTTCAAGCGGTTTTAAATCCGCTTGTGATAATATGTTCAGGGCTGCCGGAGATAAAGCTTTTTGTAGTAGTGCACTTTCATCATTTGCGCCCTGCCATCCATGCCGCCTAGAGCCGACATCAGTGCGGCCACCAAGTTGTGTGCTGGCCACCCTCGTGCCATCCTCCCACGTCGTACACCCTCTGTCTCTGCCTGCACTGCTGCCAAGCCACGCGCCGGCTGCCCTTGTTCCTCCACCCGTGTCATCCGCCCGCGCCGTACGCCCTTGTCCCATAACGCTCGCTGGCTCTCTGCATGCCGCCGAACGTGGATCCATGTGTCGCCGAGCCATTTCAGTAAGTATCCAACCACTTGTACAAAAACACTCCATTTTATGATTGAATGTTGGATCTGCTTGATGTGGATTCCATTCCTGGAGTTCCAATTCGTTTTTATGCAGAAGATTGTGGACTTGTGTTTAGTTTTTGTGCACCCTGGCTACATAATACAGGGAATAACCCTTCAGCCGCTGCTCCTGACCCTGGTGGCGTCCTCTGACAGTTGGCACAACCTGCTGCTCGACAATCGCATCAGCCCTGCCCCTGATGGATGGCATGAGCTGCTGCTTGCCTCACGTATTTGATTGTTATTACCATGTCGAACAACTTCACTTTTGTACTTTTGTTGAATTTGATGATTCGAGATTGATGAACACTTAATTTACCAGAATGTGTTACGTAACCTATGCATCACCATTTCAAACCGGCATATCTCACTTGCGCTACGCACACGAGGCATGTAGGTTTAGAATTTTCCCTTTTTTGGACAGCCTGAGAGCGAACGAGAGAGATCGTAGTTATGATGAAACGCGAGGTACGGATGTGAATAAAATTTCAGCGGCATAATCCTCATGTTCTCCGCTGCACCATTTCCGCAGCGACATTACAGAACAGCGGGGTTATTCATCGAGGGAGGCAAGACCTCCGAGGAGCTCTTCATCGAATTCTTCATCTTGTGCTAGCCATCACATCTCTTAGAGGGACCTGAAATTTAAGAGTATGCAAGTGAAGTACAGACTGACAGTGGAAAAGCTAGCGAAGCAGGAAGCACTTGCCAAGGCGAAAGACGATAGATAATTATGATGCACAGATGAAAGCGGTGATGCTAGTAAGAAATTTAAAGTATCTAATATATATAGCATTTTAGTGACATGTATGTGCTAATACATTGCAATCACATGCCTTAGCCCGGCAACATAGGCAACAGATTGTCATTCCCTCATGGTAGCCGCTCATGGATCCACAAATGATGACATCTTCAGCGGCACAGGTTAGCTACAATTACTAAAATGAAGCTAAATTAAAGTAATATAGCAAACTTAGCCAAAGTTAGCCAAGTATAGCAAAATCTAGCCAAACATAGTCAGGTATAGCTAAATCTAGCATAACTTAGCCAAAATTTAACCAAATTTGCTAAATTTAGCCAAATATAGCAAAATCTAGCAGAACATAGCCAAATTTGCTTGATTATGCTTAGATTTGCAATATTCGGTCATATTTAAGACAAACTTGCTCAATTATAGCACAATTAAGTAAATTTAGTAAAAATATATTTTTGAAGCTATATAGCTCTTACAAATACTATGTATCACAAGGATCGGCAACATATGCTAAGACTCCATCGCCACACCTAGTGGCACTTGGATCTGAGGGTGAGGATGCTCCTGACATCGCATATCAGCTAGCGAAGAACTTTGGCTCCGGAAGTAGCGGAGATGCTAACTATTAAAATTGTGCTTGTGTTACTTTGTGTGCATTGGAGACTTGTGTTCCTTTATATGGAATTGTGATGTAGTTTGTGATGTGATGTGATGTCATGTGATGTGGCTTATATTGCACTTGTGAATGTATCTGTGCTGAATATATATTATATCTATGATTTTAAAAATAGAAATTGGATTATTTATGACACCCTTATTAGGCTAAAAACCGTCTGATGGGTTCGGTACCCTGGCTAGTATGGGGCATGGATCAGCGAACCAAGCTCCGACCACCGAGGTCAGAGCAAGATTGTCCGACCTGAGCTCAAGTCCAATAAGGTATGATGCACAGTTGTACCTGGCTAGTAATCTTGCCACCCAACCGCTAAGGACGGTGACGAGCAAACCCATCCCGACATGGGTAACATATGCTGCCAACATCTTCCCTGCCCTGTCTCATTCAATTAGACTAGAGCAAATGCAACGATGACTTGTACGATCTGACCTCACCATGAGGCAGGCTGGAGGATACGACGAAGAGATAAGGAACATTGTAACCCTCATCCCATTTATGAGGAGAGCCGGGGTAGATAGACAATAGGACATGGCATGCTCGAGCTGCCTATAGAAAGGGGTCCGAATGCCACCTTAGAGGAGAGATTGAAAATAGGAAGAAAAAAAGCCTAGAAAGGGAGACTCTCGAGAGATAGACTCTCGCAGAGAGATGACCCTCGGGAGATTGAATCGTTCGATCATCCTCGAGCAGGAGCACTCGATAGCTTTCTCACACTTATGCACACATGACTCAACATACAAGCATCAATCATTCACACTCCCTGTAACACCGTTCCCCTCCCTCGATCAACAAAAAGCAGGAGAACGACACTGAACGTAGGGTATCTTGCTCGAACCAGTATAAATCATTTTGTCTGTGTAGCTAGGCCACCTCGAAGACAAAACGTACGGTGAGATCAATACTCGTTGGTGGTATGAATGCCGACACCATCGTAAGTTACTCAATATTATTTATGATGTCTTTCATAGTCATCGTAAATAAGACATTTTTATTTACGACAATCATGACTGGTCATCGTAAATAAGTCATTCTTACTAACGACAACAAAGGTAGAGACGTAGTTCCTAAAGCATCCTTCAGCCCATGTTTCAGCATTTTAGAAACTGACTAATAAATTCATATTGAATCGCGTGCGTCTTTGTATGGCTAATTGTGAAGAACAAGAGATTTATTCTGGTTTGGGCAAAAAAGGCCCTACATCTAGAGGGGGTCTTCCGTGATCTTTGTTATTCCAAAAGGTGAGAGAACATATTACAAGAGGGTCTTGCCCAAGTATATGAACCCTAAGAAAGTAAGAACATCTATGAAAGTAATGTGTAAGCGTAAACGCATAAGAGCGTATGAAAATTAATGCACGAATGCAAGTGCATCAAAGGAAAAGGGTGCAAGAGCACCAAAGTAAAAGGGTGCAAGAGCATCAAAGTAAAAGTACATAAGGAAAATGCGTTTAGTAACTGTGAATACAGAGTGAATACGCTCCCCTTGCGGAGGTTCGTTTATAGGGGCAAGGTGGTTCTATCTATCCAACATTCCTCATAGTGGGGCCAGTTCTACAGTGTTCATTCTATCTATCCAGTCTGTCTGTTGAGTGGAAGCTTCGGTCTTGACTTCTTCTAGGTCTCCTGGAAGCGTCTTCTGGGTGAGTTTATCACCCTTCTTGGTCTTTGTATGGCAGGCTTATCTCACAACGGGTCACATCGCGGGTCCCCCCCTCGCTGAAATTACCGCGCCCACCATTCGTCATAAATGACCCCAACTACCTGCCTCTCCCGGGCTCGATCCCAGGAGGAATCGTCCACTCGACCTCTCGGTTGGGACTTGAGCAGGTTGGATACCCCGACCTCGAATGGCCATGGTGCGTTGGCGGCGGGCCCCTCCTCGAATTGAGGGTAGCTTCAGTCCGCAGACGCGTAGTGGTCATGTGTCGTTGGTCTTGTATATTTGGTATCTCTAGTAAAGAACTCTGTCAGTATCCCCTAAGCCTTCGATCGAGTCTTAGTGGAGTTGGTAGTAGGTTCATCTCGCAATCGCACCAGGGACCCTAAAAAACAAGAGCTCAAAAATGTGTTAGTATCAATTCAATTACACGCCTGACCACTAGTGGCCCGAAATAATTGGGCGGGGCGTTGGCTTCTTTTATTTGTTAGCCGGGATCGTGTGGCGGACCCTGAACATCTTACGAGGTCAGGTTGTTAGCCGCAAGTTTGTTTGCACCCTGCCAACGAGCTGTTCGTCTGCTCGGAGGTGTGAGCGGGCCAGGAAGTTCTCAGAGTAGGGCCAAAATCCCGCACTCAGTGAGCTATCCAACTGGTAGTTTACGCAAAACCCGGTCGAGCTACTACTTTTGGGGCGACCGGAACATATCCACCACTGTTTTCTAGTGATGGCAGTAAGTTGGGATATGGATGCCCTCGTTTTATAAACCCACTCGGGGACATCTACATAGTTCTGGGGTCCACCAAAGGTACCCAAATGGTTCAGTAACCAACCCATTACTGGGATACTAAGGAGTCACGGAGCTATGATCTGGACATGAATAGTTGGAGATTTTGGGGGGAACAATACCCTAAGTACGCACGGCGTTGGCCATCTCAAGACATTCATCCCTTACTCTTGTTAGTTCGGGGTTGCAACACTACGTCCTATCAGACATGTGGGCACACCAAACTACAAGGGCCCCAAAAGTGAGTCAGAAAAGCTTACCTGTTTACCTAGGCTCACTTGTCTGGCAGTGTCGTGGCCCACGGCCGCATGGGTGAGACGCGTGGACATTGCATGACTTGGACTCGGTGCCGGTTACGAGGAGGTAGCCACAAGCCAAAATTTAGACCCACCACTATTGGAAGATCTCGCCGTCACAAAATCTTCGGCACTGGTTACGAGGGGCCAGGGGCGCATGGCACACGCTCTGGTGCCCCACTCCATGCGCCTGCGATAATGCATGTCTGCCAAGAAAAGGCGTATTAACACCAATGTCTGCCGCACACAAGTCCCATCGCACTCGCATTCCGTAACCTCCTAGCCGAGTGCTATAAAAAGTCCCTGGCGTATATGCTAGCCTCCTCCTCCTTACCCATCATATCCAAACCTTGCACCCCCTCCACTTCTTCTGCGAAGCCTAGAAGAGTTTAATTGTTAGGTAAGAGAAATAGAGAGTTTTGGGATAATCGTCATTTTCCTCAATGTCATCAGGGTTGAGGAGGGCGACGAAGCCTGAGGACGACCACACTGTAAAGAGGGCTAGCACGAGCGTAGTGAATGATTCGTTGACGTTCGAGTCTCCTGTCACTGCGGGTCTTGCAGTGGTCACTGGTTTGCTATCCCCGCGACCCATGGCCGGGGTGGGAACCCTTCTGGGGCTCGTGGACATACAGACCCTCGCCATTCTTCCAGGTTGGGGTTTCTCCTAATCTATTCGCTGCATGTTTATGTTTCTTTTTTCTTACCATGATTCTTCTTCAGATTCCAGAGAGCATCGCCTCAACGTGATGGTTGACGATTCTGGCTATTGGCTCGGGTCTGGCGACCTGCCTGTCAAGATGGGTACCTCTGAGCTTGGCGATGTCACCATCTCGGTAGGAGCGGGTGTCATTGTCCTTGCCAGTGGCCTCAGCAGCAGGGTTGTGGCCGCCCCCGACATCACGTCTGGTGGGTCTGGTGCCGTGTGTCATCCCGAAAGCCAACGCAGGCGCCTCGTCGGTCCCATCGGAATGGCTGCCCGCTTACAAGTTATCCACTCAGGCGACGACCCCCGCGAGGTTGCAGAAACCTTTTGTGGCATGAGCTGAGAGCATCTCCTCATCGTCGTGGCCTAGGGTTTCTGCCCTCTCGTCTGCTGAGGGCGAGGCTCTGGGCACTAGAGGCGCCAACAGTGCTCAGGTCTCGCCTCCTACAGCTAAGGATGTTTCTGAGGGTGTCCGTAAGGATGCCCTCGTTCTCGGCTTGCAATTCACCGGCGTGAGGGAGAGGCTCGAGGTGGGGTGTCTATTCGAAGTATTGCAGAGGTTGAGTGCCGCAGCTTCAGCCAGCTAGGTAATTTTCCTTGGTTGTCTGTTGTGTTTGCTTTCGAGGTTTAACCTAGTCTTCCTTGCACACGTTGGCCCAGGAGTCCATCGAGAGCGTGCGACTCCCAGGAGAAGATGGCCAGAGTTCCAGACGTGATGAGCGAGAAGCATTGTCTATAGAGCTCGTACGGGCTCGGGCAGACACCGGGGGGAGGGGGGGCGGAGTTGCCTCAGCTGCACGTGCAGAGGTCGCTGCTCGTGAGGAGGTGTCGCAGACTGCCGGAAAGCTCTGGGCCCTTTCCACCTCTACTTCTACTGTGTACTGGGCTGCGCATGGTCTATCTCTGTTGTGCGTGGAGCCGAATGTTCACCTTCGGGAGATCCCGACCCACTTCATCATAGTCCAGGGGGAGATCGCGGGAGTCCAGAAGGCGGCGATGAAGGCGTGCGACCAGGTGCTCGGTCAACTGGGAACCAGCATGCTGGACGATGCCGCTCTGTCGACTAGGCTTTGGGATATCCCTTATCGCCACACGGAGGTGGTGGCAGAGCTACAGGGGCTCTGCTCCTCCAGGATTGCCATATGCGGGGCAGCATACGGGGCCTCTTCCGTGTCATAGCTGGGCAGCCAGATGACGGAGCTCCCGAACAAGGTGGCATCGCAGCTCAACGTTGTGACCACCACTGGGCAAGCCTTTGGGGCGCACCTTGCCCTCACGATCTTGATGTCTCATTATGACGGCATCGATCGCCACGCGTGGGAGAGGGCTACACAGGCAGCCGGTTGGAGGTGGAGCTGGAGGTGCTGGAATGGTAGTGAGAGCTTATTGCTTCCTTGTTGTGTCACCGGGTCTCCTATGCAGCAGTGGTGGAGCTGGCTCTGAGGTTGGGCTAGATGTAGGGTGTCCTAGTCGTCCTCCTTGATGTAAATAGCTGCAACCTCGGGCGCTTTCATAATGATGGAGTGAAGTTCTTTTGTTTATCTCTTTCTTTCTGAATGTGTTCTACTATATAGAACTCTCAGCACTCGTTCCCTTCTCTGCATTTCTCTTGACTGCCCGTCTCGTGGATCTGCGCTAACTTCACACGATAGGTCAGGAATGTACTAGGTCACTGAGCTATCAAAAGAGGGGAAAAGATCCCAAGATCTGGACCTATCAGAGTAAGAAACTCCGAATTTCGCACATCAACTCGGGAGCCCTCGAGCTGAGCGAGGCAATCGGAACTGCTCACCTTGTGACATTCGCGGAGGGATGGTCTTTGTCCCAGGTGTGAGGCTCGAGGCTCTGATGGTGAGAGATTCAATCCGAGCCTATGTTCCGAAGGATAATTTTGTGAGGAACGAATAACCAAGAGGGGAGAGTTGTCTTATCTTTGTTATGCCCTGTCGGGGCAGTCGTCATTCAGTCCACTTCGGCACGGGATGTGGCAGTGTTCCACAATCCCCTATGGGTTGTTGCAGTTTGGCATACGACTTCAAGTCGGTGCCTGTCATGAGGCGGAGGGGGCGAGGTGCACCATGATTGCGTCTACTCCTGTCATCCTTCAACGCGGCGTGATTGAAGAAGATTCAGCGCGGTGTGTTATTTGAGTCTTCGGGTCACCACGAATCTTCATTGCGGCGTTAGTTATGGAGCTGCGTAGCGGAGCGGCGGGCGGCAGAAGCCCTTAGGTTGTTGCAAGCCATTTATTGAGGCATTGGTTATAATGCATAATGCACCACCATAGCTGTTCTTATCTCTTCGGCTTCCTCGGTGGGGCTATAAATAGCCAAGTTCAGTTCCTACATTCCTCATCACCTCAAACTTTCTTCCTCAATGGTCCTCCCTCTCTCGTCCTCTGCTCATCCGTAGTCCCAAGGTTGTAAGGGAACGTGGCAGTCGGGGCTCTGTGTCTGACTGATGGACAGCAAGGCCGCAGCCGGTGAGGTTTTGGAATGGGATTCGGAGGGAGAGGAGCTACCTGGAAGTTCAAAAAGGGGATAAACCTCTCGGAGGTCTGAAGACAGCGGATTCATTTGAGAGTTCAAAGGGGAGGCCAATTTAATCCAGATGCAGTGCGTATGTCCGCATGACCAATGTCTTCTAGTGTGGTGCTGGGTCAATCAGGAAATATGTTGGGTGCTTTGGTTTCTCGGCCCTTCTCAACAGGCTCTGGCGTCCCGTCCCACCTCAATACACGGCGAGGCACCATCATATTCAGGATTGGAGATAAGGTACCTTCTTCAATGGGAGGATGGCCTCTGTATTTTGATATTGTAGGATTGAAGAGCACGTGAAAATCTACTAGAGGGGGGGAGTGAATGGTAGATTATAACCTTTTCAGCGGAAGCAATGAAAACCCCTGGGAAAAAATTTGATCTGTTAAAGAAATCATGTGTGCAACTAATCTAAATGTGATCCATTGTGACAAAACAAGTATATATTGTGGAGAATCAAGTCACCAAGATGTCACAACAAGAATCACAAAAATCCGTCAAGAAAACTCAAGTTATGATTGAAAGATTAAATGAAGGTTAATACTTTTTATCCAAGAAAAACATATCTATCACACTGCAAAGAAACTCGTGTAGATCCTAAACCACGAATCCAATTATCGTGAAATTTTCACATATGATATATGATAAAGTTGTTAAGACAACCCAAAAAGAATTACGTCAATTGAGTCTATAGAACTTGAGTTATGATAAAACCACCAAAGCAAGGTAGTGCTGTACAGAAACTCGACGAGAATAACTTGTGTGAAACAAGTCGAATGAACAAGGCACAAAAGTTCCTTTAAACTACGATTTTTATTCAATAGAAAATAAAAGGAACAGCCCAATGTCCGTGCACCACGAGCTCTGGCATCCCTTACTTATATAACCAGCCATAAGGCCAACCCAAACAAAACTAGGACTCGTATCCTACTCAGTTTCCACTGAAACTTTCCATAGCTACTCAAGACTCTTCTATACGCAGATAGAAGCAATCTTAAAACTTCCAAACACCTTAGGAACATATCCCACATTCCTAAAAACAACTCAACTTCGTGACCCACACTAAAACCTATCATAACCAACTCAAATCTTTCCATATTTGAGTCAAACCTGACTCAGACGCAGCTTGAGTCCATAACTAAGTCGGTTGGACCTTTCTGACCAATTCTTTACATCCACATCTCTTCATCATGCTTTCAAACCATGCAAACACGTCCATGCACTCCATGCACACGCGCAAACATCTTTCAACGACGTCCATGATACCTTCATATGCATTATTCTTGATTCAAACATGTTGCACAACCTCGCGATCAACTCAACCATAATTCCTCCCGAACTTAGTTGTTGAACCTCAGCTTCTCCATAAGACTAGTTCAATGGATCCCCTCACCAGCCATGTCTTGAACTCAAGCAAAACTTGCACATGAATAAACAACCAATACTTCCGAGCATGAGTCCTCGGCTTGACTTACGTTAGTTCCGAAACCACAACAACTTACGTGAGCACCTCACATAAGCATGTTGCAAACCATAGCAAAATGATATCAGCCATAACCACCCAAACACATCACAAACTTAGTAAGAGAATACTAAGCATGCTTTCCATAAGGGTAAAGCAAGTTTGAAACATTGCAAGTTAAAAGAAGAACAATTGCAATCTAGCACCATAGCTTACCAAAGCTAGCAGGACCTTGCGCCAGAGCTAACCAAAGCTAGTCGAACCTAGTAATGGAACTTACAAAAGCTAGTCGAACCTAGCGCCGGAGCTAGCAAAGACATATCGGATCTGGCCATAGCAAGTCGGACCTAGCCAAAAAAAAGTCAGACCTTACGTCGGACCTTGCTGGAGCTACCAACAAAAAGTCAGACCTCATGTCTGACCTTGCCGAAGCTACCCAAAACAAGCCGGACCTATCATCGGACCCTGCAGGAGCTCGGACCTGGAGTTAGACCTTGTTGAGAGGGGGTTTTGGCAGTATTCAAAACTTTTATTATCATAGCCAATGTACTCATCACACATAGGTCTCACAATCTCCCACTTGATGAATGCATTGGCAACACCTCTTAAAATCCGAACATTGGCTTATTCACATGAAAAGTTTAGAAAACAATTTTCTACCCGAAATATTTCTCCCCCTTTGTAAGTCAGAAATAAAATGAGAAGAAAAACAAAACTATTCTCCCCCTGAGAAGAACCGTACCAAAACACTTGTGAATATGTGCAATGTATTCAGCAAGGTACAAACGAGAAATTTTATTTTGTTATGAGCATATTATAACATACACATATAAAACAAAGCTCATCCAAAACATACTATCAAGTAACATACACTATAACATCAATGAAATACATAAAGTAGTGTAAGCCATGCTAGAGATCAAATATAATTTTCAATTCAAGCAAGTCATTATCTAAAAAACATAACTATTTCAAAACCTAAAAGCATGGCACTTTTTGCTGCATTTTTCTTTTTTTCAATATTATTAAGGGTATGTACTTGTACTAAATAATCTTCATTAATTGATTCTCTTTCATTTTCAATATTGTAGAATCAAAGAGCACGTTTAATGCTACCAGAGGGGGGAGGGGTGAATGGTAGATCAAAACTTTTCAGCGGAAGCAACGAAAACACCCCTCGGCAGAAAACCAACCTGTTAAAGATACCGTGTGTGTGACTAATCTAAATGTGTTCAACTGTGACAAAACTAGTATAGATTATAGAGAATCAACTCATGAAGACGTCACAACAAGAATCACGAAAAATCCGCCAACAAAAACTCAAGTTGCGATTGAAAGATCAAACAAAGGTCAATCTGTTTTACCCAAGAAAAATAGTTCTGGAATACTGCAAAGAAAGTCGTGTAGATCAAAAACCACAAATACAATGACTGTGAAATTTTCACAAATGATAGGAAATCAAGTTGTGAAGACAACCCAAAAAGAATCATGTCAATCGGATCTGTAAAAATTGAGTTATGATAAAATCACTGAAGAAAAGTATTGTTGTGCAGAAACTCGATGAGAAAGACTTGACGAAAACAAGTCGGACGAACAAGGCACAAAAAATCCTTCAAACTACAAATTTTATTGATCAAACCACAAGAGGAACAGCCCCAAAGTCTTTTACAACGATCTCTGGCCTCCATTACTTATACAACCAGCCGGAAGGCCAACTCAACTCTAACGAGGACTCTAATCCTACTCAATTCACCAATCGAAACTTTCCATAACTGCTCAAGACTCTTCTATACGCAGATAGAAGCAATCTTAAGACTTCCAAACACTTTAGGACTGTATCCCACATTCTTAAAACAACTCAAGTTCGTGACCCACAAGAAATCCTATCATAACCAACTCAAAACTTTCCATATTTGAGTCAAACAAGACTCAGCCGCAGCGTGAGTCCATAACCTAGTTGGTTGGACCTTTCCAACCAATTCTTTACGTCCACATCTCTTCTTCACGCCCCAGAACCATGTAGCCACGTCCATGCACTCCTTACACATGCAAACATCTTCCAACGACATCCACACTACCTTTATATACATTGTTCTTGAATCAAACATGCTGCACAACCTCCCGATCAACTCAACCACAATCCCCCCTGAACTTGGTTGTTGAACCTCATATTCTCTGTAAGACTAGTTCAATGGATCCCGTCACCAGCCATGTCTTGAACTCAAGCAACACCTGCACATGAATAAACAACTGATACTTCCGAGCACAAGTCTTCGACTTGACTCTCATTAGTTCTTAAACCACAACACCTTACATGAGCACCTCACATAAGCATGTTGCAAACCTTAGCAAAAAGATATCAACCAAAACCACCAAAACACACCAAAAACATAGTAAAAAAACTAAGCAAACTTTCCATAATCCAAAAAAACAACTCCGAAACATTGCAAATTAAAAGCAGAACCACTGCGATCAAGCTTCGAACCTTGCCAAAGCTAACCGGACCTTGAACCGGAGCTTACCAAAACTAACAGGATCTAGCGCCAGAACATACCAACGGTAGCAGGACCTAGTGCTAGAGCTAACCAAAGCTAGTCGGACCTTGCGCTGGAGCTTACCAAAGCTAGTCGGATCTAGAGCCGGAGTTCACCAAAGCTAGTCGAACCTAGACAAAGAAGTCGGACCTTACGTCAGACCTTGCCAGAGCTCGGACCTAAACTCGGACTTTGTTAAAAAAGTGTTTTGGTTGTATTCGAAACTTTTATCGTCAAAGCCAATGTATTCAGCATACATAAGTATCACAATCTCCACCTTGATGAATGCATTGGCAGCGCCACTTAAATTCGAACATTGGATTATTCACATGAGAAGTTTTGAAAACAATTTCTCCCCCTTTTCGAAAATAAAATGAGATAGAAATAAATTTCTCCCCCTTGCATACTTCTCCCCCTTTGTCATTGTATTCAGCAAGGTACAAAAGAGAAATTTTAATTTGTTATGAGCACATTATAATATATATATATATATATATATATATATATATATATATATATATATATATATATATAACTCTGCCTATGTTGTAATGACATAGCCGGTCCCAAGCCCGGGTAAAGGAGGAGGGGGTTGTGATAGGCTTGGCGAGCCAGCAACTAAACTTAGCCATTCTCATGGAAATGAAACTCATTGGAAATTCGTTGGGGCGTAACCCTCTTAGCGACGCGCCATACCGGAACCCGGGTATGGTGTTAAGTGGGCGAGGGCCGGGTCGCCACCGCCTTAGTGGCGCGCCATATCGGAACCCGGATGTGGTGTTAAATGAGCGAGGGCCGGATCGCCATCACCTTAGTGGCGCGCTACATCATCGCCCGAATGTAGTGTTAAGTGAGCAAGGGTCTTTGCATCTTCCTCGACGGATGCGAAGGGTAACGAAGCTAGCCGAGGAAACTAGGTTTTGGGTGGGTAGTTGGAATGTAGGATCCTTGACGGGAAAGCTACGAGAGTTAGTGGACGTTGCGATTAGGAGGCGTGTAAACATTCTTTGTGTACAAGAGACTAGATGGGCAGGTCAAAAAGCGAGAGAGGTTGAGAATACCTGTTTCAAGCTTTGGTATTCTGGCTCGACGGGAGCTAGGAATGGTGTAGGCATCCTAATAGATAAGAGCCTCAAGGATGGAGTAGTGGATGTCTGTAGACGAGGGGATAGGATCATCCTAGTCAAGGTAGTTGTGGGGGACCTTACCTTGAATGTCATTAGTGCTGATGCCCCACAAGTTGGGCTTGACATGAGCACTAAGAGACAATTTTGGGAGGACTTGGAGGATATGGTTAGTAGTGTACCGGTAAGCGAGAATCTCTTCATAGGAGGAGATCTCAATGGTCATGTAGGTACAACTAACGTAGGTTTTGAGGGGGTACACGGAGGTTTTGGGTGTGGCGATAGAAACCAGGAGGGTAAGGATATCCTCGACTTTGCCGTAGCCTATGACCTATTGGTAGCTAACACCCTATTTAAAAAGAGGCTATCTCACATAGTGACCTTTACTAGTGCCCAACATTCTAGTCAAATCGACTATATCCTCACCAGGAGAAGGGAGAGAGGGGCATGTTTAGATTGTAAGGTGATTCCTGGAGAATGTGTTGTTCGACAACATAAACTTGTGGTAGCCGACTTTCGTTTCCACGTGCGTGTGTCACGAGACAAAGGTGTTAAAACCACGAGAACAAAGTGGTGGAATTTGAAGGATGAAGCGCAACAAGCATTCAAAAGGAGGATGATCGCAGAAGGACCTTGGAACGAAGAGGAAGATGCAGATAGTATGTGGGAGAAGATGGCGACATACATTAGGAAGACGGCTAGGGAGGTGCTTGGGTGGACAAAAGGTAAGAAACTTGTAGATAAAGACACTTGGTGGTGGAATGAAGATGTACAAAAAGCTATTAAGGAGAAGAAGGAGTCTTATAAGGGATGGCATCATGAGAGAAGTGCAAGTAACATGGCGAAGTATAAAGAGGCTAAGAAAAATGATAGGCGTGTTGTGAGTAAAGCAAGGGGGCAGGCCTATGATGCGCTATATGAGAGGCTAGGGACAAAAGAAGGCGAAAAGGATATATACAAGATGGCGAAACTTCACGAGAGAAAGGTGAGAGATCTCAACCAAGTCAAATGCATTAAGGATGAGGCAGGCCAAATTCTATTGAAGGAGGAAGAAATTAGGGACAGATGGTGGGACTACTTCAATGGACTATTCAATGACAGGAATGAGAGTATTAGGTTCGAGTTGGATGACTCATTTGATGACATCAACAGACGATTCGTGCGGAGGATACAAGAGTCCGAGGTTAGAGAGGCCCTAAAAAGGATGAAAGGAGGAAAGGCCCACGACCCCGATGATGTCCCCATTGAGGTGTGGAGATGTCTAGGGGATGTAGCAATAGTATGGCTCACTAAACTATTCAACCGCATTTTTCAGTCAAACAAAATGCCTGAAGAGTGGCGGAAAAGTATTTTAGTACCCATCTTCAAAAATAAAGATGTTCAAGGTTGTACTAATTATCGAGGAATTAAGCTCATGAGTCATACTATGAAGCTCTGGGAGAGAGTGATTGAACACCGCTTGAGGAAAGTGACCAATGTCACTAAAAACCAGTTTGGTTTTATGCCTGGGAGGTCCACTATGGAGGCGATTTTCTTACTCCGTCAGCTTATGGAGAGGTATAGGGAGCAAAAGAAGGATCTACATTTAGTGTTCATTGACTTGGAGAAGGCATACGATAAGGTACCAAGACCGGTCATGTGGTGGGCACTAGAGAAACACAAAGTCCCAACAAAGTACATTAACCTTATCAAGGATATGTACGATAATGTGGTGACAAGTGTGCGCGTAAGAGATAGTGAGACCGACACTTTTCCTATCACAATAGGGTTACACCAAGGATCAGCCTTAAGTCCTTACATCTTTTCCTTAGTGATGGATGAGGTGTCGAAGGATATACAAGGGGATATCCCTTGGTGTATGCTCTTTGCTGATGATGTAGTGTTGGTAGATGAAACTAGGGATGGTGTTGATAGAAAATTAGAGCTATGGAGGCAGACCTTAGAGTCTAAGGGGTTTAGACTTAGTAGAACCAAGACCGAGTATATGAGATGCGACTTTAGTGATGTCGGGTGCGAGGATGGTAATGTTAGTTTAAAAGGACAAGTAGTATCTAGGAGGGACACATTTCGATATTTAGGATCAATGTTACAAAGCAATGGTGATATTGATGAAGATGTTTGCCACAGGATCAAGATCGGGTGGATGAAGTGGCGACAAGCATCTGGAATCTTATGTGATAAGAAAGTTCCACAAAAATTGAAAGGAAAATTCTATAGGACGGTGATCAGACCTGCGATGTTGTATGGAGCAGAATGTTGGCCAACTAAAAGGCAACATGTCCAACAAATGAGTGTTGCGGAGATGCGCATGCTACGGTGGATGTGCGGTCACACAAGAAGAGACAAAATTAGGAACGAAGTAATACGTGATAGGGTAGGGGTGGCACCGATTGAGGAGAAGCTAGTCCAACATCGCCTACGGTGGTTTGGGCATATCCATCGGAGACCTCCAGACGCACCGGTTAACAGTGGGATTATAAATAGTAGTGAAAATTTTAGGAGGGGTAGAGGTCGACCAAGGTTGACATGGCAGGAGGCGGTGAAACGAGATTTAAAGGAGTGGGACATACCTAGAGATTTGGCTCATGATAGGACTGCATGGAAATTAGCAATTCATGTGCCAGAATCTTAGTTTATTCGTAATTTGTTACTCTTACTTTCTTTCTTATTAACCCATTTCTAGAATAAATAAAATGTAGATTTTTTTTACTTTCATCTTATTTTCTATTACTTTTCTTCAAAATTGTTGGGTTTCATTTCTAGCTGACCCCAACTTGTTTGGGACAAAGGCTTGGTTGTTGTTGTTGTTGTTGTTGTATATATATATATATATATATATATATATATATATATATATATATATATATATATATATATATATATATAAACAAAGCTCATCCAAGTGATACTATCGAGTAACTTCCACTATCACAACAATGAGATACATAAAGTAGTGTAAGCCATTCTACGGATCAAATGCAATTTTCAATTTTAGCAAGTCATGATCTCACAAACTTAACTATTTCAAAACCTGAAAGTATGACACTTGTTGCTGCATTTTATTATTTTTCAAAGCACAAATTTAGATCATATGATATTTGCAAGAGATTATATGTGCATCTGCTTTATTCCAACCAACCAAGCCAAGCCTATGTCATTTGACAATCAGAATCTTAAGAACATGGTTTTAGTCATACACAACTTCTTGCAAGTTCATATCCAAGTGCAATGATAAGCCATCTCAAAAGAAGAAGTGTGATGCATGCATATTCCCTTGATGTTTTCTCATTTCTTCATTTGAACATAAAAACTCAACATGTGAGTTGCTTACTTGATAAATTCTTTAAAGCACTTGTGAGCATGCAATAGATTCAAAACAGCAAAAAAGTTCAATCATGACCAGATTTAGTAAGTAATTATTCCAATTACTAGTCATGGCAAAAAATGTATAACATGAGTAATGTAGTAAGAACTTTCAGCATGTAAAAGGAATCACAAAGTCATATATGTATGAAATAATATGCTCATATTATTTTAAGTTCAGATTCACACAGACTTCCCAAGTTTCAAAACCCCCCCTCAATTTAAGCCATGAGGATGTAAACCCCTATCTCACTACGAATGTAACAAAAACAAGTGAAATCCAATGGTTTTGTGAAAATGTCAGCCAATTGTTGTTCGGTATCTACATGGTGAAGCACAATGTTTCCTTTTTTAACATTATCACAAAGAAAGTGATACCTAATGTCAATGTGCTTTGTTCTCGAATGTTGCACGGGGTTTTTAGCAATGCAAATGGCACTAGTATTATCGCAAAATAGTGGAACACTATCTAGATCAACCTCATAGTCCTTAAGTGTTTGAACAATCCAACGAATTTTGTGAGCAAGCACTAGCAACAACTACATATTCAGATTCGGCTGTGGATTGTGCAACTAAGTTTTGTTTTCTAGAGGACCAAGAAACAAGTGAATTACCAAGAAAATGACAAGAACCAGAAGTACTTTTCCTATCAATCCTACAACTCAAAAAATTAGCATCCGAAAAAGCTTTCAAAGTAACGGTTGAGGAAGAAGGATGAAAAATGCCAAATTCTTGAGTTCCATGTAAGTACCTGAGAATCCTTTTGACGGCTTGACGATGTGAAGCATGTGGGGAAGCTTGAAATAGTGCACCAAGACATACACTGAGCTATATGTCCGGTCTTGATGTCGTGAGGTACAAAAGTGATCCGATCATGCTTCTATATTCTTATTGATCCACGGGCTCACCATCTTCATCTAGTTCAAGTGTTGATGTTGTTCCCATTGGTGTCCGAAGAGGCTTGCTTTTGTCCATGTTGAAACGCTTGAGAAGGTCCCTTGTATACTTCATTTGATGCACAAAGGTACCTTCCTCAATTTGCCTGATTTGTAGCCCCAAAAAGTAAGTGAGTTCACGCATCATACTCATTTCAAATTTTGAACTCATCATCGCTGAAAACATGGACACAAGATCATGAGAAGCACAACCTAAGATAATATCATCCACATACACTTGAACGAATAATGAGTCATTGCTATGCTTAAGAACAAAAAGAGTTTTATCAACCTTTCTAATGGTAAACCCCTTTTCAAGTAAAAATGTTTTTAACCTATCATACCATGCTCTAGGAGCTTGTTTTAGACCATACAGGGCTTTAGTCAGTTTGAAAACATGATTAGGAAAATCTGGATTTTCAAAACCAGGTGGTTGCTTAACATAAACCTCCTCATCTATGTAGCCATTAAGAAAAGCACTTTTTACATCCATTTCATATAACTTAAAACCTTTAGATGCCGCAAAAGCTAACAAAATTCTTATGGCTTCTAATGTAGCAACAGGAGCAAAAGTTTCATCAAAATGTAGACCTTCAAATTGTGTGAAAGCTTGAGCAACCAATCTAGCCTTATTCCTAATCATAACCCGATCCTCACTTTGTTTATTTTTAATCACCCATTTAGTTCCAATTAAAGTGTGATCTTGAGGTGGAGGTACAAGTTTCCAAACATTATTTCTTTCAAAATTTTCTAACTCTTCTTGCATGGCAACAATCCAAGATTCATTAGTGAGTGCGTGTGATATATCTTTGGGATCAAAAGAAGCAACAAAAGTAGAATGAGCATGAGAATTGGGGTCGGAAAACCTGGATCTTATAACTCGTTCATGCATGCTTCCAATTATCTGTTACAAGGGATGATTCTTGTAAATCCGTAGTAAAACAGATGTCCACAAGCTTCTTCATCAAGTTAATCGCAGATAGATGAACTTGTGGCTTGTGGACAATCAGGACCAGCAGAGATGGTTGTCGGAGCTTGTTCAAAGTTTGGAGCTGGACACGTGTCAGCTTCGGAACTATCGTGCAATCACCGACTCTTATTCTTTGAAAATACCCCCCCTGAGGATATGGATCCGAACCTGCAATGTTTGAGCTAGTACCTGGGCTAGCTTCATCAAAAGACACCTCACAAGTCTCCACAATTTTGTTAGTGTCAAGTAAAAGCACACGGTAGCCTCTAGTATGAGATGGATAACCAAGAAACATGCCATCAATGGATCTAGGTTCAAATTTATCAAGATTACCATGTTTCTTAACAAAGCATTTGCAACCAAAGACCTGAAAGTGTGTAACACTAGGCCTATGTTCAAACCGGAGCTCATATGGTGTTTTACCTAGCTTAGCGCGCAAGAAAACACGATTTGAGACATAACAAGCAGTTGCTATCGCATCAGACCAAGTTTTCCTAGGAGTTTGATAATCATCAAGCATAGTACTAACATCTCAACTAAGGTTCTGTTCTTTATTTCTACAACACCATTTTGTTGAGGTACATATGGTGAAGAAAATTGATGATCTATTCTATTTTCAGCACAAAAATTATCAAAAGATTGATTTTTAAATTTGAATCTGTTATCACTTCTAATTGCTTTTAAAGATCCTGGGTGATCAATTGATAATCTAAGAAATAAAGTTCTGAAGTGACTAAAAACTTCATTCCTAGATGCCATAAAGTAAACCCAAGAGTATCTAGAATATTTATCAACAATCACAAGAACATACCATTAACCTCCGAAGGATTGAACACGTGAAGGTCCTATGGTGTCAAGGTGCAAAAGTTGACCCGGTTCAGTTGTCATGATCATTGTGAGAGGAGTATGTGAACTTGCAACCATCTCAGCATGTCTACAAGAAGAGCATACAATTTCTTTGTCCCCTTTAAGCTTAGGCAGCCCACGTATGTGATCAAGAGCACTAACACGCGTTAGATGATCAAATCCTACGTGACCAAGTCTACGATGCCAAAAATATAAATCCTTTGAATCATTAGCAACTAGACTCCTATGCTTAGAGGAAGACATATCAAAAGCAGCTTTAAAAACTCTTCCAAACTGAGACATGTTAAAAATAAGCTCACTATTTGAATTTAGAACTTTGCAGCAATTTTTAGTGAAAATAATTTCCAGATTTTCATCTAGCAGTTGTGAAACATAAAGCAAGTTGTATTTCAAATTTTTTAACAAGTGCCACATCCTTCAAAGTGTAGTAATGATTTACTCTAACTAAACCCTTAGCAATTATAGGAGTTGAAGAATTATCGGCAAAAGTAACATTCTCCACACGTGACACAAAAGAGAGAGAGGAGAACCATTCTTTGTTACCGGTCATGTGGCATGAGCAACCTGAATCCACAATCCAAATGTTATCCATCCTCAAGCATGTAACCTACATAGAAGAACAACATGTTGATGACTCAAAACTGGGGTTAGTCAATAGGCATTTAGGAATCCAGTACTGAGTCACACGACGACCAGTAGGAACAAAACACGACAACTAAGATAAAACAATAGGTTTATGAGTCAAATTTTGAGATTTTTTGTTCTTAACTACTTACCTATAAGGTGTTACTTGTGTATCACAAAAATCATTAGCTCCAAAGGCAAAAACAGAAGGCCCGAAGGCAAACTTTGAAAGTTTTTGACTCATAACAGTAGGTTGCATGTTCCTGACATTCGGTTTAGTATGTGCAGCAAATTTTGCATGAGAGTTATAATATCTAGCTTGCATTCTTTCCTTTTTATGTTGTTAGCTAGTCTATAAAGAAAATCTATGACATGACCATCTCTGCCACAATAGGTACAATGAAATTTAACTTTGTGTTCATGTCTAGATGAGCATGCAGTATGTTTATTTGAAACCGAATGTGACAACACTCCTTCAGATTTAAAAACCACTTCTTTTGGTTTAGGAATTGTTTTAATCCAACCACTTCCTAATGACTTTACAGTTTTAGGTGGATGTGCTTTAGCATGAGCGTGGGAATCAAAACCTAAACCTTATCATTACAAAATTTGGATGAATTCAGCAGAAAGTTCACATTTTTGTTCCCAATACAAAAGTGCTCTAGTGTCCTATGCATGTCATCAAGTTTCTTAGACAATTCTAGGCAATTTTCACATGAAGTTTTTCCTTTTGATTTTCAATTAGAATAATATCTAACTTCACGAGCACGTAAAGCACTTTTCAGTATTGAAATTTCATTCATAGCATCTTTTAGTTTCTTTTCAAGATCATTACAGGTAGAACAATGCAAATCAATTGTAGAACAAGAAGCACCTTTTGATTTTTTGTCATAAGTGCAACAAGCTTTTTGTTCTTTTCAATCTCTAACTCAAGTTTACCAAGAGTGGAGGAGTGTGCATTTCTTAAGGAGGACAATTGTTCTTATATTAAATCACATGAGGAACAAGAATCATCACTAGGAATCAAGGTTTTCAAACGATTAATTTCAGATTCTAGTGACTCATTTTTAACAGCATTGTCCCTAAGCTTTTTGTCCTTTTTTCTTAACAATAACAGTGGCACGGGAAATAGCATCACACATTTCATCACGAGTAGGACATACCTCTTCATTGTCACTGTTGTGTTCTGCATCCTCCATACTCGATCTTGATTTGCCCGCCATGAAGCATAAGTTTCCAGATCATCTTCATCTTCGTACATTCCAATGTCTACATCACTTGAGTCAAGTTCTTGAAGTGCGGTGATGAAACTATTTATCAGTTTGTGTCCTGTAAAACTCTTGTTCTTGTTGTTGATGTTGTTAGAAGAGGACTTGACTTTATTGTGCTTTTCATCACGGGTAGAAGGACCTGAAAGGTTAGGGCAATCTGTACGAAAGTGTCCTATCTTACCACATTCAAAGCATCGTTGAGGTTCGGAGCTTCCTCTCCTTCTAGTTCTCACATTTTGCAATGCTTTTGAGAACCGAGTAGAGATGAGTGCTAGGTCCTCTTCTGGAAATTCTTCAATTTGTTCCAGGGTTTGTGAAGACAGCAAAGCAAGTGTATTGCTCGATGAAGAATGGCCGGAGCTAGGCATATCACGTGGAGAAACCAATGCAAGAGACTTGTTGGGGTTCGTACGTGAGATTATGTCAATTTCATGAGTTTTCAATTTAGAATATAGCACATATAATGTAAGTGTACTCATGACATTAGATTCACGAATAGATGTGACTTTCACCTCCCAAATTGACATATCTAATGCACTTAACAATTGCCTAGGATTTTCAGCATCTAAAAAATTAATATTGACACTACGCAAGTTGCTGATAATATTATTAAAGCGAGCAAAAAGGTCATCAATGGACTCACCGGGTTGCATCTCGAAGCACATGTATTCTTTCTTGAACATATCCTACTTTACCTCCTTGATCATGTTGGATCCCTCGTGGTAGTCACACAATGCTCTCCGCATATCGTACGCCGATCGGAGGTGTGCAACACAGTCGAAGTCTCTCTTGGTTAGTCCTTGGATTGTAAAGTTGCAGGCTTTGATGTTATTATCGACATCTCTTAAGTTTGTATGTGTGACTTGATCGTTCGGTGGCACATCGTAAGGCTTGTACACTTTTTCCCATATCGCAAAGCCTTGTGCCTAGATAAAAGCTTTCATGTGTGCCTTCCAAACCTGAAAATCAATACCAACAAACACACAAGGTTTTGCCAAGTATTTCTCCATGAGGATTAGTCAAAAACACGTGCAAATCACAATGATTATAGCACCGTGGCTCTGATAACAATTGTAGGATTGAAGAGCACGTGTAAAGGTACCAGAGGGGGGTGAATGGTAGATTAAAACTTTTCAGCAGAAGCAACGAAAACACCCTCGGCAGTAAAACGATCTATTATAGACACCATTTGTGCGACTAATCTAAACGTGTTCAACTATGAAAAAACTAATATAGATTGCAGATAATCAAGTCACGAAGACATCACAACAAGAATAACGGAAATCTATTGAAAAAACTCAGGTTACGATCGAAAGATCAAACAAAGGTCAACCTGTTTTACCCAAGAAAAACAGTTATGGAATACTGCAAAGAAACTCATGTAGATACAAAACCACAAATACAATGACCATGAAATTTTCACAGATGATAGAAATCAAGTTTGGAAGAAAACCCAAAAAGAATCACTTCAATCGGATCTGTAAAACTTGAGTTATGAGAAAACCACCGAAGAAAGGTAGTGTTGTGCAGAAACTCGATGAGAAAGACTTGACGAGAACAAGTCGGATGAATAAGGCACAAAAGTTCCTTCAAACTACGAATTTTATTGATCAAACCAGAAGATGAACAGCCCCAAATTCATGCACCACGTGCTCTGGCCTCTCTTGCTTATATAACCAGCCCGAAGGCCAACTAAACTCTAACTAGGACTCTAATCCTACTCAATTCACGAATCGAAGCTTTCCATAACTGCTCAAGACTCTTCTATACGCAGATAGAAGCAATCTTAAGACTTCCAAACACCTTAGGACCATATCCCACATTCCTAAAACAACTCAAGTTCGTGACCCACACGAAATCCTATCATAACCAACTCAAAACATTCCGTATTCGAGTCAAACACGACTCAGCCGTAGCCTGAGTCCAAAACCTAGTCAGTTGGACCTTTTCGACTAATTCTTTACATGCACATCTCTTCATCATGCCTCGGAACCATGTAGCCACGTCCATGCACTCCTTGCACACGTGCAAACATCTTCCAACGACGTCCACGATACCTTCGTATGCATTATTCTTGATTCAAACATGCAGTGCAACATCCCGATCAACTCAACCATAATTCCTCCCGAACTTGGTTGTTGAACCTCATCTTCTCCCTAAGATTAGTTCAATGGATCTCATCACCAGCCATGTCCTGAACTCAAGAAACACCTGCACATGAATAAACAACTGATACTTCCGAGCACAAGTCTTCGACTTGACTCTCATTAGTTCTGAAACCACAACACCTTACATGAGCACCTCACATAAGAATGTTGCAAACCTTAGCAAAAAGATATCAACCATAATCAAAACACATCAAAAACTTAGTAAAAGAAAAATAAGCAAACTTTCCATAATAAAAAAACAAGTTTGAAACATTGCAAATTAAAAGCAGAACCACTGCAATCAAGCTCTGAACCTTGCCAAAGCGGACCGGACCTTGAATCGGAGCTTACCAAAACTAACAAGATCTAGTGCCAGAACTTACCAAAGCTAGCAGGACCTAGCGCCGGAGCTAACCAGAGCTAGTCAGACCTAGCACCGAAGCTTACCAAAGCTAGTCGGACCTAGATCCGAAGTTAACCAAAGCTAGTCGGACCTAAACAAAGAAGTCGGACCTTACGTCGAACCTTGCCAGATCTCGAACGTAAAGTCAGACCTTGTTAAAAAAGTGTTCTGGTAGTATTCAAAACTTTTATCGTCAAAGCCAATGTATTAAGCATACATAGGTCTCACAAATATACTCAAATGAAGAATATTCTATTGCTCCTACCCTACTAGCAATACGGGTAATCAATAAAGTACATTCAATTGGCCCTACCTTTGGAATGTAATCTAACCATTGTGTCATCATGGAAATAACTAGAGCAAATTTTATCTATTTAATTATGGCAAATAAATTCTTAGCTCATCATCACGCACTACCCTTACATCTCCTCTAGGGAACATAGTCATAGCCACCCATCTATGCATGAACCGCAAAGTAGGGTTGTGCAAGTGGCTATCCTAGGTGCACTACATATGACCTCTCCAGTTAAATCTTGCCAAAAACTTTGTTTGTTAAATTTGGGATAAGTGTCCAAATCTAGCAACAACGTTTATGAAAGCCTAGTATTTCACTTAATTCTTTCCATAGGATGTTGTACTCTTTTTGAAATAATCGAAAAAGTAATACCATCAAATACTATCTTGATTGTGCAAAGGAATTGTATGGAGAGAAGGCGTGAACCTTTCTCCTCTACGTGATCAAATTTTTCCCATCCTAATGCATGCAAAATGGAAAAGAATTCGGAATCCATACCTATTTTAGAGATCAAATCCGGATCATAAGCTTTCGTATGAGAAAACTCACGATCTTGGAGGAGCGTGCGTGCTTGATCTTCAACTTGACTTTGTATGTTGAGGTCGTCGTCGTGAAGAAGTTGATGAGGGTTGCTTCCTCACCCATGGGAGTGTGCTCTGCTATACTCCTCCTTCGTAAAATTTGTGTAACAATGGAAGAGGGGTGTGCACTTGAGTCTCCACCATGGCTTGAGCTTGCAGCCTCCTTCCTCTTTCCAAACAACTCATTCATTCCTTTCATGGCCACAACAAGCAAGAACACAACAAGGCAAAAACTCGAAAGAGGTTATGTTAGTGAAAGCAAAACCCCTGACGAATTTCCCCGTGAAGAACTTGAGGGAAAACTGCAAATGCAAACAAAAGCAAATCTTTTTGAGTTGGGAATTGATCAAGAGTACTTCAATGAAGAGCAAGAAAACAATGTAAGCAAGAGTGACTTTGGGGAGGTATGAAATGAGGTGAAGTGTGAGGAGAAGAGCTCCTCACGGTCACCATTTATAGTGTACAATCCCCAACGGTTACTAGGGAAACAAATGTAGCCGTTGGAGGAGGGAGAGCCAAAATGGCTCTTTCTCTTAGTCCACCGAACAGGAGGGCCAGCCGACCTGACAGGTGGGCCCCCTATTCCTCCTTTCGGCAGGTGGCTCCCCAACAGCTTTGGTATTAGCACAATGGTGAAATACCACTTTCGCAGTTCAGAAAAATTGATTTTCCAAATAAAAACTCCTTTTTCAAAACCCAACAATTTTCTTTTCATGAAAAATAATGAAATGAAAATGATAGCTGAGAATATAAGATTCTCAACTTACTAGGAAAACCAAATATGCAGTAGGGAAAAATCAAACTAAATGGGGAAAACCAAATAAAGGGAAAAGAAAAATAAAGAAAAGGATAACTACAAATTTAACCTATTGGCTAGGTCTCACCACCATCCGATGAGATGGACATCCCTCCTTCTTCATTTCTTCACATCCGGGCTCGGAGGGATGGGCTCGGACGGCTTGTCTTGCTTCTTCCACCATACCTTCTATGGCAGCTTGGTGGACTTGGGCCTTTGAGGAGGCTCGGGCTTCTCCGTCTTCTTGGAGTGTTGGCCTGGACGATAAGATGGGTTTTCTGCATAGATCAAATTCCTCATGAATGCAATGAGTTGGTCCACCTTTGGAGGTGTGATTTTGACCTCTTGAATGTGTTTAACATTCGGCTCATACTTGATATGGATCATGGAGCATTACTCCAACTTTGGGCGAAAGTTAAACTTCTCTTCCTTGCCATTGATATGGAAGTGGATTTCTCTAGCTCCCACATTTATGCGAGCCTATGCGGTTCTTAGCAATGGGTGCCCAAGAATGAGTGACCTATCCTTCTCGACCTCCATGTCGAGCACCACGAAATCCACGGGTATGAAGCAGTTCTGATTTTCACAGGAACATCTTCAACAATACCCGCAAGATAATGGACTGAGGAACCAACAAGTTGGAGCTGCATTGGTGTTGGAGTAAGTTCCGTGAAGTTCAGCTAGTCGAAAACCACCTTGGGCATCACACTCACACTTGCTCCAATGACACAAAGGTCCTTGTCAAAGTGGTGTGCTCCAATTGAGCATGAGATTGTAGGACATCTAGGGTCCTTCAGCAAGTTGCCTCCTTGTAGAGAAATCATGTTGACATTTTCCACAGGGTGTTCAGGGCTATCCTGGCATTTTGCCATTCTCAACAGGAGGAACAACGGCTTCCAGTTGAGCAAACTAAGTTTCCAACATCTTGTTGAAATTCAATTGATTCTTGAAGGTTGAGGATAGTCCTTTAATTTTAGCATTAATGCTCTCTAGGGTTTTGTCATTGGCCGACAACTTCTTGGATATAGCCTCATTGATCTTCAGCTGCCAATTGCAAGTTCTCTCAAGTTGGGTTGACTTCCATTGTTGCCATTGTTGTTGTACTCTCCTTAAAAGAATGGGCATGGTTGGCCCCACCCTTGACCTCTTGGACGATAGCCCACTACATGGATTCCGTCCTGTTGAACCGATTATACTGCAACGAATTTTAAATCATTGCATAAAGCTTGGTCTTTTGCCATGATTCACTAGTTCGTGGCATTAGGATCTATCGCCACAGAACACAATCGTTGCATTAGGATCTATTGCCACGAATCACTAGTTCGTGGCATTAGAGTTTTATTGCCACAGAACACAATCGTTGCATTAGGATATATTGCGACGATTGTACTGTTTCATGGCGTTAGGATACTAATGCAACGAAACACGATCGTTGCATTAGGATGTGTCACAATGATTCATTGGTTCGTGGCATTAGTATCTATCGCCACAGACCAAAATTGTTGCATTAGGATGTGTTGCCATGATTCACTGGTTCGTGGCGTTAGGATCTATCGCCACGGAGCACAATCGTTGGATTAGTATGTGTTGCCACGATTCACTGGTTCGTGGCGTCAAGATACTAATGCAACAGGACCCAATTGTTGCATTAGGATGTGTTGCCACGATTCTTCGGTTCGTGGCATTAGTATCTATTGCCACGGACCACAATCGTTGCATTAGGATGTGTTGCCACCATTCACTGGTTCACGACATTAGGATACTAATGCAACGAAACCCAATCGTTGCATTAGGCTGTGTTGCCACGATCCGCTGGTTCGCGGCGTTCGGCTCCTAATGCAACGGAATCCAATCGTTGCATTAGGATGTGTTGCCACGTGCCATTGTCTCATGGCGTTAGAATCCTAATACAACGGAACATAATCATTGCATTACGATGTGTTGGCACGAGCAACTGGTTCGTGGTGTTAGGCTCCTAATGCAATGGAACCCAATCATTGCATTAGGATTTGTTGCCACGAGCCACTAGTTCATGTCATTAGGATCCTAATGCAACAGAACCCTATCGTTGCATTAGGATGTGTTGCCACGAGCCACGGGTTCATGGCGTTAGGCTCCTAATGCAACGGAACCCAATTGTTGAATTAGGATGTGTTGCCATGAGCCATTGGTTCGTGGCATTAGGATCCTAATGCAACGGAACCCAATCGTTGCATTAGGATGTTTTGCCACGAGCCACTAGTTTGTGGCATTAGGATAGTAATGCAACGAAACCCAATTGCTGCATTATGATGTGTTGCCATGATCCACTAGTTCGTGGCGTTAGGATCCTAATGCAACAGAACACAATCGTTGCATTAGAATGCGTTGCCATCATTGACTGCTTCGTTACGTTAGCATCTATCATCACAGAACACAATCGTTGCATTAGGTTCTGTTGCCATGGTTTAGTAGTTCGTGCGCCAAAGGGATCCAAGGCAGGCGAGGGTGGTGATGCTGGCTAGGCGACTTGCCAGTGGAAACGATCGAGAGAATCACCAACAAATTAATGCAACAGTGGGGATGTAATAAATTATTAGTCCCACATGTAATAAATGATTAATTAGTCGCGCTTCCATAAATTAGCCTATCGTCACAAATACTCCAGTTCACAGCTCACACGTACAATACGTACTTAATTATACAAAAAAATCTCCATCGTCTCTGTTGCCCCCCCCCCCCCCCCCCCCACAATGGAGCTACATGAACATCATTGATATATGTATCATCGTCGTCGTCGTCTTCATTTTCTGATGCAACTCCATCTACCTCAAACCGATCACCTGACATTGTCATTGGAAGAGTGGAAGCATCACTGCTTGCTCCCTCAATATCATTCCTAGCCCATGCAGTCGTATCCTCATTTATGTGTGGCATCATATTGATATCAGTAAGCAGATCATCATGAAATGTCTCAGCCTCCATCGTCTCAGTCACATTATTTTCACTGTGTTCATGGGGCATGGCAAAAAGGTTTTGTGGCTTTGTTTTAACAACTGAAGCCCATTTAGGTTGCGTCACACTTGGAACATAAAAAACTTTTTTCTGTTGTGGTGGCTAGAATGTAAGGCTCAAACTAGAATCAATAAAGAGTAGTGTCAACATCTATCATTCTGTATTGATCCTTTTTGCAGTCTCTGCTTTGGTTTTGACTGCTTCCATAAGGTTGATCAAACCATTCACATTGAAATAACAGAACCACTCGATTTTTTTCAAAATCAATAGAAATCATTTTCTTGATTACTCCAAACCAATCATGATCAGTGCCCCGAACAACAATACCACTGTTTTTGGTCCGTAAATCTTTTTTCACATCTGCAGTTTGAAAGAAGAAGCCATTGATGAATGATCGACTAAAAAATGTGCCCGACAATCTGGTCCTCTAGATAATGCATACAGATAATCAGTTACTTAGCCTTCGTTGTGTAATGTCGTAATCTGTACACATTAGTATAACAGGGTCATCGACAAACCAATTTTAGAACACATATTTATGTTCAATATTTCATCAAAGTAACAACTTGCATCTACTTACTCATTTCTGAAACCAATCAACAAACTCATCTCTATGGCTTTTATGAACATCATGAGAATGAATCTTTTTTAGTTCTTCAACATGCTCACTGAAAAGGGTACAAAATTAAATTAGCCATCTACAATAAGCCATATATATAGTATAAAACATCTGAGTTAAACGTTATTACTTGATCCATAAAGCGGCCTCTTCAACGTTAGTAATAAGATAATGCCTGATGTTATGTAGTTCCACCATAGTAAGTTGGTCCCATTTATACCCCTTTTTAGAATTATCAACTTTTGTAAATATGTTAGAATTATCAACATGAGGTTCATTTGTAGCTGCAGCTTCATGACATTTTGGCCTATTACGCTTGGTGTTGATTTTATCCAAAAACTGACTACAAAAAGTCATACACTCTTCGACAATATATCCCTCTGCTATAGAACCCTCACCCTCTTTGTTAGGTACATACCTCTTCAATGTACCAAGGTTCCTCTCAACTGGATACATCCATCTGTAAACAACAGGTCCACCCAACCGAGCTTCTTCGGCAAGATGGGTTGGAAGATGTACGATGATATCAAAGAAAGCGGGAGGAAACAACATCTCAAGCTTACAAATTGTTTTAGGAATTTGTTTGCTCATGTTGTCCAAATCTGGTTCCGCCAATTCTTTAGAACAAATTCCAGAAAAGAATGTGCTAAACTCAATAAAAGGTGCAACGATCTTTATAGGCAATATGTTACGTATTGCAATAGGAAGGAGCTTCTAAAATATAATATGGCAGTCATGAGTTTTTAGACCCGATACCTTACATGCTTTTATGTCTACACATCTCTTGATTTTTGAGGCATAACCATTTGGCACCTTCACATCCACCAAAAACTTGCACAAGGTGGTCTTTTCATCTTTGCCCAAAGTATATAATGTTGATGGCAATGTGTACTTGCTATTTCTAACCACCGCATGTTGACCTGGCCGTATACCCATATCCTTCATATGAAGATGAGCTTGTAGACTATATTTTGTTTTACCATCCATAGCAAGCAATATCCCCAATATGCTATCAGAAATGTTTTTCTCAATGTGCATGGCATCCAAGTTATGCCTTATTAGCAATGTCGTCCAATAAGGGAGGTCGAAAAATATACTTTTCTTCTTCCAATTATGCCATCAATTTTCTTCTGTGCGCTTTCTATTATTATTCATCAGTCCAAAACTCACTTGATCAAATCGCTTGTATTGTTGGAGTACTTCATCACCAGAGAGTGATGTTGGAGCCTCTCTATTCCCTATCTTATTGTTGAAAGAAGCTTTGTTTCGATGCCACTTGTGATTCTGACGTAGGAAACTACAATGACGCATGTAACAATGCTTTCATCCATATTTCAACCAGAAGGTGTGAGTGTTTATATGGAAGTATGGACATGCTACTTACCTTTTGTGCTCCATCCACATAGCATTGCATATGCTGGAAAATCATTTATTGTCCACAATAAAGGAGCTCACATGAGAAATGTCTCTTTCTTTAAACTTTCACATGTTTCAACACCATTAGACCATAATTCCAGTAGCTCATCAGTCAAAGGCTGCAGATACACATCAATGTTGTTTCCAGGTGACTTTGTCCTAGGAATTATCATTGACATCACCCAATAAGACTACTTCATACACAACCAAAGTGGTAGGTTATAAGTGATTAGAATCACAAGCCATGTATTGTAAGAAACATTCATTACTCCAAAAGGATTGAAACCATCAGATGCTAGCCCAAGTCTTATGTTGCAAGGATCATGTGAGAAATTTGGGTGAATGTTATCAAAATGCTTCCATCTTTCGAATCGGGGGGGGGGGGGGGGGGGGTGGCGTAATATTCCATCATCAGCACGATCTTCTTTGTGCCAGCGCATGTTTGATGCCATTGATTCTCCTATATAAAACCTTTGTAGACGGGGAATAAGAGGGAAGTAATGTCGAATCTTGCGTGCTACAAGATTCCTGTCTTTTCCACAAGGTAAAGCCTCTCTTGCATCCCCAGCAGTACTATTTTTCCATCTTAATTCACCACATTTTGGGCATCTATCCAGTACAGAATAGTCATTCCAGAATAACACACAGTCATTGAAACATGCATCGATCTTTTGGTAGTCCAGCTCGAGGTCACGAACAACCTTCTGAACTTTATCAAGTGTGTTAGGAATGCAGTGGCCCTTTGGAAGCGCAAATGACTGTTGACGGCTCCTAAGATATACTAACAAATCATCCCCGGCAACGGGCTAGAAATGCTTGTTGATGGCTCCTAAGATATACTAACAAATCATCCCCGACAACGGCGCCAGAAATGCTTGTTGGTATTTCTTAACACCACAGATTATCTCTGGTAAAGAGATGAGATCCGCAAGCGCACGGAAGATACCGTTGTAGCATTTCACCCATGAGTATTCCCAAGGGTATTGTATTTATCCCAAAGGAAGGCAATGGAGTAAAGTATATACTACTCTTATGGCCAAGCTATGGGATACTAATCCATTATCCGGACAGTGGTAAGTTGATAATAGGGGTAGTGTGACACACACCTAGGCGATCTATTTTAAAGGGTAAAATGGGTCCTAGAGGGAGATTGGATTGAGAGTTAGAGAGTTGCTCCTACAATGCTCCTAATACATATACATAGCCTATGGTAGATACTAATGGTCATGTCAATGATGAATTCCTATTCAATGCTATTCAACACATCGGGCACGAGCTTACCCCTAGCAATACTAGGGCGACTCCCGCCAAGAGCCTGTGGCATAGCCAAACGTGGAGGATTACAAAGAACAGATAGGACTGTCACCACCTACTGCCTACCTCTTCAATCTGTGGGTCTACGAGACATCCAACGCTACTTAAATACCCTAGCGCCATGCTAGCATACTAAGCAAATACCTTAGGAGCCATGGCACAAGCCATCCTAAGGCAATGACTAACCTAAACATCGTTGAACCAATGTTGAAGCATAGCATAAGTCATTCATATTAACATAATCATATCATAACTACATAGACTATAGTGGGGGTCTATAGTGTTTATGACCATAAGATGTGATCATGAGAGTTAAATCATAAAGACTATACCTTCCACATACATGGACTCCACAATCAAACAAGTAACGCTTTGTCTAAGTATACATATAAAAGAAGACTAAAGATAATATCTTTATTGAGCACAAAGTCACAAATACAAGAAGGAATACATAAGCCATACCTTTCCCAATGTGGAATTGGGAAGAGAGACTCCTTCTACTCCTTTCCCAATTTGGACTTGGGACTAGAGGCTCTCCTCTCTACATCCTAACTCCTCTAAGGACAATGGAAGATAGTGTATAAAATAGAATGATACCCAAGTGGTGTGTGTTGAAGTGAGGGGTAGGGGGTCCTATTTATACTAGTGTTGAGGTCGGCTGCCACCACCAAAAGCACGCGAATCAGTCACCATTGACTCCAAGGAGCTGGGTGGAGCCAACACATGGAGGCTGACCGAGTTTGGTGCAAAGACCAGGTCGGCCGACCCTGTGGTTCGGCTGACCTGGTCATTGCACCGTTTCTCGTGTGCTTTCTCCAGGTGGCTGCCAGGTGGGTCCCATTGATGTATATGGGTGATACACCGTTGGATCTCCTCGGATACTTCTGTTTGCAGGCCATTTGATCCATGGGATGCCACGTGTCATCGCCTGATTGGCTGGGATGATATTTTATAGGATTGGTCCCTCTACATTTCCTCATTTCGTGTTTAAAATGCTGCATACACATATTTCTCCAAGTCCAAGTGGAATTGGGTTAGATAGAAAGGTGATGTGTGCAAGAAATGACAAATCTTTCACATAATTGAGTTAAATTGAGGGATGAAATTGGTATATAACAACCGTGAACAAACTCCCCCAAGCTTATCATTTGCTCGTCCTGAGCAAAGTCAAGACTTTAGGTTGATGATCAGGATTTGCTACAATGTCTTATTTTCAAAAGTATCTAATGCACAACAAGATACTCTACCTAGTATTGCAGAAATTGGCTATGATACCCTACCTTTCTTAAGTTATCATGGGGCTTATGCTTTTTTGTATTCATGAGTAGTTGAAAGGTAGAATAGAAAATGGAGCAAACATAGCCTAGAAATCAGGTTCCACTTAAATCCCAGAGAATTCAATTTAGATATTAAGTACCTCAATTTGATTCTCTCAGTCACTCCTTTGTGGATAGTGGAAATATTTCCTCGCCAAAGCATTGTGCCTCTACTGTTCCTACTCATTGAATATGGCTTGTATGTGGAGCTTGGTAAGGAAAGTAAGTAGGCATATTTGCATCACATATATTGCTAAGTCAAAAGAGTAAGACTTAGGAGAATTCAAATCAAAACTTTTTAATTCAAGACTAGTGCATGTGTGATGGAGTGGAAGTGGATGTGGATACTTGAGATAACTCCTTTTTGGTATAATCGCTTTTTCTTTTGCAGGTATGAAACATGGCTACTTTTCTTTTCTCTTTTTTTTTTCTCATGCTTATGATGTAAGCATGCCCCTTTTTTTGTAGCCATGTCTTCTACTCCCTTTCTTTGCAATGACTTGAAGAGAGTGCTAACTATGAATAGCATGGAGTTTCTCTTTTCATTGTGGAATGGTGGATATGATGGAATTTTGCTTCCTTCTAGTGTAGAAGTGTAGCATGTGCAAGTGAAGTCTTGAATTCAAAAAGAGTTGAATGATTTCTCACATAGGTCTATACTAGTTTGACTAGGCTCAATGTGAAAGCAAATAGCATATACATAAGGTTTTTTCTATGTATGAACATCATATGGCTTTGGTAGGTATCTCCAATCAATTGATGGAAACTTAAATATTTTTAGAATTTCTTCGGAAATCTAAGTTTTACTTTCAAACTAGGACTAGCAGCCCTATTACGAATTCTAGTCTTGCAACAACCTAAAATTAGATTAAGCATTTGCTACCCACAACTTCCAAATTAAGGTAAAAGTATTTCAAACCAATGAAAGCAATATTCGGAGAGTAGCAAGTTGTAAACTAGAGACTTAGGAAAATAAAACAGAGAAACTATTCATCATTTCCTCTTTGTGAATTCTAGATCATTCTTACCGCACATCTTTATTTGCTGAAAGCAAATCTAACATTAAATGCAAGGTGTATGATGGATGGATGGAAAATAAATATGCAACGTATGATTTGAAATAAAAATGTAGTGGGTGTGATACAAGTTACCTCAAGTGGGGGTCCTCCCCCAAGCTTATTCTTGATCAAGGTCCGTGATTAGGGGTTATAACCCTAACGACAAAGGTAGGTCATGAGTTGGCCTATCCTTGTTGCAGCGTGGCTTTGACAATGGAGGGTTGAGTGTTGATTGTTGTGTTGCCTCCCATTGACACCATGAGTGTGGTTGAATAGAGTGTTTCCGATGTTGATTGTCCGCACATCAGGGTCTCCATGTAATGGGTGTGATTTTTCATTCCTTCAATAGGATAATGATAACCTTTAGATCCAAAGGAATGACTTGCACTAAACATACATTGAGTATGTTTGTCATTCTTTGGCTAAGGTGTATCGTATCTTTTTGCCATAAGGGAGTGACATGTGCCCAACATGCATTGGGTATGATCAGTTGTTCCTTGGGTAAGGTACAACATACCTATAACCACAAAGGAATGACATGCACTCAACATGGGTTGAGTGTGACCTGTTGTTCCTTGGCATGACATACCTTCTAGCCACATAAGAACAACTTGCACCCAATATAAATTGGGTGTGATATTGTCATTCCTTGGTCATGGTACATCATAACTCTTAGCCACATAGGAATAACTTGTACCCAATGATGGTGGCAAATCCCTTGAGCTTGAATGAGTGCTTAAAATAGTTGAGAGCATAATGCTCTCACCCATTCGCGGCAGCTCATTGGTTGCTCATGGAGGGTTCCCATTTCAAATCTCTAGCCTCGTATAGTTATGATTGACCTTCGGCCATAATTTCCGATAGATAACAACCATCCTAATTTACTCATTGGCCAAGAGATGTTGAAATGGAATCCTCTAGGGATCCCAACAATCAGCTTCATGAATGCCTGCATAGTAATATTACTCCTGCAAACTTTCTCTCTTGAATGGAGAGGGATGGTTAGCTCCCGAGACTTGTACAAATGAACATTCGAGTTAGATAACCGAACTTTCATTTGTACATACGGGGAAGAACAGAACCAAATATGCATTGGATCCAATGTCAAGTGTATCTATGATCAATGTGTTATTCATTGATAAGAGTGGAGCTTTATGGATAATTCATGTTGCATATTTTCTAAAGCTCCTACTCATAGCAATGCATGTGATAGAAATACACTATATGGATCCCTGCACCTTTTAAAGTTTCTAACCATCTTAGCTTTCAAGAGAAAATTTTTATCATTTAGTCTATGACAAACAAGATTCTCAATTTTATCCTCCTGAACTTAACTAGGAATTTAAAATTTAGTGACTCCTCAAAAAAAAAAACAATTCAATTTTAGAGCAAGGATATCACTTATTCTTGGGAGTTTGAAATCTAGTGACACCATCTATGCATGAAGCTCAATTAACAATTATGGCTGTCACTATGCCCAAGTTCCTCTATGCCAATTCACCAATTAAGTCATGCCCAAAAGTTTTGTTTTCTAAACCTCAACAAACATGACTAAGTTTACAAAACAATTCTTAAAGAATTCTAGGTACTTGTTTGAGATTTTTCCAAGTAAGGTGGGATTTCCTTTTGGAGATCCAAAAGTCAATACCCACGCTTACTCTTGTGAGGATGCTTGAGAATTGAATGATGATGAAGTGTCAACCTTCCTCACAAATGCAAGCAAATACATTTAATTCTATAGCAAACCAAACAATGGAAAATTCTAAACTCATACCTCATTTGGGGATTAGTTGACGAAGGTCTTTGTGTGAGAAACTCACAACCTTGATTTTTGGCGTAGGCTTGATGGTTGATGTGAAATGCCAAGTTGAGGTTGGATTTGGTGATGGATTTGGTTCTGGCTCCTCCATTGGGTCATCCTCTTGAACATTTCCCTTCCTCAAACTCAAAATGACTTTGAAGGAGAGAAGTGTTCTCAAATCCTCCCAATGGTGACTTGAGCTTGATGAAACCTTCCACCACCTCTTCACAAATTTGACCTAGCTGCACTTTAATCAAGAACACACAAAACAACTCAAAAACAGGTTATGTTAGCCCAAAAGCAAATTGAACCCAATTTTCAAATTGTCTTGCCCAGCTTGAAATAACATGTAAATGCAATGAGGGTCAAAGCAAATCTTTTTGGTTTGAACTAGGAAGACAAATTCAAGTAGTCATGCACATAGTTCATATCCAATTAAATTTCTCCCTTAATTCAAATTTTTAGTTTTATGATGGTTGAATATTTTACTTTCCAACATGCAAGTATGGAATTTCAAACATGCACATGCAAGGGTTGATGTAATTTGGAAAACAAATATGAGATAACTACCAATTAACCTATTGGCAAGGACTCACCAAATTTTTGAAGTCCGGTGAGTGATAACTAACAATTAACATATCAGCTACCTCTGTTCTGTGTTCAGCGCGATGATTTGTTGTCAAATCCCAGAGTTGAAGATGTGGACGATTTCTTCTGTTTTGACATGCCAAACTCATTTGGCTGTCATTTGGACATGTGGGCCACATGGTGGCTCTAGACTCTCCCCGTTTTATTGATATAGACATGTTGTTGTAGCGACGAGTTCTCCCTCTTGAATGTATTACTTCATGAGCATTGTGAGGCTTTGTCCTTCTTAGGGGTGCCACTCTGACCATATTGATATTCCATTGAATCAACCCATACCTTGATCATGGATCAAAGGCTTCCTTGGGTATGATGACATGTGGACTCCACAATCAAACAAGAAACGCTTCATCCACAATGTCACTTGCCCTAGGTTGAATGGGTTTGGTCGAAGTGTGGGAATCCCAACAAGATGTGTGGTATCTTGGACTTTGAATGCTCCTTAAGTTCTTGTCCTTGGCTAAGATCTCCATGTGAATGTTGTCTTGATTTCTACTTGGCCAAGATACTTCAAGGTAGGCTAGTTGAACTTAAATCCCTTGGAAAGCCATAGCCTCCTTGAATACAAGGGTGATGTTAATTCCACCCTTGACCTCCTTGTGAATGGTAGCCATTGGAGTTGTTGTTTGAAAAAGGTCCTCATGGGTCTTAGGGAAATAATTCCCACGCGTCCCATGATGACATGGATTTTCACAAATCATGTGAATATCCACGACTTGGATTATCCAAACAAATCTCCAACAACTTGGATATTCATGACACTTCAATGGCAGGTGTAGTTCCATAACTAGCATATCCACCTTGTGAAGTGGTGTGCATGACAAGCTATGGGAACTCGAGCATTCTTCAATCCACCCCTTGTGTGGAGACCTTCTTATCATTGTTCATGAATGGCAATAGGACTCCTTCAGCTCCAACATGAATTTGGTCATGGATTGGTGGAGCCAACCCATGACACGAGTGTTGGATGAAGAGCCAGCTATCCACCCCATGGTGGAGGCAAACCAAGAAGAACTCTTGGAGCCTCCCCCAAGCTTTGGTATGGATGACTTTGGCTCCTACTGAAAACTGAAATTCTTCCGCAATAGGCAATGGTGTTACTTAGCGGACATTTGTTGAGGTACGGCTTGAATAATCTTGCAGTTGAGCACTTGCATCCTCGTTGGACATCCCATACAATGGGTTGGCCAACACTACCCTATTTTCACACAAAGGAGAAAAAAAACAAGGGTAATCCTGCCTAATAACTACAAGTACCTATAGCCTAATCACAAGTGATAGCTATCCTTCACTTCCTTTGCCTTCCCAGACAACGGTGCCAAAAATGCTTGTTGACGGCTCCTAAGATATACTAACAAATCATCCCCGGCAACGGCGCCAGAAATGCTTGTTGACGGCTCCTAAGATATATTAACAAATCATCCCCGGCAACGGCGCCCGAAATGCTTGTTGGTATTTCTTAACACCACAGATTATCTCCGGTAAAGAGATGAGATCCGCAAGCGCACAGAAGATACCGCTGTAGCATTTCACCCATGAGTAGTCCCAAGGGTATCATGTTTATCCCAAAGGAAGGCAATGGAGTAAAGTATATACTACTCTTATGCAAGCTATGGGATACTAATCCATTATCCTGACAGGGGTAAGTTGATAATAGGGGTAGTGTGACACACACCTAGGCGATGTATTCTAAAGGGTAAAATGGGTCCTAGAGGTAGATTGGATTGAGAGTTAGGGAGTTGCTCCTACAATGCTCCTAATACATATACATAGCCTAGGGTAGATACTAATGGTCATGTCAATGATGAATTCATATACAATGCTATTCAACACATCGGGCACGTGCTTACCCCTAGCAATATTAGGGCGACTCACGCCAAGAGGCTGTGGCATGGCCGAACGTGGAGGATTAGAAAGGACAGATAGGGTTGTCACCACCTACCGCCTACCTCTTCAATCCCTGGGTCTACGAGACATCCAACGCTACTTAAATACCCTAGCACCATGCTATCATACTAAGCAAATACCTTAGGAGCCATGGCACAAGCCATCCTAAGGCAATGACTAACCTAAACATCATCAAACCAATGTTGAAGCATAACATAAGTCATTCATATTAACATAATCATATCATAACTACATAGACTATAGTGGGGGTCTATAGTGTTTATGACCATAAGATGTGATCATGAGAGTGAAATCATAAAGACTATACCTTCCACATACATGGACTCCACAATCAAACAAGAAACGCTTTGTCCAAGTATACGTATAAAAGAAGACTAAAGATAATATCTTTATACAGCACAAAGTCACAAATACAAGAAGGAATACATAAGCCATACCTTTCCCAATGTGGAATTAGGAAGAGAGACTCCTTCTACTCCTTTCCCAATTTGGACTTGGGACTAGAGGCTCTCCTCTCTACATCCTAACTCTCTAAGGACTATGGAAGATAGTGTATACAATAGAATGATGCCCAAGTGGTGTGTGTTGAAGTGAGGGGTAGGGGGTCCTATTATATTAGTGTTGAGGTCGGTTCCCGCCACCAAAAGTGCGCGAATCAGTCACCATTGACTCCAGGGAGCCGGGAGGAGCCAACACGTGGAGGCTGACCGAGTTTAGTGCAAAGACCAGGTCGGCCGACCCCCTGGTTTGGCCGACCTGGTCATTGCACCGTTTCTCGTGTGCTTTCTCCAAGTGGCTGCCAGGTGAGTCCCATTGATGTATATGGGTGATACACCGTTGGATCTCCTCGCATACTTCTGTTTGTGGGCCATTTGATCCATGGGATGCCACGTGTCATCGCCTGATTGGCTGGGATGATATTTTATAGGATTGGTCCCTCTACATTTCCTCATTTCCTGCATAAAATGCTGCATACACATATTTCTCCAAGTCCAAGTGGAATTTGGTTAGATAGAAAGGTGATGTGTGCAGGAAATGACAAATCCTTCACATAATTGAGTTAAAATGATGGATGAAATTGGTATATAACAGCCGTCAACAATGAGATAGTTCAAGGAGCAACTCACAGGATTTTGCACTCAAACCAGTTAAACACTTTATTTGGTACAACCTAACAACGAAGGATAATTGGGTCAGCTGCGAACAACCTGGATACAACTCCTTTTTGGCATCGATTAATAAGTCATAGAATTTCTTTGCATGCCCTATTGGTTCCTACTGGTTTATAGCAATTTCTTGATCATCAATATCTGCTGAAGTACAACCATGTTCAGTGCCTCTAAGTAGACTGGACAACATATTTTCCATGGCACCATCATTAGAAATTATCTCCTCATTATTAGCTGATTCCTCGACAATATTTTCGTGAATTGGTATTTCTCTATGTTGTATCCAATAAGTATAATCCAATAACATCCCATTACTGAGCAGGTGAAAATGAACTTCCTTCCGTGTCTTGTGGCAAATATTATGACATCTCGTGAAAGGACAAGGCATAGTTGCTCCTTCATGAGTGCCCTGGAATACAAAATCTAAAAATGATTTCATTCCATGCTGCCACTCCCTCGTATCCCTGTCTTTTCCCATCCATGTCTTATCTTATGACATCTCTTCCTACAACTCAATCAGCCATTCAGCCTATCCGTAAGAGGATAGATGTACAAGAACATTATGTGAGCAATTGTACCCAGCGCTGTTGCTCCTCCATGCGCTGTGGCCAGCGGATTCTCCTCCACGCACGGTGGCCGGCGGATACTCCTCCAAGCGTGGTGGCCGGCGGATGCTCCTCCAAGCGCCTATCGGATAGGGGGCCGGCGTTGCTGGTCAAAGGGTACCGTATTAAAAAAAATCTCGTTTCTTATTTTCCTTGCGTATTCGGCATGACAAAAATTGACCGTTGTGGGCAGGCAGGCAGGAGCATCGCGGGCATGCTTGTTATTCGTGGACTGCAACTGCGCTGATTCACTTTGTATTTGTGGGCCGAAACTGCGCTGAGTCACTTTGTATTCGTGAGCCAAAACTGCGCTAGGTCACTTTGTATTCATGGGCCAAAACTGCTCTAGGACGCTTGGTGTTCGTCCAAAGGACGCGTCGTGGGGCCCATCTATGGGCACACGCCTGGCTCTAGCAATTTGTTATGTACACAAGTTAAAGTAGGAGGTGAATTAAGGGTAGCTGACATGTGAACATCATCAACATCATCACAAGAATAATATCATGTCATCAATAGAGATAACATACTATGTTTGACAAGATTACGACTGGATTAATTTCCATGAAAAGTTTTCCTATTTCACATTTTGGTTGGTCCTTTCTTTTCTAACATTTTTCTCCTCCTTTCTTTTATTTTCTTGAGTTCATAGTCTTCACTTTTCTTTCCAGTCCTCACTATCGTTACTACTTTATAGACCGCTTTGCAGGCCCCGCTACGGGTGATAACCTGGCAACTGCAGCGGCTAAAGTACCGTACAGGCCACATTAGAGACCACCCGTTTGGGGGACAAGGAGGGTTTGGCGATCGGCTGTTCAAACAAATTTTGCACTAATAGGACATCCATGAACAACAACACCAAGTACATTTAACTTAAAAAAACACTACTCCATCTGTCCCAAAATACTTGTTGCTCCGGATGGAGGGAGTATATTACAAACACAAGAAAAGAAAAACTACAACTAAAACCATGAAACGGAAAACTACAACTAAAAACATGAAATAAAAAGTACAACTAAAAACATGAAAAAAAACACCTAAATACTACTCTAGTGATCCTCCTCCTCCTCCTCCTCCTCCTCCTCCTCCTCCTCCTACTCCTACTCCTCCTCTTCCTCGGGCTCTTGACCCTCCTCTGGCGCGTCAGGATCCGACGGCGGAAGGTGACCCAGTTTCGCGACCGCCGCCACGATGAGGTTGCGACGACCTGCAACGCCGAGCTCGGCCGCCAACGTCTCCCCGAGGGAGTCTAGATGAGAGGACACGTGCGAGAGGTCGAAGACGTCGTGGACCATGCTGTCCATTCTAGTACTTTGTGGAAGGGTACCGAGCTGAAGGCGTTTCATGGAGTGAGATGTACCGTTAAGTACATCTCGGGCCATGTTGAAGAGGAGGGTATAATTTGGGCGCGGTGGTGAGGGGGGGTCCAGCCGTAGATGCTTACCGCCGGCCAGCTCTCTCGGCGGGCTCAGTGGCGGCGGGTTGCTCGAGCTCGAAGGCATTTGCTGTATACTCGAAGAGTAGCCGCGACACTGTTTTGCAGAGAGAGAGAAGAGGATGTTGGAATGGTTGTGCAAAAAAGACGATGGCGCGGGTGAGCATCTTTAGCATTGTAGCAGTGTTCAGGGGACGCGTCTAATTTAATTCAAATGACGCACATGCGCTGCGAGTGTAAGTTGCCTCGTTGACCGGCGCGCATGGCCGCTCGGTGCACCCGGCCGCACCAGTTGTCTCTGTTTCAACAATAGAGATAACATAGTAGTATGTTTGACAGGATTACGACTAGATTGATTTCGGTGAAAAGATTTCCTATTTAACATTTTGGGTCTCCACAATGTTACACCTTAAATTTTACTACATACTGCCTATTTTTTTCTAACATTTTTCTTGTCCTTTCTTTAATTTTGTGGAGTTCATTGTCTCCACTTTTCTTTCTAGTCGTCGCTACCGGCCTGTTGCATTTTCTAGTAGTACTACTTTACAGAACGCTTTGCAGGCCCCACCGCGGGCGATCTCCTGCCTCCTGGCAACTCTAACGGCTAAAGTAACATACAACTACACTTTAGAAGCCATAACTCCAGCGCTCGTCTTTTGTTTAGCCCATTTTGCATTAAAGAAAACTCATAGGACAGTTTAGTGGAATGGAATCCACCAGAAGGAAAAGACATTCATATGTAGTTTCGTAAGTAGCATTCCAGACGGTGCACTTTAGAAGCCATAACCATCACTGTGCGTCTGCGTGCGTCTCATCGTCTTCTCGGCGTGTACTAAAGACACACCATCCTCTTCTCCACCACACACACCGGCCATCCTCTTTTTCGTGCGTACTCTTCCTCTTCCTCTTCATCTCCGTCGTGCACGCCCTCATTGGTTCCCTTTGAAGCCCATGGAGTTCACCTTCCCTCACAATATTGCGGTCCTGATCGAGAGGTGGGTCGCCGCAACCTCCCCGCAGCCCATGGATGACCTCTCCAGTCTGCGCGCCACCTGCAAGGCCATGCACACGGCATGCCGGGATTGTGCCATGGGCAGGCGCATGGAACTGGAGCGGTAGAGCAACGGAAAGGGGAGCTATGACACCCTCGTGGAGCGCTTGGCAATCGTCGGCTACCCCCATGTGTGCTACGCCACTGGGTTTGACCTCAACTTCAAGGACAGTCGCGCGTAGCCGGGCACTCAGTTCCTTGCCCGAGCGGCCGCGAACGGCCACATGGTGGCGGCCTACGTCCTTGCCATGCTCCACTACGACGGCGACCGCGGGGCTCGCGACGCCCTAGAGTATATCCGGCTGGTCGAATGCGAGGCCCACATCGGCGACAACGGGGACGGGTCCATCGCGATGAAGTGGACCAACACGGAGTGCTGCCGGTGTCGGCATGAAGTCATGGAGAGTGTCTATGGTGTCGCCTGCACGTTCCAGCGCAGGCCTCCTCCGGGATCGCCGCCGATGGCAGTGCTCAACATTCACGATGATGCTTGGCGCTGCCAAACAGGGGGGGGGGGCAGGGGACTGCTCGCTGCGGCAGGCAAGGGTGGGAGGAGTGGAGCATCTTCTGTACTGAGAACTGTAGGATTAAGCACGAGCATGATCGGTTCTGCCGTGAGGCGTTGTACTGTATGGGTTATATTCCCTCCATTCCCTTTTTGGTATGATGCACCACTAGTTCCCCCAATGCCAATTAAAAGAGAACAAAGGGAGTATATAAAATAGACTTGTATAAGGCATGTTGATGTGTTTCCCCTATGCACGCATGTATCTGATGAATGTTGCACTTGTTGTGTTTCCCCTATGCGTGCTCGTCTTTTGTTTAGCACCGTTTGCATCAAAGGAAACTCACGGGACAATTTAAAGAAATGGATTCCTTCGGAAGTGAAATACATTCATAGTTTGGAACAAAGGAAATCAGTGTTCCCTTCTGGAGGAAAGGAATCAGACTGCATGCATTTCACGGGAATGAAAACAATCCACCATGACCACATGTGCTCATGTTGCAACCAATGGAATTTTCACGAGTGACACATGTGCTTTAAAAAAATCTAGGTTCTGTAAATTTTGGCTTCACTAATAATAAAGTTGTATAAATTGCTATACAGGTTCGTAAGTAGCATTCCTAACAGTGCACAGAGCTGATCGTAACCGAGCAGCAGCTTCTGCAAACGTATCATACTAGATATAAACACAGTGATATAAACAAGAATTAAAATAAATCATACGCATAAAATCTCTTCAACCGCAGCAACACGGTGATATAAACAAGGATTAAATACTCCCTTTGGAATAGAAGGATATGAAAAACACAGGAATAGGAAAAACATAGGAATTGGGATGGTATGCTTTTGCAATCCTATAGGAATTGAAAATATAGGAATTGAGATAGGAAACCCTTTGTCAGCATCATAAGAAAAACAAGAAAATGTGTAACTTGGTGTCATTTTGAATGGAAGCCAGCAGCTACCCGTTGTGTATGCAGCAGCAGCACAGGAAAAAAAGAAGTCCAAGCTCATGTTATGTTGCCTGCAAAATTTAGCAAAGGAATCTATTGCTATGGAAACTACCCTCTATTTTTCCTGTGAGGCAAATGGTCATGTAGGAAAAAATCCTTTAAAAATATCATCCTTCAAAATTCCTTTGTCATTCCTTCAATCAAAAGGGAGCCATATAAACATCAATGGAACCAAACAATAGTGTTCAATGTACCATTAGAAGCAACAAACTAACTAACTTGACAGTACTAGCTCTTACATAATCCGCAATAAACACAAAATAAACTAATCGGCACATTTAGTCCGCACCACATCTCTTCAAGCAGCGCCTTCAGTCCGTCAGCTAGCTCCATCGTCCTGCACCACCACCTTGCTTGGATCTAGCTCCATCCTGCATGACCACCTTGCTTGGACCACCATCATTGTTTTGAGCAGCGATTAGCTTATGGCATCATCAAATCTGGAGTAATTTTTCTAGATCATTTGGTGCCGAAAAATTAGTTAACACGCTATATATGAGGAGAAAGATTAGGATGTACTACCTTTAGCTTGTGTTGAATAACCCTGTGCTGTGGACAACATATCTGACACTTCATTCTGGTTGCCAGGATCATTCTGCCCCAAGTCATCTCGGGCAGCAGGCGGAGGACCTTGATCATGAGGATAAGGACCAGGCAAGACTGGTCCGCGGTAAGGGTGGGGGTTGCATTTGAAAGGCGTAGGCTCCTCCTCATCACCCGGAAGGTGGTCCACAAAATCATGACCTAGGACATAAACTGGTACAGTCCATGAATGTCCTTCCCCGCCGACTCTGTTGCCTCTCCTAAGAACAAGGCTTCGCGGGATGTCAAGTGGATTATCCACCATCACCAGCAGAATGACCCTAGTCGGGTTTCAATCATTTTCATCCCAATGAAGCAACTAGCCAAAACTGGAGCAGTTTTGTTCAATAAAACTTCTCTCCTTTAGATACAGAGGATAACCAAGTAGCAAAATCCAACACGTTCTAGTAAACTGAGCACGACGCATATTAAGACTTGCTTGATCATGCTTTTCAAATCGGAACTACTGTCCCGACCACGTGGGGATTTGCTCAGACCAAAGCATCTCTCTCCAGTTTATTTCTTAACTGTACTACATGCTAATGCCACGGGGATGTGCACCGTAAGTATCTACATGCATTCATGCCTGATCTTGAATGTACACTGCTATCTGGTCCATAAATTCGTTACGCTGGGCATGAGTTAGTACCTCATTTGTGACCCCAACCGCATATTCCTTATTTTTCTTCATGATTTCACTAGATATGTGGCACAAGCTGCTGGTCCTTCTCAACGGACCACCATCTTCTTGGATCATCAGCTGTAGACAAAACTGACGGGGGTTGATGGAAAAGTTTGCCATTAATAAGCGACGAGCCACGAAGAAACAAATCTCCCTGAGAGGAACAAAGGGTGTACTACTAGTATCTGGAGGTCGCGGTTTCTTCAGAGTCTCTGGAGTATTATATTATAAAGCAACACGACATGGATACGGGATGCACCTGGGGCAAGTGCATACCATTCTCAGATGGTGCCACCTGTTTCTGGCAGTTCGATCTACCATCCATGATCCTCAATAGTGAGCTTCTGAGCTCAAACGAAAGCTAAAATATCTCAAATGCCACGATCAGGGAATGGCGATTGAAGAAACAAAGGAAGTACGTGGCACCATCTGAGAACGGTACGCACTTGCTCTCCGGTGCATACTGTATCCAGAAAATTTTTCTCCCACAACATGAGTAGTGGTAGCTAGAGGTGACACCATATGAAACCGCTACGTATAGGAGTAGTGGTAATGATGACACCGCGTATAGGGGCATAGGGCCAGTGGTAAAACTTCCAGCCTGTTCCAGTCCTTGCAATAATAACATAGCGACTGATCAGATTTTGGCAGGAAAACAACATGACAAAATGTGAAAAGAAAAAACATCAAAAAACAGGAACAGAAACACATCATCACGACTGGATTAATCTGCGTCAATCGATTTCCTGTTTTACAGTTTCATTCTCCAAGCTCTTTCAACTTAAATCTCGTACGTAGTACCTATTTTTTTCTAAAATGTTTCTCTCCCTTTCTTTTATTTTCTAGAGTTCATTGTCTCCACTTTTCTTTTCTTTTCTGGAGTTCATTGTCTCCACTCTAGAGGCCCCCGGTGTGGAGGGTCACACAATTCGATTCACGCACGAAGTGGGTTAAAGGGGAAAATTTGGCGTAGTTAAAGGAGATGTTTTTCGATAAAAGGAGAAAATTTTAATTTGACACACAAAGGGCCCATCGTATGTGGGGAAAAACAATTTATGCTTATAAAAAAAATTGCGGTTTGCATGCCTCTAAGTTATCGCAACGGCTCGACGCGTCCCATCGGCTTCACTGCCAGCTTTTTAATTTGACACGGAAAGGACTCATGGCTTATATAAAAAACATCCGACCCATACAAGCCTCCTCCACGTTCCGTTCGATAGCGACCAAGCGAGCGGATGCTGTCAAACGGAGCGGGGCCGAGTCTTGTACGACATCTTTTTTCAATCGGATGTGTAACAACAATAGCGCGTGTTGCCTTATATTTTTGTTGCAACGAGCTCAACTTTCCGAGGTGGGACAAATCGTTCACACCTTGTCAAAATCACTTGCATGAATTCGTTACGGACACCGCGCATGGGGGCAGACGTAGGGAATATGCCAGGTGACAATTGCACAACCTGGGCCCAGGTACCACCTAGATTGCAAGTGACAAGGATACAATTCCTGGAATTAATCCTGGCGTTATCTCAATCATGTCCTGCCATCATACGACCTCGTTTGGATAGGAGTGGATCCACTTCAATCTAAGTGGATTGGAGAGTATTGAGATAAAATTTAGTTCATTTTCCACTTCAATCCACACCAATACAATTGGATTGAAATTACACAAACAAAGCCGTACATGATCATCATGACAAATAATGAAATTATGCTCGGATGTGTGTCGTACACGTCTTAATTTTCTCTTATATATTATTTTTTGAGGCTTGATGATCATTTTGGGGCATATAGCATGTGCATGAACAACTAGCAGAGTATGAAAGACCTTGATCATGTATGTTTCATGTTGATGTGAATTATATACTACGTGTAATTTCCCTTTTTGATGTTGGATATCGTCTAGAGTTGTAGGCTCGTTGTTCATGCATCGTTGGGGCGTAGCATGGATGGACAAGGCCTCAAACTTTGACGATACCCATCATCAAAAAGACAAAACACATACGTATTGGTTAATCATGTTTGGGGTGCATGCATGTTAGACATAGAAAAGCCCTCGGTCGTGTTTGACAAAACTAACATGCATACCTCAAACATGACAATCTTTCAACAAAATGAGAAAATACACGTATAACATCATCAAACATGATCGTGGATCAAGGTCGCACATGCATGTTAGACGTAGAACACAAATAGTTCCTTAGACAACAGACAAAGAAGAAAATAACATATAGAACAGATGAACAACATTGAGTTAATTAACAACAAACATTACAAGACAAGAGAAATGTCATCATGACACAAGAAAATCAACATCACAACTCCTCATCAACAAGTGATCAAACATGCATGAAGCATGATGGAGACCTTGCTACCTCTCTATCACAAGCATGCATGTCCGGCCATCATACATGATCACTACAAATAATAATGCAATTATGCTCAGATGTGTGGCATACACGTGTCCATTTTCTCTTTTTTTGAGAGATTTATTCATACAATACACACACACACACACACACACACACACACACACACACACACACACACACACACATATATATATATATATATATATATATATATATATATTATTGTTTGAAACTTGATGATCATGTTTGGGGTGTCTAGCATGTGCATGGACAACTAACATGCCATGACAGACCTCGATCATGTATGTTTCATGTCGATGTGAATTATATACGTGTAAATTTTCTTTTTGATGTTGGTTATCGTCTAGAGTTGTAGGCTAGTTGATCATGCATCTTTGGGGCATAGCATGCATGGACCAGGCCTCAAACACTGACAATATCCATCATTTCAATGATAAAACACGTATTCGTTGATCATGTTTGGGGTACATGCATGTTATACAAACAGAAGACGTCAGTCATATTTGACAAAACTAACATGCATGCATGCCTCAAACATGATGATCTTTCAACAACAACAGCAAACACACGTATAACATGATCGAGACCTCGCTAGCTCTCTTTCATAGGCACGCATGTCCGGCCATCATACATGATCACAACAGATAATGCAATTATGCTCAGATGTATGGCGTACACATGTTAATTTTCTCTTTTTGTTGAGAGAGATAGTCATACAATAATATATATAACATGCGGGAAAAAGAGGAAATTGATTGATGCAGATTAATCCAGTCGTGACGCTGTGTTTCTATTCCTGTTTTTTGATGTTTTTTCTTTTCACGTATTGTCATGTTGTTTTACTGCCAAAATCTGAACAGTCGTGATATTATTATTGCAAGGACTGGAACAGGCCAGAAGTTAACATCACTGAACCTATGCCCCCATACGCGGTGTCATCATTACCACTACTCCTATACACGGTAGTTCCATATACACGCAAAGGGCGCCCCAAGCTATGCAAGGAAAAATAATTTATGCTTATAAAAAACTGCGGTTTGCATCCTCTCGGTTACCGCAATGGCTCGACGCGTCCCATCAGCTAGCAGTTTTTAAATTTGAAACGCAAAGGGCCTAGGGTATGCAGGAAAAACATTCTGCTTATACAAAAAACATATGGCCCATACACGCCTACTCCACGTTCCGTTTGACAGCGACTGGGTGGGCAGACGCTGGAGAACGGAGCGGGGCCAAGTCTTGTACAACATCTTTTTCATTCGGATGTGTAACTGCAATAACATGCCATGCCTTATATTCTCGTTGCAACGAGCTCATCTTTCTGAGGTGGGACAAATCGTTCGCACTTTGTCAAAATCGCTCGCGGGAATTGGTTACGGAAATCGTGCGTGGGGGCAGACGTAGGGAATAAGCTCGGTGGGCTAGTGCAAAACCTGGGCCCAGGTACTAACATAGATTGCAAGTGACAATGATACGATTCCTGGAATTAATACTAGTGTTATCCCAGTCATGTCCGACCATCATACATGATCACGACAAATAATCCAATTATGCTCGGATGTGTGGCGTACACGTCTTAATTTTCTCTTTTATATCATTGTTTGAGGCTTGATGATCATGTTTGGAGCATCTAGAATGTGCATGGACAACTAACATGTCATGAAAGACCTCGATCATGTATGTTTCATGTGGATGTGAATTATATATGTGTAATTTCTCTTTTTGATGTTGGATATCGTCTAGAGTTGTAGGCTAGTTGATCACGCATCTTCGGGGTGTAGCATGCATGGAAAAGGCTCAAAATCTGACGATATCCATCATCAAAAAGCTAAAACACGTATTTGTTGATCATGTTTGGGGTGTATGCATGCTAGACATATAAAAGACCTCGGTCATGTTTGACAAAACTTACATGCATACCTCAAACATGATGATCTTTCAACAAAAACAGAAAACACACGTATAACATCAGCAAACATGATCGTGGATCGAGGTCGCACATGCATGTTAGACGTAGAACACAAATAGTTAATTAGACAACAGACATAGAAGAAAAATAACATATGCAGCAGATGAACAACATCGAGTTCATTAACATCAAACATTACAAGACATGAGAAATGTCATCAGGAGACAAGAAAATCAACATCACAATTCCTCATCAACAAGCGATCAAAAATGCATGAAGCATGATGGAGACATTGCTACCTCTCTTTCACAAGCATGCATGTCCGGCCATCATAAATGGTCACTACAAATAATGCAATTATGCTCGGTTGTGTGCATGGACAACTACCAGAGTATGAAAGGCCTCAATAATGTATGTTTAAGGTCGATGTGAATTATATACGTGTAATTTATCTTTTTGATGTTAGATATCATATAGAGTTGTAGACTCGTTGATCACGCATCATTGGGGCGTAGAATTCATGGACAAGGCCTCAAACTCTGATGATATCCAATCATCAAAAAGACAAAACATGTATTGGTTGATCATGTTTGGTCTGCATGCATGTTAGACATAGAAAAGCACTCGATCATATTTGACAAAACTAACATGCATACCACAAACATGACGATCTTTCAACAAAAAGAGAAAACACAAGTATAACATCATCAAACATGATCGTGGATCTAGGTCGCACATGCATGTCAGACGTAGGACACGAATAGTTCCTTAGACAACATACAGAGAAGAAAATAACATATAGAACAGACGAACACCATCGAGTTTATTAACATAAAACATTACAAGACAAGAGAAATGACATCACAAAACAAGAAAATCAACATCACAATTCCTCATCAACAAGTGATCAAACATGCATGAAGCATGATGGAGACCATGCTACCTCTCTTTCACAAGAATGCATGTCCGGCTATTATACATGATCACTACAAAGAATGCAATTATGCTCAGATGTGTGGCGTACACGTGTTCATTTTCTCTTTTTGGTGACAGATATATTCATACAATAATATATATATATATATATATATATATATATATATATATATATATATATATATATATATATATATATATATATATATAGTTGTTTGGAGGCTCGATGATCATGTTTGGGGCGTCTAGCATGTGTATGGACAACTAACATGTCATGACAGACCTCAATCATGTATGTTTCATGTCGATATGAATTATATACCTGTAATTTTTCTTTTTGATGTTGGATAGCGTCTAGAGTTAGGCTCGTTGATGATGCATGTTTGGGGCGTAGCATGCATGGACAAGGCCTCAAACTCTGACGGTATCCTCATCAAAAATAGAAAACACGTATTGCTTGATCATGTTAGGGGTGCATGCATGTTACACATAGAAAATGTCTTGGTCACGTTTGACAAAACTAACATGCATATCTCAAACATGACGATCTTTCAACAGAAAGAGAAAACACACGTATAACATCATCAAACATGATCGTGGATCGAGGTCGTACATGTATGTTACAAATATAAGACAAATAGTCTATTAGACAACAGTGAGAGAAAAAAATAACATATGGAACAGGTGCGAAGGATTAGTCCCACCACGAAAAGTTGAGCTCTCGTTGCATCGACAATTTAAGGCATGGCGCACAGTTGCAGTTAGAAATCCGAATGAAAATGATGTCGTGCAGGACAAGGCCCCTGTTCACTGCCTGGCGTCCGCTGGCACAGATGCACGGTCACGAAGGTGGGCTTAGGCTTGTATGGCCGGACTTTTTTATAATCGCAAAAATTGTTTTTCCCCACATACGTTGGGCCCTTTGCGTGTCAAATTAAAAATCTGCCAGTGAAGCCAATGGGATGCGTCAAGTCGTTGTGAGAAGATGCAAAACGTGGTTTGGAGTAACTCGGAACCACCAACAGGTTCATAAGCACAGTTTCTTATCGTCCGATCATCTCCACATGCGCGCTTAGACAACGAACCGCTATAAAGGCTCACCGTCCTCTTGCTTCTCTGCCACACCACTCCTTATATCCTACTAGCCTCTAAACTTTTCCCCCGACCACCGTCGATGACCTCTCGACTCTCGCTCTTTCTCTGCACCTCCGTCGCCGCACAAATGGGTAGCCCAGCGCCAAAGTGCTCTAGGCCATCAACGTCCTCCGGACCTCCTTCTCCGTTTCCATCACCGACAATGCCTGTGGATCTAATGGTGGTGCCCCCACTGCCGCCCGTGGCACCCGCATGTACTCAGCCCGTTGGGGTTGAGTAGACTGTCAGCCTCCTGACCGCTCGCATCGACGAACTCAATCGGCACCTTAAGGAGGCCACTGACGCCAAGTCTGCCACTGTTAACAGCGCACTAGCGCTCAACGGAGTGGCGCGAGAGATATTTTACGCTACAGATCACTCGTGTCACCATCTGGGTCTTGGTAGCCTTCCCCTCCACACAAGCATGGACACTGCCGGCCACTACTGCTTCGGGTTGAGGACTATGGCCGCTCGTCTTGACGCTCTCCACGAGACGATCGCGAAGGTTGCTGGGGTAGAGGGCCATCAGAAGCTTCTACACAGCGTTGCCCGGAAGCTTCAGACTCAGGTGCCGGAGGAGGATGCGGCGGCGGCAGCGACGGCGACGTAGGATTTGGAAGAGGCGGTAGAGGAGGAGGAGGAGCAGGTGGTGTAGGCGGCTGCAGCGGCGGCGGAGGAGGAGACGGCAGCAGCGGCGGATGTGGCAGCGAAGGCAGAGGTGGTGGTGATCTCCGAGTAGAGTAGTATTAGGAACAGTTTTTGTTTTTCTAGTTGTCTACATGTTTTCCTATTTTTTATGTAATATGTTTTGTTTTTATGTTAATGAAAAATTTCTTTATGTTCATGAACATTGTGTCCTATATATGTAGTATCGAAAAACATATCCTATGTTCGTAACTTGGGACCATCCATATTGTATGTGGCTGAAAGAATGAAATCCGTTAAACATTATCCCTCCAAGTAAAATAACAACAAACATTATGCATAATTAACTTCATTAGGAAATTATGTCATCTAAATTGCTAAATAGTCCATCGCCTGATGCAACAGGTGCATGAATATTACTTTATCTGTTGTAACTAATATCCGATGACATTGTTGATGTATTGTATCTACCTGTGATACTCCTATCATAGGCGGCTTTGGATCGATGGCCTGAATATTAGACATCACAGGAGAAAATGTTTTTTAGTAGTAGTAGTATATATCTGTATATGTTATCATTTCATTGTCATCAATATTATAGAATGTTGAGCATTTACCTTTTACTATACCATGGATTTGCCGTCCTACTTTCGTGGTCTTGGGTGTTCTGTATTTGCATGTCGTTTGCATTAGCACCCTGATACATTTGGCAATTCATATTTTTGTTCGTATTTTTTTAGAATGTCCCACTACCACATGACTGCTTTGACATCTCTATGGCGACAAAGATGAAGGGCAAGTAGTGGTCGCACAACAAGGCAGCTGTCCGAAGAGCTCTACCCTTCTAGCTCTAGGTAGACACACCGGTGAAGTGTAAAACCATGTGCAGGAATCGACGTGACATTACATTAACTATATCACGATTACATATGTGCACAGGGGCAGGGCGAAAAATTCTGCAGGCCTGCGAAATTTTTTTTGTTCTTCTTGGCGTGCCACAATTTAGGTTTTGACAATTGAAATTTCACTCCGCGCGCATCCAAAATTATAGTCCCGCCCATTTGTAGCCACGATGAATATAAGAAACAATGGCCTCTAATCCTGCACTACCCTGGCTTCCGTTCCCAACACACCACTACTCCAACCTTGCGGTGATCTCGCCGTACTCCAAATGTTATCCTCTCAGTGTTGTGTTCCAAACTTGTATTCCTAAGAAATTCCCGTGTTTTAAGTTCCTACAATTTTTACACTTTTTTGTCCCTATGGATCTCACAGTGACGCGTCAGAGCTTTTGGTGTTGGTGACTCGTGGGTACAACGCCGGGCGACCAAGTTTGACGGGCTCTACCGAACCTCTTCGTTGCGGACTCCTCCTTGCGACATCGCGGAGTCCGGTTTTGTGCCACGGAAGTGCTACATGATCCATGCCTTCTTTTTATAGAGCTATATTAATTGGCTTGTGTAGCGGTACAACGTAACGTTATGGCATGTTTGGAACCTCTAGAGATAATTGTTAGCTGCTAAAATTAGGTGTGTAAATAATTGAAACAGATGGTGGGCTGATATATCAAGATTAAATAAATTAACAAATAAGATATGTGCTCTGATGTAATTTCTTGATTTAGTAGTAAAATTAGCTAGGGTTATCTAATCAACAACTCCCAATGCTGTACTCTCATTCATGTGTTCCAAACTTGTATTCCTAAGATTTTTTGTTCCCAAGGTTTATACACATTTTTTTTCTCGTTTTTTCTCCGATCGTACGTGTTTTTTCCTATTCCTTCATATCTAATTCCTTCGTTCGAAACAAACATTTTCAGTTTATAGCAACCACACCCCCGATCTAAAATCTATGTCAGTCATGTTATCTGACGTTATCACTGTTACTTTCTATCTTCACTTTAGGTACAATACACGAAACTATCATGTCGTCTACAAGAAAACGTGATGGCCAAGAAGCACATGGTATAACTAGAAATGTGTTTAGTATCAAAATACAAATATTTAGAACACGTTAATTCCATTGCATCGTATGCAGAGAATATTGCAGCATCTGATGCTCAGGAACCCCGAGATTCGTCATTCCCTGCTGGTACTACAAGAATAAATGAAGCAACAAGAGGTATAGTCGTATAGATACACATAGAAACCATAAATATGTACCAGTTAACAGTTCATCAATATATGTGATGGCGTGATTTATTGATGCCTACACGCGCACGCTGGTCTCTCTCGCCGTCGGCCACTCCGGCAACGGCGACCACGCTCTGCTCCTGCTCACTTCAGTGTCCTCTCCAACGCGTCTCCCTCGACCATCGTCACGTCCCATCCTTTGCGTGTCATGATATCCTGCCGCCTGCAAACCCCTCTCGCCGCCGGTCACTCCAGCACCGGCCGGTGCCCACACCCTGCTGGTTGTCACTTCACCGTCCTCCTCGACGCGTCTCCCTACTCCATCTCAACGTCCCATCCTTCACGTGCCATGATGACTCTGCCGCTCGCAAACCCCTTGAAATTACTAACCATGCCACGTACACTATCCTCCTACCCTCGAGACTTGCTCCGAGTGATCTTGGTGGACGCAGATCACCTGACTTAAATGTTTTACTGCACATGATGTAGTAGAGAACAACCTCACGTGAGATCACCCGGATCTGGACGCGGATCCTCTGACTTAAATGTGTTCACTACACGGCCAGACTGGACCCTAGCTTTGTTAAACGTCGCAAGCTGCCTGACTCATCTGTCTTGCATTCTCCACCTGCTAATTCCGCTGACGTTCATGACTCGCCCTGCCACCAATTCGCCTCGAGACGCGCTCCTGCTGATGACGGTCTTACCGAACCGGCAGTACTGCAGAGGATGAGCACTCGGTAAACCCTCTCTTTCTCTAGCATCACCAGCTACTGTCTTGCATGCTTCGAATCTGGACTGAAAATCCACTACAGTACTATGGGTGATGTAGCGCTACTGCTACTGCCTGATGCCTGATTGTAGGGTGTGAACAGCAATAAAGAAGGCAACAAGTTAATGCGTCGCTCAATATGGAGAAAAATGTTGATGGGACGCGGCGTTCCCTCACTCGTATTTGCCGCACTCGTACTGAAGATGGTAAGAACATCAGACTTTGCTTCTTTCACACTATTTTTACATGATAATAACTTGTTCAGTTGCTAATTTGCTTTAAACGTTTACTGTTTCAATTGTTAGAAAATTGGCGATACGCTACTCTAGCAACTCTACCGCGTCACCCAAGAAACATGCGGGTACAGAGGTCATGGATCGTTACCACTAGACGCGCAGCGCATCGGAACATAGATGCGCGTCGGTGTAGGGAAAGTAAACGATCTCGTTCGTCTCCTCCTCTTCCTCGTCACAGCAGCAGGTTGACGATCACGATTGTTGTAGCCAATCAGCGCAGCAGTAGCAGCTGCGCCTCCACGGAGTCCACACGTACGGAGAGGAACATCGTGCGCTAGTGTGCTAGCGACGCGCGCGCGGCAAGGTTCTCGACGTGAGGCCTTTGAGGGGTGGCGGCTAGGGCTGTCATGTGGTGGGGTGATTAGCCCCTAACCCTACCCCTCATATTTATAGGCGTACTAATGGGCTTTTAGGTCACAGGCCCATTAGTACCCTAATTGCTTATGGATCAAATATCCAATAGGCCTTAAACCGAATTGTTATGATTTCCTCTTGGGCACATCACCAACAATCTCCCACTTGCACTAGAGACAATCATCTAGCAAAGATTTTTGATATTCCAACTCCTTAAGTGTGTGACCCGTTAGGTTCATGTGCAGTCGGTTGTGAATGGAAACCATTTCCAATCACAAGTCAGTAGAGGTACCTAGCAGGACATACTGACTCCCGAATGTACATAAAGATCATATCGGCCGAACCTAGATACATTCAACATGCTAATCCCTTTGCCTCACGATACCAGTCAAGCTCAAGGCGATATGCGTGCCATCCTTGTGATAGCTCGACCATTCACTCTATCAAATAGTGGATTCATTCCTTGACTAACTTTTAGTCACTGTGATTAACCTTTAATCACCTTGGCATGGCCATGCACTTTCAAATCCAACTATCTCGAGGGGCCCAGAGATATCTCTCCTGTTATTAAGGAGGGGCAAATCCCATCTTGATCTGCACACATCCCATTCTATGTTTCATTATATACCCGAAGGCTACTTTTATGACTACCCAGTTACGTAGTAGCGTTTGGTAGTCTCAAAGTACACAACTACGCATAGTGAGAAACAATGGCGATCTCAGGTCTAAGGATCTAGCAGGTGTATCACTCAAGACCAACTGATGGCACATATGAAATAACAATCCCAGCAGTGTCTTGGAGTGGGTCAATCCAACACCATGTTCACTAACATGTGTTCACATTATTAATTCGATATCTCCATATCTATGATCCATGAAACGTGATCATCAATTAATACATGTGCTAGTCTGTATACAATCATTATCTCATATAATGGTATAGAGTAGGGATCATCTAGAGTAGCATTACTTTTAACAAAGAGTTTCACGAACAAGTCACATACTTGATGATCAATGTCAATAATGATTACTCATATAACAATTTATTTAATAGTACATAAACATAGCTGTAACACAAGTCTCCCACTACACACTATGATCACTGATGTAAGTATCTAATACCCATAGATCTCGTGTGTGCCTCATGCTTTGATTGTGGAAGAGGCTTTGTCAACGGATCTGCAACATTCAAATCCGTGTGCACCTTGCATATCTTCACATCACCTCGGTCGATGATCTCTCGAATGAGGTGATAGCGTTGTAGTATGTGTTTGGATCGTTTGTGTGATCTAGGCTCCTTTGCCTGTGCGATGGCTCCACTATTGTCACAGTAGAGATCCAAAGGACTGGACGCGCTAGGAACAACACCCAACTCAGAAACAAATTTTCTGATCCAAACAGCTTCCTTTGCAGCTTCAGAAGCTGCAACGTACTCCGCCACTGTGGTTGAATCTTCTACTGTATCTTGCTTGGAACTTTTCCATCTCACTGCCCCTCCATTGAGGCAGAACACAAATTCAGATTGCAATCTAGAATCATCCTTATCAGTTTGGAAGCTGGCATTAGTGTAACCTTTTACAACGAGCTCTTCTTCACCTCCAAACACTAAGAATGCATCCTTAGTTCTTCTTAAGTACTTAAGGATGTTTTTGACAACGGTCCAATGAGCCTCACCATAATCTGATTGATACCTACTCGTGATACTTAGAGCATAAGATACATCTGGGCGTGTACATAGCACGACATACATGATGGATCCAATAGCCGAAGCATAAGGAATCACTCTCATCCTCTTTTGCTCATCAGGAAGGACACTGACTCTTGCTTAGAGTAATGCCATGTGACATTGGCAAAAAACCTTTCTTGGAATCTTGCATATTGAATCGATTCAATATCTTGTCAATATATGTATCTTGGCTTAATCCAATTAGCCTTTTAGATCTATCTCTATAGATCTTTATGCCCAAAATATACGCTGCCACTCCTAAATCCTTCACTGAGAAACTTTTTCTTAATGAGGATTTAACATCATCAAGCATTGGAATGTCATTTCCAATCAATAATATGTCATCTACATATAGGACCAGAAATACATGTGCGCTCCTACTAAACTTCTTGTAAATACTAGGTTCTTCTACGTTCTTGATGAAACCAAACCCTTTGATTACTTCATCAAAACGCAGATTTCAACTCCGAGATGCTTGCTTCAACCCATAAATGGACTTTTGAAGCTTGCATATTTTACTAGCACTTTTAGGATCGACAAAACCCTCAGGTTGTGTCATGTACACATCCTCAGTCAGACTTCCATTAAGAAAGGCTGTTTTGACATCCATCTGCCATATTTCATAATCAAAATATGCAGCATTTGCTAGAAGAATCTGAACAGACTTAAGCATTGCAACACGTGAGAAAGTTTCATCATAATCAATACCTTGAATTTGTTTGAAACCTTTCGCCACCAATCGCGCTTTATAGATGTGAACATTTCCATCCATGTTAGTCTTTTTCTTGAAAATCCATTTACAATCGATAGGTCTCACACCTTCGATTGGATCAACCAAGTTCCAAACTTGATTTTGATGCATGGATTCAATTTCGGATTCCATGGCTCCAAGCAACTTCTCAGAGTCGGGTCCCATCATTGCTTCAGTATAGGTCATGGGCTCATTATTGTCCAACAATACCATGTCATGCAGCTCCGTGGTTAGAAGAATTTACTTTTCAATCGCACGACGTACCCTCGTAGACCTTCGTGGGGCTGGTGTTTCATCAACTGGTTGTACAACATCTTGTACATCCTGTATAGGATCAGTGGATGCTGAAACATTTTCAGGTATTTCTTGAATTTCTTCAAGATGCACCTTGCTCCCACTAACTCCTTTTGAGAGAAACTCTTTCTCCAAGAAGACACCATTGCGAGCGGTAAACAATTTACCCTCTATTTTATTATAAAAATAATATCCTTTGGTTTCACTAGGATATCCCACAAAGAAGCATTTGTCTGATTTTGGAGTGAGTTTGTCTGACATCAAATGTTTGACATAAAAATCACATCCCCACTTTGAGGAAAGACAATCCGGGACATTCCCGATCCATATCTCATATGGTGTCTTTTCAACAGACTTAGTTGTGACTCTGTTTAGTGTAAATGCAGCAGTTTCAAGAGCATAACCCCAAAAGGATAGTGGAAGATCTGCTTGGCTCATCATCGACCTAACCATGTCCAACAAAGTTCGGTTCCTCCGCTCAGACACCCCATTCCATTTAGGCGTTCCAGGTGGAGTCAACTGTGGAACAATTCCACATTGTTTTAAATGATCATAAAATTCATGGCTCATATATTCACCCCCACGACCAGATCGTAGAAGTTTAATTTTCTTGCCCAATTGATTTTGTACTTCATTCTGAAATTCTTTGAACTTTTCAAAGGATTCAGACTTGTGCCTCATTAGGTAGACATAACCATATCTACTAAAGTCATTGGTAAATGTGATGAAGTACTGAAAACCACCTCTGGCAGTTGAACTCATTGGTCCACATACATCTGTATGTATAAGTCCCAATAAGTCAGTCGTCCTCTCACTTTGACCAGTGAAGGGTGCTTTGGTCATCTTCCCAAGCAAACAAGATTCTACTGTGTCAAGTGATTCAAAATCAAATGAGCTTAGTAATCCATCTTTATGGAGTTTTTCAATGCGTTTCTCATTTATATGACCTAAGCGACAATGCCAAATAAAAGTGGGATTTAGATCATTATGACGAGCCCTTTTGGTATTAATGTTACAGACAGTTTTATCCTCAAGATCAAGAACATATAATCCATTCACCAATGGACATTGAGCATAGAAAATATTATTGTAATAAATAGAACAACATTTGTTCTTTATTACAATCTCATAACCATCAACTTCTTCTAAACACGAAGAAGAGATAATGTTCTTGCTCAAAGTAGGAATGCAATAACAATTATTCAATTGCAAAACTAATCCTAAGGGTAATGACAAGTGGTAGGTTCCGACAGCTATGACCGCAACCTTTGCTCCATTGCCGACACAAACATCCAACTCGCCTTTTGCAAATCTTCTAGTCTCACTTAGACCCTGCAACGATTTACAAGTGTGAATCATCAATCCGGTATCAAATACCCATGATTCACTAGAAGATAATGCAATGTTAATTTCTATAACATTTATACGTGAAGTGGAAGTCTCACTTCCTTCTTCTTCTTATCCTCCAAGTACTTCTTGCAGTTTCTAGACAAGTGTCCCTTACCATGACAGTGAAAGCATTCATCATCAGGAGAAGGGCCAGATTTGCCCTTTGGTTTAGACTTTGAGCTTGAAGGCTCATCGGGAACCTTTCCCTTGCCTTTACCTTTAGGATGCGTCACACACTTCCTCTTTTTATTCTCCTTTTGCACCATCATCACATGAGTGGCATTTTTCTTAATGCTTTCTTCGGCTGTTTTAAGCATCCCATGCAATTCAGCCAAAGTTTTCTCCATGCCATTAATTTGAAAATTCAATATGAATGGCTCGTAGCTTGGTGGGAGCGACTGGAGAACCACGTCAATAGCTAGATCATCCTTGAGTTCAGAACCAAGTTTGCCCAAAGTTTCAATGTAGCCAATCATCTTGATTATATGAGGGCTGACTGGGCTACCCTCTGCTAGCTTGCATGAGAACAAAGACTTTGAGATGTTGTATCTCTCAGCCCTTGCTTGATTATCAAACATTCCATGCAGTTCCTAAATCATAGAATATGCATCTGTATGCTCATACTGTTTTTGCAGATCAGGGGACATAGTGGCGAGTATGAGGCAACTTACATTAAGCGCATCATCGCAGTGCTTCGTATAAGCTCTACGTGCATTAGTTGCATCAGCTGGGAGGTCATCAGGGTAAGGCTGCAGAAGAACGTACTCGGTTTTCTCTTGCCTAAGAACGATTCTCAGGTTGCGGTACCAATCGATAAAGTTAGCTCCATTGAGCTTTTCCTTTTCAAGCACATATCGCAAATTGAAACCGAAATTGTTACTAGCAGACATTATCTACAATAGAAAATAAATATGCAAGGTTTAGCACTATGTTATGTACCAATCTTCTATTAACAGTTTAATAAAAGATATCCACTATATGATCATCGTCTTCCCTCTAACAACATATAGTGGTTCAAGATCCATATTCACTAATTCCTAGTGAGCTTGGCTTCACTGCTAGGAAATTAGTGATATAGGTAAACAACCATTGTTAATCATATCTCTATATGACTCTTGTTTGTTGGGTGACATCCAATGCCCCAGCTCCCAACTCTATGCCATAAAGCCCAAACCGTTTTGATAGCTTTGTTGAGTAAACCAACACTATGCATGTGAATGTCCAACATTCACCCTATGCATTATAATAGATGATGGTACTTTGCTTTGGCAAACCTACTACACAACGATCAAAATATCATAGGTGCAGCTAATGGTAAATGGCATCAAATGCTCAACTTTTGTGAGGGAAGCTATTCTATCATGACAAAACATCCGCCATATGAAAAGCATGAAAATAATAGTAATAAGCATATCAGGCATATGATCATATCACATTGTGAATAGTATGGCCTTTAGAATCATAATGGTCTCCATCGCCATGGTTCCATCAAGATCTGAGCTGTCGTGCATCCCTTCTTGTGGTGATCTCCATCTCCACCATGCTTGAAGATATCTCCATGATAATAAAAGAAGCTAATACAACTAATAGCTACCATATAAATTATATGAGAGATCAAGCATCACATGTCGACACGCAGGTCGTTATACAATTATGTGACAACCTCAACCCGGTTGCGTTAAATTTGCAACACGCGGGCTGCACGAATTTACACAAAGATCATCACATCACAGTAAGGCCATACCATTCACATCATTCTCTGCAAAAACAAGTTAAGCGTAGAACGATTTCTAGCGCGAAACTATGTTATGTGATTGCTATAGCAGACAGCAAAACGGCGGTCCCGCTATGAAATCACTATAAAAATCTCATAAGATTGATCAAATCAACCCGAATACGAGTCATTCAGAATGCCTCAATTTTCAATGTGATCGGTTATTCATGAGTAGATCGTGACTCATGACCATGGTCTGTTGGCTCAATCTGTTAGCTATGTACGCGATTAGTCCCGATGGTGATTCCAGCCGGTAGGGACAGGTTGCGCACACAACAGAGAAGGAGCACGAACTGACCATTTAGTCATATACGATCACAATCTACTCTAACAAATTCCAAACCCCAAAAACCGTTCGATAAAATTCATCGTATGAATATGTCTGCAGTAGATCTTATCTACTAACAAGATCCATGCCAAAAACTATGCAAGTCGGCTCTGATACCGCTGTTGGGTGATCGGCGGTACGCTACTCTAGCAACCCTAACGCATCACCCAGAAAATATGCGAGTACAGAGGTCATAAATTGTTACCACTAGACGCGCAGCACAGCGGAACGTAGACACACATCGGTGTAGGGGAAGTAGACGATCCCGTACGTCTCCTCCTCGCCCTCTTCTCAGCAGCAGTAGACGAACACGTTCGTCGTAGCCGATCAGCGCAGCAGTAGCAACAGCGCCTCCACGGAGTCCACACATACGCAGAGGAACGCCGTGCGCCGGTGTGCTAGCACCGCGCGCCCGGCAAGGGTCTCGGCGTGAGACCTTCGAGGTGGCGGCTAGGGCTGTCACGTGATGGGATGATTAGCCCATAACCCTACCCCTCATATTTATAAGCGTACTAATGAGCTTTTAGATCGCAGACCCATTAGTACTCTAATTCCTTATAGATCAAATATCCAATAGACCTTAACCCGAATTGTTATGATTACCTCTTAGACACATCACCAACACATAAGTCCTAAATTATTCATCCACATTACAGTTCTCTAGTTTTTCCATCAGAAAAAGGTAGATGCAACAGACAATAGGACTCATCATCCAGTTTCTGACGTGAATGCTTAAAAGTTAAACCTGAACTTGTGATGCAAAGCTCGTGACCCCAGCATACTTTGGACCAAAAGCTTGCCATCTAGTTAGGCGATCATCAATAATGACTGAACAGTAAGGCATATAAATGATTAACACAGCCGTATTCTGACACACAAATCTGCACGTACATTCTACAGCATACAGAGTGATTCTGGAACCAGATCATAAAAGGAGTGAATGCACAGTTTCTAAGACACTACCATTGCCACGTTCCAGTTTTTCAAAGAATATAAATACCATTGGCTATTCTGGATTGCACGCCATATGGGAACCCCTCTACCATGAACTTATCTAAATTTAACAATCACATAATCCCTTTCTAAATCCTAATGGCTTGAAGTCTGTGTAAAGTACAAGTAATGCATTCCAATTCCTCTTGTTTGTACCTCAATTCAAAGTTGATGTTAGCACGAGATGTATAATATCCTATGTAACATACTTTAAAATTCATGTAGCACCAATATCCAGTCCAGTTGCTCCTTGCATCAGGTTCAAATGGCATTAAAGGACATTTATGTAAGCATCTGTTTTACCTGAAACGGTTCCACAGTGTAAAATGCTTTTCAGACAACATAAGTATATAATAGATATGAATAAACATGCACTTTTGACGAGAACCCATTAACCAACCTCAAGGGCCCACCTACACTATCAAGCCTACATTTTGATATCATCTCTCTATGAGTGTCACATGAGTCATAGCTTATAAAGCCGAAAGTAGTTCTCATCCACTCTTTGAATTTCTTTGGCAATACATGAATGTGCAAACTGCTTTTATGCTTTAGCTGTGAACCCTTATTCTACTTGATCAAGTGATCCACTGTCCTCCCCGATGGTACTCTGAATACTAACACTTGCTCAAACGGAATTACATAGATTGCATCTATGAAATCACTATGAAAATCTTATCGGATTGATCAAATCAACCCGAATCCGAGCCATTTAGAATGCCTCAATTTTCAATGTGACCGATTATTTATGAGTAGATCATGACTCATGATTGTGGTCTGTTGGCTCAATTTGTTAGCTATGTACACGATTAGTCCCGATGGTGATTCCAGCCGGTAGGGACAGGTTGCGCACACAGCAGAGAAGGAGCACGAACTGACCCTTTAGTTATATACGATCACAATCTACTCTAACCAATTTCAAACCCCAAAAACCGTGCGATAAAATTCATCGTATGAATATGTCTGCAGTATATCCCATCTACTAACAAGATCTAGACCAAAAACTATGCAAGTCGGCTCTGATACCACTGTTAAAAAATTGGCGGTATGCTACTCTAGTAACTCTACCGCGTCACCCAGTAAACATGTGAGTACAGAGGTCATGGATCGTTACCACTAGACGTGCAGCGCAGCAGAACGTAGATGCGCGTCGGTGTAGGGGAAGTAGACTATCTCGTTCGTCTCCTCCTCGTCCTCGTCACAGCAGCAGGTAGACGATCACGATCATCGTAGCCGATCAGCGCAGCAGTAGCAGCTGCGCCTCCACGGAGTCCACACGTACGGAGAGGAACACCGTGCGCCGGTGTGCTAGCACCGCGCGCGCGGCAAGGTTCTCGGCGTGAGGCCCTCGAGGGGTGGCGGCTAGGGCTGTCACGTGGTGGGGTGATTAGCCCCTAACCCTACCCCTCATATTTATAGGCGTACTAATGGGCTTTTAGGTCGCAGGACCATTAGTACCCTAATTGCTTATGGATCAAATATCCAATAGGCCTTAAACCGAATTGTTATGATTGCCTCTTGGGCACATCACCAACATCAATGACACAAACAACGGGAAAGAAGTTTGGAAGAGGGGTGGCTAAAGGACTTAAGGTTGCTAAATTGCGCTATGCAGCATATGCTGATAGAACGAATGAGACTCGAAAGCTACTGATTATGTGGTTTGGTGTTGCGGTTGGTCCTAATCACTGGCACTTTGTCGATGATGTGGTTATGACAACAAAAAGACCACCCCTCAATGGTGCAAGGAAGTGGGCAGAGGTTGGCGATACTCTGAAGAGCGAAATAGTGAGAGACATTCTGGCTAGTGTCGTTGCACCCCACATAAGTATTTTTTTTCTAGCGACCTCTATCTTGTACGTTTATAACAGTGTGATATACAATGTACAGAATACCTGGGATTTGGAGGACACAGATGAGACCAAAAGAAAAATATTGAAGATTGCTGGTGAGCGCTACAAGGGGTGGTGATCAACATTGCATGCCACCTATAAGAAGTATTCGACCGATGATGAACGTAAATAAAACAAGCCTGATGACGTAGGAGAGGACGATTGGCCGGTGCTTATAGACTATTTTGGGTCCGAGCGATTCAAGGTCAGCTAGCTTTCTAATAGCCACACATCATACAAAAACTATTTCATAACATCCATTCGTAAAAATAATTCTTAAAATTGCAGTCAATAAGCAGGATCAATTTTCAAAATCGAAGAACTCAAAAGACAAAACACTTGATTGGCTCGCAATCCTACGCTCAAGTTAGTTATGAGAAGGTATGAAACTGAATCATGCTTTTACTTTCCACTGCAATCATTCAATTAATATGTATACGTAAATGTTTAATTTGACTTGTATTTTATGTAGCGAGACCCAGAGACTGGAGAAGAACCCGATGACATACAACTGTGGGAGGCAAGCCATTTGAAGAACGGTCAATGGGCAAACGAGCAGGCAGAAGTTGTACATGTGAGTAACACTTGAAACAATCCCCGTTTAAACAAATTTTTGGAATCTACCCGTGACTTTTCTTTTTTTATATAGATCCAAGCACATGCCCAAGTCAATGTCAAGGAAGCTGAGCTGGGATCCCCAATCCAAAATGAGGAAAGAAACAACATCTTCTAGCATTTTTATATATCCGCAACCGGTTCTGGAGGATCCCAGTTTTGGGGGCGTGGTTATATGGCTAAATCTAATGTTTCTGAAAGACTGCGTATCCAGATGGCTGACCACCTCGACCCGCAAGATTGATCCTTGCAAAATACAAATCAAGACCTCAGTCTTCATGCACAAGACTTGGAAGGAAGAAATGATGAATTGAGCACCCAGATGGACGGCTTTGTCCAGAGGAATGATGAGCTCAATCATGAAGTTCGGATGTTACAGGATCAGATGGCAGCTGATCGTGCACGACAAGAAAAGAAGATAGCAGTCATGCGCAAAATGATGGAGAACATGCAAAAATCTATGGAGAATCAACAACGGCTAGCAGCAACTCCACAAAAGGCTTCTACTCGCAGCAAGTCGAAGCCGGGTGTTCAACAAACTGGTCCTAATACTACTCGTTGCAATGATATTTACGGTGCCCTAGCGGCTGAACAAACTGTAAATAACTTGCAGCAACGTCGCACGGCTCCTTGAGTGTTGTTATGCTTGTTGCATCAATTTATGGATGTTTGTTGTTAAACTCGACATACATATCGTGTGCAAACAAATTAATTATGTTGCCACTAATTTTCAAACCTGGGTCATTAGGATTCTAGTGCCGCTAATTATAAAACGTGGCATTAACAAATTATTGCCACGAATAATAAATTGTTGCAATAGGAAGCTATTGCTACAGATTACAAAACGATGCAGTACAAACATTTGTCCACGACCAAAAAAGCTTTGCACTAGACTGTCATTGCCACCACCCAGAAAACGTCGCATTACAGCCCTATTGCAACAAATTTTAAAATGTTGCATTACGAACCTATTGCCACACATCAGAAATCGTTGCATCACCAACCTATTTCCACAGATCTGCAATCGTTGCAATATCCTTATATTAGCCACGATTGTGACATCGTTGCAATACAATACTATTGCCACGGTTTTAAAATCATTGCAATACCACACTATTTCCACGAATGTGAAATCGTTACAATACCGTATTATTTTCCACGGGTGTGAAATCATTGCGATACCATACTATTTGGCACGAATGTGAAATCGTTGAAATACCGTACTATTCGCCACGAAAGTAAAATCGTTGCAATACCGTATTATTTGCCACGGGTGTGAAATCATTGCGATACCGTATATTCGCCACGGATGTGAAATCGTTGAAATACCGTACTAATCGCCACGAAAGTGAAATCATTGTGATATCATACTATTTGCCACGAATGCGGAATCATTGCAATACCATACTATTTGCCACAAAAGAGAAAACATTGCAATATCTTACTATTTGCCACAAATGCAGAATCATTGCAAAACTGTACTATTCGTTGCAATACGTTAAATCGCCGCCATACAATAAATCGTTACAATACCATACTATTTGCCACGAATGAGGAATCGTTGCAATACCATACTATTGGCGATGAATGTGACATCATTGCAATAACACACTATTCATTGCAATACATTAAATCGTCACAACACGTTAAATCATTGCAGTACCATACAATTTGCCACGAACATGGAATCGTTGCAATACAATACTATTTGCGACAAATGGGACATCGTTGCAATAACACACTATTCGTTCCAATACATTAAATCACCACAACACGTTAAATCATTGCAATACCGTACTATTTGTCGCGAACGTGGAATCTTTGCAATACCATACTATTTGCGACGAATGTGACATCGGTTTAACACCGTAGTTTTCATTACAGTACGTTAAATCGTCACAATATGTTAAATCGTTGCAATACCATACTATTTGCCACTGATGTGCAATCGTTGCAATACCATATTGTTTGCCACGAATGTCAAGTCATCCCAATAACCTATAGCCACGTGACTTATCGCTATGGATCATTAAAACAATTGCGACGTTCTATTTCATTGCGACAACAACCTATCGTGATGAATTTCGACCTATTACAACAATTTTTTTCATCGCAATAAACCGGAATCCTGGTAGTGGACATTGTTGTTTCTATTGTTGGCTACGTATAAGACATCCTCACGGGTTTCTAGGCACTCATTGCCCGATTGGCCTGTTTTGCCACAGACTTCACAAGTGATGTGAGAGTCTAAGGCATAGGCATTACAACATACCTCATCATTGCCTTGTCTATCAATCTTCTTCATGAGGAGGTCCAATTTGTCAGCGATCATGTCCACCTCCTTCAAGGTGCACTGCAAGGATTCCGGTTTATTGCAACAACAAAATTCGTAACAATAGGTCATTTTTCGTCGCAACAGGTCACTGTTGCAACGAAAAAGAGCGTGGCGATAGTTTTTACGAATTGTCATAATAATTCCTATTGCGATAGATTATTGCGATGCCTTGACATCTGTGGCAAATAGTATTGTATTGCAACGATTTCACATCGGTGGCAAATAGTATGCTATTGCAACAATTTCACGTATTATGACGATTTAACGTATTGCAACGAATAGTACAGTATTGTAATGATTTCTCGAGCATGAAAAATAGTACGGTATTGCAACAATTTCATATTCATGGCAAATAGTATGTTATTGCAGCGATTTAGCGTATTACGACGATTTAACGTATTGCAACAAATAGCATGGTATTGCAACAATTTCACATTTGTGGTAATTGTATGTGATTGCAACGATTTCACATTCGTGGCAAATAGCATGGTATTGCAATGATTTCACATTCGTTGCAAATAGTATGTTATTGCAACGATTTAGCGTATTGTGATGATTTAACGTATTGCAACGAATAGCATGGTATTGCAATGATTTCACATTTGTGGTAATAGTATGTGTTTGCAACGATTTATCATTCGTGACTAATACTACAGTATTGCAATGATTTAGCGTATCATGTGTGTTGCCTCCAAGATCCGAGTGTTGCCTCCAAGATCCTTGATTCATTGGAGTACTAAACACCTGGTATACCTTCTATTATCTTTTCCTTATGTGAATTCAACCCCAACTCTCCAAATTCACGTCGATCTAGAAAACCTTAGTTCGCTAGTTCTGCGAAGTGCGAACTTGTCCGGTCCCCCGCGGACTAGTCTGATTTTCCTAGTTGATTTCTGTTGAATAAATTCTAAATTAGATCGAATAAACTCCAAACTTGTATAAACTTCTTAAAAGCTATTTGAACTAATTAGTGATCATTAAAAGCAACTCATTAACAAGTTCCACCTTGCATTTGCATTAACCATGCATGTCATGTCATATTGAGTAATGTTTGTGCACTCTTTGATTGAATTTCTTGTTTTGTATGTTTATTGTGCGGATTAGACGGATTTGCGCTAGATAGCGCCGTGGGGGATCTCCAGCACCAAGAGTTTGAAGGCTTTGACCCGAACCAATCCCAAGAGCAAGGCAAGTGTCCTTGAAGCATATTGATCCTTTTTGAAAAATAAATGTTTTGTTTGAAAACTGCATGCTTGTGTCAATTTGATGGGAATCCTATGATAGGAAGTTTACTAGCATTGTATAACCACCCTTGTCACCCGAAATCCATAGTAGGGAGTCGGGATGGGCTTTTTACATTTTTGCTTCGCTTAATTAATTGGGATGGGAACACAACTATACCACTTAACTTAATTATGCATCTACGAGATTATGATTAACATGAACTTTGTGGTAATGGGATATCTAAGCAAGCCTGATATGTGGATAGGTTGGATTTTATGGTGGTTGCTTGCTTTAGATCTAAGGAACAGTTCATGCGAGAATAAGCCAGGACTACAGTGCCACCATGAGGCCAAGTATGGGTGCGGCGTAGCTGATTAATTAGGGCTTTGCTAGTGCTATTTGGACCATTAAGGATGCTCAGGCAAGGGGTAGTCGGATTGGGTTTGTTGATGATTGGTGGGACTACCTTGGGACCCGAATGGCTCAAGAGGGGGCCCTTGGTTGAAGATGTGCTCTGTAGGAGGCATCGCCACTGGTGAAACCTCAGTGGGGTCTAAAAAGGTTGTAATCCCTTTGTAAAGGCTATTTTGTGATCTGTTGGCCACACACCAATGGAAGTGTGTAATATGACTGACGGGTCATGGGCATAAGGGAGGTTCTTAGTCACCGAAAGGTGATGAAATCACAAACACATGACTAAAGTGGTACAAACTCTACAGTGTCTAATAAACTATCATGATAGCCATGCTCTCGATTATGAGCACCTGGATGACCTACATGATTAGAGGGAAATTGGAATTCGGGGTGGTTATTGTTTGGTAATGGTTATGGTTAATAATATGGTTATGGCTGGTTATGGATTAAATTCTGGTATTGGATAAGATTAATGGTAATGGTGAGATCTGGTATATGGATGATGGTAATGAAATAAGGACTTATACTATGAAACTTGTATGGATTATGATCGGTTTACTTCACATACATATAATATATTGCTTTCCAAAATGTTTTAATGTACTTCTCGACACTTAGCCTTTATTATTGTTGGCATTTGAATCAGCTGCATGTCATACTTTCCACACATGCTGAGTACGACATGTACTCACCCTTGCAATCCCCACCAACAGTTGCAGGTCACGATTGGGAGTATAATGATGATAATGCGGAGTTCTAGGCCGTGTCTGTCGTCAACTTTGCGTGTGGAGTGTTGGAGCTGCGCTATCCCTTTTGCTTAGTTGCTTATTTAGTTTAATTCCGCTGCACTAGTTGAGACTTGTCATTAATATTCATTAGTTCTTGTATTCGAGGATAATATGAATTATGTATTAAAAGTGGTTAATTAAACTGGTTCTGTGGTAATTTTTTCTATACTCTTTTGTGGATGCACTCATGTATGTGTGTTAAACGTCCTGGGCACACATATGCATTCACTTGGTTCATTATCGGAACCGGGTGTCACAAATTGGTATCAGAGCCAGGTTAACCATAGGATGCAACCTAGATAGAATGAACACTTTAGAGCACATAGGATCACTCGAGAATCTATGTGTTCTTGTTTGGTGTGCTGTTTGCTATATATTGGTTGCTTGTGTTCTTAATGATGAGGAGGTATGGAGCACCTCAGAACAACAATGGACAAGGACCTGCTCAGGGAGCCATCAACATTGAGCAGCTTTTGGCTATGCAAAACCAGCTCATGCAAAACATTATACACACTATGGGACAGCTGCGGGCTGGTAACATCAACAATCAGCCTCTCATGCCTCCACCGCCACCCCCACCTCCTCATAACCGGTTGGGAGAATTCATAAGGACTAGGCCTCCGACCTTTTCTCAAGTCGCTGACCCTATGGATGCTAATGATTGACTCATGTTCGTGGAGAAGAAGCTAGCTATTGTCCAATGCAGCGACCGGTAGAAGGTTCTATTTGCTTCTCATCAACTGGTTGGAGTAGCTGCCGATTGGTGGGATTCTTTTTGCAATGCTCATGAAAATCAGGAGAGGATCACTTGGGCCGAATTCAAGGAGAGCCCCCGTTCTCATTTTGTGCTGGAAGGTGTCATGATCTTGAAGAGGCAAGAATTTGAGAACTTGAGGCAAGGAAGATCGAGCGTGGGTGAATATATCAATAAATTCACTCAACTTTCAAGCTAAGGCCCTGAAGATGTTAGCTGGGACAGCCAGAAGCAATATATGTTCATGAGAGGCTTGAACAATGAGATCCAAGTGCAATTGCTCAATTGTGACTATGCCAACTTCCAGAAGCTTGTGGACAAAGCTATTGTTGTGGAGAACAAGGTCCGTGAGATGGAGCAAGACAACAAGAGGAAGGCGCCATACCAAGGACAACAACAAGGAAGTAATGTGTGCCCTTGCTTTGCACCACCCAACGCGCCATATTACAGCTCCTCTACTCCTGTACAACACCCTGGATTTGCACCGCACCCGACTCAGTTTGTGTAGCAGCACCCTATATTGCAAGCACCTAGGCCTCCAATGCCTTTTGCACCTTGTGCTAATTTTCCTGGTGCAAATGTCCAGAATCAAGCTCGCCCCAATAATTCTGGTGGAGTAAAGAAGTCCTATACTTGTGGAGAAGCTGGACACTTTGCGCATCAATGTCCTAAGTCAGGCCTTGGTCAAGGAAGCAATGTGCCGAGGCAAAACCCAAGACCCAATGGAGGACATCTGCAAGGAAACCAAGGACAGCAGAACTTTGCTCGCGACAACGTGAAGCATGTCTCTATGGAGGATGCGCAACAAGCGGATGACCTTGTCATTGGTATGTTTCTCGCAAACTCCAACCCGGTGACTATGTTATTTGATACTAGAGCATCACATTCATTCATTGCATCGAAATATGTTGCCAAGTATAGTTTTCCTATCTCTCATATGAAGTTTACTCTATTGGTTAAGTCTCCTAGAGAAGAGATGAGGACAAATATAGTATGTCCAAAAGAAAGCCTTAGAATAAGGGGGATAGACTTCTCCGCCAACCTCATTGTCTTGGATTCTTAAGGATTGGACATTATACTTGGTATGGACTTGTTGAGGAAGCACAATGGAGTTACTGAGTGTGCAACGAAGACGGTGAAGTTGACCAATGAGAAAGGGATCACAGTAGAGTTTGAAGCATCTCAACATGCACCGAAGCAATTGGAGCTGAATCACATGGACTACATCGCAATTGAAGAGATTCCAGTGGTGTGTGAATTTTTGGATGTGTTTCCGGATGAGTTGCCAGGTATGCCACCTGACCGAGACATTGAGTTTCTAATTGATTTAGTACCTGGAACTGCACCCATCGCTAAGAGGCCGTATAGGATGCCTCCTAAGGAATTAGCGGAGCTCAAGAAGAAAATTCAAGAGCAACTAGAGAAGGGTTTTATTCACCCCAGTTCTTCGCCTTGGGGAGCGCCTGTGCTGTTTGTGGACAAGAATGATGGATTGCATAGGATGTGTGTGGCTTACGGAGCTCTCAATGAGGTGATGATTAAGAACAAGTATACCTTGCCCCGTATAGAGGACTTGTTCGATCAGATGAAGGGTGCTCGTGTCTTCTCCAAGATTGATTTGAGGCCAGTATACTTTCAAATGAAGATTAGACCATCGGACATACCAAGACAACTTTCAGGACACAGTATGGATCCAATGAGTGCACAGTGATGTCCTTTGGATTGGCGAATGCGCCTGCCTACTTTATGTACCTCATGAATAAGGTCTTGATGGAGTACTCGGATAAGTTTGTTGTGGTGTTCATTGATGACATTATGATCTACTCGAAGGATGAGAAGAAACAAGAGGAACACTTGAGGCTCACGTTGCAGAAGTTGAGAGAGAATCCATTGTATGCCAAGTTCAGCAAGTGCCAATTTTGGTTAAAATAAGTGTCGTTTCTGGGTCATATCATCTCGGGGGGAGGAGTATCGGTCAACCCCGGAAAAGTGAGGGATGTGCTAAAATGGGAGCCACCGCAAAATGTAAAGGAGATTTGAAGTTTTCTTGGGCTGGATGGATATTAACATCGCTTCATGAAGGACTTTTCCAAGATAGCTAAGCCAATGATAGAATTGCTAATGAAGGGAAAGGCTTTCTGATGGACTGAAGCTTGTCAAAACAGTTCTGAAGAGTTGAAGAAAAGGTTAACAACAACCCAGTTCTGATACTGCCGAATGTGAGCAAAAGTTTTGACATATATTGTGATGCATCGAGACAAGGACTTGGATGTGTATTGATGCAAGAAGGTCAAGCGGTCGCCTACGCATCTAAACAACTGAAGAAACATGAGCAGAATTATCCAACACATGATTTGGAACTTGTAGTCGTGGTACACGCATTGAAGATTTGGAGGTACTACATCCTTGGACATAGTGTGAAATTTATACGGATCACAAGAGTCTTAAGTATATTTTCACCCAAACGGATCTGAGTTTGAGTCAACAGATATGGTTTGATCTCATCAAGGATTATGATTTAGGAATGAACTACCATCCAGGGAAGGCTAATGTTGTGGCCGATGCATTGAGTAGAAAAGGAGTAAGTCATCAACTCACGGTTCGAGAATTACCATCCGAGTTATGTTAGGAGTTCGAAAGGTTGAACCTTGCATTTGTCAATGAGATGGGAATGATGGAGTTAAATCCAACCATGGAGCAAGAAATTCGAGAGGGCCAAACAAAGGATGAGGAAATCCAAGAAATCATAGAAAGGACCCAAGAGGGAAGATAATTCAGATTTGATGAGGACGAACATGGCACTCTATGGCTTGGTAAGAGGATTGTCGTGCCTAATGTGAAGCATATTCGAGAGACAATACTAAAGGAGGCACATGACTCGCCATACTAAAGGAGACAATACTAAAGCATGGGAAAAGTTGGGACAAGTGCTTGCCATATACAGAATTTTCATACAACAATAGTTATCAAGCAAGTTTGAAGATGTCACCATACTAAGAACTATATGCAAGGAAGTGTAGGACGCCTTTGTTTTGGAGTGAGACTGGGGAGAATCAAGTAGTTGGACTCGATGTGTTGCAAGAAGCTGAGAAACAAGTTCAGATTATTCGTGAAAACTTGAGGGATGCTAAATAAAGACAAAAGGGCTATGTAGACAATAGGAGAAGGAAACTAGCCTTCGAAGTGGGGGACTTCGTATACCTCAAGGTGTTACCAATGAGAGGTCATAAGAGGTCTAACACAAGAGGCAAGCTAGCACCCCGCTACATTGGACCATTCAAGATTTTGGACAAAAGAGGAGAGTAGCGTATAAGTTGGAGATGCGAACTCATGTTTCGGATGTCCATGATGTGTTTCATGTTTCCCAGCTCAAGAAGTGCTTGAGAGTACCGGAAGGACAAGTTCCAATGGAAGAATTGGAACTAGAGGAAGATTTGACTTACGCCGAGCAACCGGTCAAAATCTTGGAAATCAAGGATAGAGTCACAAGGAACAAGGTGATTCGATGGTGCAAAGTTAAATGGAAGCATAACACAGAACCGAAAGCAACATGGGAGTTGGAGGATGATCTTAAGATGGAATTTCCCTATCTGTTCTCTTTCGCGTCGAATCTCAGGGCTTAGGTTTGTAACACCCTCATTTTCATCCATCATGCATTGCATACATTCTAATACATGTTCAACATTAATCCACATCAAAGGAACAAGTTTAAAATGAATTAGAAACAAAACCGCACTTAAGAATTCTTGGAAGTGCGGACTAGTCCGATTTTGTGCGGACTAGTCTGATATCTCTCTGACCTCGCTCGAACTTGTCTGTTTTTCCGTGGACTAGTCTGTTTTTCCCTTTGGACACATTCGGACTTGTCCGACCTAGTGCAGACTAGTCCGGTGTTCCAATTCCTTAAAATTTTGCTAAGTCCCTGGACTTGTCTGGTGATCCAGCAGACTTGTCCACTTTTCCTTCTGACTAAAGTCGGACTTTTCCGACTTTTGGCCAGACTTCTCTGTTTTCCCCCATGGATAAGTTCAGACTTGTCTGATATCCAGTCCGAACTTTTCTGATTTCTCTCTGTCCAATTTTGTACTAGTCTGATTCTTTTCAGACTTGTCTGATAAATCGCAACTCTGATTTGATCTTTTGTTTCATGACTTGTTTCTTAAATTTTATGTTAAGTGGGCCTAGGGATGTCGTGCCTAACTCTTTTAGAGCCATGTGGGACTCTAAACCGGCCCCTACTCATCTCAATCTCAAAATCCATCTAACCCTAGCCTCCACCTCTATATAAACAACCCCACCCCTTGGCTTGACATCTATTTGCCACTTTTCCACCTCACCCAAACCCTAGCTCGCGATTAGGCGCCAAGGAGGGAGAAGGATATCTAGAGTAAGAAGAAGAAGAGGAGGAAATGAAAAACTATTAACATCTCCATCAACTTCGCGTTCTTCATCAACAATCCACCATCCAGTTCTTCATCAACCTTAGATCGTCAAAATCCGAGTGTTGCCTCCAAGATCCTTGATTCATTGGAGTTCTAAACACCTGGTATACCTTCTATTCTCTTTTCCTTACGTTAATTCAACCCCAAATCCCCAAATTCACTTCGATCTAGAAAACCCTAGTTCGCTAGTTTTGCAAAGTGTGAACTTGTCCGGTCCCTGGCGGACTACTCCGATTTTCCTGGTTGATTTCTGTCGAATTAATTCTAAATTAGATCAAATCAACTCCTAACCTATATAAACTTGTTAAAAGCTATTAGAACTAGTTAGTGATCATTAAAGGCAACTCATTAACATGTTCCACCTTGCATTTGCATTAACCATGCATGTCATGTCATATTGAGTAATGTTTGTGCACTCTTTGATTGTGCTTCTTGTCTTGTATGTTTATTGTGCGGATTAGACGAATTTGCGCTAGAGAGTGCCGCAGAGGATCTCCAGCACCAAGAGTTTGAAGGCTTTGACCTGAACCAATCCCAAGAGCAAGGCTAGTGTCCTTGAAGCATATTGATCCTGTTTGAAAACTGCATGCTTGTGTCAATTTGATGGGAATCCTATTATAGGAAGTTTACTAGTGTTGTATAACCAGTCATGTCACCCGAAATTCATGGTAGAGAGTCGAGATGGGCTTTTTACCTTTTTGCTTCGATTAATTAATTGGGATGGGAACACAACTATACCACTTATCTTAATAATGCATTTATGAGATTATGATTAACATGAATTGGTTAGTATGATATGGTAATGGGAGATCTAAGCAAGCCTGGTATGTGGATGGGTTGGATGTTATGGTGGCTGCTTGCTTTAGATCTAAGGACCGATTCATGCGACAATAAGCCAGGACTATAGTGCCACTACGAGGCCAAGTATGGGTGCGGCGTAGCTAATTAATTAGGGCTTTGCTAGTGCTGTTCGGACCATTAAGGATGCTCAGGGAAGGGGTAGTCAGATGGGGTTTGTTGATGATTGGTGGGACTACCCTGGGATCCGAATGGCTTAAGAGGGGGCCCTTGGTTGAAGATGTGCTCTGTAGGAGGCATCGCCACCGGTGAAGCCTCTATGGTGTCTAAATAGGCTAGTAATCCTATTGTAAAGGCTATTTTGTGATCTCTTTGCAACACGCCAACAGAAGTGTGTAATTTGACCAACGGGTCATGGGCACAAGGGAGGTTCTTAGTCCCCAAAATGTGATGAAATCACAAACACGTGGGTAAAGTGGTACAAACTCTGCAGAGTCTAACAAACTATCATGATAGCCATGCTCCCGGTTATGAGCACCTGGATGACCTACATGATTAGAGGGAAATTGGAATTTGGGATGGTTATGGTTTGGTAATGGTTATGGTTAATAATATGGTTATGGCTGGTTATGGATTAAATTCTGGTATTGGATATGATTAATGGTAATGGTGAGATCTGGCATATGGATGATGATAATGAAATATGGACTTATACTATGAAACTTGTATGGATTATGATGGGTTTACTTCACATACATATAATATATTGCTTTCCAAAATGTTTTAATGTACTTTTCGGCACTTAGCCTTTATTATTGTCGTCATTTGAAGCAGCTGCATGTCATACTTTCCACACTTGCTGAGTACGACATGTACTCACCCTTGCAATCCCCACCAACAGTTGCAGGTCAGGATTGAGAGTATAATGAAGATAATGCGGAGTTCTAGGACGTGTTTGCCGTCAGCTTTGCTTGTAGAGTGTTGGAGCTGCGCTATCCCTTTTGCTTAGTTGCTTACTTAGTTTAATTCCGCTGTATTAGTTCAAACTTGTCATTAATATTCATTAGTGTTTGTATTCGAGGATAATATGAATCTTGTATTAAAAGTGGTTAATTAAACTTGTTTTGTCGTAATTTTCTATATACTCTTTTGTGAATACACTCATGTATGTGTGTTGAATGTCCTGGGCAAACATATGTGTTCACTTGGTTCATTTTCAGAACCGGGTGTCACAACAACATTATTACGTGTTTTCTCTGCTTTTTGTTGAAAGATCGTCATATATAGTTAGAGACTCGTTGATAATGTTTGGCTCGTAGCATATGTATGACAATGTTGGTATTTCTTAACACCACAAAGTTATCCACAAGTGCACAGAAATACCGTTGTAGCACTTCCCCTTACGGAGTATTCCCAAGGGTATCGAATCCAAAGAACGTGTGTGCTAATCTTTCGAACTAGCTCACCCAAGGACACAAAGTTGTTTGGTAGGCAAGGAACGGAGAGGAATTCGATGTATTGATCCTAATTCAAAGTAGTTTGCAGTAGATGCTTGCTTCCGGCACGGGCTTACTCCTAGCAATACTAGGACGACTCCCGCCAAGAGCCTATGGCATAGCCGAATGTGGAGGATTACGAAGGATGGATAGGGATGTCACCACCTACTGTCTACCTCTTCAATCTGTGGGTCTACGAGATATCCACTGATGATTTATAACCTAAGCACCACGCTTACGTTCTAAATCACTACTCTAGTTGTTTCGAACATAAAGCTACAACTAGAGCCTCTAATGAATTAAAGCAGTGAACCCACAAGTAACTACTTGTGCAAACTACTAAGAATAAAACATCAAACTTGTATTTAATTCTTAAAGGCTTACTTTATTGAGTAAAACCTTTGAAGGAGTACAAGTGTAGAAGAGGAACTTGACAAGCCCAAGCCTCCTTTTCCTAGACACTTCACCACACTCTCCTTCTACTTTGGTAGCCTCTAGGACTACTCTAAACCTTTGGAGTGTAGCACTATTTTCAACTTTTGGTGTGTGTGAGAAGTTAGGTGAGGGGGGTCTATTTATAGGTGGAGAAGGGTCGGTTCCCACCACAATTAACGCGCGAATCAGTCACAATTGACTCCAGGGAGCTGGGAGGAGGCAACACGTGTCATTTGACCGGGTTTGGCGCCAGGAAGGGGTCGGTCGAACCTCTGATTTGGCCGACCTGGTCAAGCCACCTCTCGGGGAGTGCTTCCTCCAGGTGGCTTACAGGTGGGGCCCCCTTGATGTATATGCGTGCAACACCATTGGATATCCTCGTATTCTTCTGTTTGTGGGCCATTTGATCCATGTGTTTCCATGTGTCATCGTCTGATTCGTTGAAATCCATTTTCATGGATTCATCCCTGCATGTTTTGGTATTTTGGGTAATAATTCACCTGCATACAAATAAACACCAACACTTGTGGAATTGGGTTAGTGTATAGCCCTACTACTATGTTTTGTGTTTATTTTATGCACATTATGAGGTGAATTGACGGTCAAAATATGGTACTTGAGGACCATCAACAAACTCCCCCACACTTAGTCCTTTGCTCGTTCTCGAGTGAAGGCAAGAAGAACTAGAGTGTTGTCATGGATTTGCTATAAGGTAGAAAATAAGGATACTAGATATTTCAACTTAGACCTGAATTCATGGATCCCCTTTGTGTATGTGGCTACCACATCAATCTTGGGTGTTTGAAAAGTGGAACGGTTAGAATGAAGTTCCCTTGGATCATTCTCTGCTGAAATGATTTGGCAAATGCTATATTTGAAAGTCATAGGAACATTTGCCCTTGCCTTCTCGATTGGAATCTCTCAAAGTGTTTGAGTCCTCACCATGGCATGTTTTGCCAATTCTTGTGCCTATACTAAAAGTGGCTATATCTGGAGCTTGGTAGGGATGAATGTGGCACACATTTGCAATGCATATGTTACTAAGTCAAAAAACTTGATCCTATGAGAGACTTATGAAATGAACAAAGTGAAGGGAAAATTCTTGTGCACATGAATGGAATGGAGGGGTGAGGTGATAACTCCCATGAATTTGCTCTTTTTGTCTAAGGATGAAACATGGCTACTTTTTTTTAGCACTCTTACTCTTTTTCAAGAGTGGATGCTTTTTCTTTTTTTTCTTGTAGCCATGTCTTCTACTCCTTTTCATTTTTAGAGAGGCTTTCATTTGTATTGTATGGAGTTTCTTTTTGACGGATGGGTAATCGATGGATGCAAACTCTCAATGTGAGAAATTTTGCATGAATGGAGTGCACAAGAGTTTTCAATTCAAAAAGTTCATGCATGTCACTCATTTGGGTCACGGGTTTGACAAAGTTCAATGAAAAACAAAGTGGCATATGCTTGTGGTTTTCAATGAATGTATCATATGGTCTTGGTGGGTATATAAATATCCAATGAGAGATTTAGGCGAAGTTCAAGACTTCAAATAGTTACAAATGTCAAAATCAATTTCAAGCAAAAGGATGATTTCTAAAGAACTCATTTACCATATCACACTAGTCAAATTCCTAGATGATGTGTTTTTCCTATTGAATTATGGGAATCATAAACAAGGTAATGAATTGAAATCTAAAGTATTCCAATTTTCAACATAAGCAAATTCTTGACTACCAATTTTTTTTTTCAATTTGTTGAATTGATTCATTTTAGATATGCAATGAAAAATATGAAATCAACTCAAACAGTAGTGTAGCACATAAAATTGGGGAAAAGAAATCCAAACTGATTTTCTGGAGCGAAACAGAGTCGTACGGTGCAGAAAACAAGACAGCCCACCAGGGGGTTCGACCGACCTCCTGTTGGCTCTTTTATGGCTGTGTTTTGTCGTGTCGTTTTGCTCATTCGGTCGCAATGTGTTTTGATATGAAACTTTTATTTTTTCACGTCGGGATTTCGTGACTTGGAGACATGTTTCCCCCACACTTGTTTCCTAAATTCTTTATTCAACAAAATAAACTAAAGGGGGAACTTTACCGGTGTTAGATGAATCGGTCAGTTCACTTTATTGAAATCAAAATATGATGCTTACATTATTTAACCTATCTTTAGAAAACAAATGTTTTTTTAAAAAAAATAAAATCCTAAGTAGTAAGCATCCTTTGCTGTCGGGACATCTAACTATGGTGCGTTGTAGATGTCGGGCTCCCCGATGGCATTGCACAAGCGCCGCAGTTTGGTGCTCATGCCACGGCGAACACCGTCGATCTCCTCCTTGAGGGCCAAGATGCCATCCTTCAGTTCCGCCCTCTCAATGCGCCCTTCAGCCACCAAGTCAGTCAGCTTCTTGTTCTCCAAGCGGAGAGAAGCGAACTCCTTGGTCAGCTGTGCCACTTTAGGGGCACGAGGAGTGTAACACCCTCAATTTTCGCATCATGCATTGCATACATGTTCATGCATTAAATATTAATAGAATAAAAGAAAAATAGTAAAACATAAAATATACATATACAAATATGAGTAGCAAAAGAAGAAAAAGAAAATAATAGGGTAAAACTTGTAATAGGGAATAAGTATAAAAATAATAATAACATATAAAAAAATAAAATAAATAAAAATATATATAATAATATATATTTAATGATAAGATTTATATATGTAAATAAAAAGAAAATATATATAAAAAATAATATAAAGAATAAATAAATAATAATATATTTATAAAAAAACAACCGCCGGCCAGGCCAAACGGCCCAGCCAGCATGCCCTCCCGCGCGACCCCACCCTGCAACCCCGCCCGCTCGGTGCCGCCAGCCCATGCGCCAGCGCGCCCCACGCTGGCCCCGCGCTCAGCGCGCCCGCACCGCTACTCCCGCGCCTTACCCCGCAGCACGCACCCCGCCGCTGGGCCCCGCCAGCGCCCGAGCGCGCCTGCCGCGTGTGCCGCGCTCACGCGCACCGGCGCGCGCCCCCGAGCACCCTGGCCCCGCCTCACCCCGCCGCCCGCGTTGACCACGCGCGCGTCCCGTCATACGACCCCGCTCGAGCCGCTCCCAGCGCGATCTCGCGCGCCGCGCGCTGTCCCAGGACGGGTCGGCCACGGTCGCCCACCCGCGCCCGGCTATATAAAGACCGGAGGCTTCGTAATCTCCTGTAGCGAAAAAACCCTAGCCGCCAGGGAAAACGGGAGGAGCCCTAGCTCGGTAGAAAGAACAGAGGCACCAGGAGCTGCGCCGCCAGGGAAGAAAAGAGAGGAAAAAAGAGGAGGAAGAGGAAGAAAAAGAGGAGGGTGCTGTCATCCGCCGGAGATCGTCGTTGCCGTCGTCGCGCCGCCGGAGGACCCTTGCGCCATCCGCTTCGTCTACGCGTCACCTTCACCCTAGCAATCTTCGAAGCCGTCATATCTACGGTAGGATTCGTTTTTCCGATACGAATTTTAGCGACGTATTTGATCTAATAGACGTAAATTGATTTTTGTTGCATCGCCTTTTGATTTTCAGCAGCATTAATCCTCGCTAAAACCCCCGTAAACTCGTATGAACATGTATGAACTAGTTGCATCTAATTAATAAACAATCATAGTTAATTAATAATTGATCTTTGCATGCATGCATATCATCGCATGTTGATTAATGTGTGTGCATCATGTTGATTTGTATACATTTTCTTGTATGTGTGATCACGAGCAGAGGGAAGTGCTCAAGAGATCGTGTACGAGGATTTCCAGAACCAAGACTTCGAAGCGCTTGAGCAACACTATCCGCCGGAGCAAGGCAAGTGTCCTTGAAGCATATTGATCCTGTTTTTAAAATAAATGTTTTGTTTGTAAAACTTCATGCTTGTGTCAATTTTGATGGGAATCCTATGGTAGGAAGTTTACTAGACTTGCTAAACCACCCTTGTCACCTGGAATTTATGGTAGAGCGTCGGGATGGACTTTTTTTCCTTTTTGCTTCGCTTAATCAACTAGGATGGGAAGTAACTATACCACTCAACTTAATTATGCAATGATGAGATTATGGTTAGCGTGAACTGGTTAAATATGGTATGGTAATGGGCGATCTAAGCAAGCCTGGTATGTGGATGGGTTGGATGTTATGGTGGTTTGCTTGCTTTAGATCTAAGGACCGGTACATGCGAGAATAAGCTAGGACTACAGTGCCACCACGAGGCCAAGTATGGGTGCGGCGTAGCTGATTAATTAGGGCTTTGCTAGTACTATTTGGACCATTGTGGATGCTCGGGGAAGGGGTAGTCGGATTGGGTTTGTTGATGATTGGTGGGACTACCCTGGGATCCGAATGGCTCAAGAGAGGGCCCTTGGTTGAAGATGTGCTCAGTTGGAGGCATCGCCACCGGTGAACCTCAGTGGGGTCTAAATAGGCTAGTAATCCCTTTGTAAAGGCTATTTTGTGATCTCTTGGCCACACACCAACGGAAGTGTGTAATATGATCGACGGGTCATGGGCATAACGGAGATTCTTAGTCACTGAAAGGTGATGAAATCACGAACACGTGGGTAAGGACAGGTTCACAAACTCTGCAGAGTTAATTAAAACGTAGAAATCACAAACTCTGCAGAGTTAATTAAAACTATCATGATAGTCGTGCTCCCGGTTATGAGCACCTGGACAACTTCCATGATTAGAGGGAATTGGTATTGGGATGTTTTTGTGATGGTTATGGTTCGGTATTATGGTAATGGTTATGGTAATGGTTATGGATTAATTTATGGTATTGAATATGGTTATTGGCAAATGGTGAAATCTGAAATTATAGATGAGGATGGTGAATTATGGACTGGTATTATGATATTATTTATTATTATGATGTGTTTACTTCACATACATATAATATATTGCTTTTCAAATGTTTTAATGTACTTTTCAGCACTTCGCCCTTATTGTTGTCGTCATTTGAATCAGCCACATGTCATACTTTCCACACTTGCTGAGTACGACACGTACTCACTCTTGCAATCCCCCCCAAACAGTTGCAGGTCAGAATTGTGAGTTTAATGGCGATAATGTGGAGATCTAGTTCGTGTATACCATCAGCTTTGCCTGTGGTGTTGCATGGAGCTGCGCTATCCCTTTTGCTTAGTTTGCTTATTTGCTTAATTAGTTTATTTCCGCTGCATTAGTTGAACTTGTCATTAATATTCATTAGAGCTTGTATTCGAGGATAATATGGTTTGTGTAATAAAATTTGATAATTAATCTTGTTATGTGGTAATTTTCTGTATACTCTTTTGTGATTGCACTCGTGTATGTGTGTTGAACATCCTGGGCACACATATGCGTTAGCTTGGTTCAGTTTTCGGAACCGGGCGTCACAGATTGATATCAGAGCCAGGTTGACCGTAGGACGCAGCCTAGATAGAATGGACACTTTAGAGCACATAGGAGCACTCAGGAATCAATGTGTGTTTTGCTTGAAGTGCTGTTTGCTATATATATTGGTTGCTTGTGTACTTAGTAGAGGATTTTGGGATGCTTTAGCATTGCCATGTCCACGTAGGCTAGCTAGTTGGTTTGCTTCATATCCCTTGATGCATATAGTTGGGGACGTTTTCTAATTCTTACCTATTGCTTTACTTCAGATGGTGAGGACTCGCAACCAAAGGGATGGCAATGATGAGGAGGAGAATAATGGAGTACCTCAGAACAACAATGGGCAAGGACCTGCTCATGGAGCTATCAACATTGAGCAGCTATTGGCTATGCAAAACCAGCTCATGCAGACCATGATACAGACTATGAGACAGCTGCAGACTGGCAATATCAACAATCAGCCCCACATGCCTCCACCGCCACCCCCACCTCCTCATAACCGATTGGGAGAGTTTATGAGGACTAGGCCGCCAACCTTTGCTCAAGCCGCAAACCCTATGGATGCGGATGATTGGCTCAAGTCCGTGGAGAAGAAGCTAGCCATTGTCCAATGCAGTGACCGGGAGAAGGTCCTGTTCGCTTCTCATCAACTCGTTGGAGCAGTTGCAGATTGGTGGGATGCTTATTGTAGTGCTCATGAGAACCAAGAAAGAATCACTTGGGCCGAATTCAAGGAGAATTTTCGTTTTCATTATGTGCCCGAGGGTGCTATGATCTTGAAAAGGCAAGAATTTGAGAATTTAAGGCAAGGAAGATCAAGCGTGAGTGAATATCTCAACAAGTTCACTCAACTCTCAAGGTATGCGCCTGAGGATGTTAGTCGGGACAGCCGAAATTAGTACTTGTTCATGAGGAGCTTGAACAATGAGATCCAAGTGCAACTACTCAACTGCGATTATGCCAATTTTCAGAAGCTTGTGGACAAAGCAATTGTGGTTGAGAACAAGATCCGTGAGATGGAGCAAGAAATCAAGAGGAAGGCGCCATATCAAGGACAGCAACAAGGAAGTAATGTGCGCCCTTGCCTTGCACCACCCAATGCACCCTATTACAGCTCCTCTATTCCTGCTCATCGCCCTGGTTATGCACTGCGCCCAACTCAGTTTGTGCAGCAGCGCCCTGTTATGCAAGCACCTAGGCCTCCAATGCCTTATGCTCCTCGTGCTGATTTTCCTGGAGCCAATGTTCAAAACCAAGCTCGTCCCAATAATTCTGGTGGAGTTAAGAAGTGTTATACTTGTGGAGAAGCTGGACACTTTGCGCATCAATGTCCTAAGTCAGGCCTTGGTCAAGGAAGCAATGCGTCGAGGCAAAACCCAAGACCCAATCGAGGGCAGCCACAAGGAAGCCGTGGACAGCAGAATTTTGCTCGTGGCAACGTAAACCATGTCTCTACGGAGGATGCTCAACAAGCGGATGACGTGGTCATTGGTATGTTTCTCGCCAACTCCAATCCCGAGACTATGTTATTTGATTCTGGAGCATCGCATTCATTCACTGCATCGAAGTATGTTGCCAAGTATAGTTTGCCTATCTCTCATATGAAGTTTACTCTGTTGGTTAAGTCTCATGGAGGAGAGATGAGGACAAATATAGCATGTCCAAAAGTAAGCCTTAGAATAAGGGGGGTAGACTTCTCCGCCAACCTCATTGTTTTAGATTCTCAAGGGTTGGATATTATACTTGGTATGGACTGGTTGAGGAAGCACAATGGAGTTATTGAGTGTGCCACAAAGATGGTGAAGTTGACTAATGAGGAAGGGATCACCGTAGAATTTGAAGCATCTCAAACCACACCGAAGCAATTGGAGCTGAATCATGTGGACGGTGCCGCAATTGAGGAGATTCCAGTAGTGTGTGAATTTTTGGATGTGTTTCCAGATGAGTTGCCAGGTATGCCACCTGATCGAGACATTGAGTTTGTTATTGATTTAATGCCTGGAACTGCACCTATAGCTAAGAGGCTGTATATGATGCCTCCTATGGAACTAGCGGAGCTCAAGAAGCAAATTCAAGAGCAATTAGGGAAAGGTTTTATTCACCCTAGCTCTTCACCTTGGGGAGCGCCCGTTCTATTTGTGGACAAGAAGGATGGATCCCAAAGGATGTGCGTGGATTACCGAGCTCTCAACAAGGTAACAATCAAGAACAAGTACACCTTGCCCCATATAGAGGATTTGTTTGATCACATGAAAGGCGCCTGTGTGTTTTCCAAGATTGATTTGAGGTCGGGATACTTTCAAATGAAGATTAGACCATCAGACATACCCAAAACAGCTTTTAGAACACGGTATGGATCTTATGAGTACACCGTGATGTCATTTGGATTGACAAATGCGCCTGCCTACTTTATGTACCTCATGAATAGGGTCTTCATGGAGTACTTGGATAGATTTGTTGTGGTGTTTATTGATGATATTATGATCTACTCGAAGGATGAGAAGGAACATGAGGAACACTTGAGGCTTATGCTGCAGAAATTGAGGGAGCATCAATTGTATGCCAAGTTCAGCAAGTGCCAGTTTTGGTTGAAAGAGGTGCCATTTTTGGGTCATATAATCTCAGGAGGAGGAGTATCGGTTGACCCCGGAAAAGTGAGAGACGTGTTGAAGTAGGAGCCGCCGCAAAATGTAAGGAAGTAAGGAGTTTTCTTGGGATGGCTGGATATTGCCGTCAGTTTATCAAGGATTTTTCCAAGATAGCCAAGCCTATGACGGGGTTGCTAATGAAGGGAAAGGCGTTCCAATGGACTGAAGCTTGTCAAAACAGTTTTGAGGAGTTGAAGAAAAGGTTGACAACCGCGCCGGTGTTAGTATTACCGGACGTGAGCAAGAGTTTTGATATATATTGTGATGCATCAAGACAAGGATTAGGATGTGTGCTCATGCAAGAAGGCCAAGCGGTAGCTTATGCATCGAGGCAACTAAAGAAACATGAGTTGAATTATCCTACACACGACCTTGAACTCGCAGCCGTGGTACACGCCTTGAAGATTTGGAGACACTATATTCTTGGACATAGGTGTGAAATTTACACGGATCATAAGAGTTTGAAGTATATTTTCACACAAACGGACCTGAATTTGAGGCAACGAAGATGGTTGGAGCTCATCAAAGATCATGATTTGGGGATCAACTATCATCCGGGAAAAGCCAATGTAGTGGCCGATGCTTTGAGTAGAAAAGGAGTAAGTCATCAACTCACGGTTCGAGAGTTACCATTTGAGTTATGTAAGGAGTTTGAACGGTTGAACCTCGGGTTTGTAAATGAGATGGAGATGATGGAGTTAAACCCAACCTTGGAGCAAGAAATTCGAGAAGCACAAACCACGGATGAGGAGATCAAGGAAATCAAGGTAAGGATCGAGGAAGGGAGAGAATTCAGATTTGATGAAGACGAACATGGTACCTTATGGCTTGGAAAGAGGATCGTTGTGCCTAATGTAAAGCATATTCGGGAGACAATATTAAAGGAGGCACATGACTCGCCTTACTCAATTCACCCTGGTTGTACAAAGATGTACAAAGACTTGAAGACTTGCTATTGGTGGGATAGCATGAAGAATGACATAGCTGAATACGTAGCATTGTGTGATGTGTGCCAACGAGTCAAGGCGGAACATCAAAGGCCAGCCGGATTATTGCAACCGTTGAAGATTCCGGAATGGAAGTGGGAAGAAATTGGAATGGACTTCATAGTTGGGTTACCACGTACTCAGTCCGGGTATGACTCAATTTGGGTAATTGTGGATCGCTTAACCAAGTCAGCTCATTTTGTCCCTATGAAGACCAAGTATAGAGCTGCACGATTGGCCGAAATACACATGGAGCATATTGTGTGTCGACACGGAGTACCGAAGAAGATAGTCTCGGATAGAGGTTCTCAATTTACCTCCAGATTTTGGCAAAAATTGCATGAAGCTTTGGGAACGAGGTTGAATTTTAGTTCAGCATATCATCCTCAAACGGATGGACAAACCGAGAGGACCAATCAGATTTTGGAGGACATGTTAAGAGCTTGTGCTTTAAAGCATGGGAAAAGTTGGGACAAAAGCTTGCCATACGCAGAATTTTCATACAACAATAGTTACCAAGCAAGCTTGAAAATGTCACCATATGAAGAGCTTTATGGGAGGAAGTGTAGGACACCTTTATTCTGGAATGAGGCAGGAGAAACTCAAGTATTTGGTCCGGATGTGTTGCAAGAAGCCGAAAAGCAAGTCCAGATAATTTGTGAGAACTTGAGGGCTGCCCAATCAAGCCAAAAAGGCTATGCGGGCAATAGGAGAAGGAAATTAGCCTTTGAAATAGGAGATTTTGTTTACCTCAAGGTGTCACCTATGAGAGGTCATAAGAGGTTTAACATAAGAGGCAAGCTCGCACCTCGTTATATTGGACCATTCAAGATTTTGGACAAAATAGGAGAAGTAGCATATAAGTTGGAGATGCCAGCTCATCTTTCAGACGTACATGATGTGTTTCATGTTTCCCAACACAAGAAGTGTCTCAGGGTGCCGGAAGAACAAGTGTCGATGGACGAGTTAGAACTTCAGGAAGATTTGACGTATGCCGAGCAACCGGTCAAAATCTTGGAAACTAAGGAGAGGGTCACAAGGAACAAGGTCATTAGATGGTGTAAAGTTCAATGGAAGCACCACACCGAAAAAGAAGTGACGTGGGAATTGGAGGATGATCACAAGAAGGAATTTCCCTATCTCTTCTCTTCCGTGTCGAATCTCGAGGGCGAGATACATTTTAAGGGGGGTAGGTTTGTAACACCCTCAATTTTTGCATCATGCATTGCATACATGTTCATGCATTAAATATTAATAGAATAAAAAGAAAAATAATAAAACATAAAATATACATATACAAATATGAGTAGCAAAAGAAGAAAAAGAAAATAATAGCGTAAAACTTGTAATAGGGAATAAGTATAAAAATAATAATAACATATAAAAAATTAAATAAATAAAAATATATATAATAATATATATTTAATGATAAGATTTATATATGTAAAGAAAAAGAAAATATATATATATAAATAATATAAAGAATAAATAAATAATAATATATTTATAAAAAAAAAAGAAAAAAAACAACCGCCGGCCAGGCCAAACGGCCCAGCCAGCATGCCCTCCCGCGCGACCCCACCCCGCAACCCCGCCCGCTCGGTGCCGCCAGCCCACGCGCCAGCGCGCCCCACGCTGGCCCCGCGCTCAGCGCGCTCGCACCGCGACTCCCGCGCCTTACTCTGCCGCACGCGCCCCGCCACTGGGCCCCGCTCCCGCCAGCGCCCGAGCGCGCCTGCCGCGTGTGCCGCGCTCACGTGCACCGGCGCGCGCCCCCGCGCACCCTGTCCCCGCTCACCCCGCCGCCCGCGTTGACCGCGCGCGCGCCTTGTCCTGCGACCCCGCTCGAGCCGCTCCCAGCGCGATCCCGCGCACCGCGCGCCATCCCAGGACGGGTCGGCCACGGTCGCCCGCCCGCGCCTGGCTATATAAAGACCGGAGGCTTCGTAATCTCCTGTAGCCAAAAAACCCTAGCCGCCAGAAACAGCGCCGCCAGGGAAAACGGGAGGAGCCCTAGCTCGGTAGAAAGAACAGAGGCACCAGGAGCTGCGCCGCCAGGGAAGAAAAGAGAGGAAAAAAGAGGAGGAAGAGGAAGAAAAAGAGGAGGGTGCTGTCATCCGCCGGAGAGCGTCGTCGCCGTCGTCGCGCCGCCGGAGGACCCTTGCGCCATCCGCTTCGTCTACGCATCGCCTTCACCCTCGCGATCTTCGAAGCCGTCACATCTACGGTAGGATTCGTTTTTCCGATGCGAATTTTAGCGACGTATTAGATCTAATAGACGTAAATTGATTTTTGTTGCATCGCCTTTTTATTTTCAGCAGCATTAATCCTCGCTAAAACCCCCGTAAACTCGTATGAACACGTATGAACTAGTTGCATCTAATTAATAAATAATCATAGTTAATTAATAATTGATCTTTGCATGCATGCATATCATCGCATGTTGATTAATGTGTGTGCATCATGTTGATTTGTATACATTTTCTTGTATGTGTGATCACAAGTAGAGGGAAGTGCTCAAGAGATCGTGTACGAGGATTTCCAGAACCAAGACTTCGAAGCGCTTGAGCAACCCTATCCGCCGGAGCAAGGAAAGTGTCCTTGAAACATATTGATCCTGTTTTCAAAATAAATGTTTTGTTTGTAAAACTGCATGCTTGTGTCAATTTTGATGGGAATCCTATGGTAGGAAGTTTACTAGACTTGCTAAACCACCCTTGTCACCTGGAATTTATGGTAGAGCGTCGGGATGGACTTTTTTACCTTTTTGCTTCGCTTAATCAACTGGGACGGGAAGTAACTATACCACTCAACTTAATTATGCGTTGATGAGATTATGGTTAGCCTGAACTGGTTAAATATGGTATGGTAATGGGCGATCTAAGCAAGCCTGGTATGTGGATGGGTTGGATGTTATGGTGGTTTGCTTGCTTTAGATCTAAGGACCGGTTCATGCGAGAATAAGCCAGGACTACAGTGCCACCATGAGGCGAAGTATGGGTGCGGCGTAGCTGATTAATTAGGGCTTTGCTAGTACTGTTTGGACCATTGTGGATGCTCGGGGAAGGGGTAGTCGGATTGGGTTTGTTGATGATTGGTGGGACTACCCTGGGAGCTGAATGGCTCAAGAGGGGGCCCTTGGTTGAAGATGTGCTCAGTTGGAGGCATCGCCACCGGTGAAACCGATGTGTGGTCTAAATAGGCTAGTAATCCCTTTGTAAAGGCTATTTTGTGATATCTTGGCCACACACCAACGGAAGTTTGTAATATGACCGACGGGTCATGGGCATAAGGGAGATTCTTAGTCACTAAAAGGTGATGAAATCACGAACATGTGGGTAAAGAGGTACAAACTCTGCAGAGTTAATTAAAACTATCATGATAGCCGTGCTCCCGGTTATGAGCACCTGGACAACTTCCATGATTAGAGGGAATTGGTATTGGGATGTTTTTGTGATGGTTATGGTTCGGTATTATGGTAATGGTTATGGTAATGGTTATGGATTAATTTTTGGTATTGAATATGGTTATTGGCAAATGGTGAAATCTGAAATTATGGATGAGGATGGTGAATTATGGACTGGTATTATGATATTATTTATGATTATGATGGGTTTATTTCACATACATATAATATATTGCTTTTCAAATGTTTTAATGTACTTTTCAGCACTTTGCCCTTATTGTTGTCGTCATTTGAATCAGCCACATGTCATACTTTCCACACTTGCAGAGTACGACACGCACTCACTCTTGCATTGCAGGTCAGAATTGTGAGTTTAATGGCGATGATGTGGAGATCTAGGTTGTGTCTACCGTCAGCTTAGCCTGTGGTGTTGCATGGAGCTGCGCTATCCCTTTTGCTTAGTTGCTTAATTAGTTTATTTCCGCTGCATTAGTTGAACTTGTCATTAATATTCATTAGAGCTTGTATTCGAGGATAATATGGTTTGTGTAATAAAATTTGATAATTAATCTTGTTTTGTGGTAATTTTCTGTATACTCTTTTGTGATTGCACTCATGTATGTGTGTTGAACATCTTGGGCACACATATGCGTTAGCTTGGTTCAGTTTTCGGAATCGGGCGTCACAAGGAGAGTCCTCATCACTGCCCTCGAACTAACCGGGCGGCCCATTGATGGCAGGTGGTGGGACGTGTGGCCTAATCTTGGAGGGCGACGAGCCCGTCGACTCCTCCATCGCCAGATTTTCCATGTGCTTGAATAGGCCCTTAGCGTAGCCTCCTTCTGGTTTGTGCACCCCGTGGATAAGAAAGCGATCTCCCATGCATTCCGGCGAGGTACAGGTGGGCGTCTTGTAGTGGTGGCTCACTACATCGCCCTTCTTAGTCTTCAGTGTGTACATGAACTCCTTGTTGGGCAGCAACGATGGGACAGACTCGTCTTTTCCGTGGAAAAGACGTGTCTTGACTGGGTTCGGTCTAGACAAAGTCGGACGGCATGGCGTCGTCGACTTCATTGGCGTTCTCTGAGGAGAGAGCGACCGGACAGCACTACGAGGTGTAGGGCTATGCCCGCACGGAGTCGTCGAAGGCGGGATCATGGCAAGGAGCTTGACATCGATCGCCACGACGGACTCTAAGGCAAGGGAAGTTTTGTCATTGGCCGGCGTACTGTCCCCGCTCAGGTCGAAGGTTGAGCTGGAGGAGGCGTGAGGCACAATCTTCTTGTCGACCATTATGAGGACGGGAGGAAGATGATGATTCAATGAGGTGTATAACTTTCCTCTCTATTTCCGTCCTTTAAGTAGGCGGGGAACAACGCGTTTCACCGAGGATTTTGTGGAGGATATTGAGGAGGATCAACACGAGAAAACAGAACACGAACGGCGCGAAGGGAGAGTTGGCCGACCCTAGGGTCCGGCCAACCCCCTTCTGGCTCCGTTCGGGCCACATTTTCTCGGGCCGATTAAATGGGCCTCATAGATGAAGAATTGGATGGGCCCATTAGTTGGACGTGGAGAATTTAAACAGAATTGAACGAAATGGCATGGAAATCGATTAGATTTACCATGTCAAATTCTTTTTCTGTATCCTCTTGGGAATCGAGATATAACTTGAGTCGGTGCCCATTCACTTTGAATAGTTGATCGTCATCACCTTGGAGTGTGATTGCTCCATGGGATGAAGTGTCTACTACAGTGAAGGGTCCTTCCCATTTACTTCTAAGCTTCCCATGTCCAAAGAGTTTAACCCCAGAGTTAAAGAGTAAAACTTTATCTCCGCGTTTGAACTCTTTCGGCGTAATCCTCTTATCGTGCCATCTTTTGGTTCTCTCTTTATAAATTTTGGCACTGTGGTACGCCTTATCTCTCCATTCCTCCAACTCAGAGAGTTGCTTCAATCGGTGATTTCTAGCTTCGTTAAGATTTGTGTTCCACTGCTTGATGGCCCAATACGCTCTATGTTCCAATTCTATGGGAAGATGGCAAGTCTTCCCATAGACAAGTTGGAAAGGATACATGCCAATAGGTGTCTTGTAGGCAGTACGATATGCCCACAATGCATCAGTAGCTTTTTCTTCCATCCCGTTCCCATTTCCAAGACAGTCTTTTGTAGAATATTCTTAATATGCTTATTAGATGTTTCTGCTTGACCATTTGTGTGTGGGTGGTATTGGGTAGCAATGTTATGTTGGACTCCAAGTTCCCTTAAAAGGTTCTCGAAGGTATTATCTATGAAATGAGACCTCCATCACTTATGACCATATGGGGAGTTCCAAAGCATGGGAAAATGATCTCATGGAACATTTTCCTTGCTTGCTTGGAATCAGCATTTTTGCATGGCAATGCTTCTACCCATTTTGAAATATAATCGACGGTAACCAAAATATACGCGCAATCATAAGACCTAGGAAAAGGTCCCATGAAATCAATACCCCATACATCATATAATTCCACTTGGAGACTGTATGTTAGGGGCATCACATTGCGAGCAAAGATTCCTCCATGCTTCTGTCATTTCCAACATCTGCGAATGAATTCCTTGGTATCTTCATACATTGAAGGCCAATAGAATCCACTCTGCAAGATCTTTGCCTGAGTACGGTGAACACCGTAATGACCACCATAGGGGCCAGCATGGCATTTCTCTATAATTTTGGTGCCTTCGATTGATGGGATGCACCTTCTATGAAGGCCATCAGAACATACTCGATAGAGGTAAGGGTCATCCCAAAGGTGTCTACGAGTCTCATAAATGAGTTTCTTTTTGTTCTCCCCTGGTGGTACGTATCCTGTGACCATAAATTTCATGATATCCGCATACCAAGGGTGAGAGTCTGTCACCTTGAGGAGCATATCATCTCGTAGGAAGTCATTGATAGGTATGTCCATGGTTTGTGTGACTTCCATACGTGAAAGATGATCTGCTACTGAATTCTCTACTTTCTTATCTCTTATTTCCAGATCAAATTCTTGGAGTAGAAGAATCCATCGAATTAGCATGGGTTTAACATCCTTTTTGGTAAGCAGATATTTCAAAGCAGCATGGTCCGTGTAGACTATGACCTTTGCTCCAACCAAATAGGATCTAAACTTGTTGATAGAAAAAACTACTGCTAAGAGCTCTTTCTCAATTGTGGCATAATTGAGTTGGGCTCCTGTTAGAGTTTTACTAGCGTAGGCTATTGCGTGATGCTTTTTATCTTTGGTTTGGCCTAAGACTGCACCAATAGCAAAGTCACTAACATCACACATGATTTCGAATGGCAGCGTCCAATCAGGAGGTTGGATAATTGGAGCTGAGATGAGTGCCTTTTTGAGTATATAAAATGATTTAAGGGATTCATCATCGAAATCAAAGGGAGATTCTTTAGCTAATAGGTTGGTGAGGGGTCTAGCGATTTTGGAGAAATCCTTGATAAATTGTTTGTAGAACCCTGCATTACCTAAAAAGTTGCAGATTCCCTTAACATTGATAGGAGGTTAAAATTTTTCAATAACTTCAATTTTAGCTTTTTCCACCTCTATCCCTCTCTCGGACACCAAGTGTCCAAGAACGATGCCTTCCCGCACCATGAAATGGCACTTTTCCCAATTAAGCACAAGGTCCTTCTGCTGGCATCTTTGTAAGACCCTGTCTAAATTTTCTAGACAATGATCAAAAGTTTTTCCATAGACGGAGAAAGCGTCCTTGAAAACTTTCATCATATCCTCGATCATGTCTGAAAATATAGACATCATGCATCTCTGGAAAGAAGCAGGAGCGTTACACAGTCCAAAGGACATACGCCGGTAGGCATAGGTCTCGTAAGGACACGTGAACGTGGTCTTACTTTGATCATCGGGATGGATAGGAATTTGATGATATCCCGAATACCTATCAAGGAAACAGAAGTAGGAGTGTTTTGCCAATCGCTCTAACATCTCATCGATGAAGGGCAATAGAAAATGGTCTTTCCTTGTTGCCTTGTTAAGTTTTCGGTAGTCAATGCAATCCTCCATCCCGTGACGGTCCGTTGAGGAATTAATTCATTCCTCTCATTTTGAATGACCGTCATACCTCCCTTCATAGGCACTACTTGAACTGGACTTACCCATTCACTATGAGGAACAGGGTAAATAATCCCGGCATGCAGAAGTTTCAAGACTTCTTTCTTGACAACTTCCCGCATCGCATTATTCAATCGCCTTTGAGGTTCCCTTGAGGGGACACTCTCAGGGTCAATAGGAATACGATGGGAGCATAACGTTGGACTAATTCTCTTGAGATCCTGAAGTGAATATCCAAAAATAGCTCTTTGCCTTTCTCACATGGATATGAGTTTGAGCGTTTCATCATCTAAAAGCTTGTCACTTATGATGACAGGGGCTTCCAAGTCGCCATTTAGAAAGGCATAACATAGGCCTGGAGGTAGAATCTTGAGCTCAATAGGAGGTTTTGGGGATGGCTCTTCTTTTGGCAATTCAATTTCCTCCTGAAATTCATCCTCCTCTTGGACGAAGTCTTCTTCTCCTTTAATTTCAGGGGGTTCTAAAAATTGAAGAGTCCTAACCTCCTCCATTGGCTCATCTTGGATGGGAGATTTTGCAGATGTGTTCTTTGAACGCAGAATAGGCATGGAGAAATTTCTCCCTCCAAGATTGATATTGAGGCTTCCTTCCAATGGAACTTCCATGAAAAATTTCTCTATGGGAATCCCTACCATGATGTCGAAATCTTGGATTTTGAACATGTGAAAATCTAGGAGAGCCTCAACATCTTTGTGTCTAACAGACACTTGTTGCAGAACCCCACATCCTTCAAGAATAGTTCCAAATGAATCTCGGAAGGATTTGCGTGTTGGTGCCAATGGCACGTCGCCAAGAATGGCGAGAGCACAAGAATCGGACATGAGATTTGCTCCAACAGTAGGGTTGTATAGGATTCTCATTGGTGTCCCTCTAATAGAACATAAAATTAGCCAAAGGTGAGGTCATCCGAAGAATTTCAGGTGAATTCTCGACTTCAGCTGTCCACTCTCTGCTTAGGATAGAGGTCAACTCCTTGACTATCTGACGGACGAACACCCCGTCAGGTGGAGTTGGTGGCAATGAAGGTTTCCTATAGCAACAATACTTCAAGGTATTTCCATAATCTTCAAAAAGCTCTTCCTCGAAGTAAAATGGAAACAGCAAGGGTTGAATTTCTTCTACCTTTGTAGTCTCAGGTTCGGGAGAGGATTCCTCTAGCAAGGCTTGGGGTAAACAAGAAATGGGTTCATCCTTGTCCAAGAGTCTATCCTCCATTCTTGACACGACTTCCTCTTGGAGGGGCTCATTAAGACCCATAATGAAGGAAGAAATTTCTAGAATTCTATCCAGAATATCCTTGCCTTCTTCTGGAGTCTTATGGAGGAAAGATCCTCCAGCCGTAATGTCAAGATATAGGGCAGACTCTTTGTTCAATCCCATGAAGAAATGCTGCAAAAGCATTGGATTAGGGATTAACAAATCTTGGCCAGAGTTTTTCAAAAGAGAAAATCAGTCCCAAGCTGCACCTATGGATTCCTTCTCCATCTGCTGGAAGCATAGTACTTCCTTTCGTAAGGAAACAATTCGGGTAAAGGGAAAGAAAGCAAGACAAAATTTGTCTCGTAATTCACTCCAATCACCGTTTGTCTTCCCAACGTAGTGGCTGTACCATTGTTTGGCTTTTTCCTTGAGGGAAAAAGGAAACAACTTCTATTTGAGAATTTCCTGTGTCATACCTTTGATTAGAAGGCATGAATACAATTGTTCAATCTCTCGTAGATGGTGGTAATGGTTTTCACAATCTGTTCATGAGAAGGATTGTTCTCGAACCATGGCTATAAAGCCAGGGCGAAGTTCATAGCTAGTTGAACAAATAGGTTCCACTGAAGGCGGTGCCTCACAAAACTTGCCCTTCGGAGCAGTGTAAGAAAGAAGAGTGGGTTGCTCCATTTGTATAGTGGTGGTAAGGTAAGAATAAGAAAGGTAAGGTTATAGATAAGGGGGATATGATACGAGGGTGATCTTGGTTCGAAGATTAACAGCAACCAATCCCTGGCAACAGCGCCAGAAATGCTTGTTGATATTTCTTAACACCACAGAGTTATCCGCAAGCGCACGGAAATACCGTTGTAGCACTTCCCCTTAAGGAGTATTCCCAAGGGTATCGAATCCAAAGAACGCGTGTGCTAATCTTTCGAACTAGCTCACCCAGGGACACAAAGTTGTTTGGTAGACAAGGAACAGAGAGGAATTCAAAGTATTGATCCTAATTCAAGGTAGTTTGCAGTAGATGCTTGCTTCAGGCACGGGCTCACTCCTTACAATACTAGGATGACTCCCACCAAGAGCCTATGGCATAGCCGAATGTGGAGGATTACGAAGGACAGATAGGGCTATCACCACCTACTACCTACCTCTTCAATCCGTGGGTCTACGAGATATCCACTGATGATTTATAACCTAAGCACCACACTTACGCTCTAAATCACTACTCTAGTTGTTTCGAACACAAATCTACAACTAGAGCCTCTAATGAATTAAAGCAGTGAACCCACAAGTAAGTACTTGTGCAAACTACTAAGAATAAAAGATCAAACTTGTATTGAATTCATAAAGGCTTACTTGATTGAGTAAAACCTTTGTAGGGGTACAAGTGTAGAAGAGGGACTTGACAAGCCCAAGCCTCCTTCTCCTAGACACTTCAACACACTCTCATTCTACTTTGGTAGCCTCTAGGACTACTCTAAACCTTTGGAGTGTAGCACTATTCTCAACTTTTGGTGTGTGTGAGAAGTGAGGTGAGGGGGTCTATTTATAGGTGCAGAAGGGTCAGTTCCCGCCACAATTAATGCGCGAATCATTCACCATTAACTCCAGGGAGCTGGGAGGAGCCAACACGTGTCATTTGACCGGGTTTGGCGCCAGGAAGGGGTTGGTCGAACCCTTGGTTCGGCCGACCTGGTCAAGCCTCCCCTCGAGGAGTGCTTCCTCCAGTTGGCTTCTAGGTGGGCCCCCTTGATGTATATGTGTGCAACACTATTGGATCTCATCGTATTCTTCTGTTTGTGGGCCACTTGATCCATGTGTTGCCACGTGTCATCGCCTGATTTGTTGAAATCCATTTTCATGGATTCATCCCTGCATGTTTTGGTATTTTGGGTAATAATTCACCTGCATACAAATAAACACCAACACTTGTGGAATTGGGTTAGTGTATAGCCCTACCACTATGTTTTGTGTTTCTTTTATGCACATTATGAGGTGAATTGACGGTCAAAATATGGTACTTAAGGATTGTCAACTAACAACTAACATGTTATATATATAGTTTTCTCTTTTTGTTGAAAGATCGTCATATACATATAGTTTGAGGCTCATTGATCATATGGTTAAGGCGTAGCATGCATGTACAACTATAACATGCATGTGACAGAGACGTCGATGATCATGTATGATGATGGGGGGGGGGGGCATGATGACAGCTTGTAAAGAGAAAAGAAATAATATTATCATCCATGTGCGATGTAGAGTTACACGGTCTAGCTTTTTATTTTCGTAATTTTTTGAAATATAATACTACTACATACGTCCTAATGTGTTTAATATTTATTAGATATAATATTGCTAATGTGTTAATTTTCCATATGCGATGTTTTTCGAAAAATAGAGGAGGTTTTCGTTAATGCGAGTATTGTAGGACACATTGTTCATGAACATAAAAAACATTTTTCATTAACATAAAAACAACACATATATTACAAACAAGAAAAAACCACATAGAAAACAAAAGAATAAACTATTACTAATCCTACACAACTCGGAGGAGGACTTGTCCACCTACTCTGCCGCCGCCTTCGCATCCGCCGGCGGCGCATCCTCCAACACCAGATCGAACTTCCGACCGATGGCGTTCACCAGTTGCTCGCAAAACTCCACCCCAACATCCTCACCAATCATCTCGTAGAGACAGTCTAGACGATCGGCCACAAGGCCTAACACGAAGATGTAGTTACCGGCGGAGTCCATGCTGGTGTGGTGGGGAAGGATCCCAAGTCCCAGACGGCGACAAGAGTGAGATGTATTGTCAAATACATCCTGCACCATTTTGTCGAGCGCTTTGGATTGCACGTCGGCTGCGAACGGGTTGCCGGTGACCTCCTATAGCTTGTCGTCGAGTTTGTCGATGTGTTTCTCGATGAGGCGGAAAGTCTCATCACAGTCGGACGGAAGAGGTGCGGGTGCCTTGGGCGGAGACAGGGGTGGAGGAGGTGCGGGAGCAGCCTCCAATTCCACTGACATTGGCGGCGATGGAAACGGAGAAGGAGGTTCAGAGGAATTCGATGACCTGGAGCACTTTGGTGTGGTGCTACCCATTTGTGCGGCGACGGAGATGCGAACAAAGAGAGACAGGTGGTCGATGGTGGTGCAGTGGAGAAGCAAGAGGAGAAGTTTGGAGGCTAAAATCGATTGAGAGGTGTGGCGGAGAAGAAGAGGACGATGTGGCTTTATAGAGGGTCGTCGTTAAGCGCGCGAGTGGAGATGATCGGACACCTCGAGAACTGTGCTTTTGAATCAATGGAGTTACCCCAAACTGAGGTTTGCCTCGTCTCGGAACGGCTCGACATGTCCTATCGGCCGTTTTATATTTTGACACGCAAAGGGCCCAGGGTATGCAATGGTCCACCTGACATACTTTGTAGGTCCGTCCTGCGGTGTTCGTAACATTTCGTGTGAATGATTTCAACGAGGTGCAGAAGATTGACGTGTGAACACGCATGGCAATCGACCGAGAGTCCATATCGAACCGATGATAATTGTCTGATCATATATGATGGTGGACATGATTATAAAGCATGTGAAAGAGACTCGCGATCAAGCATGTTTGATCACGTGTTAAGGATTTATGTGCCCCCTTGTTGAGAAACATGTTAATTTTATAACGTTGAGGATCAGATGTGGCGTACGTGTTTTCACAACTGTGTTCATTTGTTCCTAAAATCAGAACATGTAGCGGCTATCGCCTATGTCTGTCGTTTCTTCGAAGGACGAGTAGAGCGATACATAATGGCAGCATGCGATCGATTAATTTGATAAACCACGTACATAGTGAGAGTTGTGTGCTTATTAGACGATGGTAGTCAACATTCTATTCTCGTACCTCGAGGGAACATCCTTGTGTTAAATTTGTTATCTCTATTGATGACAGGATAATATTCTTCATTAGTGTGGTAGATAAACTGCCATATAGGTTGAGAGCATACACATGAATGTTAGAGAATATGATAAATATAGAAATATATATACATGGTAGGAAATATTCTATTCTTGGAATTCATGTTTGGGGCATAGCATGCATATGTACGTCTAACATCCATGTGAAAGACCTCAATCGTGTTTCATGACATTACGTGTTTCCTCTTTTTGTTGAGAGATCGTCATGTTTGAGACTCGTTGATCATGTTTGGGGCGTAGCATGCATTTGGTACCATGTTAATATGTACTCCCTCCATATCCCAAATTACTTGTCGATCTTTAATTAATTAGTTTATTTTTGAACTAAAAAGAGTGAAAAGTAATATGGGATGGAGGGAGCTAGTAGTTGTAATTCCATAATTGTAAGGACTATGTTAATTTGTAATTGCTTAACCTATAAAATTAATGGTTAATGACTAATTGCAAAATAAGTGACTAATGATAGTAACTATTACCTTCTAATGATATGTTGGCTAAAATTTTCTCAAATTTCAGAAACATGACAAATAGACTCCAGCTAAGTCTTCCATCACCAAAACTATTATTTTTTTGAACAATCATCACAGAAACTACTAAAACATTAATTAAATGCCAAGAAAGTGGCGATGAAATCCTCTGCCCTGCTGTTATTACTGCAGCTGACATGTGGACCCGATAACGGTGGGGCACACATCTGATATGAACCCGAGATATAGTGTTTACTCAAGAAAAAATAATTTTATGATAGATTGGGCGCACAAGCAGAAAAGCTAGAACTTGAGCGTTGCACCTATAAATTCAATGCCGGGATGATCGACGGCAGCCGATCCGCAAACTCGGTGGTTAGATAAGTAGTTGCCGGAGAGCAGCTTGTAGCCGACCTCGAAGGCGACGAAGGCATCGATGCACGTATAGCTGATCTGCTCGTCGGAGAGATTGTACGCGTCCCAGTTGCCTGTCCTCACCCAATAAGGCTTCTCCATGTCGGCGCCCATCACGGCGCAGCCCCCGCGTGTCAGAGGCTCGGGCGATCCATCTCCTCTGCCGCGAGCTCGACCAGGTCCATCGTTTTGGCCACCTTCAGCTGCCAGTCCTTCCAAAGTCTTTTGGTGTCACCCTCCATGCCCACGCCAATGAAGCGGTAGTCGCAATCGCTGAGGAAATCTTTCATCTTGTTAGGGAAGTAGTTAGCGTGGATGACCTGGAAGATGAGGCATTCATGGCTAATGTAGAGCTACATAACGGCAATGGGGTTCTGGTTGGCCAAGTAGCTAGGGCGCCACTCGACGTCGAACCCGACGATGAGCTTGTGAAGGCGTCGATGGTGGATGGAGAGGACCTCGTTGAGCCAGTCCTCCACGGCCTTGCCGGAGGATGTCACAGTGGTGGTGATCACGTCTTCCTCGAACGTCATGTTGTACACCCAAGTCCCCGCCATTGGGTCCTCTCTCCTTGACGTACCTACGGTTGCCATCGATGGCGGTGCGCGCGGCGCAACTTCTCTCTTGTGCAAACCTTCGTCTACACCTTATGTTTGGATTTTAATTGGAAATGAGCATGGATATATAACTGATGCAGGTACGATATGAGCGGAGGAGTTTCCGAATTTGACAGGCCCGAGCCTCGAGTAAAAAAAGTAATTCAGATTTTTGAATTTGATATACTCTTTGTAATTTGTAATTCTTGTTGTTATGACCACAAGTTGCATTGTCTCAACCAAAACCACATACAACAACAACAACATTTCTCATGGGCGCAGCCACTGGGTACGCTGGGTGGCCCACGGGATACCCTGGGTCCAGCCACCTGCATATTTTATGTACCTCATGACTAAGGTCTTCATGGAGTACTTGAATAAGTTTGTTGTGGTGTTCATTGATGACATTATGATCTACTCGAAGGATGAGAAGGAACATGAGCAACACTTGAGGCTCACATTGCAGAAATCGAGGGAGCATCAGTTGTATGCCAAGTTCAGCAAGTGCCAGTTTTGGTTGAAAGAAGTGTCGTTTTTGGGTCTTATCATCTCTGCAATAGGAGTATCGGTGGACCCCGGAAAGGTGAGGGATGTGTTGAAATGGGAGCAACCGCAAAATGTAAAGGAAATAAGGAGCTTCCTTGGGATGGCTGGATATTACCATAGGTTCATCAAGGATTTTTCCAAGATAGCCAAGCCAATGACGGAATTGCTAATGAAGTGGAAAGCATTTCAATGGACTCAAGCTTGTCAAGAGAGTTTTGAGGAGTTGAAGAAGAGGTTAACAACAGCCCAAGTTTTGATATTGCCGCACATGAGCAAGAGTTTTGATATCTATTGTGATGCATCGAGACAAGGACTCGAATGTGTGCTCATTCTAGAAAGTCAAGTGGTGGCCTATGCATCGAGACAATTGAAGAAACATGAGCAAAATTATCCAACACATGATTTAGAACTTGCAGTCGTGGTACACGCATTGAAGATTTGGAGACACTATATCCTTGGACATAGGTGTGAAATTTATACACATCATAAGTATATTTTCACGCAAACGAACCTGAATTTGAGGCAATGAAGATGGTTGGAGCTCATCAAGGATTATGATTTGGGAATCAATTATCACCTGGGAAAAGCCAATATAGTGGCTGATGCCTTGTGTAGAAAAGGAGTAAGTCACCAACTCACAGTTCGAGAGCTACCATCCGAGCTATGTAAGAAGTTTGAACGGTTGAATCTTGGATTTGTGAATGAGATGGGGATAATGAGTTAAATCTGACCTTGAAGCGAGAAATTCGAGAGGGTCAAACAAAGGACGAGGGAATCCAAGAAATCAAGGAAAGGACCCAAGAGGGGAGAGAATTCAGATTTGATGAGGATGACCATGGTACCTTATGGCTTGGAAAAAGGATTGTCGTGCCTAATGTGAAGCATATTCAGAAGACAATACTAAAGGAGAACACATGACTCGCCATACTCGATTCACCCCCGATTGTACGAAGATGTACAAAGAATTGAAGACGTTCTATTGGTGGGCTAGCATGAAAAAAAGACATAGTTGAATACGTAGCTTTGTGTGATGTGTGCCAACGAGTCAAGGTGGAACATCAAAGGCCAGCTGGATTATTACAGCCATTGAGGATTCTGGAATGGAAGTGGGAAGAAAGTGGAATGGACTTCACAGTTGGTTTACCACGTACTCAGTCCGGTTATGACCCAATTTGGGTAATTGTAAATCGGTTGGCCATGTCAGCTCACTTCATCCCTGTCAAGACCAGGTATACAGCAATACAACTCGCAGACCTATATATGCAGCATATTGTGTGCCGACATGGAGTTCCAAAGACGATAGTTTAGGATAGAGGTTCTTAGTTTACCTCCAGGTTTTGGCAAAAATTGCATGAAGCATTGGGAACAAGGTTGAATTTCAGCTCAGCATATCACCCTCAAACGGATGGACAAACTGAGAGGACGAATCAAATTTTGGAGGACATGTTAAGATCTTGTGCTTTGAAGCATGGAAGAAATTAGGACAAGAGCTTGCCATATGCGGAATTTTCATATAACAATAGTTACCAAGCAAGCTTGAAAATGTCGCCTTATGAAGCACTATACGGGAGGAAGTGTGAGACTTATGTGTGCTGAATACATTGGCTTTGACAATAAAAGTTTTGATTGCTACCGTAACATCTTTTTAGCAAGGTCCGACTCTAGCTCCGAGCTTCTGCAAGGTCCAACAATAGGTCAGACTTTCTTTGTCTAGGTCCGACATGTTTTTGGGTAGCTCTGGAAGCTTTGTCTTTAGCTCCGACATGTCTTTGATAGCTCTGGCATGTCTTTGTTAAGCTCCGATATGTTTTGATAGGTCCGACTTATGTTGGTTAGATCGGACATGTTTCTCTAGCTCCGGCGCTAGGTTGTACTAGCTTTGGTTAGCTCCGGTGCTAGGTCCTGCTAGCTTTGGTTGTGAGACCTTTGTGTGCTGAATACATTGGCTATGGCGATAAAAGTTATGAATACTACCAAAACACCTTTATCATCCAGGTCCAACTTCTTTGTCTAGGTCCGACTAGCTTTGGTTAGACTCCAGCGCTAGGTCCGGCTAGCTTTGGTAAGCTCCGGTTCAAGGTCCGGTTAGCTTTGGCAAAGTTCGGTGCTTGATCATAGTATTTCTGCTTTTATCTTGCAATGTTTCGAACTTGCTTTACACTTCTGGAAAGGTTTCTTAGTATTCTTTTACTAAGTTTTTGGTGTGTTTTGATGGTTAAGGCTGATATAATTTTGCTATGGTTTGCAACATGCTTATGTGAGGTGCTCACGTAAGATGTTGTAGTTTCGGAACTAACGAGAGTCAAGTCGAGGACTTGTGCTCGGAAGTATTGTTTGTTTGTTCATGTGCAGGTGTTGCTTGAGTTCAAGACATGGCTGGTGACGGGATCCATTGAACTAGTCTTAGGGAGAATATGAGGTTCAATCACCAAATACGGGAGGAATTGTGGTTGAGTTGATCGGGAGGTCGCGCAACATGTTTGAATCAAGAACAATGCATATGAAGGTATCGTGAACATCGTTGGAAGATGTTTGCACATATGCAAGTAGTGCATGGACGTGGCTACATGGTTCCGAGACGTGATAAAGAGATGTGGACGTAAAGAATTGGTCGGAAAGGTCCAACCAACTAGGTTATGGACTTAAGCTGCGGCTGAGTTGTGTTTGACTCAAATATGGAAAGATTTGAGTTGGTTATGATAGGATTTCATGTGGGTCACGAATTTGAGTTGTTTTAGGAATGTGGGATACATTCCTAAGGTGTTTGGAAGTCTTAAGATTGCTTCTATCTGCGTATAGAAGAGTCCTAAGCAGTTATAGAAAGGTTCGATTTGTGATTTGAGTAGGATTAAAGTCCTAGTTGAGATTGGGTTGGCCTAAGGACTAGTTATATAAGCAAGGGAGGACAGAGCTCATGAAAGACGACTTTGGGGCTGTTCCTCTTGTGTTCTATTGAATAAAATTCATAGTTTAAAGGAACTTTTGTGCCTTGTTCGTCCGACTTGTTCCACACAAGTTTTTCTCGTCGAGTTTCTGCACAGCACTACCTTTCTTGGGTGGTTTTATCATAACTCGAGTTTTACAGATCCAATTGACGTGATGCCTTTTGGGTTATCTTCACAACTTGATTATCTACCATCTGTAAAAATTTCACGGTCATTGGATTTGTGGTTTTTGATCTACATGAGTTTCTTTGCAGTATTGCAGATCTGTTTTTTACTCGGTAGAACAGATTGACCATTGTTCGATCTTTCGATCATAACTTGAGTTTTTCTAGACGGATTTGAGTGATTCTGGTTGTTTCGTCTTCATTCCTTGATTCTCTCTGATATCTATCACTTTTGGCACGGTGAAATACGTTTAGATTAGTCTCATACATGATTTCTTTAACAGATTGTTTTTCTACCGAAGGGGTTGAGATTTAATTTTTCCGCTGCGTAAGATTTTTAAATCTACCATTCACCCCCCTCTAGTAGCTTTTCACATGCTCTTCGATCCTACAATTGGTATCAGGGCCACGGTGCTCTAATCTTTGTGATTTACACATGTTTTTGACTAATTATCATGGAGAAATTCTCCGCCAAACCTTGTGTGTTTAGTGGTATTGATTTTCACGTTTGGAAGGCACGTATGGAAGCCTTCATTCAGGATCAAGGCTTCGGAATATGGGAGAAGGTATAAAAGCCTTACGAAGTGTCGTCAAATGATCAAGTTACAGCTACAAATCTGAGAGATGTCGACAACAACAGCAAGACTCGAAACTTGATCATAGAATGATTAACTCAAAGCGACTTCGACTGTGTTGCACACCTCCGATCTGCATACGATTTGCAAAAAGCACTTTGTGACTACCACGAAGGATCCAACACGATGAAGGAGGTAAGGCAAGACATGTTCAAGAAAGAATAAATGCGCTTCGAGATGCAACCCGGTGAGTCTATTAAAGACCTTTTTGCTCGCTTTAAGAAAATTCTCAGGAACTTGTGTAGTGTCAATGTTAATTTTTCAGATGCTAAAAATGCTATGCAATTGTTAAGTTCATTATATATGTCAATTTTGGAGATGAAAGTCACATCTATTCGAGAATCCATTGTCATGAGTACACTCACTTTAGATGTGCTATATTCCAAGTTTAAAACTCATGAAATTGACATAATATCACGTAAGAACCCCAACAAGTCTATTGCTTTTGTTTCTCAATGTGATATGCCTAGCTTGGGCCAATCTTAATCGTGTGGTACACTTGCTTTGTTGTCCTCTGTAACCCTTGAACAGATTGAGGAGTTTCCAGAGGAGGAGCTAGTACTTCTCTCTACTAGGTTCTCAAAAGCATTGCAAAATGTGAGAACTAGAAGGAGAGGAAGCTCCGGACCTCAACAGTGTTTCGAATGTGGTAAGACAAGAAATTTTTGTTCAGATTGCCCTAACCTTTCATGTCCTACTTACCGGGATGAAAAGCAAACAAGGACGAAGCACTCCTCTGCAAAAGATACGAAGAAAAAGAAAGATTTTACATGAGGTCAATTGGTGAGCAGTTTTATCTCCGCACTTCAAGAACTTGGCTCAAGCGATGTGGACATTGGAAGTGACGAAGATGTAGATGATTTGGCAAACTTGGGCTTCATGGCGGGCAAATCAAGATCAAGTATGGAGTATGCAGAACACAATAGCAACAATGAAGAGGTATGTCCTACTTGCGAAGAAATGTGTTATGCTATTTCTCGTGCCACTATTATAATCAAGAAAAAGGACAAAAATCTTAGGGATAGTGCTGCTAAAATCAAATCACTAGAATATGAAATCAACCGTTTAAAAACTTTGATTCCTAGTGAGGATGCATGTCCCTCATGTGATTTAGTATATGAACAATTGTCCTCATTAAGAAGTGCACACACCTCCACACTTGATAAACTTGAGTTAGAAATTGAAAAGAACAGAGAGCTTACTGCACTTAATGATAAAAACATGAAAGATGCTAGCTGTTCTACAATTGATATGCATTGTTCTACTTGTGATGATCTTGATAAGAAACTACAATATGCTATGAATTAAATTTCTATATTGAACAATGCTTTACATTCTCATGAAGTTAAATATTGTTACAATTGCAAATTAAAAGGAAAAACTTCATGTGAAAATTGCCTTGATCTGTCCAATAAACTTGATGACATGCATAGGACATTAGATCGGTTTTGTAATGCGAATATAAACCTAAACTTGCTGCTGAATTCTTCCAAGTCTTGCAATGATAAAACTGCTTTAGGTTTTGATTCTCATGCTCATGCTAGGGCACATCCACCTAAAATTGTAAGAACATTAGGAAGTGGTTTGATTCAAATAGTTCCTAAACAAAAAGAAGTGATTTTCAAATCTGCAGGAGTGTTGTCTCATTCGGTTTCAAATAAAAATATTGCTTGCTCATCTAGACATGAACACAAAGTTAAATTTCATTGTACCTATTGTGGTAGAGATGGTCATGTCATAGATTTTTGTTATAGACTAGCTAAACAACAGAAAAAAGAAAGAATGATTGCTAGATCTCATAACTTACATGCAAAATTCGCTGCACTTGCTAAACCGAATGATAGGAACATGCAATCTGCTGTAATGAGTCGAAAACATGCAAAGTTTGCTCCCAAACCTACTGTTTTTTGTGCTACACATATAACATCTCGTAGGACAGTAGTTGGGTAGAAAAATCCTCAAGCTTTGGCTCATAAACCTGTTGTTTTATCTCAGCTTTCGTGTGTTATTCATGCTGGACCTCGTGTGACTCAGTACTGGATTCCTAAATGCCTTTTGACTAACCCCAGTATTGAGTCATTTATGTATTGTGCTTCTATGTAGGTTACACGATTGAGGAAGGAGAACATTTGGATTATGGATTCAGGTTGCTCACGCCACATGACCGGTAACAAAGAATGGTTCTCCTCCCTCTCTTTTGTGTCACGTGTAGATAATGTTACTTTTGCCGATAATTATTCAACTCCTATAATTGCTAAGGGTTCAGTTAGAGTAAATGATCACTACAGTTTGAAGGATGTGGAACTTGTAAAAAATTTGAAATACAACTTGCTTTCTGTTTTGTAACTGCTAGATGAAAATCTGGAAATTATTTTCACTAAAAAATGCTGCAAAGTTGTAAATTCAAACAGTGAGCTTATTTTTAACATGTCACGGTTTGGAAGAGTTTTTTAAGCTGATTTTGATATGTCTTCCTCTAAGCATAGGTGTCTAGTTGCTAATGATTCAAAGGACTTATATTTTTGGCATCGTAGACTTGGTCACGTAGGTTTTGATCATCTAACACGTGTTAGTGCTTTTGATCGCATACGTGGGCTGCCTAAGCTTAAAGGGGACAAAGAAATTGTGTGCTATTCTTGTAGACATGCTAAGATGGTTGCAGGTTCACAAAATCCTCTCACAATGATCATGACAATTGAACCGGGTCAACTTTTGCACCTTGACAACATAGGACCTTCACGCGTTCAATCCTTCAGAGGTAAATGGTACGTTCTTGTGATTGTTGATGATTATTCTAGATACTCTTGGGTTTACTTTATGGCATCTAAGAATGAAGCTTTTAGTCACTTTATAACTTTATTTCTTAGATTATCAATTGATCACCCAGGATCTTTAAAAGCACTTAGAAGTGATACGGAACCGAATCTAAAAATCAATCTTTTGATCACTTTTGTGCTGAAAATTGAATAGATCATCAATTTTCTTCACCATATGTACCTCAACAAAATGGTGTTGTAGAAAGAAAGAACAAAACATTAGTTGAGATGGCTAGGACTATGCTTGATGAATAACAAACTCCTAGGAAATTTTGGGCTGATGCGATTGCAACTGCTTGTTATGTCTCAAATCGTGTTTTCTTACGCGCTAAGCTAGGTAAAACACCATATGAGCTCCGGTTTGGACGTAGGCCTAGTGTTACACATGTTCGGGTATTTGGTTGCAGATGCTTTGTTAAGAAACATGGTAATCTTCATAAATTTGAACCTAGATCTGTTGATGGCATTTTTCTTGGTTATCCATCTCATACTAGAGACTACGATGTGCTTTTACTTGACACTAACAAAATTGTGAAGACTTGTGAGGTGTCTTTCGATGAAGCTAGCCCAGGTACTAGCTCAAACATTACAGGTCCGGATCCATATCCGCATGGGGAGAGCATTTTCGTAGAAGATGAGGAAGATGGAGCTACTGCCCTAAAATTCAGCAGCTAATGACATTGTTTCGGCTCCTGATTTTGATTCAAAGCCAGCACCAACGACCACCATTGCTGGTCCAGATCTTCCTCAAGTCACAAGCTCATTGATTTCTGATGAACATGAAGAAGAAGAAGCTTGTGAAGTGTCCACTCCCCTCCGGGTTCTCAAAAGTCATCCTCCACAACAAATTATTGGAAGCTTGCACGAACGAGTCACACAGTTCAGGTTTTGCAATCCAAACTCTCATGCTCATTCTGATTTTGTTGCTTCTTTTGAACCCAAAGATATATCACACGCACTCACTAATGAATCTTGGATTATTGCCATGCAAGAAGAGTTAGAAAGTTTTGAAAGAAATAATGTTTGGAAGGTTGTACCTCCACCTCAAGGTCACACTTTAATTGGAACTAAATGGGTGTTTAAAAATAAACAAAGTGGGGATGGGGTTGTGGTTAGGAATATGGATAGGTTGGTTGCTCAAGGTTTCACTAAAGTTGAAGGTCTAGATTTTGATGAAACTTTTGCTCCTGTCGCTAGATTAGAAGCCGTAAGAATTTTGTTAGCTTTTGCTGCATCTAAAGGTTTTAAGCTATATCAAATAGATGTTAAAAGTGCTTTTCTTAATGGCTACATAGATGAGGAGGTTTATGTCAAACAACCACCGGGTTTTGAGAATCCAAATTTTTCTACTCATGTTTACAAACTGTCCAAAACCTTGTACGGTCTCAAACAAGCCCCTGGAGCATGGTATGATAGGTTAAAAACATTGTTACTTGAAAAGGGGTTTACCATGGGCAAGGTTGATAAAACTCTTTTTGTGCTTAAGCATGGCAATGACTCATTCTTTGTTCAAGTGTATGTGGATGACATTATCTTTGGTTGTGCTTCTCATGATCTTGTGTTCAAGTTTCCAGCTAAGATGAGTTCAGAATTTGAGATGAACATGATGGGAGAACTCACGTACTTTTTGGGGCTGCAAATCAAGCAAAGCAAGGAGGGTACCTTTGTACATGAAATGAAGTATACAAAGACCTCCTAAGGCGCTTCAACATGGACAAAAGCAAGCCTCTTCGCACACCAATGGGAACAACAAAAACACTTGAACATGATGAAGATGGTGAACCCGTGGATCGAAAAGAATATAGAAGCATGATCGGATCACTTTGGTACCTCACGGCATCAAGACCGGACATACAATTCAACGTATGTCTTTATGCACGGTTTCAAGCCTCCCCACGTGCTTCACATCGTCAAGCGGTCAAAAGGATTCTCAGGTACTTACATGGAACTCAAGAATTTGGCATTTTTCTTCCTTCTTCCCCAACCATTACTTTGAAAGCTTTTTCCGATGCTGATTTTGGAGGTTGTAGGATTGATAGGAAAAGTACTTCCGGTGCTTATCATTTTCTTGGTAATTCACTAGATGCTTGGTCCTCTAGAAAACAAAACTCAGTTGCACAATCCACAGTTGAATCTGAATATGTAGCTGCTGCTAGTGCTTGTTCACAAATTCTTTGGATTGTTCAAACACTTGAGAACTATGGGGTTGATCTAGATAGTGTTCCACTGTTTTGTGATAACACTAGTGCCATTTGCATTGCTAAAAACCTCGTGCAACATTCTAGAACTAAGCACATTGACATTAGGTATCAATTTCTCCGTAATAATATTGAAAAAGGAAACATTGTGCTTCACCATGTAGATATCGAACAACAATTGGCCGACATTTTTACAAAACCTTTGGATTTCCCTCGTTTTTGTTTCATTCATAGTGAAATAGGGGTTATGCATCCTCATGGCTTACATTGAGGGGGAGTTTTCAAAATTGAGAAGTCTATGTGTGAATCTAAAATTAAAATAATATTAGCATAGTATTTCATACATATATGACTTTGTGATTCATTTTACATGCTGAAAGTTCTTACTACATTACTCGTGTTATACATTTTGTAGTTTTTTACATGTCTAGTAATTGGAATAATTACTTACACTAATTCTGGTCATGGTCAAACTTTCTTGCTCTTTTGAACTTGTTGCATGCTCACAAGTGCTTTTAAACATAAAGAATTAATCAAGTAGTCAACTCACATGTTGAGTTTTTATGAACAAATATAAATTGAGAAAAGATCAAGAGAATATGCATGCATCGCACTTCTTCTTTTGAGATGGCTTATCATTGCACTTAGATATGAACTTGGAAGAAGTTGTGTATGACTAAAACTATGTCCATAAGCTTCTGATTGTCAAATGACATAGGCTTGGCTTGGTTCGTTAGAATAAGGCAGATGCGCATATAATCTCTTGCAAATATTATATGATCTAAATTTGTGCTTTGAAAAATAATAAAATGAAGCAACAAGTGTCATGCTTACAAGTTTTGAATAGTTAAGTTTGTGAGATCATGACTTGTTTAAATTGAAAATTACATTTGATCTCTAGCATGGCTTACACTACTTTATGTATCTCTTGATAGTATGACTTGGATGAGCTTTGTTTATATGTATATGTTATAATATGCTCATAACATTTGAAATTTCTCTTTTGAACCTTGCTGAATACATGGTCAAAGGGGGAGATATAATATATAATATGTGAATTTTTAAAAGATAAGTATGCAAGGGGGAGAAATTGATTACACATTGCACATATTCACAATTGTTTTTGGCAAGATCTTTCTCATGGGGAGAATTTCTTTTTCTAATCTTATTTCTGTTTTACAAAGGGGGAGAAATTGTTTTCAAAACTTTTAATGTGAATAAGCCCATGTTCGGATCTTAAGTGGTGTTGCCAATGCATTCATCAAGGGGGAGATTGTGAGACTTATGTGTGCTGAATACAATAAAAGTATTTAATGCTGACATAAAATCTTTTTAGCAAGGTCAGACTCTAGCTCCGAGCTTCTGCAAGGTCCGACAATAGGTCTAACTTTCTTTGTCTAGGTCCGACTTGTTTCTGGGTAGCTCCGGTGAGCTTTGTCTTTAGCTCTGGCATGTCTTTGATAGCTCCAGCATGTCTTTGTTAAGCTCTGATATGTTTTGATTGGCCCGACTTATGTTGGTTAGCTCCGACATGTTTTTCTTGCTCCGGCGCTAGGTTTTACTAGCTTTGGTTAGCTCCGACGCTAGGTCCTGCTAGCTTTGGTAAGCTCCGGTTCAAGGTTCGATTAGCTTTGGCAAGGTCCGGTGCTTGATCGCATTGTTTCTGCTTTTATCTTGCTTTACACTTATGGAAAGGTTTCTTAGTATTCTTTTTCTATGTTTTTGGTGTGTTTTGGTGGTTAAGGTTGATATCATTTTGGCTATGGTTTGCAACATGCTTATGTGAAGTGCTCACATAAGATGTTGTAGTTTCGGAACTAACAAGAGTCAAGTCGAGGACTTGTGCTCGGAAGTATTGGTTGTTTATTCATGTGCAGGCGTTGCTCGAGTTCAAGAAATGGCTGGTGATGGGATCCACTGAACTAGTCTTAGGGAGAAGATGAGGTTCAACAACCAAGTTCGGGAGGAATTGTGGTTGACTTGATCGGGAGCTCGCGTAGTATGTTTGAATCAATAACAATGCATATGAAGGTATCGTGTACGTCGTTAGAAGATGTTTGTACATATGCATGGAGTGAATGGACGTGTCTACATGGTTCCGGGGCGTGATGAAGTGATGTGGACATAAAGAATTGGTCGGAAAGGTCCAACCGACTAGGTTATGGACTCAAGCTGCGGATGAGTCGTGTTTGACTCAAATATGGAATGATTTGAGTTGGTTATGATAGGATTTTGTGTAGGTCACGAATTTGAGTTGTTTTAGGAATATGGTATACGTTCCTAAGGTGTTTGGAAGTCTTATGATTGCTTCTATCTGTGTATAGAAGAGTCTTAAACAGTTATGGAATGTTTCGATTCGTGATTTGAGTAGGATTAGAGTCCTAGTTGAGATTGGGTTGGCCTAAGGGCTGGTTATATAAGCAAGGGAGGCCAGAGCTCATGGAAGACGACATTGGGGCTGTTCTTCTTATGGTTTGATCAATAAAATTCGTAGTTTGAAGGAAATTTTGTGCCTTGTTCGTCCGACTTGTTCCAGACAAGTTTTCTCGTCAAGTTTTCTACACAACACTACCTTTCTTCGGTGGTTTTATCATAACTAGAGTTTTACAGATCCGATTGATGTGATTCTTTTTGGGTTGTCTTAAAAACTTGATTTTCTATCATAGGCCAAAATTTCACGGTCATTGGATTTGTGGTTTTTGAGCTACAGGAGTTTCTTTGCAGTATTATAGATCTGTTTTTACTCGGTAGAACAAATTGACCTTTGTTCGATCTTTCGATCGTAACTTGAGTTTCTCTCGACGGATTTGAGTAATTCTTGTTTTGTTGTCTTCGTTACTTGATTCTATCTTATATCTATCACTTTTGTCACGGTGAAACACGTTTAGATTAGTCTCACACACGATTTCTTTAACGAATCATTTTTCTGCCAAGGGGTTTTCATTGCTTCCGCTGAAAAAGTTTTAATCTACCATTGACCCCCTCTGGTTGCTTTTCATGTGCTCTTAGATCCTACAGGAAGTGTAGAACACCTTTTTTCTAGAATGAGACAGGAGAAACTCAAGTATTTGGTTTGGATGTGCTGCTAGAAGCTGAAAAACAAGTTCAGATTATTCGCGAAAACTTGAGGGCCGCTCAATCAAGGCAAAAAGGCTATGCGGACAATAGGATAAGGAAACTAGCGTTTGAAATAGGAGACTTCGTTTACCTCAAGGTGTCACCAATGAGAGTTCATAAGAGGTTTAACATAAGAGTCAAGCTAGCACCTCGCTATATTGGACCACTCAAGATTTTGGACAAAAGAGGAGAAGTAGCGTATTAGTTGGAGATGCCAGCTCATCTTTCAGATGTTCATGATACGTTTCATGTTTCCCAGCTCAAGAAGTGTTCGAGGGAATCGGGAGAACAAGTGCCAATAGAAGAGTTGGAACTAGATGCAGATTTGACTTATGCCGAACAACCGGTCAAAATCTTGGAGACCAAGGACAGAGTCACAAGGAACAAGATTATTAGATTTTGTAAAGTTCAATGAAAGCATCACACAGAATCTGAGGCAATATGGGAATCGAAAGATGATCTCAAGAAGGAATTTCTCTATCTCTTCTCTTCCGCGTCGAATCTCGAGGCCGAGGTTCATTTTAAGGGCGGTAGGTTTATAACACCCTCATTTTCATGCATCATGCCCTGCATCCATCATTAAATATGTTTAACATTAAGCAACATAAAAAGGAAGAAGTTTAAAATGAATTAGAAACAAAAACCGAACTTAAGAATTCTGGGAAGTGCGGACTAGTCCTATTTTGGTGCAGACTAGTCCAATTTCTCTCTGACTTCAATCGAGCTTGTCCGTTTTGCTGCGGACTAGTCTGTTTTTCTCTCTGGACACTTTCGGACTTGTCCGGTCTAGAGCGTACTAGTCCGGTGTTCCAATTCCTTGGAAATTTTGCCAAGTTCCTGGATGTGACCGTACTTGTCTGGTTCTGCAGCGGACTTGTCCGTTTTCCCCTCTGACTAAAGTCGGACTTGTCCGATTTTAGCTAGACTTGTCTGTTTTTCCCCCTCTGGATAAGTTCAGACTTGTGTGATGTCCAGTCCGAACTTGTCTGATTTCTCTCTGTTTAACTTTGGACTAGTCCAGCCCTTTTCGGACTTGTCTGATAAATCACGACCCCGAGTTGAACTTTTGTTTCACAACTTGTTTCTTGGGTTTTAAATTAAGTGGGCCTAGGGACATCGTGCCTAACTCGTTTAGAGCCCATGTGGGACTCCAAACCGACCCCTACTCATCTCAAACCCGAAATCCACCCAACCCTAGCCCTCCACCTCTATATAAACAACCCCACCCCTTGGCTTGACATCACTTTGCCACTTTTCAACCACACCCAAACCCTAGCTCCTGAATAGCCGCCACCAAGGAGGGAGAAGGAGATCTAGAGCAAGAAGAAGAAGAGGGGCTTGACATCACTTTGCCACTTTTCAACCACACCCAAACCCTAGCTCCTGAATAGCCGCCACCAAGGAGGGAGAAGGAGATCTAGAGCAAGAAGAAGAAGAGGAGGAAACAAAAGAGGGTCAAGATCTCCATCAAGTTTCGTTCTTCATCAATGATTCAGCATCAAGTTCTTTATCAACTCTAGATCTCCAAGATCCAAGTGCCGCCTCCAATACACTTGATTCTTTGGAGTGTTGGACATCTGGTATACCTTCTACTTCCTATTCCTTACATGAATTCAACCCCAAATCTCCAGATTCACGTCAATCTAGAAAAACCTAGCTCGCTTATTCCGCGAAGTGCAGACTAGTTCGGTCCTAGCGGACTAGTCCGATTTTCCTAGTTAAATTGTGTTGAATTAATTCCAAATTTGATCGAATCAACTCCAAACCTTTGTAGACTTCTTAATAACCATTGTAATTTATTAATAAACATTATTAACAACTTATTAACTAGTTTTGTTTCGCATTTGCATTAATCATGCATGTCATGTCATATTGAGTAATATTTGTGCACTCTTTGATTGTGTTTCTTGACCTGTATGTTTATTGCGCGCATTAGACGGATTGGCGCTAGAGAGTGCTGCGGAGGATCTCCAGCACTAGGAGTTTGAAGTCTTCGATCCCAATCAAGCCCAAGAGCAAGGTAAGTGTCCTTGAACATATTGATCCTGTTTTGAAATGAATGTTTTGCTTTCAAACGGCATTCCTGTGTCAATTTTATGGGGATCCTATGATAGGAAGTTTACTAGCCTTGTTTGACCACCCTTGTCACCTGGAATTCATGGTAGAGAGTCGGGATGGGCTTTTTACCTTTTTTGCTTTGCTTAATTAATTGGGATGGGAAAACAACTATACCACTTAACTTAATTATGTATTTATGAGATTATGATTAACATGAACTGGTTAATATGATGTGGTAATGGGTGATCTGAGCAAGCCTGGTATCGGATGGGTTGGATGTTATGGTGGTTTGCTTGCTTTAGATCTAATGACCGGTTCATGCAAGAATAATCCAGGACTACAGTTCCACCACGAGGCCAAATATGGGTGCGGCATAGCTAATTAATTAGGGCTTTGCCAGTGCTATTTGGACCATTAAGGATGCTCGGGGAAGGGGTAGTCGGATTGGTTTTATTGATGATTGGTGGGACTACCCTGGGATCCGAATGGCTCAAGAGGGGGCCCTGGGTTGAAGATGTGCTCAGTTGGAGGAATCGCCACTGGTGAAACCTCAGTGGGGTCTAAATAGGCTAGTAATCCCTTTATAAAAGCTATTTTGTGATCTTTTGGCCACACACCGATGGAAGTGTGAGACAGCATAATAGAGGCTCTAGTCCTCAAAAGGTGATGAAATCACGAACACGTGAGTAAAGTGATACAAACTCTGCAAAGTAATTAAAACTATCATGATAGCCGTGCTCCTGGTTATGAGCACCTGGACAACTTCCTTGTTTAAAGGGAAATTGGGATTTGAGATGGTTATGGTTTGGTACTGGTAATGGTTGTTTATGGATTAAATTCTGATATTGGATATGATTAATGGTAATGGTGAAATCTTGTATATGGATGATGGTAATGAAATATGGACTGGTATTATGATAATTATATTTTTTGTGATGGGTTTGCTTCACATACATATAACATAGTGATTTTCAAATGTTTTAATGTACTTTTCAGCACTTAGCCATTATTATGTTCGTCATTTGAATCAGCTACATGTCATACTTTCCACACTTGCTGAGTACGAAATGTACTCACCCTTGCGATTCCCCCACCAACAGTTGCAGGTCAGGATTGGCAGTTTAACGATGATAATGCGGAGTTCTAGGCCATTTCTGCCGTCAGCTTTGCCTCTGGAGTTAATTGGAGCTGCACTATATCCTATTTGCTTATGCTACTTAGCTGCTTAGTTTGCTAAATTAGTTTATTTCCGCTGCATTAGTTCAAACTTGACATTGATATTCATTAGAGCTTGTATTGGAGGATATTATGAATTCTATAATAAAAGTGGTTAATTAATCTTGTTATGTGGTAATTTGCTGTATAACCTTTTGTGAATGCACTCGTGTATGTGTGTTGAACGTCCTGGGCACACATATGCGTTCACTTGGTTCATTTTTAGAACCGGGTGTCACAATATTGTATTGTGCAAGGCATGCGATTAATTTTATGAACCACATACATAGTGAGTTGTTCCTAGATGGTATTCTGTCCTTGAACCCTCGAGGGAACGTTCTTCATGTCAAACATGCACGACGAGAGTGAGGACAGCGCTCGATGGACGGCGCTTTGTTAATCTGGGCTAAATTTTTTTAGATAATGGAAATAATTAAACCGATCTTTTCCTCAGTAGAGAGTATGACCACACTGATACACCAAGTTTGTGAAGATCGATAACAAAAGACTCAACCCGACACACTAGTGAATGTAAAACACCCGTTACATTCTAATAATATGGAAGTCTATAACTAAGACTCAATGCAAATCGGGAAAAAACTTCGATGACCCTGACTTCTAGTATGTCTTTGCAAGCCATCCGAATCAAGTCTTTTTTGTCTTCACCTTTATGCAATGACGCCCACGAGCATTTAATCTGGGCTAAAGTTGATACTCCAGAAACTGTTCTAGCATCTTTTGTGATTTGTCATTATGTTGGATACTTGTTGGGATTCAACATATAGAGTGGGCACAGGGTGAGGGGGGAGGTTCTCCCTAGTGCTGTCAGATGAACTAGGTGGTAGTCACTTTCTGGATCTCCAGCTCAATAGAGTTGGAAGTGGAAATATATTCCATTCTAAAAAATAAAAGAGATAAATAGTCTACTAGTTTATCATTAGAACATCAACATTAGAACTATTTTTGCGCACTAATGAACATCAAAATAAAGTTCATTACCTTAAGATGATATATTACAAACAAAAAAAAGAAAAGCACAAACTATAAACTAGAAAAGAAAAACAACACAACTAAAAAACAGAAAAAAACTACTCCTCCACCTCCACCTACTTCTCCTTCTCCTCCTTCTCCTCCTCCTCCTCCTCCTTCTTGGGCTTCTGGCAGTGTGGGGGTGCCTCCCGCGGTGGAGACGGGAAGCCCAGTTTCCTGGACATCGCCGCCACCAGGTTGTCGCGGCCGGCGACGCCGAGCTCGACTGCCAACGTGTCCCAGAGGACTTCGAGGCGACCGGCCAAGTGCATCATGCCGAATACGTAGTGGCCCGTGGTCCCCATTCCAGTATACCCTGGAAGGGGACCAAGCCCAAGGCAACTCATGGAGCGTGATGTATTGTCAAATACATCACGCGCCATCTTCCGGAGAGCCCACTCCTTGTCCGAGGGGAGTCCAGTCGGGGACGCTTCCCCTTGGCATCCTTCGGCGGGCTTGGCGGCAGAGTTTTCTTGTCAGCCATTGTGTTCTTGACGCGATTTTGGGAAGAGAGGAAGAGTGGTTGTGTGGAGAAGACGATGGCGTGCCTGGGTAATCTTATAGCGTAGTAGCAGCAAGGTTGTTCGTCTCTCAACGTGCGCAGTAGTGGTGATGGGATGCGGAGCAGTTCCAATTGAATTGAAAGATGTGCATACGCTGTGTGCATTTAAGGCGCCTCACTAAATAGCGCGCACGTAAGCTCAGTCCGCCCGGTTGCATCAGCCACCTGTACTAATGGCTACGGCTTCAAGGACCAAACCTTATGCGGCAAACAATGACATATAATACTTCCTCCGCCCCAACTAAACTCAATTTCTAGTTTTGGTCAAACATATCTTTGACCAATGATTTATATGGAATTTATTAGCTTCAATAACATGTACTAGATTGTATATTATGGAAATATTTTCATGGTGAATCTAAAAGTACAATTCTTGTATTGTTAAAACAGATGAAAATTACGTAAATCATAGGTCAGATATAGATTTGACCAAACCTAAAAATAGAGTTTACATGGGACGCACGACGGAGGTTATGGTGCACCGGAACACCCGGACCGTACGTGTACCCGACCAGCCGTGTAGCTTCGTTTTATATTTTATTCCCTAGGCCTAAAAGTTTCCTCATCCTCCCTATTTATGCTTCCCTAGGCTTAAAATTTTTATATTTTACAATATTTTTACATATGTAATATGCACATAGGATATATCACTTGATAGTTTTGCAAAAAAACATGGAGGAAAAATATGTATATCCCATGCAACTACGTAAATCCACCAGAATTAATTATCTAGTTAGTTTTCTAAGATGATAAAAAATTATTATCTTTTTCTAAGTGAGGTGGTCAGGGTAGATTATGTGGCATAATTGCTTATGTGGCATACCAATGTGGATGTCCAACTCAGACTAAGGATGAAAGTGAAATGGTTGTGTGAAGTCAGGGGACTAAATAATTGACCCATTTGAAAGTTCAATGACCAAAAACTGAGTTTTGATTGAAAGTTTGAGGATGAAGTTGGGTATTGTGCCAATTCTAAACAAGCCAAGAGCTTGCGAGCTTGATGAGCACTGTCATTGTTTTGAGCAACGATTAGTTTATGGCATCATCAAATCTGGAGTAATTTTTCTAGATCATTCGGGGCCAAAAAATTAATTAACACACTATATATAGGAGAAAGATTAGGATATGCTACCTTTTGCTTGTGTTGAATAACCCTACGCTATGAACAACATATCCGACACTTCATTCTGGTCGTCGGGATCATTCTGCCCCAAGTCACCTGGGCCAGCAGGTGGAGGACATTGATCAGCTAGATATGGACCAGGCAAGAAATCATTGGTCAAAGGTAAGTTTGACCAAAGCTAAAAATAGAGTTGAGTTGGAACGGAGGGAGTACTTTACAGACTGCTTTGCAGGCCCCACTGCGGGCGATCTCCTGCCTCCTGGCAACTCCAGCGGCTAAAGTAGCGTACAACTGCACTTTAGAAGTCATAACTCCAGCGCTCGTCTTTTGTTTAGCCCAGTTTGCATCAAAGGAAACTCACAGGACAATTTAAAAGAATGGAATCCTCCGGAAGGGAAAGACATTCATACGTAGTTTCGTAAGTAGCATTCCAAACGGTGCACTTTAGAAGCCATAACCATCACTGCACGTCTGCGCGCGTCTCATTGTCTTCTCCGCGCGTACTAAAGACGCACCATCCTCTTCTCCACAACACACACCAGCCATCCTCTTCTCTGCGCGTACTCTTCCTCTTCGTATCCATCGCGCACGTCCTCATTGGTTCCCTTCAAAGCCCATTGTGTTCCCTTGCCGCACGATATTGCGGTCCTGAACGTGGGGTGGGTCGCCGCAACCATCCCGCAGCCCATGGACGACCTCTCCAGTCTGCGCGCCACCTGCAGAGCCATGCATGCGGCATGCCAGGATCGCGCCGTGGGCAGGCTCATGGCGCTGGAGCGGGAGAGCATCTACAAGGGGAGCTACGACACCCTCGTGAGCGCTTGGCAATCGTCGGCAACCCTCATGCGTGCAACGTCACCGGGTTCGACCTCGTCTTCAAGGACGATCGCGCGCAGCCGGGCACCATTTTCCTTGCCCTGGCGGTCGCAAACGGCCACATTGTGGCTGCCTACATCCTCGCCATGCTCCGCTATGACGTCGACTGCGGGACCCACGACACCCTCAAGTTTATCTGGCAGGTCGAAGGTGAGGCCCACCTCGGCTACAATGCGGTCGGGTTCATCGCGATGAAGTGTACAAACACGAAGTGCTACCAATATCGGCATGAAGCCACTGAGAGTGTCTATGGTGTCGCCTGGACGTTCCTGGGCAGGCCTCCTCCGGGACTGCCGCCAGTGGCGGTGCCCAACATTGACGATGACGCTTGGCGCTCCCTAACAGAGGGGAACTAGGGAACTGCCCGCTGCAGCAGGCAAGGGTGGGAGGAGTGGAGAGTCTTCTGTACTGAGAACCTTAGGACTAATCACGAGCATGACCGGTTCTGCCATGAGGCGTTGTACTCTATGGGTATATTCCCTCCATTCCCTTTTGGATATGATGCACCCCTAGTTCTCCCAACGCCAATTAAAAGAGAACAAAGGGAGTATATAAAATAGACTTGTATAAGGCATGTTGATGTGTTTCCCCTATGCGCGCTCGTCTCTGATGAATGTTGCACTTGTTGTGTTTCCCCTATGTGTGCTCGTATCTTGTTTAGCCCCGTTTGCATCAAAGGAAACTCATGGGACAATTTAAAGAAATGGTTTCCTTCGAAAGTGAAATACATTCAATCATATTTTGGAACAAAAGAAATCAGTGTTCTCTTGTGGAGGAAATACATTCAGCCTATTCCTCATTTTTCTTCACGATTTCGCTAGATATGTGGCACAGTGGACCACCATCTTCTAGGATCATCAACTGTAGACAAAACCGATGTGGGTCGATGGAGAAGATTGCCATTAATGAGTGACGAGCCGCGAAGAAACAAATCTGCCATAGAGGAACAAAGGGTGTACTACGTAGTATTTGGAGGTTGCAGTTTCTTGGGAGTTTCTTGAGTATTATATTATAAAGTGACACAACATGGATACGGGATGCAATTGGGGGCAAGTGCATACCATTCTCAGATGGTGCCACCTGTTTCTGGCAGTTCAATCTTTCGTCCATGATCCTCAATAGCGCGCTTCTGAGCTCAAACGGAAGCTAAAATATCTCAAATGCCACGATTAGGGATCGACAATTGAAGACATGAAGGAAGTACGTGGCACCATCTGAGATTGTTATGCACTTGCTCTCCGGTGCATACCGTATCCAGAATTTTTTTCTTCCAAAACATGAGTAGTGGTAGCTAGAGGTGACATCGTATGGAACCGCCGTGTATAGGAGTAGTGGTAATGATGACACCACTTATAGGGGGCATAGGGCCAGTAATAAAACTTTCGACCTGTTCCAGTCCTTGCAATAATAACATCGTGACTGTTTAGAATTTGGCAGGAAAACAACATGACAAAACGTGAAAAGAAAAAACATCAAAAAAACAAGAATAGAAACACAGCATCACGACTTGGACTAGTCTGCTTCAATCGATTTCCTGTTTTACAGTTTCATTCTTCAGGCTCTTTCACCTTAAATCTCGTACGTAGTACCTATTTTTTTCTAACATTTTTCTCTCCCTTTATTTTCTTTTCTCGAGTTCATTGTCTCCACTTTTCTTTTCTTTTTAGGAGTTCATTGTCTCCACTCTAGAGGCCCCCGGTGTGGAGGGTCACACAATTCGATTCACGCACAAAGTGGGTTAAAGGGGAAAATTTGTCGTTGTTAAAGGAGATTTTTTTTTGATTAAAGGAGAAATTTTTAATTTCACACGCAAAGAGCCCAATGTATGTGGGTAAAAACAATTTATGCTTATAAAAAACCGCGGTTTGCATCCCGCTCGGTTATCGCAGCGGCTCGACGCATCCCATCAGCTTCACGGGTAGTTTTTTAATTTGACACAGAAAGGGCCTAGGGCTTATATAAAAAACATCTGCCCCGTACATGCCTCCTCCACGTTCCGTTCGATATTGTCCGCTCGCCGCCGAACTGAGCAGGACTGAGTCTTGTACGACATCTTTTTTCAATCGAATATGTAACTACAATAGCGCACGTTGTCTTATATTCTCGTTGCAATGAGCTCAACTTTTTGAGGTGGGAAGAATCGTTCACACCTTGTCAAAATCGCTCAGACGAATTCGTTACAGACACCGTGCACGGAGGCAGATGTAGGGAATATGCCAGGTGACCAGTGCACAACCTGGGCCCAGGTACCAGCATGAAAGTGACGAGGATATGATTCCTGGAATTAATCCTGGCGTTATCCCAGTCATGTTTGGCCGTCATACAACCTCGTTTGGATAGGAGTGGATCCACTTCAATCTAAGTGAATTTGAGAGTATTGAAATAAAAATTAGTTCATTTTCCACTTCAATGCACTCCAATACAAGTGGATTGAAGTTACCCAAACAAAGCCTACATGATCATCATGACAAATAATGCAATTATGCTGTTTGAGGCTCGATGATCATGTTTTGAGGCTTATAGCATGTGCATGGACTACTAGCAGAGTATGAAAGACCTCGATAATGTATGTTTCATGTCGATTTGAATTATATACTACATGTAATTTCTCTTTTTGATGTTGGATATTGCCTAGAGTTGTAGGCTCATTGATCATGTATTGTTGGGACATAGCATGCATGGACAAGGCCTCAAACTCAGACGGTATCCATCATAAAAAAGACAAAACATGTACGTATTGGTTAATCGTGTTTGGGGTGCATGCATGTTAGACATAGAAAAGCCCTCGATTATGTTTGACAAAACTAACATGCATACCTCTTCTATGATATGTACGTACGTATGATTAACTAACATGCATCCCTCATCTATGATATATTGGGGTAGATGATGTACATGGCATAATAGCTTATGTGGCATGCCAATGTTGATGTCCAACTCAGACTAAGGATGAAAGTGAAACGGTTCTTTGAAGTTGATGGACTAAATGATTGACCCATTTGAAAATTCAAGGAGCAAACTGAGTTTTGATTGAAAGTTTGAGGATGAAGTTGAGTATTGTGCCAATTCTAAACGAGCCAAGCTTGAGCTTGCCAGCTTGATGAGCTCAAGCGCGAAAAGTTTGAGTAAGCTCATTTATTGATGTCATCTATGTTATGCGTACCTATTTTTTTCTAACTTTTTCTCTTCCTTTGTTTTCTTTTTTCTAGAGTTCATTGTCTCTACTTTTGTTTTCTTTTCTGGAGTTCATTGTCTCCACTCTAGAGGCCCCCGGTGTTGAGGGTCACAAAATTTGATTCACGCACGAAGTGGGTTAAAGGGGAAAATTTGGCATCGTTAAAGGAGATGTTTTTCGATAAAAGGAGAAATTTTTAATTTCACACGCAAAGGGCCCAGTGTATGCGGAGAAAAACAATATATGCTTATAAAAAATTGTGGTTTGCATCCCTTTCGGTCACCGCAACGGCTCAATGCGTCCCATTGGCTTCACCGACAGTTTTTGATTTTTACACGGAAAGGGCCCATGGCTTATATAAAAAACATACGCCCCGTACACACCTCCTCCATGTTCCGTTCGACAACGTCCCCTCTCTGTTGAACGGAGCGGGGTCGAGTCTTGTAAGACATCTTTTTTCAATCGGATGTGTAACTACAATAGCGCGTGTTGTCTTATATTTTCGTTGCAACGAGCTCAATTTTCCAAGGTGGGACAAATCGTTCACACCTTGTCAAAATCGCTCGCACGAATTCATTATGGACACCACACGCGGGGGCAGACGTAGGGAATATGCCAGGTGACCAGTGCACAACCTGGGCCTAGGTACGAGCATGAAGGTGCTGAGGATACGATTCCTGGAATTAATCCTGGAGTTATCCCAGTCATGTCCAGCCATGATACGACCTTGTTTGGATAGGTGTGGATCCACTTAAATCTAAGCGGGTTGGAGAGTATTGAGACAAAAATTTGTTCATTTTCCACTTCAATCCACTCCAATACAAGTGGATTGAAGTTACCCAAACAAAGCCTACATGATCATCACGACAAATAACGCAATTATGCTCGGATGTGTCGTACACGTCCTAATTTTCTCTTATATATTATTGTTTGAGGCTCGATGATCATGTTTTGGGGCGTATAGCATGTGCATGGACAACTAGCAGAGTATGAAAGTCCTCGATCATGTATGTTTCATGTCGATGTGAATTATATATTACGTGTAGTTTCTCTTTTTGATGTTAGATATTGTCTAGAGTTGTAGGCTCGTTGATCATGCATCATTGGGGCATAGCATACATGGACAAGGTCTCAAACTCTAATGATATCCATCATAAAAAAGACAAAAAATGTACGCATTGGTTGATCATGTTTGAGGTGCATGCATGTCAGACATAGAAAAGCCCTCGACCATGTTTGACAAAACTAACATGTATACCTCATCTATGATATGTACGTACGTATGATTAACTAACATGCATACCTCATATATGATATACCAGGGTAGATGATGTACATGGCATAATAGCTTATGTGGCATGCCAATGTGGATGTCCAACTAAGACTAAGGATGAAAGTGAAACGGTTGTTTGAAGTTGATGGACTAAATATTTGACCCATTTGAAAGTTCAAGGACCAAACTGAGTTTCGATTGAAAGTTTGACGATGAAGTTGAGTATTGTGCCAATTCTAAACGAGCCAAGCTTGAGCATGCCAGCTTGATGAGCTCAAGCTCGAAAAGTTCGAGTAAGCACATTTATTGTTGTCATCTATGATATGTACGTATGATTAACTAAACTATATAATTCTATTAAAAATGTTTTATGGGACACAATTTTTATATATGATAGAATCAAATAATGTGCAACGTCATCCACCTTCGCCTACTTTATTAATTAGTTGTGAACCCAAATTATTTAGTAGATTCTATTGTATATACATGAATTCTTGGCTCGACTCGAGGTCGACTCGGTGTTTTATCGATCTCAAGCTTAGAAAGACAAGCTCCCTCGAGTTTGACTCATTGACAGCTCTATATGCAGTTAAAGTTTTGGTGCAATCATGTAATCAATGATATTCATCCATTGGATCTATATCTTACGGTTATTACATCTTTTCATTAAACTCCTTCCACCACCACCACCACCCCTCCACCTATTGGAGGGGGTTAAATAAAAAATTCCAACGACCGTAATGTAGATCGATCCAACAGTTGAAGATAGTTGATTGCACAACTGCACCAAACATATGATTACATTCTAGTTGAACCCAACTTTAAAAAAGGAAATCTTTTGACACAAAATAATCCAGTCGTGATGTTTTTCTCTTCTTGTTTTTGTGATGCTTTATTTTTTCTTGTTTCATGATGTTGTTTTTCATGTTTTGTACTTCCTCCTTCCCATATTATTTGTCTTCAATAATGAGGACAAGCTTTCTAGTTCAAATATGAACTAAAAAACTTGTTCTAATGACAAGTAATATAAAAAGGAGGGAGTAACATTTTATGATAATGAACTCAATGTTATTCGTCTATTCCATCTGTTATTTTGTTTTCTATCTGCTGCTTAGTGAACTATCTATTCTATCTGTATTCTCTATTAATGAACCACCCTCCACAACAACGGTGGACTCTAAAGTGGCATGTACGATACTTTAGCCGCTGGCGGTGCCAGGAGATCGCCCGCAGCGGGGCCTGCAAAGCGGTCTGTAAAGTAGTATACAATACTAATAGGAAAATGCAACAGGTAGCGATGACTGGAAGAAAAGTGGAGCCAATGAATAGAGAGAAAAGAAAAGTAAAGAAAAGAAAGGATGAGAAAAATGTTAGAAAAAGATAGGTAGAATTCCAACGTACGACCGTCCCTATGCCCCTATGCGCGGTGTAATCATTACCACTACTCCTATACTTGACCAGAAGTTATTACCACTTCTTGAAGGAAAGTGTTGCGGACTAGATGTGCCGATTAGTTTATTTTGTTTTTAAAGGGGATTATGTAACAGCTAGTCTGTCGATTAGCAACGACTGAAATGAAAAGTGGAGACAATGAACAGAGAGAAAAGAAAAGAAAGGACGAGAAAAATGTTAGAAAAAGATAGGTAGTACGTACGTATGAATTAAGGTGCAAGATCGTGGAGAACCAAACTGTAAAACAGGAAATGTTTAGTGCAGGTTACTATTAAACATAGTAAGTTATCTCTATTTTTGATAGGATATTATTCTTGTGCTGATGTTGAAAACAAAGAGGTTCCATTACTTCGTGCGTCCCATCAGTTCACGCGAGAGGCGTGGGTCCCATAGGTTGTGGGTTCACATGTCAGCCACCCTTAATGCACCTGCAGTACTACAGAGGATATGGAATCTAGCACTGTTGGAAGCCGAACCATCACTGTGCGTAACCCCCATCAGTACGCGCGGAGAAGACGATGGTGTGTGTCTTTATATAATATATCCACCGTCTTCTGTGCGCGTACTCCATAGAAACACCACCATCTTCTCCACACGTACTCTAGCTTCCTCTTTGTCTCCGCCGCGCGCACCCTCATTGGTTCCCTTCGCAGCACGGTGATGCTAAAGCCTATGGAGTTGCCGATCAACACAATATTGCAGTCGAGATCGCAGGGCGCGTCGCCGAAAGCTCCCTGCGACCTTTGGACGACCTCTCCAGTATGCAAGCCACTTGCAAGGCCATGCATGCGGCGTGCCGGGATGGCGCTGTGGGCAGACGCGTAGCGCTGGAGCGGGTGACCCAGAGGATGTGGCGCGACCTGGGGCGGTACAGAGCCCTCGTGGACAACCTGGCCATTTTCGGCCACCCTCATGCGTGCTACGTCACCGGGCTCAAGCTCATCTTTGCGGTCGATTGCGCGAAGCATGGTGCCCTGTTTCTCGCCCGGGCGGTCAGGGTCGGCCACATGGAGGTGGCCAACGTCCTTGGCCTCCTCTGCTACGACGCCGACCGCGGGGCCTGCAACCCCGTCGAGTATATCCGGCAGGTCGAAGGCGAGATCAACGTCGGTGAGAAAGCGATCGGGTACGTCGCCATCATGAGGACCAACAATGAGTGCAGGCGGTGTCGGATTCAATCCCCGGATGAAATTTGTAATCTGACGTGGGCGCACCCTCGCCCGCCTCCGAGATCACCATTGGTGTCGCTACCCAACAAGGAGGTTGACTCGTGTGCGGCTACCGGCTGCGGGAAGCAAGGGTGGAGCGGCTGCATGGTCTTCTGTAGTGAAGACTGTAGGATTAGACATGAGCATTTCACATTCTGCCGTGAGGTGTTATCCGGTATGGGCTATATATAAAAGACTTATAAAGCTGTGTGATGTTGTTTTTCTTGTTTCATGATGTCATTTTTCTTCTTTGTAGTAATGTTTTATGTTGATGAACTTAATGTTGTCCGTCTGTTACAACTGTTATTTTGTTTTCTATCTGTTTGTTTAGTGAAATATCTATTCTATCTGTATTCTCTATTAATGAACGACCCTCCACACCGCTGGTAGGCTCTTAAGTGGTCGGTACGGTACTTTAGCTGCTGGAGGTGCCAGAGGAGTTCGCCTGTAGCGGGGCCTAAAAAGCGGTTTGTAAAGTAGTCTACAGTACTAACAGGAGAACGCAACAGGTAGCGACAACAGGAAACAAAAGTGGAGACAATGAACAAACAGACAAGAAAAGAAAGGACGACAAAAATGTTAGAAAAAGATAGGTAGAACTCCAACGTACCACTGGCCCAATGCCCCTATACGCAGTGTAATCATTACCACTACTCCTATACGTGGCCAAAAGTTATTACCACTGCTTGAAGGGAAGAGCTGCGGACTAGATGTGTCGATTAGTTTATTTTCTGTTTATTGGGGATTATGTAACAGCTAGTTTTGTCGATTAGTTTGTTGTGTGGAATGGTACGTTGAACACTACTATTTGGTTCCGTCGATGTTTATATCTACTGTAGTATTTAATCCTTGATTATATCACTGTGTTACTGCGGTTCAAGAGATTTTATGTGTATGCCTTTTTTTGATCGGAATACCACTCCCATTGCTACATTAACTTATTTAGATAACAAATTGCCAGAGCCAGGCGCGCGCCCGTAGATGGGCTCAAGCGTCATAGGGATGAGCACCAAGCGTCCCAGTGCAGTTTCGGTCCACAAATACAAAGTGACTCAGCGCAGCTTCAACCCACGAATAACAAGCAGCCTAACATAGTGTTGGGCCTACTGTGATAGCTTCACGTACGCTTTGTCCTGGCTGCCTGCCCACGGGACCCTTCGATCCACAATGGCCCCTCTCCCGGTTGTACGAAACGCGGTTGGAGGAGCATCCGCCGGTCGCCACGCTCTTGGAGGAGCATCCGTCGGCTGCCACGCTCTTGGAGGAGCATCTGCCGGCTGCCACGCTCTTGGAAGAGCATCCGCCGGCCACCGGTGTGGAGGAGCATCCGCCGGCGGCCGCACGTGGAGGAGCAACAGCGCAAGGTACAATTGCTCGCATAATGTTATTATAGTTCTATCCTCTTACGGGTATGCTGATTGAATTGTAGGAAACGATGTTAGAAGATAAGACATGGATGGGAAAAGATAGGTGTACGAAGGAGTGGCAGGAAGGAATGAAGTCATTATTAAATTTAGCAATCCATGGCACTTGTGAAGAAGAAACTAAGCCTTGTCCTTACACAAAATGTCATAATATTTGCCACAGTACACGCAAGGAAGTTCATCTTCACTTGCTTTGTAATGGGATGTCATTTGATTATACTTGTTGGGTACACCATGGAGAAAAACGAGTTGAGAAAAATATTGCAGAGCAATCAACAAATAATGAGGAGGTAATTTCTGATGATGCTGCTATGGAAAATCTGATGTCCAGCTTACTTGGAGGCGCTGATCATGGTGGTACTTCAGCAGATGTTGATGATCCAGAACCAGGTGTGCAAAGGCATTCTATGACTTATTAAATGATGCCAAAAAGGAGTTGTATCCAGGTTGTGAGAAGGTGACCCAATTATCTTTCATTGTCATGTTGTACCAGATAAAGTGTTTAACTGGTTTGAGCAAAAAAGCTTGTGCGTTGATCCTTGAACTATTTTCATATGTGCTTCTAGAGGGCCACTGCATTCCTAATACACTTGGTAAAGTTCAGATGGTTGTTCGTGACCTCGGGCTGGGCTACGAAAAGATCGATGCATGTGTCAATGACTGTGTGTTATTCTGAAAGGACTATTCTCTACTGGATCGATGCCCAAAATGTGGTGAATTAAGATGGAGAAATAGTACTGGTGGGGATGCAAGAGAAGCTTTACCTTGTGGAAAAGCCATGAAGCTTGTAGCACGCAAGATTCTATGATACTTACCTCTTATTCCCCATCTTCAAATGCTTTATATGGCAGAATCAACGGCATCAAACATGCACTGGCACAAAGAAGAACGTATTGATGATGGAATATTACGCCATCCTGCATATTCGAAAGCATGGAAGCATTTTGATATCATTCGCCCAAACTTCTCATCCAATCCTCGCAACATAAGACTTGGGCTAGCATATAATGGTTTCAATACTTTTGGAATAATGAATGTTTCTTACAGTACATGGCCTATGATTCTAATCCATTATAATCTACCACCTTGGTTGTGTACAAAGCAGCCTTATTGGTTGATGTCAAAGCGTACGAATGACACTTCCCCCGGTACTACTAAATTGTAGCCCACGGAGGTTCTTGTATCGGTATGGGCGCGCGGAGATCATAGATAAGATGATGACACAAACGATTTACGTGGTTCGGGCCGCCTGAGCAAAATACCCTACTCCACAGGGTGTGTGTTGTTGTATTGTGAATTCACTGGTGCTTGTGTGCGTATGAGCTTAGTTGTTTTTTATCGTGCAACACATCCATTTTATAGAACAAGGGATGACTGTTACATGAGTTGCCTGTCCCGACATATGGTTTCGGTGGTTATTATTGCCTAATACACAATTAAGTGTGTTTAAGTACCCTAATAGCGTGATAATGCGCCTTAATGGTGGCATTACCAGTATTAAGGGTCTTCTGATCATGCGACATTAATATTGCATTAGTGGCACATAATAAGGCCTTGTAACTGTAGCAATCACTATCCCTTGAATGTTCGCGTCGTTGGAGATCCGTCAATATTCCGCTGGTGTTGTAGGTTTGGAGGCTCAAGACATAGCAGATCTGGAGCTTCCCTCGCGGGGAGATAGGTCCGGAGCCGCTACACACATGGCGACACTGGAGCTTCCCTATACTGGGGGTTAGGTCCGGGGTCACTGTAAACGTGTCAAGCACGGAGCTCCTCTATGTAGGGAGTTTAGCTCTAGTATTATATTACATGTGGTAATGTCGGAGATACCAATATGAAGAATGCGGGTTCAGCGCCGTGTGACACGTGGGGCCTATAGAGGTCTTCAACTTTGACAGGTGGAACTCCCTTGCACTTCTTGCGGTATCGTGGGGTACCCGGTACGCAGGGTACCGATAGTGGCCCCCGGGCCCACCTCTTGGAGAAACCCTTTGGGTAAATTTATTCTACCGGAGGCGCTGCGACTTCAAAGGTCTTCTGATGTACCGTAGGGGCGATGGTCCGGGTTGAACCCTCGCGGCATGGCTTGTCTTGAATATGGTAGATGAGATCTTTGAGTGCAGATCTCATGCAATTGAGGGTCACCGGTTCGCAATACAAAAACTGTATCGGTTCCGAGCGCCTTGTCAGGCAGCTGACCTCTGGCTTCCCGCCGCCCATCATGACAGTGGTTCTCCTTGGATAATAACCTCGACTTCTTCGTCGAAGTGGCCACTGACCGATTCGTCAATGATAGGGTAGATTCTTTGTAATGTGGCCTTGCTCTCATTGCGGTTTCCATCCAAGCTTCTTGGAGGCTTACTTAAAAAGGAAAGTCCACACGGTTTTAGGACCCTTTACGCTTTCAATCAAACTCGCGCTCAGAGCTTCCCAACCTTTGCCTAGCTTTCTGTTCTTTCGCTCCACTTTGCCGCAATGGAGTCGGGTCTTCCCAAAAGCCGCATCTAGAGCAAGGATAATCTGATGAAGGTCCAGCCATTCATGGGGTGGTCCAGCGACCATTCAAACACATGATTTGGGTCGGCAAGCTCCCCTTCAAGAAGGAGTGACATTGCGAGATGGTGTACTTCTCAGCATACGCCATGGTGGGACTAATCCTACATTTTTCAAGTTTCATCTTGATGCTGCTGGACTTCTACGGCCTCCAACTGCATCATCTTGGCCCCCACTCCCTCCTGTTGGTGGAAACTTTCATCCACTCCTGTGAGATGTGGGTGGGCGTGCCTCCCTGGATTGAGCTGTTCTAGACCTTCATCACGGCCCATACCACCGGCAAGGGGACAGAGCTGCTTGGCTTCTACTACTTCGTAAAGCACAAGAACTGCCCCTTCAAGTACATGAAGTCGTTCCCCTCCGGCAAATGGGATGACTAGAAGAAGGATTGGGTCGTCATTGCAGTGGAGGAGCACACTAGGTTGGAGCTACCCCAGGGACTCCCCAACATTAACACAAATGTCTGGAACATAGTTCCAAAGCTATCAGATGCGTTTATGCCTGTCCTGGCCAGAATCCAAGAATGTGTGGAGGGTGGAGTGACCCCCAAAAGGTTTTTGGGAATTTCTTGGTGAATAGATGGGCTCCGCTGAAGAGAAGGGAGAAGCTCGTCTGGGCCTTCAATAGTGTGATGGATGACGACCACATTGAAACTGGTTTGATATTCAACTTGGATGATGAAGATTTGAGGCTCCATCTCAAGAAATTTCAGCACGGGTCCATCGTTGATGATGCCTTGACTCTGCTGGCTGCTTTCCTGCCTCTGAACATGACTCCAGAGTTTAGCAGGGAGCTCTGGAGGAAGATGTCGACCCTGGTTGACCTCGGTGAAGTGGAGAAGTGCAAGACATACAGGGTTGTAATTCCTGGAGCTTCTGAGGGGGTGGTCACCCCTACTCCAAGCCAGAGGGTTGATGACGTCGACAAGGGCAAGGGAAAAGAGCCAACCAAACTTTCCAGCCGGAAGAGAAAGCCGAGGCACACTGGTGGGAGCTCTGTCAGGTCTGATCCATCTACAACTGCCCCTTCTCCCCGGCAAGGAAGATCACTAGCGGCGACACCTCCTCCGATGCAGACGTCCTCATAGAGCGCTAGATCCAGACAGTCGACTCCGGTCCCGGTGCCAGCTAGGGCTCCAGATCCGGTAGTCCTTCTCAGCCAAGGAAGGCCTCGGCTAGAGCAAATCCTACGACGGCCACAGGCTCCGAGCATCTTTCCGGAGCTTCCACTGTGCCAACCACGGGAAGCTCCGACTTCGAGCACCCGGTGAAGAACTTCTGCGCCAATTGGAGTGGTAGCTTTCCAAGGTAAGCTTTGCTTTTTCACCTTGACTTGTCATTCTCATTTTTGTCATATTTTGAATCTTCTAATCTTTCGACTATAGGGCATCAAAGACTATAGGGAGGAAGCTTCAGCTCCAACCCCCGCGCCTCCTCAAGTGGTGGTTGAGGTCACGGCAGCTCAGGCGCCAGCTGTTGTGGATCTAGATCCCGAGTCGACTCCAGAGACTCCCATGGTAGCACCGGACCACGGGGGAGACATACATGAAGACGCTCCAGTAGCGGTAGCACCAATGATTGATGCTTCAGTTTAGGACGTGGAGATGGTGGAAGCTCCAGCATTGGAGCCGAAGATAAATGAGGCTCCAGTCACCGTGTCAGAGGTTGTTGCTGAGCTGGCAGGTGAACCGATGGTGCCAGAAGCTTTGGCCATTGAGCCAGTGGTCACTGAGCCTCGGCAACAGAGTCAGTGATGCTTGAAGTTCCGGCCCTTGAGCTAGAAGTAGTTGAAGCTCCGGCAGCCGAGTCGGAGATGGTTGAAGCCGCGGAAGCTGAGCCGGAGGTGGCTGATGTATCGATGCCTAAGCCAGTGGTGGAAGTTTCTTCGGGTGAAGCTTCAACGACTGCCCCATAGGTAATAGCTCTGGAGGTGTCCATGCTCGAGCCTGAACACCGTGAAGAAGCGGCGGCAGGCTGTCCACCCGCGGAGCCAAAAGTTGAAGACCATGCGGCAAGACCTCCGGCGTCAGCCCCGGAGGTAGAAGTCCCCCCAATGGGATCTTCCTCAGAAGCAGTCGAAGAGCTCCCGTAGGGCGGCCCTAGTGCCGTAGAAGCTCAGGGAACCACGCTTTTGGTGTAGGACCCTCTTTTTGTCCTTGAAGACCCTCTGAAGCCGGCGGAGATGACCCCGATAGGTTCGGAGCCTATTCCTTTGGCATTGTCTATTGACAATGCTCGCTCGAGCCTCCGACAGGTCCAACTCACCTTTGACCATGATAACAAGGCCTTCAAAGAAGAGTGCCACACCTTGAGGCGATGGCGCAATAGGCTTCACTTCGAGACCAAGCTGGCGCAGACGAGGCTTGCAGACCAAAAGGAGTGGGTCGAGAAGGAAAAGGCCCAAATGGAGTATTGGGGTAAGTTGCTGGAGGAGAAGGAGGTTGCCATGAGGGCCCTCGACGCTAATTCTCAGGAGATTCTCGAACAAGCCAAAGAAATAAATCATACTGCTAACGAATGTCAAGACAGCCTCAATGAATTAAACGAGATTGCGAGGGAAACGAAACTCCTAGAATAGCGGGAGGATGTTTTAAAAAGGGAGGAAGAGCTCGCCCAGAAGCTAACTCTAGCATAGCAAAATTTGGCAGATCACACTAAGAAGCTTGATCTGCATAGCAAGGAAGATGAAGAAAAGTACTAGAAACTGGGTAGGAGCTTTCAAAAAGAGAAGCTGATGTTGCCGCCAGAGATGGTAAAGTAAGAGGCAGGGAGAAGGACATGGCCGAACAATGGAACTGCATCCACCTCCGGGAGACGGAGCTAGCCGACCGCGAAAAGCATGTTGCTGAGAGTATCACTACAAGGATTCCGCCCTGTTGCAACGATTGTACTGCAACGAATACACAAGTTCGTGGCATTACAATCTGTTGCCATGATTCACTAGTTCGTGGCATTAGGATCTATCGCCATGGAACACGATTGTTGCATTAGGATCTATTGCCACGATTCACAAGTTTGTGGCATTAGGATCTATCACCACGATTCTGTTGCCACGATTCACTAGTTCGTGGCATTAGCATCTATCGCCACGGAACAACATCGTTGCATTAAGATCTGTTGCCATGATTCACTAGTTCGTGGCATTAGGATCTATCGCCACAAATTTGTTGCCACAATTCACTAGTTCGTGGCATTAGCATCTATTGCCACGTAACACAATCATTGCATTAGGATCTGTTGCCACGATTCACCAGTTCATGGCATTAGGATCTATCGCCACGAATCTCTTGTCACGATTCACTAGTTCGCGGCATTAGCATCTATCGCCACAGAACACGATTGTTGCACTAGGATCTGTTGCCACGATTCACTAGTTTGTGGCATTAGGATCTATCGCCATGAATCTGTTGCCACAATTTACTAGTTCTTGGCATTAGCATCTATTGCCACGGAACACGATCGTTGCATTAGGATCTGTTGCCATGATTCACTAGTTTGTGGCATTAGGATCTATCGTCATGAATCTGTTGCCACGATTCACTAGTTCATGGCATTAGCATCTATCGCCACGGAATCCGATCGTTGCATTAGGATCTGTTGCAACGATTCAATAGTTCGTGACGTTAGCATCTATCGTCAAAGAACCTGATCATGGCATTAGAATCTGTTGCCACGATTCACTAGTTCGTGGCATTAGCATCTATCGCCATGGAACACGATCATTGCATTAGACAATTCAATAGTTCGTGGCGTTAGCATCTACCACCATGGAACACAATCGTTGCATTAGGAACTTTTGCCACGATTCACCAGTTCGTGGTGTTAGGATCTATCGCCATGAAACACAAACGTTGCATTAGGAACTTATGCCACGATTCACAAGTTCATGGCAATAGGATCTATCGCCATGAAACACAATCGTTGTATTAGGATCTGTTGCCACGAAATACCGGTCGGTGGCATTAAGATCTATCGCCACGGAATACAAATGTTGCATTACATAGTTCACGTATAGCTAGCTCACAAAGTACCTATATAAAAAAATAATCATCTTTGCTGTCCTCCCCCAAAATTGGAGGCAGAATACCATCATTGATATATGTATCATCATCATTGTCGTCGTCGTCATCTACATTTGAAAGAGCAGAAGCATCACCGGTTGCTCCCTCAATGTCATTCCTGTCCCATGCGGTCATATTCTCATTTATATCAGTAAGTCTTCGATCATCAAATAATGTCTCAGCCTCCATCGTCTCAGTGACATTATTTTCACTGTCTCCAGGGGGCATGGCAAAAAGGTTTCATGGCTTTGTTTTAACAACTATAGCCCATTTAGGTTGCTTCACACTTCTAACATAAAAAACTTGTTCTGCTTGGGTGGCTAGAATGTAAGGCTCATACTTAAATTGAGAAATAGTGAGAAATTGATAAATTGTTCTGCTAAATTTTTAATAGCTTCGCATCATACAAAAAATATTTCATTTACTTTCATTCGTGGAATTAATTCTTAAAATTATTGCAGTCAATAAGCAGGACCAATTCTCAAAAACGAAGAAGACAAAAGGTGAGTCACTTGCTTGGCTCCAAATCCTACGCCCAACTTAGTTACGAGAAGGTATGAAAAATAAAATCACGTTTTTACTTTGCGCTGAAAACAATATGTATACTGACATGTTGAAGTTTACTTGTATTTTATGTAGCGAGACCCAAAGACCAGAGAAGAACCCGATGACTTACAACTGTGGGAAGCAAGCCATTTGTTGCAGAACGGTAACTGGGCAAACAAGCTGGCAGAAGTTGTACATGTGAGTAACACTTCAAACCATCCCCAATTAAATAAATATTTGCAAATTATCAGTGACTTTTCTTTTCGTATATAGATCCAGGCATGTGCCCAAGTGGACGACATGGAAGCTGAGCAGGGAGGCCCAACTCCAAATGAGGAGAGAAACCACATCTTCCAACGTTGTTATAGATCCTCAATCGGTTGTGCAGGATCACAAGTTCGAGGGCATGGTTATATGGCTAACCCAACTGGTCCCGAACATGAACGTATGCGTATCCAGATGTCTGAACTCCTCAACAACCATGTTCGAAACTTAGAAGATTGAAATGCAGGCCTCAATGAAATAGTGCAAGAGTTGGAGGGAAGAAATGATAGCTTAAACACCTAGATGGACTGCATAAACCAGGAGAATTAAGAGTTAATCGTTCAAGTCCAGAACTTACAAGGTTAGATAGCAGCTGATCGTGAACAGATAGCTAGGGAAATGCAAGACAAGCGCGCCTCAATGGCTGAAATGCACAAAATGATGATGGCGACCACTCCACGGAAGGTCCACCAAAGGAACCGCCAAAAGCCACCTGCTCCAACAATTAGTCCGGGTCAGCTTAGGAAAACTCTAGCATGCAAACACGTCGCTTTAGTAATCCTTGAGTGTTGTTATGTGTGTTGTAATATCAATTGATGGATGTTTATTGTTAAACTCGTGATTTTGTTGCCACTAATTTTCAAACCTGGTGCATTCGGGTTCTACTGCCACTAATTATAAAACGTGGCATTACGAATTCCTCGTCACGAATGATAAATTGTTGCAATAAGAAGCTATTGCCAATACGGATGATAAAATGTGGCAATGGAATGACAAAACGTTGCAGTATATACATTTGGCAACGACTCATAAAATGTTGCATTAAAACACTATTGCCACAGATAAGAAATCATTGCAATACCAAACTATTCGCCACGGATGTGAAATCGTTGAGGTACCATACTAGTTCTAACAGATCTGAAATTGTTGCAATACGGTAACTATTCACCACGTTTGTGGACTCGTTGCAATACCCAACTATTCGCCATAGATACAAAATCATTGCAGTATCAGACTAGTTCCAACGGATCTGAAATCGTTGCAATACGGTACTATTCACCATGTTTGTTGACTCGTTGCAATAACCTACTATTTGCGACGGATGTTAAACCGTCGCAGTATCATACTATTTGCCACGGCTGTGACATCATTGCAGTACCATACTATTTGCCACGAATGTAAAATCGTTGCAATACCTTGATATTCGTTGCAATATGGTAAATCGTCGCTACACCATAACTCGTTGCAATATGTTACTATTTGCCATGGCTGTGAAAATCGTTGCAATACTGTAGTATTTGCCACGAATGTGAAAATCGTTGCAATCACATACTATTACCATGAACGCGAAATTGTTGCAATACAATGCTATTCGTTGCAATATGTTAAATCGTCGCAATACGATAAAACGTTGCAATAACATACTATTTGCCACGAATGTGAAATCGTTACAATACCGTACTATTGCCATGCCTATGAAATCGTTGCAACCACATAAAATTACCACGAATGTGAAATTGTTGCAATACCATGCTATTTGTTGCAATACGTTAAATCGCCGCAATATGCTAAATTGTTGTAAAAACATACTATTTGCCACGAATATGAAATCGTTGCAATACCGTACTATTTGCCACGATCGTGAAGCCATTGGAATACCGTACAATTCGTTGTGATACGTTAAATCGTCGCAATACATGAAAACATTGCAATAGCGTCCTATTTTTCCACCGATGTAAAATTGTTGCAATATCATACTATTCGCCATGGATGCCAAGGCGTCGCAAATAACCTATCGCCGCGGGAATTATTACGATGATTCGTAAAAACTATCGCCACGCTCTTTTTCGTTGCAACGGCGACCTATTGCGACGAAAAACAACCTATTGTGACAAATTTTTACGTTGCCATAAACCAAAATCCTTGCAGTGTATGCAGCAACATGTCAAAGTGGTCGAGCGCCTCGCTCGGGAAGGTTCGGAGCTAGCGGCCACCAGGAGGTCATTCATCACTCGGAAGAAACCTTCCCAGCTGGGGGAAAGTTTGTTCATCCCTTCACGAGTTAGTATTCTCCGAAGCACCAGATCACCTTCCTCGAGATGTCGATTACGCACATGCCTTTGATGATAGCGCTGGAGTGCCTAGCAATAATGTGTATTCCGAACTGCTGCTTGTCACCTTCCCTCGTCGACGAGGTTAAGGTCTTCATGCCGAAGCTGTTCCTACGCGGCTTCGTCAAAGGTTCGGACACGGAGTGACCCCATGGTGATCTCCGGAGGAAGGACTACTTCAGCTCCATACACCAGGAAGAAAAGTGTCTCTCCAGTTAACTGGTTAGGTTTAGTCCTGCTTGCCAACAATGCAAGCAGAAGCTCTTCAATCCAGTTGGCTCCATGTTTCTTCAAACGCTCATAAGTGCGTGTCTTGAGTCCATTCAATATTTTTGCGTTTGCTATCTCAGCCCTGCCATTACTTGTCGGGTTGATGCGTAGCTGACTTGAATGACGTGGTCTTCGCAATACTCTTGAAATGCTGCACTTGTGAATTGGGTTCCGTTGTCAATGATGACTTTGTTTGGAACTCCAAATCTACAGACTATGGACTTCAAGAACTTGATTGCTGATTGATTGTTTATTGTCACAACTAGAGTAGCTTCTGGCCACTTGGTAAACTTGTCGATGGCGACATATAGGAACCTGTAACCTCCGACAGCTTTTGGGAAAGGTCTCAAGATGTCCATGCCCCACACAGCGAATGGCCATGTAGGAGGAATCATTTGCAGTGATTGAGCTGGAGTGTGAATTTATTTTTCGTGGAACTGGCACGCTTCACACTTTTTCACCAAGTCCACTGCGTCCTGGAGTGCTCTAGGCCAGTAGAAACCATGCAGAAAGGCTTTGCCGACCAGCATGCTGGAAGACGCGTGGTTCCCAAGCTTGCCTCCATGGATTTCTGCAAGAAGCTCGCGACCTTCTTCCATAGCAATGCACCGCATTAGGATGTTGTTAGCACCGCGCCGGTAGAGATCCCCTTCTACCGGCGCGTATCTTTTAGCCAATCTGATGATCTGGTGAGCGGATACACCATCTTCAGGAAGGTGGTTGTCTTCCAGGTAGCTCCGGATCTCCAAGATCCATACATCGGAGCTGAATTGAGCATCTGAGTCTTGCGTGCTGGGTTGCTCGGAGCTTCCGGCAGCACCTACGACCCTTGCTGGACGCCATGGTAACAGGGCCACCGAGACCGCCAGCTTCGAGGTGCTGGTCTCACCACCTTCGCTCAGTTCAGCAGACTGAGCTGTTGGTCTTGACAACCTCCGGACGAAGATCTCGTTGGGACCGGAGCTCTAGTTGAGGCCTTATCGAGAGTTCGTCTGCTTCAGCGTTATGGAGACGCTGAACGTGGTTGACATCCAGGACTTCGAAGTCTTTCTGTAGCCTTTGGACTTCAAGGAGATATGCAGCTAGTTTTGGGTTGTTGCAGCAGCATTCACCTCTAACTTGTTTTATGATGAGCTACGAACCACCGTTCACCAACTACTTGACACCACAAGATAGTGCCACGTTGAGGCCGTAGATGAGAGCTTCATACCCTGCCATGTTGTTGGTCGCCTTGAAGTCATGGTGGACCATGTATTTGTCCTTCTCCCCAGTCGAAGCGAGGAGGATTCCAGCTCCGGGCCCCTGCTTCTGCATGGAGCCATCGAAGTAGAGAGTCTAGTGAGGTTTAGTGAAGGCCGGGACCATGGGTTCCAGTTTCTGCTCACTGGGACCCCCAGGGTTTGATGGAGAAGGAGTCCGCTCCACTAGGATGTCAGCCAAAGCCTCACTCTTGATAGCTTGTCGCGGCAGGAATGCAAGATCAAATTCTGCCAGATTCGCTGCCCACTTTGCGATGTTACCAGTAGAATTAGGTTTATGCAATATAGCACGCAGCGGATAAGAAGTTACCACTGATATCTTATGGGCTTGGAAATAATGACAAAGCTTCCTTGAGGTAATAAGAACTGCGTAAAGTAGCTTATGCACCTTGATGTATCTGGTTTTGGAATCATGGAGTACTTCAATGATGAAGTACACTGGTGGATAGTCCGAACCCTCTCGGAGGGGTCCAGAGCTTCCTCTCCATCGACCTGGTCCCTCCCGAAGGGGTCCGCCCCTTCTTGTTGAGCTTCCCGGACCCTCTCAGAGGGGCCCGAAACTTCTTCTTGTTCAACCCAGTCCCTCCCTGAGAGGTCTGGATCTTCTTGAACAGTCGTGAGAACTCCCTCAGACAAGAAAGGTTGATCATCTAGGACTCCACCTTGAAGATCCATGCCTGGGGGCTGGGATCCAGACTCGCCTTCAGGTAGCTTCGGACCCTCCCAGAGGGGTCTGGGCTCTTGAACTGGATGTGGCCCCGGTCTTTCTGCGACCAGGACCATGCTGACGACTTCTGTAGTTGCAAAAATTTAAAGCAGTAGAGAGTCACCAGGGTTTGGAGCTACCAAGATTGGTAGTGTGGTGAGGATCTTCTTGAGCTCATGAAACGCCTTTTCTGCTTCTTCAGACTAACGGAATAGTCCGGTCTTCCTCAATAGCTTGAAGAAATGAAGTGCCCGCTCTGCTAGTCTTGAGATGAACCGACTGAGCGTGGCTAGACATCTACTTAGCTTCTGGACGTTCCTGACGTGGGTTGGAGGGCGCATATCTTCTATAGCCTTGATCTTCGCTGGGTTCATCTCAATTCCTCGGTGAGTCACCAAGAAACCAAGGAGCTTCCCGAAGCTAACCACGAAGACGCACTTGCTTGGGTTCAGCATGATGCACGTGATGCGCAGCTTGTCAAAGACGACTTAGATGTTGTCAAGGAGTGACTCCTTGTTCTTGACCTTTACAAAGATGTCATCGACATACACCTCCATGAAGTCCCTAATGAGCTATCCAAAGGTTTTGTGCATAGCACGCACCAAGGTTGAAGTCGCATTTGTGAGACCGAAGGGCATGGCAGTATAACAGTACAATCCATCTACTGTAATGAAGGCAGTATGCTCTTCATCTTCCCTAGAAATTTGGATTTTATGATATCCGGAGTATGCATCTAGAAAACACAATAGCTCACACCCGGAGGTGGAGTCCACTATCTGCTCTATTCTAGGTAGTGGAAATGGATCTTCTGGACATGCCTTATTTATTGTGGTGTAGTCGATAGACATCCGAAGTTTCCCACCAGCCTTGTACAACGACTTGATTTGTCTGCCATTTTAGATGAAAAACTTCCCGGATGAAACCAGCATCGAGTAGCTCCTTGATCTCCTATCTGATGAATTTTTGCAGCTCGACTGATTGCTTCCAGGGTTTCTGATGTACAGGCCGTGCGTCAGGATAAATCTTCAGATTGTGCTCAGTCACCTCCCGAGGGATCCCAGACATTTCTGGTGGTTTCCAGGCAAACACATAAACATTCACCCGTAGGAAAGAGATGAGCGCGAGTTCCTATTTGTTGTTTAGACCTCCTGATATACAGGTGGTTTGAGCAGCATCGGAACCAATTTGGATGACTTTGACGGGTATGTCGTTGTCGCTGCTTGGCTGCACACGTGGTGTAGAGGTTGAGCCTCGGTGACGAGTAATCGAAGGTTGAGCAGCTTGCTCTTTACCGAATGCCTCCTCTTGGGCTAATGCAAGCGCATGGAGTTCTTCCAGTGCGGTGATTCTCGGTCCCCTCGGATGCAGAGAACGCCAGAGGGTGTTGGCATCTTCAACACCAGGTAGCCATAGTGAGCCGCAACCATGAACCTGTACATAGCAGGCCTACCTAGGATGGCGTTGAAGGGTAAGCTGATCTGCACGATGTCAAAGACCAGCTTCTCGGTCCTGTTTTTCTCCCGAGTTCCGAAGGTCACCGGGAGTGGGAAGGATATGAGAGGGCTAATGGCCCCCAGACCTACCCCAAAGAAAGGTCTTGAGCGATGTAGGTTACAGGGTCGGAGCTAGAACATGACAAAGGCTTCCATAGCTCAGGAGGTTCAGCCCCGCACTTCCATCCACCAAAACATGGTAGAGCTGGACATTGTTAATGGTAGGAGATACCATCGGTGGCAATTGGCCAGCTCCGATCATATTTCAGGGGTAGTCCGTAGCATCGAAGGTGATGGGAGTGTCCATCCATTTCAGATGGGATTCCACCCTGGCGATTGGAGCTACAGCGGCCATGTCCTGCCACATTGTCTTGAGGATGCGACGAGAAGTGATGTCCCAAGAACCACCATAGATGGTGTTCATGGTCTTCCAACGCTCATTGTCAGAGACCTCAGAACCATCGTTAAGCATGTTGTACACAACCTTCAGGACCTTCTTGGGATCCCATAAGCCTAGCTCCGCCTCAGCCCGAGCTTTGTTGACTTTCTGTTTTCCTTCACATTGGCGGAAAGGAGCTTCTTCTCTACGCTTGTTGTACCGCTCGACAAGGTTCTGGACCTCCCGGCAGTCCTCCAGACTGTGCTTTTCCGTATTGTGGATCGGAAACCACATTTTGGAGATGCTTCCATCTTCCGACGAAGGTCGAGGTTATTTGTTGGGGGGTGGCCCTCGGCCACCCGGAGCTGCAGCAGCCGCAACAGTAGGTGCACTGGCCGATGACTTTTTTTGCCGTTGGTATTTTTTTCTTTTTGCCACCACCAGAGGTAGTGGCTTAACCTTTGGAGGACTTTTTGTTAGCCTCTGGAGCTTGCTTAGAGTGCATTTCCCGGCCTTCAGCAGCTCGGGCGCACTTGTTTGCCAAGCTAAATAACTCCGTGACAATGGTGACTTCTTTTGTCACCAGCTTCTCCAGCATCTTCTTGTCTCGGACACTCTTTCTGAATGCCACAATAACAGAAGTATTGGAGATGGAGGGAATTGTATTTTGTACCTGAGAAAATCGTTGGATGAAGGACCGCAACGATTCTCCTGACATTTGCTTCACATCAAACAAATGTAGTTCAGTGCCGGGTCGAGTATAGGAGCTCTCGAAATTGGCGGTGAACTGTTGGCATAGCTCCGCCCAACTATTGATGGAGTCAGGCAGCAGACTCATGAACCAGGATTTGGCAGTCCCAGTCAAAGCCACATGCAAATAATTGGCCATCACGACCTCATTGCCCCTCGCTGCAAGGATAGCGGTGGAGTAGATTTGAAGAAATTCGGCGGGGTTGATAGTTCCGTCGAATTTCTCCGGCAAATGAGGCCAGAACTTCTGTGGCTACTTGACCATGCATAGATGCATGATTAGGGCAGAACAGCCTCCTCCTACTCCCAAAGGAGCAGGGTTGTCCCGAGCTTCTTGCCTCTCGTGAGCATGCTCGATGTGGATGCAGTCGTCCTGCTGTCGGTAGGCGGTCAAGCTCTGACCGCAGGTCATGTGTCGAGAGCCTCGATGTAGTGTGGGTGCGACATGCCCCGGAGGGCATCGAAGTCACTTGTTGGGACACAAAACATCTCCTGTCCTGTGAAGCTTGCGGACCAAGTCTTCCTGACAGGATCCGATGCTGTGAAGGTGCCTGTCCCGAAGGAGCACGACCTTGATTGTTGATGCCATCGGCTGCACCTGCAACCAGATGTTCAACATCAGCCCTCCACTGCTACATCGCACCCTAGGGTGCTCCTTGAGGTGGTGGACGTTGGAGCAGAGTACGCTGCAACAACAAGTGCATGCTCAGGATTATTGTTTGTTGATGCTGTGATCGACACGACTACTTAATCTTGTTATCCAACATTGTTTGCCGAAATAGATGGTGGTGGTGGTTGTGTGACGCCCGCCGGGACAACGGCACCCGCTGGTTGCTGCATGTTGGAATGATTCCCTCCAACAGGTTGCACAACGTTGTTGCCGTTAGATGATCCTGCGGTGGAGTTCACCATCATGTGATCTCAGGCGCCCCCTTCCTGGTGCACCAAATGTCGAAGCGTACGAACGACACTTCCCCCGGTACTACTAAATTGTAGCCCGCGGAGGTTCTTGTATCGGTTTGGGCACATAGAGATCTTAGACAAGATGATGACACTAAGGATTTACGTGGTTCGGGCCGCCTGAGCGTAATACCCTACTCCACGGGGTGTGTGTTATTGTACTGAGGATTCACTGGTGCTTGTGTGCGTATGAGCTTAGTTGTTTTCTATCGTGCAGCACATCCCTTTTATAGGCCAAGGGATGGCTATTACATGAGTTGCATGGGCCAACATATGGCCCCGGTGGTTATTATTGCCTAATACAAATTAAGTGTGTTGAAGTACCCTAATAGCGTGATAACGCGCCTTAATGGTGGCGTTACCAGTATAAAGGGTCTTCTGATCGTGTGACATTAATATTGTATTAATGGCACATAATCAGGCCTTGTAACTAAAGCAATCACTGTCCTTTGAATGTTCATGCCACTGGAGATCCGTCAATATTCCCGCTGGTGTCGTAGGTTCGTAGCCTCAACACATGGCAGATCTGGAGCTTCCCCTCGCGGGGAGGTAGGTCCGGAGCCTCTACACACATGGTGGCACTAGAGCTTCCATTTATTGGGGGTTAGGTCCAGGGTCACTGTACACGTGTCAAGCACAGAGCTCCTCTAAGTATGGAGTTTAGCTCTAGTCTTATATTATACGTGGTAGTGATGGAGCTACCCATATGAAGGATGCAGGTCCAGCGCCGTGTGGCACGTGGGGCCTATGGAGTTCTTAACCTTTGATAGGTGGAACTCCCTTGCACTTCTTGCGGTATCATGGGGTACCCGGTATGCAGGGTACCGAAAGTTGATGTCAATGATAATTCCTGGGCCAAAGTCACCTGGAAACAACATTGATGTGTCTCTGCAGCCTTTGATTGATGAGCTACTGAAATTATGGTTTGATGGTGTTGAAACGTAGGACAGTTCAAAGAAAGAGACATTTCTCATGCGATCTTCTATATTGTGGACAATAAATGATTTTTCGGCATATGCAGTGCTATATGGATGGAGCACAAAAGGTAAGCTAGCATGTCCATACTGCCATGTAAACACTGACGCCTTGTGGTTGAAATTTGGACAAAAGTATTGCTACATGGGTCATCATCGTTTCCTACCTTAGAATCATAGGTGGCGTCGAGACAAAGCTTCTTTCAACAACAAGATAGACAATAGAGAGGCTCCAACATCACTCTCTGGTGACGAACTACTCCAACAATACAAGAGTTTTGATCAAGTGAGTTTTGGACACACGAATAATAAGAGAAAGCGCACTGAAGAAGATAGGTGGCATAGTTGGAAGAAGAAAAGTATATTTTCAGCTCCCTTATTGGAAGACATTGCTAATAAGGCATTACTTGGATGTCATGCACATTGAGAAAAACATTTGTGATATTATATTGGGGACATTGCTTAATATGGATGGTAAAACAAAAGATAGTCTACAAGCTCGTCTTTATATGCAGGATATGGGTATACGACCAAAGCAACATCGGTGGAAAGGAATGGGAAGTATGATTGTCCATCAACATCATATACTTTGCATAAAGATGAGAAAACCACCTTGTGCAAGTTTTTTGGGGATATGAAGATGCCCTATGGTTATGCCTCAAACATCAAGAGATGTGTGGACGTAAAAGCACGTAAGGTATCAGGTCTAAAAACTCATGACTGCCATATTATATTTCATAAGCTCCTTCCTATTGCAATACACGACATATTGCCTGAAAAGGTTGTTGCACCTTTAATTGAGTTTAGCAGATTCTTTTCTGGAATTTATTCTAAAGAATTGGCTGAACTAGTTTTGGATAAGATGATCAAACAATTTTCTGAAACAATTTGTAAGCTTGAGATGTTGCTTCCTCCCGCTTTCCTTGATATCATGGTACATCTTCCAATCCATCTTGCTGAAGAAGCTCGCTTGGGTGGACCTGTTTCTTACAGATGGATGTATCCAATTGAGAGGTACCTTGGTACATTGAAGAGGTATGTACGTAACAGAGCTAACCCAAAGGGTTCTATAGCTCAGGGATATATTATGGAAGAGTGTATGACTTTTTGTAGTCAGTTTTTGGATAACATCAGCACCAAGCTCAATAGGCTAGAACGTCATTAAGCTGCAGCTAAGAATGAACCTTCTCTCGAGTCTAATATATTTACAGAAGTTGATAATTCAAAAAAAAAGTTTAAATAGGGCCAACATACTAAGGTGGAACTACATAACATCAGTCATTATATTATTTCTAATGTTGAAGAGGCCGCTCCTTGGATCAAGTATGTATAACTCAGATTTTCTATACTATATTGGATCATGCTCATTGTAGATGGCTAATTTAATTTTGTACCCTTTAAGTGAACATTTTGAAGAGCTGAAAAAGATTCATTCTCGTGATGATGAAAAACGCCATAGAGATGAGTTTGTTTATTTGTTTCAGAAACGAGTAAGTACATGCAAGTTTTTACTTTGATGAAATATTGAACAAATATGTGTTATGAAGATGGTTTACCGATGACCCCTTTTATACTAATGTGTACATATTACGACATTACAGAAAGAAGGCAAAGTAACCGATTATTTGTATGCATTATCTAGAGGACCCGATCGTCGGACACAATTTTTTAGTCGATCATTCATAAATTGATTATTTATTCAAACTGCAGAGGTGGAAAAAGATTTACGGACGCAAAACAGTGATGTTGCTGTTCGGGATGGTGATCATGAGTTGTTTGGAGTAATCATAAAAATGATTTCTGTTGATTTTGAAAAAAATCAAGAGGTTCTGTTATTTGAATGTGACTAGTTTGATCAGCCTCGTTCCGGTCAGAGCCAAAGCAGAGGCTACGAAATGGATCGATACGGAATGATAGATGTTGAGACTACTCTTTCTCAATTTAAGTATGAGCCTTACATTCTAGCCACCCAACCATAACAAGTTTTTTACGTTCGAAGTGTGAAGCAACCTAAATGGGCTACAGTTCGTAAAATGAAGCCACAAAACCTTTTTGCCGTGCCCCTGGAGACAGTGAGAATAATGTCACTGAGATGATAGAGGCTGAGACATTTGATGATCGACGACTTATAGATATAAATGAGGATAGGACCGCATGGGATCGGAATGACGTTAAGGGAGCAACCGATGATGCTTCCGCTCTTAAAATGAGAACATGTGATTAGTTTGAGGCACATAGAGTTCCATCAGAAAATGAAGATGACGACGACGACGATGATGATACATATATCAATGATGGTATTGTACCTCCAATATTGGGGGGAGGGGGCAGCGAAGATGATGGTTTTTTTATATAAGTATTATGTGAGCTAGGTGTACGTGAACTATTTGATTTTTTAAAATATAGAAGCCGCTATTCTATTTAGCAGCAAGCTTAGAAGCAAGCCGATATTGAATAATCCCACCTCTTTAGAAGATACCCAAAATTCCTAATGCAACGAACAAGTGATTCCTGGCAATAGATCTTAATGCAAAGAGTGTGTTCCGTGGCGATAGATCCTAAGTCCACGAACTAGTACAACGGTGGCAACAGATCCTAATGCAATGATTGTACAAGGAAAATGAAGAAGTGCTTAATTAGCAGTGAAGTGGGTTTCTTATATGAAAAGCGGGTCCTACCTACGACGTATCCTTTTAGCTTCGTGATTTTCTACATTTTTCTTCGGTTCACTGTTGATATCACACATCACTAAACTTAGAGAACATTCACTTGATAACTGAATCATTCATTTGTCCAGAAAATAAACAATCCGTCCTTATGATTCCTGATGAACACGATGAACACACCACACATTCATTCGTTCACAAAGTTGCCAATGTTTTGTAATATATCGTGAGGCCAACAATTGTGTTCCGTGACGATAGATCCTAACGCCACGAACTGGTGAATTGAGGCAACATATCCTAATGCAACGATTGTGTTCTGTGGCGATAAATCCTAACACTACGAACTTGTGAATCATGGCAACATATTCTAATGCAACGATTGTGTTCCGTGGCGATAGATCCTAACGCCACGAACTGGTGAATAGTGGCAAAAGTTCCTAATGCAATGATTGTGTTCTGTGATGATAGATCCTAACATTACGAACTGGTGAATCATGGCAAAAGTTCCTAATGCAACAATTTTGTTCCGTGGTGATAGATCCTAACGCCACGAACTGGTGAATCGTGGCAACACATCCTAATGCAATGATGTTGTTTCGTGCCGATAGATCCTAATGCCACGAACTGGTGAATCGTGGCAAAAGTTCCCAATGTAATGATTGTGTTTCGTGGTGATAGATCCTAATGCCACGGACTGTTGAATCATGGCAAAAGTTCCTGATGCAACGATTGTGTTCTGTGGCAATAGATACTAATGCCAAGAACTTGTAATTCGTGGAAAAACTTCCTAATGCAACGTTTCTAATTTGTGGCGATAGATCCTAACGCCACGAACTCGTGAATCGTGGCAGCATATCATAATGCAACGATTATGTTCCGTGGCGATAGATCCTAACGCGACGAACTGGTGAATCGTGGCAGAAACGACCTAGTGCAACGATTGTGTTTCGTGGCGACAGATCCTAATGCCACGAACTGGTGAATCGTGGCAAAAGTTCGTAATGCAACAGTTGTGTTCCGTGGCAATAGATCCTAACGCCACGAACATGTAATTTGTGGCAAATGTTCCTAATGCAACGATTCTGTTCCATGGCGATAGATCCTAACGCCACAAACTGGTGAATCGTTGCAAAAGTTCCTAATGCAACAATTGTGTTTCGTGGCGATAGATACTAACAACAAGAACTTGTGCCTCGTGGCAAAAGTTCCAAATGCAACGATTATGTTCTGTGGTGATAGATCCTAATGCCACGAACTAATAGTTCGTGGCAACAAATCCTAATGCAACGGATCGTGTTCTGTGGCGATAGATGCTAATGCTATGACCTAGTGAATCGTGGCAACAGATCCTAATGCAACGATCGTGTTCCATGGCGATAGATGCTAATGCCATGAACTAGTGAATCGTGGCAACAGATCCTATCGTATTCTATGGCGATAGATGCTAACGCCACGAACTAGTGAATCGTGGCAACCTATATGTGGCGATAGATCCTAATGCCACGAACTAGTGAATCGTGGGAAAAAATCCAAATGCAACGATTGTATTCTGTGGCGATAGATGTTAATGCCACGAACTAGTGAATCATGGGAAAAGACCAAGCTTACTGCAATGATTTAGTATTCGTTGCAGTACAATTATTGCAACAGGTCGGAATCTTTGTAGTGGTGTGCATGCCTCGCTGGCGGATATGGAGACGCTTGTCGCTCGAACCTATATTTGACGCCATCTTCTCAATCAAATCTTTAGCTTTGGGCACCGTCAATGAGAAGAAGGCACCTCCAGTAGCAGCATCAACATGGTCACGGGCGGAAGGGATCAGCCCATTGTAGAACTTTTGGATAATGAGCCAGTCATCTATCCCATGGTGGGTACAGGCTAGGATGTACTCATGAAGCCTTTCCCAAGCCTCGGGAATAGATTTCTTGGCATCTTGCTGGAAGCTGGAAATTCTTCCACGTAGGGCATTAGTCTTGCCCAACGGAAAGAACTTGGCGTGGAATGTCGTAGAACACTTCTCCTAAGTATCTACAACACTTCGGTTCGCATTGAATGATTGTTTCACTCTCCCAAGAAGAGAGAACGGAAACATCCTAAGACGGACAACATCGCGAGATACGTTCTTGATCTTAAAAGTGCTGTAGATCTCAAGGAACTGTTGCAAGTGAGCACTTGCATCCTCGTTAGCCTTCCCAAAAAATGAGATGGCTCGCACCATAGTGATAAGGCAAGTCTTGATTTCGAAATTTACTTCTCCCGTGTTAACAGTGGGCCCAACAGGCACATTGTTAGTAGAGGGAGCTGAAAACTCACGAAGGGTCTTCTGGGCCATTGGTTCTTCGGTTGTTGGTGCAGTTGTGCCACTACAAGGATTACGGTTTATTGCAACGAAAAAAATTGTCGCAATAGGATGTTTTTCGTCACAATAGGTCACTGTTGCAATGAAAAAGAGCGTGGTGATAGTTTTTATGAATCGTCATAATAATTCCCGAGGCGATAGGTTATTGCGACGCCTTGACATCCGTGACGAATAGTATGGTACATCGATTTCACATCGGTGGCAAATAGGACGCTATTGCAACGTTTTCATGTATTGCAACGATTTAATGTATCGCAACGAATAGTACGGTATTGCAACAGGTTCACGATCGTGGCAACTAGTACGGTATTGCAACGATTTCATATTCGAGACAAATAGTATGTTGTTACAACGATTTAGCGTATTGTGAGAAATAGCATGGTATTGCAACGATTTCACATTCGTGGTAATTGTATGTGGTTGCAACGATTGCACAGACGTGGCAATAGTACGATATTGTAACGATATCACATTCGTGGCAAATAGTATGTTATTGCAACGGTTTAGCGTATTGGGACGATTTTACGTATTGCAACGAATACCATTGTATTGCAACGATTTCGCGTTCGTGGTAATAGTATATGATTGCAACGATTTTCACATTCGTGGCAAATACTATAGTATTGCAATGATGTTCACAGCCGCGGCAGATAGTACCATATTGCAACGAGTTATGGTGTTGCGATGATTTACCATATTGCAACGAATGTTACAGTATTGCAACAATTTCACATTCATGGCAAATAGTATGGTACTGCAACAATGTCACAATCGTGGCAAATAGTATGGTACTACGATGGTTTAACGTCTGTGGCAAATAGTTTGTTATTGCAATGAGTCAACAAACATGGCGAATAGTATTGTATTGCAATGATTTCAGATCTGTGGGAACTAGTCTGGTAATGCAACGATTTTGCTTCCGTGGCGAATATTTTGGTATTGCAACAAGTCTACAAACGTGGCAAATAGTACTGTATTGCAACGATTTCTGATCGGTGGGAACTAGGATGGTACTGTAATGATTTAGCATCTTTGGTGAATAGTTTGGTATTGCAATGATTTCTTATCTGTGGCAATAGTGTTTTAATGCAACATTTTCTGCGTGGTGGCAATAGCAGTCTAGTGCAATGTTTTTGAGTCGTTGCCAAATGTTTATACTGCAACATTTTGTAATTCCTGGCAATAGCTTCCTATTGTAACAATTTATCATTCGTGAAAAGAAATTCGTAATGCCACACTTTATAATTAGCGGCAGTAGAACCCGAATGCACCAGGTTTGAAAATTGGTGGCAACAGAATCATGAGCTTAACAATAAACATCCATCAATTGATATTACAACACGCATAACAACACTCAAGGATTACTAAAGCGACGTGTTTGCATGCTAAGAGTTTTCCTAAGCTGACCGGGACTAATTGTTGGAGCAGGTGGCTTTTGGCGGTTCCTTTGGTGGACCTTTTGTGGAGTTGTCTCCATCGTCATTTTGTGCATTTCATCCATTGAGGTGCGCACGTCCTACATTTCCTTAGCTATTTGTTCATGATCAGCTGCTATCTGACCTTGTAAGTTCTGGACTTGAACGTTTAACTCTACATTCTTCTGGTTTATGCAGTCCATCTGGGTGTTTAAGCTATCATTTCTTCCTTCCAACTCCTGCACTTTTTGATTGAGGCCTACATTTCTATCTTTAAGTTTCGAACTTGGTCGTTGAGGTGTTCAGACATCTGGATACGCATACGTTCACGTTCGGGACCAGTTGGGTTAGCCATATAACCACGCCACCGAACTTGTGATCCTGCACAACCGCTTGAGGATCTATAACAACGCTGGAAGATGTGGTTTCTCTCCTCATTTGGAATTGGGACTCCCTGCTTAGCTTCCATATCGTCCACTTGGGCACCTGCCTGGATCTATATACAAAAAGAAAAGTCACAGGTAATTTGTAAATATTTATTTAATTGGGGATTGTTTGAAGTGTTACTCACATGTACAGCTTCTGCCAGCTTGTTTGCCCAGTTACCGTTCTCCAACAAATGGCTTGCTTCCCACAGTTGTATGTCATCGGGTTCTTCTGCGGTCTCTGGGTCTCGCTACATAAAATACAAGTAAACTTCAACATGTCGGTATACATATTGTTTGCAGCGCAAAGTAAAAACGTGATTTATTTTTCATACCTTCTCGTAACTAAGGTGGGTGTAGGATTTGGAGCCAAGCAAGTGACTCGCCTTTTGTCTTCTTCGATTTTGAGAATTGGTCCTGCTTATTGACTGCAATAATTTTAAGAATTAATTCCACAATTGAAAGTAAAGAAAATATTTTTCGTATGATGCGAAGCTATTAAAAAGTTAGCTGATCTTGAATCGCTCAGACCCAGAATATTCTATTAGGTGCAACCACTCGGGCGCTGTTACGTCAGTATGCTTTTTACATATAAGTTATTCATCCATAGAATAACTCTTATAGGTGGCATGCAAAGTCGAGCGCCACCCCTTGTAGCGCTCACCAGCAATTTTCAAAATTTTTCTTGCGCTCTCCGGTGTGTCCTCCATGTCCCAGGAATCATGTACATTGTATAACAAGTTGCTGTAAACGTACAGGATGGAGATTGCAAGAAAAACATACTTGTGTGGGGGTGTGACAACACTAACCAGAATGTCTCATACTATATCTCTCTTGTTACTATGGCCAACCTCTGCCTACTTCCTTCCACCACTGAGGGATGCATGTCTTTTTGTAAACATAGCCACATCATCGACAAAGTGTCACTGATTAATACCAACCGCAGCACCCAACCTAGTGGAGAACTGAATTGGTAGCTTCACATGCTCCGTTCTACTAACTTGGGATGCATAGCATATTCTGGCAACCTTAAGTCCTTTAGACACACTTCTTCCTAGCTTCCTTCCTTCTATTACATTGATTCAAACAGTAAACAATTAAAGCAAATTACCGCTTGAACAAGTTTAGTATCATGTACAAATAGTGTGAAAAGAAGAAAAGTCTGATGTTCATACCATCTTCTGGACGAGTGCGGCAAATGCGAGCATGGGACGACCGCGTCGTCCCAGCACCATTTTGTTTTGTAGTACTCCCTCCTGGTTTATATTAATTGTCGTATCAGACCAACAAATGAATTAGAAATGAACTACTAGTTAGGACTGTCTGAAACACAACTATTTTGATCGGGGGGTGGGGGTGTACATTGTTGACTTCTTTGTTGTTGTTCATACCCTAAAATGAGCCATCAAGTACACATGTTAGTGGCGGTACACACTCATAGTACTGTAGAGGATTTTCAGTCCATGAGCAAAGAAGGCAAGACTGTGAGGGGGCATGCAGCTGGCAACGCTAGACTAGACAAAGATAGGGTTCGCCGGTTCGGTCTGACTGACATCAGTCGGAGCGCGTCTCGATGAGAATTATTAGTTGCAGGGCAAGTAATGAACGCTAGTAGTAGCAGGTGGCGAATGCAAGATAGATAAGGCAGGCAACTTGCGGGATTGAAATCTTCCGCAGTACGACACCTGCATTAGCTGCCGGTGACATGTGGGCCCATGAGACATCGGGTCCACTTGTCAGTGGTAGCTACTGCAGGTGCAATACTACATAGTGCTAGCTTGCGACGCTCAAAAAGCGAGGGTTCGGTCTCGCTGAAACTCTCGGGAGGATTGGTGGCAGGGCGAGTAATGGCCAGGGATTTGCGGGCAGCGGGGTAATCATGGCACTTGAAGGATGGAACGTGGCGATGAGCAAGGGAGATGTGTCGGGGAGGACACTGAAGTGACTAGCAGCAGGGCGTGGGCGCCGGTACCGGTCGGAGTGGCTGGTGGCGAGAGAGCACAACGTGAAGGCATAAAAAATCACGCCATCACACAGGCTGATGAACTGTTAACTATAAAGACTAAGTACTAAGAAAGTTAAATTGCAAGGCATGCTAAAACAATTAGTAGAGCCTAGGAAATAATGCAAATGACCATGATACACCCAACACCAATACATCTAAAGGACAGAACTTAGTCTTTCAAAATTCTCCAAATTCAATGCCAAAGGAGTAAAAAAACTAACACGCTCTGCAAAAACAAATGGCACGGTAGAGATGCTGGTAGTAATGTAATGTGATATGTGTAGTTGGAAGCTACCGATAGAGTTGGAGTGGGACATTTTTTAAGCACCAAAAGTAAAGTTACGCTGGGGCGGAAGGAGTATTTCTGGTTTGTATATCTATACCTGCTGTTGGTTCATGCATCATAGTACCAGGGAGTGAAGAACCTCGGGGTTCCTAAACATCATGTGCTACAATATTCTTTGCGTACCATGCAAAGGATTTAATGTTGTCTAAATTTGTTTAATTTTGATAGTAAACACATTTATAGTTATACAGGTGCTTGTTAGCCACCATGAATGCTTCTAGACGACATCACGGTTTATGTTTTGATCCTAATGTAAAGAGCATTGTAAGTAGTCATTTCAAATAACAGTGATAACGTTAGATTACATGACCGACGTAGATTTTGGATCAGACAGTGTGCTTTTTATAAACTGCAATTTGTTATGAACGGAGGAATTAGAAAAGAAAGAATAGAAAAAATGTACGATCCGAGAAAGCCACAAGAAAGAAAAAATGTGTAAAAACTATGGGAACTAAAAATCTTAGGAATACAAATTTGTAAAACAGGAATGAGAGTACAACATTTGGAGTGGTTGATCAGATAACCCGTGCATCATTTACTTCTAAATCCAGAAATTACATACTACTACCTTTAGTTTTTAGTATTTGTCGTTCCTGTCCAGGAATTGAACTAGAAATACACTACCGTAATAAGCTGTCAGAGCGACATTTATTTAGGAAAAGATGTAATATATATATATATATATATATATATATATATATAACTAAATTCGTGAAACAGAAGTCCAAATTTCAAACTAAATTCGTGAAACAGAAGCCCAAATTTCTTCTGTGTTAATTTATTTAATCTTCGTATATCAGGATGGATCGTGTATAACTTAACTAGCCCAAAACTGCATGCATCGTGTAGAACCAAGCCAATATAGATCTATAAAAAGACGACATGGATCGTGTAGTTTACCTAGCACAAAACTGGAGTGCGGGATGCGATGTCGCAGGGAGGTGTCGGCGACGAAGAGGTTCGGTAGAGCCCGTCAAACATGGTCGCCCGACGTTGTACCCAAGAGTCAACACCACCAAGAGCTTTGATGCGTCGCTGCGAGATCCATGGGGGAAAAATTGTAAAAACCATGGGAATGAAAATACGGGAATTTCTTAGGAATACAAGTATGGAACACAGGACAGAGAGACAACACATTTGGAGTACTGCGAGATCACCGGAAGGGCGGGGCAGCGGTGTGTCGGGAATGGAGGCTAGCGTTTCCATTTATACTCATCGTCGCTGAAATAGGGTTACAATAATAGGTTGGACTAAAATTGGAGGCGCAGGTAGTGAAAATTGAATTGTCAAAATCTCAAATGTGGCACGCCAAGTAGAACGAAAAAATTTTCACGGGAGTGGAGAATTAGAAGCAAGTCGTGCCCTTGTGCATGCATGCAATCATGATTAATTACATGTCATTTCGCGTTGATTCCTGCACATGGTGCGTGTAGCTAGAGGGGTAGACTTCGTCTTAGGACAAATTGCTCGCTTCTTAATTCATCTTTGTTGCTATGCATGGAGATAAAAATCTAAGTGCAATCATCTGCTAGCTAGTGGGGCATTCCAAAAAAATACGAAAAAAAATATGAATCGCCAAATGTATATGTGATAATGCAAATGATATGCAAATACAAAACACCCAAGTCCACGAAAGGACGATGGCAAACAATCAGCATTCTGTAACATTAATCACAATGAAATGATAACATGTAGTATATACTACTACTAAAAATACATTTTCCCATGCGCCGACTACAAATGAAAAAATGAGTGAAAGAACACAAAAGAGGAGAAACGCTGCCTCAACCACGATCTCAATGGGGTTTCAACCAAGATTCGTCGATTGTTGCAACAAAACAAATTCTTGGCTAGACATTGAACAACAATTATCTCGCCCTTTTTCAAAAAGGAGTTGTTTTTGGATACTGCATAGGACACATTGTACATGAACAGAAAAGACATTTTTCATTAACATAATAACAACACATATATTACAAATAGGAACTACGAAAGCACATGGAAAACATGAAAAATAAAAACTACAAATACTACTCTACTCGGAGTCGGAGGAGATCTCCTCCACCTCCTTCTCCGCCGCCTCCTCCTCCTCCGCCGCTGCTGCCACCGCCGCCTCCTCCGCCGCTACCGCCGCTGCCTCCTCTGCTGCCGCCACTGTTCCTGCTGCCTCCTCCGGCAATTGAGTCTGAAGCTTCGAGGCAACGGTCCACAAAAGATGTTGGAGGCCCTCCACCCCAGCCACCTCCCCGATTGTCTCGTAGAGGATGTTAAGAAGACCGGCCACAAACCCTAACCTGAAGGAGTAGTGGTCGGCGGTGTCCATGCTGGTGCAGATGGGAAGTTTCCCAAGACCCAGACGGTCACACGAGCAAGATGTATCTAAAAATACATTCTGTGCCAATTTGTCGAGCTTTTTTGCACGCCCGGTGGTGGCGGAAAGGTGCTCGGTGGCCTCCTTCAGGCTCCGATTGAGTTCATGGAAGCGGTGTTCGACAAGGCGGACAGTCTCCTGAACCCGAACGGGATGAGGAGGTGCGGGCGCCACGGCGCATAAGGGGAAGGTGGAGGTGCGGGCGCCGCCTCCAGTTCCACCGGCATTGGCTGCGACGAAAACGAAGAAGAAGGAGGTTCGGAGGACGTCGACGGCCTGGAGTGCTTCGGTGCGGGGCTACCAATTTGTGCGGCGATGGGGGTGCGGAGAAAGAGCGAGAGGTGGTCGGCGATGGTGTGGCGGTGAAGCAAGAGAAGTTTGGAGGCTACGATCGATAGAGATGGAGTGCCGTGGCAAAGACGCAAGAGGACGGGTGTGCCTTTATAACGGGTCCTCGTCTGAGCGGACTGCTGTGCAATCTGGACTTATGTGCAAGCGTGCAATCCACGAATCTCAGTCATTGGACGGACATCCAAGGGTGGCTGACATTTTACACATAAATCTTTCCACCTGTCTGTATAAAGGGAAGGATCTATGTGTAAAATGTCAACCACCATTGGATGTCCGTCGAATGGCTGAGATTCGTTGATTACACGCTTGCACAGGAATTCAGATTGCATAGCAGTCATTGCCGTCTAAGCGCGCAAGTGGAGATGATCGTACTCTTCGAAAACTGCGCTTTCGAATTAATCCAAACCGCGTTTGGCTTCCTCTAAGTTGTCGTAACGGCTCGACGCGTCACATCCCCGCTTCACAGGCAGTTTTTTAATTTGACATGCAAAGGGTCCAGGGTATGTAGTGGCCCACATGGCATACTTTGTAGGTCCGTCCGGCGGTGTTTCAAATTTTCAGTTCCAGTTTTTAAGTTTGACACGCAAAGGGCCACCGGCCCAAGGTATATGTAATGTTCCAATTTTTTTTCACTTTGTCACGCAAAAGACCTTGATCATGTTTCATGACGTTACGTGTTTTCTTTTTTTTGAAAGATCTTCATATATATATATATATATATATTGTTGAAATATTGTCAGAAAACACCAGAAAAAAGTACAAGACGATGAACACACCACACATTCATGCATTCATTAACACACACACACACACACACACATGTTTTCTCAGTTTGACATGCAAAAGACCTCAATCATGCATGTTTGATGACGTTAGGTGTTTTCTAATTTTGTTGAAAGATCGTCATATTTGAGACTCGTTGATCATGTTTGGGGTGTAGCAAGCATGCATGGACAAGTAACATATGCACTTGAAAACCTTGCGATGATCATGTTTGATGACAACATTATTACGTGTTTTCTCTGTTTTGCGTTGAAACATCATCATATATAGTTTGAGGCTCGTTGATCATGTTTGGGGCGTGACAACTAACATGTTATATATAATATATATAGTTTTCTCTTTTTGTTGAAAGATCGTCATATATATATATATATATATATATATATATATATATATATATATATATATATATATATATAGTTTGGCTCGTTGATCATATGTTTGGGGCGTAGGGTAGCATGCATGGACAGCTATAACATGCATGTGAGAGAGACGTCGATGATCATATATACTCCCCCCGTCTCAATGAACTTGTCGCTCTGTCGCTCATTTTTTAACTACAAAGCCGCATGAGAAGAGCTTTTTTATTGGCTCATGGACAAGGAAAATTCTTTGTACGTAGTACAAAAAATATAAGTTGGTCAGCGTTGCCGTTCGTACGCGAAGGATGCGGCCAGGTAGTTGCTCTTGCAGGTGTATGCTAATTACGTGAGTGTTTGGTCAGGTCATATGGTTAGTCCACGATGCACCCTAAACCCGGTGTTGAGGACGTGTATTTTTCAATTGTGCGTACACTCTAGTGACATGTGACAAAGTGCTCAGTCATCAATTGTGTTTGGTTTGACGTCGAAGTTGGATTGGAGATATAGGATCATCCATTTCTTTATGTCTTGGATGATCCAAATTAACATTTGGTTGGATGGACTGAACGATCCAATTTTTTGTTGGTAGGTTGAATGAAACTTGATTGGATTATTGAATCATCTAAGTTGTTTATTTCATAATATTAATTTTTTATATATTAATTATCATATTACTAGCAAATATTAATGTTAATATCATAATTGTATTTATTAATCAACAATAAACAAGGTAATTATCACTAATTACATTACTAAGAAGCATAATTAGATAAGGTAGATGGACTCACATCCAACCAAATATCCTGGATCATCTCATCCAGCATCTGCGAGGAATATTTTATATTCCTCAAACCTGGATCACCCGTCTGACTGCGAAACAAATAACACATGATTGGACCATCCAATTAATCCAAGTCAATTCAATCCAAGACAAGCAACCAAACACAGATCTTTTTGGCCGCGTTGTACGTGCTCGTGCACATGATGATGGATCGTGCACGCCGAGCGTCGAGTTATTTGGATCGCTGAGCAAATTTCGGACGTGGAGTTCGTGTGCCAGTGCACGCTACAAGATTCAGTGCGTTCGCGTACGTGACAATCATCAGGGCAGGGTGGCACAGTCGCGAGAACTGTGCAGTGAGCCCTTGGCTGTAAGATTTGGAGCGTGAACGTACGTGGCAACCATCTGGGCAGGGTCGCACAGAGACGGCTGTGCAGAAGGGCCGCAGAGAATTCGATTTCCACACCAAGGGGTTAAGAGATAAGACCATCTGATTCGCAGGCCACAATCCAGTAATGGTGTTTGGGAACAAGGTATTTTTGGGGTTTTTAGAGCAATACTGTGGTAATTGAGATTACTATGGTATTTTTTACAGAATGGTGTTTGTCAACCAAATAGTCCTATGTATTGCAAAATCGTGGTATTACAAAATTGTGTTATTGAAATACTTTGGTATTGCCATGTCATTTTTAAAAACTGTGGTTTCCAAAAATTTAGTATTAAAAAACAGTGCTCCCAAACACAGCCTAAGTTTTACCGTGAACCACTGCGGATGGTCTTAAAGGCAGGCTTGGCCTGGGCCTAGGCAGGAGGGGCTACTGCCTAGGGCAAGGCCGGTGGGTGGGGGTGGTGGGGCGGGCACGATGACAACTGGTAAAGAGAAAAGAAACAAAATTAATCAGTGTGTAGCTTTTTTATTTTCGTAATTTTGTGAAATATAATTCTACTACGTACGTCCAACTAATGTGTTTAATACTCCCTCCTTATCGTTTTAATTGTCGTTCAGACAGCAAGTTCTAGTTCATATATAGTTCAATGCTTTGCCCAAGACGTCAAATAAAAGAATAAGGAGGGAGTATTTATTAGATACAGTATAATATTACTAATGTGTTAATTTTCCATATGCGATGTTTTTCGATAAAAGGAGGAGTTTTTCATTAGTGCATGTACTGTAGGACACATTGTTCACGAAGATAAAATAAAAGACATTTTTCCTTAACATAAAAACAACACATATATTAAAAACAAGAAAAAACACATAGAAAACAAATGAAAAAACTACTTACTAATCCTACTCTACTCAGAGGAGGACTTGTTCACCTCCTCCGCCGATGCCTCCGGATCCTCCAGTTGTGCCTTCGCCTCCGCTGCAACCGCCAGCGGAGCATCCTCCAACACCATATCAAACTTCTTTCGGCTGACGGCATTCACGAGTTGCTCGCGAAACTCCACCCCAGCCTGCTCACCGTTCATCTCGTAGAGGCAGTTGAGCCGAGTGGCAACAAAGCCTAACCCGAAGATGTAATAGCCGACAGAGTCCATGCTGGTGTGATGGGGAAGGATACCAAGTCTCAGTCGGCGACACGAGTGAGATGTATTGTGAAATACATACTGCGCCATTTTGTCAAGCGGTTTTGCTTGCACATCAGTAGCAAACAGGCTGCTGGTGACCTCCTTAAGCTTGCCGTTGAGTTTGTTGATGCTTTCCTCAATGAGGCAGACATTCTCATCATAGTCAGACAGAAGAGATGCGGGCGCCACGGGCGGAGACGGGAGTGGAGGAGGTGCGGGTGCCGCCTCCAATTCCACCGGCATTGGCTGCGATAGAAATGGAGAAGGAGGTTCGGAGGACGTCGATGACCTGGAGCACTTTGGTGCAGGGCTACCCATTTGTGCGGCGACGGGGGTGCGAACAAAGAGAGAGAGGTGGTCGACGGTGGTGCGGTGGAGAAGCAAGAGGAGATGTTTGGAGGCTAAAATCGATCGAGACGTGCGGCGGAGAAGAAGAGGATGGTGTGCGTTTATAGCGGGTCATCGTCTAAGCGCGTGAGTGGAGATGATCGGATACTTCAAAAATTGTGCTTTTGAATCGACGGTCAGAGTTACTGCAAACCGGGGTCTGCCTCCTCTCGGTTACTGCAACGGCTCAAGACATCCCATCGGCCAGTTTTTTAATTTGAGACACAAAGGGCCCAGGATATGCAATGGCCCATCTGGCATACTTTGTAGGTCCGTCGCGGTGTTCGTAATATTTCGTGTGAATGATTTCAATGAGGTGCCAAGATTGACGTGAACTCGCGTGGTAATCGACCGAGAGTCCATATCTTTTTTTTAAGGATCCGACCGTTGCCGACCGAGAGTCCATATCAAACTGATAATTGTCGTGATCATGGATGATGGTGGACATGAATGTAATGCATGTGAAAGAGCCTCAGGATCAAGCATGTTTGGTCATGTGTTTAGGATTTTTGTGCCCCCTTGTTGAGGAACATGTTAATTGGATGACGTTGAGGATCGGATGTGGCTTATGTGTTTTCATAAGTATGTTCATTTGTTCCTAAAATCAGAACACGTAGCGGCTAGCGCCTAGCGCCTACGCCTGTCGTTTATTCAAAAGACGAGTACAACGATACATAATGGCAGCATGCGATCAATTAATTTGATGAACCACATACGTACGTAGTGAGAGCGGTGTGCTTATTAGACGATGGTAGTCCACATTCTATCCTCGTACCGTCGAGGGAACATCCTTGTGTCAAATTTGTTATCTCTATTGATGACAGGATAATATTCTTCATTAGTGTGGTAGATAAACTGCCATATAGGTTGAGGGCATACACACATGCATGGTAGAGAATATGATAAATATAGAAATATATATAGATGGTAGGAAATATTATTATATTTTTTGAATACAAGTTTGGGACGTAGCATACATATGTACGTCTAACATCCATGTGAAAGACCTCGATCATGTTTGCTGACATTACATGTTCTCTTTTTTGTTGAGAGATCGTAATGTTTGAGGCTCGTTGATCATGTTTGGGGCGTAGCATGCATGGCCAACTAACATGCATGTGAAAGACCTCGATGCATGTGAACTAACATGCATGTTTTTAAAGACAAGATATAGTGTTTCCTTAAGAAAAAATAATTTTATGAGAGATTGGGCGCACAAACACAAAAGCTAGAACTTGAGCGATGCACCTACGAATTCCATATGCCGGGATGATCGACAGCAGCTGATCTGCAAACTCGGTGCTAAGATCAGTAGTCGCCAAAGAGCAGCTTGCGCCCGACCTCGAAGGAGACGAAGGCATCGATGCACGCATAGCTGATCTGCTCATCAGAGAGATTGTACGCATCCCAGTTGCTCGTCCTCACCCCGTAAGGCTTCTCCATGTAGGCGCCCATTACGGCGCTCGCGATGTCCTTCAGCCTCGCGCAGCGGAGGCTCGTGCGATCCATCTCCTCTGCTGCGAGCTCGGCCAGGTCCACCATTTTGGCCACCTTCAGCTGCCAGTCCTTCCAAAGTCTGTCGGCATCACCCTCCACGCCCACGCCGATGAAGCAGTAGCCGAAATCGCCGAGGAAATCTTCCAGCTCACCAGGGAAGTAGACAGCATGGATGACCTGAAAGATGAGGCAGCAGCGGCCGACGCAGAGCTGCAAAACAGCGATGAGGTTTTGGTCGGCGGAGTAGCTGGGGCGCCACTCGACGTCGAGCTCGACGACGAGCTTGTGAAGGCACCGACGGTGGACGGAGAGGACCTCGTCAAGCCAGTCCTCCACGACCTCGCTGGAGGACGTCATGGTGGTGTTGATCACGTCTTCCTCGAACGTCATGTTGTACACCTGAGTCCTCGCCATAGGTTCTCTCTCCTTGTGGTCCCTACGGTTGCCATCTGCGGCGGCGCGGCGCAACTTCTCTCTTGTGCAAAACCTTCGTCTACACCTTTAGTTTGGATTTTAATTGGAAACGGGCCTAGATATATAACTGATGCAGTTATGATATGAGCGGAGGAGTTTCCGAACTTTATGGGCCCGAGCCCGGAGTAAAGAGAGTAATGAAGATTTTTGAATCTGATATACTCTTTCTAATTTTTAATTCTTATCGTTATGACCACAAGTTGCATTGTCTCAACCTAACACCATGTACAACAACAACAACATTTCTCAGGGGCCCACCCACTGGGTATGCCGGGTGGGCCACGGGATACCCTGGGTCTAGTCACCAGAGAGTAGCTAGTGTGAATGCATGCTGGAGAGATCAGTGGAATCGAGAACTGGACAATGAAGATGGATGTCAGCAGTGTGACGGTTCATGTATCGAAACTCGTGCCATCCTTTTTCTTCTTCCCCTTTTTATTATAAGTTCCTATTATTTTCCACCAATCTTCTAGTCCTCCTTTATTTGAAGTTGTACGGTTGGATCAGGATACATGGCTGACGTGAGGCGAGAGCCGTGTGTGCAACACCAGGCGGAACATCGTGGAGAGACGTTGCTCCCCTTGTTGAATTTTGATGATGTTGAGGATCGAATGTGGCGTACGTGTTTTCACAAGTGTGTTCATTTGTTCCTAAAATCGGCTAGCGCCTACGTCTGTCGTTTCTTCGAAAGGAGGGGTACATCATGGTTGGAAATTATATTGTACTGTACTGTGCAAAGCATGCGATTATATTGTACAGTACGGCCACACTAATACACCAAGTTGTAAAGAGCAACAACAAAAAACTCAAACCAACACACTAGTGAAAGTAAAACACCCATACATTTTATGACACATTTGTGAAAGTAAAATACCCCATATATTTTATTTTTATGGAAGTCTATAACTAAGACTCAATCCAAATCGGGCAAAAATTTTGACGGCCCTAACTTCTAGTTTGTTTTTGCAAGCCATCCGAATCAAGTCTTTTTTGTCTTCACTCTTTTGCATTGACGCCCACGAGCATTTAAATTGGGCTAAAGTTGATACGTACTCCCGAAACTGTTGTTGTGTTTTCTATGATTTACTACATGCTTTGTTGTTTGATTGCTCATTATGTTGGATCCATGTTGGGTTTGAACATAGAGAGTGGACTTCTCCCTGCTGGTCCTGTCAGATAAACTAGGTGGTAGTCACTTTCTGGATCTCCAGCCCAGTAGAGTTGGAAGTGGAAATATATTCCATTCTAAAAGATAAAAGAGATAAATAGTCCACTAGCTTATCGTTAGAACAGCAACATTAGAACTATTTTTGCGCACCAATGAATAGAAAAATAAAGTTCATTACCTTAAGACGATACATTAAAAACAAGAAAAAAGAAAAACACAAACTACAAACAAGAAAAGAAAAACAACATAACTAAGAACAAGAAAAAAAATTACTTCTCCTCCACCTCGCTCCACCTACTTCTTCTTCTCCTTCTCCTCCTCCTCCTCCTTGGGCTCCTGGCTGGCCGGGGGCGCCTCTCATGGCGGAGACTGGAAGCCCAGTTTCCTGGACGTCGCCGCCACCAGGTTGTTGCGGCTGGCGACGCCAAGCTCGTCCGCCAACGTCTCCTAGAGGACGTCGAGGCGAACGGCCAAGTGCGTCATGCCGAAGACGTAGTGGTCCGTGGTCCCCATTGTAGCATACTCTGGAAGGGGACCAAGCCCAAGGCGACGCATGGAGCGCGATGTATTGTCATATACATCACGTGCCGTCTTCCGGAGAGCCCACTCCTTGTCTGGGTGGGAGTCCGGTCGGGGATTCTTTCCCTTGGTGTCCTTCGGCGGGCTTGGCGGCTCCATTTTTTTTTCAGCCATGGTGTTCTTGGTGCAGTTTTGGGAAGAGAGGAAGAGCTGGTATGCGGAGAAGACGATGGCGTGCCTGGGTGATCTTATAGCGTAGTAGCAGCCTGGCTGTTCGTCTCTCGACGCGCGCAGTAGTGGTGACATGACGTGGATCGGTTCCAATTGAATTCAAAGATGTGCATGCATTGCGTGCGTTTAAGGCGCCTCAGTGACTGGCGCGCACGTAAGCTCGGTGCGCCCGGTCGCATCAGCCGCCTGTTCAAATGGCTACGGATTCAAGGACTACATAAGGTTTAAATGGTGTCAACTTACTATGGTGGAACTACATAACATCAGGCATTATATTATTTCTAATGTTGAAGAGGCCGCTCCATGGATCAAGTACGTATAACTCAGACGTTCTATTCTATATTGGATCATGCTTATTGTAGATGGCTAATTTAATGGTGTACCCTGTTCAGTGAGCATTTTGAAGAGCTGAAAAAGATTCATTCTCGTGATGTTGAAAAAACGCCATAGAGACGAGTTTGTTTATTGGTTTCAGAAACGAGTAAGTACATGCAAGTTTTTACTTTGATGAAATATTGAATAATTATTTGTTCTAAAGTTGGTTTATCAATGACCCTTTTATACTAATTAATCTGTACATATTACGACATTACACAAAGAAGGCAAAGTAACTGATTATTTGTATGCATTATCTAGAGGACTTGATTGTCGGGCACGTTTTTTTACTCGATCATTCATAAATGGCTTCTTCTTTCGAACAGTAGAGGTGGAAAAATATTTACAGACCCAAAACAGTGGTGTTGTTGTTCGGGATGGTGATCATGAGTGGTATGAAGTAATCAAGAAAATGATTTATTTTGAATTTTGAAAAAAAAAAACAAGAGGTTCTGTTATTTGAATGTGAATGGTTTGATCGGCTTCGTTCCGGTCAGAGCCAAAGCAGAGGCTACAAAATGGATCGATACGGAATGATAGATGTTGACACTACTATTTCTCAATTTAAGTATGAGCCTTACATTCTAGCCACCCAAGCAAAACAAGTTTTTTACGTTAGAAGTGTGAAGCAACCTAAATGGGCTACAGTTGTTAAAATGAAGCTATGAAACCTTTTTGCCATTCCCCATGGAGACAGTGAAAATAATGTCACTGAGATGATGGAGGCTGAGACATTTGATGATCAACGACTTACTGATATAAATCAGGATATGACCGCATGGGATAGGAATGACATTGACGGAGCAACCGGTGATGCTTCCGCTCTTTCAAAAGAAGATGATGATGACGACGACGATGATGATGATACATATATCATAGATGGTATTGTACCTTCAATATTGGGGGAGGACAGCGAAGATGATGATTTTTTTATATAAGTATTGTGTGAGCTAGCTGTACATGAACTACTTGATTTTCATTTTTGAAAAGATAGAAGCCGCTATTCTATTTAGCAGCAAGCTTAGAAGCAAGCCACGAACTGGTGAATTGTGGCATAAGTTCCTAATGCAATGTTTGTGTTTTGTGGCGATAGATTGTAACGCCACGAACTGGTAAATCGTGGCAGAAGTTTGTAACGCAACGTTTGTGTTCTGTGGCGATAGATCTCAACGCCACCAACCAGTATTTCGTGACAACAGATCCTAATACAACGATAGTGTTTCGTGGTGATAGATTCTATCGCCACGAACTTGTGAATCGTTGCATAAGTTCCTAATGCAACGTTTGTGTTTCGTGGCAATAGATCCTAATTCCACAAACTGGTGAATCGTGGCAAAAGTTCCTAATGCAACGATTATGTTCTGTGGTGATAGATCTTAACGCCACCAACTGGTATTTCATGTCAACAGATCCTAATACAACGATAGTTTTGCATGGCGATAGATCCTATCGCCACGAACTTGTGAATTGTGGCATAAGTTCCTAACGCAACGTTTGTGTTTTGTGGCGATAGTCGTAACGCCACGAACTAGTGAATCGTGGCAAAAGTTCCTAATGCAATGATTGTGTTCTGTGGCGATAGATCCTAATGCCACGAACCGGTATTTCATGGCAACAGATCCTAATGCAACGATTGTGTTTTGTGGCGATAGATCCTAACGCCACGAACCGGTATTTCATGGAAACAGATCCTAATGAACAATTGTGTTTTGTGGCGATAGATCCTATCGCCATGAATTGGTGATGCGTGGCAAAAGTTCCTAATCCAACAATTGTGTTCCGTGGTGATAGATGCTAACGCCATGAACTAGTGAATCGTGGCAACATATACTAATGCAACGATCATATTCCTTAGCGATAGATGCTATCACCACAAACTATTGAATCGTAGCAACAGATCCTAATGCAACGATCGGGTTCCGTGGCGATAGATGCTAATGCCACGAACTAGTGAATCGTGGCAACAGATTCTAATGCAATGATCGGGTGTCGTGGCGATAGATGCTAATGCCACGAACTAGTGAATCATGGCAACAGATCCTAATGCAACAATCGGGTTCCGTGGCGATAGATGCTAATGCCACGAACTAGTGAATCGTTGCAACAGATTTGTGGCGATAGATCCTAATGCCACGTACTAGTGAATCGTGGCAATAAATCCTAATGCAACGATCGTGTTCTGTGGCGATAGATGCTAATGCCACAAACTAGTGAATCGTGGCAAAAGACCAAGCTTACTGCAACGATTTAGTATTCTTTGCAGTACAATCGTTGCATCAGGGCGGAGTCCTTGTAGTGTGCTGGCTTGCATTATCGCTTGAAGCTTTTGAGGAGTGACGAAACGAGGTTGATCTCTCAGAAGGGATTCGGGATCATCAACAAAGTTTTCCGGCAAGTGGAAACCAGACATACACTACCCTGTTTTCACATAAAATGCAATAACAAAGAAGGGTCATCCTACTAAAACCAACCAGGGTCCTATCCTATTCACTCAATCATGTAATACTTCGGCTGCCTTTCCCGGCAACGGCTCCCGAAATGCTTGTTGACGATTCCTACGCACTACTATCAATTCATCTCTAGTAGTGGAGCCTAAAATGTTTGTTAATAGATTTTAGATTATACAAGTAAATCCGCAACTGCACGGAAACTATCGATGTAGCATTTCCCCTCTAAGATAATTCTCAAAGGGCGTCATTTATATTCTCCCAAAGGAAGGCTAGATGGAAGTAAAACAATCATCAAGTGGAGAGGCTAGGTTGATCTAGGTAAGGTTCTAGCAAAGATGGATAAAGGGTAATTGAGGTAGTGTGACAAACACAAGAGCATTCTATCCTAAGGGGATAAATGGGGTAAAGAGGGACTTGGCTACGAGTTAGGTAGAGACTCCTACAATGCTTCTAATGTACATATACATGGACTAGATTAGTTACTAATGATCATGTCAATTATAAATTCTCATTCTAAGTGGATTAACACCCTAGCAATACCAGGACGACTCCCACCAAGAGCCTGTGGCATAGCCGAACGTGGAGGATTACAAAGGACAGATAAGGTTGTCACCACCTACTGTCTACCTCTTCAATCCGGGGGCATACGAGACATTCAACGCTACCCTCTATCCTAGCACCATGCTAGCATATTAAGTAATTACCTTAAGAGCCCAACCACAAGCCATCCTAAGGAAATGAACTAAATCATTGTTGAACCAATGTTAATTCATAGCACAAGTAATTCATGTTAACATAATCATATTGTAGCTAATAAGACTATAGTGGGGGTTTGTAGTGTTTATGATGATATAATGATAATGGTATAGCATAATCATAAACACTACTCCTACCACATACATGGAATCCACAATCAAACAAGAAACGCTTCATCCAAGTATATGAACAATGGAAGACTAAAGGTAACATCTTTATTAAGAACAAAGTCACAAATACAAATAGGAATATGAGAGCCATACTTTTCCCAATTGGAAATTGAGAAGAGACTTCTTCTCTCACATGCCCAAAGTCTTCCCTCCCTTTATAATATAACCACCCCAAAGGTCAACCAATCCTAACTAGGACTCTAATCCTACTCAGTTCAAATCGAAACTTTCCATAACTGCTCAAGACTCTTCCATATGCGGATAGAAGCAATCTTAAGACTTCCAAACACCTTTGGAACGTCCTAAACATTCCTAAAACTACTCAACTTCGTGACCCACATAAAATCTAACCAAAAAAGCTCGAAACTTTCCATAAACGAACCATAACCACCTCAGTCGCAGCCTAAGGTATAATCCAGCCAGTTGGACCTTTCCGACCAATTCTTTATGTCCAGTTCTCTTCATTACACCTTGAAACCATGTTTCCACGTCCGTGCAGTCTTTGAAAATGTGCAAACACTTTCCAACAACGTCCATGATGCATTCATATGCATTGTTCTTTACCCAAACATGTTGCATGACCTCTCGATCAACTCTACCACTGTTCCTCCCGAACTTGGTTGTTGAACCTCATATTCTCCCTAAGACTAGTTCAATGGATCCCGTCACAAGCCATGTCATGACCTCAAGAAATACATGCACATTAACAAACAACCAATTCTTCCGAGCACAAGTCCTCGATTGACTCACATTAGTCTGATAACCACAACACCTTATGTGAGCACCTCACATAAGCATGTTGCAAACATATCAAGATATTGTCCACCATGATTAGCCAAAAAACATAAAAAACTTAGTGAAGCAAATCTTCCCATAAGTGTAAAGCATGTTTGAAACATTGCAAATGAAAAACATAGCAGCCACACGATTATTTTAGCACATAGAAAGATCAGACAGTCTAAAACAGCAGCTATACATTGTACAATAAAAGTTTGTACATTCCTAAACACAAAACACGTGTAGCTCACGTGCAGCAAAAGTTTGGACAGTGCAAAGTGTGTTTCTCCAGTATATTCAAAACTTTGCATGTAAACCTACATGTTTAACATAATTGCCAATGTATTAGGTCTCACAATCTCCCCCTTGATGAATGCATTGGGGACACCACTTAAAATCGGAACACTGGATTATTCACATGAAAACTCCTGAAAACAATTTTCTCCCCCTTTTGAAAATCAAATGTGAAAGAAATTTCGAAAACAAATATTTCTCCCCCTTTGGCAATGAATTCAGTAAGTTTCAAAAGAGAAATTTTAATTGTTATGAGCATATTATAACGTATACATATAAAACAAGCTCATCCAAGTCATACTATCAAGTAACTTACACTATCACATGAATGAGATACATAAAGTAGTGTAAGCCATGCTAGAGATCAAGTGAATTTTCAATTTAAGCAAGTCATGATCTCACAAACTTAACTATTTCAAGACCTGGAAGCATGACACTTGTTGCTGTATTTTTATTTTCTTTTAAGGAACAAAATTCATCTTATAACATTCGCAAAAGATTATATGTCACATCAGTCTTATTCTAACCAACCAAGCCAAGCCTATGTCATTTGACAATCAGAAGCTTTAGGACATGGTTTTAGTCATACACAACTTCTTCGAAGTTCATATCTATGTGCAATGAGAAGCCATCTCAAATAAGAAGTGTGATGCATGCATATTCTCTTGATCTTTTCTCATTTTTTATTTGATCATAAAAGCTCAACATGTGGATAGTTGATTGATTAATTTTTCAATATTAAAAGCAATTGTGAGCACACAACAAGTTCAAAAGAGCAAGAAAGTTCGATCATGACCATATTTAGTGTAAGTAATTATTCCAATTACTAGTCATGGCATAAACTACAAAATGTATAACACGAGTAATGTAGTAAGAACTTTTAGCATATAAAAGGAATTACAAAGTCATATATGTATGAAATACTATGATCATATTATTTTATGTTCAGACTCACACATAGACTCCCATGTTTTGAAACTCCCCCTCAATTTAAGCCATTTGTATGCATAACCCCTATTTCACTACGAATGAAACAAAAAAGAGTGAAATCCAAAGATTTTGTAAAAATATCAGCCAATTGTTGCTCGGTATCTACTCGGTGAAGCACAATGTTTCCTTTTTAAACATTATCACGGAAAAAGTGATATCTAATGTCAGTATTCTTTGTTCTCGAATGTTGCACGGGGTTTCTGGCAATGCAAATGGCACTATTGTTATCACAAAACAGTGGACCGCTATCTAGATTAACCCCGTACTCTTTAAGTGTTTGAACAATCCAAATAATTTGTGAGGAAGCGCTAGCAGCAGCTACATATTTAGATTCAGTCGTGGATTGTGAAATTGAATTTTGTTTTCTAGAGGACCAAGCAAGAAGTGAATTAGCAAAAAAATGATAGGCACCCAAAGTACTTTTCCTATGAATCCTACAACCCCCAAAATCAGCATTTGAAAAGGCTTTCAAAGTAACGGTTGTGGAAGAAGGAAGAAAAATATCAAATTCATGAGTTCCATGTAAGTACCTGAGAATTCTTTTGATGGCTTGATGATGTGAAGCACGTGGGGAAGCTTGAAACCCTGCACAAAGACGTACGATGAATTGTATGTCCGGTCTTGATGCCGTGAGGTACAAAAGTGACCCGTAATGCTTATATATTCTTTTTGATCTACGGGTTAACCATCTTCATCAAGTTCAAGTGTTGTTGCTGTACTCATTGGTGTCCGAAGAGGCTTGCTTTTTTTTCCATGTTGAAGCGCTGAAGAAGGTCTCTTGTATACTTTGTTTGATGCATAAAAGTACCCTCTTTGGTTTTTGCTTGATTTGCAGCCCAAGAAGTACATGAGTTCTCCCATCATACTCATCTCAAATTCTGAACTCATCATAGCTGAAAAATTGGACACAATATAATTAGAAGCACAACCAAAGATAATATCATCCACATACACTTGAACGAATAATGAGTCATTGCCATGCTTAAGTACAAATAGAGTTTTATCAACCTTCCCATGGTAAACCACTTTTCAAATAATAATTTTTTAACCTATCATACATGCTCTAGGGGCTTGTTTGAGACCGTACCAGGCTTTGGACAGTTTCTAAAATGATTAGGAAAATCTGGATTTCCAAAACCCAATGGTTGCTTGACATAAACCTCCTCATCTATGTAGCCATTAAGAAAAGAACTGTTAACATCCATTTTATGTAACTTGAATCTTTTATATGTATCCAAATCTAACAAAATTCTTATGACTTCTAATCTAGCAATAGAGGCAAAAGTTTCATAAAAATCTAGACCTTCAAGTTGTGTGAAACCTTGAGCAACCAACCTAGCCTTATCCCTAACCACAACCCCATCCTCACTTTGTTTATTTTAAACACCCATTTAGTTCCAATTAAAGTGTGACTTTGAGGTGGAGGTACAAGTTTACAAACATTATTTCTTTCAAAATTTTCTAACTCTTCTTGCATGGCAATAATCCAAGATTCATTAGTGAGTGCGTGTGATATATCTTTGGGTTCAAAAGAAGCAACAAAGGCAGAATGAGCATGAGAGTTTGGATCACAAATCTTGGACCGTGTAACTCGTTCATGCAAGCTTCCAATGATTTGTTGTGGAGGATGACTTTTGAGAACACGGAGGGGAGTAGACACTTCACAATCTCCTTCTTCTTCATGTTCATCACAGATTGAAGAACTTGTGGCTTGAGGATGATATGTTCCAACTGTAGTACTTGTTAGTGCTTGTTGTGGTGCAAAATCAACAGCATGATCAATGTCATTTGCTTTCAAATTTTCGGGTAGCAGCACCACTTCTTCATCTTCTTCGATGAAATTACTCTCCCCCAGTGGATATGAATCTGAATCTGCAATATTGGAGCTAGTACCTGGGCTAGCTTCAACAAAAATACCTCAAAAGTGTCCACAATTTTGTTAGTGTCAAGTGAAAGCACACAACAGCCTCTAGTATGAAACAGATAACCAAGAAACATGCCATGAACAGATCTAGGTTCAAATTTATCAAGATTAACATGTTTCTTAACAAAGCATTTACAACCAAAGACTCGAAAATGTGTGACACTAGACCTATGTCCAAACCGAAGTTCATATGGTGTTTTTCCTAGCTTAGCACGCAAGAAAACATGTTTTGAGACATATTAAGCAGTTGCAATTGCATCAGCCCAAAATTTCATAAGAGTTGGATATTCATCAAGCATAGTCCTAGCCATCTCAACTAAGGTTCTGTTCTTTCTCTCTGCAACACCATTTTGTTGAGGTACATAGGGTGAAGAAAATTGATGATCTATTCCATTTTGATCACAATAGTGATCAAACGATTGATTTCTAAATTTGTTTCTGTTATCACTTGTAACTGTTTTTAAAGATCCTAGGTGATCAATTGATAATCAAAGAAATAAAGTTCTACAGTGACTAAATGCTTCATTGTTAGATGCCATAGAGTGACCCCAAGAGTATCTAGAATAATCATTAATCACAAGAACACACCATTTACCTCCAAAAGATTGAACACGTGAAGGACCTACAATGTCAAGGTGCAAAAGGTGTCCCGGTTCAGTTGTCATGATCATTGTGAGAGGAGCATGTGAACTTTCAACCATCTTAGCATGTCTACAAGAAGAGCACACAATTTCTTGTCCCCTTTAAGCTTAGGAAGCCCACGTATGTGATCAAGAGCACTAACATGCGTGAGATGATCAAAGCCTACGTGACCAAGTCTACGATGCCAAAAATATAAGTCTTTCAAATCATTAGCATTTGGACACCTATACCTAGAGGATGACATCAAAATCAGCTTTAAAACCTCTTCCAAACTGAGACATGTTAAAAATGAGCTCACTATTTAAATCTACAACCTTGCAGCAATTTTAAGTGAAAATAATTTCCACATTTTCATCTAGAAATTGTGAAACAGAAAGCAAGTTGTATTTCAAATTTTTAACAAGTGCCACATCCTTCAAAGTGTAGTGATTATTTACTCCAATCGAACCCTTAGCAATTATAGGAGTTAAAGAATTATCATCAAAAGTAACATTCTCTACACGCGACATAAAAGAGAGGGAGGAGAACCAATCTTTGTTACCGGTCATGTGGCGTGAGAAACCTGAATCCACAATCCAAATGTTCTCCTTCCACAAGTGTGTAACCTACATAAAAGCACAATACGCCGATGACTCAATATTGGGGTTAGTCAAAAGGCATTTAGGAATCTAATACTGAGTCACACGATGTCCAGCAGGAATAACACGCAAAAGCTGAGATAAAACAGCAGGTTTATGAGGCAAAGTTTGAGGATTTTTGTACCCAACTACTGACCTACGAGGTGTTACATGTGTAGCACTAAAAACAGTAGGTATGGGAGCAAATTATGCATGTTTTTGACTGATTACAGCAGGATGCATGTTCCTAACATTCGGTTCAGCACGAGTAATAGAAGGAAAGAAGGTTAGAAGAAGTGTGGCTAAAGGACTTAAGGTTGCAAGTATACGCTATGCATCCCAAGTTAGTAGAACGGAGCATGTGAAGCTACCAATTCAGTTCTCCTTTAGATTGGATCTTGCGGTTGGTATTAATCAGCAGCACTTTGTCGATGATGTGGTTATGTTTACAAAAAACATGCATCATTCAACAGTGCAAGGAAGTGGGCCGAGGTTGGTGATAGTAACAAGAGAGATATAGTACGAGACATTATGGTTAGTGTTGTCGCACTCCACACAAGTATTTTTTCTTGCAATCTCCATCTTGTACATTTACAGGAACTTGTTGTACAGGATTCCTTGGACATGAAGGACACATCGGAGAACACAAGAAAAATTTTGGAAATTGCTGGTGAGCAATACAAGGGGTGGCGCCCGACTTTGCATGCCACCTATACGAGTTATTCTACCGATGAAGAACGTATACGAAACAAGCCTGCCGACGTACCGACACTCGAGTGGTTGCACCTAATAGAATATTTTTGGTCTGAGCAATTCTAGGTCAGCTAACTTTTTAATAGCTTTGTAGCATACAAAAACTATTTGATTTAGATTCATTCGTGGAATTAATTCTGAAATTATTGCAGTCAATAATCAGAACCAATTCACAAAATCGAAGAAGACAAAAGGTGAATCACATGCTTGGCTCCAAATCCTACGCCCAACTTAGTTACGAGAAGGTATGAAAAATAAATCACGCTTTTACTTTGTGCTGCAATCAATATGTATACCTACATGTTGAATTTTATTTGTATTTTATGTAGCGAGACCTAGAGACTGGAGAAAACCCCGATTACATACAACTGTGGGAGGCAAGCCATTTGAAGAATGGTGACTGGGCAAACGTGCAGACAAAAGTTGTACATGTGAGTAACACTTCAAACAATCCCCAATTAAATAAATATTTGCAATGTACCTGTGACTTTTCTTTTCGCATATATAGCCAGGCACATGCCCAAGTGGACGACATGGAAGCTGAGCGGGGAGGCCCAATTCCAAATGAGGAGAGAAATCACATCTTCCAGTGTTGTTATAGATCCTCAATCGGTTGTGCAGGATCATAGGTTGGGGGGTGTGGTTATGTGGCTAAACCTACAAGTCCTGAACGTGCACAAATGCATATCCAGATAGCTGAACACCTCAACGACCATGTTTGAAACTTAGAAGATTTAAATGCAGGCCTCAATCACCAAGTGTAGGAGTTGGAAGGAAGAAATGATAGCTTAACCACCCAGATGGACTGCATAAACCAGAAGAATGAAGAGTTAAACGTTCAAGTACAGAACTTAGAAGGACATATAGCAGTTGATCGTGAACAGAGAGCTATAGAAATGGAGGACATGCGCATCTCAATGGCTGAAATGCGCAAAATGATAGCGACCACTCAACAAAAAATCCAACAAAAGAACCACCAAAAGCCACCTGGTCCAACAATTAGTCCCGGTCGGCTTAGGCAAACTTTTAACAAGAAAACATGTCGCATTAGTAATACTTGAGTGTTGTTATGCGTGTTGCAATATCAATTAATGGATGTTTATTGTTAAACTCATGATTCTGTTGCAACTAATTTTCAAACCAAGTGCATTAGGATTCTACTGCCGCTAATTATAAAATGTGGCATTACAAATTTCTTGTCACGAATGATAAATTGTTGCAATAGGAAGCTATTGCCAAGAATTACAAAACTTTGCAATATAAACATTTGGACACTACTCAAAAAGGTTGCAGTAGACTGCTATTGCCACCACGCAGAAAATGTTGCATTACAAAACTATTACCATAGATGAGAAAATGTTGCATTACACCTGTCGGTACCCTACATACTGGGTACCCCACGATACCGTAACAAGAGCAAGAAAGTTCCACCTGACAGAGTTAAAGGCCCTTGATGATCCTATATGTTACGTTGCACCGGACCCGCTCCCCTAACATGACTGGCTCCCAGGTTAACACGTGTAAAATAATCCTGGAACAAAACTCCCAACCAAGGGAAGCTCCGGCGACTACACGTGTACAACGGCCCCGGACCTAGCCCCCGTCAGAGAGGAGCTCCGGTAGTGACACGTGTACAGCAACCTCGGACCTTCTCTTCCGCAAGGGAAAACTCCGAATCCGACACGTGTGGAGCCTCCGGACCTTCGTCACCAACGGAAATACAAGCCGATCATGACCATTACAAACATTCAAGGATGGTTAAGGCGGCAGTTACAAGGTTTAATAATATGTCATTAATGCCATATTAATGACACACGATCAGTGTATTGTTAGTAGTAGTAACGCTGCCATGAAGGCACGTTACCACACCATTAATTGTACTTAATACTCTTTAGACAGTGTATTAGGTCGTTAAGCACACCAGGGCCACATGTCGGGCTAGGTTAGCTTTGTAACGGTCAGTCCTTAGAACTATAAAAGGGTTGTACCGCGCGAGTATAGGGGGGCCAATCCAAGCTATCGCAACCTGACCTTAGTGAACTCATTCGCCGAATTCAATCACTCAAACCCCATGGAGTAGGGTGTTACGATCAAACGGCCCGAACCACGTAAATCTCTGAGGCCACCATCTTGATATTGATCTTGTGTCCCCTAACCACATAAGAACCTACGCGGGCTACTTTTCAGTGGGTCCGGGGGAAGTGTCGTATTCCACACTTCGACATTTGGCGCACCATGTAGGGTCCTAGCAGCGTTTGTTTCAAGATCTCAAGATGGTGAATTCAGTTGCTGGATCATCCAACGGCAATCATGCTGAGCAGCCTGCTGGAGGAGACCTCTCCAACGTTCAGCAACCAACTGGTGCCAATGCTCCAGCAGGAGCTGTAGCACCATCTGTTCTGGCAAACAGTGCCGGTCAACGAGATGGGGCATCTGCATCGATCACTGCATCGGCAAACAACAACCCCGAGCACGCGCTCATTGCCGCGCGAGCTCTTCTGCAGCATCCACCACCTCCACTTGCACCCCAGTGTGCTATGGAGCAGTGGAGGGCTGATGTTGACCATCTGGTTGTAGATGCGACTGCAGGCATCAGTAACCAAGGTCCTCCTCCTTCGGGAAGAGCACCTTCACAACGACGGACCATCTCTGGTCGACTTGGTCCACAAGCCTCTCAATAAAGGAGGTGAGCCGCCTCCCAACAGGTGACTTCATTGCCCCCTGGGGCGCGACGCACCCATACCATCACCTGGTTTCCAACCCATGACCTGTGGTCGGAACTAGATCGCCGTTACCGGCAACAGGACGGCTGAGTCCACATCGAGCATACTCGTAAAAGGCGAGAGGCTCGATACAACCCTGCTCCTCAAGGAGTAGGAGGAGGTTGTTCTGCCCCTGGCCATGCACTTACGTATGGTCAGGTGGCCACAGAAGTTCCGGCCTCACTTGCCAGAAAAATTCAATGGGACAGTCAACCCCACCGAATTTCTACAAATCTATTCTACTGCCATATTGGCAGTGGGGGGTGATGAGGCTGTAATGGCCAATTACTTCCTGGTGGCCTTAACTGGGACAGCAAGGTCCTGGTTCATGAGTCTTCCACCCGACTCCATTAATAGTTGGGCAGAACTATGCCAGCAATTCACTGCCAACTTCGGGAGTTCCTACACTCGACCTGGCACTGAACTGGAACTGTTTGCTGTGAGGCAAACGTCAGGGGAATCACTACGGTCCTTCATCCAGAGATTCTCTCAGGTACAAAATACCATCCCATCTATCTTGAGCTCTTCTATTATTGTTGCATTTAGATAGGGTGTTCGAGATAAGAAGATGCTAGAGAAGCTGGCTATTAAGGAAGTTACCAGCGTCACGGAGCTCTTCAGCCTAGCCGACAAATGCGCTAGGGCTACGGAGGGCCATGAAATGCACTCCAAGCCAGCTCTCGAGGTTAACCAGAAGTCCTCCAAAACTAAAGACGCTACCTCCGGAAGTGGCAAGAAGAAGAAGAAGCCCAACAGCACAAACAAACTGTCGGCCGGCACTACGACTGCTGCTACTGCAGCTCCTGGAAGTCGGGGGCCATGCCCCGAGAAGCGACCTCGTCCTTCATCAGAAGACAACAACAGTTCCAAAGCATGGTGTTCGATTCACAAGACGAATCGACACAGCTTGGAAGAGTGCCGGGAGGTCCAGAACCTTGCCGAGCGCTACAACAAGCGCCGGGAAGAAGCTCCTTTCCGTCAAAGGGAAGGAAAACAAAAAGTCGACGAAGCTCTAGCTGATGAAGAACTAGGTTTCCAGGACCCTAAAAAGGTCTTGAAAGCCGTCTACAACACTGTCGACGACGATTCCGATGCTTCTGACCACGAATGTCAAAAAATCTTGAACACCTGTAACACCCTCATTTTCATGCATCATGCCCTACATACACTCATATACATGTTTAACATTGACCCACATCAAGAGGAATGAATTTAAAATTTATTTGGAACCAAACCGCACTTAAAACGCAGGAAAGTGCGGACTAGTCTGATTTTACTGAGGACTAGTCTGATTTCTCTCGGACTAAAAACAGACTTGTCCATTTTTGCTGCAGACTAGTCCAATTTTTGGCACTGGAAACTTTCGGACTTGTCCGATTTTGTGCGGACTAGTCCGATATTCCAAGAATCCTTGAAAATTTGCTAAGTCCTTGGACTTTTCCGGACTAGTCCGGTTTTCCAGCAGACTTATCCGATTTCCTCTCTGTTTAAAGTCGGACTTGTCCGATTTTTGGCCAGACTTGTCCGATTTTCTCTCTGGACGACTTCGGACTAGTCCGGTCCTTTCCGAACTTGTCCGATATTTCGCGACTCCGAGTTGATCTTTTGTTTTACGACTTGTTTCTTGGGTTTCACGTTAAGTGGGCCTAGGGACGTCATGCCTAACTCTTTTAGAGTCCATGTGGTACTCTAAACCGGCCTCTACTCATCTCAAACTCGAAATCCATCTAACCCTAGCCTCCACCGCTATATAAACAACCCCACCCTTTGGCTTGACATCTATTTGCCACTTTTCCACCCCACCCAAACCCTAGTTCATGGATAGCCACCATCAAGGAAGGAGGAGGAGATCCCAAGCAAGAAGAAGAAGAGTAGGAAACGAAAGAGGATCAAGATCTCCACCAAGTTTCATCCTTCATCACCAATTCATCTCCAAGTTCATCACCAACCCTAGATCATCAAGATCCAAGTGTTACCTCCAAGTTTCCTGATTCATTGTAGTCATAAACACCTGGTATGCCTTCTATTCTCTTTTCCTTACAAGAATTCAACCCCTAATCTCCAGATTTACGTCGATCTAGAAAACCCTAATCTGCTGATCTCGCAGAGTGCGGACTTGTCCGGTCCCTAGCGGACTAGTCCGATTTTCCTGGTTAAATTGCAACGAATTAATTCTAAAATTTGACCTAATCACATCCAAACCTGTATAAACTTGTTAAAATCTATTAGAACTGATTAGTGATCATTAAAAGCAATCTATTAACAAGTTCTACCTTGTATTTGCATTAATCATGCATGTCATGACATATTGAGTAATATTTGTGCACTCTTTGATTGTGTTTCTTGTCTTGTATGTTTATTGTGCGGATTAGACGGATTTGCGCTAGAGAGTGTCGCGGAGGATCTACAACACCAAGAGTTTGAAGACTTTGATCCTAATCAACCGCAAGAGCAAGGCAAGTGTCCTTGAAGCATATTGATCCTGTTTTAAAATAAATGTTTTGTTTACAAACTGCATGCTGTGTCAAATTGATGGGAATCCTATGATTAGGAAGTTTACTAGCTTTGTTTACCCACCCTTGTCACCTGGAATATATGGTAGAGAGTCGGGAAGGGCTTTTACCTTTTGCTTCGCTTAATCAATTGGGATGGGAAACAACTATACCACTCAATTTAATTATGCATGGATGAGATTATGATTAACATGAACTGGTTAAATATGATATGGTAATGGGTGATCTAAGCAAGCCTGGTATGTGGATGGGTTGGAAGTATGGTGGTTTGCTTGCTTTAGATCTAAGGATCGGTTCATGCGAGAATAAGCCAGGACTACAGTGCCACCACGAGGCCAAATATGGGTGCGGCGTAGCTGAGTAATTAGGGCTTTGCTAGTACTATTTGGACCATTAAGGATGCTCGGGGAAGGGGTAGTCAGATTGGGTTTGTTGATGATTGGTGGGACTACCCTGAGATCTGAATGGCTCAAGAGGGGGCCCTTGGTTGAAGATGTGCTCTGTAGGAGACATTGCCACCGGTGAAACCTTAGTGGGGTCTAAATAGGCTAGTAATCCCTTTGTAAAGGCTATTTTGTGATCTCTTGGCCGCACACCGATGAAAGTGTGAGACGGCATAATAGAGGTTTTAGTCATCGAAAGGTGATGAAATCCCGAACACGTGGGTAAAGTGGTATAAACTCTGCAGAGTTAAATAAAACTATCATGATAGTCGTGCTCCCGGTTATGAGCACCTGGACAACTTCCATGATTAGAGGGAACTCGTTATTGGGATGGTATTTGGGATGGTTATGGTTGGTATTATGGATATGGATTAATTTTTGGTACTGAATATGGGTATTGGCAAATGGTGAAATCTGGAATTATTGATGAGGATGGTGAGTTATGGACTGGTATTATGATATTACTTATGATTATGGTGGGTTGATTCATCTAAATATAATATATTGCTTTTCAAATATTTTAATGTACTTTTCAACACTTAGCCATTATTATTGTCGTCATTCGAATAAGCCACATGTCATACTTTCCACACTTGCTGAGTACGACATGTAGTCGCTCTTGCAATCCCCCCACCCCCCAAACAGTTGCAGGTCAGGATTGAGAGTTTAATGGTGATAATGCGGAGCTCTAGGCCGTGTCTACCGTCAGCTTTGCCTGTGGTGTTGATTGGAGCTGCGCATATATATACCCTATTGCTTATGTTGCCTAGCTGTTTAGTTTGCTTATTTAGTTTATTTCCGCTGCATTAGTTGGACTTGTCACAAATATTCATCTGAGGTTGTAATCAAGGATAATATGGTCTGTGTAATAAAATTTGGTTAATTAATATTGTTCTATGGTAATTTTCTGTATATCCTTTTGTGATAGCACTCGTGTATGTGTGATGAACATCCTGGGCACACATATGCGTTAGCTTGGTTCATTTTTCGGAACCGGGTGTCACAACACCATTTATGGTGGTTCTTGGGACATCACTTCTCGTCACATCCTTAAGACAATGAGGCTGGACATGGCCATGGTAGCTCCTGCTGCTAAGGCAGAACCACATCAGAAGTGGATGGACACACCCATCATTTATGATGCTTCGGACTGTCCAAGAAACATGATGGGGGCTGGTCAACTCCCATTGATGGTGTCACCCACCATTAACAATATCCAAATTCACCATGTGATGGTAGATGGAGGTTCCGGGCTTAACCGCATAAGCTTCAAAGCTTTCGTTAAGCTTCAGCTTCGGCTTTCGGACCTCCGTCCATCCCAGCCTTTCTCCGGAGTAGGTCCGGAAACCGTCACTCCTCTTGGTTCTATTACACTCCCGGTGACCTTCGGGACCCCAGAGAACTAAAGAACCGAGAAGTTTATCTTCGACGTTGCGCAGATCAATCTGCCTTTCAATACCATTTTAGGCAGGCCAGCTTTATACAAGTTTATGGCTACTGCCCATTACGGTTATTTGGTGTTGAAGATGCCAACACCTGCGAGCGTTCTCCGGATCAGTGGAGATCGCACCGCAGGAGTCACTGCTCTAGAAGAACTCTATGCACTTACCATAGAGTAAGAGGAAGCATCTGGAAAAGTGCCAGCTGCGAATCCTCCAAGCATTTGCCACAAAGGCTCTACCTCTGCACCACGTGTGCAACCAAGCGGCGACGCTGACGTTCCCGTCAAAGTTGTCCAAATCGGTTCCGATGCTGCTCAGACTACCCGTATATCAATGGGTCTGAACAACAAATAGGAACTCGCGCTCATCACTTTCCTCCGGGCTAATGTCGATGTGTTTGCCAGGCAACCGTCACAAACGCTTGGGATACCTAGGGAGGTGATTGAGCACAATATGAAGATTTACCCACACGCCCGGCCTGTACACCAGAAACCCCAAAAATAATCAATCGAGCGACAAAACTTCATCCGACAGAAAATCAAGAAGTTGCTCGAAGATGGATTCATCCGGGAAGTCTTCCATCCAAAATGGCTGGCAAATCCAGTTGTTGTACCCAAGGCTGGTGGGATGCCTCAGATGTGTATCGACTACACCACCTTAAATAAGGCATGTCCGAAAGATCCATTTTCACTACCTAGAATAGATCAGATAGTGGATTCCACCTCGGGGTGCGAACTACTGTGTTTCTTAGATGCATATTCAAGATATCATCAAATCCAAATGTCTAGGTAAGATGAAGAGCATACTGCCTTCATAACAGTAGATCGATTGTATTGTTATACTGCCATGCCATTTGGTCTCAAAAATGTTGCTTCAACATTTGTGCAGCTATGTACAAAACATTTGGAGAGCTAATTAGAGACTTGGTGGAGGTGTATGATGATGACATCATCGTGAAGATTAAAAACAAGGAATCACTCCTTGACAACTTACAAGCCGTCTTTGACAAGTTGCATACTACACGCACCAAGCTGAACCCAGACAAGTGCGTCTTCGGGGTTAGCTCCGGGAAGCATTTGGGTTTCTTGGTGACTCATCGAGGAATCGAAGCAAATCTAGCGAAGATTAAGGCTATAGAAGAAATGCGGCCCCCAGCCCGCACTAAAGATGTCCAAAAGTTCACTGGATGTCTAGCTGCGCTTAGTTGGTTTATCTCAAGACTGGCAGAACGGGCGCTACCCTTCTTCAAACTCTTGAGGAAGTACGGGCCATTTCATTGGTCTGAAGAAGCAGAAAAGGCGTTTCAAGAGCTGAAGCAGCTCCTCACCACACTACCAATTCTGGTAGCTCCAAACCCTGGTGATCCTTTATTGCTTTACATTTCGGCAACTACAAAGGTTGTCAGTATGGTCTTGGTCGTGGAAAGACCGGAGCCATCCCCTATTCAGGACTCTAGACCCCTTCGGGAGGGTCCGGAATTACTTGAAGACAAGTCTGGGCACCAACCCTCATGCACATATCCTCAAGGCGATATGCTAGAGGATCAACCTCCTTCAAACGAAGGAGTAACTGTTGCTGAACAAGAAGGTCCGGACCCCTCCGGGAGGGTCTAGGTTGATGAGGAGGAAGCTTCGGGCCCTCCGGGAGGGTCCGGACAGTCCAGCGCCCAGTGTACTTCATCAGTGAAGTACTCCATGACGCCAAGACAAGATACATTGAGATGCATAAACTGTTTTACGCAGTTCTCATTGCCTCAATAAAGCTTCGTCATTACTTCCAAGCCCACAAATATCAGTGGTAACTTCTTTTCCACTACATGCAATTTTGCATAACCCTAATTCTACTGGGAATATTGCAAAGTGCGCAGCAGAGCTGGCAGAATTCAATCTAGAATTTGTGTCAAGACACTCCATCAAACCGTGGGGGCCACAGTGAGCAGAAACCAGAGCTCAAAGTTCCAGTATTCAATGAGCCTCACTTGACCCTCTACTTCGATGGCTCCGTGCAGAAGCAGGGGTTGGAGCTGGAGTCCTTCTCCTAGCTCTGGCCGGAGATAAGTTCAAGTATATGATACACCTTGACTTCAAGGCAACCAATAATATGGAGGAGTATGAAGCCCTCATCTATGGACTCAAGGTGGCACTATCTTGTGGTGTCAAACAGCTGTTGGTGAAGGAAGATTCACAGCTCATCATCAAGCAAGTGAAAGTTTAATGCTCCTGTAACAATTCTCAATTAGCTGCTTATCTCCTTGAAGTCCAAAGGCTTCAGAAGGACTTCAAAGTCTTGGATCTCCATCATGGTCAGCGCCTTCATAACTCCGAAACCGATGAACTCTCGATGAAAGCCTCAACCAGAGCTCCGACTCCCGGCGGAATCATCATCCGAAGGTTATCAAAACCAACAGCTCAACCTGCCGGACTGAGCGAAGGGGGTGAGACCAGCACCTCGAAGTTGGTGGTCCCGGTGGCCCTGTTACCATGGTGTTCACCAAGGGTCGTAGGTGATGTCAGAAGCTCCGAGCAACCCAGCACGCAAGACTCAGAAGCTTAAGTTAGCTTTGATGCGTGGATCTCAGAGATCCGGAGCTACTTGAAAGACAATATCCTTCCTGAAGATAGTGTATCCGCTGACCGGATTGTCAGATTGGCTAAAATATACACGTTGGTAGAAGGGGATCTCTACCGACGCGGTGCCAATGGCATCCTAATGCGGTGCATTACAAGGGAAGAAGGTCGCGATCTCCTCACGGAAATCCATGGAGGCGAGTGCGGGAATCGCACATCTTCTCGCACATTGGTCGGTAAAGCCTTCCGGCATGGCTTTTACTGGCCTACATCACTCTAGGATGCGGTTGAGCTAGTGAAGAAATGTGAAGCATGTCAGTTCCATGCAAAACAAATTCATACACCAGCTCAATCAATAAGAATGATACCTCCTACATGGCCATTCGCTGTGTGGGGCATGGATATCTTGGGACCTTTCTCAAAAGCCGTCGGAGGTTACAGGTTCCTATATGTTGCCATCGACAAGTTCACCAAGTGGTCGGAAGCAACTCCAGTAGTAACAATCAAGAAACAATCAGCAATCAAGTTCTTGATGTCCATTATATGCAGATTTGAAGTTCCAAACAAGGTCATAACTGACAACGGAACTCAAGTCACAAGTGCTGCATTCCAAGAATATTGCGAAGACCTCGGCATTCAACTTAGCTATGCTTCAGTAGCTCATCCAGCAAGCAATGGCCAAGCCGAGAGAGCAAATGCAGAAATCTTAAAAGGACTCAAGACGCGCACATATGAGCGCTTGAAAAAGCATGGAGCTAACTGGATTGAAGAGCTTCCATCCACACTTTGGGCGAACAAGACAACACCTAATCGGTCAACTAGGGAGACTCCATTTTCCCTGGTGTATGGAGCTGAATCAGTCCTTCCACCGTAGATCACCTTGGGATCCCTCTGGGTCTGGACCTTCGATGAAGTCACGCAGGACTAGCTCCGACATGAAGACCTTGACCTCGTCGATGAGGGAAGGTGTCGAGCAGCTGTTCGAAATGCACGTTATCGCCAAGCGCTCCGACGCAACCATCAAAGGCACGTGCATGACCGACAGCTCGAAGAAGGCGACCTGGTGCTTTAGAAGATACTAACTCATGAAGGGATGAACAAACTTTTCCCCAGCTGGGAGGGTAGAGTTATTAAAGTATCCCGACCAGGCTGCATTCGCTTGGCAACTGAGGATGGGATCCCACTCCCTAATCCTTGGAACATCGACCACCTCCGTAAGTTTTATGCTTAGAATCACGGAGGTGAGTTTGTAATTACACAAAATGCATGTTATAGAGTCATTATACACAGTCGAGCAAGTCCTCCTGGAGAGCATCCGGACCTCTCCAGGAGGGTCCGGAAAGTTCAAGTAACACTTGACACAGTCACAGTACTAAAAGTGTAACTACTTGCTCTGGGCTAGCACAAGATGTATAGCACATTTAGCTTGGTCTAGCACCTTAAGTGTGTCCTTGTCTCCCCTATAATCTGGACCTATAATGAAAAGCATTGCTGTGTGAAAACAGACTCCACGTGCATTTACTTTTTTGTACAAGGCTCAATATGTCAAATTATATTTACCCCGCTTGTCTATAATGAAGTTGTGCAAATATTTTTGAATTTTGTTCCAAGTAATTCACATGCATTACATGTCTTGTTGATAGTCTTTTTGGATCTTAACACCGCCTCATAGTCTTCTTGCCGGAACACCAAGCCAACCTAGGTCCGGAGTGTGCTATCGACTTGGCCTGGTCCTACACCCTAAGTACGCCACTCTACCTACACCCCGGCAGGCCTCAGTAGGGTGAGTACTAAAAAGGCACGTAGATCTAGGAAGATTTTATCAAAACTCCTGTTACCATGTTTAATTTCTTCGAATCTAAAAGTTCAAATAAGAACAATAAGTCACAACCTTTTTATAGACAAGAGGATGAATTTTACTTTTTCTCTAGCCTTTAATGTGCAGGAAAAACAAAAATTCATAGTGATGGTGTACAACATCGGAGCTACTAAGCTCCGACACCTCCCAAGATAGGTCCGCCATCAATATCTAATATGCTGACGTCGGAGTTACCAAGCTCCGACCCTTGCAGGGGACCCGTCTTCGACGCTTCAAAATTGAAGACTTCAACATACTGTCATAACCTTTGGTACATGTACACATGTACCAAGGGGCCAACAAGACACGACATAGTATAGTGAAGACAAAGTTAAATTCAAAGTAAAAAGGAGGATTTCATTAATCAGAAGAACTGGATTACAAAATTGAGATTACAAGGGACAAAAGGAGAAAAGTCCAAGCTACTGGAAGACTTAAGACCTGCGGAAGAACGAAGCTACTTTTTGGGCAACCTCTTGGACGCTGGCTTTGGTGGCGTCTTCCTCTTCAGCAACGGGACCTTCGAGCACCGGGTGCAGTGGAAATTGGGGATCTCGGCTTACATAACACGTCAGCACATACTCTACGACGTTTGTAGCCAGATTTTTCCCCTCTGTCTCCAGCTGATCCGCGATGACGTCGCCCATTGCATCAAGTTTGCCGCCAGCACCATTGAGGGTCACCAGTGCTCGATCCAGATCCAGCTCTGGGTTGTCCGGACGTACTGTACTGAAACCTAGCAGTGTCAGCGCGTCATTCGCTCGTCAGAGGAAGTCCCACACTTGAATAGCTTCGATCTCCTTCAAGCTCCACAGCTCCTCCAGTGACCTCCGGGCGACCGCAAGCTCCGAACCTTCACGGGCAAGATGCTCAGCCAACTTAGCATGTTGCTGCTTGACTTCAGCAACATGCTTCTCTTGGTCGGCCAGCTCAGTCTCCCGGAGGTGGATGCGGTTCCGCCTCTCAGCAAGGTCCTTCTCCCTGCCCTTGACTCTCTCCTCCCTAGCGGCAATGTCAGACTCCCTTTTCGAGAGCTCCTGCCCCACCTTCCAGTTCTTCTTCCTCTCTTCCTCCTTCCATAGATCCAGCTTTTTGCTGCGATCCGCCAAATTTTTCTCACCCTCAACCAACTTCTAGGTGACCTCCGCTTCCCCCCTCACCACATCCTCCTGCTGCCCCAAGAGCTTTTCCACCCTCGCCTCCAGGTCCGCTCGACGCTTCATGAGAGTTTCATTCAACTCTGCAAGCTTTTCGTAACGCTCGTCAGCAGCATCACGTCTCTCTTTAGCTTGCTCCAGAATTTCCCTGGAGTTAGCATCGAACGCCTGGATGACGGCCTCCTTCTCCTCCATCAACTTGTCCTAGTACTCTAACCGGGCCTTCTCCCCTTGTATCCACTCCTTCTGGTCAGCCAGCCTCGTCTGAGCAAGCTTGGTCTCAAAATGGAGCCTGCTGCGCCAACGCCTTAAGGTGTTGCGCTCCTCGTCCAAAGCTTTGCTCTCATGGTCGAAGGCTAGTTGGACCTCTTGAAGGCTTGAGCAGGCGTTGTCTATGGACAACGCCAGAGGGATAGGTTTCGGGCCCGTCGGGATCATTTCTGTAGGCTCAAGCGGGTTCTCCGTAACAAAAATGGGGTCCCACTCTACAATAGTGGTCCCCTGTACTCCTGCAGCGCTGGGGCTGCTCTCCTGGAGCCCTTTAGTGGTAGTAGAAGAACCCATGGGGGAAACTTCTGCCTTCGGAGCAGGTGAAGGCACCACTTCCGGGTCTTCAGTCGACGGCTCCGATGTTGAAGTACTTGTCGCCTACCCTGCGAGCTGCTCTGGCTCCGGTGCTGGTATCTCCAGGACCACCACTTCTAGAGCAGCAACAGGAGCTTCAACTGGGGCCTCGACCTCCACTGGTTCGGTCCCCGGTGCGGCAACCACCTCCGGCACAGCCGCCGGACCTTCGACTACCTCCGGCACAATTGTCAAACCTCCAACCTCCTCCGATTCAGCAATCGGACCCTCTACAACTTTCGGCTCTGCCACCGCACCTTCAACTGTTCCTGACACAAAGGATGGAACCTCGAAAATCTCTGGCTCAATAGCCGGGACTTCAGCTACCTCTAGCTCAATAGCCAGGGCTTCGACAACTTCCGGCTCGGAAGCCAGAACTTCTAGCGTCGCCAGTGATGGAGCACCAGCCTCTGCCACCGGGGGCACCTCTTCAACTTCCCTCCAGTGGTCCGGCACTACCACAGGAGCTTCAGGTGAGGACTCCGAGTCCAGGCTCACGACAGGTGGCGCCGGAGCTGCCGCGGCTTCCACCTCTGCTTGACGAGGAGGCTCAACAATCGAAGCCGGATCTTCGACAGGTGCAGCCCCAGCCATTGCAACAGGCGTTGAAGCTCCGGTTCCCTTCTTCAATATCCTAAAAATAATGGGCAGAGAAGATTAAAGTCATATCCAAACGCAAGATTAACATTTCAGAGTGAGAAATCAATGCTTACCTCGGGATGCTACCACCCCAGTCGCCTTGGAACCTCTTCTTATGAGGCCCAAAGCTAGAGCTCACCAAGTTTGGTGAGGTAACTGCTTCAGACCTCGGTTGAGGAACACTCGCATCCGCTGGAGTTCTTTCGGCGGGAGCTTCCCTTCGTCGAGAACAACCGCCGGACTTGGAGCCTCTAGCCGGCGCTGCAGCCGGAGTCGACTGCCCGGAGCTTACGCATGTCGAAGACGTTTGCACCAGAGTAGGAGTAGTAGCAGAAGACCTCCCCCTCCTAGGGGAAGCAGCCGTCGTGGAAGGAGCAGGCCTGATAGACCTCCCGTTAGCGTGCTTCAACTTCCTCTTCCGGCTGGAAGGCTCAGCTGGCACTTTGCCCTTGCCTTTGCCGACGTCTTCAGTCCTTCGGCTTGGGGTGGGGGCAGGACCACCCTCATAAGCTCCGGGGATCACCAATCTGGTGGTCGGAAGCCTTTCCACCTCACCAAGATCGTCAAGCACCGGCATACTCCTCCGGAGCTCCCTACTGAACTGTGCCTCCATGTTCAGAGGGAGGAAAGCCGTCGGTGGAGTTATGTCGTCGCCTTCGACGTCAATTCCATGCTGGAACTTCTTGAGATGAAGCTCTGAAGCTGCTCCATCCAAGTTGGATTTTAGACCAATTTCAATTTGGTCTTCATCCATCACGCTATTGAGGGCCCACGCAAGCTTCTCCCTCTTCTTTAGCGGAGCCCACCTGCTGACCAGGAAATTGCAGAAGGCCATCTGGGGGGTCACTCCACCTTCCACGCATTCGCGGATCCTGGTCAAGGCAGGGTTGAAGGCCTCTGACAGCACGGGAACCACACTCCATGCGTTAGTGTCAATATTTGGGAGAACTTCGGGCAGCTCCAACTTCTCGTGCTCCTCTGTCGTGACGATAATCCAATCTTTCTTTTAGTTGTCCCACTTGTCGGAAGGAAACGACCTCAAGTATTTGAAGGGGCATTTCTTGCGCTTCACAAAATAGTATAAGCCAAGAAATTCATACCCCTTCCTGGTGGTGTGGATGGTGAAAAAAGTGCGGAAGAGCTCGATGCAGGGGGGAATACCCACCCACATCTCACAAAAGTGGAAAAATGTCGACACAAGAAGAACAGAATGGGGGCCAAGGTGGTACAACTGCAGACCATAGAAGTTCAGCAACATCAAAAGGAAAGTTGAGAAAGGTGGGATCAACCCCACAATGGCGTACGCAGAGAAATACACCATGTCGCCGCCACGTTCTTTCTTGAATGGGAGCTTGCTGGCGTGGACCAAATGGTTGAAGGAGATACTGGACCACCCCATATAAGTCCGAACCTTCTTCAAATCATCATCGCTCTTGAGGCAGCTCTTGGGGAGACCCAACTCCATCGCGGCAAAGTAGAGCAAAATATGGAAAGTTAGGCGGAGTTTGGGAGGCTCTGAGCGCAAAGATGATCGAAGGCGTAAAGAGTCCTCAACCCATGCACACTTTCCTTCTTAAGTAAGTCTCTGCGACGCTTGGATGGAAAACGCAATGAGATCAAGAGTACTTTTCCAAAAATCTACCCTGTCAATGACGAGTGGGCCTGGGGCCACCCCGATGAAGAGATCGAGGTCCTTACCCAAGGCCAACCGTTGCCATGACGAGCGGCGGGAAACCCAAAGTTGGCACTCTGACAAGGCGCGTGGAACCGATACGGTTTTCGTATTGGGAACCGGCGACCTTCAATTGCGTGAGATCCGCACTCAAAGATCTCATCTGGCGTATTCATGACCAGCCACGCGTCGAAGGTTTACCCCCGAACCGCCACTCTATCGTCGCACCAGAGGACTTTTTGAAAATCGAAGCGCGGGAATCGAGAATTGCCCCACCTCCGGCAAAACAACTTAACCCAAGGGGTTTCTCCCAGAGGTGGGTCCGGGGGCCACTGTCAGTACCCTACGTACTGGGTACCCCACGATACCGCAACAAGAGCAAGAAAGTTCCACCCGACAGAGTCGAAGGCCCTTGCTGGTCCTACATGTTATGTTGCACCGGACACGCTCCCCTCACATGACTGGCTCCCAAGTTAACACGTGTAAAATAAGCCCTGAACAAAACTCCGAACCAAGGGAAGCTCCGGCGACTACACGTGTACAACGGCCCCGGACCTAGCCCCCATCAGAGAGGAGCTCCGGTACTGACACGTGTACAGCAACCCCGGACCTACTCTCCCGCAAGGGAAAACTTTGGATCCGACATGTGTGGAGCCTTCGGACCTTCGTCACCAATGGAAGTACAAGCTCATGACCATTACAAACATCCAAGGATGGTTAAGGAGGCAGTTACGAGGTGTAATAATGTGTCATTAGTGCCATATTAATGACACACGATCAGTGCACTGTTAATAGTAGTAACGCTGCCATGAAGGCACGTTCCCACACCATTAACTGTACTTAATACTCTTTAGACAGTGTATTAGGTCGTTAAGCACGCCAGGGCCACATGTCGGGCCAGGCTAGCTTTGTAACGGTCAGTCCTTAGAACTATAAAAGGGCTGCACTGCGCGAGTATAGGGGGGCCGCTCCAAGCTATCACAACCTGACCTTAGCGAACTCATTCACCGAATACAATCACTCAAACCCCATGGAGTAGGGTGTTACGCTCAGGCGACCCGGACCACATAAATCTCTGAGGCCACCATCTTGATATTGATCTTGTGTCCCCTAACCACATAAGAACCTCCGCAGACTGCTTTTCAGTGGGTCCGGGGGAAGTGTTGTATTCCACACTTCGACAACACCTCTATCATTACAAATCATTAAACATTGCATTACAAGTGTACTGCTACAGATCAGAAAACACTACATTACAAACCTATTGTCACAGATTAGGAAACGTTTCATTAGAAACCTATTGCCACGAATCAAGAAATGTTGCATTACGAACATATTGCCACATATAAGAAATCGTTGCAATACCAAACTATTCGCCATGAATGTGAAATCATTGTAGTACCATACTATTTCCCACGGATATGAAATCATTGCAATACAGTACTATTTGTCATGTTTGTGAACTCGTGGACATACTATTTGCCACGGATGTTAAACCGTCATAGTACCCCACTATTTTCCACGGTTGTGATATCATTGTAGTACAATACTATTTGCCTTGAATGTGAAATAGTTGCAATACTGTGATATTCATTGCAATACGTTAAATCGTCACAATACTTTAAATTATTGCAATACCGTACTATTTGCCACAGCTATGAAATCGTTGCAATAAAATACTATTGCCACGAATGTGGAATCGTTGTGATACCCTGCTATTCGTTGCAATACGTTAAATCATCGTGATACAGTAAAACATTGCAATACTATAGTATTTGCCACGAATGTGAAATCGTTTCAATCACATACTATTACAACGAATGTGAAATCATTGCAATTCGATGCTATTCATTGCAATACGTTAAATTTTTGGAATACGATAAATTGTTGCAATAACATACTATTTGCCACGAATGTGAAATCGTTGCAATACCGTGCTATTTGCCCCGAATGTGAAATCGTTGCAATACCATACTTTTTGCTACAGATGTGAAATTTTTGCAACACCATGCTATTCGTTACAATACGTTAAATCGTCGCAATATGCTAAATCAATTCAATAACATACTATTTACCACAAATATGAATTTTTTGCAATACAATACTATTTGCCACGATTGTGAAATCGTTGTAGTATCGTACTATTCGTTGTAATATGTTAAATCGTCGCAATATGTAAAATCATTGCAATAGCATACTATTTGCCCCTGATGTGAAATCGTTGTAATACCATACTATTTGCCACAGATGTCAAGGCGTTGCAATAACCTATTGCCACGATAATTATTATGACAATTTGTAAAAACTATCACCACGCTCTTTTTCGTTGCAATGGTGACTTGCAATGAAAAACAACCTATTGAGACGAATGTTTTTGTTGCGATAAACCGGAATGCTTGCAGTGAAGTTTTGCTCAGTTGTTATGTGATCTAGCAGTCATTCTTTCCTTTTTTCCGGTTTTTTAGCTAGTCTATAACAAAAACCTATGACATCACCATCTCTACCACAATAGGTACAATGAAATTTAACTTTGAGTTCAAGTCTAGATGAGCAAGCAACATGTTTATTAGAAACCGAATGAGACAACACTCCTGCAAATTTGAAAAAAATTCTTTTTGTTTAGGAATTGTTTGAATCAAACCACTTCCCCTACTAACTTTGCAATTTTAGTTGGATGTGCCTTAGCATGAGCATGGAAATCAAAACCTAAATAAGTTTTATCATTGCCAGATTTAGAGGAATTCAGCACTAAGTTCAGATTTTTATTCCCATTATAAAATCGCTCTAGTGTCCTATTCATGTCATTAAGTTTCTTAGACAAGTCTAGTCAGTTGTCACATGAAGTTTTTCCTTTTAGTTTGCAATAAGAACAATATTTAACTTCATGAGCACGTAAAGCATTGTTCAAAATAGAAATCTCATTCATAGCATCATGTAGATTCTTATCAAGATCATCACAAGTAGAACAATGCAAATCAATTGTAGAACAGCAAGCATCTTTCAAGTTTTTATCATTAAGTACAGCAAGCTTTCTATTCTTTTTAATGTCAAGTTAAATTTTATCAAGTGTGGAGGTGTGCGCACATCTTAAAGAGGACAATTGTTCATATATAAGCTCACATGAGGAACAAGAATCATCACTAGAAATCAAGATTTTAAATGATTAATTTCAGATTCTAGTGATTCAATTTTAAAAGCGTTGTCCATAAATTTTTTTGTTATTTTTCTTAAGTACAACAGTGGCATGAGAAATAGCATCACACATTTCTTCCCAATTAGGACATACCTCTTCATCGTCGATGTTATGTTCTGCCTCCTCCTTACTTGATCTTGAGTTGCCCGCGATGGAACACATAGTTGCCAAATTGTCTTCATCCTCAATCTTTCTAGAATCCACATCGCTCAAGTTGTTGTCTAGTAAAGCGGAGAGGATATGGTCCACCACTTGGCATTTTGTGAAAGTCTTCTTTTTCTTGTTGTTGTTGCCAGAAGAAGACTTGAACTTATTTTGCTTTTCATCACGGGTAAAAGGACCTGAAAGGTTAGGGCAATCTGTATGAAAATGTCTTGTCTTACCGCATTCAAAGCATCATTGAGAACCACCACTTCCTCTCCTTCTAGTTCCAACATTTTGCAATGCTTTTGAGAACAGAGTGGAGAGAAGTGCCAGCTCCTCTTCTGGAAATTCTTCAATCTGTTCAAGGGTTAGAGAAGACAACAAAGCAAGTGTATCACATGATGAAGATTGGCTAGATTTAGGCATGTCACGTCGAGAAACAAATGCAAGAGACGTGTTGGAGTTCTTACGTGAGATTATATCAATTTCGTGAGTTTTTAATGTGGAATATAGCACATCTAATGTAAGTGTACTTATGACATTATGTCGAAGTGTTCTTGCGACACTTCCCCCGGACCTGCTATGCGAGCAGCCCGCAGAGGTTCTTGATCAGCAAGGCTTAATCCTCTATGGAGAGATTGTGCGTATGAGAGTTGTGAGAAATTGGTTCAGGCTGCCGGAGCGTAATACCCTACTCCACGATGAGGTTGTATTGCTAGTGTGTACGAGTGTGTAGTGTGTGAATGAATAGAATGGGGATCTTTAGTAACGGTGGCGGTCCGGTCCTTCTATAATAAGGTCGGACGCCTTACAAGTGCGGTCGAGGGCCCGACGGGTGGTTCTGGGTCGATCTTATCCTAAAAATATAAAGCCTCTCGCATAAGCCTCCTCTGACCGTGGCTTGAAGATCTGCTATCTTGCCGCCTCAGACGTTGTGCCCATGCGTAGTCGTTGATGATGGCAGGTAATGTCCCGTCAAACTGTCCCAGTCACTGTAAGATACCCACTTGGCGGAGTGGGGTAGACCTGCAGCATCTTTACTGCGATACAATTGGGCGCAGCAGTACCTAACAGTAGGCGGGCGCCGCGTCATGCACCTGGGAAAGGCGCGAGTGTTCAATGCTTGATTTAGACGAGGCGCACGTGGCTTGGGAGCTAGCCTATGTGGAGGAGGTCGGGTCCCGATCTACGGACCACTTGGCAGCCCCGGAGCCTGTTGCTGAGTAGTGCGGGAGGTCCAGGGCTGCATGTCATGTGGTACAGCCGGAGCTCGCTTACACGGGAGGTGACCAGCCTAGTGCTTCGAAACATGTGGCAGCGCTGGAGCCCTCTCCCATGGGGGAGCGGGATCCCGTCTTGCTGGACACGTGGACGCTTGGGAGCTTGTTGACGGCTATTATATACCAATTTCACCCATCAATATAACTCAATTATGTGAAGGAATTGTCATATGTTGCACACATCACCTTTCTATTTAACCTATTTCCACTTTTCCTTGGAGAAATAGTGCATGCAGAGAATAATTACAAGAAATGAGGTAAAAGAGGGGAAGCAATCCTATAAAATACCATCCCAGGCAATCAAGCGACAACATGTGGCACCACATGTATCAAATAGCCCACAAACAGAAGTATCCTAGGCCATCCAACAGTGTATCACCCATATCAGTCAAGGGGACCCACCTATAAGTGACCTGGAGGAAGCACACCGCAAAAGGAGGCAAGACTAGGTCGGCCGACCCCCCTAGTCGGTCGACTAGGTCCTGGCGCAAAACGCGGTCAACTTCGATGTGTCGGCTGCCTGTGGTGCCCTGGTAACAATGAAGACTGATTCGCACGCTTTTAGTGGCAGGAACTGACCCTTCTCCAGCTATAAATAGGACCTCCTACCCTCACCTCACACACACACACACACACACACACACACACACACACACACACACACACACACCACTTGAGTATCCATCCATTGTATCCACTACTCTCCATAGGTTTAGAGGAGTATAGGATGTAGAGAGGAGAGCCTCTAGTCCATAGTACAAGTAGGAGAGGAGTAGAAGGAGTCCCTTCCCAATTTTTAATTGGGAAAGTTTTGGCTCTCATATTCCTATTTGTATTTGTGACATTGCTCTTAATAAAGATGTTATCTTTAGTCGTGTGTTGTTCATATAGTTGGATGAAGCATTTCTTGTTTGACTGTGGATTCCATATATGTGGTAGGAGTAGTATTTATGATTATACTATATCATTCTCATTATATAATCATAAACACTACAAACACCCACTATAGTCTAATTAGCTATGACATGATTATGTTAATATGAATCACTTATGCTATGAATTAACATTGGTCCAATGATGATTTAGTTCATTGCTTTAGGATGGCATGTGCCTAGGCTCTTAAGATAATTACTTAATATGCTAGCATGGTGCTAGCATAGATGAGTAGCGTTGAATTTCTCATAGACCCACGGATTGGAGAGGTAGGCAGTAGGTGGTGACAGCCCTATCTATCATTTGTAATTCTCTACGTTTGGCTATGCCACATGCTCTTGGCGGGACTCGTCTAGTATTGCTAGGGGTAAACCCGTGCCCGATGTGTTAATCTACATAGCATGAGAATTCATAATTAATATGATCATTAGTAAATAACTTAGGCTATGTATATTTATATTAGAAGCATAGTAGGAGTATCTACCTAACTCTTAGCCTAGTCCCTCTTTACCTCATTTGCCCCCCTTAGGATATAATGCTTTTGTGTGTGTCACACTACCTCCAATTATCATTTACCCGTCCTTGCAAGAACCCTATCTAGACCAACCTAGCATCTCATTTTATGATTGCTTTGCTTCCACCTGAGCTTCCATCGGGAAAACATAAATGAAACCCTTTGGGAATACTCTAAAAGGGGAAATGCTACATCGATAGATTCCGTGCACTTGCGGACTTACATGTGTGATCTAAAAACTATTAACAAACATTTCTGGCAGCCTTGCTAGGAATGAATTGTTAGTAGTGTGTAGGAAATATCAACAAGAAGTGATGGCACCGTTGCCGGGGAAGGCAGCCGAAGTATTGCATGATTGAGTGAATAGGATAAGACCCTGGTAGGTTTTAGTAGGATAACCCTTCTTTGTTTTCGCATTTTATGTGAAAACAGGGTAGTGTATGTTTGGTTTCCACTTGCTATAAAACTTTGTTGAAGATCCCGAATCCCACCTGAGAGATCGACCTCGTGTCGTTACTCCTCAAAAGGTTCGAGCGGCAAAGCAAGTCAGCACAACTGTACCAACAACCGAAACACTAATGGCACAGAAGACCCTTCGTAAGTTTTCGGCTCCCTTTGCTAACAATGTGCCTGTTGGGCCCACTGTTAACATGGGAGACGTGAACTTCCAAATCAAGACTGGCCTGATCACTATGGTGCAAGCCAACCCATTTTGTGGGAAGGCTAACGAGGATGCAAGTGCTCACCTACAACAGTTCCTTGAGATCTGCAACACTTTTAAGATCAAGGACGTATCACCTGATGATGTCTGTCCTAGGTTGTTTTCGTTCTCTCTTCTTGGGAGAGCGAAACAGTGGTTCTATGCAAACCGAATTGTGGTAGACACTTGGGAGAAGTGTTCTATGGCATTCTCACCAAGTTTTTTCCGTTGGGCGAGACCAATGCCCTACGTGGAAGAATTTCTAGCTTCCAGCAAGATGCCAAGGAATCTATTCCCGAGGCTTGGGAAGGGCTTCAGGAGTATATACTAGCCTGTCCCCACCATAGGATGGAAAATTGGCTAATTATAAAAAATTTCTACAATGGGTTGATCCTTTCCGACCGTGACCATGTTGATGCTGCTTCTGGAGGTGCCTTCTTCTCATTGACGGTGCCCAAAGCTAAAGATATGATTCAAAAGATGGTGTCAAACATGGGTTGGAGCAACGAGCGTCTCCATACCCACCAGCGAGGCATGCACACCTTGACGGAGGTGGACATGATCGCTAGCAAATTGGACCTCCTTATGAATAAGATTGATGCACAAGGCAATGTTGAGGTATGTGGCAATGCCTATATCTTAGACTCTCACATCACGTGTGAAGTATGTGGCAACATGGGCCATTTGGGCTATGACTACACAGAAACTCATGAGGATGTCTTATACGTAGCCATCAATGGAAACAACAATGGCTATCGTCCAAGAGGTAAAGGGTGGGGCCAACCACGCCCATTGTTTCAATGAGGATACAATAACAACGGCAACAATTGAAATCAACCCAACTTGACAGAACTTTCCGTTGGCCAACTCAAGATCAATGATGCTCTATCTAAGAAGTTGCCGGCTAATGACAAGACAATAGAGAGCATTAATGCCATGATTGAAGGACTATCCTCAGCCCTCAAGAATCAATTGAGTTTCAACAAGATATTGGAAACTCAGTTGGCTCAACTAGCAGCTGTTGTTCCTCCAGTGAAGAACGGTAAAATGCCAGGACAGCCCGAACCACCTGTGGAAAATGTCAACATGATTTCTCTACAAGGAGGCAATTGGCTGAAGGACCCTCGATATCCTACAATATCATGCTCGATTGGGTCTCACCACTTTGACAAGGCCCTTTGTAACCTTGGAGCAAGTGTGAGTGTGATGCCCAAGGTGGTTTTCGACTAGCTGAACTTCACAGAGCTTACTCCAACACCAATGCAGTTCCAACTGGTTGATTCTTCAGTCTGTCACCAGCGGGTATCGCTGAAGTTGTTTCGGTGAAAAATCCGGAATTGCTTCATGCCAGTGGATTTCATGGTGCTTGACATGGCGTTCGAGAAGGATACGCTGCTCATCCTTTGGCAACCATTCCTTAGAACCGCAAAGGCTCGCATATATGTGGGAGCTGGAGAAGTCCACTTCCATATCAATCGTAAGGAGGAGAAATTTAACTTTCGCCAATGTTGGAGCAATGCTCCATGATCCGTATCAAGTATGGGCCGAATGTTAAGCACATTCAAGAGGTCGAAATCACACCTCCAAAGGTGGCCCCGGTCATTGCATTCTTGAGGAATTTGATCTATGCAGAGAAGTCATCTTATCGTCCACGCTGACACCCCAAGAAGACAGAGAAGTCCGGGCCTCTCCAAAGGCCCAAGTCCACCAAGCCACCAAAGAAGGAATGGTAGAAGAAGCAAGACGAGTCGTCCTAGCCCATCCCTCCAAGCCCGGTTGTCAAGAAATGAAGAAGGAGGATTGTCCATCTCATCGTACGGTGGTGAGACCTAGCCAATAGGTTAATTTGGTAGTTATCCTTTCTTTGTTTTGTTCTTTTCTCTTCATTTGGTTCTCCCCATTCAGTTGATTTTCCCCACTGCATATTTGGTTTTTCTTAGCAAGTTGAGAAACTTCTATTCTCAACTATCATTTTTATTTATTTAATTTTCAAAAAAGAAAATTGTTGGGTTTTGAAAAAAAAAGAGTTATTATTCGGAAACAATTTTTCTAAGTTGCAAAAGTGGTAATTCACCAACGTGCTAATTCCATAGCCGTTGGGGAGCCACCTGCCAAAACAGAGAATAGGGGGGCCCACCAGTCAGTTTGGCCGACCCCCCTGTTCAGACGACATGGGGAAAGGGCCATTTTAGCTCTCTCTCTCTCTCTCCTCCAACGGCTACATTTGGTTCCCTAGTGACCGTTGGGGAGTGCACACTACAAATTGTGGCCGTGAGGAGCATTCCTCCTCACACTTCACACCATTTCACACCTCCCCAAAGTTACTCCTTGCTAACATTGTTTTTCTTGCTCTTCATAGAAGTACAGTTGATAAAAATCCAACTCAAAAAGATTTGCTTTTGTTTGAATTTGCAATTTGCTCTCAAGCTCTTCAAGGAAAAATTTGTCGGGGGGTTTTGCTTTTGCTAACATCACCTCTTTCGAGTTTTTGCCTTGTTGTGTTATTGTTTGTTGTGGCCATGAAAGGAATGAAGAGGTTGTTTGGGAAGACGAAGGAGGCTGCAAGCTCAAGGAATGGTGGAGATTCAAGAGCACGTCCCTGTTCCATTGCTACACCAAGTTCACGAAGGAGAAGTGTAGGTGAGGACACTCCCATGAGTGAGAGGAGCAACCAGCACAAACTTCTTCACGACAATGACCTCGACATACAAAGTAAAGTTGAAGATCAAGCACGCAATCTCCTCCAAGATCGTGAGTTTTTTCATATGAAAGCTTATGATACAGATTTGATCTCCAAAATAGGTATGGATTCTGAATTCTTTTCCATTTTCCATGCAGTATGATGGGAAACTTTGCTCACATAGAGGAGAGAGCTTCACGCCTTCTCTCCATGCAATTCCTTTGCACACTCAAAATAGGATTTGATGGTATTACTTTTAGATTATTTCAAAAGGAATACAACATCCTATGGAAAGAATTAAGTGAAATCCTAGGCTTCCACAAACATTGTTTGCTAGATTTAGACGTTTTGCCTAAGTTTAACAAACAAAGTTTTTGGCAAGATTTAACTAGTGAGGTCAGCTGTAGTGCACCTAGGAATAGCCACTTACACAACCCTACTTTACACTTCATGCGTAGATGTGTGGCTATGACAATGTTCCCTAGAGGAGACGTAAGGGTAGTGTGTGAAGATAAGCTGAAAATTTTATTTTCCATGATTAAAAAGATCAAAGTTGCTCCAGTTATTGCCACGATGACACAATGGCTAGATTACATACCAAGAACATGTCCAATTAAATGCACTTCATTGATTACTCGTGTTGCTACTAGGGTAGGAGCACTAGAATATTCTTCATTTGAGTATGTTAAAAATGAAAGAGAATTGATTAATGAAGATTATTTAGTGTAAGGACATACCATTAAGCATATCAAGATTGCTCTTTGATACTTTATTATACCGGCTTTGTCAATGAAATTCGATTACCTAACCCGGATTATCATTTGTACAAATGTCAGATGCTAACCATTGATCTTCTTCCAATCGAGGAAGGCCGAAGAAGTCATAGCTCTGGCAGGGTAACTAGAAGCCATACAAGGAGAGCAACAATGCCCAAAACAACCTCCATGGTCCATGAGTATGAAGAGGAAGAGAAGCCAACAGGTGATGCAACCGGATGGACTCAACCTCCATCTTATGAGACCGAAGGTCCATCTTGGCATGGGATGTTGGGTGCCACATGGGAGCCACCCCTATCCACTTCAAGCTCTAGCAGCTTGCCTCCAACGTCCATGAGAGGATGTCATTCCTCTTTGGCTAGAAGTCATTGTGATTATAGCTAAGGAATGACGGATCTCACTAGACGTATGGAAGAGCTTGAAGTAAGAACGGGTGATATCTACAACACTCTCCAAGGGCATGTCCAAGGTACCCAAGACTGGCAACAACACATGGACGCTTAATTCACCACCATCAACTCCACACTACAATAACAACAAGCCGATCTCGCGGCATACTTCCGTCATCAAGGGTTCAAACCTCAGCATGGAGGTGAGTGAAGAACAAGCTTGGGGGAGGACCCCCACTTGAGGTAAATTGTATCACACCCCTTGCGTATTTGTTTTCCATTCACCCATCATCCACCTTTCATATATAAAAAAAGTAAAGTAGTATAGATTTGTTTTCAAATAAAATAAAATACGTGCGATAAGAATAACTTGGAATTCACATAGATGAAATGATGAGTAGATGCTCTGTTTTAATTTTCCTAAGTTCCTAGTTTACAACTTACTACTCTCCAACATATTGCTCTCATTGGCTAAAATTGCTTTTGCCTTGATTTGGAAATGTGGGTAGCAAAAGCTTAATCCATCCTAAGTTGTTGCGATATATGATATAGTGATAGGGCCGCTATTCCTAGTTTGAAAGTGAAACATGGATTTACGGAGAAAATTCTAAAAATATTTAAGTTACTCTAATTTGATTGGAAATACCTATTAAAGACATATGATACATCACATTGATAGACCTTATGCATATCATATTTGTCTTCACATTGAGCTTTGTCAAACTAGTATAGACCTATGTGAGATTTCGTTCATTACCTTTTGAATTCAAGACTTAACTTGCACATGCTATACTCTACACTAGCAGTAAGCAAAAATCCCATAATACCACCATTCCACAATAAAAAGAGAAGCTTCATATCATTCATGCTTAGTAGTCTCTCCAAAATTTATTGCATAAAAAAGGGAGTAGAAGACATGGCTACAAGAAAAAGAAAAATAAAAAGAAAATGCATGCTTACATCATGAGCATGAGGAAAAAAATAAAAAAGTAGCATGCTTACATCATAAGCATGAGAAAAAAAAAGAGAAAAGTAGCCATGTTTCATCCATGCAAAATAAGAGAGTCCACTCAAAAAGGAGTCATCTCAAATATCCACATCTACCTCCATTCCATCACACATGCACAAGTCTTGAATCAAATTATTTTGAACTGATTTCTCCTAAGGATTGCTCTTTTCACTTAGCAATATTACGTGTTGCAAATATGCCTACTATATTGCCTACTAAGCTCCACAAACAAGCCTTATTTAGAGGTAGGATGAATTTAGGCAAAATCCTTGGTGAGGACATATTTCCACTACATATAAGGTAGAGACTAAGAGAATCAAATTGAGGCACTTAAAATCTAAATTGAACTCTTCGGAATTTGAGTGGAACATGATTTGTAGGGTATGTGTGCTCCAATTGCTTTTCTATCTTTCAAAAACCCATCAATAGGAGATGGCATAGGCCCCATAATGACTTTAGATGGGTGAAGTACCATGCCAAATTTTGCAATACTAGGTAGAGTATTTTATTATGCACATGGTACTTTTGAAAAATAGAACATTGTAGCAACTCCCGATCATCAATCTAAAGTATTGACTTTGCTCAGGACGAGCAAAGGATAATCTTGGGGGAGTTTGTTGACGGTTGTTATATACCAATTTTACTCGCCAATATAACTCAATTATGTGAAGAATTGTCATTTCTTGCACACATCACCTTTCTATTTAACCTATTTCCACTTGTTCTTGGAGAAATAGTGCATGCAGGGAATTATTACAGGAAATGAGGTAAAAGAGGTGGAGCAGTCCTATAAAATACCACCCCAGCAAATCAAGCGATGACATGTGGCACCACATGGATAAAATGGCCCACAAACAGAAGTATTTGAGTCCATCCAATGGTATATCACCCATATCAGTCAAGGGGACCCACCTAGAAGTGACCTAGAGGAAGTAACCGCAAAAGGAGCAAAGACCAGCTTGGCCGACCCCCTAGGTCCTGGCGCGAAACGCAGTCATCTTCCACATGTCGATCTGTGGTTCCTTGATAACGATGAAGACTGATTCGCACGCTTTTGGTGGTAGGAACCGACCCTTATGCAGCTATAAATAGGACCCCCTACTTTACTTTACACACACAGCACTTGAGTATTCATCTTTTATATCCACTACTCTCCATATGTTTAGAGGAGTATAGGCTGTAGAGAGGAGAGCCTCTAGTTCATAGTCCAAGTAGGAGAGGAGTAGGAGTCCCTTCCAAATTTCTAACTGGGAAAGGTATGGCTCTCATATTCCTATTTGTATTTGTGACTTCGCTCTTAATAAAAATGTTATTTTTAGTCTTCTATTGTTCATATACTTGGATGAAGCATTTCTTGTTTGATTGTGGATTGCATATATGTGGTAGGAGTAGTATTTATGATTATACTATACCATTCTCATTATATCATCATAAACACTACAAACCCCACTATAGTCTAATTAGCTATGACATGATTATGTTAATATGAATCACTTATGCTATGAATTAACATCGGTTCAACGATGATTTAGTTCATTGCCTTAGGATGGCTTGTGCCAAGGCTCTTAAGGTAATTACTTAATATGCTAGCATGGTGCTAGGATAGATGAGTAGCATTGAAAGTGTCATAGACCCACGGATTGAAGAGGTGGGCAGTAGGTGGTGATAGCCCTATCTGTCTTTTGTCATCCTCCACATTCGGCTATGGTACAGGCTCTTGGCGGGAGTCGTCCTAGTATTGCTAGGGGTAAACCCGTGCCCAATGTGTTAATCCACTTAGCATGAGAATTTGTCGGAGTTTGATTCCGGCAATTCTCCCGATACTACCGTTGGTAGACCGCGAAGTTTGTAGTTCGATTGTGGGCGCACAGAGATTCAGAACATGATGGCTTGTGTCACAGTAGAGTCTAGAAGAGTCTCTCAGTGTATCGCTCGACCAGTCCTTTTATAGTACAAGGACTGGTCGTTACATCGTTAGCCTGGCCTGACATGTGGCCCTGGCGGTTACTGATGCTTAATACACAATTAATGAGATTAATTATCCTTAATAGTGTGGTAACGTTCCTTGACAGTGCCGTTACTGGTATTAAGGGCCCTCCGATCGTGTGTCATTAAGATGGTATTAATGACACTTAATCGGGTCTTGAAGTCCATGATTGTCCCTTGAAGGTCCGAGTTGTTGGGGGTTCACCAGTCTGATTGTTGAAGTTGATGGTCCAGAGGTTGGACAGGTGGCAGCTCTGGAGCTTACCGTCTGGGACGGGTAGGTCCGGTGTTGTTGTACACGTGTTAGTACCGGAGCTTCCCTTTGTCGGGGGTTAGGTCCGGGGGTGCCGCACAGGTATTTAGCTCGGAGCTATCCCATGTGTGGGATGTAGCTCCGGTTGCAGGATATACGTGGCAGCACAGGGACTAACCATAGAAGGGAGGCAGGTCTAGTTCCGTATGACACGTGGGGCCTTCGGGGAACTTCAACTCAGACAGGTGAAGTTCCTTTGCTCTTTTTGCAGTCCCAAGGGGTATTCGGTACGCAGGGTACCGACAGTGGCCCCCTGGGCCCACCTCTGGGAGAGACCTTTTGGATGTGACGTTGGCAGTAGTTCGCAGTTAAACCGTCATCGCGTGGCATATCCAGGATGCGGCAGGTGTGATCTGAGCGTGCGGATCTCACGCAATTGAAGGTCGCCGGTTCCTGATACGAAAACCGTATCGGTTCCGCGCGCTTTGTCAGGCCGCCGCCCTCGGGCATCCCGCCTCTCATGATGACAACTGTTCGCCTGGGGCAAGGACCTCGACTTGATCATCGGGGTGGCCCCGGGCCCCCTTGTCATTGGCAGGGTGAAGTTTTTGAACTGTATTGTCGGCTCCTCTACGGTTTCCATCCAAGCATTGCGGGGGCTTACTTAAGAAGGAAAGCGCACACCGTTTGGAGATTCTTTACGCCTTCATTTGAACTTGCGCTTGAATCCTCCAAACTTTAGCTTGCTTTTCACCTCTCGCCCAGTGTGCTACGATGAAGCTAGGACTCCTCAAGAGCCGCATTGGGAGCAAGAAGGAGTTGTCTAGGGTCCGGACCTACATGGGTTGGTCCAGTGACTCCTTCAACAAAAACATTCGCTGCGGCAAGCTTCCCTTCGAGAAGGAGCAAGCCGGAGATATGGTGTACTTCCTTGGGTACGCCATGGCGGGTTTGATCCCGCCTTTCTCCACTTTTTCTGATGCTGCTTGATTTCTATGGTATGCGGCTCCACCATCTTGGCCCCCACTCAATCTTGCTGGTGGCGACTTTCGTCCACTTTTGTGAGATGTCGGTGGGAGTGCCTCCTTGTGTGGAGTTGTTCCGAGCTTTCTTCACTGTCCACCCTACCGGGAAGAGTGATGAGTTCATCGGCTTCTACTACTTCGAGAAGCGGAAAAACTTGCCGCTAAAGTACTTGAGTTCCTTTCCTTCCGGCAAGTGGGACGACTGGAAGACAGACTAGGTGGTCATCACCGTTGAGGGACACTAGAGGCTGGAACTGCCTGAAGGCCTCCCCCGCATCGACACCGACATTTGGAGTGACGTGCCGGAGTTGTTGAGGGAGTACAAGCCCATTCTGGACAGAATCCAGGAGTGCGTCAACGGTGGGGTGACCCCTCAGATGGTCTTCGGCAACTTCTTGACGAACAGGTGGGCCTCGCTGAGGGCTAGGGGTGACCTACCTGGGCTTTCAACAGTGAGATGGATACCAACCGCATCGAGGTTGGTTCAGACACCAACATGACAGGTGAAGCCTTGAAGACCCATCTCAAGAAGTTCCAGACTGGGAACATTGGCCCTGGCGACGTGTCTCTACCTGTGGCCTTCCTTCTTCTGAATATGATACCAGAGGAGTGCAGAGAGCTCCGGCGGAAGATGCCGCTGTTGGATGACTTGGGCCTGATGGAGAGGCGATCAACCTCCAGGGTGGCAATCCCCAGAGCTTCTGAAGGTGGCTCTGCTCCCGCCCCAAATCCAAGAGCTGAAGTCACTAGCAAGGGCAAGGAGTTGGTCGAGCCCTTGAGCCGCAAGAGGAAGTTGAAGCATTCTGATGGGAGGTCCGCAGAGCTGCTCCTTCCTCTGCCGCTCCTTCTCCCCGGCGGAGGAGGTCCTCAGCGACGGCAACCACTCCAGCATCGGCATCTCCTCGAGACGCTAGCTCTGGCCATGTGGCTCTAGTACCAAGGCCAATTGAGGGCTCTAGGTCCGGGGATCCTTCTCAGTCGAGGGGGGCCTCAACCAAGGCGACACCGACGGCGGCAGCAAGCTCCGGGGAGCCTTCCGGAGCTACTATGCCAATGGCGTTAGGGTCCAGCCCCGAGCGTCCTGTGAAGAGGTTCTGCGCCATCTGGAGCGGAAGTCTTCCAAGGTAAATTTGGTTTTTTACATCAGTTGATTGTTTTCTGTTGTAACTATGTTTTGAGTTTCTTCGTCCTTCATCCACAAAGTGCCTAGGAAAGGGGCTGAAGCTCCGGTTCCTGCAGCAACAACTGATGTTGTGCATACGGAGGCTCCGCCTCCAGTTCCAGCGCCACCCCGAGAGGTGGCTGAGGCCGCGGCAGCTCCGACGCAACCTGTCGTGGTCCTTGAGCTTGAGTCATCCTCTGAAGCTCCCTTGGTAGTGCCGGACCACGGTAATGAAGATGTACCAGCGGCACCAGCCCCGGAGGTTGAAGCTCTAGGTTTAAATACTGAGATGATGGACGCTCCGGCCTCAGAGCTGGAGGTAGTTGCAGTTCCGGCCCTAGATCCGGATGTTGTTGAAACCTCAGCAGCGGAGCTGGTGGTCGATGAAGCCCCGACGGTAGAACCGGTGGTTGATGAAGTTCCGGCGGTAGAGCTGGTGATTGATGAAGTTTCGGCGCCTGAGCCGGTTGTCGCAGAAGTGACGGCGCCCGAGCCAATGGCGGTCGAAGCGCCAGCGCCTGAAGCGATGGTGGAGGAGGCGCCAGCGTCGGAGCCAGAAGTGGCTTCAGCTCCGGCTTAACCTTCAATGCCTGCCCCGGAGGTGGTGGTTCCGAAGGTGCCCGCGCCTGAGCAAGGGTGCCAAGAGGAAGCTACCGGTCCCCCGCCTCAGGGACCAGTTGGTGATGACCTGGCGGCGGGACCTTCGGAGCCGACTCCGGAAGTAGAAACTTCGGCTGTAGGACCTTCCTCAGCGGCGGCCAAGGCTATCCCGGAGGGCGGTCCTAGTGCCGTGGAAGCTCAGGGGACCTCTCTTGTAGAGTGGGACCCGATTTTTGTTATGGAGAACCCGCTGGAGCCAGCGGAGAGGACCCCGGCAGGTCCGGAGACAATCCCTTTGTCGTTATCCATTGACAATGCCTGCTCCAGCCTTCATCAAGTTTAGCTGGCCTTTTACCACGACAGCAAGGCCCTCGAGGAGGAGCGCCAAACCCTTAGGAGGTGGTGCAACCGGCTCCAATTCGAGACCAAGCTGGTGCAGATAAGGCTGGCCGACAAAAAGGAGTGGGTGAAAAGGGAGAAGGTCCAGTTGGAGTACTGGGGTCAGCTGCTGGATGAGAGGGAAAGCATGACACAATCCCTCGACGACCAGTCCTGGGCCATCCATGAATAGGCCGTGGCTGCTAATGAAGCAGCGAATGAGCGCCAAGAGAAGCTCAGCGCCATCCACGACAACCTCGTCAAGCGCCGGGAGGCTCTTGAGGAGCGGGAGAAAAAGCTCGAAGATGAAGAGCAAAAACTCCTGGAGCTGCAGGATGACCTCGTGAAGAGGGAGGAGGAGCTTACTCAGAGGCTGACTCTAGGTGACAAGAGTCTCGTGGAGCGCACCAAGAAGCTGGAGGAGCGCTGCGAGAAGGAGGAGAAGAAGGCCTAGCAGCGAGGACAGAACCTCGCCACGAGGGAGAATGAAATTGCTGCTAGGGAGAAGAAAGTGCGGGGTCAGGAGAAGGACCTAGTCAACTGTCGGAACAAGATCCACCTCTGGGAGGAGGAGCTCGGCAGACTTAAAAGGCAGGTTGCTGAAAAGATTAAGCAGAATGCCAAAGAGGTCGAGCGCCTTGCCCGGGAGAATTCGGAGCTTGCGGCGACCAAGAGATCCTTGAAAGAGATGCGAGGCTCAAGGGCTGTGAAGTCCCAACAAGTTTGGGACTTCTTGGGCAAAGCCAATGATGCGCTGACGCCGATGGGTTTTAGTCTCGTGCGTCTGGATGATCTGGAGCCGTAGCTGGACCAGGCGTTGCAGGCGTTGAGCTCGACGGGCAACGAGCTCACCAAGATGGGCGATGTCATCGCGGACGAGCTGGAAACCGAAGGAAAATCCTTGGCGAAGAACGTCGCAGAGTACATGCTGACGTGCTACACAAGCCGGGACCCTCACTTCCCACTAGATCTGGTGCTTGAAGGCCCCATCGACGGAGAGGGAGAAGCCGCCAAAGCCAGCGTGTCGGAGGTTGCCCAGAAGGTCGCCTCGTTCTTCCATAGGGTCTAGGACTCTTTCTTTGTAGCTCCTGCTTGTATCTTCTCTTCTTTTCTCCAATTTTGTAATATCTTGTCTCCAGATTAATGAAATCCAAGAATTTTATGAATTTCATTTTTTGTCTTCAACACCTTTGTCCCACTTGGCCCCCTGGTAGATGTACACAATTTAATTGTGAACATGTACCAAGAGGATGTAACATTTTGTTGAGACTTGTGTGCATCGAACTTGTAGTTTGTAGGTCCAAAGTCGCCGATAGTAGGGGCTCCCTGAGGTTTTCGGATCTTAGTAGCTCTGTCGGTGACCCTTGTCAACACGTAGAGCATCGACAGTTAGTCCTCTGGGGTTGTCGAAGCTTGGTAGCTCCAGCGGCGACCACTGTCAACATGCGGTGCATCGACAGCAGACGCCACTGGGGAGTCTTCCCACAATTTTTTTCTTCATGTTGACGGTTGGACCCCTGGATTTGCCAAAACTTTTGTAGCTCTGGCGATGTCTACTATCAATGTTTGAAACATCGACAATAGACCACCTTAGGGGGTGTCGGAGCTTTGATAGCTCCGGCTTCATCCATCATCATCATGAGATCTTTATTTTTCCTGCACACTAAAGTCAAGAAAAACAGTAAAATCCATTTCTTATCTATAACTCGTTTGCGGCTTACTATTCCCAAAAAGAAATTTTTAGGTCGAACACAATTGTAAATACAATCAAGTGCACTGGCTTGTTTTCTCCAGGTTCGATCGTTTCTGGACTTGCCTTACTTCGGCCTACTGGGGTGTAGGTAGAGTGGCGTACTTAGGGTGCAGGACCAGTCTAAGTCGATAGCACACTTCGGACCTAGATTGGCTTGGTGGCATTCAGACGAGTAGACCATTAACAATGTTTAGACCCGAAAGAATTGACAATGCAACTTGAATTATATATGAACTGGTCGAGCTAAAGTTTCTTAAGAATTGCACAACTTTGTTATAGAAAAGAAAGAGAAAAATAAAAATATATTGAGCCTGTACAAAATAAATGCACGTAGAGTCTGTTTTCACACAATGATGTCTTTCATTATAGGTCCGGGGTACAGGGGAAACAAGTACACTCTTAGGGTACAGAACCAGGTTAAGTGTGTTTCATTTCTCGTTTGACCCAAGGTAGCTAGCTACACTTTTAGTTCTGAGACTGTGACAAGTGTTTCCAGAACTTTGCGGACCTACCGGGGAAGGTCCAGCTGTTCTCCCGAAGGAGCTACCCTACTCTGTACAATGACTCTATAACATACATCACATGTAACTACATACTCACCTTCGTGATATTAAGCGTAGAACTTACGGAGGTGCTCAATGTTCCAAGGATTAGGGAGAGGTGTCCCATCCTCGGTTGCCAAGCGAACGCATCTGGGACGGGATACTTTGATCACTCGGAAGGGTCCTTCTCAGTTGGGGGAGATTTTGTTTAACCCTTCTCGAGTTTGTATTCTCCGTAGCACCAGATCGCCTTCCTCGAGCTGTTGGTTGTGAACATGCCTTTGGTGATAGCGCCGAAGAGCTTGGTAGTATCGGGCATCCCGAACAGCCGCTCGGCACCTTCCCTCTTCAATGAGGTCAAGGTCTTCACGCCGGAGCTGGTCCTGCATGGCATCGTCGAAGGTCCGGACCCAGAGCGACCCGAAGGTGATTTCCGGAGGAAGGACTGCTTTAGCTCCATACACCAGGAAGAAGGGTGTCTCTTCAGTTGACCGTTTGGAGTTGTCCTGTTGGCCCACAAGGTGAGTGGAAGATCTTCGATCTAGTTGGCTCCATGTTTTTTTAGGCACTCATATGTACGCGTCTTGAGTCCTTTTAGGATTTTGGCATTTGCTCTCTCAACTTGGCCATTGCTTGCCGGGTGAGCTAGAGAGGCGTAGCTGACTTGAATGTTGAGGTCTTTGCAATATCCTTGGAATGCAGAGCCTGTGAATTGGGTCCCGTTATCAGTTATGAACTTGTTTGGGACTCCAAATCTGCATACGATGGACTACAAGAAGTTGATAGTTGATTGCTTGTTTATTGTCACAACTGGAGTTGCTTCCGGCCATTTCGTGAACTTATCAATGGCAACGTACAGGAACTTGTAACCTCCGACAGCTCTTGGGAAAGGTCACAAGATATCCATCCCCCACACAGCGAATGGCCATGTAGGAGCTATCATATGTAGAGGTTGAGCTTGTGTGTGAATTTGCTTTGCATGGAACTGGCATGCTTTGCATTTCTTCACTAGCTCAGTTGCACCCTGGAGCACTGTAGGCTAGTAAAAACCATGCCGGAAGGCTTTACCGACCAGCGTGCGGGAAGATGCGTGGTTCCCACACTTGCCTCCATGGATTTCTACGACGAGCTCGCAGCCTTCTTCCCTTGTAATGCACCGCATTAGGACGCCGTTGGCACCACGCCGGTAGAGATCCCCTTCTACCAACATGTATCTTTTAGCCAATCTGACTATTCGGTCAGCGGATACATTATCTTCAGGAAGGAAATTGTCTTTCAAGTAGCTCCGGATCTCTGAGATCCATGCATCATAGCTATCTTGAGGATTTGAGTCTTGCGTGCTGGGTTGCTCGGAGCTTCCTGCAACACCTATGACCCTTGATAGACGCCAAGGTAACAGGGCCATCAGGACCGCCATCTTCGAGGTGCTGGTCTCCCCCCCCCTTCGCTCAGTTCGACAGGCTGAGCTATTGGTCTTGACAATCTTTGGATGAAGGTTTCGTTGGTAGCCATAGCTCTGGTTGAAGCTTTCGTCGAGAGTTCGTCGGCTTCAGCGTTGTTGAGACGCTAGACATGGCAAAGATCCAGGACGTCGAAGTACTTCTGAAGCCTCTAGCCTTCAAGTAAGTATGTAGCTAGTTGAGGGTTGTTGCAGCAGCATTCACCTTTGACTTGTTTTATTACAAGCTGCGAATCACCCTTTACCAACAGCTGCTTGACACCATATGAATGTGCCACCTTGAGCCCATAGATTAGTGCTTCATACTCTGCCACGTTGTTGGTCGCCTTGAAGTCAAGGTGAACCACGTATTTGACCTTCTCCCCGGTCGAAGCGAGGAGAAGGAATCCTGCTCCGGCCCCTTGCTTCTGCACGGAGCCGTCGAAGTAGAGAGTCCAGTGAGGCTCGGTGAAAATCGGAACCTTGGGCTCCATCTTCTGCTCACTGGGGCCCCCAGGATTTGATGGAGAGGGGGTCCATTCCACCACGACGTCCGCCAGTGCTTGACTTTTGATCACTTGTCTTGGGACGAATTCGAGGTCGAACTCGGCCAATTCCTCTACCCACTTTGCAATGTTCCCAGTAGAGTTGGGGTTATGCAAGATTGCATGCAGTGGAAGTTACCACTGAAATCTTGTGAGCTTGGAAGTAGAGTCGGAGCTTCCTAGAAGCAATAAGAACTGCGTAGAACAGCTTATGCACCTCCAGGTACCGAGTCTTGGCATCATGGAGTACTTCACTGATGAAGTACACTGGGCGTTGGACTGTCCGGACCCTCCCAAAGGGGCCCGGAGCTTCCTCCTCATACACCAGGACTCCCTCGGAGGGGTCCGGACCTTCTTCAGGGACCTCCAGGTTCTTGCTTGAAGAACCCGGAGCTTCTTCTGCAGTGACCTGGACCTTCCCGGAGGGGTCTGGATCTTCTTGTTCAGCAACATCAACTTCTTCATTTGAAGGAAGTTGATCCTTTGGCATCTCGCCTTGAGGATTTGGGTCTGGGAGGTAGGACCCAGACTCGCCTTCAGGTAGCTTCGTACCCTCCCGGAGGGGTCTGGACTCCTGAGGTGGGTATGCTTCTGGTCTTTCTGCGACCACGACCATGCTGGCAACTTTGTCAGTTGCCGAAATGTAAAGCAGGAGGGGCTCACCAGGATTCGGAGCTACCAAGGTTGGCAGAGTGGTGAGGAGCTGCTTTAGCTCTTGGAAAGCCTTTTCTGCTTCTTCAGACCATTGAAATGGTCCAGACTTCCTCAATAACTTGAAGAAGGGTAGCACCCGTTCCGCTAGTCTTGAGATGAACCGGCTGAGGGCAGCTAGACATCCAGTCAACTTCTGGACGTCCTTGATGCAAGCTGGTGGTCGCATGTCTTCAATAGCTTTAATCTTCGCCGTATTTGCTTCTACTCGGTGGTTCACCAAGAATCCAAGAAGCTTTCCGGAGCTAACCCCGAAGACACACTTGTCCGGGTTTAGCTTCGTGGGTGTGACACGCAACTTGTCGAAGACATCTTGCAAGGTGTCAAGGAATGGTTCCTTGTTCTTGATCTTGACGACAATGTCATCGACGTACACTTCCACTACATCTCTGATAAGCTCTCCAAAAGTTTTGTACATAGCTCGTACAAACATTGAAGCAGCGATTTTGAGACCGAATGGCATGGCAGTGTAACAATATAATCCATTTACTGTGATGAAGGAAGTATGCTCTTCATCTTCCCTAGACATTCTGATTTGATGGTACCTAGAATATGCGTCTAGGAAACACAGTAATTCACACCCGGAGGTGGAATCCACAATCTGATCTATTCTAGGTAGTGGGAATGGATCTTTTGGACATGCCTTATTCAGTGTAGTGTAGTCGATACACATCCGAAGCTTCCCGCCGGCCTTAGGTAAAACGACTGGGTTTGCCAGCCATTTTGGGTGGAAGACTTCTCGGATGAAACCAGCTTCAAGCAACTTCTTCACTTTTTGACCTATGAAGTTCTGTCGCTCTACTGATTGCTTTCAAGGCTTCTGATGTACAGGCCGAGCGTCGGGATAAATCTTCAGATTGTGCTCGATCACTTCCCTAGGGATCCTAGGCATTTGTGACAGTTGCGAGGCAAACACATCGACATTAGCCCGGAGGAAAGTGACGAGCGTGACTATTTGTCATTCAGACCTCCCGATATATGGGTGGTCTGAGCAGCGTCGGAACCGATTTGGATGACTTTGACGGGAATGTTGGTGTCGTCGCTTGGTTGCACGCGAGGTGTGGAGGTTGAGCCTCGATGATGAATGCTCGGGGGTTTTTGGGCTTGCTCCTTTCCGTACTCCTCCTCCTGTGTTGTAGCAAGCGTGTGGAGTTCTTCCAGAGCAGTCAATCTGACGGTGCGATCTCCGTGGATCTGGAGAACACCTGCTGGTGTTGGCATCTTCAACACCAAGTAGCCATAATGAGCAGCAGCCATGAACTTGTACAAGGCTGGCCTGCCCAAGATGGCGTTGAACGGTAAGTTGATATGTGCCACGTCGAAGACCAACTTCTCAGTACAGTAATTCTCCCGAGTCCTGAAGGTCACCGGGAGAGTAATGGCACCGAGTGGAGTTATGGCCCCCAGACCTACTCTAGAGAAAGGCCGGGAGGGGCGAAGATCTGAAGGTCGGAGCTGAAGCTTGACAAAAGCTTCGAAGCTTTCAAGGTTCAACCCCGAACCTCCATCCACCATCACATGGTGGAGCTGGATATTGTTGATGGTCGGAGATACCATCAATGGGAGTTGGCCAGCTTTGATCATGTTCCGAGGGCAGTCTGAAGCTTCAAAAGTGATGGAAGTGTCCATCCACTTCCGGTGTGGCTCCGCCCTGGCAGTGGGAGCTACTAAGGCCATGTCTCGCCGCATTGTCTTGAGGACACGGCGGGAGGTGATGTCCCACGAACCACCAAAGATGGTGTTCATGGTCTTCCGACGCTCGTTGTGGAAGACGTCGGAGTTGTCATCAAAGGAGGTGTAAACAACCTTCAAGAATTTTTTAGGGTCCTGAAAGCCTAACTCCTCTTCAGTCGAAGCTTCATCGACTTTTTGTTTTCCTTCCCTTTGACGGAAATGAACTTCTTCCCAGCGCTTATTATAGCGCTCGGCAAGGTTCTGTACCTCTCAGCGACCTTCTAGGTTGTGGTTGTTCGACTTGTGTATGGGACACCACATCTTGGAGCTGCCACCGTCTTCAGACGACGGTCGAGGTTGTTTTTGGGGCGTGGCCCACGACCACCCGGAGCTGCAGCTGCTGCAACAGTAGGTGTGCCGGCTGACGGATTTTTCTTGCCGTTGGACTTTTTCTTATTCTTGCCACTGCCGGAGGTAGTGGCTTCTCACTTGGAGGAATTTTTGTTGTCCTCCGGAGGTGGTTGGGAGTGCATTTCACGGCCCTCCGCAGCTTTGGCACACTTGTCTGCCAAGCTTAAGAGTTTTGTGACGCTGGTGACTTCCTTGGTCTCTAGCTTCTCCAGCATCTTCTTGTCTCGTACGCCCTGTCTAAATGCCACAATAACTGAGGCGCTTGAGATAGAAGGAATAGTGTTTTGTACCTGGGAGAACCTCTGGATGAAGGATCGCAGGGACTCTCACCCCTTCTGCTTGACAGCAAAAAGGTCCAGTTCGGTGCCTGGTCGGGTGTATGAACTCCCGAAATTGGCGGTGAACTGTTGGCACAGTTCCATCCAACTTATGATGGAGTCGGGCGGAAGGCTCATGAACCAGGACCTGGCGGTCCCAGTCAAAGCCAAAGGGAAATAATTGGCCATTACGGCCTCATTGCCTCCAGCCGCAAGGATTGCGGTGGAGTAGATTTGGACAAACTCAGCAGGATTGATAGTCCCGTCAAATTTCTCCAGCAGGTGAGGCCGGAACTTCTGCGGCCATCTAACCATGCGTAGGTGCATGGCCAGGGCAGAACAACCTCCTCCTACTCCCTCTGGAGCAGGACTGTCCTGAGCCTCTCGCCTCTTGCGAGCCCGCTCGATATGGACGCAGACGTCCTGTTGACGGTAACGGTGATCAAGCTCCGCCCAGAGGTCGTGAGTCGAAAGCCTGGTTACCGTATGGGTGCGTCGTGCCCCGGAAGGCAGCGACGTCGCCTGTTGAGATGCAGCACGCCTCCTGTGTTGTGAAGCGTGCGGACCAAGTCTACCCGACACAGTCCAATGCTGCGATGGGGCCCACCCCAAGGGAGGAGGACCTTGGTTGCTGATGCGATCGGCTGCTGCTGCAACCAAGTGTTGCACATCAGCCCTCCATTGCTCCATTGCATCCTGGGATGCTCCTGGAGGCGGTGGACGTTGGAGAAGAGCACACGCGGCATGGAGCGTGTGTTCAGGGTTATTGTTCGCCAATTCTATGACCGATGCAGACGCCCCATCTCGCTATCCAGCTTGATTTGCCGGTGCGGACGGTGGCGGCGGTGGCATGACTCCTACTGGAGCAACAACACCTGCTGGCTGCTGCATGTTGGAGGGATTGCCTCCAGCAGGTTGAGCAGCAGGGTTGCCATTGAACGATCCAGCAGCAGAGTTCACCATGTTTGAATCTCGGGCACCCCTACTTGGCGCGCCAACTGTCGGAGTTTGATTCCGGCAATTCTCCTGATACTACCATTGGTAGACCGCGGAGTTTGTAGTTCGGTTGTGGGAGCGCAGAGATTTAGAACACGATGGCAAGTTGACACTGGGATTTACGTGGTTCGGTCTGCCTAAGCGTAATACCCTACTCCATGGGGTGTGTGGTTGTTTTGAGTGTATAAGAGCTCGTGAGCTTGTGTCACAGCAGAGTCTGGAAGAGTCTCTCAGTGTATCGCTCGACCAGTCCTTTTATAGTACAAGGACTGGTTGTTACATCGTTAGCCTGGCCTGACATGTGGCCCTGGCGGTTACTGATGCTTAATACACAATTAATGAGCTTAATTATCCTTAATAGTGTGGTAACGTGCCTTGATAGTGCCGTTACTGGTATTAAGGGCCCTCCGATCGTGTGTCATTAAGATGGTATTGGTGACACTTAATCGGGTCTTGAAGTCCTTGATTGTCCCTTAAAGGTCCGAGAGGTTGGGGGTTCACCAGTCTGATTGTTGAAGTTGAAGGTCCGACGGTTGGACGCGTGCCAGCTCCGGAGCTTACCGTCTGGGACGGGTAGGTCCGGTGCTGTTGTACACGTGTCAGTACTGGAGCTTCCCTCTATCGGGGGTTAGGTCCGGGGGTGCCGCACATGTATTTAGCCCAGAGCTATCCCATGTGTGGGATGTAGCTTCGGTTGCAGGATACACGTGGCAGCACAGAGACTAACCATAGAAGGGAGGCAGGTCCGGTTCCGTATGACACGTGGGGCCTTTGGGGAACTTCAACTCAGACAGGTGAAGTTCCTTTGCTCTTTTTGCAGTCCCAAGGGGTATTCGGTACGCAGAGTACCGACAGAATTCATAACTAATATGATCGTTGGTAACTAACTTAGGCTATGCATATGTATATTAGAAGCATAGTAGGAGTATCTACCTAACTCTTAGCCTAGTCCCTCTTTACCACATTTACCCCCCTTAGGATATAATGCTCTTGTGTGTGTCACACTACCTCCAATTATCATTTATCCATCCTTGCTAGAACCCTACCTAGACCAACCTAGCCCCTCATTTGATGATTAACTTGCTTCCACCTAGCCTTCCTTTGGAAGAATATAAATGACACCCTTTGGGAATACTCTGAAAGGGGAAAAGCTACATCAATAGATTCTATGCGCTTGCGGACTTACATCTGTGATCTAAAAACTATCAACAAACATTTCTGGCACCCTTGCTAGGAATGAATTTTTAGTAGTGCATAGGAAATATCAACAGAGCTCGTCTCCAAGGGGGAGCTGGACTCTTCCTTGAGGTCCATGTCGATACTCCGGACCCCATATCTGAGGTAGAGGGCTCCGGGCCTCGTGGACATGTTGCACCCTTGGACCCTGCCTTTGAAGGAAGGCGGGACACCTAGGCGGCTTTAGCCTGTGCGCGAGGGTACCAGATATGTCGGGTACCAACACAGTGGATTCACGAATAGATGTAACTTTCATATACCAAATTTACATGTCTAATGCACTTAACAATTGCGTAGCATTCTCAGCGTTTGAAAAAAATTAACGTTGACACTACGCAAGTTGCTGAGAATTTTATTAAAACAAGCAAATAAATCATCGATGGACTCACCTGGTTGCATCTCAAAGCGCATATATTCTTTCTTGAACATATCTTGCCTTACCTCCTTGATCTTGTTGGATACTTCGTGGTAGTCGCAAAGTTCCTCCCACACATCATACGCTGATCGGAGGTGTGCAACACGATCGAAGTTGCTTTGAGTCAATCCTTTTATGATCAAGTTTCGTGCCTTGTTGTTGTCAACATATCTCATGTTCGTAGCCGTGACTTGATCATTTGGCAGCACGTAGTAAGGCTTGTACACCTTTTCCCATATGGCGCGGCCTTGCGCCTATATGTAAGCCTCCATCCGTGCCTTCCAAACCTGAAAATCAATGCCATTGAACACACAAGGTTTTGCGGAGTATTTCTCTCCATGTTGATTAGTCACTGACACATGCAAATCACAAGGATTAGAGCCCATGGCTTTGATGGAAATTGTAGGATTGAAGAGCACGTGAAAAGCTACCAGAGGGGAGCTGAATGGTAGATTAAAACTTTTTCAGCGGAAGCAACAAAAACCCCTCGGCAGAAAATCAATCTGTTAAGAAATCATGTGTGCAACTGAATTAAACTTGTTCAACCTTGAAAAGAGTGGTAGATATTATAGAGAATCATGTCATGAAGACACGACAACAATAATCACGAAAAACGGTTGAGAAAAACTCAAGTTATGATCGAAAGATCGAACAAAGGTCAATCTGTTCTACCAGAGTAAAAAACAGATCTGCAGCACTGCAAAAGAAACTCGTGTAGATCAGAAACCACAAATCCAATGATCATGAAATTTTCACAGATGATAGATAATCAAGTTGTGAAGATAACCCAAAAATAATCACGTCATCTGAATCTGTAAAACTCGAGATATGATAAAAACACTGACGCAACATAGTGTTGTGCAGAAATACAACGAGAAAACTTGTCTGAAACAAGTTGGACGAACAAGACACAAAAGCTCCTCTAAATTACGAATATTATTGATAAAAAATAGGAACAGCCCAAAGTCAACTCTCATGATCTCTGGTTTCCCTTGCTTATATAACAAGCCATAAGGCCAACCCAATCCTAACTAGGATTCTAATCCTACTCAGTTTCAGCCAAAACTTTTCATAACTGCTCATGACTCTTCCATACACAAATAGAAGCAATATTAAGACTTCCAAACACCTTAGGAACTTCTTAAACATTCCTGAAGCAACTAAAATTCATGATCCACCTGAAACCTAACCAAAACAAGCTCGAAACTTTCCATAAACAAACCATAACCACCTCAGCCGCAGCCTGAAGCATAATCCAGCTGGTTGGACCTTTCAGACAATTCTTTACGTCCACTTCTCTTCATCACGCAGAACCATGTTACCGAGTCCATGCACTACTTGCATAGTACAAACACTTTCCAACAATGTCCATGATACCTTCATATACATTGTTCTTGACCCAAACATGTTGCGTGACCTCCTCATTAACTCAACCACAATTCCTCCCGAACTTAGTTGTTGAACCTCATCTTCTCCCTAAGACTAGTTCAATGGATCCCGTCACCAGCCATGTCTTGACCTCAAGCAACACCTGCATATGAACAAACAACTAATTCTTCCGAGCACAAGTCCTCGACTTGACTCACATTAGTCCGGTAACCACAACACCTTATGTGAGCACCTCACATAAGCATGTTGCAAACATAGTAAGATAATGTCCACCATGATCAGACAAAACACATAAAAAACTTTGTAAAAAAATACTAAGCAAATCTTATCATAAGTGTAAAGCGAGTTTGAAACATTGCGGATGAAAAACATAGCAGCCACACAATTATTTCAGCACATAGAATGATCAGACAGTTCAAAACAGCAGCTATGCATTGTACAATAAAATTTCATACATTCCTAAATGCAAAAAATGTGTAGCTCACATCCAGCAAAAGTTCGGACAGTGCAAAGTGTGTTTCTCAAGTATATTCTAAACTTTGCATGTAAACCTACACGTTTAACATAATTATCAATGTATTCAGCACATAGCGCTCACATGAATAAATAGTGGACCATGGTCCCCCTCAACGTGAATCGACGTTGGATCCCCTCGGATACGCCTGGGAATGGGTCCATGGATCCATGTGATGCCACGTGTCATTGTGTGATTGGTCGAGGTGGCACTTTTTAGGATTGTTCACCTCATTTACGCATAAAAAATACCTGCATGCACTATTTCTCCATGTACAAGTAGGATTATTTCAAATGTAAAAATGATGTTTGGAAATATTTATTTCTTCACATAATTGAGTTATATTGACGGTCTAAATTAGTATAATAACGACCATCAACAAACTCCCCCAAGCTCCGAAGCAAAGATGAAGACTTAGGTTGTTTATCAGGAGTTGGTATAATATCCTATCTTTCAAGAGTACCAATTGCACAACAAAATATTCTACCTTGCATTAAATAAATTGGCTATGGTACCTCACCCCTTTTTCTTAGTCATTATGGGGCTTATGGCTCACCCTTTTCTTTGGCGGTTGAAGGATAGAATAGCAAAGTGAGCATGCATCACCTAATGTTTAAGTTCCACTCAAATTCCAAAGAGTTTCAAATGGTGTTAAGTCCGTTTCAAATGGTGTTAAGCCCAGGTTCCTTAAAATGATGCTCTCAATCGCTCCTATGTGATAAGTGGTATTTATATCCTCACCAAGAGTGTCATATTTGCAACACATCTATTGCTAAGTCAAAAAGGTAAGCCTTAGGAGAAAATTAATCATACTTTTGATCAAGATTTGTACAAGTGTGATGGGATATTTGTGAAGTGGAAATGAAGATAACTCCTTTGTATGCACTCTCTTTATTATGACGATGTAAAATGGCAATTTATTCTATTTTCCTTTTTTTTGTAATGCTCTTGTACATGATCATGCATTTTTCTTTTTCTTTTCTTGTAGCCGTGTCTTCTACTCTTCTTTTTAAATATTTTGAAGAGAGTATTATGCATGAAAAGAATAGAGTATCTTTCGATGGTGGAATGGTATGATGGAATTTTCTAACTTCTAGTGTAGAAGATTAGCATGTGCCCGTGAAATCTTGATCTTAAAAGCACGAAAAGATTCTCACATAGGTCTATACTAGTTTGAGTAGGATCAATTTGAAAGCAAATAGCATATGCATAGGGTTCATCAAGTTTGAATCATCATATGGCTTTGATAGGAATTTCTATCAAATGAGGAACTTCCATTTTAGAATTTTTTAAGAAAATCAAGTTTTGCTATTAACTAGGATTTTAGTAGCTCTTATTACGATATCTTATCCTGCAACAACCTACAATTGGATTAAACTTTTGCTACCCACAAATTCCAAGTTTTAAGGCAAGAGTATTCTTAAGCCAGTAAATGCAATACTTGGAGAATACTAAGTTGTATACTAGGGACTAAGGAAAAATAAAACAGAGCAACTATTAATCATTTCAACTTATACAAAGTAGAAATATGCTTACAGAACATCTTTTATTTTATTAACCTAACCTATACTACATTATTTTTTAGATGTAAATGATGTGGGAAGAAAGAAATAAAATAATGGAATAAAATGGGGAGTGATACAAGTTATCTCAAGTGGGGGGTCCTCCCCCAAGCTTGTTCTTCATCAATATCCGTTGTAGGGGTTGAACCCTTGATGACGGAAATTGGCCATGAGGTCAGCTTATTATTGTTGCAGCGTGGCGTTGATGTTGTTGAACTGTGCAACAACTTGTTGCTGCCAGTTGTGGGTACCTTGGATGTGGTTTCGAAGGGTGTTCAGGGTGTCGCCCGTCCTCACTTAATGGTCTCCCATCTATTAAGTGTGTTCTGCCATTCCTTGTCCAAGGTCACAAGAACCTCAGGCCGAGAAGGAATGATGTGTACTCATCGGAGGAGACAAGCTACTAGAGCTTGAGTTGGAACTGTAAGGGTCCCATCTCCCTCTGATGGTTGCCCACTCCTCCACCATGATCCTCTAGCCTCATACGTTTGAGGTTGGATCCAGCCGGGTGTATCACCCGTCGGATCCACTTCTCCTTGGTACTCACAGGCGGGAGTAGATCGTGGAGGCATCTCCATGGCGGCTCTACTTTAACGGCTTCTTGTGACCAGATTTTGGAGAGGAGCACCGGATCATAGGCTTTCATGTGAGTGAATTAACGATCTCAGAGGAGGTTGTAGGCTTGTCGTTCAACATCGTGCTCCAAGTTAAGTCGTTGTCGTTGATAAGGCAGAGGGAAGCATCGCCTACTTCCATCGGGACGTTATCTTGTGCACGTCTCCACCTGGACTTCATGTAGGCTCGGAGAAGAGGTGTGAGCTTGAGTCTCTCCCATAGCTTGAGCTTGATGAAGCTCCCTTCCTCTTTCTAAACAACCTCTTCATGCTCTTCTTCATGGCTGCACAACTTGAGAACAAACAAAACAAATTCAAAACAGGTTACGTTAGTGAAAATAAAACAAAGCCCCTGACGAATTGTTTTGTCAACATGAGATCAACTTGAAAATGCAAATGCAAATGCAGATGGAAAATGGAAATGGGGATAAAAGCAAATCTTTTTAGTTTGGAAATTGGGAGAAGTGTTTCAGCAAAGAGCAAAATAATTCCTGAGCAAGTGAGTGAATGAGTCGGTGCGGTGAAAATGAAGTGTGAAGAAACACACTCACCGAGACATGTATAAATAGTGTAGCTCCCCCAATGGCCATGAGAAAAGGGAATATAGCCATTGGAGGAGTGTTCAAGGCTGTTATATACCAATTTCACCCGTCAATATAACTCAATTATGTGAAAGAATTGCCATTTCTTGCACACATCACCTTTCTATTTAACCTATTTCCACTCACCCTTGGAGAAAGTAGCGCATGCTGGGATTCTATGCAGAAATGAAATGAAATAAGGGGATGGATCCTATAAAATATCATTCTAGCCAATCAAGCGACGACACGTGGAACCACATAGATCAAATGGCCCAAAAACAGAAGTATCCGAAGCCATCCAACGGTGTAGCACCCATATAGAGGAATGAGACCCACCTGGCAGAGACCTGGAGGAAGCACAACCCCAACAGGGCCAAGACCAGGTCGGTCGACCCCCCTAGTCGGCCGACTTATTCTTGCCCCCAAACGCGATAAAATGCCACGTGTTGGCTCCTTCCAACTTGAAGAGGTCATGGGTGACTGATTCCCGCGCTTTTGGTGGAGGGAACCGACCCTTCTCCAAGCTATAAATAGGACCCCTCACTTCAACACACACTACTTGAGTATTCTTCCATTGTATCCACTACTCTCCATAGGTTTAGAGGAGTATAGGCTGTAGAGAGCAGAGTCTCTAGTCCATAGTCCAAGTAGGAGAGGAGTATAAGGAGCCTCTTTCAAATTGGGAAAGGTATATCTCCCATATGCATATTTGTATTTGTGACCTTATTCATAATAAAGATGATAACTTTTGTCTACTACTATTCATAAACTAGGATGAAGCGTTTTTTGTTTGATTGCGGATTCCATGTATGTGGTAAGAATAGTATTTATGATTGTGCTATACCATTCTCATTACATCGTCATAAACACTATAGACCTCCACTATAGTCTAATGTAAAAGCCCTAAATTACAAAGGCAAAGTTCAGATGGGAGATATTGAAATTTGGAGGGGAAAAGGAAATTTAACTAGAATCTGAAAAAATTCAAACCAATTTAAACCTCAATTGAGAGAACTCAAAAATTCAAATTTAACTCATGTTCAAACTTTTCCAAGATAAAAATCTGAGTTCACCATTTAATTGCAAATATTCCAAATAGCACCCCTGCAAATTTTCATAATATTTGGAGCACTAATTGTATCTAATTCAATGGGTACATTGAATTCTAGTAAAATTGAAATTTGAATTTGAATTTCACATGAAACATATCCAAACTTGAAATCCAATTTCAGAATCAGATCCTAGATATTTGCTTGAGCCTATCTACTGAGTTTCATGAATTTTGGACACAAGTTGGTGGGATATTTCTTTGTACAAAGAAGGTTTGAGTGGAGGGGGCTGTGAGACCCACTTGTCATACAGAGATGGAGCTATGCTGAACGTGTTTCACTTCTCTGCTTTTTCCATGGCGACACCACTCCATTTGCATGTGCCACCTCCTCTCAACGGCCTGTCCACAGCTGCCCTTGCCCCTATAAAATCAAGCTTAATGCTATTTCTTCATTCTCCTCCCTCTGGTCGGCTTTTCTTCCTTGTTCTTTGTCCGCTTGGCCGCACAGCACCACCTCGCTGTAGTTCAAGCTTGTCATCCAAGAGAAGCGGTGTTGTGCCATGCTCCAAGAAGAGAAAAGTAACCCAACTCGTTGCTCTATCATCTCCATCATTTGGTCTATCGTTTTGCTCAGTGTATTGCCCGTATTTTGAAGTTCCGCGGACCGCCGGTGAACTCCCCTGTTCTGCCGCCTCTGCTCCCTCGACGCTCCGGCGATACAAACGTCTTCACGCTTTGATCCTTTAAGGAAAAAGGTTCGCAATCACGCCTAGTTCATGCTCGTACAGTTTCAGCCCATGCCATGCTTTCTAGACCCCGTATTTCCATTTCTTCCGACGATCTTCGATTATGAGTATAGTCTGTTCGCGCGCGAAATTCTTTTTGCACCGTTGTTTATTCCTTGTGCACCTGTGCTATGTTGTTCTATATGGCCAGGTGCATCACCTCGAACAAGAGTCATCGAGTTTCATCTGGTATCCCCACCGGAATCCCATTTTTCCCCAACCGCAGATTTGTCCCTTCTCGGTCCGTAGTCGCCACCAGTTTCCAATCTTTTTCCCTCCCTCTTATGTCCAGATTCTTGTTCCCCATGCTTCCATGAATCTTCCAGAGGTCTTCCCGATCGGTTTCACCCATCGTAGGGCTCGGCCGACATGGCCGAAACCCGAATCACCGACACTGCCGTCGCGCAAGCCTTTCCGGCCATCGCCGGCGTGCGCTGACCTCACCGGCGTGCTCAGCACCTCGAAATAGGATTGGGCGGCGAGTTTGGCAAGGAGCTGTGCCGTGGATCGACGGGCGGTGAGAGCTCCGGCGAGGCGCTGCTGCGGTAGAGCGCCTGGCGGGAGGTAGACGACGACCCGTGGGGGGCCAGTCGTCAGCGAGTGTGACGCGTGTGCCCGGATCTGGTGCGGCCGTGGATCGCGTGTGGATACATCCCTGAACCCTGTGGCCCGGTGTTGCTTAATCCCGATTAGCCCAATTTAAATCATGTGGGCCCAGCCATTGTTCAAACCTTTTCCAATTGAAATTTAAATTCCAGATTTAGTTCCCATTTCAAAAATCCATATCTCCCAGCAGAATTGTCCAAAATTTCTAAAATAAATTTTGTTAGAACCAGCATGAAGACTATTTTCCAGTGGTGCACTTGTATGTTTATTAAAGACCAATTTCTACATAATTAAAATAAGAAAAATGCTTATAGAATTAATTCCTATAGTTCTGCTCTTTGGAAAAATACCAATTTTTCCAGAACCTTTTTTGAATATCCTTGAACACCAGTAAATATTTCAGGGTCATTAGACTTCATTTACATGGTCAAATCACCCGTGTATTCTCTATGCACATAAAAATAGTCATATTCATTTAGAATTTGTACAGAAACTTGTGCAAACTTCTAAATTGAATATCTATCAGTATAAAGCTTTAAAATCTTTCAATCCAACTTTATTGGTTTGATATTTATCCACACTAACCAGACCCACAACCCAATCTTCATGAAAATCCTTAGATTTTCCTGTAGAGACCTTTAAAGCAAAATCATGTTTGATTTTTATCTGATGATTCACTTCATAGAAAAATCTGAAATTTTGCCAAAATGTTCTTTAGTAAGTTTCAAATTCCTGTAAAAATTTAAGCTTCATTTGACTTTATTAGCCTGATTCAATCTGAAGATTTTACTAACTGATCACATAATGCCCAAAAATAACAGAAACAATTCACTAAAATATCCCCACTTGTAAATTCAATACCTCACAATATAATGCTTAGAAAATTATGAAACAATATTTCTTAGAACCAGTGAGACCTCCTATGTATGATACAACCACGGGTAGCCATGATACACCTCCATAATTACAACCAAAATTCAGATAAGGCTAAACACTTAAGAAATTTCGTAGGCCAATATATTCATTTGCTGTATCTAAAACTTAATTGGTTATTCCTTCATGACCATATGAACTCACTGTAATTTTCTCAGGCTCAGACCATCTGTTGAACCTGCATAAATTGAGATCACATCCCTATGTACAAAACAATATCTATTTCACCTCATATGTCCATTGCCTAAATTCATCTTGTTTCCTTTCTGTTGTTGTCCAGTCTAGCAACAGAACTTTAAGTCCTAACTAATATAAATCCTTCTTGAGTTATAATCAACTTCAATTTTCATAATAATTAATTACAATCTCTTAATTGCATATCATTTCGATAGTGTTCGCGACAAAGGTGGCCAACGAGAAGCACAACGTGGAGGAGTGGAATTCTCTATTGGATCTGCTGTGGCGTGAATTCTCGGCGAAGGCTACTAACTGATCATCGCTGACTTTTATCGCAACCAAAAGGCAAGCACCGGTTTGCATTTAAGTCCCTTTTAAAGTTTTGCTTTATACACACTGTACTCAATAGACTTGATATGTGCATTAGGTCTATGTTGATTGAATACTCCACATGCATGACCAAATAATCCTTGGATGGGTAGTATAAGACTCCCTTGAGTAATATTGCTATGCTTAATGTTTAGTTAGAAGATCGGTAGAAGTCGAGTATGTTGGATACTACTCGCGAGATTGGTCGCATTTTATTGATCACGAGTCAAGTAGCTGAATTCTACTTGCGAGAGAAGTCGAGTGAGGGAAACCTACTCGCGAGTTGTTACCATAACGTTAACTCTTTAATATGAGACGTGGACGGGGATTTGTGTAGGTTGGTTTGCTCACATCGTGCCTGGGTCGGTAATGACGAGGCAGGTGTTGGGAGATGGATTGGTAGCCCCGTCTGTGTCGGTTAAGGCCTGTCTCGTGCTTGGCCTTGTTGGACAAGTTTGAACTGTACCGGGTACATACTGGCTATATGGAACCCAGGAAACTAATGTACCTTGAGGATCATATGTTGGAACCTTTTCAATCGGCTTAAGATGTCGGCTGTTAGTACAGTGGGAGGTAACTCACTCATGAACATCTCACAGCGGAGGTGCACCTTGAGGGGAGCTCACTGTTTGGGTCGATCGAACTATTTCTATGTGGTTGAATTTGGGGAAAGGTGGCTGCGTGTGACACCAGCGGAGTGTGCCGAGGCAACTCCGAGTATGGGCGTACGTGTCGTGCAGTCCGGGTGTTTTTTATTCGAATCACCGTCACTCACGGTTATGGATTGAGCATACTTGGACATTGAGTCTTGACGTAGTAAGAAAGAGAAATGGAAAGATTATGAATATGCTGCTATGAATAATTCTTTGCACTAAAATCTTGGCTGATATAGAGATAGCATAATCAAAATTTACAATTTCCAAACATTTAACTTGGATAAGGCTTATGCAACCTTGAGCAAGTATCATCGTGGATGAAGCGTTTCTTGTTTGATTGTGGAATTCACAATGATGCTATGCCCATGGATCCCGTATGCTACTTTAAAACTGACCACTAAGGATTTACTTTTGGCGAGTCCATTCCTGCAAATTAAGCTTCCCAGTCCTTAAAGTCTCCAGCATATAGAGTTTTATGTTTAGGTGAGACGGTTAAGTCTTGTTGATCCTTGTGCTCACGGTTGCTATATTGTGGTTTTTTGCAGGTATTATTAGCTTATGCTTATGTTGTGGTCGTCCGTGAGATCTCGAGCATGTCGAGATGTATCTCTCACGGAAACCTTGCCGCTACTTTCTATTTCATGTTGCTAGTGAGAAGCGTCCGCAGGCAGGGACCGCTTCTCTTGTGCATAGCTAGTTGAGAGTATGAGTATGTATTTTCCGCTGCGCTGTATATTATGTTGTAAAAGAGGATCATCTTGTGAAATAAAATATCTGTGTTGGTTATTTTGTAAGGCTTTTCTTGTGTGCTGTTGGGTGCCGCATCGCACGACACCACCCAATGCGATTCCTGGAATGTGCGTCCCTCGGTCCCCACATCTAATTAGCTATGATATGATTATGTTAACATGAATCGCTTATGCTATGAATTAACATTGGTTCAATGATGATTTAGTTCATTGCCTTAGGATGGCTTGTGCCTAGGCTCTTAAGGTAACTACTTAATAGGCTAGCATGGTGCTAGGATAGAGAGTAGCGTTGAATGTCTCGTAGACCCATGGATTGAAGAGGTAGGCTGTAGGTGGTGATAGCCCTATCTGTGCTTTGTAATGCTCCATGTTCGACTATGCCACAGACACTTGGCAGGAGTCGCATAGTGTTGCTAGGGGTAAACCCGTGCCCGATGTGTTAATCCACTTAGCATGAGAATTCATAATTAATATCATCATTAGTAACTAACTTAGGCTATGTGTATGTACATTAGAAGGATAGTAGGAGTATCTACCTAACTCTTAGCCTAGTACCTGTATTACCTCATTTATCCACTTAGGGTAGGATACTCTTGTGTGTGTCACACTACCTCCACTTATCATTTAACCCATCCTTACTAGAACCCTACCTAGGTCAACCTAAACTTACCACTTGATGATTGTTTTACTTCCATCTAGCCTTCCTTTGGGAAAATATAAATGACACCCTTTGAGAATACTCTTAAAAGGCGAAATGCTACATCGATAGTTTTCGTGCGCTTGCGGACGTTCACTTGAGAATTGAAACCTACCAACAAGCGTTTCTGGCACCCCTGCTAGGGATGAATTGTTAGTAGTGCGTAGGAAATATCAACAAGGAGGGAGAGCCAAAACAGCACCACCCCATCTCAGCCGACTAGGGAGTTCGGGTGCCCTGAGGTTGGCCCCCCGTCCCTCTTCTGGCATGTGGCTCCCTAACGACTATATTTCTAGCTGTTGGGTGAATCAACCATAGATTTGCTCTGAATTATTTTTGAAATAAAACTTCCCCAAATCCAAATTTTTTTATTTTTTGTCTTTTTTCAATAACAAAAAGCAAATCTAAGTTGATAATTCAAAATTCCCAACTTCCTACAGAAAAAGCAAGCATGCATTGGAAAAAACAAAATTTCAAATGGGGAAATTCAAATGGGGATGGAAAAATAGAAAATGAGATAACTACCAAATTAACCTATTGGCGAGGTCTCATCCAAAAATCTGATGAGATGGATTTTCCTCTGTCGACTCGCCTTGCTTTTTGCGCCATTCTTTCCTTGGAGGTTTTGTGGCTCGGGTCGTTCAGATGGCCCGAGCTTCTCCATCCTATTGAAATGTCAGCATGGTCGAAAAGATGGAGTCTTCTGATAACTTAATTTCCTCATGAATGCAATTAAGGTGTCCACTTGAGGTGGTGTCTTTCAACCTCTTTGATGTGTTTGACCGCTGGACCATACTTGATTTTGATCATGGAGCATTGCTCCTTCTTCAGCAGAATGTCGAACTTCTCCTTATTGCCATTGATATGGAAGAGGATTTCTCTGGCTCCCACATCGAAGCGAGCATCCACGATGCTAAGGAAAAGGCACCCATGAATGAGTGGAGTTTCCTTCTCGACCTCCATGTCGAGCACCACGAAGTCCACAGGTATGAAGCAATTCTGGATTCTCACCAGAACGTCTTTGGTAATACCCACGGGGTAACGTATAGAAGAGTCGGCTAGTTAGAGTTGCATTGGCATTGAAGACAATATGATGAAATTGAGCTTATCAAAGACCACCTTTGGCATGACACTAACACTTGCACCAAGGTCACGAAGTACCTTGTCAAAGTGTTGTGTCCCAATCGAGCAGTATATAGTAAGGTATCTTGGGTCCATTAGCCAATTGCTCCCCCGTATGAAGATCATGTTGATATCTTCTGCGGGAGATTCGGGTTGCCCTGGCATCCTTTTATTCTACAATGAAGGGACAACAGCTGTCAGTTGAGCCAATTGAGTCTCCAACATCTCGTTGAAGCTCGACTGGTTCTTGAAGGCAAAAGCTAATCCTTCAATCTTGGCGTTGATATTTTCCAGGTCCATGTCATTAGCCGACAGTTCTTGGATAAGCCATCATCAATCTTAAGTTGGCTAGTGGCAAGTTCCTTCAAATTGGGCTGATTTTTGTTGCCATTGTTGTTGTTGTAGCCCCATTGAAAGAAAGGTTGTGGTTGGCCCCACCATTGACCTCCTGGACGATAACCGTTGATGAAGTTTTCATTGTTGGCTAAGTACAAGGCATCCTCATGGGTCTCGGGGTTGCCACTGCTGCTTGGGGCTGCATTTCAGTCACGGCCAGCCACGGTGAGGACTGCTGCCGCTTGCGCATCACCCAAAACAGTCCGCAAGGCCAGCCATTCGGGCGGTCACTGCATGTTTCGTCCTCTATGCCGCTTCAGCACGCTCAAGACCACCTTCCTCCACCTCTGCTTGCTCAGGCTGCCGCCATGCTCAATCTTGTTCCTGCATTCCACCATGGTTCATCCCACTTCAGTTCGCCGGCCTTCGACCTCGTCGCCGGCATGGTCCGTTTCCGCCTTCCGCTCGGAACCACTAGTCTGAACAGTCAAGCTTCGCCACCTCTGCGCAACCAGCAAGACTATGCACGCATTTGAAGTTATGCCACAACTGCTCCGCATCGACGTTGTCGCCTACCACACGTCGTTGCAGTGTTCTGCTCTGTACCTGCGTTCTGACAGCAAGGCAAGTGATGTCTGGGATAAATGAGATGCAGGAACATGTCAATGGAACTACAGCGACGACAATTGGGCCAAGGTTAGTCCCGATTTGTGCAAGATTAGGTCACGACAAGGCTGCTGCCCTGATGCTCGATGAAATGCTTACAAGCAAAGGATCGGCTCTGATGACGTCCAAGGCTAGTCTATGAATGTAGGGAGGTTGTGGTGTCACCAATGACAAGGTCATGAGCCAATGTGATCTTTGAATGGTGCAAGATTGACCGGGTCGAGAATACACTCAAGGTGCTTGATGAAATGCCTGCCAAGATCGTCAAGGTGGTGCAGGGGATGGATGTTTATTCGTGTTAGCTGTTCCAACATGATGAGACTCCACCAAGTGGCGTGTCTGTCCTGGTTTCTGAAGGTTCAATACTCGACCATGCTGCAAGGTGGAATGTCCGTCACCACTACTACTCTGTTCATTCAACGCCACACCAAGGTCACTGTTTAGTGCAAAGTCTTATTCCTCCATCTTCACCAGTTGGCTAATGAAGCATTATCACTCCTGATTTTTATCCATACACCTATTAGGCACATTGGAATGGATTTCCTCATAACCAAGTTCAGGGAAGCGAACCTTCTTAACATTCGGTTAAAACTCAGCAAGAACCTCACTTTACTTCCCTCACTAGCTTATGAACTTTCTTATGATTCATAGTCATCCTCAATAGCTTCTTAATGCTCTTTTGATTCTTAGAGGTTTCAAATCATAACTCATGAAGTTGAATCATCCATGCATGCTCATGTCGATAGATAAGGTACAAAGATCGACAAAGAGCACGACTCAGGAGGAGAAGGCCTGATGTGGATCCCACAGCAAGAGCAAGATTTGCCCAAGCAACAGTAAAGACGAGGAAGAAAGAAGAACGACGAGGAGCTTCGTTGAGATGATCAAGCAATGACTTATTAACATTTACATTACCTGCAGCCTAAGGCAAGCCCTAGTTTGCATTTAAGTTGTTAATATATGGTGCTTTTATAATCTATACTATGGTAATTGTGCATTAAGTCTAAGAATGTATGATGCTCCACATGCATGACCCAAGAATCCTAGAGTTTGGGTAGAATAGTACTTTACATTATTATAACTATTATGTTAAAGTTGAGGAATATAGATAGAATTGAGTTGGGGAATGGAAAGGAATGGTATGACTCGAGTAGACGAACTCTACTCATGAACAATAATAAGTGGGATCAACTGGGTAGGAACTGGAGACCAGGCAGGAAGGCTAGGACGCTCAAGAACGTGGCTCTTTGGGCATAGTTCCTGCCTGCGTCTATTAAGGACTGTACCGTGTGCGGCCCTACTGGACAAGTTTGAATATATACCAAATGCATACTGTCTTTATGGGACCCAGGAAACTGATGTAACATGTTAACCTGGGTATTGAGGCATATCCCACCGTCTTAGACACCGCACACGACAACGGGAGGGTAGAGATCACTGCGGCATAAGGTCGTCATGTGAGGCTTGCTGTCGGGACGGTGGGACCGGTTCAATGCTTGGATGTCTTGTGAAAGGTTGTTGTGTACAACATTAAAGGGAGGTCGTACACCTCTTCTAGAAGGGTGTACATGACATGCAAGCTAGGTGTATCTTAATTCGAATCACCGTTGCTCACAGAAGGGAGCATACTTGTTCACTAAGTTGTGACTTAGTAACAACTAAAACTGGGTGGGACCTATTGTATGGTTAAGCAACTTGGTTGGAGTAGTTGATAGAGGAGCTGACATCTTATGTTTCCAGCATGTAGAGTTTCATGCTTAGGTGAGACGGTTAAATCTTGCTGAGCCTTGTGCTCACGGTTGCATTTATATGAGTTTTGCAGGTATATAGCTATGAAGGGTTCCTAGGCTTTGCCCTCGTCGGGGTATATCGCCAATGGAAGCCCTGGACGTTGCTGCTTGCTTCTATGATGGTAGAGTGGAGTATCCGCTGGCTGGATACGACCGCTATTGATGTAGTGTAGGTTCTAGAGAGTAGTATGAAGACTTCTTCCAATGCAATATAGTTTGTATAAAACTCTGAGATTAATGTAAGTTGCTCACTTATGTTATGAGTTATTTATTATTTTTTGTGTTGTGCTATTGGATGTCGCATCGCACGACACCACCCAATATGATTCCTGGTTTGTCTAGACCCTAGTCCTCACAGCATGATATCAGAGCTACATTGGGAATAGCGCACCTGAAAAGGGACACATTTTTAAAACTAAAGACCTACGAGTGAGGATTCGTTAGTACGCCCATATAAGGACTGATATTAGCATAGTTACATAATGTGGCAATCTAACATATTTGATATTATCTTCTGTAACGACGCTCCGACATCAGATAAGATGTAAGATACGCCATCGCAAGCGGATCAATTGCTGTAAGTTCCCTCGTACGAGAGGTAATACGGTGACGGTTCCATGTGGCTTGTCACGGGAGTTAATATGAGTCTCTTAACCTTCTCATAGTTCCGGCAACATATGAAAACGCTGCTCCCCGACGTGCTTCAGGCAAAAGCGTTGATACCCCATCGTGTGGTCAAAAATGCAATATTATGCAACTCTTGGACAATTCATGTTCATTGATCCATACGCAGCACTCGCCATCGGCTTGCCTCTGTGAGGTAGGAGCAGTAGGTGGTATCTGTTGGGTTGATAAAATTCCCAACCGTGACGACCCATTCGCGTTCTACTCAGGTTCCCCCACCGTGGGGTGTTGAAACGCGACCACGTTTCTCGAGATGTGATCTCTTCGAGGACGGCCTGTATGGAATGATACAAGGTGTTAGACTGGACACTGATATATTATATTGTGACTTCCTGTCGTGTTGCCCATGTGGCTCGCCCTTGAGGCGCATTATGTGAAATGGACATTGTGTGTCTTCTACAGGTACACTAACTCCGGTAGCAACCCGAATAGAAACCGTTTGCGAGTGATCAACTTAGGGCCACCTCTTAGACGATGATGTCGGCAATGACTGGTTTAGTTTTTCTATTTAGTAAGGAACATAGTACCGAAATGCATCCCATCGATGCGTCAATCATCCCCCACGATATAATAGACTACATATCATGAAAAGGTCCAGCTACCCGTTACTGGTAGGTTTTTGGACCAAGGTTTCAAGTAGGAAGTTTAAACCCAAAGGAAGCAAAAAACATGGGTTTATGTTTAACTCTTGACAGAATCTGGCTCGATTTTGTCAAGATGTACCGAGGGTTAAACCTCATAAAAGATAAGGGAATACATGGGCTGAAATGGGAATAGATCCTCTACAAATTAGCTATCGACCTTCAGGCCAGAATGTAAAGGCCCTTAATTCAAAGTACAAGGTCATATAGGGGGATGTAAAAGTTGAATGGGAAAATGGAATCAAATTGGAAACTGAAAAATCAAACCAATTCATACTACAATGAAAGGAATTCAAAAATTCAAATTTAGCTCCTGTTCAAACTTTGCCAAATTAAAAATCTGAGTTCACCAATAAATTCCAAATATTTCAAATAGCCTCTCTGCAAAGTTTCAAAATTTTTGAAGCTCATTTGCTATTTAATTCAGTGACTCCACTGAATTCCTTTCAAATTCAAATTTGGATTTAAATTTTACCTGAAACTTGTCCAAATATGAAATCCAATTCCAGAATATGAATCTCCATATTTGAATTGGCCTCTCCACAAAAATTTGGAATTTTTGGACATGTTTAGGTGGAAGAATTGAAGTACCAGAGAGATAGACTTGGAGGGGGATGTGGGACCCACTGGTCAGTGAACCATTACCGTGAGTGCTCTTTTTTCTGACTCCCCGCCGTTCGACGCGCGGTGGTGGCAACACCTCACCGTTGGCGAGCAGCTGCGTGGCATTTATGGCGTCTATATCACTCCCTCCTCTCCCTTATCTTCCATTCCTAACCCCAAGTGATAAACCCAACACTCCTTTGCTCTGTTTCGCGCCGCCGTCGAGCTCAGCATCGCCTCCTTGTCGCTCAGCTTTGCCGGCCAACCGAAGCCAGATTTCGTCATCCTCCCAACAGCAAAGTGGTACCTAAGCCTCCTTTCTACCTTCTCAAGCTTTTAATTTATTGTTTCGTCGGCTACATGGCGATATTTTTGCAGTTTTGCCGGCGCCGCTGTTCGGCTGCTGTGAGAACGCTACTGCCTTCCCTTCGCGCCGACGCCACTGGCCCTCTCTCAAGCTGCTCCCATAAGGAAATAGGACCGCCAAGACACGACCCTTCTCACGGTACAAACCATTCTTCATTTCATTCCATATCGAGCAAATGATGCGAGTTTTGCTTTCGGCCGTGGCCCATGAACTAGCGAGCTTCTCGGTTTAATTCTGTTTCTACGTGTAATGATTCTTCAATCCAATGAAGTATTATACTCTGTACCTCCTAGCGCACCCCTCTGCCACGAATCAGTGGATGCCATTGAGTAAAAGCCGAGATATTCATGTTTTCCCCACCACCGATGAAAATTCGTCGATCCACCATCGAAGTCGACTTTGCCGGCGATTTCATCCCGTTTGCACGACCGAGTCATCTTCCTCATGCTTCCAAGAACGTCCCCGACCATTCCCCGAGCCTCTTGCAACATTCCCGTGCGATTTCAACGATCGCGGTAACCCTAGCTCCGCTGCCGCCGTCGCGCTGCCATCTCCGGCCGTCGCCGCCACGATTGGACCCTACCATCGTGTTGCACGACCGATTTTAAGGCTAGGCGGGCATGGCCGAGCCGAGTGGAGGTCGACGCAGCAAAGCCTGGCGAGCGCCGCCACGGTTCCAGCGAGGAACGCCGCCGCGTCGGGAGGTAGACGAAGGCCAGCTGGCCCCACATGTAAGCGACTTATTCCCCGCCCGGATCAGCTGTGCCTCGGATCTAATACGGCTACACGGGTTAACTCCATGGCCCTCGGTGCGGCCCAGCTCTGATTGGTCCATTCAAATGAAGTGGGGCCAGTGGGTTTATTTAAATTTTCCCATTGGAAAATAATTCTAGGATTCAATCAAACTTCTAAAATCCATTACCCCTAGTAGATTTTCTCAAAAAATTTCTAATAAATTCAGGTAGACTCGTCTCAATCTCAAATTTACAGTGGTACAATTCGTTGGACATGAAACTCCCAGAATATTTATAACTGCTTGGGATATTAATTACTCTTGCTCTGTTAATTGGAAAATTTCCAAATTTGGTCAGTACACTCATAAAAATACACTTTATCTGCAGTAAAAATTTGGAGTTCATTGTTCATTTACTGGGTTGATCAGTGCTCCAAATCTTTATGTAGTTGAAAATTGGGAAAAGTACAGCACCATTTTCAGCTTTTTTCCCAAACTTGTAAAATCAGTTTCTCCCTGTAGGAAGCTCAGAAAAATGTGAAACAAATTTTCCTAGAACCAGTGATACCCCCTCTATATGGTAAAACCACTGGTATCCATGATAGACCATCAGAATTATAACCCAAATTCAGAGAGGGCTTTTACTTGTTGGAACTTTATAGACATCAAGTTTCCTTGAACATCTCTAATTTTTGGTCCAGATCTTCCTCATAGTTCCTAATGTACACTGTAAAAATCCCAAAGCCAATTAGAATCATTTACATACATGATCAGTATTTATAAGATCTCTTCAATAGTTTCTATATCACTCATGTACTTTATATATTGCATATCATATAGTGACCGAGATCGAGGAGGACCTGGAACCCTTGGAGACTCTACTTCCAGAAGCTAACTTCTCCCCTGACTCGGAACCAGGCAAGCCCTGGTTTGCATTTAAGTGCTATTTCAAGTTTTCTATTTGTATCACTTATGTCTAAGATGAATTTTATGCATTAGGGATAAGGTGCTTGTTACTCCACTTGCATGACCCACAAATCCCATGGAGTATTGGATAGGTCTAGAGCTTGACGTGTAGACCATGCCATGCTAATGTTTATAGGAATCCAGTACAAGTCGAGTAGTTGGAATCTACTCGTGAGATAGGACTTTATCACATGGGATGAATTGAATCAAAGAATGGTTTAGAATTGTGAAATTGAGACCGAGCAGCGGGTAGGATGCAGCGAGATGTGGTCTCACGTGCGTAGCCCTGCTTGTGTCGGTTGAGGACCGATCCATGTGTGGCCCTGCTGGACAGGTTTGAACAGTACCGGATGCATATTGAGTATATGGAACCCAGGAAACCGATGTAACTTGATAACATGGATGTCGAGGCATAGCCCATTGTCGATAGGGGTGGGTTAAGGGTAGTAAGGTGTAAATTCGCCGGCGGGCACAAACACGCTCAGTGCGCGAACCTTATGCCCACGATGGTGGGACCGGTTTGGCGTTTGAGTTCTCTTATGAAAGGTGGCTGCGTATGACGTGGTGAGGAGCACAGCACGCTCCTTGGGCACGGGTGTGCGTGACATGTTATTCGGATGTGTCCTGATTGAAATCACCGTCCCTCGCGGTTATTTGAGTACCGCTTGTTCACTGTGCTCTAACGTAGTAAATACTGAAGAAGTCAGGAGAATATGATGTATTGAAATATAATTATTTTGCCACTATGTTTGCTATAGATTATGCTCATTAAAGTTACTGTTATTGAACAAGTAAGCTGCTGCTATTAACTTGTAAAATGATGATCAGTTTATATGTGAGTCATTTACTGCTATATCCATTCTTATGTTAAGTATCCCTGTATATAGAGTTCAATGTTTAGGTGAGACGTTTATGTCTTGCTGAGCTTTCGTGCTCACCGTTGCTATATTAAGTTGTTTGCAGGTGAGATATATGAGGAAGGACCCGAGGATGAGGCATTGCCCCCGTCGGGGTATACCGCCGAATGGGAGCTCTGCACGCCGTAGTAATTGGTGTGTGGCTAGTGTGCAGCATCCGCGGGCTGGACGGCTGTAGTTTTGCATAGCTATGCTGAGAGTTTAGCTATGAATATTATCTTCCACTGTATATTAAGTATTGTAAAAGACTTCCGCTGTTTATATTAATAAAACTTTGTATTTTGTCGTATTCTTTTCATGTGTGCTGTTGGGTGCCGCATGGCACGGCACCACCCTCTGCGATTCCTGGAATGTGTGGACCCAGTCCCCACAGCCTGGTATGAGAGCCGCATTGGGAATAGCATGCTTGAAAAGAGCCTATTTTGAAAACTTAAGAGTAGTCGAGTGAGGATTAGTACTGTGCCCACATAAGGTCTATGATAGTATTAGTTACTTAAGATGGCAAACTAACTTATGTGTTATTATATTATGTAACGATGCTCCGACGTCAGGTAAAAGTAAGGTATGCCACCGCAAGCGGATCAATTGCGGTAAGCTCACCATGCGAGAGGTAGCATGTGGTTGTTTCCATGGCTTGCCACAGAAATTTTAATATGAGTCTCTGAAACTTTCTATGTTTCTAAGAACATATGACACGCGGTACCCCAGCATGCTACAAAATTAGCGGGAGCCCCAGTCGGGTGGGACATAACCCGATGCGCCCCCTACTGGTGCAGCACTATGCAAAGACGTGGGACCCCGTCGGGTGGTAGAAACCCGGTCATGTACCTCAAGACGTGGCTTAACTCGGGGCGGCCCGTATGGAATGATACGGGACGAATTTTTTTACTTTCAAATATACTATTGTGAACTGTTCGCGTGCGGGATGTGCCATACGGCACCATATGTTTGATCTATCGTTTATGTGTAGATGCAGTACACTAACCACATTTAAGTAGCTTGAGTAGAAAACGTTTGTGAGTGAACGTCATTCCTGCCACCGTTGAGACGTATGCCGTAATACCGGCTTAATATTTTCTCTGGTGAGGGCGTAGTACCGACAGTGCATTCGAGTTTCAGCAGGCACGTCGATGACATTATCCGTGCTGGTGTTGTGACTTGACAACAAGTAAAAATTTCCATCTTAGGACTAAGGTTGAATTTGTAATCTCTGTTTTGGAGCGTGCTGGTCAGATTTAAAATCAATCATAGGGTCACTGCAGTATGCAGGCCTGTAATTTGGGAACTGTAGGAAGTCCTCCACAAGTTTCAATTTCATCTCCAAGGCAGTTTTCAAGATTTAAAACTTGAAAACTTCATTTGAACTTAAAGTAACCAGTACCTGGTTCAAACTGTGAAATGAACAGAAAATTGACAATGTTTGGAACAGAATAACTTCCTGTATATTTCACCTCTATAGGTATACCATACATGGTTTGAAAGTTTATAGAGTCCTCTAAAACTCTTATGTTCATCTCCAGATCAGAATACCCCTGTAAACTAATGAAAAACCCAAATTTCCAAACTCTGCTAAATCTGGACAGAGACTGGATAGTTTCTGTACCCTGTTATTGTCTCCATCATATCTCTTGGTAGGATCCCCAAATAACTTCCTATAATGCATTTCTGTAATCCTGAGGATGTATATATCTGAAAAAATGTGGACAAAATCAGCCTTAAACAGAGGGGGGTGCTGTCAAAATTTTTCCAGAAACACAGTCAACTTGCAAAAATCATATCGCGTTATACAGGAATGATATGGAGGCAAATAAATACATTATGGAAAGCTATTTGAGTGTGCTACAACTTTTTTGTTGAACTCAAGTCCTGAATGTTCCTCTAATTTGATGAAAATTTCGAATTTCTCCAGATTGGACAAAAGGAAATGAAACTGTGACAGAATTCCAGTGATATGTTTCATTTGGCATTTGAATGTGGATTCACCTTCATAATTCAAATTTCATATCCATAATATGTTATTCAACAAACTTTGTTGAATTTGAGTATTTGACTCATTCAAGTGCTCATTTTTTTATAGATGACGGATGTGATGATATTGTTGGACGGATGGGTGTTCTCCACGTGCGCCAATCGTCCGGGCTTCCCGAGCCTGCAGCGGGAGGTGCTCCAAGAGTTTGGCTTCATCGAAATGCCATGCTATTGGGGTCAGGAGACAGTTGACATAGGCGTACTGTCATGTACCATCCTGATCGATATCCCGGCAAGTCCGCGTTTTTATAGATGGGCTCCTTTTCCGGTCACGATCCTGGGAGCTCATTTGGAGGACACGTGGGCCTTTGCAGCGGGCAAAGCGCTTATGAAGCTGTGTGAGCTTCATCAAGATGCCATGACTGGGACACAATTTGCTCTTCTCCCGATCTGTTGTGATGCTGGTTTTGAGTGGCAACGTCGTATGGTTGCGGCCTATCGACCATATGGCGACACCACCTCGACAACACTTGGAACATTTGCCTCTGCATACAGCATGGTGGTTCTTGCACAAGGTGCAATCCTGCAGGAGCAAGTCGAAGCCTTGAGACAAGCAACTGAACGGGGTGACCCTCTTGATTATATCAATGAGAACCTACGTTCGTTTCTGGCTCCAACAAATCACCAATTAAATCAATGCGAGGATCAGTTGCATCGCACTCGCATGAGACTGCGATAAAGCTTGCACCGAACTGAGCAAACTCGCATGGAACTGCAGCAAGCTCGTGAGGGACTGCAGGCGAGTCAGTTGGAGGTGCAACAACAGCAAGAGCAGCTGTTGGTAGTCACCGAGGAACGAGACGCAGCCATCAAAGAAGCCCAGAATTGGGAGTACGAGGCAGAACAACTTCAGGATAATGTGATTGAGGCTGAAGCACAATTGCAACTAGTTGTGTATCCACCGGCTCAAGATATACCGCTGAATATGGGTGAACAAGTGCCTTCACGTTCTGAGGATGAAGAAGATCCAGAGATAGTAGAGTACGCCAATGACGATGCATCAGAGTAGGATGGGGCAGTACTACTGCCATCACGGGACAACGTCTAGTTAGTAGTTGCTCGTTTTGATTTTGTGGCCATGTTTGTGTCATATTACAAAGAGTAGTGGGTATGTAGAAGATGACAAGGTGTGTATGACGACTCATGGAGACCAAGTATAGTTGAGATGCACTTCTGTAGTGGGAGGCCGTCATTTTTGAGTTGACTACTGTAAACTTGGTCATGAGATAATATATCTTTTATAAAGTTTGTACTTTATCAATATATGTGAATGTTATGCAATTCTCACATTGTCATTACTCGCACTACTATGGCATACAATGGATGAAGAAAAAAACATGTTACTGATTTAAAACATGTGAATGCAGAATGGTGCGTACGCGCTCTACGCCCGAGGTGGGAGGATCTACCCGTGATCGTGAGGATGAATCTCCAACCTGGGAGCAAACTGCAACACCACAGCAACAAGTCCCTCCACCACCACCACCTGAACCTCCGAGGACGCTCGCGGAAATTCTGGCCGCAGTACTCGGCTCACGCGACGAGAAAACCGAGTTACTGCGGATGTTGGTTCAGAATTCGTCCCGTCAAGGGGGGACGACAAGACAATGGGCAATGCCAGCCCCAACAAAGCTCGTATTTGGATTTCTTGGCGACGCATCCACCAGCCTTCACGGAGGCCGAGGAGCCTTTGGAGGCGGACAACATCATCCGCACTCTTGAGGCGAAGTTCGGTTTATTACGGTGCACCGAACAGAAAAAGGCGCTGTTTGCAGCGCAACAGCTTCAAGGATCTGCCGGTGCTTGCTGGGCAAACTTCATCGCCTCACTGCCGGTCGGTCATGCGGTCATGTGGACTGAATTCTGGGAGGCATTCCGCACCTACCATATCCCTCCCGGAATAATGAAGAGGAAACTTCAAGAATTCTTGGAGCTAAAGCAAGGCGGGAGGAGTGCCCACGAATACTACCGCGCATTCAACCACTTGGCGCAGTACGCGCCCGAGTATGTGGAGACGGAAGACAGAAAGCGGGACATATACTTCCGGGGCCTGAATCCAAAGATGAAGATCTAACTCGCACAGAGCAATTGCGGCACCTTCAACGACATAGTCAATGTCGCGATTATACAGGAAGATGCTCAATGCGAGCTTGTTTCTGATAAGAGGAAACGGAGCACGCCGTCGAGCAGCAGCAGGGGTGGTCCGTAGAAGTACCGTCTGGGGTATCGCTCACCATCCGGTCAGCGATGGCAGCCACCGGCACGACCACACCAATTCCACGGTCGATCTTTCAGGGCGCCATGTTTTCAACCACCATATCCGCAACAGCAGCAGCAGCAGAGGATGATCCCACGTTCATATACACCTCCACCACGTGCACAGGGATTCCGTCCACAGCTTGGCGGGAACCCGACACAATACACGTGCTACACGTGAGGCCGTGTCGGGCATTTTGCGAAGGACTGCCCCGAACAGCGACAAGGCAACGCGCAAGCACCATATCGGGGTGCAGCTCAACCCCGCAACCAGACCAAGAAACCAGCACCAAAATCCGGCAACGTCCACCACTTAGATCTTGAAGACGTGCCGGAAAGCGAACCCATTCTCGTGGGTACGTTTTTCTCTACTCCAAAATCCCGTAGTCATACTTTTTGACACCGGTGCCACCAACAATTTCATTAGCCAATATTATATTGTCAAGTATCAATTACCAATCATTCCCACAGAAAGTCCATATTTGATTTGCTCTCTGGGTGAGAAAATAGCAGAGGACATGAAAGTCCATAAAGCACAACTTATGATGGGTGGGAATATCTATCCGACTTCTCTAATTATATTAGAGGGTCAAAAGCTTGATGTCATCTTAGGGATGTCGTGGCTGCACCGTCATGGTGCTGTTCTCGACATTGTTCCACATGTTGTCCATTTGAACTCTCCACTATACGAACCACACACTCTCATTCTAGACCGCCTTATCCAAGAAATTCCAGCCACCTACAACACGGAAGCCACAAAGTTTGAGGACATTCCTATGATCCGTGAGTATCCGGAAGTGTTTCCCGATGACCTTCTGGGTATGCCACCGAATAGGGACATCGTGTTCAAGATTGAACTTATTTCGGGAACCACACCTATTTCCCGAAGGCCGTACAAGATGGCACTAAATGAATTGGCGGAATTAAAGGAGCATTTGAAGGACCTGCTGGAAAAAGGTCTCATACGCCCAAGTTCATCACCTTGGGGCTGCTCCACATTATTTGTGAAGAAGAAGGACAAGACGTTACATCAATGTGTGGACTATCGTCCGCTCAATGCCGTGACGATCAAGAACAAGTATCCACTACCGCGCATCGATATTTTATTCGATCAATTAGTGGGTGCTAAAGTATTTTCAAAGATAGATCTTCGGTCCGGATATCATCAAATAAAAATCCGACCGGAGGGTATACCGAAGACGGTGTTCTCAACGAGATACGGGCTCTATGAATATCTCGTCACGTCGTTCGGGCTTACCAACGCACCGGCTCACTTCATGTACCTCATGAATTCTGTTTTCATGCCGGAGTTGGACAAGTTTGGCGTGGTCTTCATCGATGATATTTTGCTTTATTCAAATTCAAAAGAAGAACATGCAAGACACTTGCATGTCGTGCTCCAATGATTGCGAGATCACAAGCTTTATGCAAAATTCAGCAAGTGTGAGTTTTGGATCAAACAAGTACCATTCTTGTTCACATTATTTCAGTGGAGGGCATCTCTGTAGATCCAAGCAAAATTGTACAAGTGCTGAAATGGAAGTCTCCAACATCCGCCCACGAAGTTCGCAGTTTCCTCGGTTTAGCGGATATTATCGGAGGTTCATTCCGAGCTTCTCAAAAATAGCTAATCCGATGACAGAGCTGTTGAAAAAAGGACTAAATATATTTGGAGCAAGGCATGTGAGGGTGCATTTCAAGCATTGGTGAAACACCTCGCAACAGCCCCAGTGTTAGCTCAGCTGGATACGACCAAATCTTTCGACGTTTATTGTGATGCGTCCGACATTGGTCTCAGCTGCGTGCTAATGCAAGAAGGCCGCGTGATCGCGTATGGATCACGGCAGCTCCGAAATCATGAGCAGAATTATCCAACTCATGACCTTGAGCTCGCTGCCGTGGTACTCGCTTTGAAAATGTGGAGGCATTATTTACTCAGAAATTCAGTGCACCTCTACACCGATTACAAGAGCATGAAATATATCTTCACTCAGAAGGAACTGAATATGCGACAGCGAAGATGGGTGAAATTGATCAAAGTCTATGAGATTGAAATTCACTATCATCCCGACAAGGCAAATGTAGTTGCCGATGCGCTGAGCCGCAAGTCTCACATCAATAATCTATCCGTTACTCCGATGGAAGAGGACGAGCCGAGTTTATACTTGGTTCTATATGGAGCGCTATATAATCTTGCTCTCATCCCTACCATACGAGAGGAGATTATGGAGGCTCAAAAGAAAAACGTGTGTATGTCACACATTCGGAGGAGAATGAAGAATGGGGAAATGAAGTGCTTCTGAAGTGATGAACATGGTACTCTATGATTCAAAGACCGTATAGTGGTACCCCGTGATATGACACTTCGGAAGAAAATCTTGGACGAAGCTCACTTGTCCAAGTACTCCATTCATCCGGGCAGCAACAAAATGTATCAAGGTCTGAAAACCAGATTTTGGTGGACACGGATGAAAAGAGAGATCGCAAAGTACGTATTGGAGTGTGACACGAGTTGGCGGGTGAAAGCCAACCACATGAGAAAGGACGGACTGATGCAACCATTGAAAATTATGGCGTGCAAATGGGAGGACATTAGTATGGATTTCATCATTGGGTTACCTCTCACATTCCACAAGCATTATACGATTTGGGTGATAGTCGATCAACTAACCAAATCAGCTCATTTCATCCCTGTACATACAAAGTACATCGCCAATAAATATGCAAAGTTATATATTGCAAGAATCATGTGCTTGCACGGAGTACCCCGAACGATTATTTCCGATCATGGTGCGCTGTTCTTTGCTCATTTTTGGGAGCAGCTGCATGCACCATTGGGGACAAAACTGATCAGAAGCTCCGCATATCACCCGCAAACTGATGGTCAAACTGAACGGGTGAATCATGTTTTGGAAGATATGCTACGCGCTTGTGCCATCCACCACGATAAAAATTGGGATGATCATTTACCGTTGGCGGAGTTCTCATACAACAATGGCTATCAAGCTAGCATCAAGATGGCGCCATATGAAGCTCTCTACGGCCAGGAATGTCGCACACCACTCAACTGGTGTGAATCCGGCGAGCGGGTTATATAAGGAATTGATCTTGTAAATGAAGCCGAAGAACAAATATGAGTGATCGAAACCAATCTCAAGGCTGCTCAATCTCAGCAGAAAAGCTATGCGGATAAAAGACGTCGACCTCTCCACTTCGACATTGGAGACCACGTTTATCTTTGTGTCTCTCTAATGAAAAGGATTCATCGTTTCGGAGTGAAGGGAAAACTTGCTCCACGATTCATTGGGCCATTCACCGTCAGTGAAAAATGCGGATCCGTGGCCTATCGTTTGAAGTTACTGGCGTCACTCTCTAGAGTTCATAATGTATTCCACATTTCTCAGATGCGGAAATGTATTAAACCCTCAGCTTAAATCCACACCGAAGACATTGAGGATCTCCAACCGGATCTCACTTATTCAGAGTGTCTGATCCGTATTATTGATGAAAAGACTCGCACCACAAGGAACCAGAATTTGTACTTCTACAAAATCCTGTGGAGCAACCATACCGCTGAGGAAGCAACATGGGAGAGCGAGGATTTTCTCCAATCAAACTATCCGGAATCATTATCATCTCATATCTGGTAATCTTTTCACCTCCGCCTCTTTTATTTCTAATCTCTGGACGAGATTCTTTTAACGGTGGAGGAATGTAAAGGCCCATAATTCAAAGTACAAGGTCATATAGGGGAATGTAAAAGTTGAATGGGAAAATGGAATCAAATTGGAAACTGAAAATCAAACCAATTCATACTACAATGAAAGGAATTCAAAAATTCAAATTTAGCTCCTGTTCAAACTTGGCTAAATTAAAAATCTGAGTTCACCAATAAATTCCAAATATTCCAAATAGCCTCTCTGCCAAGTTTCAAAATTTTTGAAGCTCATTTGCTATTTAATACAGTGACTCCATTGAATTCCCTTCAAATTCAAATTTGAATTTTACCTTAAACTTGTCCAAATATGAAATCCAATTCCAGAATATGAATCTCCATACTTGAATTGGTCTCTCAAAAAAATCTGGAATATTTGGACATGTTTAGGTGGAAGAACTGAAGTACCAGAGAGATAGACTTGGAGGGGGATGTGGGACCCACTGGTCAGTGAACCATTACCGTGAGTACACTTTTTTTCTGACTCACCGCCGATCGACGCGTGGTGAGGGCAACACCTCACCATCGGCAAGCAGTTGCGTGATTTCTGGCGTCTATATCACTCCCTCCCCGCCCTTATCTTCCATTCCTAACCCCAAGCGATAAACCCAGTGCTCCTTTGCTCTGTTTCGCGCGGCCGTCGAGCTCAGCACCGCCTCCTCATCGCTCAGCTTTGCCGGCCAACCGAAGCCAGATTTCATCGTCCTCCCAACAGCAAAGTGGTACCTAAGTCTCCCTTCTACCTTCTCAAGCTTTTGGTTCATTGTTTCATCGGCTATATGGCGACCTTTTTGCAGTTTTGCCGGCGCTGCTGTTCAGCCGCCATGAGAACGCTGCTGCCTTCCCATTGCGCTGACACCACAGGCCCTCTCTCGAGCTGCTCCCAGAAGGAAATAGGACCGCCAAGACACAACCCTTCTCACAGTACAAACCATTCTTCGTTTCATTCCATATCGAGCAAATGATGCGAGTTTTGCTTTCGGCCATAGCCCATGAACTAGTGAGCTTCTCGGTTTAATTCCGTTTCTACGTGTAATGATTCTTCAATCCAATTAAGGATTATACTCCGTACCTCCTAGTGCACCCCTCTGCAAAGAATCAGTGGACACCATCGAGGAAAGGCCGAGATATTCAAGTTTTCCCCGCCGCCGATGAAAATCCATCGGTCCACCGTCGAAGTCGACTTTGCCGGCGATTTCATCCAATTTGCACCACCTAGTCATCTTCCTCATGCTTCCAGGAACGTTCCCGACCTTTCCCCGAGCCTCTTGCGCCATTCTCGTGCGATTCCGACGATCGCCGAAACCCTAGCTCCGCCGCCGCCGTCGCGTCGCCATCTCCGGCCGTCGCCGCCACGATTGGAAGCTACCATCGTGTTGCACGACCGATTTTAAGGTTAAGCGGTCACAGCCGAGCCGAGTGGAGGTCGACGCATCAAAGCCCGACGAGCGCCGCCGTGGTTCCGGCGAGGAACGCTGCCGCGTCGAGAGGTAGACGAAGGCCAGCGGGCCGTGCTTGTCAGCGACTTATTCCCCACGTGGATTGGCTATGGCTCGGATCTAATACGGATACGCGGGTTAACTCCTTGGCCCTCAGTGCGTCCCAGCTCTGATTGGTCCATTCAAATGAAGTGGGGCCAGCGGGTTTATTTAAATTTTTCCTATGGAAAATAATTCCAGGATTCAGTCAAACTTCTAAAATCCATTACCATTAGTAGATTTTCTCAAAAATTTCCTAATAAATTCTGGTAGACTCATCTCAATCTAAACTTTGTAGTGGTGCAATTTTTTGGACATGAAACTCCCAGAATGTTCATAATTAATTCCTTTCAGCAACTTCTTGGGAAATGAATTACTCCTGCTCTGTTAATTGCGAAATTCCCAAATTTGGTCAGGACACTTATAAAAATACACTTGATCCCCAGTAAAAATTTCGAGTTCATTGGACTTCATTTACTGGGTTGATCAGTGTTCCAAATCTTTATGTAGTTGAAAATTGGGAAAAGTACAGCACCATTTTCAGCTTTTTCCCCAAACTTGTAAAATCAGTTTCTCCCTGTAGGAAGCTCAGAAAAATATGAAACAAATTTTCCTAGAACCAGTGAGACCCCTTCTGTATGGTACAACCACTGGTAGCCATGATAGACCTTCAGAATTACAACCAAAATTCAGAGAGGGCTTTTAATTGTTGGAATTTTAGAGACAACAAGTTTCCTTGAACATCTCCAATTTTTGGTCCATATCTTCCTCATAAATCTTAATGTCCACTGAAAACATCCCAAAGCCAGTTAAAATCATTTACATACATGATCTTTATCTATAAGATCTCTTCTATAGTTTCTATATCACTCATGTACTTTTTATATTGCATATCATATAGTGGCCGAAATCGAGGAGGACCTGGAGCCTCTGGAGACTCTACTTACAGAAGCTAACTTCTCCCCTGACTCGCAACCAGGCAAGCCTCGGTTTGCATTTAAGTGCTATTTCAAATTTTCTATTTGTATCGCTTCTGTCTAGGATGAATTTTATGCAGTAGGGCTAAGGTGCTTGTTACTCCAATTGCATGACCCACAAATCCCATGGAGTATTCGGTAGGTCTAGAGCTTGATGAGTAGACAATGTCAATCTACTCGCGAGATAGGACTTTATCACACGGGATGAATTGAATCAAAGAATGGTTTAGAATTGTGAAATTGAGACCGAGCGGAGGGTAGGATGCAGCGAAACGTGTTCTCACGTGCGTAGCCCTGCTTGTGTCGATTGAGGACCGATCCGTGTGCGGCCCTGCTGGACAAGTTTGAGCAGTACCGAATGCATACTCGGCATATGGAAGCCCGGAAACCAATGTAACTTGATAACTGTGATGTCGAGGCATAGCCCATTGTCAATAGGGGTGGGCTGAGGGTAGTAAGGTGTAAATTCGCTGGCGGGCACAGACACACTCTGTGCGGGAACCTTATGCCCGCGATGGTGGGACCGGTTCGGCGCTTGAGTTCTCTTGTGAAAGGTGGCTGCGTATGAAATGGTGAGGAGCACGGTGCGCTTCTTAGGCACGGGTGTACGAGACGTGTTATTCGGGCGTGTCCTGATTACAGTTAGGGTTGAAAACGGATCGGATATTTTCCGATACGGATGGGTATCGGATCTTAAAATATTCGATCCATATCCTTTTTTATCGGATCTTAATCGGATATGGATCGAATATTGGATATTTGAATTCGGATATCGGATCGGAAACGGTACGAGTTAATATCCGTCCGAATAGTCGGATATCCATATTTCATCGGATATATCCGAATCTAAATCTGAATAATATCCTAAACATTTTTTGGCCCATTACTAGATATGGCTGGCAGCCTGGCCCACAGAGAAATCGTATCTGCAAAAACTTTTGCTGGATGTGGGATTCGAACCCATGACCCCATATACACAAGGCTGGACTCCAACCACTAGACCAATCAACCATTCTTGGATATCCAAAGAAAACAAATGTATTAAAAGCTATAGCATGACATAGTTTTTCTCCTTGTTTATATACAATGCTGCAGCACATATGTTTGGATGAAACTTCTATTATTAATAAATTAGGCATATTTTACAATCAAGATTATGAAGTTGTAGATTAAGCTTTTGATTCAAACATCAAGGCATTATTACAAGGTTTTAAACGGAGATCATTGAATACTTGCGGTAACGGTTCATGACTTATGTGTGATGAATTATGTGTATGAACTATATGAATCATGTGTTAATTTTTTAAATTTTAATTACATGTTATGTGAAATGATGTGATATGTGAAACACTAATTACATGTATTATATGTGTGAACTATATATTTCTTTTATTGTCTATCATTTAATGATATGATATGTGAAATGTTTTTTTCCCGAAATAAATATCCGAGTCCGTCCGATATCCATAAATTTCCGATCCGATAAATCCGTTTCCGATATATCCGACATATCCGATACCAAATCCGTTTCCGTCAACATCCGATCCGAATCCGCTTCCTAAATTATTATGTGGATTGGATATGGAAAAGCATTTTATCCGTCCATATCCGTCTGTTTTCATCCCTAATTACAGTCACCGTCCCTCGCGGATATTTGAGTACCGCTTGTTCACTGCACTGTGATGTATTAAATACTAAAGAAGTCAGTAGAATACGATGTATTGAAATATAATTGTTTTGCCACTATGTTTGCTATAGATTTGGCTCATTAAAGTTACTGTTATTGAACAAGTAAGCTGCTGCTATTAACTTGTAAAATGATGATCAATTTATATGCGAGTCATTTACTGTATATCCATTCATATGTTAAGTATCCCTACATATAGAGTTCCATGTTTAGGTGAGACGGTTAAGTCTTGCTGAGCCTTCGTGCTCGCGGTTGCTATATTAAGTTGTTTGCAGGTGCGATATATGAGGAAGGGCCCGAGGATGAGGCAATGCTCCCGTCAGGGTATACCACAGAATGGGAGCCCTGCACGCCGCAGTAATTGGTGTATGGCTAGTGTGCAGCGTCCGTGGGCTGGACGGCTGTACTTTTGCATAGCTAGGCTGATAGTTTAGCTATGAATATTATCTTCCGCTGTATATTAAGTATTGTAAAAGACTTCTGCTGTTTATATAAATAAAACTTTGTATTTTATTGTATTCTTTTCGTGTGTGCTGTTAGGTGCCGCATCGCACGGCACCACCCTCTGCGATTCCTGCAATGTGTGGACCCGGTCCCCACAAAGACCATGACAGAGTAGTGAAAACTCATAATAACTAAAACTGTTGCCACTGTAAAACCTAGTGAACCAGCCTTTTTATTTTTGCCATATCTCTCTACAGAAAGATCTTATGGACTATTATGGACTATTGTGGTACATATCCGGAAAGAGGAGGGAATGGGCTACAACTTTGTAATTCAAAGTATTTTTAAATTCTGTAAATAACTATTTATAAACTTGAGTTGAAACTGGCATTGTAGTATAGGTGTTATCAGAGTCAGCCAGCATTTATCTGAGCTTTAAACAGTCATATCTTTTAACTTACAAATATAGCATAGACATATAAATAGATTTCTGAAAATCCTAGAAAGTCCCCTACAAAGCTTCAGTTCAACTCTTTTGTCCAAATCCTAATAAAACTAGTTGAAAATCGAGTTATCGTCGCAACTGTCCAAACAGTTCTGAATCTGAACAATAGTATGCACAATCTAGAGTTTCCGAGCAGCCACATGTAGAAAGGTTATATGGATCAAATGGAAGAAATTCTGGTAAGCTCATCTGGTGTGCTGCAATATTGTAGTTGCAAGCTGTACATATTTTGGATTTTGTGACTGTTTAAACTGTGGCGAAAACCCTATTTTAGGGGAGATTCTGTCAAATTTGTCCCAGAAAAACAGTCAGTTTCCAACACCCATAACTCGCAAACCCTTGCTCCAATGGGATCACAGGAGTAACCGTTGGAAAGGCTGGTGAGTCAGCTACATTTTATGTAATTGGCTCCTTACTTGTAAAGGGCATCTGCATTTTAGAAATATATTTTGAGTGCAGACTGATAAAATCTGGATAGAACACATTGTACTGAATGCTGAAATTTGAACCAAATTTACAAATCCATATCTCCTAAACCAGAACAGATATATAGACAAACAAATACTTTATGGAAAGACTATTATATGTTTTATAACTTTGTAAATAATAATAATTCCGTATTTGGAATAGAACTGTATAGAAAATGTGGATCAAACCTGCTACCTTTTAAGGAAGTACTGCTGAAATTGCAGAAAAATCTGTCAACTAAAAAAATCATAACTTGCAAACGAAAAATGATCTGAAAGCAAATCAATAATTTTTGGGAAAGGTACTGAAGTGTACTTTGACTTTGTAATTCACCTCAAGACCTAATGTTGCCTTTTACTTGACCAAAATTAAAGCTTTGTCCTGACTGATCAGTTTTCAACAGAAAAGTGATTGGTTGGATACATTTCGGTTTGGGTCTGAATTTGGTTCTTGAATTCAACTCGAGAAACTTCGTAACAACAACGATGTTGTGACACTTAGTGGACTTGAGTGTTGGACTCCATTGAACCTCATTCCTCTTGTTGATTAGGTTTGTGTCCTATTTATGTGATCTTGCTACATTGCATCTTGTGGTGGATGTGGGCATAGGTTTCAATTCTTTGGGTTGCATTTTACCTTCCCATGATGATTAATTGAGTAAGTTTCTCGCTCTCCTAGCTTGAAACTTAAGGGGAAAGGATTGCATCCTACTAACCAAGGTGTTACAATCACCAAGGTATCAGCCCTAGTTCACCTCAACACTAGACCAACGAGTGAGAAGTTGATCTTCAGGTGAGTAAGGATAAGTACACATCGACTTGATGGATCAAAGACAGGCATGAACATTGAACTCCTACTAAGGACTACTCTAGAGGCTTGGAATCATGCTGCTTAGGGACACTCAACCATCGAGGTAAGATAGTTAGTTGATTTCTCACGCTCAATAGCTCCAATGCTTCAGTCTCGGAGGCAAGGAACCCTGTGGGGTAGTATGACCTGGGAATTCTTTAATAAAGACATAGGTCGTTAACCAAGGTCGTTGCTTAAGCACAGCCACTATCATGACTTTATGCAAACTGCTGATGTGATGTGAGAACCTTACCCTTTGAAGTTTACTCTCCTTGCTAATTCTTCGGGTAAGTCCACCGCACCTACTAAATGATAGACATGCTAGGTTAAGAACACTACAAGATGAGAAATCTGATTGTTTGCTAATAAGTCACTATGCTATATATAAGCTATGGTTAGCAGGCTTCACAGAACTCCACATAAAGAATAGGTTCAATCATTTCATTCCATTGTGTACACCCTGTTGCTTTGGGTGGAATCTCACTAGCCTTGCAAAACCATTTGCATTGAAATCATATAACTTTGTCGATACATGAAAGTGACATTCATTGTTCGACACCTTTCAAGACCAAATTACTCAATCCTTGTGTATCTGGGATACTTCTGATCGTGTTTGAATTGTCTTACCTGTTTTTGCTCAAAAAAATTAATGCATCATACCTTCTACATTTCTAGTCGGCCGTCATTGCATTCTCTACGCACAACATTATCCAACTTGTGATGCATCATGAAATTTGAAGATTAGTGAGCTTTGAGCAAGAATATGTAACCCCATGCAAATACTTAAGTATTGTCTAATGGTCTTGAGTTGTGAACACCTTTATCGTTCATAAAGCCATTTGCTAAATTCATTATCTTCATAATTAAAAGGGAAACCAATTACTTAACACCCTTGTATCTAAATCACAATTGAGTTGTGGCCCTTGACTTGTTGAAACTCAATCACTCTGAGTACTGGAAACTAATTGTTTCTAGTTTGCGAGGAGTTACCCTATAACTTCTCAACCTCATGACAACCTTGCATTATCTCTACTCGCGGATTATCGCGTGATTGTAAAGCTGATGGAACTCCTTGACTTGTAATGCATGATGACATTGCATTGTCCAATAACCTTGTAATCACCATGTATTGGAAGTCTTTGTATTTTGATGACATAATAGAAACCAAATCTTGAATTCTCTTATGTCAGTACAAAGCGCTTCATTTGTTGACTCATTTATTGATATCGTGACTCCTTGTGAATTAAGCATTGTTTGTTGGGATCTCGTAATACACCTTGATTTCTATTTTAGAAAGTAACTTGTCAAATCTCTAAGGACTCCCCCAGAACAAAGTAGCAAGAATGACCATACCCTCTACTGTAAATCATTCTTAAAATAAAGAAACTTGAAGAGCAAGATGAAATACTGGAATCAAGATTAGGATAGTAATGTGTTCAAGAAAGAACACAAATTACTGAAGCCAAAGATTGTAGATTGATGCATCTTCCTTATAGAAAAATGATACATCATTTAAGAGTAAAGGAGAGACTTCAAAATGTTGTCAAATATTTACATGGAAACGCATACACTCTATAGCTCAATCACGATTACATCTGTCAAAGTGTAGACTAAGAACTTCCTCTGGTACTACTAAGAAGTAGTCCGTGGAGGTTCGTATTTAGGCGGGGCACAAATCAAGATCAAGAACAAGGGTGAACATGGAGGATTTTATGTGGTTCAGGCCGTTTGAGCGTAATAACCTACTCTACGGGGTGCTTGTGTATTGTGTGAGTATGGATGACTTGGGATTTCGTGAGCTTAGCTTCTACTGCACAGTGCTGCCCTTTTATATGCCAAGGACTGGCTGTTACAATATGCGTTATGGCTCGACAGGTGGCCCTAGCAGCAATAACCGCCCTATACATGATCTACGAGTGTTAAGAGTAGTTAATAGTGTGATAACGTGCCTTAATGGCAACGTTATTGGTCTTGACAGTCCTCTGATCTTGCATCATTAATATAGCATTAATGATGAATTAACCAGGTCTTGTAACAGTTGATTGATAGCCCTTGAATATCCACGTCGTTGGAGATCTCGCTGTCTTCCCGTTGCAGGCTTAGGTCCGGGCGTGTGACACGTGGTAGCTCCGGAGCTTTCCTCTGCAAGGAGGCAAGTATGAAGCTACTGGACATGTGGCAGCACCGGAGCCACCCTATGGAAGGGGGCAGGTCTGGTGCCCGGTGACACGTGGCAGCATTGGAGCCACCCTACGGAAGGGGGCAGGTCGGCACTACGGGACACGTGGTAGCATCGGAGCCACCCTATGAAGGGAGGTAGGTCTAGCACAGCGGGACACATAGCAGTACTGGAGCCACCCCAAGGAGGGAGGCAAGTCCGGCACTATGGGACACGTGTTGCCTCTGGAAGTCCACAACACTAGAAGGTGGAACTCGATGCATTTTCTTCTGGTACGAAGGGATAACTGGTATGCAGGGAATCGATAGTGGCCCCCGAGCACACCTCTGTGAGATTATGAGGTTTCGATGCCGGAGGTGGGGCCATTATCTCTCCTGCATTGCTGCTTCAGGCTTCCCTTTGGGACACGCGTCCCTTCTTGATTTGGTAGATGAGATACATGGCGTGCTGATCTCACAAAATTAAAGGATGCCTGTTCCCAATACGATTTCCATATCGATTCCCAATGTAATCTTTGTAGCCCTGTCAGGCCGCCACCCTAGGGCTTCCAACTTCTCATCATGACAACGGTTCACCTGGTGCGACATTTTAACAAAGTCGACCCCTTGTAATCGACAAGGTAACTTCGCATAGTGTGATTATAGTCCAAATGTAATTGCCATCCAAGTGTTTCGGGTGCTTAATAAAGGAAGAGGCGCATGGTGGGAGAACTCTTACGCATCAATCTATTCTTGCCATGGATTTCTTCGCTTGAACCCTTGCGTCGTGCTCCCACTTTTGCCCCACTTTCGACGATGGAACTCGGACCCCCTCGCCCCCCCCCCCCCAATCAATATTGTGAGCAATGATGAGATCACAAGAGTCCAGAAGCTGATGGGCTCGCAAAGTGATTCCTTCAACAATGCTATTCGCCGCGGCAAGCTCCCATTCAAGAAGGAGTCTCCGGCGGCATTGTTTACTTCTCGGCATACGCCATGGTGGGCTTGGTTCTGCCAGTGTCCAACTTCTTGTTGATGTTGCTGGAGTTGTACAGGCTCCAACTGTACTACCTTGGACCTCACTCCATCTTTCTGGTGGTGATCTTCGTCCACTTCTGCGAGATGTGGTTGGCTGTGCCGCCCTGCATCCTTCTATTCTGGACCTTCTTCACTCTCCAGATGACAGGAAAAGGTAACTACTTGTCGGGGTATTACTACATCGTAAAGCATAGAAATGCCCCATTCGAGTACATCAAGACCTTTCCTTCCCTGAAGTGGGAGATATGGAAGACCGATTGGGTTGTGATCCAGGTGGACCTCATGATCGGCTGGAGCTACCAGAAGGGATTTTGATGACAGATTCTGACTTTTGGGTGGAGATCTCGGAGTTGTATGAGAAGTACAACCCCGTGCTGACAAGGATCTAACACCTCGTGGATGGAGGATTAATGCCTCTGATGGTCCTCAGCAACTTCCTAACCAACCGCTGGGCACCTCTTAAGGAGCGAGAGTTCGCGGCTTGGTCTGCTCTAGGGGAAATGGATTTCCTGCGGATTGAGGTCGGTCGAGGTACCAATCCTGACGAGCGCGCTTTGAAGCTCCATTGGCAGAAGCTAAACAGCGGGGATTTTTTGAGGGATGACCTCGAACCTCCGGCTGAGTTCTTGTCTCTAAACATGGTTCCGGAGGTCAGGCTAGAGCTGCAGGAGATGATGACGCTGCTTGACGACACAGGTCTTGCAGTGCGCCAAAGAAGCACTCCGCTGGGAGGGATTGCAATTCCCAGAGCTTCAGAGGGCAAGGTTCCTGCAAGTTCCTGATAGAAGAAACCTTACTCAAGTCGGGGCAAAGGCAAAGAGCTCGTCGAATCCTCTAGCCAGAAGAGGACGTTGACGCAGATTGATTGAAGCTCTGTCAGATTAACTCTAATGCAAGCGGTACCATCGTCTCGACCAGGCCTTAAGTCAGTGTTGGTTGTGTCTACAACAACGAAAAGTCTGGCTCCGACGACAAGATCATCTTCAGATCCAGCGCCTGCACTGGGCGCTAGATCCAGCAAGTCAACTCTGGTCTCAGTGCCAGCGGTGGGCTCTGTGTCCGGAGTTCCTTCTCAAACGAGGGAGATCCCAGCTGAGGTGGTGCCGGTGGCTGCCACGACCCCCGAGATGAAGTCTGGAGCCTTTGCCTCACTAAGGACGATGGGTTCTGGCTCCAGTCGTCCAAGGAAGAAGCTCCATGCCGACTGGAGCGGCAACGTGCCCAGGTCAATATCGACTATTTAACTTATGTTTTGTTTTTGCTTTTTTCTCTTTCCTGAACTCTCTCTTCCTCTATTTCTAGAGTATCAAGAGGAGGAGATGTTGCTCCGACACCTACCGCAGCCATAGAGACTGCACAAGCTTAAGCCCCAGCAACAGATCTGGCTCCTCCTATGGTTGTGGCGAATGATGCAACAGCTCTGGCGGTAGCTGTCGTCGAGATGACTTCAGTGCCAACAGCCGAAGAACCCGTGGTCGAGCTGGACCACGAGGAAGAAATGCCAGAGCAAGCTTCGGCTATCCTATAGCCAACCACGGAGGTTCCAGAATCAACGTCGGAAACATTTGAAGCTCCGACGGAAGTTCTGGGACCAACTGCGGAGGTGACGGCACCTGACTTCCCTATGCCAGAGGAAGAAGGTCCAGCTGCGGGGCTTGCCACTATTGCGTCGGAGGTGGATGAGCTCCTGAAGCTCAGGCTGCTGATGTAGAGTTGTTGGAGTCCATGCTTGTTCCATGGGCTCTGACAACCATTCCAAAAGACTTGAGGGAGTCAGAGGAGGAACCTCCGGTAGGTCCTAAACCAATCCCCCTGGGTATGTCAATAGACAATGCCTGCTCAAGCCTCTGCCAAGTCTAGCTCGTCTTCTACTATGAGCGCAAGGCTCTGGAGGAGGAGTGTAACACCCTAAGGTGTTGGCGCAAGCTACTGTACTTCAAGACGAAGTTGACGCAGTCTCGGCTAGCGGACCAAGGGAGTGGATGGAGGGTGAGAAGACTTGGCAGTCACATCTGAACAAGACGTTGGACAAACGAGAGACTGCTATTAAAGCCCTCGACAACAAGACCCGAGAGATCTACGAGAACGCCAAGAAGGCCAATGAAGTGGCCGAAAGTTGCTCGGAGAGTCTCAACATTGTGAGGGACCAACTCCTCAAATGTCGGGATGAGTTTGATAATAAGGAGGATGAACTCCAAAAGAGAGAGAATGAAATCTCTTAGAAGCTAGCATGCAGCAAGCAGGACTTGGCTGACCATGTGGAAAAATTCAAGTATTTGTGCAGAAAAGGGAAGCACCAAGTATGAATGGCAGGAGACGGAATCAACAAAAGAGTGAATGGTGTCCTTGCTAGAAAGAACAAGGTGAAGGTGAAAGAGAAGGACCTTGTGGAAAGGCAAGACCGCATACACCTCCGAGAGAAGCAAATTGCTGACCAGAAGATGGTGCTAGCTGAACGGTTCCAGTAGCATGCCAAAGAGATCGAGCGGTTCTTGAAGGAGGGTTCTGCGGAGCTTTTGTCCGCAAGGAGGTCACTGGAGGAGATCCAGAGCACAAGAGCAATTGAGCCCCAGTAGGTCTGGGACTTCCTCAGGCGAGCGAATGAAGCTCTTGTTCCTTTGGGAATTAGCCAGGTCCGGCCAGCTGACCCAGAGCCAGAGATGGACAAGGCCTTGGTGGAGATGAATTCCGCCGGCACTAAGTTGGATGCACTAGTAGATGTGGTCGTTGAGCAACTCAATATTGAAGGAAAGTCTCGGGCTAGGAATGTCACAGAATATGTGCTCACGTGCTTCCGAAGTCGAGGCCCCTCAATGTATTTAGCTCCGATGGTCGAAGGACCCATCGCTGAGGAAGAAGTCACCCAAAAGGTTGTTTCATACTTCGTGAGGAACTCCAGTAGCTAGGAACTTTCTTTTTGTACCTTCACATTGTAAATCTCCAATTTTAAATGAATGAAATCCTTTTGAATTCCATTTCTATCTTCAGTACATTGCCTTTATCTTGTTGGCCCCTTGGTAGATGGCTCAATAGATTGAGGACATCTACCATAAGGAATTTGACAATGTCTTGAAAACTTGATTGCTCCGAACTCGTAGCCAGTATAAGATATCCGAGGCCTGAGGCTAGCTTTCAAAATTTCCAAGGACACTTTGTTATGTCGACGACGGGCCCCCTAGAGTTGTCGGAGCTTGATTGCTTTGACGGCACCCACTGTCAATTTGTAAAACATCAACAGTGGGCCCCTACGGGTTGTCAGAGCTTTGTAGCTTTGACGGCGCCCACTATCAACGCGTAAAATGTCAACGGCGGCCCCCTAGGGGTTGTTGGAGCTTGATTGCTTTGATGGCGCCCACTGTCAATGTGTAAACATTGACGGTGGGACCCCTGGGGGTTGTTGGAGCTTTGTAGCTTCAACGGCGCCGACTGTCAATGCGTAAAACATCGATGGCGGCCCCCTGAGGTTGTCGGAGCTTGGTTGCCTCGACAACATCCAACATCACCATGCAGATTACTATCAATTATTAATTTTTCCTGTGCATGAGAGACAAGAAAGGCAGTAAAATTTGTCCTCTTGTGTATAGCTTATTTGCAGCTTACTACCCTTCTTTGAATTTTAGATCCTAACAAACTCAATGTGACAACATAAGTATACTGATTAAACTTCCTTAGATTCGTATGCTTTTTGGACCTACCTTACTGAGGCCCACCAGAATAAGTAAAGTGGCGTACTTAGGGTGCTGAACCAGGCTAAGTCGATAGCGCACTCCAGACCTATCCTTGGCTTTGGCTTTCAGGCGAGTAGATCATCTAGCAATACTAAGACCCAATAGAAGATTACCAATAAAACTTATATATCACATGAATCTCTAGGACAAGGTTAAGCGTGCTTTTGATCTAGGACCAACCCAACTCTGTTCATAGACTCTATGAAATACATTTTATACAAATACAGACTCACCTCCGTGTAACTAAGTATAGAACTTATGAAGGTTCTCAATGTTACAGGGGTTGGGAAGTGGTATCCCATCCTCTGTTGCCAAGCAGATGCATTTGGGACAGGAAACTTTGATGACTCGAAAGGGGCCTTCCCAGCTGGGGGAAGTTTGTTCACCCCGTTGCGAGTAAGTATTCGTCGCAGCACCACATCACCTTCTTCGAACTGCCGGTTGCGCACATACATTTGTTGATAGTGTCGGAGCACCAAGCTATATCGTTCATTTCGGATAGCTACTTGGCACCTTGCCTCGTGAACGAGGTCTAGGTCTTCACGTCGAAGCTTTTCCTGCCTGGCTTCATCCTATGTCTGGACCCAGAGAGAGAACCCATGGTGGGATTGCTTCGGCTCCGTACACCAAGAAGAGGGTGATTCTCCTGTTGCCCGGCTGGGTGTTGTCCGGCTCGCCCACAATGCAGACAGAAGCTCTTCTATCTAGTTGGCGCCATGTTTTATCAAGTGCTCATAAGTGTGCATCTTGAGTCCCTTGAGTATTGTTGCATTTTCTCTCTCTGCTTGGCCATTACTTGCCGGATGAGCTACTGATGCATAGTTGACTATTATGCCAAGGTCTTTACAGTACTCTTGAAAAGCTGCACTTGTGAATTGGGTTCTATTGTTAGTGATGACTCTATTCGAAACTCTGAATCTGCAAACAATGGAGTTCAAGAACTTGATGGCAGATTTCTTGTTGATTGTAACAATTGGAGTTGTTTCGGGCTCTTCGTGAACTTGTCGATGGCGACATATAAGAATCGGTACCCCCCCCCCCCCCATGAATTTTTGGGAAAGGTCCCAAAATATCCATTCCCAACACAGCGACTGGCCACGTGGGAGGAATCATCTGCAGTGACTGCATCGGTGTGTGAATCTGCTTCGTGTGGAATTGGCACACTTCGCACTTCTTGACCAGCTTGACTGCATCCTGTAGTGATGTAGGCCAGAAAAACCATGCTGGAAGGCCTTACCGACCAGCGTGCGGGATGACGCGTGGTTCTCGCACTCGCCTCTATGGATCTCTACGAGGAGTTCTCAGCCTTCTTCTCAGAAAATGCACCGCATTAGAATGCCATTGGCACCATGTAGATAGAGATCCCCTTCTACCAACGTGTATCTTTTAGCCAATCTGATAATTCGCTCAGCGGATGCACCATCTTCAGGAAGCATGTTGTCCTTCAAGTAGTCTTGGACCTCCGAGATCCATGCATCGGGACTGACTTGAGCTTCAGGATCTTGCACGCTCGGTTGCTCGGAGCTTCCTGTAGCACCAATGATCCTTGGTGGACGCCATGGTAATAGGGCCATCAGGACCGCTAGCTTCGAGGTGCTGGTCTTGCCCCCATCACTTAGTTCAGCAGGCTGAGCTACAGGTGCTAGTAATCTTCTCACAAAAACTCTGTCGGGTGCCTGAGCTTGGGTTAAAGCCTTTATTGAGAGATTGTCAGCTTCAGCGTTGTGGAGATGCTGGACATGGCAGAGGTCCAGGACGTGGAAGTCTTTCTACAACTTTTGGACTACAAGTAGATATGCAGCAGGGTGAGGGTTATTGCAACTACATTCACCTTCGACTTGTTTGATAATGAGTTGCGATTCACCCCTCACCAGCAATTGTCGGATGCCATATGATAGCGCCAACTTGAGTCCAAAGATGAGAGCTTCCTATTCTGCCATGTTGTTGGTTGCCTTGAAGTTGAGGCGCACCATGTACTTGACTTTCTCCTCGGTGGGAGCGAGGAGAAGGATTACAGCTTTGGCCCTCGGCTTCTGAATGGAGCCATCGAAATAGAGAGCCCTGTGAGGTTTAGTGAAGATCAAGACCTTATGTTCTGGCTTCTGCTCGTTGAGGTCCCCCGAACAAAATGAAGAAGGTGTCCACTCCACCACAAAATCGTCCAGCACCTGACTCTTGATTGCGTGACGAGGCAAAAATTCTAGATTAAATTCTGCCAACTCTGTTGCCCACATGGCTATATTTCTCGTTTAATTTGGATTATGTAAAATTGCACGCAGTGGATAAGAGGTTACCACTGATATCTTGTGGGCTTGGAAGTAGTGATGAAGCTTCCTTGAGGCGACAAGAACTATGTACAATAGCTTATGCACCTCAATGTACCATGTCTTGGTATCACGAAGTACTTTGGTGATGAAATACACTGGCCGCTAGACAGTTCAGACCCTCCCAGAGGGGTCCAAAGCTTCTTCTTCATCAATTCGGACCCTCCCGAAGGGGTTCGGATCTCCTTCTTGAGTAGTAGATACTCCCTCAGATGAGAGAGGTTGATCCATAGGAATCTTGCTTTTAGGATCCATGCCTGGGGGCTGGGACCCAGACTCGCCTTCATGTAGCTTCAGACCCTCCCGGAGGGATCTAGACTCCTCAGTTGAAGATTTTTTGCGTCTTTCAGCAACCAGAACCATGCTGACAACCACCGTAGTTACAGAGATGTAAATTAGAAGAGGCTCACTAGGTTCAAGAGCTACCATGATTGCTAGTCTAGTGAGGAGATCTTCGAGCTCATGGAACGCCTTATCTTCTTCTTCAGACCAATGGAATGGTCTGAACTTACTCAACAGCTTGAATAAGGGAAGTGCCCACTCTGCCGACCTTGAAATGAACTGGCTGGGTGAAGCTAGACACCCAGTAAGCTTCAAGACGTCTTTGAAAAGGGGTAGAGGGCGCATCACTTCGATAGCTTTGATCTTCGCCAGATTTGCATCAATTCCTCGGTGGGTCACCAAGAAACAAGAAGCTTTCCGCAGTTAACCCCGAAGACACACTTGTCGGGGTTGAGCTTCGTGCGCATCAGGCGCATCTTGTCAAAGATGGATTGTAGGTTGTCGAGGAGTGAGTCTTTGTTCTTCACCTTGATAACGATGTCATCGATGAAGACTTCCACTAGGTCCCGAATGAGCTCCCCAAAGGTTTTGTGCTTAGCGCGCACAAAAGTGGAGAGTGCATTCTTTAGACCATAAGGCATAGCTATGTAGTAGTAGATACCATCTACCGTAATGAAAGCAGTGTGCTCTTCATCTTCCTTAGACATTGGACTTTGATGAAACCCAAAATATGTGTCTAAGAAACACAAAAATCTCACAGCCGGAGGTAGAATCCACTATCTGATCTATACTTTGTAGTGGAAAGGGGTCTTTCGGACATGCCTTATTCAAAGTGGTGCAGACGATGCATATCCAAAGCTTCCCGCCAGCCTTTAGGACGACGACTAGGTTTACCATCCATCGATGATGATGAACCTTCTGGATGAATCCAGCGTCAAGTATCTTGTTGACTTCTTCTCGGATGAAGTTCTGCTGCTCAACTTATTGCTTCCGGGGCTTCTGTTGTATAGGCCATGCTTTGGGGTATATCTTCATATGGTGCTCGATCACCTCCCTTGGGATCCAGGCATCTTAATGGTTGCCATTCAAACACTTCAACATTATCTCGGAGGAAAGTGACGAGCGTGAGTTCCTATTTGTCAGTCAGAATTCCCGATATACACGAGTTCTGAGCGGGACAAGAACCTATTTGGACGAATTTGACAGGAACATCAGTGTCGCCGCTTGGCTGCACATGAGGTGCAAAAGTTGATCCACGCTGGCGTGAGCTCGGTGGTTGTTTAGCATATTGCTCCTTGCCAGATTCATCTTCTTGCACCGTTGTAAGCACGTGAAGTTTCTCCAACGCAGTGACTCCGGTAGTGCGGTCCCATCGGATCTGGAGTACACCTAACAGAGTTGGCATCTTCAAAACGAGGTAGTTGTAGTAAGCCACTACAATGAACCTATACAAGTCTGTCATGCCTAGGATTGCATTGAAGGGAAGGTTGATGTGTGCTGCATCAAAGACCAGCTTCTCTGACCCATAATTCTTTGGTGTCCTGAAAGTCACTGGAAGAGTAACAGATCCGAGAGGAGTAATGGCTCCTGGACCTACTCATTAGAATAGGAACAAAGGCCTCAGGTCTAAGAGGATCAGCTGGAGCTTCACAAAGGCTGCAAAGATGATGAGGTTGAGAGCCACGCCACCATCTATTGAACATGGAAGAGATGGAAATTATTGATAGTTGGGGAGACTATCAAGGGCAATTGTCGAGCTCCTACCATGTTCTTCGGATAGCTCCAAGCATCGAAGGTGATGGGAGTGTCCATCCTCTTCCAATGTGGTTCCTGCCATGTTCATCTTGACGCTTGCTATTGCGTTCAACAAGCCTCTTGACCTCGCGACAGTCATCAAGATTATGGCCCGTGGATTTGTGGATCAGGCACCACATCTTGTCACCGTCTTCAAAAGATGGTCGAGGTTGCTGTCAGAGTGTGGCCCCTGGCCACCGGGTGTTGCGGCAGCGACAACTGTAGGTGTGCTGGTAAGTGACTTTTTCTTGTCACTTGTTTTCTTTTAATTTTTACCACTACTGGAGGTAGTAGCTTCAGCTTTGGAGGCAGATTTACCGGCATCCGCAGTTGGTTTGGAGTGCATCTCACTGCCCTCTGTAGCTCTGACACATTTGTCGGCCAAGCTGAAGAGTTTCGTGATGCTGTTGACATCCTTGGTTCCTAGCTTCTCCAACATCTTGTTGTCTCGAACCCCCTGTTGGAACGCAACAACAATAGAAGCATTGGAGATAGAAGGTATAGTGTTCTGTACCTGAGAGAATCGCTGGATGAATGATCACAGTGACTCTCCCGACTTCTGTTGTATGGCGAAGAGATCCAGCTTGGTGTGAGGCCGGGTGTAAGAGGTACCAAAGTTGGCGGTGAACTGGCGACATAGTTCCCCCAAACTGTAGATCGAGTCAGTCGGTAGGCTCATAAACCAAGACCTTGCAGTCTCGGTCAAAGCCACAGGGAAGTAGTTGTCCATGATGGCCTCATTCCGTCCAGCCGCAAGGATGGCAGTGGAGTAGATTTGAAGAAACTTGACGGGGTTGACAGTCTTGTCGTATTTTACCGACAGATGCGGTCGAAACTTGGGTGGTCATTCCAACATGCGAAGATGCATGGCGAGAGCTGAACAACCACCACCAACCCCAGAGAATAAGGGTTTTCTCGAGAAAATCACCTCTCGTGAGTACGCTCGATGTTGACGTGGCCGTCCTACCTCATGTACCGGCGGTCGAGCTTCGACCGAAGGTCTTGAGTTGGGAGCCTCGACACCGTATGAGTACGATGAGCTACGAAGAGTAGAGACATCGTGTGTTGAGAGGGCGCACATCTCCTAGGCTGTGATGCCGCAAGACCAAGCCTTCGAGACAAGGTCCTTTTACGAGAAGGTACCTTCCCTGCATGGGGAAGGCCTTGGTTGTTGAGTGCAGTGGCTACACCTGCAACCAGGTGCTTATGATTAGCGCACCACAGTTCCAGCGCGGCCGGAAGAGCTCCCGACACTGGAGGACGCTGAAGTAGAGTCTGCATTGCGTTCAACATGTTCTCCGGGTTGTACCTCGATGTTGTGACCTACGCGAATTCACCATTCTGCTGTCCAGCGTTGGCTACTGCAGCAGATGGTGGTGGTGGTGGAACGACACACATAGGGACAACAACATTGGCCAGCTGCTGAACATTGGAGGGATTTCCTCCGATGGCTTGTGCGGCTGGTCCATTGGAGAAAGCAGCGGAGTTCACCATCCATGAGATCTTGAGCTCCCCTACCCGGCGCGCCAAATGTCGAAGTGTAGACTAAGACACTTCCCCCCGGTACTACTAAGAAGTAGGCCGCTGAGGTTCGTATTTAGGCAGGACGCTAATCAAGATCAAGAACAATGGTGAACACAGAGGATTTTATGTGGTCCGGGCCACCTGAGCGTAATACCCTACTCCACGGGGTGTTTGTGTATTGTGTGAGTATGGATGACTAGGGATTCCTTGAGCTTAGCTTCTACCGCGCAGTGCAACCATCTTATATGCCAAGGACTGCCTGTTACAGTATTTGCCATGGACCGACAGGTGGCCCTGGCTGCAATAACCGCCCTATACACGATCTACGGGTGTTAAGAGTGGTTAATAGTGTGATAACGTGCTTAATGGCAGCATTACTAGTCTTGACAGTTCTCTGATCGTGCATCATTAGTATAGCATTATTGATGTGTTAACCAGGTCTTGTAATGGCCGATTGATAGCCCATGAATATCCGCATCGTTGGAGATCCCGCTGTCTTCCCGTTGCAGGCTTAGGTCCAGGCGTGTGACACGTGGTAGCTCCAAAGCTTTCCTCTTCGGGGGAGGCATGCCCGGTGCTACTGGAGACGTGGCAGTACTAGAGCCACCCTATGGAAGGGGGCAGGTCCGGTGCCCCGTGACACATGGCAGCATTGGATCCACCCTACGAAAGGGGGCGGGTTCGACACTACAGGACACGTGGCAGCACTGGAGCCACCCTATGAAGGGAGGCAGATCCAGCATTGGGAGACACATGGCAGTACTGGAGCCACCCTGAGAAGGGAGGCAGGTTCGACACTGCGCGACACGTGTTGCCTCTAGAAGTCCACAATACTGGAAGGTGGAACTCGATGCGTCTTCTTCTGGTACGAAGGGATACCTGGTATGCAGGGTATCGATAACATCAAGTACCTGAATTCGGATCGCTTGGAAGAAGACTCATATCACAAACCATCAGACGATGTGATGCGGTAGTGTAAGTGCATCTAGGTCCCTTGTGGGTTTTGGTGGATTGATGATGAACCATTAAAGTGCTGATGAACTTGGTTGAGCATGAGCGCAGATCCGAAGTACGGATTGGAGCTGTGAAGAAAGACGGCAAAAGGAGAAAAGTTGTGGCGAAGAAGAATAGAAATAGGGTTTTCTATTTTCTCCTTGAGTCGTAAGAAAAACCGTACTATTAAGAGGGACACGACGCGTAGACACTTAGTGAGTCATTCGGGCGCTCAACCCCTTAGTAGAAGATTTTAGTAGGGCCTTTGTGGCTTGGGCGGACTTGTCTGACTTGTGGTGTCAGACATGTCCGAATTTCCTCTGTTGGAATTCGAACATGTCCGAATCTGTAAGTCAGACATGTCCGAATTGGCACTGGAAGGGTTCCAGTGAGAGTTCCAGTGAAGTTTCGGACTTGTCCGAACCTGGGGGTCGGACATGTCCGAGATGGATCAGTTCCCAGGGACTAAGGAAAATTTTCTAAGTCCCTGAGAGTCAGACTTGTCCGAGTTCTATCTGCAGAAATTCAGACATGTACGAGATTGTGTGTCAGACATGTCTGAAGTGGTTTTGGTCAGACAAGTCTGAAGTGAAAGGCCTGACCTTTGAGGTCAGACATGTCTGACTTTGTGTCAGACATGTCCGACGTGGGCTGTGTCAAACGGCTCTAATGACTTTTTGGAGTATAAATAGTGGGTGGTTTCGACCCACCAACTATGCCTAACACCCAAAACAGTTCTGAACGCCCATTTGAACTCAAGAACCTCTCTCCACTTGTTCTTCACCTCTAGAGCCCAAATTCGAATTTTTGGGAGAGTGAAGAGTGCTTTGTGAGGATTGGGAGAAACGGTTTGTTGAGGGGTTGAGCAACGTGTGATTCGCTAAGTTTCTTCGTGATTGCGTGTTTGTTGCTCTTAGGGTTCTCCCCTAGGCGGTTAGGCGTCGCCCCGCGATATCTTTGTGATCTCTTATAATCGGGGAGTTTGTAACAATATTTGTGATAGTGGAAGATCGGTAGTTGGCCCTTGTGGCAACTCGTGAGGGAAAGGCTAGAGAAGGCCTGGTCCCTTGTGGACTCCTCAACGGGGATGTAGGATCCTTTGTGGTTCCGAACCTCGGGGTAAAATCGTTTGTCTCTTGTTGTTCTTTCGTTCTCGCAAGTTTTGATTCTAGTGTTTTTCCGCGTGCTATCTCTCCCTCAGCTTTCTTTCTACTCCATACTTCGTGTAGAACTGCTAGGGATCGATATCTCTCACTAGATCGCTTAAAAATTAGATTTTTGATCTGATCGTGCAGATAATCTCAGACTTATCTGACCCAGGTCAGACTTGTCCGAATTAGGTCAGACAAGTCCGACTATAAGTCAGACAAGTCCGACTTCTCTGTTTTCATAACTCTGAATTAAGTTTAAATTATCGATTATCGCCTATTCACCCCCCTCTAGGCCGCCTTTCAATTGGTATCAGAGCAGGTTTCTCCGGAAGAGACTAACATCTCGGAGAATCGATGGCGGAAGAAGGGAACAAGGATGATACCTCATATGTCGAGGGTGAAGGCTCAAATGACAAGAACTACAACGTTCTTCTTGATGATCCGAAGGACGATGAAGAGACTCGCCAGCTCAAGGCGAAGCTTCGGGAGAAACTAGGGAAACAACCCAAGATCAACAAAGAGAAGGAGAAGAGTAACGATGACTATACTCAAACTCACTTTGATTATGATCGTCTTCATGCTAACAATCACTATTTGTCTATTCCACTTGGCAAACCTCCTCAATTCGATGGAAATGACTATTCAATGTGGAAACACAATATGAAGATGCATTTAATCTCTTTGAATCCTAGTTTGTGGCAGATTGTGCAAACCGGAGTTCATATGCCAAGGAATGAGGAAGACGTCACTCCACAACAAGCTATCCTACTTCATCGCAATGCTCAAGCCGTGGGAGTCATAACCACATCTTTGACTCGGGATGAATTCAACCGAGTCGAAGGTTTGGAAGTGGCCAAAGATATTTGGGATACACTCAAGACGGCGCACGAGGGCAACCGAGTCATCCGGGAGGCAAAGATTGAGATGATCGAAGGAGAGCTTGGGAGATTTACCATCATGGATGGTGAGTCACCCCAAGACATGTACAACCGCCTCAAGGTGCTCGGGAACAAGATTCGTGCCTATGGAAGCACTCGTTGGACGGACCATGAAGTGGTAAAGAGGATGCTTCGGGCATTCATGCCTCGAAACATCACTCTTTGCTCCTTGATCCGTGAAAGCCCTAACTACACCAAGATGACTCCGGAAGAAGTGCTTGGGAGGATAATCAACAATGAGATGATGGAGAAGGAAGCTATGTTCTACAACGATCTCCAAAAGCTTGCCTCATCAAAGAAGAAAGACATAGCCCTCAAAGCAACTTCCACATCCTACAATGAAGATGCAAGTGATGATGAGAGCATGGACTCCGATGAGGAAGAAGCTTTCTTCATCAACAAGTTTAGAAGGATGATGAGAAGGAAGAAGGGAGGCTATCACCAAGAAGGCAAGAGCAAAGAGAAGCAAAAAAGGAAGACTTGCTACAAGTGTGGTGAACATGGGCTCTTCATTGCGTATTGCCCATACAATGAAAGCAAGAAGAAGGAGGGCAAGACCCAAGATAAGAAGCTCTTCAAGAAGAAGAAGCCATCGGGACATGCCCACCTTGGAAGAGAATGGGACTCAAATGAAGACAAATCTTCCGACGATGAAGAGAAGGTGGCAACCATTGCCATCAGAAAGAGCTAAAGTGCAAGCAAGCTCTTCCCAAACCTTGATGATTTCAAGTCCACATGCTTCATGGAAAAGGAGGGAAGGAGAAAGGTCAAATCTAAACCCACTCCCTCTATAACTTCTTGTGATGAACTTGATAGTGGTAGTGAACTTGAATCCATGCTTAAAGGCTTAAGTAAGAGTGCCATGAGAAAGATGAACTTTCTTATGGATGAAATCTCTGAGAAGGAGGATCGCCTTGAGCGTCAAGAGGACATGCTCATCCAAAAATTGGAGAGATGTCAAGAGCTTGAGGAGCTCCTCCAGGGCGAGAGAGAAAGAAGCAATGCATTGGAGCATGACCTTGCCATGAGCAAGGAAGCATGCTCAAATCTTAAAGACAAGACCGTTGAGCTCAAGGATGAACTTATTAACTTGACAAAGGTTAACAAGATTCTAGAGACAAAGGTTGAGTCACTTAAGATCAATGCACCTTCTTCCTCAAAGAGCTCATCTTCTCAAAAGATTTCATCCGAGGAAGTTCACACTTGCATGTGCTCAAGCTTGATCCTAAAACTTAAGAATGAACTTAACTTGGCACAAAACAAACAAGCACCGAAAGGTGGCATTTTTGACAAGGAGAAGGTGGCCTATGAACGTAGTGCATACACAAATGTGAAACCTCCCCATGTCAAGGATGGTCTTGGTTATTCTCAGGAGCGGAGGCAAAATGCCAAAGCCCCCAAGAATAACAAAGACTTGATTGTTTTTGTCAAGGAAGGTTCATCCACCCAAGATAAAGGAAAGAACATTGTCTCAACATCTTATATGCCTAAAAATGAACCTCATCCTTTGTTCCATGACTTTGATGCTTCTTATGTTTTATTGAGGAACAATTTTGGCAAGATTTATGCTAGATATGTTGGGCCACTCCGCAAGAGCCCAAAGCCTTGCGTGTGGGTGCCCAAATGTCTTGTGACTAACATCAAAGGACCCAACTCCGTTTGGGTACCTAAAGGAAAGGCATAACTTTTTTTTGTAGGCATACTCCTCCGGTGGATCAAATTGGGTTCTCGACAGTGTATGCACTAATCATATGACTGGAGAGAGGAAGATGTTTGTAGAGTACAAGGAGAATGAAGATCCTAGTGAAGGAATCTTCTTTGGGGACAATAGCCAAGGGAAAATCCTTGGCACCGATAAAATTGCTATCTCCTCAAAACACACTCTTTCTAATGTGCTTCATGTTGATTCACTTGATTACAACCTCTTGTCTATTTCTCAATTATGTGATAATGGTTATGATTGTCTTTTCACTAACAATGATGTGACCGTCTCAAGAAGATGCAACAACTCAATCGCCTTTAAGGGCGTACTCAAGGGAAAGCTTTACCTTGTGGATTTCTCCACGGATAAAGCCCAACTTGATACGTGCTTAATGGCGAAAACTAACATGGGATGGCTATGGCACCGAAGGCTAGCCCATGTTGGGATGAGAAACTTGCAAAAACTTCTTAAGGGGGATCATATCCGTGGACTAAAAGATGTTGTCTTTGAGAAAGATAGACCATGTAGCGCATGTCAAGCCGGAAAGCAAGTAGGAGCTCAACATCCGTCCAAGAACATCATGACAACCTCAAGACCATTGGAGATACTACACATGGACCTATTCGGACCGATCGCCTACATTAGTATTGGCGGTAACAAATATGGTCTAGTTATTGTTGATGATTTTTCTCGCTTCACGTGGGTATTTTTCTTGCATGACAAAGGTGAAACCCAAGGAGTTCTCAAGAAGTTCTTGAGGAGAGCTCAAAACGAGTTCTCCTTAAGAATCAAGAAGATTAGGAGCGACAACGGGACGGAGTTCAAGAACACTCAAGTTGAAGACTTCTTGGATGAAGAAGGAATCAAGCATGAGTTCTCCGCTCCCTACTCCCCTCAACAAAATGGAGTAGCGGAGAGGAAGAATAGGACTCTTATCGAGATGTCAAGGACGATGCTTGATGAGTACAAGACGTCCGACCGGTTTTGGGCGGAAGCGACCGGTTGTATCTTCATCGACTCTTGAAGAAGACCTCGTATGAACTCCTAACCGGTAACAAACCCAACATCTCATACTTTCGTGTTTTCGGGAGCAAGTGCTATATTCTCAACAAGAAGCATAGGAATTCGAAGTTCGCTTCAAAATCCAGATAAGGTTTCTTGCTTGGCTATGACTCAAACACCTACGCCTATCGTGTCTTCAACAAGTCCTCCGGGATTGTTGAAGTAGCACATGACGTGGTGTTTGATGAGACTAATGGCTCTCAAGTGGAGCAAGTTGATAAGTGTGTGCTAGATCAAGAGGAGACTCCACAAGAAGCACTTAGAAGAATGGCACTTGGAGATGTGCGACCACATGATCCAAATGATCTTCAAGCAAGCGAAGAAGATGCAAATCCCCCACATGAACAAGATCAAGATCCTCAAGATGAATCTCAACAAGATCAAAATCAAGGAGGAGGCTTGGATCAAGGGGGAGATCAAGAAAATGATCAAGATGAAGAAAATGATCGAGAAGCTCAACCACCACACCCAAGAGTTCATCAAAGCGTTCAACGGGACCATCCCGTTGACAACATACTTGGAGACATCTCCAAGGGGGTAACTACTCGCTCACGTATGGCTAACTTTTGTAAACACTATACCTTTGTTTCCTCTCTAGAGCCACGGAAAGTAGAAGAAGGTCTACAAGACCCGGATTGGGTGATGGCGATGCAAGAAGAGCTCAACAACTTCAAGAGGAACAAGGTGTGGGAACTCGTAAGGAGACCAAATGCAAATGTTGTTGGAACCAAGTGGGTGTTCCGCAACAAACAAGATAAACATGGGGTGGTAACAAGAAACAAGGCAAGACTTGTAGCAAAAGGATACGCTCAAGTCGAAGGTTTGGATTTCGATGAAACCTTTGCTCCCGTAGCTAGGCTTGAATCTATTCGCATATTATTGGCCTTTGCTACTCACCATGATTTCAAGTTATATCAAATGGATGTGAAAAGTGCATTCCTCAATGGTCCAATAAAGGAGGAAGTGTATGTGGAGCAACCACCCGGATTTGAAGATGAAGAGCATCCCGATCACGTCTACAAGTTGTGTAAGACTCTCTATGGCCTCAAACAAGCACCTAGAGCTTGGTATGAGTGCCTTAGGGATTTTCTCACTCAAAATGGTTTTAAGATTGGGAAAGCTGATTATACTCTCTTCACTAAGCATTTTGATAATGACTTGTTCGTATGCCAAATTTATGTTGATGATATCATATTTGGTTCTACTAACAAGACTTTTTGTGATGAGTTTTCCAAAATCATGACGGAGAGATTTGAGATGTCTATGATGGGGGAGTTGAAGTTTTTCCTAGGTTTCCAAGTAAAGCAACTCAAGGAAGGGACCTTCATATGACAAACCAAGTACACTCATGACATTCTCAAGAAGATTGGCATGGAGAAGGCGAAGCCCATCAAGACACCTATGGGAACAAACGGGCATCTAGGACTAAATGAAGAAGGAGTGAGCGTGGACCAAAAGGTATACCGTTCTATGATTGGCTCTTTACTTTATCTTTGTGCTTCTAGACCCGACATTATGCTTAGTGTGTGCATGTGTGCTCGATTCCAAGCCACTCCAAAAGAGTTTCACTTGACAGCGGTTAAGAGGATCCTCTGGTATTTAGTTCACACTCCTAATCTAGGTTTTTGGTACCCTAAAGGATCCAAGTTTGATCTCGTCGGTTATTCCCATGCGGATTATGCAGGCTGTAGGGTAGATAGGAAGAGCACATCCGGGACATGCCAATTTCTTGGTAGGTCCTTGGTTGTGTGGTCTTCCAAGAAACAAAACTCCATTGCCCTTTCCACAGCCGAAGCGGAGTACGTTGCAGCCGGAAGTTGCTGTGCGCAGCTTCTTTGGATGCGACAAACTCTTAGGGATTATGGTTACAATCTGAGCCATATTCCTCTCCTATGTGACAATGAGAGTGCCATCAAGATTGCTCACAACCCCATCGAGCATTCTAGAACCAAACACATAGACATCCGTCACAATTTCCTGCGAGACCACTCTATCAAGGGAGATATCGTTATCTCTCATGTTAGAAGTGAGAAGCAATTGGCGGATATCTTCACCAAACCCCTTGATGAGAGACGCTTTTGTGACCTAAGGAGTGAGCTAAATATCTTGGATTCTCGAAACATTGCTTGAGTCATGCACATCTTATTGCTATTAGTTTTCAACTTCAAAATGTTGTGTGTTTTCGAAAATATCATCTATTTGTTCTTGAAAACTATGTTCTAAACTTCTCTTTGGTGAAAATGATCATAGTTTGATTGTTGGTTGCTTACTGATCATTTTTGTCAAAGATATTTGCAAAAACTTGTCCAAAATGTCCATATATACCTATATTTAGATCCCCAAGTGTTTGCACATTGCATACACTCAGGGGGAGTCGGGACAAGTCTGACAAAAGTCAGACATGTCCGAAGTGGGTTTTAAGTCTGCAGAGAGAATTCAGACTTGTCCGAAGTACAAATTCGGACATGTCCGACGTGGGAAGTCCGAACCCCTTCAAAGAGGCCGACAGTTTCCTTTCCTTCTCTCTCTCCTCACTTCAAACCCTAATCCCCATCTCTCTCAAACCTCCCAAGGCGATCCACATTGCTTTTGAGGCTCTTGTGAGGAGTTCTTGAGGGAAAATCTCCCTCGAAGTTGGAGGATTCACATCCCCTTCGGAGTTCTTCAATCTTTTCTCCATCCAAAGGTATTTTTATCATCTTTCCTCTCATTTCTAGATCTAGCAGCAAGTTTGCAAATTTATGCCCTTGAAATTGTTCCTAGGCATGTTTACAACCTTGGTGCAAAATTTGGTCGGTAGAAAAATTGATTTGCTTAGTTTCCTTAGCAATTAGGGCCAGTTCTGTACAGGTCGGACAAGTCTGACTCTGAAATTCGGACATGTCCGAAATTCCTAAGTCAGACAAGTCTGACTTTCCAGTCAGACATGTCCGATCCTGTATAACTCTAAGACCTAATTTCTATCGAAACTATCAAGTTAATTGATCTATCTCTCTTGCTTTGACTCTTACCTATCCTTGTATCTTTTTCTAGCTATGGGTCACGACAAAAGAGGCAAGGAGCCCGCGGGTCCCGATTCTTCGGCTCAACCATCAAAGCGACCAAAGAAGGTGGTTGCCAAGCGACCCGCAAGCGGTCAGCTCACTATTCACAGTGGTCAGGGGGGCAGCTCGAGCTCCCAAGGGCAGCAAGAGATCGGACCGTTGGTCGTGCACTCTCCAGTTGGTGACACTCGACGCACGGCCGACAGGGTGAATTACCGGAGGAACATCCACGACACCATGCACATGAGAGATGTGCGGTGTTATGACATGCCAAGGGATAGCAAGGATCCCCGTTTCTGGTGCTTCTTCCACATGGATTACTACCGGTCAGTCCTCACGACCAAGAAGAACCCAGTCACGGAGATGCAATGGGTTGATTGGAAGGCTGCATTGAAGAAGAAGGATTCCTATCTTCTCTTCAAGGGGGTGCTCGAAGCTTGCGAGCACCACGGAATCAGCGAGATCATGGGTCTCCAATACCCATGGAACAAGGAAGTCATCCTCCAATTCTATGCCACAGTTTTCTATTGGGTTGACAAGCACGACTTCACCTGGATGACCAATGGGGTGAAGTACGAAGTCACCTATGAGGAGTTTGCCCACATTCTGGGGATGGAGGAAGCTTGCAGCACTCAATGAAGATCCATGATATGTATATAGTGAACCTCCTGGAGATGGAGAGTTTCTAACAGGATGGGTATCCAGCCGACCCTCCTCATATCCACGACCTCAAGCCATTCCATGCCGTGGTGAACCGTCTGATCAGAAAGACCCTCTCGCCCAAGGATGGGGATGCCAACAGGATCAATCACAACAGCAAAAATCTGATCCAGCTCTTGGCAGGGGAGCAGCAATTCAATACTTTTGACTATATCTACGAGGAGATTTACCTCGCCTCGGAGACGCCAGCTAGGTCTTGATGCTACGCCCCGTTCCTGATGAAGCTAATTGATACAGTGTCCAGGAAGAAGTTTGTGAAGGATGTGCCTCATAGGCGCCTCGTGCCTCAGAAGCCTTCCAAGCTTCACCGCCCGATTCGAGCAGCTGCACCGGCACAGGCACCAGCAGAGGGAGGACCCAGCTCCTCGAGGAGGAAGTCTGCTCAGCCTCCCAGCTCATCCTCCGTGCCCCAGCAGCAACCGTCTTGCTCCTCAGGACTGCTCAAGATCCTGAAGTTGATCTTCACCGTCTGCCGGTCGACTCAGCGCTTGGCAAAGAGGAACCAGAGGGACCTCGCAGCCATCAGGGAGCACCTCCAGCTTCCTCCAGTCGACGACGCTAGCTCGGACGAGGAGCCACCGGAGTTTCCGGAGCTCACCGAGGCGGAGATGGCGTTCTTCACTCGCACCGGCACCTCTTCCTCAGCACCTCCTGCAGCTCATGACGACTCCTGTGAGGAGAGCGACTACGAGGATGAGAGCGGCAATGATGACAGCGACGACGACGAGGACGACATCGAGTAGACTAGTTCTTAGTGTCCACTTTTCTCCTTTTTGGTGCCTTGATGCCAAAGGGGGAGAAGTATTAGACTCTAGTGCTTATTCTTGGACATGGACATGTATCTAGTCATATTTTCTATTGTGGTGTGCCTTGTACTTATTTGTTACTCGTTTATGACTGTTAATGCTTAATGATGTTTATTGATGCCTTATGATGATCATTATGATGCTTCATTGATCTCGTGTGCATTTCTTCATCTGTATCACGTTGTTGCACACACACGAGCATATAGGCACCCCACGACGATTGAGTGTATATGAGTTGTTTTTATTGTTATTCCAAAAGCTCATATACACTTGAGACTCAAAACTTCTATCAAATCTTATTTTTGTCGAAGACTTTAGTTGGTTGTCATCAATCACCAAAAAGGGGGAGATTGTAAGTGCATCTAGGTCCCTTGTGGGTTTTGGTGGATTGATGATGAACCATTAAAGTGCTGATGAACTTGGTTGAGCATGAGCGCAGATCCGAAGTACGGAATGGAGCTGTGAAGAAAGACGGCAAAAGAAGAGAAGTTGTGGCGAAGAAGAATAGAAATAGGGTTTTCTATTTTCTCCTTGAGTCGTAAGAAAAACCGTACTATTAAGAGGGACACAACGCGTAGACACTTAGTGAGTCATTCGGGTGCTCAACCCTTTAGTAGAAGATTTTAGTAGGGTCTTTGTGGCTTGGGCGGACTTGTCTGACTTGTGGTGTTAGACATGTCCGAATTTCCTCTGTTGGAATTCGGACATGTCCGAATCTGTAAGTCAGACATGTCCGAATCGGCACTGAAAGGGTTCCAGTGAGAGTTCTAGTGAAGTTTCGGACTTGTCCGAACCTGGGGGTCGGACATGTCCGAGATGGATCTGTCCCCAGGGACTAAGGAAAATTTTCTAAGTCCCAGAGAGTCAGACTTGTCCGAGTTCTATCTGCAGAAATTCAGACATGTGTGAGATTGTGTGTCAGACATGTCTGAAGTGATTTTGGTTAGACAAGTCTGAAGTGAAAGGCCTGACCTTTGAGGTCATACATGTCCGACTTTGTGTCAGACATGTCCGACGTGGGCTGTGTCAAACGGCTCTAATGACTTTTTGGAGTATAAATAGTGGGTGGTTTTGACCCACCAACTATGCCTAACACCCAAAACAGTTCTGAACGCCCATTTGAACTCAAGAACCTCTCTCCACTTGTTCTTCACCTCTAGAGCCCAAATTCGAATTTTTTGGAGAGTGAAGAGTGCTTTGTGAGGATTGGGAGAAACGGTTTGTTGAGGGGTTGAGCAACGTGTGATTCGCTAAGTTTCTTCGTGATTGCGTGTTTGTTGCTCTTGGTGTTCTCCCCTAGACGGTTAGGCGTCGCCCCGCGATTTCTTTGTGATCTCTTGTAATCGGGGAGTTTGTAACAATCTTTGTGATAGTGGAAGATCGGGAGTTGGCCCTTGTGGCAACTCGTGAGGAAAAGGCTAGAGAAGGCCTGGCCCCTTGTGGACTCCTCAACGGGGATGTAGGATCTTTTGTGGTTCCGAACCTCGGGATAAAATCGTTTGTCTCTTGTTGTTCTTTCGTTCTCGCAAGTTTTGATTCTAGTGTTTTTCCGCGTTCTATCTCTCCCTCAGCTTTCTTTCTACTCCATACTTCGTGTAGAACTGCTAGGGATCGATATCTCTCACTAGATCGCTTAAAAATTGGATTTTTGATCTGATCGTACAGATAATCTCGGACTTATCCGACCCAGGTCAGAGTTGTCCGAATTAGGTCAGACAGGTCCAACTATAAGTCAGACAAGTCCGACTTCTCTGTTTTCATAACTCTGAATTAAGTTTAAATTATCGATTATCGCCTATTCACCCCCCCTCTAGGCCGCCTTTCAGGTAGACTGTTACGGACTAACCACAACGTCAGGAAACCTACATGGAAGACGAAGAGTTTCTTCCATCTAGTTACTCGGGGTAGTTAATGTCATATCACCGATAACTCGCCATAACCTTCTTCATCAGCTAGAATCTCGGGATGAGATTTCTTTAAAGGGGAAGGATTGAGAAATCCCACTTTTGGAAAGAACAAGAACACGGAAAAGAGAACTTGAATTTTGTAAGTAAAGTCAAAAGTCAAACTCTTAGAATAAATGATGTCTAAAACTAGGATTTTTAAATCGAAGTCAAGGACAAAATTAAGCATGATTTAAAAGTTAAATGTGATGCCTTGTTATATGGCAAAATTCGATTTAAAATCAAAGTCGCATGTTGACTTCATTAAAATAATCCAATAGAAAGTAATTCAAATTTACGTTTCAAATTAAAAGTTCAGAATTAAAATCAAATCAAGGAAAAAGAAATAGACTAAACCCTAAAATTAGAGGAAATGAAATCCAAATGCACAATCTCACATTAATTCAGAAACATTGTTTAAAAGCAAATCAACACTTTGATTATTTCAGCTGGAAGTAGGGAAAATCAGATATTAGATAAGGTGAAAAAGGAGGAAAGGGTTACTGATGTTTCAATCCTAGATTTGAACTTAATCATATTACAAATCTGATGGCATAATTAAAATCTTTAAATTCACTTTTGTCAATCTACAAAATCTGGTGAATTTTGAGAAAGAATTGCTAGTGTGATTTGAATTTTGAGGAGGGGATAATATCCATGAGCGGGACCCACCGGTCAGTCCTATCCATACCAAGTCTTGTCTCGGTTCTCAGCAACACGGTGCCTCATGGCCCACCAGACCGCTCCAACTCATGTCAGCTCGGTCCTATCCTCGTGTTTGCTTCTATCGGAAGGAACACGGTAGCGCTGGTTTTCTTCTTGCTTCAGCATCGACCATGGCCACCAAGCGCCCTGCTCCCGTTCTTCTCACTCCCGAGCACCACGCATTGCCCACCCTGCGCGCGCTCCTAGCCGGCATCGTGCCCCGACAGCGGTACTCGCCGATCTGGCTGCGCCCGCCGTGCTCCCGTGCTGCGCGCCACGTCGTCCACAGCGACAGCACCACACCAACCACCGTCGGCGCTGGCCGCTGCTGGCCACACCTCGCCCATGCACCGGCGCCCTGCTGCTGCTCACTCTCACCGTGCCTCCTTCCGTTTTCGTGGCGACCACGCTCGCGCACCACCGTGCGCCTTGCTGTCCCAGCGCCCGACTCTTTTCCAGCTCCGCCGGCACTCCTTCGCACAGCACCACTGCCCTCGTTCCTCCCCATCAGCCACATGCCCTGGCCGCCGTTTCGTTTCTCCCATGCCCTTCTCCTCCCTCTCCCAGTCCCGGCCTGCCGCTGACCGCTCGCTTGCCCAGCGCGCGCCTCGCCGCGCCATGCCGCGGCGGGTGCGTTCTCCTGCTCCGCAGCCTTCCACGGAGCCAACCAACTGTTTTCCTTCTGCTCCAGCGCGTTCCTGACCGTGCGACTTGCTGCTGCTGCTCGGGGTTGCGTTTCACTCATGGCCAGCCATGGTGACGACTGCTCCCGCTTGCGCATCGCCCACAACAGTCCGCAACGCCAGCCGTTCAGACGGTCGCTGCACGTTCCCGCCTCTATGCCGCTTCAGCACGCTCCAGACCACCTTCCTCCACCTCTGCGCGGTCAGGCTGCCGCCATGCTCAATCCTGTTGCTGTGTTCCACAATGGTTCATCTCACTTCAATTCGCCGGCCTTCGACCTCGTCGCCGGCATGTTCCGTTCCTACCTTCTGCTCGGCACCGCTACTCTTAACAGTCATGCTTCACCACCTCTGCGCAACCAGCAAGACTATGCACGCATCCGAAGTTATGCCACAACTACTACGCATCGACGTCGTTGCCTACCACACGTCGTTGCGGTGTTATGCTCTGTACCTGCTTCCTGGCAGCAAGGAAAGTAGTGTCTGGGATGAATGAGATGCAGGAACATGTCAATGACACTACAGCGACGACAATTGGACCAAGGTTAGTCTCAATTTGTGCAAGATTAGGTCATGACAAGGCTGCTGCCCTGATGCTCGATGAAATGCTTACAAGGTAAGGATCGGCTGTGAGGACATCCAAGGCTAGTCTATGAATGTAAGGAGGTTGTGGTATCGCCAACGACAAGGACATGAGCCAAGGTGATCTATGAATGGTGCAAGATTGACCGGGTTGAGAATACACTCAAGGTGCTCGATGAAATGCTTGCCAAGATCGTCAAGGTGGTGCACGCGATGGATGTGCATTCGTGTGATCCATTCCACCATGATGAGACTCCTCCACCAAGTGGCGTGTCTGTCTTGATTTCTGAAGGTCCAATACTCGACCATGCTGCAAGGTGGAATGTCCATCGCCACTGCTGCTCTGTTGATTCAACGCCACACCATTGTCATTTTTTAGTGCAAAGTCCTATTCCTCCATCTTCATCATTTTTCTAAAGAACCATTATCACTAGTGATTTCTATTCTTACACCTATTAGACACATAGGAATTAGTTTCCTCATAACCAAGTTGAGGGAAGCGAACCTTCTTAACATTCGGTTAAAACTCAGCAAGAACCTGACTTTACTTCCCTCACCAGCTTATGAACTTTATTTTGATTCATAGTCATCCTCAATAGCTTCTTAATGCTCTTTTGATTCTTAGAGGTTTCAAATCCTAACTCATGAAGTTGAATCATCCATGAATGTTCATGTCGATAGATAAGCTACAAAAATTGACGAAGAGTACGACTCAAAAGGAGAAGGCCTGACGTGGATCCTGCAGCAAGAGCAAGATTTGCCCAAGCAATAGTAAAGACAAAGAAGAAAGAAGAACAATGAGGAGCTTCGTCGAGATGATCAAGCACTGACTTGTTAACATTTACACTTGCCGCAACCTAAGGCAAGCCCCGGTTTGCATTGAAGTTGTTAATATGATTTGCTTTTATAATCTATACTATGGTAATTGTGCATTAAGTCTAGGGATGTATGATACTCCACATGCATGACCCAAGAATCTTGGAGTCTGGGTAGAATAGTACTTTGCATGATTATAATTGTTATGTTAAATTTGAGGAATATGGAGGGAATTGAGTTGATGAAAGGAAAGGAATGGTATGACTCGAGTAGTCGAACTCTACTTGTGAACAGTAATAATTGGGATCAATTGAGAAGGAACTGGAGACCGGGCAGGAAGGCTAGGACACCCAGGAATGTGGCTCTTGGGCATAGTTCTTGCTTGTGTCAATTGAGGACCGCACCATGTGCTGCCTTACTAGACAAGTTTGAATATGTACTAGATGCATACTGGCTTTGTGGGACCCAGGAAATCGATGTAACATGTTAACCTGGGTATTGAGGCATACCCACCGTCTTATCCACCACATACGTCGATAGGAGGGTAGAGTTCACCGTAGCATAAAGTCGTCATGTGAGGCTTGCTGCTAGGACAGTGGGACCGGTTCAATGCTTTGGTGTCTTGTGAAAGGTTGTTCTGTACAACGTTAACGGGAGAGGTCGTACACCTCTTCTAGACAGGTGTACATGACGTGCAAGCCAGGTGTATCTCTATTTGAATCAACGTCATTCGTGGAAGGGAGCATACTTGTTCACTGAGTTGTGATGTAGTAACAACTGAAACTCGGTGGGACCTATTGTATGGTTAAGCAACTTGGTTGGAGTAGTTGATAGAAGAACTAAAGTTATGATTCTAAGCAACTTCACCTGCTATTATAAACTAAAGCAAGGATCAACTAATAGTGAACATTTACTTACTGCTGTTTAAATTCAAGTCTTATGTTCCAGCATGTAGAGTTTCATGCTTAGGTGAGACAGTTAAGTCTTGTTGAGCCTTGTTCTCACAGTTGCATTTATACGAGTTTTACAAGTATATAGCTATGAATGGTTCCTCGGCTTTGCCCTCGTCGGGGTATATGGCCAATTGAAGCCCTGGATGCCGCTGCTTGCTTCAGTGATGCTAGAGTGGAGTATCCGCGGGCTTGATACGACCGCTATCGCTGTAGTGTAGGTTCGAGAGAGTAGAGTGAAGACTTCCACATATGTAAGATATTTTGTATAAAACTCTGAGATTAATGTAAGTTGCTCACTTATATTATGAGTTCTTTATTATTTTTTGTGGTTGTGCTATTGGATTTCGCATTGCACAACACCACCCAATGTGATTCCTGGTTTGTCAGGACCTTGGTCCTCACCGTTGGACTCTTCCTCTAGCCGCTGGGAGCGTCGAGCTTCCCCGCGAGTAAATGCTGGAGGAGAATAAATTCTTTTAGCGCGTGCCTTTTTAGGAAGGTGTGGTGCAAGGTTCCTCGAACATCTTCTCAAAGAGGCTGGTCGGCCGCTTGGTCGATCTCCTGTCTTCGCGTCAGTCAGCGATCGCAGCCACACTAGGGGTCGGTGCCTGTGAGCCACCTTTGTTGGGGCCTGCCTTTCTCCCTCTTTTCTTTCGATGAGTCATCAGGCCTCTCCTGTTCCCGAGTTTGCCAGACCATAGTTTCGGTGTGCCGATGCTGCCGCTCGCAGTCCCCTCGCCTGCGACTACACGGCAGGCGACGCCCAAACAGTTCCTCCGTGCACCTTGGCTTGGCGAGCGCGAGCCTGGACGTTGGGTTCTCGCTCGCCACCCCGGGAGGGATGCTCGAATGATTTCAGCATCAATGGTGTCAGGAACTTGTTGCACTTCTTAGAAAAATGTTGTATGTACCTTCGAAGGGTTTGTTCGGCCTCTGCTGGCATCCTGAGCTTTTGGAGATGGCCGGGGCGCTCGTATGTCCCCCAGAAGCCACCGCTGCTGGAGGTAGTCTTGACAATGGCCTCACTTTGCATGTGGCTTGCAAGTCCCCATTGTCATTGTTGCTGCTTCCCTGATGGCGTCGCGGGAGCTCAGAGGGAAGTCGCGCGGCCCCCTTCTGAGAAATCTTCCGAACGCCGAGGGCTAGGCGAAGATCAAGAATCGTTTCGCGCTTGGGTTGGCGAAAACTCTCGTCTAGGTCGGGGCATCATTCCCTCGTCGTTGGCAGTAGTTGCTGGTGTAGTATTTGTGACGGCGCCCATCCGCGCGCTCGTGGGCAGCACAGTCTGACGGGGAATGAGAGCCTTGAAGGGTCAGACTGAACCTTGTTTTGGATAGTACGAGAATGGCACGCCATGAGGTGTCTACAACCGTGGCGCTTTGAGTTATGCGCTCGAAGTAGGGGCGCCGAAAATGCTAGTGGGGGCGTTGGTTCGGGCAGAATGCGCGTGAGGGCATAACGTGTCTGGATCATCGGGGTGATGGAACTTGGTCGGGAGTGCAATCTCGTCTAAGTTTTGGTGCGTCTACTTGGAATTGAGCGTGGCGCACCCTGCCTTGAAATGGTCATCGAGAACGAGACCACGTGCAGATTCTTTTCCAGGCTCCTAGCACCACGTCTGCTATTATGGGGGGGAATACCATGGGAGTGCTCGAGGCGTGGGGCATCAGTTGTGATAGTGGTGACACCGGTTTGAGCGAAATGCGCATGAGAGCGAGTTTCGTCTGGACCGGCTTGGCGATGGACTTGGTTCGGATTGCGGTCTCGCCGGGTTTGGGCCTGATTGGAAATGACCATCGGGACTAGGACTGTGTGTCAGTTCCTTTCCAAGCTCCTTGTGTTGCGTCCCTCATTGCAGGGACGCCGGACCGTGAGAATGTTCGTATGCCACCACAAGTGTTTATGGGGCAGTATTTCCAATGAAAATGATCGCTTACTTCGATGTCGGAGTCGGAGCTAAGGTAGCAGCCGACAGTATCTTCTAGTATCCCAAAAAGGGAAGGCGACGTGTCGCCGTCCATTCCTTAGGAGGGCATTTTTCGAGCGTCTTCAGCGATGTCAATCCCTCGAGGCCGCTGCAACGCTCTTCGATGTCAATGAAGCCATATGAAGCTGATGAGAACCCGCAAAAGTGTTCCCCTACCTGGCGTGTCAACTGTCAGCATTTCGGAAACCGACTATAAAATACGTATTGAATCCCAGTCGTCTTCATATGGCTAGCTGCATAGAACAAGAGATTTATCCTGGTTCGAGTAAAAGAAACCCTACGTCGAGAGGGAGTCTTCAATAGGCGAGAGAACAAATTAAAGCTTGCCTTGCTCGAGTATATCATCCCAAAGAAAGTAAGAACATCTATGAAAGTAATGCGTAAGCATAAAGGCACACAGGCGTATGAAAGGTAATGCACAAATGCAAGTGCATCTAAGGAAAAGGGTGCAAGAGCACCAAAGGAAAAGAATGCAAGAGCACCGTAGAAAAGTGCGAAAGGTAAATGCGCATAGTAAGTGCGTATACAGAGTGAATTCACTCCCCTCGTGGAAGGCCTTGGGGTTCCTTTTATACGTGGCGAGGCTGTCCTATCTATCCAAAATTCCTTATAGTGTGGCCAGTTTTACAGTATTCGTTCTATGTATCCAGTCTGTCTGGTGAGCAGAAGCTTTGGTCTTGAATTCTTCTTGGTCTCCAAAGCACCGTCTTGTGTGTGAAGTTACCGTCCTTCTAACGATAGATGGGATGAACGGTATACTTATCTTGCAAGGGGTCACATTGCATGTTCAACCTCCCCTCCCCTACCGAAGTTACCGCGTCCACCATCCGTCATAAAGATCCCCAACTATCGGCCTCTCTCACGCAAGCCCTGGAGGAATCATTTGCCCGACCTCCCAGTTGGGACTTCAGCAGGTTGGATACCCCGATCTCGAACGGACGTGGCGTTAGTGGCGGCCCTTCCTCGAACGGAGGGTAGCTTTAGTCTGTAGCCGCGTAGTGGTCACATATTGTTGGGTCCCATATGTATGGTACCCCGAGTACAGAACTCCGTCACCATGTGACACGGGTCACATTATTTACAACGGTCAGCCCACGTGACATTGGTCATCGTAAATAAGACTAATGATGTCAAAAATTGACTGATGGTAGGTGCCACGATAAATAATACAATACCATCATGATAACCTATTTACAACAACATTTTCTATATATATGATAGCTTCTAGCCATCGTAAATCACTTTGTTTCCTGTAGTATGTTCATGTATTTACTAGAGAAACAAAAATATTTTCATTCACTTTTTCTTGAGAAGAAGAAATAAGTACAACTACGCTCGCTACTACAAGAAGTTTTATCTCAAGCGCCTTGTTTTTTTACAAAGATGGTTCGTTAAAAACTCCTGTGATGTCCAATGAATTAATAGCTGCCTGTGATGATAAAATATCACATGCGGTTTTAATAAAGGACCGTCTGTGAAGCGATTTGTCGTGCATCCTTTGCGATAATCGAGGGGAACATGCAGAAATTGAATTCAATTCGAAGCGTCCCATCACTGCGCCAACACAATGATAAACTATCATAAGCGGTTCTCAAAACTAAACTGTTGGGATAAAGATACCCATTTCCATGGATGTTCCGTAATGAAAATCCGTTTGTGATATTCGCTATTATTACATTTGAGTCTTGTGAAAGGACCGTCTGTGAAGCGATATGGCTTGCGTCATTTTCGGTTACCGATAGGCAATTCACCAGATATGATATAAATACACACACGCATTCCTCTTCTCGGCACCATCGATCATATTCCTCCACGCACCACTGTAGTTTTCCTCTTCTTTCTCCGTTGCGCCCCATCTTCTCCTCCGCACCATGGCCAGCAAGCAGTATTCCACCTCTTCTCCGTCGAAGGGGCCAATGAAGCGGCAGCGTCCACCCTCCCCTCCCCCACCCCAGCTAGAAGTTTGGAGGACTTACGCCTTGAGATGGCGCGAGATGTATTTACCAGTACATCTCGCTCCGTGCGGCTCCTGGGTCTCGGTGAACTTCCAGTATGTACTAAAATGGCACCGTGGGCCACTATTTGTTCGAGCTAATGAAAGTGGTCAGTCATCTCGATGCGTTGTGGGAGACGGTGGCTCGGGAGCTCAGGGTCGACGGCCGCATGAACCTAGTGGTGTGGACAGCCAGGAAACTGGGTTTTTTGATTCTGCCAGAAGCATCCCAGGAGGAGGAGGAATAGTAGTAGTAGTAGTTTGTAATGTTGTTTTTAGTTAATGTTGTTTTTATTTTCTTGTTTTGTAATGTTTTTTTTATGTTAATGAACTTAGTTGTTCATATGTTCTATCTGTTGTTTTCTATTAATTCTTGCTTTATAATATTGTTTTAAGTTAATGAACTATATATATCCTTATATGCTTAATTCCGTGGATCATCTAATCGATCTCTTGATGATCGACAAAATGTTGATGTAGAAATGTATCACATTACTTGATGATAAAGTTGGTCATAATTGATGGCAAAGTTTTCACCAACGGTTCTTCACAAAAAGACGCATGTGATAACATTTATAAATTCATGGTCCGACTACTCAGCTTCTCGAGCGGTTTTCAATTAGCATCCACCTATGATAATTATATTTATAAATTATTTAAAAAGTTTTCACGAACGGTGTTTACTAAAAGGACTGCCTGTGATAATAAACGCCTATCAAGGCTCTTGGTCGCACCCTGCAAACCTAAGTCTGTAGGCTGCAAAAAATTTCATTTGCCGACAAGCTTATCTCCGCTCGCCGTAGCCGCCGAGCGCCGTTCTCGCCCTCGCCATGTCACTCTCGCCGCCATCGCTGCTGAGCATCATCCTCATTATCGCCATCCTTGCCCTCTTCATGGTCGCTCTCACTGCCATCATCGCCGAGCGTTGTCCTCACCCTCACTGTCCTTGCCGTGGCCATGCACTACATAAGAAAGCCTCATTCGAGATGTGCCCGAACGAAGAAGGGAGACGAACAAATGGTGCGTCTCGATTGTCGCATCTCGCATTACATTGTCACCATAGATGAGCGGCAGGCGATGCAAGACAAGTTCAAAGAAAGTGTGTCTCCTTTTTTTGAGTCATAACAGATGGTCCTTACGCGGTCTTTGGAGACATGCAAGGCGCGCGTCACCCATCAGCGTACATGAGAGACACGCTCTAATACAGCACGTCGCAGATACATTGACTGATCCAAGACAGGATTTACAATAGCCCGTCGCAGATTTGTTGATGATCTGAGATGCGCTATAAGAAAGTGTGTCTCCTTTATTTTGGTAATACAAGACGTACTCTGTTACAGCTTGTCACGGATTGTTTACAGACAGGTTGAGTGCGGCGCTAACAGAAGACGCTCCCTGCTAGACGCACGTCTCCTATTAGGTGCCCCCACCCCAGATAATCCTGGTTCCGAGCTGCATCCTGGAGCTAGCCAGGATTTGGCAGCCGCATTTCCTGTGTCATCAACATACACCTATAGAAAGATATGTATAGCCAAATGTCTCCTGTTCATCTAGCTTAATATGTAACTAATCAAATATTAACAAAGTGTACAAACATTGACCAATCAAATATTAACAATATGTAAATCGCGGTTACCAAGTATCTATTTACACAGAATTCCCCTGTTCATCCAGTTTAACATGTAACTAATTTACACAAAGAATAACTGTCACCTAATCCTCTATTGGGTAATGAAATTCTCCCATTGAATTAATGATTTCAGAAATGATAAACCTGCATAGGACGTCTCTAATTTGCTCAAGGCTATGACCTTCAGTGTTCCTGAAGGTAGGTCTGTAGTCCTGCCACACGATAAAATGAGATTTAGCAAAAGATTAGTAATAAAGTAAAATAAATGCAGTTACACATACATTGCAATTAGGTTGCTCTCCAAATAAAGCCATGTGTAGGCAGACGTGGAAGCCGCACGTATTGCCTGGAGCTTGTTGTGGGACGTCGAATGCAGTATGATGTGTAAGTCGTCGCCGCTTTCCTTTTACTTGTCCAAAAGCCCTAAACAAAAACATTCACAGTTAATGTAAAATTATCTTGCAATGAAAGTAAAGTGAAGAAGTAACTTACTCGTCAAAAATAGAAGAGATATCATTCCATGGTCGGGTCTTTCGCTCGCAGGTTTTTTCATTTGTCGGTCTTGAGGAGTCACAATACCGTACTTGGTCGTACCGTGTAGATATTTCTATGGTTACCCAATGGTAACCCGGGTTGAACGGTACAACTTGGAGGTTCTGATCACTGTAGTTTTTAATTGCCTTCACAAAATATTGAACAACATATTTTTGACTGCTCGACTTTTGAATATAAGTTCTTGCTGGTACTTGTGGGTCAAGATATGCAGCTGGCGCATTTCCCGTGTTATGACAAGCATGTTGGTGCTGGTGCTACATGCAAAATGCCAAATTTGTCACATATAATACTTGTATTGAGTATGTATTGAAGAACCTAGCTTTTGAGGAGACTTACAATGCGAAGCAGTGTATTAGGCAAACATCCAACGCGTCGAGGTTGAAAAGGTCGTAGAGATCGGGCCATGTGATGACAAAAGTGTCATCACCCGAGAGAAAGTGTTTATCCTTCAATGCCACTAGTATGAAATCACACTTTTTGTAATTTTCCATGTAGTATTGATGAAGTTGAACACAAGTTTTACCAACTTGTTTGAGTGCGGCCGCAGTTAACATCGGCTTTCCCTTTTCATACTTCGGGTTTGCATCTGTCATAGCTTTCGGGGCCCTCGGGTTAGGTTTTGACTCTATCATTGGTTTCTTGAAAGCTTCCTTTGACGATAATCACCGCTGCAGCAGACTCTTGTTCCCAGCACGTACATTTTTTGTCGGCTTTGCCGACGGCTAATCAGGTGTAGGGTGCAGGGCACTTCGAGTGCGAGGTGGAGACTAATGCGGCTGCTGCGGGGACCGGGTTCACACATTCCAGGAATCGCAGAGGGTGGTGCCGTGCGATGCGGCACCCAATGGCACACACGAAAAGAATATGACAAAATAGAAAGTTTTATTCATATAAACAGCGGAAGTCTTTTACAATACTTAATATACAGTGGAAAATAATACTCATAGCTAAACTCTCAACCTAGCTATGCAAAAGTGTAGCCATCCAGCCCGGGGACGCTACACACTAGCAGCACACAACAATTTACTGCGGCGTGGAGGGCTCCCACTCGGCGGTATACCCCGACGGGGGCACCGCCTCATCTCCGGGCCCTTCCTCATATGTCTCACCTGCAAACAACTTAATATAGCAACCGTGAGCACGAAGGCTCAGCAAGACTTAACCGTCTCACCTAAACATGGAACTCTATATGCAGGGATACTTAACATAGGCATAGATCTTGCAGTAAATGACTCGCCTACATGTTGATCCTTAATTTTCAAGTTATTAACAGCAGCTTACAAGTTTAATAAAAGTAACTTTAGTGATCATATTGGACAACAATCAAAGTTTCAAAACAATTATAATTCAATACATCATATTCTCCTTGCTTCTTCAGTATTTACTACGTCACAACACAGTGAACAAGCAGTACTCAAATAACCGTGAGGGAAGGAGATTGCAATCAATATACACCCAAATAACACTTCACGTACACCCGTGCCTAATAAGGAGCATGTCGTGCTCCTCACCACGTCATACGCAACAACCTTTCACTAGAAACTCAAACGCCAAATGGGTCCCACCATCACGAGCACAAGGTCCCCACACAGAGCGTGTCTTTTCCCATGGGCCGATTTACAACTTGCTGCCCTCAACCCACCCCTATCGACAATGGGCTATGCCTCGACGTCCAAGTTATCGAATTACATCGATTTCCTGGGTTCCATATGCCAGTATGCATCCGATACAGTTCAAACTTGTCCAGTAGGGTCGCACACCGATCGGTCCTCAATTGACACAAGCAGGGCTACACACATGAGACCACGTCTCGTTGCATCCTATCCGCTGCTCGATCTCAATTTCATAATTATAAACCATTCTTTGATCAAATCTTTCCCGTATGATAAAATCCTATCTCGCGAGTAGATTCCAACTACTCGACTTCTACCGGATTACTAAAAACTTAAGCATGGCATTTTGTAGACCTACCCAATACTCCATGGGATTTGTGGGTCATGCAAGTGGAGTAACAAGCACCATAGCCCTAATGCATAAAAACCATCCTACACATAAGTGATACAAATATATATTTTGAAATAGCACTTAAATGCAAACCGGGGCTTGCCTGGCTGCGAGTCAGTGGGATAATTAGCTTCTGGTAGTATTCTCTCCAAGGGCTCTGGGTCTTCCTCGATCTCGGTCACTATATGATATGCAATATATAAAGTACATGAGTGATATAGAAACTATAAAAAATCTTATAATTTCTGATCAGGTATGTCAATGATTTTAATTGGCTTTGGGATTTTTACGGTGTATACTAGATTCTATGAGGATGATCTGGACCAAAAATTGGAGATGTTCAAGGAATCTTGTTGTCTCTAAAATTCCAAAAAGTAAAAGCCTTCTCTAAAATTTGGTATTAATTTTGTAGTTTTGTCATGGCTAAAAGTGGATGATTATGGTAGAGGATGTTCTTTTGGTTCTGGTAAAATTTGTTTCATATTTTTCTGAGCTTTCTACAAGGAGGAATTGATTTTACAAGTTTGGGGAAAATTCTAGAAATGTTTCTGTACATTTTCCATTTTTCAATGGACATAGGTAATTTGAACATTGTTTGGCCCAGTAAATGAAGTCCAATGAACTTGAAACTTTTACTTGAGATGAATTGTATTTTGGAGAGTTTTATGACCAAAATTCAGAATTTTCCACTTAATAGAACAGGGGTAATTAATTTCCCAAGCAGTTAGCTCAAAGGAATTAATTATGAAAATTCTGGGATTTTCATGTCCAAAAATTGCACCACAGCAAAGTTGGGATCAAGAAGAGTATACCAGAATTTATTGGGAATTATTTTAGCAAATATGCTAGGAGGTAATGAATTTAGAAGTTTGCTCCAAATTTTGGAATTATTTGTAAATTAGAAACGTTTGAATAATCCAGCCGGACCCCCATTTGAATTGGGCCAATCGCATCTGGGCCACACAGTGGGCAACGAGGTTAACTGCATAGCCACACTGGATTCGAAGCCACAGCAGATCCCGGGGTGTTTAAACAGCGACTGACATGCAGGTCCCACGAGGTCGTCTTCAACCTCGGGCACGCGACGTGGCCGCGGCAGCGCTGCGCCGGCAAGCTCGCCTGCTAGGCTTTCCCGGCCACCATCCCTATCCAAACTCGCCGCTTAACCATTATCCAAGATGTTGAGCATGATGGCACGGTCGCCGAACGCCGGCGATGGCCGGAAACTCGTGTGCGACAGCGGCGGCGGCAGTTAGGGTTTCAGCTATGTTGGGATTCCTCAGGGATTGCGCAAACGCATCGGAAAAAGGTGGGAAAATTTCCTGGAAGCATGAGGGAGACTAATATAAGGTGGAACATGGGTGAAATAGTCGGCAAAGTTGCTTTCGACGGTGAACCGCGGTTTTTTCTATGGCAATGGGGAAAAACGCAAATACTCGGCCGTCACTCGATAGTTCCTCTTGATTCTCGGTAAAGATGTGCGTTAGGAGATATAGAATATAATCCATTAACGAATTAAAGGATGGCTGCACGTAGAAAGTGAATTAAATGAAGAACCAAGCTAGTTCATGGCCAACAGCCGAAAGAAAAACTTGAATCATTTGCTCGATAGGGGATGAAGCAAAGAACTGTTTTTACCGTGAGAAAGGTGGTGCCTTGGCGATCCTATTCACTTCTGAGATCAGCTCGAGAGGTGGCCTGGGGCGCCGGTGCGACGGGGAGGCAGTTGCTTCCTCGCGGCGGTAGAATGGCGGCGTCGGCAAAACTGAGAAATACCATGGGTTTTGGTCAGGAGACATTGAACCAAGAGTTGGAGAAGGTAGAGCAACAAGCTGGGTTATTTTTATCATTTTGGAGCATGGCGCAACACTGCTTCTTTTGGCCGGCAAGCTTGAGCGACGGCAAGGTGGTGCTGAGCTCGACGGCGGGCGAGAAACAGAGCGATGGAGCACTTGTGTGTTTCCACTTTGGTCAGGAAAGGAAGATAGGGACGGGGAGGGATTGATATACACGCCAGAGAGGCCATGCAGCTGCTTCGTGAGCTGGAGACAGAGGCACTGACGGTGATCTGTTGGGGTGCGGGACACTCACGACATGGGCGGTTCCTCTGTTCTGTGAGGCTGATCATTGGGCCCCACTGCCCTTTCATCCTAATCCTCCCCTGTACAATGAAAAATCCCACCAACTTGTGTCCAAAATTCATGACAATTTCTAGATAGGCTCAACTAAATATCTGGGATTTGATTCTGAAATCAAAACTTTGAATTGATCAAGTTTCAATTGAAATTCAAATTTGAATTTGAATGGAATTCCATGGAGGCACTGAATTAAATAGCAAATGGGCTTCAAAAATTTTGAAACTTTGCTGAGAGGATATTTAGAATATTTGGAATTTACTGGTGAACTCAGATTTTTATTGTGGCAAAGTTTGAATAGGAGCATGTTTTGAATATTTGAATTCCCTCCGTTGAAGTTTAAATTGGTTTGATTTTCAATTGCCATTTTGATTTATTTTTCCCATTCAAATTTTAAATTCTCCTATCTGAATTTTGCACTTTGAATTTAGGCCTTTTACATTCGTCCCCCCTTAAAAGAATCTCATCCTTACAAATAAAAGAGACATAGGTAAAAAGATTACCGGATATGAGATGATAATAAATCCGGATAGTTTGATCGGAGATAGTCCTCGTTTTCCCATGTCGCTTCCTTAGCGGTATGGTTGCTCCACAAGACCTTGTAGAAGTACAAAGTCTGGTTCCTGGGGGCGCGAGTCTTTTCATTGATAATCCGGATCGAATGCTCCGCATAAGTGAGACCCGGTTGGAGACCCTCAAGGTCTTCGGTGCGGATTTCAGCTGAGGATTTAAGACACTTCTGCAGCTGAGAAATGTGGAACACATTATGAATTCCTGAGAGTGACGCTGGTAAATCCAAATGATAGGGCATGGGTCCGCATTTTTCAATGATAGCGAACCGACCGATGAATCATGGAGCAACCTTTTCCTTCACTCCAAAACGATGAATCCCTTTCATCAGACAGACACGGAGATAAACATGGTCTCCGATGTCGAAGTGGAGAGGTTGACGTCCTTTGTCCGCATAACTTTTCTGACGAGATTGAGCAGCCTTGAGATTGGCTTGTATCACTCACACTCGTTCTTCGGCTTCATTCACAAGATCAATACCATATATCACTCGCTCGTCGGATTCACACCAGTTGAGTGGTGTGCGACATTTCCGGCCGTAGAGAGCTTCATACGTCGCCATCTTGATGCTAGCTTGATATCCATTGTTATATGAGAACTCCGCCAACGGTAAATGATCATCCCAATTTTTACCGTGGTGGATGGCACAAGCGCGTAGCATATCTTCTATAACTTGATTTACCCGCTCAGTTTGACCATCCGTCTACAGGTGATATCCGGAGCTTCGGATCAGTTTCGTCCCCAATGATGCATGCAGCTGCTCCCAAAAACGAGTGATAAACAGCACACCGTGATCTGAAATAATTGTCCGGGGAACTCCGTGCAAGCACATAATTCTTGTAATAACTCCACATATTTCTTGGCAATGTACTTTATATGTACCGGAATAAAATGAACTTATTTGGTTAGTCGATCGACTATCACCCAAATCGAATCATGCTTGTGGAATGTGAGAGGTAATCCGACAATGGAATTCATACTAATGTCCTCCCATTTCCATGCCAGAATTTTCAATGGTTGCAGCTGTGCATCTTTTCTCATGTGGTCGGCCTTCACCCGCCGACACGTATCACACTCCAATACGTACTTTGCAATTTCTCTTTTCATCCGCGTCGACAAAAATCTGATTTTTAGATCTTGATACATTTTGTTGCTGCCCGGATGAATAGAATACTTGGACAAGTGTGCTTCGTCCAAGATTTTCTTTCGAAGTGTCAATTCATGGGTTACCACTATACGGTCTTTGAACCATAGAGTACCATGTTCATCACTTCGGAAGCACTTCATTTCCCCATTCTTCATTCTCCTCCCAATGTGCAACATACCCATGTATTTTTTTTTGAGCTTCCATAATCTCCTCTCGTATAGTAGGGATGAGAGCAAGATTATATAACACTCCATATTGAACCAAGTATAAACTCGGCTCGTCCTCTTCCGTCGGAGTGATAGATAGATTATTGACGTGAGACTTGCGGCTCAGCACATCAGCAATTACGTTCACCTTGTCGGGTTGGTAATCAATTTCAATCCCGTAGTCTTTGATCAGTTCTAACCATCTTCGTTGTCGCATATTCAACTCCTTCTGAGTGAAGATATATTTCAGGTTCTTGTGATGGGTGTAGAGGTGCACTAGATTTCCATGTAAATAATGCCTCCACATTTTCGAAGCGAGTACCACGGCAGCGAGTTCAAGGTCATGAGTTGGATAATGTTGCTCATGATTTTGGAGCTGCCTTGATCCATACGCGATCACATGGGCTTCTTGCGTTAACACGCAGCCGAGACCAATGCCAGACGCATCACAATAAATGTCAAAAGGTTTGGTCGTATCCGGCTGAGCTAACACTGGGGCTGTTGTGAGATGCTTCACTAATGCTTGAAATGCATCCTCACATGCCTTGCTCCAATTAAATTTTGTCCACTTTTTTAACAGCTCCGTCATTGGTTTAGCGATTTTTGAGAAGCTCGGAATGAACCTCCGATAATATCCTGCTAACCCGAGGAAGCTGCGAACTTCGTGTACGGACGTTGGAGACTTCCATTTCAGCACTTGCACAATATTGCTTGGATCAACAGCGATGCCCTCCGCTGAAATAATGTGACCACGAAATGGTAGTTGGCTGATCCAAAATTCACACTTGCTGAATTTTGCATAAAGCTTGTGATCTCGCAATCGTTGGAGCACGATATGCAAGTGTTTGGCGTGTTCTTCCTCGGATTTTGAATACACAAGAATGTCATCGATGAAGACTACAACAAACTTGTCCAACTCTAGCATAAACACTGAATTAATCAAATACATGAAGTGAGCCGGCGCGTTGGTAAGTCCGAACGACATGACGAGATATTCATAGAGTCCGTATCTCGTCTAGAATGTCGTCTTCGGTATATTCTCCGGTCGTATTTTGATTTGATGGTATCCAGACCAAAGATCCATCTTCGAGAATACTTTATCACCCACTAATTGATCGAATAAGATATCGATGCGTGGTAGTGGATACTTGTTCTTGATCATCACGATGTTGAGCGGACGATAGTCCACACATAGATGTAACGTCTTGTCCTTCTTCTTTACAAACAATGCGGAGCAGCCCCAAGGTGATGAACTTGGTCTTATGAGACCTTTGTCCAGCAGGTCCTTCAAATGCTCCTTTAATTCTGCCAACTCATTTGTTGCCATCTTGTACGGCTTTTGAGAAATAGGCGTGGTTCCCGGAATCAGTTCAATCTTGAACACGATATCCCTATCTGGTGGCATACCCGGAAGGTCGTCAGGAAACACATCCGGATATTCACGGACCGCATGAATGTCCTCAAGATTTGTGGCTTCCATGTTGTATGTGGCAGGAATTTCTTAGATAAGGCGGTCTAGAATGAGAGTTTGTGGTTCATATATTGGGGAGTTCAAATGGACCACACATGGAACAATGTCGAGAACAGCACCATGACGGCGCAGACACAACATTCCTAAGATGACATCGAGTTTTGAATCTCTAATATAATTAGAGAAGTCGTATAGATATTCCCACCCATCTTAAGTTGTACTTTATGGACTTTCATGTCTGCTGCTATTTTCCCACCCCGAGAGCAAATCAAATACGGACTTTCTGTGGGAGTTACACGTAATTGATGCTTGACAACATATGATTGGCTAATAAAATTATGGGTGGCACCAGAGGCAAAGAGTATGACTACGGGATTTTGGAGTAGAGAAAATGTACCCGCGAGGATGGGTTCGCCTTCCGGCACGTCTTCGATGGCTATGTGGTGGACGTTGCCGGGTTTTGGTGCTGGTTTCATGGGCTGGTTGCGGGCTGAGTTGCACCCCGATATGGTGCTTGCGTGCAGCCTTGTCGCTTTTGGGACAACCTCTCAAAAAATGCCCAACACGGCCACCCGTGTAGCACGTGTATTGTGTCGGGTTTCCGCCAAGCTGCAGAAGGAATTCCGGTGCACGTGGTGGAGGTGGATACACACGCGGGACCATCCTTTGCTGCTGCCGCTTCTGTGGAAATGGCGGTTGGAAACACAGCACGTTGAAAGAACGACCGCGGAATTGCTGCGGTCGCGCCGGTGGCTGCCATCGCTGACCGGATGGTGAGCGATACACCACTCGGTACTTCTGCGGATTACCACTGCTGCTGCTTGACGGCGCGCTCCGTTTGCTCTTATGAGAAATGAGCTCGCGTTGAGCGTCCTCCTGTGCAATCGCGACATTGACGATATCGATGGAGGTGCCGCGGTTGCATTGTGCGAGTTGGACTTTCATCTTGGGGTTCATACCCTGAAAGAAGATATCTCACTTCTTGTCCTCTGTCCGAACATAATCCGACGCGTACTGCGCTAGATGGTTGAAAGCGCGGGAGTATTCATGGGCACTCCTCCCACCTTGCTTCAGCTCCAGAAACTCCTGAAGCTTCCTCTTCATTATACCTGGAGGTATATGGTAGGCGCAGAATGCCTCTCGGAATTCGGTCCATGTGACCGCATGACCAGCCGGCAGTGATGCGATGTGATTCGCCCACCAAGCACCAGCGGATCCCTGAAGCTGTTGTGCTGCAAACAGTGCCTTCTGCTGTTTGGTGCATCGCAGTTAACCGAACTTCACCTCGAGGGTGCATATATTGTTGTCCGCTTCCAGTGGCTCCTCAGCCTCTATGAAGTCCGGTGGATGTGTCGCCAAGAAGTTCGAGTACGAACTCTGTTGGGGCTGGCGTTGCCCATTGTCTTGTCGCCCCCCTTGACGGGACAAATTTTGTACCAACATCCATAGTAACTCGGTTTGCTCGTCGCGCAAGCCGAGTACTGGAGCCAGAATCCCCGCGAGAGTCCTCGGAGGTTCAAGTGGTGGTGGTGGTGGAACTTGTTTTTGTGGTATCGCGGTTTGCTCCCGGGTCAGAGATTCATCCTCACGACCCCGGCTCGAGCCTCCCATCTCAAGCATAGAACACATACGCATCATTCTGTATCCACATGAATTAAAATCAGCAACATGTTTGTTTGCTTCATCCATTCTATACCATAGTAGTGCGAGCATTGACAATGTGATAATTGCATAACAATCACATATATTGATAAAGTACAAACTTTATACAAGATATATTATCTCATGGCCAAGTTTACAGTAGTGAACTCCAAAAGGACAGACTCCCACTACGGAAGTGCATCCCAACTATACTCGGTCTCCATGAGTCGTCATACACACCTTGTCATCTCCTACACACCCACTACTATTTTTAATATGACACAAACATGGCTACAAAATAAACACGAGCAACCACTAACTATATGTTCCCCATGCTGGCAGTAGTGTTGCCCCGTCCTAATCCGATGCATCCTCATGACTTGAGTATCGCAGGATCTTCTTCCTCCTCAGGACTTGAAGGCACCTGCTCACCCATGTTCAGCGGCATGTCATGAGCCGGTGGAAACATGAGTGGGTGCGGTAAGTGTGCTTCGGCCTCAATCAAGTCATCCTGAAGTTGGTCTGCCTCGAACTCCCAATTCTGAGCTTCTTCGACGGCTTCATCTCGTGCCTTGGTCACTACCAACAGCTGCTCTTACTGTTGCTGCACCTCCAACTGACTCGCCTGCAGTTCACCACGATCTTGCTGCAGTTCCATGCGAGTTTGCCGCAGTTCAGCACGAGCCTTCCGTAGTCCACTGCGAGTGTGATGGAACTGATCCTCGCATTGATTCAGTCGGTGATTCATCGGAGCCAGGAACGAACGTAGGTTCTCATTGATATAATTAAGAGTGTCACCCCCATTCAATCGCTTGCCTCAAGGCTTTGAACTGCTCCCGAAGGATTTCACCTTGTGTACAAACCGCCATGCTGGATGCAGTGGTATAAGTCCCAAGTGTTGTCGAGGTAGTGTCGCCATATGATTGATAGGCCGCAACCATACGACGTTGCCACTCAAAACCAGCAGCACCACGGACCGGGAGGAGAGCAAATTGTGTCCCAGCCATGGCATCTTGATGAAGCTCGCAAAGCTTCATAAGCGCTTCGCCCGCTGCAATGGCCCACGTGTCCTCCAAACGTGCTCCATTGATAGAGACTGAAAAAGGAGCCCATCCATAAAAACGCGGACTCGCCGGGATGTTGACCAGGACGGTACATGACAGTATGACTCTGTCAACCGTCTCTTGACCCCAATAGCATGGCATCTCGATGAGACCAAACTGTCGGAGCACTTCCCGCAGCATGATCGGGAAGTCCGGACGGCTAGCGCACGTGGAAATACCCATTCGCCAGGCAACAGTATCACATCCGTCATCTATAAAAGAAGTACTTGAATGAGTCAAATACTCAAATTCAACAGACTTTGTTGATAAACAGATCATGGATGTGAAAATTGAATTATGAAAGTGAATTCAAATTTCAATGCCAAATGAAACATAACATTGGAATTCTGTCTCAGTTTCTGTTCATTCTGACCAGTCTGGAGAAATTCGAAGTTTTCGTCCAGATAGAGGCACATTCAGGACTTGAGTTCAACTACCAAGTTGTAGAAAACTAAAATATATTTCCAAAATGTATTTATTTGCCTCCAGATCATTTCTCTACGAGGAGATGTTTTTTTTTTGCAAGTGGACAGTTTTCTGAAAAAAATTTGACAGCATCTCCTTCGTTTATGGCTGATTTTGTCCACATTTTTCCAGATACAAAACATCAATATATGCAAAAATCATCAATTAAAACATTGTTGCATACATCCTCAGAATTAAAGAAATGAATTACATGAAGTCATTCATCGATCCTATTAAGAGATATGATCAAGACACTGACAGGATACAAAAACTGTCCAGTCTCTGTCCAGATTTAACAGAGTTTGGAAATTTGAATTTTTCATTACTTTACAGGGGGATTCTGATCTGGAGTTGAACATAAGAGTTTTAGAAAACTCTCCAAACTATCCAACCACGTATGGTATACCGACAGGGGTGAATTATACAGGAAATTATGCAATTCCAAACTTAGTCAATTTTCTGTCCAGTTCACAGTTTGAACCAGAACTGGGCAATTTAAGTCCAAATGAAGTTTTCAAGTTTTAAATCTTGAAATATGTCTTTTAGCTGAAAATGAAACTTGTGGATGACTTTTTCAAGTTCCCAAACCACATGCCCTCTTATCCAAGTGACCACACGATCAGTTCTAAATCTGACCAGCACGCTCCAAAACAGAGATTACAAGTTCAAACTTAGTCCTAAGTTGGAAATTTTTACTTGTTGTCGAGTCACAACACCAGCACGGATAGCATCGTAGATGTGCCTGATGAAACTCGAATGCAATGCCGGTACTACGTCCTCACCAATGAAAATCTTAAGCCGGTATTCCGGCATACGTCTCAACGGTGGCAGTAATGACGTTCACTCACAAACGTTTTCTAGTCGAGCTACTTAGAATGTGGTTAGTTTCCTGTGGTTACACACAAATGATAGATCAAATATATGGTGCCGTACGGCACAGCCTGCACGGGTGAACATTTCACAATAATATATATGAAAGTAAAAACATTCGTCCCGTATCATTCCATACGGGCCACCCCGAGCTAAGCCACGTCTCGAGTTACATGATCGGGTTTTCTACCACCCGACAGGGTCCCATGTCTTTGCATAGTGCTGCACCAGTAGGGGGCACATCGGGTTATGTCCCACCTGACAGGGGCTCCCACTAACTGTGAAGCACGTTGGGGTACCGTGTCTCATATGTTCTTAGAAACATGAAAAGTTTCAGAGACTCATATTAACATTTCCGTGCCAAGCCACGGAAACAATCACATGCTACCTCTTGCATGGTGAGCTTACTGCAATTGATCCACTTGCGGTGGCGTACCTTACCTCTTACCTGACATCGAAGCGTCATTTCAGAATATAATAACACAAAAGTTAGCTTATCACCTTAAGTAACTAATACTATAATAGACCTTATTTGGGCATAATAACTAATCCTCACTCGACTACTCTTAAGTTTTCAAAATAGGCTCTTTTCGAGCGTGCTATTCCCAATGCGGCTCTGATACCAAGCTGTGGAGACCAGGTCTGCACATTCCAGGAATCGGAGAGGGTGGTGCCGTGCGATGCGGCACCCAACTGCACAAACGAAAAGAATACGACAAAATACAAAGTTTATTTATATAAACAGCGGAAGTCTTTTACAATACATAATATACAGCAAAAGATAATACTCATAGCTAAACTCTCAGCCTAGCTATGCACAAGTGCAGCCATCCAGCCCGGGGATGCTACACACTAGCAGCACACAACAATTTACGGCGGCGTGCAGGGCTCCCACTTGGCGGTATACCCTGACATGGGCACCGCCTCATCTTCGGGCCTTCCTCATACGTCTCACCTGCAAACAACTTAATATAGCAACCGTGAGCACGAAGGATAAGCAAGACTTAACCGTCTCACCTAAACATGGAACTCTACACGCAGGGATACTTAACATAGGCATAGATATTGCGGTAAATGACTCGCCTACATTTTGATCCTTAATTTTCAAGTTATTAACAACAGCTTACAAGTTTAATAAAAGTAACTTTAGTGATCATATTAGACAGCAATCAAAGTTTCAAAACAATTACAATCAATACATCAAACTCTATTGGCTTCTTCAGTATTTACTACGGCATAGTGCAGTGAACAAGCGGTACTCAAACAACAGCGAGGGACGGTTGTCGAAATGTTGGATACGACACTCCCCCCGGACCCGCTGAGAAGCAGCCCATGTAGGTTTTTGTGGTTGGAGCACGCAGAGATCAATATCAAGATGGTGACCTCAGGGATTTACGTGGTTCGGGCCGTCTAAGCATAACACCCTACTCCACGGGCTTTGTGTAATTGTATTGAGCAAGTGCATTCGCTAGGGTCAGGTCAAAATAGCTTGGATCCGCCTAGCTTAGCATGTCCCCATGTTCGTGCAGTGCAACTCTTTTATAGTTCTAAGGACTGACCGTTACAAAGCTGGCCTGGCCCGACATGTGGCCCTCACATGCTTAATGACCTAATACACTATCTAAAGGGTATTAAATACAATTAATAGTGTGGTAACATGCTTTCATGGCAGCGTTATCCCTATTAACAGTGCACTGATCGTGCGTTATTAATATGGTATTAATAACACATTACTAGACCTTGTAACTGTTGCTTAACCGTCCTTGAATGTTTGTAACGGATGTGATCTGCTCGTATTTCTGTTGGAGATGAAGGTCCGAAGGCTCCACACGTGGCAAATCTGGAGCTTTTTCTTACGGGAGGGTAGGTTCGGGGTTGTTGTACACATGTTGGTATCGGAGCTCCTCTCTGACGGAGGCTAGGTCCAGGGCTGTTGTACATGTGTAGTCGCCGGAGCTTCCCTTGGTTGGGAGTTTTGTTCTGGACTTATTTTACACGTGTTAACCTGGGAGCCAGCCATGTGAGGGGAGCGGGTCTGGTGCAACGTGACATGTGGGACCTGCAAGGGACTTCAACTCTGAAGGATGAAACTTTCTTGTACTTCTTGCGGTATCGTGGGGTACTCAGTACGTAGGGTACCGATAGAGGCTCCCGTGCCCACCTATGGGAGAAACCCCTTGGGTTAAGTTGTTATGCCAGAGGTGGGGCCATTTTTGATTCCCACGCTTCGATTTTGAAAAGTCCTCTGATGCGCCGATAGAGTGACGGTCCGGGAGTGAACCTTTGACACGTGACTTGTTATGAATACGGCAGATGAGATCTTTGAGTGCGGATCTCACGCAAGTGAAGGTCGCCGGTTCCCAATACGAAAATCGTATCGGTTCCGCGCGCCCTCTCAGAGTGCTGACTTTGGGTTTCCCGCCGCTCATCATGGCAACGGTTGGCCTTGGGTAAGGACCTTGATCTCTTCATCGGGGTGGCCCCAGGCCCACTCGTCATTAACGTGGTAGATTTTTTAAAAGTACCTCTGATCTCATTGCGGTTTCCATCCAAGTGTCACAGACGCGTACTTAAGAAGGAAAGTGCACACGATTTGAGAACTCTTTACGCCTTCGATCATCTTTGCGCTAAGAGCCTCCCAAACTCTGCCTAAGTTTCCATCCTTTGCTCCACTTTGTCGCGATGGAGTTGGGTGTCCCCAAGAGGCGCCTCAAGAGCGATGATGATCTGAAGAAGGTCCGGACCTAAACTGGGTGGTCCAGCGACTCCTTCAACCATTTGGTCCGCGCCGGCAAGCTCCCGTTCAAGAAGGAGCGCAGCGGCAACATGGTGTGGATGTTGTAGAAGAGCCCGCGCAGCAATGAGAGCATGCTCAGGGTTGTTGTTTGCCGATGCGATGATCAACACAGATGCCCCATCTCATTGATCGGCATTGTTTGCCAGAACAGATGGTGCTACAATGCCTGCCAGAGCATTAGCACATGCTGGCTGATGAACGTTGGAGGGGTTGCCTCCAGCAGGTTGTTCATCACGACTGCCATTGGATGATCCAATAGCTGAATTCACAATCTTGTGATTTCGGGCGCTGCCCCTACCTGGTGCTCCAAATGTCAAAGTGTTGGATATGACAATTTCCGCGGACCTGCTGAGAAGCAGCCCGCGGAGGTTCTTTTGTGGTTGGAGCACGCAGAGATCAATACCATGATGGTGACCTCAGGGATTTACGTGGTTCGGGCCGCCTGAGCATAACACCCTACTCCACGGGGTTTGTGTAATTGTATTCAGCGAGTGCGTTCACTAGGGTCAGGTTGCAATAGCTTGGATCCGCCTAGCTTAGAGTGTCCCCATGTTCGTGTGGTTCAACCCTTTTATAGTTCTAAGGACTGACCGTTACAAAGCTGGCCTGGCCCGACATGTGGCCCTAGCATGCTTAATGACCTAATACACTATCTAAAGGGGATTAAGTACAAATAATAGTGTGGTAACGTGCTTTCATGGCAGCGTTATCCCTATTAATGTTGCACTGATCGTGCATCACTAATATGGTATTAATAACACATTCCTAGACCTTGTAACTGCTGCGTTAACCGTCCTTGAATGTTTGTAACGGACGTGATCTGCTCGTATTTTTGTTGGAGATGAAGATCCAGAGGCTCCACACGTGGCAAATCCATAACTTTTCCTTATGGTAGGGTAGGTCCGAGGTTGCTGTACACATGTCGGTATTGGAGCTCCTCTCTAACGGGGGCTAGGTCAGTGGTTGTTGTACACGTGTAGTCGTCGGAGCTTCCCTTGGTTGGGAGTTTTGTTCTGGTCTTATTTTACACGTGTTAACCCGAGAGCTAGCCATGTGAGGGGAGCGGGTCCAGTGCAACCTGACATGTGGGACCTGCAAGGGCCTTCAACTCTGACGGATGGAACTTTCTTGCACTTCTTGCGGTATCGTGGGGTACCCAGTACGTAGGGTACCGACAACAGTGATTGCAATCAGTAGACACCCGAATAACACGTCACGTACACCCTTACCTAAGGAGCATGCCGTACTCCTCACCATGTCATACGAAACAACCTTTCACTAGAAACTCAAACGCTAAACCGGTTCCACCATCGCGCGCACAAGGTCCCGCACGGAGTGTGTCTTTGCCCGCCAGCCAATTTACACCTTGCTGCCCTCAACCCACCCCTATCGACAGTGGGCTATGCCTCGACATCCAAGTTATCGAGTTGCATCGGTTTCCTGTGTTCCATATGCCCAGTATGCATCCGCTACAGTTCAAACTTGTCCAGCAGGGCCGCACATGGACGGTCCTCAATCGACACAAGCAGGGCTATGCACGTGAGACCACGTCTCGCTGCATCCTACCCGCTGCTCGGTCTCAATTTCATATTCATAAACCATTCTTTGATCAAATCTTTCCCGTGTGATAAAATCCTATCTCGCGGGTAGATCCAACTACTCGACTTCTACCAGGTTACTTAAACTTAAGCATGGCATTTTCTACTCGTCAGGCTATAGACCTACCCAATACTCCATGGTTTTTTTGGGTCATGCACGTGGAGTAACAAGCACCTTAGCCCTAATGCACAAAAACCATCCTAGACATAAGTGATACATATAGAAAATTTGAAATAGCACTTAAATGCAAACCAGGGCTTGTCTGGCTGCGAGTCAGAGGGATAATTAGCTTCTGGAAGTATACTCTCCAAGGGCGCCGGGTCCTCCTCGATCTCGGTCACTATATGATATGCAATATATAAAGTACATGAGTGATATAGAAACTATAGAAAAGATATTATAATTACTGATCAGGTATGTAAATGATTTTAATTGGCTTTGGGATTTTAAAGTGGATACTAGTTTCTATGAGGAAGATCTGGACCAAAAATTGGAGATGTTCAAGGAAGCTTGTTGTCTCTAAAATTTCAACAAATAAAAGCATTCTCTGAAATTTGGTATTAATTCTGGAGTTTTGTCATGGCTAAAAGTGGATGATTATGCTATAGGAGGTTCTTCTGGTTATGGGAAAATTTGTTTAATATTTTCTGAGCTTTCTAAAAGGGGGAATTGATTTTACAAGTTTGGGGAAAATTCTGGAAATGTTTCTGTACATTTTCCATTTTTCAATGGACATAGGTTATTTGAACACTAAATTTTTGTGTAAATTTCTATGTTTCTGTAAATGAAGTCTAATGAACATTAAATTTTTATTGGAGATCAAGTGTATCTTGGAGAGTGTCCTGACAAAAATTGGGAATTTTAAAATTATCAGAACAGGGGTAATTAATTTCCCAAGTAGTTAGCTCAAAGGAATTAATTATGAAAATTCTGGGATTTTCATGTCCAACAAATTGCACCACTGCAAATTTGGGTTCAAGATGAGGGTACCATAATTTATTGGGAATTATTTGAGCAAATATGCTAGGAGGAATTGAATTTAGAAGTTTGCTCCAAATTCAGGAATTATTTGTACCCACCCATTTGAATTGGGCCAATCGCATCTGGGCCACACCGCGGGCCACGAGGTTAACCGTGCAGCCACACCAGATCTGAAGCCACAGCAGATCCTGGGGCGTGTAAACAGTGGCTGACATGCGGGGCCCACGAGGTCGTCTTCAACCTCGGGCGCGCGACGCGGCCGTGGCGGCGCTGCGCCGGCGAGCTCGCCACCACCTTATCCCAGCCACCATCCCTATCCAAACTCACCGCCTAACCATTTTCCAAGGTGCTGAGCACGATGGCACAGTCGCCGAACGCCAGCGATGGCCGGAAACTCATGTGCGACGGCGGCGGCGGCGGTTAGGGATCCGGCTATGTCAGGATTCCTCAGGGATGGCGCAAACGCATCGTAAAAAGGCAGGAGAGGTTCCTTGAAGCATGAGGGAGACTAATATAAGGTGGAACAGGGGTGAAATAGTCGGCAAAGTTGCTTTCGATGGCGAACCGCGGCTTTTTCTATGGTGACACGGAAAAACACAAATACTCGGCCGTCACATGATAGTTCCTCTTGATTCTCGGTAAAGATGTGCGTTAGGAGGTATAGAATATAATCCATTAACGAATTAAAGGATGGCTGCACATAGAAAGTGAATTGAACGAAGAACCAAGCTAGTTCATGGGCAACGGCCGAAAGAAAAACTTGAATCATTTGCTCGATAGGGGATGAAGCGAAGAACGGTTTTTACCGTGAGAAAGCTGGTTCCTTGGCGATCCTATTTTCTTCTGGGATCAGCTCGAGAGGTGTCCTGTGGCGCCGGTGCGACGGGGAGGCAGTTGCTTCCTCGCGGCGGTAGAACGGCGGCATCGGTAAAACTGAGAAATACCACGGGTTTAGGTCAGGATACGTTGAACCAACAGTTGGAGAAGGTAGAGCAACGAGCTGGGTTACATTTATCTTCTTGGAGCACGGCGCAACACTGCTTCTTTTGGCCGGCAAGCTTGAGTGACTGCAAGGTGGTGCTGAGCTCGACGGTGGGCGAGAAACAGAGCGATGGTGCGCTAATGTGTTTCCACTTTGGTCAGGAAAGGAAGATAGGGACGGGGAGGGATTGATATACACGCCAGAGAGACCACGCAGGTGCTTTGTGAGCTGGAGAGCAGCAGCACTGACGGTGATCTGTTGGGGCGCGGGACACTCACGGCAAGGGCGGCTCCTCTGTTATGTGAGGCTGAGCAGTGGGCCCCACTGCCCTTTCATCCCAATCATCCCCTGTACAATGAAAAATCCCACCAACTTGTGTCCAAAATTCATGACAATATCTAGATAGGCTCAACTAAATATCTGGGATTTGATTCTAAAATCAAAACTTTGAATTGATCAATTTTCAATTGAAATTCAAATTTGAATTTGAATTTGAATGGAATTCAATGGAGCCACTGAATTAAATAGCAAATGGGTTTGAAAAATTCTGAAAATTTGCAGAGAGGATATTTAAAATATTTGGAGTTTACTGGTGAACTCAGATATTTATTGTGGCAATGTTTGAACAGGAGCATGTTTTAAATATTTGAATTCCCTCCATTGAAGTTTAAATTGGTTTGATTTTCAATTGCCATTTTGAGATATTTTTGCCATTCAAATTTTAAATTCTCCTATCTGAACTTTGCACTTTAAATTTATGGATTTTACAGCTGATCTTCAAATGGAGAGTTCTACGACAGCTCTACAGTTGGAGACAAATGCAACTTCTCTGTAACTAGAGGCAAATTCTCTCCAATTGGAGACTTCAGCTGCTTCTTTATAACTGGAGGCAGCGAAAGCTCTGGAATTTGAGACAGATCCATCTATTCTGAATTTGTATGCAGAAGCAGATGTGCCTCAGGAGACATTGAAGCGATCGACGCGGAAGCTGCTGCTGCTGTTGGGTCAACAACAATAAGGCTCCGTCTCCACTGAACCCTTCTAGTAATTACACCCCCCATATTCTGTGTTGTATCGTGCAGTGGCACTTCGAGCTGCAGGTTTTTCGTATTTTCATGCACCATGTCTGCCTTGACCACAACATAGGATGTCGTGTCCACCTGGATGTCGTCCAGCATGGTCTGATTGGGATACACTAGCCTTCTCCCGGCCTTCATTAGAGCAATTCTTCCGACCATTAGCAAAAGACTGCATGTTGTTTGCTAAGCCAAGTTATCTATCGTGTACGGCTCAATTGAAGGTCCAGACGCTGGTGTCTAAAGATCCTCCTGTTGTTGTCCACCCCCAGCTTCTGTAGAAGCAAAGCTGCTCCTACGCTCCTCGTCTTTGAAAAACGCGTTAGGGATTGCTATACCTGCTCCTTCCAACATTTGCTTCACATCTCATAGGAGCTCCCTTCTCAGCTGTGTTTTCAGCTCCTCGACATCAACCTCTGATGTCGAGGCTGTTTTTCGCTTTCGATAAGTAGTTTTGTGTTCCGGAAAACCCTCCCTCTAGGTCAACTTACTGGAAACCCACGAACACAGCCTCATTGCTCCGGTCTTTGCAGGGCCTTGGTGAGGGCATCATTTTCCGTCTCACCATTTGACTCTTCGCTGCTCAGACATGTAAGGTGGATGCTGTAGAAGTTGATACCGCATGACTCAGACAGTTGTGAACGAGCACGCATAAATGGTTTTAGCCATCCACTGAGACTGACGTATGGATTCACAACACCTTGCTTGGCCAATGCTTCATCCTGTTGTTCCCAAATCCTTTTTTCTCGGCATAACCGATGTTGCCGAGGTGGTGGTCAAGCTCGTTCTGCGATTAGAGCCACTTCATACGTTCACTATTCTTGGCAAAATCCTGTGATTCGCACTTTTCAACAAATCTCGTCCAGTCCTCTTTTGACACATGTCGATACTTATGGAAGGGGGTTTCATCATTCTTCCAAAACTCGCGAAGCTTAGTTTTGTAGGTCCTCCATGCATGAGGGATCATCTTCATAACTAACTTTTTCCCCTTCTATTTCATATGTTCCAGATATTGAACATTTGGTTGGATAGAGCTTTCAAAGAGTTCATCCTTTTCATTTTTGGTCAAGTGATCGAATCTCTGCGGGTTTAGCGGCACCCTATCTTGAGCAGCTAGACAACAAATTCTGTATAGTCTCATATTCACATTATGGTCCAGAGGTAAGCCTTCATCATTGGCCTCAACAACAGTCACAACGTCTGTCGGCCACGTTGTCTGCGACCTTTTCTTTCTTGTGTTACCACAAGCAGATGCATCCTCCTCATGTGTCTACTGTTGAGTCTGCTGCTGAGCCTCCTCTTCAATATGCTGCTGATTCTCCGACTGAGACATGTTCAAATTCACAAAAAACCACTGATATCCTGTAAACATTATCAAATTTCAGTCACATTCGCACAAACAATCACATAAGGGAGCAAATTATCTCATGGTATTTGTACCTTAATAAGAAAAAGATCTATGTGCCATGTGTAAGGACAATCCAAACCAAGCAATCATTAAATAAATCACTAAACACTAACTGTTACTTAGCCAAAGTGGAATACTCTAAGTGTAGGACTCTGGAAATATACTAAACATTGACTGGTGAACCACCAAAGCGCGGACCATTTCGACTCCAACCAAAGCGTAATACTCTAAGCGTAGTACTCCGAAAATACACTAAACATTGACCAGTGAACCTCCAAAGCGCGAACCATTTTGACTCCAACCAAAGCGCGAACAAACCTTATTAGGGCAGTGTCGAGCTTTTCAACGGGGAGTCGAGGTTTGACGGTGGTAGCGTGACGATGATCAAGGGGGAAGTGTCGAGGTGGCGACGAGCTCCAGGGAAGCGGATCGAGGTGGCAGCGTGCTCCGGGGAAGGGGACGGCTCAGCGAGGGTTTCTAGGACAACAAGTGGTCAGCGAGTGAGAGATAAAGTATCAAAAAGTTTTTTTAAGTGGTTGGAAGAGAGCGCGTGAGAGATCTAAAAGTACCTTAGGGCAACAATCTGAGACGCGCCTCAGAGGAGCAACTGTTGGACGTGTCTCCCACACGTGTGTAAGCTCATATCAGAGATGTGCTTTATAAGAGATCCTCTCTTTTCTTTTGAATTAATGCGAGTCGTTGACAATAATGCCATTCGCACAGATCAAAGCATTTAAATCGGAGACGCACTTTATAAAAATGCTTCTCACATTATCTTGCCTGAGAGACGCATTTTATTGAGGCGCGTCTCACATCACATTTGCATAAATTCAGCTGCCGAGTCTGCTGCAGATCGAAGTGCTCCGACCTCATTGTGTATGATCTAAGAGCATGTGAAAAGTTACCAGAGGGAGGGTGAATGCTATATTACAACTTTTTTCAGCGAAAGCAATGAAAACCCATCGGCAGAATATTGATCTGTTAAAGAAATTGTGTATGCGACTAATCTAAACGTTATCAATTGTGACAAAACCAGTATAGATTATGGAGAATCAAATCATAATTACGTCACGACAAGAATCACAAACATCCGTCGAGAAAACTCAGTTATGATCGAAGGATCGAACAAAAGTCAATCTGTTCTACCCGAGAAGAATCGGATCTACAGCACTGCAAAGAAACTCATGTAGATCAGAGACCACAAATCCAATGAACAAGAGATTTTTACAGATAATAGATAATCAAGTTGTGAAGACAACTAAAAAATAATCACGTCAATTGGATCTTTAAACTCGAGTTATGATAAAACCACCGAAGCAAGGTAGTGCTTTGCAGAAACTCGATGAGAAAAACTTGTCTGAAACAAGTCGGACGAACAAGGCACAAAAGTTCATTTAAACTATGATATTTATTCAATAGAACATAAGTGGAACAGCCCAAAATCCATGCCCACGAGCTTTGGCCTCCCTTAATTATATAACTAGCCGTGAGGCCAACCCAAACCAAACTAGGACTTCTATCCTACTCAGTTTCCACCGAAACTTTCCATAACTGCTCAAGACTCTTCTATACCCAGATAGAAGCAATGTTAAGACTTCCAAACATCTTAGGAACATATCCCACATCCCTAAAAACAACTCAACTTCGGGACCCACACAAAATTCTATCATAACCAACTCAAATCTTTCCATATTTAAGTCAAACGTGACTCAGTCGCAGCCTGAGTCCATAACCAAGCCGGTTGGACCATCCCGACCAATTCTTTACATACGCTTCTCTCCATCACGCCTTGGAACCTTGTTGCCGTGTCCATGAACTACTTGCACACGTGCAAACATCTTCTGACGACGTCCATAATACCTTTATATGCATTGTTCTTGATTCAAACATGTTGCGCGGCCTCCCGATCAACACAACCACATGATGCTAGAGATCAAGTGTAATTTTCAATTTAAGAAAGTCATGATCTCACAAACTTAACTATTTCAAGACTTGAAAGCATGACACTTGTTGCTGCAATTTTATTTCTTTTAAGCACAAATTTTGATCATGTAACATTTGCAAGAGATTATATGCCACATCTGCCTCATTCTAACCAACCAAACCAAGCTTAAGGACATGGTTTTAGTCATACAAAACTTCTTCTAAGTTCATATCTAAGTGCAATGATAAGCCATATCAAAAGAAGAAGTGCAATGCATGCATATTGTCTTGACCTTTTCTCAGTTTTATTTGATCTAAAAGCTCAACATGTGGATAGTTGATTGATTTGTTTTTCATTATTAAAAGCACTTATGAGAATGCAACAAGTTTAAAACAGCAAGAAAGTTTGATCATGAACAGATTTAGTGTAAGTAATTATTCCAATTACTAGTCATGGCAAAAACTACAAATGTATACCATGAGTAATGTAGTAAGATTTTCAGCATATAAAAGGAATCACAAAGTCATATATGTATGAAATACTATGCTCACATTATTTTAAATTCAGATTCACACATAGACTTCACAAGTTTCAAAACTCCCCCTCAATTTAAGCTATGAGGATGCATAACCCCTATTTCACTATGAATGTAACAATAACAAGTGAAATCCAAAGATTTTATATAAATGACATCCAATTGTTGTTCGATATCTACATGGTGAAGCACAATGTTTCCTTTTTCAATATTATCACGGATAAAGCGATATCTAATGTCAATGTGCTTTGTTCTCGAATGTTGCACGGGGTTTTTAGCAATGCAAATGGAACTAGTGTTATCACAAAACAGCGGAACACAATCTAGATCAATCCCATAGTTCTCAAGTGTTCAAACAATCCAATGATTTTGTGAGCAAGCGCTAGCAGTAGCAACATATTCAGATTCGGATGTGAATTGTACAACTGAACTTTGTTTTCTAGAGGACCAAGCAACAAGTGAATTACCAAGAAAATGACAATAACCCGAAATACTTTTCCTATCAATCCTATAACCCCTAAAATGAACATTCGAATAGGCTTTCAAAGTAATGGTTGAGGAAGAAGGAAGAAAAATCACAAATTCTTGAGTTCCATGTAAGTACCTGAGAATTCTTTTGATGGCTTGACGATGTGAAGCATGTAGGGAAGCTTGAAAACGTGCAAAAAGACATACACTGAATTGTATGTCCGGTCTTGGTGCCGTGAGGTACAAAAGTGATTCGATCATGCTTCTATATACTTTTTGATCCACGGTTTCAGCATCTTCATCAAGTTCAAGTGTCGTTGTTGTACCCATTGGTGTCCGAAGCGGGTTGCTTTTGTCCATGTTGAAGCGCTTAAGAAGGTCTCTTGTATACTTTGTTTGATGCACAATGGTACCTTCCTTGGTTTGCTAGATTTGCAGCCCCAAAAAGTTTGTGGGTTCTCCCATCATACTCATCTCAAATTCTGAACTCATCATAGCTGAAAACTTGGACACAAGATCATGAGAAGCACAACCAAAATAATATCATCCACATACACTTGAACGAATAATGAGTCATTGACATGCTTAAGCACAAAAAAAGTTTTATCAACCTTGCTCATGGTAAACTCCTTTTCAAGTAAGAATGTTTTTAACCTATCATACCATGCTCCAGGGGCTTGTTTGAGACCGTACAAGGCTCTAGACAGTTTTTAAACATGATTAGGAAAATTTGGATTTTCAAAACCCGGTGGTTGCTTGACATAAACCTCCTCATCTATATAGCCATTAAGAAAAGCACTTTTAACATCCATTTGATATAACTTGAAACCTTTAGATGTAGCAAAAGCTAACGAAATTCTTATGGCTTCTAATCTAGCAACAAGAGCAAAAGTTTATCAAAATCTAAACCTTCAATTTGTGTGAAACCTTGAGCAACCAACCTAGCCTCATTCCTAACAACAACCCCATCCTCACTTTGTTTATTTTTAAACACCCATTTAGTTCCATTTAAAGTGTGACCTTGAGGTGGAGGTACATGTTTCCAAACATTATTTCTTTCTTAATTTTCTAACTTTTCTTGCATGGCAATAATCCAAGATTCATTAGTGAGTGCATTTTATATATCTTCGGGTTCAAAAGAAGCAACAAAAGAAGAATGAGCGTGAGAGTTTGGATCGCAAAATCTGGACCGTGTGACTCGTTCGTGCAAGCTCCTAATGATCTGTTGTGGAGGATGACTTTTGAGGATTCGGAGGGGAGTAGACACTTCACAAGCTCCTTTTTCTTCATGTTCATCACAAATCGAAGAACTTGTGGCTTGTGGACGATTCGTATCAGCTGCAGGAGTTGTTGGTGCTGGTTGTGGTGCAAAATCAACAGCGTGATCAACATCATTTGCTTCTGAATTTTCGGGTAGCAACACCACTTCTTCGTATTCTTCGATGAAAATACTCTCCTCCTGTGGATATGGATTTGGACCTGCAATACTAGAGCTAGTACCTAGGCTAGCTTCATAAAAAGAAACCTCACAAGTTTCCACAATTTTGTTAGTGTCAAGTAAAAGCACCCGATAGCCTCTAGTATGAGATGGATAACCAAGAAACACGCCATCAACCGATCTACGTTTGAATTTATCAAGATTACCTTGTTTCTTAACAAATGATTTACAACCAAAGACCCGAAAGTGTGTGACACTAGGACTATGACCAAACCAAAGTTCATATGGTGTTTTTCCTAGCTTCGCACGCTAGAAAACACGATTTGAGACATAAAAGTGGTTGCAATTGCATCTGCCCAAAATGTTCTAGATGTTTGATATTCATCAAGCAAAGTCCTAGCCATCTCAACTAAGGTTCTGTTCTTTCTCTCTACAATGACATTTTGTTGAGGTACATAAGATGAAGAAAAATTGTGATCTATTCCATTTTCAGCACAAAGTGATCAAATGATTGATTTTTAAATTGAGTTCTGTTATCACTTCTAGGTGCTTTTAAAGATTCTGGGTGATCAATTGATAATCTAAGAAATAACATTCTAAAGTGACTAAAAGCTTCATTCTTAGATGCCATAAAGTAAACACAAGAGTATCTAGAATAGTCATCAACAATTACAAGAACATACCATTTAGCTTCGAAGGATTGAACACGTGAAGGTCCTATGGTGTCAAGGTGCAAAAGTTGACTCGATTAAGTTGTCATGGTCATTGTGAGAGGAGCATGTGAACCTGCAACCATCTTAGCAAGTCTACAAGAAGAGCACACAATTTCTTTGTCCCCTTTAAGCTTAGGCAGCCAACATATGCGATCAGGAGCACTAACACGCGTTAGATGATCAAAGCCTACGTGACCAAGTCTACAATGCCAAAAATATAAGTCCTTTGAATCATTAGCAACTACACACCTATGCCTAGAGTATGACATATAAAAATCAGCTTTAAAAACACTTCCAAATTGAGACATGTTAAAAATAAGCTCATTGTTTGAATATACAACCTTGCAACAATCTTTAGTGAAAATAATTTCCAGATTTTCATCTAGCAATCATGACACAGAAAGCAAATTGATTTCAAATTTTTGACAAGTGCCACATCTTTCAAAGTGTAGTGATCATTTACCATAACCAAACCCTTAGCAATTATAGGAGTTGAAGAATTATCGGCAAAAGTAACATTCTCTACATGTGACACAAAAGAGAGGGAGGAGAACCATTCTTTGTTACTGGTCATGTGGCGTGAGCAACCTGAGTCCACAATCCAAATGTTCTCCTTTCTCAAGCGTGTAACCTACATAGAAGCACAATACATCGATGACTCAATACTGGGGTTAGTCAAAAGGTATTTAGGAATCCAGTACTGAGTCACACGACATCCAATAGGAATAACAAGCGAAAGCTAAGATAATATAACATGTTTATGAGCCAAATTTTGAGAATTCTTGTACCCAACTACTGACCTATGAGGTGTTACATGTGTAGCACGAGAAACGGTAGGTTTGGGATCAATCTTTGCATGTTCTCGACTCATTTAGCAGGTTGCAAGTTCCTAACATTCGGTTCAGCATGTGCGGCAAATTTAGCATGAGAGTTATGAGATCTAGCTTGCATTCTTTCCTTTTTATGTTGTTTAGCTAGTCTGTAACAAAAATTATGACATGACCATCTTTATCACAGTAGGTACAATGAAATTTAACTTTGTGTTCATGTCTAGATGAGCAAGCAACATGTTTATTAGCAAACGAATGAGACAACAATCTTGCAGATTTGAAAAACACTTCTTTTTGGTTAGGAACTATTTTAATCAAACCACTTCCTAATGACTTCAAAATTTTAGGTGGATGTGTCATAACATATCATGGGAATCAAAGCCTAAACCAAATTTGTCATTGCAAGATTTAGAAGAATTCAGCAGCAAGTTTAGATTCTTATTCCTATTTCAAAACCGCTCTAGTGTCCTATTCATGTCACCAAGTTTGTTTGACAAGTTTAGGCAGTTTTCACATGAAGTTTTTCCTTTTAGTTTGCAATTAGAACAATATTTAACATCATGAGAACGTAATGCATCATTCAATATAGAAATTTCATTCATAGCATCTTGTAGTTTCTTATCAAGATCATCATAAGTAGAACAATGCAAATCAATTGTAGAACAGCTAGCATCATTCAATTTTTTATCATTAAGTGTAGCAAGCTCTCTGTTCTTTTCAAAATCTAACTCAAGTTTATCAAGTATGATGATGTGTGTACTTCTTAGAGAGGACAATTGTTCATACATTAAATCACATGAGGAACAACAATCATCACTAGGAATCATAGATTTCAAACGATTAATTTCATATTCCAGTGACTCAATTTTAACAGCATTGTCCCTATGCTTTTTGTCCTTTTTCTAACTATAATAGTGGCACGAGAAATAGCATCACACATTTCTTCACAAGTAGGACATACCTCTTCATTATAGCTATTGTGTTCTGCCTCCTCCATACTTGATCTTGGCTTGCCCACCATGAAGCACAAGTTTGCCAAATCATCTTCATCTTCGTCACTTCCGATGTCCACATTGGTCGAGCCAAGTTCTTGAAGTGTGGAGATAAAACTATTCACTAATTGGCATCCTGTAAAACCCTTCTTTTTCTTGTTGTTTCTTGCATAGGATTGCTTCGTCCTTGTTGGCTTTTCGTCACGAGAAGTAGTACCTAAAAGGTTAGGGCAATCCGTGCAAAAATGTCCTATCTTACCACATTCAAAGCATCATTGAGATTCGGCATTCCCTCTCCTTCTAGTTCTCACATTTTGCAATGTTTTTGAGAACCGAGTAGAGATGAGTACATGTTTTTCATAACTCTTCAATCTATTCAAGGGTTAGAGATAACAACAAAGCAAGTGTTCCACAAGATGAATATTGGCTGGAGCTAAGCATGTCATGTTGAGAAACAAATGCAAGAGACTTGCTGGGGTTCTTACGTGAGATTATGCCAATTTCATGAGTTTTCAATTTAGAATATATAATATCTAAAGTAAGTGTATCATGCCAGTAGATTCACGAATAGATGTGACTTTCATCTCCCAAATTTACATGTCTAATGCACTTAGTAATTACCTAGCATTCTCAGCATCTGAAAAATTAACATTGACGCTACGCAAGTTGCTAAGAATCATATTAAAGTGAGCAAAGAGGTCGTCGATGGACTCACCTGGTTGCATCTCAAAGCGCATGTACTCCTTTTTGAACATGTCTTGCCTTACCTCCTTGATTATGATGGATCCTTCGTGGTAATCACATAGAGCTTTCCAAACATCGTACGCAGATCGGAGGTGAGCAACACGGTTGAAGTCGCTTTGACTTAGTCCTTGTATGATCAAGTTCTGAGCCTTGTTGTTGTTGTTGACATCTCTCAGATTTGTATCTATAACTTGATCATTTGGCGGCACTTCGTAAGGCTTGTACACCTTTCCCCATATTGCACAGCCTTACGCCTAGATGAAAGCTTTCATATGTGCCTTCCAAACCTGAAAATCAATACCACTAAACACACAAGGTTTGGTGGAGTATTTCTCCATGATGATTATTCAAAACACTTGCAAATTTCAAAGATTAGAGCATTGTGGATTTGATACCAATTGTAGGATTGAAGAGCACATGAAAAGCTACCAGAGGGCGGAGGGTGGTGAATGGTAGATTACAACTTATTCAGCGGAAGCAATAAAAACCCCTCGGTAGAAAATTGATCCATTAAAGAAATCGTGTATGCAACTAATCTAAATGTGATCAATTGTGACAAAACCAGTATAGATTGTAGAGAATTAAATCTCGAAGACATCACAACAATAATCACGAAAATCCGTTGATAAAAACTCAAATTACGATCGAAGGATCGAACACAAGTCAATCTGTTCTACCCGAGAAGAATCGGATCTACAACACTGCAAAGAAACTCGTGTAGATCAGAAACCACAAATCCAATGACCGTGGAATTTTCACAGATGATATATAATCAAGTTGTGAAGACAACACAAAAAGAATCACATCAGTTGGATCTGTAAAACTCGAGTTATGATAAAACCACAAAAGCAAGGTAGTGCTATGCAGAAACTCGACGAGAAAAACTTGTGTGAAAAAAGTCGAACGAACAAGGCACAAAAGTTTCTTTAAACTACAATCCTTATTCAACAGAATACAAGAGGAACAGCCCAAAAGCCGTGCTCTTGAGCTCCAGCCTCCTGTGCTTATATAACTAGCCATGAGGCCAACCCAAACCAAACTAGGACTTGTATCCTACTCAGTTTCCACTAAAACTTTTTATAACTGCTCAAGACTCTTCTATACATAGATAGAAGCAATCTTAAGACTTCTACACATCTTAGGAACAAATCCCACATCTCTAAAAACAACTCAACTTCGTGACACACAGAAATTCTATCATAACCAACTCAAATCTTTCCAAATTTGAGTCAAACGAGACTCAGCCGCAGCCTGAGTCCATAACCAAGCCGGGTGGACCTTTCTGACCAATTCTTTACGTCCGCTTCTATTCATCATGACTTGGAACCATGTTGCCACATCCATGCACTCCTTGCACACGTGCAAACATCTTCCAACGATGTCCATAATACCTTCATATGCATTGTTCTTGATTCAAACATGTTGCGCGACCTCCCGATCAAGTCAACCACAATTCCTCACGAACTTGGTTATTGAAACTCATCTTCTCCCTCAGACTAGTTCAATGGATCCCTTCACCAACCATGTCTTGAACTCAAGCAACACGTGCACATGAGTAAATAACCAATACTTCCGAGTACAAGTCCTCGACTTGACTCACATTAGTTCCGAAACCACAACACCTTACGTGAGCACCTCACATAAGCATGTTGCAAAGCATAGTAAAAACGTTAACCATCATGATCAGCCAAAACGCATCAAAAACTCAGTAAAAGAATACTAAGCAAACTTCTCATAAGGGTAAAGCGAGTTTGAAACATTGCAAGTTAAAAGCAGAACCATTGCAGTCTAGCACCGGGCCTTGAGCCGGAGCTTACCAAAGCTAGCATGACCTATCGTCGGAGCTAACCGAAGCTAGTAGAACCTAGCGCCGGAGCTTACCAAAGCTAGTTGGGCCTAGCGCCAACAAGTTGCCACACCTATCGTTGGATCATGTAGGAGCTCGGACCTTGATAAAAAAGGTGTTTTGGCAATATTCAAAACTTTTATTGCCATAGCCAATGTATTCAGCACACGTAGGTCTCACACATTGTCTATGACATGTGGGACCGTGCCAAAAATTGGGCATTTCTCGAGGTTTTCTTACTCAGGTCCATGATATAAAATTCAAGCATTCTTGCACGCGTGGATTTTCTCCACCTCCAAACCCAGTGGACAGATTATCTGTTTTGCCCCATAAACTATCGTAGGGGCTGTGTTGCCTTGGTGTAACATGTTCTTAAGGAGCGTCAACAATTCCTTAAAATTACAATCACTCCATTCGTTGCTCGCCTCCAACTAGAAAAGTTTTACCATTGCAAACAGTCTGGTGTAATTAGCCGCATAACCATTATACAATGGCTTCTTCCAGTCTTTGATCATCTTCTTGTAATTTGCAAGTTCACCATTATGGTACCAATCATCGCTGCCATGTCTCTCGACATTGTGTACCATCTCCTCTATGTTATGCATCTGAAACTCAATGTCGTCATCGGTGAACCCTGATATATCTGGCTCGTTCACATCCTCGTCGATATCTTCTTCGACACTGGTAGGGATCTCCCTCTCCATATATGAATCTCTCATATATGCTTCATTAAGACCCTCCTCCCCATGTTTGTTCCAACATCGATAATCCACCATGAATCCATGTGTGATCAAATCTGACCTCAATGATTCATCTATGTGATATCTCTTCTCATTCTTGCAGTGTTTGCAAGGACAACAAATAATCCCTCTAATGTTGTCCAACATGTCTTTCTTCGCGAAAGCGATAAATGCATCTACCCCTTGGATAGCAAAGGCGCAACCCATACATCCAACTTTGATCCAACGACTTCTATGTACAGAAAAGAATAGCTAAATCAAAGAAATTTGAAGCCACTGATAGTCAAGATCTAAAGGTAAAAAAATAGTAAGGAACAGGAGAGGAGGAGAGGATTAACCCTTTGTTTCAAGAACCACTAATAATCACCGCAAGACTTTTAGAAGGGCACCTCCAAAGAGGGAAAGAACAGGGCAAGAACAGGGCAGATCTGGTAGCCACTTGTTCTTCCACAGCTGGGAGGTCGTAGAAGGGCAACATAAAATCGAGACGGACCGATACACAGCACGTCTATCTATGGAGGGAATGGGAGATGGACCTGCTTCCACAACTAAAGGAGACGCGCCAGACCGGTGGTTATGGGAGACACGCCGGATTCGATAATAAAAGGAGACGAGCTGCAACCAAAGTCCGTCTCAGTTACCTAACAAAAATGAGTCACGCTTAAATAAAGTGCATCTCCCGTTTGTCAGAGAGGAGGGCGCGTCTCGGATACCTACTTAACTGAGACGGGCTATATTGTAACGTGTCTCCTTGTACGTTCAACCGAGCCATGTCAGATCCTCGCTGAAGCAGGCTCGTCTACCTTAAGCTTATCAGAGATGTTTTCCTTTTAGAACGTCGCCCATCTTCATCTCCTATTTGGGTTTCTTACATAGTGGTGGTCGCTATGGCCGCCGAGCTTCGTCCCCATTCTCACCGTCCTCACCCTCATCGTGGGTCCTCTCGCTGCCGACGTCACTGAGCGTTGTCCCCACCCTCGCTGTCCTTGCCTTCACTGTTGTTGCTCTCGCCACCATCGCCACCGAGCGTCGTCCTCACCCTCGCCGTTCTCGCCCTCTCCGTGGTCACCCTCGCCGCCGAGCACTGTCCTCACATTCGCTCTGCTATATTTATCCACTCAATATCTTGCATCATTTTTTGCCTGCCTTGTTCTTTCACTTTCTGATATACATTTTGTAGAAGGACATTCTTCTAACATGGTTCAATTATAGTAAAATCTCTAGGAGTACAAAAAGTTGCTGAACAAAATATCATATTTGAAAGGAAACCTTTGTCAGGAGATAGCATGAAATTTGTTGATGTTGAAGCAAGCAAACATAAAATTGAAGCCAGCACCGCGGCTCCAAGAATTACTCTGCTACATGTGTTGCCTGAGGATGACTTCACATTGAGTTAGCAAAACGGTAAAAATCTAATTCTACTGTAAGTAACTTTGTATATGAAGCAGTTAGATCTATGTTGTTGTCAAAGGATTGTGAAATCATGTTTAATGGTTCAGATATTTAGTCATGTGTTTATGTTCACCTTCTATTTTACTCGTATAAATATTGGATTCCAGTATTGATGCATGGAAGCAATTATATTGTATCCTCTTTTCAGTTGTATTCATCGTGATTCAGAATTACATATGGTACCTTAACAATGTTGTACTGAAATCATTGTGCTTCTTTTAATTTCAATAATCTTTATGTTTTAGGATCCAAAGGAATATAAGAGATATGTTAGAGAGCAGGCTCAACAGTACAATGTATATTCGATGTGAGGCTGAGAGAACTATGAATTGCAATGTATCAATTATGAATTGCTATATATAAACTATGAATTGCAATGTAGAAACTTGAATTGCAATGTATCAACTATGAATTACAATGTATCAACTATGAATTGCAATTTATAAACTATGAAATGTAATGAATATATTGTGATTGCTGTTATTTGAATTTGAGCAGGAAATTGGAAATAATAACATCTAGGTCTGTATAGGTTTATATCTTGTCACAGGCAGGCATTGTACGTTAGGAACCGCCTGTGATAATGCATTATCACAGACGACACATTATACGTAAATAACCGCAAGTGGAAAATTATTAGCACAACCGATTTGTAGCGACCGCATGTGAAAATGATCGATTATCACAGACGCTTTATTATGGGGGTTTTGAAAATCTCTTATGATAATATGTTTAGTTCCGCCTGAGATAAAGTTTTTTTTGTAGTAGTGGCTATTACTGTATGCAATGTATGCAGTATTCGAAGAGCAGATGTGACAATTTTTTTAGAAAAAAAAAAGATCAGAGGTGGCCAGTGCACTCTCGTATTTGCTGGCAGGATTATTCAACATATATAGCCCGGTCAACTTTCATTCAATTTGGAACGAGGACAGAAACATTTCTTTGCTGGCAAAGTCTGCCCTTGTTGTTAATTTAGATATTAAGGGCATATTAGTTGGGGCTCCCATCCGTAGAATTTTAATGAAATTTAAAGTAACGCCTGACCATTTGTAGGGCACTCGTCTCTTGCATGACTTTCGTATGGAAAAATAGCCGTGCTTAACATTTATTACTATATACAATCTCCAATGGTGAATACATTTACTTTGAGCATGGACTCAGTTTCAAATTTGGCCGCTATTTTCTAATGTAGTAACATATGTACTAAAACGTACACAAATATACGTTCTCCCTTCATGCCCATTTGTTTGATGCAACATCAAAAAAATGGGATGGGGGCAGTATGATTTTGTGAAAGTCACTACAAAGATGCGATTAATTTACAATGGCCAAAATCATCAAAATTCAGCAATTTACGATAGTTTTTATTAATTATGATGGTTTTTCTATCATAATTAAATTATCATAAATAAGCTAATTTACGACTACGGCCCGTAGCCCTTGTGGTGGTCTGGGTCCCTTGTTCAAGATGGCTTTGGATGGTCGTTGTAAAGAACACAATCTTATTTACAACGATGAGGGTGGTTGTCGTAAATAACGTAGGTCTTATCTACAAGGGTCATTGCTCAGGCCTGTCGTAAGTAAGGTTTTTATTTTTTATAAAAAATGAAAACGACAAACCTGGTACATAGAGCACATATACAAACAATATACATCCACAAACAGCAGAAGACAACTATAAATGCATTCACAAACATCGAACACATCACAAAATGCAAGTAGCTATAACTAGCCCCTCAACTATCTCTGAAACCAAAAAACTCATCTTCGCGCGTCCCTCCTGAAGGCGATAGTTGTGGCAATGCACATGAGTAGTTAGATATGTTTATAACTTTCAAAATATGTTTTTGACTATGATTAAGTTTGACCTCTTTCTCTCTCCCACTCTCTTCCTCTCCCTCTCCCACTCTCTTCCTCTCCCTCTTTACCATCCACCTCTCTCTCACTCTCTTCCTCTCCCTCTCAACCATCCATCCCCCCTCTCTCTCTCACACTCACCCTCGATCTCACATCCCTCTTCACTACCATTCCATCTCTCTCCATCTCTCTCTCCCTCTCTTTGTCTCTCTTACCCCCTCTCTCTCTCACTCTCTCTCTATCTCTCTCTCCCTCTCTTTGTCTCTCTTACCCCCTCTCTCTCACTCTCTCTCTATCTCTCTCTCCCTCTCTTTGTCTCTCTCTCACTCTCACCCTCTATCTCACATCCCTCTTCACTACCATTCCCTCTCTCTCTATCTCTCTCCCTCTCTTTGTCTCTCTCACCCCCCTCTCTCTCACTCTCTCTCTCCCTCTCCCTCTCCCTACCACCCTCTCTCTCTATCTCTCCCTCCCCCTCTCTTCCACCCCCTTCTCTCTCTACCACACTCTAAGTTTATGTTAGATGTGGCTATATTAAATGAAATACGACTATATTTGACAGTTTTATTACCTGGACATTTGAAGGAGGCAACTCTTCTGTGGGCAGCTCTGGCGGCTGCCACGAAAGAATCATGATATCTTGGCTATGATATCAAGCTAATGCCTTCATTGCAAAATATGAATTTAAACTAAAGTAATTTAAATTATTTACCTCCATAGCTGCCTGCATCTATGCCATGTAGTTCACCTGGTGTGTGGCCTTGTGGATGGCTTTCTCCCTATCCAACTCTTCTGGGTCCACGCGAGTGCCTCTTGCATGCTTTGGAACTCCAAGTCTATATGCGAGAGATGGCGTCTCGAGGGCCTAACGGACGAAGCCTGCATTGATGAAGTGCCTCTCGAAGGTTGTGCCGCCCTCGAGTCGATAACTCTGTCAAAAATGGCGAACCTACAATAGAATGAAGAATAATAATTAAAAGAAGGAAGATTGAAAAAATAAATAAAAGAAATGATCAACTCACTGTCACGGCTTTGGGTTGATCGGTGCGTTTTCCTAGTCGTACCCTTCATCGTGTATCCTCATGGCCTCCTACCCATACTTTTCCTAAAAATAAGGAAATTGTGTAACCGTGTCAACAGTATTAGATATAATTCAATTGATGAATTTTGAGAACATACCGGTAGATCAGTCATGACCTAACAGCACTGCCATGGCTGGGAAGGGTCGCGCTCGGTTCCTAAACTAGTCACGTGGTCCTGTAGATACGTGTTAGTAGGATAAATACGTTATGAAGGCATAGAATGAAGTTACACTTACTTTGCATTTAGCAAAATGCAAATGGCCATTGACAATATAGGTTGTGCTTCCCGTTGGACCCTCTGCAGCCTCGAGCCCTCTTGGACATACCGATGAAATCATTGCTAGCCCACATTTGATAGAGAGTTTGGTATGCATTGGTTGACCCCTCTAACCCAGAATAACTGAGCTGCACATATTTAGTATTTCATCGAAATATTTCTAGCATAACTAACTATTGCAAATACTTAACAAAACAACTTACCTCTGTGTGCTGATCCTCTCTCAAGTACATATCGAGGGCCTACCCAAACGGTCCCATCTCCTGTTATTGATTCTGCTTCAGGTACTCGTTCACAGCTTGAATACGAGTGTCCTAGCCTGTGGTTGCGTCCTAGCCTCTGACTTTGACTCAAACGACTCTGAGTCAGACTATAAAATTAAAGAATTGATAAGAAAACTTAATTGGAAAGTAAAATTTAAAACAATATGAGGTTCAATTGAAATTTACCTCCATACGCTGTATGGCCAAAACTCGCCTCCCAAGGTCTAGAACATGCCACATCAGCTGAGAGCGTCTGCTCTCACTTGAAGAAGTACCCCCAAAAAGGTCATGTATATGAGTGAGGAACCCCCTCACCTCCTTCCCCTTCCCCTTTGATGACAACATCTTGTTGTAAAGAATAATTAATAAATATGCAAATAAAATATACACAATTCATGTTAGTTTAGTGAAGAAAATGTTACTTGTAATTAGTTTCAAAATTCAGCAACATCACGATCATGTACCCTATTCCTTGAACCTGGACATCGATATTCTTCCATGAATGTTTTACGTTTCTGTTTCCGCATATCAGAAGTATCTACTTGTCGAGCATCTCCAACTAAGTTATCAAGTCCTATACGAGGCTCGATGATAAGCGAGTCTGGCAACTCTTCTTCTTAGTAAACCTCATCAACCTCATCAGTATCATGGTAACCATCATCTCTTGGAGTATATAACTGCTCACGAGGATTCATCTTATGGACCACCCACAAGCACTAATCTTTTGGCATGGATAAGGTAGGTAAGACACTTGCTACACTTTATTTGCAAGAACAAATGTATCATAGCCTCGTAGCCATTCATTATGTTTTACTTCCACCATGCCAAAATGATTTTGTCGAGTTGCATGATTGTTATCATACCAATCACAGTGAAAGAATACTACTTGAAGTTACTTATTCTTGACAAAAGTAAATTCAAAGATTTTTTAATGATCCAATAGTAATTAGTTTCACGTCCCTGTGATCGATTGCCCTCGTCACAACTCCGGTACTAGATGTTGTCGTGAGAGGATGATAGGACTCAAATTGAGTTGTACAGAATCAAAACTCATTGACATCATATCGACCATAGCTCCTAATTTTTATCAATCCATAGGATAGTCGTTGCAAGTCTTGATGGACGTCGGCATATTTCATGCACTGCCCAAAATAAGAAGTTATAAGAATATTTTGTACATACTCGTAAGTTATAAGAATACTTTGTAAATACTTGTAAGTTAACAAGAAAATTTTACATGATCTTGAAACTAGGATAGGAAATTATGTCCTCCAATTACTCCACCCTGTCGCATCGCTTCTACTTGTTTGCTCGTACGTTGATGCCTATGTATCCAATTTTGCATGTGGAATTCACTGTACGAAAAAACTTTTAGAATAGATGTGTTGCAAAAAAATGTTGTATAGAATAAATGTTTGACAAACACATGCTCGAATATTTGACCATCCCATCTATATTAACAAAAAAACTTTTCATTGCTTTGTCTATGACTATTTGTTGGTGTTTCATATACCAACTAGTAAATCATATTGAAACACATTTGTCTCCATATGGCTAGCTACCAAAGACAAGTGATTTATCTTGGTTTGGGCAAAAAAGGCCCTACGTCTAGCAGAAGTCAATCCTTGATCTTTGTTATCTCAAAAGGTGTAGAGAACATATTGAAGCAAGCCTTGCTCGAGTCAACTCTAGGAAAGGTAATGTGTAAGAAAACTACGCATGTAAGCGCATAAGTAAAATGCGTATGTTAATGCGTAAGGAAATGTGTATGTAAAGCGAGTACAACGTGAATTTGCCCCTCTCGAAGGTGGCCTTGGGGCACCTTTTATAGAGGTCAAGGTGGTCCTATCTAACTGACTTTCCTCATATTGGGGTTGGGTTGTACAATGTTTGTTTTAGTCGCGCAGGGTGCGGAAGCTTCATCATCTTAACTTCTTCCTTATCGCCGAGGCTATGTTGCATGTGTGGAGTACTCTTTCCTCTACGACGGATGGGACTGATGACATGTTTATCCTACAAAGGGTCACATCATGTGTTATCCCCTCTGCAGAAGTTATGGTGCCCACCATCCGCCTCAAATGCTACCAACTGTTTGCCTCTTCTGGGCTCGAGCCTAGGAGCAATCGTCCGCCTGACCTCAGAGTTTGAGACTCGAGCGGGCTAGGTACCCCGACCTCGACAGGTCATGGTGTTGGCAGAGGGCCCCTCCTCACATTGGAGGATAGATATGTATAGGATCGAAGAGCACGTGAAAAGCTACCAGAGGGGGATGAATGGTAGATTAGAACCTTTTCAGCGGAAATAATGAAAACCCCTCAGCAGAAAATCAATCTGTTACAAAACCGTGTGTGCAACTGATCTAATTGTGTTCAACCATGAAAAAAGTAGTATTTATAGATAATCAAGTCACGAATACACGAAAACAAGAATCACGAAAAACCGTCAAGAAAAACTCAAGTTATGATCGAAAGATCGAACAAAGGTCAATCTGTTCTACCCGAGTAAAAACAGATCTGCAACACTGCAAAGAAACTCGTGTAAATCAAAAACCACATATCCAATGACCATGCAATTTTCACATATGATAGATAATCAAGTTGTCAAGACAAATAAAAAAGAATCATATCAATTGGATCTGTAAAACTCGAGTTATGATAAAAATAACGACGCAACGTAGTGCTGTGCAGAAACTCGACGAAAAAAACTTGTCTAAAACAAATCAGACGAACAAGGCACAAAAGATCCTCTAAAACTATGATTTTTGTTCAATAGATCACAAGAGGAACATCCCAAAGTCGTTTCACCAGGATCTCTGGCCTCCCTTGCTTATATAACTAGCACGAAGGCCAACCCAACTCAAACTAGGACTCTAATCCTACTTAGTTTCAACCAAAACTTTTCATAACTGCTCAAGACTCTTCTATACATAGATATAAGCAATCGTAAGACTTCCAGACACCTTAGAAACGTCCTAAATATTCCTAAAACAACTAAACATCATGACCCACACGAAATATAATCAAAACAAACTCTAAACCTTCCATAAACAAACTATAACCACCTCAGCCGCAGTCTTAGGCATAATCCAGCCGGTTCGACCTTTCTAACATATTCTTTATGCCCACTTCTCTTCATCGCGCCTTGGAACCATGTTGCCACGTCCATGCACTCTGTCACATGTGAAAACACCTTCCAACAGCATCCACAATACCTTCATATGCATTGTTCTTGACCCAAACATGTTGCATGACCTCCTGATCAACTCAACCACAATTCCTCCCTAACTTGGTAGTTGAACCTCATCTTCTCCCTAAGACTAGTTCAATGGATCCCGTCACCAGCCATGTCTTGACCTCAAGCAACACCTGCACATGAACAAACAACCAATTCTTCTGAGCACAAGTCCTCGACTTGACTCTCGTTAGTTCAAAAATCACAACACCTTACGTGAGCACCTCACATAAGCATGTTGCAAACCACAGTAATGTTTAACCATCATAATCAGCCAAAACACATCAAAAACTTAGTCCAAAAGTACTAAGCAAATCTACCTATAAATGTAAAGCAAGTTTGAAACGTTGCAACTTAAAAGTAGAACAACTGCGATCTTGCACCGAACCTTGTGTCGGACCTTGCCAAAGCTAACCGGACCTTGCGCCGGACCGAGCCAAAAATTGTCGGACCTCACATCGGACCTAGCCAAAGATTGTTGGACCTCACGTTGGACCTAGCCAAAGCATGCTGGACCTATTGTCAGGCCTTGTCGGAGCTACTCAAAACATGTCAGACCTATTGTCGTACCTTGTCGGAGCTCGGACCTAGAGTCGGACCTCGTTGAAAAGGGTGTTTTGGCAATATTCAAAACTTTCATCATAATAGCCAATGTAGTCAGCACACATAGGTCTCACAATCTCCCCCTTGATGAATGCATTGGAAACACCACTTAGAATCTGAAACATTGGCTTATTCACATGAAAATTTTTGAACACAATTTTCTCCCCCTTTTGAAATCAAAAAGTGAAAGAAATTTCAAAAACAAATATTTCTCCCCCAATCCATATTTCTCCCCCTTTGACAATGTATTCAGCAAGGTTCAAAAGAGAAATTTCAATAGTTATAAGCATATTATAACATATACATATAAAACAAGGCTCATCCAAGTCATACTATCAACTAACTTATACTATCACATTAATGAGAAACATAAAGTAGTGTAAGCCATGCTAGAGATCAGGTGTAATTTTCAATTTAAGCAAGTCATGATCTCACAAACTTAACTATTCCAGAACCTGAAAGCATGGCACTTGTTGCTGCATTTTCATCATTTTCAAAGCACAAATTCAGATCATATGACATTTGCAATAGATTATATGTCGCATCAGCCTTATTCTAACCAACCAAGCCAAGCCTATGTCATTTGACAATCAGAAGCTTAAGGACATGGTTTTAGTCATACAGAACTTCTTCTAAGTTCATATCTAAGTGTGATGATATGCAATCTCAAAAGAAGAAGTGTGATGCATGCATACTCTCTTGATCTTTTTTCAATTTTTCATTTGAACATATAACTCAACATGTGAGTTGATTACTTGATTAATTCTATATAATTAAAAGCACTTGTGAGCATGCAACAAGTTCAAAACAGCAAGTAAGTTTGATCATGACTAGATTTAGTGTAAGTAATTATTCCAATTTCTAGTCATGGCAAAAACTACAAAATATATTACACGAGTAATGTAGTAAGACTTTCAGCATGCAAAAGGAATCACAAAGTCATATATGTATGAAATACTATGCTCATATTATTTTAAATTCAGATTCACACATAGACTTCCAGAGTTTGAAAAGTCCCCCTCAATTTAAGATATGAGGATGCATAACCCCTATTTCACTATGAATGCAACAAAAACAAGTGAAATCCAAAGGTATTGTGAAAATATCAACCAATTGTTGTTCGGTATCGACATGGTGAAGCACAATGTTTCCTTTTTCAACATTATCATGAAGAAAGTGACACCTAATATCAATGTGCTTTGTTATAGAATGTTGCATGGGGTTTTTAGCAATGCAAATGGCACTAGTGTTATTACAAAACTGTGGAACACTATCTAGATCAACCCCATAGTCCTTAAGAGTTTGACCAATCCAAAGAATTTGTGAGCAAGCGCTAGTAGCAGCTACATATTCAGATTCAGCCGTGGATTGTGCAATTAAACTTTGTTTTCTAGAGGACAAAACAACAAGAGAATTACAAATAAAATGACAAGCATCCGAAGTACTTTTCCTATCAATTCTACAACACCCAAAATCAGCATCCGAAAAAGCTTTCAAAGTAATGGTTGAGGAAGAAAAAAGAAAAATGCCAAATTCTTGAGTTCCACGTAAGTACCTAAGAATTCTTTTGACGGCATGATGACGTGAAGCATGTGGGGAAGATTGAAATCGTGCACAAAGACATACGCTGAATTGTATGTCTGGTCTTGATGTCGTGAGGTACAAGAGTGATCCATTCATACTTCTATATTCTTTTTGATCAATTGGGTCACCATCTTCATCAACTTCAAGTGTTGTCGTTGTTCCCATTGGTGTCCAAAGAGTCTTGCTTTTGTCCATGTTGAAGCGCTTAAGAAGGTCTCTTGTATACTTCGTTTGATGCAAGCTTCCAATAATCTGTTGTGGAGGGTGACCTTTGAGGATTTGGAGGAGAGTACACACTTCACAAGCTCCTTCTTCTTCATGTTCATCACAGATTGATGAATTTGTGGTTTGAGGATGATCTGTACCAGTTGCAGTAGTTGTTGGTGTTAGTAGTGGTGCAAAATCAGCAACGTAATTAACATCATTTGCTTCTGAATTTCTGGGCAGCATCACCACTTCTTCGTCTTCTTCGATGAAAATACTCTCCCCCTGCGGATATGGATCTGGACCTCTAAAATTAGAGCTAGTACCTGGGCTAGCTTCATCAAAAGAAACCTCACAAGTCTCCACAATTTTGTTAATGTCAAGTAAAAGTACACGGTAGCCTCTAGTATGAGATCGATAACCAAGAAACATGTCATCAACCGATCTAAGTTCAAATTTATCAAGATTACCATGTTTCTTAACAAAGCATTTACAACCAATGACCCAAAAGTGAGTGACACTAGGCCTATTTCCAAACTGGAGTTCATATGGGGTTTTACCTAGCTTAGCACGCAAGAAAATACGATTTGAGACATAACAAGCGGTTGCAATTGCATCAGCCTAAAATTTTCTAGGAGTTTGATATTCATCAAACATAGTCCTAGCCATCTCAACTATGGTTTTGTTCTTTCTCTCTAGACACCATTTTGTTGAGGTACATAGGGTGAAGAAAATTGATGATCATTCCATTTTCAGTACAAAAGAGATCAAACTATTGATTTTTAAATTTGGTTACATTATCACTTATAATTGCTTTTAAAGATCATGGGTGATCAATTGATAATCTAAGAAATAAAGTTCTAAAGTGACTAAAAGCTTCATTCTTAGATGCCATAAAGTAAACCCAAGCGTATCTAGAATAGTCATCAACAATCACAAGAACGTACCATTTACCTCCAAAAGATTGAACACGTGAATGACGTACGGTGTCAAGGTGCAAAAGTTGTCCCGGTTCAGTTGTCATGGTCATTGTGAGAGGAGCATGTAAACCTGTCACCACTACAACCTTTTAGGCCTTATGTGATGAATATACAATGAGAATAGAGGTATTCATCATAAACAAGCTCCATTTATGACGTTTTTTAATAGGTGACCCAATCTAGTGTCAAAAATTCCTTCGTCATTAAAATCGCCATAATTTAGAAGTGTTGCATATTTGCGACGATATTTTATGACAATATGCGATTGTCATATGAATAAACTGTCACAACTCTCTTTTGTGACGATATTGCGTGATATTTCATGTTTTGTCATAATTGCACAATTTATTTAAAATGAAAAATAATTCTAAATAAATGTTGTTGACACCCAAGAAATACCATTATTTACATGGACCAAGTGTTGGTTAATGCGCAATGGTCTGAAAATTAAGAAAGAATACTTGTGGTCTGGAATCGAACATGAGACACCAGTGTGCATAGTCTATATGACATGAAAGTAAGGAAAAAATTGCTCATAGTCAAGATTCGAACTTGGGACCACAGAGTTGGGCAAAATCGTCTATACCGCCGGACCATTAAAAAACTTGTGGTAAGTACTGATCCAAATATAGTTGATCTTCTTTTATTCTGGGATGTGTGGGCTTATCCTATTATGTCAGCCTCGTTCCTCTCGCGTGCTACAATCCAGTGCAATGCCACCTCCCAAGCAAGCTCCGCAATAGCGTCGCATCGCCTGGTAGAGGGCCGCTGCCCAAGCTATGCTCCGGAACAACGTCCGAAACAATTAGAGGCGAGGACAACCATTATTCCCTACCTAGCTTAATTTTGTTCATTCAGTTTTTTTATTTTGTTTCTGCAGATGGACAAGTCTTGGATCAATAGTAGGCTTTTCAGCAAGTAACATATCGCAGGAGTGAGTGATTTCATGAAGTTAATTTCAGATCGATTTGCTGAGAGTGAGGAGGTACTATGTCCTTGCCGAAAGTGTTTGAATCGGCTTGTGAAACCTAAGTCACAGATTGAGGATCATTTATATATTCATGAGATCGCGAGCACATACACGTGGATATATCATCGGGAGGCACAATTGGATGTTGTAATAAATGAACAAGCTAACAACATAGGTGAACAATGTAGTATAAATGAGGATGTTAGTATGAATAAGTTTGAAGACCCAAAAGATAGATTGTCTGATATGGTACAAGAGTTGTTCACAGCTGGAGAAGAAGGTGCACAAATTTTAAGTTTGCAGGTGTATTGGAAGAGATGAAGCAATACACAAGATTTTCTTTTGTGGTTAAGTTACTTCATATCAAATCATTTTACCGAATCGGCAATGTTGCCTTCTCTGCAACTCTGAAGTTGATATTATTGGCTTTCCCACAGTGTTGTGTACCGGCATCTTACAAGGAAGCTAAGAAACTTATTAATGCATTGGGACTTGGATATGAGTCAATCCATGTGTGCCCTAATAATTGTGTTTTGTTCTGGAAGGATTATGAAAAAAATATTGTGTGCCCAGTGTGTGGTGCATCAAGATGGAAAGATGGTGAAGCAAGAAATAAGAGTCCTCAGAAGGTCTTGCGGCATTTTCCTTTGATTTCTAGATTGAAGAAGATGTTTGCTTCGACAAAAATCTCTGAGAAGGCATGGTGGCACAAGTTGAAGAGGAAAGAGGTGGAAAATGAGCTTAGCCATCCAGCTGATGGCGAGGCATGAAAAGACTTTGACAGAAAACATAATTGGTTTGAAGAAGAGCCTAGAAATATAAGGCTTCGACTCACCACAAATGGTTTTAATCCATTCGGGAGAATGAGCTCCTCTTACGGTTCTTTTTCTGTATGTACGGGCAGCCTATGTTCTTTCTCTTGTATTATCACGGTTGAATTGTAGGTCAGGTAAAAATAATATTGGGGATGCAGGAAATTGGTATCGAACCCGCGCCCTGCTGCATCACACGGTGGTGCACTAACCCAGCTATGTCAAGTTGAGGTTGTTCTGTCTGTAACAGGTTTACAGAAGAAGTAGGTGACCATTGGTACACATAATTGATGTTTTGGTTGTATCATGGTCTATGAAATTCCAAATTGGGTAATCCGAGTTGTATCTTATTCTTTACCTAAGAACCAACATTTCCACAAATTTTCAAGTCATTTATATCTTGCATCGCGTCATGGCATCCATTTTTATACCGAAAAACATCAATGTCGATGTTTTTGTTATATCGTGTTCTATAAAACTCCAAATTATGCAATTTAAGTTGTATCATATTATTGACCTATGAACCAACATCTCCAGAAATTTTCAAGTCATTTGCATCTTGCATCGCTTCGTGGCATCCATTTCTATCTGCAAGTCATTTTCAATAAAATAAATAATATGCAAATATGGTCCAAAAAATTTGAAATTTGGTACGTAGTTACATTATGACAAGAAAAGCATGAAAAAAAATTAGACGATTTGTGCATAAGTTGGTGTTAAGTTCTTCAGAAATGCGCACATCTCAAACTAAGTTTCATAACTTTGAACTAGAACTTTCTACCTTACTATATAAATATTTATTTTCATTATTTTCACTTCTAATTTGGTGTAAACATTCATTTAGAATACTCATTTACTTAATCTTAAAAATTTACTTTACTTAACACTTTTATTTTCATACTGAAAAAAACATCGATATCGATGTTTTGGTTGTATCGTGTTCTATAAAAGACCAAATTAGGTAATTCTAGTTGTATCTTATTCTTCACTTAAGCACCTAAATGTCCACAAATTTTCAAGTTATTTGCATGTTGCACCGCTTCATGATATCCATTCTATTTGCAAGTCATTTTCAATAAAATAATATGCATATATGGTCCAAAAACATTTGGAACTTTGTATGTAGTCATATTATGGCAAGAAAAGCACGGCAAAATAAATTAGATGATTTGTGCATAAGTTGTTGTCAAGTTCTTCACAAATGGACACATCTCAAACTAAGTTTCTTAACCTTGAACTAGAACTTTCTACCTTGTACTATATAAAAATTTATTTTCACTATTTTCACTTCTAATTTGGTGTAAACATTCATTTACGATACTCATTTACTTAAGCCTTAAAATTTTACTTTACTTTATTTTTATAACGAAAAACATCGATGTTGATGTTTTTGTTGTGTCATGTTCTATAAAACTCCAAATTGGGTAATTCCAGTTGTATCATATTTTGTTACCTAAGCACCAACATCTTCACAAATGTTCAAGTCATTTGCATCTTGCATCGCTTCGTGGCAGCCATTTCTATTTGCAAGTCATTTTCAATAAAATAAAATAATATTCAATATGGTCCAAAAAAATTGAAACTTGGTATGTAGTCATATTATTGCAAGAAAAGCTTGGATAGAAATAGACGATTTGTGCATAAGTTGGTGTCAAATTCTTCACAAATGGACACATCTCCTAGGAAGCTCTCACTAACATGCGGGTCCCAACCCCAATCAATCCTGATCTCTAAGTACAGCTAATTCCCTCCATGTTGACTTTAATTTCCCTCCATAATTTGGGATTTCCCTTCAGATTATTTTGGGGCACATAACTGACCCCTCGTCTCCTCTCTCTGTTTAAACCCTACCCCACGTCTCCTCCCTCCAGATTATTTTGGGAGTTGAGGATGATCGCCGTTCCAAATCACGCCCCCATTCATGCCCGTTCCAAATCACGCCTGCAATTCATGCCTCCGTTCCTACTTCTCTTCTCACGATCGGCGTCACCTCATCGCACCCGGCGGAAGTAGATACGTCGACCTCTCTAGGACGACCAAGATGCCTCCAGAGAAGAAGTCCACGCGTGCCACGCATGCCAGCCTCTGCACCACGAGGAACGATGGAGAACCGAGTTCATGGGGAGAGAGGGCAGATGTAGCCGATGGCATGGCGGCCTCGGCACAACGAAAATTGTTTGGTCGGGGATTGCCTCCAGTTATTGATATTCTTGCTTATGTTCTTATTGTTCATTCACGAGGAATTGATTCAGATAGAGTCAATTCTTCAGCCATATACATTATTAATTTTTTAAAATGTAAAGAAACCCCTACGACTGAATACGAGAAACTGAGGGCACTGAATATGATGAAGAATAATCAAATGTTTCAACGACTAGGCCCTGGACAATTAAAAGCACTGATGCCGGAGGAACTACCCGACTCTGTACAATGACTCTATAACATACACCTCAAGTTACTCAAGACTCACCTCTGTGGTATTAAGTGTAGAACTTACGGAGGTGCTCGATGTTCCAAGGATTTGGGAGAGGTGTCCCATCCTCAGTAGCCAAGCGAATGCTTCCGGGATGGGATACTTTAATCACTCGGAGGGGTCCCTCCCAGCCGGGGGAAAGTTTGTTTAACCCTTCTCTAGATTGTATTCTCCGTAGCACCAGATCGCCTTCCTCGAGCTGTCGGTTGCGTATATGCCGCTGATGATAGCGCCGAAGGGCTTGGCGGTATCGGGCATTCCGAACAGCTGCTTGGCACCTTCCCTCCTCCAGGAGGTCTAGGTCTTCACGCCGGAGCTGGTCCTGCGTGGCTTCATCGAAGGTCTGGACCCGAAGTGACCCCAAGGTGATTTCTGGAGGAAGGATTGCTTCAGCTCCATACACCAGGAAGAAGGGTTTCTCTCCAGTTGACCGGTTTTGAGATGTCCTGTTGGCCCATAAAGTGGGCGGAAGCTCTTCGATCCAGTTGGCTCCATGTTTTTTTCAAGCGCTCATAGGTGCGCGTTTTGAGTCCTTTAAGGATTTCAGCATTTGCTCTCTCGACTTGGCCATTGCTGGCTGGGTGAGCTACGGAGGCGTAGCAAACTTGTATGCCGATGTCTTCGCAATATCCTTGAAATGCAGAGCTTGTGAATTGGGTCCCATTATCAGTGATGATTTTGTTTGGGACTCCAAATCTGCATACAATGGACTGCAAAAAGTTGATAGCAGATTGCTTGTTGATTGTCACAACTGGAGTTGCTTCCGGCCACTTGGTGAACTTATCAATGGCGACGTACAGGAACTTGTAACCTCCGGCGTCTCTTGGGAAAGGTCCCAAGATGTTCATCCCCCACACAGCGAAGGGCCATGTAGGAGGTATCATTTGTAGGGGCTGAGATGGTGTGTGAATTTGCTTTGCATGAAATTGGCATGCTTCGCATTTCTTCACCAGCTCAGTTGCATCCTGGAGTGTTGTAGGCCAGTAGAAGCCATGCCGAAAGGCTTTACCAACCAGCATGCGGGAAGACGCGTGGTTCCCACACCCGCCTCCATGGATTTCTGCGAGGAGTTTGCAGCCTTCTTCCCTTGTGATGCACCGCATTAGGATGCCATTGGTACCACGCCGGTAGAGATCCCCTTCTACCAGCGTGTATCTTTTAGCCGATCTGACTACCCGGTCAGCGGATACATCATCGTCAGGAAGGATGTTGTCTTTCAAGTAGCTCCGGATCTCCGAGATCCATGCATCGGAACTAGCTTGAGCTTTTGAGTCTTGCGTGCTGGGTTGCTCGGAGCTCCCGGCAGCACCTACGACCCTTGATGGCTGCCATGGTAATAGGGCCATCGGGACCGTCAGCTTCGGGATGCTGATCTCGCCCCCTTCACTCAGTTCGGCAGGCTGAGCTGTTGGCTTTGACAACCTCCGGACAAAAATTCCGTCAGAAGCCGGAGCTCCGGTTGATGCTTTCGTCGAGAGTTCATCAGCTTCAGCGTTATGGGCATGCTGAATATGGTGGAGATCTAGGACTTCAAAGTCCTTCTGAAGCCTCTGGACATCAAGGAGGTAAGCAGCTAGCTGGAGATTATTGCAGGGGCATTCACCCTTCACCTGCTTAATGATGAGTTGCGAATCTCCCTTGACCAGTAGTTGTTTGACACCATATGACAGTGCCACCTTTAGTCCATAGATGAGTGCTTCGTACTCTGCCATGTTGTTGGTCGCCTTGAAGTCAAGGTGTACCATGTATTTCACCTTCTCCCAGGTTGGTGCAAGGAGAAGGATTCCAGCTCCGGCCCCCTGCTTCTGCATGGAGCCGTTGAAGTAGAGGATCCAGTGAGGCTCGGTGAAGGCTGGAGCTTGATGCTCCGTCTTCTGCTCTCTGGGGCCCCCAGGATTTGATGGAGAGGGAGTCCATTCTGCCACAAAATCTGCCAATGCTTGACTCTTGACTGCTTGCCTTGAAATAAATTTAAGATCAAATTCAGCCAATTTTGCTGCCCACTTTGCAATATTTCCAGTTGAATTGGAATTATGCAGAATTGCTCGAAGTGGGTAAGAGGTCACCACTGAGACTTTGTGAGCTTGGAAGTAATGGCGAAGCTTCCTGGAGGCAATAAGAACTACATAGAGCAGCTTATGCACCTCACGGTATCGAGTCTTGGCATCATGTAGTACTTCACTAATGAAGTATACTGGGCGCTGAATGGTCCGGACCCTCCCGGAGGGGTCCGGTGCTTCCTCTTCACTGACCCGGATCCTCTCAGAGGAATCCGTATTTTCTTTGGGAACCTCCGGGTCCTGGCTGGAGGGACCCGAGGCTTCTTCAGAAGCGACCTGGACCCTCCTGGAGGGGTCTGGGTCTCCCGAAGTGACTTCTTGTGGATTCGAGTCTGGGAGCTGGGACCCAGACTCGCTTTCAGGTACCTCCGGACCCTCCCGAAGGGGTCTAGATTCCTGAGTATGAGGTACCTCTCGTCTCTCCGCAACCAGAACCATACTAACGACTTCATCAGTTGCTGAAATGTAAAGCAACAAAGGCTCACCAGGGTTCGGAGCTACCAGAATTGGTAGGGTGGTGAGGAACTGTTTCAGCTCCTGGAATGCCTTCTCTACTTCTTCGGACCATTGGAATGGTCCGGACTTCCTCAATAACTTGAAGAAGGGGAGTGCCCGTTCCACCAGTCTTGAGATGAGCCGGCTGAGGGCTGCTAGACATCCAGTTAACTTTTGGACGTCTTTGATGCGGGTTGGTGGCCGCATGTCTTCAATGGCCTTAATCTTTGCCGGATTAGCTTCTATGCCCCGGTGACTTACCAGGAAACCGAGAAGTTTTCCGGAGCTAACCCCGAAGACACACTTGTCTGGGTTTAGCTTTGTGCGGGTGGCCCACAGCTTGTCGAAGACAGCCTGCAAGGTGTCAAGGAGTGACTCCTTGTTCCTGACCTTGACCACGATGTCATCGACGTACACTTCCACTATGTCTCTAATGAGTTCTTCAAAAGTTTTGTACATAGCTCGTACAAAAGTTGAAGCTGCATTCTTGAGACCAAAGGGCATGGCTGTGTAACAGTACAATCCATCTACTGTGATGAATGAAGTATGCGCTTCATCTTCCCTAGACATCCTGATTTGATGATACCCGGAATATGCGTCTAGGAAATACAGTAATTCACACCCAGAGGTGGAATCCACTATCTGATCTATTCTAGGTAGTGGGAATGGATCTTTTGGACATGCCTTATTTAGTGTGGTGTAGTCGATGCACATCCGAAGCTTCCCGCCGGCCATGGGAACAACGACTGGGTTTGCCAGCCATTTTGGATGGAATACTTCTCGAATGAACCCAGCTTCAAGTAACTTCTTCACTTCTTGTCGGATGAAGTTCTGTCGCTCTACGGATTGCTTCTGAGGCTTCTAATGCACAGGCCGGGCATCGGTGTAGATCTTCAGATTGTGCTCAATCACTTCCCTAGGGATCCCAGGCATTTGTGACGGTTGCCAAGCAAACACGTCGACGTTAGCCTGGAGGAAAGTGATGAGCGCGAGTTCCTATTTGTCGTTCAATCCCCCCGATATACGGGTGGTTTGAGCGGCATCGGAACCAATTTGGACGACTTTGACGGGTATGTCGGTGTCGCCGCTTGGCTGCACACAAGGTGCAGAAGTCGAGCCTCGTTGACGAATGCTCAGGGGTTTTGGAGCTTGCTCCTGCCTGGAGTCCTCCTCTTGCGCCGTAGTGAGTGCATGGAGTTCTTCCAGAGCAGTTACTCCGACAGTACGATCTCTGCGGATTCAGAGGACACCTACTGGCGTTGGCATCTTCAACAACAGATAACCATAATGAGCAGCTGCCATGAATTTGTACAGGGCAGGCCTACCCAAGATGGCATTGAAGGGTAAGTTGATCTGAGCGACGTCGAAGACCAACTTCTCGGTGCAGTACTTCTCCCGTGTCCCAAAGGTAACGGGGAGAGTAATAGCTCCAAGTGGGGTAATGGCCCCCGGACCTACTCCGGAGAAAGGTCGAGAGGGATGGAGATACGAAGGTCGGAGTTGCTTAGTAAAAGCTTCGAAGCTTATGAGGTTAAGCCCCGAACCTCCGTCTACCATGACGTGGTGGAGCTGGATGTTGTTGATGGTAGGAGATACCATCAAAGGTAACTGACCTGCTCCAACCATGCTCTGAGGGCAGTCTGAAGCATCAAAAGTGATGGCTGTGTCCATCCACTTCTGATGAGGTTCCGGCCTGACTGTAGAAGCTACAGCGGCCATATCCCAACACATAGTCTTGATGACGTGACGGGAGGTGATGTCCCATGATCCACCAAAAATGGTGTTCATGGTCTTCCGACGCTCGTTGTCAGAGACGTCAGAATCATCATCGACGGAGGTGTAGACGGCCTTCAGGACCTTTTTGGGATCCTGAAATCCTAACTCCTCTTCAGCCGGAGCTTTGTCGACTTTTTGCTTTCCTTCCCTCTGTCGGAAAGGAGATTCTTCCCAGCGCTTGTTGTAGCGCTCGGCAAGGTTTTGGACCTCTCGACAGTCTTCCAAACTGTGGCTGCCCGTTTTGTGAATGGGACACCACACTTTGGGTTTGCCACCGTCTTCAGAAGACGGTCGAGGTCGCTTCTCGGGGCGTGGCCCCTGGCCAACGGAGCTGCAGCAGCTGCAACGTTGGATGTGCCGGCCGACGGCTTCTTCTTGCCGTTGGTCTTCTTTTTCTTCTTGCCACCCCTGGAGGTAGTGGATTCTTCTTTGGAGGATTTATTGTGACCCTCCGGGGTTGGTTTGGAGTGCATCTCACGGCCCTCCGCAGCTCTGGCACATTTGTCAGCCAAGCTGAAGAGTTCCGTGACGCTGGTGATCTCCTTGATCGCCAGTTTCTCCAACATCTTCTTGTCCCGTACACCTTGTCTGAATGCCACAATGACAGAGGCGCTAGAGATAGAAGGGATAGTGTTTTGTACCTGAGAGAACCTCTGGATGAATGATCGTAGGGATTCTCCCCCTTTTTGCACGACTGCAAAAAGGTCCAGTTCAGTGCCTGGTCGGGTGTATCAACTCCCGAAGTTGGCGGTGAACTGCCGGCACAGCTCCTCCCAACTGTTGATAGAGTTGGGTGGAAGGCTCATAAACCAGGACCTGGTGGTCCCAGTTAAGGCCACTGGAAAATAATTGGCCATCACGGCCTTGTTTCCTCCAGCTGCCAAGATTGTAGTGGAGTAGATCTGAAGAAACTCAGCGGGATTGACAGTCCCGTCGAATTTTTCCGGCAGGTGAGGCCGGAACTTCTGTGGCCACCTAACCATGCGCAGGTGCATGGCCAGAGCTGAACAGCCTCTTCCTACTCCTTCAGGAGCAGAAAGGTCCTGAGCTTCTTGTATTTCACGAGCACGCTCAATATGGACTCGACCGTCTTGTTGGCGGTATCGGCGATCAAGCTCCACCCGGAGGTCATGAGTTGAGAGCCTGGATAACGTGTGAGTGCGTCGTGCCCCGGAGGGCAATGACGTCCCTTGTTGTGATGCAGCACGTCTCCTGCTATTGGAAACGTGCGGACCAAGTCTACCAGACAAAGTCCGCCGCTGCGACGGGGCTCGTCCTGAAGGAGGAGGACCCTGGTTGCTGAGGCGTTCGGCTGCTGCTGCAACCAAATGTTCCACATCGGCCCTCCACTGTTCCAGTGCATCCCGGGATGCATCCGGGGGTGGCGGGCGTTGGAGAAGAGCACGCGCTGCATGGAGCGCGTGTTCCGGGTTGTCATGATTTGCCGACGCAGTGATTGACGCCGGCGCACCATCGCGTTGCCCAGCTTGATTTGCTGGTGGAGGCGGTGGTGGTGGGAGTGTGACTCCTGCTGGTGCTGAGGCTCCTGCTGGTGGCTGCATATTGGAGGGATTGCCCCCAACAGCCTGAGCAGCAGTTTGACCATTGGACGATCCAGCAGCTGAGTTCACCATTCTCAAAATCTCAGGCGCCCCCTACCTGGCGCGCCAACTGTCGGTGGTTTGGAACCGGCAGATCTCCCTACACTACCAAAGTGATAGAGGAGTTTGATGTTCGGTGTGGGCGCGCGGAGATTCAAGAAGGTGAATAGTAAATGACACAGGAGACACAAGAGTTTACATGGTTTCGGCCGCCTGAGCGTAATACCCTACTCCACGGGTGTGTTGGTGTTGTATTAGCTGTATGAGCTTGTGTTGAGCGTCAATGGCGTGTGTCCAGCCCCCTGAACGTGTCGTCGGCCTGTCCTTTTATAGTACAAGGGCAGGCCGTTACAAGTTAGCCTGGCCCGACATGTGGCCCCGGCGGTTACTAGTATTGACACTTATTTAACACATTTAATTGTCCTTAATGACCGGGTAATGGGCTTTTGACAGCACCGTAATATGGTATTAATGACACTTAATCGGGTCTTAAAGTCCTTGATTCCCCTTTGAAGATCCGGAGCCGTTGCGGGGTCTTTCGGAGGTTAGAGGCTGAAGATCCGACGATTGGACACGTGGCAGCTCCGGAGCATACTGTGGGAAACAGGTGGCTCCGGAGCTACCTGACACGTGTCAGGTCTGGAGCTTCTCTCGGTCTGGGGTTAAGTCCAGAGGTGCCATTTCGGTACATGGCCCGGAGCCTCCCCCTTGTGGGCGGTAGCTCCGGTTTGATAGTACACGTGGCGACCCTGGGATTAACCATGTTGGAGAAGCGGGTCCGGTTATATCTGACATGTGGGCCTTCGAAGGTCTTCAAATCAAGTAGATGACTTTTCTTGGAGATCTTTGTAACCTCAAGGGGTGTACGGTTTCTAGGGTACCGACACTGACCCACATTAAATCTAACCAAAACAAACTCTAAACCTTCCATAAACGAACCATAACCACCTCAGCCGTAGCTTGAGGCATAATCCAGCCGGTTGGACCATTCCGATCAATTCTTTACATACACTTCTCTTCATCCCGCCTTGGAACCATGTCGCCACCTCCATGCACTCCTTGCACACGTGCAAAAATCTTCCAACAACATCCACGATACCTTCATATGTATTATTCTTGACCCAAACATGTTGCGTGACCTCCTGATCAACTCAACCACAATTCCTTTTAAACTTGGTTGTTGAACCTCATATTCGCCCTAAAACTAGTTCAATGGATCCCGTCACTAGCCATGTATTGACCTCAAGCAACATCTGAACATGAACAAACAACCAATTTTTCCGAGCACAAGTACTCGACTTGACTCTCGTTAGTTCAAAAACCACAACACCTTATGTGAGCACCTCACGCACGCATATTGCAAACCACCATAATGTTTAACCATCATAATCAACCAAAAAACATCAAAAACTTAGTCCAAAAGTACTAAGCAAATCTTTCCATAAGTGTAAAGCAAGTTTGAAACATTGCAAGTCAAAAGTAAAACCACTACGATCTTGTACCAGACCTTGCCAAAGCTAACCAGACCTCGCGTTGGACCTTGCCAAAGCTAACTGGACCTTGCGTCGGACCTTGCCAAAGCTAACCGGACCTTGCGCTGAACCTAGCCAGAGCTACGCAAAGCATGGCAGACCTATCGTTGAACCTTGTTGGAGCTACCCAAAACATGCTGAACCTGTTGCCGGACCTAGCCAGAGCTACCCAAAAAAAGTCGGACCTATTGTCGGACCTTATCGGAGCTACCCAAAGCATGTCGGGCCTATTGTCGGACCTTGCCAGAGCTACCCAAAACATGTCGGACCTATTGTCAGACCTTGTCGGAGTTCGGACCTAGAGTCTAACCTCGATGAGAAAGATGTTTTGGCAATATTCAAAACTTTTATCGTAATAGCCAATGTATTCAGCACACATAGGTCTCATAGAGTCGGGCGATACATCTGCCATTCTGTGGATCTCCGATATGCGCCTCTAGGTGTCGAACAAGCATAAGTCCCTAGTCAGGTCGATGCTCGCCTGCGATCTACTGCCGTTGAAGGAGCTGAGATTGCTGCTTGACGGTCCTGGCGATCGTAGTCTTGCACTATGGCAGTATCGATCTCCAGGCCATCGGGTAGGGCTTCGCCTCCAACCAGTTAGAGATTTATATCGATGCCATCAAAGACGAGTCACGCCTATCGCAGCATCGATGATGGTCGTGTTGGTTTCCACCAACACCGTTCTTACGGTTGTGGAGCAGCAGCAGGGGTCGCCGTAGGCGTCGATGTAGCGAGGTGGGCCTTCTGTAGCCTTTTGTATTTCTTTAAATATTCAACAAAGTTTCCTGCCGTTTCTTTTTATCCTTCTTGTTTTTTCTAGGCTTTGCTCGTGTCATACTCATCAACCAGACATCTGTAGCATTTATTCTTGGTCCTCGGCCAGTTGTAGGTATCAGAAGTTTTAAGGCAAATGTTATATGTAGGGGTAGCCCCCAAGCGGCGCGGGGCGAGTTGCTTGGTCAATTCACACCGTGGTGCTTGAGCGGTTGCGCTCTGCCTGAGTCTTGTTGATAAGATCGGGGTCTGAGCTCTTAACTTGGCTACGAACCCGGGATGCATGAATTCATCGCATGGTATGTAATATTAAGGAAGAAAGGACAGAGAACACTTAGCTTGGTGGTTGTATCCCTGAAGTCATGTCATATGCATGGGGCCGCTCGCTCTATGGGTAGAAATGCCTCAGGTGTTCAATGTTCCACGTGTTGGAGAGGATGTTGCCGTCTGAATCCTTCGGTCTATAAGCATCGGGTTGCAGGACATTTTCTACCATGTACGGGCCTTCCCATAGCGAGGATAACTTATGTTTGTGTGCTTGTACCCGTTATGAGACCAAGTCACTAGCTTGGAAAATCCAAGGCTAGATTCGCCGCACGTGGTAGCTTCATAGCGCCTGTTGGTACTTGGCCAACCCTAGGGCGCTTATGTGGCGAGCTTTGTTGAGTTGGTCGATAGATTCTTGACGAGCTTCCTTGGATCGAGTTTGTTGTAGGCTTTGACTTCGGGTGACCCAAATTCTAGGTCAGTCGGCAAGACGGCCTCTGACCCATAAGTCACAAAGAATGGCGCGAAGCCAGTCGATCAGTTGGGAGTGGTGCATAAGCTCCATAACACCGATGATATCTTGGAAGCGCACCGCCCTAAGCACTTGTTAAGTAGATCAGAGATAGGTGCTTCAGTACCTACAATATTTGGCTCACTTGACTTGTCTGTTCATCTGGGGGTGTGCCAGCGATGCCCAGTCGATTTGAATGTTTAAGTCATCACAAAACTCAAGGAACCTTTTACCCATGAATTGCATACTGTTGTCGGTTACGATGTCACGGAAGAAACCCGTTGCCTTATCGCACGTGACTGTGATGAACGGCTTGGCTTCAATCCACTCATTGAATTTATCAATCGCGGCAACAAGGGCAGTGAAGCCCTCAGGCGCTTTTTTGAAGGAATTGAGGAATCGAGCCCCTAATCAGTGAAAGGCAAAGTGACGGGGCTAGTCTGCAAGTCTTGGGCCGACAGGTGTGTCTGACGAGCAAAGTATTGGTAACCCATGCAGACGCACACGATCTATTGAGCATCAGTGACTGCGGTTAGCCAGTAGAAGTTTTGTCTGTATGCCTTGCCTACTAGGGATATACGAGCCGCATGGTGGCCGCAGACCCCTTTGTGGTGTCGAGCAGGAGCTCTCTTCCTTGGCAGCACAAGATGTAGCATTGGAGGACGCTTGGGGTGCTAAACCAGAAAAGCTCATCATTAATGATGACAAATGCTTTAGCTTGGCTAGGTAGCCATCGGGCTTTGATCTCATCCTCTAGTTATTTCCTATGTCGAAGCTATTCAATGAAAGGGGTCAGCCAGTCAAGCTCGATAATGAGTCCGGCATGGTCGATGTTATCTGCCGTATTGCATGGGTTATCCCAAGGGTGAGGTTGGGGATGCAAGCTTGGATAGTCTTCCTCGGATTGGGCTGACGGCTTGTGCATGTCGCTGGCTAAGACCCCGGGGGGGAACAGGCCCCTGACTTGAGGCAAGTTCGGTCAGAGAATCAGCTACTTCTTTTCCCAGCGGGGGATGTGGCAAAGCTCAAGCCACTCAAATTTGTCCTCCATCTTCCGTACCTCGTGGCAGTACGCGATCATCCGCGGGTCGCGGCAGCTGGATTCCTTCATTACCTGGTTAACCACCAGTATGGAATCCCCTCGTACAAAGAGGCGTCGTACGCTGACCTCGGCAGCGATTCTCAGCCTGTTGAGAAGCGCTTCGTATTCAATGACATTTTACGTGGCTTTAAAATGCATCCGCAACGTGTACAAAAGTCAATCAAAGGTCAGTATCAAGTTACTTCTAGTGTCGTTCAGGGTGAGCAGTCCATCGAAATACATCGTCCAGTACTTGATCCTAGTCAGGGGCGATACCTGTGTCTCCGCCCATTCAGCGATGAAGTCGGTGAGCACTGGGGATTTGATTGTCGCACGTGAGGTGTAGGATATGTCTAATCCCATAAGCTCGAGAGCCCACTTAGCGATCCTCCCCGATGTGTCCTGGTTGTTGATTATGCCCGTGCGCCATGACCACCCGCACGGGGTGGCTCTTGAAGTAATGAAGCAGCTTGTGCTTCGTCAGCAGTACGGTGTACACGAGTTTTCAAACATGTGGGTAGCGTGTCTCACAACTGGACAATGCTTTGCTGATGAAGTAGACCGGTCTCTATACCTTATGGGCGTCATCAGGCTCCTCTCATTTCACTACGAGGGTGGTGCTTACCACCTGGTGTTTTGCCACTATGTAGAGGAGGAGTTGCTCATCTGGCTCCGGGATGCCAAAGTTGTGGGGTGGGGGGGGGGGGGGGGGTTGTGACGAAAACTTTTGCCTTGTCCAGGGAAAATTATGCTTCCTCGATCCATTTTAATGGCTAGGTCTTCTTCAGCAGCCGACCCCATTCCCCGAGCCGAGAAACAAGGCAGCTTAATGCCACGAGGCATCCCATCAGCCTTTGTATCCCCTTGACATCATGGATGGGCGCATGTCAATAATGGAAATTATCTCTCAGGGTCGTCCTCAATGTCGTGCTCTGAGATGATGAATCCCAATAATTTACCTATAGGTACACTGAAGATGCATTTTTTCAGGATTAATATGATGTTGTTGCTCTAGAGGTTGGCAAAGGTCTCTTCGAGGTCAGAGACGAGCTCTGAAGCCTTCTTTGATTTCACAACAATGTCAATGACGTATACTTCTAGGTTCAGTGTGATCTTCTTCTGGAGTCACTTCTTGATGCATTGTTGATACGTGGCCCCCGCGTTCTTCAGCCCGAATAGCATCCTTACATAGCAGTAGGAGCCGTAGGGGTGATGAATGCGGTAGCCAACTGTTCCTCCTTGCAAAGGGCAATATGGTGGTAGCCCGAGTAGGCATCTAAAAAACTCAAAGATTAGATCCTAGAAGCCGCGACGATGACCCGATTGATTCGAGGTAGCAGGAAGGGGTCTTTCGGTCATATGTCGTTAAGGCATATGCAATCGACGCACATCCTCCACTTCCTGCTCTCCTTCACGATGAGGACTTGGTTGGCTAACAAATCGAGATGTTGGACCTTCTTAATGAAGCCGGTCGCGAGGAGCTTGCTGATCTCGGTCACAATAGCCTAGCATTTTTCCTCGTCAAACCGTCGTAACCTTTGCTTTATTTGTCTAGAGCCTGATTTTATGTTCAAGATATGCTCGAGCGACTTCCTTTGGGATGACGGGCATGTCCTAGGGTTGCCAGGCAAATATATCCCGATTTGTGCGGAGGAAGTCGACAAACACGCCTTCCTATTTGTCGAGTAGCGCAGCGCCAATCCACACCATCTTTGCCAAGTGCACATGGTCGACCTTGATCACTTTGGTGTCCTCGACTGGTTTTAAGGCACTGGTGTCCTTGGCCTGTCCGAGTGGCATCGCCTGCTTCTCAGGTTTGACACTGTGGGAAGGGGCTCTAGTAGGGTGAAGTCGGGAGTGCGGGATCTCCATTGCATCTAGGGTCGCAACAAACCGGATGTTAAGGGTGCTCCCCCATCTGCAGCACTATGGTCAGCTGACTGGTTCGTACGATAGGGTCCACAACAAGGGAGAATCATACGGGCTGCAAGATATGGCTCGGGTGGTCGATCCTGTCAAAGGTGACGGCCGCCTCGGACAACCATGGGTAGGTCGGGAATGCTACTTCTAGGGTGTCTACTACCCAAGCATTCAACTTTTTCTTGCGCAGGCTTTCATCGTTGTAGGCACCTCCAAAGATCATGAGGCATCCGTTCCAGCTTGGGAAAGGCAGCCGTCTCTTGCTCGGTGCCTGTACACTCGGGTTTCCCGATCCCATCGCGCCCTGGTTCCCCACCGCAGAACCGTTTGAAGAGGGGGCAGTCTTTTAGGGCGTTCTTGAGGGTAGGCATGGTTAGCAGCGTCTCCTAATGCTGTCCTTCCCCCATCCGTCGTCGCAAGATGGCCTCGTGTCCCTCCTATCCTCAGATCCTTTCGGCCTTGCCCCGTCGAAGATGCCCCCATCGCTTCCTCACCGGGGACATGGTTGGTGGCGATGTCGAGCAACTCCTTAGTGCTTCGGGGCAATGAAGCACTCCAACTTGTGGACCAGGAATTCTCATGTGGTCCCAGAGAGGAAAGCTTCAACGATATCAACATTGACAACATTGAAGAGCTCGTTGCACTTCTTCTAGAAGTGTTGGATGTACCTGCAGGGTGTTTCCTGGGCTTCTTTCGGCATGCCTTCAGTTCCCACGAGTTACCAGGGTGTACGTACGTTCCCTGGAAGTTGCACACGAAGGTGGATTTGAGCTCGGTCCAACTCTGAATGGTGTTGGCTGGAAGATATTCGAGCCGCATCCGCGTCGTTTCTATTAGGTAAAAGGAGAGGTACTTGTAGGATCGAAGAGCACGTGAAAAGCTACCAGAGGGGGGGGGTCAATAGTAGATTTAAAATCTTACGCAGCGGAAACAATTAAATTCCAACCCCTTTGACAGAAAAACGATTTGTTAGATAAATCGTGTGTGAAACTAACCTAAAGTGTTTCACCATGACAAAAGTGAAATATATCAGAGGGAATGAAGTCACGATAAAAACACAAGAAAAATCACTCAAATCCGTCGAGAGAAACTCAAGTTATGACCGAAAGATTGAAAAAAAGTCAATCTATCCTACCCGAGAAAAACAGTTTTGGAATGCTGTAAAGAAACTCGTATAGATCAGAAAACACAAATCCAATGACCGTGAAATTTTGACAGATTTTAGATAATCAAGTTAAGAAGACAACCCAAAAAGAATCACGTCAAATGGATCTGTAAAACTCAAGTTATGATAAAACCACCAACAAAAGGTAGTGCTGCCCAGAAACTCGACGAGTAAAACTTGTCCGGAACAAGTCGGACGAACAAGGCACAAAAGTTCCTTCAAACTACGAATTTTATTCAAAAGAATACAAGAAGAACAGCCCCAAAGTCGTGCACCACGAGCTCTAGCCTCCCTTGCTTATATAACCAACTCGAAAGCCAACTCAACTCAAATCAGGACCCTAATCCTACTCTGTTCACGAATTGAAACTTTCCATAACTGCTTAGGACTCTTCTATACGCAGATAGAAGCAATCTTAAGACGTCCAAACACATTAGGAACATATCCCATATTCCTAAAACAACTCAAATTCGTGACCCAAATGAAATCCTAACATAACCAACTAGATTCTTTCCATACCGAGCCATAACCGACTCCGCCGCAGCCAAAGTCATCAACCGGTACGATCCGATCATTCCAACCAGATCTTACCATCCATAAACCATATTCGGAACCATGTTGCCACGTCATGCACCGCATGCATACGTGCGAACACCTTCCTTCGACGTTCAGCAACCTTCATATGCACTGCCCTTGATTCAATCATCCTGCGCGACCTCCTGACCAGCTCAACCACAGCTCCTTCCGAACTTGGTTGTTGGAACCTTATCTCCTCCCTGAGACTAGTCCAATGGATCCCGTCACCAGCTATGACTTGAACTCAAGAAACACCTGCACATGAACAAACAACCAATCCATACGAGCCCAGGTCCTTGACTTGACTCAAGTTAGTTCCGAACAGAACACCTTACGTGAGCACCTCACATAAGAATGTTGCACAGCATAGCAAAACGATATCAACCATATCAACCAAAGCGCACCAAAAACTTAGCAAATGAATACTAAGCAAACTTTCCAAGAATATAAAGCAAGTTCAAAACATTGCAATATAATAGCAGGAACATTGTGATCAAGCTCCGAACCTAGCCAAAGCTAACCGGAGCTTGAGCTGGAGCTTACCAAAGCTAGTACAACCTAGCGCCAGAGCTTACCAAAGCTAGTATAACCTAGCGTCGGAGCTTACCAAAGCTAATACAACCTAGTGCCAAAGCTTACCAAAGCTAGTCGGACCTAGTCATCCCAAAAGTCGAAGCTAGAAAAACATGTCAGAGCTAACATAAGTCGGACCTAGCAAAACATATCGGAGCTTAACAAAGACATGTTGGAGCTATCAAAGAAATGCCGGAGCTAAAGACAAAGCTCAACGGAGCTACCCAAAAACATGTCGAATCTAGACAAAGAAAGTCGGACCTATTGTCGGACCTTGCAGAAGTTCAGAGCTAGAGTCAAACCTTGTCAAAAAGATGTTATGGCAGCATTCAAAACTTTTATAGTCAAACCCAATGTATTCAGCACACTTAGGTCTCACAATCCCCCCCTTGATGAATGCATTGGAAACACAACTTAAGATCTGAACATTGGCTTATTCACATTAAAAATTTTATAGTCAAAGCCAATGTATTCAGCACACTTAGGTCTCACAGTATTGTATGATGAAGTAGCCATTTATGGCTCCGCTAGCTCTACAAGCCAGGTAGTAGTCATCTAGCCAGACGCTGCGGTTCGACTCGTCGTCATGTTTCTCGATGTTGGTTGAGGCACAGAAACGGGGTGGGAATGCCATGTTACATATCCGTCTCCAGAAGGCCCTGGGTCTTTGAGGGTCAAGGCTCGGACTTCAGCCCCCGTCATCAATGTAGTGGCTGTCCAGAAGCGGCTGATAACGCTGCAGATGGGGACGGGGTCCTTGGAGACCTCTATGCTCACATGTGAAGTTAGGCGAGGGTACCGAGGATCTAGCTTTCTCCACCCCACTTACCAAACTTGGGGCTTGAGGCTTCCTTGGTCCGCCGCTACTCTCCTGTTGCCCTCGGCTCCCATCATGGAATGATGCTTCGAGCTGTCGGGTGAGAGAGATCTTCACGCGCTGGACAACAACCGCATCTAGGAGGGAGCAGAGGTTTCGGTAGGTGCGTCGGGATCCTAGCTCAATGGGTTTAGGCACATCATGCAGTATCACCGCGGCGCTATTATGTTTTGGCTTGGCCATTCAAAGCATGGTGGGCATATTCTTCGGTGAATGGGGAGGCTCGGACGCCCTGAAGATGTGCGGCGCCTCAGCTCGGAGGCGGGCAGGGTTTCATTCGAAAGGTGGCCCCGATCGTGTACAAGCACTCTCATTCAACGTTGAGAGCGACGTGTTGCGCTTTGAGAGGTCCGATTGGTTCAACGATGCACGTTGGCTCCTTCCTGAGGATTGGTCGTGGCCTTTCCTGCTTGGTACCGGTTTTATCGGAGTTGGAGTCGCAGTCGGTGGTCTCCTCTGGGGTTTTTCGGAGAGACGGTGTGGTGTAGTCAATCACTTCGACGAACGAAACCTCTGATGTACTGTTAGCATAGTCGTCACAGACTCTCCGAAGGATGCTGTTGTTGGCGATGAAGTCCAGGCTTCCAAAGCAGAAAGTCTGATGTGGAGCGAAGGTGGGGTCGGCCTTCAGCCCCCTACTGCTGCAGGCATGGAACTCGAAGTCACAGGTGCAAACCTTCTCGTCAGGGATGAAAGTCGAGGTCGATGAAACCATGACAAAGCTGATGAAGAACGTGCAACAACGTTCCTCTACCTGGCGCATCAACTGTCGGTGTTTCATATACTGACTAGTAAAATCATATGGAAACATGTTCGTCTCTGTATGGATAGCTGCAAAAGACAAGTGATTTATCCTGGTTCAGCCAATAAAAACCGTACATCCAGCGGGAGTCAATCTGTGATCTTTGTTAGATCAAAAGGCGTGGAAAACAGATTACATGTGAGCCTTGCCCTAGTCAACACTAGGAAAGGTTATGCATAAGCGAAATGTGTAAGTGTGTAACTAAAATGCGTATGTAAATGCATCAGGAAATGCGTATGAAAAGTGAGCACAACGTGAATTCACCCCTCTGGAAGGTGGCCTTGGGGCACCTTTTATAGAGGGTCAAGGCGGTCCTATCTAACCGACTTACCTCATAGTGGAGCCGGGGTGTATAGTGTTAGATCTAGTCGCTTGGGCTGCCCGGGTGCGGAAGCTTCATCGTCTTAACTTCTTCCTTATGGTCAAGACTGCATTGCTTGTGCGGAGCACTCATTCCTCTAAGACGGATGGGACCGATGACATGTTTATCTTGCACAAGGTCACATCACGTATTATCCCCTATGCAGAAGTTATGATGCCCACCATCAGTCTTAAATGCTACTGACGGAACGCCTCGCCCGGGCTCGATCCCGAGAGGAATCGTCCACCCGACCTCTAAGATCGAGACTCGGACGGGCTAGGTACCCCAACCTTGGCAGGTCGGGGTGTTGGCGGCGGGCCCCTCCTTGCGCTGCAGATTGGATACAGTTCGTCTCCATGAAGTGGTCGCATACCCTCGTCGGGTCCCATATCTTCCGTACTCTGGGTACAGAATCCTGTCACTATTGTTTGTATAATTTCAGTTTTGTGTAATGTTTATATTAAATTGAATTAAAAAATATTCTCTGTAAATTTAATTTAATTATTTATTTTGTCATCAATAATTATCTGTACCGGTTCGTAACAGGAACAACTTTTGATAATTGAACCACTTGTGTAATTGGTATGCATACCTTTCTTACCTGGTACATAACAGGAACATCAACAATTATCAGTACAAGTACATAAGATGAACCACTTGTGATAATTGATAAGTAAGTACCATTGGTAACAAGAACCGGTAAGAAAGGTATACATTTCTGTACCAGCTTGTAACATCAATCACACTACAGAAATCCCGTAGACGATGGCTACCGTCGTCTATAAGCTATAGATGACGGTAAAAGCTTATAGACGACGGTTTCTGGCCATATCCGATTATTTGTCATCATATCCAAGCACGTGCTTATGATGCATTCGCCCATGTTATGTTCTTGGTGCATGACATCAATGTTATGCATTAGGATTAAAGACTTCACATACGGTAGCTCCTATAGTGCACATATATGATTTCAATTGTGGTCCTCGCCGTAACCAACAAAATATCCTGGATGACCTTTATCTGGCACTAGGTTGTTCAATTGTTCAGCAATCTCCGACCCGTTGAGATGTTGTGGTGGTCTTTTTTGACAATGGTGTCCTTCCTAAAGGCATTTCTCTGTGCCTAAATATGTGATTGGGTGGTAACCAACGTCTATGGCAATCAAAGTAGCATATCCACCATGACTTAGAAAAAAAACATTTCATGTTCAAAGCACATATCTGACATGTCAACTGACCATAAGTGCTCCAGCCAGAAACCATACCAGAAGCTGGGAAGTCATGAACAAACCACAAGTATGCATCTCAAAGGTTGAATTTCTATTTTTGTAATAGCCGTACGCTTTGATTCCTGTCCATACATTTTCAACTCTTTAATCAACAGCTTCAACATCACGTTCGATCGTGAACCAAGATGTTATGCTTCTATTTTGGGTACATTATGAGGTGAATTGACGGTCTAAATATGACACTTAAGGATCGTCATCAACAAACTCCCCCACACTTAGTCCTTTACTCGTCCTCGAGTGAAGGCATGAAGAAGAACTAAAGTGTTGTCATAAATTTGCTGTAAGTTATAAAATGAGAAAACTAGATATTTCAACTTATGCCTCAATTCATGAACTCCCTTTGATTGTGGCTACCACATCTATCTTGGGTGTTTGAAGAGTCAACTGGTTGGAATGCAATTCCTTTGGATCTTCTCCTGCTGAAATGATTTGACAATTAGCTGTATATCAGAAAGTCAAAGAAGAATTTGCCTTTATTTCTCATTTAGAATCTCTCAAATCTCTCAGTGTTTTGATCCTCACCTTGGCATGTTTTGCCAATTTTCGTCCCTACACTAAGTATGGCTATATATGGGGCTTGGTAGGGATAAATGTAGCACACATTGCAATTCATATATTACTAAGTCAAAAACGAGATCCTCATAAGACGACCATGCATAAAAAACCAATGATTAAAGAAATTCTTGTGCACTTATTATGGATGGTGGATGATGAATGGTGGTGATGACTCACAACTGATCACTCTCTTTTGTGCAAGGATGAAGCATGGCTACTTATTGGCTCTTTTTTTAGCTCTTATAGCCATGCCTTCTGCTCCTTTTCTGCATCTTTTTATTGAGAGAGGATTTTGCGGAATTTGCATGGAGTATCTCTTAATGGTGATTTTGTGGAATTTATGGAATATGGTGGAGTGCACAAGAAATTCATAATCAAAGATTTGATGCAAGTCACTCAATAGGGTCAAGAGTTTGACAAAGTTCAATGAAGATCCAAAGTGGCATATGCATGTGTTTTTTTTCAAGAAATATATCATATGGCCTTGGTGGGTATTTAAATTTCCAATGAGAGAGTTAGGAAAAGTTCAAGACTCCAAATTTTTGCAAATATCAAAATCAGTTCCTGGCAAGGAGATGTCTCCTACAGTAACTCATTTACCATGTCACACTAGTCAAGTACTTAGATGATGTGTTTTCCCTACTTTAATTGTGGGAATCATAAACAAGGCAATGAATTCAAATATAAAGTATTCAAATTTTCAGCTCAAGCAAATTTTGACTACCATGTTTTACTTTCAATTGTTGAGTTGATTCATAAATATTCAGTTTTAAATAGGAAATCAACTCAAACAGCAGGGTAGCACGTGAATTCGGAGATAGGAGATCGAAACCGATTTTGTGGAGGGAAACAGAGCCATGTGCGGCCCACAACAGTTCGGCTGAACAGTGGGTTCGACCGAACCCCTTTGGCCTATCTGATGCTCTGTTTCGATGTGTCGAAATGTATGTTCAGTTGTGACGTGTTTCAGGATACTACGCTAATTTTGCACATCGAGATTTCTCGATTTGGGGTGCCTCCCCCACACTTGTTCTTTGAATTCTTTTTTCAACTAAAATAAACTAAAGGGGGAACTTTACCGGTGTTAGATGAACCGGTAAGTTCACTTTCTTTAATTCCAAAATTGAGTGGATGCTTACATTATTCATTCTAAACTGAAATAATAAAAATTTGAAATAAAATTAAACTTAAACTAGTAAGCATCCTATGCTGTCGGGACATCTAAACTATGGTGCTTGTAGATGTCGGGCTCCACGACATCATTGCATAAGCGCCGCAGCTTGGTGCTCATACCCCGGAGAACACCGTCAATCTCTTCCATGAGGGAGATGAGTTAATCCTTCAGCTCCGCCCTCTCCATGCACCCTTCAACCACTATGCCAGACAGCTTGTTCTCCAAACGTACAGAAGCTGACTCCTTTGAAAGCTGTGCCACTTTAGGTGCATGAGGAGATTTCCCGTCACTATCATCAAATTGACCAGGTGGCCCCCTGATGACAGGCGGCGAGAGGTGTTGCCTAATCATGAGGGGCGACGAGCCCATCGACTCCTCCAGCGCCATATTATCCACGCGCTTAAACAAGCTTTTTGCATAGACTCCTTCAGGTTTGTGCATGTTGGTATTTCTTAACACCACAGAGTTATCCGCAAGCGCATGGAAATACCGTTGTAGCACTTCCCCTTAAGGAGTATTCCCAAGGGTATCAAATCCAAAGAATGCGTGTGCTAATATTTCGAACTAGCTCACTCAAGGACACAAAGTTGTTTGGTAGGCAAGGAATAGAGAGGAATTTACAGTATTGATCCTAATTCAAGGTAGTTTGCAGTAGATGCTTGCTTCGGGCACGGGCTTACTCCTAGCAATACTAGGACGACTCCCGCCAAGATCCTATGGCATAGCCAAATGTGGAGGATTACAAAGGACGGATAGGGCTGTCACCACCTACTGCCTACCTCTTCAATATGTGGGTCTACAAGATATCCACTGATGATTTATAACCTAAGCACCACGCTTACGTTCTAAATCACTACTCTAGTTGTTTCAAACACAAAGCTACAACTAGAGCCTCTAATGAATTAAAGCAGTGAACCCACAAGTAACTACTTGTCCAAACTACTAAGAATAAAAGATCAAGCTTGTATTGAATTCACAAAGGCTTACTTCATTGAGTAAAACCTTTGTAGGGGTACAAGTGTAGAAGAGGGACTTGACAAGCCCAAGCCTCCTTCTCCTAGACTCTTCACCACACTCTCCTTCTACTTTGGTAGCCTCTGGGACTACTCTAAACCTTTGGAGTGTAGCACTATTCTAACCTTTTGGTGTGTGTGAGAAGTGAGGTGAGGGGGTCAATTTATAGGTGGAGAAGGGTCGGTTCCTGCCACAATTAACGCGCGAATCAGTCACCATTGACTCCAGGGAGCCGGGAGGAGCCAACACGTGTCATTTGACCGGGTTTGGCGCCAGGAAGGGGTCGGCCGAACCCCTGGTTCGGCCGACCTGGTCAAGCCTCCCCTCGGGGAGTGCTTCCTCCAGGTGGCTTCCAGGTGGGCCCCCTTGATGTATATGGGTGCAACACCGTTGGATCTCCTCATATTCTTCTGTTTGTAGGCCATTTGATCCATGTGTTGCCACATGTCATCGACTGATTCGTTGAAATCCATTTTCATGGATTCATCCCTGCATGTTTTGGTATTTTGGGTAATAATTCACCTGCATACAAATAAACACCAACACTTGTAGAATTGGGTTAGTGTATAGCCCTACCACTATGTTTTGTGTTTCTTTTATGCACATTATGAGGTGAATTGACGGTCAAAATAAGGTACTTAAGGACCGTCAACAAACTCCCCCACACATAGTCCTTTGCTCGTCCTCGAGTGAAGACAAGAAGAACTAGAGTGTTGTCATGAATTTGCTATAAGGTAGAAAATAAGGATACTAGATATTTCAACTTATACCTGAATTCATGGATCCCCTTTGTGTATGTGGCTACCACATCAATCTTGGGTGTTTGAAAAGTGGAACGATTAGAATGAAGTTCCCTTGGATCATTCTCTGCTGAAATGATTTGGCAATTGCTATATTTGAAAGTCATAGGAACATTTGCCCTTGCCTTCTCGATTGGAATCTATCAAATCTCTCAAAGTGTTTGAGTCCTCACCATGGCATGTTTTGCCAATTCTTGTCCCTATACTAACAGTGGCTATATCTGGAGCTTGGTAGGGATGAATGTGGCACACATTTGCAATGCATATGTTACTAAGTCAAAAACTTGATCCTATGAGAGACTTATGCAATGAACAAAGTGAAGGGAAAATTCGTGTGCACATGAATGGAATGGAGGGGTGAGGTGATAACTCCCATGAATTTGCTCTTTTTTTAAGGATGAAACATGGCTACTTTTTTTTAGCACTCTTACTCTTTTTCAAGAGTGGATGCTTTTTATTTTTCTTGTACCCATGTCTTCTACTCCTTTTTATTTTTAGAGAGGCTTTCATTTGTATTGTATGGATTTTCTTTTTGACGGATGGGTAATCGATGGATACAAACTCTCAGTGTGAGAAATTTTGCATGAATGGAGTGCACAAGAGTTTTCAATTCAAAAATTTCATGCATGTCGCTCAATTGGGTCATGAGTTTGACAAAGTTCAATGAAAAACAAAGTGGCATATGCCTGTGGTTTTCAATGAATGGATCATATGGCCTTGGTGGGTATATAAATTTCCAATGAGAGATTTAGGCAAAGTTCAAGACTTTAAATAGTTACAAATGTCAAAATCAATTTCAAGCAAAAGGATGATTTCTAAAGAACTCATTTACCATATCACACTAGTCAAATACCTAGATGATGTGTTTTCCTATTGAATTATGGGAATCATAAACAAGGTAATGAATTGAAATATAAACTATTCAAATTTTCAGCTTAAGCAAATTCTTGACTACCATTTTTTTCAATTTGTTGAGTTGATTCATTTTAGATATGCAATGAAAAATATGATATCAACTCAAACAACAAGGTGGCGCATAAATTTGGGGAAAAGAAATCCAAACTAATTTTCTGGAGCGAAACGGAGTCGTACTATGCAGAAAACAAGTCGGCCGACTAGGGGGTTCGGCCGACCTCTTGTTGGCTCGTCTATGGCTCTGTTTTGTCGTGTCGTTTTGCTCATTCGGTCGCGGCGTGTTTTGATATGCAACGTTGATTTTTTCACGTCGGGATTTCGTGACTTGGAGACATGTTTTCCCCACACTTGTTTCCTGAACTCTTTATTCCACAAAATAAACTAAAGGGGGAACTTTACCGGTGTTAGATGAACCGGTAAGTTCACTTTATTGAAATCAAAATATGGGGATGCTTACATTATTTAACCTAGCTTTAGAAAACAAATGTTTTTTTAAATAAAATCCTCTGTAGTAAGCATCCTATGCTGTCAGGACATCTAAACTATGGTGCGTTGTAGATGTCGGGCTCCCTGATGGCCTTGAACAAGCGCCGCAGTTTGGCGCTCATGCCACGGTGAACACCGTCAATTTCCTCCTTGAGGGCCAAGGTGTCATCCTTTAGTTCCACCCTCTTGATGCTCCCTTCAGCCACCAAGTCAGTCAGCTTCTTGTTCTCCAAGCGGAGAGAAGCGAACTCCTTGGTCAGCTATGCCACTTTAGGGGCACGAGGAGAGTCCTCATCACTGCCCTCGAACTGACCGGGTGGCCCGTTGATGGCAGGTGGTGGGACGTGTCGCCTAATCTTGGAGGGCGGCGAGCCCGTCAACTCCTCCATCGCCAGATTATCCACGCGCTTGAATAGGCCCTTAGCGTAGCCTCCTTCGGGTTTGCGCACCCCGTGGATAAGAAAGCGATCTCCCATGCGTTCCGGCGAGGTACAGGTGGGCGTCTTGTAGTGGTGGCTCACTACATCTCTCTTCTTAATCTTCAGTGTGTACATGAACTCCTCACCGGGCAGCAACGATGGGAGAGACTCGTCTTTTTCGTGGAAAAGACGTGTCTTGACTGAGTTTAGTCCAGCCAAAGTCGGACGGCATGGCGTCGTTGACTTCATCGTCGTTCTCCGAGGGGAGAGCGACTGGACAGTGCTACGAGGTGTAGGGCTGCTCCCGCGCGGAGTCGTTGCAGGCGGGATCATGGATAGGGGCTTGACATCGATCGCCATGACGGACTCCAAGGCGAGGGAAGTTTTGTCGTTGGCCGGCGTAATGTCCCCGCTCAGGTTGAAGGTTTAGCTGGAGGAGGCGTGAGGCACAATCTTCTTGTCGGCCATGACGAGGATGGGAGCAAGATGATGATTCAATGAGGTGTATATCTTTCCTCTCTGTTTACATCCTTTAACTAGGTGGGGAACGACGCGTTTCACCGAGGATTTTGTGGAGGATATCGAGGAGGCTCAACACGAGAAAATAGAACACGAATGGTGCGAAGGGAGAGTGGGCTGACCCTAGGGTTTGCCCGACCCCCTTTTGGCTCCGTTCGGGCCATATTTCCTCGGGTCGATTAAATGGGCCTCAAAGATGAAGAATTGGATGGGCCAATTAGTTGGACGTGGAGAATTTAAATAGAATTGAAAGAAATGGCATGGAAATCGATTAGATTTACCATGTCAAATTCTTTTTCTGTATCCTTTTGGGAGTCGAGAAATAATTTGAGTCGGTGCCCATTCACTTTGAATAGTTGATCGTCATCACCTTGGAGTGTGATTGCTCCATGGGATGAAGTCTCTACTACAGTGAAGGCTCCTTCCCATTTACTTCTAAGCTTCCCATGTCCAAAGAGTTTAACCCTAGAGTTAAAGAGTAAAACTTTATCTCTAGGTTTGAACTCTTTCGGCGTAATCCTCTTATCGTGCCATCTTTTGGTTCTATCTTTATAAATTATGGCACTGTGGTACGCCTTATCTCTCCATTCCTCCAACTCATAGATTTGCTTCAATCGGTGATTTCTAGCTTCGTTAAGGTTCATGTTCCACCGCTTGATGGCCCGATACGCTCTATGTTCCAATTCTACGGGAAGATGGCAAGTCTTCCCATAGACAAGTTGGAAAGGAGACATGCCGATAGGTGTCTTGTAGACAGTACGATATGCCCACAATGCGTCAGGTAGCTTTTGCGTCCACCCCGTTCCCATTTCCAAGACAGTCTTTTGCAAAATATTCTTAATTTGCTTACTAGATGTTTATGCTTGACCATTTGTTTGTGGGTGCTATGGGGTAGCAATGTTATGCTGGACTCCAAGTTCCCTTAAAAAGTTTCGGAAAGTCTTATCTATGAAATGAGACCCTCCATCACTTATGACCATACGGGGAGTTCCGAAGCGTGGGAAAATGATCTCATGGAACATTTTCCTTGCTTGCTTGAAATCAGCATTTTTGCATGGCAATGCTTCTACCCATTTGGACACATAATCGACGACAACCAAAATATACTCGCAATCATAAGACCTAGGAAAAGGTCCCACGAAATCAATACCCCATACATCAAATAATTCCACTTGGAGATTGTATAATAGGGGCATCACATCGCGAGCAGAGATTCCTCCAAGCTTCTGGCATTTCCAACATCTGTGAATAGATTCCTTTGTATCTTCATACATTGAAGGCCAATAGAATCCACCTTGCCAGATCTTTGCCTGAGTACGGTAAACACCGTAATGACCACCATAGGGGCCAACATGGCTTTCTCTATAATTTTGGTGCCTTTGATTGATGGGACGCACCTTCTAAGAAGGCCATTGGCACATACTCGATAGAGGTAAGGGTCATCCCAAAGGTGTCTACGACTCTCATAAATGAGTTTCTTTTTTATCTCCCCTGGTGGTACGTATTCCGTGACCATAAAGTCCATGATATCTGCATACCAAGGGTGAGAGTCTGTCACCTTAAGGAGCATATCTTCTCGTAGGAAGTCATTGATAGGTATGTCCATGGTTTGTGTGACTTCCATACGTGAAAGATGATCTGCTACTGAATTCTCTACTGCTTTCTTATCTCTTATTTCCAGATCAAATTCTTGGAGTAGAAGAATCCATTGAATTAGCCTGGGTTTAGCATCCTTTTTGGTAAGCAGATATTTCAAAGCAGCATGGTCTGTGTAGAATATGACCTTTGCTCCAACCAAATAGGATCTAAACTTGTCGATAGCAGAAACTACAGCTAGGAGCTCTTTCTCAGTTGTGGCATAATTGAGTTTGGCTCCTATTATAGTTTTTCTAGCGTAGGCTATTGTGTGATGCTTTTTATCTTTGGTTTGGCCTAACACCACTCCAACAGCAAAGTCACTGGCATCACACATGATTTCGAATGGCAGCATCCAATCAGGAGGTTGGATAATTGGAGCTGAGATGAGTGCCTTTTTGAGTATATCAAATGATTTAAGGCATTCATCATCGAAATCAAAGGGATCTTCTTTAGCTAATAGGTTGGTGAGGGGTCTAGCGATTTTGGAGAAATCCTTGATAAATCGTCGGTAGAACCCTGCATGACCTAAAAAGTTGTGGATTCCCTTAACATTGATAGGAGGTGGAAGTTTTTCATTAACTTCAATTTTAGCTTTGTCCACCTCTATCCCTCTCTCGGACACCAAGTGTCCAAGAACGATGTCTTCCCGGACCATGAAATGGCACTTTTCCCAATTGAGCACAAGATCCTTCTCCTGGCATCTTTGTAAGACCTTGTCTAAATTTTCTAGACAATGATCAAAAGTTTTTTCATAGACGGAGAAATCGTCCATAAAAACTTCCATGATATCATGTCTGAAAATATAGACATCATGCATCTCTGGAAAGAAGCAGGAGCGTTACACAGTCCAAAGGACAAACACCAGTAGGCGTAGGTCCCATAAGGACATGTGAACGTGGTCTTACTTTGATCATCGGGATGGATAGGAATTTGATGATATCCCGAATACCCATCAAGGAAACAGAAGTAGGAGTGTTTTGCCAATCGCTCTAACATCTCATCGATGAAGGGCAATGGAAATTGGTCTTTCCTTGTTGCCTTGTTGTAAGACCTATGTGTGCTGAATACATTGGCTTGTAGTGAATACACTTGGCTTTGATGATAAAAGTTTTAAATATCACCAAAACACCTTTTTATCAAGGTCCGAGTCTAGCTCCGAGCTATAGCAAGGTCCGACCATAGGTCCGACTTGTTGTGGGTAGCTCCGTCTACGTTAGATGCTAGCTCCGGCTTCTTGGTAAGGTCCGACTAGCTTTGGTTAGCTCCGGTAAGCTTTATCTTTAGCTCCGGCATGTCTTTGTTAGCTCCGGCATGTCCTTGATAGCTCCGGCATATACTTGATAGCTCCGGCATGCTTTTGCTAAGCTCCGACGTACTTTGTCTAGCTCCGGTTTTGGATTGACTAGTTTTGACTAGTTTTTGGTAAGCTCCAGTGCTAGGATCTACTAGTTTTGGTAAGCTCTGGAGCTAGGTTCTACTAGCTTTTGTTAGCTCCGGCTCAAGCTCCGGGTTGCTCTGGCAAGGTCCGGAACTTGACTGCAGTGCTTCTGCTTTTCATTTGCAATGTTTCATACTTGCTTTACATTGTTGGAAAGATTGCTTAGTATTCATTTGCTAAGTTTTTTGTGCGTTTTGGATGATATGGATGATATCGTGTTACTATGGTTTTGCAACATGCTTATGTGAGGTTCTCACGTAAGGTGTTGTGTTCGGAACTAACTTGAGTCAAGTAGAGGACTTGGGCTCGTATGGATTGTTTGTTTGTTCATGTGCAGGTGTTGCTTGAGTTCAAGTCATGGCTGGTGACAGGATCCATTGGACTAGTCTCAGGAAGAGATGAGGTTCCAACAACCAAGTTCGGGAGGAACTATGGTTGAGCGGATCAGGAGGTCGCGCAGGATGATTGAATCAAGGGCAGTGCATATGAAGTTCAAAGGAAGGTGTTCGCACATATGCATGCGGTGCATGACGTGGCAACATGGTTCCGAAGATGGGATAAGGAAGGAAAGATCTGGTTGGAAGGATCGGATCGTATCGGTTGATGACTTTGGCTGTGGCGGAGTCGGTTATGGCTCGGTATGGAAATATCGAGTTGGTTATATTAGGATTTCGTGTGGGTCACGAATTTAGGTTGTTTAGGAATGTGGGATATGTTCCTAAGGTGTTTGGAAGTCTTAAGATTGCTTCTATCTGCGTATAGAAAAGTCCTAAGCAGTTATGGAAAGTTCCGATTGTGATCTGAGTAGGATGGAGTCCTAGTTGTATTGGGATGGCCTAAGGGCTGGTTATATAAGCAAGGGAAGGCCAAAGCTCGTTGTAGACGACTTTGGGGCTGTTCCTCTTGTGTTATATTGAATAAAATTCGTAGTTTGAAGGAACTTTTGTGCCTTGTTCGTCCGACTTGTTCCAGACAAGTTTTACTCGTCGAGTTTCTGGACAGCTCTACCTTTCATCGGTGGTTTTATCATAACTAGAGGTTTACAGCTCCAATTGACGTGATTCTTTTTGGGTTGTCTTCAAAACTTGATTGTCTATCATCTGTAAAAATTTCACGGTCATTGGATTTGTGGTTTTTGATCTACACAAGTTTCTTTGCAGCATTCTAGAAACTGTTTTTCTCGGGTAGGTCAGATTGACCAGTGTTTGATCTTTTGATCATAACTTGAGTTTTTCTCGACGAATTTTAGTGATTTCTTTTGTGTTGTCTTCGTGACTTGATTCTCTCTGATAACTGTCACTTTTGCCACGGTGAAAAACGTTTAGATTAGTCTCACACACGATTTCTTTAACAGATCATTTTTCTACCGAAGGGATTGGGGTTTAATTGTTTCTGCTGCGTAAGATTTTTTAAATCTACCATTCACCCCCCGTCTGGTAGCTTTTCACGTGCTCTTCGATCATACAATTGGTATCAGAGCTACGGTGCTCTAATCTTTGTGATTTGCACGTGTTTTTGACTAATCATCATGGAGAAGTACTCCGCCAAACCTTGTGTGTTTGCTGGTATTGATTTTCAGGTTTGGAAGGCACACATGGAGGCTTTCATCCAGGCACAAGGCTTTGCAATATGGGAGAAGGTGTATAAGCCTTATGAAGTGCCACCCAATGATCAAGTCACGGCCACAAACCTACGGGACGTCGACAACAACAACAAAGCCCGAAACTTGACCATCCAAGGACTCACTCAAAGCGACTTTGATCGTGTCGCGCACCTCCGGTCAGCATATGATGTTTGGAGAGCTCTCTGTGATTATCATGAAGGCTCCAACACAATCAAGGAGGTAAAACAAGATATGTTCAAAAAGGAATACATGCGTTTTGAGATGCAACCAGGTGAGTCTATCGATGACCTCTTTGCTCGTTTCAATAAAATTCTCAGCAACTTACGTAGTGTCAATGTTAATTTTTCTGATGTTGAGAATGCTAGGCAACTTATTAATGCATTAGACATGTCAATTTGGGAAATGAAAGTAACATCTATTCGTGAATCAACGGTTATGAGTTCTCTTACATTAGATGTACTTTATTCTAAACTAAAAACTCATAAAATTGACATCCTAGCACGTAAGAACCCAAATAAGTCTATTGCATTTGTTTCACAACGTGATATGTCTAGCTCCGGCCAATCATCATCTTGCAATACTCTTGCTTTGTTGTCCTCACTAACCCTGGAGCAGATCGAAGAATTTCCAGAAGAGGAGTTGGCACTCATCTCTACTAGATTCTCAAAAGCATTGCAAAATGTGAGAACTAGAAGGAGAGGAAGCTCCGGGTCTCAATGCTGTTTTGAATGTGGTAAAATAGGACACTTTCGTACAGAATGCCCTAACCTTTCAGGTCCGACCACCCGGGAAGAAAAACAAAGCAAGGTCTGGACCTCCTCTGGAAATTCCAACAAGAAAAAGAAGGGTACCATAGGACGCAAGATGATCAACAGTTTCATCACCGCACTTCAAGAACTTAGTTCAAGTGATGTAGACTTTGAAAGTGATGAAGATGATGATTATCTGGCCAACTTATGCTTCATGGCGGGCAAAACAAGATCAAGATCAAGTCAGGAGGATGCAGAACACAACAGTGAAGACGATGAGGTATGTTCTACCTGCAATGAAATGTGTGATGCTATTTCTCATGCAACTATTATTGTCAAGAAAAAGGACAAAAAGCTTAGGGATAATGCTGCTAAAATTGAATCACTAGAATCTGAAATTAACCATTTAAAAACTTTGATTCCTAGTGATGATGCATGTCCCTCATGTGACTTAATCTATGAACAATTGTCCACATTAAGAAGTGCACACTCCTCCACTCTAGACAGACTTGATGAAGAAATTGAAAAGAACAAAAAGCTTGCTGCACTTAGTGATAAAAATTTAAAAGATGCTTCTTGTTCTACAGATGATTTGCATTGTTCTGCATGTGAAAATCTTGATAGGGAACTAAAAGTTGCAATGAATGAAATTTCCATTCTGAACAATGCTTTACAATCTCATGAAGTTAAAAATTGTTCCAATTGCAAACTAAAAGGAAAAACTTCATGTGCAAACTGCCTAGACTTGTCTAAGAAACTTGATGACATGAATAGGACACTAGGTCGGTTTTGTAATGGGAATAATAATCTAAACTTGCTGCTGAATTCTTCCAAGTCCTGCCAAGATAAAACTGGTTTAGGTTTTGATTCTCATGTTCACGCTAAGGCACATCCACCTAAAATTGTAAAGTCATTAGGAAGTGGTTTGATTCAAACAGTTCCTAAACAAAAAGAAGTGGTTTTCAAATCTGCAAGAGTGCTTTCTAATTCTGTTTCTAATGTTGGGTGCTCATCTAGACATGATTACAAAATTAAGTTTCATTGTACCTACTGTGGTAGAGATGGTCATGTCATAGATTTTTGTTATAGACTAGCTAAACAATAGAAAAGGGAAAGAATGTCTGCTAGATCTCTTAACTTTCATGCTAAACTGAAAATTAGAAACATGCAACCTGCTTTAATGAGTTAGAAATTTGAAAAGGTAGCTTCTGGAACTTTTGGCAAGAAATCTACAACGGCAGCTCCGGTACTTCTGATAGCTCCAAGAGCTCCCGGATCTTCTGTTGTTCCCTCTGGAGCTTCAGTTTTTGCCTCCGGATCTTCTGCTTTTACCTCCGGAGCTACTGGTTTTCATTCTAAACAAGTAACAACTTCTAAATCAACTGTTAAGAACAGAAAACATCAACCTTTGACTCATAAACCTGCTGTTTTGTCTCAGATTTTGCGTGTTTTTCCTACTGCACGCGTGTGACTCAGTACTGGATACCTAAATGCCTTTTGACTAACCCCAGTATTGAGTCATCGACGTATTGTGCTTCTATGTAGGTTACACGTTTGAGGAAGGAGAACATTTGGATTGTGGATTCAGGATGCTCACGCCACATGATCGGTAACAAAGTTTGGTTCTCCTCCCTCTCTTTTGTGTCACGTGTAGAGAATGATACTTTTTCCGATAATTCTTCAACTCCTATAATTGCTAAGGGTTCGGTTAGAGTAAATGATCACTACACTTTGAAAAATGTGGCACTTGTCAAAAATTTGAAATACAACTTGCTTTCTGTTTCACAATTGCTAGATGAAAATCTAGAAATTATTTTCAATAAAAACTACTGCAAAGTTGTAGGTTCAAACAGTGAGCTTATCTTTAACATGTCTCGGTTTGGAAGAGTTTTTAAAGCTGATTTTGATATGTCTTCCTCTAAGCATAGGTGTCTAGTTGCCAATGATTCAAAGGACTTATATTTTTGGCATCGTAGACTTGGTCACGTAGGCTTTGATCACCTAACGCGTGTTAGTGCTCTTGATCGCATACGTGGGCTGCCTAAGCTTAAAGGGGACAAATAAATTGTGTGCTCTTCTTGTAGACATGCTAAGATGGTTGCAGGTTCACATACTCCTCTCACAATGATCATGACAACTGAACCATGTCAACTTTTGCATCTTGACACCATAGGACCTTCACATGTTCAATCCTTCGAAGGTAAATGGTATGTTCTTGTTATTGTTGATGATTATTCTAGATACCCTTGGGTTTACTTTATGGCGTCTAAGAATGAAGCTTTTAGTCACTTTAGGAATTTATTTCTTAGATTATCAATTGATCACCCAGGATCTTTAAAGGCAATTAGAAGTGATAACGGAACTGAATTTAAAAATCAATCTTTTGATCACTTTTGTGCTGAAAATAGAATAGACCATCAATTTTTTTCACCATATGTACCTCAACAAAACGGTGTTGTAGAAAGAAAGAACAGAACCTTAGTTGAGATGGCTAGGACTATGCTTGATGAATATCAAACTCCTAGGAAATTTTGGGCTGATGCGTTAGCAACCGCTTGTTATGTCTCAAATCGTGTTTTCTTGTGTGCTAAGCTAGGTAAAACACCATATGAGCTCCGGTTTGGACATAGGCCTAGTGTTACACACTTTTGGGTCTTTGGTTGCAAATGCTTTATTAAGAAACATGGTAATCTTGATAAATTTGAACCTAGATCCATTGATGGCATGTTTCTTGGTTATCCATCTCATACTAGAGGCTACCGTGTGCTTTTACTTCACACTAACAAAATTGTGGAGACTTGTGAAGTGTCTTTTGATGAAGCTAGCCAAGGTACTAGCTCCGGTGTTGCAGGACCAGATCCGTATCCTCAGGGGGAGGGTATTTTCGAAGATGAAGAAGAGCCGGTGATACCGTCTAGTAGTTCCAAAGTTGACACGTGTCCAGCTCCGGACATTGAACAAGCTCCGGCTATAACCTCTGCTGGTCCTGATCGTCCAGAAGTCACAAGCTCATCAATCTACGATGAACCCAATGAAGAAGAAGCTTGTGAGACATCTTTTCCCCTACGTTTTTACAAATATCATCCCCCACAACAGATGATTGGAAGCTTGCACGAACGAGTCACACGGCCCAGGTTTTGCGATCCAAACTCTCATGCTCATTCTGCTTTTGTTGCTTCTTTTGAACCCAAAGATATATCACACGCACTCACTAATGAATCTTGGATTATTGCCATGCAAGAAGAGTTAGAAAATTTTGAAAGAAATAATGTTTGGAAACTTGTACCTCCACCTCAAGGTCACACTTTAATTGGAACTAAATGGGTATTTAAAAATAAACAAAGTGAGGATGGGGTTGTGGTTAGGAATAAGGCTAGGTTGGTTGCTCAAGGTTTCACTCAAGTTGAAGGTCTAGATTCTGATGAAACTTTTGCTCCTGTCGCTAGATTAGAAGCCATAAGAATTTTGTTAGCTTTTGCAGCATCTAAAGGTTTTAAGCCATATCAAATGGATGTTAAAAGTGCTTTTCTTAATGGCTACATAGATGAGGAGGTGTATGTCAAACAACCACCGGGTTTTGAAAATCCAGATTTTCCTAATCATGTTTACAAACTGTCCAAAGCCTTATACGGTCTCAAACAAGCCCCTAGAGCATGGTATGATAGGTTAAAAACATTTTTACTTGAAAAGGGGTTTACCATGGGAAAGGTTGATAAAACTCTTTTTGTGCTTAAACATGGCAATGACTCATTATTTGTTCAAGTGTATGTGGATGATATTGTCTTTGGTTGTGATTCTCATGATCTTGTGTCCATGTTTTCAGCAATGATGAGTTTCGAATTTGAAATGAGTATGATGGGTGAACTCACTTACTTTTTGGGGCTGCAAATCAAGCAAACCAAGGAGGGTACCTTTGTGCATCAAACGAAGTATACCAAAGACCTCCTAAGGCGCTTCAACATGGACAAAAGCAAGCCTCTTCGGTCACCAATGGGAACAGCAACAACACTTGAACTTGATGAAGATGGTGAATCCGTGGATCAAAAAGAATATAGAAGCATGATCGGATCACTTTTGTACCTCACGGCATCAAGACCGGACATACAATTCAGCGTATGTCTTTGTGCACGGTTTCAAGCTTCCCCACGTGTTTCACATCGTCAAGCCATCAAAAGGATTCTCAGGATTGATAGGAAGAGTACTTCCGGTGCTTGTCATTTTCTTGGTAATTCTCTTGTTTCTTGGTCCTCTAGAAAACAAAATTCAGTTGCACAATCCACAGCTGAATTTGAATAAATAGCTGCTGCTAGTGCTTGCTCACAAATTCTTTGGATTGTTCAAACACTTAAGGACTATGGGGTTGATCTAGATAGTGTTCCACTATTCTGTGATAACACTAGTGCCATTTGCATTGCCAAAAACCCCGTGCAACATTCTAGAACTAAGCACATTGATATTAGGTATCACTTTCTCTGAGATAACATTGAAAAAGGAAACATTGTGCTTCACCATGTAGATACCGAACATCAATTGGCTGACATTTTTACAAAACCTTTGGATTTCACTCGCTTTTGTTTCATTTGTAGTGAAATAGGGGTTATGCATCCTCATGGCTTAAATTGAGGGGGAGTTTTGAAACTTGGGAAGTCTATGTGTGAATCTGAAACTAAAATGATATGAGCATAGTATTTCATACATATATGACTTTGTGATTCCTTTTACATGCTGAAAGTTCTTACTACATTATTCGTGTTATATATTTTGTAGTTTTTGCCATGTCTAGTAATTGGAATAATTACTTACACTAAATCTGGTCATGGTCGAACTTTCTTGCTATTTTGAACTTGTTACATGCTCACAAATGCTTTTAATCATAAAAAATTAATCAAGTAATCAACTCACATGTTGAGTTTTTATGAACAAATATAAATTGAGAAAAGATCAAGAGAATATGCATGCATCGCACTTCTTCTTTTGAGATGGCTTGTCATTGCACTTAGATATGAACTTGGAAGAAGTTGTGTATGACTAAAACCATGTCCTTAAGCTTCTGATTGTCAAATGACATAGGCTTGGCTTGGTTGGTTAGAATAAGGCAGATGTGCATATAATCTCTTGCAAATATCATATGATCTAAATTTATGCTTTGAAAAAATTAAAATGCAGCAACTAGTGTCATGCTTTCAGGTTTTGAAATAGTTAAGTTTGTGAGATCATGACTTGCTTAAATTGAAAAATTACATTTGATCTCTAGCATGGCTTACACTACCTTATGTATTTCATTGATGTGATAATGTAAGGTACTTGATAGTATAACTTGGATGAGCTTTGTTTATATGTATATGTTATAATATGCTCATAACAACTAAAGTTGGAGAGAAAATTTGTCTATATGCTCATGACTTGCTGAATACATTGTCAAAGGGGGAGAGATAAGCATGAAGAGAAAGAGAATATGGGCATAAGGAGAGATAATAAAGGGGGGAGATTTTCATTTTCTTTTCTTTTTACTTTTGATTTACAAAGGGGGAGAAATTGTTTTCAAAAACTTTTATGTGAATAAGCCAATGTTCGGATTTTAGATGGTGTTGCCAATGCATTCATCAAGGGGGAGATTGTAAGACCTATGTGTGCTGAATACATTGGCTTGTAGTGAATACACTTGGCTTTGATGATAAAAGTTTTAAATATCACCAAAACACCTTTTTATCAAAGTCCGAGTCTAGCTCCGAGCTATAGCAAGGTCCGACCATAGGTCCGACTTGTTTTGGGTAGCTCCGGCTACGTTAGATGCTAGGTCTGGCTTCTTGGTAAGGTCCGACTAGCTTTGGTTAGCTCCGGTAAGCTTTATCTTTAGCTCCGGCATGTCTTTGTTAGCTTCGGCATGTCCTTGATAGCTCTAGCATATACTTGATAGCTCCGGCATGCTTTTGCTAAGCTCCGATGTACTTTGTCTAGCTCCGGTTTTGGGTTGACTAGTTTTGACTAGTTTTTGGTAAGCTCCGGTGCTAGGATCTACTAGTTTTGGTAAGCTCCGGCGCTAGGTTCTACTAGCTTTTGTTAGCTCCGGCTCAAGCTCTGGGTTGCTCTGGCAAGGTCCGGAACTTGACCGCAGTGCTTCTGCTTTTCATTTGCAATGTTTCGTACTTGCTTTACATTGTTGGAAAGATTGCTTAGTATTCATTTGCTAAGTTTTTGGTGCGTTTTGGATGATATGGATGATATCGTGTTACTATGGTTTTGCAACATGCTTATGTGAGGTTCTCACGTAAGGTGTTGTGTTCGGAACTAACTTGAGTCAAGTCGAGGACTTGGGCTCGTATGGATTGTTTGTTTGTTCATGTGCAGGTGTTGCTTGAGTTCAAGTCATGGCTGGTTACAGGATCCATTGGACTAGTCTCAGGAGGAGATGAGGTTCCAACAACCAAGTTCAGGAGGAACTGTGGTTGAGCGGATCAGGAGGTCGCGCAGGATGATTGAATCAAGGGCAGTGCATATGAAGGTCAAAGGAAGGTGTTCGCACGTATGCATGCGGTGCATGACGTGGCAACATGGTTCCGAAGATGGGATAAGGAAGGAAAGATCTGGTTGGAAGGATCGGATCGTATCGGTTGATGACTTTGGCTGCGGCGGAGTCGGTTATGGCTCGGTATGGAAATATCGAGTTGGTTATGTTAGGATTTCGTGTGGGTCACGAATTTAGGTTGTTTAGGAATGTGGGATATGTTCCTAAGTGTTTGGAAGTCTTAAGATTGCTTCTATCTGCGTATAGAAGAGTCCTAAGCAGTTATGGAAAGTTCCGATTGTGATCTGAGTAGGATTGGAGTCCTAGTTGTATTGGGATGGCCTAAGGGCTGGTTATATAAGCAAGGGAAGGCCAAAGATCGTTGTAGACGACTTTGGGGCTGTTCCTCTTGTGTTCTATTGAATAAAATTCGTATTTTGAAGGAACTTTTGTGCCTTGTTCGTCCGACTTGTTCCAGACAAGTTTTACTCGTCGAGTTTCTGGACAGCTCTACCTTTCGTCGGTGGTTTTATCATAACTCGAGTTTTACAGCTCCAATTGACGTGATTCTTTTTTGGTTGTCTTCACAACTTGATTGTCTATCATCTGTAAAAATTTCACGGTCATTGGATTTGTGGTTTTGGACCTACACGAGTTTCTTTGCAGCATTCCAGAAACTGTTTGTCTCGGGTAGGTCAGATTGACCAGTGTTTGATCTTTTGATCATAACTTGAGTTTTTCTCGACTAATTTTAGTGATTCCTTTTGTGTTGTCTTCGTGACTTGATTCTCTCTCATAACTATCACTTTTGTCACGGTGAAACACGTTTAGATTAGTCTCACACATGATTTCTTTAACAGATCGTTTTTCTACCGAAGGGATTGGGGTTTAAATTTTTCTGCTGCGTAAGATTTTTTAAATCTACCATTCACCCCCCCTCTGGTAGCTTTTCACATGCTCTTCGATCCTACACTTGTTAAGTTTTGGTAGTCAATGCACATCCTCCATCCCCTGACGGTCTGTTGAGGAATTAATTCATTCCTATCGTTTTGAACGACTATCATACCTCCCTTCTTAGACACTACTTGAACTGGACTTACCCATTCACTATGAGGAACATGGTAAATAATCCTGGCTTGCAGAAGTTTCAAGACTTCTTTCTTGACAACTTCCTGCATTGCATTATTCAATCGCCTTTGAGGTTCCCTTGAGGGGACACTCTCAGGGTTAATAGGAATACAATGGTTGCATAACGCTGGACTAATTCCCTTGAGATCCTGAAGTGAATATCCAAAAACAGCTCTATGCCTTTCTAACATGGCTATGAGTTTGAGCATTTCATCATCTGAAAGCTTGTCACTTATGATGACAGGGGCTTCTAAATCGCCATTTAGAAAGGCATAACGTGGGCCTGGAGGTAGAATCTTGACCTCAACAGGAGGTTTTGGGGAGGGCTCTTCTTTTGGCAATTCAATTTCCTCTTGAAATTCATCCTCCTCTTGGACGAAGTCTTCTTCTCCAATAATTTCAGGAGGTTCTAAAAATTGAAGAGTCCTAACCTCCTCCATTGGCTCATCTTGGATGGGAGATTCTGCAGATGTGTTCTTTGAACGCAGAATATACATGGAGAAATTTCTTCCTCCAAGATTGGTATTGAGGCTTCCTTCAAAAGGAACTTCCATGAGAAATTTCTCTATGGAATCCCTATCATGATGTCGAATTCTTGGATTTTGAACACGTGAAAATCTAGGAGAGCCTCAACATCTTTGTGTCTAACAGACACTTGTTGTAGAACCCCACATCCTTCAAGAATGGTTCCGAATGAATCTCGGAAGGATTTGCATGTTGGTGCGAATGGAACATCACCAAGAACGGCGAGAGCACAAGAATCGGAAATGAGATTTGCTTCAACAGTAGGGTTGTATAGGATTCTCATTGGTGTCCCTCTAATAGAACATAAAATGGTAGCCAAAGGTGAGGTCATCCGAAGAATTTTGGGTGAATTCTCGACTTCAGCTGTCCACTCTCTGCTTAGGATAGAGGTCAACTCCTTGACCGTCTGACGGACGAACACCCCGTCAGGTGGTTCAAGTGGAGATGGTGGCAATGAAGGTTTTCTATAGCAACAATACTTCGAGGTATTTCCATAATCTTCAAAAAGCTCTTCCTCGAAGTAAAATGGAAACTGCAAGGGTTGAATTTCTTCTACCTTTGTAGTCTCACGATCGGGAGAGGATTCCTCTCGCAAGGCTTGGGGTAAACAAGAAATGGGTTCATCCTTGTCCAAGAGTGTATCCTCCGTTCTTGACACGACTTCCTCTTGGGGAGGATCATTAAGACCAATAATGAAGGAAGAATTCTCTAGAATTCTGTCCAGAAGATCCTTGCCTTCTTCCGGAGTCTTATGGAGGAAAGGTCCTCCAGCCGTAATGTCAAGATATAGGATAGACTCTTTGTTCAATCCCATGAAGAAATGTTGCAAAAGCACTAGATCAGGGATTAACAAATCTGGGGAAGAATTTTTCAAAAGAGAAAATCTGTCCCAAGCTGCACCTATGGATTCCTTCTCCATCTGCTGGAAGCATAGTACTTCCTTTCGTAAGGAAACAATTCAGGCAATAGGAAAGAAAGCAAGACAAAATTTGTCTTGTAATTCACTTCAATCACCGTTTGTCTTCCCAACGTAGTGGTTGTACCATTGTTTGGCTTTTTCCTTGAGGGAAAAAGGAAACAACTTCCATTTGAGAGTTTCCTGTTATCATACCTTTGACTAGAAGGCATAAACACAGTTGTTCAAACTCTCGTAGATGGTGGTAAGGGTTTTCACAATCTGTTCCTGAGAAGGATTGTTCCCAAACCATGGCTATAAAGCCAGGGCGAAGTTCATAGCTGGTTGAACAAATAGGTTCCGCCGAAGGTGGTGGCTCACAGAACTTGCCCTTCGGAGCAGAGTAAGAAGGAATGGTGTGTTGCTCCATTTATATGGTGGTTGTAAGGTAAGAATAAGAAAGGTAAGATGATAGATAAGGGGGATATGATACGAGGGTGATCTTGGTTCGAAGATTAACAGCAACCGTTCCCCGACAACGGCGCCAGAAATGCTTGTTGGTATTTCTTAACACAACAGAGTTATCCACAAGTGCACGGAAATACCGTTGTATCACTTCCCCTTAAGGAGTATTCCCAAGGGTATCGAATCCGAAGAACGCGTGTGCTAATCTTTCGAACTAGCTCACCCAAGGACACAAAGTTGTTTGGTAGGCAAGGAACATAGAGGAATTCAAAGTATTGATCCTAATTCAAGGTAGTTTGCAGTAGATGCTTGCTTCGGGCACAGGCTTACTCCTAGCAATACTAGGACGACTCCCGCCAAGAGCCTATGGCATAGCCGAATGTGGAGGATTACGAAGAACAGATAAGGCTGTCACCACCTACTGCCTACCTCTTCAATCTGTGGGTCTACGAGATATCCACTGATGATTTATAACCTAAGCACCACGCTTACGTTCTAAATCACTATCTAGTGTTTTTGAACACAAAGCTAAAACTAGAGCCTCTAATGAATTAAAGCAGTGAACCAACAAGTAACTACTTGTGCAAACTACTAAGAATAAAAGATCAAGCTTGTATTGAATTCACAAAGGCTTACTTGATTGAGTAAAACCTTTATAGGGGTACAAGTGTAGAAGAGAGACTTGACAAGCCCAAGCCTCCTTCTCCTAGACTCTTCACCACACTCTCCTTCTACTTTGGTAGCCTCTAGGACTACTCTAAACCTTTGGAGTGTAGCACTATTCTCAACTTTTGGTGTGTGTGAGAAGTGAGGTGAGGGGGTCTATTTATAGGTGGAGAAGAATCGGTTCCCGCCACAATTAACGCGCAAATCAGTCACCATTGACTCCAAGGAGCCGGGAGGAGCCAACACGTGTCATTTGACCAGGTTTGGCGCCAGGAAGGGGTCGACCGACCTGGTCAAGCCTCCCCTCGGGGAGTGCTTCCTCCAGGTGGCTTCCAGGTGGGCCCCCTTTATGTATATGGGTGCAACACTGATGGATCTCCTCGTATTCTTCTATTTGTGGGCCATTTGATCCATGTGTTGCCACGTGTCATCGCCTGATTCATTGAAATCCATTTTCATGGATTCATCCCTGCATGTTTTCGTATTTTGAGTAATAATTCACCTGCATACAAATAAACACCAACACTTGTGGAATTGGGTTAGTGGGTTAGTGTATAGCCCTACCACTATGTTTGGTGTTTCTTTTATGCACATTATGAGGTGAATTGACGTCAGAATATGGTACTTAAGGACCGTCAATAGTGCACACCATGGATAAATAGGCGGTCTCCCATGCGCTCCGGTGAGGTACATGTAGGTGACTTGTAGTGGTGGCTCACTACGTCACCGTTCTTTGTCTTCATAGTGTACAAAAACTCCTCACCGAGCTGCAGCTTCAGGGCATCTTTTTTCAGGAAAAAGGCGGGTCTTGACAGGCTTAAGGCCAGCCACCGTCAGACAACGGGTAGGTTTCAGCGACTTCATGGGTGTCCTCCAAGGGGAGAGCGAGTGAGCAGCACCATGAGGTGTGGTGTTGCACCCATGCAGAGTCGTCGTTAGTGGCGGTATCATGGCGAGAGGTTTAGCATATAATGCCATGACAGACTCCAATGCGAGGGTGGTGTTGTCATTGGCCAGCACGATGTCTCCTCTCAGATTGAGTGTAGAGCTAGAGGAGGCATGAGGAAAAAGTTTCTTGTCGTACATGACTTGGATAAGAGGAGAGGAGATGATTGTTTTTCTGTCAGGTGCAAGGTTCCCCCTCTGTTCGCATCCTTAAGTAAGCGGGAACAACGCGATAGCACCAAGATTATTGTTGGGATAAGAGATAAGAGTCAATATGAAAAAACAGAACACGGCGACGCGAAGGAGGAGTCGGCTGAACCTCTCCTGGCTCCGTTCGGGCCAAGTTTTCGAGGGTCGATTAAATGGGCCCCATATGTGAATATTTGGATGATCCCATTAGTTCTTGGAGGAACTAAACAGAATTTAAGGAAATGGCGTGAAAATCAATAAGATTTATGACATCAATTTCTTTTTTCGTATCTTCCTGGGATTCAAGAAATAATTTGAGTCAGTGTCATTCACTTTGAATATCTTACCATCATCACTTTGGAGTGTGATTGCTCCATGGGATGAGGTCTCTACTCAAAGATTTGCTTCCAATCGGTGTTTTCCAGCTTCAAGAAGATCCATGTTCCACCGCTTGGTGGCCCAATAAGCTCTATGTTCCAATTCTACAGGAAGATGACAAGTATTCTCCTAGACAAGTTGGAATGGAGACATGTCGATGGGTGTTTTGTAGGCAGTACGGTATGCCTACAGTGCGTCGGGTACCTTATGCTTCTATCCCGTTCCCATTTCTAAGACGGTCTTTTGCAGAATATTCTTAATTTGCTTATTAGATTTTTTGCTTGACCACTTGTTTGTGGGTGGTATGGGGTAGCAATATTATGTTGGACACCAAGCTCCCTCAAAATGTTTCAGAAAATCTTATCTATGAAATGAGAGCCTCCATCACTTATGACCATACGGGGAGTGCTAAACCGTGGAAAAATGATCTCATGGAACATTTTCCTAGCTTGCTTGGAATCAACATTCTTGCATGGAAAAGTTTCTACCCATTTTGACACATAATCTACGGCCACCAAAATATACTCGTAGTCTTAGGACTTTGGGAAAGGTCCCATGAAGTCGATACCCCACACATCAAATAATTCCACTTGGACATTATATGTTAGCGACATCGCATTGCGAGCAGAGATTCCTCCATGATTTTGGCATTCCAACATCTGCGAATGAATTCCTTTGTGTCTTCATACATCAAAGGCCAGTAGAATCCTCTCTGCCAGATCTTTGCCTGAGTACGATAAACACCGTAATGACCACCATAGGGGCCAGCATGACATTTTTCAATAATTTCGGTGCCTTCGATTGATGAGACGCACCTTCTGAGAAGGCCATTGGCACAGACTCGATAGAGGTATGGGTCATCTCAAAAGTTTCAGCGACTCTCATAGATGAGTTTCTTTTCGTTTTCCCCTTGTGGTATGTATCCTGTGACCATGAAGTTCAAGATATCCGCATACCAAGGGTGAGAGTCAGTCACCTTGAGTAGCATATCATCTTGTAGGAAGTCATTGATAGGAATGTCCATTGTTTGCGTGACTTCCATACGTGAGAGATGATCTGCAATGGAATTATCTACTCCTTTCTTATCCTTGAATCTTAAGTCAAATTCTTGGAGTAGAAGAATCCACCAGATTAGCCTTGGTTTAGCATCTTTTTGGTGAGCAAATACTTCAAGGCAGCATGGTCTGTGTAGATTATGACCTTGGCTCCAACTGAATAGAATCTAAATTTATCGATAGCAAAAACTACAACTAAGATCTCTTTCTCAGTTGTAGCATAATTGAGCTGAGCTCCTATCAGAGTTTTGCTAGCGTAGGCTATTGCATGATGCTTTTTATCTTTGGTTTGGCCTAGGACCGCACCAACAGCAAAATCACTGGCATCACACATGATTTTGAATGGCAGCGTCCAATCAGAAGGTTGGATGATTGGAGCTGAGATGAGTGCCTTTTTGAGCGTATCAAATGATTTAAGGCATTCATCATTGAAATCAAAGGGTACTCCCTCGGTATCATAATAGTTTTCGTTCAGACAGCTAGATCTAATTCATTTTTAGTACATTTCCTTTGTCTGAAATGACAAATCTAAAAGAACAGAGGGAGTAGGTTGGTGAGGGATCCAGCGATTTTGGAGAAATCCTTGATGAATCGCTGATAGAACCATGCATGACCTAAAAAGCTACGGATTCCATTAACATTGATAGGAGGTGGAAGTTTTTCAATAACTTCAATCTTTGCTTTGTCCACCTCTATCCCTCTCATAGACACTAGGTGTCCAAGGACGATACCTTAACAGACCATGAAATGGCACTTTCCCAATTAAGCACTAGGTCCTTTTCCTTGCATCTTTGTAGGACCTTGTCTAAGTTTTCCAAACAATGATCAAAATTTTTCCATAGACAGAGAAATCGTCCATGAAAACTTCCATGATCTCCTCAATCATGTCGGGAAAGATAGACATCATACAATTTTGAAAAGCGGCAAGAGCATTACATAGCCCAAAAGACATACGCCGATGGGCATAAGTTCCATAAGGACATGTGAATGTGGTCTTACTCTGATCTTCGGGATGGATTGGGATTTGATGATATCGTGAATACCCATCAAGGAAACAAAAGTAGGAGTGTTTTCAATCGCTCTAACATCTCATCAATGAAGGACAGTGGAAAATGATCCTTCCTTGTAGCCTTGTTAAGTTTTCGATAATCAATGCACATCCTCCAACCCATATCGGTTCGTTGAGGAATTAATTCATTCTTCTCATTTTGAACGACCGTCATACCTCCCTTTAGGTACTACTTGAAATAGGCTGACCTATTCACTATGAGGAACAGGGTAAATAATCCCGACATGTAGAAGTTTCAAGTTCTTCTTGACATCTTCTCGCATCGCATTATTCAATCGCCTTTGAGGTTCCCTTGAGGGGATACTCTCAGGGTCAATAGGGATGCGATAGGTGCATAACGCTGGACTTATTCCCTTGAGATCTTGTAGTGAATAGCCAAAAATAACTCTATGCTTTTCTAGCATGCCTATGAGTTTGAGTGTCTCATTATCTGAAAGCTTGTCACTTATAATGACAGGGGCTTCCAAATCGCCATTTAAAAAGGCATTATGTAGGCCTGGAGGTCAATTTTTTAGCTCAACAAGAGGTTCTAGAGAGAACTCTTATTTTGACAATTCAATTGCCTCCTGAAATTCATCCTCCTCTTGGATGAAATCTTCTTCTCGTTCAGTTTTAGGGGGTGCTAAGAATTGAAGAGTCCTAACCTCCTCTACTGGTCCATCTTGGATAGGAGATTTGATGTGTTATTTGAACGCAAAATGGGAATAGAGAAATTTCTCCCTCTAAGTTTGATGTTGAGGTTTCCTTCCAAAGGAATTTCCATGAGAAATTGCTCAATGGGAATCCTTATCATAATGTCGAAATCTTGGATTTCTAACACATGGAAGTCTAGGAGAGCCTCATATCTTTGTGTCTTACAGACATCTGTTGCATAACCCTGCATCTTTCAAGGATGTTTCCAAAGAATCTCGGAAGGATATTCGTGTTGGTGCTAATGGCACATCACCCAGAATGTCATGAGCACAAGAATCAGAAATGATATTTGCTCTAGCAGTGGGGTTGTATAGGACCCTCATTGGTGTCCCTCTAATGAAACACGGAATGGTTGCCAAAGGTGAGGTCACCCGAAGAATTTCGGGTGACTGCTCAACTTCTGTAATCCATTCTCTAGGTAGAATAGAGGATAACTCCTTGACCGACTGGTGGGCAAACACTCTATTAGGTGGAGTTAGTGGCAATGATGGTTTCCTATGGCAATAGTACTTCAAGGTATTACCAAAATCTTCAAATATTTCTTCCTCCAAGTAAAAGAGAAAATCTGAAGTTTGAATTTCTTATTCCATCGTAGTTTTTGGTTCGGGAGAGGATTCTTCCGACAAAGTTTGAGATAAGCAAGAAATAGGTTCATGCTTGTTCATGGATTTATCCTCGGTTCTTGAAATGGCTTCCTTTTGAGGAGGCTTATTAAGACACATGACGAATGAATATTTTCTAGAATTCAATCTAGAAGATGTCTTCTTCTGGTGTCTTATGGGGGAAGGATCCTCCAACCGTAATGTCAAGATGTAGGGCAGACACTTTGTTCGATCCCATGAAGAAGTGTTGCAAAAGCAATGGATTAGGGATGGACAAATCTGGGCTGGAATTTCTCAAAAGATAAAACCTATCCCGAGGTGCACTTATAGATTCCTTCTCCATATGTTGGAAGCATAGTACTTCCCTTTGTCAGGATAAAACTCGAGCAATTGGAAAGAAAGCAAGACAAAATATGTCTCTTAATTCACTCCAATTACCGTTTGTATTTCCAACGTTGTGGTCATACCATTGTTTGGCTTTTTCCTTGCGAGGGGGGGGGAGGAAACAACTTCCATTTGAGAGTTTCCTGTGTCATACCTTTGATTAGAGGGCATGAACACAATTGTTCAAACTCTCATAGATGGTGGTAAGGGTTTTAACAATCCATTCCTGAGAAGGATTGTTCCCAAACCATGGCTATGAAGCCATGGCAAAGCTCAAACCTAGTAGAACAAATGGGTTCCACCGAAGGCGGTGGCTCACAGAACTTGCCCTTTGGGGCAGAATAAGAAAGAATAGTGGGTTGCTCCATATATGTGGTGGTGGTAAGGAAATGAAAGGAAAGGTAAGAAGATAGATCCGATGGTTAACATTCAAAGATCAACATCAACCATTCCCTAGCAACGGCGCCAGAAATGCTTGTTGACGGCTAGTATGTCACAGATGAAAATCCGCAAGTGCACGAAAACTGTCGTGTAGCACTTCCCCTTAAAGAGTATTCCCAAGGGCATCAAATCCAAGGAATGTGTGTGCTAATCTTATGAACTAATTCACCCAAGGACACATAATTGTTTGGTAGGCAAGAAATAGAGAGGAATTCGAAGTATTGATTCTAATTCCAAGAGATTTGCAGTAGCTACTTGCTTCGAACATGTGTTTACCCCTAGGAACACTAGGACGACTCTCGCCAAGAGCCTAGCGCATAGTCGAACATGGAGGATTACAAAGGACAGATAGGGTTGTCACCACCTACTGCCTACCTCTTCAATCTGTGGGTCTACGAGATATTCACTAGTGATTTCTAACCTAAGCACCACACTTGCGTTCTAAATCACTACTCTAGTTGTTTCGAACACAAAGCTACAACTAGAGCCTCTAATAAATTAGAGCAATGAACCCACAAGTACCTACTTGTGCAAATTACGTTGAATTGAAAATCAAACTTGAATTGAAATCACAAAGGGCTTACTTTGAATAAAACCTTTGTAGGAGTACAAGTGTATAAGAGGGACTTGACAAGCCCAAGCCTCCATTTCTAAACTCTTCACCACTCTCTCCTTCTACTTGGCAGCCTCTAGGACTACTAAACCTTAGGAGTGGTATTCTATTCTCAACTTTTAGTGTGTGTGTGAAGTGAGGTGTGGTATGCTATTTATAGATGGAGGGTTGGTTCCTGCCACCAAATGCACGTGATTCAGTCATCCCCGCCACCAAGAAGCCAGAAGGAGTCAACACGCGTTGTTGGACCGAGTTCAGTGCCAAGACTGGTTTGGCCGAACATGGTGTTCGGTCAACCTAGTCTTCATTTTGATCGACATGTGCTTTCTTTAGGTCACTGAATGTTGGGTCCTCTTGATGTTTTGGGGCTCTACACCATTGGATTGCCTCGAATACAAATGTTTGTGGGCCATTTGATCTATGTGATGACACGTGGTGTCGCCTGATTTGTTGGAATCCAATTTAATGGATTACTCTCTACATGTCTTGGTACTTTTGGGTATTAATTCACCTGCATATAAGTAAACACTAACACTTGTGGAATTGGTTAGTATTTAACCCTAACACTATGTTATGCTTCTCTTTGGGGCACATTATGAGGTGAATTGACGGTCTAAATATGGCACCTAAGGATCGTCAACAGACGCAAGTGCTCAACTGCAAGATGATTCAAGGCGTACCTCAATAAATGTCCGCTAGGCAACACCATTGACTTTCGCGGAAGAATTTTAGCTTCCAGTAGAAGCCAAAGTCATCCATCCCATGCTTTGGGGGGGGGGGGGGGTCCATGAGTTCTTCTTGGTTTTCCTCCATCATGGGGTGGATAGTTGGCCCTTCATCCAACACTCATTTCATGGGTTGGCTTCACCAATCCATAAACACACTCGTGTTGGGGCTGAAGGAGTCCTATTGTCATTCATCACAGATGAGAAGATGGTCTCTACTCAAGGGGTGGATTGAAGAATGCTCTAGTTCCCTTAGCTTGGCATGTACACCATTTAGTAAGGTGGACAAGCTAGTTGTGGAACTACACCTCCCATTGAAGTATCATGAAGATCAAGCCAATGGAGAGTTGTTTGGGATGATCCAAGTCAAGTATATTCACATGATTTGTGAAATCCATGTCAACATGGGACACTTGGGAATTATTTCCCTAGGACCCATGAGGATGTTTCAAACAACAACTCCAATTGCCATCACCCACAAGGAGGCCAAGGGTGGAATCAACACCATCCTTGTAATAAAGGAGGCTATGGAATTCCAAAGGACTCAAGTTCAACTAGCCTACCTTGAAGTATCTTGTCCATGACCAAGCAAGAAATCAAGACAACATCCACATGAAGCCCCTGGCCAAGTACAAGAAACATAAAGAGCATTCAAGATCCAAGATATCCCACAATCACTTGAGGGATTCCTACACTTCGACCAAGCAGTGCAACCTAGGTGTAAGGATCGAATGCCCAAGAGGGGGGTGAATTGGGCTTCTTTTCAAAATTTAAAGCAATAAAACTTAATTACTAAAAGCCCAATTCCCTACGCAAATAACCTATGCAATCAAGTAAGTAGCAACTTCGCGGTATATAAAATGCATAAGTGTAGGGTGAAGGGAAGAGGATGCAAACTCCCGAGGAGACACGAAGATTTATCCCGTGGTTTGGCAAGATCGTCAAGATCTTCCTACATCCACGTTGTGGCACCCACCTAAGGGTATAGCCACACCCAAGTCACCGAGACTAGGGATCGTCACTATTCTTCTCCGTTCACCAACCTCGGCAAGGTGGAGCTCAAGCCTTGCACAACTTGGATCCTTCGGGCTTCCACAATCGTCTTGGCAAGCTCTGAAAGTCTCTCTAAGTTACAAACACCAAGGGACACTCCCTTACAGCTCTCACTACACTAGAGATTCCAATCACCAAGAATGGAGGCACACAAGCACTATCTCTAGCTAGTTCTAGCCTATATCTTGGTGTACAAGTGGTGAAAATGATATGGAAGTTGTAGCTCAACATCTTGAATGCTTGAGAATGTGTAGAGTATGTCTGGGCTTCAAGTCTTGTCGATTTGACAGGTTGAAGGGGTATAAATAGCCAGCCTCCACGAAATAGCTGTTGGAAAAGTAGGCTGACATCACTGTTCTGTGAACACCGGATGATCTGATGTCTCCCCTTCAGTTATCATCGGTCAAAGCCAAATTAGCTGATGTCACTGTGTCAGATATGACCGTTGTTAGACCAATGTTGCACTTATCTTCTCGTCGGATGATCCGGTGGCACTTCCTCCAGAATTGGTTCAAACTTGATGCTTATTGGAGTGATTGACCGATGTGTATATTTCTGTACATCGGATGATCCGGTGTTACACTTGGTCCAGGGATACAGCTTACTATACTGATGGACCGATGTAACATTGCCCTTAACATCGGATGATCCGGTGAGTGCTTTGTTTTGAGGTCTTCATCTTCTGCTGAACCAACTTGACCGATGTGTTGTTCTCTGGAAACATCGGTTGATCCGGTGAGTTGATTTTGTTTGCTTCGAGTTGTTTCTAAGTGATTCTTTTGTATTTTGCTAGATTGACCTCTTAGACATTTGTTGCAAATATTCTTCTGATGATTTTCAAGCATTGAGTGTTGTCAATTATGGTTGAATGACTTTGACATATGAGCTTTTACTTCTAGTCTTCATAGCATTCATTGATCTCATAAAATGATTGTTTAGGGGTCTCCAATAATCAGTAATTGATATTCATATTCATATAGATGTCATTTGATTGAGTCATATGGGAGACCTTGCATCCACAAATTCATTAGTAAAATCCAATGGTTGTCATTAATCACCGAAACCGTACCTCATGGGGGCCTAGATGCTTTCAATCTCCCCCTTTTTGGTGATTGATGACAACACAACAAGTGAAACATAATAATAATGAATTTGATAGTATGATACTCAAGAAGATATGCAATGAGTACAAGATATGGCATTTTAAACTTAAAAACTCAAAAGAGATTAATAACGCGAAAGCTCAATCAATCAATAGCTCAAGAGAATAAGTGGCACATGAATACATAATGAATAGCAAATGAGTAGCAAAAACACCAAATTACAAAAGATATAGATAAAGACTCCCCCTACAGCTAGGACTCCCCCTGAGACTAAGCACTCCTCCCCCTGACTCTCTAACTCTCCCCCCCCTTTGGCATGAAGACACCAAAAAGGAAGCCGAGTACCTAAGAACCCTGAGTGCTTGGAGCAATGATGAACTGGTCACCGTCGGGGGTGCTGTCGTCGGAGCTGCTGCCTGCTGCTGCGGCTGAGGCTGGAGTAGAAGTGGAGGGGGGTGAAGGAGTGTTTAAAAAGTGGGTCCCAAACCCTAGCCAAAAATTTAACACCGGATGGACCGACGTTACAAGATAGGAGCATCAGTCGAATGGCACAGTAAGGATATTCAAAAAGGTACCATTGACACCGGATGGTCCGACGTGGAAGGGATTAGCATCAGTGGAATTTAGCACAGTTCCAGAAGTCTGAACATCGGATGGACCGATGTTTCTCAGAATGAACTCGTCGGTTGATTTGTGTTACTGACTGAACTGGCTTTTGGTCTTTGAACACCAACTGATCCGATGATGGTCTGGCCTAAGCATCGGATAATCCGATGACTACAAAACAGCAACATCCCATATATGTCATTTGACCAAACAAACAAACAATGAGAAACACATGTCTTAGGACCTTTTGGGCAACCCCTTACCCCTCAAAAAGCTAATATGCCAATAACTTGGCTAAGCCCTAAAGCAAATAGAACACGGAAGAAAAATAGGGAGGAAAATATCCAAATAAAATGTAAGGCCCATGCTTTATGAGCTAGAGGATGAATCCTTCTATCTCTTAGAAGCATGTTCCTTTAGGCATTAACGCACCTAACATTTTGTTCTTCCCACATCATATGAGTTGAGATATTGCATTTCAAACAAGTCTCTTTCTCATGAGGTGGGTTCCCCTTTGTGACAATCTACCGTATGCAATGCCAAACAATTTATAATGCAAGAAATTTAGATATGACTGCAAGTCTATATGGCAGGCATCATGCAAGACATAAAGTAAATCTATCTTGCCAAGTTTGAACCTTTCAAAGGCTTCTTCAGGGAGAGCCACTCTCCAAGCCTTGGGGAAACCCATAAGAACCTCCATCCCAAGCTAACCCTTGCTCACCCCTATCCTTTGAAAGTTAGACAAGACCTATATGAGATGCATTCTTACATGATCATGGCAACTTACATGACGTTCGATGCATCTAGCACATTCAATTCACTTCTTAGCCTAGAAAAAGTTTTCTCATAAAGTGGTTTAGTGAAGATATCCGCCAATTGTTCTTCGGACCTAACACCTCGCAATGAGATGTCTCCCTTAGCTTCATGGTCCCTTAAGAAATGATGGCGAATATCAATGTGCTTAGTGCGGGAGTGTTGAACGGGGTTTTTAGCTATCTTAACCGCACTTTCATTGTCACAAAGGAGAGGCACACAACCAAGTTTAATACCAAAGTCCAAAAAGGTTTGCTACATATAAAGAATTTGGGCACAACATGCACCGGCCGCGATATATTCCGCTTCCGCCGGGGACAAGGCGACGGAATTTTGCTTCTTGCTAGACCAAGAAACTAGGGAACGCCCAAGCAAGTGGCACCCACCGGAGGTACTCTTGCGATCCACCCGGCATCCGGCAAAGTCCGAATCCGAGTATCCCAAGAGGTTGAATTTTGCACCTTTGGGTACCACAAGCCCACACTAGGGGTATGCTTAAGATACCGAAGTATCCTAAAGACCGCCTTCCGATGCAATTCTTTAGGTGCCGCTTGAAAGCGAGCACACAAGCATACACTAAACATGATATCGAGCCTAAATGCGGTAAGATAAAGCAATGAACCAATCATAAAATGGTAGTTAGATTGATCAATAGGTTTACCGTCCTTATCCGCGTCGAGATGACAATTTGTTGCCATTGGAGTGCTTCTTGAGCTACAATCTCCCATCTCAAATTTCTTCAAGAGGTCCTTGGTGTACTTCTCTTGATAGACGAAGGTCCCCTCTTGAAGTTGCTTGATTTGGAATCCAAGGAAGAAGTTGAGCTCTCCAATCATCGACATCTCGAATTCCCTAGACATCATTTTGCCAAACTCATGGCTAAGAGCTTCGTTAGTTGAACCAAAAATAATATCATCAACATAAATTTGACAAATGAATAATTCTCCGTTGATGTCTTTGGTGAAGAGTGTAGTGTCCACCCTCCCAATCTTGAATCCTTGCATGATCAAGAAATCCCTTAGTCGTTCATACCATGCCCTAGGTGCTTGCTTGAGCCCGTAGAGTGCCTTGTGCAACCTATACATATGATTAGGATTCCTCGGATCTTCAAACCCGGGAGGTTGTTCAACATAAACAAGCTTGTTAATGTAACCATTAAGAAAGGAACTTTTCACATCCATTTGATAAAGTCTAATATTATGATGTGATGCAAAGGCAAGAAGTATACGGATGGCTTCTAGCCGGGCGACCAGAGCAAATGTCTCCCTAAAGTTTAGTCCTTCAACTTGCGAGAACCCCTTGGCCACAAGTCTTGCCTTGTTGCGGACCACCACGCCATTTTTGTCTTGTTTGTTGCGGTACACCCACTTTGTTCCGATGACGTTCTTGTCCTTGGGTCACTCCTCCAATACCAAAACTTCATTACGGATGAAGTTGTTAAGTTCTTCTTGCATGGCCATCACCCAATTTGGGTCTTGGACTGCTTCCTCAATGTGAGTGGGTTCTACACATGAAACAAACGAGTAGTGTTCACAAAACGAAGCAAAATGGCGAGAACGTGTACTTACTCCCCTTGACGGACTTCCAATAATTTGGTCCATCGGATGCGCCTTGGAGATGCGTCCATGCCTCATAACTGGTTGTGAAGCACTTGGCGGTGGTGCTGTGTGTTGCTCTTCTTGTGGTTGGACTTGATCATGGACTTCTTCTTCTTCTTGATGTTGTGTGGCTTGTGAGTCTTGAGTCGGCAATGGATCATCCTTCTCTTCTTCATCAACTTGAGGCACCATTGAGGTGTTGATGTTGGAACTTGAAGCTCCCCCTTGATCATGGCTCTCCTCAATTTAGACTTGATGTCTCCAATGGTCATGTTCTTCATAGCATCTCGTAAGGGCTCATCATCTATTTCATCATGACCAAAACTCTCCTCTTGGGAGCCATTAGTTTCATCAAACTCAACATCACAACTTTCCTCAACTAAACCGGAGGTTTGGTTGAATACTCGATATGCTTTTGATTTTGATGCATAACCAAGAAATATACCAACATCACATCTTCTTTCAAACTTACTGAGCCTTTTCTTGCGGTAGATGTAGCACTTGCACCCAAAGACTCGAAAGTAGGAGATGTTGGGCTTTCTCCCAATGAGAAGTTCGTACGGGGTCTGTCGACTGTCGGAGCCGGCAGATCTCCCTACACTGCTAAAGTGATTGGGGAGTTTGAAGTTTGGTGTGGGCGCGCGGAGATTCAAGAAGGTGAATAGGATTTTGACACAGGAGACACAAGAATTTACGTGGTTCGGGCCGCCTAAGCGTAATACCCTACTCCACGGGTGTGTTGATGTTGTATTAGCAGTATGAGCTTGCCACGAGCGTGTGGGATGCGTGAGTTCGTTCTTGAACCTCCCTGAGTGTATCGTTGGCCTGTCCTTTTATAATATAAGGGCAGGCCGTTACAAGCTAGCCTAGCCCGACATGTGGCCCCGACGGTTACTAGTATTGATACACGCTTAATTGCTCTTAATAACCCTGTAACGGGCTTTGAAAGCACCGCTACTGGTGTTAAGATCGTCCTTTTAAGTGTCATTAATATGGCATTAATGACACTTAATCGGGTCTTGAAGTCCTTGGCTCTCCTTTGAAGATCCGGAGCCGTTACAAGGTCTTCCGGAGGTTAGAAGCTGAAAGGTCCGACGATTTGACACGTGGCAGCTCCGGAGCTTGCCGTGGGAAGCAGGTAGCTCCGGGGCTATCAGACACGTGTCAGGTCCGAAGCTTCTCTCGGTCTGGGGTTAAGTCCGGAGGTGCCGTTTTGGTACGTGGCCCGGAGCTTCCCCCTTATGGGCGGTAGCTCCGGTTTGGTTGTACACGTGGCGACCCTGGGATTAACCATGTTGGAGAAGCGGGTCCGGTCATGTCTCACAAGTGGGCCTCCGAGGGTCTTCAAACCAAGTAGATGGCTTTCTCTTGAGATCTTTGTAACCTCAAGGGGTGTACGGTTTTTAGGGTACCGAGAGTGGCCCCCTGGACCTACCTCCGAGGAAGATCACTGGGGTGAAGTCATTCCGTCGGAGGTGGGTCCATCCTTGCGACTCTTGAACTGAGTCTTCAAGGGTCTTCGGAGGTGCCGTTGGCAGGGATTTACAGTTAGATCCCGCCGCGTGGCGCACCTCAGGCGGCAGATGAGATCTTTGACGTGCGGATCTCACACAATTGAAGGTCGCCGGTTCCCGATACGAAAACCGTATCGGTTCCGCGCGCCCTGTCAGGCCGCCACCTTTGGGTTTCTCGCCGAGTGATGACAACCGTTCGCCTGGGTAAGAGCCTCGACTTGATCGTCGGGGTGGTCCCGGGCCCTCTTGTCATCGGCTGGGTTGAATTCTTGAATGGTATCTTCGACTTCCCTGCGGTTTCCATCCAAGCGTTGCGAGGGCTTACTTAAGAAGGAAAGCGCGCACCGTCGGGAGTTCTTTACGCCTCTCATCTGATCTTGCGCTCAAACTCCCAACTCATGCTTAGCTCTTCTTCTCTTGCCTAGCTGTGCTGCGATGGAGTTGGGTCTGCGCGAGAGTCGCTTGAAGACCAACAGCGATTTGAAGAAGGTCCGGGCCCTCATGGGGTGGTCCTCGGACTTCTTCAACCGCTTGGTCCGTGCCGGCGGAGAGCTCCCCTTTGAGAAGGAGCACGCCGGCGAAATGGTGTACTTTTCTTCGTACGCCATGGTGGGGTTGATCCCACCTTTTTCTTCCTTCTTCTTGATGCTGCTAGACTTCTATGGTCTGCAGCTATACCACCTTGGCCCTCACTCCGTTCTCCTCGTGTCCATCTTTGTCCACTTCTGTGAGATGTGGGTGGGCATTCCCCCCTGCATCGAACTCTTCCGGACCTTCTTCACCGTCCACACCACCGGCCGGAGCAATGAGTACCTTGGCTTCTACTACTTTGTGAAGCGCAAGAAGTGCCCATTCAAGTACCTCCGGTCGTTCTCTTCCGGGAAGTGGGATGACTGGAAGAAAGATTGTATAGTCGTCAGGGTGGAGGAGCATGAGCGGTTGGAGCTGCCCGACGGCCTGCCCGGCATCGACACAACGATCTGGAGTGCGGTTCCGGTGCTGGCGGAAGCTTTCAACCCCGCCTTGACCAGGATTCGCCAATGCGTGGAGGGAGGATTGACTCCTCAGGCGGTATTCTGCAATTTCCTGGCCAACAGGTGGGCGCCGCTGAAGAGGAGGGAGAAGCTCGCTTGGGCCCTCAACAGCGTGATGGACGAGGACCGGGTTGAGACCGGGTTGAAGTCCAACATGGTGGGGAAGACCTTGGAGTTCCACCTCAAGAAATTCCAGCACGGCATCAACGTCGACGGTGATGACTTGACTCCGCCGTTGGCCTTTCTCCCTCTGAACATGGAAGTGGAGTTCAACAGGGAGCTCCGGCGGACGATGCCCGCACTTGACGACCTTGGTGTCGTCGAGAGAAGATCAACCACCCGTGTGGCGATCCCCGGAATGCCCGAAGATGGCTCCGTCCCTGCCCCATAGCCGAGGGTCGAGGTCGTCGGCAAGGGCAAGGAGCTGGCGGATGAGCCGGAAGAGGAAGTTGTGACACGCCGACGGAAGGTCCGTCGGGCCTGCTACTCCCGCCTCAGTTCCTTCTCCCCAGAGGGGAAGATCTTCTGCCACCGTGGCAACTGTCCCCGTAGTGGGGTCCTTCCGGGGCGATACCGTTCCTGCAGTGGGATCCTCCCGGAGCGTATCTGTCCCCGTGGTGGAACCCTCCTGGGGTGCTAGCTCCGGGCGCACGACTCCGGCACATGGGACAGTGGGAGCCTCCAGGTCCAGGGGTTCCTCCCGATCGAGGAGAGCCTCGACCCGGGAAACGCCCGTAGCTGCGACAAGTTCCGGGGGGCCTTCTGGAGCTTCTATGCCGACCGCGGCCAGCCCGGAACGTCTAGGAAAAAGGTTCCGCGCAAGCTGGTGCGGAAGCCTTCCAAGGTAATTTTTAATCTTTACCTTGGTTAACTTTTTAATTGTAGCGATTGTTTGTTGATTTTCTTCGTCCATCATCTGCAGCGTCCCCAAGAAGGGGAGTGAAGCTCCACCCTCAGCCATGATGTCTGAGGCCGTGGGAGCTTCTGCTCCTGTCCCGGTGCCGCCCCAGGTGGTGGCTGAGGCTGCGATAGCTCCGGCGCCGGCTGTTGTGGTCATGGACCTCGACTCGTCCCCAGAAGTTCCCGTGGTAGCGCCGGACCACGGGAGTGAAGACACGCCAGCAGCACCTGTCTCGGAGGTTGAAGCTCCAGGTCCTGGTGCTGCAGTGATGGAAGCTCCGGCTGTTGAGCCGGAGGAAGTAGTAGTTCCGGCCTCGGAGCGGAAAATTGCTGAAGCCCCCGCGGTTGAGCCGGAGGTGTCTGAAGCCCCGGCATGCGAGCCGGAAGTCGAGGTAGCTCCGGCAGTTCAGCTGGCTACCTCCGAAGCACCGGCCGCTGAGCCGGTTATTGTTGGAGCGCCGGTTATAGAGCCGGTGGTTGAAGAGGTGATGGAGCTCGAGCCTCCCTCGGAAGAGGTGTCTCGGCCGGAGCCAGTAGCAGCTCCTGCTCTGGAAGCGACGACATCGGAGGTACGTGCGGCCGAGCTGGAGTGCCCAAACGCAGTCGCTGGCCCCCTGCCCGAGGAGGTGAACGAAGACTTGGCGGCGGGGCCTTCTTCGATGGCGACTGAGGCCATCCCGGAGGACGGCCCTAGTTCCTTGGAAGCTCAGGGTTCCGCTCTCGTAGAGTGGGACCCAATTGTATGTGAAGACCCGCTGGGACCAGTGGAGGAGACCCCAGCAGGTCCGGAGCCCATCCCGCTGTCGATGTCTATCGACAACGCCTCCTCCAGTCTGCGTCAAGTCCAATTGGCCTTCTTCCACGACAGCAAGGCTCTTGAAGAGGAGCGCCAAACCCTTAGGCGGTGGCGTAACCGGCTCTACTTCGAGACCAAGCTGGCGCAGTCGAGGCTAGCGGATGACAAGGAGTGGATCAAGCGGGAGAAGACCCGCCTGGAGTACTAGGGCAAGCTACTGGATGACAGGGAGAGCATGACTCATGCCCTCGACGCTCAATCCCGGGAGATCTATGATCAGGCCAAAGCTGCCAATAACGCGGCCGATGCTCGGCACGAACAGCTTGAGGCCATTAACACCGCACTCATCAAGCGCCGAGAGGCACTTGAAGATAGGGAGAGACGGCTCGAGAATGAAGAGCAGAAACTCCTTGAGCTGCGGGATGATGTCCTGAGGAGGGAAGAGGAGCTTGCCGAGAAGATAGCTCTAGCGGACAAGGGCCTCGAGGAGCGCACTAAGAAGTTGGAAGAGCGCTGCCAAGAGGAGGAGGAGAAGACCTGGGTACGAGGGCAGGAACTCTACGAATACGAGTGTGCCCTTGTTGCCCGGGAGAAAAAAGTGGAGGCTAGGGAGAAGGACCTGGTCGATCGCCGGAACAAGATCCACCTCCAGGAGGAGGAGCTCGGAAGACTCGAGAGGCGGGTTGCTGCAAAGATTCAGCAAAACGCCAAAGAAGTTGAGCGCCTCGCCCGTGAGAATTCCGAACTGACGGCGGCCAAGAGATCCTTGGAAGAGATGAAGAGCTTAAGGATGGCGGACTCCCTACAGATTTGGGAGTTCCTGGGCAAGGCCAATGACGCGCTGACGCCGATGGGTTTCAGCCCCATGCGCCCAGATGATCCGGAGCTGGAGCCGGACCTTGCGCTGCACGCGTTAGGCGCAGCTGGTAGCAAGCTCTCCAAGGTGGGCGATGTCATCGCGGACCAACTGGAGGTTGAGGGGCAATCCCTGGCGAGGAACATCACAGAGTATGTGCTGACGTGCTACACCAGCCGGAACTCCCAATTTCCTCTGGACCTGGTGCTTGAAGGCCCCGTCCAACGAGAAGGCGAAGCTACCCGAGCCAGCGTATCGGAGGTCGCCCAGAATGTCACCGAGTTCTTCCATAGGGTCTAGGACCATCTCTTTAGCTCTCACTTGTATTTTCTCTTCTTCTTCCTCAATTTTGTAATCCCTTGTCTTCAGATGTAATCTCCTGTCTCCAGATGAATGAAATCCCCAAAATTTTTACGAATTTCACTTTTTGTCTTCAACATCTTTATCTTCACTTGGCCCCCTGGTAGATGTACACAATTTGATTGTGAACATGTACCAAAAGGATACTATGTTTTGTTGAAGACACATTTGCTCCGAACTTGTAGGATTTAGGTCCGAAGTCTTCGATAGTGAAGGTCCCCTGAGGTTGTCGGAGCTTATAAGCTCCGACATTGTCCATCGCTGGAACTTGGTAGCTCCGGCAATAGCTTCTATCAACACATAAAGCGTCGATAGTTAGTCCTCCGGGGTGTCGGAGCTGAGTAGCTCCGGCAGTGACCTTTGCCAACACTTGGTTTGTTGGCAGCAGACTCCATTTACGGGGTCTTCTCACCATCTTATATTCGGCGTCGACGGTTGGCCCCCTTGGGGAAGTCGGAGCTTAGTTAGCTCCGGCTTTTCTCCATCAACGTAGAGTTTATTTTTCCTGCACACTTAAGTCAAGAAAAATAGTAAAATTCGTTCCTTGTCTATAATTTCGTCGCGGCTTACGATTCTCAAGAAAACTTTAAGTTGAACGCGATTTTAAATACGTTGCGTTGCGTTGCCTTTTCTCTTAGATTCAACTGTTCATGGACCCGCCTTACTTCGGCCTGCCGGGGTGTAGGTAGAGTGGCGTACTTAGGGTGCTTGACCAGGCTAAGTCGATAGCACACTCCGGCCCTAGATTGGCTTGGCGGCTTTCAGGCGAGTTGGCCATGAGCGATATTTGAATCCAAAAGAACTGACAATAGAACTCGAATCGTATATAAACCAGTCGAACTAAAATTTCTTAAGAATTGCACGTCTTTGTTATAGACAAAAAAGAGAAAAATAAAAATTTTGAGCCTGTACAAAATAAATGCACGTGGAGTCTATTTCACATGAAGATGTCTTTCATTATAGGTCTGGGGTACAGGGGAAACAAGTACACTCTTAGGGTACGGAACCAGGCTAAGTGTGGTTGGTTTCTCGTTTGACCCAGGGTAGTTAGCCACACTTTTAGTCCGGAGACTGTGACAAGTGCTGCATGAACTTTGCGGACCTTTCGGGAAAGGTTCGGCTGTTCTCCCGGAGGAACTACCTGACTATGTACAATGACTCTATAACATACATCTCAAGTTACTCAAGACTCACCTCCGTGGTGTTAAGTGTAGAACTTACAGAGGTGCTCGATGTTCCAAGGATTTGGGAGAGGTGTCCCATCCTCGGTAGCCAAGCGAACGCTTCCGGGACGGGATACTTTGATCACTCGGAAAGGCCCCTCCCAGCCGGGGGAGAGTTTGCTTAACCCTTCTCTGGATAGTATTCTCCGTAGCACCAGATCGCCTTCCTCGAGTTGTCGGTTGTGTACATGCCGCTGGTGATAACGCCGTAGAGCTTGGCGATATCGGGCATTCCGAACAGCTGCTTGGCACCTTCCCTCCTCGAGGAGGTCTAGGTCTTCACGCCGGAGCTGGTCCTGCGCGGCTTCGTCGAAGGTCCGGACCCGGAGCGAACCCAAGGTGATTTCCGGAGGAAGGATTGCTTCAGCTCCGTACACCAGAAAGAAGGGTGTTTCTCCGGTTGACCGGTTTGGAGAAGTCTTGTTGGCCCATAGAGTGGGCGGAAGCTCTTCGATCCAGTTGGCTTCGTGTTTTTTCAAGCGCTCATAGGTGCGCGTTTTGAGTTCTTTAAGGATTTCAGCATTTGCTCTCTCGGCTTGGCCATTGCTGGCTGGTTGAGCTACGGAGGCATAGCAAACTTGTATGCCGAGGTCTTCGTAATATCCTTGGAATGCGGAGCTTGTGAATTGAGTCCCGTTATCAGTGATGATTTTGTTTGGGACTCCAAATCTGCTTACAATAGATTACAGAAAGTTGATAGCAGATTGCTTGTTGATCGTCACAACTGGAGTTGCTTCCGGCCACTTGGTGAACTTGTCAATGGCGACGTACAGGAACTTGTAACCTCCGACGGCTCTTGGGAAGGGTCCCAAGATGTCCATCCCCCACACAGCGAAGGGCCATGTAGGAGGTATCATTTGTAAGGGCTGAGCCGGTGTATGAATTTGCTTTGCATGAAATTGGCATGCTTCGCATTTCTTCACCAGCTCAGTGGCATCCTGGAGCGCTGTAGGCCAGTAGAAGCCATGCCGAAAGGCTTTTCCGACCAGCGTGCGGGAAGATGCGTGGTTCCCACACTCGCCTCCATGGATTTCTGCGAGGAGTTCACAGCCTTCTTCCCTTGTGATGCACCACATTAGGATGCTGTTGGAACCGCACTGGTAGAGATCCCCTTCTACCAGCGTGTATCTTTTAGCCAATCTGACTACCCGGTCAGCGGATACATCATCGTCAGGAAGGATGTTGTCTTTCAAGTAGCTCCGGGTCTCCGAGATCCATGCATCGGAGCTAGCTTGAGCTTTTTAGTCTTGCGTGTTGGGTTGCTCGGAGCTCCCGGCAGCACCTACGACCCTTGATGGCTGCCATGGTAACAGGGCCATCGGGACCGTCAGCTTCGGGATGCTGATCTCGCCCCCTTCGCTCAGTTCGGCAGGCTGAGCTGTTGGTTTTGACAACCTCCGGACAAAGGTTCCGTCAGGAGCCGGAGCTCCGGTTGACGCCTTGGTCGAGAGTTCGTCAGCTTCAGCGTTATGGGCACGCTGAACATGGTGGAGGTCTAGGACTTCAAAGTCCTTCTGAAGCCTCTGGACTTCAAGGAGGTAAGCAGCTAGCTAGAGATTGTTGCAGGAGCATTCACCCTTCACCTGCTTGATGATGAGCTGTGAATCTCCTTTGACCAGCAGTTGCTTGACACCATATGACAGTGCCACCTTTAGTCCGTAGATGAGCGCTTCATACTCTGTCATGTTGTTGGTTGCCTTGAAGTCAAGGTGTACCATGTGTTTTACCTTCTCCCCAGTCGGTGCAAGGAGAAGGATTCCAGCTCCGGCCCCCTGCTTCTGCATGGAGCCGTCGAAGTAGAGGGTCCAGTGAGGCTCGGTGAAGGTTGGAGCTTGATGCTCCGTCTTCTGTTCACTGGGGCCCCCAGGGTTTGATGGAGAGGGAGTCCATTCTGCCACAAAATCTGCCAACGCTTGACTCTTGACTGCCTGTCTTGAAATAAATTCAAGATCAAATTCAGCCAATTCCGCAGCCCACTTTGCTATATTCCCAGTTGAATTGGGATTATGCAAGATTGCTCGAAGTGGGTAGGAGGTCACCACCGAGACTTTGTCAGCTTGCAAAAAATGTCGAAGCTTCCTGGAGGCAATAAGAACTGCGTAGAGCAGCTTATGCACCTCTAGGTATCGAGTCTTGGCATCATGTAATACTTCACTGATGAAGTATACCAGGCGTTGAATGGTCTGGACCCTCCCGGAGGGGTCCGGAGCTTCCTCTTCATTGATCCGGACCCTCTCGGAGGGGTCCAGATTCTCTTCGGGGACCTCCGGGTTCTGGCTGGAGGAACCCGGAGCTTCTTCAGAAATGACCTGGACCCTCCCGGAGGGGTCTAGGTCTCCTGAAGTGACTTCTTGCGGGTTCAAATCTGGGAGCTGGGACCCAGACTCGCTTTTAGGAACCTCCGAACCCTCCCGAAGGGGTCTGGATTCCCGAGTGTGGGGTAGTTCCGGTCTCTCCGCAACCAGAACCATACTGACGACTTCGTCAGTAGCTGAAATGTAAAGCAACAAAGGCTCACCAGGGTTCGGAGCTACCAGAATTGGTAGGGTGGTGAGGAACTATTTCAGCTCCTGGAATGCCTTCTCTACTTCTTCGGACCATTGGAATGGTCCGGACTTCCTCAATAACTTGAAGAAGGGAAGTTCCTGCTCCGCCAGTCTTGATATGAACCGGCTGAGGGCTACTAGACATCCAGTTAACTTTTGGACGTCTTTGATGCGGGTTGGTGGCCGCATGTCTTCAATGGCTTTTATCTTCGCCGGATTAGCTTCTATGCCCCGGTGACTTACCAGGAAACCAAGAAGTTTTCCGGAGCTAACCCCAAACACGCACTTGTCCGGGTTTAGCTTTGTGCGGGTGGCTCGCAGCTTGTCGAAGACAGCCTGCAAGGTGTCTAGGAGTGACTCCTTGTTCTTGACCTTGACCACGATGTCATCGACGTACACTTACACTATGTCTCTGATGAGTTCTTCAAAAGTTTTGTACATAGCTCGTACAAAAGTTGAAGCTGCATTCTTGAGACCAAATGGCATGGTTGTGTAACAGTACAATCCATCTACTGTGATGAATGAAGTATGCTCTTCATCCTCCCTAGACATCCTGATTTGATGATACCCAGAATATGCGTCTAGGAAACACAGTAATTCACTCCCGGAGGTGGAATCCACTATCTGATCTATTCTAGGTAGTGGGAATGGATCTTTTGGACATGCCTTATTTAGTGTGGTGTAGTCGATGCACATCCGAAGCTTCCCGCCGGCCTTGGGCACAACGACTGGGTTCGCCAGCCATTTTGGATGGAAGACTTCTCGGATGAATCCGGCTTCGAGTAGCTTCCTTACTTCTTGTCGGATGAAGTTCTGCCGCTCTACGGATTGCTTCCGAGGCTTCTGATGCATAGGCCGGGCATCGGGGTAGATCTTCAGATTGTGCTCAATCACTTCCCTGGGGATCCCAGGCATTTGTGATGGTTGCCAAGCAAACACGTCAACGTTAGCCGGGAGGAAAGTGATGAGCGCGAGTTCCTATTTGTCGTTCAACCCTCCCGATATACGGGTGGTTTGAGCGGCATCGGAACCAATTTGGACGACTTTGACGGGAATGTCGGTGTCGCCGCTTGGCTGCACTCGGGGTGTAGAGGTCGAGCCTCGTTGACGAATGCTCGGGGGTTTCGGAGATTGCTCCTGTCTGGAGTCCTCCTCTTGCGCCGTGGTGAGTGCGTGGAGTTCCTCCAGAGCAGTTACTCCGGCAGTGCGATCTCCGCGGATCCGGGGAACGCCTACTGGTGTTGGCATCTTCAACACCAGGTATCCATAATGGGCAGCTGCCATGAATTTGTACAGGGCAGGTCTACCCAAAATGGCGTTGAATGATAAGTTGATCTGAGCGACGTCGAAGACCAACTTCTCGGTGCGATACTTCTCCCGGGTCCCGAAGGTAACGGGGAGAGTAATAGCTCCGAGTGGGGTAATGGCCCCTGGACCTACTCCGGAGAAAGGTCGAGAGGGCTGGAGATCCGAAGGTCGGAGCTGAAGCTTAGTGAAAGCTTCGAAGCTGATGAGGTTAAGCCCCGAACCTCCGTCTACCATGACGTGGTGGAGCTGGATGTTGTTGATGGTAGGCGATACCATCAAGGGTAACTGTCCTGCCCCAACCATGCTCCGGGGACAATCCGAAGCATCAAAAGTGATGGAGGTGTCCATCCACTTTCGATGAGGTTCCAGCCTGACTGTAGGGGCTACAGCGGCCATATCCCGCCGCATAGTCTTGATGACGCAACGAGAGGTGATATCCCATGATCCACCAAAAATGGTGTTCATGGTCTTCCGACGCTCGTTGTCAGAGACATCAGAATCATCGTCGACGGAGGTGTAGACGGCCTTCAGGAACTTTTTGGGATCCTGGAACCCTAACTCCTCTTCAGTCGGAGCTTCGTCGACCTTTTGCTTTCCTTCCCTTTGTCGGAAAGGAGATCCTTCCCGGCGCTTGCTGTAGCGCTCAACAAGGTTTTGGACCTCTCGGCAGTCTTCCAAACCGTGGCTGCCCGTTTTGTGAATGGGACACCACACTTTGGGTTTGCCACCGTCTTCAGAAGACGGTCGAGGTCGCTTCTCGGGGCGTGGCCCCCGGCCACCTGGAGCTGCAGCAGCTGCAACGTTGGATGTGCCGGCCGATGGCTTCTTCTTGCCGTTGGTCTTCTTGTTCTTCTTGCCACTCCCGGAGGTAGCGGCTTCTTCTTTGGAGGATTTCTTGTGATCCTCCGAGGCTGGTTTGGAGTGCATTTCACGGCCCTCCGCAGCTCTGACACATTTATCTGCCAAGCTGAAGAGTTCCGTGACGCTGGTGATCTCCTTGATCGCCAGCTTCTCCAACATCTTCTTATCCCGTACGCCCTGTCTGAATGCCACAATGACAGATGCGCTAGAGATAGAAGGGATAGTGTTGCGTACCTAAGAGAACCTCTGGATGAAGGACCGCAAAGATTCTCCCCCTTTTTGCACGACCGCAAAAAGGTCCAGTTCAGTGTCTGGTCGGGTGTATGAACTCCCGAAGTTGGCAGTGAACTGATGGCACAGCTCCTCCCAACTGTTGATAGAGTTGGGTGGAAGGCTCATAAACCAGGACTTGGCGGTCCCAGTTAAGGCCACTGGAAAGTAGTTGGCCATCACGGCCTCGTTTCCACCAGCTGCCAAGATTGCAGTGGAGTATATCTGAAGGAATTCGGCGGGATTGACAGTCCCGTCGAATTTTTCCGGCAGGTGAGGCCGGAACTTCTGTGGCCATCTAACCATGCGCAGGTGCCTGGCTAGGGCTGAACAGCCTCCTCCTACTCCTTCCAGAGTAGAAAGGTCTTGAGCTTCCCGTCTTTCACGGGCACGCTCAATATGGACACGGCCATCCTGCTGGCGGTATCGGCGATCAAGCTCCGCCCGGAGGTCATGAGTCGAAAGCCTGGATACTGTGTGAGTGCGTCGAGCCCCGGAGGGCAGTGACGTCACTTGTTGAGATGCAGCACGTCTCCTGCTATTGGAGGCGTGCGGACCAAGTCTTCCAGACAAAGTCCGCCGCTGCGACAGGGCTCGTCCCGTAGGAGGAGGACCCTGGTTGTTGAGGCGTTCGGCCGCTGCTGCAACCAAATGCTCCACATCGGCCCTCCATTGTTCCAGTGCATCCCGAGGTGCATCCGGAGGTGGTGGACGTTGGAGAAGAGCACGCGCTGCATGGAGTGCGTGTTCCGGGTTGTCATGACTCGCCGACGCGGTAAGCGACGCCGGCGCACCATCACGTTGCCCAGCACGATTTGCTGGAGAAGATGGTGGTGGTGGGAGTGTGGCTCCTGCTGGTGCTGAGGCTCCTACTGGTGGCTGCCTGTTGGAGGGATTGCCTCCAACAGCCTGAGCGGCAGGTTGGCTGTTGGATGATGCAACAGCAGAGTTCACCATTCTTGAAAATCTCAGGCGCCCCTACCTGGCGCGCCAACTGTCGATTGTCGGAGCCGGCAGATCTCCCTACACTACTAAAGTGATTGGGGAGTTTGAAGTTTGGTGTGGGCGCGCAGAGATTCAAGAAGGTGAATAGGAGTTTGACACAGGAGACACAAGAATTTACGTGGTTCGGGCCGCCTGAGCGTAATACCCTACTCCACGGGTGTGTTGATGTTGTATTAGTAGTATGAGCTTGCCACGAGCGTGTGGGATGCGTGAGTTCGTTCTTGAACCTCCCTGAGTGTATCGTCGGCCTGTCCTTTTATAATACAAGGGCAGGCCGTTACAAGCTAGCCTGGCCCGACATGTGGCCCCGGCGGTTACTAGTATTGATACACGCTTAATTGCTCTTAATAACCCTGTAACGGGCTTTGACAGCACCGTTACTGGTGTTAAGATCGTCCGTTTAAGTGTCATTAATATGGCATTAATGACACTTAATCGGGTCTTGAAGTCCTTGGCTCTCCTTTGAAGATCCAGAGCCGTTACAAGGTCTTCCGGAGGTTAGAAGCTGAAAGGTCCGACGATTTGACATGTGGCAGCTCCGGAGCTTGCCGTGGGAAGCAGGTAGCTCCGGGGCTATCAGACACGTGTCAGGTCCGGAGCTTCTCTCGGTCTGGGGTTAAGTCCGGAGGTGCCATTTTGTTACGTGGCCCGGAGCTTCCCCCTTGTGGGCGGTAGCTCTGATTTGGTTGTACACGTGGCGACCCTGGGATTAACCATGTTGGAGAAGCGGGTCCGGTCATGTCTGACAAGTGGGCCTCCGAGGGTCTTCAAACCAAGTAGATGGCTTTCTCTTGAGATCTTTGTAACCTCAAGGGGTGTACGGTTTTTAGGGTACCGACAGGGTCTTTTGAAGTAGTCGATGTAGGTAGACCCTATTTGCGACATGGCACGCCGTGTTCATTGCATCGGCCCAATACTTCTCCGACGTGCCATAGTCATCAAGCTTTCCTCGCGCAAGAGTGATGAGAGTCTTGTTCTTTCTTTCAACAACACCATTTTGTTGAGGAGTGTATGTGGCCGAAAACTCATGCTTCACGCCTTCACGGTCACACCACTCTTCAATGTTGTAGTTCTTGAATTCGGTGTCGTTGTCACTCCGGACCTTGATGATAGGAAGTTGAAATTCCCTTTGAGCGCGGTTAGCGAAGGTCTTGAACACTTCCAGAGTTTCACTCTTGTCACCTAGAAACAAAGTCCAAGCATAGCGAGAGTAGTCATCAACAATAACAAGACAATAGAGGTTACCGCCAAGACTTTGATATGTGGACGGTCCGAAGAGGTCCATGTGGAGTAGCTCAAGTGGCTTGGAGGTTGACACCATTGTCTTCATTGGGTGGTTTGAAGCAACTTGCTTCCCGGCTTGAAAAGCGCTACAAAGCTTGTTCTTCTCAAATGTGACATCCTTCACGCCGGTCACCATCCCAAGCTTGAATGACTTCTTGAGCTTGCTCATCCCAATGTGCGCTATGCGTCGATGCCATAGCCAACCCAAACTTGTCTTAGTGAAAAGACAAGTGGTCAAGCTAGCATCCTTGTTGGAGAAGTCTACTAGGTAGAGATGTCCATGCCGAAATCCTTTGAAGATTAGTTCTTTGCTTGTTTCACTACTCACAACAACATCGTTTTTGCTAAAGGTGCACGTTAGTCCAAGATCACATAATTGTGCAATAGAAAGTAAATTAAAACTAAGTGACTTAACGTACAATACATTAGAAATGGATAGATTATTTGAAATAGCAATTTTACCTAACCCAATTACCTTACCCTTAGAGTTATCACCAAAGGTGACTTGTTCATGATTGTCGGGGTTTTCTATGGTGGTGAACATACCATCATTGCCAGTCATATGTTGAGTGCACCCGCTATCGAGTACCCAATGCTTTCCTCCGGCTTTGTAGTTCACCTACACACATGAATTCAATTTTTAACTTTAGGCACCCAAGCCAACTTAGGTCCTTGTATGTGTGATACAAGTGTTTTTGGGACCCAAAGTTGCTTGGGGAGCTTCCCCTTCAGGCCCTTCATGTCTTTGCCAATGAATCTTGCCTTCACCTTGCCATATACTTTACTCAAGAGATAATAATGATCATTGAAAGTAGATTTGTAGTTAGTAGGCAATTTTGGAGAAGGTCGATTAGGAAGAGGACACTCCCTTGTGTGGTGACCGGTGACATCACAATGTTGGCAATAAGAACCAACTTCCTTGATGAAGCTTGTTCTAAGCTCCGGTGAGGGCACCTTTCCTTTGTTAGGCACCGGGAAGGATCCAAGTCCTCTCTTGTTGAAGGCCTTCGCTTGTTGGAAGAGGATTTCCTTGTGTTTGACTTCCCCTTTTGAAAGTCTAGCCACACTAGTGTGGAGACTCTCAATTTCTTCCAACAAGTCCTTCTCCCTAGTGTTCTCTTTCAAAGGCAAAGACTTGTGCAAGACATTAGTGGCATGAGTAGTAATGGATACCTTATCATTAAGAGTTCGTTTCTTTATATTTTTCAATTCTTTATCAAGCGCTTCATGAGCAAGGTTAAGTATTTGATGCTCTTGGATCAACTCATTGTGCTTTCCCAAGAGTGCTTGGTGGGCTAAGTCAAGCTCATGATGATCTAGCTTGATTTGAGCCTTATCCTCCCCAACTTGCTTGACATGGGATTTGAGCGTGTCATGCTCTTTAAGTATGCTTTCATACTTATCAAGCAAATCAAGGTTAGCACTCTCAAGCTTAGCATGAGTTTCTTCAAGAGCCTTAACCTTACTCATTTCCCTCTTAATGATAGTATGATATTCATTTATTAATGAAGTTAAATCATCGGGGGAAAGCTCATCATCGCTAGAGTCATCACATACCTTGGTGTTACCTTTCGCCATGGGGCACATGGGTGGTGGATGAAGAGGTGAGTCATCATTGTTGGCAATGGCAAGGTCGGCCAAACTTTCTTCTTCCGCTTCACTATCTTCATCACTTGTTTCTTCATCGGTGACCCATTCATTTGCCTCACACATGAACACCTTTTGTGGGCCATTTCTATTCTTTGGGAAGAGTTTTGCCTTCTTGCCCTTGTCATGTTTCCTCTTCCCAAAGGATCTTGGCTTGGGTTTGGCCTCTTCTTCATCATCTTCACTATCTTCAAGCTTGCGATGCTTGCTCTTGTGGTTCTCTTTTCTTTTGTACGGTTTTGGACAATCATAGGAGAGGTGGCCTTGGTCACCACAATTGTAGCAAGTCTTGTGATCATCTCTCCTTGGTAGAAACGCTTTCTTCTTGGGATCAAATGTGTATCCCTTCTTAGTAATCTTGGAGTTCAAGCGTGAGAACTTTCTCATCATCAATGCAAGCTCATCATCGTCATCTTCACTTGATGCTTGCTCTTCTTCACTTGAGCTAGGCTCAACCACCTTCTTCTTGAGGCTTGTTTTCTTGGTGGAGGCCTTTAGAGCAATTGTTTTTGAAGATGATTGCTCCATCATCCCAAGTACACTCATCTCATGAGCGTGAATTTCTCCAATGAGTTCCGAAACTTCAATGTGGTCAAGAGACTCTTTTTGAAGCATGGAGTTGATGATGGTGTACTTTGGCTTGGGAAGGAGCATGAGGATCTTGCGGTTGATGAGTCCCTTGCCAAGAGAAGCAATGTCAAGAGCATTAATTTCTTCAATAAGTACATTCAAGCGAGAGAACATTTCATTGACATTTTCATGAGGTAGCATTTTAAATTAATCATACTTGGCTTTAAGCATGTGATATTTTAGTTCCTTGACTCGAGAAGAGCCCTCATGAATTTCTATTAAGCAAGCCCAAATTTCACAAGCCTTTTCTTTGCTAGCAATCCTAGCAAACACATCTTGACTAATACATTCATAAATTGCATTCCTAGCTTGAGCATCCCATTTAATTTGATCACCAACATAATTGTGCTCACCAAACCCCACGTGGGTCGCTTCCCATACTTTGGGAGCAATAGCCTCTAGATAAGCGCGCATGCGTGCTTTCCAATAGGCAAAGTTCTTGCCCTCGAAGATAGGAACTGAACCCCCAACCTTGGCCATTTTAGCTCTCTAGCGGTGAAGCTAGAATGATCCTATGAGCAACCTTGCTCTGATACCAATTGTAAGGATCGAATGCCCAAGAGGGGGGGTGAATTGGGCTTCTTTTCAAAATTTAAAGCAATAAAACTTAATTACTAAAAGCCCAATTCCCTAAGCAAACAACCTATGCAATCAAGTAAGTAGCAACTTCACGGTATATAAAATGCATAAGTGTAGGGTGAAGGGAAGAGGATGCAAACTCCCGAGGAGACACGAAGATTTATCCCGTGGTTCGGCAAGATCGTTAAGATCTTCCTACATCCACGTTGTGGCACCCACCTAAGGGTATAGCCACACCCAAGTCACCGAGACTAGGGATCGTCACTATTCTTCTCCGTTCGCCAACCTCGGCAAGGTGGAGCTCAAGCCTTGTACAACTTGGATCCTTCGGGCTTCCACAACCGTATTGGCAAGCTCCGGAAGTCTCTCTCAGTTACAAACATCAAGGTACACTCCCTTACAGCTCTCACTACACTAGAGATTCCAATCACCAAGAATGGAGGCACACAAGCACTATCTCTAGCTAGTTCTAGCCTATCTCTTGGTGTACAAGTGGTGAAAATGATATGGAAGTTGTAGCTCAACGTCTTGAATGCTTGAGAATGTGTAGAGTATGTCTGGGCTTCAATTCTTGTCGATTTGACAGGTTGAAGGGGTATAAATAGCGAGCCTCCACGAAATAGCCGTTGGAAAAGTAGGCTGACATCACTGTTCTGCGAACACCGGATGATCCGATGTCTCCCCTTTAGTTATCATCGGTCAAAGCCAAATTAGCTGATGTCACTGTGTCAGATATGACCGTTGTTAGACCGATGTTGCACTTATCTTCTCATCGGATGATCCGGTGGCACTTCCTCCAGAATTGGTTCAAACTTGATGCTTACTGGAGTGATTGACCGATGTGTATATTTCTGTACATCGGATGATCTGGTGTTACACTTGGTCCAGGGATATAGCTTACTGTACTGATGGACCGATGTAACATTGCCCTTAACATTGGATGATTTGGTGAGTGCTTTGTTCTGAGGTCTTCTTCTTCTGCTGAACCAACTCAACCGATGTGTTGTTCTCTGGAAACATCGGTTGATCCGGTGAGTTGATTTTGTTTGCTTCGAATTGTTTCTAAGTGATTCTTTTGTATTTTGCTAGATTGACCTCTTAGACATTTGTTGCAAATATTCTTCTGATGATTTTCAAGCATTGAGTGTTGTCAATTATGGTTGAATGACTTTGACATATGAGCTTTTACTTCTAGTCTTCATAGCATTCATTGATCTCATAAAATGATTGTTTAGGGGTCTCCAATGATCAGTAATTGATATTCATATTCATATAGATGTCATTTGATTGAGTGATATGGGAGACCTTGCCTCCACAAATTCATTAGTAAAATCCAATGGTTGTCATTAATCACCGAAACCGTACCTCATGGGGGCCTAGATGCTTTTACTAGGGCAAGTGACATTGTGGATGAAGAGTTTCTTGTTTGATTGTGGAATCCACATGTCATCATGCCCAAGGAAGTCTTTGATCCATGATCAAAGTATGGGTTAACTCAAATGAACATCAAGAAGGTCGAAATGGCACCCCTAAGGAAGAACAAGCCTCACCATGCTCATGAAAGAATATCTTCAAAATGGAAAAGTTGTCAACAAGTCTTCATCAAGGCGACAAAGAGGCTAGGGCCACCATGTGGCCCACATGTCCAAATGACAACCAAAGTAATTTTCGCATGTCAAATAGGAGAAGTTGTCTACATCTTCAACTCCGGAATTGGACAATAAATCATCGAACCAAACAGGGCGGAGGTAAGTATCACTCATTGGACTTCAAAAATCTGGTGAGTCCTTGCCAATAGGTTAATTGGTAGCTATCTCATATTTGTTTCTCAGTTGCATATTTGAATTTATCATTTGCATTTAGCATGTTTGATTCCACACTTGCATGTTGGAAAGTAAAATTTTGAACCATCTAAAACTAAGACTTTGAATTAGGGAAGAAATTTAATTGGATATGAATTTCGGGCATGACCACTTAAATTTATTTTCCTAATTCAAACCAAAAAGATTTCCTTTATTCCTCATTACATTCACAAGTTGTTTCAAGTTGGGCAAGACAATTTGACAATAGGGTTAAATTTGCTTTTGGCTAACGTAACCCATCTTCGAGTTGTTTTGTTTGTTCTTGATCAAATTGCAGCGGGGCAAAAACTGTAAAGAGGTGGTTTGGCAATAAAGAGGAGGCCACATCAAGCTCAAGCCACCATTGGGAGTATTTGGGAACACATCTCTCCTTAAAAACTCATTTTGAGTTTGAGGTAGAGAAATGTTCAAGATGATGACCCAATGGAGGAGCAAGAAGAAGCCTCAACCAAATCCATCACCAAACCTCAACTTGGCATTTGACATCGAACATCAAGCCTACACCAAAACCCAAGGCTGTGAGTTTCTCACACAAAGGCCTTCATCACCATTGCTCTTCAATAAGGTATGAGTTTAGCAATTTTTCATTATTTGGTTTGCCTTAGAATTGAATGACCTTGCTTGCAATTATGAGGAAGGTTGCCACTCCTCATCGTTCAATTCTCATGCATCCTCACAAGAGTAAGTGTTGGTATTATCTTTTGGGTCTCCAAAAGGAAATACCACCTTACCTGGAAAAACTAAAACTAGTACCTAAAACCCCTTAAGCATTGTTTTATAGACTTAGTCGTGTTTCCTAGGTTTGGAAAACAAAACTTTCTGGTATAATTTAATGGGTGAATTGGCATGTAGAAACTAAATAGTGATGACCATGATTTTGATTTGAGCTTCGTGCATATATGGTGTCACTATATTTCAAACTCCTAGGAATAAGTGATATCCTTGATCTTAATTTGAATTACATGTTTATGTGGAATCACTAAATTTGAAATTCCTAGAAAATTTCATGAGGATACAATGGAGAATCTCGTTTGCCATAATACAAATGTTAACATTTGCTCTTGTGTAAAAAGCTATGATGGTTAAAAACATTACAAGATGAACGGATCCATATAGTGTATTTATATCACTTGCATTGCTATGAGTAGGAGCTTTAGAAATGTGCAAATTTATTTATCGATAAAGCCCCACTCTTATCACTAAATAATACATTGTTCATGGATACACTTCCAATTGAACCCAATGCATCTTTGATTTTGTTCTTCCTCGTATGTACAAATGAAGATTCGGTTACCTAACCCAAAAATTCATTTGTATAAGTATCGGGAGCTAACCATCCATCTCTATCATGGAGGGAAAGTTTGCAGGAGTCATATTACTATGCAAGCATTCAAAGATCCGATTGTTGGAAACCCTCCATGAGCAACCAATGGGCTGCTACGAATATGTGAGAGCATTATGCTCTCAACTATGCTAAGCATTCATTCAAGCCTAGGGAATTTCCACCATCATTGGGTGTAAGTTATTCCTTTGTGGCTAAAAGGTATGATGTGCCTTAACCAAGGAGTGTCAAGATCACACCCAATGTATATTGGGTGCAAGTTGTTCCTATGTGGCTAGAAGGTATGTTATACCTTAGCCAAGGAACAACGGATCACACTCAACCTATGTTGAGTGCACGTCATCCCTTTGTGGTTATTGGTATGTTGTACCTTAGCCAAGGAACAACATATCATACCTAACACATGTTAGATACATGTCACTCCTTTATGGCTAAAGGTTATCATTACCTTAGCCAAAGAATGAAGGATCACAACCAATGCATGCGAGGTACAAGTCATTACTTTATGGCAAGAAGGTATGATACACCTTAGCCAAAGAATGACGGAACACACTCAACACATGTTGAGTGCACGTCATTCCTTTGTAGCTAAAGGTTATCATTACCTTAGCCATGGAATAACTACACTCCACACATGGGACACCTTGAGGTGCGGATAAGTGACATCAACAACACTTTCTTCAATCACACTCATGGTACCCGAGGGAGGCGACACAACATCAACACTCAACTCTCCATTGTCAAAGTCACGCTGCAACAAGGATAGGCCAACCTCATGGCTACCTCCATTGTTAGAGATTCAACCCCTATGGAGAACATGATCAAGAACAAGCTTCAGGGAGGACACCCACTTAAGATAACCTGTATCATACCCATTGCATTTTAATTTCCATCCATTCATCCACCTTGCATCTAGAAAAATTAAAAATATAGAAAAAGCTAATGTAGATTTGCTTTCCGTCAAATAAAGATGTGCGGTGAGAATGATTTAGGATTCACAAAGATGAAATGATGAATAGTTGCTCTATTTTATTCTTCAGAAGTCCCTAGTTTACAACTTGCTTCTCTTCAAATATTGCTTTCATTGGCTTAAATTAACTTTGCCTTAATTTAGAAATTGTGGCTAGCAAAAGTTTAATCTAATTCTAGGTTGTTGTGAGATTTGATATTGTGATTGGGCTGCTATTCCTAGTTTGAAAGTGAAACTTAGATTTTTGGGGGAAAATTCTAAAAAGATTTAAGTGACGCTCATTTGATTGGAAATACCTACCAAAGTCATATGATGTTTTACATTGATAAACCTTATGCATATGCTATTTGCTTTCACATTGAGCCTAGTCAAACTAGCTAGTCCTATGTGAGAATTAATTCATACCTTTTGAATTCAAGACTTCACTTGCACATGCTATACTTCTACACTAGAAGCTAGCAAAATTCCATCATATCATCATTCCACAATAAAAAGAGAAACTGACTGCTTTTCATACTTAAAACTCTCTTCAAATCTGTTGTATAGAAGAAGAGTAGAAGACATGGCTACAAGAAAAAAATAAAAATAAAATGCATGCTTACATCATAAGCATGAGGGGAAAAAGTAGCCATGTTTCATACTACAATAAAGAGAGTCCACATCAAAAGGAGTCAAGTCAACATCCACTCCTATTCCATCACACATGCACAAGTCTTGAATCAAAATGTTTTGAATTGATTTCTCCTAAGACTTACTTTCTTGACTTACTAACATTAAGTATTGCAAATATGCCTACTACATCCCCTACCAATCCCCACCTATAAGCCTTATTTAGTGGTAGGATTAGTATAGGCAAATGCCTTAGTGGGGATATATTTCCACTACACAAAAAGAAGTGAATGAGAATCAAATTGAGGTACTTAGAATCTATATTGAAACTCTCCGGAATATAAGTGGAACTTGATATCTAGGCTATACTTGCTCCATTTACTATTCTGTCCTTTGACAACCCATGAATAGGAGAAGGCATAAGCTCCATAATGACTTAAGAAGGGTAGAATATCATAGCCTATTTTGCAATATTAAGTAGAGTATTTTGTTGTGCACCTGGTACTTTTGAAAAGTAGAACATAGTAGCAACTCCTTATCATCAACCTAAAGTCTTGACTTTGCCTAGGATGAGCAAAGGATAGGCTTGGGGGAGTTTGTTGACGGCTGTTATATCCCAATTTCACCCGTCAATATAACTCAATTATGTGAAGGACAAGTCATGTCTTGAAAACATCACCTTTCTACTTAACCTTTTTCCACTTGTCCTTGGAACAATAGTGCATGTAGGCTTTTTATGAAGGATGAGGTGAAAGAGGGGGAGCAATCCTAAAAAGTATCATCCCTGCCAATCAAGCGCCGACATGTGGCATCACATGGATCAAATGGCCCACAAATAGACGTATCCGAGGAGATCCAACAGTGTACCACCCACATCAGTCAATGGGACCCACCTGGAAGTGATTTGGAGAAAACACACGGGAATTAGCACGGAGACCAGTTTGGCCAAACAGGGTGTTCGGCCGAACCCTTACTAGCGCCAAACTCGGTCAACTTCCATGTGTTGACTCCCTGTGGTGCCCTGATAACGATGAAGACTGATTCATGCGCTTTTGGTGGCGGTAACCGACCCTTCTCCAGCTATAAATAGGACCCCCTACCCCTAACTTCTCACACACCCCACTTGAGCATCATTCTATTGTATACACTACTTTTCTTAGTCCTTAAATGAGTTAGGCTATAGAGAGGAGAGTCTTAGTCCCAAGTCCAAATTGGGAAAGGAGTAGAGGGAGTCTTTCTTCCTAATTCCAAATTAGGGAAGGTACGGCTCATGTATTCCTTCTTGTATTTGTGACTTTATGCATAATAAAGATATTATCTTTAGTCTTCCTTTATACATATGCTTGGATAAAGTGTTTCTTGTTTGATTGTGGAATCCATGTAAGTAGCTTTAGATGTCTCGTAGACCTACGGATTGAAGATGTAGGCAGTAGGTGGTGACAGCCCTATATGTCCTTTGTAATCCTCCATGTTCAGCTATGCCACAGGCTCTTAGCGAGAGTCAAGTTGTAGCTGGCTGGGGGATGGTAATGCTTTCTGTTCGCCTTTTCTACTGGGTGAAGCTCTAGTCTTATATCAAGATTTACTAGTTCCATACGTGACTTTAATCCGTTGTTTATTTTCCTCGGCATGTCCAGTAAGGTCCTAATGATGCTGTCAAATACATTCTTTGTAACGTGCATCAAATCAATACTATGGTAAAATTCTAGGTTCTTCCAATACAGAAGATACTTGAAAACAACTGATTGTTTCTTGAAAGCCATGTTAGTTATATCACCCGAAGATGTACTTTTCTTTCTGTTTGTTCCTTTACATTTATTGCCCTTACCGAAAGCAATATGAATGTTCTTGACCATTTCGAACATGAGTTTTCCACTGTAAGGTTTTGTTGCAGCATCTTTTTCGATTTTGTTATCAAATTGTTCTTTCATCTTCCTATACTTGTGTGTATCTGTCAAGAACCGCCGATGTCTCATGTACACCGTCTTTCTAGATGAAGTAAGGTATAGAAATCCAGTTCTATCCATGCACCTTACACAACCTTTGTTCCCTTTCATTTGTCCCAATAATGTAAACAGTCTGGGATAATCATGCACAGTAACGAATATAATTGCTCTTGGCATGAAATACTCCCGCTTGTACTCATCACATGTACGTACCACTCCATTCAACAATTTTGTCATATCTTCCATTAAAGGTTCTAAGAACACATCAATTTCGATGTCGGTTTGTTTCGGACCTTGTATAAGAACAGATAACAAAATATATTTCTTTTTGTGATACAACCACATCGGTAGGTTGTACATCGTTAAGACAACGAGCCATGTGTTGTGTATGCTCCTTTTTCAAGGAACGGATTCATTCCATCTGTATCCAAGGCAAGCCTTAAATTTCTGATTTCCTTTGCAAGTTCTAGATACAGAACATCAAAAATTTTCCACTTGGTTGCATCACCAGGGTGTCGAATATGTTTTCATTCTTATTGCGCTGCTTGGAATGCCAACTCATAAGTTCAGCCTCCCTAGGGTTTGCGAACAAATGCTTCAAGCGATCAATTACTGGAAGGTACCATATTACCAAGGCAGGAATTTTTCTCTTATTCTTCCCGTCTGCATCATCAGAAGTATCGTCTCATCACCTTCAGGGCCAACAATAAACTTCTTATTCTTTTGGGACTTTTTCATGTTGGTAACATACTAGTGATTGTAGTCCTTCTTGTATCTACCGACACCGCAGATGGGGTATATAGTTGCGAGCTCATGCTGTTTTGCGATACAGAATACAATGGTTCACACAGGCGTGTATTTTTGTCACACCTAGTGCCATCGGGCAAAGAAGTTTCTTTGCTTTATAAGTGCTTCTGGGCATTTTATTTGGATTTGGAAGAATTTCTGCCAAAAGATTTAAAAGATCAGAGAAACTACAATTGGACCATCCGTGTGTGGCATTCAACTTTAGCAGTTCTAGGACTGCACGCAATGTAGTAAACTATTTGTCACAACCATTTGATTAATCATATAAAAGCTTCGTTGCCACATTTTGCAATGTCTCCATTTTACTTAAACCTTTACTTGCTCCCATAGAAGTCAATACATATGGTTCAATGTGATGCAACATCTCCTCACAATCAAACGCATCATCATCATCATCACCATGTTGATTGTCACTACCATCATCGATATGAATATTATCGTCATTGAACCTCTGTCATCATCTTTATCCACTTGATGTGTATCTAACTCAGGATGCTCTGTCCATATTGTGTAGTTTTTTTTTGAAACCTCTTTTCACTAAATGAGATTACTACTATAGTATCTATCCAAGCAATCTTATTTTCGCAGTCGATACATGGACATAATATGTCATCTATCTTTTGCATCTTCACATGTCTTTGGATGCTTCAATAAAATTTGCACATTTTGAGTGTACATAGGATTCGGTCTTTGCATGTTATACATCCACGCTCGACGTTCCATGCTTGAATAACAGAATTTTTGTAAGATTTACAGAATTTGGCCACAAATATTCCCTAAAGGTCTTATTTAAAATGAATTTACAGAGACATAATCAGCCTGTATCATATGAATGAATAATGATATCATGTAGTCCTGTTCATAAGGGTTTCAAGAAAATTTGTTTCATAATTTTCTGAGCTTCCTAGAGGCCACAATGGATTTTTGAAGTTGGGCTTATTCATTGAAATATTTCATCAAACATGTGATGTGCTTGTATTCATCTTCAACTTTTAATCCTTCAAATCTGCTTCTTTTTCTATAAAATTCATGGAGGACCTCAAGGGGAGGCTCAACCACATCTTCTCTGCAATAGAAGTTGTTTAACTAGAAGTGTGTTTGTCTCAAATACATAAAGTGGAGGGGGGGGGGGGGGGCTGCAGCCAAACTCAACAAAACGAAATTGAAAACAGGACAACAAACTAAAAACATGACAGTGAAGAAGAAGCCTCTTCTAACCTTTTCTCTGTTGGAAGCTTGATCAACTGATGAATAAAGGATCAGCGCATGCATGCTGGAAAATTTTGGCAGCCTGGCAGCGTCGATGGAAAATCTCCCGAGTTAGGTTTTCTGCTGTGCCTGAGGGGCCCTTTATATAGGCGTCCGTTTTCATAGGCAGATTTTAATGAAAAAAACCGCCTGTGATAAAATTTAATTAAGCTCAGTACATTTTTTTCATGTGGTTTTTAACTACTGCACAAGCGGTTGTTGCTAAAAAAACCGCCTGTGATAGTGGCCCGAGCCTGTTCTTCTGTTTTCTTTTCCCTTGCTTCTTTTTTATTTAGATTCCAATATAAATACTCAAAGATGTATATATTCTGCAAACTGATTCCAAATTCGTTCTTCCTTCTATATTCTTTTCAAAGATTAATATCTACCACCTGGACAAAATATTTTAAAACTTGTATAGCTAATATTGTAATTTTTTGGTAAATATAAAATATATTTATACTAACATATTATTCACATTTTTGTATCTCCTAAATAAAAGGATCCTTCGCTGAAATTGGTTTGTATTAACATATTTGTCTTATTTATACATGTATGAATTTTGTTAATTTTTTTAAAGCATTCCAACATGTCAAAATTCGAATTATCCGTCATTCTAATCAAATGCTCATATACCTATGAGGCATTAATGAAATTTTGAACACACATTGATTAAAAAATTCAAAAAATATGAAAAAAATCATAGTGGTTGGTATGATGACTAAAAAGTTTCATTGAAAAATTAAATGAAAAAATCATTACATTAACCATGATATAAAAATGACAAATAACCAGTGTTATTTGTTTTTTATGTTCTGACAAATTTCAAAGGCTTTCCTAAGTAAAATTTAATGGGAACCTTTAATACTAAAGCATATTACAAGAAAGTGAAATTTGGGCTTTTAAAAGGCCCCTCATTTTGAACAAGAATATTAATAAAGCCTAGACTCAGTTCATTTTTTCAGGCGGTTTTTAACTACTGCATAGGCGGTTGTTGCTAAACAACTGCCTGTGAGAATGGCCCGAGCCTGTTCTATAGTTTTCTTTTCCCTTGCTTCTTTTTTATTTAGATTTCAATATAAATGCACAACCATGTATAGATACTTCAAATTGAGTTCAAATTTGATGATCCTTTTTTATATATTCTTCAAAAATTAATATCTACCACCTGGACCAAATATTTTAGAACTTGTATAGCTAACATTGTAATGTTTTGTAAATACCAAATTAATTTATACTCACATATTATTCATATTTTTGTATCTCCTAAAAAAAGGGATCCTTCACTGAAATTGGTTCGGATGAAAATATTTGTCTTATTTATACATGTATGAAATTTGATAATTTTTTCAAAGCATTCCAACATGTCAAAATTCAAATTATCCATCATTCTAATCAAATGCTCATATACATATGAGGTATTCATCAAATTTTGAACACATATTGATTAAAAAATCAAAAAAATAAGAAAAAAATCATAGAGGTTGGTATGATGACTAAAAAGTTCCATTGAAAAATTAAATGAAAAAATCATTATATTCATCATGATAGAAAAATGACAAATAAATAGTGTTATTTGTTTTTTATGTTCTGACAAATTTCAAAGTCTTTCCCAAGTGAAATTTAAAGGGAACCTTTAATACTAAAGCATATTACAAGTAAGTGGAATTTGGGCTTTTAAAAGGCCCCTAATGTTAATCAAAAATATTAATTAAGCCTAGACTCGGTACATTTTTCTTCAAGCAGTTTTTAACTACTGCACAGGCAGTTGTTGCTAAAGAACCGCATGTGATAATGACCCAAGCTTGTTCTTCAGTTTTCTTTTCTCTTGCTTTTTTTATTTAGATTCCAATATAAATACTCAAACATGTTTAGATTCTGCAAATTGAGTCCAAATTCGATAATTCTTTTTTCTATATTCTTCAAAAATAAATATCTACCACCTAGACCAAATATTTTAAAACTTGTATATCTAAAATTGTAATTTTTTGGTAAATATAAAATTCATTTATACTCACATATTATTCATATTTTTGTATCTCCTAAAAAAAAGGATCCTTCATTGAAATTGGTTTGTATGAACATATTTGCCTTATTTATACATGTATGATTTTTTTAACTTTTATAAAGCATTCAAACATGTCCAAATTCAAATTATCCATCATTCTAATCAAATGCTCATATACATATGAGACATTCATCAAATTTTGAACATACATTGATTCAAAAAAATTAAAAAAAATCTGAAAAGAATCATAGAGGTTGGTATGATGATTAAAAAGTTACATTGAAAAACTAAATGAGAAAATCATTATATTTATCATGATAGAAAAATGACAAATAACTAGTTTTATTTGTTTTTTATGTTTTGACTAATTTCGAAGACTTTCCCAAGTGAAATTTAATGGGAACCTTTAATACTAAAGCATATTACAAGAAAGTGGAATTTGAAATTTTCAAAGGCCCCTCATTTTAAACAAGAATATTAATAAATCCTAGACTTAGTAAATTTTTTTAGGCGGTTTTTAACTACGGCACACGCGATTGTTGCTAAAGAACCGCCTGTGATAATGGCCCGAGCCTTTTCTTCAGTTTTCTTTTCCCTTGCTTCTTTTTTTATTTAGATTCCATTATAAATACTCAAAAATGTATAGATACTGCAAATCGAGTTCAAATTTGATGATCCTCTTTTATATATTCTTCAAAAATTAATATCTACAACCTGGACCAAATATTTTAGAACTTGTATAGCTAACATTGTAATTTTTTGGTAAATACCAAATTAATTTATACTCACATATTATTCATATTTTTGTATCTCTTTAAAAAAGGGAGCATTCACTGAAATTGGTTCGAATGAACATATTTGTCTTATTTATACATGTATGAATTTTGATAATTTTTCAAAGCATTCCAACATGTAAAAATTCAAATTATCCATCATTCTAATCAAATGCTCATATACATATGAGGCATTCATCAAATTTTGAACACATATTGATTCAAAAAAAATCTGAAAAAAAAACATAGAGGTTGCTATGATGACTAAAAAGTTCCATTGAAAAATTAAATGAAAAAATCATTATATTCATCATGATGGAAAAATGACAAATAACTAGTGTTATTTCTTTTTTATGTTCTGACAAATTTCAAAGTCTTTCCCAAGTGAAATTTAATGGGAACATTTAATACTAAAGCATATTACAAGTAAGTGGAATTTGGGTTTTAAAAGGCCCCTCATTTTAATCAAGAATATTAAATAATCCTAGACTCGGTACATTTTTCTTCAAGCGGTTTTTAACTACTGGCGGTTGTTGCTAAAGAACCGCCTGGGATAATGGCCCAAGCCTATTCTTCGATTTTCTTTTCCCTTGCTTCTTTTTATTTAGATTCCAATATAAATACTCAAACATGTATAGATTCTGCAAATTGAGTCCAAATTCGATGATTATTTTTTCTATATTCTTAAAAAATATAATATCTACCATATGGACCAAATATTTTAAAACTTGTATAGCTAACATTATAATGTTTCGGTAAATATAAAATATATTTAGACTAACATATTATTCACATTTTTGTATCCCCTAAAAAAAGGATCCTTCACTGAAATTGGTTTGTATGAACATATTTGTCTTATTTATACATGTATGAATTTATTTCATTTTTTAAAGCATTCCAACATGTCAAAATTCAAAATATCTATCATTCTAATCAAATGCTTATATACATATGAGGCATTCATCAAATTTTGAACACACATTGATTCAACAAAATTTAAAAAAATCTGAAAAGAATCATAGAGGTTGGTATGATGACTAAAAAGTTCCATTGAAAAACTAAATGAAAAAATCATTATGTTTCTCATGATAGAAAAATGACAAATAACCAGTGTTATTTGTTTTTTACGTTTTGACCAATTACAAAAGGCTTCACAAGTGAAATTTAATGGGAACCTTTAATACAAAAGCATATTACAAGAATGTGGAATTTGAGCTTTTAAAAGGCCCCTCATTTTAAACAAGAATATTAATAAAGCATAGACTCAGTAATTTTTTTGAGGCGGTTTTTAACTACTGCACAGGCGGTTGTTGCTAAAGAACCGCCTGTGATAACGGCCCAAGCCTGTTCTTCGGTTTTCTTTTCCCTTGCTTCTTTTTTATTTATATTACAATATAAATACTCAAACATGTATAGATTCTGCAAATTTAGTCCAAATTCGATGATTCTTTTTTCTATATTCTTCAAAAACTAATATCTACCACCTGGACCAAATATTTTAAAACTTGTATAGCTAACATTGTAATGTTTTGGAAAATATAAAATATATTTATACTAACATATTATTCACAATTTTGTATCCCCTAAAAAAAGGATCATTTACTGAAATTGGTTTGTATGAACATATTTGTCTTATTTCTACATGTATGAATTTTTTTTCATTTTTAAAGCATTCTAACATGTCAAAATTCAAATTATCCATCATTCTAATCAAATTCTCATATACACACAAATTTTGAACACACATTGATTCAAAAAAATTGAAAAAAATCTGAAAAGAACAATAGAGGTTGGTATGATGACTAAAAAGTTACATTGAAAAACTAAATAAAAAATCATTATATTTCTCATGACAGAAAAATGACAAATAACCAGTGTTATTTGTTTTTTACATTTTGACCAATTTTAAAAGGTTTCCCAAGTGAAATTTAATAGGAACCTTTAATACAAAAGCATATTACAAGAAAGTGGAATTTGAGCTTTTAAAAGGCCCCTCATTTTAAGCAAGAATATTAATAAAGCCTAGACTCAGTAAATTTTTTTCAGACGGTTTTTAACTACTGCACAGGCGGTTGTTGCTAAAGAACTGCCTGTGATAATTGCCCGAGCCTGTTCTTCAGTTTCTTTTCTCTTGCTTCTTTTTTATTTAGATTCCAATATAAATACACAAACATGTATAGATACTGCAAATTAAGTTCAAATTTGATGATCCTTTTTTATATATTCTTCAAAAATTAATATCTACCACCTGGACCAAATATTTTAGAACTTGTATAGCTAAACTTATAATTTTTTGGAAAATACCAAATTAATTTATACTCACATATTATTCATATTTTTGTATCTCCTAAAAAAAGGATCCTTCACTGAAATTGGTTCAGATGAACATATTTGTCTTATTTATACATGTACGAATTTTGATAATTTTTTCAAAGCATTCCAACATGTCAAAATTCAAAATATCCATCATTGTAATCAAATGCTCATATACATATGATACCTCCATCAAATATTCACACATATTGATTCAAAAATAAATAAATAAATCTGAAAAAAACCATAGAGGTTGGTATGATGACTAAAAATTTCCATTGAAAAATTAAATGAAAAAATCATTATATTCGTCATGATAGAAAAATGACAAATAACTAGTGTTATTTGTTTTTTATGTTGTGACAAATTTCAAAGTCTTTCCCAAGTGAAATTTAATGGGAACCTTTAATACTAAAGCATATTACAAGTAAGTGGAATGTGGGCTTTTAAAAGGCCCCTAATTTTAATCAACAATATTAATTAAGCCTAGACTCGGTACATTTTTCTTCAAGCAATTTTTAACTACTGCACAGGCGAATGTTGCTAAAGAACCGCCTGTGATAATGGCCCAATCCTGTTCTTCGATTTTCTTTTTCCTTGCTTCTTTTTCATTTAGATTCCAATATAAATACTCAAACATGAATAGATTTTGCAAATTGAGTCCAAATTCGATGATTCTTTTTTCTATATTCTTCAAAAATTAATATCTACCACCTGGACCAAATATTTTAAAAGTTGTTTAGCTAACATTGTAATGTTTTGGTAAATATAAAATATATTTAGAATAACATATTATTCACATTTTTGGATCCCCTAAAAATAGGATCATTCACTGAAATTGGTTTGTATGAACATATTTGTCTTATTTATACATGTATGAATTTATTTCATTTTTTTAAAGCATTCCAACATGTCAAAATTCAAATTATCCATCATTCTAATGAAATGCTCATATACATATGAGGCATCCATCAAATTTTGAACACACATTGATTCTAAAAAATCTGAAAAAAAAATCATAGAGGTTGGTATGATGACTAAAAAGTTCCTTTGAAAAAGTAAATGAAAAAATCATTATATTCACCATGATAGAAAAATGACAAATAACCAATGTTATTTGTTTTTTATGTTTTGACCAATTTCAAATGCTTTCATGGGAACCTTCAATACTAAAGCATATTACAAGAAAGTGGAATTTGGGCTTTTAAAAGGCCCTTAAATTTAATCAAGAATCTTAATTAAGCTTACATAAAGATCTATTCAGGCGGTTGGTACTAAATAACCACCTGAGAGAAGTTATCTTCGCAGGCGGTTATTACTAAATAACCGCCTGACATAAAGACATCTTCTCAGGCGATTGGTACTTAATAACCGCCCGAGAGAAGTCCTCTGCTTAGGCGGTTGGTACTTAAAAACCGCATGTGAAGATAGACGTTTATATATAGCGCTCGTCTTCTCTAGAAAAACCTAACCCGAGCGAAATCACTTAGACGCTGTCAGGCTACCAAAACTTTGTTTGCTGCCAAGTTTTCGCCGCCCTCGCTGCTGAGCTTCGCCCTTGCTGCCGAGCTTCGCCCTCGCCGCCGAGCTTCGCCGTCGTCGCTGAGCTTCACCCTCGCCGCTTCATTCCATTCCTTCCAGGTACGCTGAACTTTGTCCTCGTCGTCGCTGTCGAGCTTTGACCTTGCCACCAGGTACGCTGCCACTTCCTTCCATCCTTTGTCGCCGTGCCACCTCCCTCCTCAACCTCGCCGCTGGCCGAGTCATGTCCTTGCCGCCGCCGCACCCTAGATTTTCTTATCTACCTTTGATACAAGCAATACGCATTAATCAAAGTTTTTGAACCCTAGGTGCCTTGGTCAGTCGCCTCAAACCCTAGGTTCCTATCTAATTTTTATAAATCAAAGTTTTTGAACACGCAACAAAGTCAAATGAAGATTGTAGGTCACATGAAGATTGGCAATGAAGATTGTAGGTCATATTATCTCTTACCTAGAGAGTAGTTCCCATTTTTGACAAAAAATAGCACGGAGATTATTTTGTGAAAATTTTTAACTGTTGAACTCTCCCGTGTTTAAAGAATTTACAATTATAGTATAAAGCAAAGAACCATGCAATGCAACTTGAAATAGAACATGAAGATAGAAGCATTATCAGCTCAACTTTGTTTCCTTGTTGGTTTAAGACTTGTCATCTCAATATGCTCATGCACAGTTCCTTACTGACAAATATATGGTTAATTGATTGTGGTGCCTCACTTAATATCTACTATCACACAAGCTCAGTGGAAAGAATTTGTTAGTCAAAAGACCACACCAAAGGCTAAAGCCCTAAGTGAATCCAGGATAGAGCTTGCCAAAAGAAACAAATACCATCATCGCTTGGGGTCTGCCAGTTATGCCCCCATAGTTCAAAAATGGAGTAAGATATTAGAGGAAATTACCAGTAAGGGCAATCGTCACCCGTTAGAAGGCTACGATGAGAGAACTCAACGGTAGGTCTTTGCTCAGTCAGGTTTGACCACCGAGGGCAAACTTGAATAGCCCAACTCCATGAACGAAGTAGAGCAAAAAATGAAAGAAGTAGTTGAAAAGCAACAGAAGGATCTCTTCAAGCCGAAAAGGGAGAATGACCAACTTACCGCTATCCTAGGAAGTCCTGTACACAGTGGACGGGTTCGAGCAATCTCTTCTCAGATGTCCTGGAGAGATGGTTTCTGGAAAGATAAAGAGACATATAGAAGACGTGAGAAGTTTAGGAAAACACTTGATGAAAAGATTGCTCAAAAGGTCAAGGAAAATGTTCAAGAAATAATGGATCAACTTATACAATTGGGACAATTAGTTGCACTGAGTATAGCGATGGTTCCCATGGCAAAGGAGCAGCTGGTATCTCCAACTGCCTACCATAACAGTGTAGGTTTTGTGCCAGGCTCAGGGTCCCATAAGTTCATTGTCGTTAAAGACAGATCTTGTCATCTTCTTGTCCCGATCGGCAGAGCAGGGAACAACACCAAACAGGTTGTCACTGCTATGGCAAATCCTGATCATGACTTCAACGGCAATTCACTTCCGTTGTATTATGCTGTGGTGCAAGTTCTTCAGATCATTGATAATGATTATGAAGATTATGAAATAGACCAAATCACACATGAGGGGATCACGACTCTGGGGCAGGCCGTCAACCAATTAATCCTTTGGCACCGAAGCGAGATCGTGTTGGACGATGAGCCGATTTCTAGCCCCATCACATCTCAAAATATTGCAACCCCGTCTTCTAAGCTGAAAGTCCAGGAAGATCCACTCCCGCAATGTCTCAGCAAGGATGATAGTAACCTTGCTAGTAAAGATAACCAAGCAACCAGTTGAACAACAGCTTGAAGAAGTATCAGAGCAAGCTGCTGGTAGTATAGAGCAACCAGTTGAGCAACAGCTTGAAGCAGTACTAGAGCAAGCTATTGGTAGTAAAGAGCAATCAGTTGAACAACAGGTTCAACAACAAGCCAATGTCCAACTTCCGATGACTACTCCTCGGTAATCACTGCCTACGAAAGTTAGCTCATACAAAAAAGGAAACCTTTCTAAAGAAGTGTCAAAATATTTGGAAAGTCTGAAGGAAAATATTGAAAAATCAAACTCGTTCTTCACATGAGCCAACATTAGAAGATATTGAGGAGTGGGAATAAGACGGTTTCATATATAATCGGCAGACAACTATAGTTAAACCAGGAGTTCCAATGTACAAGATTAAGGATGTTCCTCCTGAATATAAGAATAGGAAGCCATTCATGACACCGGTACAACTTAGCAAACAACCTATTTCACTAAAAAGAATGCACAAGTGGTACATCACTGCTAGCACAAAATATGATCTTTGTTACATCACATTTCGTGTGCCAAAAAAAAAGCATTCTGGAGCCCCGGAGCAGATAAATGAGCCCTTCTCTTTGGAGATCTTTATAGACTTTTCCATCGAGGCATGCTCGAAATCAACCTTCTACTTATTTGGTGCTTGTAAGTGCCTCTAATATTTTGTATTTGCTTTTCTTACTACATGCATACACATTTCATGAGATTATAACAATTCTGGACTTCTTCAATAGGATGCAATACAAGGATAATGAAAAGATGAACACCAAGACAGGTATCCTTGACCATACACGGATTGCAAAGATGATATTCGACTTTAAAGTGGATCGATACTCAGAAGAGTACACACACATGAAAAAAAATTCAAAAATCAATCGCCAAACAAAAGAAGGATAAAAGGACTGAGGTTGCAGCTTACACAGGACATGTCATGTTTAACTTTGTCAGAGATTGCAAGGACCTCGTAAAGGCTCCATACCACTTTGTGTAAGTTCGACACATGACATTGAAATATCAATTTTTTCTAATTGTTAACTTAACACGTGTGTTTGTACGTGTGCAGAACACTACATAATTATATTCATCAAGCCAATGCAGTGTTTGGCAATGGTCTTGGACTCAGCCAATTATCCACTAGATCATTACAAATATTTCCTTAACATTTTGAAATTGTACTGTTATTCGATACTTTTAATTTACACACATTTAGAATGTGTTGACAAGTTTTATATGACATTTCTTGTATTACCGCACTTGGCGGTTTTACGAAGAAAAGCTTGGCGGTCAGAGACCTCCTAATAAGGATGCATTGAACATATCAACATATTATCCTTTTCCCGAGCAGCCTCCTGGGAGCGTCTTATGGGAGCGTCTTATGCTTGTTTTATGTATTCGAGCATCATCGGACCGCTATTGAAAATAGAGTGAATCGTGAGGATGTATGTTGTCCTTAATGTCGATATTGTATTTTCGTACTTTTGAGTTTCATTTTCATTGTAACTAGCGTATTTTAATACTTATATTTATTTGTTAGAAAGGTATTGAACTCTAGTTTCCAGTAGTGCAAGTGGTTTGCCATGAAAGCCTATATACATATCTCAAGTTAGGTGTTCCTCACATCCTGTAAAATGTTCATAGCCATTTCACCTATATAAAATTCCCAGATTCAAATTTTATCTCCGCTATTCAATATTACCATAAACATATTTTCATATTTTGAATCCAACTTCAAAATTCAATTGCTCATAGTAGAACTGCTCCAAAAATACCAAATAAATTCCTGTATACTCACTTTGATCTATACTTTGAGGTAGTTCAAACCAACACATTCTAAACCTTGTTATGTGTTTCATTGCAGCACACAAAGAATGTGTAATAAGAATGACTGGCTTCTAGAAGTATTCCTAGTGGAGGAGCCGATAAGATTGCCAGTGCACCGTGTCAATTCATGCGTCGCGAAATTTTCCACCAAAAAGGGGTGTTCTTTGATAAGGATGGTGTAATAGCTCATGTGTCAGAACTTTGTGAGTATGACAATAGAAACAATTTTTAGTAAAACTTTTAAACTATGAGATGACTTGTATATCAATTGAAAGTGTAACTTGTATATATGTATATCATTTTAGTGAAATTAACTTCTGTGAGTTGACTTATGTGATTGTATTGTCTTTGTGTAAACTAAGAGATGACTTCTATGTTGATTTACTGAAATTGACCTGGAAATGAGAAATAACAGCAGGTAGTGCTGTATAGGGTATACTTTATCACAGGCGGTTGTTTACCTACGGCTAGACCTGCCTGTGAAATTATACTATCACAGACGGCTAGTTGTAGGTAAAGTACCACCTGTGATAAATCCATTATCACAGGCGGCTACAATTATGGTACAAACCGGTTGTGATAAATTGTCTCCACAGGCGGCTAATAATAGGTAAAACCTGCTTGTGATAACAATATTATCATTGGCGGTTACTTATACTGTACGAATCGCCAATAATAAAGTGTCTTCATAGGCGGCTAGTAATAGGTAAAGAACCGCCTGTGATAAACTCATTATCATAGGCGGTTTTACTTTTCCGCATGTGAAATTGCAGATTATCACAGACTTCTCGTTCCAGGCGGTTTTGAAAACTGCATGTGATAATACGATTGCAGCCGCCTGAGATGAAGCTTATTGTAGCAGTCTGACCCGACAGGGATGATTGTTTTTGTAGTAGTGCGTACTTCACACTGTAGCCATATTGTTGCGTGAAGTTATCATAATGCATCATTGCAAAAAATATCATTATGCAATAAAAAATTAGTGGAAGCATCAATTGAAAAAAGGTGTCACTCTAGATTCTAGGCTAAGCCATATATTTTAAAATTTAATAGAACGTTTGTGCAAGAACCACTAGAATTGCGAAAGAGGGCTTAGTCTAGCGGTTAAGTACTATGAGTAGCATTACTCGGATCTTGAGCAATTCTTGATGGAAGCGAATTTCAGACTGAATTTCACAATACTAAATGTAGATATATTCTGCAAACGATCTCATCGGTGCCGAACATGTAGCATACCTATGAAAAATGTAAGAGGCCAAACATGTCGCATATTAGTCTATGAAGTTTGATCCACGGTGGTGTGCTTAGCGATCCAGCTATTGTCATCTTGTTCTAAACAATAGGTTATAAGTATATGCATTTGTATTTGTTTGTCATAAGCTGGTCGTAACCTCCTTGTAGGGAAGGTACGCAATTTTACCCATCATCTAAAAAAGATCACTAGAATTCCACTAATGTCAACTAAGCCATATAATGCTCACTTATGACTTTTGGCGGAATGTAACAACCGAAGCTGCATTCAACTCTTGCCATGTCACCGGCAACTGGGAGCGTTTTGACGTCCTTTGAGTTGCAGCATGTTCATCAACATTTTTCCGTCGTCGTTGTATTGGAGGCGATATACACTACAGGAAACGAGTAAAAGAGTGTCGGCCATATGACCGTCGGTTACCTACTGTAGCCGACGAGCACATATTATAGTCGTAGGTGCACCGACGGTTTTAGCCATCGCTCTTTATTCGATGTTTTTAATCATTATAGCCGTCAGTACCGATGATTTTAAGACCTACAACCGTCGGTTTGCGAAGCCTGACTCTTCAAATTGTTATAACCGTCGGGGGTCAGTACCGACGTCTTAAATTCACCATAGCTATCGGCCGCACATAGAACCCAACAACCTTATAACGCATTAAAGCTATAGCTAGCTGGTGTGGGGCTAGGGTTTTGTGTTTGGTGGAGCAAGTGTGGGGAAGTGGGGCCGTGGGATATAAAGATGGTCAACCGTTTTACACCGTCGGTTGGCTCTGATTGCCCGATGACTTTAGACCCTGGTGTGCAACCGACGGTTATAAATTTACACCGTCGGTTTACATTGGCCGTCCGACACTTTTAATTATTGGCGTCCGTTATATTATTACCGATGTTTTTAGCCTATTTATACGTGGCGGCTCTGACGTTTATAAAATCTCGGACGCCCTATTGCTCATTTGTTGTAGTGATAACGGATGGGAGGCAATTATGCGTATTGTGCATAAAAAACAACGCGTACGCCATATGCTAATGAACAATGCATAGGATGATAGAGAAGACTTTTAGTGCTAGATTCTAACTTTTGTCCAACTATTAGTGGGCTCCAAATATATATATCAAATATATAATGCGTTGGAAGTATGACCAACCAGGTGTTTGGCGTAAAGTTCGATCGAGCTCTGCTTCTTTTTAAGTTTCATTTTTGTGGAAAAGATATTATGCTTCACATATTGTATGGCAACTAAGTTTCTATGCGAAAGAAAAAATCACGGTGCCCTAACAAATTCCAGTAGAAAGAATCTTGAAAACAGGTTATCATACTTTAACGGTTACAGTTAATCGGCACCTAAAAGTTTGGCTACTATGTTGTGTTTTAACGAAGTTGTGTGCTTTAGAATGATCACAGACATGCCATTTACTTGTGGTTGACACTTCATAACTTTCAACGGAGAACACATTATATTCTGGACAAAGGTAAAAGAGTAAATTCATTAGATTTAAAAAATATATAAAGAACTCACATTTACATGGGCGGTAAGAATTTGCGTCAAGGCAAAGTAAAAGTTTCAATTCCGCATTCCCACTAGCTAACCCTTTCTTCTCATGGCTGGTTTTCTACTAGTATTTTTGCCCCTCATACGGTTTTTGTTCTCATATCAGAGCAGAGAAGAGAAAAACAATCTCCTATGAAAGAAAAACGAAACATTTCATATTTTTACTTGTTAAGGAACATATATTCCTGTTCTATTTCTCATCATCTTCCACGCCGAAAGAGATCCATCCTGCGCCGAGAATATATTCACCTCGTCGGTACCAGATAATAAAAATGCAGCGACGAATCTAACACCTGGACGTGCTAGCTGCAGTAGCATAGGGAATTTCTTTTCTAAAAAAATGGTACTAAGTTCCTTTTAAGGTTCTTCGATTGCATGTTCTGCCTGCTCCCGAAAGATGCCGATTATGGAAAGCTTAATAATTTTAACGCCCAGCTGTGTTTGCTTATATGTCAACCTTTATTGGAGTTTAGTAATACCTCCTCTCATTCTAACTCTATTTTGAAAATGGTCAAAGTCAAATTCATTTAAGTTTGACCAAGTTTATATAAAAATATATAAGTCTTTAATACATAAAATAAATATGCTACAAAAATATATTTCACGATGAATCTAATGGCACTAATATGGTGTTACGAAAGATAATATTTTTTATAAATTTGGTCAAAGTTTGATTAACTTGACTTTGACCAATTTCAAAAATAGAGTTAGAATGGGACGGGGGAGTATGAATTACATTCACTACTACAATAAGCTTTATCTTAGGCGGCTCTAAAAGTATTATCACACGCGAGTTTTGTTCAAAACCGCCTGAAATGAAGAGCCTGTGATAATCTGCAATTTTTACTAGCGGAAACTAAAACCGCCTGTGAAATAAGTTATCACAAACGGTCTTAACCTTCATGAATCTGTCAGTGCAGACACTTTATCATAGGCAGTTTGTAATATAAGAGTAACCGCCTGTGATAATCGAGTTATCACAGGCGGTTTTTTACCTATGACTAGCCGCTTGTGAAGACTCTTTATCACAGCCGGTGTGTAACTTAAGAGTAATCGTCTGTGATAATGGAGTTATCACATGCGGTTCTTTACCTATGACTAGCCACCTATGATAATATAATTTCACAGGCGGCTAGCCATAGGTAAAGAACCGTCTGTGATAAAGTATACACTATCAGTACTACCTGCTATTATTTCTAATTTACAGGTCAATTTCATATGCAAATTCACACACAGAAGAGGCACATTCACACAAGTAGAAACAATATATTCTTACAAGCATCATCGACACAAAATTACCAAAAAGTCATCCCATATAAATATGTACAGTACATCTCAATTCATAGTTGCCAAGTTTCACTAAAAATTGTTTCAATGCTCATACTGGCAAAGTTCTGGCACATCAGCTATTACACCATCGTCATCGAAGAACAGTTCACTCGCAATCTTATCGGCTCCTCCACCAGGTATACTTCTAGAAACCGGTCATTCTCCGTTCACATTCTTCGTGTGCTGGAATGGAACACATAACAAGGTTTAGAATTTGTAGGTGACAATGATAAAATAATATAAGTATTAAAATATGTTAGTTACAATGAAAAAGAAACTCAAAAGTAAGAAAATACAATATAGACATTAAGGATAACTTACATCCTCTAGATTCACTCTATATTCGCAGGCGGTCCGAAGATGCTTGCATACATAATACCGGCATAAGATGCTCTCAAGAGGTTGCTTGGGACAAGGATAATATGTTGATATTTACAATGCATCTTTATTAGAAGGTCTCTGACCGCCAAGTTGTTTCACGTGAAACCGCCAAGCGTTGTAATACAAAGAATGTCATATAAAACTTGTCAACACATTCTAAATGTGTGTAAATTAAAAGTATCGAATAACTGTATGTTTTCAAAATGGAATGGAAACTTTGTAACAATCTGGTGAGTAATCTGGTGAGTCCAAGACCTCTGCCAAACCCTATGTTCGCTTCATGAAGATCATTATGTGGTGTTTATTGCACACGTACAAACACATGTGTTAAGTTAACAATTAGCAATAATTGTTATTTCAATGTCATGTGTTGAACTTACTCAAAGTGGTATGTGGCCTTTATGAGGTCCTTGCCATCTCTAACAAAGTTAAACATGACATGTCCTATGTAAGCTGCAACCCTTGTTTTTTTATCCTTCTTTTGGTTTGCGATTGATTTTTCAAATTATTTTCTTGTCAGGTGCTTGTACTCTTCTAATTTCCGTTCCACCTTAAAGTCAAAATTCGACTTTGCAATCACTATAGGATCAAGGATACCTGTCTTGGTGGTCAACTTTTCATTATCCATGTATTGCATCCTATTGAAGAAGTCCAGAAGTATTATAATCTCATGACATGTGTATGTGTGCAGTAAGAAAAGCAAATATGAAATATTAGAGGCACCTACAAGCACCAGACGAGTAGCAGGTAGATTTTGAGCATGCCATGATGGAAAAGGCTATGTAGGTCTTCAAATAGAAGGGCTCATTTATCTTCTCCAATGCTCCAGAATGCTTGTTTTGGCACACGAAATGTGATGTAAGAAAGATCATATTTTGTGATGGCAGTGATGTACCACTCGTGCATTCTTCTTAGTGAGACAAGTTGTTTGCGAAGTTGTGTTGATGTCATGAACGGCTTCCCATTCTCATATTTAGGAGGAACATCCTGAATCTTGTATATTGGAACTCCTGGTTTAACTAAAGCCGTTTCCCAATTTTATTTCACACTGCCTTCTTCCCACTCCCCAATATTTTCTAATGCTGGCTCATGTGAAGCATGAGATGCATTAGATGTTCCAATTTTTTCCTTCAGTTTTTACAAATATTGTGACACTTCTTTAGAAGGTTTCTTATTTTCGTATGAGCTAACTTTCACATGCACTGACTGAGGAGTAGTCGTCGGAAGTTGGACACTGGCTAGTTGTTGAACCTTTTGTTCAACTGATTGCTCTTTACTACCAGCAGCTTACTCTAGTACTGCTTCAAGTTGTTGCTCAACTGGTTTCTCTTCACTATAAGCTTGCTCTGGTACTGCTTCAAGTTGTTGTTCAACTGGTTGCTCTTGGTTACTTTACTAGCAAGGTTACTATCATCCTTGCTGGGACATAGCGGGAGTGAATCATCCTTGACTTTGGGCGAAGAAGATGGGGTTGCATTCTTTTGAGATGCGACGGGGCTAGACATCGGCTCATTGTCCAACACGATATTGTGTCGGTGCCAAAGGATTAATTGGTTGACAGCCTGCCCCAGAGTCGTGATCCCCTCATTTGTGATGTGGTCTATTTCATAATCTTCATAATCATTATCAATGATCTGATGAACTTGCACCACAGCATAATACAATGGAAGTGAATTGCCGTTAAAGTCACAATCAGGCTTTGACATAGTAGTGGCAACATGTTTAGTTTTGTTTCGTGCTCTGCCGATCGGGACAAGAAGATGACAATATATGTCCTTAACAATATCATCGACAGGGAAATTATTGCTTGACCCTGAGCCTGACATAGAACCTACACTGCTACGGTAGGCAGTTGGAGATACCAAATGCGCCTTTGCCACGGAAACCATCGCTCTATTCGGTGGCGCTAATTGTCCCAATTCTCTAAGTTGAACCATTATTTCTTGCACAGATTCCTTGACCTTTTGAGCAATCATTTCATTAAGTGTCTTCTTGAACTTCTCACGTCTTCTATATGACTCTTTATCGTTCGAGAAACTATCTCTCCAGGACATCTGATAAGAGATTGCTCGAACCCGTCCACCGTGTTCAGGGTTTCCTATGATAGAGGTAAGTTGGTCAATCTCCCTCTTCGACTTGAAGAGACTCTTCTGTTGCTATTCAATTACTTCTTTCATTTTTTGCTCTACTTCGTCTACACAGTCAGGCTTTTCAAGTTTGCCCTCACTGGTCAAACTTGACCGAGCAAAGACCCACCGTTGAGTTCTCACGTTGCATCCTTTCTAACGGCTGAGGAATGCCCTAACTAACAGTTTCCTCTTATATTTTGTTCCATTTCTCAACTTTGGGGGCATATACAATAGACCCCAAGCGATGATGGTATTTGTTCTTTTTAGCCAGCTCTGACTTGGATTTACTTTGTGAGACCTATGTGTGCTTAATACATTGGCTATGACGATAAAAGTTTCAATACTGCCAAAACATCTGTCTCAACAAGGTCCATCTCTAGGTGCAAGCTCCTGCATGGTCCGACAATAGGTCCAACTCATTTTGGGTAGCTCTGGTAAGGTCCGACATAAGGTCTGACTTACTTTGTCTAGGTCGGACTTGTTTTGGTAAGGTCCAACTTTTTGTGGCTTGGTCCGTCATGTTTTTGCTAGGTCTGAGGCTAGGTCCTACTAGCTTTGGTAAGCTCCGGCTCTAGGTCCCGCTAGCCTTGGTAAGCTCCGGTGCTAGGACCTGCTGGTTTTGGTAAGCTCCGACTCAAGGTTCGGAGCTAGATTGAAATTGTTCTGCTTTTACCTTGTAATGGTTCAAACTTGCTTTACACTTATGGAAAGTTTTCTTAGTATTCTTTTACTAAGTTTTTTATGCATGTTGACTGATCATGGTGGTTAATGTTTTTTCTATGGTTTGCAACATGCTTATGTGAGGTGCTTACTAAGGTGTTGTGGTTTCGGAACTAACATGAGTCAAGTTGAGGCCTTGTGCTCGGAAGAATTGGTTGTTAGTTCATGTCCAAGTGTTGCTTGAGTTCAAGACATGGTTGGTGACGGGATCCATTGAACTAGTCTTAAGAAGAAGATGAGGTTTAACAATTAAGTTCGGGAGGAATTGTGGTTGAGTTGATCGGGAGGTCGCGCAACATGTTTGGATCAAGAACAATGCATATGAAGGTATCATGTACGTTGTTGGAAGGTGTTTGCACGTGTGCAAGGAGTGCATGGACGTGGAAACATGGTTCCAAGGCGTGATGAAGAGAAGTGGACGTAAAGAATTTGTCAGAAACGTCCAACCGGCTGGAATATGCCTCAGGCTGCGGCTAAGGTTGTTATGGTTCGTTTATGGAAAGTTTCGAGTTTGTTTTGGTTATATTTCATGTGGGTCATGAAGTTGAGTTGTTTTTAGAAATGCGGGATATGTTTCTAAGGTGTTTGGAAGTCTTAAGATTGCTTATATCTGCGTATAGAAGAGTCTCGAGTAGTTATGGAAATTTTCGGTAGAAACTGAGTAGGATACGAGTCCTAGTCTGGTTTGGGTTGACATCATGACTGGTTATGTAAGAAAGGGAGGCCAGAGCTCGCAGTGTACAAATTTTGGGTTGTTCATCTTGTGTTCTATCGAATAAAAATCATAGTTTAAAGGAACTTTTGTGTCCCACTCGTACGATTTGTTTTAGACAAGTTTTTCTTGTCGAGTTTCTGCACAGCACTACCTTTCTTTGGTGGTTTTACCATAACTCGAGTTCTACATATCCAATTGATATGATTTTTTTGTTCTCTTCACAACTTTATTATCTATCATTTGTGAAAATTTCGCGGTCAATGGATTTGTGGCTTCTGATCTACACAAGTTTCTTTGCAGTGTTGTAGATCTAATTTTTCTCGGATAGAACAGATTGACCTTTGTTTGATCTTTCAATCATAACTTGAGTTTTTCTCAACGAATTTTTGTGATTCTTGTTGTAACGTCTTCATGAATTGATTCTCAATAATATATATTGGTTTTTTCACAATTGATCACGTTTAGATTAGTTGCACAAACAATTTCTTTTACAGATCAATTTCCTGCTGAAAGGTTTTCGTTGCTTCCGCTGAAAAAGTTGTAATCTACCATTCACCCCTCCTCCGGTAGCTTTTCACGTGCTCTTCGATTCTATAATTGATATAAGAGCCACAATGCTCTAATCTTTGTGATTTGCACCTGTTTTTAATAATCATCATGGAGAAATACTTCGTCAAACCTTATGTGTTTAGTGGTTTTGATTTTCAGGTTTGGAAGACACGCATGGAGGCTTTCATCCAGGCGCAAGGCTTTGCAATATGGGAAAAGATATACAAGCCTTACGAAGTGCTGCCAAATGATCATGTTACAGCTACAAATCTGAGATATGTCGACAAAAACAACAAGGCTCCGAACTTGATCATACAAGGACTAACTCAAAGCGACTTCGACCATGTTGCTCACCTCCGATCTACGTACAATGTTTGGAAAGCTCTATGTGATTTCCACGAAGGATCCAACACGATCAAGGAGGTAAGGCAAGACATGTTCAAAAAGGAGTACATGCGCTATGAGATGCGACCAGGTGAGTCCATCGACGACCTCTTTGCTCGCTTTAATAAAATTCTAAGCAAATTGCGTAGCGTCAATGTTAATTTTTCAGATGCTGAGAATGCTAGGCAATTACTAAGTGCATTCAACACGTCAATTTGGGATATGAAAGTCACATCTATTCATGAATCTAATATCATGAGTACACTTACTTTAGATGTTCTATATTCTAAACTGAAAACTCATAAAATTGACATAATCTCATGTAAGAACCCCAACAAGTCTCTTGCATTTGTTTCTCAACGTGACATGCCTAGCTCCGGCCAATCTTCATCATGTGGAACATTGCTTTGTTGTCCTCGCTAACCATTGAACATATTGAAGAGTTTCCAGAGGAAGAACTTGCACTCATCTCTACTCGGTTCTCAAAAGCATTGCAAAATGTGAGAGCTAGATGGAGAGGGAGCGTCGGACCTCAACGATGCTTCGAATGTGGTAAGACAGGACATTTTCCCACGGATTTCCCTAACCTTTCATGTACTACTTCTCGTGATGAAAAGCAAACAAGGACGAAGCACTCCTCTGCAAACAACAACAAGAAAAAGAAGAGTTTTACAAGACGCCAATTGGTGAATAGTTTTATCTCCGTACTTCAAGAACATGGCTCGAGCGATGTGGACATCGAAAATGACGAAGATGAAGATAATTTGGCAAACTTGTGCTTCATGGCTGGCAAGTCAAGATCAAGTAGGTAGGAGGCAGGACACAATAGCGACAATGAACAGGTATGTCCTACTGGCAAAGAAATGTGTGATGATATTTCTTGTGTCACTGTTATAGTAAAGAGAAAGGACAAAGCTTAGGGACAATGCTGTTAAAATTGAGTCACTAGATTCTGAAATTAATCATTTTAAATCTTTGATTCCTAGTGATTATTCTTGTTCCTCATGTGATTTAATATATGAACAATTGTCCTCTCTAAGAATTGCACACACCTACACACTTGATAAACTTGAGTTAGGGATTGAAAAGAACAGAGAGATTGCTGCACTTAATTATAAAAACTTGAAAGATGCTAGATGTTCTACATTTGATTTGTATTGTTCTACTTGTGATGATATTGATACAAAACTACAAGATGCTATGAGTGAGATTTCTATATTGAACAATGCTTTACGTTCTCATAAAGTTAAATATTGTTCTAATTGCAAACTGAAAGGAAAAACTTCATGTGAAAACTGTCTAGACTTGTCAATGAAACTTGATGACATGAATAGGACACTAGAGCGTTTGTGTAATGGGAATAAGAATCTAAACTTGTTGCTGAATTCTTCCAAGTCTTGCAAGGATAAAACTAGTTTAGGTTTTGATTCTCATGCTCATGCTAAGGCACATCCACCTAACATTGTAATGTCATTAGGAAATGGTTTGATTCAAACAGTTCCTAACAAAAAAAAAAGTGGTTTTCAAATCTGTAGGGGTGCTGTCTCATTCAGCTTCTAATAATGATGTTGCTTGCTAATCTAGACACGAACACAATGTTGAACTTCATTGTACACACTGTGGTAGAGATGGTCATGTCATATATTTTTGTTATAGACTAGCTAAACAACAGAAAAAAGAAATAATGCAAGCTAGATCTCATAACTCTCATGCAACATTTGTTGCACATGCTAAACCAAATATCAAGAACATACAACCGGTTGTTATGAATCAAAAACATGCAAAATTTGCTCCTAAACCTACTGTTTTTTGTGCTACACATGTAACACCTCCTAAGTCAGTAGTTGGGTACAAAAATACTCAAACTTTGGCTCATAAACCCGTTGTTTTGTCTCAGCTTTCGCGTGTTTTTCCTGCTGCTCATTGTATGACTCAGTACTGGATTCCTAAATTCGTTTTGACTAACCCCAGTATTGATTCATCGACGTATTGTGCTTCTATGTAGGTTACACGTTTGAGAAGGAGAACATTTGGATTGTGGATTCAGGTTGCTCACGCCACATGACTGGTAACAAAGATTGGTTCTCCTCCCTCTTTTTTGTGTCACGTGTAGAGAATATTACTTTTGCCGATAATTCTTCAACTCCTACAATTTCTAAAGGTTCGATTAGAGTAAATAATCACTACACTTTGAAGGATGTGGCACTTGTTAAAAATTTTAAATACAACTTGCTTTCTGTTTCATAATTGCTAGATGAAAATCTAGAAATTATTTTCACTAAAAATTGCTCCAAGGTTGTAGATTCAAACAGTAAGCTTATTCTTAACATGACACGGTTTGGAATAGTTTTTAAAGCTTATTTTGATATGTCATCCTCTAGGCATAGGTGTCTAGTTGCTAATGATTCAAAGGACTTATATTTTGGGCATCGTAGAGTTGGTCATGTAGGCTTTGATCATCTTGCGTGTTAGTGTTCTTGATCGTATACGTGGGCTGCCTAAGCTTAAATGGGACAAAGAAATTGTGTGCTCTTTTTGTAGACATGCTAAGATGGTTGCAAGTTCACATGCTCCTCTCACAATGACCATGACAACTGAACCGGGTCAACTTCATGTGTTCAATCCTTCGGAGCTAAATGGTATGTTCTTGTGATTGTTGATGACTATTCTAGATACTCTTGGGTTTGCTTTATGGCATCTAAGAATAAAGCTTTTAGTCACTTTAGAACTTTATTTCTTATATTATCAATTCATCACCCATGATCTTTAAAAGCAAATAGAAGTGCTAATGGAACCGAATTTGAAAATCAATCGTTTGATTACTTTTGTGCTGAAAATGGAATAGATCATCAATTTTCTTCACGTTATGAACCTCAACAGAATGGTGTTGTAGAGAGAAAGAGTAGAACCTTAGTTGAGATGGCTAGGACTATGATTGATGAATATCAAACTCCTAGAAAATTTTGGGCAGATGCAATTGCAACCGCTTGTTATGTCTCAAATCGTGTTTTCTTGCATGCTAAGCTAGGAAAATACCGTATGAACTTCGGTTTGGACATAGGCCTAGTGTCACACAGTTTTGAGTCTTTGGTTGCAAATTATTTGTTAATAAACACCGTAATCTTGATAAATTTGAACCTAGATCCGTTGATGGCATGTTTCTTGGTTATTCATCTCATACAAGAAGCTACTGTGTGCTTTTAATTGATACTAACAAAATTGTGGAGACTTGTGAGGTTTATTTTTATGAAGCTAGCCTAGGTACTAGCTCTAATATTGCAGGTCCAGATCCATATCCGCATGGGGAGAGTATTTTTATCGAAGAAGATGAAGAAGTGGTGTTGTTGCCCAAAAATTCAGAAACAAATGACGTTGATCACGCTGCTGATTTTGCACTACAACCAGCACAAACAACTACTACAGCTGGTTCAGATCAAGCAAACCAAGGGAGTACTTTTGTGCATCAAACAAAGTTTATAAGAGATGTTCTTAAGCGCTTCAACATGGACAAAAGCAAGCATCTTCGGACACCAATTGGAACAACGACAACACTTGAACTTGATGAAGATGGTGACCCGATCGATCAGAAAGAATATATAAGTATGATTGGATCACTCTTGTACCTCACAACATCAAGACCAGACATACAATTCAACATATGTCTTTTTGCACGGGTTCCATCTTTCCCACGTTCTTCACATCATCAAGTCATCAAAAGAATTCTCAGATACTTACATGTAACTCATGAATTTGGTATTTTTCTTCCTTCTTCCTAAATGTTACTTTGGAAGCTTTTTCGGATGCTGATTTTGGGGGTTGTAGGATTTATAGGAAAAGTACTTGGGTGTTGTCATTTTCTTGGTATTTCACTTGTTGCTTGGTCCTCTAGAAAACAAAGTTCAGTTGCACAATCCACAACCGAATCTGAATATGTCACTATTGCTAGCGCTTGCTCACAAATTCTTTGGATTGTTCAAACACTTAAGGACTATGGGGTTGATTTAGATAGTGTTCCGTTGTTTTGTGATAACACTAGTGCCATTTGCATTGCTAAAAACCCCGTGCAACATTCGCGAACAAAGAACATTGACATTAGATATCACTTTTTCACATGATAATGTTTAAAAAGGAAACATTGTGCTTCACCATATAGATACGGAACAACAATTGACTGATATTTTTGCAAAGTCTTTAGATTTCACTCGTTTTTGTTTCATTCGTAGGGTTATGCATCCTCATGGCTTAAATTGAGGGGGAGTTTTGAATCTTGGGAAGTCTATGTGTGAATCCAAATTTAAAATAATATGAGCATAATATTTCATACATATATGACTTTGTGATTCCTTTTTCATGCTGAAAGTTCTTACTACATTACTCGTGTTATACATTTTGTAATTTTTGCCATGACTAGTAATTGGGATAATTACATATACTAAATCTAGTCATGATCAAACCTCCTTGCTGTTCTGGACTTGTTACATGCTCACAAGTGCTTTTAATAATGAAAAATTAATCAATCAACTATCAACATGTTGATCTTTTATGATCAAATAAATAATGAGAAAAGATCAAGAGAATATGCATGCATCCACTTCTTCTTTTGAGATGGCTTATCATTGCACTTAGATATGAACTTGGAAGAAGTTGTGTAGGAATATAACCATGTCCTTAAGCTTTTGATTGTCAAATGACATAGGCTTGGCTTGGTTGGTTAGAATAAGGCTGATGTGGTATATATTCTCTTGCAAATGGCATAAGATGAATTATGTTCCTTAAAAGAAAATAAAAATGCAGCAACAAGTGTCATGCTTTCAGGTTTTGAAGTATTTAAGTTTGTGACACCATGACTTGCTTGAATTGAAAATTACACTTGATCTATAGCATGGCTTACACTACTTTATGTATCTCAATGATGTGATAGTGTAAGTTACTTGATAGTATGACTTTGATGAGCTTTGTTTTATATGTGTATGTTACAATATGCTCATAACTATGCAAATTTCTCTTTTGAACCTGGTTGAATACATTATCAAAGGGGGGAAAATTGATCACACATTGCACACTTTAACAAGTGTTTTGGCACGATTCTTCTCAGGGGGAGAAATTTCTTTTCATTTTATTTCTGATTTACAAAGGGAGAGAAATATGTACAGGGGAGAAATATTTGTTTTAAAATTTCTTTCTTTCTCATTTGATTGTTTTCAAAACTTTTCATGTGAATAAGTTAATATTCGTATTCTAAGTGGTGTTCCTAATGCATTCATCAAGAGGGAGATTGTGAGACCTATGTGTGCTGAATACATTGGCTATGACGATGAAAGTTTTGAATACTTCAAAAACTCCCATCTCAACAGGTCCGTCTCTAGGTCCAAGCTCCTGCAAGGTCTGACAATAGGTCTTACTTGTTTTTGGGTAGCTCCGGCGGGGTCTGCCGTAAGGTCCGACTTACTTTGTCTAGGTCCGACTTGTTTTGGTTAGGTCCGACTTGTTGTGGCTAGGTCTGGCGCTAGGTCCGACTAGCTTTGGTAAGCTCCAGCGCTAGGTCATGCTAGCCTTGGTAAGCCCTAGTGCTAGGACCTGCTAGTTTTGGTAAGCTCCGACTCAAGGTCTAGAGCTAGATTGCAATTGTTCTGCTTTTACCTTGTAATGGTTCAAACTTGCTTTACACTTATGGAAAGTTTGCTTAGTATTCTTTTACTAATTTTTTGATGCGTTTTGGCAAATCATGGTGGTTAATGTTTTTGCTATGGTTTGCAACATGCTTATGTGAGGTGCTCATATAAGGTGTTGTGGTTTTGGAACTAACGTGAGTGAAGTCGAGGACTTGTGCTCAGAAGAATTGGTTGTTGGTTCATGTGCAGGTGTTGCTTGAGCTCAATACATGGCTGGTGACGAGATCCATTGAACTAGTCTTAGGGAGAATATGGGGTTTAACAACCAAGTTCGGGAGGAATTGTGGTTGAGTTGATCAGGAGGTCGCGCAACATGTTTGGGTCAAGAACAATGCATATGAAGGTATCAAGGACGTTTTTGGAAGGTGTTTGCACATGTGCAAGGAGTGCATGTACGTGGCAACATGGTTCCAAGGTGTGATGAAGAGAAGTGGACGTAAAGAATTTGTTTGAAAGGTCCAACCAGCTGGAATATGCCTCAAGTTGCGGTTGAGGTGGTTATGGTTCGTTTATGGAAAGTTTCGAATTTGTTTTTGTTAGATTTCATGTGGGTCACGAAGTTGAGTTGTTTTTAGGAATATGGGATACATTCCTAAGGTGGTTGGAAGTCTTAAGATTGCTTCTATCTGCGTATAGAAGAGTCTTGAGCAGTAATGGAAAGTTTCGGTGGAAACTGAGTAGGATACGAGTCCTAGTTTGGTTTGGGTTGGCCTCATGGCTGGTTATATAAGCAAGGGAGGTCAGAGCTCGTGGTGTATGAATTTTGGGATGTTCCTCTTGTGTTCTATTTAATACAGATCGTAGTTTATAGGAACATTTGTGCCCTATTCATCTGACTTGTTCCAGACAAGTTTTTTTTTTGTCGAGTTTCTACATAGCACTACCTTACTTCGGTGGTTTTATCGTAACTAGAGTTTTACAGATCCAATTGACGTGATTCTTTTTGGGTTGTCTTTGCAACTTTATTATCTATCATTTTTGAAAATTTTACGGTCATTGGATTTGTGGTTTCTGATCTACATGAGTTTCTTTGTAGTGTTGTAGATCTGATTTTTCTCGGGTTGAACAAATTGACCTTTGTTTGATCTTTCGATCATAACTTGAGTTTTTCTTGACGGATTTTTATGATTCTTGTTGTGTCATCTTCTTGACTTGATTCTCCACAATCTATAATGGTTTTTCACAATTGATCACGTCTAGATTAGTCACGCACATAATTTCTTTAACAGATCAATTTTCTATCGAGGGGTTTTTGTTGCTTCTGTTGAAAAAGTTGTAATCTACCTTCACCCACCCCCCTCTAGTAGCTTTTCACGTGCTCTTCGATCCTACGCACTAAGGGAGCCTTAGGTGTGGTATTTTGACGAACAAATTCTTTCCACTGAGCTTGTGTGATTTTTCCCATCTTCTTCGGGCTACGATCCTTATCAGCCTTAACATAAGCATTCGTTTCACTCTTCCAATCACAAAAATTCTTACTGCAAGAGAACAATGTTGCTTTCTTTAAAGCTTCTTCCGTGCCTTTTGGGAACTTGAATTGTTTCTGTATCTTTTCCCACAACTCATTCTTGTTCTCCTCAGGGAATTTTCTTCAATTCTCAGTTGTGATCGGCATGAGCTCTCTAACAAGACAACCGCATGCATTGTTCTTGGGGAAGCCCACTTGGACTGACACTTGTTATGTGAAAGTGCATCTAGGCATCCCCGTGGGTTTTGGATGATTGATGGTGAGAATTAAGAGACTAATGAGCTGAGTTGATCTTAAGCACAGATGTGATTGTTGAAATGAGACGAAATCCCTCTTAAGGAAAAGGTCGAAACAGGCGTTAAAGACTTAAGCGTAGAAATTAGGGTTTCTATGGTGTTGAATCTAGATGAGTCATATCTTGTGTGAGGGTGGTTGTATCATGTGCATTGATATCATTCTAGAGGGCTCAAAGTGGTGGTTAAGAGAACAACCTAAGTGAGAAGCCAAAATGAGGAAGAACCGTAGGAGGCCGGACTAGTCCGACCAGTCAGAGTAATCCGCTTTGAGACGGACTAAAGGTCGCTGGTTGAATTCGGACTTGTCCATATGGGTAAGAACTAGTCCGTTCATCCCTTAGTGGAGTTGGAGCTAAGTCCCCTAAGACTGGACTTGTCTGTTTTGGAACGGACCAAAGCTCTCTGGAAAATTTTGGACTTGTCTGTGGTGGTACGGACTAGTCCATTTGAGACTTACTGTGAGAGAAACCGAGCAAACCCTAGAGGGCCAGACTAGTTCGGACCTACCCAATTGAGTCCGTTTTGGGACGGACCAAACCTTTCTGTCCTACTTCGGACTAGTCCGTTGTGAACCGGACTAGTCCGTGTTGTAGTGGCCGTTTGAAATTCAAATGTTGGTGTGCACGTCATCTTTTTTGTTGATCGATGCTGTGAAATTTTCGGTGGTCCCAGAAGGCCGGACTAGTCCGTGGCACAGGGCCGGACTAGTCTGGGGTTGTCCTGGTGGCAACGGTTAGTTGCCGAGACCCCTATAAAAAGGGGACCCCCGACCCCTATTTGATAACATTTGAACCCTAGCGCCGCCACAAGTGACCTAGAGCCTCCCAAAGCCTTGTAGTCGTCCTACTAGTCTCCCAAGACCAAATCTTAAAGAGATTAGGGTTTGGGAAGGAGAGTGAAGGAAGATCATCGTGCTTTGGCTCTCGGTTTGATCTCTTGCACATCGTGTTGTGTTTTGTGGCTTGTGTGAGTTGAGCTTCGTGTGCTCCTCAGTGTATTGATTTATGAGAGCCTCAACTTGTGAGCAACCCTAATCAAACTTGGTGATTACCCATTTATATAGCGGAAACCAAGCCGGCCATTGTGCTGGCTTGGTGAGAGAAGGGTCAAGTGAGACCCGGTTCTTGTGTAGACTTCTCAATGTGGATGTAGGCTTCTTCGTGGAGCTGAACCACGGGATAAATCGTGTCTCTCTTGTCACTTTACATTTGATAATAACTAGAATTACTTTTAGGGTTCATATTGCTCTTTACTTTGATCTTGTTGAACTGTTGTAACCTATTTGCTTAGAATTGTCAACTAAGTTGTACTATGTTACTATACATTGTATTCATCTTTAGTGAACTTAAATTCCACAAATAACTTGTAGATATCAAGTTTTTAGGTTTTCACCCTGTTCTGAGTAGACTAGTCTGGCCCTGTCCAGACAAGTCCGGCCTCAGTAATTTAGTCTCATTTGATTAAGCCATTCTAGGTCTTATTTCCTATTCACCCCCTCTAGGCGACTTGCAATTGGTATTGGAGTAGGCTTCTCCACCAAGAGTCTAACAACTCGGAGAAGAAATGGCCAGAAGGGGTGACAATGAGATTCCAGTGATTGTTGATGACACCAAGATGAAGAACGTCGATGTTCTTCAAGATGATCCAAATGACGACGGGGAAGTTTGTATGCTCAAGGCACAGCTTGGTGAGAAGCTCAATGTGCCCAAGAAGGAGATCAAGCAAATTGGTCCAATCAATGTCGACAATGGGAGTAGTTCACAAGACTACTCCCGGTATCCTTACAACTATGAGCAACTAACCAAAAGCAATCACTATTTATCTATCCCCATTGGCAAACCTCCTCAATTTGATGGAAATGATTACTCTATGTGGAAGCATAATATGAAGATGCATCTCATTTCCTTAAACCCTAGTTTGTGGCAAATTGTTATGACAGGTGTACATCTTCCCAAGAATGAGGAAGACATCACTCTAGAGCAAGCCGTCCTCCTCCATTGCAATGCTCAAGCCGTTGGAGTGATTACCTCCTCATTGACTCCAGAAGAGTTCAACCGCATTGAAGGGTGAGGTTGCCAAGGAGATATGGGACACCCTCAAGATGGCACATGAGGGAAACCATGTCATTAGGGAGGCTAAGATCAAGATTATCAAAGGAGAACTTGGGAGGTTCACTATCATGGATGGTGAATCTCCCCAAGACATGTACGACTGCCTCAAGACCCTCATCAACAAGAGTCGGTCTTATGGAAGCACCCGGTGGACCGACCATGAGGTGGTAAAGAGGATGATTTGAGCATTCATGCCTCGAAACATCACTCTTTGCTCACTAATTCGTGAGAGTCCGGGTTTTCACAAGATTACTACCGAAGAAGTGCTAGGGGGGATCATCAACCATGAGATGATGGAGCAAGAAGCTATGTTCTACAACGATCTACAAAAGCTCTCCTCCTCCAAGAAAAGGGATGTTTCATTCAAGGAAAAATCCTCAAGATCACAAGAAAATGATGAGAGTGATGAAGAGAGCCCCAACACCGATGAGGAAGAGGCACTCTTCATCAACAACTTCAAGAGGATGTTTAGAAGGAGGGGGGAGCTACCATCATGAAAGCAAGAGTAAAGACAAGCCCAAGACAAGATCAAAGTGGGCTTGCTACAATTGTGGGAAGTATGGCCACTTAATTGTGGATTGCCCACATGAGGAAAACAAGAAGAAGAAGGAAGGCAGTCCAAAGAGAAGAAGTACTTCAAGCAGAAGAAGCAATCGGGGCATGCCCACCTTGGAAAGGAGTGGGATTTAAATGGGGAATCCTCCTCCGATGAAGAGGAGAAGATAGCAACCATTGCTATGAAGAAGACAATCGCGGAGAACAAGCTCTTCCCCAACTTGGAGAAATCAAGGCCAACTTGCCTCATGGCCAAGGAGGGAAGAAATAAGGTTAAATCTAAATCCTCCCCTTCAATTTCTTCGCATGATGATTTTGATAGTAGTAGTGAAAATGAATATATGATTAAGGATATGAGTAAAAGTATTTTGAAAAGATTGAGGTTGTTGACGGATGACATATTTTACAAGGAAGAGCTCATCAACCGTCAAGAGGACATGCTCATCCAACAAAAGGAGAGATGTCAAGAGGTTGAGGAGCTCTTGGAGCTTGAAATAGAAAGAAGCAAGGCACTTGAGCGTGAACTCGCTTTGAGCAAGGAAACTTGCTCAAACCTTGAGAACACTACAATTGTGCTCAAGGATGAACTTTTAGTTTGACACAAGCTAAAAAGATCCTTGAAACACAAGTGAAGTCTCTCAAGGTCAATGCCCCATCTTCCTCTATAAGCTCACCTTCCACAAATGTCAAATCCGAAGTGCCTCAACCTTGCAAATGCTCAAAATTATATAAAACTTAAAGATGAGCTTAAATTGGCACAAACCAATCAAGCACCAATGGGTGGCATCTTTGACAAGGAGAAGATGACATATGCACGTAGTGCATACGCCAACACAAGACATCCCCTTGTCAAGGATGGTCTTAGTTATTTTAGGGAGATAAGGCAAAATGCCAAAACTCCAAAGAATGGCAAAGACTTGATTGTTTTTGTCAAAGGAGGTTCATACAACATCAATAAAGGAAAGAACATTGCTACATCACCTAAAATGCCTAAGAAGGAACCTCATCCCTTGTTCCATGATTTTGATGCTTCATATGTGTTATTAAGGAACAAGTTTGGTAAACATTATGCTAGGTATGTCGGTCCACACCGCAAGAGTCCTGAACTTTATGTGTGGGTGCCCAAATGCCTCTTGACTAACATCAAAGGACCCAACACCACTTGGGTACTTAAAGACAAGGCTTAAATCTTTCTTGTAGGCATACTCCTCCGGTGGAACCAAATGGGTTCCTAATAGCAGATGCACTAATCATATGACCGGAGAGAGGAAGATGTTTGTGGAGTATGAGCAAAATGAAGATCCAAGTGAAGGAATCTATTTTGGGGACAATAGCCAAGGAAAAATTCTTGGCACCGGTAAAATTACTATATCCCCTTCTCACACTCTTTCTATTGTTTTGCATGTTGACTCCCTTGATTATAATCTCTTGTCCATATCACAATTATGTGCCAAAGGTTATAATAGTTTATTCACTAATGAGGGTGTGACCGTCACAAGGAGAAGCAATGACTCAATTGCTTTTAAGGGTCTACTCAAGGGAAAGCTCTATCTTGTGGATTTCTCCGCGGATAAAGCCCAACTTGATACATGCTTAATTGCAAAAACTAACATGGGATGGCCTTGGCATAAAATGCTAGCCCACGTTGGGATGAGGAATTTGCAAAAACTCCTTAAGGGCGAGCACATCTTTGGTTTAAAGAATGTTGTTTTCGAAAAGGATAGGCCATGTAGCGCATGCCAAGACGGAAAGCAAGGTGGAGCTCCACATCCATCCAAGAAAATTATGATGAAAACAAGACCATTGGAGCTTCTACACATTAATATCTTTGGTCCAATCGCCTACATAAGTATTGGCGGTAATAAATACGGTCTTGTTATTGTTGATGATTTTTCACATTTCACTTTGGTATTCTTGTTGCATGATAAGAGTGAGACTCGAGGTGTCCTCAAGAAATACTTGAAGAGAGCTAAAAATGAGTTCTCCTTAAGAATCAAGACCATAAGGAGTGACAACGGCACCGAATTCAAGAATACTCAAGTTGAAGAGTTTTTGGATGAAGAAGGCATCAAGCATGAGTTCTCGGCCCCCTACTCGCCTCAACAAAATGGGGTGGCCGAAAGGAAGAATAGAACTCTAATTGAGATGTCAAGAACCATGCTTGATGAGTACAAGACGTCAGACCAGTTTTGGGCGGAAGCGGTTAATACTGCATGCCATGCCATAAACTGGTTATATCTTCACCGCATACTTAAGAAGACGTCCTATGAGCTCCTAACCAGTAATAAGACTAACATCTCTTAGTTTAGTGTTTTTGAGATCAAATGCTACATTCTCAACAAGAAGCCTAGGACTTCGAAGTTCGCTTCTAAGTCTGATGAAGGTTTCTTGCTTGGTTATGACTCAAACACTTACGCATATCGTGTCTTCAACAAATCCATCAGAATTGTTGAAGTAGCACGTGACGTAGTGTTTGATGAGACTAATGGCTCCAAAATGGAGCAAGTTGATCTTCATGTGCTAGATCAAGAAGAAGCTCCACAATTGGTGATAGGAAGGATGGTGCTTGGAGATATACGACCACAAGAATAACCTCAAGACTCAAGTGGTCATCCGATGCCTTAAGCAAGTTCTTTCTAAAATGATCAAGATCAAGTCCCCAAGATGCGCTACAAGAAGATGAAAATGGAGGAATCAATCAAGGGGGAGACAATGAAAATGAGGAAGACGAAGATGAAGATTCAAGACCTCAAGCGCCTCACCCAAGAGTGCACCAAAGCGTTCAATGGGACCATCCCATTGACAATATACTTGGAGACATCTCCAAAGGGGTAACTACTCGATCTCGTGTTGCAAACTTTTGTGAACATTACTCTTCTGTTTCTTCTTTCGAGCCTCACAAGGTTGAACCAATGCTACGAGATTCGGATTGGGTGATGGCCATGCAAGAAGAGCTCAACAACTTTAAAGAAATCAAGTTTGGGAGCTCGTGAAGAGGCCTAATGCGAATGTTGTAGGCACCAAGTGGGTATTCCGCAACAAACAAGATGAGCACGGGATGGTTACAAGAAACAAGGCATGACTTGTGGCCAAGGGGTATTCACAAGTCGAAGGTTTGGATTTTGATGAAACATTTGCTCCCGTAGCTATGCTTGAATCAATTCGTATATTACTTGCCTTTGCTACTCACCATGATTTCAAGCTATATCAAATGGACGTTAAGAGTGCATTCCTCAATGGTCCAATCAAGGAAGAGGTATATGTGGAGCAACCCCCTGGTTTTGAAGATGAAGAATTCCCAAACCATGTGTACAAATTGCGTAAGGCTCTTTGTGGCCTCAAACAAGCTCCTAGAGCTTGGTATGAGTGCCTTAGAGACTTTCTAACTCAAAATGGTTTCAAAATTGGGAAGGAGGATTACACTATATTCACTAAGCACTTTAATGATGATTTGTTTGTTTGCCAAACATATGTCGATGACATTATATTTATTTCTACTAACAAAGCCTTCTGTGATGAGTTTTCCAAGATAATGACCGAAAGATTTGAGATGTCCATGATGGGGGAGTTGAAGTTCTTCCTAGGTTTTCAAGTGAATCAACCCAGGGAAGGCACATTCATTAGTCAAACTAAGTGCACACAAGACATACTCAAGAAGTTTGACATGGACAAGGCCAAACCCATCAAGACTCCTATGGCAACCAATGGGCATCTCGATCTTAATGAAGATGGTCCAAGTGTGGACCAAAAGGTATATCGTTCCATGATAGATTCATTGTTTTACTTATGTGCATCTAAGCCCGATATCATGCTTAGTGTGTGTATGTGTGCTAGATTTCAATCTGCTCCTAAGGTGTGTCATTTGACCGCCGTTAGGAGAATTCTTAGATATTTAGTTCACACACCAAACCTAGGACTTTGGTACCCTAAGGACTCTAATTTTAACCTCATTGGATATTCCGACGCGGACTATGTGGGGTGCAAAGTTGATAGGAAGAGTACATCCGGAACTTGCCAATTCCTTAGGAGGATCTCTAGTGTCTTGGTCCTCAACTTGCCAATTCCTTAGGAGATCTCTAGTGTCTTGATCCTCAAAGAAACAAAACTCCATTGCTCTTTTCACAATCAAAGCGGAGTATGTCACCGTCGGAAGTTGTTGTGCACAACTTCTTTGGATGCGACAGACTCTAAGAGATTATGGCATAAACTTACGCCATATCCCTCTCCTATGTGACAATGAGAGTGTCATCAAAATAGCCCACAATCCAGTTGAACACTCAAGGACCAAACACATCGATATTCGCCACAACTTTTTGATAGATCACTCCATCAAAGGAGACATTGCAATTTCCCATGTGAAAACCGAAAAACAATTGGCCAATATTTTTACCAAGTCCTTAGATGAGAGAAGATTTTGTGAACTTTGGAGTGAGCTCAATATCTTAGATTATCGAAGTGTGTCTTGAGTCTTGCACATCTGATGGTTACATGTATTTGCTTGAAAATTCATATATGCTTGCGAAAAACTCATCCTCCTCAATTTTCTACAAATTATTTTGAAATTATTGAATCTTTGTGAATTATGGTCATAGCTTGATTGTTGATTTCTTACTGATCATGTTTACAAAGATTTTTTGTAAAAATATAGTCCAAAAGGATCAAATCTCCACTAAAAACTCAATATACAGGAGTTGTCAGCCTTAGGACCAGACTAGTCCGCCCCGCAGACCGGACTAGTCTGGTGGTTAAGAATAGTCCGGGCCCAGTCCGTAGGCCGGACAAGTCCGGGTCTCCAACCGGACTAGTCCGACCCTTGGGGGCTTAACCTCCTTAGGGAGCCCTCGACCTCTTCACTCTTACCCACACAGTCTCTCTCTTCAAAATGCACGAAAACCGCCCCAAATCGGCGATTTTCGATTCCAACCACCAAATCTTGATTCCAATCCGTGGATTGAAGCCCTAGGGTGTGTGCGAACTCTTCCCAAAGCATCAGAGGTTGATTCTTCATCCACATTTCATCGATTTGAAGATTTGAAGAGGTATTCTTGACCTAACCTCAAAACCTTCAAAATTCAATTCTTTTAGGTCTATTGATGGAAACTTCTTCACAAATATTGTTGTCCACATCATTGTGGTCATGTACCTCAATTTTGGTGGTAGGATCCATAGATTTTGCAAAATTTTCTCTAGATTAGGGTTCTTGCTGTGTGAACCAGACTAGTTCAGCCTCAGGGCGGACAAGTCCGGCTTTGTACAGACTAGTCCGGACCCTGGGCGGACAAGTCCGGGTTACATAGTGAAAGCCCTAACCTTGATCGATTTATGAATTCTAATGCCATGTCTCTACTTACTTTGACTTATACACATTCCTTTGCATCTCTTATCAGCAACTATGTCGGATTCTGACTATGTTCCACTTTCCGACTCCGAGGCCGAGGTGGGAAGGCAAGCACTACAACGTTGAAATTGTGAGGAGCGCGAGCTTGTCATGGCATATCTCGAGTCTCAGTGAGAGGCTAGAAGGGCAAAGAAGACACAACGGGAGGCTCATAACTCAGCGGTAGCCGAGGCAGCTCCCAAGAGGAAGAGACTTGTGACTGTGGGGGAGAAGGCAAAAACCCAGAAGGCAAGGACCTCCAAGGACAAAGGGCAAGGCACCAGTGGATGCTGCACCCAGAAAGAGGGTCCTCGTTGCTAAGAAGGGAACCTCTCAGCCCATTGGTCCCATGAGGATGACTTCACCTGCACGGAACCCCAACCGTGTAGCTGCCTTTGATGCCAACAAATTCAAAGGCAAAGGGGCTGAGAAGGCAAGGAAGCTCAAGAAGGTCAATGTCTATCAAAGGGAGAGGATCACAGTGGATCCCCGTTTTTTGTGTGACTTTCACTGTGACTATTATCGTACTGTCTACATGTCAAAGCAGACTCTAGTCACAGAGCTCAGTGGATTGATTGGGACTACATGGCCCAGATGGATCACATGGCTTTCAATGCTGTGATTGAAGCCATAGAGCGCCATGGCTTGAAGAAGTTCATGGCATTTCAGTATGATTGGAATGTCGAGGTTATTGCTCAATTCTAATCCACTGTATACTTCCACACCGACAGGGACATGAGGATCACTTGGATGACACATGGAGAGAAATACTCCACCACCTACTGGGAGTTTGCTCAGCTACTCGACTTGGAGGATCAACTGGAAAATGAGATCATCATCTCCAATCTAAGGCCAGTTGATCGAGACACCTCGAAGTACATGTATCCAAGTCATGTACCTTTTGAGGCAGAGCACATAAGGAACATCAAGCCCTTCTACAGTGTCCTCAAATGGGTGCTCCAAAAGACTATTGCCCCCAAGGATGGAGGTGCGGGGATTATTCAAGGAAATTTGAGGCACTTGATGGTGCTAATTGATGGAGATGTTCATTTCAATGTGGTGGACTACATCTTTGACGACATCTTCAACATATCGCATACTCCACACCGATCATGTGTATACGCTCCTTACATCATGTACATGATGGAGATGGTGTCCGGTCTCACTTTCAAGAAGGACATCACTCACCGAAGGCTTCGTCCTCAAATCCCACCTCCGGAGCCTACTGCCCCTCGAAGGAAGAATGTGGATCCTCCCGCTTCTTCTTCTCACTTCGTGCCATCACCTCCTCCTTCATCACAATGTGGCAGTGGTTTCCTAAAGTGCTTCAAAGCCATCTTCTCCTCTTGCCAAAAAGCAGAAGTTTGGCAATGTCACATGGAGAATCACCAAGAGAAGTATCTCAAGGCGATGTGCGATAAGCTGGACATCCCCATGTCTCCTGTGCGAAGAGTGATGGGGAGATGACTCCATTCCTAGAGTTCACCGTCGAGGAGCTTTCTCAATTCGGTGGAGTTGGAACCTCTACGGCGGCTCCGTCCGAAGATGATGATAATGATGACCCGAAAGCCACAGAGAGCAACAGCGGTCGTCAAGGTGGAGGAGACGACGACGACGATGACGCTGATGATGATGAAGAGTAGATCTTAGGACTCTTCTTTCTCTCTTTTCCTTTTTAGTGTCTTGATGCCAAAGGGGGAGAGATTGGAAGGGGGTACTTAGATAGTTTTATGGAGGAGAGATTGATCCACTATGGACTTATGTTTTAAAAGCTCTCATTTCAAGTTGTTGTAAGACTTAATCTATATTTTCATGTATTATGTAAAATTTGCAATGTGTGGTTTCAATTACATGTTTATCTTGCATGTTTATTGCCTTATCACAACTCATGATCACATCACTTAGGCACCCCACCATAACATGTATATGTATGAGAACTCTCTCAATTTCTCTTACTCATGATGCATACATTGAGGGGGAGCCACTCATACAAATACATGTTATGAAAACAAATTATTATCCTTTTTTGTTGAAGTCTCATTGTGTTGTCATCAATCACCAAAAAGGGGGAGATTGAAAGTGCATCTAGGCATCCCCGTGGGTTTTGGATGATTGATGACGACAATTAAGAGACTAATGAGCTAAGTTTATCTTAAGCACATATGTGATGGTTGAAATGAGATGAAATCCCTCAAAAGAAAAAGGTCGAAATGGGCGTCAAAGACTCAAGCGTAGAAATTAGGGTTTCTATGGTGTTGAGCTTAGATGAGTCATATCCTGTGTGAGGGTGGTTGTAGAATGTGCATTGAGATCATTCTAGAGGGCTCAAAGTGGTGGTTGAGAGAAAAAACTAAGTGAGAAGCCAAAATGAGGAAAAACCATAGGAGGCCGGACTAGTCCGGGCCTCAGGGCTGGACTAGTCCGGCCAGTCAGAGTAGTCCGCTTTGAGACAGACTAAAGGTCTCTGGATGAATTCGGACTTGTCCGTATGGGTACGGACTAGTCCATTCATCCCTTAGTGGAGTTGGAGCTAAGTCCCCGAAGACCGGACTTGTCTGTTTTGGAACGAAACAAAGCTCTCTGGAAAATTACGGACTTGTCCGTGGTGGTACGGACTAGTTCGTTTGAGACTTAGCATGAGAGAAACCGACCAAACCCAAGAGGGCCGGACTAGTCCGCCCCCTGTGGCTGGACTAGTCCGAGCCTACCTAGTTGAGTCTGTTTTGGGACGGACCAAACCTTTTTGTCCTACTTCGGACTAGTCCATTGTGAACCTAACTAGTCTGTGTTGTCAGTGGCCGTTTGAAATTCAAACATTGGCACGCACGTCATCTGTTTTGTCGATCGATGACGTGAAATTGTCGGTGGTCCCAGAAGGCCGGACTAGTTCGTAGCACAGCGCCGGACTAGTATGGGATTGTCCTGGTGGCAACGGTTAGTTGTCGGGACCCCTATAAAAAGGGGACCCCCGGCCCCTATTTGATAACTTTTGAACCCTAGCGCTGCCACAAGTGACCTAGAGACTTCCAAAGCCTTCTACTCATCCTACTAGCCTTCCAAGATCAAATCTTGAAGAGATTAGGGTTTGGGATGGAGAGTGAAGGAAGATCATCGTGCTTTGGCTCTCGGTTTGATCTCTTGCACATCGTGTTGTGTTTTGTGGCTTGTGTGAGTTGAGCTTTGTGTGCTCCTGAGTGTATTGATTTGTGAGAGCCTCAACTTGTGAGTAGCCCTAATCAAACTTGGTGATTACCCATTAATATAGTGGAAACCAAGCTGGCCATTGTGGTGGCTTGGTGAGAGAAGGGTCAAGTGAGACCCGGTCCTTGTGTGGACTTCTCAACGTGGATGTAGGCTTCTTTGTGGAGCTAAACCACGGGATAAATCATATCTCTCTTGTCGCTTTACATTTGATAATCACTAGAATTACATTTAGGGTTAATATTGCTCTTTACTTTGATCTTGTTGAAATCTTGTAACCTATTTGCTTACGATTATCAATATAAGTTGTACTGGGTTACTATACATTGTATTCATCTTTAGTGAACTTAAATTCTGCAAATAACTTGTAGATATCAAGTTTTTAGGTTTTCACCCTGTGTTGAGCAGACTAGTCCAGCCCTGTCCAGACAAGTCTGGCCTCAATAATTTAATCTCGTTTGATTAAGCCATTTTAGGTCTTATTGCCTATTAACCCCCCTCTAGGCGACTTTCATTATGTATATGATGAGTTTCAATGGACCCTTATTGGGACATCGTTGCCCTCGTTTTTGCTTGAGTGAATCTAAGGATTCAACCATTGGAGAACTTCTGCGGTTTTAGGAGTCGAAGTCATCTTGTTGTCTTCGCAATTAAGCTAGGGAGAAAAGAATTACAAGACTTCATATACTTGACAACTAACATTAACTTAGACTGCTGGAGTTAAGATTCGTGATCCATACCTCGCCGGCAGGATGATATTCCAGGTCAAAATCATTTGAAGTCTTTTTAATATTTATATTTGAAAAAGGATATTATGGACTGTGAAACAAGCCTGAACTGCTGGAGTCACTAAATTCCATATTACCTTCTTCATTGTTACTACCAGCACCATTCTTCTTAGGGCTTTCCATGCTAGAATTAATAAGACAAAATATATGTCCCACTTCAATGAAAGCTACAATAATAAATGTTTTATAACACAGTGTCAAATCACATCCTACTGAAAAATACAGTACTTAGCATCCAAATATGTCAAATCACATCCTAAGATGGAATCCAGTAAGGGGGTTGAATGTGGCCTAGAGGGGGGTAAATAGGACTTCCAAAATTTTCGTGAAACGCTTAGCAAAACTTTTAAAAACCAAGAATGCAGGACTAGTCCGGTGTGAGTGAGAACTAGTCCGGTGTGAGTAAGCACAACTATCAAATTCAGATATTTTTGATATTTTCTTTGAATCTCTCGCATCGGAATGTAGTAAACTGTACTAACAACTCTAGCAGGTGTTAAGGGCGAGTAATTTGCATGTGGAATACAAGATTAACACAAGTTACAAATATAATTAAGTCTATGCCCTAGATAGTGATGATAATAAAAAGTATGAATCAAGACACATGAGACAAGCAATTTTTACCAAGGTTCAATCCCACAGAAGGGATCGACGTCCTCGTTGAGGAGCTCACACAGAGTCGGGTCTTCACCAACCCTTCCCTCACCAAGTCACCACGAAGGCCGACTTGGTTCTCACTATCACAAAGGGTTATCACCGAGTTTTGGGGCTTTCTCACAGGTTGAGGGCTCCCACAAGATTATAAACAAAAAGAGAGATCAACACACTCAAATAATTACACAATAATCAACAGGAGTGTGTGAAAAATCAAACCTAAGAGCTCAATGTCGATGAGATTGTCACTCTCCCTTTCCCAATTGACAACTCCCAAAGATGTGACTCTTAGGGCCTTAGAATGTGTAGATAGGAGTGTTTTTGTGCTCTTGGATGCAGTGGTAGTGCTAGGGTTCTTGGTTGTTTTTTATGGGGTTGTGGATCACCTATTTATAGACATTCCAAAAAGTTACCGTTTGGATCCCAACGACCGGACTAGTACGTTATGGATTGGACTAGTCTAGTGTGCTGAGTCATTTTGACATGGATATCTGCAGCACACTTGGAAACCCTAACTTTTGTAAGTGTACCGAACTAGTCTGCAAAGGACAAGACTAGTCTGTTTTTGGTCGAGAGAGTTAATCAGACTAGTCCTCTCAACACCCGGACTAGTCCTCTTTTGGAACTGTGAGATAATGGACTAGTCCTCTCAGAAATTGGACTAGTCCTATTTTGGTACTGTGAGAGATCGGACTAGTCCTCATTGAGACCGGACTAGTCCTCTTTTCTTGCAAATTGAATTATGTTTAAGCCCTCAATATTTCCGCAACGGCTTGAGCTTTTGGAGGTGTGTCTCTCACACACACCCTATACATTTAGGACTACTTTTTGATCTTTTATTCACTTGTTTTCTTTCCTTTCTTGATTCTCATCTTTTCACCTTTTTGCACCTTTTGTTTCATTCTCCGAAACTTGCTCTCATCTCAACAAAATTTATCAGGATCTCACTTGTTTGTCATCAATCATCCAAAACCCACAAGGGTGTGCCTAGATGCACTTTCAATCTCTGCCTTTTTGTTGATTGATGACAACCATTTTGAGATTACACAAATAAGAGTAAAAAGTTGATTTTCAAAAAGTGTGCACACATGAGTAAAAGAAGTTGTGAGCATGAATCACTTCTCATATATGCAGTCTTTATGGTGGGGTGCCTCTCAAGCGTGTGCGAGCAATAATTGTGAACATAAATAACAATATGATGAGCATAATCAACAATTATTATCGAGACATGATAATAAGCATCACTCATGAACATTCAAGCATAATAGGCATGGATATAAAGATGACCAAGTGTACAAGTGAATAAGTATAAGAATATCACATTATGACAATTCAGCATAAACATGAACATAATGAACATAACAACGAGATAACATGGTGTATAGAAAATGCAAAGTCTTACACAAAGCACAATAGGACTCAAACGTACAACATTACAAGTTTTTAAAATAGTCCTCCATGACCAAACAAATCTAACAATGACGACTATGAAAACCTACTCCCTCTGAATCTCTCCCCCTTTGGCATCAAGACACCAAAAAGGGAAAAACTGAGAAAAGCAACTAGTCATCTTCATCTTCTCGTTCCACATTTCCCTCACTCTGTGTCTTCTCACTGTCTTGCTCCTCATCAATATTATCATCATTGTCACTTGCTTGAGGAGCAGTAGATCGAATGGAGGGACCAATACCAAAGAATGATAGCTCATCATCTATAAGTGTTGGCATCTCAGTGTAATCTTCATCTAAGTCTTCTGAAACTTCTAGAGAGCCAATAGGTGAGATTTCGAGCTTCTAACATATGGCAATCACATTCTCCTTCATGTATTGAGAGTGCCTCTTCCTTGCCTGCGTCTCATTATGTTGCTTCACCTCCACTTTGTGACAAGAGGTGAATATGGCACGTAGCATCTTCAAAATGTCGTTGTTAGAGTCTCTTGAGGATGAGCGGACTGCGATAGATGAGGCACCTACTGGAGTGGCACGATTGGACCGCTGTCTTGTAGAGGAGGATAGTGGAGGAGAAGCTGTAGGAACCTGAGATCTGAGCATAGTGTGAGGAACATCCTTGACAAAATCCAATCCTGTGACTTTCTCAATCATGAACATAATGTAGGCGGCATATCCACGGGACCAATTTGGAGTGTGAGCAATGTTGAATATACCATTGTAGATATAATGAAACACATCGAATTCTCCATCTCCACTTATGATTTGCATCAAGTTGCGGAGGGAGTCATGAATGATTCCCGCATCACCATCTTTGGGTGCAATAGTCTTCCTTAGCACCCAGTTCAAAACAACAAAGAAGGGCTTCAAATAGTTGGTGGAGGGAGCCATGAACGGATAGGCAGTGTCATAGAGGAAGTTCAGCTCATTCTTGTCGAGCGCCTTGACATTGTGAACTTTAAGCCTGTTGTGAAGAGACCAACCCAATTCAAGCATCTCAGCAAAATCCTCATAACCAACTGAGTACTTCTTTTCATGAGTCATCCATGTGATCTCATCAACTCCAGACTTAGAGAAAGAGCAAGCGGCATAGAATTGGGCTATGACTTCTGTAAGACCTATGTGTGCTGAATACATTGGCTCGTAGTGAATACACTTGCTTTGACGATAAAAGTTTTGATTATCACCAAAAACACCTTTTTATTAAGATCCAACTAGTTTTGGTTAGCTCCGGTGAAGTTTTGTCTTTAGCTCTGGCATGTCTTTGATAGCTCCGACATATTTTTGGTAGCTCCGGCTCAAGGTCCGGGTTGCTCTGGCAAGGTCCAGAACTTGACCGCAATGCTTTTGTTTTTCATTTGCAATGTTTTGTACTTGCTTTACATCTCTAGAAAGATTGCTTAGTATTCATTTGCTAAGTCTTTGGTGCGTTTTTGGCTGACATGGATGATATCGTGTTACTGTGGTTTTGCAACATGCTTATGTGAGGTTCTCACGTAAGGTGTTGTGTTCGGAACTAACTTGAGTCAACTCGAGGACTTGGGCTCGTATGAATTGGTTGTTTATTCATGTGTAGGTGTTGCTTGAGTTCAAGACATGGCTGATGATGGGATCCATTGGACTAGTCTCAGGGAGGAGATGAGGTTCCAACAACCAAATTCAGGAGGAATTGTGGTTGAGCTGATCAGGAGATTGCGCAACATGATTGAATCAAGAACAATGCATGTGAAGATATCGTGGACATCATTGGAAGATGTTTGCACGTGTGCAAGGAGTGCATGGAAGTGGCTACATGGTTCCGAGACGTGATGAAGAGATGTGGACGTGAAGAGTTGGTCGGAATGGTCCAACCGACTAGGTTATGGACTCAGGTTGCGGCTGAGTCAGGTTTGACTCAAATATGGAAAGATTTGAGTTGGTTATAATAGGATTTCGTGTGGGTCACGAATTTGAGTTGTTTAGGAATGTGGGATACGTTTCCAAGGTGTTTGGAAGTCTTAATATTGCTTCTATCTGCGTATAGAAGAATCCTAAGCAGTTATGGAAAGCTATGATTCGTGAACAGAGTAGGATTAGGTTCCTGATCTGAGTTGAGTTGGCTTTCGAGCTGGTTATATAAGCAAGGGAGCCCAGAGCTCGTGGTGCACGACTTTGGGGCTGTTCCTCTTGTTTTCTATTTAATAAAATTCGTAGTTTGAAAGAACTTTTGCGCCTTGTTCGTCCAACTTGTTCCAGACAAGTTTTACTCGTCGAGTTTCTGGACAGCACTATCTTTCGTCGGTGGTTTTAGCATAACTCGAGTTTTAAAGATCCAATTGACGTGATTCTTTTTGGGTTGTATTCAAAACTTGATTATCTATCATCTGTCAAAATTTCACGGTCATTGGATTTGTGGTATATGATCTACACGAGTTTCTTTGCAGCGTTCCAGAACTGTTTTTTTTCTCGGGTAGGGCAAATTGACCTTTGTTTGATTTTTCGATCATAACTTGAGTTTTTCTCGACGGATTTGAGTGATTCTTGTTGTGTTGTCTTCGTGACTTGTTTCTCTCTGATTTCTATCACTTTTCTCATGGTGAAACACGTTTAGATTAGTCTCACACACGATTTCTTTAACAGATCATTTTTCTGCCGAAGGGGTTGGGGTTTAATTGTTTCCGCTGCGTAAGATTTTTAAATCTACCATTCACCCTCCCTCTGGTAGGTTTTCACATGATCTTCGATCCTACAATTGGTATCAGAGCCACGGTGCTCTAATCTTTGATTTGCGCATGTTTTTGACTAATCATCATGGAGAAGTACTCTGTCAAACCTTGTGTGTTCGCTGGTATTGATTTTCGGGTTTGGAAGGCACGCATGGAGGCTTTCATCCAGGCACAAGGCTTTGCAATATGGGAGAAGGTATACAAGCCTTACGAAGTGCCATCAAACGATCAAGTTACAGCTACAAATTTGAGAGATGTCGACAACAACAACAAGGCTCGGAACTTGATCATACAAGGATTAACACAAAGTGACTTCGACCGTGTTGCACACCTCCGATCCGCATACGATGTGTGGAAAGCACTTTGTGACTACCACGAAAGATCCAACACGATCAAAGAGGTAAGGCAAGACATGTTCAAGAAAGAATACATGCGCTTCGAGATGCAACCCGGTGAGTCTATTGATGACCTTTTTGCCCGCTTTAATAAGATTCTCAGCAACTTGCGTAGTGTCAATGTTAAATTTTCCAATGCTGAAAATGCTAGGCAATTGCTAAGTGCATTAGATATGTCAATTTGGGAGATGAAAGTCACATCTATTCGTGAATCTACTGTCATGAGTTCACTTACTTTATATGTGCTATATTCCAAGTTAAAAACTCATGAAATTGACATAATCTCACGTAAGAACCCCAACAAGTCTATTGCTTTTGTTTCTCAACGTGACATGCCTAGTTCCGGTCAAACTTCATCTTGTGGTACACTTGCTTTGTTGTCCTCTCTAACCCTTGAACAGATTGAGGAGTTTCCAGAGGAGGAGCTAGCACTTCTCTCTACGAAGTTCTCAAAAGCATTGCAAAATGTGAGAACTAGAAGGAGAGGAAGCTCCGGACCTCAATGATGCTTCGAATATGGTAAGATAGGACATTTTCGTTCAGATTGTCCTAACCTTTCAGGTCCTACTTCCCGGGATGAAAAGAAAACAAGAACGAAGCACTCCTCTGCAAAAGATACGAAGAAAAAGAAGGGTTTTACAGGACGTCAATTGGTGAGCAGTTTTATCTCAGCACTTCAGGAACTTGGCTCAAGCGACGTGGACATTGGAAGTGATGAAGATGAAGATGATTTGGCAAACTTGTGCTTCATGGTGGGCAAGTCAAGATCAAGTATGGAGGAGGCAGAACACAACAGCGACAATGAAGAGGTATGTCCTACTTGCGAAGAAATGTGTGATGCTATTTCTCGTGCCACTGTTATTGTTAAGAAAAAGTACAAAAAGCTCAGGGACAATGCTATTAAAATTGAGTCACTAGAATCTAAAATTAATCGTTTGAAATCCTTGATTCCTAGTGATGATTCTTGTTCCTCATGTGACTTAATATATGAACAATTGTCCTCCCTAAGAAGTGCACATACCTCCACACTTGATAAACTTGAACTTGAAATTGAAAAGAACAAAAAGCTTGATGCACTTAATATTGGAAACTTAAAAGATGCTTCTTGTTCTACAATTGATTTGCATTGTTCTAGTTGTGATGATCTTGATAAGAAACTGCAAGATGCTATGAATGAAATCTCTATATTGAACAATGCTTTACGTTGTCATGAAGTTAAATATTGTTCCAATTGTAAATTAAAAGGAAAAACTTCATGTGAAAATTGTCTTGATCTGTCCAATAAACTTGATAACATGAATAGGACACTAGATCGGTTTTGTAATGGGAATAAGAACCTAAACTTGCTGCTAAATTCTTCCAAGTCTCGCAAAGATAAAACTGGTTTAGGTTTTGATTCTCATGTTCATGCTAAGGCACATCCACCTAAAATTGTAAAGTCATTAGGAAGTGGTTTGATTCAAACAGTTCCTAAACAAAAAGAAGTGGTTTTCAAATCTGCAGGAGTATTGTCTCATTCGGTTTCAAATAAAAATGTTGTTTGCTCATCTAGACATGAACACAAAGTTAAATTTCATTGTACCTATTGTGGTAGAGATGGTCATGTCATAGATTTTTGTTATAGACTAGCTAAACAACAGAAAAGGGAAAGAATGGTTGCTAGATCTCATAACTTTCATGCAAAATTTGCTGCACATATTGAACCGAATGTACAACCTGCTGTTCTGAGTCAAAAACATTCAAAGTTTACCTCCAGACCTTCTGTTTTTTCCTCCGGAGTTACTGATTTTTTTGCTACACAAGTAACACCTTATAGGTCAGTAGTTAAGAATAAAAAATTTCAAACTTTGACTCATAAACCTGCTGTTTTGTCTCAGCTTTCGCGTATTTTTCCTGTTGCACGTCGCGTGACTTAGTACTGGATTCCTAAATGCCTTTTGACTAACCCCAGTATTAAGTCATCGACGTATTGTGCTTCTATGTAGGTTACACGTTTAAGGAAGGTGAACATTTGGATTGTGGATTCAGGTTGCTCACGCCACATGACCGGTAACAAAGATTGGTTCTCCTCCCTCTCTTTTGTGTCATGTGTAGAGAATGTTACTTTTGCCGATAATTCTTCAACTCCTATAATTGCTAAGGGTTCGGTTAGAGTAAATGATCACTACACTTTGAAGGATGTGACACTTGTCAAAAATTTGAAATACAACTTGCTTTCTGTTTCACAATTGCTAGATGAAAATCTGGAAATTATTTTCAATAAAAACTGCTGCAAAGTTGTAAGTTCAAATAGTGAGCTTAGTTTTAACATGTCTCGGTTTGGAAGAGTTTTTAAAGCTGATTTTGATATGTCTTCCTCTAAGCATAGGTGTCTAGTTGCTAATGATTCAAAGGACTTATTTTTTTGGCATCGTAGACTTGGTCATGTAGGTTTTGATCACCTAACGCGTGTTAGTGCTCTTGATCGCATATGTGGGCTGCCTAAGCTTAAAGGGGACAAAGAAATTGTGTGCTCTTCTTGTAGACATGCTAAGATGGTTGCAGGTTCACATACTCCTCTCACAATGATCATGACAACTGAACCATGTCAACTTTTGCATCTTGACACCTTAGGACCTTCACGTATTCAATCCTTTGGAGGTAAATGGTATGTTCTTGTGATTGTTGATGATTATTCTAGATACTCTTGGGTTTACTTTATGGCATCTAAGAATGAAGCTTTTAGTCACTTTAAAACTTTATTTCTTGGATTATCAATTGATTACCCAGGATCTTTAAAAGCAATTATAAGTGATAATGGAACTGAATTTAAAAATCAATCTTTTGATCAATTTTGTGCTGAAAATAGAATAGATCATCAATTTTCTTCACCATATGTACCTCAACAAAATGGTGTCGTAGAAAGAAAGAACAGAACCTTAGTTGAGATGGCTAGGACTATGCTTGATGAATATCAAACTCCTAGGAAATTTTGGGCTGATGCGTTAGCAACCGCTTGTTATGTCTCAAATCGTGTTTTCTTGCGTGCTAAGCTAGGTAAAACACCATATGAGCTCCAGTTTGGACATAGGCCTAGTGTTACACACTTTTGGGTCTTTGGTTGCAAATGCTTTGTTAAGAAACATGGTAATCTTGATAAATTTGAACCTAGATCCATTGATGGCATGTTTCTTGGTTATTTATCTCATACTAGAGGCTACCGTGTACTTTTACTTGACACTAACAAAATTGTGGAGACTTGTGAAGTGTCTTTTGATGAAGCTAGCCTAGGTACTATCTCAAACATTGCAGGTCCAGATCCATATCCGTAGGGGGGGGGGGCATTTTGTTGAAGATGAGGAAGAATTGGAGCTGCTGCCCGAAAATTCAGCAGCTAAAGACTTTGGTTCAGCTCCGGATGTTAATTCTCAACCAGCACCGACAACCGTCAATGCTTATTCAAATCATCCTCAAGTCACAAGCCCATCGATTTGTGATGAACATGAAGAAGAAGAACCTTGTGAGAGATCTGTTCCCCTACGGTTTTACAAAGATCATCCCCCACAACAGATGATTGGAAGCTTGCACGAACGAGTCACACAGTCCAGGTTTTGCAATCCAAACTCTTATGATCATTCTGCTTTTGTTGCTTCTTTTGAACCCAAAGATATATCACACGCACTCACTAATGAATCTTGGATTATTGTCATGCAAGAAGAGTTAGAAAATTTTGAAAGAAATAATGTTTGGAAACTTGTACCTCCACCTCAAGGTCACATTTTAATTGGAACTAAGCATATTGACATTAGGTATCACTTTCTCCGAGATAATGTTGAAAAAGGAAACATTGTGCTTCACCATGTAGATACCGAACAACAAATTGGCTGACATTTTTACAAAACCTTTGGATTTCACTCGTTTTTGTTACATTCGTAGTGAAATAGGGGTTATGCATCCTATGGCTTAAATTGAGGGGGAGTTTTGAAACTTGGGAAGTCTATGTGTGAATCTGAAATTAAAATAATATGAGCATAGTATTTCATACATATATGACTTTGTGGTTCCTTTTACATGCTGAAAGTTCTTACTACATTACTCGTGTTATACATTTTGTAGTTTTTGCCATGTCTAGTAATTGGAAAAATTACTTACACTAAAACTGGTCATGGTCGAACTTTCTTGCTGTTTTGAACTTGTTACATGTTCACAAGTGCTTTTAATCATTAAGAATTAATCAAGTAATCAACTCACATGTTGAGTTTTTATGAACAAATATAAATTGAGAAAAGATCAAGAGAATATGCATGCATCGCACTTCTTCTTTTGAGATGGCTTATCATTGCACTTAGATATGAACATGGAAGAAGTTGTGTATGACTAAAACCATATTCTTAAGCTTCTGATTGTCAAATGACATAGGCTTGGCTTGGTTGGTTCCAATAAGGCAGATGCGCATATAATCTCTTGCAAATATCATATGATCTAAATTTATGCTTTGAAAAATAATAAAATGCAGCAACTAGTGTCATGATTTCAGGTTTTGAAATAGTTAAGTTTGTGAGATCATGACTTACTTAAATTGAAAATTACATTTGATCTCTAGCATGGCTTACACTACTTTATGTATTTCATTGATGTGATAATGTAAGGTACTTGATAGCATGACTTGGATGAGCTTTGTTTATATGTATATGTTATAATATGCTCATAACAACTAAAGGAGGAGAGAAAATTTGTTTATATGCTCATGACTTGCTGAATACATTGTCAAAGGGGGAGAGATAAGCATGAAGAGAAAGAGAATATGTGCATAAGGAGAGATAATAAAGGGGGAGAGATAATATGGGATATTTTTTGGATTTTCTTCTCATTTTACTTTTGATTTACAAAGGGGGAGAAATTGCCTTCAAAACTTTTATGCGAATAAGCTAATGTTCAGATTTTAAATGGTGTTGCCAATGCATTCATCAAGGGGGAGATTGTAAGAAGTATGTGTGCTGAATACATTGGCTCGTAGTGAATACACATGCTTTGACGATAAAAGTTTTGATTATCACCAAAACACCTTTTTATTAAGATCCGACTAGTTTTGGTTAGCTTCGGTGAAGTTTTGTCTTTAGCTCCGGCATGTCTTTGATAGCTCCGACATGTTTTTGTTAGCTCCGACTCAAGGTCTGGGTTGCTCTGACAAGGTCGGGAACTTGACCACAATGCTTCTGTTTTTCATTTGCAATGTTTCATACTTGCTTTACATCTCTGGAAAGATTGCTTAGTATTCATTTGCTAAGTCTTTGGTGCGTTTTTGGTTGACATGGATGATATCGTGTTACTGTGGTTTTGCAACATGCTTATGTGAGGTTCTCACGTAAGGTGTTGTGTTCGGAACTAACTTGAGTCAAGTCGAGGACTTGGGCTCGTATGGATTGGTTGTTTATTCATGTGCAGGTGTTGCTTGAGTTCAAGACATGGCTGGTGATTGGATCCATTGGACTAGTCTCGGGGAGGAGATGAGGTTCCAACAACCAAATTCAGGAGGAATTGTGGTTGAGCTGATCAGCAGGTTGCGCAGCATGATTGAATCAAGAACAATGCATGTGAAGATATCATGGACGTCATTGGAAGATGGTTGCACGTGTGCAAGGAGTTCATGGACGTGGCTACATGGTTCCGAGACGTGATGAAGAGATGTGGACATGAAGAGTTGGTCGGAAAGGTCCAACCGACTAGGTTATGGACTCAGGCTGCGGCTGAGTCGGGTTTGACTCAAATATGGAAAGATTTGAGTTGGTTATGATATATTTTGTGTGGGTCACGAATTTGAGTTGTTTAGGAATGTGGGATATGTTCCTAAGGTGTTTGGAAGTCTTAAGATTGCTTCTATCTGCGTATAGAAGAATCCTAAGCAGTTATGGAAAGTTACGATTCGTGAACAGAGTAGGATTAGGTTCCTAATCTGAGTTGAGTTGGCTTTCGAGCTGGTTATATAAGCAAGGGAGCCCAGAGCTCATGGTGCACGACTTTCGGGCTGTTCCTCTTATGTTCTATTGAATAAAATTCGTAGTTTGAAAGAACTTTTGTGCCTTGTTCGTCCAATTTGTTCCAGACAAGTTTTACTTGTCGAGTTTCTGGACAGTACTACCTTTCGTAACTCGAGTTTTACAGATCCAATTGACGTGATTCTTTTTGGGTTGTCTTCACAACTTGATTATCTATCATATTTCAAAACTTCACGGTCATTGGATTTGTGGTCTATGATCTACATGAGTTTCTTTGCAGCGTTCTAGAACTGTTATTTTCTCGGGTAGGGCAGATTGACCTTTGTTTGATCTTTCGATCATAACTTGAGTTTTTCTTGACGGATTTGAGTGATTCTTGTTGTTTTGTCTTTTTGACTTGATTATCTATGATATCTATCACTTTTGTCATGGTGAAACACCTTTAGATTAGTCTCACACACGATTTCTTTAACAGATCATTTTTCTGCCGAAGGTGTTGGGGTTTAATTGTTTCCGCTGTGTAAGATTTTTAAATCTACCATTCACCCCCCTCTGGTAGATTTTCACGTGCTCTTAGATCCTACAACTTCATTGTTCCAATCATATCTAAAAGCTAGAAGGTCTTCCAAGCCATGTATGTCAACTGCTGCAATCACTTGATGAAATGCCTCATTCCCTTTGCCCTCCATGTACTCCCAATCAATCCATTGATTCTCAGCCACTGGAGTTTTCATGCGAAGGTACACGGTTTGGTAATAATCACAGTGAAACTCGCTCCAGAACTGTGGATCTGATGCCACCTTCTTGTGACTGTATACATCAATCTTCCTCAGCTTTTTGGCTTTGTCAGCTCCCTTCTTAGTGAAAGCGTCGTCATTGGGACAACGATTACGATCGTGCATCGGGGCAGCCATTTCAAGTGGCCCAATCGGGCCCAAGGACCTCGCATGACCTTTGCCCTTGTCCTTACTTTTTCTAGTCTTGGTTGTTTGAGTGACCACTTGTTTTCCTTTTTCAGTAGGCTTCTTTGTTGGGACTTTCTGTTGAGAGCTCTTGCTTGATGCTCCGACATCCTTATCGTGCCGAAACTTTGTCCTTCGTTGTTGCTCGATCTCCAGTTGACATTTTGAGGCAAGGCGTGCTACCTCAAGCTCCGGTTCGCCGAACATGCTCTCGTCTGAGCCCGACATGATGCCTGACATGGTAGAGGTGAATGAGAATAGAGAGACAAGATTGATTCAGAGAACATAATGAAATCGACATAATAGGCTTAATGTTGTTAACATACAGACTTGTCTGTTGTTTTTGCGGAATAGTCCGGTATAACGGACTTGTCCGCATGAAACCTAGCCTAGTCCAGTGTTCATCAGCATGAACCCTAGGTATCCGAAAATCATCAAATCTTTGAGGACATAGATCAATGTGTAGGATAATGATAATGTAGGATACTTAGAGTGTATTAAAACCCTGGTGAATGAAAGAAATGGTCTGAACCCTAGAAAAGGAATGAGGATTAGGGTTAAGGCTAGGATTTACTAAGAGATGATTGTTGCGTGGAGCAGAGCGTATCTCGGGTGTGGAGAAGTTCGGGGGGGACTTCTCTTCGAAGCTCCAAGCCTCCCCCTCGATGAAACAAAGATTCAGTAGTGGGGAAGAAAAATTGCCTTTGGAGCTCAAGGAGAGGAGAGAGTGTCGAGTTTGGAGTGAGGAGGAAGAAGATAGACTTGGGAAGAATCCAATGGTTAAGTCACGGGAATACCAGACTAGTCCGGTCCAACCCAGACTTCTCCGGAATAGTGAATCAAGGAAGGACTAGTCAAGATACCAGACATGTTCGGTGTGACTCACGGACTAGTACGGATAAAACAGCGAGTTGAGATAAGATTAATAGGGTGAACTTAAGATTTGAATTTTGGATGATGATTAGTACATGATTCTAGAGGATAACCTTGAAGGATATGATCAACAAACACTTAGTCATCAAGCTACAACCAAATACTCAAGATTGATAGGACACAGGACTAATCCGGTGGAGTGTCGGACTTGTTCGGTTAGACAGAGAATGTAGGTAAGAATTTTAAAGTGGATTTGAGAGGAGGCCTAATGTTGGTCATAAGGACATAGTTTTGCAAATATTCTTGTTAAATATGGTCAATAGACAAACAAAAATCATACTATGACCATAATTCACCAAGAATTAATATTTAAAATAGTTTTAGAGTGAAAATTAGATGGGAGATAATTTTTTGCAATCATGCTGGTATTTTGAAGTTCTATACCTCTAGCAATCAAATATGCAACGTTTCAAGCCACATGACATGATATTAGGCCTAGATGCACACGAGTACAATGAATTACCGAGCAAAAGGGTGAAATACTAGTTTAATATGGCCTAGATGCACCAAGATACAATAGAGCAAAAAATAGAACGGTATACCTCCTTTTCTTCTTTATTTTCTTCACCTCCCCCTTGATCATTGCCTTCAGCATTATATTGATTATCTTGATCTTGTTGAGGTTGATCATGTACATATTGATCTTTTTCTTCCGTAGAGGCTCCCCCTTGATCATTGATCTCTGGTTGTTGTACAGTTTGAGTCTTGTAATGATGTCTCGGGTGGAGATGAACATGGATTTCTCATTGTACCCCTTGAGTATTTTCTTTTCTTCGATCATGTGGTTGATGCTTATCAAGCACCTCTTTGGATCCACCTGAGAGGGTACACCTACAAAACAGCATTATACCTTGGTTCTAGGTACCCAAGCTTGCTTGGGTCCTTTGACGTTAGTGATAAGACATTTGGGCACCCACACACAAGATTTTAGACTCTTGTGGAGTGGCCCAACATACCTGGCATAAACATGGTTAAATTCATCCTTTAGAAGAACATATGAGGCATTAAAGTCATGAAACATAATGTTTGGTCCATTTTTAGATTTTTCATAAAAGGAAGGAACATGTTTGATGTTCTCAACTTGATTTGAGCCTCCCTTGACAAAAGCAATTGATTCCATGATATTATTGGGGTTTCTAGCATTTTGCTTTTCACCACGAGAATATCCAACGCCATCCTTGACATTAGGAGCTCTAGTAACCGAGTATGCACTTCGTGCATACTTGATTTTATCCGTATCAAAAATGCCACCTTTGGGTAAATTTTGGCTTTGTGCCACTTTAAGCTCATTTTTCAGTTCAAGAACCAGATTTGCAAAATTACAGGTTTTAGGTGGAATAGACTCGATATTTGGAAAAGGTGAGCTTTTAAAAGAGGAGGAGGCACTTTGCTTGAGTGATTCAACTTGTACTTGAAGGTCTTTGTTAACTTTTGTCAAGTTAACAAGCTAATGCTTAAGTACAACATTGAAATCATTTAGATTTGAGCAAGTTTCCTTGCTCAAAGCTAGCTCACACTCAAGTGCTTCTCTCTTTTCCTTTTCAAGCTCGAGAGCATTTTCAATCTCATAATATCTCTCCTTTTGAAGGATGAGCATATCTTCTTGTCAATTGATAAGATCTTCCTTCTCAAATATTTCATCCGTCAACATTTTCATTTTAGCTAATGCACTTTTACTTAATCCCTTAAGCAAGTGTTTATTTTCGTCACTGCTATCAAACTCATCATCAGAGTAATGTAAAGATGAGGGTTTACATATGACCTTTTTCTTGCCTTCCTTGGCCATAAGGCAAGTGTGGTTCGACTACTTCCATCCTCCCAAATTTGGAAAGAGAGTGGTCTTCATGGAAGGTCTCGCAATTATTTCCACTCTTTCTGTATCTTCGGAGGAGGACTCTTCGTTTGAGTCCCACTCCTTGCCAATATGTGCTTGGCCAACTCGCTTATTCCTCTTGAATATTTTCTTTTCTTGTGGCTTTGCTTCATTCTTTTTCTTGTCATTTTCTTCATATGGGCAATCAACTATAAAGTGCCCATATTCACCACAGTTGTAGCAAGACCACCTGGTCTAGATTTGTCTTTGTCCTCTTTTCTTCTTCTCATCATGCTTTTAAACTTTTTGAAGAGGACCATCTCTTTGTTGTCAATGTTGGTGTCCACATCATCGCTATCTTCATCGTCTTGCATCTCATGGACTTTCTTGCCTCTTGGCTTGCAAGTCTCCTTGAGGGCGACATCCGTCTTCTTTGATGAGGTGAGCTCGACAAGATTCTTCACATATTGAGCTTCCTTTTCCATCATCTCATGATTGATGATTTTTCCCAAAAGCTCATCCGGGGTCATTTTGTGGAACCCCGGACTTTCACGGATCATGGAGCATAAAGTGACATTTTGGGGCATGAATGTCGTAATCATCCTTTTGACCACTTCATGGTATGTCCACTTCTTACTTTCGTATGCTCTAATCTTGTTGATTAGCATCTTCATCCCATTGTACATCTCTTAAGGACTTTCACCATCCTCGATGGCGAACCTCCCTAGCTACCCCTCAATCATTTCAATCTTCGCTTCTCGTACGAAGTGATTTCCTTCATGTGCTATCTTGAGGGTGCCCCATATATCTTTGGCCACCTCGAGTCCATCAAAGTTGTTAAACTCCTCCCGGCTTAGTGACGGGGTGATCACCGCGACAGCTTGTGCATTGTGGTGGATAGCTTGGGCTTGCTCCGGGGTGAGTTCATCGTCGGTGTCTGGAATGTCTATGCCTGTACACACAATTTGCCTAAGACCGGGGTTTAAGGAAATGAGATGCATTTTCATATTGTACTTCCACATTGTATGATCATTGTTGTGGAAATGTGGAGGCCTCTCCATGGGAATAGAAAGATAGTGATTGTCAAAATTAAGACGCTCATAATTAAAAGGATATCAGAAGTAGTCTTGATGACCACTCCCCATCGTCTTCTTGTCTTCTTTCTTGCACTTTTGGTTCGTTATCTTCTTTCTTAGAAGTGCCTTGAGTTAACACACTTCTTCATCGTTGTGCTCGTAGTCTTTTAGCACATCGAGCATCTTTGTAGCATCTTGAGATTCTTCATTGATGGGCTTCCCGGAAGTTTGTGTTTCCTTCTCGTCGACCATTGTCTCTCCGAACGATTAGTATCTTTATGGAGAGTTTGGCTCTGAAACTAATTGAATGTGGCCTAGAGGGGGGTGAATAGTTATTTGAAAACTTTCCTAAAACGCTTAGCAAAACTGTTAAAAACCAGGAATGCCGGACTAGTCCGGTGTGAGTGAGGCCTAGTCCGGTGAGAGTAAGCACAACTTTTAAATTCAGAACTTTTTGATATTTTCTTTGAATCTCTCACAGCGGAATGTAGTAAACTGTACTAATAACTCTGGCAAGTGTTAAGAGTGAGTAATTTGCATGTGGGATACAAGATTAACACAAGTTGCAAATATAATCAAGTCTATTCCATAGATAGTGACGATAATGAAAAGTATGAATCAAGACACACGAGACAAATGATTTTTACCGAGGTTCAATCCCACACAGGGGATCTACGTCCTTGTTGAGGAGCTCACATAGAGTCGGGTCAGCACCAACCCTTCCCTCAGCAAGTCTGTAACACCCTCATTTTCATGCATAATGCATTACATGCATCCTCATACATGTTTAACATTAAGAAAATCTAAACGGAACGAAATTGAAATGAATTTCAGCTTAATCAGGAAGTCAAGTCTGTCAGGGTACGGACTTGTCCGGCCCCTTACCCAGACTAGTCCAGTATCCCCTTTCTGTTTTAGAAATTCAGTTTCTTTACGACTACGGACTTTTCTGGCACACTGCACGGACTAGTCCGATTTGGCTTCTGATGTTTTCCCGGACTTGTCCGATTTTGAACAGACTAGTCTCATCTGGCCCAGTTTTCAATCTGAAAGCCTTGTATTCTAGCCACCACGGACTTGTTTGGCCAGTAAAACGGACTTGTCCGAAATAGTTTCTGACCCAAAACGGACTCGTTCGGCCACACATACCGGACCTGTCCAAAAACCTCTCTTTTCCAAAACGGACTTCTCCGGTCCCTTATGCGTACTAGTTCGGCCTACTGAATTCAACTCAGATTCTATTGTTCTTCCACAATTGGTTGTTGGGTAATTGCCTTAATTGGGCCCAAGAACTTCGTGTCCAACCTCAAAGGAGCCCAAGTGGACCCCACCTCGGGCCCTACACGTCCCCCACCGAAATCCAATTGGAATTCACCCCAAAACCCTACCTCTCCACCCCTATATAAACAACCCAATAACCTTACCTCTCCAACCTTTGAGAAAACCCTCGTTGTCGTCATTTGCTTTGTGCCACCATCAAGAAAGAGCCCTGGAGCAAGGAGAAGGAGGAGAAGAGGGAGAAGGATCAGTCAAGATCCATCTTCGTAACCTTTTCGACAATTGATGTTCTTCATCATCAAACCTTCATCAACTCATCTTCATCAAGCCCTAAACGTCAAGAATCAAGTGTTGCACCCAATTCTTGATCCTTGGATCCCTAAATACGGTGTACACCCTTTACATCCACTATTCCACGTGAAATTAACCCCCAATTCCCATTGATTAGAAAACCCTAAATTCACAGTGCTGTATAGGACAGACTAGTCCGGCTTCTATACCGGACTAGTCTAGTGTCTGAATCTGTTAAATGCTGAATTGAACTCAAATCGAATCAAATCAATTCCAAACTTGTTCAAACTTGATAGAAACTATTGTAACTAGTTAGTAAACATTAATAGAAACTAATTAACTAGTTTTATTTAACAATTGCATTAATCATGCATATCATGGCATATTGAGTAATATATGAGCATTTATTGATTGTAATGTTTATTTTGCATGTTTGTTGCACGAAATAGAAGGTCTCGCTGTAGAGAGTGCTTCCGAGGATCTGCAGAACCAGAACTTTGAAGCTTTTGATCCAAACCAAGCTCAAGAGCAAGGCAAGTGTCCTTGATCATTTTGATCCAGGTTTTCAAATGTTTTGTTTGCAAAATTGCATGCTTGTGTCAATTGACCGGTTCATGGAGCGACCATCTAGGATTTACAGTGCCACCACAGGGCCAAGTATGGGTGTGGCTTAGCTGACTAACTAGTGTTTTCTCAGTACTATTTGGACCATTAAGATGCTCGAGGAAGGATTAGTCGAATGGGTTTGTAGATATTGGTGGGACTACCCTAGGATCTGAGTGGCTCAAGAGGGGGCCCTTGGTTGGATGGGCTCAGATGGAGACATCACCACCAGTGAAACCTCAGTGGGGTCTAAATATGCTAGTAATCACTTTGTAAAGTCTATTTTGTAATCTCTTGGCCACACATTTAAGGAAGTGTGAGATGGCATAATTGAGATTCCATAGTCATCAAAAGGTGATGAAACCACGAACTTGTGGGTAAAGTGGTACAACCTCTGCAGAATGTGTTTAAAACTATCATGATAGCCTACTCCTGGTTATTAGCAACTTGGACCCTCATATGATTAGAGTTATGGACTTTGAACATGGTTCAATGGTTGGAATTGGATTGGGAATTGGTATTGGTTTATTAATTGGCTTTGATATTGTGAATTGATGAAAATGAAACATATGAGCAGTTATGAGTTGATTATGGATTATTATTGTTGGTATTGGTTACTTAAGTTGAAATTAACGTTATTTGGGTTATTTTGGGAAGGACCACACTTAATGATGATATAATTGCAATTTCAACTATTTTGAATGTACTTTTATGCAAACAACCAATATAATTATCATTCCTTGTTTAAGCTACATGTCATGCTTTCCCACACTTGTTGAGTACGACATTTGATCACCCTTTCTATTCCCCCAGCAAATTCAGACGCAGGCAACAATATGGAGTGCAGGAGGTATTTGAGGAGTTCTAGGTGCGTGTGTTACCGTCAAGCTTGCCTGTGGAGTTTGGAGTCATTAGTGTTTAGTGTTTTCTGCTGCAATTGCTTAGAGGTTGTATTCGAGACTATTTGGTTTGTAATAAGGAACTATTATTAATGTTATTATTCGAGACATGGTTGAAATCTGTTTATCATTTGTGTATCACTTGTGTATGTGTGTTAAACATCCTGGGCACACATATGCATCACGCTTGGTTCATTTTCAGAACCAGGTGTCACAAGTTGGTATTAGAGCCATGTTTGACTATAGGACGCATGCCTAGGTAGAATGGTGTAAGGATCGAATGCCCAAGAGGGGGGTGAATTGGGCTTATTTTCAAAAATTAAAGCAATAAAAACTTAACTACTAAAAGCCCAATTCCCTATGCAAAAAACCTATGCATTCAAGTGAATAATAAGTTTGCGGTATATGAAATGCATAAGTGTAACGGGAAAGGAAGAGTGTGCAAACTCCCGAGGAGACACGAAGACACGGTGATTTATCCCATGGTTCGGCAAGATCATCAAGACCTTCCTACATTCACGTTGTGGCACCCGCCAAAGGGTGTAGCCACTCCCAAGTCATCGAGACCAGGGATCTTCACTAAGAGTCTCTGTTCACCATATCTGGCAAGGTGGAGCTCAAGCCTTGTACAATTTTGATCTTTCGGGCTTCCACAATTGACTTGGCAAGCTCCAGAAGGATCTCCCCAATCACCGATTGATACACGGTGAATTCAATCACCAAGAGACACTCCCTTACAGCTCTCACTACACTAGAGACTCCAATCACCAAGAATGGAAGCACACAAGCATTATCTCTAGTAAGTTCTAGCCTATCTCTTGGTGTACAAGTGGTGTAAATGATGTGGAAGTGGTTTCTCAACGTCTTGAATGATTGGTAATGTGTAGAGTAGCTCTGGGCATCAAGACTTGTCCAAATGACTGGTTGAAGGGGTATAAATAGCCAGCTTCCATGAGATAGCCGTTGGAAAAGTAGGCTGACATCACTGTTCTGCAAATACCAGATGATCCGATGTTGTCCCTTCAGTTGACATCGGTCGAATACAAATTAGCTGAGGTCACTATGTCAGATATGACCGTTGATCGACCGATGTTGTATACACCTGTACATCAGATAATCCGGTGACACTTGATCCAGAATGGTCCAAAAATAATGCTTACTGGAATGATTGACCGATGTGTTGTAATTGTACATCGGATGGTCTAGTGTTACACTTGGTCTAGGGAAATTGCTTACTAGAATGATCGACCAACGTAACACTTACTTCATCATCGGATGATCCGGTGTATACCCAAGACTGAGGTCTTCTTCTGCTCAGAGCCAACTCGACCGATGTAGTATTTTTTGGATACATCAGATGATCCGGTGAGTTGATTTTGTCTGCTTCGAGTTGTTCTAATTGATTCTTTTGGAATTTGTTCGAGTGACCTCTTAGACATTGGTTTGAAATGTTCTTCTGATGATGACCAAGTCTCGAGTGCTGTCAATTTTGGTGGAATAATTTTGACATATGTGCTTTTTCTTTTAGTCTTCATGAAAATCGATTGACCTCGTAAAATAGTTTGTTGAGGGGTCTCCAATTGTATCCAATGAGAAGTAGATGATATAAATATAGAGTCCATTAAGTGTGATGAGTTATATGAGAGACCTTGCATCCACAAACTTATTAGTGATATCTAACGGTTGTCATTAATCACTGAAATCATACCTTATGGGGGCCTAGATGCTTTCAGTCTCCCCCTTTTTGGTGATTGATGACAACACAACGAGTAAAGTATAAAAGTAATGAAATTGAGAATACGATACTCAAAAGGATATGCAACAAGTACAAGATCCAGCACACGAAACTCGAAGGCTCAAAAATGATCAATAAAACATAAGAGAATTAAGTGGCACCCGGAAACTCAAGGATAGCAAAAGAATAGCAAAGCTCCCAAATTACAAAAGCAAGAATAGCCAAGATCCCAAAATAAATACTCCCCCTATAACAAGACTCCCCCTAGAACTATGCTATCCCTCCCCCTGACTCTGACTCTTCTCCCCCTTTGGTATCAAAACACCAAAAACGGAAGCCGAGTGCCTAAGGATCTTGAGCGCTCGGGGCGATGACGAACTAGTCGCCGTTAGGGGTGCTGTCATCAGATCTACTGCCGACTACTGCTGAGGCTGGAGTGGAGGAGACCGGTGCTGTGGGAGCTGCTGTCGGTGCTGAGGGTACCTGCTGAGTCCGGACTGCTAGTAGCGGGGCACTGACAACCGAAGCCGGAGTCTGCAGGAAGAGTGTCGAAGCCGGCAGGGAAGAGTGAATCGGTGCGCCTGGAGCAAGGAGTGGTGACATGCTGATAGTCGGTGTCGGCATGGTCGGCACTGGTGCTGAGATTGGTGCTAGAACAGGCGGACCTGGAGCTAGACCAGTAAGCTGTGAGGGCATGGCAATCCCGGTCTGAGTGTAGAGGTTGGTGATCAACCCCAGGATGCCCATCATGGCCTGTTGTGTCTGCTGCTGCTAGTCAAGAGAATGCTGATCCATCTGGTCAATCAGTCCGGTGAGCCTGTCAGTGTCCTCTCGCCTCTCGTGGGCTATCTGACGCTGCATCTCCTTCTGCTGCTGCTGCTGGAGCTCCATAAGACGTGCAGCCTGCTCAGCTCTGGCATGCTCAGCTGCAAGCCGATCCTGTCGCTGCTGCTCAACCATCTGCTAAAGTAGAGAAGTGAGCTCGGATGGCTGAGATACCTGTGCCTCGGACACCGGAGGTGGAGTAGGAGGTGGTGGTACAGTCGAGCCTCCAGCCTCCGCGTCGTGCTGCCTGGGTGAGGGAGGAGGTGGGAAGTACTCCTCGACAAGCCCAACTTCAAAAATCCATTACTCTCCGTAGAAAGCTCCAAAAAATCCTCAAACAAATATTGGTGTACTCCACTTGATTCGTACTTTACAGTGGTGCATATTATCGGGTATGAAAATGCACAATAATTTCCATCTAATTCAAAATACTTTTTTTTCTTTGAGGAATTATTCTAGGGAATTGCTTCCAGGGAAAATTTCCAAACTTTGCCAAAAAATCCTTCATATATAAGAGTATCTCCAGTAAAAATTCAAGTTTATTAATTGTGTTTAAGTTACCATAATAACTGCAGTTGTCCATATGTTAATTGTTTTAGTATAAACACACGAGAAACTATTTCAAGAAAATATCTTGGACTTCAAAAATCTATTGTGGCCACTAGAAAGCTGAGAAAATTGTGAAACAAATTTTCTTGGGACCCTTATGAACAAACCTACATGATACCAGTATTCACTCATGTGATGGAGGTTGGTTATGTCTCTGTAAATTCATTGTAAATCTATTTGTTTCACATTTTTTCATTGAAGATGGACCACCGAGCGTGGATGTATAACATGCTAAGACTTGATCCTATGTACATTCAAAATGTTGCAAATTTTATTGAAGCATCCAAGAGACATGCAAAGATGCAAAATACAGATGACATATTATGTCTATATATCGACTATGAAAATAAGATTGCTTGGATAGATACTATAGTAATCCAATATCATTTGGTGAAAAGAGGTTTCAAAAAAAACTACACAATATGAACAGAGCATGGTGAGTTAGATACACATGAAGTGGATAAAAATGGTGAGAGAGGTTCAGATGACGATAATTCTCATATCGATGACGATAGTGACAATCAAGATGGTGATGATGATGAGTTTGATTGTGAGGAGATGTTGCGTCATATCAAACCACATGTATTGATTTTTATGGGAGCAAGTAAAGGTTTAAGTAAATAGAGACATTGCAGAACGCGGTCATGGAGATTTTATATGATAAATCAAAGGGTTGTCATAAATAGTTTACTACATTGCATGCAGTCCTAGAACTACTAAAATTGAAAGCCACACATGGATGGCCCAATTGTAGTTTCACTGATCTTTTGAATTTTGCCAGAAATTCTTCCAAATCCCAATAAACTACCCAGAAGCAGTTATAAAGAAAAGAAACTTCTTTGCTCGATGGCACTAGGTGTGATAAAAATACACGCTTGTGTGAACCATTGTATTCTGTATCGCAAAGAGCATGATCTTACAACTAGATGCCCCATCTGCAGTAGATATAAGAAGTACTACAATCACCAGTATGTTACCAACATGAATAAGACCTAGAAGAATAAGAAGTTTATTATTGGCGTTGAAGGTGACAATGATGATACTTCTGACGATGCAGGCAGGAAGAATAAGAGAAAAATTCTTGCCTTGGTGATGTGGTACCTTCCAGTAATTGATCGCTTGAAGCATTTGTTCTCAAACCATAGGGAAGCTGAACTTATGCGTTGGCATTCCGAGCAGTGCAGGAAGAATGAAAACATATACGACACCCTAGTGATGCAACCAAGTGTAAAAATATTGATATTCAGTATCCAGAATTTGCAAAGAATATCACAAATGTAAGGTTTGCCTTGGGTGAAGACGGAATGAATCTGTTTGGTGAAAAAAGGAGCATACACAACACATGGCCCGTGGTCTTAATGTTGTACAACCTACCGATATGGTTGTATCATAAAAGGAAATATATTTTGTTATTTGTTCTTATCCAAGGTCCAAAACAACCGGACATCGAAATTGATATGTTCTTGGAACCTTTAATGGAAGATATGGTGAAATTGTGGAATGAAGGGACATGTATATGAGATGAGTACAAGCGGGACTATTTTATGCTAAGAGCAATGATATTCGTTATCGTGCATGATTATCTCGGACTTTACATTATCGGGACAAATGAAAGAGAAGAAAGGTTGTGTAAGGTGCGTGGATGGAACTTGATTTTTGTACCTCACTTCATCCAGAAAGACGGTGTACATGAGACACTGGCGGTTCTTGACAGATATACACAAGTATAGGAAGATGAAAGAACAATTTGATAACAAAATCGAAAAATATACTGCACTAGAACCTTACAGTGGAAAACTTGTGTTCGGAATGGTCAAGAACATTCATATTCCTTTCGGTAAGGGCAAAAAATGTAAAGAACAAAGAGAAAGAAAACTACATCTTTGGGTGATACAACCGACATGACTTTCAAGAAACAATCGTTTTTTCAAGTATCTTCTGGAAGAACCTGGAATTTTGTCATAGTGTTGATTTGTTGCACGTTACAAAGAATGTATATGACAACATCATTGGGACATTGCTGTACATGCAGAGGAAAACAAAGAACGGATTAAAATCATGTATGGACCTAGTAAATCTTGATATGAGACCAGAGCTTCACCTGGTAGAAAGGCGAACAGGAAGAATTACCTTCACTCAGCTAGCTACAACTTGACACTACAGGAGAAAAAGGCGATTTGTGAATGCTTTCGTGAGATCAGAGTGCCCACGAGTTTCTCATCCAATATCCGCAAACTAGTCTCGATGAAAGACTTGTATTTATTCGGCTATAATTCTCATGACTGTCACATGATGATGACAGTATCCCTTGCCATTGCAATAAGGGTCATCAAACTTGAGCATGTAAAAGTGTTCATCATACGTTTGTGTTGCTTCTTCAATGCAGTAATGCAAAGGGTGATAGCATGTGAAGATTTAGACTATTTGAAAACGTACATCATCGAGACCATGTGCAAACTTTAAATGTGTTTCTCACCATCCTTTTTTGATATGCATGTACACCTAATCATACATCTTGTTGATCAGATAAAAGCATTAGGGCCACTATATTTACATCATATGTTTGCGTTGGAGAGATATTTAGGAGTATTAAAAGGTTATGTGTGGAACTGTGCTCACCTAGAGGGTTCAATTATAGAAGGATACATCACTGAAGAAGTGACTGGGGGTTGTGCTGATTACAATGAAGCTTTAATATTTTAATTTGACATTTTTTTCTTTTAATGAATTTATTCATATATGTAGGTATATGTATGTATGTGTATATCATGTATATGTATATATTATTATTATATATATAAATGATATAAATATATATATATAGTATAATATATACATATACATAATATATTATTATAAAGTGTTCTGAAAAATATTATTAGATATTTTCTTTTAGTCACCTTCACAGTCGGTCAGTAAGTAAAATCCGTTTGTAAAAATATAGGGGGCATCACTGGCGGTCCATATAAAAGACCACATGAAATATATGCATCACTACAGGCGGTTCTTTATTAGTAGCCGTCTGTGAAAATATTGTCTTTACCTAGGCAATTGTTTATTAAAAACAGCATGTGATGTTTAAACCAGTACATGCGGTTCTTCATTAATAACCATCTGTAAATATCATGTATTTACCCAAGCGGTAGTTCATGAAAAACCGCATGTGATGTTTGAGCATCACAAACGATTATTGTATCATTTGACATCACATGTGTATTTTTTTTACCGACCGCCTGTGTCTGAAAAATGAGGCGTCTGTAATAATGATTTTTGTAGTAGTGATTGTGATGCAATAACTTTGTAGTTGACGGCAAACAAAGTCGAAAATCTATTAACGGAAACATAAATGTTTTCCTTGTAACTTGGAAGAAATTCATCTATAGAATACTCTAGATTTATCCTTAAATTACCACTACGGTCAATAGAACTTTTCTTATTTTTATGGGCCTTCTCTAATTTTTTCGCATTATCTAGACCACTCTTCTCTCTATGAATGTTTGCGGGCAGTTTGTTGGGCTTTGCTAGTATTTTTTTATAAGAGGACTGCTTATATAGTGGACACCATTTATACATGCAATTGTTTAAGAGAGTCGTTTGCATAAGTGAGTCATTCATAAAGGCGGTCCATTAAGATGGCTTAAGATTTATTTGTATATAAAAAATGGGTCATTTATACAGGCGCGATCCGATCCATTTATATATATTTGTATATATATAAATGAGTCATTTATTAATGCTTAAGAGAGCCGCTCGTATAAATGAGTTTCTACATATGGTTTGTGTTGTTGAGCCCACCTCTGTATACGGTAGGGACAACACAGTTAATTGTGAACCAGCTATACAGTGTGTACGGGAGGCGCATGTAATTAATAACGTTTTTTCTAGTAGCGTTTTTTTTTTTGAAAAGCCGTTTTTACTGTGAAACTAACACCGTAACGTATCTTTGAGCCTGCTGGGTGCCGTTGACAAAATTTTAATCATATTTTTTTTGAAAGACACTATGTAAGAAATTCAAATAGAAGACAAAAATTAGCGACGAACGCAAAGGAGATTGTCTCTAATATGGGTAAACGATACGCGCTCGCTTTAGCGAGGATATGTACATGGCTCGGTTGAGTGTAAAAGCAGACGACCTTTTTTCGGCTCGTCTCATTTAAGTGAATATTCGAGATATGTCCGCTCCTCTGACAAAAGGGAGACAGACTTAGCACAAAGAGTGTCTATTTACGGAAGGAAATTAGACATTTTACAGAAAGCTCGTCTCCTTTTATTATCGCATCTCAAATTCACGGATGTACTTCATGATCTTCTCCTTTTTGCTTTGTTCACTTGATATTACACAAAGATGAACACGTTCACTGAACGAATGAGCACATTCACTTGATAACTAAATAGATTGTCATTCTAATGTAGAGCACCTTCACTCATCGAATTAGTCCGATTTAATCTAAAAAATAATCAAATCTTTGTTCCTTATTAATTGTCATTCCCGACGAACACGATGAACACACGAGATAACATTCATTCATTCACACAGATGAACACACAAGATAATATTCATTCGCACAGATGAACACAGATAACGCATTCATTCATTAACATAATATATTAAAAAACACAAGAAAAAAGTACAAGAAGATACAAGAAAAGAAAAACAACAAAAGAAAAATTAAATCCTACTCCTCCTCCTCCGGCACAGGCTCCCAAGGAGCATGTGCACAAGGAGCCTGGACTGGCTGCTCTGATGGTGCAACCTCGAGACTGAGGTTCCTCGCCGTCTCCGCCACCAGGTTCCTGCGGCCCTCGGCACTGAGCTTCTGGGCCATCATCTCGAACAGAGTGTCGAGACGATCGACCACACTCATGATGGCGTAGAGGTCGTGACTGGTGGTATCCATTCCAGTAATCTATGGAAGGGTACCCAGACCAAAGAAACTCATGGCGTGAGACGTACTATTGTATGCATTTCACGCCATAACAAGGCACAGGTCGTTCATGAAGCGCTCAGTGGAGTCGCAATACTGTTTCTTAAAGGGCGGCTCCCGCGGAGGGTTTAGTGGCAGAACGTTGGCCATGGTGGGTGACTCCTTATATAAGTTGAAGAAGAGGAGAAACGAAAGGATGCAAAAGAGAGACGCACTTTGGAGAACTGCGAAGTAGTCGACGATGGCGCGTCTTATATAAGGTCTGTGCGAAACGATGGAGCGGTTCGTTTCACGGACATTGATGGGACGATGGGATGCTTCGAAACTGCTCACCTCGAGGAAACGAAAGATCGCACGCCGGTCGCACGTCTCCGCACCACCGGCCGCAATCACTTTGCATCACCCGCCGCAAGTTAAATTCTTCGCACCACCCGCCGCTCGCCTCAGGGAAACGAAAGGATGCAAAAGGAAGACGAGCTTATCTCCCGCTCTTCTCCCTTTATCAACGGTTGGAGATGCACTTTTTCTAGCTCGTCTCCCTTTTGACCTATCTATTTAAGGTCTTTGGTGCTCTATTCGAACACTTAGCTAAGACTTTGGCAAATTTTTTATCTTTCGTGCTCTTTCACTCTCTCGCCCTAAAGACCGTTTCATTACAAATCACGATCCAACTCCAATGCGACCATCGCCTGTCGTCCACTGTTCGCCATCACCGTCACCGTCCTCATCGTACCGTCCTTGTCGTCGCTACTCCCTCCTATTCTATGCTAATTATATTCCACTTTATATGTAGTTCATGGCTGAGAAATTTTTTATCGACTTGGCGCGTGGCCGACTCAAGCAGGAGTGTTTGGCGTGACGCAAGAACCACCCTCATGTATGTATATATGGCACACCAGTCATATGGTTGTATGTAGCTCTGCAATAGACTGATGAACTTAATAATGCACTCTATAGTTTTGCTTTTTGCGCCATTGGTTATGTTTCGTCTTGATTGTTTATAGTGTTTGCAATTTAATAGCTTGCCATTTGCGTCACTTGTTGTCCAATTTCTTTGCACAATCCAGTATAATCATCGTCCTTTTATTAATGAATTTCCTTTGTAGACTGACTAGAAAGGTGGGTACTACACACTGACAATCTCCTTCTCGGAGGACTATCCCATGGTACCTCCAAAATGCGCCTTTTCACCTGGTTTCTTCCACCCCGAATGTCCATTGCTCAGGAGCACTTTGCCTTGGAGTTCTTGATCAAGAGATTATAAGATAGACTTATTTTGCTTAAGTAATTAGTAATTATTGTTGAACTTATTTGAAGAGATTTCTTATGTTGCTTAAATTGATATTTCGTAGGGGTGGTGTCCTGGTATTACTGTCAAAAATTTACTACTTGAAGTTTGGGAGCAAGCTTAACGGTACAGTTTAGATCGATCGATGGGAACTTCATAAGAATATAAGTCTGAAATATATAGTTTAGAGGGCACACAATGTGTATAAACTATGAACTGCAAAATGTATGTATATATATATATATATATATATATATATATATATATATATATATATATATATATATATATCCAAGTAGAAACGTATATCATTGAGTTGCATGAGTTGCAAATGTGATTGCGGTTCTATATGTTTATCTCTGAATTCAATTAATGTTGATTGCAATTAAAGATCGTCACCCATGTTTACTCATCGGCGACGAGCCCCGAATAGTGCGTCACCGATGACTCGACTCAGCCAGTCGCAGATTTCTCACAGAAAGGTGATGAGCCTTCTTGAAGCTTATCTCCCATGTATACTTATCGGCGACGCGCTTGCTGCTCGTCTCCGTTCTTCGTGTAAGCTCGTCTCGAATGAGCCTTTCTCACGTAGTGAGAACCATCAGGAAGACCCTACTGCATTGTATTAATCCAAAAAGGATCATACATGTTGGAGGGATGATCGTTACAACATGAGCTGAGCTCCCATACGTAAGTAACCCAACTAAGAGAGACTTTCTATCCATCCCTCCCAAGCTAGTCTAAGTTCTGAATTACACCTAGACATCTGTAAGCAACATTCCTTTTTAAAATTCATCGTACACTTCCAAATTTTAGTCATATTGAAAGAAAACAATAATTGCACAAATAAGAAAATATATATATATATGACTGGCACGGTAATTCCTTATTTACTGTGGATACAAATAATGCCCATCGTCTAACAAACAAAGCAGCAGACGTTGCATTTCATGCATGCCTCCACGGTGACTACCGACGAGCTCACATAACTTTGTTTTCTCAAGATCAGCTGACTTGACCCCTGGCAAGCACATGCATCTCGTGGGTCTCGTCTTCCTCTCTTAAGGGCCTGTTTGGAATCCCTAAAACTAATAGTTAGTTATTAAAATTAGCTCTAAAGGTTCCAAACCACTCAACTAATAGCAGGACTAAAAATTAGCTAACTTCCCAGCTAATAGTTATTTCATTAGCTGCCCAACCCCAGCTAATCCCAGCTAATAGTTGATTAAAGTCCGAAATACCCCTCCCTCATCTGCCCCTCTCCTCTCTCTCCATCTACTACCGAATGAGTCCCGTACGAACTTGTCACCCCGCCGGCCCGCCGGCCTCGTCGCCCCACCAGCTCCGGCGCCACGCCGGCCCCATCGGCCCGCTGCCCCACCGGCCCCGCCGTCTCGTCGGCCAGTCGCCCCGCCGGCCCCGTCGCGCCGTCACCCCGTCGCCCCGCCGGCCCCGTCGGCCAGTCGACCCGCCGGCCCCGCCGCCCCGACGGCCCGATCGCCCTGCCGCTCTGTCGCCCCGCCGCCCCCATCGCGTAGGTACTTCGCGCCAATTCGATTTGCCTTGCCTAGAGCCGATTGGGTTTAGGGTACAACAGTCTTTTAGTGTACAGAACAAAATTAGTTTTAGTGGTTCCAAACAACCAGCAGCTAATAATTAGCTAGCTAATAATTAGTTAGCTCAATTCAGCTAATAGATTATTAGCTAGCTAATAATTAGTTTTAGAAGTTCCAAACAGACCCTAAGTCTCCGGTCGTTCCCTTGCCACCGGAACATGATCGTTGGTTCCATTCACCCGTCGAATTTATTTCTTTGTTTATATAGAGTGTGAGGATATATCTAATTCGAATGAGGATTTTTCTGACTATCATTTTGTTTAAAATATCAATCAACACGTCGAACTGATATTTAAGTCACAAATTTCTTTGGAGTTTGACGTTAGAATAAATATGATCAGATTTTATACGTAGAATTAATTCTTCATGATGTATCTAGTAACATATTCATTTCCATCTTTTTTTTTTGCATTCCCGTAAGCTTAAAATCAATTTTCCGATAAGGATCCCTAAACGATACACATATCTAACAATTAAATAGTCACGTTTCTATAATACTACGGTGTCTATCGTGGATCAAAGATCATGCAAAAACATTTAGTAAAAAAAACTTCTGCTTCATATGTCTGCCACGTGATAACTCGCAAGTGGTAAACAAATTTGGGTATGCCCGAATTTCTGGTATCTGAAATTTGGGAAAAAAAATACGTCAATGCGTAATTAAAAGCTAATTACTATCATTAACAATAGCTAATTATTGTAATTAATCTATTAATTAATTCTAATTAGTTGACTGTTCTAGGATCTATCAATCTCAAAATTATTCTATTTGACCATTTTACAACTAACGAAATCATTACAAATTAAAAGATTAAAACCAATTTTTTTTTAAAAAAAAAGAGCCGATTAAACAAGATTACAATCACCCGCCGGCATGCTCCTCGCACCTCGGAGATAGCCTTTTCCATAAAATTTAGTTGAAATCGATACTTTCCAGGAAGCATTTTTCATGCATGCTTTTGATCTCCAAACCTAACTTATGATTGACGTTGTACAAGTCGAACTTGAACCTATAAATGAGTCTAAAGAAATATGTTCGGCGGCGTAGGATCTTGATAGATCGAAGGCCCGAAGCTGCTAATTTACTCGGTGTGAGAACAGAGTATTGATCACTTGCACACTGAAAATGATTACTCCCTTCGTCCCCATAAACTTGTCGCTTTGTAGTTCAAAAATGAACTACCAAGCGACAAGTTCATGGGGACGGAGGGAGTACAAGGGAATGATTTTATAGCCCCAGAACTGGGCTCTTACTCTAAGTAACGATCCACAAAAACAGCAACTACATCGGACTTGATCCGTACGTTATTCTGACCTCTACCGGTCTGTGGACTAGTTCCTGACGCACTCATCCGCAACTGCCGAGCAGGAAGAGCTCAACGCTTTTATTCCTTTGACTTAGCGAGTCACACATAGGATTAGGTCCAACATACTCCCCCCTGATCCTAGTGTGCTGCAAATTCTCGAACTCCCAGCAGATGTCGCATGACAGCCAGCTTCCCTGCTGCCAGAGCCTTTGTTAAGACATAAGCTCTCTGTTCTTCAGATCGAACGAACTCAACTGAAATTTGCCCATCCTAGACACACTCTCTTGTGAAGTGATACCTGATACGAATGTGTTTACATCGACCATGAAACACTGCATTCTTCATTAAGGAGATAGCTGATTTGTTGTCAACATACAGCTTTACAGTGTGGAGCTCTCTCCCTGTCAGTTCTTTCAGTAAACTCTTTAGCCAAACTGCCTGACACGCAGCTTGGGATGCAGCCATGAACTCGGCTTCACAGGATGATAAAGCCACAGTTCGCTGCTTCTGGGAGGTCCATGAGATCAGACATTGGTTGATGTAAAAGGCCATCCCACCAGCACTTCTGCTGTCATCTGCATCCCCTCCCGTATCACTGTTTGAAAAGCCAGTGACCCTCACTGCTTCACTGTTTCCCTTGGGATACCATAACCCATAATGAGTGGTCCCTTTCAGATACCTCAAGATATGTTTTACCACCTTGTGATGCAACATAGTTGGATTCTCCATGTACCTGCTTGCCACTCCAACAACAAATGAGAGATCCGGCCGAGAGTGAAGCAAATATCTCAGATATCCTATTGTCTGCCGATATTCAGTAGTATCAATGTGTAAAAGCCCTATATTTCAAACATTCACTTCGGCTTTGAGGTATTAAAAATGAGAAGGGGAAAATAAATCAAAAAAACAATTAGAAAATCAAGTTAGTTTAAACTTCGATGGAGGGATGCAAAATTCAAATTTAGCTGTTGTTTAAAATAAGTCAAAATACAAATTTGAGTTCACCAGTAGTTCCCCCGTATCTCATTTAGTCATCATGTCATATTTTATAATTTTTGAAGTATCTTTGCTATGTATTTCAGTGGAAAAAAGGAAATACATTTGAATTCAAATTCAAATTTGAATTTGAAGTAATCTTGGTCAAATAAGGATTGTGATTTCAGGAGCAAATCCTACATGTTTTATTTGGCCTTACCATAAATATCTAGCAAATTTGGAACAAGATTGGTAGAGGAATTAAGTGTCCAGAAAAGACTTGCTTGAGGGGAGAAACTGGGGGCCATATGTCCAGTGTGTTCACACGTGCTCTATTTTTCCCTCTCTCCTCCCAGGGCGCCTGGCAAACTGCATGCAAAATCCAGCGAGCTCCTTGCTTCTGTGCTTGATTCCAACGCATAGCCGTCGTCCTAATCTTTCTCTCTACTCTTCCTTTCCTCAGTTGGCCAGCTGAGTCGAGCAACTCTCTATGTTCCGACTGGCGTTCCCCTCCTGTTCCGACTGAAATACCAGCTGCACACTGAGTTTCCCTCCTTTCTTCATGTCGATTCTTCCTTACGTTGTTGCGAAGTTCACTGAGCACTTTTATAGGCAGCTCAAGTCTCCTTGGCTAGGAAACCGATGTTTTTCCGGTCGCCGGGTTGAAGCTCTCTCTATTCCACCGCCGGTTCAGCATGTCCCCATTGAGACAACACCTCTTCCACGAAGCGGAGCCTCCACTGCATGCGCCGGTTTCTCCTCAACCTCCCGGAGCTTCTGCCTCATCACTTTCTCCCTCTGCCATGCTGCTATGAGGTGGTGGCCCAATTTTCTTCAGCTTCACGTTCCGTGCGCCCTTTTTTCCACCGTGGTCCGGATGAACGGTGCAGTTTCCTAGTTCACTTCCAAAAGATAAAAGGTGTGTGTTCACCTTATCTCCATCTTCCAAAGGGCTGCTCTTCATTTCATCAAGTATAATGGGTGCAATCGTCATTTTCCCGACGGCATGCATATGAGAGTAGAGTTCAGTTTCATACCAAATTCAGCGTGTCTAATCGACAACGCTCTCCACCTCTCCAAAACTAGCTTCTAGCACCCGTGGCGCATCACCCAGAACTACAAGATCGGAAAATAAGACACGAATCATGTTAGGACGCCATTTCCCCACTTTGGCGGTTTGGAAACCGTAGGTCATCGGTGAAAACGAGTTTCCGGGTGCTTGGAGCTCGATTAAGTTTCATTTTTGCACTCCTCGTGTTCCCCTTCTCGTATAAAACCAACTTCCGATTGATTTAGGGCTTCACCATGGAGATTAGAGCTCGCCGGAAAGTGGAAATCCCCCATCGTCGCCGGGAGCTTACTTTCGGCCATCCCCGGCCTACTCTGGCACCACTAGTGTGTTGTGCGACCATCTTTAGGCCCTCGCGGCAAGGCTCAATGCCGGCATGACCCTGCAACGAAATTCCGGCGGCACGCCCCGCCACGCTCTGGCAAAGGGTGCCGCCGCTCGGCCCTTGGCCTGAGGAAGAAGATGACTGGCAGCGGGCCCCTTCAGTCAGCCTCACAATGGCGCTCCCCGGATCCCCTGTGGAACCGGAACCACTGTGCTCGTGCCATTTAAATGTGTAGCACGCTGTGGCCCCCTGGTGATTGGTTAATTTAAATCAAGTGGGCCCAACCCCTGTTAAATCCTTTTTCCCCTTAGAAAATAAATCCAGAAAGTGATTAGATTTTGAAAAATCATAGATCCTAGTAGAAGTGCTGGAAAATTCCCATATAAATTCTGGGAGACTCCTCATGACAATTACTTTGTAGTGATTCAACTTAATTTTTATGAAAGTGCCAGTATTTATATAATTAGTTCATTTGAACTATTGTCTTAGGAATTTAATTACTCTTGTTTTGGTAACTGAAAATTCCCAATTTTGGTCAGAACTCATTAGAATGTCCTTGATCTCCAGTAAATTTTCAAGTCTACTGGACTTGATTTACTGGACCAAACAGTGTTCAAATCCTCAGTGTCTATAAAAAAATCAGAAATATACAGAAACATTCTTAGAATTCCTTCCAAACTTGTAAAATCAATTTCTCCATGCAGGAACCTCAGAAAATTCTGAAACCAATTTTGTTAGAACCAAGATACCTCCTCTAATAAAATAACTCGCTTTTCATAGCTCCATATTCAGTATGAAAATTCAGTGAAGCCTAAAGCTTTGTGAAATTTTGGAGACCACATCCAACCATTGCTTGAGCTAAAACTGTACTAGAACCCTGTTTAGGATATCTATGAACTACTACAAAAATCCCAGATCTATTAGGTTTGATGTCACAGTAGAATTTCCTCCATTGTGACTTCACTACTTAATGGCATTATCAAAGTTCATACTTCAGTTCTTTCAAATCCACTTTGCTAAGTTCAATTTTTTCCATCAGCATTGAGGCAAGCACAGATTCCTTGTTGTAGCATTTGTACAGTTTGTGGTGGTTCTCTTGCCATTCATATAGTTTTCCCTTTTTGCTAAACCATATTCCTTTACATGATGTATATCCCACTTTAATCCATAATCCAATAAGTGTTGACTTGTTTCTCCTCAATTACCCATGCACAGAAGAGGCACACTCTTCATTCCTATCTAGGTCTAATCCTTCTCAAGTTATAAATATCTTTACTAATTACATTACTAAGTTGTATTCCTCATATGCACATATTCATATCAATAGTGAACGCGACGAAGATGATTGACGAGATGTCCGACTTGGAGGAGGAGAAGTCTTTATTGGAGCTGCTGTGACGAGATCCACCGACGGACTATCTTAATTAATCTTCACTGAATTTTAAATCCCAACCGAAGTCAAGCTCCGGTTTGCATTTAAGATCAATTGCAGAAGTTTTGATTTGTATCACTTATGTCTAAGGTGAGTTTTATGCATTAGGGCCAATGTGCTTGTTACTCCACTTGTATGACCCACAAACCCCATGGAGTATTGGGTAGGTTTACAACTCAACAAGTAGAAATGCCATGTTAATGTCATAAGAAATCCGGTAGAAGTCGAGTAGTGAAATCTACTTGTGAGACAGGGTTTATATCATACTAGATTGGTTTGAGTATGAGAATGGTTTATCAATATGAATATGAGATCGAGCAACAGGATAGGAGGCAACAAGACTTGGTCTCACGTGCATAGCCCTGCTTGTGTCGATTGAGCACCGATCCGTGTGCGGCCCCGCTAAGCAAGTTTGAATTGTACCGGAATGCATACTGGGTATATGGGCCCCAGGAAACCGATGTAACATGATAACTTGGGCGTCGAGGTATAGCCCACTATCGATAGGGTGGGTTGAGGGCAACAAGGTGTAAATCCGCTAGCGAGCACAAACACTCTTCGTGTAGGGACCTTCTACCTGCGATGGTGGGACCAGTTCGACGTTTGAGTTTATTGTGAAAGGTTGTTGCGTATGATGTCGTGAGGAGCACTGCACGCTTCTTACATTCGGGTGTGAGTGTCATGCAATCTGGGTGTTATTGATTGCAATCACCGTCCCTCGCAGTCAAGGATCAAGTACCACTTGTTCACTATGTCGTGATGTAGTAAATATTGAAGAAGCCAGAAGAATATGATGTATTGAATTATTATGGCTTTGCAACCTTCATTGCTATAGAATATGATCACTAAAGTTACATTTTATAAATCTTTAATCTGCTGCTAATAACTTGAAAATTAAAGATGAACATGTAGGCGGGTCCTTTATTGCAATAACTATTCCTATGTTAAGTATCCTCTGCATGTAGAGTTTCATGTTAAGGTGTGTCGGTTAAGTCTTGTTGAGCATTCATACTCACTGTTTCTATATTAAGTTGTTGCAGGTGAGACGTATGAGAAAGGGTCTGAAGATGAGGCGATACCCCCGCGCCAGTACACAACCGAGTGGGAGTTCTGCACGCCACCGTGATCTCTGTTTGTGTAGCGTCCCCAGGCTGGATGGCTGCAATTTCACATAGCTAGGCTGAGAGTTTAGCTATGAGTAAAACTTCTGCTCTATATTAAGTATTGTAAAAGACTTTCACTGTTTATATCAATAAAACTTCGTATTTTATCGTATTCTTTTCGTGTGTGCTGTTGGGTACCGCATCGTACAGCACCACCCTCTGCGATCCTGGAATGTGTGGACCTGATCCTCACACCTGGTATTAGAGCCACATTGGGAAAAGCACGCTCAAAAAGAGCATACTTTGAAAACTTATAAGTAGTTGAGTGAGGATTAGTTACTATGCTCACATAAGGTCTATTATTGTACTAGTTACTTAAGGTGGCAAAGCTAACATATGTATTATTATATTCTGTAACGACACTCCAACATCGGATAAGAGATAAGGTACGCCACCGCAAGAGAATCAATTGCGATAAGCTCTCCGTACGAGAGGTAGTACGATGATTGTTTCCCGTGGCTTGGCACGGTAGTTAATATGAGTCTATGAACCTTGTCATGGTTCTGGGAACATATGAAACACTACATTCTAGAGTGCTTCAGTCAAAAGCGAGGATACCCCATCGTGTGATCAAAATCATGAAGTATGCAACTCTTGAACATTCAATATTCAAAGGGCCATACGCAGCGCTGATCCCTAGCGCAAGAGATAAATGACGTGGACACCTATCGTGCGGTTGAAAAGCACGTAGTGTGTTTTTTAATAATTAGGTGAAAGCGCCTCCTACTGGTGCAACATTAGGCAGAGACGTGGGACTCCCGTCGGGTGGTAGAAATCCGATCATGTACCTCGAGACGTGGCTCAGCTCGGGGCGGCCCGTATAGAATGATACGGGACACGGATGTACTTACTTTTATATATACTATTGGGACTGCCTGAAATGATCGCCCTTGCGGGCCGTGTCGTACGACATCATAATGACTGCTCTGTAAATTGTGTTTCTTTTGCAGGTACACTAACCACATTTTAAGTAGCTCGAGTCGAAAACGTTTGCGAGTGAACGTCATTAGTGCCACCATTGAGATGTATGCCAGGATACTAGCTTAGGATTTTCTTTGGTGAGGGTGTAGTACAGGAATTGCATTCAAGTTTCATGAGGCACGTCGACGATGATATACGTGCCAGAGGTGTGGCTCACCAACAAGTAAAAATTTCTAAGTTAGGATTAAGTTTGAATATGTAATCTCTGTTCTGGAGCAATCTGAACAGATTGCCAATTAATCATGTGGTCTCTGCAGTCAGCAAGCATATGATTTGGAAACTTGAGGAAGTCCTCCAAAGGTTTCATTTTCAGTTCCAAGGCAGATCTCATGATTTAAAACCTGAAAACTTCATATGAACTTAAAGTGCCAAGTTCCTGATTCAAACTGTGAACTAGACAGAAAATTGACTAACTTTGGAATAGCATAACTCCCTATAGAATTCACCTTTGAAAATGTCTTATACATGGTTGGAAAGTTTATATAGTCCTATAAAACTCATATGTTCAACTCTAGATCAGAACCCCCCTGTAACTTGATGAATTTCGAAATTCCAAACTCTGCCAAATTTGGATAGAGAGTGGACAGTTTATGTACCCTATCACTGTTTCTATCATATATCTTAGTAGAATCAATGAACGAAATCATATGACACATTTCCGGAATACTTGTGATATTTATTTCAATGTTGTAATTTGAAGTTCTGGTAAGTTTTGATGTTATCTATTTGTAAAATTGTGGCCAAATCCACAATATACAAAGGAGGTGCTGTCAAATTTTCCCTAAAAATCAGGGAACTTTGTGTGATTTTGAAAATCCATATCTCCTCAACCAGTGATGATATAAAGTCAAATAAATAAATGTTGGAAATCTTGGGAAGTCTTCTACAACTTTTATGTTCACCCCATGACCAGATTCCCAATTTAGATTTGTGATATGATCAATAGAACAGAAACTGTTCCAAACTGCAGAACACAGAAATGTATTTCTGTACTTTGTAGTGTTTTGGTCATAACTTGCATTACACAACTTAAAAAAAGTTGGATGATACATTTCCAGAAAGCTCATTACTTATGCAACAGCTTTGTAGTTTGAAGTTTTGTGATATTTGAATCGGAAACGCATGAAGCATGAGAATAGAAGTGGGTACTTTTAAATTGAATGCTGGTGAAATTTTTCCAGCTGGTCTGTCCACTTTGAACTATCATTCCCTTTGATCCGAACATATCTGGGAGCGAGTGAATAATCGTCGGAAAGATGCTCGAGTTATTTTTGGCTGGAAGCATGAAAATGCTTTTAGCATGACCAAAATCAAGTCTTAGTGAAACTGGTCCAGTCTGCCAGAATACTGACCAGTCCAGCTAGTCTTATTTTGGAGGGTGTTTAACTTGGAGTTTGTTAAAAATTTGCGAGTCCATAAAACTCTTATTTTATGATATCCTCTGTTGCGGTTGGAGAGCTTCCAAATCATACTACACTTTTGTAGTTCTTTGAATTTCTGATTCCACTAGGGTTTAAGCTATTACGCAAGCCAAGTAAGTTTAAATTCTGAAATTTCAGAATCTTAAGTCGTCTCCAGCTGGTTTAGAACATGTGGAACTCCTACCGGGAATAAAACTCGAGCAATCCTATCTGACACGGATATCCTTTGGCTTTTAAGCTTTAAAGTGCAACACACTTGTATAGTTTGAAACATTCTCGTTTCTACATCTTTTCGAGCCCGAATGTTCCACCAGATTTACTCATCTTTCCCAAGGCCATAACTTTTTACATGATTGTCATTAGGGTCCATATGTATGCGAGTGGTAAAGATTTGATGCTCTTCTTTTCACAACCATCTCTTTCTCGTCCTATAGTTAACTTGAAAAATTCTATCGAGTTAGTCTATCCAGATTTGCTGGTCCAGAAATATTGACACCTCAACCAACTTCCCAACGGACTTAAAAGTGATCCATTGTTATTTACCGGCAAATCAATAATATGAGATGGCACATGTGTTATCTTTCATTTTCTGTAGTCAACAAAAGTGTTGATTATTCTCCCACAAACGTCACCGTCTCAAATTTCAACTGTTATACAGATGCTACAAATTTATGCGAGTTCTTGGTTAGTTAAGCAAAATTACTGGAGGTGATACTCTAGTAAAGTCTTAGCTGATTATTACACTTGCTTAATGAAATATTTATGCCCCGGTTCTGAGATTGCTTTTCCTTCAATGAGATACAAGGATTGATAGTTTCCTTTTCATGATCCACATTTCTTTTTGGAGAGTATGAACAAGTGAACAAAGCCATTTAAATTGCATGACTGATAACTCCTTACAACGGAATTTGCGCACACCATCTTTTTGAAAGTGGGAGATTTCAGCAAGGCAGGGTTTATCTGTTGCAAATTATCTTGTGACGGAAGTTGGTTACTGCTAACACAAAAGGTAATCCGGACAAATTATTTCACCATCTTTTCCATCGTTCAACGATGGTATGTCTCGGCAGTATGAGATCAGTATTGCACAGCACCTTCCCAATAAAAGTTTATGAAGGGAGCTTCCGACTTCCTAGATCAGAACTTAAGGGGGGCGAGGGGGGGGGGGGGGTGCCCTGCATTTGGTCGTGGTGTTTGATTACCAAACCTCTGTTGTACAGGAGGACGTCAACACCCAAGTGATAACGTGGTAATTCATTTTCAGGTGGACCAAGTTGGAGTACCTGACTGAATCACCCTTGATAATAATAGTAGCTTTAACCTCTTTTTCGGTTCGAGAAAATAGCTAGCATGATCTCCGTCGGAGTCTGCAGCAGTCAGATAAGAGTATTGACTTTGACAGTATGGTCATCATGGAAATACACACCTGGAGCATGGAGTAAATGTTTGTGAGTACCAGATGGCCTATTTAGAAAGGATGCATCTTACCATCAACTTTTCTTCGATGGATTGTTTGACCAACTTTGAGTGTGATGTGACCTTGATATCTTATAGTGGTTGTATCAGTGTTTGGACCATCAACGTACATTATCTTTATCACCTACCGAATTGGAGGTTGTTACGTACTCTTCAAAGTTACTCTTTTTACTACTTCAGAAGGCAACCCAACCACGCTCACTAACGAATAGAGATTGTTAGTAAGAACACTTGGAGATGAGAAATCTAACCCTTTGTTATTAAACCACAATCCCTTTTGTAACTTGTGGTTAGAAGGTGTCTTGGAGTGCTACCTCATCGACAAGTTTAATCACTCGACTCAACTGTATTTGTTTGATTCACCATCTTTGAGTAATGCAAGGAGCATCGATTTCTCGAACTTCTTGTAATCAAGCCAGATTCGAGTCATTAAACCTCAAAGCTCTTCAACCAGATCTTACTTATTATGAGTATCCGATCCGGATTATCGATGAAAAGACCCGCACCACAAGAAACTGGACTTTATGGTTTTACAAGTCTTGTGGAGTAACCATACTACCGCTGAAGAAGCGACATGAAAAAGCAAGGAATATCTCCGATCAAACTATCCGTACATGCTATCATCTCATATCCAGTGATCTTTTACCTCCGTCTCTTTCATTTATAATATTGGGGCGAGATTCTTTTAAGGGAGGAGGGATGTAAAAGCCCTAAATTTCAAACATTCACTTTAGCTTTGAGGTATCAAAAATGAGAAGGAGAAAATAAATCAAAAATAACAAATAGAAAATAAAGTTTTTTGAGTGCAAACTGCAAGTGAAACACCCGTAGTACATATATTTATATTACTGTTAGGTTAAGTACATAAAGTATCCACATTACACATAGAAGCAAATATACTGCGGTGGCCAAAAGTGAATATTTCAAATCACTCACTTTTGGCTATGTCATAGCTCCATATTCAGTAGAAAAATTCAGTGAAGCTTAAATCTTTGTGGAATTTTGGAGACCACATCCAACCATTGCTTGAGCTGAAACTTTACTAGAACCCTGTTTAGGATATCTGTGAACTACTACAAAAATCCCAGATCCATTAGGTTTGATGTCACAGTAGAATTTGCTCCATTTGTGACTTTGCTACTTAATGGCATTATTGAAGTTCATACTTTAATTCTTTCAGATCCACTTTGCTAAGTTCAATCTTTTCCATCAGCATTGAGGCAAGCACAGTTTTCCCTTTTTGCTAAACCATATTCCTTTACATGATGTATATCCCACTTTAATCCATAATTCAGTAAGTGTCCACTTGTTTCTCCTCTGTTACCCATGCACAGCAGAGGCACACTCTTCATTCCTATCTAAGTCTAATCCTTCTCAAGTTATAAACATCTTTACTAATTACATTACTAAGTTGTATTCCTCTTATGCACATATTCATATCAATAGTGAACGTGACGAAGACGATTGACGAGAAGTCCGACTTGGAGGAGGAGAAATCTTTATTGGAGCTGCTGTGATGAGATCCATCGATGGACTATCTTAATTGAATCTTCATTGACTTTTAAATCTCAACCGAAGGCAAGCTCCGTTTTGCATTTAAGATCTTGCAAAGTTTTGATTGTATCACTTATGTCTAGGGTGAGTTTTGTGCATTAGGGCTAAGGTGCTTGTTACTCCACTTGCATGACCCACAAATCCTATGGAGTATTGGGTAGGTTTACAGCTCGACAAGTAGAAATGTCATGCTAATGTAATAAGTAATCCGATAGAAGTCGAGTAGTTAGAATCTACTCACGAGATAGGATTTATGTGAAGCGTAGAAACGACACTTCCCCCGGTACTACTGAATTGTAGCCCGCGGAGGTTCTTGTATTGGTTTGGGCGTGCGGAGATTATGAACAAGATGATGACACAAGGGATTTTACGTGGTTCGGACCGCCTGAGTGTAATACCCTACTCCACGGAGTGTGTGTTGTTGTATTGAAGATTTGCTTCTGCTTGTGTGCGTATGAGCTTTTCTTTTTTTGTGTCGTGCAACACATCCCTTTTATAGACCAAGGAATGATTGTTACATGAGTTTCCTAACCCGACACGTGGTCCTGGCGATTACTATTGCCTAATACACGGTCTAGATGTGTTTAATCACCTTAATAGTGCGATAACGCGCTTTAATGGCGGTGTTACCAGTATTAAGGGTCCTCTGATTGTGCACCATTAATATTGCATTAATGGCACATAATCAGACCTTGTAACTGTAGTGGTAACTGTCCCTTGAATGTCCGTGTTGTTGGAGACCCGCTAGTATTCCCGTTGGTGTCGTAGGTTCGGAGGCTCCACACGTGGCAGCTCCGGAGCTTCCCCTCCCGGGGAGATAGGTCCGAAGATGCTATATACGTGGCGGCACCGGAGCTCCCCTCTACTGGGGGTTAGGTCTGGGGTCATTATCCACGTGTCAACCGTGGAGCTTCCCTATGTTGGGACTTCAACTCTTGTCTTACATTACACGTGGCAATTCCGGAGCTACCCATATGAGGGAGGCGGGTCTAGTGCCATGTGACACGTGGGGCTAGAGGAAGTCTTCAACTCTGACAGGTGGAACTCTCTTGCACTTCTTGCGGTATCATGGGGTACCCAGTATGCAGGGTACCGATACTGGCCCCTGGGCCCACCTCTGGGAGAAATCCTTTGGGTTAAGTTACTCTACCTGAGGTGGGGCCATCCTTGATTCCTGCACTGTAGCTTCAAAGGTTTTGTATGTACCGTTGGGGAGATGGTTCGAGGTTAAAGCATTGCTGCGTGGATTGTTTTGAATGCGGCAGATGAGATCTTTGAGTGCGTATCTCACGCAATTGAAGGTCGCCGATTCCCAATACAAAAATCATATCAGTTCCGAGCGTCTTGTCAGACTGCCACCTTTGGGTTTCCTGCCACCCTTCATGACAACGGTTCATCTGGGGTAATAACCTCGACCTCTTCGTCGGGGTGGCCCTGGGCCCATTCGTCATTGACGGGGTAGGTTCTTTGTAATGTGGACTTGCTCTCGTTGCGACTTCCATCCAAGCGTCGTGGAGGCTTACTTAAGAAGGAAAGTCTGCATAGTTTGAGGACTCTTTACGCTTTTGATCAAACTCGCGCTCAGAGCCTCCCAAACTTTGCCTAGCTTTCTCCTCTTTCGCACCACTTTGCCGCGATGGAGTTAGGTCTTCCCAACAGCTGCATCCAGAGCAAGGACAATCTGATGAAGGTATGGACCTTCATGAGATGGTCCAGCGACTCCTTCAACCACTTGGTCTGTGTCGGCAAGCTCCCCTTCAAGAAGGAGCACTGCGGGGAGATGGTGTACTTCTCGGCATACGCCATGGTAGGACTTATCCCACGTTTCTCGAGCTTCATCTTGATGCTGCTTGACTTCTACGGCCTCCAACTGCATCACCTCGGCCCACACTCCCTCCTGCTCGTGGAAACTTTCGTCCACTTCTGCGAGATGTGGGTGGGCGTGCCTCCCCATGTCAAATTGTTCCGAACCTTCTTCACAGCCCATACCACCGGCAAGGGGACAGAGTTGCTTGGCTTATACTACTTCGTGAAGCGCAAGAACTTTCCCTTCAAGTACTTGAAGTCATTCCCCTCTGGCAAATGGGATGACTAGAAGAAGGATTGGATCGTCATTGCAGTGGAGGAGCACGACAGGTTGGAGCTGCCCCAAGGACTCCCCAACGTTGAGACTGATGCCTGGAATGTAGTTCTGAAGCTGTCGGATGCATTTAACCCTATTCTGACCAGGATCCGAGAATGTGTGGAGGGTGGAGTGACCCCCCAGATGGTCTTTGGAAATTTCTTGGCGAACAGGTGGGTTGCGCTGAGGAGGAGGGAGAAGCTCGATTGGGCTTTCAACAGTGTGATGGATGACGACCAGATTGAAACCGGTTTGAAATCCAACTTGGATGACGAAGCTTTGAAGCTCCATCTCAAGAAATTTTAGCATGGGTCTATTGTCGTTGATGCCTTAGCTCCGTTGGCTGCTTTCCTACCTCTAAACATTATTCCATAGATCAGCAGGGAGCTCCAGAGGAAGATGCCAGTGCTAGATGACCTCGGTGAGGTGGAGAAGTGTGACATCCTGGCTCAAGGCTTAATAGGATTGATACAATAACTCATACCACTAAGGTATACCTTCTTTCCCGAGAGCCCATCTGCAAAGAACTCCCAGGTTAAGCGTGCTTGGCACGTAGCAATTTACGGATGGGTGACCGACTGGGAAGTCTTCCCGGGTGCGCACGAGTGAGGACAAAATGCGCAGAAAAGACTAGTGTTGGTCTGTGGGGCTAGTCTGTGATCCTATAGAGCTGCCAGAAGTAATGACCGTCAGGCCCGTAGTGGCTGGGGTGTTACACAATGGTATCAGAGCTGACCCTCGCGGTTTCACAGGTGTGTACGGGTCAGAGACGTGTAATAAAATTTAGTTAATTAATCTTGTTCTGTGGTAATTTTTTGTATACTCTTTTATGAATGCACTCGTGTATGTGTGTTGAACATCCTGGGCACACATATGGATTCACTTGGTTCATTTTTGGAACCGGGTGTCACATATTGGTATCAGAGCCACAGGTTGACCATAGGACGCAACCTAGATAGAATGGACACTTTAGAGCACATAGGAGCACTCAGGAATCGATGTGTTCTTACTTGGTGTGTTGTTTGCTATATATTGCTTGCTTGTGTGCTTAATAGAGGATTTTTGGGATGCTTTAGCATTGCCATGTCCACATAGGCTAGTTAGTTGTCTAATTTCATATCCCTTGATGCATATAGTTGGGGACGTTTTCTAATTCTTACCTATTGCTTTTCTTCAGATGATGAGGACTTGCAACCAGAGGGATGTCAATGATGAGGAGGAGAACCATGGAGTACCTCAAAACAACAATGGACAAGGACATGCTCATGGAGCTATCAACATTGAGCAGCTTTTGGCTATGCAAAACCAGCTCATGCAGACCATGATACACACTATGGGACAGCTGCAGGCTGGCAACATTAACAATCAGCCCCACATGCCTCAACCGCCACCCCCACCTCCTCATAACCGGTTGGGAGAGTTTATGAGGACTAGGTCGCCGACCTTTGCTTAAGCTGCTGACCCTATGGATGCGGATGATTGGCTCAAGTCCGTGGAGAAGAAACTTGCTATTGTCCAATGCAGCGAATGGGAGAAGGTTCTATTTGCATCCCGGGTGCGCATGAGTGAGGACAAAATGCGCAGAAAAGACTAGTGTTGGTCTGTGGGGCTAGTCTGTGATCCTATAGAGCTGCCAGAAGTAATGACCGCCAGGCCCGTAGTGGCTGGGGTGTTACACAATGGTATCAGAGCTGACCCTCGCGGTTTCGCAGGTGTGTACGGGTCAGAGACGTGTAATAAAATTTAGTTAATTAATCTTGTTCTGTGGTAATTTTTTGTATACTCTTTTATGAATGCACTCGTGTATGTGTGTTGAACATCCTGGGCACACATATGGATTCACATGGTTCATTTTTGGAACCGGGTGTCACATATTGGTATCAGAGCCACAGGTTGACTGTAGGACGCAACCTAGATAGAATGGACACTTTAGAGCACATAGGAGCACTCAGGAATCGATGTGTTCTTACTTGGTGTGTTGTTTGCTATATATTGCTTGCTTGTGTGCTTAATAGAGGATTTTGGGATGCTTTAGCATTGCCATGTCCACATAGGCTAGTTAGTTGTCTAGTTTCATATCCCTTGATGCATATAGTTGGGGACGTTTTCTAATTCTTACCTATTGCTTTTCTTCAGATGATGAGGACTCGCAACCAGAGGGATGTCAATGATGAGGAGGAGAACCATGGAGTACCTCAAAACAACAATGGACAAGGACATGCTCATGGAGCTATCAACATTGAGTAGCTTTTGGCTATGCAAAACCAGCTCATGCAGACCATGATACACAGTATGGGACAGCTGCAGGCTGGCAACATTAACAATCAGCCCCACATGCCTCAACCGCCACCCCCACCTCCTCATAACCGGTTGGGAGAGTTTATGAGGACTAGGTCGCCGACCTTTGCTTAAGCCGCTGACCCTATGGATGCGGATGATTGGCTCAAGTCCGTGGAGAAGAAACTTGTTATTGTCCAATGCAGCGACTGGGAGAAGGTTCTATTTGCATCCCATCAACTAGTTGGAGCAGCTGTAGATTGGTGGGATTCTTATTGCAATGCTCATGAGAATCAGGAGAGGATCACTTGGGTCAAATTCAAGGGGAGTTTCCGTTCTCATTATGTGCCGGAAGGTGTTATGATTCTGAAGAGGCAAGAATTTGAGAACTTGAGGCAAGGGAAATCGAGTGTGGGTGAATATCTCAACAAATTCACTCAACTATCAAGATATGCGCCTGAGGATGTTAGTCGGGATAGCCGGAAACAATACTTATTCATGAGGGGCTTGAACAATGAAATCCAAGTGCAACTGCTCAACTGTGATTATGCTAACTTCGAGAAGATTGTGGACAAAGCAATTGTCGTGGAGAACAAGGTTTGTATGATGGAGCAAGACAATAAGAGGAAGGTACCATATCAAGGACAGCAATAAGGAAGTAATGTGCGCCCTCGCTTCACACCGCCCAATGCACCTTACTTAAGCTCTTTTGTGCCTACTCATCGCCCTGGATGTGCAGCGCGCCCAGCTCAGTTTGTGCAGCAGCGCCCTATCATGCAAGCACCTAGGCCTCTAATGCCTTATGCACCCGTGCTAATTTCCCTGGTGCCAATGCGCAAAATCAAGTCCATCCCAATAATTCTGGTGGAGTTAAGAAATGCTATACATGTGGAGAAGTTGGACACTTTGCGCATTAATGTCCTAAGTCAGGCCTTGATCAAGGAAGCAATGCGAGGCAAAACTCAAGACCCAATGGAGGACAGCCGCAAGGAAGCTGTGGACAGCAGAATTTTGCTCGTGGCAACGTGAAACATGTCTCTACGGAGGATGCTCAACAAGCGGATGACGTGGTCATTGGTATGTTTCTCGTGAACTCCAACCCCGTGACTATGTTATTTGATTTGGGAGCATCGCATTCATTCATTGCATCAAAGTATGTTGCCAAGTATAGTTTGCCTATCTCTCATATGAAGTTTACTCTGTTGGTTAAGTCTCCTGGAGGAGAGATGAGGACAAATATAGTATGTCCAAAAGTAAGTCTTAGAATAAGGGGGGTAGACTTCTCCGCCAACCTCATTGTTTTGTATTCTCAAGGATTGGACATTATACTTGGTATGGACTGGTTGAGGAAGCACAATGGAGTTATTGAGTGTGCCACAAAGATAGTGAAGTTGACCAATGAAGACGGGATCACCGTAGAATTTGAAGCATATCAAACCGCACTGAAGCGATTGGAGATGAATCATTTGGACGGTGCCGCAATTGAGGAGATCACGGTGGTGTGTGAATTTTTGGATGTTTTTCTGGACGAGTTGCCAGGTATGCCACCTGATCGAGACATTGAGTTCGTTATTGATTTAATATCTGGAACTGCACCTATAGCTAAGAGGCCCTATAGGATGCCTCCTATGGAATTAGCGGAGCTCAAGAAACAAATTCAAGAGCAACTAGAGAAAGGTTTTATTCGCCCTAGTTATTCACCTTGGGGAGCGCCCATGCTGTTTGTGGACAAGAAGGATGGATCCCAAAGGATGTGTGTAGATTACGGAGCTCTCAACGAGGTGACAATCAAGAACAAGTACACCTTGCCACGCATAGAAGACTTGTTTGATCAGATGAAGGGTGCTTGTGTCTTCTCTATGATTGATTTGAGGACGGGATACTTTCAAATGAAGATTAGACCATCGGACGTACCCAAGACAGCTTTTAGGACGTGGTATGGATCTTATGAGTACACTGTGATGTCCTTTGGATTGACCAATGCACATGCGTACTTTATGTACCTCATGAATAATATCTTCATGGAGTACTTGGATAAGTTTGTTGTGGTGTTTATTGATGACATTATGATCTACACGAAGGATGAAAAGGAACATGAGCAACACTTGAGGCTTACGTTGCAGAAATTGAGGGAGCATCAATTGTATGCCAAGTTCAACAAGTGTCAGTTTTGGTTGAGAGAGGTGTCGTTTTTGGGTCATATCATCTCAGGAGGAGGAGTATCGGTTGACCCCGGAAAAGTGAGAGACGTGTTGAAGTGGGAACCGCTGCTAAATGTCAAGGAAATAAGGAGTTTTCTTGGAATGGCTGGATATTTCCGTCGATTCATCAAGGACTTTTCCAAGATAGTCAAGCCAATGACAAAATTGCTAATGAAGGGAAAGGCATTCCAATGGACTCAAGCTTGTCAAAACAGTTTTGAGGAGTTGAAGAAGAGGTTGACAACAACCCTAGTTTTGATATTGCCGGATGTAAGCAAGAGTTTTGATATTTATTGTGACGCATCGAGACAAAGACTTGGATGTGTGCTTATGCAAGAAGGTCAAGTGGTTGCATATGCATCGAGGCAATTGAAGAAACATGAACAGAATTATCCAACGCATGATTTGGAACTTGCAGCCGTGATACACGCATTGAAAATTTAGAGACACTACATCCATGGACATAGGTGTGAAATTTATATGGATCATAAGATTTTGAAGTATATTTTCACACAAACGGATCTAAACTTGAGGAAATGAAGATGGTTGGAGCTCATCAAGGATTATGACTTGGGAATCAACTATCATCCGGGAAAAGCCAATGTAGTGGCCGATGCTTTGAGTAGAAAGGGAGTAAGTCACCAACTCACAGTTCAAGAATTACCATCTGAGTTATGTAAGGAGTTTGAACGGTTGAACCTCGGGTTTGTAAATGAGATGGAGATGATGGATTGAAACCCAACATTGGAGCAAGAAATTCGGGAAGGTCAAACTAAGGATGAGGAAATTCAAGAATTCAAGGAAAGGACCCAAGAGGGGAGAGAATTCAGATTCGATAAGGATGAACATGGTACCTTATGGCTGGGAAAAAGGATTGTTGTGCCTAATGTGAAGCATATCCGGGAGACAATATTTTTTTTTGACCGGTGAAAAATTGTAAGGGAGAACCCCGACAGCCATAAAACATATATTAAAAGAGACAAGGAAACAACGATTTACAGTAGCTCAGCAGAGCTTGACTAGGTGTTCTAGAGGGAGGAATGTCCTTTACAAACCCTGAAGCCACACGAGCACACTAGCCCTATCCTCCGGCTTAAAACGGCAGGCCTGAAGCCTTGTAGAAGCAATGAAGGATTGTTTCCAAGCATTTACAGAGGGAGTAGAGTTTCTGAAAATGACATTGTTAAGAGCAATCCAGATCACCCAGGCCGCTATGGAGAAGGTTTCCATGAAGGCGCTACGACCCCAGCTGAGCTTGGCTTTTTGCAGGGTATGAAAGAAGGGGATGTCGTGGTCCCAGTGAATCCCAAGGACATTCCAGCATGCCATGTTGAAGGAGCAGTTAAAGAAGAGATGGTACGTGAGTTCCTCCACATTGTCAGCACAGAGTATGCAAGTGTAGTCGTTCCCGTCAATCGTGATGTTTTTTCTCTTCAGGAGGTTGCGTGAGTTGAGCCGGTCCCGAAACATTAGCCACATGAAGATCTTTATTTTCTTTAGCACCTTTGAGGCCCAAATCCAGCCAAAGGGTGTTGGTGGGTTGATGTGTTTGTAATAGTTGTTGTAAATAAGCTTGGAGCTGAAATTTCTTCTTCCCCCGATTTGAGTCCACTCATCCTGTGAAGCTTCCCCGTGTGAAATTTCCTCCAGCATGGCCTCCGGATTGGCCAGTTCCAACAGTGCTTCCTCCGTCAGTGGTTGAAAAAAGTGATTGCCATGGTCTGAGTTGCTGAGGTATTGGGCCATTGAGATGTTGGTTCTTTTGCGAAGGAGTATAAACGGGGCGTGTCCCTTCTGAGTAGGTGATCTTCCCACTGATCCTGCCATAGTTGAATTGTGTCCCCTGTGGCAATTTTGACTTCAAAATTCATGAGAAAAGAATCAAATAGGCTCACAACATCCCTCCACCAGAAGGATCCTTTTCCTTTTGTGTTGTGCGGGGGTTTACCATTGCTGCAATAGCGCTGGTTGATGAGGTGAACCCAGGGGATGTCTGCTTTGTTATAGATTTTCCAGAGGAATTTCATGAGCAAGGTTCCATTCATTGCAGTGAGGCTTTTCAGACCCAGCCCTCCATTTTCCTTTGGTGTTGTAACTTGGTTCCAGGCCACCATGGGCTGGCCTTTGCCAGCGATGTCCGAGCCTCTCCATAAGCATTGTTTCCTGGCTTTGTCAATAGCTTGAATGACTGACTGTCTCAATTTGATGGTACACATCACATAAATTGGGATGGCGGACAGAACGCTGTTGATAAGTGTGCATCGACCAGCCATTGACAACCATGTTGCTGCTCCAGTTAGCGTTTTTTGCACCCTTAAGACAAGCCCTTCAAAGGCATCTGCTTTGGGTCTGTCGAGGCTCATCGGCAGACCTAAGTAAGTAAATGGGAATGAGCCAATAGTGCAACCCAGTGTGGCTGCTAGAATTGTGGCCTCCTCTTCATCAGTGTTTATTGGTGTTAAGCTTGATTTTGCCCAGTTCACTCTTAGCCCTGTAGCTCCCCCGAAGGATTGTAGTAAGTTTTTCAGAAAGAAGAGTTGTCTCTGGTTGGCTTTGAGGATTAGAATAGTGTCATCTGCATATTGTACTACCGGGAAGTCCTCGTTCATTTCTTGATGCAGTGGCAATGATAGAAGTCCCAGCTCCACTGCTTTGTTGATTAAAATTTGTAGAAGATCTGCTGCTAGTACAAATAGCAGGGGGGGTAACGGGTCCCCCTGCTGAATACCTCTTCTGCAGTGAAAAGTCTTACCTGGCACTCCATTGAGAAGAACTGAGGAGGTGGCAGTAGATAGAATATCTGTTACCCATGTGATCCACTATTCAGGAAAACCCAAAACTCTCAGCATGTGTATAATGAACTCATGTTCCACCTTGTCAAAGGCTTTTTCGAAGTCCAGTTTGAGTACTATGACACCAGTGTTGGTTTTTTTGCATTGATAAAGGTACTCATAGACCCAAGCCATGCAGTCCTGGATGGTTCTTTTTTTTATGAAACCATATTGATTTTTGTGGATAATGGTTGGGATGACTTCCTGCAATCTAACTAAGAGTATCTTAGTGATCAGCTTGATAGTGGAGTTCAGCAGTGATATGGGCCTGTAATCTGTAACCCTGTGGGGATTATTGATCTTCAGGATGAGAGTGATTAAGGAACTGTTCATGGGCTGGATACTGATGTTGCCATTAAAGAAGTCCGAGCACAGCAGATAAATGTCTTCCTTAATGATGTGCCAGCATGCCTGAAAGAACTTTGTGTTGAACCCATTTGGACCTAGGGCTTTGTCGATTGGCATGTTTTTGAGTGTGGCATCAATTTCCTCCCTGGTGACCGGGTTGCATAATGTATGTAGATGTTGTCCAGGCAGCACCCAATGGTGGATTTGTGGCCATTGTTGAGTCGGGGCAGATTGCCCTAACCTTTCCGAAAATTCCTTCCAGAGGGCTGAGGCTTTGTGCCCATGATCCATTAGCTCTACTCCATGGTCATCTTGAATGACTGATATATTGTTTCTCCTGTATCTTTCTGTTGCTGCAGCCAAGAAGAATTTTGTTGGCTCATCACCAAACATGGCCCAACGCTCTATATAACGTTGTCTCTAGTAGTCATTCTGTTGCTTTAAGAGCTGAGTAAGCTGATGTTTGATCATGTTTCTGAAACAGCTTTCCTGCAAGTATAGTGTCCTCTGCTCTTCCATTGTGTCCATGATCAGAATAACTTCATTGCATCGTTTGATCAGTTTTTTCAGCCCACCTAGTGATCTGCTCCACTTGCGTAGCTTGTATCTCAGACGTTTTAATTTAGCAGAAACTCTCCTTGCACTACCAACTATTGACAGAGGCTGGTCCCACGAGTCCTTGACAATGGTGAGAAACTGTGGATGTCTGAGCTAGTAGTTTTCAAAACGGAAGCATTTTGATTTAGGTATGGTGGTGCATATCTGAGCTACTAGTGGGACATGGTCTGATGTGTCCCTGGCCATTGGCCAAAGTGAGGAGTTGGGAAATGATAGGGACCATTGCGCTGAGGTAAAGCACCTATCCAGTTGTTCAAGTAGAGGCGATTGTTGCATGTTGCTCCAAGTGTAATTCCTACCTTGGAGAGGGATTTTAATAAGTCCCAAGTGTTGGATGATGTCACTGAACATCTGCATGTCCCCTATATTCGCTCCCGCGCGGTTGCGATCACTGATGTGGCGATAAAAGTTGAATTCCCCCAATATCATGCATAGCTCTTGCGGTTGCAATGAGAGATTCCAGAGCCAGTCGGTGAACTCCTGCCGACGAGGTCCCTGACAAGGTCCATAGACTGAGATCAGGTGCCAGACTACCCCATTCAGTCGAGATGTGAACCGCATGAATATGGGAAAGTCCCTGATATCCAGAGCTTCCCCCTGAAGCAAGCTGTCATTCCAGGCTACCAGAATACCTCCAGAGGCACCCCTGGATGGTGCAAAGACGAATTTGTTGAATCTTCTAGGTGCCAGTCATTTAAGGAAAGAAATGCCAATATGTTCCATTTTGGTCTCTTGTATACAGAAGATATTGCACTCCTGGACCTCTTCTATTTTGGACCTGACTGCTTGTTGCTTAGCAGTGTTATTAAGACCACGAATGTTCCAGTTAAAGACATTCCAGTTACGGTTTATGTTGTGCGCCATAAATAATAGTCAAGTATGACAGGGCAGTCCGGGAAGTAGTCTCGACCGAGTGAATGAGGATGTGGCCTATGAAACTAAGGTTAGTGTGCAACGAGGGCCAACGAACAAACCAGTAATTAGACAGACAGATGAGCCAAGCAGCATAGAAATAGGTCACAGCCAACAGACTCCAGAATAGACTAACTGCCATAAGCTGAGGTTCCAGCCACCGGTCGATCAAAATGCAGAAATGTTCCCAACCGCGCATGTTATCAACAGAGCACACCACAAAACAACAACCAGTGCTATTTAATAGAACCACCCTACAATTCCAAATAGCAGTTTCCCAAAAGACGAACCCATCAGCAACATAGCAGTCCACAGTGTGCCCGGTGCCTTCCACTCCCAGCAAGTCAAGCTTGATGTACGGCATCGTCATTCAGCTCCGGGAGGGACATCATCTGGCGCGCCACCTCAGGGGAAACGCCACACTCGTTTACCGCCGTCGCCTGCAACACATCAGTGGAGAGTTCAGGGTAGGGACAGCAGGAGTCAAGAGAGTCAAGACTGGGGAATTTGATTGGACCTGGAAAGAGATTGAGTGCCGGCATATCCTCAGATGTACCAGCATCAGGGCCATTCTCCTGAGCAGGTGGAGGCGTGGTCTGATGTCCCTGCATGAGCATTTGGAGCCGAGGGCTCCTCCTTAGTTTGTTGGGTTCTAGTGATCTGTTGGAGTAAGAGGGTCCAACAATCTCCGCTACTGCCGATGCCAGGGCCTTGCTTTGCTTTCATTTTATCTTATCTGCAGCAGCAATGGGCTCGGCAGTGATATCTTTGATGATCACTGAGGGGTGGCCAGAACTCTGCTCCCTTGACTGCTGATCGGCGGAGTTAGAGAGCGACATGGTGATGACTTTATTGAACCCCCCTTGCCCATTGGGTTCATTGAACTGGACGTTCCACCACGCAGAGGGGGAGTTCGGGAAGGCCACCTGGAGCATTTTTCTCAGCCCTACCGAGTCCAGGGGGAAGGTCTGGTTGCTGCGTAACATCCTCCGGGTTGACTAGTGGGAAGTTCCGTTGCTCCATCCTTGGAGCTCTGACAGCCGGTTCAGTCGTGTTCACGGTGCTTGAAGCTTCCTCTTGATTTGGGGCATCAGAGAGGACGTCCATCTCATGGTGCGGTGGGGGTGGTGGCGGCCCCCATGGTTCCCAACCATCGTTGGCCTGCTGCTGGTGTTGTTCATCAAGCGCCGGCCATTCCTCATCATCTTCCGGCTGTACCTCAGGTGGTTCTTGAAGAGGATGAGGGTCGCCATTCAGTGGCAGGTCATCTTCCGGGGGGATGTCCCCCCATCCATCAGCTTCCCCAAAGCCATTCGGGGCAATCCAGTTGAGAATGTACACCGGGCAAGACCAGGAGCACCCGACCCCATCCCTGGTGCCTTGACGCAGGACTAAACTTCTGGGGACGAGCCTTGCATTGGTGTAGAGACATTTGACCAAGATGAATCCCAGGGCCCTCGGGCTTGTGTGCCACTGAAGTAACTTGCCAAAACCAGAAACTGCTAACTCAATAGTTTCAACTGTCCTGTAGTCCAGTGGGAAGCCCAAGATCGTAAACCAACCAACACGACCAAACTTATGAGTCTGGCGGTTTCTGCCAAAGTCGTGCCTGATGAAGGACACACGGATGCCATCTACCAAGATTGGCTCTCTCATCACAAATAAGTCTCTAAACAAGCTGGTCTGGAATGCAAAAAGAGCTATCCCCACTGGTGGTGAGACAGGAGTGAGTAACGGTGATACCCATGTCTTGCAGAAGGAAGTTCTGGATCCATAGCCTGAAATCCTTGTACTGATCTTCCTGCATCACGCGCTCAGCATCCACCACCACAGCAAATTCTTCGTGAGCCGGGTGATGGTGACCGGGAAGGTGCACCACCATCCTAGGCAGCCGGTTTGGGCCTCCGTCGGTGAAGTCGAAGTGTTGGTTGGCCAGGAACCTCGAGGGATCAACCGGGAAGTTTGCCATGAGGCTAAGAGAGTTGGCCGGCGAAAGAGCGGTGGAGACGGATGTGGAGTGCAGGATGAGGAGGAGCCAGGAAGAAGGAGCGGCAGAGGAGAAGTTGGGGGAGGGGGGGTTGTGTTTGTGAATGATGATGGCGGATGACGGTTCCGTGGAAAGGCCAGAGGCCTTAATGGGGGGCGTGCTTCTCTTGTGCCAAACCCGAGGAACTCTGGCAGCCGAGAGGCAGTTCCGTCTAATATGCCCATATCTAAAGCAAAGATTACACCGTATCTCATTGCGGCATTGGAATTTCAGATGAAATGGTCTGAGGCATTTATAGCAGCGTTTCCCATCATACTGCCAAGTGCCATGATCACTTGGCCACCTCAGCTCCCTGCTCTGATCGCTGTCTTGTCGACGAAGAGTTCCCTCGGGACCTTGCGAGGCTGTGGCCGTTGGAGCTCTATCTCCCTTCGGGCGAGAACACTTGCCGACCTCCCACTTACTAGAGCTAAGCCTAGGGTGGCTACTGCTTAGAGCGGTCGCATCAGGGGCATCTGCCGGGTTGTTGGCGCTCCATTGCACCGGAGGCCAGTGAGACATGAATGGAGTGGGACCAGACTTCCCTTTGTCCACCCATAAATTCAAAATGTTGTATTGTTTATCGTGCCACGTACCTTTGTTTGCGGTGGTCAGTGGATGAACTCTGACGATCTTCCGATTAGCCGGAAAGCAGAGTCCGGCAGCACTTGTTGGGGCTTGAAGAAGATTGCAGAAAATTTTTCCCAACCACAACCCTTTTACCGTTGGGGTTGCCTTTTTTGCTGGAGAACCTTGCCAGATTGGGGAGGCCAAGGAGACCCGCCTGTTTGCTGGCTTCTTGCGTGAGACCAATGTCCAACTTTGCTTCTGTTCTTGCTCCCACTTCTTATATTCAGAGATCCAATACGGTCCACCCGTGCGCCATAGATTAAAGTACACATCAAAGGTTGATGTGGTGATCCTCCGCTTTGCATTGATCAGCAGTCCCACTTGCTTGCTCGCCACGGAGAAGTGAAACGAACACTCTTGCAGTTGTTGGACATGAAAATCCCAAGGTGAACCACCCAGCACCGAGCAAAGAGCCCATCCAACGGCACTCTTCGAGAGACGAAAAGTTTACCTTCGAAAGGCTGCAATCATGAGGAAGGAACCCTTGGGTGAAGACCCCAGGTGATGAACCGTGGAGCAGAGCTGGCGGTGAACTTCTTGTTGGAATATCTCGCTAGGACGAAGATCCCAGTCACCACTGGTCGGCAGGGGTCGATCCTCACCCATGTTGAGCAAGTCGACCGATCCCCGACAGCGCTAAAGGCTATCAGCGTGTCCATGGCGGCCAGCAAGGGGAGGTGGTGGAGGTGGCGGAGGCGCGGGACACGGAGGAGCGGGAGCGAGAGCAAGCCATGCCTTCTCACTGCGTGGTGCCTTTTTCCCGGGAGACAATATTAAAAGAGGCACATGACTCACCTTACTCAATTCACCCCGATTGTACGAAGATGTACAAATACTTGAAGACTTGCTGCTGGTGGGATAGCATGAAGAAGGACATAGTTGAATACGTAGCATTGTGTGATGTGTGCCAACGAGTCAAGGCAGAACATCAAAGGCCAGCTGGACTATTACAACCATTAAAGATTCCGGAATGGAAGTGGGAGGAAATTGGAATGGACTTCATAGTTGGTTTACCACGTACTCAGTCCGGTTATGACTCAATTTGGGTAACTGTAGATCGGTTAACTAAGTCAGCCCACTTTATTCCCGTCAAGACCACCTATAATGGAGAGAAATTGGCGCAACTGTATACGGGAAAAATAGTATATTTGCATGGAGTTCCAAAGCAGGTAGTCTCGGATAGAGGTTCACAATTCACTTCCAGATTTTGGCAGAAATTGCATGAAGCTTTGGGAACGAGGTTGAATTTTAGTTCAGCATATCACCGTCAAACGGATGGACTAATCGAGAGGACCAATCAGATTTTAGAGGACAAGTTAAGAGCTTGTGCTTTAAAGCATCGGAAAAGCTGGGACAAGAGCTTGCCATATGCAGAATTTTCATACAACAATAGTTACCAAGCAAGCTTGAAAATGTCACCATATGAAGCGCTCTATAGAAGGAAGTGTAGGACACCTTTATTCTGGAATGAGGCAAGAGAAACTCAAGTATTTGGTCTGGATGTGTTGCAAGAAGCCGAAAAGCAAGTCCAAATAATTCATGAGAACTTGAGGGCTGCCCAATCAAGACAAAAATGCTATGCGGACAATAGGAGAAGGAAATTAACCTTTGAAGTGGGAGATTTTATTTTCCTCAAGGTGTCACTGATGAGGGGTCATAAGAGGTTTAACATAAGAGGCAAGCTAGCACCTCGCTACATTAGACCATTCAAGATTTTGGACAAAAGAGAAGAAGTAGCGTATAAGTTGGAGATGCCAGCTCATCTATCGGATGTCCATGATGTCTTTCATGTTTCCCAGCTCAAGAAGTGCTTGAGAGTACCGGAAGAACAAGTGCCAATGGAAGGATTAGAATTAGAGGCAGATTTGACTTATGCCGAGCAACCGATCAAAATTTTGGAAACCAAGGAGAGAGTCACAAGGAACAAGGTTATTAGATGGTGTAAAGTTCAATGGAAGCACCACACAGAAAAAGAAGCAACGTGGGAATTGGAGGATGATCTCAAGAAGGAATTTCCCTATCTCTTCTCTTCCGCATCGAATCTCAAGGGCGAGATTCATTTTAAGGGGGGTAGGTTTGTAACACCCTCATGCATCATGCCCTACATACATTCATATACATGTTTAACATTAATCCACATAAAGAGGAATGGGTTTAAAACTGATATGGAACAAAACCGCACTTAAAACTCTGGAAGTGCGGACTAGTCCGATTTATGTGCGGACTAGTCCGATTTCTCTCTGAACTCGATCGGACTTGTCCATTTTTGCTGCAGACTAGTCCGATTTTGCCTTTGGAAACTTTTGGACATGTCCGGTCTTATGCGGACTAGTCCGTTGTTCCAAGAAACCTTGAAAATTTGCTAAGTCCCTAGACTTGTCTGGACTAGTCCAGTGTTCCAGCATACTTGTCCGTTTTCCTCTCTGACTAAAGTCGGACTTGTCCGATTTTTTTGCTAGAGTTGTCCAATTTCTCTCTGGACAACTTCGGACTAGTCCGATCCTTTTCGGACTTGTCCGATATTTTGCGACTCTCAATTGATCTTTTGTTTTACGACTTGTTTCTTGGGTTTCATGTTAAGTGGGCCTAGGGACGTCATGCCTAACTCTTTTAGAGCCCATGAGGGACTCTTAACCGGCCTCTACTCTCAAACTCAAAATCCATCTAACCCTAGCCTCCACCTCTATATAAACAACCCTACCCCTTGGCTTGACATCTATTTGCCACTTTTCCACCCCATCCAAACCCTAGTTCGTGGAGAGCCACCATCAAGGAGGGAGGAGGAGATCCCAAGCAAGAAGAAGAAGAGGAGGAAATGAAAGAGGATCAAGATCTCCATCAACTTTCGTTCTTCATCAACAATCCACCATCAAGTTCATCATCAACCCTAGATCATCAAGATCCAAGTGCTACCTCCAAGTTTCTCGATTCATTGGAGTCCTAAACACCTGGTATACCTTCTATTCTCTTTTTCTTACGTGAAAATTCAACCCCAAGTCTCCAAATTCACGTCGATCTAGAAAACCCTAATCTGCTGATCTTGCAAAGTGAGGACTTGTTCGGTCCCTAGCGGACTAGTCTGATTTTCCTGGTTAATTTCTGTTGAATTAATTCCAAAATTAGATCTAATCACATCCAAACTTGTATAAACTTGTTAAAAGCTATTAGAACTAGTTAGTGATCATTTAAAAGCAATCTATTAACAAGTTCCACCTTGCATTTGCATTAATCATGCATATCATGTCATATTGAGTAATATTTGTGCACTCTTTGATTGTTTTTCTTGTCTTGTATGCTTATTGTGTGGATTAGACAGATTTGCACTAGAGAGTATCACGGAGGATCTTCAGCACCACGAGTTTGAAGAAGTTGACCCGAACCAACCGCAAGAGCAAGGCAAGTGTCCTTGAAGCATATTGATCCTGTTTTGAAATAAATGTTTTGTTTGCAAAATTGCATGCTTGTGTCAATTTGATGGGAAATCCTATGGTAGGAAGTTTACTAGTTTTGTTGACCACCCTTGTCACCTATAATACATAGTAGAGAGTCGGGAAGGGCTTTTTACCTTTTGCTTCGCTTAATCTACTGGGATGGGAAAACAACTATACCACTCAATTTAGCTATGCATGGATGAGATTATGGTTAACATGAACTGGTTAATATGATATGGTAATGGGTGATCTAAGCAAGCCTGGTATGTGGATAGGTTGGATGTTATGGTGGTTTTGCTTGCTTTAGATCTAAGGACCAGTTCGTAGAGCGACCATCCAGGATTTACAGTGCCACCACGAGGCCAAGTATGGTTGCGGCACAGCTGATTAATTAGGGCTTTGTCAGTGCTATTGGACCATTAAGAATGCTCAGGGAAGGGGTAGTCGGATTGGGTTTGTTGATGATTGGTGGGACTACCCTGGGATCCAAATGGCTCAAGAGGGGGCCCTTGGTTGAAGATGTGCTCAGGTGGAGACATCGCCACCGGTGAAACCTCAGTGGGGTCTAAATATGCTAGTAATCCCTTTGTAAAGGCTATTTTGTGATCTCTTGGCCACACACCTATGGAAGTGTGAGACGACGTAATTGAGATTCTATAGTCATCAAAAGGTGATAAAATCACAAACATGTGGGTAAAGCGGTACAACCTCTGCCGAGTGTGTCTAAAACTATCATGATAGCCGTGCTCCCGGTTATGAGCAACCTGGACCCTCACATGATTAGAGGAAAATTGGGATTTGGGATGGTTATGGTTGGTATTATGGTTATGGATAGTTATGAATTGAATTCTGGTATTGAATATGGATATTGGTATATGATGATGGATATGGAATATGGACTGATATTATGATAACTACATGGTTTATGATGGGTTTATTTCACATACATATAAAGTATTGCTTTTCAAATGTTTTAATGTACTTTTCAGCACTTAGCCATTATTATATTCGTCATTTGAATCAGCCACATGTTATACTTTCCACACTTGCTGAGTACAACATGTACTCACTCTTGCAATCTCCCCCCCTCCCAACAGTTGCAGGTCAGGATTGAGAGTTTAATGGCGATAATGTGGAGTTCTAGGCCGTGTCTACCGTCAGATTTGCCTGTGGTGTTGATTGGAGCTATGCTACCCTATCGCTTATGTTGCCTAGCTATTTAGTTTGCTTATTTAGTTTATTTCCACTGCATTAGTTGAACTTGTTATTAGTATTCATTAGAACTTGTATTCGAGGATAATATGGTTTGTGTAATAAAATTTGGTTAATTAATCTTGTTCTATGATAATTTTCTGTGTACTCTTTTGTGAATGCACTCATGTATGTGTGTTGAACATCTTGGGCACACATATGTGTTCACTTGGTTCATTTTCGGAACCAGGTGTCACAGTTCAGTTCGGCAGACTGAGCTGTTGGTCTTGATAACCTCCGGACAAAGATTCCATCAGGAGACGGAGCTCCGGTTGAAGCCTTCGCCGAGACTTCATCGGCTTCAGCATTATGAAGACGCTGAACATGGTGGAGATCTAGGACTTTGAAGTGTTTCTGAAGCCTCTGGACTTCAAGGAGATAAGCGGCTAGTTGGGGGTTGTTGTAGTAGAATTAACCTTTGACTTGTTTTATGATGAGCTGCAAATCACCCTTCACCAACAGCTGTTTGACACCATAAGATTGTGCCACCTTGAGCCCGTAGATGAGGGCTTCATACTCTGCCATGTTGTTGGTTGCCTTGAAGTCAAGGTGAACCATGTATTTAACCTTCTCCCCGATTGGGGCAAGGAGAAGGATTCCAGCTCTGGCCCCCTGCTTCTGCACGGAGCCGTCAAAGTAGAGAGTCCAGTGAGGTTTGGTGAAGACCAGGACCTTGGGTTCCGACTTCTGCTCACTAGGGCCCCCAGGATTTCATGGAGAGGGGGTCCACTCCGCCACAAAGTCAGCCAAAGCCTGACTCTTGATTACTTGTCGCAACACGAATTCGAGATCGAACTCAGCCAACTCCGCTGCCCACTTGGCGATGTTCCCAGTAGAATTAGGGTTATGCAATATAGCACATAGTGGATAGGAAGTTACCACTTATATCTTGTGGGCTTGGAAATAATGGTGAAGTTTTCTTGATGCAATAAGAAATGCATAAAGCAGCTTATGCACCTCAATGTAGCGTGTCTTGGCATCATGAAGTACTTCACTAATGAAGTACACTGGGCGTTGGATTGTCCGGACTCTCCTGGAAGAGCCCGGAGCTTCCTCTCCATCGACACGGACCCTCCCAGAGGGGTCCGGACCTTCTTGTTGAGCTTCCTGGACCTTCCTGGAGGGGTCCAAAACTTCTTCTTGTTCGACCCGGACCCTACTAGAAGGGTCCGAATCGCCTTGGTCAGCCAGGTGAACCCCCTCAGGCGAGAGAGGTTGATCCCCTCACATTCTGCCTTGAGGTTTTGTGTCTGGGGGCTGGGACCCATACTCGCCTTTAGGTAGCTCCGGACCCTTCCTGAGGGGTCTAGGCTCCTGATCTTGATGTGGCTCCAGTCTTTCCGCAACCAGTACCATGCTTACAACTTCTGTAGTTGCAAAAAGTGAAGCAATAAAGGCTCATCGAGGTTCGGAGCTACCAAGATTGGTAGGGTGGTGAGGAGCTGCTTCAGCTCTTGAAATGCCTTTTTTGCTTCTTTAGACCAATGAAATGGTCCCGACTTCCTCAAGAGTTTGAAGAAGGGTAGCACCCATTCTGCCAGTCTTAAAATGAACCGGTTGAGCGCAGCTAGGCATCCAGTTAACTTATGGACGTCCTTGATGCGGGCTGGGGGCCGCATATCTTCTATAGCCTTGATATTTGCCGGGTTTGCCTCTATTCCTCGGTGAGTCACCAAGAAACCAAGGAGCTTCCCGGAGCTAAATCCAAAGAGACACTTGTTCGGGTTCAGCTTGGTGCGCATACTGTGCAGCTTGTCAAAGACAGCTTGCAAGTTGTCGAGGAGTGACTCCTTATTCTTGATCTTCACAACGATGTCATCGACGCACACCTCAACCAAAGTCTCTAATTAGCACTCCAAATGTTTGTACATAGCTCGCACAAAGGTTGAAGCAGCATTTTTGAGACCAAAGGGCATGGCAGTATAACAATACAATCCATCTACTGTTATGAAAGCAGTATGATCTTCACCTTCCTTAGACATTTGGATTTGATGACATCCGAAGTATGAATCTAGGAAACACAATAGCCCACACTCGGAGATGGAGTCTACTATCTGATCTATCCTAGGTAGTGGAAATGGATCTTTTGGACATGCATTATTTAGTGTGGTGTAGTCGATACACATCCGAAGCTTCCCACCGGCCTTGGGTACAACGACTGGGTTTGCCAGCCATTTTAGATGAAAAACCTCCTAGATCAAACCAGTTCCGAGCAACTTCTTGATGTCCAGTCGGATGAAGTTTTGTCGCTCAACTGATTGTTTTTGTGGCTTCTAGTGTACAACCGTGTGTCAGGATAAATCTTCAGATTGTGCTCAATCACCTCACTAGGGATCCCAGGCATTTGTGACGGTTGTTAGGCAAACACGTCAACATTAGCCCAGAGGAAAGTGATGAGCGTGAGTTCCTATTTGTTGTTCAAACCTCCCGATATACGGGTGGTCTGAGCAGCATCAGAATCGATTTGGATGACTTTGACTGGAACGTCGGTGTCGTCGCTTGGTTGCACACATGGTGCAGAGGTTGAGCCCTTATGACGAGTGCTCGGGGGTTGAGCAATGAGCTCCTTGCCGGAGGTTCCTTCCTGTGCCATGGCAAGCTCATGGAGTTCTTCTAGCGCGGTGACCCCTGCAGTGCGGTCTCCACGAACCTGGAGAACACCTGAAGGTGTCGGCATCTTCAACACCAGATAGCCGTAGTGAGCTGCGACCATGAACCTGTACAAAGCAGGCCTGCCCAGGATGGTGTTGAAGGGCAGACTGATGTGAGCGACATCAAAAACCAGCTTCTCAGTCCTGTATTTCTCCTGAGTCCCGAAGGTCACCGGGAGAGTGATGGGTCCGAGGGGGGTGATGGCCCCCGGACCTACCCCAGAGAAAGGTCTCGAGGGGTGAAGGTCCAAGAGTTGTAGCTGGATCTTCATGAATGCTTCAAATCTCAAGAGATTGAGCGTTGCGCCTCCGTCTACCATAACATGGTAGAGTTGAACGTTGTTGATGGTTGGAGATACCATCAGCAGAAGTCGACCAGCTCCGACCATGTTCCTGGGGCAGTCTGATGCATCAAAAGTGATGGGTGTACCCATCCACTTCTGATGTGGTTCCGCTTTGGCAGCAGGAGATACGACAGCCATTTCCTGCCGCATTGTCTTAAGGACACGGCGAGAGGTGATGTCCCAGGACCCTCCGTAGATGGTATTCAGGGTCTTCTAACGCTCCTTGTCAGAGACGTCAGAGACATCATCGACTGTGTTGTACACAGCCTTTAGTACCTTCTTGGGGTCCTGGAAGCCTAGCTCCCTCTCAGCCGGAGCTTCATCAACTTCTTGCTTTCCTTCCCGGTGACGGAAAGGAGCTTCTTCTCGGTGCTTGTTATAGCGCTCAACAAGATTTGGGACCTCCTAGCAGTCCTCCAGATTGTGCTTGTCCGTCTTGTGGATTGGACACCACATCTTGGAACTACCACCGTCTTCTGATGAAGATCGATGTCGTTTTTTGAAGCATGGCCCCCGGCCACCCGTAGCTGCAGGAGCCGCAGCAGTAGGTGCGCCAACCGATGGCTTTTTCTTGCCGTTGGACTTCTTCTTCTTTTTGCCACCAACGGAGGTAGTGTCTTCAGCTTTGGAGGACTTTTTGTTGGCCTCCCGAGCTGGCTTTGAGTGCATTTACCGGCCTTCTGCGGCCCGGGTGCACTTGTCAGCCAGGCTGAACAACTCCGTGATGCTGGTGACTTCTTTAGTGGCCAGCTTCTCTAGCATTTTCTTGTCTCGGACGCCCTATCTGAATGTGACAATAATATAAGTGTTCGAGATAGAAGGAATAGTATTGCGTACCTGAGAAAACCGCTGGATGAAAGATCGCAACAATTCCCCTATTGTTTGATTCACAGCAAACAAGTCCAATTCAATACTAGGTCCGGTGTAAGAGCTCCCGAAGTTGGCAATGAACTGCTGGCATAGCTCCACCCAACTATTGATGGAATCGGGCGGAAGACTCATGAACCAGGACCTAGTGGTCCCAGTCAGAGCCACTGAGAAATAGTTGGCCATCACAGCCTCATTGCCTCCTGCTGCAAGTACAGCAGTGGAGTAGATTTGAAGGAATTTGGTGGGGTTAACAGTCCCGTTGAATTTCTCTGGCAGATGAGGCCGGAACTTCTGTGGTCAGTGGACCATGCGTAGGTGCATGGCCAAGGCAGAACAACCTCCCCTTACTCCCACTAGAGCAGGGTTGTCCCAAGCCTCTCGCCTTTCGTGAGCACGCTCATTATGGACGCGGTCGTCCTGCTGTCTATAGCGGCGGTCAAGCTCTAACCGCAAATTGTGTGTCGATAACCTCGACATAGTGTGGGTGTGACGCGCCTCGGAAGGCAGCAATGTCACCTGTTGAGATATAGCACGTCTCTGGTGCTGTGATACATGAGGAACAAGTCTCCTAGACAAGGTCCTACGTTGGGTCGGTGCCTGCCCCGATGGGGGAGGACTTTGGTTACTGATGGCATCAGCTGCAGCTGCAACTAGATGTTGCACATCAGCACACCATTGTTCCATCGCACCCTGAGGTGCTCCGGTCGCTGGTGGGCGCTCCAGCAGAGTACGCACAACAATTAACGCGTTCTCAGGGTTATTGTTCGCTGATGTTGTGCCCGACGCGAGTACCCCATCCTATTGTCTAGCATTGTTTGCCGGAGCAGATGGTGGTGGTGGTGGTGGTGCGACGCCTGCCAGGACAATGGCGCCCGCTGGTTGCTGCATGTTGGAAGGATTTCCTTCAACAGGTTGCACATCATTGTTGCTGTTGGATGACCCTGCGGCGGAGTTCACCATCTTGAAATCTCATGTGCCCCTACCTGGAGCGCCAAATGTCGAAGCGTACAAACGACGCAACCCCCAGTACTACTGAATTGTAGCACCCGGAGGTTCTTGTATTGGTTTGGGCCCGCGGAGATTATGAACAAGATGATGACACAAGGGATTTTATGTGGTTCGGGCCGCCTGAGCGTAATACCCTACTCCATGGAGTGTGTGTTGTTGTATTGAAGATTTGCTTCTGTTTGTGTGCGTATGAGCTTTCCTTTTTTTGTGTCGTGCAACACATCCCTTTTATAGGCCAAGGAATGGCTATTACATGAGTTTCCTGACCCGACACATGGTCTTGGCGATTACTATTGCCTAATACACTGTCTAAATGTGCTTAAGCTCCTTAATAGTGTGATAATGCGCTTTAATGGCGGTGTTACCAGTATTAAGGGTCCTCTGATCATGCACCATTAATATTGCATTAATAGCGCATAATTAGGCCATGTAACTGTAGCGGTAACTGTCTCTTGAATGTTCGTGCTGTTGGAGACCTGCTAGTATTCCCGTTGGTGTCGTAGGTCCGGAGGCTCCACACGTGGTAGCTCCGGAGCTTCCCCTAGCGTGGAGAAAGGTCTCGAGCTGCTATATATGTGGCGGCACCAGAGCTCCCCTCTATTGGGGGTTAGGTCCAGGGTCATTATCCATGTGTCATTCGCAGAGCTTCCCTATGTTGGGAGTTTAACTCTGATCTTACATTACATGTGGCAATCCCGGAGCTACCTATATGAGGGAGGCGGGTCCATTGTCGTGTGACATGTGGGGCCTGAGGAAGCCTTCAACTCTGATAGGTGGAACCCTCTTGCACTTCTTGCGGTATCATGGGGTACCTGGTACGCAGGGTACCGATGGTTTATATCACATGGGATTGATTTGAGTATGAGAATGGTTTATGAACATGAATATGAGACCGAGCAGTGGGATAGGAGGTAGCAAGACGTGGTCTCACGTGCGTAGCCCTGCTTGTGTCGATTGAGGACCGACCCGTGTGTGGCCCCATTGAGTAAGTTTAAATTGTACTAGAAGGCATACTGGGTATATGGGACCCAGGAACCGATGTAACTTGATAACTTGGGCATCAAGGCATAGCCCACTGTCGATAGGGGTGGGTTGATGGCAACAAGGCGTAAATCCGCTAGCGGGCACAGACATGCTTCGTGTAGGGACCTTCTGCCTATGATGGTGGGACCCGTCCCACGTTTGAGTTTCTTGTGAAAGGTTCATGTGTATGATGTCGTGAGGAGCACCGCACGCTTCTTATGTACGGGTGTGCATGTCGTGCAATCTGGGTGCTATTTATTGCAATCACTGTCCCTCGCGGTCAAGGATCGAGTGCCACTTGTCCACTATGTCATGACGTAGTAAATACTGAACAAGCCAGAAGAATATGATGTATTGAATTATTATTGCTTTGCAACCTTGATTGCTATAGAATATGCTCACTAACATTACATTTTATAAACCTTTAATCTGCTGCTAATAATTTGAAACTTAAGGATGAACATGTAGGCGAGTCCTTTATTGCAATATCTATTCCTGTGTTAAGTATCTATGCATGTAGAGTTTCATGTTTAGGTGTGTCAGTTAAGTCTTGCTGAGCCTTCGTGCTCATTATTGCTATATTAAGTTGTTGCAGGTGAGACGTATGAGGAAGAGCTCGAAGATGAGGTGATGCCCCCGTCGGGGTACACAGCCGAGTGGGAGCCCTGCACGCCGCCGTGATCTCTGTTTGTGTGCTGCTAGTGTGTAGCGGCCCCGGGCTGGACGACTGCACTTTTGCATAGTTAGGTTGAGAGTTTAGCTATGAGTATAACTTCTGCTATATATTAAGTATTGTAAAAGACTTCCATTGTTTATATCAATAAAACTTTGTATTATATCGTATTCTTTTCGTGTGAACTGTTGGGTGCCGCATCGCACGGCACCACCCTCTGCGATCCTGGAATGTTGGAGCTGGTCCTCACACATTGGTCTCTCCATCTGAATCCTTGTGTATTTTCAGCTTATGCTCCATTGGAACCTCAAAGAATTGCACTCAATCATCCCAAACTGTTGCAATACTTTCTTTGCATAAGCACTTTGCTTGATGGAGATCCCCACTTGTTGCTTATCTACCTCTATTCCAAGATAGAAACTGAGTAGACCAAGGTCGCTCATTTCAAACTCAAGTTCATCTGAAGCTTGAACTCATGGATGATCCCTGAACTTGCTCCTGTCAGTATTAGATCATCAACATATACTCTAACTATTATGGCCGAGTGATTTTCACCTCTTTTGTAGACAGCTTGATCATGTGAGCATCTAGTAAAACCCAAACCCTTCAGGCTTCTGTCAAGCTTCAAATTCTAGGCCCTAGGTGCCTGTTTCAGTCCATAGATGGTTTTTTTCAGTTTGAACAGCATGTGTTTTTTATTTTCCTTCATGAATCCCTCTGGCCGAGTGATGTAGACTTCTTCCTCTAAATCACCATGAAGGAATGATGATTTGACATCTAGATGATGTACTTGTCACCTTTGATTAGCTGCAAGAGCGAGAATCACCCTCACAGTATCAAGCTTTGCAACTGGAGCGAAAACCTCCTCATAATCAACTCCCTGTTTCTGCATAGCCTTTGACGACCAACCTTACTTTGTGCTTGATCACAGTGCCAGAACAATTGTACTTCAACTTGTAGACCCGTTTCACACCAATGGGCTTATGTCTAGGAGGTAGCTCTGTAAGAACCCAGGTCTCATTTTTCTCTTTGATTCTATCTCTTTTCTCATTGCTTCCTGCCAAGAGGGATGATCTGCAGCATGTATGAAACACACTGGCTCTTCTGCTGCTGCTAGGAGAGCTTATTCTTCAGCATCTGCATAAGTTAGTTCAACCACCGGAGCCTTTTGCATAATTTCGGCGAGTGGCTTGTACCTGATTGGCCCATCATCAGAGCTCTAGCCTTCTGAAAGTGGTGTTGCTTATGCTCCTGATGCTGTGGGTTGACCTTGTGAAGAAGGTGCAGCTGACCACCTTGCCTTTGAGATTCACTTGATGCCGGTGCAACCAGCCCCACACTCCCTGCATTAGGTGTGGACAGAGCAGATTTTGGCAACACTTGCTGGTTGCCATGGCCCATCATAGATGGAGTGTGTGGAGATGCTGCTATACTCCCAGGTGAGGCCGGCACGTCATCTTGCTCTTCTTCGGGTACCTTACCTTCTGTCGGTCCTCCAGGGAAAACCGATAACACCTCATATGGTTCTTCCTCAACAATAAAATCAGCAAGATCTTCCTTTGCATCCCACTTCCAGTTAGTGTTCTCTTCAAACACCACGTCACGGCTTACTGAGAGTTTTCCCCGTTGTGGATCAAATAGCCGGTGCACCTTGCAACCTTCCTCCACGGTGAGGTAAATCATCTGTCGACTCCGATCATCTAACTTCTTTAGATGTGGTGTCACATTTTTGCTGTGACCAACACACCCAAACACTCATAAGTGTCCAAGGTCTGGTTTTCGCCCATGCCAACCTTCAAACGGTGTACGGTCACCATGGCCTTGGTCGGCACTTGGTTCAGGAGATAAACCGAGTGTCGCACGACTTGACCCCAAAATTTTGTTGGCACCTTCATACTTTTGAGCAATGATCTCGACATCGCCATGACTGTTCTGTTCCGGCGTTCCACCATGCCGTTTTGCTGCGGAGTGTAAGGCGTTATCACGTGCCTTTAAATTCCCACCATCTCACACACACTTGCAAACATGGCTGACATGAACTCTCCTCCATGATCTGAACGCAGTGTCTTGATGCTTCGACCTTGTGCATTTTCCACCAGGGCGTTGAACTTCTCAAATGCAGAGCAGGCTTCATCTTTGGTCTTAAGAAAATAGACCCACATCCAACGTGTGAAGTCGTCGACGACCAACATGAAGTATTTGCTTCCTCCGATAGTTGGTGGAGTCACCGGGCCACAGAGATCAACATGAAGTAGCTCCAAGAGGTCTTCTGCTCGGTAGGGCTGTCAACGAGCCGAGCTCGAGCGAGCTTGCTCTCTGAGGCTCGAGTTCGTTAAGAATTCGAGCCGAGCTCGAGCCGAGCCTAAAATTCAGTCGATCCTGCAGGCAAGCTCGAGCTCGGCTCGATAAGGCTCGTTTAAATAGTTAGGCTCGATTAAAGCTCGTAAAAGCTCGAGTTCGAGCTCTGGAAGCTCGTTTAAATTGTAAAAATGAATAATAATCAAGAGAAAAATATTAATAAATAATATTTGTAAAACATAATTTATCTAAACGAGCCTTATCAAGCTTAACGAGCTCGAGCTCGTCAAGCTCGCGAGCTCGAGATGAAGCTTGAGTTTGGCTCGTTTATTGGTCGAGCCGAGCTTGAATCGAGCTTTTAACGAGCCAAACTCGAGTAGCTCACGAGCCTCGAGCTTCATTGACAGCCTTACTGCTCGGTACTAAGCCATTTTTGGGAATGGCCTCCTGGTCTATTTTTCCACCAGATAGACATGGCACAATTGATCCGGATGATTGATCAAAGGTACCCCTGCTACCATTCCCTTCTTTGCAAGCATCCTGAGGGCCCGAAAGTTCACATGACCCATCCTTGCATGCCAAAGCCATGTTGGGTCCTCTAATCTTGTCAGAAAACATGCTGCCTCACCTTGCCTCAGGCTGATGTGATAGAGACGATTTGGAGACCGCTTCACTTTCAGGATCAGTCGAAGGGGATCCTTCTCAAACACATTGAGTTCATCTCTATCCATTTCTACCTTGTGCCCGATTTCTGTGAGCTGGCCGAGGCTCACAAGGTTGCTCCTCAACCTCGGGATGTAGTAGACTTCTTGTAGTAGCCACCGCCCTCCATTTCCGCAGGCAAACAGAATTGATCATTTCCCCATGATTTCAACGATAGAACTGTCACCAAATCTGATGACTCTAGTGACATTCTCATCCAACTCTTGGAATTTTTCTCCGTCTCTCGTCATGTGGCTGCTGGCCCCATTATTGAGGTACCATGTGTCCCCAGTGGAGGCTCCTCCTCCTGATAAGTGCAACTCCTGGAACACCTTTTCTTCATTTAGAAGAACTGCACTTTTCTGGACTTCAGTTTTCAGAGACGATTGACTCCTTTGTCACTGCAAGCATAAGTGTAGGCTCGACCTCTTCCTTCGTCAGATCCGATTCTTCCTTCTTCGGTTCCTTGCATTCGCTGGCATAATGCCCGAACTTGTCACAATTATAGCACTGAATGTGACTCTTGTCTCGCCCCTTGTTACGTGTGCTGGTGTTCTCGCCTTTTGTCGTGGCCTCATTCAGCCCGCCATGGCCTTGGCCTCTTCCACGTCCGCGACCTCCCCGGTCGCTGCCATCAGGGCTTTTTCCCATTGTCGAGCTTTCCCCCATCTCCTTCTTATGTCGCACTTCCAACTCTGCCCGTGTGAGAAGTAGTTGACCGTCGCCACTTCCGCCGCCAGTCACCGGGTTGATTCTCTCGTCATAGGCTTTCAGTCGGCCCAGGGCTTCTTCAAATGTAATCACGCTCAGATCGCAAAATTGTTTCATGCCGGCTATGCAAAGGACAAAGTGACCGGCACGGAATTGAGAACCTTCTTCACCTGCTTAGCATTTTCCAGCATTGCACCCAAATTGGTGTACCGCATGGACATGGCTGAGATCCTGCCTGCTAGCTGATCAAGGGACTCCCCTTCCTTCATGCGTAGGGCTTCAAACTCGCTCTTCAAGGTTTGCAATCTTGCTTCGTTCACTTGATCTGCTCCCATGAATTGTGCCTTGAGGCACTCCCAAACTTCTTTGGCAGTCTTGTTATTTGCCACCTGCAGTATGAGCCCCTCGGGAAGGGCTTGGAGAAGATGCGCCCACGCCTTCATATCCTTCTTCGGGTGTGCACCTTTATCTCCTGTCACTTCCATTGCTTCCCAGACGTCTTCCGTCTCCAACACCGCCTGCACCCGGATCGCCCAGGTCATATAATTTATTGCCGACTACTAAGGCAACTAGAATGTCATGTCGCCTCCATCCCGGTCAAGCGACATACTGCTGATGGGTGGAGACTCCGGGCTACACAACCGAGCTCTGAGACCAGGTGTTGAGATATCGATGGACCGAAGCTGCTAATTTACTCGGTGTGAGAACAGAGTATGAGTGGCGAAAATGAACTTCAGAGTTTCATTGATCACTTGCACACTGAAAACGATTACAAGGGAATGATTTTATAGGCCCAAAATCGAGCTCTTACTCTAACTATGAATCCACAAAAATAGCAACTGTGAGACCTATGTGCTGAATACATTGGCAATTAGGCTAATAATGAGAGATTACATGTAAAATTTTGAATATATCTGAGAAACCCACTTTAGAGTGTCCAAACTTGCGGGACTACACTTTGCTCTGTCCGAACTTAGCGGTACGCGAGCTGCACTTGTTTTTCTAGTTTGGACTATCTGAACTTTTCCTTTTATTTTCCATAGCTGATGTTTGGACTGTCCGAACTTTCAACGTGCTGAAATAATCATGCGGGTGCTATGTTTTTTTTATTTGCAATGTTTCAAACTTGTTGTTGGATTATAGGAGAGTTTGCTTAGTATTATTTTACTTAGTTTTTTATGTGTTTTGGCTTATCATTATGGATATTATCTTGCTATGGTTAGCAACATGCTTATGTGGGGTGTTCATATAAGGTGTTGTAGTTTTCGGACTAATGTGAGTCAAGTCGAGGACTTGTGCTTGGAAAAGTTGCTTGTTTGTGCATGTGCGGGTGTTGCATGAGGTCAAGACATAGCTGATGATAGTGATCCATTGAACTAATCTTAAGGAGAAGATAAGGTTCAACAACCAAGTTCGGAAAGAATTGTGGTTGAGTTGATCGGAAGGTCACGCAACATTGGCTCAAGAACAATGTACATGAAGGTATCGTGGACGTTTTGGAAAGTGTTTGCATGTGTGCACGGGGTGCATGGACGTGGTAACATTATTCCAAGGTGTGATAAAGAGTTATTGTAACATCCTGATTTTCGAGTTTTGGCAAATTAATAATTTAAATGAGAATTTAGAGTTAATAATACGAATAAATTGTTTTTATAAAGAAAATATAAATATATGCATCTCATCTTTGCATTTTGCATAAATAAGCTAAAAGTAATTCATTTGCCATAACGAATATGAGATAAAAGAAATAGACGAAACTAAAGATATATATATATATATATAATATTTTAATAATATGATGAATTCATGCAAAAAGAATTAAGTAGGATGAAAAGGAACAAACGTAAAAGAATTAGAAATAAAGATGCAAGTAAAAATTGTGCCAGACACAAGATAGTTCGGAAAGTAATGGACTAGTCTGATACCCTCACTGGACAATAACAGACTTATCTGGACCAATCCCGCACTAGTCCGGTATGCACAGACAGAACGGACTTAATCGAAATTTCCCCATCCGGGACTTGTGTGTTACAACAACAGACTAGTCCGATAAATGTTACTAGAACACTTCGGATTTGTCCGAAAAACAAAAAACTTAATCTGGACCAACCCACTGTAAATTAGCGGACTTGTGAGACCTAACACTGGACTTGTCTGATGTACCTTCATGTACGAGAACGAACTTGTCTGGTATTAAACGGACTTGTTCGATGTACCTCTCTGTACCGCAACGGACTAGTTTGTTCCTATGCGGACTTGATTTATTTAACACTTCACCATACTAGATATATAAATAATAAACATAAGTCAACCACTGATCAGATCACTTGTTGCACAAAGAACCTTGTCGCACACAAAAAAACTAACAACAAAAGAAATAATAAATAACCAAAAAGAAATAAATTAAGATATAATAATTAATTAAGTAAAATAAACAAATAATATGAAAAGGAAAAAAAGAAAAGAAAAGAGAGTCAACCATGACTGCACCCCTGACGGTACAGTTGTGGCCGCACAAATAGAAAGAGAAGAAGAAAAAAACAAAAAGGGAAGGAAGCCTACAGTCGGCCAGAAGAATAGAAACAACAAGGGAAAAAAAAAAGAATAAACAAAAACGAAAGTCAACCCAGTCTGGCCGTATAGGCCAGGGAATGCGGCTTCCCTCCTCTCATTCGGTCCTCCCATGCGTCCCCCCGTTGACGTGTCAAAATATTATTGGTTCTTCATTAATACTTCGTTTAACTACTATATATTTACAACAAATAAGATGATGACACATCAGCGGGAGGACGCATGGGAGGACAAATGGGAGGAGGGAAGCCGTGTCCTAGGCCAGGCCAGGCACGAATCCTACCGGGACTCATATTCCGTAACGCTAGCCCGAATCCTACCGGGACTCATATTCCATAACTCTAGCCACCCGCCTATAAAAGGGGACAAGCCCAGTCGCCCATGCCCGTAAAATCTATCGTCTCTGTCCGTTTGCAGTGGTGTTGTAAAGATTGTTAGATAGTGTAAATTTAGAGTAAATGCTATAAAAGTAAAAGAAAAATTGTGTTAAGAGTAGTGTATAGAGTAACTAGTGTGGATAGCCTAAGCTAGCACCTACAGGAGCCGCCGCCAGCAAGAAAAAAAAAACTAAAAATCCTAGCGCTTGTTGCTGCCCATGGCCAGAACCAACGCCACGAAGAAAAGAAGAAAAAAAAGGGAGATGAGAAAGGAAGAAAAGGAGTCACTGTTTCCGTTGGAGATCGTCGTGATGTCGCCGTTCTTTGCAGGAGATTTCTACATCGCTATCGTCTTCTTCGTCAATGTCTCATCGCCGTCTTCTTCGTTTACATCCCGCCGTTGATCTTCCATGGAGTCCCTACGTTGCCGTCCACGACCGTCGAGACTAGCCACGCAGCTGGTAGGTTTTACAGTTTAGATTTTTGATGAAAATTAATATACCACTCGAACCACATCACGTCCAAACTTATTTCATCGTGTCTTGCTGTATCGCCACAGTCTAATCTGGTCCTGCACACAGTAGTCCGGTACAGTGCAGACTAGTCCGGATCTGTGCGAACTTGTTCGATTAACTCTTTGTGCTCGAACGAACTTGTCCGACCTCCTTCAGACTAGTCTGGTATTCAAATTTCAGCAACACCTAATTGTCACACGAACCACTATAATTAACCCAAAACTCACATGAGCACGTAATAACAATAGTCAATTAATAGCATGTGTTACATTTATAATTGTGCATACATCCATACCATTGTATAGTGATTAGTATGTGTGCAATATATTGGTTGAATGTGTTTGATTGCGAGTAGACGGGTATGCTCAACATGTTACGATAGAGAAGCAGATACCAGGGATCATCATGTGCAAGACTTTGATTGCTTGAGTATCGAATTACGAAATATAAAGACAAGTGTCCTTAACCATTTTGATCCTGTTTTCAAATGTTTTGTTTGCAAAACTGCATGCTTGTGTCGAATTGATGGGAAACCCATGAATAGGTGTTTACTAGATTTGTATACCCATGCTTGTCACTTGGAATATATTGTAGAGAGTCGGGAAGGTTATTTTACACTTTTGCTCTGCTTTACTTAATTGAGATTGGGAACAACTAAATGACTTAATTATGAATTAATGAATATGTGAACTAAGTGAATTGATGATTTATCTTTTAGCAACATAGAACTTAGTAGATCTAATCAAGCATGGTTTATGAAATGAGTTGGATGAGATGGTGCTTTTTCTTACCTTAGATCTAAGGATCGGTTCCTGCGAGAATATACCAGGACAACAGTGCCATCACAATGCCAAATATGGGTGCAGCTTAGCCAATTAATTAGGTATATCACCAACATTGTTTGGATCATTTACCTCAAAAAAACATATTTTGGATCATTTGGGAGAGTGGGGAATGGGAGTCGGTTGGGTTTGCATTAGTGGCGGGACTGCTCTAGAATCCGAACGGCAAAAAGGGGGACCCTTGGATGAATGCGCTCAGTTGGAGATATCACCTCCGGTGAAACCTTAGTGGGTCTGCACATGTGCTGACGTTTCTTAACGTCACATATCATCTCTGGTAAGAGATGAGGTCCGCAAGCGTACAGAAACTGTCGTGTAGTATTTCACCCAAGAGTATTCCCAAGGGTATCATATTTATTCCAAAGGAAGGCAATGGAGTAAAGTAGACACTATTCTTATAATCAAGCTACGAGATACTAATAAATTGTCAAGACAGGGGTATGTTGATTATATGGGTAGTATGGCACACACCTAAGCAATGTATTCTAAAAGGTAGATGAGACCTAATGGAGATTAGACTAAGAATTAGGGAGTTGCTCCTACGATGCTTCTAATATACATATACATAGCCTAGGTTAGGTACTAATGAGCATGTCAATGGTGAATCCTTATGCTAAGTTGTTCAACACATCGGGCATGGGTTTACCCCTAGCAATACTAGGACGACTCCCGCCAAGAGCCTGTGGCATAGCCGAACGTGGAGGATTACAAAGGACAGATAGATCTGTCACCACCTACTGCCTACCTCTTCAATCTGTGGGTCTATGAGACATCCAACACTACTTAACTATCCTAGCACCATGCTAGCATACTAAGTAAATACCTTAAGAGCCGCTGCACAAGCCATCCTAAGGCAATGAACTAAATCATCGTTGAACCAATGGTGAGACATAGCATAAGTTATTCATATTAACATGATCATATCACAACTACTTAGACTATAGTGGGGGTTTATAGTGTTTATGATGATAGTATAATGACATTAAGGCATGATCATAAAGACTATTCCTACCACATACATGGAATCCACAATCAAACAAGAAATGCTTCATCCAAGTATATGAATAAAAGAAGACTTAAGATAATATCTTTATTATGCATAAAGTCACAAATATAAGAAAAGATACATGAGACATACCTTTCCCAACTTAGACTTGGGACTAGAGCTCTCCTCTCTATAGCCTAACTCCACTAAGGACTAAGATAACTAGTGTATACAATAGAATGATGCTCAAGTGGTGTGTGTGTTGAAGTGAGGGGTCCTATTTATAGGTGGAGACGTGCGAATCAGTCACCACTGACTTCTTCAAGCCGGGAGGAGCCAACACGTGTCTTTTGACCGCGTTTGGCGCCAAGAAGGGGTCGGCCGACCTGGTCCTGGCTCCAAACGGCTAGTTCTTCCTCCAGGTGACTGACAGGTGGGTCTCATTCCATGATATGGGTGCTACACCATTGGATGGCCTCGGATACTTCTGTTTGTGGGCCATTTGACCCAAGTGGTGCCATGTGTCGACGCTTGATTGGTTGGGATATATTTTATAGGATCCATTATCTTGTTTCACTTCAATTTTGTGTAAAATACCTGCATACACCAATTTCTCCAAGTACAAGTGAAAATAGCTTAAATAGAAAGGTGATGTGTGCAAGAAATGATATTTCCTTCACATAATTGAGTTATATTGACGGGTGAAATTGGTATATAACAGTCGTCAACAAACTCCCCCAAGCTTACCCTTTGCTCGTCCTGAGCAAAGTCAAGACTTTAGGTTGCTGATCAGGAGTTGCTACTATGTTCTATTTTTCAAAAGTATCATGTGCACAACAAACACTCTACCTAGTATTGCAAAAATTGGCAAGGTACTTCACCCATCTCAATTCATTATGGGGCTTATGACATCTCCTATTCATGGGTGGTTGAAAGATAGAACAACAAATGGAGCACACATACCCTAGAAATCAAGTTCCACTCAAATCCCGGAGAGTTCAATTTAGATTATAAGTACCTCAATTTGATTCTCTCGGTCTCTTCTTTATGTGTAGTGGAAATATTTCCTCACCAAGGCATTTTTCCTACACTCATCCTACCACTAAATAAGGCTTGTATGTGGAGCTTGGTAGGGAATATAGTAGGCATATTTGCAACATATAATATTGCTAAGTCAAAAGAGCTAGCCTTAGGAGAGATCAATTCAAAACTATTTGATTCAAGACTTGTGCATATGTGATGGAATGGAGTGGATGTGGATATTTGAGATGACTCCTTTTCGAGTGGACTCTCTTATTTTGCAGGGATGGAACATGGCTACTTTTCTCTTTTTCTTCTTTCTTTTTTCTTCTCATGCTTATGATGTAAGCATGCATTTTCTCTTTCTTTTTTTCTTTTTCTTGTAGCCATGTCTTCTAATCCCTTTTGTGCAATAACCTTGGAGAGAGTACTAAGCATTAATGGCATGAAGTTTCTCTTTTTATTGTGGAATGGTGATATGATGAGAATTTGCTTACTTCTAATGTAGAAGTATAGCATGTGCAAGTGAAGTCCTGAATTCAAAAAAGTAATGAATGAAATATTACATAGGTCTATACTAGTTTGACAAAGCTCAATGTGAAGACAAATAGCATATGCATAAGGTCTATCAATGTAGTGTATCATATGGCTTTGGTAGGTATTTCTAATCAAATGAGAGTAACTTAAATCTTTTTAGAATTTCTTCAAGAATCTAAGTTTCACTTTCGAACTAGCAATAGCAGCCCTATCACTATATCATATCTTACAACAACTTAGAATGGATTAAGCTTTTGCTACCCACAATTTCTAAATCAAGGCAAAAGTAATTCTGGCCAATAAAAGCAATATTTTGGAGAGTAGTAAGTTGTAAACTAGGGACTTAGGACAATTAAAACAGAGCAACTATTCATCATTTCATCTATGTGAATTCCAAATCATTCTTAGCGCACATCTTTTATTTTATTTTGAAAGCAAATCTACTCTATTATTTTTAAGTTTTTTTATGTGCATGGTGGATGATGGAAAATAAATATGCAAGGGTTGTGATACAAGTTACCTCAAGTGGGTGTCCTCCCCCAAACTTGTTCTTGTTCAAGGTCCGCGCTAGGGGCTGAAACCCTAACGACGGATGTAGGCCACGAGGTTGGCCTAACCTTGTTGCAGCATGGCTTTGACATTGGAGGGGTTGTGTGTCAATGTTGGGTTGCCTTCCATGGATTCCACGAGTGTGGTCGAGGAGAGTGTTTTCGATGTCGCTCATCCACACCTTAAAGTTTTCATAGGTTGGATGTATCTTGTTATTCCTTAGCTAAGGTAATGATAACCCTTGTCTACAAAGGAATGACATGCACTCAACATGCGTTGAGTGTGTTTCATCATACTTTGGCTAAGGTGTATCATACCTTCTTGCCATATAGGGATAATTTGTACCTCTCATGCATTGGGTGTGATCCGTCACTCCTTGGCTAAGTTAATGATAACCCTTAGCCACAAAGGAGTGACATATACCCAACATGTGTTGAGTACGAACCGTTATTCCTTGGCTAAGGTACAACATATCTATAACCACAAAGGAATGTCGTGCACTCAACATGGGTTGAGTGTGATCCGTTGTTCCTTGGCTAAGGTATAAATACCTTCTGACCACATGGGAACAACTTGAACCCAATATACATTGGATGTGATCTTGTCATTCCTTGGTTAAGGTACATCGTACCTTTTAGCCACAAAGGAATAACTTAAACCCAATTATGATGGAAATTCCCTTGATCTTGAATGAGTGCTTAGAATAGTTGAGAGCATAATGTTCTCACATATTTGTAGCAGCTCATTGGTCGCTCATGAGAATTTCCATGTCAAATCTCCGGCCTGGTATAGTTTTGGTTGTCCTTCGGGCTTAATTTCCGATAGGTAGCAACCATCCTAATTTACTCCTTGGCCAAGAGATATTGAAATGGAATCCTCTTAGGGTTTCCAACAATCGGATCTTTAAATGTCTGCATAGTTATTTTACTCCTGCAAACTTCCTCTCTATGATACAGAGGGATGGTCTGACACTTGTACAATGAGTTTTCGGGTTAGGTAACAAAATTCTCCATTTGTACGCACGGGGAAGAACAAGACAAGAAAATGCATTGGGTCCAATTTCAAGTGTATTCATGAACAATGTATGAATCATTGCTAGGAGTGGGGATTTATGGATGACTCAATTTGCACATATTCCAAAGCTCCTACTCATAGCAATGCAAGTGATATAAATATACTATATGGATCCTTTCATCTTGTAAAATTTCTAACCATCATAGTTTTTTACAAGAGCAAATATTTATCATTTGGGTCATGACAAACAAGATTGCCAATTTTATCCTCCTAAACATTTTTAATTTCTTGCCTAGGAATTTGAATTTTAGTGATCCATGCATGAATGAGTTTCAAGTCAGAATTATGGACATCACTATTCCTAGGTTGCTACATACCAATTCAACCAATAAGTCATTCCATAAGCATTACCTAGCCAAAAAAATGTTTAAGTCAACTTTAGCAATGCTTATGAAATTCTAGGTACTTGTTTAAATTTATTTCCATGTAAGGTGGCATTCCTTTTTGAAGAATCAAAATGAGTAATGCCAACACTTACTCTCGTGCAGATGCATAAGAATTGAATGATGAGAAGGTGTAAACCTTCCTTACCAATGTAAGCAAAAATAATTCAATCATACCAACGACGAAAAATTTTAACATGTATCTGAAGAGCAGTCCAGGTTGAAGGTCATTGTGTGAGAAACTCACGACCATGAATTTTGGCGTAGCCTTCATGTTCAATGTCTTCTGCCAAGTTGAGGTTGGAGTTGAATGGGCTTCATCTTGTTCCTCCATTGGACCATCGTCTTGAACATTCCTCCACCATGAACTCAAAATGAGATCGATGGAGGGATATGTGTTTGATGGGGCCTTCCAACCTCTTTGCAAATTTTGTCTTGGCCGCACTAAAATCAAAAACAAATAAAACAACTCGAAAACGGGTTACGTTAGCTCAAAAGCATGTTGTACCCTTTGTCAAATTGTTTTGCCCAACTTGAAACAACTTTCAAATGCAATGAATATTTAAGGGAGCTATTTTTTGTTTGAATTAGGGAGATGAATTCAAGTGGTTACGCCCAAGGTTCATATCCAATTGAATTTATTTCCTAATTAAAATTTTAGTTTTATGAAGGTTGGAAATTTTACTCTCCAACATGCAAAGGTGAAAATTCAAACATGCTTGATGCAAATGCAAAGATTGATGGGAAATCCAAATATGCAATTGAGAAAGAAAATATGAGATAACTACCAATTTACCTATTGGCAAGGACTCACCAAATTTTTAAAGTCCGATGAGTAGGACTTACCTCCGTCCTGTTTAGTGCGATGATTTGATGTTCAATCCCAGAGTTGAAGATTTGAACAACTTATCTTGATCGACATGCCAAATCTCCTTTGGAATGTTAGTTGGACATGTGGGCCACATGGTGTCCTTAGCCTCTCCGTCACCTTGATGAATACTTGTTGATGTAGTGACGGCTTCTCCCTCTTGAAGATATTCTCTTGTGAGCATTGTGAGGCTTGCCCTTCTTTATGGTGTCACTTCGACCTCTTGGATATTCCTTAAGGTTAACCCATACTTTGATCATGGATCAAAAGCTTTCTTGGTCATGATGACATATGGACTCCACAATCAAACAAGAAACACTTCATCCACAATGTCACTTGCCCTAGGCTGCATGGGCTTAGTCGAAGGGTAGGAATCCTAACAAGTGATTGTGGGATATCTTGGATATTGAATGCTCTTTAAGTTTTTTGTCCTTGTCCAAGAGGTTCATGTTGTCTTGATTTCTTGATTGGCCATGGATCAGATACTTCAAGGTAGGCTAGTTGAACTTAAATCCCATGAAATCCTCATAGCCTCCTTGATTACAAGGGTGATGTCGATTCACCCTTGACCTCCTTGTAGGTGATAGCAACTGGAGTTGTGTTTGAAAGGAAGAATCCTCATGGGTCTTAGGGAAATGATTCCCCAAGTGGACCATGTTGACATGGATTTTCACAAATCATTTGAATATCCATGTCTTGGATCATCCAAACACTTCTCCATTGGCTTGATCTTCAAATGTTACTTCAATGGGATGTGTAGTTCCACAAATAGCATGTCCACATTCTTAAGTGGTGTGCATGCTAAGCTAAGGGAAATAGAGCATTCTTCAATCCACCCCTTAGTTGGAGACCATATTCTCATCCATGATGAATGAGAACAGGACTCCTTCAGTTCCAGCACAAAGGTGGTCATGGATTGATGGACCAACCCATGACATGAATGTTGGATGAGGAGCCAACTATCCACCCTATGGTGGAAGCAAACCAACAAGAACTCTTGGAGCCTCCCCCAAGCTTGGAGATGGATGACTTTGGCTTCTACTGGAAGATGAAATTCTTTCACGAAAGGCAATGGTGTTGCCTAGCAGATATTTGTTGAGGTACGCCTTGAATCATTTTGCAGTTGAGTATTGGCGTCCTCATTGGCCATCCCATAAAATGGGTTAGCCAACACTACCTTGTTTTCACACAAAAGGAGAAAAAAAGGGTAATCCCGTCTAATAACTACTAGTACCTATAGCTTAATCACAAGTGATAGCTATCCTTCACTTCCTTTGCCTTCCCCAGTAACGGCGCCAGGAATGCTTGTTGACGTTTCTTAACGTCACAGATCATCTCTAGTAAGAGATGAGGTTTGCAAGCACACGACAACTATAATGTAGCATTTCACCTAAGAGTATTCACAAGGGTATCATATTTATCCCAAAGGAAGGAAATGGAGTAAAGTAGACACTATTCTTATGATCAAACTACGGGATACTAATAAATTGTCAAGACAAGGGTAAGTTGATAATATGGGTAGTGTGACACACACCTAAGCAATCTATTTTAAAGGGTAGACGAGTCCTAATGGACGTTAGACTAAGAATAATATACGTATACATTGGTGAATCCTTATGCTAAGTTGTTCAACACATCGGGCACGAGTTTACCCCTAGCAATCTAGGACAACTCCCGCCAAGAGCCTATGGCATAGCTGAACGTGGAGGATTACAAAGGACAGATAGAGCTATCACCACCTATTGCCTACCTCTTCAATCCATGGGTCTATGAGACATCCAATGCTACTTAACTATCCTAGCACCATGCTAGCATACTAAGTAAATACCTTAAGAGCCGCGGCACAAGTCATCCTAAGGCAATGAACTAAATCATCGTTGCGCCAATGTTGAGACATAGCATAAGTTATTCATATTAACATGATCATATCATAACTACTTAGACTATAGTGGGGGTTTATAATGTTTATGATGATAGTACAATGATATTAAAGCATGATCATAAAGACTATTCCTACCACATACATGGAATCCACAATCAAACAAGAAACACTTCATCCAAGTATATGAATGAAAGAAGACTAAAGATAATATCTTTATTATTCATAAAGTCACAAATATAAGAAAAGATATGTGAGCCATACCTTTCCCAACTTGGACTTGGGACTGGAGGATCTCCTCTCTATAGCCTAACTCCACTAAGGACTAAGAGAACTAGTGTATACAATAAAATGATGCTCAAGTGGTGTGTGTGCTAAAGTGAGGGATGAGGGGTGCTATTTATAGGTGGAGAAGGGTTGGTTCCCGCCACCAAAAGCGCGCGAATCAGTCACCACTAACTTCTTCAAGCTGGGAGGAGCCAACAGGTGTCTTTTGACCGTGTTTGGCGCCAGGAAGGGGTCAATTGACCTGGTCCTGGCTCCAAACGGCCAGTTCTTCCTCCAGATGACTGACAGGTGGGTCCCATTTGATGATATGGGTGCTACACCGTTGTATGGCCTCGGATACTTCTGTTTGTGGGCCATTTGATCCATGTAGTACCATGTAACGTTTGATTGTATGGGATGATATTTTATAGGATCCATCCCCTTGTTTCACTTCAATTCTATGTAAAATGTCTGCATGCACCAATTTCTCCGAGTACAAGTGGAAATAGGTTAAATAGAAAGGTGATGTGTGCAAGAAATGATATTTCCTTCGCATAATTAAGTTATATTGATGGGTGAAATTCGTATATAACAGCTGTCAACAAACTCTCCCAAGCTTATCCTTTGCTCGTCCCAAGCAAAGTTCAAGACTTTAGGTTGATGATCAGGACTTGCTACTATGTTCTTTTTTTTTCAAAAGTACCATGTGCACAACAAATACTCTACCTAGTATTGCAAAAATTGGCATGGTACTTCACCCATCTCAATTAATTATGTGGCTTGTGCCATCTCCAATTCATGGGTGGTTGAAAGATAGAACATCAAATGGAGCAAACATACCCTAGAAATCAAGTTCCACTTAAATCCTGGAGAGTTCAATTTAGATTATAAGTACCTCAATTTGATTATCTTGGTCTCTCCTTTATGTGTAGTGGAAATATTTCCTCACCAATGCATTTTGCCTACACTCATCCTACCACTAAATAAGGCTTGTATGTGGAGCTTGGTATGGAATATAGTAGGCATATTTGCAACACATAATTTTGCTAAGTCAAAAGAGAAAGCCTTAGGAGAAATCAATTCAAAACTATTTGATTCAAGACTTGTGTATGTGTGATGGAATGGAGTGGATGTGGATATTTGAGATGACTCCTTTTTGAGTGGACTCTCTAATTTTGCAGGGATGAAACATGGCTATTTTTCTCTTTTTCTTCTTTCTTTTTTTTCTCATGCTTATGATGCAAGCATGCATTTTCTCTTTCTTTTTCTCTTTTTCTTGTAGCCATGTATTCTACTCCCTTTTTATGCAATAAACTTAGAGAGGGTACTAAGCATGAATGGCATGGCGTTTCTCTTTTTATTGTGGAATGGTGGTATGATGAGAATTTGCTTACTTCTAGTGTAGAAGTATAGCATGTGCAAGTGAAGTCTTGAATTCTAATGAATGAAATCTCACATAGGTCTATACTAGTTTGACAAAGCTCAATGTGAAGACAAATAGCATATGCATAAGGTCTATCAATGTAATGTATCATATGGCTTTAGTAGGTATTTCTAATCAAATGAGAGTAACTTAAATCTTTTTAGAATTTCTCTGGGAATCTAAGTTTCACTTTCGAACTAGCAATAGCAGCCCTATAACTATATCATATCTCACAACAACTTATAGTGGATTAAGCTTTTGCTACCCACAATTTCTAAGTCAATGCAAAAGTAATTCTAGCCAATGAAAGCAATATTTTGGAGAGTAATAAGTTGTAAACTAGGGACTTAGGAAAATTAAAACAGAGCAATTATTCATCATTTCATCTATGTGAATTCCAAATCATTATTACCGCACATCTTTTATTTTATTTTGAAAGCAAATCTACTCTACTTGTTTTTAAGTTTTTCTTATATTCATGGTGGATGATGGAAAATAAATATGCAAGGGTTGTGATACAAGTTACCTCAAGTGGGAGTCCTCCCCCAAGCATGTTCTTGTTCAAGGTCTGCGCTAGGGGCTGAAACCTTAACGATGGATGTAGGTCGTGAGGTTGGCCTAATCTTGTTGCAGCATGGCTTTGACATTGGAGGGGTTGAGTGTCAATGTTGGGTTGCCTTCCATGGATTTCACAAGTGTGGTCGAGGAGAGTGTTGTTGATGTCGCTCATCCACACCTTAAAGTTTTCATAGGTTGGATGTACCTTGTTATTCCTTAGCTATGGTAATGATAACCCTTGGCTACAAAGGAATGGCATGCACTCAACATGCGTTGATTGTGTTTCATCATTCTTTGGCTAAGGTGTATCATACCTTCTTGCCATATAGGAAGAACTTGTACCTTTCATGCAATGGGTGTGATCTATCACTCCTTGACTAAGTTAATGATAACCCATAGCCACAAAGGGGTGACATGTACCCAACATGTGTTTAGTACGATCCGTTATTCCTTGGCTAAGGTACAACATATCTATAATCACAAAGGGATGACGTGCACTCAACATAGGTTGAGTGTGATCTGTTGTTCCTTGGCTAAGGTATAAAATACCTTTTGGCCACATAGGAACAACTTGCACCTAATATACATTGGATGTGATCTTGTCATTCCTTGGTTAAGATGCATCATACCTTTTAGCCACAAAGTAATAACTTAAACCCAATTATGGTGCCAATTCCCTTGAGCTTGAATGAGTACTTAGAATAGTTGAGAGCATAATGCCCTCACATATTCGTAGTAGCCCATTGGTCGCTCATGGAGGGTTTCCATGTCAAATCTCCGGCCTCTTGTAGTTATGGTTGTCCTTTGGGCTTAATTTCCGATAGGTAGCAACCATCCTAATTTACTCCTTGGACAAGAGATATTGAAATGGAATCCTCTTAGGGTTTCCAACAATTGGATCTGTGAATGCCTGCATAGTTATTTTACTCCTACAAACTTCCTCTCTATGATAGAGAGGGATGGTTTGATACTTGTACAAATGAATTTTCGGATTAGGTAACCGAATTCTCCATTTGTACGCACGTGGAAGAACAAGACCAGAAAATGCATTGGGTCCAATTTCAAGTGTATTCATGAACAATGTATGAATCATTGCTAGGAGTGGGGATTTATGGATAAATCAATTTGCACATTTTTCTTAAGCTCCTACTCATAATAATGCAAGTGATATAAATACACTATGTGGATCCTTTTATATTGTAAAATTTCTAACCATCACAGTTTTTTACAAGAGCAAATATTTATCATTTGGGTCATGGCAAACAAGATTCTCAATTTTATCCTCCTAAACATTTTTAATTTCTTGCCTAGGAATTTGAATTTTAGGATCCATGCATGAACGAGTTTCAAGTCAGAATTATGGACATCACTATTCCTAGGTTGCTATATACCAAATCAACCATTAAGTCATTCCATAAGCATTACCTAGGCAAAAAAATGTCTAAGTCAATTTTAGCAATGCTTATGAAATTATAGGTACTTGTTTAAATTTATTTCCAAGTAAGGTGACATTCCTTTTTGAAGAATCAAAAAGAGTAATGCCAACACTTACTCTCGTGAGAATGCATAAGAATTGAGTGATGAGAAGGTGTAAACCATCCTTACCAATGTAAGCAAAAATCATTCAATCCTAATGTAATTCCAACTACGGAAAATTTTAAACATGTACCTCAATTGAAGAGCAGTCTAGGTTGAAGGTTGTTGTGTGAGAAACTAACGACTATGAATTTTGGTGTAGCCTTCATGTTCAATGTCTTCTGCCAAGTTGAGGTTGGTGTTGAATGGGCTTCATCTTGTTCCTCCATTTGACCACCGTCTTGAACATTCCTCCACCATGAACTCAAAAATGAGATCGATGGAGGGATATGTGTTTGATGGGGCCTTTCAACCTCTTTGCAAATTTTGTCTTGGCTGCACTAAAATAAAAAACAAACAAAACAACTCGAAAACGGGTTACGTTAGCTCAAAAGCATGTTGTACCCTTTGTCAAATTGTTTTGCCCAACTTGAAACAACTTTCAAATGCAACGAATATTTAAGGGAAATATTTTTGGTTTGAATTAGGAAGATGAATTCAAGTGGTTACGCCCAAGGTTCATATCCAATTAAATTTATTTCCTAATTCGAATTTTAGTTTTATGAAGGTTGGAAATTTTACTCTCCAACATGCAAATGTGAAAATTCAAGCATGCTTGATGCAAAATCAAAGATTGATGGGAAATCCAAATATGCAATTGAGAAAGCAAATATGAGATAACTACCAATTTACCTATTGGCAAGGACTCACAGAATTTTTAAAGTCTGATGAGTAGGACTTACCTCCATCCTGTTTAGTGCGATGATTTGTTGTCCAATCCCAGAGTTGAAGATCTGAACAACTTCCCTTGGCATGTTAGTTGGACATGTGGGCCACATGGTGGCCCTAGTCTCTCCGTCATCTTGATGAATACTTGTTGATGTAGTGATGGCTTCTCCCTCTTGAAGATATTCTCTTGTGAGCATTATGAGGCTTGTCCTTCTTTAGGGGTGTCACTTCGACCTTTTGGATATTCCTTAAGGTTAACCCATACTTTGATCATGGATCAAAAGCTTTCTTGGGCATGATGACATGTGGACTCCACAATCAAACAAGAAACGTTTCATCCACAATGTCACTTGCCCTAAGATGCATGGGCTTGGTCCAAGGGTAGGAATCCCAACAAGTGATTGTGGGTTATCTTGGATCCTGACTAATCTTTAAGTTTCTTATCCTTGGCCAAGAGGTTAATGTTGTCTTGATTTCTTGATTGGCCATGGATCAAATACTTCAAGGTAGGCTAGTTGAACTTAAATCCTGTAGGATCGAAGCACGTGAAAAGCTACCAGAGGGGGTGGGGGGTGAATGGTAGATTAAAAAAATCTTACGCAGCGGAAACAATTAAATCCCAACCTTTTCGGCAGAAAAACAATCCATTAAAGAAGTCATGTGTGAGACTAATCTAAACGTGTTTCACCATGACAAAGGTGATAGATATCAGAGAGAATCAAGTCACGAAGACGACACAATTAGAACCGCTCAAATCCGTCGAGAGAAACTTAAGTTACGATCAAAATATCAAACAAAGGTCAATCTGTCCTACTCGAGAAAAACAGTTATGGAACGCTGCAAAGAAACTCGTGTAGTCAGAAACCACAAATCCAATGACCGTGAAATTTTTAAAAATTATAGATAATCAAGTTGTGAAGACAACCCAAAAATAATCACGTCAAATGGATCTGTAAAACTCGAGTTATGATAAAACCACCGTAGAAAGATAGTGTTGTGCAGAAACTCGACGAGAAAAACTTGTCTGGAACAAGTCGAACGAACAAGGCACAAAAGTTCCTTTCAACTATGAATTTTATTTAATAGAACACAAGAGGAACAGCCCCAAAGTCGTGCACCACGATCTCTGGCCTCCCTTGCTTATATAACCAGCCCTTAGGCCAACCCAATCTCAACTAGGACTCTAATGCTACTCAGTTCACGAATTGAAACTTTCCATAACTACGCAAGACTCTTATATATGCATATAGAAGCAATCTTAAGACTTCCAAACACCTTAGGTACATATCCCACATTCCTAAAACAACTCAAATTCATGACCCACACGAAATCCTATCATAATCAACTCAAAACTTTCCATATTTGAGTCAAACATGACTCAGCCGCAGCCTGAGTCCATAACCTAGTCAGTTGGACCTTTCCGACCAATTTCTACGTCCACATCTCTTCATCACGCCTTAGAACCATGTAGCCACGTCCATGCACTCCTTGCATATGTGCAAACATCTTCCAACGACGTCCACGATACCTTCATATGCATTGTTCTTGATTCAAACATGCTGCATAACATCCCGATCAACTCAACCACAATTCCTCCCAAACTTGGTTGTTGAACCTCATCTTCTCCCTAAGACTACTTCAATGGATCCCGTCACCAGCCATGTCTTGAACTCAAGCAACACCTACACATGAATAAACAACCAATACTTTCGAGCACAAGTCCTCGACTTGACTTACGTTAGTTCTGAAACTACAACATCTTATGTGAGCACCTCACATAAGCACGTTCCAAAACATAGCAAAATGATATAAACCATAACCACCAAAACACACCAAAAACTTAGCAAATGAATACTAAGCAATCTTTCCATCAATGTAAAGCAAGTTCAAAACATTTCACAGTAAAAGTAGGAACATTGCAATCAAGCTCCGAATCTTGCCAAAGCTAACCAGAGCTTGAGCTGGAGCTTACCAAAGCTAGTACAACCTAGCCGGAGCTTACCAAAGCCAGTACAACCTAGCGCCTGAGCTTGCCAAAGTACAACCTAGCGCCGGAGCTTGCCAAAGCTAGTCGGAACTAGTCAACCCAAAAGTCGGAGCTAGAAAAACATGTAGGAGCTGACCAACATAAGTCGGACCTATCAAAACATATCGGAGCTTAACAAAGACATGCCGGAGCTATCAAAGACATGCTGGAGCTAAAGACAAAGCTCATCGGAGCTACCCAAAAACATGTTGGACCTTAAAAAAACAAGTTGGACCTATTGTCGGACCTTGCAGAAGCTCGGAGCTAATGTCGGACCTTGTTAAAAAGTGTATTTTGGCAGAATTTCAGAACTTATATCATCAAAGCCAATGTATTCAGCACACATACGTCTCACAATCTCCCCCTTGATGAATGCATTGGCAACACCACTTAAGATCCGAACATTGGCTTATTCACATTAAAAGTTTTGAAAACAATTTCTTCCCCTTCGTAAAACAGAAATAAACTGAGAAAAAAATTCTCCCCCTGAGAAGAATTGTGCAAAAAACAATTGTGAATATGTGCAATGTGTAATACATTTCTCCCCCTTGCATACTTATCTAAAAATTCACATATTATCTCTCCCCCTTTGACAATGTATTCAGCAAGGTTTATAAGAGAAATTTTGATTGTTATGAGCATATTATAACATATACAGATAAAACAATGCTCATCCAAGTCATACTATCAAGTAACTTACACTATCACATCAATGAAATACATAAAGTAGTGTAAGCTATGCTAGAGATCAAATGTAATTTCCAATTTAGCAAGTCATGATCTCACAAACTTAACTATTTCAAAACCTGAAAGCATGACACTTCTTGATGCATTTTATTATTTTTCAAAGCACAAATTTAGATCATATGATATTTGCAAGAGATTATATGCGCATCTGCCTTATTCTAACCAACCAAGCCAAGCCTATGTCATTTGACAATCAGAAGCTTAAGGACATTGTTTTAGTCATACACAACTTCTTCCAAGTTCATATCTAAGTGCAATGATAAGCCATCTCAAAAGAAAAAGTGCGATGCATGCATATTCTCTTGATCTTTTCTCATTTCTATTTGTTCATAAAAACTCAACATGTGAGTTGATTACTTGATTAATTCTTAATGATTAAAAGCACTTGTGAGCATGCAACAAGTTCAAAACAGCAAGAAAGTTCGACCATGACCAGATTTAGTGTAAGTAATTATTCCAATTACTAGACATGGAAAAAACTACAAAATGTATAACACGAGTAATGTAGTAAGAACTTTCAGCATGCAAAAGGAATCATAAAGTCATATATGTATGAAATACTATACTCATATTATTTTAATTTAGATTCATACATAGACTTCTCAAGTTTCAAAACTCCCCCTCAATGTAAGCCATGAGGATGCATAACCCCTATTTCACTACGAATGTAACAAAAACGAGTGAAATCCAAAGGTTTCGTAAAAATGTCAGCCAATTGTTGTTCGGTATCTACATGGTGAAGCACAATGTTCCTTTTTCAACATTATCACGGAGAAAGTGATACCTAATGTCAATGTGCTTAGTTCTAGAATGTTGCACGGGGTTCTTAACAATGCAAATGGCACTAGTGTTATAACAAAACAGTGAAACACTATCTAGATCAACCCCATAGTCCTTAAGTGTTTGAACAATCCAAAGAATTTGTGAGCAAGCACTAGCAGCAGCTACATATTCAGATTCACCTGTGGATTGTGCAACTGAGTTTTGTTTTCTAGAGGACCAAGAAACAAGTGAATTACCAAGAAAATGACAAGCACCAGAAGTACTTTTCCTATCAATCCTACAACCCCCAAATCAGCATCCAAAAAAGCCTTTAAAGTAATGGTTGAAGAAGAAGGAAGAAAAATGTCAAATTCTTGAGTTCCATATAAGTACCTGAGAATCCTTTTGACGGCTTGATGATGTGAAGCACGTGGGGAGGCTTGAAACCGTGCACAAAGACATACGCTGAATTGTATGTCTGGTCTTGATGTCGTGAGGTACAAAAGTGATCCGATCATGCTTCTATATTCTTTCTGATCCACGGGTTCACCATCTTCATCAATTTCAAGTGTTGTTGCTGCTTCCATTGGTGTCCGAAGAGGCTTGCTTTTGTCCATGTTGAAGCGCCCTAGGAGGTCTTTTGTATACTTCGTTTGATGCACAAAAGTACCCTCCTTGGTTTGCTTGATTTGCAGCCCCAAAAAGTACATGAGTTCTCCCATCATACTCATCTCAAATTCTGAACTCATCATAGCTAAAAACTTGGACACAAGATCATGAGAAGCACAACCAAAGATAATATCGTCCACATACACTTGAACGAATAATGAGTCATTGCCATGCTTAAGCACAAAAAGAGTTTTATCAACCTTGCCCATGGTAAACCCCTTTTCAAGTAAGAATGTTTTTAACCTATCATACAATGCTCTAGGGGCTTGTTTGAGACCGTACAAGGCTTTAGACAGTTTGTAAACATGATTAGGAAAATCTGGATTTTCAAAACCTGGTGGTTATTTAACATAAACCTCCTCATCTATGTAGCTATTAAGAAAAACACTTTTAACATCCATTTGATATAGCTTAAAACATTTTGATGCAGAAAAAGCTAACAAAATTCTTATGTATTCTAATCTAGCAACAGGAGCAAAAGTTTCATCAAAATCTAGACCTTCAACTTGAGTGAAACCTTGAGCAACCAACCTAGCCTTATTGCTAACCACAACCCCATCCTCACTTTGTTTATTCTTAAACACCCATTTAGTTCCAATTAAAGTGTGACCTTGAGGTAGATGTACAAGTTTCCAAATATTATTTCTTTCAAAATTTTCTAACTCTTCTTGCATGGCAATAATCCAGGATTCATTAGTGAGTGTGTGTGATATATCTTTGGGTTCAAGAGAAGCAACAAAAGCAGAATGAGCATGAGAGTTTGGACCGCAAAACCTGGATCGTGTGACTCGTTCGTGCAAGCTTCCAATAATTTGTTGTTGAGGATGACTTTTGAGAACCCGGAGAGGAGTGAACACTTCACGAGCTTCTTCTTCATGTTCATCACAAATCGATGAGCTTGTGACTTGAGGTGGATCTGGACTAGCAATGGTGGCTATCGGTGCTGGTTGTGAATCAAAATCAGGAGCTGGAACAATGTCATTAGCTGCTGAATTTTCGGGAAGCAGCACCACTTCTTCCTCATCTTCAATGGAAATGCTCTCCCCTTGCGGATATGGATCTGGACCTGCAATGTTTGAGCTAGTACCTGTGCTAGCTTCATCAAAAGACACTTCACAAGTCTCCATAATTTTGTTAGTGTCAAGTAAAAGCACACGGTGGCCTCTAGTATGAGATGGATAACCAAGAAACATGCCATCAATGGATCTAGGTTCAAATTTATAAAGATTACCATGTTTCTTAACAAAGCATTTGCAACCAAAGACCCGAAAATGTGTAACACTAGGCCTATGTCCAAACCGGAGCTCATGATGGTGTTTTACCTAGCTTAGCGCGCAAGAAAACACGATTTGAGATATAACAGGCGGTTGCAATTGCATCAGCCCAAAATTTCCTAGGAGTTTGATATTCATCAAGCATAGTCCTAGCCATCTCAACTAAGGTTTTGTTCTTTATTTCTACAACACCATTTTGTTGAGGTACATATGGTGAAGAAAATTTATGATCTATTCCATTTTCAGTACAAAAGTGATCAAAAGATTGATTTTTAAATTCGGTTCTATTATCACTTCTAATTGCTTTTAAAGATCCTAGGTGATCAATTGATAATCTAAGAAACAAAGTTCTAAAGTTACTAAAAGATTCATTCTTAGATGTCATAAAGTAAACCCAAGAGTATCTAGAATAATCATCAACAATCACAAGAACATACCATTTACCTCTGAAGGATTGAACGCGTGAAGGTCCTACGGTGTCAAGGTGCAAAAGTTGACCCGGTTCAGTTGTCATGATCATTGTGAGAGGAGTATGTGAACCTGCAACCATCTTAGCATGTCTACAAGAAGAGCACACAATTTCTTTGTCCCCTTTAAGCTTAGGCAGCTCACGTATGCGATCAAGAGCACTAACACACGTTAGATGATCAAAGTCGACGTGACCAAGTCTACGACGCCAAAAATATAAGTCCTTTGAATCATTAGCAACTAGACACCTATTCTTAGAGGAAGACATATCAAAATCAGCTTTAAAAACTCTTCCAAACCGAGGCATGTTAAAAATAAGCTCACTATTTGAATTTACAACTTTGCATCAACTTTTTGTGAAAATAATTTCTAAATTTTCATCTAGCAGTTGTGAAACAGAAAGCATGTTGTATTTCAAATTTTAACAAGTGCCACATCCTCCAAAGTGTAGTGATCATTTACTTTAATCGACCCCTTAGCAATTATAGGAGTTGAAGAATTATCAGCAAAAGTAACATTCTCTACACGTGACGCAAAAGAGAGGGAGGAGAACCATTCTTTGTTACCGGTCATGTGGCATGAGCAACCTGAATCCACAATCCCAAAGTTCTCCTTCCTCAAGCGTGTAACCTACATAGAAGCACAATACGTATATGACTCAATACTGGGGTTAGTCAAAAGGCATTTAGAAATCCAGTACTGAGTCACACGACGTCCAGCAGAAATAACACGTGAAAGCTGAGACAAAACAGTAGATTTATGAGCCAAAGTTTGAGGATTTTTGTACCCAACTACCGACTTACGAGATGTTACATGTGTAGCACAAAAAACAGTAGGTTTGGGAGAAACCTTTGCATGTTTTTGACTCATTACAGCATATTGCATGTTCCTATCATTCGGTTTAGCAAGTGCAGCAAATTTTGCATGAAAGTTATGAGATCTAGCAATCATTCTTTCCTTTTTCTGTTGTTTAGCTAGTCTATAACAAAAATCTATGACATGACCATCTCTACCACAGTAGGTACAATGAAATTTAACTTTGTGTTCATGTCTAGATGAGCAAGCAACATTTTTATTTGAAACCGAATGAGACAACACTCCCGTAGATTTGAAAACCACTTCTTTTTGTTTAGGAATTTTTTGAATCAAACCACTTCCTAATGACTTTACAATTTTAGGTGGATCTGCCTTAGCATGAGCATGAGAATCAAAACCTAAACCAGTTTTATCATTGCAAAGACTTGAAAGAATTCAGCAGCAAGTTTAGGTTCTTATTCCCATTACAAAACCGATCTAATTTCCTATGCATGTTATCAAGTTTATTGGACAGATCAAGGCAATTTTCACATGAAGTTTTTCCTTTTAATTTGCAATTGGAATAAAGTTTAACTTCATGAGAACGTAAAGCATTGTTCAATATAGAAATTTCATTCATAGCATCTTGTAGTTTCTTATCAAGATCATCACAAGTAGAACAATGTAAATCAATTGTTGAACAGCTAGTATCTTTCAAGTTTTTATCATTAAGTGAAGCAACCTCTCTGTTATTTTCAATTTCTGACTCAAGTTTATCAAGTGTGGAGGTGTGCGCACTTCTTAATGAGGACAATTATTCATATATTAAATCACATGAGGAACAAGAATCATCACAAGGAATTAAGGATTTCAAACGATTAATTTCAGATTCTAGTGACTCAATTTTAACAGCATTGTCCCTAAGCTTTTTGTCCTTTTTCTTAACCATAACGGTGGCACGAGAAATAGCATCACACATTTCTTCGCAAGTAGGACATACCTCTTCATTATTGTTGTTTTGTTCAGCCTCCTCCATACTTGATCTTGACTTGCCCGCCATGAAGCACAAGTTTGCCAAATCATCTTCATCTTCATCACTTCCAATGTCCACATCGCTTGAGCCAAGTTCTTGAAGTGCGGAGATAAAACTGCTCACCAATTGACGTCATGTAAAACCCTTCTTTTTCTTCGTATCTTTTGCAAAGGAGTGCTTCGTCCTTGTTTGCTTTTCATCCCGGGAAATAACCTGAAAGGTTAGGGCAACCTGAACGAAAATGTCCCGTCTTACCACATTCGAAACATCGTTGAGGTCCGGAGCTTCCTCTCCATCTAGTTCTCACATTTTGCAATGCTTTCGAGAACCTAGTAGAGAGAAGTACTAGCTCCTCCTCTGGAAACTCCTCAATCTGTTCAAGGGTTAAAGAGGACAACAAAGCAAGTGTACCACAAGATGAAGATTGGCCGGAGCTAGGCATATGACATTGAGAAACAAAAGCAATAGACTTGTTGGGGTTCTTACGTGATAATATGTCAAATTCATGAGTTTTTAACTTGGAATATAGCACATCTAAAGTAAGTGTACTCATGACAGTAGATTCACGAATAGATGTGACTTTCATATCCCAAATTGACATATCTAATGCACTTAACAATTGCCTAGCATTTTTAGCATCTAAAAAGTTAACATTGACACTACGCAAGTTGCTGAGAATTTTATTAAAGCTAGCAAAAAGTTCATCAATAGACTCACCGGGTTGCATCTCGAAGTGCATGTATTCTTTCTTGAACATGTCTTGCCTTACCTCTTTGATCGTGCTGGATCCTTCGTGGTAGTCACAAAGTTCTTTTCACACATCGTATGCAGATCGGAGGTGTGCAACACGGTCGAAGTCGCTTTGAGTTAATCCTTGTATGATCAAGTTTCGAGCCTTGTTGTTGTTGTCAACACCTCTCAGATTTGTAGCTGTAACTTGATCGTTTGATGGCACTTCGTAAGGATTGTATACCTTCTCCCATATTGCGAAGCCTTGATCCTGGATGAAGGCTTCCATACGTGCCTTCCAAACCTGAATACCACTAAATACACAAGGTTTTGCAGAGTATTTCTCCATGATGATTAGTCAAAACACGTGCAAATCACAAAGATTAGAGCATTGTTGCTCTGATACCAATTGTAGGATCGAAGAGCACGTGAAAATCTACTAGATGGGGGTGAATGGTAGATTAAAAAAATCTTATGCAGCGGAAACAATTAAATCCCAACCCCTTCGGCAGAAAAACAATCCATTAAAGAAGTCGAGTGTTAGACTAATCAAAATGTGTTTCACCGTGATAAAAGTGACAGATATCAGATAGAATCAAGTCACGAAGACGACACAATTAGAATCACTCAAATATGTCGAGAGAAACTTATGTTACGATCGAAAGATCGAACAAAGGTCAATCTATCCTACCGAGAAAAATAGTTCTGGAACGCTGCAAAGAAACTCGTGTAGATCAGAAACCACTAATCCAATGACCGTAAAATTTTGAAAGATGATAGATAATCAACTCGTGAAGACAACCCAAAAAGAATCACGTCAAATGGATCTGTAAAACTCGAGTTATGACAAAACCACCATAGAAAGATAGCGTTGTGCAGAAACTCGACGAGAAAAACTTGTCTGGAACAAGTTGGACGAACAAGGCACAAAAGTTCCTTTGAACTACGAATTTTATTCAATAGAACACAAGAGGAACAGCCCCAAAGTCTTGCACCACGAGCTCTGACCTCACTTGCTTATATAACCAGCCCTTAGGCCAACCCAATCTCAACTAGGACTCTAATCCTACTCAGTTCACGAATCGAAACTTTCCATAACTGTTCAAGACTCTTCTATACGTAGATAGAAGCAATCTTAAGACTTCCAAACACCTTAGGAACGTATCCCACATTCTTAAAACAACTCAAATTCGTGACCCACACGAAATCCTATCATAACCAACTCAAAACTTTCCATATTTGAGTCAAACACGACTCAACCACAGCCTAAGTCCATAACCAAGTCGGTTGGGCCTTTCCGACCAATTTTTATGTCCACATCTCTTCATCATGCCTTGGAACCATGTAGCCACGTAAATGCACTCCTTGCATATGTGCAAACATCTTCCAACGACGTCCATGATACCTTCATATGCATTGTTCTTGATTCAAACATGTTGCGCAACCTCCCGGTCAACTCAACCACAATTCCTCCCGAACTTGGTTGTTGAACTTCATCTTCTCCCTAAGAATAGTTCAATGGATCCCGTCACCAGATATGTCTTGAACTCAAGAAACACCTGTACATGAATAAACAACCAATACTTTCGAGCACAAGTCCTTGACTTGACTCACGTTAGTTCTGAAACTACAACATCTTATGTGAGCACCTCACATAAGCATGTTGCAAAACATAGCAAAATGATATCAACCATAACCACCAAAACACACCAAAAACTTAGCAAATGAATACTAAGCAATATTTCCATCAATGTAAAGCAAGTTTGAAACATTTCACAGTAAAAGTAGGAACATTGCGATCAGGCTCTGAATCTTGCCAAAGCTAACCGGAGCTTGAGCTGGAGCTTACCAAAGCTAGTACAACCTAGCACCAGAGCTTACCAAAGCCAGTACAACCTAGCGCCGGAGCTTGCCAAAGTACAACCTAGCGCTGGAGCTTGCCAAAGCTAGTCGGAACTAGTCAACCCAAAAGCCAGAGCTAGAAAAACATGTCGGAGCTAACTAACATAAGTCGGACCTATCAAAACATATCGGAGCTTAACAAAGACATGTCGGAGCTATAGAAAAAGCTCACCGGAGCTACCCAAAAACATGTTGGACCTTGAAAAAACAAGTCGGACCTATTGTCGGAGCTTGCAGAAGCTCGAAGCTAGAGTCGGACCTTGCTAAAAAGTGTATTTTGGCAGAATTTCAGAACTTATATCATCAAAGTCAATGTATTCAGCACACATAGGTCTCACAAATCCCATGAAATCCTCATAGCCTCCTTGATTACAATGGTGATGTTGATTCACCCTTGGCCTCCTTGTAGGTGATAGCCACTGGAGTTGTGTTTGAAAGGAAGAATCCTCATGGGTATTAGGGAAATGATTCCCCAAGTGGACCATGTTGACATGGATTTTCACAAATCATGTGAATATCCATGTCTTGAATCATCCAAACACTTCTCCATTGGCTTGATCTTCATGTTACTTCAATAGGAGGTGTACGTACACAACTATAATGTCCACTTTGTTAAGTGGTGTGCATGCCAAGCTAAGAAAAATAGAGCATTCTTTAATCCACCCCTTGGTTGGAGACCATATTCTGATCCATGATGAATGAGAATAGGACTCCTTCAGTTCTAGCACAAAGGTGGTCATGGATTGATGGACCAACCCATGACATGAATGTTGGATGAGGAGGAAACTATCCACCCTATGGTGGAAGCAAACCAAGAAGAACTCTTGGAGCCTCCCACAAGCTTGGGGATGTATGACTTTGGCTTCTACTGGAAGCTGGAATTCTCCCGCGAAAGGCAATGGTGTTGCCTAGCGGATATTTGTTGAGGTACGCTGTCGGTACCCTAAAAACCATACACCCCCTGAGGTTACAAAGATCTCAAGGGAAGGACATCTACTCAAATTGAAGACCCTCGGGGGCCCACTCGCCAGACGTAACCGGACCCGCTTCTCCAACATGGTTAGCCCCTAGGTTGCCACGTGTACTGTCAGACCAGAGCTATTACCCGCAAGGGTGAAGCTCCGGGCTAGGTACTGAAACGGCACCTCCGGAGGTAACCCCTGACCGAGAGAAGCTCCGGACCTGACACGTGCCAGGCCACCCCGGAGCTTCCCGCTTCTCCCAAGCAAGCTCCAGAGCTGCCACGTGTCCATACGTCGGAGCTGGCCACTTCAAACCTCCGAAAGACGTTGTAACGGCACCGGATCTTCAAAAGACAACCGCGGACTTCAAGACCCGATTAATTATCATTAATTCCACATTAATGATACTTAATCAGGACGATCTTAACACCTGTAACGGCACTGTCGGAGCCGTTACAGGGTTATTAACAACAATTAATCTCGTGTATCAATATTAGTAACCGCCAGGGCCACATGTCGGGCCAGGCTGACTTGTAACGGTTTGTCCTTGTGCTATAAAAGGACAAACCGACGATACACGAGGGGAGGACACTCGAACACTCGGAAGCTCACAAGTTAATACAACACACGCACACCCGTGGAGTAGGGTATTACGCTCAGGCGGCCCGAACCACGTAAACTACTGTGTCACTCGTGTCCAATCGCGTTTCACCTTCTTGAGTCTCCGCGCGCCCAAACCGAACCACAAACTCCTTCAACACTTTCGTAGTGTCAGGGGATCTGCCGACTCCAACAGTCGACAGTTGGCGCGCCAGGTAGGGGCGCCTGAGATCTTCAAGAATGGTGAATTCTGCGGCTGGATCATCCAACGGGCAACCTGCTGTTCAGGCTGTCGGAGGCAATCCCTCCAACATGCAGCCACGGGCAGGAGCCTCAGTTCCAGCAGGAGTCACACTCCCACCACCACCATCTTCTCCGGCAAGACATGCCGGACGACATGATGGTGCACCGGCGTCACATTCTGCGCTGGCAAGTCGTGACAACCCAGAACACGCGCTCCATGCAGCGCGTGCTCTCCTCCAGCGACCACCACCTCCGGATGCATCTCAAGGTGCCATGGAGCAATGGAGAGCTGATGTTGAGCATTTGGTCGCAGCAGCGGCCGAACGCCTCAACAACCAGGGTCCACCTCCTTCAGGGCGGGCCCCGTCGCAGCGACGAACGTTGTCTGGAAGACTTGGTCCACATGTCTCCAACAACCGGAGAAGAGCTGCGTCACAGCAAGTGACGTCGTTGCCCTCTGGGGCACGACGTGCCCATACTGCATCTCGGCTTTCGACACACGACCTCCGGGCGGAGCTTGATCGCCGATACCGCCAACAGGATGGCCGTGTCCACATCGAGCGAGCTCGAGAAAGACGAGATGCTCAAGACCTTTCTACTCTGGAAGGAGTAGGAGGAGGCTGTTCCGCCCTAGCCATGCACCTGCGCATGGTTAGATGGCCACAGAAGTTCCGGCCACATTTGCCGGAAAAATTCGACGGGACTGTCAATCCCGTAGAATTTCTACAGATATACTCCACTGCGATCTTAGCAGCTGGAGGAAACGAGGCCGTAATGGCCAATTACTTTCCAGTGGCCTTAACTGGGACCGCCAGGTCCTGGTTTATGAGCCTTCCACCCAACTCTATCGACAGTTGGGAGGAGCTGTGCCGTCAGTTCACCGCCAATTTCGGGAGTTCATACACCCGTCCGGGCACTGAACTGGACCTTTTTGCGGTCGTGCAAAAAGGAGGAGAATCTTTGCGGTCATTCATCCAAAGATTTTCTCAGGTACGTAACACAATCCCTTCTATCTCAAGCGCTTCTGTCATTGTGGCATTCAGACAGGGTGTACGAGACAAGAAGATGTTGGAGAAGCTGGCGATCAAAGAGATCACCAGCGTCACGGAGCTCTTCAGCCTGGCTGACAAATGTGCCAGAGCTGCGGAGGGCCGTGAAATGCACTCCAAACCAGCCCTGGAGGATCATAAAAAATCCTCCAAAGAAGAAGCCGCTACCTCCGGGAGTGGCAAGAAGAAAAAGAAGACCAACGGCAAGAAGAAGCCGTCGGCCGGCACATCCAACGTTGCAGCTACCGCAACTCCTGGTGGCCGGGGGCCACGCCCCGAGAAGCGACCTCGACCGTCTTCTGAAGACGGTGGCAAATCCAAGATGTGGTGCCCCATTCACAAAACGAGCAGCCACAGACTGGAGGACTGCCGGGAGGTCCAAAACCTTGCCGAGCGCTACCACAAGCGCCGGGAAGGGTCTCCCTTCCGACAGAGGGAGGGAAAACAAAAGGTCGATGAAGCTCCGGCTGAAGAGGAGTTAGGGTTTCAGGACCCCAAAAAGGTCCTGAAAGCCGTCTACACCTCGGTCGACGATGATTCCGACGTCTCCGACAACGAGCGTCGAAAAACCATGAACACCATCTTTGGTGGATCATGGGACATCACTTCTCGTCGTGTCATCAAGACTATGCGACGGGATATGGCTGTTGTAGCTCCTACAGCTAGACCGGAGCCACATCGAAAGTGGATGGACACACCCATCACTTTTGATGCTTCGGACTGTCCTCAAAGCATGGTCAGAGCTGGCCAATTACCCTTGATGGTATCTCCCACCATCAACAACATCCAGCTCCATCATGTCCTGGTAGACGGAGGTTCGGGGCTTAACCTCATCAGCTTCGAAGCTTTCACTAAGCTTCAGCTCCGACCTTCGGACCTCCAGCCCTCTCGACCTTTCTCCGGAGTAGGTCCGGGGGCCATCACTCCACTCGGAGCTATTACTCTCCCCGTTACCTTCGGGACCCGGGAGAAGTATCGCACCGAGAAGTTGGTCTTCGACGTCGCTCAGATCAACTTACCATTCAACGCCATCTTGGGTAGACCTGCCTTGTACAAATTCATGGCAGCTGCTCATTATGGATATCTGGTGTTGAAGATGCCAACACCAGTAGGCGTTCTTCGGATCCGCGGAGATCGCACTGCCGGAGTAACTGCTCTGGAGGAACTCCACGCACTCACCACAGCGCAAGAGGAGGACTCCAGACAGAAGCAAGCTCCACAACCTCCGAGCATTCGTCAACGAGGCTCGACCTCTGCACCTCGTGTGCAGCCAAGCGGCGACACCGACATTCCCGTCAAAGTCGTCCAAATTGGTTCCGATGTCACTCAAACTACCCGTATATCGGGTGGCTTGAACGACAAATAGGAACTCGCGCTCATCACTTTTCTCCGGGCTAACGTTGACGTGTTTGCTTGGCAACCGTCACAAATGCCTGGGATCCCCAGGGAAGTGATTGAGCACAATCTGAAGATTTACCCCGACGCTCGGCCTGTGCATCAGAAACCTCGGAAGCAATCTGTAGAGCGACAGAACTTCATCCGACAAGAAGTGAAGAAGTTGCTCGAAGCCGGATTCATCCGAGAAGTCTACCATCCAAAATGGCTGGCAAACCCAGACGTTGTGCCTAAGGCCAGCGGGAAACTTCGGATGTGCATCGACTACACCACACTGAATAAGGCATGTCCAAAAGATCCATTCCCACTACCTAGAATAGATCAGATAGTGGATTCCACCTCCGGGTGCGAGTTACTGTGTTTTCTAGACGCATATTCTGGATATCATCAAATCAGGATGTCTAGGGAAGATGAAGAACATACTTCATTCATCACAGTGGATGGATTGTATTGTTACACAGCCATGCCTTTTGGTCTCAAGAATGCAGCTTCAACTTTTGTACGAGCTATGTACAAAACTTTCGAAGAACTCATCAGAGACATAGTGGAAGTGTACGTTGATGACATCGTGGTTAAAGTCAAGAACAAGGAGTCCCTCTTGGACACCTTGCAGGCTGTCTTCGACAAGCTGCGGGCCACCCGCACGAAGCTAAACCCAGACAAGTGCGTCTTCGGGGTTAGTTCCGGAAAGCTTCTTGGTTTCCTGGTAAGTCACCGGGGCATAGAGGCTAATCCGGCGAAGATAAAAGCCATTGAAGACATGCGGCCACCAACCCGCATCAAAGACGTCCAAAAATTAACTGGATGTCTAGCAGCCCTCAGCCGGTTCATTTCAAGACTGGCGGAAAGGGCACTTCCCTTCTTCAAGTTACTAAGGAAGTTCGGACCATTCCAATGGTCTGAAGAAGCAGAGAAGGCATTCCAGGAGCTGAAACAGTTCCTCACCACCCTACCAGTCTTGGTAGCTCCGAACCCCGGTGAGCCTTTATTGCTTTACATTTCAGCTGCTGACGAAGTCGTCAGTATGGTTCTGGTTGCGGAGAGACCGGAACTACCCAATGCTCAGGAATCCAGACCCCTTCGGGAGGGTCCGGAGGTTCCTGAAAGCGGGTCTGGGTCCCAGCTCCCAGACTTGAACCCACAAGAAGCCACTTCAGAGGACCCGGATCCTTCCGAGAGGATCCAGATCATTCCTGAAGAAGCTCCGGGTTCCTCCACCCAGAACCCGGAGGTCCCTGAAGAGAGTCTGGACTCCTCCAAAAGGGTCCGGATCAATGAAGAGGAAGCTCCGGACCCCTCCGGGAGGGTCCGGACCATTCAACGCCCAGTATACTTCATCGGTGAAGTGTTACATGATGCCAAGACTCGATACCTAGAGGTGCATAAACTGCTCTATGCAGTTCTTATTGCCTCAAGGAAGCTTCGACATTATTTCCAAGCTCACAAAGTCTCAGTGGTGACTTCATATCCACTTCGAGCGATCCTGCATAATCCTAATTCAACTGGGAATATTGCAAAGTGGGCAGCGGAACTGGCTGAATTTGACCTTGAATTCATTCCAAGACAAGCAATCAAGAGTCAAGCGTTGGCAGATTTCGTGGCAGAATGGACTCCCTCTCCATTAAACCCTGGGGGCCCCAGCGAGCCGAAGACGGAACCACAAGTTCCAGCCTTCACTAAGCCTCATTGGACCCTTTACTTCGACGGCTCCATGCAGAAGCAGGGAGCCGGAGCTGGAATCCTTCTCCTCGCACCAACAGGGGAGAAGGTGAAATACATGGTGCACCTTGACTTCAAGGCAACCAACAACATGGCGGAGTACGAAGCACTCATCTATGGATTAAAGGTGGCACTATCATATGGTGTCAAGCAGTTGCTGGTCAAAGGAGATTCACAACTTGTCATCAAACAGGTGAAGGGTGAATGCTCCTGCAATAATCTCCAGCTGGCTGCTTACCTCCTTGAAGTCCAGAGGCTTCAGAAGGACTTCGAAGTCCTAGACCTTCACCATGTTCAGCGTGCTCACAACGCTGAAGCTGACGAACTCTCGACCAAGGCGTCAACCGGAGCTCCGGCTCCTGACGGAACCTTTGTCCGGAGGTTGTCAAAACCCACAGTTCAGCCTGCCGAACTGAACGAAGGGGGCGAGATCAGCATCCCGAAGCTGACGGTCCCGATGGCCCTGTTACCATGGCAGCCATCAAGGGTCGTAGGTGCTGCCGGAAGCTCCGAGCAACCCAGCACGCAAGACCCAAATGCTCAAGTCAGTTCCGATGCATGGATCTCGGAGATCCGGAACTACTTGAAAGACAACATCCTTCCTGACGATGATGTATCCGCTGACCGGGTAGTCAGATTGGCTAAAAGATACACGTTGGTAGAAGGGGATCTCTACCGGCGCGGTGCCAATGGCATCCTAATGCGGTGCATCACAAGGGAAGAAGGCTGCGAGCTCCTCGCAGAAATCCATGGAGGTGAGTGTGGGAACCACGCATCTTCCCGCACGCTGGTCGGAAAAGCCTTTCGGCACGGCTTCTATTGGCCTACAGCGCTCCAGGATGCTACTGAGCTAGTGAAGAAATGCAAAGCATGCCAATTTCATGCAAAGAAAATTCATACACCTGCTCAGTCCTTACAAATGATACCTCCTACATGGCCTTTCGCTGTGTGGGGGATGGACATCTTGGGACCCTTCCCAAGAGCCGTCGGAGGGTACAAGTTCCTGTACGTCGCCATCGACAAGTTCACCAAGTGGCCGGAAGCTACTCCTGTTGTGACGATCAACAAACAATCTGCAATCAATTTTCTACAATCTATCGTGAGCAGATTCGGAGTCCCAAATAAGATCATCACTGACAATGGGACTCAGTTCACAAGCTCCGCATTTCAAGGATATTGCGAAGACCTCGGCATACAAGTTTGCTACGCTTCCGTAGCTCATCCTGCCAGCAATGGGCAAGCCGAGAGAGCAAACGCAGAGATCCTTAAAGGACTCAAAACGCGCACTTATGAGCGTTTGAAAAAGCACGGAGCCAATTGGATCGAAGAGCTTCCGCCCACTCTATGGGCCAACAGGACTTCTCCAAGTCGGGCAACCGGAGAAACACCCTTCTTCCTGGTGTACGGAGCTGAAGCGATCCTTCCTCTGGAAATCACCTTGGGTTCCCTCCGAGTCCGGACCTTCGACGAAGCCGCGCAGGACCAGCTCCAGCGTGAAGACCTAGACCTCCTTGAGGAGGGAAGGTGCCAAGCAGCTGTTCGGAATGCCCGATACCGCCAAGCTCTACGGCGTTATCACCAGCGGCATGTACACAACCGACAGCTCGAGGAAGGCGATCTGGTGCTACGGAGAATACTATCCAGAGAAGGGCAAAACAAACTATCCCCCGGCTGGGAAGGGCCCTTCCGAGTGATTAAAGTATCCTGTCCCGGAAGCGTTCGCTTGGCTACTGAGGATGGGACACCTCTCCCAAATCCTTGGAACATCGAGCACCTCCGTAAGTTCTACACTTAATTCCACGGAGGTGAGTCTTAAGTAACTTGAAATGTATGTTATAGAGTCATTGTACAGAGTCGGGTAGTTCCTCCGGGACAGCAGCCGGACCTTTCCCGAAAGGTTTGAAGAGCTCATGCAACACTTGATACAGTCTCCGGACTAGAAGTGTGGCTAACTACCCAGGGTCAAACGAGAAAACAAACACACTTAGCCTGGTTCCGTACCCTAAGAGTGTACTTGTTTCCCCTGTACCCCGAACCTATAATGAAAGACATCTTCATGTGAAATAGACTCCACGTGCATTCATTTTTGCATAAGGCTCGACATTTTTATTTTTCTCTTTCTTGTCTATAACAGAAACGTGCAATTCTTAACAAGTTCTAGTTTAACCGATTTATGTACGATTTGAGTTGAATTGTCGGATTTTTTAGATTTAAATGTCGTCTGTGGCCAACTCGCCTGAAAGCCGCCAAGCCATTCTAGGGCCGGAGTGCGCTATCGACTTAGCCTGGTCAAGCACCCTAAGTACGCCACTCTACCTACATCCCGGCAGGCCAAAGTAAGGTGGGTCCATGGACAATTGGATCTAAAAGAAAAGACAATTCATCCAATTGTACTAAAAATCGTGTTCAACTTGAAATTCTCTTGAGAACCGTAAGCCGCGACGAAGTTATAGATAAGGAACGAATTTTACTATTTTTCTTGGCTTAAGTGTGCAGGAAAAATGAACCCAATGTTGATGGAGAAAAACTGGAGCTAACCAAGCTCCGACTCCCACCAGGGCGTCAACCGTCGGCGTTGACTTAAAGATGGTGAGAAGACTCTATCACTAGAGTCTGTTGCCAACAAACCAGGCGTGGCAAGGGTCATTGCCGGAGCTACTAAGCTCCGACACCTTGGAGTATTAACTATCGACGCTCAACGTGTTGGTAGAGGCTATTGCCGGAGCTACTAAGCTCCGGCGATGGACAGTGCCGGAGCTTCTAAGCTCCGACGACTTCAAGGGACCTTCACTATCGAAAACTTCGGAACTAAATTATACGAGTTCGAAGCAAATTTGTCTTCAACAAAACTCAACATCCTTTTGGTACATGTCCACAATCAAATTGTGCACATCTACCAGGGGGCCAAGTGAAGACAAAGATGCCGAAGACAAAAAAATGAAATTCGCAAAAAAGTGAGGATTTCATTTCATTTGAAGACCGGAGATTACATCTGGAGACAAGGGATTACAAAATTGAGGAAGAAGAGAAGATACAAGTAAAGGCTAAGAAAGACAGTCCTAGACCCTATGGAAGAATTCGGCGACCTTCTGGGCGACCTCCGACACGCTGGCTCGGGTAGCTTCGCCTTCTCCTTCGACGGGGCCTTCAAGCACCGGGTCCAGAGGGAATCGAGGGTTCCGGCTAGTGTAGCACGTCAACACATACTCTGTGACGTTCCTAGCCAGGGATTGCCCCTCGACCTCCAGCTAGTCCGCGATGACGTCGCCCACCTTGGAGAGCTTGCTGCCCGCAGCGCTCAACGCTTGCAACGCAAGGTCCGGCTCCGGCTCCGGATCATCCGGGAGCACGGGGCTGAAACCCATCGGCGCCAGCGCATCGTCGGCCTTGCTCAGGAACTCCCAAATTTGCAGGGAGTCCGTCTTCCTCAGGCCCTTCATCTCTTCCGAGGATCTCCGGGCCGCCGCCAGCTCCGAATTCTCGCGGGAGAGACGCTCAACTTCTTTGGCGTTTTGCTGAATCTTCGCAGCAACTCGCTTCTCAAGTCTTCCGAGCTCCTCCTCCCGGAGGTGGATCTTGTTCCGGCGGTCGACCAGGTCTTTCTCCCTAGCCTCTATTTTCTTCTCCCGGGCAACAAGGGCACACTCGTACTCGTAGAGTTCTTGCCCCCGCACCCAGGTCTTCTCCTCCTCCTCGAGGCAGCGCTCTTCCAATTTTTTAGTACGCTCCTCGAGGCCCTTGTCCGCCAGAGCTGTTTTCTCGGCGAGCTCTTCCTCCCGTCGCAAGACGTCATCCCGTAGCTCCAGGAGTTTTTGCTCCTCATCCTCGAGCCGCTTTTCCCTTCCCTCAAGTGCCTCTCGGCGCTTGATGAGTGCGGTGCTGATGGCCTCGAGTTGATCGAACCGAGCGTTGGCCGCGTCGTTAGCAGCCTTAGCTTGGTCATGGAACTCCCAGGATTGAGCGTCGAGGGCGTGAGTCATGCTCTCCCTCTCGTCCAGCAGCTCACCCCAGAGCTCCAGGCGGACCTTCTCCCGCCTGATCCATTCCTTGTCATCCGCAATCCTCGACTGCGCCAGCTTGGTCTCGAATTGGAGTCGATTACGCCACCTCCTAAGGGTTTGGCGCTCCTCTTCAAGAGCTTTGCTGTCGTGGAAGAAGGCCAATTGGACCTGACGTAGACTGGAGCAGGCATTGTCGATGGACATCGACAGAGAGATGGGCTCCGGACCTACCGGGATCTCCTCCGCTGGTTCCAGCGGGTCTTCATTTACAAAAATTGGGTCCCACTCTACAAGAGTGGAACCCCGAGCTTCCAAAGAACTAGGGCACTCCTCCGGGATGGCCTCAGTCGCCACCGAAGAAGGTCCCGCCACCAAGTCTTCGTTTGCCCCCTCAGGCTGGGGGCCGGCGACTTCATTCAGGCACTCTGGCTCCGCCACGGGTACCATCGACGTCGTCGCCTCCAATGGCTCCGGCCGGGACACTTCTTCTGAGGGAGGCTCGAGCTCCCTCGCCTCTTCGACCACCGGCTCTGTGGCCGGCGCTCCAGCAATCACCGGCCCTGCAGCCGGCGCTCCAATAGTTACCGGCTCTGCGACCGGAGCTTCGGAAGTAACCGGCTCAATTGCCGGAACCACTTCAACTTCCGGCTCGCATGCCGGGGCTTCAGCTACCCCCGGCTCAACCGCCGGGGCTTCAGCACTTTCCGGCTCTGAAGCCAGGACCGCTACATCCTCCGACTCAACAGCCGGAGCTTCTACTTCTGCAGCACCGGGACCTAGAGCTTCAACCTCCGGAACGGGTGCCGCTGGCGCATCTTCAATCCCGTGGTCCGGCGCTACCACGGGAACTTCTGGAGACGAGTCGAGGTCCATGACCACGACAGCTGACGCCGGAGCTGTCGCAGCCTCTGCTTGGGGCGGCACCGGAGCTGGAGCAGAAGCCCCCGCAGCCTCAGACACTGTGGGCGAGGGCGGAGCTTCACTCCCCTTTTTGGGAACGCTGCAGATAAAGAACGAAGAAATTGAGCAAATAGATGCTACAATTAAAAGTTAATTAAGGTAAGCAAGAAAAATTACCTTGGGAGGCTCACGCACCAGTTTGCGCGGAACCTCTTTCCCGGACGTTCCGGGCTGGCCACGGTCGGCGTAGGAGCTCCGGGAGGACTCCCAGGACTTGCCGTGGCCGCGGGCGTTTCCCGGGTCGGAGCTCTCCTTGATCGGGAGGAACTCCTGGACCTGGAGGCCCTCACCGCTTCTCGTACCGGAGTCGCCTGCCCGGAGCTGGTACCTCCGGAGGGCCCCACCTCAGGGACAGCCACTACGACGGTGGAGGATCTTCCTTCCTGAGGACGGGGAACTGGGGGGGAAGTGGCGAGCCCGACGGATCTTCCGTCAGCATGTCGCAGCTTTCTTTTCCGGCTCTCCGGCTCCTCCGCCAGCTCCTTGCCCTTGCCGACGACCTCAGCTCTCGGCTGAGAGACAGGGGCGAAGCCGCCTTCGGACAACCCGGGGATCGCCAGCCGGGCGGTCGATCTTCTCTCGACGACGCCAAGGTCGTCAAGCGCGGGCATCTTCCGCCGGAGCTCCCTGCTGAACTCAACTTCCACGTTCAGGGGGAGGAAAGCCGGCGGCGGAGTCAAGTACTCTCCGTCAACATCGATGCCGTGCTGGAATTTCTTGAGGTGAAACTCCAAGGACTTCCCCACCATGCTGGACTTCAACCCGGTCTCAACCCGGTCCTCGTCCATCACGCTGTTGAGGGCCCAGGCGAGCTTCTCCCTCCTCTTCAGCGGTGCCCACCTGTTGGACAGGAAGTTGCAGAACACCGCCTGGGGAGTCAATCCTCCCTCCACACATTGGCGGATCCTGGACAGGACGGGGTCGAAGGCTGCCGCCAGCACCGGAACTTCGCTCCACACCAACGTATCAATGCCGGGCAGACCGTCTGGCAACTCCAACCGCTCGTGCTCCTCCACCCGGACAACTACCCAATCTTTCTTCCAGTCATCCCACTTCCCGGAAGGGAATGACCGGAGGTACTTGAACGGGCACTTCTTGCGCTTCACAAAGTAGTAGAAGCCAAGGTACTCGTCGCTTCGGCCGGTGGTTTGGACGGTGAAGAAGGTTCGGAAAAGCTCGATGCAGGGAGGAATGCCCACCCACATCTCGCAGAAGTGGACAAAGATGGACACAAGGAGGATGGAGTGAGGGCCAAGGTGGTATAGCTGCAGACCATAGAAGTCCAGTAGCATCAAGAAGAAGGAAGAAAACGGTGGGATCAACCCCACCATGGCGTACGATGAAAAGTACACCATCTCGCCGGAGTGCTCCTTTTTAAAGGGAAGCTCTCCGCCGGCGCGGACCGAACGGTTGAAGAAGTCCGACGACCACCCCATGAGGGCTCGGACCTTCTTCAGATCGCTCTCCGTCTTCAAACGACTCTCACGCAGACCCAACTCCATCGCAGCACAGCTAGGCAAGAGAAGAGGAGCAAAGCACGAGTTGGGAGTTTGAGCGCAAGAACAGATGGAAAGCGTAAAGAACCCCCGACGGTGCGCTTTCCTTCTTAAGTAAGCCCTTGCAACGCTTGGATGGAAACTGCAGGGGAGTCAAGGATACTACTCAAGAATTCAACCCAGCCGATGACAAGAGGGCCCGGGACCACCCTGACGATCAAGTCGAGGTTCTTACCCAGGCGAACAGTTGTCATCACGAGGCGGGAAACCCAAAGGCGGCGGACTGACAAGGCGCGCGGAACCGATACGGTTTTCGTATCGGGAACCGGCGACCTTCAATTGCGAGAGATCCGCACGTCAAAGATCTTATCTGCCGCCTGAGGTGCGCCACGCGTCGGGACTTAACCATAAAGCCCCGCCAAAGGCACCTCCGAAGACCCTTGAAGACCCAGTTCAAGAGTCGCAAGTGTGGACCCACCTCCGGCGGAATGACTTCATCCCGTTGGCCTTCCCCGGAGGTAGGTCCAGGGGGCCACTGTCGGTACCCTAAAAACCATACACCCCCTGAGGTTACAAAGATCTCAAGGGAAGGACATCTACTCAAATTGAAGACCCTCGGGGGCCCACTCGCCAGACGTAACCGGACCCGCTTCTCCAACATGGTTAGCCCCTAGGTTGCCACGTGTACTGTCAGACCAGAGCTATTACCCGCAAGGGTGAAGCTCCGGGCTAGGTACTGAAACGGCACCTCCGGAGGTAACCCCTGACCGAGAGAAGCTCCGGACCTGACACGTGCCAGGCCACCCCGGAGCTTCCCGCTTCTCCCAAGCAAGCTCCGGAGCTGCCACGTGTCCATACGTCGGAGCTGGCCACTTCAAACCTCCGAAAGACGTTGTAACGGCACCGGATCTTCAAAAGACAACCGCGGACTTCAAGACCCGATTAATTATCATTAATTCCACATTAATGATACTTAATCAGGACGATCTTAACACCTGTAACGGCACTGTCGGAGCCGTTACAGGGTTATTAACAACAATTAATCTCGTGTATCAATATTAGTAACCGCCAGGGCCACATGTCGGGCCAGGCTGACTTGTAACGGTTTGTCCTTGTGCTATAAAAGGACAAACCGACGATACACGAGGGGAGGACACTCGAACACTCGGAAGCTCACAAGTTAATACAACACACGCACACCCGTGGAGTAGGGTATTACGCTCAGGCGGCCCGAACCACGTAAACTACTGTGTCACTCGTGTCCAATCGCGTTTCACCTTCTTGAGTCTCCGCGCGCCCAAACCGAACCACAAACTCCTTCAACACTTTCGTAGTGTCAGGGGATCTGCCGACTCCAACAGTCGACATACGCCTTGAATCATCTTGCAGTTGAGTACTGGCGTCCTCGTTGGCCATCCCATAAAATAGGTTAGACAACACTACTTTGTTTTCACACAAAAGGAGAAAACAAACAAGGGTAATCCTGTCTAATAACTACTAGTACCTATAGCTTAATCACAAGTGATAGCTATCCTTCACTTCCTTTGCCTTCCCCGTCAACGGTACCAGAAATGCTTGTTGATGTTTCTTAACATCACAGGTCATCTCTAGTAAGAGATGAGGTCCGCAAGCGCACGGAAACTGTAGTGTAGCATTTCACCCAAGAGTATTCCCAAGGGTATCGTATTTGTCCCAAAGGAAGGAAATGGAGTAAAGTAGACAATATTCTTATGATCAAGCTACGGGATACTAATAAATTGTCAAGACAGGGGTAAGTTGATAATATGGGTTGTGTGACACACACCTAAGCAATCTATTCTAAAGGGTAGATGAGACCTAATGGAGGTTATACTAAGAATGGGGAGTTGCTCCTACGATGATTCTAATATGCATATACATAGCCTAGGTTAGGTACTAATGAGCATGTCAAAGGTTAATCCTTATGCTAAGTTGTTCAACACATCGGGCACGAGTTTACCCCTAGCAATACTAGGATGACTCCCGCCAAGAGCCTGTGGCATAGCCGAACATGGAGGATACAAAGGACAGATAGTGTTGTCACCACCTACTGCCTACCTCTTCAAGCCGTGGGTCTACGAGACATCCAACACTACTTAAATGTCCTAGCACCAAGCTAGCATACTAAGTAAATACTTTAAGAGCCGCAGCACAAGCCATCCTAAGGTGATGAACTAAATCATCGTTGAACCAATGTTGAGACATAGCATAAGTTATTCATATTAACATGATCATATCATAACTACTTAGACTATAGTGGGGGTTTACAGTGTTTATGATGATAGTATCATGACATTAAGGCATGATCATAAAGACTATTCCTACCACATACATGGAATCCACAATCAAACAAGAAACACTTCATCAAAGTATATGAATAAAAGAATACTAAAGATAATATCTTTCTTATGCATAAAGCCACAAATATAAGAAAAGATACATGAGACGTACCTTTCCCAACTTGTACTTGGGACTAGAGGCTCTCCTCTCTATATCCTAACTCCACTAAGGACTAAGAGAACTAGTGTATACAATAGAATGATGCTCAAGTGGTGTGTGTGTGTGTGTGTGTGTTGAAGTGAGGGGTGAGGGGTCCTATTTATAGGTGGAGAAGAGTCGGTTCCCACCACCAGAAGTGCGCAAATCATTCACCACTGACTTCTTCAAGCCAGGAGGAGCCAACATGTGTCGTTTTATCGCGTTTGGCGCCAGGAAGGGGTTGGCCGACCTGGTGATTCAGCCGACCTGGTCCTGGCTCCAAACGGTCAGTTCTTTCTCCAGTTGACTGACAGGTGGATCCCATTCCATGATATGGGTGCTACACCGTTGGATGGCCTCGGATACTTCTATTTGTGGGCTGTTTGATCTATGTGGTGCCATGTTCAATGCTTGATTGACTGGGATGATATTTTATAGTATCCATCCCCTTGTTTCACTTCAATTCTGTGTAAAATGTGTGCATGCACCAATTTCTCCAAGTACAAGTGGAAATAGGTTAAATAGAAAGGTGATGTGTGCAAGAAATGATATTTCCTTCACATACTTGAGTTATATTTATGGGTGAAATTGGTATATAACAGTCATCAACAACATGCTGGTGGTTCCTTTGTAAATGCTATTTAGTGGTCTCTTGGTCATACATCTATGGTAGTGTATTTGGCATAATGGAGGTTTTATTTAGTCGCCGACGAGTGACAAAATCACGATCTTGAAATTGATGAAGATGGTGACCCAGTCGATCAAAAAGAATATATAAATATGATTGGATCACTTTTGTACCTCACGGCATCAAGACCGGACATACAATTCAGCGTATGTCTTTGTGCACGGTTTCAAGCTTCCCCACGTACTTCACATCATCAAGCCGTCAAAAGAATTCTCAAGTATTTACATGGAACTCAAGAATTTGGCATTTTTCTTTCTTCTTCCTCTACTGTTACTTTGAAAGCCTTTTCAGATGCAGATTTTGGGAGTTGTAGGATTGATAGGAAAAGTACTTCGGGTGCTTGTCATTTTTTTGGTAATTCACTTGTTGCTTGGTCTTCTAGAAAATAAAGTTCAGTTGCACAATTCACAGCCGAATCTGAATATGTAGCTGCTGCTAGCGCTTGCTCACAAATTCTTTGGTTTGTTCAAACACTTAAGGACTATGGGGTTGATCTAGATAGTGTTCCACAGTTTTTTGATAACACTAGTACCATTTGCATTGCTAAAAAACCCGTGCAACATTCTAGAACAAAGCACATTGACATTAGGTTTCACTTTATTCATGATAATGTTGAAAAAGGAAACATTGTGCTTCATCATGTAGATACCGAACAACAATTGGTTGACATTTTTACAAAACCTTTGGATTTCACTCATTTTTGTTTCATTCGTAGTGAAATAGGGGTTATGCATTTTCACGACTTAAATTGAGGGGGAGTTTTGAAACTTGGGAAGTCTGTTTGTGAATCTGAATTTAAAATAATATGAGCATAGTATTTCATACATATATGACTTTGTGATTCCTTTGACATGCTGAAAGTTCTCACTACATTACTCATGTTATATATTTTGTAGTTTTTTCCATGACTAGTAATTGGAATAATTACATACACTAAATCTGGTCATGATCGAACTTTCTTGCTGTTTTGAGCCTGTTGCATGCTCACAAGTGCTTTTAATGATGAAAGATTAATCAATCAACTATCCACTTGTTGAGCTTTTATGATCAAATAAAAAATTGAGAAAAGATCAAGATAATATGCATGCATCGCACTTCTTCTTTTGAGATTCTTATCATTGCACTTAGATATGAACTTAGAAGAAGTTGTGTATGACTAAAACCATGTTCTTAAGCTTCTGATTGTCAAATGACATAGGCTTGGCTTGGTTGGTTAGAATAAGGATGATGCGGCATATAATCTTTTGCAAATGTCATATGATCAAAATTTGTGCTTAATATAAAAGAAAATTGTTGTGACAAGTGTCATGCTTTCAGGTCTTGAAATAGTTAAGTTTGTGAGATCATGACTTGCTTAAATTGAAAATTACATTTGATCTCTAGCATGGCTTACACTACTTTATGTTTCATTGATGTGATAGCGTAAGTTACTTGATAGTATGACTTGGATGAGCTTTGTTTTATATGTATATGTTATAATATGCTCATAACATATTAAAATCTCTATTTTCAACCTTGCTGAATACATTGTCAAAGGGGGAGAAATTGATCACACATTGCACACATTCACAAGTGTTCTGGCACGATTCTTCTCAGGGGGAGAATTTTTGTTTTTTTTCTCATTTTTTATCTAATTTACAACGGGGGAGAAATATTTTGGGGAGAAAATTGTTTTCAAAACTTTTCATGTGAATAAGCCAATGTTCGGATTTTAAGTGGTGTTGCCAATGCATTCATCAAGGGGGAGATTGTGAGACCTATGTGTGCTGAATACATTGGCTATGACGATAAAAGTTTTGAATACTGCCAAAACACCCTTTTAACAAGGTCTGAATCTAGGTTCGAGCACCTGCAAGGTCCAACGATAGGTCCGGCTTGTTTTGGGTAGCTCCGGCAAGATCCGACGTAAGGTCCGACTTACTTTGTCTAGGTACGACATGTTTTGGCTAGGTCCGACTTGCTATGGCTAGGTCCGACATGTTTTTGCTAGGTCCAGCGCAAGGTTCGACTAGCATTGGTTAGCTCCGGTGCTAGGTCCGACTAGCTTTGGTAAGATCCGGCGCTAGGTCTGACTAGCTTTGGTTAGCTCCAGCGCAAGGTCCTGCTAGCTTTGGTAAGCTCCGCTTCAAGGTTCGGTTAGCTTTGGCAAGGTTCGGTGCTAGTCTGCAATGGTTCAGGTTTTACCTTGCAATGTTTCAAACTTTCTTTACATCTATGAAAAGTTTGCTTAGTATTATTTTACTAAGTTTTTGTTGTGTTTTGGTGGTTATGGCTGATATCATTTTGCTATGGTTTGCAACATGCTTATGTGAGGTACTCACATAAGGTGTTGTGGTTTCAGAACTAACATGAGTCAAGTTGAGGACTTGTGCTCGGAAGTATTGGTTGTTTATTCATGTGCAGGTGTTGCTTGAGTTCAAGACATGGCTGGTCACGGGATCCATTGAACTAGTCTTAGGGAGAAGATGAGGTTCAACAACCAAGTTCAGGAGGAATTGTGGTTGAGCTGATCGGGAGGTTGCGCAACATGTTTGAATCAAGAACAATGCATATGAAGGTATCATGGACGCAGTTGGAAGATGTTTGCACGTGTTCAAGGAGTGCATGGATGTGCATACATGGTTCCAAGACGTGATGAAGAGATGTGGACGTAAAGAGTTGGTCAGAAAGGTCCAACCGACTAGGTTATGTACTCGGGATGCGGCTGAGTCGTGTTTGACTCAAATATGGAAAGATTTGAGTTGGTTACGATAGGATTTCGTGTGAGTCACAAAGTTGAGTTGTTTTAGGAATGTGGGATACGTTTCTGAGGTGTTTGGAAGTCTTAATATTGCTTCTATATGCGTATAGAAGAGTCTTGAGCGGTTATGGAAAGTTTCGGTGGAAATGGAGTAGGATATGAGTCCTAGTTTGAGTTGAGTTGGCTTCGGGCTGGTTATAAAAGCAAGGGAGGCCAGAGCTCACTGAAGAGACTTTAGGGCTGTTCCTCTTGTGGTTTGATCAATAAAATTTGTAGTTTATAGGAACTTTTGTGCCTTGTTCGTCCGACTTATTTCAGACAAGTTTTTCTTATCGAGTTTCTACACTTTACTACCTTGCTTCGGTGGTTTTATCATAACTCGAGTTTTACAGATCCAATTGATGAGATTATTTTTGGGTTGTCTCCAAAACTTTATTATATATCATATGTGAAAATTTCACGGTCATTTGATTTGTTGTTTTGGAGCTACATGAGTTTCACTACAGTGTTGCAAATCTGGTTTTTCTCAGGTAGAACAGATTGACCTTCGTTTAATATTTCAATCGTAACTTGAGTTTTTCTTTATGTTTTTTTGGGATTCTTGTTGTCGTGTCTTCGTGACTTGATTCTCCACAATTTATACTGGTTTTTGTCACGATTGATCACGTTTAGATTAGTCGCACACACAATTTCTTAACAGATTGATTTTCTACCTAGGGGATTTTTGTTGCTTCCGCTGAAAAAGTTTTAAATCAACCATTCACCCCCCCTGTTAGTTTTTCATGTGCTTTTCGATCCTACAATTGGTATCAGATCCACGGTGCTCGAATATTTCTGATTTGCATGTGTTTTTGACTAATCATCATGGAGTAATACTCCGCAAAACCTTGTATATTCAGTGGCATTGATTTTCAGGTTTGGAGGGCACGTATGGAGACTTTCATCCAGGCACAAGGCTTTGCAATATGGGAAAATGTGTACAAGCCTTACGATGTGCCGCCAAACGATCAAGTCACCGCTATGAACATGAGAGATGTCGACAACAACAACAAGGCACAAAACTTGATCATACAAGGATTGACTCAAAGCGACTTCGACCGTGTTGCACACCTCCGATCTGCATACGATGTTTGAAAAGCTCTATGTGATTATCATGAAGAATCCAACACTATTAAGGAGGTAAGATAAGACATGTTCAAGAAAGAATACATGCGCTTCGAGTTGTAACCCGGTGAGTCAATCGATGACCTCTTTGCTCGCTTTAATAAAATCCTCAGCTTTGGTTAGCTACAGCGCTAGGTCATGTGCTAGTCTGCAATGGTTTTGCTTTTACCTTGCAATGTTTTAAAGTTGCTTTACATCTATGAAAAGTTTGCTTAGTATTATTTTACTAAGTTTTTAGTGTGTTTTGGTGGTTATTGTTGATATCATTTTGCTATGGTTTGCAACATGCTTATGTGAGGTGCTCACGTAAGGTGTTGTGGTTTCGGAACTAACGTGAGTCAAGTCAAGGACTTTTGCTCAGAAGTATTGGTTGTTTATTCAGGTACAGGTGTTGCTTGATTTCAAGACATGGCTGGTGATGGGATCCATTGAACTAGTCTTAGGGAGAAGATGAGATTCAACAACCAAGTTCAAGAGGAAATTTGGTTGAGTTGACCGGGTGGTTGTGCAGCATGTTTGAATCAAGAATCATGCATATGAAGATATTGTGGATGTCGTTGGAAGATGTTTGCACGTGCACAAGGAGTGCATGGACGTCGCTACATGGTTCCAAGGCGTGATGAAGAGATGTGGACATAAAGAATTGGTCGGAAAGGTCCAACCGACTAGGTTATGGACTCAGGCTGCGGCTTAGTCGTGTTTGACTCAAATATGGAAATATTTGAGTTGGTTACGATAGGATTTCGTGTGAGTCACGAAGTTGAGTTGTTTTAGGAATGTGGGATACGTTTCTGAGGTGTTTGGAAGTCTTAAGATTTCTTCTATATCCGTATAGAAGAGTCTTGAGCAATTATGGAATGTTTTGGTGGAAATGGAGTAGGATACGAGTCCTAGTTTTAGTTGAGTTGGCCTTCGGGCTGGTTATATATACAAGGGAGGCCAGATCTCATTGAAGACGACTTTGGGGCTGTTCCTCTTATGATTTGATCAATAAAATTTGTAGTTTAAAGGAACTTTTGTGCCTTGTTTGTCCAACTTGTTCCAGACAAGTGTTTCTCATTGAGTTTCTGCACAACACTATCTTGTTTTGGTGGTTTTATCATAACAAGAGTTTTATAGATCCAATTGATGTGATTCTTTTTGGCTTGTCTTCACAAAATGATTATCTATTATCTGTAAAAATTTCACGGTCATTGGATTTGTGGTTTTGGATCTACACGAGTTTCATTGCAGTGTTGCAGATCTGGTTTTTCTCAGGTAGAACAGATTGACCTTCGTTCAATCTTTCGGTCGTAACTTGAGTTTTTCTCGACAGTTTTTCGTGATTCTTGTTGTTGTGTCTTCATGACTTGATTCTCTGCAATTTATACTGGTTTTGTCATGGTTGATCATGTTTAGATTAGTTGCACACACAATTTCTTAACAGATTGATTTTCTACCGTGGGGTTTTTGTTGCTTCTGCTGAAAAAGTTTTAAATCTACCATTCACCCCCCCTCTAGTAGTTTTTCACATGCTCTTCGATCCTACAAGGTATGAAATTGGCATATGGATTGATAATGATCTATGGATGACTTATGGTGGTAAATATAAATGTTGGATATAAGATATGACAATTACTTGGGTTATGATGGGATTTAAACTCACCTAGACATTGTATACTGCTTTTACATAATTGTGAACTTAAATGTACTTTTATGCAGTTAGCCATTTATTATCATCTATGTTTAAGCTACATATCATGCTTTCCCACAGTTGCTGAGTACAACATGTACTCACTCTTATTATTCCCACATTAATTCAGTAACAGGAGATAATTTGGAGTATCCAGAGGACTATGAGGAGTACTAGGCGTGCGTGTTACCGTCAATTTGCCTATGGAGGTGGAGTCTATTAGTGTTTAGTTTTTCCGCTGCAGTGTTATTAGATCTTGTATTTGAGACTATTTGATATTGTATTAAGGTACTATTAATTATTTGAAACATGGTTATTATCTAAATATCATTTGTGATGTCTCGTGTATGTGTGTTAAACATCTTGGGCACACATATGCCTCACACTTGGTTCATTCTCAGAAGCGGGTATCACAGTAATAGACGTGAAGATACAGCCAAAACGGTCCAACCGGCTGGATTATGCCTCAGGCTGCGGCTGAGACAGTTATCGTTCGTTTATGTAAAGTTTCGAGTTGGTTATGGTTAGTTTTCGTGTTGGTCACGAAGTTGAGTTTTTTTTAGGAATGTTTGGGATGTTCTTAAGGTGTTTGGAAATTCTAAGATTGCTTCTATCTGCGTATGGAAGAGTCTTGAGCAGGTATGGAAATTTTCGGTTGAAACTGAGTAGGAGGAGTCCTAGTGTTGATTGGGTTGGCTTAGGGGCTGGTTATATAAGCAAGGGAGGCCAGGACTCGTGGGTGCATCACTTGTGGCTGTTATTCTCGTGTCTTAATCGATAAAATCCGTAGTTTGTGAGGAGCTTCCGTGCCTTGTTCGTTCGACTTGTTTTTGGCAAGTTTTTTCATGTCGAGTTTCTAGACACCATGATGTTGCTTCGGTGTTTCAATAATAACTTGAGTTTTACAAATCCAATTGATGTGATTCTTTTTTGTTGTCTTCACAACTAAATTCTCTATCATCTATAAAATTTTGCGGTCATTGGATTTAGGTTTTTTATCTACACGAGTTTCTTTGCAGCATAACATATCTGTTTTTAACTCAGGTAGGACAGATTGACCTTTGCTCAATGTTTTGATCATAATTTGAGTTTTGCTCGATGCTTTTTCGTGATTCTTGTTGTGGTGCCTTCATGAATTGATTATTTGCAATCTCTACTATTTTTTTCATGATTCACCACATTTAAAATAGTCGCACACACAGTTGATTATCAGATTTATTTTCTACCGAGCAGTTTTTTTAGCTTGCGCATAAAATTTTTTAATCTACTATTCACCCCCTCTGGTAGCTATGCATGTGCTCTTCGATCCTAAAATTGGTATCAGAGCCATGGTGCTCTAATATTTGTGATTTGCACGTGTTTTGACTAATCAACATGGAGAAATACTCCGCAAAAACTTGTGTGTTCGATGACGTTGATTTTCAAATTTGGAAGGCTCGCATGGAGGCTTTACATACAAGTGCAAGGCTTCGCTAGATGGTAAAAGGTGTACAAGCTCTTTGACATGCCACCAAACGATCAAATCACAGCTGAGATTACAAGAAATGTCGATAACAACAACAAGGCGCAGAACTTGATCATACAAGGATTGACCCAAAGCGACTTCGATCAAGTTGCAAACCTCCGATCGACATATGATGTGTGGAAAGCGCTATGCGACTATCATGAAGGATCCTAGACAATCAAATAGGTATGCCAAGATATGTTTAAGAAAGAGTACATGCATTTTTGGATGCAACCCGGTGAGTCAATCGATGACTTCTTTGCTCGCTTTAATAAAATTCTCAGCAACTTGCGTAGTGCCAATGTTAATTTTTTAGATGTTGAGAATGCTAGGCAATTGTTAAATACATTAGATATGTCAATTTGGGAAATGAAAGTTACATCTATTGGGGAATCTACTGTCATGAGTACACATACTTTAGAAGTGCTATATTCCAAATTAAAAACTCATGAACTTCACATTATCTCACCTAAAAATCCCAACAAATCTCTTGCATTTGTTTCACAAACGTGACATGCGTAGTTCTAGCCAATCTTCATCATGTGGTATACTTGCTTTGCTGTCTTCTCTAACCTTTGAACAAATTGAAGAGTTTCGAGAGGAGGAGCTAGCACTTCTCTCTATTTGATTATCAAAATCATTGCAAAATGTGAGAAATCGAAGGAGAGGAAGTGATTGTTCTCAAAGATGCTTTGAATGTGGTAAGACGGGACATTTTTGTACAGATTGCACTAACCTTTTAGGTCCTACAACCCATGATGAAAAGCAAACAAAGTTCAAGTCCTCTTTTGACAACAACAACAAGAAAAAGAAGTCTTTTACAAAACGGCAAGTAATGGAACACATTCTCTCCGCACTCCTAGATAACAACTCGAGCGATGTGGACTCCAGGAGTGATGAAGATAATTTGGCAACTATGTGTTTCATGGCGGGCAACTCAAGATCAAGTATGGAGGAAGCAGAACACAACAGTGACGATGAAGAGGTATGCCCCGCTTGCGAAGAAATGTGTGATGCTATTTATTGTTCCACTGTTGTACTTAAGAAAAAAGACAAACAATTTAGAGACAATGTTGTTAAAATTGAATCACTAGAATCTTCGATCAGTCACGCGATGACATGTGGCATCACGTGGACCCATTCCCAGGCGTACTAGAGGGAATACAACGTCGATTCACGCGGATGGGAACCAGGGACCACCAGTCATTCACGAGGAGAAAGCACAATCGAGGAGGGCCCAAGACCAGGTCGGTCGACCTCTGGCTCGGCCAACTTGGTATGGGCACTAAACTCGGTCAGCCGACACGTGGCACTCTCTTGTGGTGCCCTAAAGATGGTGGTGACTGATTCATGCACTTTTTGTGGCGGGAAGCGCCTGCACTCTGTGTATAAATAGGGCGGAGAGGCCTCAGTTAACACACATACACACCACTCAAGCATTCTCTCATTGTATACACTAGTTCTCTCTAGCCCTTAGTGGAGGTTAGATTGTAGAGAGGAGCCTCTAGTACCAAGTCCCAATTGGAAAAAGGTATGGCTCATGTATCTTTCTTTCCTTTTGTGACTTTATACATATTAATAATATTATTATTAGTATCTCTTTATTCATATACTTGGGCAAAGTGTTTCTTGTTTGATTGTGGAGTCCATGTATGTTCTAGGTCCAGATATTATTATGATTTGATCATAATGTCCATATCATGTTATCATAAACATCATACACCACCACTATAGTCTAATTAGGTAATAAGATGATTATGTTAATATGAATATGGTGATTGGTCCTAACATTGATTCACCAATGTTTAGGTTAGTCATAGCCTTAGGAAGGTACTTGTACTACATCTCTTAAAGAATTTACTTAACATGTAAGCGTGGTGCTTAGATAGTTAAGTAGAGTTGAATGTCTCGTAGACCCACGGGTTGTAGGGGTAGGCAGCAGGTGGTGATGGCCCTATCCGTCCTTCGTACTCTCCCCATGTTCGGCTACGCCATAGGCCCTTTGCTGGAATCGTCCTGGCTTAGCCAGGGGTAAACCTGCGCTCGATGTGTTGGACCACTAAGTCCTAGTATTAATCGTTAGCATACTCATGTCTACACCAATAGATTGTATATGAGTAATTAGAGCACAGTAGGAGGAGCTCCATCTCGTGACTTGACCTTCACTAGGGCATTCTTACCCATTAGAGTAGATTGCTTAGGTGTGTGTCACACTACCCTCACTATATCATTTACCCATCCTACTAGAATCCTCACTAGAACACCCTACTCTTCATAGGATCTTGCCACTCTTCACTTGCCTTCCTTTATGATAAAATAAATATGATACCCTAGGGAATACTCTTGGGTGAAATGCTACAGCAGTACTTTTCGTTCACTTGGGGAACTCATCTTGATTTGGCTTAGGTTAGCCTAGTGCCAACAACATGTCTAGCACTTGTTGCTAGGATGAACTGTAGACGTTAAGAAATACCAACACCAGTGAAGGTGGCCTTAGGGCTCCTTTTGTAGCCGACAAAACTATCTACCCGACTCCTCATAAATGGAGTGGGTGGAACAGTGTTTGTGTCAACACGCTTCCCGAGAAGCTTGGGTCGTAGAAATCATCATCGCAATATCCACTCCCATATGCATCGCGTCATCCGTTCTGCGTCGTCCTCGGCGCGTGCTCGTTGTTGCGCCGAACGGGACGGAACGGGAGTGGCATTAGTTAACACTTGCTGTGAGAGTGTCACTTCGCTCATGGTCAATCCTTCAGTATTAAAGACGTCTTCTCTGAGCCACATCCTTATCAAATGCTACCACCTACTCCCTGCTCCAGAGCTCGAAGTCAGGAGGGACTGTTGCCCGACCTCGATGGTCAAGGCTCGTACGAATTTGCTTCGTCGACCATGTTGGTTGGGGTTTGGGTGGTAGGCTCTTCCTCGCACCAGCAGTCGGATGCGCTTGGATCTTGCCGTACTTTTACGTTGTTCATTGGTCAGATACTCTTCGGTTCCTGGGCTACGGAACTCCGTCAAATTTTATTGTTAAAATATTGTGTAAATTACAATAAATTTCATGAGAAATTGATATCAATTGGAAATCAATAGTATTTCACATATATTGTCAGTATTTTGATCATCGACTAGTATCGTATTGTTGCACATTTCGTCCTTAGGAGCATGCTCGCCACCACATCGAACGGGATGGGATGTGTTGTCAGCCAACACTGTGCTTTGTGGCATAGTCACATCGCGCGTAGTCGTCCCTTCAGTATTCAAGGTGTCTGTTCCAGGCCACACTCATAATTAATTGCAACTACTTGCTCCCTTATTGAATGCAGCTACCTGCTCCCTGCTCCCTAGTTAAGGCTCGGGAGGGTCCGCCACTCACCTCGGTCATCGGGGCTCGAACATATTTGCTTCCTCAACCTCTTTGGTCGGGGCTCAGGTGGTAGGTACATCCTCGCGCTGGAGGTCAGATGCGGTCCGAGTTTTGTTGTAGCTGTACGCTGTTCATGGTTCGGGTGTTTTACAATACCTGAGGTACAGAACCCCATCAGTAGCCATCGAGCCTTCGACCGAGCTCATTTGAGTCGGTATTGAATGTAGGCCTAGAGGGGGGGGTGAATAGGCCTTTTTGAATTTTCTCGGTTCCTGTAACACTCAACAACAAAGTCAATACCAGAGATATCGGACTAGTCCGGTAAAGTGCGGACTAGTCCGGTTTTCACGGGCTAAGTTGATCAAGTTCAGTCAATTTGATTGATTTGTTAATGTTTGCAGCGGAAATATAAACTTGAATGACAGTTTAATAGTTGTATGTCAAATTCTATTACAATTAAGGCTCTTGTTCAACAATTTAACTCAAATTGAACAAAGTGAATCAAACCCTAGATTAAGTTGATCAATTAAGATGAAGAACGCAAAAGGACAAGACACACGATTTATCCCGTGGTTCGGCTACCACGAAGGCAACCTACGTCCACGTTGAGGAGCCCACAAAAGGACCGGGTCTTCTCCAACCCTTCCATCGTCGGATCGCCACGAAGGCCAATCCTCTTCCACTAATCACAAAGGGTAAATAACCAAGTTGAAGGGGCGTTCTCACACATTGAGAGCTCCCTTGATTACAACTTACAAAGCCACCAATAACACACTCGAAAATTACAAATTGAAACGCAAGAGTGTGTTAGAGAATCAAACCAAGAGCTCAATGATGTGTGTCAAGTGTCTCTCCAATGATCTAGAAGTGATCTTCAATAGATTGATCGATTTTGCACTTAATTTCGTGGAGAGAGGTGGTTTTTGAGTCTCTTGGGAGGTGTGACGGCGCTAGGGTTCGAGAGAGTATAAAAGTGGGCCTTGCAACTCTATTTATATGGGGTTTCTAAAAGTGACCGTTAGGGTTCAAAAAGATCGGACTAGTCCGTGGTGGTCACCGGACTAGTCCGGTGTGCTGTGTGTAGCAAACCCTAAGTGTCCAGGAATACCGGACTAGTCCGGTTGAAAACGGACTTGTCCGATTTCACTACTGGAAATCTTCGGACTAGTCCGATTGCCATCGGACTTGTCCGGACATATGAAACCCTAAGTGTTTAGTATGACAAGTCTGCACTTGGAGGACTTGTCCGATTTAGATCAGTGTGTATATTGGACTAGTCCGTGTAGACACCGGAATTGTCCGAAGTGGATCAGAAAGAATATCGGACTAGTCCGGATCACAACGGACTTGTCCGATTTTGTGTGACTTGTGCATTGTGTTGAGGACTAGTCCGCACTGGGGAGGACTAGTCCGAAGTGGATCAGAAAGATATCGGACTAGTCCGGTGGATACCGGACTTGTCCGATCTAGTGCAGAAAGTGATATCGGACTAGTCCGGCTAATATCGGACTAGTCCGGTCCTGTATAACTTTGTGCATTGTGTGTGTGTGCTTGAAAGTGATTGAGCTCTTGGGTGTGTTTCCTTAACACACTCCATACATAATAATCTACTATTTTCTTCTCCTTGAGCTCAAATTCACTTTGCTTCTCATTTCCCTTCTTTTTGGCATTTTCCTCATTTTTCATTATTTGCCTGCATTCATCTCAACAAAAGGATTAGGATCCCAATTGCTTGTCATAAATCATCCAAAACCCACAAGGGAGTCCTAGATGCACTTTCAATCTCCCCCTTTTTGGTGACTGATGACAACCAATTGAGATTTCACAAAATAAGGCAAGAAATGAGATTTTCATAAAGTATGCACATATTACTCAAAAATACATCAAGCAACAAGAGAATTATCCATATGTGCATTCTTTATGGTGGGATGCATACTAAGTGCATGAATACATTGAGAATGACAGAATTTACATTAATCAACCGATACCAAGTGCATATGACATTCCAGGAGCAAAAATGCAGTTTTCATCACATACTCGCAAATAAATTGAGCAATTCATCACCAGACCAAACTTAATATGAAAACAGTGTTAAACTATTACAATCACAAATAAAAGTACAGAGAAGGCTCTCTCCTCGCATTCTCCTCGCATCCTATTACAGCTAAAGCTAAGACTTGACTCCCCCTCAATCTCTCCCCCTTTGGCATCAAGACACCAAAAAGAGAGAGAGGAAGGTCCTAGGTTCTTCACTCTTCGCTGTCTGTCCTCTCGTCATCTTCTTCGTCTTTTTCACTCTCCGCTTGACGAGGAGGAGATGGAGGAGGAGGAGCGGAGCTGCTCGAGCCCCCAATGCCAAAATAGGCAAGCTCGGGGTGGGACAAGGGCCCGAGCTCGGAGATGTCAAGATCAGAATCTTCAGAAATTACTGGAGATCCAATGGGGTTGATCTCCAGCTTTTCACGCAGTTGCTTCACATTGGCTTTGATATATCTCATATCCTCCTTCCTCTTCTGATTGAGTTTATGAAGCTTTACTTCAGTCTTCTTGCAGGAGGAGAATATCGCGGACAAGTATTTGAGGATCCCACTGGCGGATCCTCTCCGAGGGGCTTCCCTGGAGGGGGGAGGAGCCCTAGCAGCATCTCTTTCTCTTGTCGTGCCTCAGGAATTGAGGCCGGCGAGGGAGCAGCCTGGACACTCACAGGCTAAGGCTTCTGAGGCCTCAGGGGAGTGTGCTCTACATCCTTCACGAATTCTATTCCTGTGACCTTCTCAACCATGAACGTCAAGTAGGGAGCATAGCCACAGGACCGGTTGGGGGTGCTTGAGATGTTGACCATGTCATTCCATATGTAATCTGCAACATCAAACTGTCTCTTCTTGCTTATGACCCTCATTAGAGTCCGAAGGTAGCCCTGTACACTCCCTGCATCCCCATCCTTGGGGGCAATGGTCTTCCGGAGAACTCTGTTCAGAACCACAAAGAAGGGCTTCATGTTCTTTGTGGAGGGAGGAACATACTTAGAGTTGGGCTCATACGACCGCTATGTTGTGGATGATCAGGTGGTCATGTCCAGCAGAGTCTAAATGGAGCAAGCTTGCAAAATCCTCCTGAGTGATGGAGTACTTGGATCCATGGGTCATCCAAGTCACACTCTCTTCATCTTCACTCGACAAGTGGCACGTTGCATAGAATTGTGCAATCACTTCATCATTCCAATTATGTCTGAAGGCAAACAGATCCTTCAGACCATGCCTTTCTACTGCAGCAATGACCTATCAAAAGTTGAGCACTTCTTCTTCTCTAGGTGGGCCCAGTCAATCCACTGACTGTGCACCACCGGAGTCTTCATCGGCAGGTAAACCAGCCTGTAGAAATCTGCATGGAAGTTTGACCAAAACCTTCCATCAGCTGCCTGCTTTGGCCTTCCATAGCAATCAATGCTTCTTAGCTTGGCTGCCACATCGCTGCCTTTCCCATTGAATTTCTCTTCATTGGGGTCCCGGACCCCTTCTCTGGGAGCATGAAGCTTCAAGGGCCCAACTGGCCCCATTGCGATTCCCTTGCCCTTTCCCTTTGCTTGACGAAGGCCGCTTGAAGACGTAGCAGCCTTCGAGGCGGGCTTCTTGACATAGACCTTCCTCCAAACCTGGGGAGGGGAGGTAGCAGGCTCGGAAGGTCTTTCTTGGCGTTTCTTGACAAGACCCGCCGAGGACCGAGGTGCCACCTCATGGTCCAACTCGGCCTCAAAGTCGGAGATCTCGTTGTCGGAGCTTGACATGATCTGAGAATGATTGAGCAAGAATAATGACAAGTTATACAAGGCATAGGTAAGACAAGATAGCAATGGATGGCATTAAGGAATTAAGGAATTAGGTTTCAGGTTCAGAAACATCAGACTTGTCCGGTGCTCAGGCACGGACTAGTCCGGGGTACCGGACTTGTCCGTGCATGGACCGAACTAGTCCGGTGTTCATCCTCAAAAACCTAACAGATTGGACAGGATACAATCCCTAATGCAAATCTAGTCTAGCATACACGTAGTACATCAACTAAACATGTACCTAGTGAAGGGTGCTAGGCCAAACGATCAACAATTGAGTAAAACACGATTTCTAGGATTTTGAAGATTTTTACTGAAGAAATCGATGGAGGCTCGTAGTTTTGGGGGTTGGAGGCTGGACTAGTCCGCTAGCTTCAATCCCCAAGTCTTCAAGCTTGATCTCCGCCCAAATGAGTGGCTTTTCAACGGAGGATGCAAAAGATCGCCTTGGGAGCTCGAGCGCAAGAGAGAGGAAGCCTAGAGCGAATGATAGGGTGAGGAGATTAGGGTTTGGTGGTGGCTAGGGTTATGAACACGAAAAATCGGACAAGTCCGAACATGACCGGACTAGTCCGAAGTCGTCCAGAGACCTATATCGGACTAGTCCGTGGTCTATCGGACTAATCCGGCCTAACCGGCACTCTGCGGACTAGTCTGCATGGGCGGACTAGTCCGGGTAACCACGGACTAGTCCGTGGTCACCAGGAAAGAATTGCATAGCCCATTCATATATATTTGAAGGTTCAATAATAGAGAATAGAGAGGCAAAACAATTCAAGTAATCTTGATGAATTTGACCAGTAAGCATACAACAATCATACAATGATCAAAATTCATCAAGATCTAATAATTGACATAGTTTTTCGAGAGAAAAATGGAGAGGGATGATTTTCACAATTCAATCAACATTTTTGAAGCAATCATACAGGTATGCAACTTTTCAAGCCACACTCCGAGAATCAATAATATTTAGCTCATTTCGGAGTTCGCAAAAACGCTTTTCATCAAGTGGCTTGGTGAATATGTCGGCCAATTGTTTTTGGGTGTTGACATGTGAGATGGTTATGTCTCCTTTCATGGAATGGTCTCTCAAGAAATGATGTCTTATGTCTATGTGTTTAGTCCTAGAGTACTCAACTGGATTGTGGGCTATTTTAATGGCACTCTCATTATCACAAAGGAGAGGAATACAGTTCATATTGTAACCGTAATCCCTTAGAGTTTGTCGCATCCAAAGGAGTTGTGCACAACAACTCCCGGCTGCAACATACTCCGCTTCGGCTGTGAATAATGCAATGGAATTTTGTTTCTTAGATGACCAAGAAACCAAATATCTTCCTAGGAATTGGCATGTGCCAGAGGTGCTTTTTCTATCAACTTTGCACCCGGCATAATCTGCATCGGAGTAACCAATGAGATTGAATTTGGAGCCTTTTGGGTACCAAAGACCAAGGTTGGGTGTATGAACTAAATATCTCAAGATTCTTTTTACGGTTGTCAAGTGACATTCCTTAGGGTTGGCTTGAAATCTTGCACACAAACATACACTCAACATAATATCTGGCCTAGATGCACATAAGTAGAGTAAAGATCCAATCATGGAGCGATATACCTTTTGGTCGACGCTCGGTCCATCTTCATTGAGATCCAAGTGGCCATTCGTAGCCATGGGAGTCTTTATGGGCTTTGCCTTGTCCATGCCAAACTTCTTGAGTATGTCCTGCATGTACTTAGTTTGGCTTATGAATGTTCCTTCCCTTTGTTGCTGCACTTGGAATCCCAAGAAGTACTTCAATTCTCCCATCATTGACATTTCAAACCTGTCTGTCATAATTCTACTAAATTCTTCACAGAAAGATTGGTTAGTTGACCCAAAAATTATATCATCAACATAGATTTGGCAAATAAAAAGATCATTATCTAGATTCTTTGTGAATAATGTATAATCTACTTTGCCAATTTGAAAACCATTATCAATTAAGAAATCTCTAAGACACTCATACCAAGCTCTAGGAGCTTGTTTGAGGCCATAGAGAGCCTTGCGCGGTTTATATACGTGGTCGGGGAACTCTTCGTCTTCAAACCCAGGTGGTTGCTCCACGTACACCTCTTCCTTGATCGGTCCATTGAGGAAGGCGCTTTTCACGTCCATTTGATACAGCTTGAAATCATGGTGAGTAGCATATGCAAGTAATATTCTAATCGATTCAAGCCTAGCTACTGGAGCAAAAGTCTCATTGAAATCCAAACCTTCGACTTGTGAGTAACCTTTGGCTACAAGTTGTGCCATGTTTCTTGTCACCACTCCGTGTTCGTCTTGCTTGTTGCGGAAGACCCACTTGGTGCCCACTATATTTGCATTGGGTCTTGCCACAAGTTCCCAAACCTCGTTTCTCTTGAAGTTGTTCAACTCTTCTTGCATTGCCACCACCCAGTCCGGATCCTTCAATGCATCCTCAGTCCTGCGTGGTTCCAAAAAGGAGACAAACGAGTAATGCTCACAAAAATTAGCTATACGAGATCTAGTGGTTACTCCCTTTTGGATGTCACCGATGATGTTGTCGATTTGGTGATCCCTTTGAATGCATTGGTGTACTCTTGGGTGTGGCACTTGGAGAGTTGTGTGTTTGTGATCATTTTCTTCTCCCCCTGAGTGGTTGCCCTCGTTGATTTGTTGATCATCTTCATATTCTTGTGATTGATCTTGTATCGAAGCTCCCCCTTGATTGTTGATCTCCTCTTGTGGTTCACTTTCCTCTTGTATTTGTGACGATGACTCTTGTGGTCGAACTTCGCCTAGAGCCATTCTCTTCAATGCTTGATAAGGAGCTTCTTCTTTACCTAATTCACATTGATCAACTTGCTCCTTTTGGGAGCCATTAGTTTCATCGAACACTACGTCACGTGCCACTTCAACAAGTCCGGAGGCCTTGTTGAAAACACGATAGGTGTAACTGTTCGAATCATAACCGAGCAAGAAACCTTCATCGGACTTCGAAGCGAACTTTGAAGTCATGGGCTTCTTGTTCAAGATATAACATGGAGAGCCGAAAACTCGAAAATATGAAATGTTTGGTTTGTTACCGGTGAGTAGCTCATAAGGAGTCTTCTTGAGTAGTCGATGAAGGTAGAGTCGATTTGCGGTGTGGCAAGCGGTGTTAATTGCTTCCGCCCAAAATCGATTCGAAGTCTTGTATTCATCGAGCATTGTTCTTGCCATCTCTATGAGCGTTCGGTTCTTCCTTTCGGCAACTCCGTTTTGTTGTGGAGAGTATGGTGCTGAAAATTCGTGCTTGATTCCCTCCTCATCAAGGTACTCCTCCACTTGTATGTTCTTGAACTCCGTGCCGTTGTCGCTCCGAATACTCTTGATCGATAGTGAGAACTCGTTTTGCGCTCGCTTGAAGAATTTCTTGAGTGTCCCTTGTGTTTCTGACTTGTCATGCAAAAAGAACACCCAAGTGAAGCGGGAAAAATCATAAATAATGACTAAACCGTATTTATTACCGCTAATGCTTATGTAAGCAATTGGACCAAACAAGTCCATATGAAGTTGTTCAAGTGGTCTTGTCGTAGTCATGATGTTCTTTGCGGGATGATGTGCTCCAACTTGCTTCCCGGCTTGGCACGCGCTATAAGGCCTGTCTTTCTCAAAAACAACATCTTTCAAACCTCAGATGTGATCACCCTTGAGGAGTTTTTGAAGATTCCTCATACCAACATGTGCTAGCCGTCTATGCCACAGCCAACCCATGTTGGTTTTTGCAATCAAGCATGTGTCGAGTTCGGCTTTATCCTTGTTGAAGTCAACAAGGTAAAGCTTTCCCTTCAACATACCCTTGAATGCAACGGAACCATCACTCCTCCTTGAGACGGTCACACCCTCGTTAGTGAACAAGCAATTATAACCTTTGTCACATAATTGAGATATGGACAGCAGGTTATAATCTAAAGATTCAACATGTAAAACATGAGAAAGAGTGTGTTCAGAGGATATTGCTATTTTACCGGTACCGAGCACCCTTCCTTGACTATTATCTCCGAAGTAGATGCCTTCGTTTGGGTCCTCGTTTTCTTCATATTCCACGAACATCCTCCTTTCTCCGGTCATGTGGTTGGTGCATCCACTATCTAGCACCCATTTGGATCCACCGGAGGAATAGGCCTGCAGAAACAAATTATGCTTTGGTTTTAGGTACCCAAGCTTGCTTGGGTCCTTGGAGGTTAGTTACAATACATTTGGGCACCCACACATGGGATTTTGTGTTCCCATGGCGTGGCCCAGCATAATAAGCATAAACTTTACCAAGATTGTTTCTCATTAATACATAAGAGGCATCAAAGGTTTTGAACAAAAGTTGTTGTTGTTTATGGATCGGACTAGTCTGGGTGACCGGACTTGTCCGGATGACCGGACTTGTCCGGACCACAACCGGACTAGTCCGGTGTTCATGAGAGTTCAGGTTCTTAATTTTCGAGTTACCAGGTTGTGAGGGTCCTCCCTTCACAAAGGTAATCCTTCCCTTGTTATTCTTATGACTTCCAGCGTTTTGCTTTCCATCATAAGAGTAACCAATGCCATACTTGACATTTGGAGGTCTTTGGACCAAGTATGCACTACGTGTATAGTTGATCCTCTCCTTGTCAAATATTCCACAATGGGTAGGATTTTTATCCTTTGTGGAGGTAGACTTTTCCTTCAAACTGGTGTTGATTTTACCACATTTGCACATATGAACAAGATTAGTTGAAGTGGGTTGAGAAGGTAGACTTGAAGAGGAGGAAGATTCACTTAGCTTGAGTGACTCAACTTGCACTTCAAGGATCTTGTTAACCTTGATCAGGTCATCAAGTTGATCCTTGATTGCAACGTTTGAGTTGGTTAACTCCAAGCAAGTTTTCTTGCTTGAAGCTAGCTCAAGCTCTAGTGAGCTATTTTTCTCCTTTTCAAGAACTAGAAGATTGTCAAGTTCGACATACTTCTCCTTTTGGGAGATAATCATGTCCTCTTGACGATCAATTAGCCATTCCTTCTCAACAAGTTGGTCAAATAAAAATTTCATTTTAGCAGCAGTTTTTCTATTTAATCCAATTAACATATCTTCATCATCACTATCTAGTTCATCATTACTTGAGTAGGAATGCATGGAAGGAGTTTTGATGTTTACCTTGCGTTTACCTTCCTTTTTTATGAGGCAAGTGCCATTTCCCTTCTTTGTACCGAGCGTGGGGAAGAGTGTGGGTTTCTTGGACGTGCTTTCAATGGCTATGCTAGCAATCTCTTCTTCATCGGATGATGAGGACTCATCGTTTGAGTCCCACTCCTTTCCAATGTGTGCTTGTTCAGCTTGTTTCTTCTTCTTGAAGAATTTCTTCGGTTGGGGCTTGGCTTCTTTATTCTTCTTCTTGTTGTCCTCATACGGGCAATCGACTATAAAGTGGTTATACTCACCACAACTATAGCACGCCCGCCTCATCTTCGGCTTTGTCCTCTCCTTGTACTTGCCTTCACTTGATTTTGTTCCTTGTCTTTTCTTCATTATTCTTTTGAACTTTTTCATGAACAAAATCATATCCTCTTCGTCCAGCTCACTGCTTTCATTATCGCTGTCCTCCTCAAGCTGTGCTTCTCTTGCTTCTGTGGATAGAGGCTTGAGTGTGGACTTTAAGGCAACTCCCTTCTTCTTGGCCGATGTGAGGTCGGCTATTTCTTTGACGTGCTTGGCTTGTTTCTCCATCATTTCAAAGTTGATGATTTTGCCAAGCAATTCATCTGGAGTCATCCTCTTGTACCCGGGACTTTCACTAATCATAGAGCATAGTGTGACATTGCGAGGCATAAAGGCTCTAAGGATGAGCTTTACAACCTCGTGGTCATTCCACTTCTTGCTCCCATATGATCGAACCTTGTTTACAAGTGTCTTCAATCGGTTGTACATGTCCTGGGGAGACTCGTCTTCCTCAATTGCGAACCTTCCTAGTTCGCCTTTGATCATTTCAATTTTCGCCTCCCGCACATGTCGGTCACCTTCATGGGCTGTTTGTAGTGTGTCCCATATTTCCTTGGCAATCTCCAGTCCGTCCACCTTTGTGAATTCATCTCGACTTAGAGAGGAGGTGATTACGGCTGCGGCTTGAGCGTTTTTGTGGATGGCTTGCTCTTGACTTGGGGTGAGCTCTTCGTCGTCATCTGGGATGTCTATTCCTGTGCACACAATATGCCATAATCTTGGGTTAAGGGAAATCAAGTGCATCTTCATATTTTGCCTCCACATGGAGTAATCACTCCCATCGAAGTGTGGGGCTTTTCCAAGAGGAATAGATAGGTAATGGCTGTTGTTTGAATTTAAACGATCATAGTTAAAAGGATATCGGGAGTAGTCGGTGTGACTACTCCCCTTCTTCTTTTCTTCAACTTTAGCTTTCCCTTTGGAAAGTGCTTTCTTTCTGAGGAGTGCTTTCAGCTCCAGCGTCTCCTCGTCATCATCATCGAAGTCTTGAATTGCTTCGAGATACTTTTCTAGCTTTTGGTTCTTGTCGTTGTTCACTTCTTCCTGGTTGTTGATTTTCTGAACTTCCTTCATGTCTGACATGATCTCTTCGAGTGGTTGCACTCTTTCTTGAAGAACCTGCTCTGATACCAATTGAATGTAGGCCTAGAGGGGGGGTGAATAGGCCTTTTTTGAATTTTCTCGGTTCCTATAACACTCAACAACAAAGTCAATACGAGAGATATCGGACTAGTCCGGTAAAGTGCGGACTAGTCCGGTTTTCACGGGCTAAGTTGATCAAGTTCAGTCAATTTGATTGATTCGTTAATGTTTGCAGCGGAAATATAAACTTGAATGACAGTTTAATAGTTGTATGTCAAATTCTATTACAATTAAGGCTCTTGTTCAACAATTTAACTCAAATTGAACAAAGTGAATCAAACCCTAGATTAAGTTGATCAATTAAGATGAAGAACGCAAAAGGACAAGACACACGATTTATCCCGTGGTTCGGCTACCACGAAGGCAACCTACGTCCACGTTGAGGAGCCCACAAAAGGACCGGGTCTTCTCCAACCTTTCCCTCGTCGGATCGCCACAAAGTCCAATCCTCTTCCACTAATCACAAAGGGTAAATAACCAAGTTGAAGGGGCGTTCTCACACGTTGAGAGCTCCCTTGATTACAACTTACAAAGCCACCAATAACATGCTCGAAAATTACAAATTGAAACGCAAGAGTGTGTTAGAGAATAAAACCAAGAGCTCAATGATGTGTGCCAAGTGTCTCTCCAATGATCTAGAAGTGATCTTCAATAGATTGATCGATTTTGCACTTAATTTCGTGGAGAGAGGTGGTTTTTGAGTCTCTTGGGAGGTGTGACGGCGCTAGGGTTTGAGAGAGTATAAAAGTGGGCCGTGCACCTCTATTTATATGGGGTTCCTAAAAGTGACCGTTAGGGTTCAGAAAGATCGGACTAGTCCGTGGTGGTCACCGGACTAGTCCGGTGTGCTGTGTGTAGCAAACCCTAAGTGTCCAGGAATATCGGACTAGTCCGGTTGAAAACGGACTTGTCCGATTTCACTACTGGAAATCTTCGGACTAGTCCGATTGCCATCGGACTTGTCCGGACATATGAAACCCTAAGTGTTTAGGATGACAAGTCCGCACCTGGAGGACTTGTCCGATTTAGATCAGTGTGTATATCGGACTAGTCCGTGTAGACACCGGACTTATCCGAAGTGGATCAGAAAGAATATCAGACTAGTCCGGATCACAACGGACTTGTCCGATTTTGTGTGACTTGTGCATTGTGTTGAGGACTAGTCCGCATTGGGGAGGACTAGTCCGAAGTGGATCAGAAAGATATCGGACTAGTCCGGTGGATACCGGACTTGTCCGATCTAGTGCAGAAAGTGATATCGGACTAGTCCGGCTAATATCGGACTAGTCCGGTCCTGTATAACTTTGTGCATTGTGTGTGTGTGCTTGAAAGTGATTGAGCTCTTGGGTGTGTTTCCTTAACACACTCCATACATAATAATCTACTATTTTCTTCTCCTTGAGCTCAAATTCACTTTGCTTCTCATTTCCCTTCTTTTTGGCATTTTCCTCATTTTTCATTATTTGCCTGCATTCATCTCAACAAAAGGATTAGGATCCCAATTGCTTGTCATAAATCATCCAAAACCCACAAGGGAGTCCTAGATGCACTTTCACAGAGGCATATTCTCATAAAGTGTTGATGCTTCTGAAAAAATAAGAGTTTGATGGAGGTGTTAGTATGAGTTTGTGATTTGGTTAGGGTTCTTGAGAACTTGGGATCAAAATAGCAGGATACCGACCCTGGTCGTGGTTCTCGATTTACGGGCGAGCCCCTGAGTCCCTTTCAGGGTCAGGTTGATAGTTTCAAGAATCCACTTAGTGCCCTCGTCCGTGAGCCGTTCATAGCTCAAATGGGGTAAGGCAAGCGGTAAATTTCCTCAATAGTCGAATTTTCGAGCTCGGTGAGCTACCTATCTGGTTGATCCAAGTTGGTCAATCTGTTTTGTAAGGATGAGCGGAACCGATCGTTTCGTTTTGTGGGGGTGACGTGGTCGGGCCTCGGTGCCCATATTCCATTAAATCTCACTCAGGGCACTCGGAAGTTCCCATAGTTCATAAGCAATTCAGGGGCCCGAGCGGCTTGATGACGACCCTTCAAGGGGCAGTTGTTTAGTCGCGATGCTGATACTCAGATATGGAGCATCAGAGATGTCGGGGGGGGGGGGGGGGGGGGCATTTCCTACTTATTGAAATTTCCATTCGTGGGCCATCTCACGTCGTCCATCCCTCACTCGTGTTTGTCCTGTCGGGCCAATGTCCTGGCCCTTGGTCTTCGCGTCTCACTCTGGTTTGTCATGTTGGGCCGACGTCCTGGACCTTAGTCTTCGCGTCGTGGAGGTCTCAGGTGTTGCACGAGGCATTGTGTGGTGTTATGGTGGTGCTGGTAATGAGGAGGTGAGGCGTGCCCACCAACTGTGCTTGTTCGCCTATCACTGTGCTGGTTCGACGGGGCTATAAAAGCATGGTGCCATGTCCCTCTTCTTCACTGCTTTTCCCCTCTTCCTTGTTAAGTCCTCAGCGCCCTGCTTCCTCGCTTGCTAAAGCCAGAGAGCATTGAGAGAGTAGTGAGTTGTGGTTAAAGAAAACATCAATGTCACTGCATTTTTCGTAGTCTTCTTCATATGGCGTCTTGGATGAAGTCTCGAGTGAACTCTACCCACGCTGGCGACTTAGTTGGCAAAGGGCTCATTTCTCTAAGCAATTCTTGTGCCATCCGGCTTAAAGAAGGGGAGTCAGTCCCTGATCCGTGTCACGACGAGGTGGTGATGCTCCTTTCCATTCATGCATAGAGGCTAGGGTTGCCGGCACACGTCTTCTTTTGGGGGATTTTGCATGAGTATGGGCCGAAGCTCCACTATTTGATGTCGAACAACATGTATCACATAGCAGCATTTATCATTCTATGTGAGGCATACTTGGGGATTGCTCCCCACTTCAACGTGTGGTGGTATTATTTTCGAGTGTGTCCCTCGGTCAAGAAACCACCATTTCCGGTCGTCAACCAAAACTCATAAGAAAATGTTGAATTTTATCACTTTGGTTACTTGACCAAAACTCGACAATTAATAACAACTGAAAGCATAGTAATTTATCTTTCACTTTGGTTACTCAACTAAATTACTTTGAACTTAATTTCTTTAATTGAAGAATAATGTCATTAATGTATTTTGCTTTGGTTACTCGACCAATAATGACATTAGCAAATTACTTAGAAACGTGGAACTTTTATTTTTTGCTTTGGTTACTCGGTAGAATTTCATGCAACTTAAAATTTTAAATGACACAGCAATTTATATTTTGATTTGGTTACTCGACCAAATTGCTTTGAGATTTTACATTTAATATCAGTGGAAGCTTAAAAATGGGCATATAAAATTTCTTAATTACTTAAAATTCCACAATATAATTAAATTAATTTGCTGGGAATTTACTTAATTTCAGAAAAAATCCAAAATGCAGAAAACATGCCAACAAAAAATACTTAATTATTCTCAACCAAATATACCCACTTAATTTTGCCCATATCTTAGTTTCTGAATAATAAAAAAATATTGAATGGTCTATTGTTCTAAAATTTTGGTCCAAACCCAATATCTGAAAACCTTAATGCAAAGCTCATTGAACTGAATAGCCCAAAAATCCTTGGACTGCTGGCCCAGTAGCCCTTAAATTGTTGGCCCAAAAGAACTTAAATAAAATTAAGGTAAATGGAAAACAAGAAACACTGTGAGGAAGCGGCCCAAAATAGTGGCCCACAACCCAACAAAATTTGTGCGCGCCTTACGGGACCATTGCTTCGGCCTGGAAAAAAATAGGAAAAAGAAAAGGGAAGGCCAAAGGGCCCATAAGCCGCCGAGCGTGGGCCATTTTGACCTGCGCCGCGGCCGACACCCTTGAGCCATCGGATCTTCATCCGACGGTTCCGGGAAACTTAAGTTATTCAGAAAGATCAAAAATGCACCGCAAAATGTTGATCCAACGGCTGAAAAACTATTTGGTGGGGCATAATAACATTTCAGTTGGAATTGGGAAACCCTAATTCCATTTCTTCTCTCCCCCAATTCTTACTAGCTGCATGCGCGGGACTGAGAAAACTGAAGCCTTTGGCTTCGCTGCCGGGATTTATGGCACTATCGCGATCCTTTTGCCGGCATGCGAGGTCCCGCAAGGGTCACCTCTTCGCCGTCGAACGGCTCGTCATCGGTGTTAGCCGCCAACAAAACTATGGTTAGGATTTTTCACCAAAACCCTAGGTTGTGACCTTACCACGTCACCGTCGGCGCTCCTCTCACCGTCGCGTGCGCATTTGAAGATGAGGGGATCGTCGAGAGAGAAGAGTCAAGTGATGCCCTTACCTGGCGGATCGATCAACCCCGACGGTCACGAACTTCCTGAACTTCCTCAAGAAACAACGACACCTCAAGGTGAGTCAATCTGCCCTTGCCCTTAATTGTAATATGAGTTTGTGATTGGATTCAAAAATCCTTTTCTTACTTTCTTAATACTATGGGACCAAGTCTTTCTTGATCAAATCTTGAAAATGATTAACGACTAAGTTGGTTCAAGATACCATTAAAAGAAATCAAAATCCAAATAAGAATAACTTAATCACTTAATCATTTGGGTACAAAAGTAAATCCAAATCCGAACACAAATAGAACATCAAGTGCTAATCCAATTGATTAGCACAAAAACACTGAAACCCACCTTCTTCTCCATCCTCTCGTTTGTTAGTGTTGCTTGAAGAAGCCACCGAGCCACAGAGGGGCGAGGCTGTAAAGAAAACCACGTAGGAGTCATTTCCCTTGCCAATTTATTGCATTTAGGATTAGTGATTCAGGTGTGTGTTAATGGTTAATCAGCACTTAACCGAATTCCTCTAATTTATAGTTGTTGAAGGAACACAAGAGGGGACCTCCCATCCATTAGAAATTGCTGTTTCTCTCGATTAAGATACACCTGTTCAATTATGATGTGTATGTTTAATTAAAATGTTTTTAATGAACTTAATCTTGAGTTCACATGCTAACAAGCATGACCCAATCTTGATAATCTTCATTCACCACCAATCCATACATGTAATTTGTGTGTGTTTATTATTATTTTTCATGTGTTTATTCTTATTTTATGTGTGTTTATTCTTATTTTCATCTAATGATTTATATTATACACCAAAATATAGTTTACTGCAAAATAGAAAATGAATTAGCTATAACTGAGTTGTACGGTTATCATTTTTTGTCGATCAAGTGTGGTTATCAATTCTCCATAATCAAAATGTTCCTTAATGTATTAACGGAACACCCGCCGCTGGTGCCCCTTTTTTTAGATAATGGGTAAAGTCCCGACCTTCCCCTCCAAGGAGGTTATGTCCAATTTATTAAAAGTGAGTACAAATGCAGACACTCACAGCCTATTGTCTATAACAAGGCGACGATAACTGGACGGCTAAGCACACTAGACTGTGGACCGGACTTTGTAGGTCAATATTTCGGTACGTCCATCCCTTCACATTTTTCGTAAGTGCACCCCAGACCAGCGCCCATAACTTACTCTGTAGAGTACCTGCATTTAGTACTATGAAATTCAACCACAAATTTGCTCCCATGGAGAATCGAATTCAGGAACTGAATAGTGCTACTCAGAGTGCATTACCTTGAAAGCCACCTTGATAGTGGAGATATCATAATTCATGATTTCGCCAGTACTAAAAATGGAGACAATTGGAATTATACCACTTTCAACAATAGGCTTCGCCATAATGCTATCTCCAACATGCAACACGCTGAAATACCATTTTAATGGAGGCACACTTGCTCGTTCACAATTGAAATAATGTTTCATCCCTAATTAGTTCTTTTAACAGCAAAACACTTCTGAATAGACTAAAATACCCTTAAACATATTGTGTATTCCCCATCTCTGTTTGCTCGCGTACAGGCAGATGGAGGCGAACGTGTGGCCTCGCACCTTCTTCGTGTTCGGCAACTCGCTGGTGGACAACAACAACAACAAATACCTGGTGACCACGAAGGAAACAAAGATGGGGAGTACAAAATATGTTCAAGGGTATTTTAGTCTATTTGGAAGTGTTTTGGTGTTAAAAGAACTAATTAGAGATGAAACAATATTTCAGTGGTAAACGAGCAAGTGTGTCTCCATCAGTTGTAAGAAACCCAAATAAGAGACAAAGATGGGCGACGCGCTCAAAGGAGGGCGTCTCTGATATGGTTAAGCGAGACATGCCCGCATCAACGAGGATCTTACATGGCTCGATTGAACGTACAAGGCGACGAGTTACAATATAGCCCGTCTCAGTTAAGAAGGTATTCGCGATGCGCCCTCCTCTCTGGCAAATGGGAGACTCGCTTCTGACAAAGCGCATCTCCTTTGTATTCGGCCAGACAGACATGAACACACCGATGAACGATGAAACTCATTCATTCACAGCTGAACACACAAGATACTCATGACACGGATGAACACAAATAACACATGCATTCACTAACAATATATTACAGAACATAAGAAAAAGTACAAGACACAAGAAAAGAAAACTAACATCAACTAAAAACAACAAAATAAAACCTAAATCCTACTCCTCCCCCCTCCTCCTTCTCCTCCTCCGGCGGCCATCTGGTGCCGGTGCAACAGGAGCCCTGGCCGGCTGCTCCACCGGTTGCTCCGGCTAGTCCAGATCCGGCGGTGCAACCTCGCGATCGAGATTCCTCGCCATTGCCCCCACCAGGATATTGCGGCCCTTGACGCCGAGCACCTCAACCATCATCTCGAGCAGCCTCTGGAACTGGTCGAACAGCCTATCGAACAGCATCTCGAGCAGCTCGTTGTCGAGCCTCTCAGGGGAGTGGCAGCACTGTTTCTTACAGGGTGGCTCCCTCGGCGGGCTTGGCGGTAGAACATTGGCCATGGTGGGTTGTCTGCGTGGAGAAGGCGAACGAAGAGAATAGGAGAGACTGATGGTGCCTTATATAAGGTATGTGCAGAGACGCAAAATGTAGATGCGCTTAACACCGAAGCGCGTTGCCTATGCTCGATGTATCCCTCTCCTCTGCTAAAAGGGAGATGTGCTCTTACGAAAAGCGTGTCTCCTATTACCCATGTCTCCTTTAGCTTCGTGGTTTTCTCCATTTTGCTTCGGTTCACTGTTGATATCACAAATCACTGAACTTATAGCACATTCACTTGATAACTAAATCATTCACTTGTCCAGAAAATAATCAAAATCCTTCATATTTGCAATTGCTTTCACATAGTTCACTGTCCACATAATGAACACACCACACATTCATTCATTCACACAATTGAACATAGATAAATTTCATTTATTAACACAATATATTATGAAACACAAGAAAAGAAAAACATCAACTCAAAACAACAAAGAAAAAAATAAATCCTCCTCCTCCTCCTCCTCCTCCTCCTCCTTCGGCGCTGGTGCAATAAGAGCCTGGGCCGGCTGCGTCTGTTGCTCCGGCTGCACCGACGGTGCAACCCCGAGATCAAGGATGCTCTCCGTCATCGCCACAAGATTTCTACGGCCCTCGGAGCCGAGCACCTGGGCCATCGTCTCAAACAGAATGTCGAGACTCGGTCGCCTTGTGAGGGCGTAGAGGTAGTGATCGAGGATACCCATCCTAGTATACTGTGGAAGGGTACCTAGACCCAAGGAACGCATGCCGCAAGACTTATTGTTGTACGCCTCTTGCGCCATAAGGAGGCGCTGCTCGGTGTTGAACCTCTCGGGGGAGGTGTGTTGACGGCTGGTACGACACAGATGGAAATCCGCAAGCGCACGGAGAAACAGATGTAGCACTTCCCCTTAAAGAGTATTCTCAAGGGTATCGAATCCAAGGAACGTGTGTGCTAATCTTATAACTAGTTCACCCGAGGACACAAAGCTTGATGGTAGGCAAGGGATAGAGTGGATTTCCTAAGAGAGGGGATTCTATTTCAAAGCAAGTCGATCAATAGCAGCTTGTATTGGGCACGGGCTTACCCTAGTCTGCCAGACGACTCCCGCCAAGAGCCTACGTCGTAGTCGAACGTGGGGGATTAAAACGGACAGATAGGGATTTCACCACGTACCGCCTACCTCTACAACCTGTGGACCACAAGATAATCAAAGATAATGTCAATCGTAGACACCACGCCTACGCTATCTATTACTTCCCTAATCTCTCTAGCAAATACTAGGGCCTCTAAATGAATAGAGCGATGAATGACAAGCAACTAAAGAATTAACTTGCTTGAATTAAATAAATAAACTCAAATGGAAATCATGTATTGTACTTGAGATGGAAAGAACTATTGAGGTATAAAGGTGGGGAGGGTTCGACAAGCCCGAACCCTATCCTTAAGTAGAAGAAGCCCGACAAGCCGGAGTCTCCTCCTCTTTCTCATCCTCTCCCTATTTTCTAAGCACTTAGGCAGTGCTACACCTTTGGACTGGAGTATTAGACTCAAGCTTTTGGTGTGTGGAGTGAGAGAGCCCCCTACCCCCTATTTATACCCTCCAAAGGTCGGTTTTGCGCCACAAAAAGCGAGGGACTCAATCGCCATTGTGATCTCCAAGCCGTGAGGAGCCAACATGTGGTCGTTGATCGCGTTTGGCGCATTTACCTAGTCAGGCGACCTGGTAGGTCGGCCGAAGTGCCAACGGCTCCAATCGCGCTAAAAATTCTATGTGACACTATTATGTGGGCCCCCATCATGGGTATGGGTGATTCCAGTGATTTTTAGTTGGTTTTCTCCTCCGAGTGGGCCCATAAATCATGTTGATTACGACTGATTGGTCGAAAGGTTCTATTTTCTGGATTGGGCCCTGTAAATACCTCTAATTATGGGCATAATTCACCTGCATACACAATTGAACCAACCCTTGTGGAGATAGTTAGTTCATACCACTATGTTGGTTGTCCAATCCATAGCTTTTATGCAGGGAACTGACGATTGGATTTGGCAATTAAGGACCGTAACAAACTCCCCCACACTTAGTCCTTACTCGTTCTCGAGTGAAGGCAAGAAGAACTAAGTGATATCATAATTTAGCTACAAGTACGAAATATGTATACAAAACATTTCAACACATACCTTTGTTCAAGAACCTTCGATATGTGGCTACCACATCATCTTGGGTGTTTGAGAGATGGAACAGCTTGAATGTAGTTCACCTAGACTCCTCCTACTGAAATAAACTAGCAAATTGCTATATTTTCTCAAGTGAAAAAGATATTGCCATGCTCCTCAAAAGAATTCTATAGTCTCTCAATGTGTTTAGTCCTCACCTTGGCATGAGTTGCACTTATTTTCCTACAACTAAATAGGCTTTTTGTGGAGCTTGGTAAGGATAGAAAGTGGCTCACTTGCAATTCATATGTTACTAAGTCAAAAACGAGATCCTCATGAGAAGACCATGCAACAAAAACCGTTGACTAAAGAAACTCTTGTGCAGTTATTATGGATGAAAAACGGTGATGATGACTCCCAATTGATCACTCTCCTTTTTTTTCTTTGTCCAAGGATGAAGCATGGCCACTTATGGCTCTCTCTTTTCTTTTCTTTTTTTCTTTTTTTTTGAATTCTCTCTTCTTCTTTTTTGAGAGCTCTTATAGCCATGCCTTCTACTCTTTTTTGTGCACTTTTTTTTCAGAGAGGATTTTGAATAATTTGCATGAAGTATCTTTTGATGGTGGATGTGTGAAAATCATGGAATATGGTGGAGTGCACAAGAAATTCCTAATCAAATATTTCGTGCAAGTTACTCAAAAGGGTCAAGAGTTTGACAAAGTTCAATGAAAATGCAAAGTGGCATATGCATGTGGTTTTTAATATCTCTATCATATGGCCTTGGTGGGTATTTAAATTCTAATGAGAGAGGATGGCAAAAATCTGATGACTTTAAATATTGCAATACCAAATTCAATTCCAGCATGGAGAGTTTCTAAGTTTCACTCATTTACCATATCACACCAATCAAATACTTAGATGACATGTTTTTCCTAAATTGATAGGTGGTTCAAGAACATGGTAGTGAAATTGAAATGAGGAGTAGACATATTCCATTCTCTAGCAAAATATGATATATGAAATTGCATAATTTTAATTTCCAATGAGTTGACTTTTAATGATATTATCATGCAAAATCAATTTCAACTCAAAATCAAGTATAGAGGAATAAGAGGTGAGAGAGCGCAAACCATCGCCTTAATTCAGAAAGGTGGGCCAAGCCATCATGGCTTGGTCAAATCTTCTCATGGTCCTTCATGCGAGGCCCTAAATTGTTCTTTCATGATGGTCCAGGCATGTTGCACTTTGGGAGGCCTATGGGACCTCCCCCACACTTGTTTAAGTACCTCTCTTTATTTGATACGAGGAAATGGAAAAGTGAAAGACTCTATCGGCCTTACCTACACTGGTGAGTCAAAATTTATTTGGCAAAGGCACTTCATATGATGGAATCAAAATAAGCGCCTAAGTCCTAAGTATGAAAGTATTTATGATATTCTACATTTTACCTATTCCTATTTAGCCAAGCGGGGACAGTGGGATGAAGGAGTGGTGAGGGTTTGGAGTTTGCTTTATTGGACATGGAAAATTTAACCAAAGTTCAAGGATAAGCGTTAATGTAAATCATATTGACTACATCTTCCTCTTTGTACAAATTTTCTCTAGGTTCTAAAAAATCTTGAGATGGTGCCCATTTACTTTGAATATATGACCTTCATCATTTTGGAGTGTAAATGCTTCATGAGATGAAGTATCTACCACAGTATACGGACCTTCCCATTTACCTTTTAGTTTCCCATGTCAAAAAAGTTTGACTCTAGAGTTGAAAAGTAGAACTTTATCTCCAGGATTGAACTCCTTAGGTGTAATTCTTTTATCGTGCCACCTCTTGGTTTTTTGCTTATAGATCTTGGCACTATAGTACGCCTTATCCCTCCATTCTTCCAATTCAGAAATTTGCATTTTGCGCAACATTCCAGCTTCATGGAGATCCATGTTCCATTTCTTGATAGCCCAATACGCTCTATGTTCCAATTCTACGGGTAAATGACATGTTTTCCCGTAGACAACTTGGAAAGGTGACATTCCAATGGGTTTCTTATAGGCGGTAGGGTATGCCCAAAGTGCATCGGGTAGTTTGTTCTTCCACCCATTCCCCATCTCAAAGATGGTCTTTTGCAGAGTATTCTTGATTTGTTTATTTGAAGTTTCTGCTTGACCACTTGTTTGGGTATTGTCGGTACCCTGCGTACCAGGTACCCCATGATACCGCAAGAAAAGCTAAGGAGTTCCACCCTTTCAAGTTGAAGACCTCTGAAGGCCACACGTCTTGCATAGTACTTGACCTGCCTCCCTCGTTTAGCTCCGTCACTGACACGTGTATCACGAGGCCGAGCTAACTCCCTTCATCGGGAAGCTCCGGTCTTGCCACGTGTCCAGTGACTCCGGACCTAACCCCCAGTAGAGGGAAGCTCCGGTGCTGCCACGTGTATAGAGGCTCCGGACCTGCCTCCCCACAATGAGAAGCCCTGGAACCGCCATGTGTCGAACCTTCAGATCTAGGAGATCAACGGAAGACAAAAAGATCTCCAACGGCTCAGACCTTCAAGGAATATTTAAAGTGACAGTTACAAGACCTGATTATGTGTCATTAATACTATATTAATGACATACGATCAGTGGACTGTTAATAGGGTAACACCGTCATTAAGGAGTGTTATCCTTTTTATTGTGCTTAATACCTGTGGATCGTGTATTAGGCTGTTAATCACGCCAGGGCCACATGTCGGGCCAAGCAAGTGTTGTAACAATCAGTCCTTAGACTATAAAAGGGTTGCGCCGCACGATACATGATAGGAAAGCTGAGAGGCTCACAAGTGCCAGACAGATTCATACATACAACACACAATCTGTGGAGTAGGGTGTTACACTCAGGCGGCTTGAACCACGTAAAATCCCACGTGTCATCATCTTGTTCATAATCTCACGCGCCCCAACCAATCAAGAACCTCCGCGGGCTACGATGTAATTAGTACCGGGGGAAGTGTCGATCACACACTTTGACATTTGGCGCGCCAGGTAGGGGGACTCTACTAAGATTTCAAGATGGTGAACTCTGCCGCAGGATCATCCAATGGCAATGCTGTGCAACCTGCTGGGGGAAATCCCTCCAATGTGCAACAGCCAGCAGATGTTGTTGTCCTGGCGGGCGTCACACCACCTCTAGCTGCTCAAGCTAACAATGTTGGGCTGCAAGATGGAGTCCTTGTGTCGGTCACTGCATCAACACACAACAACCCCGAGAATGCGCTACTCGTTGCACGTACTCTTCTGGAGCACCCACCTGCGCCCGGAGCACCTCAGGGTGCTTTGGAGCATTGGCGCGCTAAATGTGCAGCATCTAGTTGTAGCCGCAGCTGATGCCATCAGCAACCAAGGTCCTCCCCCTTCTGGCAGGCACCTTTTCAGCGTAGGACCTTGTTTGAAAAACTTGGTCCTCATGCATCACAGCACCGGAGGCGTCCTGTGTCTCAGCAGGTAACTTTGTTGCCCTTCAGGGTGCGTCGCACCCACACTGTGTCGAGACTCTCGACGCATGATTTGCAGTCGGAGCTTGACCGCCATTACAGACAGCAGGACGGCTGCGTCCACATTGAGCATGCTCGCGAAAGGCAAGAGGCTCGGGAAAACCCTCCTCCTTCGGGAGTGGGGGCGGTTGTTCAGCCTTGGCCATGCACTTGTACATGGTTCGATGGCCCCAGAAGTTCCAACCTCATTTGCCGGAGAAATTTGACGGGGCTGTCAACCCCGCCGAGTTCCTCCAGATATACTCCACTGCCATTCTAGCGGCGGGTGGCAATGAGGCTGTGATGGCCAACTATTTCCCGGTGGCTCTGACTTGGACTGTCAGGTCCTGGTTCATTAGTCTGCCGCCCGACTCTATCAATAGTTGGGTGGAGCTATGCCAGCAGTTCACTACCAACTTCGGGAGCTCCTACACCCGACCAAGCACCAAACTGGACCTTTTTACTGTGAGGCAAACACAGGGAGAATCGCTGTGGTCCCTCATCCAGTGATTTTCTCAGGTACGCAATACCATTCCCTCCATCTCCAACGCATCTGTCATCGTGGCATTCAGATAGGGTGTCAGAGATAAGAAGATGCTGGAGAAGCTGGCGACGAAGGAAGTCACCAGCATCACGGAGTTATTGAGCCTGGCCGATAAGTGCGCCCAGGCCGCAGAAGGCCGAGAAATGCACTCTAAGCCAGCTCCGGAGGCTAATAAAAAGCCCTCCAAAACTGAAGTCACTACCTCCAACGGTGGAAAGAAGAATAAAAAGACCAACAGAAAGAAAAAGCCGTCGGCCGACACACCCACTGTTGCGGCAGCTGCAGCTCCTGATGGTCGGGGGCCACGCCCTGAAAAGCAACCTCGACCTTCATCAGAAGATGGCAGTGGTTCAAAGGTGTGGTCCGATCCACAAAATGTACAAACACAGCCTAGAAGACTGTCGGGAGGTCCAAAACCTTGTCGAGCGCTACAACAAGCGTCGAGAAGAAGCTCCTTTCTGCCAACGGGGAGGAAAACAAAAGGTCGATGAAGCTCCGGCTGAAACGGATCTAGGTATTCAGGACCCCAAAAAGGTCCTGAAGGTTGTGTACAACACAGTCGACGATGATTCCGACGTCTCTAACAACGAGTGTCGGAAGACCGGGTCCTGCGACATTACATCTCGCCGCGTCCTCAAGACAATGCGACGAGAAATGGCTGTCGTAGCTTCTGCTGCCAGGGCAGAACCACATCAGAAGTGAATGGACCCTCCCATCACTTTCGATGCAACGGACTACCCCAGGAACATGTCGGAGCTGGCCAACAGCCACTGATGGTATCTCCCACCATCAACAATGTTCAACTCTACCATGTCTTGGTAGATGGAGGTGTGGCGCTCAATCTCTTGAGTTTTGAAGCGTTCATGAAGATCCACCTTCAACTCTCGGACCTTCGCCCCTCAAGACCTTTCTCTGTGGTAGGTCCGGGGGCCATCAACCCTCTCGAATCCGTTACACTCCTAGTGACCTTTGGGACTCGGGAGAAGTACAGGACCGAGAAGCTGATCTTTGACGTCGCTCAGATTAGTCTTCCCTTCAACGCCATCCTGGGCAGTCCTGCCCTGTACAGGTTCATGGCCGCAGCTCACTACGGCTACCTGGTGTTGAAGATGTCGACACCTTCGGGCGTTCTCCGGATCCGAGAAGATCGCACCGCCAGAGTTACCGCACTCGAAGAACACCACGCGCTTGCAACAGCGCAGGAGGGAACCTCTGACAAAGATCTAGCTGCTCAACCTCCGAGCACTCGTCATCGAGGCTCGACCTCTCCACCACGCGTGGAACCAAGCATCGGCACCGATGTTTCCGTCAAAGTCATCCAAATCAGGTCTGATTCTGCCCAGACCACCCGTATATCAGGAGGCCTGGACAACAAATAGGAACTCGCTCTCATCACTTTCCACTGGGCGAATGTTGACGTGTTTGCCTGGCAACCATCACAAATGTCTGGGATCCCTAGGGAGGTGATTGAGCACAATCTGAAGATTTATCCCAACACATGACCAGCACACCAGAAGCCCTAGAAGCAATCAGATGAGAGGCAAAACTTCATCCGTCGGGATATCAAGAAGCTGCTTGAAGCTGGTTTCATCCGGGAGGTTCATCACCCAAAAAGGCTAGCAAACCCAATCATTGTACCCAAGGCCAGTGGGAAACTTCGGATGTGTATCGACTACACCACCTTCATGCCCAAAAGTTCCATTTCCACTACCTAGAATAGATCAGATAGTGGACTCCACCGCTAGGTGTGAGCTATTGTGTTTCCTAGATGCCTACTCCGGATATCATCAAATCCAGATGTCTAGGGAAGATGAAGAGCATACTGCCTTCATAACAGTAGATGGATTGTACTGTTATATAGCTATGCCATTTGGTCTCAAAAATGTTGCTTCTACTTTTGTGTGAGCTATGCACAAAACCTTTGGAGAGCTCATCAGGGACTTGGTATAAGTGTATGTCGACAACATCGTCGTGAAGGTCAAGAACAAGGAGTCACTCCTTCACAACTTGCAAGCCGTCTTTGACAAGCTGCGCATCAAGCGCACCAAGTTGAACTCAGACAAGTGTGTCTTCAGGGTTATCTCCGAGAAGCTCCTTGGTTTCTTGGTAACTCACCGAGGAATTGAGATGAACCCGACGAAGATCAAGGCTATTGAAGATATGTGGCCCCCAACCCGCATCAAGGACGTCCATAAGCTAACTGGATGTCTAGTTGCGCTCAGCTGGTTCATCTCAAGACTGGCGGGGCGGGCACTTTGCTTCTTCAAGCTATTGAGGAAGACCGGGCCTTTCCATTGGTCTGAAGAACCAGAAAAGGCATTCCAAGAGCTCAAGCAGCTCCTCACCACACTACCAATCTTGGTAGCTCCAAACCCTGGTGAGCCTCTAGTGTTTTAGATTTCTGCAACTACTGAGGTTGTCAGCATGGTCCTAGTCGCGGGAAGACCAGAGTCATTTCTAGTTCAGGAGCCCAGACCCCTCCGGGAAGGTCCGGAGCTACCTGAAGGCGAGTCTGGATCCCAGCCCCCAGGCATGAATCTTCAAGGTGAAACGCTAGAGGATCAACCTCTCTCATCTGAGGGAGTTAACACGGCTAATCAAGAAGATCCGAACCCCTCTGAGAGGGTTTGGATTGAAGAAGAATAAGTTTCGGACCCCCCGGGAGGGTCCGGAAAAATGAACAAGAAGGTATGAACCCCTCTAGGAGGGTCCGGGTTGATGAAGAAGAAGCTTTGGGCCCCTCCGAGAGGGTCCGAATCGTCCAACGCCTGGTGTACTTCATCAGCGAAGTACTCTACGATGCTAAGACTCGATACATTGAGGTGCATAAGCTGCTTTACGCAATTCTTATTGCCTCAGGGAAACTTCGTCATTACTTCCAAGCCCATAGGATATCTCCTATCCACTGCGTGCTATATTGCATAATCCTAATTCTACTGGAAACATCACCAAGTGGGCAGCGGAGCTGGCAGAATTCGATCTTCAATTCCTGCCGCGACAAGCTATCAAGAGTCAAGCCTTGGCTGATTTTGTGGCGGAGTGGACTCCTTCTCCACCAAATCCTGGGGGCCCTAGTGAGCAGAAGCCAGAACCCAAGGTCCCGGTCTTCACAAAGCCTCATTGGACCCTCTACTTTGATGGCTTCGTGCAGAAGTAAGGGACCGGAGCTAGAATACTTCTCCTCGCTCGAATCGGGGCGAAGGCCAAATATATGGTGCACCTTGATTTCAAGGCAACCAATAACATGGCAGAATATAAAGCTCTCATCTATGAGCTCAAGGTGCGTTATCTTAGGGCGTCAAGCAGAAGCTAGTGAAGGGTGACTCGCAGCTCATCATCAAGCAAGTCAAAGGCGAATGAGCTACAACAATCCTCAACTTGCTGCTTATCTCCTTCAAGTCCGGAAGCTCTAGAAGGACTTTCACGTCCTGGACCTCTGCCATGTACAGCGTTTCAACAACGCAGAAGCTGATGAACTCTCAACGAAGGATTCAACCAGAGCTTCGGCTCCCGACAGAGTCTTTGTCTGGAGATTGTCAAGACCGACCGCTCAGCCTACCGAACTGAGTGAAGGGGGCGAGACCAGCACCTCGAAGCTGGCGGTCCTAGTGGCCCTGTTACCATGGCGTCCACCAAGGGTCGTAGGTGCTGCAGGAAGCTCCAGGCAATCTGGCACACAAGACTCAGAAGCTCAAGTTAGCTCTGATGCATGGATCTCGGAGATTCGAAGCTACTTGAAAGACAACCACCTTCCTAAAGACGGTGTATGAGCTGACCGGATCGTCAAATTGGCTAAAAGATACACGCTGGTAGAAGGGGATCTCTACCGGCACGGTGCCAACGGCGTCCTAATACGGCGCATTGCAAGGGAAGAAGGCCGCGAGCTCCTCGCGGAGATCCATGGAGGCGAGTGTGGGAACCACGCGTCTTCCCGCATGCTCGTCGGCAAAGCCTTTCGGCATGGCTTCTACTAGCCTACAACACTCAAGGATGCAATAGAGTTGGTGAAAAGTGTGAAGCATGCCACTTCCACGCAAAACAAATTCACACACCGGCTCAGTCACTGCAAATGATTCCTCCTACATGGCCATTCGTTGTGTGGGGCATGGACATATTGGGACCTTTCCCAAAAGCCGTCGGAGGTTACAGGTTCCTGTATGTCACTATCGACAAGTACACCAAGTGGCCGGAAGCTACTCTAGTTGTGACTATCAATAAGCAATCAAGTTCTTGAAGTCCATAGTCTGTAGATTTGGAGTTCCGAACAGAGTCATCACTAGCAATGGAATCCAATTTACAAGTGCAGCATTTCAAGAGTATTACTAAGACCTCAGAATTCAAGTCAGCTACGATCAGTAGCTCACCCGACAAGTAATGGCCAAGCTGAGAGAGCAAATGCAAAAATCTTAAAAGGACTCAAGACGCGCACTTATGAGCACCTGAAAAAACACGGAGCCAACTCGATAGAGGAGCTTCCGTCCGCACAGTGGGCAAGTAGGACTACACCTAACTAGTCCACAGGAGAGACACCCTTCTTCCTGGTGTACGGATCTGAAGCAGTACTTCCTCCGGAGATCACCATGGGGTCACTCCAGGTCTGGACCTTCGACGAAGCCATGCAGAACCAGCTCCGACGTGAAGACCTTGACCTCGTCGACGAGGGAAGGTGCCAAGCAGCGGTTCAGAATGCACGTTATCGCTAGGCGCTCCGGCGCTATCATCAAAGGCATGTGCGTAACCGACAGCTTGAGGAAGGTGATCTGGTTCTGCGGAAAATACTGACTCGAGAAGGGATGAACAAACTTTCCCCCACCTGGGAAGGTCCCTTCCGAGTGATCAAAGTATCCCGTCCCGGATGCATTCGCTTGGCAACTGAGGATAGGACCCCACTTCCTAATCTTTGGAATGTTGAGCACCTCCGCAAGTTTTACGCTTAGTATCATGGAGGTGAGTCTGTAATTATATGAAATGTAAATTATAGAGTCTATAAACAGAGTCGAGTAGGTCCTCCGGGAGAACATCCGGACCTCTTCGGGAGGGTCCGAAAAGTTCAAGCAACACTTGACACAGTCGCAGCACTAAAAGTGTCGCTACCTGCCCTGGGTTAGTACAAAATGTATAACACGCTTAGCCTGGTTCCGTACCCTAGGTGTGTCATTGCCCCCCTGTAATCCGGACCTATAATGAAAAGCATTGTTGTGTAAAAGCAAGCTCCACGTGCATTAATTTTGTGCAGGCTCATTCTCTTTTATTTATCCTTCTCCTTCTTGTCTATAATGAAGTTGTGCAATTCTTTTTGAGTTTTAGTCCAAGTTATTCATATATTGTACAAGTTATATTGTTGGTCTCTTCAGATCTTAGCATTGCTGCATGGTCTACTCGTCTGAACGCCAAGACAACACAGGTCCAGAGTGTGCTATCGACTTAGCCTGGTCCTGCACCCTAAGTACGCCACTCTACCTACATTCTGGTAGGCCTCAGTAGGGTGGGTCCTGAAAGCATTTGGATTTGGAAAGATTACATCAATGTGCTTGTTACCATATCGAATTCCTTCGAGTCTAAAATCCAAACAAGAACTGTAAGTTGCAAACAAGTTATAGACGAGAAGACGAATTTTACTATTTTTCTTGTCTTTGATGCACAGGAAAAATGAAAACTCATGACGATGGTGGACGATGCCGGAGCTACCAAGCTCCGACAACCCCCAAAGGGGCCACTATTGACATTTTAAACATTGAAAGTAGGCGCCGTTGGAGCTAACAAGCTCCAACAACCCCCATGGGGCCCGTCGTCGACATGGAGCATAATGGCAATTCAAGTGAAGAAGGTGGAACCACCCGAGAGGATTCACTGTCGATGTATTCTACGATTGATGGTGGATATCGTCGAAGTCGGGAAGCTCCGACAACCCCAGGGGGTCCGCTGTCAATGTTTTACGCGTTGATAGTGGGTGCCGTCGGACCTACCAAGCTCTGACAACCCCAGGATGCCCGCCGCGATGTTTTTACGCATTGATAGTAGCTGCCGTTGGACCTACCAAGCTCCGACAACCCCATGGGACCCGCCGTCGATGTTTTTACGTGTTGACAGTGGGTGCCGTCGGACCTACTAAGCTCCAACAGCCCCAGGGGGCCCGCCGTCGATGTCTTACACGTTGATAGTGGATGCCGTTGGACCTATCAAGCTCCGACAACTCCCAGGGGGCCCGCTGTCGATGCAACAAAGCTCCCTGGAGAAGTCGGAAATAAACTTTGGACCTAAAAGCTACAAGTTCGAAGCGTCCAAGTCATCAACACATCGTCAAATCCTTTGGGTACATGTTCGTAATCAAATTGTGTACATCTACCGGGGGCAAACAAGATAAAGGCCAATGTATTGAAGACAAAGACAAAATGGAATTCATTTCAGAAGGATTGAATTTCATTCATTCGATGATTGGAGATTACAAAATTGGAGAGTTACAAGCGGGAGCAAAAGAGAAAAGTCCTAGGTTCTCGAGAAGTATGAGGCAACCTTCTGGGCAACCTCCTGAACGCTGGCCTTGGCGGCGTATTCCTCTTCATCAACAGGCCCTTCGAGCATCGGATCCAGAGAGAATTGGGGGTCTCAGCTCTTGTAACACGTCAGACATATTCTGCAATGTTCTTTGCTAGAGATTTCCCCTCCGTCTCCAGCTGGTCCACGATGACATCACCCATCGCGTCGAGTTTGCTGCGAGCAGAGCTGAGTGCCACCAGCGCTTGGTCTAGCTCTGGCTCTGGATAGTTTGGATGTACTGGACTGAAGCCCAGCGGCATCAAAGCGTCATTGCTAGCCCCAAGATGTCCCATACCTCCTGGGACTCAGTCTCCCTCAAACTCCGCAGCTCCTCCAGTGACCTCCTGGCGGCCGCAAGTTCCGAGCCTTCTCGGGCAACGCGCTCAACCTCTTTGGTGTGCTGAATGCTTACAGCAACTTGCTTTTCGCGTTTGGTGAGCTCCGACTCCGAGAAGTGGATGCTCTTCCGCCGGTTGGCCAAGTCTTTCTCCCTGCCCTGCACTTTCTCCTCTCTGGTGGAGACTTCGACCTCTCTTTTGTTGAGGTCTTGTCCCCTCTGCCAGGGCTTCTCTTCCTCCTCCTTGCACTGCAAATCAAGCTTTTTTGTGCGGTTGGCCAAGTTTTGCTCTCCTAGAGATAGTTTCTGGGTGAGCTCCTCCTCTCTCTTCAAAATATCCTCCTGCTATTCCAAGAGTTTATCTTCCCTCGCATCGAGGTCTGTTGGGTGCTTCAGGAGAATCTCGTTTAATGTATTGAGGCTGTCATGACGTTCATCCGTAGCATCGTTACTTTTTTGGCATGCTCGAGAATCTCCCGAGAATTAGCGTCAAGGGCCCTGATGGAGGCCTCCCTTTCATCCAACAACTTGCCCCAATAGTCCATCCGGGCTTTTTCCTTCTCGACGTACTCCTTTTGGTTTGCAAGCCTCGTCTGCGCCAGCTTGGTATCGAAGTGAAGTCTGTTGCACCAACGCCTTAAGGTGTTGCGCTCTTCCACCTTGTTGTCGTGGTCGAAGGCAAGTTGGACTTGATGTAGGCTCGAGCAGGCGTTGTCAATCGACAACGCCAAAGGAATAGGCTCCGGAACTACTAGGGTCATCTCCTCTCGCTCCAAGGGGTCTTCCAATACAAAATTTGGGTCCCACGCCACAAGTGTGGTCCCCTGTGGTCCTGCAGCACTAGGGCCACCCTCCGAAAGCCTTTCTGCTTCTACTACTACCGACGAGGGTCCCACTATGGGAACATCAACCTCCAGAGCTAACACCAAAGGTCCCCCCTCCGGATCTTCAACTGACGGATTCGTAGATGTAGGGTCTGCCGTTGACTCCTATAGTTGCTCCAGCTTTGACATAGATGCCCCTGGGGCAATCACCTCCGGGGTGGACGTAGGAGTTTTTTCCGGAGCCCCCTCCACCGCTGGCTCAAGCGCTGGTACATCTACCACATCCGGCTCTGCTGCCGTAGCTTCAACCATTTCTGGCACGGAGGCTGGAGCTTCAACAATCTACGGCATAGAGGTCGGAACTTCGAGCACCTTCGGCTCAATTGCCAGATCATCAGCCACTTCTGCCAAAGGCGCCGGAGCTTCGGTTACCTCTGACTCAAGTGCCAGAGCTTCCACCACAACGGACTCTTGCACTGGAGCTTCAGTCTCTGGCGCTGCTCCTGGCGGTGTATTTTCAACAACTTCTCCCTTGTGGTCTGGCGCTACCACGGGAGCCTCTGGCGTCTCCTCTGGATCCAAGTCCACGACAGCTGGCACCGGAGCTGCTATGTCTTCTGCCACCACTTGGAGAGGCTCAGTGGTTGAAGCCAGAGCTTCAGCACGCACAGCTTCAGTAGCTGCAGCAGATGCTGAAGCCTCGGATTTCTTTCTCGACACCCTGGAAATAAAAGGTCGAGAAGATTAAAGACATAATAAAAACAAGGTTAGCACCACTAGGTGAGTTGACAAAGTTTACCTGGGGATGCTACCGCCCCAGTCGTCGGGAAATCTCTTCTTCTGAGGTCCGGAGTCAGAGCCCACCAAGTCTGGTGAGACAAAAACCTCGGACCTTGGTCGGGAGCCACCTGCAGTAGTTGGAGTCTTCTTAGTCAGAACCTCCCTCGGCTGGAAAGGACCTCCGAACCCAGAGCCCACAGCTGGCACCGGAACTAAAGTTGATCTGCCGGAGCTGGCGCCCCCTGAGGACGCCTGCACCAGAGGAGGAGTGGCCGCTAAAGATCTACCTCACCGGGAAGAAGGAGCAGTTGTAGTTAGAGCTGACCTGATGTGGCACCTGTTATCATGCCTCAACTTTCTCTTCTGGCTAGAGGATTCAGCTGGCTCTTTTCCTTTGCCCTTGCCCTTGCCCTTGCCGACGTCATCGACTTTTAGGCTCGCGGCAGGGTAACCACCCTCTCAGAAGCTTCGGGGATCGCAACACCGGAGATAGGGCGCCTCTCGACCACGCCTAAGTCATCCAATGCTAGCATTCTCCTCCGGATCTCCCTGCTAACCACAGGAACCATGTTCAGAGGCATGAAGGCAGCCGACAGAGTCAGGGCATCACAGAAGATACCTCCATTTTGAAATTTTTTTAGATGGATCTTCAAATCTTCATCGTCCAAGTTGGTGTTCAAACCAACTTCAATTTGGTTCTGATCCATCTCACTATTGAATGCCCATGCGAGCCATTCCCTAGTCTTCAGCGGGGCCCACTTGTTCACTAAGAAATTGCCAAAGACCATTTGGGGGTTACTCCTCCCTCTATGCATTCTTCGATCCTTTCCAGGATGGGCTTGTACGCATTCGACAACTCTGGAACTACGTTCCAGGCGTCGGTGTCGACATTGGGAAGGCCCATGGGCAGCTCCAGCTTCTCATGCTCTTCCACAATGATGATCACCCAATACTTCTTTCAGTCATCCCACTTGCCGGAGGGGAATGTCTTCAAGTACTTGAAGGGGCAATTCTTTCGCTTCACGAAGTAGTAGAAGCCGATGAGCTCCGTCCCCTTGCCGGTGGTGTGGACCGTGAAGAAGGTCCAGAACAGCTCGATGCAGGGAGGCACACCCACCCACATCTCACAGAAGTGGACGAAATTCACCACTAGCAAGAGGGAGTGGGGGCCGATATGATAAAGCTGGAGGCCGTAGAAATCCAGCAACATCAAGAGGAAGCTTGAGAAAGGTGGGATCAGACCCACCATGGCATACGCTGAGAAGTACACCATATCTTCGGTGCACTCCTTCTTGAAGAGGAGATTGCCGAAGCATATATCCTTGTTGCAGGAGTCGTTGGACCAACCCATGTAGGTCTAGACAATCGACATCTCCTCATCGGTCCTGACCTTGCTACAAGGAAGACCCAACTCCATCGCGGCAAGGTGGAGTGAAAGTTGGAAGGCTATGCGAAGGTTGGGAGGCTCTGAGCGCAAGTTCGATCGAAAGCGTAAAGAGTCCTCAAACCATGTTGACATTCCTTCTTAAGTAAGCCTCCACAACGCTTGGATGGAAACCGTAATGGGACCGGGATTGAGTTCTAAAAAATCTACCCTACCAATGACGAATGGGCCCGGGTCCACTCCGGCGGAAAGGCCGAAGTTATTATCCCTGGTGAACCGTTGTCATGATGGGAGGTTGGAAGCTCGAGGGCGGCGGCCTGACAAGGCGTGCATAACTGATACAATTTTTGCATCGGGAACCGGCGACCTTCAATTGCGTGAGATCCGCACACAAAGATCTCCCCTGCCACATTCAAAAGAAGCCATGTGGCGATGGTTCAACCACGGAGCATCGCCTCAACAGCACATACGAAGACATCTGAAGCCGCGACGCGGGAATCAAAGATGGCCCCACCTCCGGCAGAATAACTTAACCCAAAGGATTTCTCCCGGAGGTGGGCCTGGGGGCCACTGTCGGTACCCTGCGTACCAGGTACCGCACGATACCGCAAGAAAAGCTAAGGAGTTCCACCCTTTCAAGTTGAAGACCTCTAAAGGCCACACGTGTTGCACAGTACTGGACCCGCCTCCCTCATTTGGGTAGCTCCGACACTGACACGTGTATCACGAGGCCAGACCTAACTCTTTTCATAGGGAAGCCCCGGTGCTGCCACATGTATAGAGGCTCCGGACCTGCCTCCCCACGATGGGAAGCCCCAGAGCCGCCACGTGCCGAACCTCCAGAGCAAGGAGTTCAACAGAAGACAGAGAGATCTCCAACGGCTCCGACATTCAAGGGACATTTAAAGCAACAGTTACAAGACCTGATTATGTGTCATTAATACTATATTAATGACACACAATCAGTGAACTGTTAATAGGGTAACACCGTCATTAAGGCGCATTATCCCTTTTTATTACGCTTAATACCTGTAGATCGTGTATTAGGTTGTTAATCATGCCAGGGCCACATGTCGGGCCAGGAAAGTGTTGTAATGGACAATCCTTAGACTATAAAAGGGTCGCGCCGCATGATACATGACAGGCAAGCTGAGAGGCTCACAAGTGTCATACAGATTCATACATACAACACACAATCCGTGGAGTAGGGTGTTACGCTCAGGCGGCCCGAACCACGTAAAATCCCTCATGTCATCATCTTGTTCATAATCTCACGCTCCCCAACCAATCAAGAACCTTCGCTGGCTATGATCTAAGTAGTACCGGGGGAAGTGTCGATCACACACTTCAACAGGTATGGTACGGAGTAGTAATGTTATGCCTAATCCCAAGCTCCCTCAGAAAGCTCCAAAAGGTCTTATCAATGAAATGAGACCCTCCATCACATATCACCATTCGGGGAGTTCCAAACCGTGGGAAAATGATTTCATGAAACATTTTGGGAGCAGTCTTGGCATCGGCATGTTTGCATGGTAATTGTTCTACCCATTTGGACACATAATCTACGGCCGCCAAAATATACTCTCAATCATAGGACTTTGGAGAAGGTCCCATGAAGTGGATACCCCACACATCAAATAATTCTACTTGGAGATTGTATGTGAGGGGCATCACATTGCGAGCAATGATTCTTCCATGCTTTTGGCATTCCCGACATCTTCGAACAAATTCCTTTGTATCCTCATACATTGAGGGCCAAAAGAATCCGCTTTGCCAGATCTTTGATTGAGTACGGTGAACATCGTAGTGCCCGCCATAGGGGGTCGCATGGCATCTACCGATGATTTTGGTGCCTTCGATTGTTGGGACACACCTTCTAAGTAACCCATCAGAACATACCCTATAGATATATGGATCATCCCACAGGTGACATCGACTCTCAAAAGTGAGCTTTGTCTTATCCTGCCCTGGTGGTACATACCCTGTAACCATGAAGTTTACGATGTGCGCATACCAAGGTTTAGAGTCAATCACCTTGAGCAACATATCATCAAGTACAAAATCATTGATAGGTACGTCCAGTGTATTTAGGATTTCCATACATGAGAGATGATCAACGACGGAATTCTCTACTACCTTTTTATCTTTTATCTCCAGGTCAAACTCTTGGAGTAGGAGAATCCATTGGATTAGACTATGTTTAGCATCTTTCTTGGTGAGCAAATATTTCAAAGCAACATGGTGTGTGTAGACTATGATTTTTGCTCCAACCAAGTATGATCTAAACTTATCGATAGCAAGACAACTACTAGGAGCTCCTTTTCAGTTGTGGCATAGTTAAGTTGAGCTCCTGATAGAGTCTTGCTAGCGTAGGCTATTGCATGATGCTTCTTATCCTTGGTTTGGCCAAGGGCCGCTCCAACGGCATAATCACTAGCATCACACATGATTTAGAATGGCAGTGTCCAATCAGGGGGTTGAATGATTGGAGCTGTGATGAGTGCCTTCTTGAGGATGTCAAATGATTGGTGACACTCATCATCGAAATCAAAGGGCACATCCTTAGCTAATAGGCTAGTGAGGGGTCTAGCGATTTTGGAAAAATCTTTGATACATCGTCGGTAGAACCTCGCATGGCCTAAAAGGCTACGAATACCCTTAACGTTGGTGGGAGGTGGAAGCTTTTCAATAATTTCAGTTTTGGCTTTGTCCACCTCAATCCCCCTTTCGGACACCAAGTATCCTAAGACGATGCCTTCACGGACCATAAAATGACACTTTTCCCAATTTAGCACCCAGTCCTTCTCTTGGCATCTTTGTAAGACCCTATCTAGGTTATCAAGACAATGGTCAAAAGTTTTTCCATAAACGAAAAAGATATCCATGAAAACTTCCATGATTTCCTTGATCATGTCTGAGAAAATAGACATCATTCACCTTTGGAACGAAGCGGGTGCATTACACAACCCGAACGACATTCGCCGATAGGCGTACGTTCCGCAAGGGCATGTAAAGGTGGTCTTACTTTGATCATCAGGGTGGATGGGAATTTGATGGTAACCAGAATACCCATCAAGGAAACAAAAGAAGGAATGTTTTGCTAGCCGCTCAAGCATTTCATCAATGAAAGGCAGCGGGAAATGATTCTTCATTGTTGCCTTGTTGAGTTTTCTGTAGTCAATACACGTCCTCCACCCCGTGACGGTTCATTGAGGAATGAGTTCATTCCTCTCGTTTCGAACAACCGTCATTCCTCCTTTCTTGGGCACTACTTGGACAGGGCTAACCCACTCACTATGAGGAACAGGATAAATTATCTTGGCATGCAAGAGTTTCAAGACCTCCTTCTTGACAACCTTCCGCATAGCATTGTTCAACCTCCTTTGAGGTTCCTTAGACGGTGTGCTAAGAGGGTCGATGGGAATGCGATGTGTGCAAAGAGCATGGTTGATTCCCTTAAGGTCTTGGAGTGAGTAGCTTAGGACAGATCTATGAGTTTCTAAGACGGTCATGAGTTTGGCAGTTTTGTCTCGTGAAAGCTTGTCACTTATGATGACGGGAGCTTCTGCATCACTGTGTAGGAAAACATAGCGTAGGCTTGTAGGTAGGTTTTTCAACTCAATTGGGGGCTTTTGTGATGGCTCTTCTTTGGGCAAATAAATATCTCCTGCAATTCATCCTCTTCTTGGATGAATTGTTCTTATTCTTCATTTTCAGGCAGTTCTAAGAATTGAAGGGCCATGGCTTCCTTGATTGGCTCACTCTCGGGGGGAGGTTCTGCTAATGTGTTCTTGGATCGCGGAATGGGAATTGAAAACTTTCGCCCTCCGAGTTTAACATCTAGGCTGCCTTTTGAGGGTGTATTCATGAGTAATTTCTCAATGGGTAACCCTATCATTACATTGAAATCTTGGACTTTGAAGACATGAAAATAAAGGCAAAACTCAATGTTCTTGTGTCTTATAGACACATTTTTCAAAATACCATATCCTTTCTTGATGTTTCCATAGGAGTCTCTGAAGGATTTTCTTCTTGGAGCCCAGGGTAGATCACCCAAAATGGCTAAAGCACAATTTTTGGAAATGATATTGGCTCCAACAGTGGGATTATAAAGGTTGTTCACCATTACCCCTTGAATAAGACATTGAATGGTTGTTGAGGGTGAGTTTACCCGAATAATTTCAGGTGAAAGCTGAACCCCTGCCGTCCATTCCCTACTCATGATTGAGGTCAACTCCTTGATCGTTTCTTGAAGGAATTTTCCTTTGGGCGGATCAAGGAGTGAGGGATTTAATGATGGTTTCCTTCTATAACGATACTTCAAGGCATTCCCAAAATCTTCAAAAAGATCTTCCACGAAGCACAATGGAAACTCCGAAGGTCGAATTTCTTCTTCCTTTGGTGTCTTTGGTTCAGGTGAGGATTTCATAGTCACAACTTGAGATGAACATGGTATGGGTTCCGGGGTGACTATGGGGGATCCTCATGTCTCAACACGGCTTTCTCTTGAGGAGGTTCATTAAGACCGACGATGAATGATCTATTTTCTAGAATGTGTTCTAGAATTTCCCTTCCTTCATTCGGTGTCTTATGGAGGAAAGGGCCTCCAGTCGTTATGTCATGGTATAGGGCATATCCTTGTCAAGCCCGAAACAAAAATGTTGTAATAACACATGTTCGGGAATTGACAAGTTCGGGCCAGATTTTGTTAGCAATGAGAATCTAGCCTAGACTGCACCTATAGATTCCTTCTAGATTTGCTGAAAGTTGAGAATTTCCCTTCGTAGAGAGGCAACTTAGGAGAGTGGAAAGAATGCAATACAAAAATTGTCTCGAAGTTCTTTCCATTTTCCATTTGCACTCGCAACGATATGAGTTTACCACTGCTTCCCTCTTCCCATGAGGGAAAAGGAAAACAATTTTCACTTAAGGGTTTTTTGTGTCATGCCCTTGATTAGAAGGCATGAACACAATTGCTCAAACTCCCGCGGGTGATGGTAGGGATTCTCACAATCTGTCCTTGACATGGATGGCTCCCGAACCATGGCTATAAAGTCAGGGTGGAGTTCATAGCTAGTTGAGCAAGTGGGATCCGCTGATGGCGGTGGCTCACAGAACTCACCCTTAGGAGCAGATATAGAAAGAATGGTGGGTTGCTCTATAGTTTAGATGGTGGAAAGGTAAGGAACAAATATAAAAAAAATATATACGAGGGTGAACAAGGTTCAAAGATCAACAACAACTATTCCCCGACAACAGTGCCAGAAGTGCTTATTGACGGCTGGTACGTCACAGATGGAAATCCGTAAGCGCACGGAGAAATCGTTGTAGCACTTCCCCTTAAAGAGTATTCCCAAGGGTATCAAATCCAAGGAACGTGTGTGCTAATCTTCTAACTAGTTCACCCAAGGATATAAAGCTTGATGGTAGGCAAGGGATATATTGGATTTCCTAAGAGAAGGGATTATAATTCAAAGCAAGTCAATCAATAGCAACTTGTATTGGGCATGGGCTTACTCTGGTCTGCCAGGCGACTCCCGCCAAGATCCTACGTCGTAGTCGAACGTGGAGGATTACAATGTACGGATAGGGCTGTCACCACCTACCGCCTACCTGTACAACCCGTGGACTACGAGATAATCAAAGGTAATGTCAAGCCTAGACACCACTCCTACGCTATCGATTACTTCCCTAATCTCCCTAGAAAAGACTAAAGCCTATAAATAAATAGAGCGATGAACGAACAAGCAACTAAGGAATTAACTTGCTTGAATTAAATAAATAAACTCACATGGAAATCATGTACCTTTACTTGAGATGTAAAACACTGTTAGGGTACAAAGGTGGAGAGGGTTCGACAAGCCCAGACCCTATCCTTAAGTGGAAGAAGCCCGACAAACCAGAGCCTCCTCCTCCTCCTCTTTCTCACTCTCTCCCTATTTTCTAAGCACTTAGGCAGCGCTACACCTTTGGAGTGGAGTACTAGACTCAAGCCTTTGGTGTGTGGAGTGAGGGAGCCCCCTACCCCCTATTTATACCCTTCAAAGGTCGGTTTGGCGCAAGAAAAAGTGAGGGACTCAATCGCCATCGTGATCTCCAAGCCGTGAGGATCCAATATGTGGCGGTTGACCGCGTTTGGCGCATTTACCTAGTCGGACAACCTCGTAGGTCGATCGAAGTGCCAACGGCTCCAATCGCGCCAAAACTTCTATGCGACACTGTTATGTGAGCCCCCATCATGGGTATGAGTGATTCCGGTGATTTTTAGTTGGTTTTCCGCTCCGAGTGGGCCCATAAATCCTTGTGATTGCGCCTGATTGGTCGGAAGGTATGTTTTCTGGATTGGTCCCTGTAAATACATCTAATTATGTGCATAATTCATCTGCATACACAATTGCACCAAACCTTGCGGAGATAGTTAGTAAATAACTCCTACCACTATGTTGGTCGTCCAATCCATAGCTTTTATGCAGGAAATTGATGATCAAATTTGGCAATTAAGGACCATCAACAAGGTGCAATACAGTTTCTTGCACGGTGGCTCCCTCGACGGGCTTGAAGGTGGAACGTTGACCATGGTGGTGGTGGGTCGTCGACGCGGAGAAGACGAAGAAGGAGAAATGGATGAGCGACACACTTTTGGAGAACTAATGCATGATGGCGCGTCTTATATAATGTTTGTGCGAAGTCGACGATGGAGCGGTTGGTTTCCCGCACATTGATGGAACGAAGGGACACATTGATACCGTCTCGGGGAAATGAAAGGTCGCGCATGCTAGTTGCATGTGTCTTTGCACCACCGCTACCGAAATTAAGTTATCCGTAGTCCTCGTGTCGTGCGTCTCTCTTTCAACAATGGAAGATGCGCTTTCATGTAGCACGCGTCTCGCTTTAGTCTCTTGTCTGTCTCGCTTTAGTCTTGCTCATCTCTCATTTATCTAGCTCGTCTCTTCGCCTTCGGTGCTCCTTTAATAAGACCAACACTCCTTTACTAATCGACCAACTCTAGTGCGTCTGTCGCTTCTGTTCGCCATCGCCGTCGTCGTCGTCGTCGCTGTCCTCATCATCGTCGTCACTGTTCATGATTGGGTTAGATATCGGCTTGGTGTGTAGCCGACTGAAGGAGGAGTGCTTGGCGTGGTGCAAGAACCATCCCCATGTATGTATTTAACTGTTCACACCGGTCGCATGGTTGTATATATGTAGCTATGCAATGGACTGATGAACTTAACTGTAGTTTTGTTTTTCCGTCTTGTTTGTTTTTGGTATTTTCAACTTCTCTGCGTAGGATTTCTTTGCCAAGCCTAAATCGGGATATTTATTGAAGTGGCAGTGCATCATCCCCGGTAAATAATGGGTAAGTCATGAAAAACAAGCACAATCATATAAGTATAACCATCGTCCTCTTATTAATGAATTTCCTATGTAGCCTGACTAGGAAGGTGGTTACTACTCCCTGACAATCTCTTTTTTGGAGGACCTATCCGTTGAAGCCTCCAAGATGCGCCTTTCCATGTAATTTCTTCCACCCAAATATCCATCGCTCAGGAGCACTCTACATTGTGATTCTTGATCAAAAGACTGTAAGATAGACTTATTTTGCTCATATAATTAGTAAATGTTGCCAAATTTATTTGAATAGGTTTCTTATGTTGCTTAAATTGATATTTCGTAAGGGTGGTGGACTGGTTTTACAATCAAAACTACACTACTTGAAATTCAGTGTTTGCTTCATCAGCCAAATGCGCCCGATGTTGAAAATGATTGCTATAATCTACTTATCAAGGTTAGGTACTTTGTGTTAGTGACCAACGTAGGTTATTCATTCCTCATTTGACATTTAAATTTAAAGAATGTCAATATTTTCAAGATCCAGGAGAATATAAGACACGTGTTTGGGAGCAAGCTGGACGGTACAATTTAGAGTGATCGATGGGAGCTTTAGGAATAAGTTTAGATTCGAAATTAGTTTAGAGGGCACACAATGTGTATGAAATATGAAATTTATTGAGTTACAAATTATCTCTGAATTACAATGTCATTGTGTTTGTTTATCCCTGAATTCCAATTATATCCCTTAATTGCAATATCATTGCGTTTGTTTATCTCTGCAGCGGACGTTCACGATAAAGTGCGAGTGGCAACGGACGCTCACGATGTCGTACGAGTGGCAATATGGAGACGAGTGCATGAGAGACGCACATTAAAAAGGCGCATCTCCGATTTCTGAGATATGACAAAAGGGTGACACGCCTTATCTAAGCGCATCTCCGATTCATGCTAGAGATCTTTTGTCCCACCTCGAAAATCTGAGAGTGTTGCAACGATCATATAAGTCATTGCACACAGTTTCCATTTGGACAAGTCCGCACGCGAACAACGGCTTTCACATGCGGCTTGCCCGTACGGTCACAAAATAATGCGAGATGTGTGTTATATATGAACGTCTACGAATGTTGATCTATTTTTAGCTCTCGCGCGCTCCCTGGAAAATTTTTTTGCACAAAACTTACTCGCGCTCTCTTGACCAACGGGAGATGCTGAAATGAGAGACGCGTGTTAGAGAGGAACGTCTCCGAGTTTCGCTATTTTTATCTCTCGCACGCTCTTTTTCAAAACTTGGTGAAATTGTTTAGATCTCGCACGCTCTCTTGACCTAGAAATCGCAGCTCCTGAGCACGCCGCTGCCGTTCCTCTACCTGAACTCGCTCTTCGTCATTGTTGCGCTGCCACCATCGACCCCGATGCCGCCGTCGACCCCGGCCTTCGTCATTAGAGAGTTGAGCACGTTGGAGCATGCCGCCTCGTCCCCTGTCCTCGGAGCATGCCGTCGCCTCGACTCCGACCTCGATAATTGGTATAAGCACGTCGTCGCCTTCACATAAGTGGAAATGTTCTTCCTGTCCTCGGAGCACGCCGACCTGCTGTCATCAGAGAGTTCAGGAACCGCCGCTCCAACGCCTCCGCCAGCTCGTCCGGAGCACACCGCCGCCTCGTCCCCTGTCCCCAGAGCACGCTGCCGCCTCAACCCTGCCCTCAGAGCATGCATTTCAGTGATTTTATTGAATTTGAGGATGTCTAATAAAGCTCATTGTTAATGAAGTCATTGATCCAAAGGGAAGATTTTAATTATGGTATACGTTTATCTTCTTTGTTTATTTCTAATGTAGAAGTAATGTTGTATATAATGAATTCTGATTTGCAAACCTTTGAAACTGCAGGAACTATGGTTGACACTAGCATTTGCCATCTCAGTGAGTTTGATTTCAATCTCTACAGCCATGCTGGAATCAAGGTACCTACTCCATAATTGGTATTTCTGTCACGAGTTTTTTATATCAGGCTATTAATGCATCAATAGAATGTAAACTGTTTGTTTTTTCAGGAGACAAGCACACCATCTCACTACCATGTCCTTTATAATGAGAACAATTTCTCTACTGATGGTTTGCAGATGCTCACCAACTGTCTGTACTACAAGTAAACTCGGTTCTCCATTCACTAACACTTTATGTGTCTATTACAATTATATACCAATTTGTCCCTAAGCCTTCAGGTATTTGCTCTCTCATGTGACTGTTTAAGCGAATGTGACTACAATTTGCTAATATTTTATATGATTTCAGTGATTTTATTGAATTTGAGGATGTCTCAGTGGGAGCATTAGAGGCTATGGAGGCTCATCGTTAATGAAGTCATTGATCGGGAAAATTTTCATTACGGTATACATGATTAGATGATGACAATTATGATGTGTGTAATTAGTTACTTTGTAATCAGGATGAACAGTGTATTTGATTGGTCAATATAATTTAAGGTGTGGTCATTTTTGCTATATATATGTACGTGTATATTGCTGACACTGGCAATGCGGCTGCCAAATCCTAGCTAGCTTCAGGATGCAGCCGACAACCAGGATAATCAGGGGTGAGGGGCATCTAATAGGAGACCTTGCCTGTAAACAATACACGACGAGCTGTAACATAGAATTCTCGGATTACCTAAATAAAGGAGACAAGCCTCCTTAAAACCCGTCTCAATCAGTAAACAAATTTGTGTCGCGCTTCAATAAAGTGCCTCAGATCAGTCAATAAACCTGTGACGCGATATGTTAGAGATTGTTTCACATGTATGTTGATGGCGACGTGTAGAAATCACGCCACTAATGACATCGTAAAGAATGTCTATTATGACTCAAAGAAAGGAGATGCGTTACCTTTGAGCATGTATCGCACGTTAGCTTATCGATGACGTACTTGCCGCACATATTTGATGACAGCGTAATGCGAGACGCGACGACAGAGACGTACAGTTTGTTCATCTCCCTTCTTCGTTCGGGCACGTCGATGAGCTTTTCTTACGTAGTGCATTATAATGATATTTAGACGTGTTGCATGTTGGAAATAGCGTTTTGACGAGTCTATTATTAGAAGTAGTATAATTGCAATTGTCTCCTAAAAATGACCGCTCACATTAGTGTCTGACGTACTGACAACAACGGCTTAACTAACTCAGAAATCATGTAACTTAATACAGCATGTAGTTAACCATGCTCAACAGCATAATATTATTAGTCTCCTGCTGGCTGGCAGGCAGGCGTGCATCACGTTCATTAAAATTGACCATTCTATACCTACTCCCTCTGCAGTATTTAAAAATCCACGTTTGCAGTCGCATACCGCATACGTGTGTAGGGCACAGTCAAATACTGTGTATTTATCTCCTTCTTGGAGTCCGAAGAATAATTAATTAGAGACCGAAAAACAATGATATCTCTAGTACAATTGGATAGTACCAATTTCTGTAGCTCGCTCCGAACAGAATTTTTCTTTTTCGTTTTGTGAAAATATTATTTAAACTGTTGGTCCGAGGCGTCACGATTACGACGTCGTAGTCGTAGCCCCCAAAGCCCGAATAGGAAAAGGAAAGAAAGGTAATCTCGCCGGCTCAGTTGCCTTTTTAAGAGACCCCATCCTCCGTCGAACCTCAGGGATCACCGGAGCCCATCACCGGACGAGGCGAGAAGCCCCCACACCGCCACACGCATACACACGCGAGCTCGGACACGTACACACGGTGTGGTGTGCGGTGGTGCGGGAACGCGCAAGTAAGAACGCTACTAGAGCAGACCAAGAAGAAGACCAGAGGTGGGAAGAAAGGGGAGGAACGGAACTCGAAAAGGGGGTAGAGGAGACACGGCTTTGTGACCCCGCCGTCGCCGACAATGGCGGCTACCTCCGAGGAGGCCATCAAGCAGTTCGCTGCGCTCATGGAGCACCGTGAGTTCTCGACCTCTGCTCCCTGCGCTACCCTTCTTCCCAAAATACGAGGAAAAAATGAAGGGAGTCTTTTTTTTTTTCTCTTGGTTGTCTGTGGGAATCTTTGGTTACTGATGTGCACGGTAATTTCGTTCCTGCAGTGGAGGAGCCGCTCAAGACCACATTCCAGGTATCGATCTGCTCTGCTCGCTGTTCCTGATGGATCTCTGCCTTTTTTCTCGCTAAGTGATTTTGGGGCTGGACCTAGCCTCTTGTTGCGTGTGCTGGACCTGAGTTCTTCTTGGTTCTTGTTTCCTTTGTTTGCTCGCATTTTGGAGGATTTGGGTGGTGCGGAGCTCACTATATTTTCTTTTTCTTTTTGGGTGTGTAGTGTATTTTCTGGAGAATAGGCGTAAAATCTGTTGTTCTGCTAGTTGCATAACGCTTAGATCTTTTTTAATTCAACTGGTGTCCCAGGGCTCAGTTTGGGCAAGCTTGGGCTACTCATTTTTTTAATTTCCGGATTACTGCTTTTTCCCCGGTGGACAAAAAGGTTGACCTCCAAATCTTGCATGCTTACTTCGTTTTTAATTTCTTGAGAAGCTTATTTATGCTCTCACCTATGTTTATTTTTATTTTGTTAGAAAAACTACCAATGTTTATTATTCTGTTTTTTTTTTTCTTGCAGAGATAAAATTTTCATCTCCCCCTTTCTTGTAAATTGAACTGATTTTATGTGCTCATCTTGATTATTTCTAGAGCGTCTTTGGTTTCATGAAGATTAAACTTCTTGCGGGTTAAAGTATTTTTGAAGCTAGTGGTTCGGTGCTTTCAGAACCAACCTTTTTGGTGCCGTAAAGCTAGAACTTTGGTGAAGTTTATACTTCGTTATCATGCATAATATTTTGAAACGAACATATTTCTTTTTGCTTTCGTTGCATACAGAGATACATGTTTGCAGATCTCGAGTGATGAGTACTCTGGTTGGGCCATAACTGCTATCTTGGTACAATTGTGGTGTCGGTGCTAATTCACTGCTCCCAGCTCGTCATATGGAGAACAAATGTTCCTCTTCTTATTTCACTTGTAACTAATTTTAGTCATACAATCGGCTAGGAAGGTTTCTAGGCTGCCTACTTTCTATGCATGTGTTCGTATCCTTAGACTTTGGGCGGTTAATCATGCAAAGATTGTAGTGTTGGTTAGGAGTTGGGTGCTGAACGAGTCATTTCCTCCATAGGACTCTGTCCAAGCTCATAGTTGGGTGATCCGGACAGCATGTGGATCTTGCACTCGAATTAATGGCCAATGAAGTCTCTGTTGTTTGATTTCAACTGTGCTATTGAGGGTGGACCTGGACGTTGATGTCTTTCTGAGCATCTGTGCCCTAGACTGTACCTGGTGGAGATAGTTCAATTGCAGATTTGGACTTTTATTTAGTCCTGAGTCCTTGTCATGACTCATGATATGTAGGATACGTCTAGTGGATGCTTTCGGGATGATGTGTGACGTTGCTGGAATCACAAGATGACCATTGTTAAACAACATGTTTCTTTCCTTTTTCTTTTGACTTGTTGGCATTGCAATATACATCCATTATGCAATAATATTTGCTTCCCCTATTGTTGTATCGCTGGATGCATTGGCTTCTGCCTCCATTTGCCTTTTTTCTTCTTCTGTATTTTGAGTTGAGCAGTTGCATTATTTTTCCTTTTAACTGCTGCTGATGTGTTGTTAACCAGTGATTTTTTGTCCGTGCTTAAGAATGGATTCCAAAATACAAAAACAATTAGTGAAAAGTGGTGGTGGTTTGTTTGCAGAACGTTCATCAAGGATACCCTAGGGGAACTCTGGTCCGTTTTCTAAAGGCCAGGGAATGGAATGTTCCCAAAGCTCATAAAATGGTAAGGCATGAAGACCTTTTAAACAACTTTTACATTTAGGTTGATATTTATGCATACTAATCTTATGTTATGAACTGTGAAAATTTCCAATTGCTGATGCAGCTAATGGATTGCTTAAATTGGAGGATGCAGAATGAGATTGACAGCATGCTAGCTGTAAGTACTTTTGTAATATACAAATCTTTTTTTTTTTCCAAAACAAGAAAGCTAAACAGCAGTGTCAGCCAATGACTTCAAACCTGTTTCATAGTGTCTATGAAATATAGAAAACAAATACTAATACTTAAGAGCTGTATCTTTGTCTGCATTTTTCTTACGTGTTCCAGCAATAACTTCCAAAATATCGCATAGTGCACTGATGCAGACCTACACGTGAAATTCTATATGGTCATATACTCGTAATTTTGGCTTATGGTGTTCGTCTAACCAGCATCTACCATCTGCTTTTATGCAGAAACCCATAGTGCCATCTGATTTATATCGATCTATTCGGGACACACTACTTGTTGGATTGACAGGATACTCCAAGCAGGTACCATGATTAGATTCATCTTTCACATTTTAGTGTTTTTTGATAGAGGGAATAATGATCGATTAATTAACCCCAAAGGGGGAGAGTACATATATATAGACCCCTAGGGTGGGCTGGCACATGGGCCTAGCCCAAAACACCTACAGGTACACAAATACAATCCAACACCTCTCCGCAGTCTCAACATCGAGCCACAACAGATGTTGAGACTGAACCGAAACTCTGAAAACAGAGACGACCAGTGTTGTCCAGGCGTCGCCTAGGCGATGCCTAGGCGGCGACTAGGCGTCCAGTCGCTCCAGATCGGACGCCATGGCTGGTCGCCTCGCGTGGCCGCCTGGTGCCGCCACCGTCCGGCGCTCGCCGCCGCTAGGATGACCGGGCAGAGGTGCGCTGCTGAAGGAAGGAGGAGGGGGAGGAGAAAGGAGCTGCGGATGGCGCTGAGCGGAGGTGATGCGGCGGCCGAATCAGAGTCGGGAGACGAAGAAAGCGGCGGCTCGGTCGGGGTCGGTAGCTGGAACCGATAGTTTTAGGGAGGCTTAGGGTTTAGAACCGGTACTGGGCCTAATGGGCCTTAAAACATACCCGACAGTACTGCTTCGTTCCCGTCTCCTCGACGCACCGCGCCCGTTCTGCCTCGTCCCGATGCACTGCGCCCGTTCCGCCGCCGCCGCCGCACCTCCGCTCAAGGCCGCCGCCGCCATCGCTCCCCTGCTCCGACCGACGACAGCTCCTGCTCTCCTGCCCGGATCTCCGACGCCGCTTGCTTCTCTACCCTGGGCGATCGCCGCCCCTGCTCCTCCCCTGCTGCCCTCTCGGGTTGTTATCGCCTGGCCGGACGCCTAGGCGGTCGCCTGGGCGTCCAGTCGCCCTGCGGGCGCCTAGGCGTCCGGGCGCCCTTTTACAACACTGGAGACGACGGGAGACCCTTCGTGAAGATGTCAGCGAACTGCGACGTTGTCGGGACGTGGAGAACCCGGACCTCGCCACGTGCAACCCGCTCACGAACGAAGTGGAGGTCGATCTCCACATGCTTCGTGCGCTGATGTTGGACAGGGTTGGTGGAGAGGTAGACGGCGCTGACGTTGTCGCAGTACACCAACGTGCTCCGAGAGACAGGGGAGTGGAGCTTCTGCAGCAGCTGGTGGAGCCAGGTGGTCTCAGCCACGCTGTTGGCCACGGCGCGGTACTCCGCCTCAGCACTCGAACGCGACACCACAGGTTGCCGCTTCGAGGACCAGGAGACGAGGTTGCCGCCTAGGAAGACAGCGTAGCCAGAGGTGGACTGCCGGGTGTCGGGACAACCCGCCCAGTCAGCGTCAGTGTAGACGACCAACTCTGAGGGCGAGTCACGTCGAAGAAGGAGGCTGTAGTCGAGGGTGCCGCACAAGTACCGGAGGATCCGCTTCATAGCGGTGAGGTGCGGCTCCCGCGGGTCATGCATGTGAAGGCACACTTGCTGAACCGCGTAGGAGATGTCCGACCTGGTGAAGGTGAGGTACTGAAGTGCACCTGCAAGACTCCGGTAGGCGATCGGGTCACTGACCGGTGTCCCGTCGGCAGAAGAGACCTTAGCCTGGGTATCCACCGGCATGGAGCATGACTTACACTCAGTCATGCCCGCTCGCTCGAGGATGTTTAGACAGTACTGCCGCTGGTGAAGAAACAGACCACCTAGTCGGTCCTTGACTGCAACACCCAGGAAGTGGTGGAGCTGGCCCAGGTCCTTCATGGCGAACTCCTGCTGTAAAGCAGAGATAGTACGCTGAAAGAGAGCCGGACTGGACGCTGTCAGTACAATGTCATCGACGTAAAGAAGAAGGTAGGCAGTGCCACCCTCTCGTCGATAGACAAACAGTGACGTGTCTGACTTGGCTTCAACGAAGCCCAACAAGACCAGAAAGGAGGCGAACCGGCTGTACCAGGCTCGTGGTGCCTGCTTCAGACTGTACAAGGATTTGTTCAGCTTACAGACCATGTCCGGATGAGCTGAATCAACAAACTCTGTCGGCTAACTGCAGTACACTGTCTCCGTCAAAGTATTGTGGAGGAAGGCATTCCTGACATCCAGCTAGTGGATAGGCCAAGAACGCGAGAGAGCCAACGACAGAACGGTGCGAACCGTCGCCGGCTTCACCACAGGACTGAAGGTCTCGTCGTAGTCCACTCTAGGTCGCTGAGTGAAGCCCTGAAGTACCCATCGAGCCTTATATCTCTCCAGGGAGCCGTCTGCCTTCCTCTTATGCGTCAACACCCACTTGCCTGTGACAATATTGCCATGAGTGGGACGAGGAACAAGGTCCCACGTCTAGTTGGCAAGTAGTGCCGCATACTCTTCCTCCATAGCACGACGCCAATGAGGGTCGACGAGAGCGCTACGGGCGGAAGACGGTATAGGCGATACCGAAGACGAGGCAGACTGTGGAGGCGTCGTCGAGGAGAAGACAACCCCGAAGAAACGCTCAACAGGCCGGAGGACTCCAGCTGCACGTTGAGTAACCATCGGGTGAACATGACCCGGGTCCCGGTGGAGCAAAGGCGGGTGGTACACTGGGGGCTCGACACGAGAAGAAGTCGGGTCACCAACCCGCTCTCGTCGCTGGTAGACAAGAGCAGGGTCGGCAAACCGTGGTGCCGTGGCCGCGCGTGGCGCGGCTCGTGATGCCGGAGACGCCGGGGCCACGCGTGGTGCAACAGTAGAGGTCGGGGCCGCGCATGGCGCGGCAGAGGAGGTCGGAGATGCCGGGGCCGCGCGTGGCACGACTGTGGAGGTCGGAGACGTCGGGGCCACGCGTGGCGCAGCAGAGGCGGTCGGAGACGCCGGGGCCACGCGTGGCACGGTCGTGGAGGTCGGAGACGTCGGGGCCGCGCATGGCACCACCGTGGAGGTCGGAGACGCCGGGGTCGCGCGTGGCGCGACCATGGAGGTCGGAGACGCAAGGGCCGCGCGTGGCGCGACAGTAGGGTCGGAGGCGCCGAGGCTGCTGGAGGCGCGGCTGAAGACCCCCGGAACACCGGAGCTGCTGGAGCCTGAGCACCAACCCGCGCTCGTCGTTGGTAGACGAGTGCAGGGTTAGTGAGATGCTGGGACTGCGGGAGGTGCAGCCGACGGCGCCTGAGTCGTCGATACTGTACGAGGTGCAGTAGTCGATGTCGTGGAAGTCGCACGTGGCCCAACAGATGACGTCGGGGCCACACGTGGCGCAACGGGTGTCGTACCTGCAGAAAAAGGCCAAGGCAGTTGTACTGTAGCAGCCTCGGTGTCAGTAGAAAACAGGGAGTCCAACTCTGCGGCTGAAGCAGAGGAGGAAGTGGAGAAGGGAAAGGAGGACTCGTCGAACACAATGTGTCGAGAGATCAAGATACGGTCAGTAGTGAGGTCAAGACACCATATGATCGAGAGAGTATCCAAGGAAGACACACCGAGTAGAGCGGGGCGCAAGCTTATGTGGAGCCGTGACAGAAAGATTAGGGTAGCAAGCGCACCCAAAAACTCGAAGGTGGTCATAGAGAGGGGTGGTGCCATACAAGACAAAATATGGAGTAGGTGCTCGAATCAACTTGGTGGGGAGACGATTAATAAGAAAAGTGGAAGTATGGAGAGCCTCTACCCAATATCGAGCAGGAACAGAAGCCTGAAACATCAGAGAGCGCATGACATCATTAGTGGTACGAATCATACGCTCTGCCTTGCCATTTTGTGGAGAGGTATATGGACAAGACATACGCAACTTGACGCCATGTGCGAGTAAAAAATCACGGAGCGTTGAGTTGTCAAACTCCCGTCCATTATCACACTGTAGAGCACGGACAGTGCGTCCAAACTGAGTGGAAACCCAAACGAAGAAGTGAGAGAGAGTGACATAGGTCTCAGACTTCAAACGCAAGGGAAACGTCCAGGAAAAATGTGAGAAATCATCAATGATCACCAAATAATATTTAAAACCAGAGACACTGATAATAGGAGTTGTCCACAAATCACAGTGAATGAGATCGAAAATATGCTCAACATGAGTCACAGACGTAGGTAAAGGAAGCCTAACATGGCGACCAAGCTGACAAGCATGACATAAAGACTCATGTGTGCCCCTAGTACACGAGATAACTGAGCTACTAGACAACTTGGACATAGCATCAACACCAGGATGGCCAAGCCGGCGGTGCCAAGTGGTGGACGAAGCTGTTGTAGCCAAAGCAAAAGGCGGAGACGCAGCGGAAGAAGGAAGTCTAAGCGTGTACAGGGGTCCCGGGCTATCACATCGAAGAAGACGCCGGGTGGAAAGATCCTTCACAGACAAACCAAAAGGATCAAACTCAACAGAAACATTATTATCAGTGGTAAAACGATGAATCAAAAGCAGGTTCTGAATGATATCCGAAGCAACAAGAATGTTGTTAAGCTGAAAAGAATCCGGAGATCCCGAGTCACCTACTGAGGTGACCGGAAGAACAGACCCATTCCCGACAACGATAGATGAAGGAAACGAAGGACGAGGGGTGTGTGTATAAGAGAGTATACCGACATCAGGAGTGGTATGGTACGAAGCTCCATAATCAGCCACCCAGTCACTAGCAGGTGGTGTGAGGTGCATGGTGCTGAACGAAGACGCCAGTTCCTAACGATCCCACCCCGGGGGCGGCTCCTGGAGCGGTGCTGGCGGCTCCGAGTACCCAGCTGGGTAGGCAGTGCCCTCGTAGGTCTGAGTCGACGACCCGCCTGCAGGGTAGGCGAGACCACCAAAGCCCGGGTGGGCCACATACGCCGGCTGAGGACGTGGCTGACGTGGAGAAGGAAGACCCGGGGATGGTCCAGGCCACATGAAGATCTGGCCGGTCCACGAGTTGTAGGGTGTGGGCCAGGGTGCACCTCCCCGGCTGGTGCCACCACTACCACCTCCAGGAGCAGGGGCAGGTGCAGGAGCAGACGCAGGGGTGCTACCGGCATCAGCACCTCATCTGCCACGCTTCCCGCGGCGTCGATGATTACCACCCCCGGAGCCTGCAGGGGCAACTGGGGCAGTAGACGGAGCAGGTGGTCGCGGAGGTGGTCCGCCTGAAGTAGGTGGCCGCGAAGACTGCCCAGAGCCATAGAAGGCTGTGGCTGGCCCTGAGCCAGTAGGGCCACCACTCGTGATCTCCTCGAGCTCAAGATCAGACCAGACCTTCTCAAAGGTCGGTGGTGGCTCCACAAAAAGAAGCCACGAATGAAGGTGGCTATAGCGCTCGTTTAGGCCCTGAAGGACCCGAAGGACGAGTGTGCTGTCGGCGATCGGCTCTCCAAGATTGTGCAGAGCATCAGCCATGCTCTTCATCTCCCCGCAGTAGGCGGAGATGGTGCGGTCGCCCTGGACTGTGTTTTGGAACCGTGCGTTGATATTGAGAGCCCGAATCGCACGGTTCCCCAAGAAGTGCTACTCAAGCACCAGCCACGCCCAGCGCGCAATACCCCCACCGAGCTGCTCGACCAGGTCATGTAGCTCGTCGGAGAGGGACCCAAGGATCCAAGCAAGGACCAAGCTGTCCATGCTGATCCAAGAGTTATCCCGCTGGACGTGGTCCTCAAGCTGGTACCGCCTCAAAGTGAGAAGGAACACGTGATGCTAGCGGGCGTAGGCTGTGGAGTTAGAACTGAGGACGATCGGCACAAGCGTCCGGATGTTCTGAACTCCAGCAGCCTGGGCGTGTAGAGTGGCGGCGAGAGACGCTGAGTACGCGGAGTGTGCACCAACATCGGAGGAAGCCTCACACACAGCAGTCGACGACCGGTGAGCACCCTCCTGGATCTGGTGAGAGAGGGCGGCTAGCGAAGCACGCTCCTGCTCCAAAGCGAGAACAAGTGCCCGCTCCCGCTCTCGAGAGGCAGCCAGAGCCGCGAAGACACTGGAGGTGTCCGCCGCCGTAGAGTGGGTCAGTGGTCGCGCTAGGAGTAGCTGCGGTGCCAACAACAGATCCATCTGGTCCGGAGCCCATCATGTAGGCGAGTGCAGTGGGGCCAGCGAGTGGGCCGCCGGCTGTCGGACCAGTCGCGGCGCCATAAGTAGGGCGAGGCATGGTGACGAGGGGCGAGCCCGCTACCGGACCAGTGGCAGGCACACTGGCGAGGTGGGACACATCGGCCAGTGGCGGCTGTACCCGAGACGCGCAGATCTGGGCACCGGCCAGGGGAGGGGCGCCGGCTAGGGCGCCGATCTGGGCGTCGGCGGCACTGGTCAGGGAGGGGGCGGCGGCTAGGGGGGCGCCTGCCAGGGGGTTGCCGACCCGAGGTACTGCAGCCAGGTAGGGGGCGTCACCGGCCTGAGGAACGGCGGCCACGGGAGGGGCGGCGCCAGACAGAGGAGCGGCGGCCAGGGAAGGGCCGGCGCCGGCCAGAGGAGCGGCAGCCAGGGAGGGGGCGGCGCCAGCCAGTGGAGCGGCGACCAGGGAGGGGGCGGCGGCCAGGAGAGGGGCGCCGACCAGGGAGGGGGCGGCGGCCAGGAGAGGGGCGCCGGCCAGGGGGCAACGCCGGCGGCGGGCGCCATGCCGGCGGCGGCCAGCGGCGGCTGCAGGGCGCCAGACATGGGCGGCGGCTGGCTGGGAGGGTGGTGGGCCATTAGGGTTAGAGTTTGGCTAATGATACCATGATAGAGGGAATAATGATTGATTAATTAACTCCTAAGGGGGAGAGTACATATATATAGACTCCTAGGGTGGGCTGGTACATGGGCCTAGCCCAAAACACCTACAGGTACACAAATACAGTCCAACATTTTTGATTGTATGTTTTCACCTGTTCATTTTCCCCATCCCTGAAATACAATTGGAACACAGGTAGGTCAATATTTTCTTTCTATTTGAAGTTGAAATCATGAGTGTCTACTCCACATTTGCTGCTATTTCCAATCCTGAATGTTTGCCTAAGCTTATCTGGCTGTGAACTGTACTTTATATCTTGTTACTTTTACTAGTTGCATGAAGGATTTTCCAACATTCGATATGCTTTAATAAAATAGGCATCATCGATCGCAACAAGTCTTCTATTCACTTCAGTAGGTTGCTTCCTCTGTACCGAGGAAGACCTTTATTATGTGCTGTAGTTTGAGTCTCTTCTTTTTGCAGGGACAACCTGTTTACGCATTTGGTGTTGGTCTCAGTACCTTTGACAAGGCATCGGTAGGTTTTAACTCTTTTTGATGTCAAAGCAGTCAAGCAGTTAGTGATGTTTTTAATAATTAGAGTAGATTTTGGTAGTAGTGCTGAATCGGATTTGTAAATCTGATCTTTTTTTGGCATGGCTGAGCATGGTTTTGAACCAAAAACACCCTCACGATCAGTATCAATCTACGAATAAGATAAATGATATACTGAATGATGAACATCTTACTTTGTCTCATTTGTAGGATCAACTTTTAATTGTCAACATTACATATTCCCAACAAAATGAGATTCTTTCCCTAAATCATCCTACTCGTTGTCTTAGGTGAATTACTATGTCCAATCACATATACAGATGAATGAATATCGAGACCGTGTTGTTCTGGTAAGTGTTCTGTTATGAATCATATAGCATGAATCTTTGAAAAGAGATTAAATATATTTTGTTCATTAGCCGGCTGCATCAAAAAAGTTTGGGAGACAAATTAATACCTGCTTGAAGGTTATGGATATGACCGGCCTGAAGTTGTCTGCATTGAGCCAAATAAAGGTGAGCTGAAAATCTCCTCATATTATGTACCATCTATGGTGATCCAAGTCAGTGTTATGAATATTGGATCTTCTGATATTCAATTATTGAGGAGGCCGGAGGCCTCTATAAATAGATGTACAAGGGTGACAAATATGCAAGTAAGCCCCTAATATATCATCTAATATCATATCACTATTATACCTCTAACACCCCCCTCAAACTCAAGGTGCATCAAGAATTGAGTTTGAAGAGATAAAAATCATGCTAAGAGCCACAAAGATGATCCAAAAAGTGGTCCCACTCTGCAAACGTCGATGTAGATGAAATAACAAAACAGGAGCCGACAAAACTGGCACGCGCAGCGGAAGAAAAACGAAGTCAGTCAAGCTCCCAAAGATGCTGTGAATCATGACAACGACGACTAGTACCAACCAGAGATCTTCCATGAACAACTCCCAAAGTTGTAGACTGCACATATGTAGACGCATACGATGAACCAATCACGGTAAGATGTCATTGAAAAGCACCAAAAAATCGCACAACTGGAATTCCGACGGAAGAAGAAAAGATCATCATGACAAAGATGACCAAAAACGGCAAGAGCGCAAAATAAGCAGCGGCAGAGGACGGGGAGCGTGCAAACAAAGTGGCACAAGCATCAATTTTCCTTTTTTAGACGTAGACAGAGCTCCGGAATCAACGATGGATTAAAGTGTCACAGACAACCAAAACAAAGGCGCCCAAAAGACGTCAATTTCATCCCCGATCCGAAGAGGAGTCACCCGCCGCCGTCATTTGTTTTACCTTAACCCTAACCACCTCATGGGACTCACGGTGGCGGCGCGTTCTCAGATGGAGTACCGAAGAGACTGCAGGGGCCCGCATCCTTGCTTCACGTGGGTGTGTTCCCTGCTGCCAGTTCCCAGACGAGCTGCAACACGGATTGATAGCGGCAGCAAGGTTTAGGCACTTGACGTAAGTACTGCAGCCAACTCAGGCACAAGTGCAGATACAGTCACGTGGGCACCCGGTGCAAGATGTGGTAGGCGAAGAACTGGTTGACGAAGGAGAGCAGCGGCGTCGGCTCCCCATAGTAGAACGTCCTCTTCTTCTAGACCACCTATCCCCGCATCTCCCGCAATGGCGCCAACAACGACCGCACCGAAGCACGACGAGAAGCTGGCGGCGAGCGACGACAAGACGGTGGTCTTTAGAAAACAGATCAGGGCGGCCCTGTTGCGTATGAGCGACAGGACACGGGAGACTACCAGCGCAGGACGGCACGGGAACAGATCCTGCCGGCCTGAAATCTTCTGTCCAGATTATTAGAGGGCTAGAATGATTGCTTAAGGGTACATATTTATAGATACATAGACGGGCCGGTACATAGGCCAGGCCCAAACACATAACTCAATACAATCCAACACCCCCTGCAGTCCCAACATCTAGCCACAACAGATGTTGAGACTTGACCGAAACTCAGAAAATAATGACGTCGGGAGTCCCTTCGTGAAGATGTCGGCAAACTGTGACGTCGTCGGCACATGGAGAACTCGAACCTCACCGCGTGCAACCCGCTCACGAACAAAATGAAGATCAATCTCCACATGTTTCGTGCGCTGGTGCTGGACGGGGTTGGTGGAGAGGTAAACGGCGCTGACATTATCACAGTAGACCAACGTGCTCCGAGCGACGGGGGAGTGGAGCTCCTGAAGTAACAGCTGGAGCCAAGACGCCTCTGCCACGCCGTTAGCCACGGCGCGGTACTCCGCCTCAGCACTGGAGCGAGAAACCACGAGCTGCCGCTTCGAGGACCAGGAAACAAGATTCCTCCAAGGAAGACGGCGTAGCCAGAGGTGGAGCAGCGGGTGTCAGGGCACCCCGCCCAATCAGCGTCAGTGTAGACCACCAACTCAGAAGGCGAGTCACGTCGTAGTAAAAGGCCGTAGTCGAGGGAGCCACGCAGGTACCAAAGAATCCGCTTCACAGCGGTGAGGTGCGGCTCCCGCGGGTCGTGCATGTGCAAGCACACCTACTGGACCGCGTAGGAGATGTCCGGCCTGGTGAAGGTGAGGTACTGTAGTGCACCTACAAGGCTCCTGTAAGCAGTCGGGTCGCTGACAGGAGTCCCATCAGCAGAAGAGGTCTTTGCCTGGGTATCCACCGGTGTGGAACATGGCTTACACTCAGCCATACCCGCACGCTCGAGGATGTCCAGACAATACTGCTGCTGGTGAAGAAACAGACCAGCTGGTCTGTCCTCGACTGCAATCCCCAAGAAGTGGTGAAGCAGGCCCAAGTCCTTCATAGCGAACTCCTGCTGGAGAGCAGAAACAATCCGCTGAAGGAGCGTAGGGCTGGACGCTGTCAGCACAATGTCGTCGACGTAGAGAAGAAGGTAGGCAGTGTCATCCTTCCGTCGATAAACAAAGAGTGACGTGTCCGATTTGGCTTCAACGAAACCCATGGAGACTAGGAAAGAGGCGAATCTGCTGTACCAGGCTCGAGGTGCCTGCTTCAGACCGTACAAGGACTTGTTCAGCTTGCAGACCATGGCTGGGCAAGCTGAATCCACAAATCCTGTCGGCTGAGAGCAATGTACCATCTCCGTCAGAGTACCGTGAAGAAAGGCATTCTTGACGTCCAGCTGGTGGACCGACCAAGAACGCGAGAGAGCCAACGACAGGACAGTCCGCACTGTCGTTGGCTTAACCACTGGACTGAAGGTCTCGTCGTAGTCCACTCCAGGACGCTGAGTGAAGCCCCGAAGTACCCAACGAGCCTTATATCTCTCCAGAGATCCATCTGCCTTCCTCTTTTGCGTGAAAACCCACTTGCCTGTGACAACGTTGCCACGAGGAGGACGAGGAACAAGGTCCCAAGTCCGGTTGGCAAGTAGGGCCGCATACTCTTCCTCCATAGCGCTGCGCCAGTGAGGGTCAGCGAGGGCGCTACGGACGGAAGTCGGTATAGGTGATACCGAAGAGGAAGTGGATGGTGTCAGCGTCGTCGAAGAGAGTACCACTCCGGAGAACCGTTCAAGAGGCCGGAGAACCCCAGCAACACGTCTAGTCACCATCGGGTGAACGTGTCCCGAGTCCCGGTGGAGCAACGGTGGGTGGTACACCGAGGGCTCGGGACGAGCAGGCGCAGAGTTACCAACCCGCTCTCGTCGCTAGTAGACAAGAGCAGGGTCGGCGAAACCGTGGAACCGGGGCCGCGCGTGGCGCAGTGCGTGACGAGGCCGGAGACGCTGGAGCTGCGCGTGACGCGGGAGTCGGAGTAGACGCCGGGTCCGCGCATGGCGCGGGAGTCGACGCCGGAGACGCCGGGGCTGCGCGTGGCGCAGCGGTAGGGGACGCTAGGGCCTCGTGCGGCCAATGTTTTCAAGTCGCCTAGTCGACCCTAGTCGCCTAAGGGGCGATAAGGACGACTAGGTCGATTAGTCGTCGACTAGGTCGACTAATCGCCCTCTAGTCGACCCTAGTCGTCCTCTAGTCGTCCACTACTTTTTTATGGAAAAAAAGCTAGTCGACAGTATATATATGTACATATATAGCTAGTATATAACTATATATTGTTATATGCTCCTAGATTGAATTAAACAGGTGAAAAACAGTACTACATGCTTCATATTGGTAAAAACCAGAACAATAACAGAGCAAGGAGAGAGCATCATTGGAGGGACAAAGACTTATCATCAGAGCCGGAGGAGGAACTCATCACTGGCCGGTGCTGATTGCTCAGGAAAAGAGGAAGGCGGACAGGGCAGTGCGGGCTGCCGACGCTGTGCAAGGGGAAGGAGGGGGACGGGGGTGGCCGTCGTCCTGGAGAGAGCGAAAGGGGTGGCTGGCAACCTGGCACACAAGCCCGGCGGATCGACGGTCGGGCGGCGACCGGGCGGATGGAGTGTCGGGCGGTGTCTCGATGTCGAGTACGGGAGTGTCCAACGACGGATCGAGTATCGTGTGCACGGGAGAAGAGAAAGAGACGGAAGGGGAGTTGACCTAATGGGTCTGCCCGCTGCCAAGGCCTGTATTTTCTCCCTCCCCAACTGAACTGATCGGGCTGATCGTTTATGCGCCTAATCGGATGACTAATCGTCCCAATCACATGATTAGTCGGACGATCAGAATACTGATCGCGCTAGTCGCGTCGTGCACCCTTATCGAGTGCACAGGACCGATAAGGACGACTAATCGCGACTAATCACAATTAGTCGTCCGATTTGAAAACATTGCGTGCGGCGCAGGAGTCAAGGCCAGAGACACCGGGGCCGCGCGTGGCGCAGCCGTAGGAGACGCCGGGGCATCGTGTGGCGCAGGAGTCGAGGCCGGAGACGCCGGGGCCGCGCGTGGCGCAGCCGTAGGAGACGCCGGGACCTCGCGTGGCGCAGTCGTAGGAGACACCGGGGCGACGCGTGGCGCAGCCGAGGGAGACGCTGGGGCTGCACGTGGCGTGCACGTGGCGCACAGGACGTCGATGCCACCCGTGGCGCAGCAGTCGTCCCCAGGGTCGTCGGAGCCTGGGCACCAACCCGCACTCGTCGCTGGTAGACGAGAGCAGGGTCAGTGAGCGCCGTGTCGTGGCTGTAGTAGGCACAACCGGAGTCGCCACAGGTGTCGGCGCTGCGTAAGGTGCAGTGGTCGACGTCGTGGGAGCCACCTGTGAGCCGGTGAGTGATGTACCTGCAGAAAAAGGCCAAGGCAGCTGTGGTGGAGCAGCCTCGGTGTCAGTAGAAAAAAGGGAGTCAAGTTCTGCAGCTGAACCAGAGGTGGAGGGAGAAAAGGGGAAGGAGGACTCGTCGAAGACGACGTGCCGAGAGATCACAATGCGGTGGGTAGAGAGGTCGAGGCACTGGTACCCCTTATGCTCAAGGGAGTACCCAAGAAAGACACCTAGTAGAGCGGGGCACAAGCTTATGTGGAGCTGTGGCGGAAAGATTAGGGTAGCAGGCGCACCCGAAGACACGAAGGTGGTCGTAGAGAGGGGTAGTGCCATATAGGGCAAAGAAAGGGGTCGGTGCTTGAATCGCCTTGGTGGGAAGGCGATTAAGGAGGAAGGTGGAAGTGTGGAGTGCCTCTACCCAGTATCGAGCGGGGATAGAGCTCTGAAACATCAAAGAACGCATGACATCATTAATGGTGCGAAGCATGCGCTCAGCCTTGCCATTCTGGGGGGATGTGTATGGACAAGACATGCGTAATTGGGTGCCATGTGTAAGAAGAAAGTCACGGAGTCGCGAGTTGTCGAACTCGCGTCCGTTGTCACACTGGAGAGCACGAACAGTACATCCAAACTGTGTGGAAACCCAAGTAAAGAAGTGAGAGAGAGTATCAAATGTCTCAGATTTCAAATGTAAGGGAAAAGTCCAAGAGAAATGTGAGAAATCATCAAGTACCACCAAATAATATTTAAAACCCGAGACACTGATAACAAGAGATGTCCACAAATCGCAGTGAATAAGATCAAAAATGTGTTGCACATGAGACACAAAATTGGGAAAGGGAAGCCGAACATGGCGACCAAGCTGACAAGCGTGACATAACGACTCATGTGTGCCCCTAGTACACGAGATAACTGAACTACTAGACAACTTCGACATAGCATCAGCGCCAGGGTGACCAAGCCGGCGGTGCCAAGTAGCGGACGAAGCTGTCGTAGCCAGAGCAAATGATGGAGATGCAGCGGAAGTAGGAAGTCGAAGAGTGTACAGGGGTCCCGGACTATCACATCGAAGAAGAAGACGCCGGGTGGAAAGATCCTTCACAGACAAACCAAAAGGATCAAACTCAACCGAAATATTGTTATCAGTGGTGAAACGATGAATGGAAAGCAAATTTTGAATAATGTCTGGAGCAACAAGAACATTGTTAAGATGGAATGAACCTGGAGAACCCGAGTCACCTACTGAGGTGACTGGAAGAACAAATCCATTTCCAACAACGATCGATGAAGGAAACGAGGGATGAGGTGGGTGGGTAGAAGAGAGAATACCAGCATCTGGGGTGGTGTGGTAGGAGGCGCCAGAATCAGCCACCCAATCAGTAGCCGACGGTGTGAGGTGCATGGTGCTGAATGAAGACGCCAAGTCCTGACGATCCCACCCCAGGGGCGGCTCCTGGAGGGGTGCTGGCGGCTCCGAGTACCCAGCGGGGTAGGCAGCACCGCCGTAGGCCGGAGTTGGCGATCCAGCCGCAGGGCGACCAAGTCCGCCATAGCCCGGGTGGGCTACGTACGTCGCCTCAGGACGTGGCTGACGCGAAGTAGAAGAAGTCGGTGGCGCCCCAAGAATACCCGGAGATAGTCCAAGCCACATAGAGATCTGGCCAGTCCACGGGTTGTAAGGTGTGGGCCAGGGCGCACCTCCCCGGCCAGTGCCACCAGTATCACTACCAGTAGGAGCAGTGGACATAGAGGTGCCGCCAGCACCTCGTCCTGTGCGCCTCCCGCCGCGAGGTCGACGAGTACCACTCCCAGAGCCAGCAGAGGCACCCGGGGCAGTAGGCGTAGTAGGTGGTCGCGGTAGTGGTCCTCCAGATGATGGTGGACGTGAGGGCTGCCCAGAGCCATAGAAGGCTGTGGCAGGCCCAGAGGTAGCAGATCCACCAGTCGTGATCTCCTCAAGCTCGAGATTGGACCAGACCTTCTCGAAGGTCGGTGGTGGCTCCACACGAAGAAGCCAGAAGCGAAGATGGCTGAAGCGCTCGTTCAGGCCGTGAAGGACCCGAAGTACTAGTGTGCTGTTGGCGACCGGCTCGCCAAGGTCTCGCAAGGAGTCAGCCATGCTCTTCATCTCTCCACAGTAGGCAGAGATGGAGCGGTCACCCTGCACTGTAGTCTGGAACCGTGCGTTAATGTGAAGAGCCCGAGTCGTACGGTTCCCCAAGAAGTGGTGCTCCAGTATCTGCCAGGCCCGGCGCGCGGTGCCGCTGCCTACGCTGTCCGACCAGCTCGTGTAGATCGTCGGCGAGAGAGCCAAGGATCCAGACAAGGACCAGACTGTTCATGGCTGATCCAAGAGTCATCCCATGGGGTGTCATCCCGCTGGACGTGGTCCTCAAGCTGATACCGCCTCAACGTGAGGAGGAACAAGTTACGCCAGCGGGCGTAGGCGGTGGGAGTTAGAGCTTAGGACAGTCGACACTAGTGTTCGAATGTTCTGAACTCCAGCCGCCTGAGCGTGTAGAGCGGCGACGAGAGACCGCCGAGTATGCGGAGTGCACACTGGTGTCCGAGGTGGGCTCGTGCGTCGTGCTTAGCGGTCGGTGAGCGCTCTTCTGGATCTAGTGCGAGAGAGCAGCCGCTGAAGCGCGCTCCTGCTCCAAGGCAAGAGCGAGTGCCCGCTCGCGCTCGCGAGAGGCAGCCAGAGCCGGGAAGACACCGGAGGTGTCCACAGCCGTCGTAGTGGTGCTGGCGACGCCGTAGAGAGGATCAATGGCCGCGCTAGGAGCAGCAGCGGCGCCTACAGCAGATCCGGAGCCCGTCATGAAGGCGACGACAGTAGGGCCGCCGAGTGATCCGCCGACTGTCGGATTAGTCGCTGCGCCGGGCGCGTGGCGAGCCATAGAGACGAGTGGTGCGCCGGCTGCCGGACCAGTAGCAGGTACACCGGCGGGATGGGACGCACCGGCTAGTGGCGGGGCGCCGATCTGGGTCCCGATGGCGCTGTCCAGGAAGGGGCCGCCGGTCAGGCCGCCGGCCAGGGGGGCGCCGGTCAGGGGGACGCTGGCCAGGGGGCCGATGGCCACGAAGGGGGCGCCGGCGGCGGCCAGGGAGGGGGCGCCGGCGGCGGCCAGGGAGGTGGCGCCGGCGGCGGCCAGGGAGGGAGCATCGGCGGCCAGGGAGGAGGCGCCGGCGGCGGCCAGGGAGGGGGCGCCGGCGGCGGCCAGGGAGGTGGCGCCGGCGGCGGCCAGGGGATCAGAGGCGCCGGCCATGGGGGGGGGGGGGGGGTCGGCGGCTGGGGTGGTGGGGATTAGGGTTAGGGTTATACTAATGATACCATATTAGAGGGCTAGAATGATTGCTTAATTAACCAAGGGACAGGGTACATATTTATAGATACATAGACGGGCCGGTATATAGGTCAGGCCCAAACACATAACTCAATACAGTCCAACACAGATCGATGAAAGCCGCAACAGAGGAGTTCCGGCGGCTGCCGACTACAAGGCGCTGGCCGCTGCCGAAAAATTTTCGCTAGTATGGTAGGGAAAACTAAACCCTAGCTCTGTATACCATGTTATGAATATTGGATCTTCTGATATTCAATTATTGAGGAGGCCGGAGGCCTATATAAATAGATGTACAAGGGTGACAAATATGCAAGTAAGCCTCTAATACATCATCTAATATCATATCACTATTATACCTCTAACAGTCAGAACTGTCGTTGGGTATAAGTATTTTCTTTAAGCTATTGAAAAATGACATGATTGCTTTGTAATAGCCAAAGTCTGTAATACTGTCATTATTACTGAGCCTAGGTAAGTCTAGATAAAACTAATCAAGTATTGACCATCAAATGATCTATGGGCACAATTAATCGTTTGTGCTTTTCTTATTTTTTTTCTTCCATTGTCTGTTTCTCCTTTACCGTTTCTTGGCTTCTAGCTCATCATGGTCTTGTCCTGATTTTTGACCATTGATCTTACTGTCAATTTTCCTCGTGGGGATCTTTGAGTCTTAGTTGGCCAAAAGTTTTTGAGGATGTTGTTAGGGGGCTACCAAAAGTTATCTGACAACCCAAGGATTGTCTAGAAAGATGCAACTGGGCCAATCCAAGACCCAATCCACTTGATTGAATGGTTCACTTTGCAGTGGTTAATAAAAAAATAGAATGATGATCCAAATACTCTCATCCCTAATTTATTTTCCTGGTATAGTGGAAGTGGTCAAATGATATTGTCAAGTAGGGAGTTAATAATGGAACTTTGAAACAATAATGCTGCAAGTAGATTATTGACTGCTATGATGATTGGGAATTGTCACGGTTGTTACGTGGTTCATGACTACGGCCGGGAAACCACAAGATTAGTTTAGTTAAGATTGAATAAATCTCTATTTGAGATATGATTCAAATTAGTTTCCATAGATTATGTTTACAGATAAAGGAATGAAAGAGTCCTAATAAATTAGTTTCCATATTTAGAGATAGAGTTGGTTACGTTAAAAATAGAGCTCTAGTTTCCTTGATGTAACCTGCAGACCAGCTATATATTGTGGCCGGCGCGCAGCAAATTAGTGAAGCAAGAATTATAGTCTAAGAGAACTTGTCTCTCTTTACCCCTGCCCCCGTTCATCGGCGACGCAACGACGGCGCCGGTGATCAGGCGGCAGGCTCGACGACGTTCCCGAGAACGTATGACAATTTGGTATCACGATCCAGCAACGATCCTATGAGCGACGATGACACTGCGATGGATGCTGCGTTCGATGCTATGTGCGATCAAATCACCAAGCATTTCGCTGCACTTCAAGATCAGATCGCTAAAATGAACTTAGAGATCAATGAGCTCCTTGATCTAGCAAAACACATTGTTGTATATTTGGTCGCTGCTTCTAACCCGGATACCGACTACTTGTTTGACATAGAAGATTCTCTGCCACTGCAAACTCACTCAAGGTGGACGCCACAACTGCGGACGAGATCAGGCCGAGATCGATGCGCAACTTTGTCGGCGATCCATGCGTCGAATACAACCATTGCGTACTTGGGCACGTACTTGAGGCACTAAACCAGGCGCGAAATGCGCCGATGCAGTCATGCCCTCGTAAAAAATGGATCGGTAACCGCTCGAGCCCAACTCCACGTGCCTCACGCCGAATAGACATACGTTGCACCCGGGCATATCTCGTCTCTCCACGTCGCTGCGCCGCGTTGTGTTCGTGTCGTCGTTGCTATCTCGATGGCCCTCGCAACTGATGCACGGGAACCCAAGCTCGTGCCCGACGTCGGATTCGCCACGACCATCCCAGGATTCGGCCTCTGAGGTTGCGCCGCGACCACCACACCCGCTCTCTTTGTGGCTTCCGCGATCGATGCGTCGAAACCCAGCCCCATCTCCGGCGCTGAGTCCGCGTCCGCCGCCGTCGCCGAGTACTCCCCGGCCTCCATATCCGTCATCAGCATCGCGCCCATTGGTGGGATCGTCGTCAGCCCGCTCGTCCTCCCCTACAACCGCGATTTCAGATCCGATGTCTACGTCCACTCGACGGCGCTGGTGAGCCAGTCCATGATGTACACCAAAGACTTGCTGATCGAACAGATCCCGATGCCGACGTTCACGAATCGCCTATGACGGTGGTGAAGAAGGCGTCGACGACAAGGCCATGGTGGCGCGAGCTGCTGGTGCCGGGTTTGAGGCACACACTGCTCTGCGGGATGATGCTCCCGATCCTGCAGCAGTTCTCGGGCATCAGTGGCATGATGTACCAGGCCGGCATCAACGTGCTGTTGTCGAGCCTGGGCCTGAGCGTAGACTAATCAGCGGCAGGGTCGTGGTGCTCTCGAGTATCCAAGGGGGGGGGGGGGGGGGCAGGACCGTTTCACCGGTTCTACAAAAGCTTCGATCCCGTCGCATGGCCATTGGAGTGCAAGGAGACCTGCCAGACCAACGTGTTGTGTTGTGCCTAAGAATCCAAGGATGGATTTTTCCAAAAAAAGGGGGGAGAATCCAAGGACTAGAAAACGAAAGCGTGCTGCAGAGCAGAATTGACAAGCTTTGTGAGATTGTTTTTAAGCATTTTCATCCAAGCTCGAGGACGAGCTTTTCGTAAGGGAGGGAGATATGTCACGGTTGTCACGTGGTTCATGACAACGGCCAAGAAACCACAAATTAGTTTAGTTAAGATTGAATAAATCTCTATTCGAGATAGGATTCAAATTAGTTTCCATAGATTATGTTTAGAGATAAATGAATAAAAGAGTCCTTATAAATTAGTTCCCATGTTTAGAGATAGAGTTGGTTACGTTAGAAATAGAGTCCTAGTTTTCTTAATATAACCTACAAACCGGCTATATATTGTGGCTGACGCGCAACAAATTAATCAAGCAAGAGTTATAGTATAAGAGAACTTGTCTCTCTTTACCTCTGCCCTTGTTCATCGGCGACGCAACGGTGGTGTCGGCGATCAAGCGATAGGTTCGACGGCGTTCCCAAGAACGTTTGTGACAGAAACCAACAATGAAACCATATCTACAGTTAGGAGGGGGTGAGGGGCTGGGGATAGTGATATAACATGACTGTGTAGCAACAGTCGGCACATATAATAAATTGTCATTGAACAGTAAAGAACCCATCTTTATTCAGTAGTTGTTCTATGATGGCTATTCTTGACTTCTTTTTTAAAAGAATTTCATCATTGGGTGAATACTCAACAATATGCTGATGTGCTGGTTGCCTGCATATGGCTGGAGATGCATAATACAAATTTAGGCAGTTGCTTGAACAGAATCTTGACTTAAATAATAAATGGCTTTAGTAGGCGCTGAACTCAGGATTGAAATATAATATGATTTTCTTGGCATGAATGAAAATGTTGTGCTCCTTCCTAAGGTATAGAGGCCACTGATTTGTCGGCAATGACAACACACTGTATGCCACTTTATGTTGTATTTATGTGTATTTCTGAGAGGTTGGATAAGAACTAGATTATCACAAAAGAAAACACGAACTAGATTATTTGTCTACATATCTGGAGTGGTTGCTTTCAAAACATTTACAGTTTATACTCCAAACTTTAACATATTATAATTTTATACAACAACAACCAAGCCTTTGTCCCAAACAAAATGGGGTCGGCTAGAAATGAAACCCAACAATTTTTGAAGAAAAGTAATAGAAAATAAGATGAGAGTAAAAAAACAATACAAATAAAATAAGATTCTACATTTTATTTATTTTAGAAATGGATTAATTAGAAAGAAGATAAGAGTAACAAAATACGAATAAACTAACATGCTGGCACATGAATTGCTAATTACCATGCAGTCCTATCATGAGCCAAATCTCTAGGTATGTCCCACTCTTTTAAGTCTCGTTTCACCGCTTCCTGTCATGTCAACCTTTATAATCCCACTGTTAACCGGTGCTTATAGAGGTCTCCGCTGGATATGTCCAAACCACTGTAGGCGATGTTGGACTAGCTTCTCCTCAATCGGTCCCACCTCTACCATATCACGTATCATCTCGTTCCTAATTTTGTCTCTTCTTGTGTGACCGCACATCCACCGTAGCATGCGCATCTTAGCAACACTCATTTGTTGGACATGTTGCCTTTTAGTTGACCAACATTCTGCTCCATACATCATCGCAGATCTGATCACCGTCCTATAGAATTTTTCTTTCAATTTTTGTGGAACTTTCTTATCACATAAGATTCCAGATGCTTGCCTCCACTTCATCCATCCGATCTTAATCCAGTGGCAAACATCCTCGTCGATATCACCATTGTTTTGTAACATTGATCCTAAATATCGAAATGTGTCCCTCCTAGGTACTACTTGTCCTTGTAAACTAACATTTCAATCCTCGCACCCGACATCACTAAAGTCACATCTTATATACTCGGTCTTGGTTCTACTAAGTCTAAACCCCTTAGACTCTAAGGTCCGCCTCCATAGCTCCAATTTTCCATCAACCCAATTCCTAGTTTCATCTACCAACACTACATCATCAGCGAAGAGCATGCACCAAGGGATATCACTTTGTATATCCTTCGACACCTCATCCATGACTAAGGTAAAGATGTATGGACTTAAGGCTGATCCTTGGTGTAGCCCTATTGTGATAGGAAAAGTATCGGTCTCACTATCTCTTATGCGCACACTTGTCACCACATTATGTTAATGTACTTTGTTGGGACTTCGTGTTTCTCTAGTGCCCACCATATGATCGGTCTTGGTACGTTATCGTATGCCTTCTCCAAGTCAATGAACACCATATGTAGATCCTTCTTTTACTCCCTATACCTCTTCATAAGCTGACGGAGTAAGAAAATCACGTCCATAGTGAACCTCTCAGGCATAAAACCAAACTGGTTTTTAGTGACATTGATCACTTTCATCAAGCAGTGTTTAATCAGTCTCTCCCATAGCTTCATGGTATGACTCATAAGCTTAATTCCTCGGTAATTAGTACAACTTTGAACATCTCCTTTATTTTTGAAGATGGGTACTAAAATACTTTTCCGCCACTCTTCAGACATTTTGTTTGACTGAAAAATGCGGTTGAATAGTTTAGTGAGTCATACTATTGCTACATCCTCCAGATATCTCCACACCTCAATGGGGACATCATCGGGGCCGAGGGCCTTTCCTCCTTTCATCCTTTTTAAGGTCTCTCTAACCTCAGACTCTTGTATCCTCCGTATGAATCATCTGTTGGTGTCATCAAATGAGTCATCCAACTCGAACCTAATGCTGGTTCCCGTCATTGAATAGTCCATTGAAGCAATCCCGCCATCTGTTCTTAATCTCTTCATCGTTCAATAGAATTCGATCTGCCTCATCCTTAATGCATTTGACTTGGTTGAGATCCCTCACCTTCCTCTCGCGAAGTTTCGCCATCTTGTATATATCCTTTTCGCCTTCTTTTGTCCCTAATCTCTCATATAGCGCATCATAGGCCTGCCCCCTTGCTTTACTCACATCACGCCTTGCATTTTTCTTAGCCTCTTTATACTTCGCCATGTTACTTGCGTTTCTCTCATGATGCCAGCTATTATAAGACTTCTTCTTCTCCTTAATAGCTTTTTGTACATCCTCATTCCACCACCAAGTGTCTTTATCTACAAGTTTCTTACCTTTTGTTCACCCAAGCACCTCCCTAGCTACCTTCCTAATGTAAGTCGCCATCTTCACCCATATACTATCCGCATCTTCCTCTTCGCTCCAAGGTCCTTCCGCGATCATCCTCCTTTTGAATGATTGTTGCGCTTCATCCTTCAACTTGTTAGAAACGCGGCCCGGCCTATCACGCAGACGGGCCCCTGCCGCCAGCCCAGGTCGCAACAGGCCCGCTATGCAAACAAGCCCAACCGGAGCCTCAACCAAGGTCCTGGGTCACCTCTACCCAAAAGACTAGCCTGATAGGTGAGGTTCCCTCCACCTTATATATTGGGCTCCCCCATCATTAATATCCGATGTGGGATTAAACCTAACAATCTCCCCCTTCATCACAAATCGAGTGGTCCTACTCTCCTTCACACTCAGGTGGACACTACTCCGACAACCCGATTTCATGTGGTCCGGGAGATCACTCCGACGACTCGATATCCGTGTGTGGCCCGGGAGATGTTACAGGTTTCCAACCTTGCTCTGATACCACTTGTTAGAACGCGGCCCGGCCCGTCACGCAGACGGGCCCCTGCCACCAGTCCACGTCGCAACGGGCCTGCTACGCAAACAGTCCCCAACCGGAGCCCCAACCAAGGTCCTGGGCCACCTCAACCCAAAAGACTAGTCTGATAGGTGAGGTTCTCTCCACCTTATATATTGGGCTCCCCCATCATCAATATCCGATGTGGGATTAAACTTAACAATCTTCCCCTTCATCACACATCGGGTGGTCTTACTCCCCTTCACACTCGAGTGGACACTACTCCGACAACCTAATTTCATGTGGTCCGGGAGATCACTCCGACGGCCCGATATCCGTGTGTGGCCCGGGAGATGTTACAGGTTTCCAACCTGGCTCTGATACCACTTGTTAGAAACGCGGCCCGACCCGTCACGCAGACGGGCCCCTGCCGCCAGCCCAGGTCGCAACAGGCCCTCTACGCAAACAGGCCCAACCGGTGCCCCAACCAAGGTTTTGGGTCACCCCAACCCAAAAGACTAGTCTGATAGGTGAGGTTCCCTCCACTTTGTATATTGAGCTCCCCCATCATCAATATTCAATGTGGGATTAAACCTAACAACCCCCCCCCCCCTTCATAACACATTTGGTGATCCTACTCCCCTTCACACTCGGGTGGACACTACTCTGACAACCCGATTTCATGTGGCCCGGGAGATCTCTCCGACGACCCGATATCCGTGTGTGGTGCGGGAGACGTTACAGGTTTCCGACCTGGCTCTGATACCACTTGTTAGAAACACGGCCCGACCCGTCACGCAGACGGGCCCCTGCCGCCAGCCCAGGTCGCAACGGGCCCGCTACGCAAACAGGCCGAACCGGAGCCCCAACCAAGGTCCTAGGTCACCCAACCCAAAAGACTAGCCTGACAGGTGAGGTTCCCTCAATCTTATATATTGGGCTCCCCCATTATCAATATCTGATGTGGGATTAAACGTAACAATCTCCTCCTTCATCACACATCGGGTGGTCCTACTCCCCTTCACATTCGGGTGGACACTACTCCGACAACTCGATTTCATGTGGTCTGGGAGATCACTCCGATGGCCCGATATCCGTGTGTGGCCTGACAGATGTTACAGGTTTCCAACCTGGCTCTGATACCACTTGTTAGGACACGGCCTGACCCGTCACGCAGACGGGCCCCTGCCGCCAGTCCATGTCGCAATGGGCCTGCTACGCAAACAGGCCCAACTGGAGCCCCAACCAAGGTCCTGGGCCACCTCAACCCAAAAGACTAGTCTGATAGGTGAGATTCCCTCCACCTTATATATTGGGCTCCCCCATCATCAATATCCGATGTGAGATTAAACCTAACAATCCCCCCCTCCTCATCACACATCGGGTGGTCCTACTTCCCTTCACACTCGGGTGAACACTACTCCGACAACCCGATTTCATGTGGTCCGGGAGATCACTCCGACGACCCGATATCCGTGTATGGCCCGGGAGATGTTACAGGTTTCCAACCTGGCTCTGATACCACTTGTTAGAAATGCGGCCCGACCCGTCACGCAGACGGGCCTCTGCCGCCAGCCCATGTCGCAATGGGTCCGCTACGCAAACAGGTCCAACCGGAGCCCCAACCAAGGTCCTGGGTCACCCCAACCCAAAAGACTAGTCTGATAGGTGAGGTTCCCTCCACCTTATATATTGGGCTCCCCCATCATCAATATCCGATGTGGGATTAAACCTAACACAACTTCCACCACTTTGTTCTTGCAGTTTTAACACCTTTGTCTCGTGACACATGCATGTGGAAACGAAAGTCGGCTACCACAAGGTTATGTTGTGGAACAACACATTCCCTAGGGATCACCTTACAATCTAAACATGCCCTCCTCTCCATTCTCCTGGTGAGGATATAATCGATTTGACTAGAATGTTGGACACTAGTAAAAGTCACTAAGTGAGATGGTCTCTTTTTAAAGAGGGTGTTAGCTACTAATAGGTCATAGGCTATGACAAAGTCTAGGATATCCTTACCCTCCTGGTTTCTATCGCCACACCCAAAACCTCCGTGCCCCCCTCAAAACCTACGTCAGTTGTACCTATATGGTCATTGAGATCTCCTATGAAGAGACTTATCGGCTATCGGTACACTACTAACCATATCCTCTAAGTCCTCCCAAAATTGTCTCTTAGTGCTCATGCTGAGCCCAACTTGTGGGGCATAAGCACTATCCTTTGTGTACAAGAGACTAGATGTGCAAGTCAAAATGCGAGAGAGGTTGATAATACCGATTTCAAACTTTGGTATTCTGGCTCGACTGGGACTAGGAATGGCGTAGGCATCCTAATAGATAAGAGCCCCAAGGATGGAGTAGTGGATGCCCGTAGACAAGGGGATAGGATCATCCTAGTCAAGGTAGTTGTGGGGGACCTTACGTCTACTAACTCTCGTATTTTTCCTATCAAGGATCCTACATTCCAACTACCCACCTGAAACCTAGTTTCCTCGACTAGTTTCCGTACTCTTCGCATCCCTCGAGTAAGATGCAAAGACCCTTGCTCACTTACCACTACATCCGGGTGATGATGCAGCGCACCACTAAGGTAGTGGCGATCCGGCCCTTGCCCATTTAACACCACATCCGGGTTTCGATATGACGCGCCACTAAGGCGGTGGTGACCCGGCCTTTGCCTACTTAACACCATACCCGAGTTCCGGTATGGCGCGTTACTAAGAGGGTTACGCCCAACGAATTTCCAATAGATTTCATTTCCATAAGAATGGATAAGTATACTTAATGGCTCGTCAAGCCTATCACAATCCCTCCTCCTTTATCCGGGCTTGGGACCGGCTATATCATTACAACATAGGCGGAGTTAGTCTGGAGATCTTATAAAAAATTATTGTAGATATTCCTTTATTTGCTCCCTTTTCATTTCCTCTGAATCAAGCTTCCTGCATGATATTTGTAACAGCCAGATTTATAACTGGAAATAATATTATAAATCTGGTTATAGAATATATGTATTGAGCATATTTGAGCTGGACAGCACGAGTAAGCAAGCACTGTGTCTAGATTATATTTGCATTGCTATTGGACAAGGTTTTGCTAAGATTTTGGATAGTATGAATAGTGCATAATTTTGTGTCCACAGTGTCAGCAATGATCAAAGGTAATGCAGATATTGCGGTAATCATTAAATGATGGGATGGGAGCTCCAAAATTAAGTGCTAGATACTGTTATGCTGTTTAGTCTGCAGTTTTTATGCATCTTTTGTTTTGAGTAACCTTTGATAAGAATAAAAATATATGGGATAAATAATTGAGTATAGATTCCCATTCGACACCAATTTGAACAATGTATTCCTGCTTTTACTCTTATATAGATTGTATTATCAATAGATTTCAGAAATCTTTACATGACTTGTCAGCATTTCAGTAGATTTCATAAATATGATATGCTTGTATTGCATGGATGAAGAAATGTTGATGTAATTCTAATCAATCATATGGCCATATTGCAGATGTTGACCATGATTACAACTGTTGATGATCTTAACTATCCTGAGAAAACTGAGACCTATTACATTGTGAATGCTCCATATGTTTTTTCAGCATGTTGGAAGGTCAGTTGCATCTTTTTGGATTCATAAGTGGCTTTCCTGTCATGTTCTATACTTGTTTTGTTCTTGTGTTTCAATTCTCCTTTGGCTTAATCCATTCATTTGGACATAACCATTTTCTTTAACAAATTATTTGAAATTTATGTTCGCTCATGGCCAGGCTGTGAAGCCACTTTTACAAGAAAGAACTAAAAAGAAGATCCAAGTCTTGCATGGCTCCGGGAGGGATGAGTTGTTGAAGGTAAAGATTATTGATTTGCATTCCCCTTAAGTATGGAAGCGATGTTTTTTCCTAGGATGAAACATAACTTAAGTCTCAGATGTTCCCCATGTGTACAAACTTGTTATGCAAACCATTTGAGCAATACTGCAAAAGTTTTTGTTAAGTTACTATGCGCTGGCCGGTTGTACCCAAAGGCTTAAGCTGATGGGGAAGGGTAGACAATTCACTTATACACTCCAACACTCCTCCAGGCTCTCTCGAGCCTCTAACGTGGAAAATAGGAGTGGACTTGCGTCTGTCAAGATTCGAACTCGAGACCTCTAGCTCTGACCGGTTGCACTCAAAAGCTTAAGCTGATGAGGAAGGGTAGGCAATTCACTTATACACTCCAACAGTTTTGTTGCCAATTATTCTGCTTTGGAGGTTATTGCTGCGTCTTATTTGCTTATTACGGACCAATTGCGCATGTGTTGCTTAACATGAAATCTGTTTGGTAGCAGGCACAACGTTGTATGACTGCCTTGTCATAACTCCTAGGTTCCTCTTCATATTAGGTGGCCCATGGATTGATCTGTTTGTTGATGAGTCCTTGTGTACTTGGGTGTATACCATTAAAAATCTTGATGATGTCATTTCAGGTTATAGACTATGAGTCACTTCCACACTTTTGCAAGAGAGAAGGATCAGGTTCATCCCGTGACTCCTTCGGTGGAGTTGACTGCTACTCTTATGATCATCCTTTCCACCAGCAGCTGTACAACTACATGAAGCAGCAAGCTGTGAAGCAGGACGTTATTGTAAAACAAGAATTGTTTCATGTGGATCTGCCCACACCCGAGCTTGAGGAAGTTAAGATCGCAGAGACGATCAAATCAGAGATCCACCATCTCAGGGGACACAATGGCCTCTCTTATCAATTCAACACCATCAAGATTGAAGGTCCATGAGGGTGCGATATTTCAGAGTTCACACCCAAGACTGATCTGTGGAGATTTTCTGCTTATCTGAACCCCAGGAACATATGCTGGGGCAGTAGTATCTCTTGCTTGCAATCGCTGGCTGCAGGCTTGATTAGGATGAGTAGAGAGCCTAGTAGAGAACAAAATTCTAATAACTGAGAGTGCGATATCTAAGTTGCTATCATTTCTATTTAACCTGCTATGTTATCGTTGTATTTTTATGCTTATGCTTTGGAAATGTGATGTTTCCAACCATTATTGTGCCAGTTTGGTGACCTTCCTATGCATCAATGTATGTACTGCCCCTTATGGAGCTGTGTTTAAGTACTGTGCCCGTGACTAGTTTTCTCTCTATGCCCCTTACAATGCAGTGTGAATCCACATACGGATGTTCAGCTTGTGTTCCCTACCTTGTAACACACTATTTCCAGCCGTCAGCGATGTTTTAGGTTGGATTCAGCTAAACTAAATAAAACCTAGACGATGGACACATTCATATTGATCGTTTGGACTTTGGAAGCAGTTCTGGTTGCTGAAAAATGGAAAATAATGCAGGGTTTTGTAACGTCTGCAACAAATAACAATTGATGGCAACCCCTCACCAAGCAGCCTTAACATCTCTCTCCCAAAATAGCCGTTTCGGCAAACCGTGGATGCCGGTCCGCCGCGGTTACCACATAACGGCTTTTTAACAAGTCACCATCATGATCTTGCATAAATCTGCCTCTTCTTCACCCCGAACATCGTGCAAGTAAAGGTTTCTGTGTTCTTCGTTTGTGGGGGTGAGAGAGACACAGGTAGCGTGTGCAAGGGATATCAGATAAGCTCAGATCATGGAGACCATGGCGATCGTGACAGTGGCCGGCGGCGCGCTCGGCCCCGTCTTGGTGCTGCTGTCGCGTGTCCAGCCCGTTGTCGACTTCTTCCGCCGCCTCTGTGACTGCCTCGGCCACCCGCAACGCCGCCCGGCGAGGCCGGTCCGGGCGCCGTGGAAGCGCGCATCAGCCGCGGAGTGAAAGTTGTGCCAGTGCCATGGACCACTGTGCGCCGCCTGCAGACATGTTAGGTGTTTCGACTCTGTTTATCGATCGGTGATCCGTGATCATGGGCTATGAAAGAATTGATGAACATTGCCTGACATGATAGGCTACAGAGCTCTCTCTCCCCTCCTCCTCCCTTTCTCTCTCCATATAAGTGTAATCGTGGAAAAATCTTTTCTGAATCACACAATCTTCATCCAGTAACTACTGCATGTATATTATAAATGAGCAGGAGCACTGTTATTTCTTTTAAGGACAGAAGAATTACAAGTTCAAAATCTGTTACAATACAATATATAACTTTATGGATTACACGTGAAATGGTCATTCATTCTCTCTCTCTCTATATATATATACACACACATATATTTGAATTTTTCACTTTTTTTTTTCAATTTTGTCACCATTGTCTACAAACACCAATCACAATCTTACGCGTTCATCAGTACGAAAATGAAGTTGCACCTGTTTCTTGGTCCATCGAACTGGCGGTGATAGACAAATCGGATGATATATCACTGGTCCTATGTCATGTCTTGCATATTTTCTTTAGTTTGGCACGGGTAATGTGGCTGATTTGGTATACAAATACAAATGTACAACTTTGATCACGGATATAGATCCAATAATATGTGACTAGTTGGACGAAGAAATTGACGGTCACAGATTTTTTTCTCGTATTCTAGAGTAATAGCAACAACCGCATATTCATGTGTTAGGAATTGAGACGAAATTCTATAATTGGCATTGCGATAAGAAATTGTAATTGGCATTATGAAATTGAACAAAAAACAGTTCCTTGTACCACATTGGTATTAGGAAGGAGTTAATCAGTGGTTCTGTTAACATCTTTCAAAGCAGCGATACTACACAAACATGATGAAGTCGATTTCCCAGCATATAAACATGCCTACTGAAGAGATGCATAGTGTACATCTGCGTTTCGTAAAAAAAAAAAGAGAGAAGAAGAATAAAGACGCAGAGTATACATAACACGACTAGTCGATGAATATAGAAACGGAGAACATGCATAGATGCAGAGTGTCAATGGACACAGTGTTTCAAAAAGCGGAGATGAAAATTAAGTGGAAAGTGCTTAGCGTCTAGACCCGCTTAGGCGGCGCCTAGACATTTCGCAAAAGCGGGGCTAAATTTATATAATATATTATATATATGTATATGATATCTTGATTTCAATTAAGTAGTAGTGTGGGGAATATAAATTTCATCAACTGAACTACTGAAATCAAAATCAGAAGCAAAAAATGTACTGGTATCTGGTCTACTGCATAAACCACATTAGGCTAAAATCCCAACTCTGTAATCAGTACATAACCAATAGACTATAAGACTTAGAGCAGTACACAACTAATACCCCACGTGTCGGGTGAGCGCGTGCGGCTTAGCGTCAGGCGAGCAGCGCCTGCGGTTGTGAGAGCTGACGGCTACCATACAGCATTGGTTTTAGGTTTTACTTCCTTCTTTTAACTGGGCCAAGCACATAAAAATGCGACCCACGGGCTATTGAGCGTTTCAGGGCGGAATTGAGCGGCTCTGGCGCTTAATCCCATTGCAATAGAAAGCGGAGCGGCCGGACAGTGCTGAGCGCCTAGTCCACTTTTTTAAACGCTGCTTGGACACCTCTGGGATGTTTAATCACCCATTTAGAATCATCAACAGACTTTACAGCCTTTAGGAAGCATCAACATTTTTTAATCTTCTTTTTAGATGATGGAAGGTCGTAAGAAGATGGAAAGTTACGACCTTCCCCTCCAAGGAGGTTATGGTCATTTTATTACAAGCGAGTACAAATGCAAATACTCACAATCTATTGTCTAGAACAAGGCAACAATAAATAGATGGCTAAGCACACGACTGTGGACCGGACTTCATAGACCAATATTGCGGCACGCTCATCCCTTCACATTTTCTATAAGTGCACGCCAGATCTAGGGTGTGTTTGGATTGTTGCCAATACTTACCTTACCAAAATTTGGTAGTTGACCATGAAATATGAGTGTATTTGGATTGAAGCCAAAATTTGGCAAGCAATGGACTAATATGTTATGCTAGTTCATTTTCTTTACCAATATTGGCCAAACTTTGGGTGGCCAAATCCTTTACCAAAATTTGGCAACACCAAACTTTGGAAAGTAAGCAAGGGAAACAATCCAAACAAGCCCCTAGCGTCCATGACTTTCTCTGTAGAGTACCTGCATTTAGTACTGTGAAATTCAGTCTGAAATTTGCTCCTACCAAGAATCGAACTCAGAACCTGAGTAGTGCTACTCAGACTACTTGACCACTAGGTTAAGCCCCCTTTCCCACCCAATGTTTTCTTTTGGCTTGTTAGTTTATATGTTGGCCTCAAACAGAGGACTTGAAGCAATAAAGATTCAAAGAGGAAAAGCGCAAACATGAATGAAGTAGATTTCAAGTAGTTGTCACTTGTCAGATAAAAATGTCCGATAATCTGTACTAATCATTTAAAAGAAAGCTTTATACTAAAGTGAGCCCATTTGCCTCTTCTTCCCTGTACTTCTTCCTTGGCGCTTAGAGCCGCTGTCAGTACCCTGCGTACCAGGTACCCCACGATACCGCAAGAAAAGCCACGGAGTTCCATCTGTCAGAGTTGAAGACCTCAAAAGGCTCCACCTGTTCCGCAACACTGGGCCCGCCTCCCTCGTTTGGGTAGCTCTAGTACCGCCACGTGTAACATAAGGCCAGAGCTAACTCCCTATATAGGGAAGCTCCGGTTGTACCACGTGTCCATGGGGCCACGTGTATAACGGTTCCGGACTTGCCACCCCACAGAGGGAAGCTCCAGAGCTACGACGTGTCGAGCCTCCGGACCTAAGCCAGCAACAGGAAGATAGATAGATCTCCAACAGAGCGGACATTCAAGGGATAGTTAAAGCTACCGTTACAAGACCTGATTAGTGTCATTAATGCCATTTTAATGACATACGAGCAGATGACCTTTAGTACCGGTAACGCCGTAATTAAGGCGCGTTATCACTGTTAAATACATACAGATCGTGTATTAGGTAATTAAACACCGTCGGGCCACATGTCGGACCAGGCTGATAATGTAATGGCCAGTCCTTGGACTATAAAAGGATTGTATCGCATGGTACAAAGGACAAGTCTGATCAATCGCTCACACACACAACTCATACATACAACAACCATCCGTGGAGTAGGATATTACGCTTAGGCGGCCTGAACCACGTAAAAATTCTCGTGTCACCGTCTTATTCATAATCTCACAGTTAGTAGAAACCTAATTCATTAAAATTCCGTCCAGTAAAACAGAAGAATTATAAATTTCTAAAATGATAGATAGGAATATCGCGAATAAAACCATTGCAACCCCCATAAAAGGAGTAGTCCCCCAACCCGGAGTGACTTTCCCATATTCCGAATTCAAGGGTTTCAATAAACTACCCGCGCCAGTTCGTTTTGGCCTAGCTCTAGAAATATCTTCAATGGTTTGTGTAGCCATAAATTCTATTTAATCATTGGTGTTGACTTTGTATACTATTCGGTTGTAGTTGTAAATACACGATCTTTGCGCCCCAACCAATCACAAACCTCCGCGGACTACGATCTAGTAGTACCGGGAGGAGTGTCGATCACACACTTCGACATTTGGTGCGCAAGGTAGGTGCGCCTTGAGATTTCGAGATGGTGAACTCTACGGCAACATCGTCCAACGGCAATGCCGGACATCCTGATGGAGGAAATCCCTCCAATGCTCAATAGCCAGCTGGCGCTGTTGTCCCGGCGGGTGTTGCTGCACCACCACCACCACCTGCTCTGGCTGCTAATGTCGGACAATAGGATGGTGCCCTCGTATCGGTGACTACGTCGACAAACAACCCGAAGAACGCGCTAATCGCTGTGCGTACTCTGCTCCAGCATCCTTCAGCGGTTGGAGCTCCTCTAGCAGCCATGGAACAATGGCGTACTGATGTCGAACATTTGGTTGCAGCCGCAGCAGATGCCATCATTAACCAAGGCCCACTCCCTGCTAGGCAGGCAACTTCACAGGGAGGACCTTGTCTGGTAGACTTGGTCCTCAAGTTTCACAGCACTGGATATGTGATGTGTCCCAACAAGTGACATCATTGCCCGCCGGGGCACGTCATACTCACACTGCTTCAAGACTCTCGACGCATAATCTCTGATCGGAGCTCGACTGAAGATACAGTCAGCAAGACGACCACATCCACGTCGAGCGTGCTCGCGAGAGGTGGGAGGCTCAGAAAAACCCTTCTCCCTTGGGAGTAGGGGGCTGTTGTTCGGCCCTGGACATGCACCTTCACATGGTCCGATGGCCGCAGAAGTTCTGGCCTCATTTGCCAGAGAAGTACGACGGGACTATCAACCCCATCAAGTTCTTTCAAATCTACTCTACCGCCATCCTCACGGCGGGTGGCAATGAGGCCATGATGGCCAACTATTTTCTTGTGGCTCTGACTAGGACAACCAGGTTCTGGTTCATGAGTCTTCTGCCTGACTACATCAACAGCTGGGCGGAGCTATGCAACTAGTTCCCCGCCAACTTCGGGAGTTCCTACACACAACCTGGCACAGAACTAGACCTGTTCGCCGTACAATAGAAATCGGGGGAGTCGCTGCGATTATTCATCCATCGTTTCTCCCAGGTACGGAACACCATTCCTTCTATCTCCAACGCGTCTATTGTTGTAGCATTTCGACAGGGTGTCCGAGACAAGAAGATGTTGGAGAAGCTGGCTACGAAACAAGTAACTAGTGTCACAAAACTCTTCAGCTTGACTGAAAAATATGTCAGACCTGCTGAGGGCTGTGAAATGCACTCCAAGCCAGCTCCGGAGGCTAACAAAAAGTCCTCCAATGCTGAAGACACTACCTTCGGTAGTGGAAAGAAGAAGATAAAGTCCAACGGCGAGAAGAAGCCGTCGACCAGCACGCCTGCTGCTGCAGATCCGGGTGGCCAGGGGCCACGGCCCGAGAAACATCCTCGACCATCGTCTAAAGACGGAGGCAGTCAAAATATGTGGTGCCTGATACACAAAACGGACACTCACAATCTTAAACATTACCGCGAGGTCCAAAACCTTGTCGAGCGCTTCAACAAGTGCCGACAAGAAGCTCCTTTCCGCCAGCGGGAAGGAAAGCCGAAAGTCGATGGAGCTAGGCTTCCAGGACCCCAAATGGTCCTAAAGGCTGTGTACAACACCGTCAACGACGATTCTAACATCTCTGACAACGAGCATTGGAAGACCCTCAATACCACCTATGGAGGGTCTTGGGATATCACCTCCTGCTGCATCCTCAAGACCATGCACCGGGAGATGGCTGCCAGAGCTCCTACCACCAAGGCAGAACCCCATCGGAGTGGATGGACACTCCCATCACCTTTGATGCTATAGACTGTCCAAGAATCTTGATCGGAGCTGGACAACTGCCACTGATGGTGTCTCCTACCATCAATAATGTCCAACTCTACCATGTCTTGGTGGATGGAGGTTCGACGCTCAACCTCCTCAGCTATGAAGTTTTCTTCAAGATCCAGTTGAAACTCTCAGACCTTCGCCCCTCACGTCCTTTCTCCAGGGTAGGTCCGGGGGCCATCAGTCCTCTCGGCTCAATCACACTCCCCGTGACCTTCAGGACTCGGTAGAATTACAGGACCGAGAAGCTGGTCTTCGACGTGGCACATATCATCCTACCCTTCAACGTCATCCTAGGTAGGCCAGCCCTATATAGGTTCATGGCCACATCCCATTATGGCTATTTGTTGTTGAAGATGCCGACACCTTCAGGCGTTCTCCAAATCCGCGGGGATCGTACTGCAGGAGTCACTGCGCTGGAAGAACTCCACGCACTCACAAGAGCGCAGGAGGAAGCTTCCGGCGAGGATCTAGCTGCTTAACCTCCGAGCACTCGTCACCGAGGCTCAACCTCTGCACCACGCGTGCGGCCAAGCAATAACACCGACATTCCCGTCAAAGTCGTCCAAATTGGTTCCGATGCTGCCCAGACCACCCGTATATTGGGAGGACTGGACAACAAATAGGAACTCATGCTCATCACTTTCCTCCGGGCGAATGTTGACGTGTTTGCCTGACAGTCGTCACAAATGCCTGGGATCCCTAGGGAGGTGATTGAGCATAGTCTGAAGATATACCCCAATGCACGACCAATACATTAGAATCCCAGAAGAAATCAGTAGAGCGACAAAACTTCATTCGACAAGAAATCAAGAAGCTGCTCGAAGCTGGTTTCATCCGGGAGGTTCATCATCCACGATGGTTGGCAAACCCAGTCGTTGTACCAAAGGCCGGCAGGAAACTTTGGATGTGAATCGACTACACCACCTTAAATAAAGCATGTCCAAAAGATCCATTTCCACCACCTAGGATAGACCAGATAGTGGACTCCACCTTCGGGTGTGAGCTATTGTGTTTCCTAGATTAATACTCTGGATATCATCATATCCAAATGTCTAGGGAAGATGAAGAATATACTGACTTCATGACAGTAGATGGATTGTATTGTTACAATACCATGCCGTATGGTCTCAAAAATGTTGCTTCAACTTTTGTGCGAGCCATGCACAAAACATTTGGAGAGCTTATTAGGGACTTGGTGGAGGTCTACGTTGATGACATCATCGTGAAGGTCAAGAACAAGGAATCACTCCTAGACAACCTACAAGCTGTCTTCGACAAGCTGCGCATGACGCTCACCAAGCTGAACCTGGACAAATGTGTCTTCGAGGTTAGCTCCGGGAAGCTCCTCAGATTCTTGATGATTCACCGAAGAATTGAGGCAAACTCGGCGAAGATCAAGGCTATTGAAGACATGCGGCCTCCAGCCCACATCAAGGATGTCCAGAAGCTGACTTGATGTCTAGCCGCGCTCACCCGATTCATCTCAAGACTAGTGAAGCGGGCACTTCCATTCTTCAAGTTATTGTGGAAGTCCGGCCATTCCATTGGCACAAAGAAGCAGAAAAGGCGTTCTAAGAGATCAAGCAGCTCCTCACCACACTACCAATCTTGGTAGCTCCGAACCTTGTTGAACCTCTCTTGCTTTACATCTCGGCAACTATGGAGGTTGTCAGCATGGTCCTGGTCGTGGAAAGACTGGAACCACCTACAATGCCCAGACCCCTCCGGGAGGTTCTGAAGCTATCTGAAGGTGAGTCTGGGTCCCAGCCCCCAGGCACGGATCTTCAAGACAAGCTGCCCGAGGATCAACCTCCCTCATCTGAGGGAGTTCACACGACTGAAGAAGAAGTTTTGGACCCCCCGGGAGGGTCCCGAAAGCTTAAGAAGAAGGTTCGGACCTCTTTAGGAGGGTCCGGGTTGATGAAGAAGAAGTTTTGGGGCCTTCACAGAAGGTATGAACTGTCCAACGGCCAATGTACTTCATCAGCGAAGTACTTCACGACGACAAGACTCGATACATTGAGGTGCATAAGATACTTTATGTAGTTCTTATTGCTTCAAGGAAGCTACGTCACTACTTCCAAGCCCACAAGATATCAGTGGTAACATTTTATCCACTACGTGCTATGCTGCATAATCCCAATTCTACTGGGAACATTGCAAAGTGGGCAGCGAAACTGGTAGAGTTCGATCTTGAATTCCTGCCTCGACATGCTATCAAGAGTCACGCATTGGCTGACTTCGTGGCGGAGTGAACTCCTTCTTCATCAAATCCAGGGGGGCCCAATGAGTAGAAGGCGGAACCCAAGGTCCCGCTCTTCACCGAGCCTCACTGGACTCTCTATTTTGATGGCTCCGTGCAAAAGTAGGGGGTCGGAGATGGAATTCTTCTCCTCACTCCGACGGGGGAGAAGTTCAAGTACATGGTACACCTCGATTTCAAGGCAACCAATAACATGGTGGAGTATGAAGCTCTCATTTACGGGCTCAAGGTGGCGCTGTCATATGGCGTCAAGCAGATGCTGGTGAAGGGCGATTCACAACTCATTATCAAGCAAGTCAAAGTCGAATGCAGCTGCAAGAACCCACAACTCACTGCTTACCTCCTTGAAGTCCACAAGCTCCAGAAGGACTTCAAAGTCCTGGACCTCTGCCATGTCCAGCGTCTAAACAACGCTGGAGTTGATGAACTCTCGATGAAGGCTTTAATCAGAGCTCTCAAGCTGCTGATGGAGTTTTTATCAGGAGGTTGTCAAGACCAACCGCTCTGCTTGCCGAACTGAGCGAAGGGGGCGATACCAGCACCTCAAAGCTGGCAGTCCCAGTGGCCCTGTTACCATGGCATCCACAAAGGGTCGTAGGCGCAGCAGGAAGCTTTAAGCATGGCTTTTACTGGCCTACAACTCTCCAGGATGCAGTTGAGCTGGTAAAAAAGTGTGAAGCGTGCCAGTTCCACGCGAAACAAATTCACACACTGGCTCAGTCGCTACAATACCTCCTACATGGCCATTCGCTGTGTGGGGTATGGACATTTTGGGACCTTTCCCAAAAGCCGTTGGAGGTTACAGGTTCCTGTACATCGCCATCGACAAGTTCACCAAGTGGCCGGAAGCAACTCCAGTTGTGACTATCAACAAGCAATCAACTATCAAGTTCTTGAAGTCCATAGTGTGCAGATTTGGAGTTCCGAACAGAGTTATAACTGACAATGGAACCCAATTCACAAGTGCAGCATTCCAAGAATATTGCGAAGACCTCGACATACAAGTCAACTACGCATCAGTAGCTCACCCTGCAAGTAATGGGCAAGCTGAGAGAGCAAATGCAAAAATATTGAAAGGACTCAAGATGCGCACTTACAAGCGCCTGAAGAAACATAGAGCCAACTAGATAGAGGAGCTTCCGTCCGCACTGTGGGCGAGCAGGACAACACCTAGCCGGTCAACTAGAGAGACACCCTTCTTCCTGGTGTACTGAGCTAAAGCGGTCCTTCCTCCGAAGATCACCATGGGGTCACTACGGGTCAGAACCTTCGACGAAGCCACGCAGGACAAGCTCCGGCGTGAAGACCTTGACCTCGCCAACGAGGGAAGGTGCCAAACAGCTGTTTGGAATGCACAATATTGCCAGGCGATCCGGCGCTATCACCAAAGGCATGTGCGCAACCGACAGCTTGAAGAAGGCGATCTGGTGCTGCAGAGAATACTAACTCGTGAAGGGATAAACAAATTGTCCCCCAGCTGGGAAGGTCCATTGCGAGTGATCAAAGTATCCCATCCGGATGCATTCGATTGGCAACAGAGGATGGGACTCTGCTTCCTAATCCTTGGAACATTGTGACACCCGGTTCTGAAAATGAACCAAGTGAACGCATATGTGTGTCCAGGACGTTCAACACACATCCACGAGTGCATTCACAAAAGAGTATATAGAAAATTACCACATATCAAGTTTAATTAACCTCGAATACAAGCACTAATGAATATTAGTGACAAGTTTCAACTAATGCAACGGAATTAAAATAAATAAGCAAATAAGAAAAAGGGATAGTGCAGCTCCAACATTCCACTAGCAAAGTTGACAACAGACATAGCCTAGAACTCCGCATTATCATCATTATACTCCCAATCCTGACCTGCAACTGTTGGTGGGGATTGCAAGGGTGAGTACATGTTGTACTCAACAAGTGTGGAAAGTATGACATGCAGCTGATTCAAATGACAACAATAATAAAGGCTAAGTGCCAAAAAATACATTAAAACATTTTGGAAAGCAATATATTATATGTATGTGAAGTAAACTCATCATAATTCATACAAGTTTGATAGTATAAGTCCATATTTCATTACCATCATCCATATACCAGATCTCACCATTACCATTAATCATATCCAATACCAGGATTTAATCCATAACCAGCCATAAACATATTATTATTCATAATCATTAACAAACCATAACCATCACGAATTCCAACTTTCCTCTAATCATGTAGGTCATCCAGGTGCTCATAACCAGGAGCACGGCTATCATGATAGTTTATTAGACTCTGCAGAGTTTGTACCACTTTACCCACGTGTTTATGATTTCATCACCTTTTGGTGACTAAGAACCTCCCTTATGCCCATGACCCGCTGGTCACATTACACACTTCTGTTGGTGTGTGGCCAAGAGATCACAAAATAGCCTTTACAAAGGGAATACTAGCCTATTTAGAACCCACTAAGGTTTCACCGGTGACGAAGCCTCCTACAGAGCACATCTTCAACCAAGGGTCCCCTCTTGAGCCATTCGGATCCCAGGGTAGTCCCACCAATCATCAACAAACCCAATCTGACTACCCCTTCCCCGAGCATCCTTAATGGTCCAAACACCACTAGCAAATCCCTAATTAATCATCTACGGCGCACCCATACTTGGCCTCGTGGTGGCACTGTAGTCCTGGCTTATTCTCGTATGAACCGGTCCTTAGATCTAAAGCAGGCAACCACCATAACATACAACCCATCCACATACCAGACTTGCTTAGATCTCCCATCACCATATCATACTAACCAATTCATGTTAATCATAATCTCATAAATGCATAATTAAGTTAAGTGGTATAGTTGTGTTCTCATCCAATTAATTATGCGAAGCAAAAAGATAAAAAGCTCATACCGACTCTCTACCATGAATTCTGGGTGACAAGGGTGGTTATACAACGCTAGTAAACTTCCTATCATAGGATTTCCATCAAATTGACACAAGCATGCAGTTTTCAAACAAAACATTTATTTTTCAAACAGGATCAATATGCTTCAAGGACACTTGCCTTGCTCTTGGGATTGGTTCGGGTCAAAGCCTTCAAACTCTTGGTGTTGGAGATCCTCTGCGGCACTCTCTAGCGCAAATCCGTCTAATTCGCACAATAAACATACAAGACAAGAAACACAATCAAAGAGTGCACAAACATTACTCAATATGACATGACATGCATGGTTAATACAAATGCAAGGTGGAACTTGTTAATGAGTTGCTTTAAATGATCACTAACTAGTTCTAATAGCTTTTATCAAGTTTATAAAGGTTTGGAGTTGATTCGATATAATTTAGAATTAATTCAATAGAAATCAACCAGGAAAATCGGACTAGTCCGCTAGGGACCGGATAAGTCCGCACTTTGCATAACTAGCGTACTAGGGTTTTCTAGATCAACGTAAATTTGGGGATTTGGGGTTGAATTCACGTAAGGAAAAGAGAATAGAAGGTATACCAGGTGTTTAGAACTCCAATGAATCAATGATCTTGGAGGCAACACTCGGATCTTGACAATCTAGGGTTCATGAAGAACTGGATGGTGGGTTGTTGATGAGGAACGCGAAGTTGATGTAGATCTTGATCCTCTTTCGTTTCCTCCTCTTCTTCTTCTTGCTCTAGATCTCCTTCTCCCTCCTTGGTGGCAGTTAATCGCGGGCTAGGGTTTGGGTGAGGTGGAAAAGTTGCAAATAGATGTCAAGCCAAGGGGTGGGGTTGTTTATATAGAGGTGGAGGCTTGGGTTAGATGTACTTTGAGTTTGAGATGAGTAGGGGCCGGTTTAGAGTCCCACATGGGCTCTAAAAGAGTTAGGCACGACGTACCTAGGCCCACTTAACGTAAAACCCAAGAAACAAGTCGTGAAACAAAAGATCAACTCAGAGTCACGATTTATCAGACAAGTTCGAAAAGGGCCGGACTAGTCCGAAATTGGACAGAGGGAAATCGGACAAGTCCGGACTGGATATCGAACAAGTCCAAACTTATTCGACTGGATGAAAATGAGGGTGTTACAAACCTACCCCCCTTAAAATGAATCTCGTCCTCGAGATTCAACGCGGAAGAGAAGAGATAGGGAAATTACTTCTTGAGATCATCCTCCAACTCCCATGTTGCTTCCGATTCTGTGTGATGCTTCTATTGAACTTTGCACCATCGAATCACCTTGTTCCTTGTGACTCTCTCCTTGGTTTCCAAGATTTTGATCGGTTGCTCGGCATAAGTCAAATCTTTCTCTAGTTCCAATTCTTTCATTGGCACTTGTTCTTCCGGTACTCTCAAGCACTTCTTGAGATGGGAAACATGAAACACATCATGGTCATATGAAATAAGAGTTGGCATCTCCAACGTATACGCTACTTCTCCTCTTTTGTCCAAAATCTTGAATGGTCCAATGTAGCGGGGTGCTAGCTTGCCTCTTATGTTAAACCTCTTATGACCTCTCATTGGTGACACCTTGAGGTATATGAAGTCCCCCACTTTGGAGGCTAGTTTTCTTCTCCTATTGTCTGCATAGCTTAGCAGCCCTCAAGTTTTCACGAATAATCTGAACTTGTTTCTCAGCTTATTGCAACGCATTGGGTCCAAATACTTGATTCTCCCCTGTCTCACTCCAAAACAAGGGTGTCCTACACTTCCTTCCATATAGTGCTTTGTATGTTGACATCTTCAAACTTGCTTGGTAACTATTGTTGTATGAAAATTCTGCATATGGCAAGCTCTTGTGCCAACTTTTCCCATGCTTTAAAGCAGAATCTCTTAACATGTCCTCTAAAATCTGATTGGTTCTCTCCGTTTGTCCATCCGTTTGAGGGTGATATGCTGAGCTGAAATTTAACCTTGTTCCCAATGCTTCATGCAATTTCTACCAAAACCTGGAGGTAAACTGAGAACCTCTATCCGATACTATCTTCTTTGGAACCCCATGTCGGCACACAATGTGCTCCATATATATAGTTTTGCTAACTTCGTGGTGGTATAGGTGGTCTTGACAGGAACAAAATGAGATGATTTGGTCAATCGATCCACAATTACCCAAATTGAGTCATATCCGGACTGGGTACGTGGCAATTCAACTATATAGTCCATACCGATCTCTTCCCATTTCCATTCTGAGATCTTCAATGGCTGCAATAATCCGGCTGGCCTTTGGTGTTCCGCCTTGACTCATTGGCACACATCACACAATGCTACATATTCAGCTATGTCCCTCTTCATGCTAGCCCACCACTAACATGTCTTCAAGTCTTTGTACATCTTGGTACAACCGGGGTGAATTTAGTATTGATAAGAAAAGTTTAGGCCCCGATCTTCTGAAAGGTAATGGATAAGTCAATTGATGGAGATCTCGACGTTGATGATCCGATGCTCTCGAGTAGAACACGAAAAACCCCTGCAATCACTACGCCACCGCTCCGTTGGTTATCAACCGTGCTGCACACGATTGACCTCACCAAGAAGGTTAATCCCTGCAAGTGCAACCGAGAACACAAGCAAGAACAAGGTAGACACGATCTGAAATCGTGAAGTTGGGGTCTCACAAACCGAAGAACGACGATATTATTGATCTAAGCAAAACCCAATTGTTTATGGCGGCTACTATGGAGTATATATAGGTGGGAGGACGTCCAAGAGGGTGTTGGGGTCATTATCTAACCCTAAGATACGAAAATAATAGACTTAGACTTGACACAAGGCCCAATGGCCTAATACGGTGGCGCAGCACTCTGATAGATTCTGAACTCAAATTTTTTTCGAGGATTGCCATCCGCTCCGGAGGAATTTTGATATGGGACCAGCTCCATTGTAAAGTTTATCCTCTCCCCTTTCCGTGCATATGTAAAACGTCCAAAACGGAGTTCGTATGCGTCCTGGGCGTCCGTTTTAGTGCGTACTGCTCCTGGACTCCGAGTTGGACACGATTTTGAGTTGGGGTCGGTTTCCATCCTCTTTGAACGTATCCTCTGGTCCTCCACGCCCCTAGATCTTCATGCAATTACTTCTTTAACTTCTCTATGGATCCTAATAACAATTAAGTCATTAGGTAGCAATCTATTCTCAAAAATATATAAGGAAACATATAAGAACGAGCTCACCTCTGAAATTAATTGGTGTGTGTGAATCATATTGATTGCATCTTGTATGTTGAATGGAGTTTTGTGTATATGCATAGGAGTGATGTTCTCATCATCCTCCCCTTCTTGAATTGGAGTCATCCTCGACTCAAGTTCATCTTCTCCCATGTGTGGGTCCATATGTACAACGTCATCAAATCCTCTTGTGTGCATCAAAGGAGGAGGCCAAGGTGGTGGACGACATAGCGCACCATCTCCATGTTCTTCATCAAATACGCATGCACATTGACTCAAACCAGGATCCCAAAACAAATAAACATTGTCCCATGCTTGTATGTGTAATGACAATGTGCTTGATCTCATCATTCTCCCCTTCTTGATGAAAAGCCGTCCTCGGCTTGCTCGTATGTCCAGCAAAAAGGCTTTTGAGGATAGAATGAGCGTTGTCCATATTGCACAACCACAGTGAATAATGCTTTTGTTGTCCCTGCTGCAAGGAAAAAATACTAGAAAAACTTGACAAGACATTATTAGCGTTAGTACATTCATTTATTTGACCATGTTGTTTCAGCACAAAAGGAGCTTCCTCATTTGAACATATGTAAACTTTATGCACCATAAACATACCACTATGTTTATATTTGCCTATAGCATGAAAAATATTTCTACTTAACAAAGGCAATTCAGATTGAGAAAATATTATCTTCTCTACGATATCTAGATCACAAAGAGTGTCAAATTCAATATAACCCAAAGTATTTAGAGAAGATAACAATTTCAGCTCATCATTTTCAGTAGTAGCGGTGATCAAATTATGAATTTCAGCACAAGTAGGTGAATCCAAAACACAATCATCTAGTACATTAACTTGTTTTTGCATAGGTATAATAGAGTTATCAACACACAACTCTTTCTTAGCGCAAGGATAAGTAGGAAAATTAACATGTGACAATGGTGTATTAATAAATGATTCTAATAGTTGCTCCTCGAAAATAGCATGATTGGTGGAAAAAATTCAGAACATCAAAAAACTTCTCACCTTCTGTATTTGTAGAATGTTTTGCCTTACCATTTTCAGCAGTGATTTCGAGTTCATTATGAGTTGATCCATCTAAAATTTCACAAGTGTTGTCGAAAGCCTCGTTCTCTTTTGCATCATCTACATTATTTTCTATATTGTCCTGCAAAACGTTAACCACAAAAGGAGGTACAACAAGAAATTTCTCCTCAAATTGATGCACTTCATCTTTGCAATTAGACACATTCATAAAAGTTTCTCGCATACAAATTTTCATATCCTTCCATGTTCGAGGTTTTTCTAAATCATTTAAATTGTTCCACCAAGTTAATGCACAACCTACTAATGCACTTGCAACATTTCTAATCTTTCTCCTCTCACACATATGACATTGTCCAAATTTTTTATCCAACTCTATTTCCCAAGCAATATATTCATCGTAACCAAAACCATCATAAGAAGGAAGAGATGGGAGAATGTAATTACTTCTTGTGGAAGGTATTGTAAAGGTGGTCTGAATGTCATGTGAATTCTTGGTTGATGTTTGATTTTTAGTGATCAACTCCATTGTTGTCTTCATCATGTCAATCCTCTCAGCATATAATGCATGATTCTTGCTTTTACCTGACATTGTTAGTAGCAAACAAAAGACAACAAAAAAGATATGTTATCCCTATCAACTACAAAGTGTAATGGCAAAGTGGAAGTAGAATCACACACTCTCAAGCGTCTTACCACACTCTTACAAGTGTTCTTACCGACACTGCAGGTGGCAAACGGTGGCCGGTATGAAAAAACAATGAAGCGTGGAATGATTGCAAAGGTGTATCGATTCTGCTCAAGAGTAAAGTGTAGCTTGGAAGGCACTTTATATGTAGCAAGGATTAGCAACAACGAAATCAGATAGTAAAGTTGAATAAGTGTCCAAAGTACCTGTCAAAGTTGTTGGCCTAAATGTGTTCCTAGTAGTTCAAGCAAGCAAGACATGAGACAAAACTAGATGACACAAAGGATGCAAGCACTTCTATTTTTTTTGTTTTTTTCTCCTATTTTTTTGTGCGGCTTTTGTATCTTTTTTTGCACTTGCATTTTTCTTTTGTCTTTCTTTTCTCAGAATATGCTGCAAAGAAGAATAAAATAAAAACCAATAAAAGATATCTCATGTATCTGTCGTAGATTTTTTGCTCAATCCTCCATGGACAAATAGGAACACATAGAGGCTCTAAATAGAAAAACTTACAATAGAAATATTGTAGTTATATCTCTCCTTTTTAATTTCAATATATGTAAGAACTATTTTGGACAAGAACAATTGGAGATATTGTCTCCAAAATACAGGCTGTTCAGAAATTCTAGGTCGAGAACAGATTCAGATCTAATGCACTTTTGACCATGATATCTATGTCTAATGGGAAACCTATGAATACGAAAGTTGTACAAAACTTCTTAAGCTTTCCAGAAAGTACAAGAACTCCAGAATCCGAGTTCGTATGAGTGAGATATGAGGAAAATACCGAACTGGATAGAGATGAATCTAATCTGGACGTGATGATGTGATTCAAAAGGATGAATCAACACAATGCAAAACTCAAACTAAGACCAAAAACTTTTTCTAAACCAGAAATATAATTCAACAACAGACACAAACTCAACAAAACTAAACTGAAAATGAAAGTTGCAAAGGCTCAATGGTAGTTTGGACAAAGTAATGAATAGATCTACTAAACTGCAAGTTTTTTTGTGGCTTTTTTGTGGACTCTAGGTATGAAAAACAAAACTAATGTAATGGATAGATGAATTACCTAACGGGCAACCTGGAAATCTGATACCAATTGATAGGAAAAGTTTGACCCGATCTTCCGAAAGGTAATGGATAAGTCGATTGATGGAGATCTCGACGTTGATGATCCGAGGCTCTCGAGTAGAACACGGAAAACCCCTGCAATCACTACACCACCACTCCGTTGGTTATCAACAGTGATGCACACGATTGACCTCGCCAAGAAGGCTAATCCCTGCAAGTGCAACCGAGAACACAAGCAAGAACAAGGTAGACACGATCTGAAATTGCAAAGTTGGGGTCTCACAAACCGAAGAACGGCGATATTATTGATCTAAGCAAAACCCAATTGTTCATGGTGACTACTATGGATTATATATAGGTAGGAGAATGTCCAAGAGGGTGTTGGGGTCGTGATCTAACCCTAATATACGAAAATAATAGACTTAGACTTGATACAAGGCCCAATGGCCCAATACGGTGGCGCAACACCCTGACAGATTCTGAACTAGAATTTGTTTCGACGATGCCGTGCACTCCGAAGGAAGTTTGATATGGGACCAGCTCAATTGGAAAGGTTATCCTCTCCCCTTTCTGTGCATATGTAGAACGTCCAAAACGGAGTTCGTATGCATCCTGGGCGTCCGTTTTAGTGCGTACTGCTCCTGGACTCCGAGTTGGACACGATTTTGAGTTGGGGTCGGTTTCCATCCTCTTTGAACGTATCCTCTGGTCCTCCACGCCCCTAAATCTTCCTCCAATTAATTCTTTAACTTCTCTATGGATCCTATAACAATTAAGTCATTAGGTAGCATTCTATTCTCAAAAATATATAAGGAAACATACAAGAACGAGCTCACCTCTGAAATTAATTGGTGTATGTGAGTCATATTGATTGCATCTTGTATGTTGAATGGAGTGTTGTGTATATGCATAGGATTGATTTCCTCATCAAGTATGGCGAGTCATGTGCCTCCTTTAGTATTGTCTCCCGAATATGCTTCACATTAGGCACGCCAATCCTCTTACCAAGCCATAGAGTGCCATGTTCATCCTCATTAAATCTGAATTCTCTTCCCTCTTGGGCCCTTTCTTTGATTTTTTGGATTTCCTCATCCTTTGTTTGTCCCTCTCGAATTTCTTGCTCCAAGGTTGGATTTAACTCCATCATTCCCATCTCATTCACAAATCCAAGGTTCAACTGTTCAAACTCCTTACATAACTCGGATGGTAATTCTCAAACCGTGAGTTGATGACTTACTCCTTTTCTACTAAACGCATCGGCCACAACATTAGCCTTCCCTGGATGGTAGTTGATTCCTAAATCATAATCCTTGATGAGCTCCAACCATCTCTGTTGCCTCAAATTCAGATCCGTTTGGGTGAAAATATACTTAAGACTCTTGTGATCCGTATAAATTTCACACCTATGTCCAAGGATGTAGTGCCTCCAAATCTTCAATGCGTGTACCATGGCTGCAAGTTCCAAATCATGCGTTGGGTAATTCTGATCATGTTTCTTCAATCGTCTTGATGCGTAGGCGACCACTTGACCTTCTTGCATCAATACACATCCAAGTCTTTGTCTCGATGCATCACAATATATGTCAAAACTTGTGCTCACATCCGACAGTATCAAAACTGGGGCTGTTGTTAACCTTTTCTTCAACTCCTCAAAACTGTTTTGACAAGCTTCTGTCCATCAGAAAGCCTTTCCTTTCATTAGCAATTCCGTTGTTGGCTTAGTTATCCTAGAAAAGTCCTTGATGAATTGACGGTAATATTCAGCCATCCCAAGAAAACTCCAGATCTCCTTTACGTTTTGCGGTGGCTCCCATTTTAGCACATCCCTCACTTTTCCGGGGTCGACTAATACTCCTCCCCCGAGATGATGTGACCCAAAAACAACACTTCTTTCAACAAAAATTGGCACTTGCTGAACTTGGCATACAATTGATGCTCTCTCAACTTCTGCAACGTGAGCCTCAAGTGTTCCTCGTGTTCCTTCTCATCCTTTGAGTAGATCATAATATCATCAATGAACACCACAACAAACTTATCCAAGTACTCCATGAAGACCTTATTCATGAGGTACATAAAGTAGGCAGGCGCATTCGTCAATCCAAAGGACATCACTCTGTACTCATAGGATCCATACCGTGTCCTGAAAGTTGTCTTGGGTATGTCCGATGGTCTATTCTTCATTTGAAAGTATCCCGACCTCAAATCAATCTTGGAGAAGACAAAAGCACCCTTCATCTGATCGAACAAGTCCTCTATACGGGGCAAGGTATACTTGTTCTTAATCGTCACCTCATTGAGAGCTCGGTAATCCACACACATCCTTTGCAATCCATCCTTCTTGTCCACAAACAGCACGGGCGCTCCCCAAGGCGAAGAACTGGGACGAATAAAACCCTTCTCTAGTTGCTCTTGAATTTTCTTCTTGAGCTCCGCTAATTCCTTAGGAGGCATCCTATACGACCTCTTAGCTATGGGTGCAGTTCCTGGTATTAAATCAATAACAAACTCAATGTCTCGGTCGGGTGGCATACCTGGCAACTCATCCAGAAACACATCCAAGAATTCACACACCACTGGAATCTCCTCAATTGCGGCGCCGTCCATGTGATTCAACTCCAATTGCTTCGGCACGTATTGAGATGCTTCAAACTCTACGGTGATCCCTTCCTCATTGGTCAACTTCACCGTCTTCGTGGCACACTCAATAACTCCATTGTGCTTCCTCAACCATTCCATACCAAGTATAATGTCCAATCCTTGAGAATCCAAGACAATGAGGTTGGCGAAGAAGTCTACCCCCTTATTCTAAGGCTTACATTTGGACACACTATATTTGTCTTCATCTCTCCTCCAGGAGATTTAACCAATAGAGTAAACTTGATATGAGAGATAGGCAAAATACACTTGGCAACATATTTCGATGCAATGAATGAATGTGATGCTCTAGAATCAAATAACATAGTCGTCGGGTTGGAGTTTGCGAGAAACATACCAATGAACATGCATCCTCCGTAGAGACATGGTTCACGTTGCCGCGAGCAAAATTCTGTTTTCCACGGTTTCCTTGCGGTTGTCTTCCATTGGGTCTTGGGTTTTGCCTCGGCGCATTGCTTCCTTGACCAAGGCCTAACTTAGGACATTGATGCACAAAGTGTCCAGCTTCTCCACAAGTATAGCACTTCTTTACTCCACCAGAATTATTGGGGCAAGCTTGATTCTGAATATTTGCACCAGGAAAATTAGTACGAGGTGCAAAAGGCATTGGAGGCCTAGGTGCTTGCATGACAGGGCGCTGCTGCACAAACTGAGTCGGGTGCAGTGCAAATCCAGGTTGCTGTACAGGAGAGAGGAGCTGTAATATGGCGCATTGGATGGTTCAAAGTGAGGGTGCACATTACTTCCTTGTTGTTGTCCTTGATATGGCGCCTTACTCTTGTTGTCTTGCTCCATCTCATGGACCTTGTTCTTCACAACAATTGCTTTGTCCACAAGCTTATGGAAGTTGATATAGTCACAGTTGAGCTATTGCACTTGGATCTCATTGTTCAAGCTTCTCATGAATAGATATTGCTTCTGCTTGTCTCAGCTAACATCTTCAAGGGCATACCTTGAAAGTTGAGTGAATTTATTGAGATATTCGCCCACGCTCGATCTTCCTTGCCTCAAGTTCTCAAATTCTTGCCTCTTCAAGATCATGATACCTTCCGGCACATAATGAGAATAGAAGCTCTCCTTGAATTCGGCCCAAGTGACCCTCTCCTGATTCTCATGAGCATTGCATAAAGAATCCTACCAATCGGCAGCTGCTCCAACCAGTTGATGAGAAGCAAATAGAACCTTCTCCTGGTCGCTACATTGGACAATAGCTAGCTTCTTCTCCACGGACTTGAGCCAATCATTAGCATCCCTAGGGTCAGCGGCTTGAGCAAAGGTCGGTGGCCTAGTCCTCATGAATTCTCCCAACCAGTTATGAGGAGGTGGGGTGGCGGTGGAGGCATGTGGGGCTGATTGTTGATGTTACGAGCCTACAGCTGTTCCATAGTTTGTATCATGGTCTGCATGAGCTGGTTTTGCATAGCCAAAAGCTGCTCAATGTTGATGTCTCCCTGCACATGTCCCTGTCCATTGTTGTTCTGAGGTGCTCCATTATTCTCCTCCTCATCATTGCCATCCCTCTGGTCGCGTGTCCTCACCATCTGAAGAAAAGCAAGAGATAAGAATTTAGAAGCATCCCCAACTATATGCATCAAGGGATATGAAACTAAAAAACTACCTACACTAGCCTACGTGTACATGGCAATGCTAAAGCATCCCAAAATCCTCTATTAAGCACACAAGCAACCAATATATAGCAAACAACGCACCAAACAAGAACACATCGATTCCTGAGTGCTCTTATGTGCTCTAAAGTGTCCATTCTATCTAGGTTGCGTCCTACGGTCAATCTGTGGCTCTGATACCAATTTGTGACACCCGGTTTCGAAAATGAACCAAGTGAACGCATATGTGTGCCCAGAACGTTCAACACACATACACGAGTGCTTTCACAAAAGAGTATACAGAAAATTACCAAAGAACAAGTTTAATTAACCACTTTTAATACAAAATTCATATTATCCTCGAATACAAGCACTAATGAATATAATGACAAGTTTCAACTAATGCAGTGGAATTAAACTAAATAAGCAACTAAGCAAAAGGGATAGCGCAACTCCAACACTCCACAGGCAATATTGACAGCAGACACGACCTAGAACTCTGCATTATCATCATTATACTCCCAATCCTGACCTGCAACTGTTGGTGGGGATTGCAAGGGTGAGTACATGTCGTACTCAACAAGTTTGGAAAGTATGACATGCAGCTGATTCAAATGACGACAATAATAAAGGCTAAGTGCCGAAAAGTACATTAAAACATTTTGGAAAGCAATATATTATATGTATGTGAAGTAAACCCATCATAATCCATACAAGTTTCATAGTATAAGTCCATATTTCATTACCATCATCCATATACCAGATCTCACCATTACCATTAATCATATCCAATACCAGAATTTAATCCATAACCAGCCATAACCATGTTATTAACCATAACCATTACCAAACCATAACCATCCCAAATTCCAATTTCCCTCTAATCATGTAGGTCATCAAGGTGCTCATAACCGGGAGCACGGCTATCATGATAGTTTATTAGACTCTGCGGAGTTTGTACCACTTTATCCACGTGTTTATGATTTCATCACCTTTCGGTGATTAAGAACCTCTCTTATGCCTATGACATCTCGGTCACATTACACACTTCCATTGGTGTGTGGCCAAGAGATCACAAAATAGCCTTTACAAAGGGATTACTAGCCTATTTAGACCCCACTGAGCTTTTACTTGTGATGATGCCTCCTACAGAGCACATCTTCAACCAAGGGCCCCCTCTTGAGCTATTCGGATCCCAAGGTAGTCCCACCAATCATCAACAAACCCAATCCGACTACCCCTTCTCCGAGCATCCTTAATGGTCCAAACAGCACTAGCAAAGCCGTAATTAATCAGCTACGCCGAACCCATACTTGGCCTCTTGGTGGCACTGTAGTCCTGACTTATTCTCATATGAACTGATCCTTAGATCTAAAGATCGCAACCACCATAACATCCAACCCATCCACATACCAAGCTTGCTTAGATCTCCCATTACCATATCATACTAACCAGTTCATGTTAATCATAATATCATAAATGCATAATAAGTTAAGTGGTATAGTTGTGTTCCCATCCAATTAATTAAGCGATGCAAAAAGGTAAAAACCCAATCCCGACTCTCTACCATGAATTCCAGGTGACAAGGGTGGTTATACGATGGTAGTAAACTTCCTATCATAGGATTCCTATCAAATTGACACAAGCACGCAATTTTCAAACAAAACATTTATTTTTCAAACAGGATCAATATGCTTCAAGGACACTTGCCTTGCTCTTGGGATTGGTTCGGGTCAAAGCCTTCAAACTCTTGGTGCTGGAAATCCTCCAAGACACTCTCTAGCGCAAATTCGTCTAATCCGCACAATAAACATACAAGACAAGAAACACAATCAAAGAGTGCACAAACATTACTCAATATGACATGACATGCATGGTTAATGCAAATGCAAGGTCGAACTTGTTAATGAGTTGCTTTTAATGATCACTAACTTGTTATAATAGCTTTTAACAAGTTTATACAGGTTTGGAGTTGATTCGATCTAATTTAGAATTAATTCAACAGAAATCAACTAGGAAAATCGGACTAGTCTGCTAGGGACCGAACAAGTCCGCACTTCGTAGAACTAGCGAACTAGGGTTTTCTAGATCGACATAAATTTGGGGATTTGGGGTTGAATTCATGTAAGGAAAAGAGAATAGAAGGTATACCAGGTGTTTAGAACTCCAATGAATCAAGGATCTTGGAGGCAACACTCGGATCTTGACGATCTAGGGTTGATGAAGAAATGGATGGTGGATTGTTGATGAAGAACGCGAAGTTGATGGAGATCTTGATCCTCTTTCGTTTCCTCCTCTTCTTCTTCTTGCTCTAGATCTCCTTCTCCCTCCTTGGTGGTGGCTAATCGCGAGCTAGGGTTTGGGTGAGGCGGAAAAGTGGCAAATAGATGTCAAGCCAAGGGGTGGGGTTGTTTATATAGAGGTGGAGGCTAGAGTTAGATGGATTTCGAGTTTGAGATGAGTAGGGGCCGTTTTAGAGTCCCACATGGGCTCTAAAAGAGTTAGGCATGATGTCCCTAGGCCCACTTAACGTAAAACCCAAGAAAGAAGTCGTGAAACAAAAGATCAAGTTGGAGTTGCGATTTATCAGACAAGTCCAAAAAGGGTCGGATAGTCCGAAATTGGACCGAGGGAAATCAGACAAGTCCGGACTGGATATCGGACAAGTCCGAACTTATCCAGAGGGAAAAAATAGACAAGTCTGGCCAAAAGTCAGACAAGTCCGACTTTAGTCAAAGGGAAAAACGGACAAGTCCGCTAGATCACCGGACAAGTCCGAACAAGTCCAGGGACTTAGCAAAATTTTAAGGAATTGGAACATCAGACTAGTCCGCACTAGGTCAGACAAGTCTGAAAGTGTCCAGAAGGAAAAACAGACTAATCCGCGGAAAAATGGACAAGTCCGAGCGAGGTCAGAGAGAAATCGGACTAGTCCGCACAAAATCGGACTAGTTCGCACTTCCCAGAATTCATAAGTGCGGTTTTGTTTCTAATTCATTTTAAAATGGTTCCTTTTTATGTGGATTAATGTTAAACATGTATTAGAATGTATGCAATGCATGATGGATGAAAATGAGGGTGTTACAAACATCGAGCACCTCTGTAAGTTTTATGCTTAGTTTCACAGAGGTGAGTACGTAAGTACACACAATATACGTTATAGAGTCTATACACAGAGCCGGGTAGGTCCTAAAAGACAACATCCGAACCCCTCCGGGAGGGTCTGGCAAGTTCAAGCCCACCTAACTGGGTTCCTGAACTGAAAGTGCGGCTTACCTACCCTGGGTTAGAACAAGATGAATAGCACACTTGGTCTGGTTCTGTACCCTAAGTGTGTCCTTGTCTCCCTTGTAATTCAGACCTATAATGAAAGACATTGTTGTGTGAAGGCAGACTCCACGTGCATTAATTTTGTACAGGCTCATTTTACTTTTATTATCTTTTCCTTCTTGTCTATAAGAAAGTTGTGCAATTCTTTTTGAGATTTAGTCTGAATTATTCATATTATATACGAGTTACATTGTTGATCTTTTTTGGATCTTAGAATTGCTAGATGGTCTACTCGCCTGAACGCCAAAGCCAATGACAGGTCCAGAGTGTGCTATCGACTTAGACTGGTCTAGCATCCTAAGTATGCCACTCTACCTCTATTCCGGTAGACCTCAATAGGGTGGGTCCAGAAGGCATTCAGATCTGAAGAGATTACATCAATTTACTTGTTGTCATGTTGAATTCCATCGGACCTAAATTTCAAATAAGAACAGTAAGCCGCAAACAACTTATAGATGAGAGGATGAATTTTACTGTTTTTCTTGTCTTTAGCGCGCAAGAAAAATGGAAAGTTCATGGTGATGGTGGATGTTGCCAGAGCTACTAAGCTCCGACAACCCCAGGGGGCCCACCGTCAACGTTTCTAACATTGAAAGTGGGCGTCCTTGGAGCTAACAAGCTCCGACAACTCCCATGGGGGCCAGCCGTCAACGTGAAGAATTAATGGCGATCTAAATGAAGATGGTGGATAAATCACCCAGAGGGGTCAGTCGTCAACGTATTATACGTTGACAAGTGGACATCGTCAAAACCAGGAAGCTCAGACGATTCCAGGGGGCCCGCCGTCAATGTTCTAAACATTGACAGTGGGCGCAGTCGGACCTATCAAGCTCCAACAACCGCCAGGAGGCCCACTGTCGACATTTTTAAGCGTTGGTGGTAGGCACGGTCGGACGTACCGGGTAGAGCTCAGGGCCACTAGCGCCTTGTCCAGCTCCAGCTCCGGGTCATCCGGATGTACCGGGTTGAAGCCAAGCGGTACCAAAGCTTTGTTAGCATGCCCCAGGAAGTCCTAGACTTGTTGGGACTCTGTTGCCCTCTAATTCTTGAGTTCCTCCAGCGACCTTCTGGAGGCCGCAAGCTCTGAACCATTTCGGGGCGATGCGCTCAACCTCTTTGGCATGTTACTGAATACTCTTAGCCACCTGCTTTTCGTGGTCGGCAAGCTCCAACTCCTGGAGGTGGATGCGGTTCCGGTGGTTTGCCAGGTCCTTCTCCCTGCATTTCCATTTCTCCTCTCTGGTGGCGACATCAGCTTCTCTTTAGGAGAGCTCCTGCCCCATCTTCAAGTACTTCTCCTTCTCCTGCTTCCACCGCAACTCAAAATTTTTAGTGCGGTCAGCCAAGCTTTCCCCCCTAGAGAAAACCTCTGGGTGAGCTCCTCCCCTCTCTTCAAAATATCCTCCTGCTTCTCTAGGAGCTTCTCTTCGTGCTCATAAAGGTCTCCCCGACACTTCAGGAGAATCTCATTCAGCTTGTTGAGGTTGTCTTAACGATCGTCAGCAACCTCATTGCTTTTTTAGCATGCTCGAGAATCTCCCGACTCTTCGCGTCGAGGGCCCTGATGGAAGCCTCATCTAGTAAGCGACACCAATATATCAGTCGGGCCTTTTCCTTCTCGATCCATTCCCGCTGGTCAGCAAGCCTTGTTTGTGCCAGCTTGGTCTCGAAGTGAAGTTTGTTGCGCCAACACCTCAAGGTGTGGTGCTCTTCTTCGAGGACCTTGTTGTCATGGTTGAAGGCGAGATGAACTTGACGGAGACTGGAGCAGGCGTTGTCAATAGACAAAACCAAAGGAATTGGGTCCGGAACTGCTCGGATCTCCTCCCCTGGCTCCAAGGGGTTTTCTAACACAAAATTTGGGTCCCACGGCATAAGCATGGTCCCCTGCTATTCTGCGGCACTAGGGCCACCCTCCGGGAGCTCTTCTGCCACCACTGAGGTCGAGGAAGGTCCCACTGAGGGAACTTCAACCTCCGGGGCTGAGGATGAGGGTCCCCCTACTGGATCTTCAGCCATCAGCTCTATGGATGGAGGACATGCCGCTGATTCTTTTGGGTGCTCCGGCTTAGACATGAGCGCCTCCCGAGTAATCATCTCTGGGGCCGATGTTGGAGCTTCGCCCAAAATCCCCACCACCTCCGACTCAGAGGCCGGGACCTCAACCGTCTCTGGCTTGGGGGTCGGAACTTCAACCATCTTCGGCTCAAGGGCCAGAGTCTCAACTACTTCCGGCACAGGTGCCGGAGCTTTGGTTACCTCCGGCTCAAATGTTGGAGCTTCCACCATCTAACCCTTCTATGCCGAAGCCCCGATTGTCGGCTCTGCAGCTGTTGAAGCTTCATCACGAAGATCTCCCCCGTGGTCCGGCGCTACCACGGGAGTTTCTGGCGACGACTCTGAATCCAAGTCAAAGACAGTTGGTGCCAGAACTGCCGTGTCTTCATCCACCACTTGGGGAGGCACAGGGGTTGAAGTCGGAGCTTCTGCCTGCACAACCTCAGTTGTTGCAGGAGGAGCCGAAGTTTCGGTCTTCTTTTTTTGACACCGTGGAAACAAAAAATCGGAAAAAATCAAGACATGATGAAAACAAAATTAGCACCTCAAGGTGAGATGACAATGCTTACCTTCGGATGCTACCGCTCCAGTTAGTGCGAAACCTCTTCATCGGGCGGCCAGAGCTAGAACCCACCGTCGCCGATGTGGTGGAGGCTCCGGACTGGTGCCCGAAACTTGCTGCAGCTGCTGGTGTCGCCTCAGTTGGGACCTCCCTCGGCTGGGAAGGACCTCCAGACTTGGAGCTCGCAGACGGCACTAGAGACGGAGTCAATTTGCCAGAGCTAGCACCCCTCAAGGGCGCCGACACCAAACAGGGCATGGCCGTTGAAGTTCTGCTTAGCTGGTGAGTAGGAGCTGCTGGAGATGGAACCGACCTGAGGGAGCTCCCATCAGCATGTCTCAGCTTCCTCTTCCGGCTGGAGGATTCGACAAGCTCCTTGCCCTTGCCTTTGCCCTTGTTGGCGTCGTCGACCTTCTGGCTTGGAGTAGTGGTCGGAGCTACCATCTCCAAAGCTCCGGGAATGGCTACCCCGAAGGTCGTACGCCTCTCCACCAGGCCGAGGTCGTCAAGCTCCTACATCCCCCTTCGGAGCTCCCTCCTGATCTCTGAAACCATGTTCAGAGGGAGGAATTCCGTCGGTGGGGTCAACGTTGAATCCTGAATCCTCCTTAGGATGGGCTTGTATGTTTCAGACAGCTCCGGAACTGCATTTCTGGCGTCGGTGTCAACGTTGGGGAGGCTCTTGGGCAATTCCAACCTCTCGTGCTCCTCCAGTGGGATGATCACCCAGTCTTTCTTCCAGTTGTCTCACTTGCCGGAGGGGAAGATCTTCAAGTACTCAAAGGGGCAGTTCTTGTGCTTCACGAAGTAGTAGAAGCCAATCAGCTCCGTCCCCTTTTCGGTAGTGTGGACCGTGAGGAAGGTCCGGAAGAGCTCGATGCATGGCGGCACACCCACCCACATCTCGCAGAAGTGGACAAAGGTCGCCACGAGCAAGAAGGAGTGGGGGCCGAGGTGGTGAAGCTGCAGACCGTAAAAGTCCAGCCGCATCAGCAAGAAGCTTGAAAATGGTGGGATCAGTCTCACCATTGCGTATGTCGAGAAAAAGACAATCTCGCCGGTGCGCTTATTCTTGAAGGGAAGCTTGCCGAAGTGGATGTCATTGTTGAAGGAGTCACTGGACCACGCCATATAGGTTCAGACCCTCGACAGATCTTCATCACTGGTGATCTTGCTGCGGGAAAGACCCAACTCCATTGCGATAAAGTGGAGCGAAAGTTTGAAGGGCTATGCAAAGGTTGGGAGGCTCTGAGCGCAAGTTCGAATGAAAGCGTGAAGAATCCTCAAACCGTGCGAGGTTTCTTTCTTAAGTAAGCCTCCGCACGCTTGGATGGAAACCGCAGCGAGATCCAGATCACACTTCGAAAACCTGCCCCGTCAATGACAAATGGGCCCGAGTCCACTTCGACAGAAAAGTCAAAGTTAGTACCCCACGCGAACCGTTGTCATGATGGGAAGTTGGAAGCCCGAAAGCAAAGGCCTGACATGGCGCGTGGAACCGATACAGTTTTCATATTGGGAACCGGCGACCTTCAATTGCGTGAGATCCGCACGCCAGGATTTCACCTACCGCATCAAGAAGAGCCACGCGACGGTGGTTTAACCGCGGACCATCACCCCAACAACCCATGAAAAGACCTTTGAAGCCGCAGCGTGGGAATTGAAGATGGCCCCACCTCTGGTAGAATAACTTAACCCAAAGGATTTCTCCCAGAGGTGGGTCCGGGGACTATTGTCGGTACCCTGCGTACCAGGTACCCCATGATACCGCAAGAAAAGCGACGAAGTTCCATCTCTCAGAGTCGAAGACCTCTGAAGCCTCCACTTGTTCCGCAGCACTGGGCCCGCCTCCGTCATTTAGGTAGCTTCGGTACTGCCACGTGTAACACAAGGCCAGAGCTAACTCCTTATATAGGGAAGCTCCGTTTGTACCACGTGTGTGAGACCTATGTGTGCTGAATACATTGGCTTTGACAATAAAAGTTTTGAATGCTGCCATAACATCTTTTTAGCAAGGTCCAACTCTAGATCCGAGCTTCTACAAGGTCCGATGTAAGGTCCGACTTGCTTTGACTAGGTCCGACATGTTTTTGGGTAGCTCCGGTGAGCTTTGTCTTTAGCTCCGGCATGTCTTTGATAGCTCCAGCATGTCTTTGTTAAACTCCGATATGTTTTTCTAGGTCCAACTTATGTTGGTTAGCTCCGACATGTTTTTCTAGCTCCAACTTTTGGGATGACTAGTTCCGACTAGTTTTGGCTAGCTCCAGCGCTAGGTCCGACTAGCTTTGGTAAGCTCGGGCGCTAGGTTGTACTAGCTTTGATAAGCTCCGGCTCAAGTTCCGGCTAGCTTTGGCAAGATTCGAAGCTTGATCGTAATGTTCCAAATTTTCATGTGAAATATTTCGAACTTGCTTTACACTTATGGAAAGGTTGCTTAGTATTCTTTTACTAAGTTTTTGGTGTGTTTTGGTGGTTAAGGCTTATATCGTTTTACTGTGCTTTGCAACATGCTTATGTGAGGTGCTCATGTAAGGTGTTGTGTTCGGAACTGACTTGAGTCAAGTCGCGGACTTGGGCTCGTACGGATTGGTAGTTTATTCATGTGCAGGTGTTGCTTGAGTTCAAGACATGGCTGGTGACGGGATCCATTGAACTAGTCTTAGGGAGAAGATGAGGTTCAACAACCAAGTTCGGGAGGAATTATGGTTGAGTTGATCGGGAGGTTGCACAACATGTTTGAATCAAGAACAATGCATATGAAGGTATTGTGGACGTCATTAAAAGATGTTTGCATGTGCGCAAGGAGTGCATGGACGTGGCTACATGGTTCCGAGGCGTGAGGAAGAGATGTGGACGTAAAGAATTGGTCGGAAAGGTCCAACCGACTAGGTTATGGACTCGGGCTGCGGCTGAGTCGGGTTTGACTCAAATATGGAAAGATTTGAGTTGGTTATGATATAATTTCGTGTGGATCACGAATTTGAGTTGTTTTAGGAATGTAGGATACATTCCTAAGGTGTTTGGAAGTCCTAAGATTGCTTCTATCTGCATATAAAAGAGCCCTAAGCAGTTATGTAAAGTTTTGATTCGTGATCGGAGTAGGATTGGAGTCCTAGTTGAGATTGGGTTGGCCTAAGGGCTGGTTATATAAGCAAGGGAGGCCAGAGATCATGGTGCACGACTTTGGGGATGTTCCTCTTGTGTTCTATTGAATACAATTTGTAGTTTGAAGGAATTTTTGTGCCTTGTTCGTCCGACTTGTTTCAGACAAGTTTTACTCGTCGAGTTTCTGGACAGCACTACCTTTCATCGGTGGTTTTATCATAACTCGAGTTTTACAGATCCAATTGACGTGATTCTTTTTGTGTTGTCTTCAAAACTTGATTATATATCATATGTAAAAATTTTACGGTCATTGGATTTGTGATTTATGATCTACACGAGTTTCTTTTCAGTGTTCCAGAACTGTTTTTCTCGGATAGGACAGATTGACCTTTGTTCGATCTTTCGATCATAACTTGAGTTTCTCTTGACGGATTTGAGTGATTCTTCTTGTGTTTTCTTCGTGACTTGATTCTCTCTGATATAAATCACTTTTTTTTCCCCGGTGAAACACGTTTAGATTAATCTCACACACAATTTCTTTAACAGATCGTTTTTCTGCCGAAGGGGTTGGGCTTTAATTGTTTCCGCTATGTAAGATTTTTTAAATCTACCATTCACCCCCCTCTGGTAGCTTTTCACGTGATCTTCGATCCTACAATTGGTATCAGAGCCACGGTGCTCTAATAATTGTGATTTGCACATGGTTTTGACTAATTATCATGGAGAAATACTCCGCCAAACCTTGTGTATTTTCTAGTATTGTTTTTCAGGTTTGGAAGGCACGCATGGAGGCTTTCATCCAGGTGCAAGGCTTCGCAATATGGGAGAAGGTGTACAAGCCTTACAAAGTTCCACCAAACAATCAAGTTATGGCTACAAACCTACGGGACGTCGACAACAACAACAAAGCCCGAAACTTGATCATCCAAGGACTTACTCAGAGCGACTTCAACCGCGTTGCACATCTCCGATCGGCATACGATGTATGGAGAGCACTTTGTGACTATCACGAAGGATCCAACACGATCAATGAGGTAAGGAAAGACATATTCAAGAAAGAATACATGCGCTTCGAGGTGCAACCCGATGAGTCTATAGATGATCTATTTGCTCGCTTTAACAAAATTCTTAGTAACTTGCGTAGTGTCAACGTTAATTTTCTGATGCTGGAAATGCTAGGCAACTTCTTAGTGCATTAGACATGTCAATATGGGAGATGAAAGTTACATCTATCCGTGAATCTACTGTCATGAGTACACTTACTTTAGATGTGCTTTACTCTAAACTCAAAACTCATGAAATTGACATCTTATCACGTAAGAACCCAAATAAGTCTATTGCATTTGTCTCACAATGTGATATGCCTAGCTCCGGCCAATCATCATCTTGCAATACTCTTGCTTTGTTGTCCTCACTAACCCTGGAGCAGATCGAGAAATTTCCAGAAGAGGAGTTAGCACTAATCTCTACTAGGTTCTCAAAAACATTGCAAAATGTGAGAACTAGAAGGAGAGGAAGCTCCAGATCTCAACGCTATTTTGAATGTGGTAAGACATGACACTTTTGTACAAAATGCCCTAACCTTTCAGGTCCTACTACCTGTGAAGAAAAACAGAACAAGGTCAAGACCACCTCTGGAAATCCCAATAAGAAAAAGAAGAGTACCATAGGACGCAAGATGATTAACAGCTTCATCACTGCACTTCAAGAGCTCGGTTCAAGCGATGTAGACTTTGAAAGTGATGAAGATGATGGCGATCTAGCCAACTTATGCTTCATGGCGGGCAAAACAAGATCAAGATCAAGTCAGGAGGATGCAGAACACAACAGTGACGACGATGAGGTATGTTCTACCTGTAATGAAATGTGTGATACAATTTTTCGTGCAACTATTATTGTTAAGAAAAAGGACAAAAATCTTAAGGATAATGCTGCTAAAATTGAATCACTAGAATCTGAAATCAACCGTTTGAAAACCTTGATTCCTAGTGATGAATCTTGTCCCTCATGTGATTTAATCTATGAACAATTATCCACACTAAGAACTGCACACTCCTCCACTCTAGATAGACTTGAACTTGAAATTCAAAAGAACAAAAAGCTTGCTGCACTTGACATTGGAAACTTAAAAGATGCTTCTTGTTCTACAATTGATTTGCATTGTTCTAGTTTTGATGATCTTGAAAAGAAACTAAAAGATGCTATGAATGAAATTTCAATATTGAATAATGCTTTACGTTCTCATGAAGTTAAATATTATTCCAATTGCAAATTAAAAGGAAAAACTTCATGTGAAAATTGACTTGATTTGTCCGATAAACTTGATAACATGCATAGGACATTAGATCGGTTTTGTAATGGGAATAAGAACCTAAACTTGCCGCTGAATTCTTCGAAGTCTTGCAAAGATAAAACTGATTTAGGTTTTGATTCTCATGCTCATGCTAAGGCACATCCACCTAAAATTGTAAAGTCATTAGGAAGTGGTTTGATTCAAACAGCTCCTAAACAAAAAGAAGTGGTTTTCAAATCTGTAGGGGTGTTGTCTCATTCGGTTTCAAATAAAAATGTTGTTTGCTCATCTAGACATGAACAGAAAGTTAAATTTTATTATACCTACTGTGGTAGAGATGGTCATGTCATAGATTTTGTTATAGACTATCTAAACAACAAAAAAAAGAAAGAATGATTGCTAGATCTCATAACTTTCATGCAAAATTTGTTGTACATATTAAACCGAATGCGAGGAACATGCAACCTGCTGTTATGAGTCAAAAACATTCAAAGTTTACCTCTGGACCTTCTGTTTTTGCCTCCGGAGCTACTGATTTTTGTGCTACACAAGTAACACCTTATAGGTCAGTAGTTAAGAATAAAAAAACCTCAAATTTTGACTCATAAACCTGCTTTTTTATCTCAGCTTTTGCGTGTTTTTCCTGCTGCACGTCGTGTGACTCAGTACTGGATGCCTAAATGCCTTTTGACTAACCCCAGTATTGAGTCATCGATGTATTGTGCTTCTGTGTAGGTTACATGCTTGAGGAAGGAGAACATTTGGATTGTGGATTGAGGTTGCTCACGCCACATGACCGGTAACAAAGAATGGTTCTCCTCCCTCTCTTGTGTGTCACGTGTAGAGAATGTTACTTCTGCCGATAATTCTTCAACTTCTATAATTGCTAAGGGTTCGGTTAGAGTAAATGATCAATACACTTTGAAGTATGTGGCACTTGTCAAAAATTTGAAATACAACTTGCTTTCTGTTTCACAATTGCTAGATGAAAAGCTGGAAATTATTTTCAATAAAAACCGCTGCAAAGTTGTAGGTTCAAATAGTGAGCTTATTTTTAACATGTCTCATTTTGGAAGAGTTTTTAAAGCTGATTTTGATATGTCTTACTCTAAGCATAGGTGTCTAGTTGCTAATGATTCAAAGGACTTATATTTTTGGCATCGTAGACTTGGTCACGTAGGCTTTGATCACCTAACGCGTTTTAGTGCTCTTGATCTCATACGTGGGCTGCCTAAGCTTAAAGGGGACAAAGAAATTGTGTGCTCTTCTTGTAGACATGCTAAGATGGTTGCAGGTTCACATACTCCTCTCACAATGATCATGACAACTGAACCGGTCAACTTTTGCACCTTGACACCGTAGGACCTTCACGTGTTCAATCTTTTAGAGGTAAATGGTATGTTCTTGTTATTGTTGATGATTATTCTAGATACTCTTGGGTTTACTTTATGATGTCTAAGAATGAAGCTTTTATTCACTTTAGAACTTTATTTCTTAGATTATCAATTGATCACCCAGGATCTTTAAAAACAATTAGAAGTGATAAAGGAACTGAATTAAAAAATCAATGTTGATCACTTTTGTGCTGAAAATGGAATAGATCATCAGTTTTCTTCTCCATATGTACCTCAACAAAACGGTGTTGTAGAAATAAAGAACATAACCTTAGTTGAGATGGCTAGGACTATGCTTGATGAATATCAAACTCCTAGAAAATTTTGGGATGATGCGATTGCAACCGCTTGTTATGTCTCAAATCGTATTTTCTTGAGCGCTAAGCTAGGTAAAACACCATATGAGCTCCGGTTTGGACATAGGCCTAGTTTTACACACTTTCGGGTCTTTGGTTGCAAATGCTTTGTTAAGAAACATGGTAATCTTGATAAATTTGAACCTAGATCCATTGATGACATGTTTCTTGGTTATCCATCTCATACTAGAGGCTACCGTGTGCTTTTACTTGACACTAACAAAATTGTAGAGACTTGTGAAGTGTCTTTTGATAAAGCTAGCCCAGGTACTAGCTCAAACATTGCAGGTACAGATCCATATCCGCAGGGGGAGAGCATTTTCGTTGAAGATGAGGAAGAGGTGGAGCTGCTGCCCGAAAATTCAGCAGCTAATGACATTGTTCGAGCTTCTGATTTTGATTCACAGCCAGCACCAACAACCACCATTGCTGGTCCAGATCCTCCTCAAGTCACAATCTCATCGATTTGTGATGAACATGAAGAAGAAAAAGCTTGTGAAGTGTCCACTCCCCTCCTAGTTCTACTTATTCATCCTCCACAACAGATTATTGGAAGCTTGCACGAATGAGTTACACAGTCCAGGTTTTGCGATCCAAACTCTCATGCTCATTCTGCTTTTGTTGCTTCTTTTGAACCCAAAGATATATCACACACACTCACTAATGAATCTTGGATTATTGCCATGCAAGAAGAGTTAGAAAAGTTTGAAAGAAATAATGTTTGGAAACTTGTACCTCCACCTCAAGGTCACACTTTAATTAATACTAAATGGGTGTTTAAAAATAAACAAAGTGAGGACGGGGTTGTGGTTAGGAATAAGGCGAGGTTGGTTGCTCAAGGTTTCACACAAGTTGAACGTCTAGATATTGATGAAACTTTTGCTCCTGTTGCTAGATTAGAAGCCATAAGAATTTTGTTAGCTTTTGCTACATCTAAAGGTTTTAAGCTATATCAAATGGATGTTAAAAGTACTTTTCTTAATGGCTACATAGATGAGGAGGTTTATGTCAAACAACCACCAGGTTTTAAAAATTCAAATTTTCCTAATCATGTTTACAAACTGTCCAAAGACTTGTACGGTCTCAAACAAGCCCCTAGACCATGGTATGATAGGTTAAAAACATTCTTACTTGAAAAGGGGTTTACCATAGGCAAGGTTGATAAAACTCTTTTTGTGCTTAAGCATGACAATGACTCATTATTCGTTCAAGTGTATGTGGATGATATTATCTTTGGTTGTACTTCTCATGATCTTGTGTCCAAGTTTTAGCTATGATGAGTTCAGAATTTGAGATGAGTATGATGGGAGAACTCACATACTTTTTAGGGCTGCAAATCGAGCAAACCAAGGAGGGTACCTTTGTTCATCAAACGAAGTATACAAAAGACCTCCTAAGGCGCTTCAACATGGACAAAAGCAAGCCTCTTTGGACACCAATGGGAACAGCAACAACACTTGAACTTGATGAAGATGGTGAACCCGTGGATCAAAAAGAATATAGAAGCATGATCAGATCACTTTTGTACCTCACGACATCAAGACCGGACATACAATTCAGTGTATGTCTTTGTGCACGGTTTCAGGCCTTCCCACGTGCTTCACATCGTCAAGCCGTCAAAACGATTCTCAGGTACTTACATGGAACTCAAGAATTTGGCATTTTTCTTCCTTCTTCCTCAACCGTTACTTTGAAAGCTTTTTCCGATGCTGATTTTGGAGGTTGCAGGATTGATAGGAAAAGTACTTCTGGTGCTTGTCATTTTCTTGGTAATTCACTTGTTGCTTGGTCCTCTAGAAAATAAAATTCAGTTGCACAATCCACAGCCGAATCTGAATATGTAGCTGCTGCTAGTGCTTGCTCACAAATTCTTTAGATTGTTCAAACACTTAAGGACTATGGGGTTGATCTAGATAGTGTTCCACTGTTTTATGACAACACTAGTGCTATTTGCATTGCTAAAAACCATGTGCAACATTCTAGAACTAAGCACATTGACATTAGGTATTACTTTCTTCGTGATAATGTTGAAAAAGGAAACATTGTGATTCACCATGTAGATACCGAACAACAATTGGCTGACATTTTTACAAAACCTTTGGATTTCACTCGTTTTTGCTACATTCATAGTGAAATAGGGGTTTTGCATCCTCATAGCTTAAATTGAGGGGGAGTTTTGAAACATGGGAAGTCTATGTGTGAATATGAACTTAAAATAATATGAGCATAGTATTTCATACATATATGACTTTCTGATTCCTTTTACATACTGAAAGTTCTTACTACATTACTCGTGCTATACATTTTGTAGTTTTTGCCATGTATAGTAATTGGAATAATTACTTACACTAAATCTGGTCATGGTCGAACTTTCTTGCTATTTTGAACTTGTTGCATGCTCACAAGTGCTTTTAATCATAAATAATTAATCAAGTAATCAACTCACTTGTTGAGTTTTTTTATGAACAAATATAAGTTGAGAAAATATCAAGAGAATATGCATGCATCGCACTTCTTCTTTTGAGATGGCTTATCATTGCACTTAGATATGAACTTGGAAGAAGTTGTGTATGACTAAAACCATGTCCTTAAGCTTCTAATTGTCAAATGACATAGGCTTGGCTTTGTTGGTTAGAATAAGACAGATACACATATAATCTCTTGCAAATATTATATGATCTAAATTTATGCTTTGAAAAATAATAAAATGCAGCAACAAGTGCCATGCCTTCAGGTTTTGAAATAGTTAAGTTTGTGAGATCATGACTTGCTAAATTGGAAATTACATTTGATCTCTAGCATGGCTTACACTACTTTATGTATTTCATTGATGAGATAGCATAAGTTACTTGATAGTATGACTTGGATGAGCTTTGTTTTATATGTATATGTTATAATATGCTCATAAAAATTAAAATGTGTCTTATAAACCTTGTTGAATACATTGTCAAAGGAGGAGAGATAATATGTGAATTTTTAAAAAACAAATATACAAGGGAGAGACATTGATTACACATTGCACATATTCACAATTGTTTTTGGCACGATTCTTCTCAGGAGGAGAATTTCTTTTTCTCATTTTATTTCTGTTTTACAAAGGGGGAGAAATTGTTTTCGAAACTTTTAATGTGAATAAGCCAATGTTCGGATCTTAAGTGGTGTTGCCAATGCATTCATCAAGAGGGAGATTGTGAGACCTATGTGTGTTGAATACATTGGCTTTGACAATAAAAATTTTGAATGCTGCCATAACATCTTTTTAGCAAGGTCCGACTCTAGCTCCGAGCTTCTGCAAGATACGACGTAAGGTCCGGCTTGCTTTGACTAGGTCCTACATGTTTTTGGGTAGCTTCGGTGAGCTTTGTCTTTAGCTCTGACATGTCTTTGATAGCTCCAGCATGTCTTTGTTAAACTCCGATATGTTTTGCTAGGTCCGACTTATGTTGGTTAGCTCTGATATGTTTTTCTAGCTCCGACTTTGGGGATGACTAGTTCTGACTAGTTTTGGCTAGCTCCGACGCTAGGTCCGACTAGCTTTGGTAAGCTCCGGTGCTAGGTTGTACTAGCTTTGATAAGCTCCGGCTCAAGTTCCGGCTAGCTTTGGCAAGATTCGGAGCTTGATCGTAATGTTCCAAATTTTCATGTGAAATATTTCGAAATTGTTTTACACTTATGGAAAGGTTGCTTAGTATTCTTTTACTAAGTTTTTGGTGTGTTTTGGTGGTTAAAGTTTATATCATTCTGTTGTGCTTTGCAACATGCTTAAGTGAGGTGCTCACGCAAGGTGTTGTGTTCGGAACTGACTTGAGTCAAGTCGCGGACTTGAGCTCATACGGATTGGTTGTTTATTCATGTGCAGGTGTTGCTTGAATTCAAGACATGGCTGGTGACGGGATCCATTGAACTAGTCTTAGGGAGAAGATGAGGTTCAACAACCAAGTTCGGGAGGAATTGTGGTTGAGTTGATCGAGAGGTTGCGCAACATGTTTGAATCAAGAACAATGCATATGAAGGTATCGTGGACGTCATTGGAAGATGTTTGCACATGTGCAAGGAGCGTATGGACGTGGCTACATGGTTCTGAGGCATGATGAAGAGATGTGAATGTAAAGAATTGGTCGGAAAGGTCCAACCGACTAGGTTATGGACTCAGGCTGCGGCTGAATCGGGTTTGACTCAAATATGGAAAGATTTGAGTTGGTTATGATAGGATTTCGTGTAGATCACAAATTTGAGTTGTTTTAGGAATGTGAGATACGTTCCTAAAGTGTTTGGAAGTCTTAAGATTGCTTCTATCTGCGTATAGAAGAGTCCTAAGTAGTTATGGAAAGTTTTGATTCGTGATCGGAGTAGGATTGAAGTCCCAGTTGAGATTGGGTTGGCCTAAGGGCTGGTTATATAAGCAAGGGAGGCTAGAGCTCGTGCTGCACGACTTTGGGGCTGTTCCTCTTGTGTTCTATTGAATAAAATTCGTAGTTTGAAGGAACGTTTGTGCCTTGTTTGTCCGACTTATTCTAGACAAGTTTTACTCGTCGAGTTTCTGGACAGCACTACCTTTCGTCGGTGTTTTTATCATAACTCGAGTTTTACAGATCCAATTGACGTGATTCTTTTTGGGTTGTTTTCACAACTTGATTATCTATCATCTGTAAAAATTTCACGGTCATTGTATTTGTGGTTTATGATATACACGAATTTCTTTGCAGCGTTCCAGAACTGTTTTTCTCGGGTATGACAGATTGACCTTTGTTCGATCTTTTGATCATAACTTGAGTTTCTCTCGACGGATTTGAGTGATTCTTCTTGTGTTTTCTTCGTGACTTGATTCTACTGATATATATCACTTTTGTCCCGGTGAAACACATTTAGATTAGTCTCACACATGATTTCTTTAACAGATCATTTTTCTACCGAAGGGGTTGGGATTTAATTGTTTCCGCTGCGTAAGATTTTTTAAATCTACCATTCACCCCCTTTCTGATAGCTTTTCACGTGCTCTTCGATACTACAACGTGTCCAGGGGCCCCAGACCTAACCCCCAGTAGAGGGAAGCTCTAGTGCTGCCACGTGTATAACAACTCCGAACCTGCCTCCCCACAGAGGGAAGCTCAAGAGCTGTCACGTGTCGATCCTCCGGACCTAAGCAAGCAACAGGAAGATAGACAAATCTCCAACAGTGTGGACCTTCAAGGGACAATTAAAGCTATTGTTACAAGAGCTGATTACGTGTCATTAATACCATGTTAATGATACACGATCAGATGACCTTTAGTACCGGTAACACCGTCATTAAGGCGTGTTATCACTGTTAAATATGCTAAATACATACAAATCGTGTACTAGGTAATTAAATATGGTCGGGGCCACATGTCGGGCTAGGCTGACAATGTAACGGTCAGTCCTTGGACTATAAAAGGATTGTGCCGCACGGTACAAAGGACAAGTCTGATCAATCGCTCAGACACACAACCCATACATACAACAACCACCCGTGGAGTAGGGTATTACGCTCAGGCAGCCCGAACCACGTAAAAATCCTCGTGTCACCGTCTTGTTCATAATCTCACGCGCGTCCCAACTAATCACGAACCTCCGAGGACTACGATCTAGTAGTACCGGGGAAAGTGTCGATCGCACACTTCGACAACCGCATCCATCAATGTCCACCGCGTTGCTCGTGAAGCAGGGGAACAACTAAAATGCAATCAGCGTTCAGGTGCAATTATGTAAATATTAAATCTGAAGCCCAAGATTTGTATCCAATTATTACTGCATTTTTACACTTAAATTCTTCCACCTAACAGTTACAGTACATTTATGTTATCAGGTGGGAGAATTTAAATGTAAAAATACAGTAACTATTAGATGGCGATTGTGTAATTCAGATTTAGTATTTGCATGATTACACCAGAATGATGATTGCATCCTGATCTGGAATTCGAAGCCTCTCTATGCTCGTTGATCAGGCTTGCTGCCAATGACGGTGGCCAACACATTCTTGACAGCTCGCACGGTGCTGCAGCCCTTCACGACCCCTCTCTCGTAGTCACAGCACCCGGGCTCCATCCCCGAAGAACCGCACGCCGGTTTCGGCGCCCTTGGTGGCCGTGGGTCGATCCACTCGCTGCTGGCGATGACTGCACAGTGAACAACGGTGACGTGGGGGACAAAGATGTGGACGACGTAGACCAGGCTGATCAGGAGGAGGAGGAGCACGGTGCCGTTTTCTGGTTGCCCGGCCTCAGGAGGAAGGTGAACTTGGGAACATGGCTGTGTTGCCCCGGTTTTGGAATTTTTTTCATTTTAGCGTAATTTAATATTATATTAACAAAAATAGCTATCAAAATTTATTTTTTACAAGACCAGCACACCGCTTGCACCAGATGGGCGAGTCGCACAGCTAAAGGGCGAGATGCCCTTCTATAGGGCGACTGGGCCCACCACCGGATTTTTCTAATTCCAGAAACTATGTCCAAGTTAAAAATTCGATATATCCTCGCATTCTTATCCAAAAAACTTCAAACAAATTTTGTTTGGAAGGTCTTGACATGTATTTTCAAGTTGTACAAGTAGTTTGGCATGAAAACATATTTTCATATATGAAAAAATTAAATTCTATAAACACTCATAGAATTTTGCAGCTGATACCTTCATTGTAAATTCACCAAAACTTACGAGAGTATCAAGTTTGAGGATCCTAACATCCAGTAAAAATTTCATTGCCATTGGACCTGTATAACTTGCCCATATCCCATTTATATCTCTACTGTTAATAATTAACAAAAATGGGATCTGGACAAGTTATACAAGTCCAATGGCCATGAAATTTGTACTGGATGTTAGGAACATATAATTGATATTCTGGTAAATTTTGGTGAATTTATATTGAAGGTATCAGCTGCAACAATTTCATGAGTGTTTAGAGAATTTGAATTTTTTAGAAATGAAAATATGTTTTCATGCCAAATTACTAGTACAACTTGAAAATACATGTCAAAACCTTCCAAACAAAAATTGTTTGAAGTTTTTTGGACAAGAATGCGAGGAGATATCGAATTTTTAAGTTGGACATAGTTTCTAAAATTAGAAAAATCGGGTGGTGAGCCCAGTCGCCCTATAGAAGGGCGAGCCGCCCTATAGAAGGGCGACTCGCCCTTTAGCTGTGTGACTCGCCCATCTGACGCGAGCAGGGTGCTAGTTTTGTAAAAAAAATAAATTTTGAGAGCGATTTTTTGTTAATATAATATTAAATTACGCTAAAATGAAAAAATTGTGCTTCTTGGACTGGCTTGATGAAGGGCCCAAGGCTTGCTCCCATGGCTCACGATGGACGGTGGCGCGGGGTGAAACAAGGACGGTGGCGCGGTGTTGAAGACAGCCTAAGTTTGCTGTTGCATTTCCTAAAGCCCACATTTGTGTACCATGACAGCGATCAGTTGTGGTGTTTCACGAATACTAAGTTTTACCTCAGTTCTAAAATTTTCTCATATATTTTGTCCAAAATACAAATTCATCGTATCGTATTATCATCTGAAGAAATCATATGACCAATACAGATCCTGCGAGGATGTGGGATACTCAACAGATAAGTTTCAGCTTCTGTTCCTGAAACAATTCTATCTTCTACAAATGGAGTGGTCTTTCATACTTTCAATAGTTTCAGCTTCTGTTCCTGAATCAATTCTATCTTCTACAAATGGAGTGGTCTTTCATACTTTCAATCCCAGTGGCAGTTTTTGCCATTCATAGAACCTGCAACATGCACCAGAAATGAATTACTGAAAGAACAAGGTGAAAAGATTTTGTCTGCAAACTGAAATATATAAAGTGCAAACCTGAAATTCTTATGTCATCCTCTATACAAGCTGCCATGTAGTGAGAATTATTTATCTCTGCAAGTACAAACTGCCAGTTTTCAGACAAATTGTCACAACTAGAGTTGGAATACTTTTGGTAACAGGCAAGTCAGTGGGGAAAGAAAAGACCTATCGGAACACGTGCCTCCCAAGTTACAATAATATTCCTTGTTAAGTTGCATCTGTGGAATTTGCAGATGATAAGTGCCGAATAAATCAATTCTATAAATACACACAAATACGTATAAAATATGGCAACATGAATAACATATATTTACTTGCAATATTGTTTTAGTTCCCCACCCATCCCACATGTTGGAAGTTAACTACACACATTTGGGTCAAATGGTGTAAGATTTGTTTGAAGGTATTGTTATAATTCCCACCTATCCCAAACATTGGAACTCACCCAATCAAAGTTGAATGATGCACAAGGAAAAAGATAAAAATCTATTTTACTATCTTGAACTATGTCTTTTGTCCACGTAACTCCCCGTAAATATTTTAGTTTACTTTCCCCCTGGTATGCTAAACTTGTCCACATTACACCTTTACCAATTTCTGTAACAGTGTGATGTCTTTCCACATAGATCACCTCAACTAAACTGTCCCGCTAGTGTTGAGGAAATAGATCATCGAGCCGAGGTAGAGCGATTCAACAGAGGCTGATTGATCTTGGACAAGTGCCAAGGCGGCAGCGGCAACAATGTGCCTCAGGAAGTCATGGATAGTAAGAACTCACTTCCCCTTCCCGGTGCCTCATACTGCACTCGATTATCGCCAAGTATGTAAGAACGTTGTAGCTGTTGTAGCATAGGATTGCTCGCATAACACACACTCGTACGAATAGGGACGAAAACGGTCAGAAATGGACGAAAAAAAGGTGAAATTGTTTTTACTTTCATATAAAATTTTCGGAAACGGTATTATCGGAAACGGTTAGGGTATCAAAAATCTCGAAAATATCGAAACAGGTATATCAGATCGGAAGTATGTCGATATCGAAACGGTTTCATATTTTATTCGAAAACAACAAATCAAAATGTTATTTATCTATAACATCAACAACTTAAGTATAAAATATGAGACAACAACTTTTAATTTCAATTTATAAAAAATTCAATATGAAACGAAATCACTTTAGAAACACATTATAAAGTAAATAAATATTTGTATGTAATTAAAGTTAACTCCTTATCCAAACTGATGTCTAAATAATAAATTTAAAGAATTGAGCTTATTACATGTCATTCTATTAGACCCAACCTACTATTCGAAAATTATCCAGTTATTGTTCGGAAAATTTTCATTAAAATACGGTATTCCGGAAATTCGGTCGGAAATAAGTCCAAATCATTTCTGTTCCATTTACCAAAATTTCAATATTCGATAAAAACGGTAATCGGATCGAAAATTTTGGAAATTGTCAAAAAATGATAATCGCATCGAAATTTTTTGAAAACGACGTCAGATGATCCGAGAATTTACCGTACCGTTTTCATCCTTAGGTACGATTAAGAATAGGGATGAAAACGGTCGGAAACGGACGGAAAAAGAGTCAAATCATTTTCATTTTCATATTTATTTTTCGGAAACGGAGTCGGAAACGAAATTATCGGAAATGATTACGATATCGGAAACTTCGGAAAATCGGCAACGGAAATATCTGAACGGAATTATATCGATACCGGAACGGTTACGGAACTTTTTTTCGGAACCGTCACCACTGTACATGTACATTGTCCATACGTAAATAAATATTCATCCAAATCAAGATGTGTTATCAAATAAGAAACATTCATTTATCTCACAATTTCCATACATTCTACATTCATCAAAACATTCAACAACACGAGCATAATCTGTACACAGCAGTACAGCACACCAACTCACCAAGTTGAGTTTGAATTTCATAGTATCAGTTTCAATGCACAAGAATTCATTACATTGTTCGATATTAAAAAAAAAACACTAAGAAAAAAACTGGTGTCTGGTCAGTCTGCAACACAAAGGTCAAAGGATAACGCGAACATTCTTCTGGTATGCAGAATGCAGGTCCATTTCACCATTTCCCAAACAACTCCTCAGCATCATCCATCACATCTGGATCGCTTTCAATGTCCTGATCCTGGAAGATAATGAATAAACGAAAGATTGAGTATACTAGATTTTCCAAACAGCAAGAATGTTTTACATTTTTAATCTAATAAAAATACCTTTGCTATGTCAGCCATAGTATCCATAACCTCAAGATCACCAAGAATTGAAGCAATACTTGTAGAATCTACAAAAACAAAAATGCTGGATAAGTTAGAATATATAAGAAATAAATAGAAAACTAGACAATAATGAAATTGTTACCCTTTTTTGCTGCAGCAACCCAATTTTTAGTACAAATCAAAGCTTTCACCGCCTCGGGATCAAGACGGCTACGATATGGATCAACCACACGTCCACCAGCACTAAAAGCAGATTCTGAAGCTACAGTGGACACTTGTATTGCCAAAACATCGCGAGCCATCTGTGAAAGAATCGGATATTCCCTTCCTTGATTCTTCCACCATGATAAAATGTCAAATTCGGCATTGTGCTTAAGAAGTGGTTCAGTTATGTATTTTTCCAAGTCATTTGAGATTTCTACGTCAGAGGAATATGACTCATGTAAAAATTGTTCCAACTCATGCTCATCTTCGGTGTTCATGTCCAAATCTATATCAGGTGACTTGGTTTTACTAGGTTCTGGTGCCTTCTTTGCAGCTGTTTGTATAACATAAAATTGATACATTTGCCTCAACACACTAACAAATTCTTCAACCTTAGCATGATACAACTGATCACCATAGAACTTCTTCGTGTAAAACTCTACTATTTTTTTCTTGTACCTTAGAATGAAATAAATTTATACCATTTCAGCAACCAATTTATACCATAATGCTGAATACCAACACAAGATAATTATACAAGGTTACATGAACATACCTTGGATCAAGAAAACTTGCCACTGCAAGAGCAACATTTGATTTCTGCCAGTATTTCTCAAACTTTTTCCTCATAGCAATGGACATTTGACAAATAGTGGTGTCTTCATGGGTAGACCAGTCAGCAAGTAAGTTCTTTATCTCACAAAAACCTTTGTAGAACAAGTTAGCGGTTGGATATAAAGTGCCAGACAAAAGTTCTGTTAAATCATAAAATTTCCTCAACGCAAGACACAATGTTTTGGCTTTGTTCCACTCAGCAGGAGATGGAGATATGTGCTCATACCTACGCCGGTCCGCAGATTTAAGCCTTATAAAAGCATCCTACAAACAAGACCATAAGTAATTAAGAAGACAAGTATATCAATGAATCTAGCAGCAAAAAGTATATAAGTACAAAAAATCACCTTGTAATATAAAGCATCCCTTAGCAACAAATATGTTGAATTCCACCTCGTGGAGACATCAAGAGAGATACCCTTATTAGTTTGTAAACCACACAAGCTTGCTGACCTCATTAGTTCTTCCCATTGTTGTGGAGACCCTTTCACAGCTAAGACTAAGGACTTGATGTTGTCAATTGTATGAGATATTACATTCAAACCATCTTTAGCAACTAAGTTGAGAATATGATTTGCACATCGTACATGGAAAAAGGCACCATCACAAACTATAGGGGCATCAACATTTCCCTTGAGGTCATTAATTATATCCTTAACTGCTACCTCATTTGCAGATGCATTGTCAAGAGTTAATGAAAATAGCTTCTTCTCAAGACCCCATCTAACCATACATTCACTAAAGGAAACATACAATTTCTGCCCCGTGTGTCGCCCTTCTACATGAAAGAAATCAAGAATCCTCTTTTGCATACGCCAATCATCATCTATCCAATGGGCTGTGACACACATATATCCTTTGTTCTGATTTGAAGTCCACATGTCCATGGTTGTGCTAAATCGACACTTAAAAGTCTTCAAATATGCATACAATTTATTCTTTTCTTCACAATATAAGTTCACAATATCTTTCCTAATAGTAATGCGAGACTTGAAAGAAAAACCAGGACGTAATGATTTGATAGCATCTACAAGGTATTCATGCTCATATATGTTGAAAGGATACTCATGCATGATAAGTGCCAAATAAAATTTTCTTGTGCTAACTTCGGGATCATACCTATATGGTTCGACATAACTTTTATCATTCTCGCGATCTGTTCCTGCTGCTAGTTGCTGCTGCCCTTTCACAACACTATGTGTAGTTCTAAGATGAGACCAAAATCCAGTGGTTCCCCTATTGCTCTCACACCTGTATCTTGCTTTGCACTTTGGAAAATTGCAATGTGCCCATTCCTCAATGTACTTCTTGCCATTAACCATAACAGTTTTCTTTTCCTTTGTGAAATATTGCCAAACAGCTGATGTGGCCTTTTTGCGCCTCTTTACATCAGGTTCACTAACATCATCATCACTAACAACGACTTGTTCAGCACCAGCTTGTTCACTAACATTGGTACTGTTGACTGGATTTATGATTGGAGGTGGAGTTGCATTGCTGCCGGTGCCAACAGGCATTCCTACACATAATGAAATAAGCAAATAAATGGTCACAACATACATAATGTAGCATCAAAGAAGCAATAGCAAAATTTCTGCATTGTGCAAACTGCTATAATCATTCAGTGAGACCAATTGACCAAAATACAGATAGTTTTGCATGCCATGTGGAGGTAAAAAAGAACAAAGAATTGAATCAGCTACCTCCAGTTGGAGTTGAAGAATCAACATCCACGGGCAATGATGGAGCCGGCTCCAATAGAAGACGCCGCTTAGAGGTCCTCTCTTCGGATTGCGCCATAACAATTAACAGGGATTGTCTTCAGGGCTTTGCAGCAGGATGGGACCCCGCCGGCCACCACGCCGTCGATGAGGTTGTCCACAGGGCGGCGCCGAAGGGAGGAAGGCCGCCGCCGCACTCGAACGGCGGAACAGGAGCGGGCGAGCGGCCTTGGCTCGGCCTCGCCGGTCGCCGCCTCGGGCCCCGCCGGTCGCCGCCTCGGGCCCCGCCGGTCGCCGCCTCGAGCCCCCCCAGTCGCCGCCTCGGGCCCCGCCGGTCGCCGCCTCGGGCCCCGCCGGTCGCCGCCTCGAGCCCCCCCGGTCGCCGCCTCGGGCCCCCCCGGTCGCCAACTCGGGCCCCGCCGGTCGCCGCCTCGAGCCCCCCCGGTCGCCGCCTCAGGCCCCGCCGGTCGCCGCCTCGGGCTCGTCGGTCGAGTGGCTCGGGGATGGAGATCGGGCAGCGGGCGGCCGACGGTTTGGGGAATGGGATCGGGCGTAGGGTTGCGTTCGGGAGTCCGGGACTGGTGGGTGGTGTGGTGGCCGACGTGTTAGGGTTGCAGTGGGCTGGGCCGGATCGTTTATGGCCGCACGGGCCAAGTTAGTTCGGAGATTAAACGGAAATTGTTCGGAACTTTTCCGAATAAATATGGTATTCCGACAATTCGGTCGGTAAACTGCTGAAATCATTTTCGTACCGTTTCCGAATTAAAATTTCCGAATACCGTACCATTTCCGTATTTTTCCGACCAAAATGGTAAACGGTTCGAAAAATCTCGAAAACGGCGTCGGATAGTCGGGAAATTACCGTACCATTTTCATCCCTAATTAAGAAGGTAAACACTCACTAACCCAAGGATAAATGGTGGGAGTAACCTAAGAATAAATGGTGGGAGAAACAATAGCTGCAACCAACACTCTACCAGCGATATACGCCGGATTATGCTCGACTCTCCACACCCTCAATTAGTGAGGTACACTAATGCATGCTACAATACTCACTAATATGCGCACTAACTCAACCCACTAATGCTCAACGCTACAGTATGCATTAACACGCTATAATGTCAGATTTATTTCCTAACAAGCACCCCTAAACTTGGCCCTACCGTGCGTCCTAACCTATAGGAGCTACGGTCGATGGTCTCGGCGAGCAACCCCTCCTCCTTCCAGGTTGCCACGCGTTCGCTGTTGCCAGAGTTGATGCTTCTGCTCCTCACCGTCATCACGGTCACTACCAAGCTTGACATGGACATCATCGTGTGCATCATCTCCGCGCACACGCAACCTCCACCATCTTCTTCGACGACATACGCCATAGATTGCATTATGCCCAGATCTGAATCCAGGCCAACGCCTCCTACTCACCAACCACTACACGAATTCGTTAATAGAGCATCGGTCATATGAGCATCGGTTGTTTATAGAAACCGACACCCATAACCTAAAAGCATCGGTCAACCGACGCACTTAGCCGACGAAATAGTTCGGATGCCTTTAACTCATAAGTGTGTCGGGGACGACGCATTTAGTTGTTATGTGCGTCGGTTCTCGGGAGCCCACGCCCTATTACATCTTGCCATAATTCTTTCAATTCCTCAATCAACGGTTGCATAAACATATTGACTTTCGTCCCAGGATATTTAAGACCAGAAATGATGGTCGCGAAGGATATGTATCCTTCTTTTATGCACATGTTGGAAGGGAGATTGTAAGACATGATAAAAACTGGCCTACAAGAGTATGAATTGTTACTTGTACTGAAAGGAGTGAAACCATCTGTTGACAATCAAAGACGAACATTTTTTGGATCTTTACCAAACTCTGGATTAAAATGGTCTAGAGTTTGCCATGCCACGCCATCCGAAGGATGCACCATAATATCTTTGTCATCGCTCTCACGTATCCCTTCTGAATGTCACCTCATCTGCTTCGCTTGTTTCATGAGAAAGAAACAACCATTTAAGACTAGACGTGATAGGCATGTACCGAAGCTTTTTGACCAGTATCTTTGTACTTATTTCCTCTCCATCATCATTCAAAACCTCCACATGTCTAGATGTTTTGCAATGCATACAATGAGTATCGTTCTCGTGTTCCTTCCAAAACAACATGTAATTATTCTCGCACGCATCAATTTTCTCATAACTCATGCTCATACCTTTCAAAATCTTCTTTGAGTGATATATGTCTTCCGACATCTTATATTTTGATGGAAGGAGATCATTGATCAACTTCAGGATACCATTGTAGCAATTGTTTGTAAAATTGAACTTAGACTTCAACCCCATAAGTCGTGTGACCGCCTGCAGAACGGTCATATTGGTGCTCGCATACACTTTTTCATCTGCGGTGGCAAGAAGCCTGTAAAACTTATTCACCTCTCCTGGTTGTGACTGCTCTTCGTACTCTCGACCAACATCCACCATCATCTCATCCATCTGATCTTCATTCTCGTTTTCGTCCAACTCACTAGCATGATCCATCTCTCCATGCTCATGCCACACTAGATAGTCTGGCATAAATCCATACTTACAAAGGTGCAGTATCATTTCAGACATCTCCAAACGTCGATGATTCTGGCGTCTACTACACGGACACTTCACAAAACGAGCACAACTAGGAAATGCTTGGTTCACGAACACATTTGCGATTTGTGCCCATTCCAAAGTGTACACACCAGCTGAACTCCATCCATCATACATCACCTTACGGTCGTCATCCATTTTTCAGCTTATACACTCAAAGCAGAAAAATCATTATTAGTTTATTTTTATATTATGTGACGACCACTACAACTAGGCAGATAGGTCCTAAACCCACCAAAGAGTGGTCGAGTGGGCATGCTTATGACGACATGCACAAAGTTTCGGCAGCATAACCCAACTATTCTTACTGCACGCCCAAAAATAGTGCAACAGAGAACATCAGGGTTATATCGTCAAAATCTCGTCCAAATCGAGACTCGCGTCTCGTCACAAGCCATGCCCCCCTCCCCGATCCACTCCCAGGCTGTCTAAAAAAGGACAATTTTGAACCTTCACATCGCACATACCAATAGCATGTGATACGTGCCGATTCGAAACGGGTAATCAAATTCTGTAGGTTACATTGCTCATTTTCATTTTTCAATCACTTATGAGAGAGGAAAGAACAAGACAGAGGGGGAAGTTGGTCAGAGTTGAAAGTTCTAAGTTCGGGTCCAATGTGCTCGTCCTTATTGTCTCCGTTCGCATCTGTGCTCGTCTTGACGCATACTTCACAACTAGAATCATCTTTCACTACAGGCCTCTAATGCTACGAACTAGTCATCATATCGCAAATGCCAAAAAGGAGCAATTACATGCATAATACGAACTTTTAGTTCATTTAGATGAAAAACTATACAAGCCTTTTTAATTCATATCTAAAAGAAGTAATCGCATGATATGAACTTGAACATTCAGCTAACATTTATTGTCTTACAATTAAATTTATATGGCTTAATAGATATGAAACACATGATATTAATCACATTCAATTTATATAGCTTAATGGATATGAATAAAGCATGATATGAATTTGCATAATGACATGATATGAATTTGCATAATGACATGATATGAATCACATTCAACTCTAATCACATGATATGAATTTGCATAATGATAAAGCATTACTTTCACGAGTTAGCAACAACTCACAAAGTACACATATTAATTTGCAATACACCTATAAATTAACAAACATTTTACCTTGACTTGAACCAGATGAAGGGCGCCGAGAGGGGTGCTCGCCTACAGGGGGCCGGAGGGGGCGCCGAAGGGGGAGGGGGGCATCGACGTCCCTTCGGGGTGCCGAGGGGAGAGGCGAACGGGGGTGCCGAGGGGGGCCAGACGGGGGATGAGGACGCCCACGGGGCACCAAGGGGGCAGACGGGGGCGCCCAGGGGGGCCAGATGGGGGGCGCCTGAGGGGGGCCGGACGGGGGCGCCAGGGGGCCGAAAGGGACGCCGACGGGAGCGGACGGGCGCGCCGGCCGGACGGACGACGGAGACGGGCTGGCGGCGCGCGGCTAGCGAAGGGCAGGCGGGTGAAGTGTCGAAGACGGGCGCGCGGAGAGAAGTGCCGAAGGGTTAGGTTTTTGAGTGGGGCCCGCTTAAGAGCGTCGGTTGGGGCTCGGCCGACACTCTTAGAGGCTGGGCTGGTCGGGCCCGCATTTGAAGCGTCAATTTAAACAACGTATTTAATAAAAGCGTCAGTTTAACCAACACATTTAATATGTGCGTCGGTCTATAAAAATACCTACACATTTAATTTATAGGTGTCAATTTCGTTAAACCGACACTCTTAGTCTCTTTATATGCGTCGGGGCTAACGCATATAAATAAGCCAATATCTTATTCATCTTTTCCTGTAGTGAACATATGGATCAACGCACGATGCATTGCGCCGATGCCTCACACCACCTCCGTTGGCTTGCACATACAGACCGACCTGTTGTCGATCACTGCAGGTACAACTCTGACAAAGCGGATGATAACATTGATGAATATAAATAAATTCTCTCCTTCTCTCTCTTGAACATCTCACAAAGCTCTGATACTAATTGTTGGAGTTTCTTTGCACGGAAGTGAAGAACGGGCAAATTTTTGTTATGACAAACACTACTAGGACGTACACTGGTTCTCTTTGTTTATCATTCCATATATTTATAAAAGCAGCAGGTACTTGCTACATAACTCAGTCTTAAAGTGCGCACTAACACAACTATGCATTAACGAATGCAATTATAACCCACCGCCTGCAGTGGTTTGCCGAGTTATGGCAGTCATCTCCTCGTCATCACCACTTTTATGTGCATGAAGCTGCCACTTGCATGCAGCATACACAAGTCTCAACCATACAATTAAACCTGCACAGACACAGCTACCTGCTGCCAGGCCAGCTAGGCCCTGACCCAGCCACCCTACAGCCTTAGCCGCACACACAGTCAATGTGTTAACATTGACTCTCTTCGTCTCTAAATACATATCGTTTTCTTATTCATTTTTTACTAGAAGACAACAAATATTTAGACATAAAAGGAGTACACATTTACCCATTACTACTAACAATTCGTCTCATAATCTTGATTTAGATTATTGAAAATGGATCAACAACTGCTCTGAAACTAAGGCCCCGTTTGGTACGGTTCCAAATTCACATAGAATCAGAAACGTTTCAGTTCCAATGCTGAAATGGTTTCAGACTCTAGAATAGAATCACTTTAGAAACCGTTTGGCTAGCATATATGTTTCAGTTTCAGGGGAGAGGAGAGAAATGTTAAATTGACCCATTTAACCCTGATTGGTTTGTTGTTGTTCTTCATTTATGTTTGTGATTATGTAATGACGTTGACAATAAAAAAATAGCCACCGGTCGTAATGTTGACCCCTAGTGAGAATGTTGTAACATATCAATGGTTGTTATTTGGTTGCTGTAAGTTTTATTTTGTTTGTATTATCACGTTGACGAGTTCAAAAAATCGAAGATGAAAAAAATTGGCCACTGATCTGAAGCATTCTATGGTGATGGCAAATCTTCGTAATTTTTCTAGAACTTAGACCCGAGTTACTATTGATTAAAGTGTTCCAAGGTGTGGAACACCTTTTCAGGTGTTTCACTTCCATAGTTCAAAAAAGTGAATCACTTCAGAGTGATTCTCCCCTGAAACGTTTCTCTTTTTTGCCGTTTGGATCAGTTTCAAATGATTCTACCCAGAATCAGAAACGTTTCATCCATCCAAACGGGCCCTAATTGTTGACACGATTGTTCACAAATGTTTTGTTGGAACCCAAAAGCATACACTGACACAAACAAGAAGGTAAATGCGCACTAACACAAAGATAAATGGTGGGAGACACAACATAGTTTAACAAAGGTATAATCTTTTTTATCCACCATTACTGGTATGGAGGGAGTCCAGTTCAATTTGGCATGCTGACACTCTCTCAAGCATAGAGGGCTATCTCACATGAAAGACACTCCATCTAACTTTTGTTTGCATTCTATGCAACAAGATCATGTACGCATCAATGTCCATGCTGCATTATCTCTTTCAGATAATCAGATGAAATAGGGAATGGTGGTTCGTGATCAGATGGGATCCCATCTTCTTTATTGTAATGACCAAGGCCAAAGGCGAGGGGGAGGGAGGAGGGAGGCGTCGGACCTGGCAACGTCGGGAGGTGGCATGGCGTTGCTGGCGGCAGCCGCGAAAGCAGCAGCGTCGAAAGGCGGCGACGAAAGCAGTGGCGTGAGAGGGAGAGAGGCGGGCCTCGTGGGACGGGTATATCCGCATATTTACGACTGCCTTTTAATTTACGGTGCCTTTAGGGTTGATCATCATAAATTATGAGTTGATTTAGGACGGCGTCTTAATTTACGATGGTTGTAATCTGGCCGTCATAACTTATGAATTAATTTACGACATCCACTTAATTTCCGACGGTTTTGGGCTTCCGACCGTCGTAAATAGTAAAATTTATGACGACCACCCATGATCATCGTAAATTCCTCTATTGACGACGGTCAACCGTCGTAAATTAAGTTAACCTTCGTAAACCATGCAATTTCCTGTAGTGCGCCTGAGATGGCTGAAGGCATTGCAATCCGTCGGGTTCTATTGATTTTCAAAGATCATAGTTTCTCTAAAAAAACTTATTCTCGGACTGCCTTTCTATGATTCAAAGAATTAATTTTACTATTCTGGATAGGTTAATTATGAGAGTTGTTGTTGCCGACATCAAATATATGACTTTGGAGTTCGAGTATTGCTTTATTAGTTTCTCCAGTCGTGTATTAAATGTAATAACACATAAGTTGGCTCGCACGGTCACTTTATTGATTTGTAATTTATCAAAGTCTGTAATTCTGGATTGTATCCGTGACGAACTAAATAATGATGTTTCTTAATCTTTAAAATGAAATTTTCTTAAAAAAAAAAGACCAGCAACGGTTCTGGCTGCTGAGCTCCCGAGCCCCAAGAGGATCCGAGGTGCTGTTGTCTCCACGCCCTCCGCTGGTGCAACCACCGTGCGTACCTCGGTGCACGACAGAGCACCCTGCTCTGGTGATTGTCCCGATCCGTCCAGATGCAAGTGCCGATGCCACCTCATCACCCATCCATGCAGACGTTGCAACAGAGTCCCCTGCTGCGGCTCAATACAACGATGATGACTATTTCAACTTTGCCAAGTTACTTGAAATAACCTTAGATACAGAGAAAGCGGAGGAGGCCGCTGAGGACACCGAGTGGTTCGTGCAAGAAGCATGCAATGGTAGAGGAAGCAAACTCGATGATGCGTGCTCCGTGCTTAATAGACATCAGAGCAGCAGCTGCTTAAGCACCATCAAAAGACCTCCAGAAGCACCATCGTCTAGTTATGCGATGCACCCGTTGTATGTGAAACGCTTAAAATCTTTGTCTGATTTTGTGATAGATGTAACTCTGATGCGTGTTAGACTCATCTGGCAAAAACAATGACGTTTGCTGCAATGTTATAGTTTTGTCAGTTTACGAGGAGCATCTCTGTCTGGCATATAACTGTATGTCGTCTGAATCTGTCGTGTAATTGAACCTGGCAGACATTTGTTGCTGTTTGGTTAGTAAGGTGTCAAGGAAATCTTGTGAGAACCGGCTTTAATCATGTCCTGCATCTCCTGAGAGTGAAGTCGTGCCCAGTAGTTCATTAGTAAACAAGTCATAATAATAATTTCAAATGGATGTTCAATCCACTTGTTTCCAAAACAAGCTCTATTTCTTAGTTTTCATGTCGTCCAATAAATAGCAGCTAGACTAGGAACGGATCTACAGAGTATGCCAAGTGAGCTATAGCATACCTTGGGCCCAGGTAGGACGTACGGTAACAGATCGATTCACTGAGTAAGTTGTGTACGCGGTGGACATTATTTTCCAGGGATCTAGGCTGTAGGCATCGTTCTCACGCCGGAGCGGGGCGCGGTGTCCTTGGGATACAGGCGTGCACTCACGAGATGGGCCATGGGCTGTGAATTATGATGAATGGCAGAATGTATGTGGATTGAGAGCACCTGCTAAACCGGCGCAGGTGTACTGGATTCTGATGTACGAGATGGGCACAGCATCCAGAGGTTGCATCTTTTAATATTCTATACCGATGCAGTTTCTTTGCAAAATAGCCTGTTCACAGCATACAAGAAACATAACGCTCCGATCAATAATACTCAGAAAATATGTAAAAATTGATTGAGTTCTTCTCTCATTAGTTCTCGAATAATATTTTGATAAAATTTGAATTACAACATGATAATTATATTGACAATATGAAACAAGGTAGTAGTCCTAAAGATCAGACAAGTGGTATTTTTTCAAATGAATGAAGATGATATAATTACAATATGTATGTTATTTAGAAAGCAACGAGACAAGTACTATTATAAGTCTCTCTTATGCCTATATTTTTAAACTATCAGTATTATATTTGAACTACTTATAATGCAATTTATTAAATTGAAGATTTATCATGTTATTTATGCCCTATATACCGGAATATATTACAAATTTTATATTTGTTTAAAGAATCAGTAAACAATTTTACCAAATTACATAGAACAAAAATATTGCGGCATACCCTCTAATAAAATGCTAGGTCCGCCACTGAGCTAGACCAAAAGTATGAACAGGACCCCCTGCAGGTAACACAACCTTTATTCATTCCCAATATGGTGTTAAGTTTTTTGGTCTATAGTTGCTACCGAAAAACAGGCAACTATCCCCCAAACTACCTTTAGAGTATCACAAGAAAAGAACAGGTGATCTAAGGTTTCTATTTTATTGCAGAAACAGCAGCTAGTGTCACCATTCTAATTTCTTTTAGACATGAATTCCTTGGTTAGAGTAGCCCTCTTTTCTGATAACCAGAGAAATGTTTTAATTTTGGGTGTGATTTTAGATTTCCAAATCCTATTAAAGTCATAACTAGTCCCAGCAGTAGTTAACCTGTTAGTGTTATATATCGATTTAACCAAAAATAAACCTGATTTGGTCCAAGTCCAGTGCACCCTATCTTCAGCTTCAGATTTTTTTAGCTCCTCGACGTCAACATGTGATGTCGAGGTCGTTTTCCGCCTCCGATACATATTTTTGTGTTCTAGAAAACCCTTCCTCCAGATCAACTTACTGGAAACACCACGAACATGGCCTTGTAGCTCCGGTCTTTGCAGGGCCTTCGTGAGGGCATCATTTTCCCTCTAACCATTTGACTCTTTGTTGCTCAGGTTCTAGGCTCTTTGAGCGATATGTAAGGTGCTCGAGCTGTAGAAGCTGATACCGTCTGACTCAGACAACTATGAATGAGCACACATAAATGGTTTTAGCCTTCCACTGAAACTATCTTATAGATTCGCAACACCTAGCTCGACCAATGCTTCATCCTGTTGTTCCCAAATCCATTTTCCCGGCCCGATGTTGCCGAGGTGGTAGTCAAGCTTGTTCTGCGATCAAAGCCACTTCATACATTCACTGTTCTTGGCAAAATCCTGTGATTCACACTTTTCAACAAATCTCACCCAGTCCTCTTCTGACACATGTTGATACTTATGGAAGGGGGTTTCATGTTTCCTCCAAAACTCGCGAAGCTTAGTTTTGTAGGTCCTCCATGAATGAGAGATCATCTTCATAGCTAGCTTCTTCCCCTTCTGTTTCATATGTTCTGGATATTGAACATATTGTTGGAGAGAGCTTTTGAAGAGTTCATCCTTTTCATTTTCGGTCAAGTAATCAAATCTCTACAGGTTTAGCGGCAACTGTCGGTACCCTAGAAACCGTACACCCCTTGAGGTTACAAAGATCTCAAAAGAAAGTCATCTACTTGATTTGAAGACCTTCGGAGGCCCACATGTCAGATATAACCGGACCCGCTTCTCCAACATGGTTAATTCTAGGGTCGCCACGTGTACTATCAAACCGGAGCTACCGCCCACAAGGGGGAAGCTCCGGGCCATGTACCGAAATGGCACCTCCGGACTTAACTCCAGACCGAGAGAAGCTCCGGACCTGACACGTGTCAGGTAGCTCCGGAGCTTCCTATTTCCCACAGTATGCTCCGGAGCTGCCACGTGTCCAATCGATGAATCTTCAGCCTCTAACCTCCGGAAGACCTCGCAACGGCTCCGGATCTTCAAAGGGGAATCAAGGACTTCAAGACCCGATTAAGTGTCATTAATACCATATTAATGACACTTAAACGGACGATCTTAACACCAGTAACGGTGCTGTCAAAGCCCGTTACAGGGTCATTAAGAGCAATTAAACGTGTTGAAGAGGTATCAATACTAGTAACCGCCGGGGCCACATGTCGGGCCAGGCTAACTTGTAACGGCCTGCCCTTGTACTATAAAAGACCAGGCCGACGACACGTTCAGGGGGCTAGAGACACGGGCTATTGACGCTCAACACAAGCTCATACAGCTAATACAACAACAACACACCTGTGGAGTAGGGTATTACGCTCAGGCAGCCCGAACCACGTAAACTCTTGTGTCTCCTGTGTCATTTACTACTCACCTTCTTGAATCTCCGCGCGCCCACACCGAACATCAAACTCCTCTATCAGTTTAGTAGTATAGGGAGATCTGCCGGTTCCAAACCACTGGCAGTTGGCGCGCCAGGTAGGGGGCGCCTGAGATTTTGAGAATGGTGAACTCAACTGCTGGATCATCCAACGGTCAACCTGTTGCTCAGGCTGTTGGGGGCAATCCCCCCAATGTGCAGCCACCAGCAGGAGCCTCAGCACCAGCAAGAGTCACACTCCCACCACCACCGTCTCCTCCAGCAAATCATGCTGGGCAACGTGATGGTGCACCGACGTCAATTACTGCGTCGGCAAATCATGACAACCTGGAACACGCGTGCTCTTCTTCAACGCCCACCACCTCCGGACGCATCCCGGGATGCCCTGGAACAGTGGAGGGCTGACGTGGAACATTTGGTTGCAGCAGCAGCCGAACACCTCAGCAACCAGGGTCTTCCTCCTTCAGGACGAGCCCCGTTGCAGCGGCGGACTTTGTCTGGAAGACTTGGTCCGCACGTTTCCAATAGCAGGAGACGTGCTGCATCGCAACATATGACGTCATTGCCCTCCGGGGCACGACGCACTCACACGGTATCCAGGCTCTCAACTCATGACCTCCGGGCGGAGCTTGATCGCCGATACCGTCAACAAGATGGCCGAGTCCATATTGAGCGTGCTTGTGAAAGACGGGAAGCTCAAGACCTTTCTACTCCTGAAGGAGTAGGAGGAGGCTGTTCAGCTCTGGCCATGCACCTGCGCATGGTTAGGTGGCCACAGAAGTTCCGGCCTCACCTGCTAGAAAAATTCGACGGGACTGTCAATCCTGCCGAATTTCTTTAGATCTACTCCACTGCAATCTTGGCAGCTGGAGGAAACGAGGCCGTGATGGCCAATTATTTTCCAGTGGCCGTAACTGGGACCACCAGGTCCTGGTTTATGAGCCTTCCACCCAACTCTATCAACAGTTGGGAGGAGCTGTGCCGGCAGTTCACCGCTAACTTCGGGAGTTCATACACCCGACCAGGCACTCAACTAGACCTTTTTGCGATCGTGCAAAAAGGGGGAGAATCTTTGCGATCATTCATCCAGAGGTTTTCTCAGTTACGAAACACTATCCCTTCTATCTCTAGCGCCTCTGTCATTGTGGCATTCAGACAGGGTGTACGGGACAAGAAGATGTTGGAGAAACTGGCGATCAAGGAGATCACCAGCGTCACAGAACTCTTTAGCTTGGCTGACAAATGTGCCAGAGCTGCGGAGGGCTGTGAGATGCACTCCAAACCAACCTCGGAGGGTCACAAGAAATCCTCCAAAGAAGAAGCCGCTACCTCCGGGGGTGGTAGGAAGAAAAAGAAGACCAACGGCAAGAAGAAGCCGTCGGCTGGCACATCCAACGTTGCAGCTGCTGCAACTCCGGGTGGCCGGGGGCCACGCCCTGAGAAGCGACCTCGACCGTCTTCTGAAGACGGTGGCAAACCCAAAGTGTGGTGTCCCATTCACAAAACGGGCAGCCACAGTTTGGAAGACTGACGGGAGGTCCAAAACCTTGCCGAGCGCTACAACAAGCGCCGGGAAGAATCTCCTTTCCGACAGAGGGAAGGAAAGGAAAAAGTCGACGAAGCTCCGGCTGAAGAGGAGTTAGGATTTCAGGATCCCAAAAAGGTCCTGAAAATGGTTAACACCTCAGTCAACGATGATTCTGACGTCTCTGACAACGAGCGTCAGAAGACCATGAACACCATTTTTGGTGGATCATGGGATATCACCTCCCGTCGCGTCATCAAGACTATGCGTCGGGATATGGCCGCTGTAGCTCCTACAGTCAGGCCGGAACCTCATCGGAAGTGGATGGACACAGCCATCACTTTTGATGCTTTGGATTGCCCTCAGAGCATGGTTGGAGCAGGTCAGTTACCTTTGATGGTATCTCCTACCATCAATAACATCCAGCTCCACCATGTCATGGTAGACGGAGGTTCGGGGCTTAACCTCATTAGCTTCGAAGCTTTCACTAAGCTTCAGCTCCGACCTTCGGATCTCCACCCCTCTCGACCTTTCTTTGGAGTAGTTCCGGGGGCCATTACCCCACTCGGAGCTATTACTCTCCCCGTTACCTTTAGGACACGGGAGAAATACCGCACCGAGAAGTTGGTCTTTGACGTCACTCAGATCAACTTACCCTTCAATGCCATCTTGGGAAGGCCTGCCCTGTACAAATTCATGGCAGCTGCTCATTATGGTTATCTGGTGTTGAAAATGCCAACACCAGTAGGCATTCTCCGGATCCGCGAAGATCGTACTGCCGGAGTAACTGCACTGGAAGAACTCCATGCACTCACTACGGCGCAAGAGGAGGACTCCAGGCAGGAGCAAGCTCCAAAACCCCCGAGCATCCGTCAACGAGGCTCGACTTCTGCACCTCGAGTGCAGCCAAGCGGTAACACCGACATTCCCATCAAAGTCGTCCAAATTGGTTCCGATGCCGCTCAAACCACCCGTATATTGGGGGGATTGAACGACAAATAGGAACTTGCGCTCATCACTTTCCTCCGAGCTAACGTCGACGTATTTGCCTGGCAACCGTCACAAATGCCTAGGATCCCCAGGGAAGTGATTGAGCACAATCTGAAGATCTACCCCGACGCCCGGCCTGTGCATCAGAAGCCTCGGAAGCAATCCGTAGAGCGACAGAACTTCATCCAACAAGAAGTGAAGAAGTTACTCGAAGCCGGATTCATCTGAGAAGTCTTCCATCGAAAATGGTTGGCAAACCCAGTCGTTGTGCCCAAGGCCGGCGGGAAGCTTCGGATGTGCATCGACTACACCACACTAAATAAGGCATGTCCAAAAGATCCATTCCCACTACCTAGAATAGATCAGATAGTGGATTCCACCTCCGGGTATGAATTACTGTGTTTCCTAGACGCATATTCCGGGTATCATCAAATCAGGATGTCTAGGGAAGATGAAGAGCATACTTCATTCATCACAGTAGATGGATTGTACTCTTACACAGCCATGCCCTTTGGTCTCAAGAATGCAGCTTCAACTTTTGTACGAGCTATGTACAAAACTTTTGAAGAACTCATTAGAGACATAGTGGAAGTGTATGTCGATGACATCGTGGTCAAGGTCAGGAACAAGGAGTCACTCCTTGACACCTTGCAGGCTGTCTTCGACAAGCTGCGGGCCACCCGCACAAAGCTAAACCCAGACAAGTGTGTCTTCGGGGTTAGCTCCGGAAAACTTCTCGGTTTCCTGGTAAGTCACCGGGGCATAGAAGCTAATCCGGCGAAGATTAAGGCCATTGAAGACATGCGGCCACCATCCCACATCAAAGACGTCCAAAAGTTAACTGGATGCCTAGCAGCCCTCAGCCGGTTCATCTCAAGACTGGCGGAATGGGCACTCCCCTTCTTCAAGCTATTGAGGAAGTCCGAACCATTCCAATGGTCCGAAGAAGCAGAGAAGGCATTCCAGGAGCTGAAACAGTTCATCACCATCCTACCAATTCTGGTAGCTCCAAACCCTGGTGAGCCTTTGTTGCTTTATATTTCAGCTACTAACGAAGTCGTCAGTATGGTTCTGGTTGCGGAGAGACCAGAACTACCCCATACTCAGGAATCCAGACCCCTTCGAGAGGGTCCGGAGGTTCCTGAAAGTGAGTCTGGGTCCCAGCTCCTAGATTCGAATCCACAAGGAGTCACTTCAGGAGACCCAGACCCCTCCGGGAGGGTCCAGGTCACTTCTAAAGAAGCTCCGGGTTCCTCCAGCCAGAACCCGGAAGCCCCCGAAGAAAATCCGGATTCCTCCGAGAGGATACGGGTCAGTGAAGAGGAAGCTCCGGACCCCTCCGGGAGGGTCCGGACCATTCAACGCCCGATGTACTTCATTAGTGAAGTATTACATGATGCCAAGACTCGATACCTAGAGGTGCATAAGCTACTCTATGCAGTTCTTATTACCTCCAGAAAGCTTCGCCATTACTTCCAAGCTCACAAAGTCTTAGTGGTGACCTCCTACCCACTTCGAGCAATCTTGCATAATCCCAATTCAACTGGGAATATTGCAAAGTGGGCAGCGGAATTGGCTGAATTTGATCTTGAATTTATTTCAAGACAAGCAGTCAAGAGTCAAACATTGGCAGATTTTGTGGCAGAATGGACTCCCTCTCCATCAAACCCTGGGGGCCCCAGTGAGCAGAAGACGGAGCATCAAGCTCCAGCCTTCACTGAGCCTCACTGGACCCTCTACTTCGACGGCTCCATGCAGAAGCAGGGGGCCGGAGCTGGAATCCTTCTCCTTGCACCGACTGGGGAGAAGGTGAAATACATGGTACACCTTGACTTCAAGGCGACCAACAACATGGCAGAGTATGAAGCACTCATCTACGGACTAAAAGTGGCACTGTCATATGGTGTCAAGCAATTGCTGGTCAAGGGAGATTCACAGCTCATCATTAAGCAGGTGAAGGATGAATGTTCCTGCAATAATCTCTAGCTAGCTGCTTACCTCCTTGAAGTCCAGAAGCTTCAGAAGGACTTCGAAGTCCTAGATCTCCACCATGTTCAGCGTGCCCATAACGCTGAAGCTGACGAACTCTCGACCAAAGCGTCAATCGGAGCTCCGGCTCCTGACGGAATCTTTGTCCGGAGGTTGTCAAAACCAACAGCTCAGCCTGCCGAACTGAGCGAAGGGGGCGAGATCAGCATCCCGAAGCTGACAGTCCCGATGGCCCTGTTACCATGGCAGCCATCAAGGGTCGTAGGTGCTGCCGGGAGCTCCGAGCAACTCAGCACGCAAGACTCAAAAGCTCAAGCTAGTTCCGATGCATGGATCTCGGAGATCCGGAGCTACTTGAAATACAACATCCTTCCTGACGATGATGTATCCGCTGACCGGGTAGTCAGATTGGCTAAAAGATACACACTGGTAGAAGGGGATCTCTACCGGCGCGGTGCTAACGACATCCTAATGCGGTATATCACAAGGGAAGAAGGATGCGAACTCCTCGCAGAAATCCATGGAGGCGAGTGTGGGAACCACGCGTCTTCCCGCATGCTGGTTGGTAAAGCCTTTCGTCATGGCTTCTACTGGCCTACAACGCTCCAGGATGCAACTGAGCTGGTGAAGAAATGTGAAGCATGCCAATTTCATGCAAAGCAAATTCACACACCAGCTCAGCCCTTACAAATGATACCTCCTACATGGCCCTTCGCTGTGTGGGGGATGGACATCTTGGGACCTTTCCCAAGAGCCGTCGGAGGTTACAAGTTCCTGTACGTCGCCATTGACAAGTTCACCAAGTGGCCGGAAGCAACTCCAGTTGTAAAAATCAACAAGCAATCTGCTATCAACTTTTTGCAGTCCATTGTATGCAGATTTGGAGTCCCAAACAAAATCATCACTGATAATGGGACCCAATTCACAAGCTCTGCATTCCAAGGATATTGCAAAGACCTCGGCATACAAGTTTGCTACGCCTCCGTAGCTCACCCAGCCAGCAATGGCCAAGCCGAGAGAGCAAATGCTGAAATCCTTAAAGGACTTAAAACGCGCACCTATGAGCGCTTGAAAAAACATGGAGCCAACTAGATCGAAGAGCTTCCGCCCACTTTATGGGCCAACATGACATCTCAAAACCGGTCAACTGGAGAGACACCCTTCTTTCTGGTGTACGGAGCAGAAGCAATCCTTCCTCCGGAAATCACCTTGGGTTCACTCCGGGTCCGGACCTTCGACGAAGCCGCGCAGGACCAGCTCCGGCGTGAAGACCTAGACCTCCTTGAGGAGGGAAGGTGCCAAGCAGCTGTTCGGAATGCCAGATATCGCCAAGCCCTACGGTGTTATCACCAGCGACATGTACACAACCGATAGCTCGAGGAAGGCGATCTGGTGCTATGGAGAATACAATCCAGAGAAGGGTTAAACAAACTCTCCCCCAGCTGGGAGGGGCCCTTCCGAGTGATTAAAGTATCCCGTCCCGGAAGCGTTCGCTTGGCTACTAAGGATGGGACACCTCTCCCAAATCCTTGGAACATCGAGCACCTCCGTAAGTTCTACACTTAATACCACGGAGGTGAGTCTTGAGTAACTTGAGGTGTATGTTATAGAGTCATTGTACAGAGTCGGGTAGTTCCTCCGGGAGAGCAGCCGGACCTTTCCCGAAAGGTCCGCAAAGTTCATGCAACACTTGTCACAGTCTCAAGACTAAAAGTGTGGCTAACTACCCTGGGTCAAACGAGAAATGAAACACCCTTAGCCTGGTTCTGTACCCTAAGAGTGTACTTGTTTCCCATGTACCCCGGACCTATAATGAAAGACATCTTCATGTGAAATAGACTCCACGTGCATTTATTTTGTACAGGCTCAACATTTTTATTTTTCTCTTTCTTGTCTATAACAAAGACGTGCAATTCTTAAGAAATTTTAGTTCGACCGGTTCATATACGATACGAGTTGTATTGTCAATTCTTTTGGATTCAAATATTGTTCATGGCCAACTCGCATGAAAGTCGCCAAGCCAACCTAGGGCTGGAGTGTGCTATCGACTTAGCCTGGTCAAGCACCCTAAGTACGCCACTCTACCTACACCCCGGCAGGCCGAAGTAAGGCGGGTCCATGTACAGTTGGATCTAGAAGAAAAGACAACGCATTCGGTTGTATTTAGAATCGCGTTTGACTTAAAATCTTCTTGAAAATCGTAAGCCGCGACGAAGTTATAGACGAGAAACGAATTTTATTATTTTTCTTGGCTTAAGTGTGCAGGAAAAATAAAATGTACGTTGATGGAGAAAAGCCGGAGCTAACAAAGCTTTGACTCCCCTAGGTGGCTTGTAATCGATGTTACGCATCACCGGAGTAATCAAGCTCCGGTAAAGCCAGGGGGGCCAGCCGTCGACGCTGAATAAAAGATGGTGAGAAGACCTCGTAAATGGAGTCTGCTGCCAACAAACTAAGTGTTGGCAAAGGTCACTGCCGGAGCTACTAAGCTCCAACACCCCGGAGGACTAACTATCGATGCTCTACGCGTTGATAGAGACTATTGCCGGAGCTACCAAGCTCCGGCGATAGACAATGCCGGACCTTCTAAGCTCCGACAACCTCATGGGGGCCTTCACTATCGAAGACTTCGGACCTAAATCCTACAAGTTCAGAGCAAATGAGTCTTCAACAAAACATAATATCCACCTGGTACATGTTCACAATCAAATTGTGTACATCTACCAGGGGGCAAAGTGAAGACAAAAAGTGAAATTCACAAAAATTTGGGGATTTCATTTATCTAGAGACAAGGGATTACATTTGGAGACAAGGGATTACAAAATTGAGGAAGAAGAAGAGAAAATACAAGTGAGAACTACAGAGAAGGTCCTAGACCCTATGAAAGAATTGGGCGACTTTCTGGGCAACCTCCGACACGTTGGCTCGGGCAGCTTCCCCTTCTCCTTCGACGGGACCTTCAAGCACCAGGTCCAGAGGAAATTGGGAGTTCCGGCTGGTGTAGCATGTCAACACATATTCTGCGACGTTCTTCGCCAGGGATTGCCCCTCAACCTCCAATTGGTCCGCGATGACATCGCCCACCTTGGAGAGTTTGCTTCCTGCCGAACTCAACGCCTGCAACGCCAGGTCCGGCTCCGGCTCCGGATCATCCGGGCGCACGGGGCTGAAGCCCATCGGTGTTAGCGCGTCGTTGGCCTTGCCCAAGAACTCCCAAATCTGTAGGGAGTCCTCAGTCCTCAAGCCCTTCATTTCTTCCAGGGATCTTCTGGCCGCCACCAGTTCAGAATTCTCGCGGGCAAGGCGCTCAACTTCTTTGGCGTTTTGCTAAATCTTCTCAGCAACCCGCTTTTCGAGTTTTCCGAGCTCCTCCTCCCGGAGGTGGATCTTGTTCCGGCGGTCGACCAGGTCCTTCTCTCTGCCCCTCACTTTCTTCTCCCTGGCAGTAAGGGCACACTCTTGTTCGTAGAGTTCCTGCCCTCGTACCCAGGCCTTCTCCTCTTCCTCATGGCAGCGCTCTTCCAATTTCTTGGCGCGCTCCTCGAGGCCCTTGTCAGCCAGAGCCACCTTCTCGGCGAGCTCCTCCTCCCTCCTCAGGACGTCATCCCGCAGCTCTAGGAGTTTCTGCTCTTCATCTTGGAGCCGTTTCTCCCTCTCTTCAGGTGCCTCTCGGCGCTTGATGAGTGCAGTGTTAATGGCCTCAAGCTTTTCGTGGCGTTCATCGGCCGCACTATTGGCTGCTTTGGCCTGATCGTAGATCTCCCGGGATTGAGCGTCGAGGGCACGAGTCATACTCTCCCTGTCATCCAGTAACTTGCCCCAGTATTCCAGGCGGATCTTCTCCCGTTTGATCCACTCTTTGTCATCCGCTAGCCTCGACTGCGCCATCTTGGTCTCGAAGTAGAGCCGATTACGCCACCGTCTAAGGGTTTGGCGCTCCTCTTCAAGAGCCTTGCTGTCGTGGAAGAAGTCCAGTTGGACTTGACGCAGACTGGAACATGCGTTGTCAATAGACAGTGACAACGGGATGGGTTCCGGACCTGCTGGGGTCTCCTCCGCTGGTTCCAACGGGTTTTCAGATACAAAAATTGGGTCCCACTCCACAAGAGTGGTCCCCTGAGTCTCCATGGCACTAGGGCCGTCCTCCGGGATGGCCTCAGTCGCCATCGAGGAAGGCCCCGCCACCAGGTCTTCGTTCACCCCCTCAGGCGGGGGGCCAGCAACTTCGCTTGGGCACTCCGGCTCAGCCGCAGGTACCTCCGACGTCGTCGCTTCCGGAGCAGGAGCCGTTGCTAGCTCCGGTCTGGGCAACTCTTCCGATGGGGGCTCGAGCTCCGTCATCTCTTCAACAATCGAATCCAACAATGACCGGTTCAGCGGCCGGTGCTTCGGAAGTAGCCGGCCCAACTGCCGGAACTACCTCAGCTTCCGGCGCGCACGCCGGGGCTTCAATCACCTCCGGCTCAACCGCCGGGGCTTTGACAATTTCCAGCTCGGAGGCCGGAATTACTACTTCTTCTGGCTCAACAGCCGGAGCTTCCATTATCTCAGCACTAGGACCCAGAGCTTCAACCTCCGGGACATGTGCCGCTGGCGCATCTTCACTCCCGTGGTCCGGCGCTACCACAGGAACTTCTGGGGATGATTCGAGGTCCATGACCACGACAGCCGGCGCTGGAGCTGTCGTAGCTTCAGCCACTACTTGGGGCGACACCGGGATAGGAGCAGAAGCTCCCACCCTCACGGCTTCAACCACTGTGGCTGAGGATGGAGCCTCACTCCCCTTCTTGGGGACGCTGCAGATGATGAACGAAGAAAATTAAAAAATAGTTGCTACAATTAAAACAACTATCCAAGGTAGAGATTAAAAATTACCTTGGGAGGCTTCCGCACCAGCTTGCGCGAAACCTTTTTCCTGGGCATTCTGGGCTGGTCATAGCCGGCGTGGAAGCTCCGGAAGGCCCCCCGGAACTCGTCGCAGCCACGGCCGTTTCCCGAGTCGAGGCCCCCCTCGATCGGGAAGAACCTCCGGACCTGGAGGCCTCCACCGGCCCAGGTGCTGGAGTCGCGTGCCCGGAGCTAACACCCTGGGAGGACCCCACTGCGGGAACAGACGCGCTCCGGGAGGACCCCACTGCGGGAACAGTCGCGCTCCGGGAGGACCCCACTACGGGAACAGTCGCCGTAGTTGTAGAAGACCTTCCCCTCCGGGGAGAAGGAGCCGACGCAGAAGTAGCGGGCCTGACGGACCTTCCGTCGGCGTACTGCAGCTTCCTCTTCCGGCTCACAGGTTCATCCGCCAGCTCCTTGCCCTTGCCGATGACCTCTTCCCTCGGCTTCGGAGCAGGGTCAGAGCCATCCTTGGGCATTCCGGGGATCGCTAACCCGGTGGTTGATCTTCTCTCGATGACACCAAGGTCGTCAAGCACGGGTATCTTCCGCCGGAGCTCCCTACTGAACTCCACTTCTACGTTCAGAGGAAGAAAAGCTGATGGCGGAGTCAAGTCATCGCCTTCGACGTCGATGCCGTGCTGGAACTTCTTGAGGTGGAACTCCAAAGTTTTCCCCACCATGTTGGACTTCAGCCCGATCTCGACCCGGTCGTCGTCCATCACGCTGTTGAGGGCCCATGCAAGTTTCTCTCTCCTCTTCAGCGGTGCCCACCTGTTGGCCAAGAAGTTGCAAAACACCGCCTGAGGAGTCAATCCTCCCTCCACGCATTGGCGGACCCTGGTCAAAACAGGGTTGAAGGCTTCCACCAGCACCGGAGCTTCACTCCAGATTGTCGTGTCGATGCTGGGAAGGCCTTCGGGCAGCTCCAACCTCTCGTGCTCCTCCACCCGGACGACTATCCAGTCCTTCTTCCAGTCATCCCACTTCCCAGAGGGAAATGACCGGAGGTACTTGAATGGGAACTTCTTGCGCTTCACGAAGTAGTAGAAGCCAAGGTACTCATTGCTCCTACCGGTGGTATGGACGGTGAAGAAGGTCCGAAAAAGTTCGATGCAGGGGGGGATGCCCACCCACATCTCACAGAAGTGGACGAAGATAGACACGAGGAGAATGGAGTGAGGGCCAAGGTGGTATAACTGCAGACCATAGAAGTCTAGCAGCATCAAGAAAAAGGAAGAAAAAGGTGGGATCAACCCCACCATGGCGTACGAGGAGAAGTACACCATTTCGCCGGCGTGCTCCTTCTCAAACGGGAGCTCCCCACCGGCGCGGACCGAGCGGTTGAAGAAGTCCGAGGACCATCCCATGAGGGCCCGAACCTTCTTTAGGTCGCTGTCGATCTTCAAACGGCTTTCGCGGAGACCCAACTCCATCGCGGCACAGCGAGGAAAGAGAGGAAAAGTAAAGCACAAGTTGGTAGTTTGAGCGCAAGAACAGATGAGAGGCGTAAAGAACCCCCGACGGTGCGCACTTTCCTTCTTAAGTAAGCCCTCGCAACGCTTGGATGGAAACCGCAAGGAAGTAGAAGATACCACCCAAAAATTCCACCCAGCCGATGACAAGCGGGCCCGGGACCACCCCGACAATCAAGTCGAGGTTCTTACCCAGGCGAACGGTTGCCATCATGAGGCGGGAAGCCCAAAGGCGGCGACCTGACAAGGCGCGCGGAACCGATACAGTTTTCGTATCGGGAACCGGCGACCTTCAATTGCGTGAGATCCGCATGCCAAAGATCTCATCTGCCGCACGCGGCGAGGATTTAACTCCAAATCATCACCAACGGCACCTCCAAAGACCTTTGAAGACCCAGTTCAAAAGTCACGAGGACGGACCCACCTCCGGCGGAATAACTTCACCCCAGTGGTCTTCCCCGGAGGTAGGTCCAGGGGGCCACTATCGGTACCCCAGAAACCGTACACCCCTTGAGGTTACAAAGATCTCAAAGGAAAGTCAGCTACTTGATTTGAAGACCTTCGGAGGCCCACATGTCAGACATAACCGGACCCGCTTCTCCAACATGGTTAATCCCAGGGTCGCCACGTGTACTATCAAACCGGAGCTACCGCCCACAAGGGGAAGCTCCGGGCCATGTACCGAAATAGCACCTCCGGACTTAACCCCAGACCGAGAGAAGCTCCGGACCTGACACGTGTCAGGTAGCTCCGGAGCTTCCTGTTTCCCACAGTATGCTCCAGAGCTGCCACGTGTCCAATCGACGAATCTTCAGCCTCTAACCTCCGGAAGACCTCACAACGGCTCCAGATCTTCAAAAGGGAATCAAGGACTTCAAGACCCGATTAAGTGTCATTAATACCATAATAATGACACTTAAACGGACGATCTTAACACTAGTAACAGTGCTGTCAAAGCCCGTTACAGGGTCATTAAGAGCAATTAAACGTGTTGAAGAGGTATCAATACTAGTAACCGCCGGGGCCACATGTCGGGCCAGGCTAACTTGTAACGGCCTGCCCTTGTACTATAAAAGGACAGGCCGACAACACGTTCAGGGGGCTAGAGACACAGGCCATTGACGCTCAACACAAGCTCATACAGCTAATACAACAACAACACACCCATGGAGTAGGGTATTACGCTCAGGCGGCCCGAACCACGTAAACTCTTGTGTCTCCTATGACATTTACTACTCACCTTCTTGAATCTCCGCGCGCCCACACCGAACATCAAACTCCTCTATCACTTTAGTAGTGTAGGGAGATCTGCCGGTTCCAAACCACTGACAGCAACCTTCCCGAGCAGCTAGACCATAAATTCTGGATAGTCTCATATTCCCATTATGGTCCAGAGGTAAGACATCATCATTTGCCTCATCAACAGTCAAAACGTCTGTCGGCCACGTCGTTTGCGACCTTTTCTTTCTTGTGTTACCAGAGGCAGATGCATCCTCTTTATGTATCTGCTGCCGAGTCTGCTACTGGGCCTCCTCTTCAATATGTTGCTGCTCCGACTGAGACATCTTCAAATTCACAAAAATTCTTGAAATCCTATAAAACATTATCAAATTCCAGTCACATTCGTACAAACAGTCACATAAGGGAGCAAGTTCTCTCATGGCATTTGTACCTTAATAAGAAAAAGATCTATGTGCCAAGTGTAAGGACAATCCAAACCAAACAATCATTAAATAATATACTGTCACAAGTGTATCACACAAGTTACAAGTGCGCGAGACCTTCATAAATATACTAAACACTGACCGGTACTAGCCAAAGCGTAATACTCTAAGCATAGGACTCCGGAAATATACTAAACATTGACCGGTGAATCACCAAAGCGTGGACCATTTTGACTCCAACCAAAGCGTAATACTCTAAGCGTAGTACTCCAAAAATATACTAAACATTGACCGGTGAACCACCAAAGCGTTGACTCCAACGAAAGCATGAACAAACCTTATTAGAGCAGTGCCGAGCTGGCCGACTGGGAGTCGAGGGTCGATGATGGCAGCGCGACAATGATCAAGAGGGTAGTGTCGAGGTGGTGAATTGCTTCGGGGAAGCGGACCAATGCGGCGGCATGCTCCGGGGAAGGGGACGACACGATGGCAGTTTGTAGGGAAAAAAGTGATCAGCGCACGAGAGTTAGAGTGTCAAAAAGTTTTGTTAAGTGTTGGGAAGAGAGCGCGCGAGAGAGCTAAAAGTACCCTAGAGCAACAATCTGAGACGCGCCTCAGAAGAGCCACTGTCGGGCGTGTCTTCCACACGTATGTAAGCCCATATAAGAGACACACTTTATAAGAGCACATCTCTTTTCTTTTGAATTAATGCGAGCTGTTGTCAATAATGCCATTCGCGCAGATCGAAGTGTCGAAATTGAAAATGCGCTCTTGAAAAATGCGTCTCCCATTATCTTGCCTGCGAGACGCGCCGTTGTGAGGCACGACTTGCATCACATTTGTCTCCTCTTTTCCAGGGCAGAGCAAGTTCTATACTCAGTAGTGCTTCCTTAAGAAATAGAACACAAGGCATCAATACTTCTTGAAAGTGCATCTAGGTATCCCTTGTGGGTTTTGGTTGATTTATGACAAACAAATGATATCCTAACCAAATTGTTGAGATGAGCGCATGTCTTAAAATAAATTATGAAGAAAGCGCAAAAAGAAAGGAGAATGAGGATCTATATGGAAAAGAGCTCAAGACCTAAATAGATTAGATCATTGTGTATGGAGTGTGTTGGAGAAACACACCCCAAGAGCTCAATCACAAGAAAACTCACTCACTACACTAATTTATACAGGTCCAGACTAGTCCGATAATATCCGAACTAGTCCGATAACCCCTCTGTTCAAAATTGGACAAGTCCTCCCAGTGCGGACTTGTCTGCACAGTCTGAGTCTACACAGATTGGACTAGTCCGATATCACCACATACTAGTCTGATATCTTTCTGACTAAAATCAAACTAGTCCTCCCCAGTGCGGACTAGTTCTCTACACTTCACAGATTTGCACGAAATCGGACAAGTCCGAAATCACCACGGCCTGGTCCGATAACCTCTTTGACTAAAATTGGACATGTCCTCTAAATACGGACTTGTCCCAATTCACTAAGGAGATCACCACAGCCGGACTTGTCCGAAAATAATCGGACTAGTCCGAACTTTTCCAGATCCTAAATCAGACTAGTCCGCCCTAAGTCGGACAAGTCCGATCTTCCTAAGAACTTAGGGTTTCCTGCACGCCGCACACCGCATTAGTACAGACTCCACCACGGACTAGTCCGGACCCTCAAAACCCTAACAGTAACTTTTGGAAACACCATATAAATAGATGTGCATGGTCCTACTTTCAACTCTCTTGACTCCCAGTGCCGTCACACCCTCCAAGAGTTTAGAAAACACATCTCTCCACGCAATCCAACGCAAGAAAGATCAAATCCTTGAGGATTCATCTTGGATCAAAGGAGAGACACGATTCACACGTTTGAGCTCTTGGGTTTGATCTGTAACACACTCCTATTGTTTCATTGTTGATCTTAAGAGTGTGTTCTTGGTGGTGTTTGCTTTGTAATCTTGGGGAGCCCTCAACTTGTGAGAAGGCCCCTTGAACTTGGTGATTTACCATTATGATAGAGAATTGGCCTTCGTGGCGATTTGACGAGGTTAAGGTTGGTGAAGACCCGATCCTTTCGTGGGCTCCTCAACGTGGACGTAGGTTGCCTTTGTGGGGACCGAACCACATGATAATAATCTTGTATCTTCACTTTTTGCATTTTGTTCTTACTTTTGTTGAATCTAGGGTTTTACTTGATCTTGTTCATATTAAGTTAAAACATTGAATATAAGGTTAACTTGTGCAACATCCAGTTTCATAGAAGTATTACACTCTAATTACAAGTATATTTCCACTGCATAGAGTCAATGATCGAGATAATCAATCAAACTTGACCGATCTAGTCCGCACGCACCGGACTAGTCCGCACTCTACCGGACTAGTCCGATTTCCTGGTATTTGATCAAGGTTCTAAGTGTTGCAGGTTCCGACTAAAATTCAAAAAGTCCTATTCACCCCCCTCTAGGCCACATTCAATTGGTATCAGAGCAGGACTCTTCGCAAGAGACTAATCGCTCGAAGAGAACATGTCGGACATGAAGGATGTGCACAAGAGTCTCAACCAAGAGAAGGTTGAAGATGAAAAAGCTCAAAAATTGGAGAAGCTCCTCGACGCCATTCAGGACTTCGAGGATGACAATGAGGAGACGCTTGAACTCAAGGCGCCCCTAAGGAAGAAAGCCCTCTCCAAAGGGAAAGTGAAGATCGAGGACAAGAAGAAGGGGAGTAGTCACACCGACTACTCCCAATATCCTTTCAACTACAATCGCTTAATTCTAACAATAGCCATTATTTGTTTATTCCTTTAGGAAAAGCCCCCCTTTGACGGGAATGATTACTCAATGTTGAAGCAAAACATCAAAATGCACTTAATCTCACTCAATCCGAGCTTGTGGCATATTGTGTATACAGGAATAGATATCTCGGACGATGATGAAGAGCTTACACGAAGCCAAGAGCAAGCAATTCATCATAATGCTCAACCTGCAGCAGTCATCACATCTTCGCTAAGTCGGGACGAGTTCACCAAGGTCGATGGACTCAAAATTGCAAAGAAAATCTGGGACACATTGCAAACTGCACATGAAGGCGATCGTCATGTGCGAGAGGCGAAGATCGAAATGATTGAAGGCGAATTGGGAAGATTCGACATAGAAGAAGATGAGTCACCACAAGACATGTACAACTGGTTAAAAACTCTCATCAACAAGGTTCAAGCATACGAAAGTAAGAAGTGGAATGATCACGAGGTAGTGAAGCTCACCCTTAGAGCTTTCATGCCTCGCAATGTCACCCTATGCTCGATAATTAGAGAAAGCCCCGGGTACAAGAAAATGACCCTGGATGAGCTACTTGGAAAGATCATCAACTTCGAGATGATGGAGAAGCAAGCTAAACATGTCATGGAGATTGCCAACCTCACTTTGGCAAAGAAGAAAGGGGTCGCCCTAAAATCTACTTGCAAGCCCTTGTCAAAAGAAGCTCGAGAAGCTCAACAAGAAGAGGAAAGGAGTGGGACTCAAATGATGAGTCCTCATTCGAAAAGGAAGAGGAGATGGCTAGCATAGCCATCGAGAAGACAACTAAGAAGTCCACCCTCTTCCCAAATCTTGGCGCATGGAAGGACAACAACACTGGCCTCATGGCGAAGGAAGGTAAACTAAAGGTAGCAACAAAATCTACCTCTTCGCGTTCTTTTGATAGTGATAGTGACAACTATAGTGATGATGAGGACATGCTTGCTGGCTTAGACAAGAAAACTACTGCCAAAATATAATTCTTGATGGATAAACTTGTTGATAGGGAGGGGCTGATTAATCGTCAAGAAGATATGATCATCCTCCAAAAGGAGGAGTATCTCAAGATCAATGAGCTCCTTGAACTTGAAAAGGAGCGAAGCAAATCACTTGAACTTGAGTTAGCTTCAAGCAAGGAAGCTTGCTTGAAGTTAAGCGACTCAAATGCAATCATCGAGGAAGAACTTGTTAACTTAACCAAAGTTAACAAGATCCTTGAAGTGCAAGTTGAGTCACTCAAACAAAGTGACCCTTCATCCTCTTCAAACTCGCCCTCTCAACCCCTTAAAACTGACACTAGCTTGAAAGACAAGTCAACCTCTACCAAGGACAAGCACCCTTCCCAATGTGGCATATTTGACAAGGAGAAGGTCAAATATGCACGTAGTGCATACTTGGCCACATGACCTCCTAATGTCAAATATGGCATTGGGTATTCCTATGGTGAAAAGAAAAATTCTAGAAACCATAAGAATAACAAGGAGCACATTGCCTTTGTTAGGGGAAATTCCTCTGAAGCTAGAAAGACTAATGATACTAATAAATCCAATATAGTGAACACATATGAAAATCGGACCAGTTCGGTCCTTACACGGACAAGTCCGATCCTCCGGACAAGTCCGATTCCCCGGACTAGTTATGTTCATGAACAACAACAACTATTGTTTAGAACTTTTGATGCATCATATGTTCTTATGAAAAGTTTTGGTAAAGTTTATGCTCATTATGTTGGGCCACACCATGGGAACACCAAGTCTCATGTGTGGGTGGCAAAATCTCTTGTAACTAACCTCAAGGACCCAAGCAAGCTTGGGTATCTAAAACCAAGGCATGATTTGATTTTGTAGGCCTATTCCTCCGGTGGATCAAAATGGGTGCTAGACAGTGGATCAACCAACCATATGACCGGAGAAAGAATGATGTTTGTTGAGTACAAAGAGAATGAGGATCCAAGCGAGGGCATATATTTTGGAGACATTAGTCAAGTAAGGGTGATCAATACCGGTAAAATTGCAATATCATCTCAACATACTCTTTCTCACATTTTACATGTTGATTCTTTAGATTATAACATGTTGTCCATATCTCAATTATGTGACAAGGGTTATAATTGCTTGTTTACTAATGAGGGTGTGACCGTCTCTAGAAGGAGTGATGACTCGGTTGCATTCAAGGGTGTGTTGAAGGGAAAGCTTTATATTGTTGACTTCAACAAAGATAAAGCCGAATTTGACACATGCTTGATTGCAAAGACCAACATGGGCTGGTTGTGGCATAGACGAATAACACATGTTGGTATGAGGAATCTTCAAAAACTCCTTAAGGGCGATCACATCCGAGGTTTAAAGGATGTTGTTTTTGAGAAAGACAGGCCTTGTAGCGCGTGCCAAGCCGGGAAGCAAGTAGGAGCACCCCATTCCGCAAAGAACGTCATGACTACAACAAGACCGCTCAAGCTACTTCACATGGACCTATTTGGTCCAATTGATTACATAAGCATCGGTGGTAACAAATATGGCTTAGTAATTATTGATGACTTTTTGCGCTTCACTTGGGTTTTCTTTTTACATGACAAGACAAAAACTCAAGGAACCCTAAAGAAATTTCTCAAGCGTGCTCAAAATGAGTTCTCATTGAGGATCAAGAACATACGAAGTGACAATGACACGGAGTTCAAGAACACTCAAGTTGAGGAGTACCTAGAGAAGAAGGGATAAATCATTAGTTTTCAGCATCTTATCCCCCTCAACAAAACGGAGTTGCTGAAAGGAAGAATCAAACCCTCATAGAGATGGCGAGAACAATGCTCGATGAATACAAGACCTCGGATCAGTTTTGGGCGAAAGCGATTAACACCGCTTTCCACGCCATAAACCGACTCTACCTTCATCGACTACTCAAGAAGACATCATATGAGCTACTCACGGGTAACAAACCAAATATTTCCTATTTTTGAGTTTTCGGTTCTAAGTGCTATATTTTGAATAAGAAGCCCAGGACTTCAAAGTTCGCCTCGAATCAAAGTTCGCCTCGAAGTTCGATGAAGGTTTCTTGCTTGGTTATGGTTCGAACTCTTACGCCTGTCGTGTCTTCAACAAGACCTCCAGACTTGTTGAAGTAGCACGTGACGTAGTGTTGATGAAACTAACAGCTCTCAAGAAGAGCAAGTTGATCCATGTGTGTTAGATAATGAAGAAGATCCATGTCAAGCATTGAGAAGAATGGCGTTGGGCGATATTCGACCACAAGCGCCATCTCCAAATGCAAATGAAGAAGATGAACCACAAGTGGAGGTAAACGATCAAGGGGGAGCTTCCACACAAGATCAACATCAAGAAGACGAAGATGATCAACAAGTCAACGAGGGCAACCATCTAGGGGTAGTAGAAGATGATCATGAAGACTCAAGACCACAAGTGCCACACCCAAGAGTACACCAATGCGTCCAAAGAGATCACCCCATTGACAACATAATCAGGGACATCCAAAAGGGAGTAACTACTAGATCCCGAATTGCTAATTTTTGTGAGCATTACTCTTTTGTATCCTTTTTGGAACCGCGCAGGATTGAGGATGCGTTGAAGGATCCAGATTGGGTGGTGGCGATGCAAGAAGAACTTAACAGCTTCAAACAGAACAAAGTGTGGGAACTCGTCGAAAGACCCATATTCAACATCGTCGGCACCAAATTGGTCTTCTGCAACAAACAAGACAAACACGGGGTGGTGACAAGGAACAAGGCGCGACTTGTGGACAAAGGGTATTCACAAGTCGAAGGTTTGGATTTCGATGAAACCGTTGCTCCCGTAGATAGGCTTGAATCTATTAGAATATTACTTGCATATGCTACTCACCATGATTTCAAGCTCTATCGAATGGATGTGAAAAGCACCTTCCTCAATGGACCAATCAAGGAGGAGGTGTATGTGGAGCAACCCCCCGGATTTGAAGATGAAGAGTTATCCGACCACATCTTTCAATTGCGTAAGGCTCTCTACGGCCTCAAACAAGCTCCTAGAGCTTGGTATGAGTGTCTTAGAGATTTCTTAATTGAAAATGGTTTTAGAATTGGCAAAGCTGATTATACATTATTCACGAAGCACTTTGATAATGATCTCTTTGTTTGCCAAATTTATGTTGATGATATCATATTTGGTTCAGCTAACAAATCCTTCTGTGAAGAATTTAGTAAAATTATGACAGATAGGTTTGAAATGTCTATGATGGGAGAGCTGAAATACTTCTTGGAGTTCCAAGTGAGGCAACAAAAGGAAGGGACGTTCATAATCCAAACTAAGTATACTCAAAACATACTCAAGAAGTTTGGAATGGACAAGCCGAAGCCTATAAAGACTCCCATGACAACAAATGGACACTTGGATCTCAATGAAGACGGACCAAGCGTCGATCAAAAGGTATATCGCTCCATGATTGGATCACTACTTTACTTATGTGCATCTAGACCAGACATTATGTTAAGTGTATGTTTGTGTGCAAGGTTTCAAGCCAACCCAAAAGAGTGTCATTTGACAACCGTAAAAATAATCTTGCGGTATTTAGTTCATACACCCAACCTAGGCATTTGTATCCTAAAGGTTCCAAGTTCAATCTCATTGGATACTCCGATGCAGATTATGCCGGATGCAAAGTAGATATAAAAAGCACCTCCGGTACATGCCAATTTTTGGGTAGATCCCTAGTTTCTTGGTCCTCCAAGAAACAAAACTCCATTGCCTTATTCACGGCCAAAGCGGAGTATGTTGTAGCCGGGAGTTGTTGTGCACAACTCCTTTGGATGCGAAAACTTTAAGGGATTACGGTTACAATATGAGCCGTATTCCACTCCTTTGTGATAATGAGAGTTCCATAAAGATTGCCCATAACCCAGTTGAGCACTCTAGGACCAAACATATAGACATCCGACACCACTTTTTGATTTTTGAGAGATCACTCAATGTAAGGAGACATAGCTATTTACCATGTCAAGACCAAAAAACAACTAGCCGATATATTTACCAAGACACTTGATGAAAAACATTTTTGCGAGCTCCGAAATGAACTCAATATACTTGATGCTCGTAATGTGGCTTGAAAACCTGCATACCTGTATGGACTCTTCAAAATATATTGTTTGAGTTGCGAAAATCATCTCTCTCAATTTTCTCCGAAAACTATTTCGACTACTTGATCTTGATGAATTATGGTCATTGCTTGATTGGTGTATGCTTACTGATCATATTCATCAAGATTACTTGATTGCTTTGGCCCCTATTTTCTATATAAGAACCTTCAAATATATACGAATGGGATAATTTAATTTGTTCTAGTGACCACGAACTAGTTCGAGGTTATCCGGACTAGTCCGCACACTGCAGACTAGTCTGTAGAGTGTCTGGTAGTCCGGACTAGTCCGGCCAACCATGGACTAGTCCGATTTTTTGACTCCATAACCCTAGCCGCCGCCAATACCTAATCTTTTTCATCCTCACATCTCGCCCCACGCTCTCTCTCCTCACTCGAGTGCTCCCAAGGCGATTTCCTTCGTTCTCCATCGAATCCCTCCAAGTTTGGGTGGAAAACAATCTCCATTACATAGGGATTGAAGACCACGGAATTGTCCGCACCTTCAAACTCTCCATCTCCAAGAATCAAGGATATTTGGTAAAATTTCCTCCCAAACCCTAGAAATCATGATTTTCTTCATTATTGACTAAATAGCCTAGTTCCTCTCGGTTAATACATGCCTCCTTGCTGTATTACATTTATCTTGAACTAGTTTTGCATTGGGAATCACCATTTGTCGTCTAGTTAGGGTTTGAGGTGAGGAACACCGAACTAGTCCGGTCCATGTACGGACAAGTCCGGTCCCCTGACTAGTCCGTACCTGTACACCGGACAAGTCCGATTTTTCCTGAACTCAACCCTAATTTCTCATTCCTCAATGCACTTCCTTGTCATCAATTCTTATCCATACATTGTGTAATGCACTCTCAGGACAATGTCGAACGAGAACATCTCCGACTTTGAAGATGAGATGGAACAAGACTTGTTGCTGCGAACTTCAGAGTCTCGCGCTTAAAAGAGGCAGGAGCGTCCCTCCGAGCCTGCACCTTCTCCACCTCAGGTGCGGCGCAAGGTGCTCGCCAAGAAGCCTGCATCCAAGGTCAAGGACGCAGCTGGCTCTAGCTCGGCGGCTCTTCACTAAGTGAAGGGCAAAGGAAAGGGAATTGCTTCGGGCCCCGTCGGCCCACTTTAGATGCATGCTCCGAGGTAGGGAAACAGAGATCCCTTCGAGGAGAACTTCAACGGTAAGGGAAGCGACACTGCTTCCAAACTCAAATTCGTGGACTGCTATAGCCGACCCAAGAAGGCTGGTGATGCTAGGTTTTGGAGCCATTTTCATGCAAACTTCTACAGCTCTGTGTACCTTACCATGAAGACTCCGGTGGTCCGCAAACAATGAATCGACTGGAATCACTTTGAGAGAAAGAGCTGTGGAGCCTTTGATCAAGTGGTGGAAGCTGCTGCTAGGCATGGACTGAAGGACATGTTTGCCTTCAGATATCACTGTAATGATGAGATCATTGCCCAGTTCTATGCCACCTGTTTCTTTACTACTGATGATGAAAAGAGAGTGACTTGGATGACACATGGATCCAAGTACACTATCACTTATGATGAGTTTGCAAGACTCCTTCATCTCAAAGACACCAACAACAATGAGTTGACCATCCACAACATCGGTGTCTTAGGAAAAGACAAGATGGACTTCCTCTATGACACCAGCCTCAAGTTCAATCCTCCCTCAACCAAGAACATGAAGCCTTTCTTCATGGTGCTCAACAGGGTGCTGAGAAAGACAATAGCACCAAAAGATGGGGATGCAGGAAGTGTCCAAGGTTACTTGAGGACCTTGATGAAAGTAATAAGCAAGAGCAGGAAGTTTGACATCTTTGACTATATCTGAAATGATATGGTCAACATCTCCTGCATGCCGAACTGATCTTGTGTCTATGCCCCTACTTTATGTTCATGATAGAGAAGGTCACAGGGATCGAGTTCGTGAAGGACGTGGAGCACACTCCCTTGAGGCCCCAGAAGCCTCCCCAAGAAAATGTCCAAGCTGCCCCATCTCCAGTGTCGAGTGAAGAGGCTCCGAGGAGAGCTAGAGGAGATGAGAGGACTGCCCCCTCCACTAGGGCTCCTCCACAAAAAGGGTCTCCTAGTGGAATCCTGAAGTACTTGGCAGCAATCTTTGCCTCATGCAAGAAGGCCGAAGTGAATACTCACAAGCTGAACAAGGCGAGGAAGGCGGATATGAGATATGTCAAAGAAAATGTCAAGAATATTTGCCAGAAGCTGGAGATCGAGCCTATTGGATCCCCAGTAATCTCTGACAATTCAGCCTCGGATTTCACTGAGCTCGGGCCTTTGACTCCCTCCGAGCTTGCCTACTTTGGCATTGGGGGCACTTCGAGTGGATCCACTCCTCCTCCTCCTCCTACCCAGCCGGAAGATGAAGATGAATATGAGGAGAGAACCGACAGCAAGGAATGAGCCACTAGCTCCCTCTTCTCCTTCTTTTTGGTGTCTTGATGCCAAACGGGGAGAGATTGAGGGGGAATCACTAGTCCTAGTTGTAGGTTGAGAGATGAGAGCTTCATTTGTGTATCCTTTTTGTGTCTCCCTTGGGTTGTAAAACTTTAATACTATTATCTCTATCTTTAGTATTGTGGTGTGGTGGAATGACTTTGCTTATGTTATGAAATTTATGTTTTTGCCTTGAAATTGACATATATGCTTGATATTGGTATTTTAATGTCAATCACTTTATTCTCATCACAATTATTGCTCACACTCACGTAGTTTTACACCCCACCATAAAGAGTGCACATATGACCTGTGTTTTCACTACTTAACATGTACCTAACTCATATGTGCACACTTTATGAAAAAATTGTATTTTTATCATATTTTGTGAAATCTTAATTGGTTGTCATCAATCAACAAAAAGGGGGAGATTGAAAGTGCATCTAGGCATCCCTTGTGGGTTTTTGTTGATTTATGACAAACAAATGAGATCCTAACCAAATTGTTGAGATGAGCGCATGTCTTAAAAGAAATTATGAAGAAAGCGCAAAAGAAAGGAGAATGATGATCTATATGGAAAAGAGCTCAAGAGCTAAATAGATTAGATCATTGTGTATGGAGTGTGTTGGAGAAACACACCCCAAGAGCTCAATCACAAGAAAACTCACTCACTGCACTAATTTAAACAGGTCCAGACTAGTCCGATAATATCCGGACTAGTCCGATAACCCCTCTGTTCAAAATCGAACAAGTCCTCCCAGTGCGGACTTGTCTGCACAGTCCGAGTCTACACAGACCCGACTAGTCAAATATCACTAGTCTGATATCTTTCTAGCTAAAATCGAACTAGTCCTCCCCAGCGGGGACTAGTCCTCTACACTTCACAGATTTGCACGAAATCGGACAAGTCCGAAATCACCACGGACTAGTCCGATAACCTCTCTGACTAAAATCGGACAAGTCCTCTAAATACGGACTTGTCCCAATTCACTAAGGAGATCACCACAACCGGATTTGTCTGAAAATAATCAGACTAGTCCGAACTTTTCCAGGGCCTAAATCAGACTTGTATGCCCTAAGTCGGACAAGTCCGATCTCCTGAGAACTTAGGGTTTCCTGCACGTCGCACACCGTACTAGTCAGGACTCCACCACGGACTAGTTCGGACCCTCGAAACCCTAACGATAACTTTTGGAAACACCATATAAATAGATGTGCACGGACCTACTTTCGACTCTCTCGACTCCCAGCGCCGTCACACCCTCCAAGAGCTTAAAAAACACATCTCTCCACACAATCCAACGCAAGAAAGATAAAATCCTTGAGGATTAATCTTGGATTAAAGGAGAGGCACGATTCACACGTTTGAGCTCTTGGGTTTGATCTCTAACACACACCTGTTGTTTCATTGTTGATCTTAAGAGTGTGTTCTTGGTGGTGTTTGCTTTGTAATCTTGGGGAGCCCTCAACTTGTGAGAAGGCCCCTTGAACTTGGTGATTTACCCTCGTGATAGTGAAAGAGAATTGGCCTTCGTGGTGATTCGATGAGGTTAGGGTTGGTGAAGACTCGGTCGTTTCGTGGGCTCCTCAACGTGGACGTAGGTTGCCTTTGTTGGGACCGAACCACGGGATAAAAATCTTGTGTCTTCACTTTGTGCATTTTGTTCTTACTTTTGTTGATATCTAGGTTTTACTTGATCTTGTTAATATTAAGTTAATATATTGAATATAAGGTTAACTTGTGCAACATCTAGTTTCATAGAAGTATTACACTCTAATTACAAGTATATTTCCACTGCATAGAGTCAAGGATCGAGATAATCGATCAAACTTGAACGATCTAGTCCGCACGCACCAAATAGTCCGCACTCTACTGGACTAGTCTGATTTCCTGGTATTTGATCAAGTTGCTAAGTGTTGCAGGTTCCGACTAAAATTCAGAAAGGCCTATTCACCCTCCCTCTAGGCCACATTCACTTCTCCATAAGAAACAGAGCACATATGACAATGAAAGTTAAATTTTCACTCAAATGGTAATATTTTCACATGTTTGAGGATATATCACACAAATATCCAAATGGAAGTCATTTTTTCACTCAATTGACCATATTTTTACATATTTGATCATATTTACACAAAATCAATTTGGTACTACATTGCGGTCTTGGTTTTTTGAAATTCTTGACTTTTCATGGTGACTGTTCTACAAGTAAGGAAGTTTGTTGGCTGATGGTATTCTTGGCTTGATCATCGAGGTGCAAAAGGAGGAATCTCATCAAATTGGTCAAACTCTTCCTCATCGACGGCATTCTCGACTTCGACGATTCGTCATTTTCCAAGTATAACCACCTTAAGTCTTTTATTTGTTGTGTCTTGTATCCTTGAAAGTCAAGCTCCCAGATCTCTTGTATTTGACCATAGTAGATATCTTTGTCTTGGCCCGCAACATTATAAGCATCAACACGGACACCATTATTCTGATACGTGCTTTTCTTATCTTGTTCTACAGTGTAGAACATGTATTCATTTATGTTGTACCCTTGATATGTAATAACTATGAATATAAGACCACGGGTCAACTTTTTTAGGTATTCACTTGTTTGAGTATCTGATAAGTGAGAAATTTGATCCAGGAGCCAGCCAATGAATTTCCTCCTGTGTTCATTTGCTAACCATGATTTATTGTGACCAGGATTGTCTCTAAGCACCACCTCCTTGTGCTCATCGAGGTACTCCACACAATGGACATATGTTGCAACATGTGGAAATAAGCGCAGAAGAATAAATGTGAATTTGGAGTTATAGCCTTCTTCCTAATGGTCCCTTTTCCTGTGAACCTCCCCTCATGACGCGACTTGGAAATCAAATCGGGTTACTCGGGTCAGTGTAGTTTAGAGCCCACTCCACATCTTCTTCTCTAGAGTATCCTTGTACCATGCTGCCCTCAGGGTAAGCTCGATTTCTAACGAAGGACTTTAGTATGCCACTGAGTCTCTCGTACACATACATCTGGTGAAGGAACACAGGGCCAAGTAGCTTTATCTACTTAATAAGATGAGTTGTGAAATGGACGCTGATGTCGAAAAATTTAGGTGGAAAATACATCTCAAGGAAGCATAAAGTTTCATAGTGCCCTTTTTCCAATGACTCGAGATCTTCTTGACATAGTACTTTTTGACCAATTGCATTGAAGAAAAAGCAAAAGTTCATTATAGCCTCCCGAACATTGACCGGTAGGATATTCTGAATTCCAACAGCAATCATCTACATAAGCAATAAATAGTAATCACGAGACTTCACATCGAGAGCTACTTTTTGATCTGGAAATGAAATAAGCCTTGAGACGTTCGTCGAGTAGCCAGATGGTACTTTCACATTTTTCAAGAACCCAAAAAACTCTTTCTTTTCATTTTTTTAAAGGATGATGCATGATGTGGGTAGTTACGTTCCTTTTACCGAGTCATCGACGCAACTCATGCCTAATTCCTATTTTCTTTAGATCTGCCTGTGCATGTCTATGGTCCCTAGTTTTCCCATCCGTGTTAAGCAATGTCCTGAGTAGGCTCTCACACACATTCTTCTCAACGTGCATCACACCAATTGTATGACGGACGTCTAAGTCTTTCTAATATGGTAACTCCCAAAAAATCGATTGCTTCTTCCACATGTCATCTTCGCCAGTATTTTTGTCACTCCTTTTCCGCTTACCAAGGACAACATGGATATCCTTGACCATTTTATAGACTTCATGACTTGTTAGATGAGGTAAAGGACGCCTCTTCTCAGTGTCACTATTGAAATTATCCTTCATACTCCGAAACGGGTGCTTCATTGGAAAGTAGCGTCGATGTCCCATGTACACTTTTCGTGACTCGCTCAAGTATTGTGAGTGTTTCTCTCAAACAATGTGGACATCCGCAACCTACTTTCTTATTCTATCCGGACAAGTTACGTGCCGCTGGAGAATCATTAACAATCACAAATAAAATGGCTTTGAGGCGAAAGTACTCACGCTTGTGGTCATCCCATACCTACACTCCATCGTTGTACCACAACTGTTTCAGATCTTCAACCAGAGGCCTAAAATAAGTGTCGATGTCATTCCCGGGTTGTTGTGGCCCTATCAGTCCTGACATCGTAATATATTTCTATTTGTTGCATAATCAAAGAGAAGGGTTCTAAATTATTAGAACAATTGGACAAGTGCTATGTGTGCCCTGTTCAAAAAAGGATTCATGCCATCGGTGCTCATTGCAATCCTAATATTCCTAGGATCAATAGCAAATTCAGGATTTCGCGAATTAATGTTTCGCCATTGTGTAGCATCAACAGGATGTCTTATCATTCCAACATCTTTATTATACTTCTCTTTGTGCCATCGCAACAATTCTGACTCCATCTCGTTTGCAAACCAACACGAGGAATGATAGGAAAGTACCAAAATACCTTTTTAGGTCCTGTTTTTCTTCTATTGCAGTTCTCGTCATCACTGTCGTCTTTCCTATGATTAAATTGGTCCACTCCACAAATAGGGAATTTCTCGAGGTTTTCATACTCAGGTCCACGATATAAAATGCAATCATTCTTGCAGACGTGGATTTTCTCCACCTCCAAACCTAGTGGACAAATTATCTATTTTGCCCCATAAACTGTCGTAAGGACTGTGTTGCTTTGGGGTAACATGTCCTTAAGGAGCGTCAATAATTCCTCAAAACTACAATCATTCCATCCGTTGCTCGCGTTCAACTGGATTTTACCATCGTAAACAATCTGGTCTACTTAGTCACAAAACCATGATACAATGTCTTTTTCGAGTCTTCGATCATCTTCTTATAATTTGCGAGTTAACTATTACTGTACCGATCATCGTGACTATATATCTTGACATTGCATACTATCTCCTTTATGTTATGCACCAAACTCATGTCGTCATCAGTGAACCCTGATACATCTGACTCTTCATATCCTCGTTGTGATCTTCTTCGACACTGGTAGAGACCTCCCTCTCCAGGTATGAATCTCCCATCTTTGCTTTATTAATCCCCTCCTCCCCATGTTTGTTCTAACATTGATAATCCATCATGAATTCATGCGTGATCAAATGTGACCTCAATACTTCATCTGTGCGATATCTCTTCTCATTCCTGTAGTGTTTGCAAGGACAACAAATAGTCTCTCTAATATTGTACAACATGTCTTTCTTCGAGAAATCGATAAATGCATCTACTCCTTGGATATATTCATTGCAAAGGTGTGGCCCATACATCCAACTTTGACCCGACGACATCTATGTACAGAAAAAAAGAGCTGAGTCAAATTAATTCGAAGCCACTAATAGTCAAGATCTAAAGGGATAAAAAATAGTAAGGAACATAAGAGGAGGAGAGAACTAACCCTTTGTTTTAAGATCCACTGATAATCAGCGCAAGACTTTTAGAAGGGCACCCTCAAAGAGGGAAAGAACATAGCAGATCTGGTAGTCACTTATTCTGCCATAGCTGACAGGTCGTAGAAGGGCAATAGAAAATCAAGACGAACCGATTTAACACACGTCTCTCTATAGAGGAAATGGGGAGACGCGCCCGCTTCCATTACAAAAGGAGACGCGCCTGACCAATAGGTATGGAAGATGCGCCGGATTTGATTATGAAAGGAGACGTACTCCAAGGAAAGTCCGTCTCAGTTACGAAACAAATATGAGTCGTGCTCAATGAAAGTGTGTCTCCTGTTTGTCAGGGAGGAAGGCGCGTCTCAGATACCTACTTAACTGAGACGGCTGTATTGTAACGCGTCTCTTTGTACATTCAAACAAGTCATGTCAGATCTTCGGTGATGCGGACTCGTCTCGCTTAAGCTTATCAGAGAAGTTCGCGTTTTGCCACGTCGTCCATCTTTGTCTTCTATTTGAGTTTCTTACGTAGTGTCTATTTCTTAGTTTAAATCCTCTTCGACTTGTATAAATGTATTGGATCTTAATAATGTCAGACTAAATAGGAGAGTCAGTTTGCTCGTGTCTGATAGCCCCAATAGGCTCACGCTTAATGTATTTTGCATGCACAAGTTCGTGCCAAAGTCTGTGTTGGGTTTCTATTTTCTACCACTATTTGGCTAAAAGACTCATATTCATTTTTTATGTCTTTTATGCGCATTCCATGTTTCTTTTTACTCCTACAAATTTTCTCCCATTTGATTTAGATGGTATTTCCTTTTTGTACTACCATCTTGCCAAAGAAATTTTAGTCGGCTGAAATCCAAACGACCATTTTTAATATTTGTACACCTATCAATCAATCAATGCACCGCGAATCATCTATCTATAAGAAACGGTAAATCGAACCATGTAGCAGCCACTCTGAAATATCTTAAAAAATATTTGTTAGCTACTCTTGGAGTAGCTGAGCACAGTGTAGACGGTCTGCAGCATGGAAGGCACAAAGATGAGCGCCACAGCGGCGACAAGGGAGACGGCGACCCACGGCGACGGGAAGAAGTGCAGCACGAATCCACCGCACCAGCAGCTGACGCGCCGCCTCCGGTGTCACGCCACGGCGTGCAGCATCTTCCCGTACTCGTCTGGAAGGCGCGCGCCGACGGTCTCCTCCCCAAGCTCCCGAAACAGCGCCACCAACTCGTCGTCCGTGTGCCGCGTGGTGGCCAGGACCCCGCGGCGCCGGAGCATGGTCGCGTCCTGCTGGCACCGGAGCAGGCCCTCCATCCGTGCTACGTACGCCGTGACGCACGCGCCGTGTGCCCAGGAGAAGTACTTCTCGAAGGCCACCATGTTGTGGAGCACCGCCGCGCTGTACTCGTGGACGTGGAAGCACGGCACGGTCATCACGGCAAACGCGCTCGCCGGGTGGCGCCAGAACCACATGTCGAGGTCGCTGCCGCCGCCTGACGCTGCACGGAACCACACCGCCGACCGACGCATCTCCGTGTAGCAGGGGAACAGCCGCTCCGACTCCTTCTTGATCCTGAGTAGCTTCAGCGGCGTCGAGAGGATGCAGTACTTGTCCCTCGGCACGCGAGACCAGTGGAAGAGGTGCAGGATGTGGTGGAACTCGACGGCCGCTGCGCTTTCTTCGCTCGTCCGGTTCGGGCAGATGTCGTCGAAGCAGCCGAGCACGAGCTCCTCGACGGAGTGCCGGAGCTCGAGGCTGCTGCAGAAGGCGGCAAGCAGCTTTACGGCCGCGAAGGGAACCTGGTTCTCCAGCACGAGCATGTCCAGCTTGATGTCGTCCGCGTGCTGCGCCACGGCCGTGTGCAGTATGAAGTAGTCCCTGTTGATGGACGCCGCCCGCGCCACGCTGTCGGCGTCGACGCCGGTGCCGGTCTTGCTGAGCATCATTCTCACCACGAGGAGGAAGCAGCTGTCCAGCAGCGGCATCTCCAGGAACTTCTCCTCGTCGTGCAGGAACGCCTCGTCGTTGTCCGTGTCGGCAGCGAACTCGTCGCGGAAGCGGTCGTGCTCCGCAGCGAGTGCCGCGACGTACCGCTCCACGTCGAGGCCGCACTGGTTCTGCAAGTACCGCACGAACGGGAGCTTCGCGTCGTCGGGGAACGGGAGGCCGCGGTCACTGCAGCGGTGGAACGGGCCGATGGCCACGGCGCGCACGGCGTGCAGCGCCTGCACGCGCGGCCCCCGGGTGCGCGGCCGGAGGATGCTGCCGGACCGCTCGCCGAGGTACCACAACATCGGCGTTCGCGAGATGAGGTCCTTGAGTACGGCCGTGTTCACTGTCGCCGACGTGAGCTTGCGCAGCCACTTTCCCCTGGCTTCGTCACCGTCATTGACCATGTTTCTGTCCCCACCATCGGCCACGCCGGTGACGGTGCCCGCCTTCGCGTCCGACGAGATGTCGATCAGGTGGTGATTGCCTTTCGCCATTTTGGCTTCTCTATCCTTGTTTGGCAACATCATCTGTATGCAATCAAAACCATATATGATTCTTGTGTTCTTCCTGGGGAGTTCAATCTGACGGCTAAGAGTCCCAATAATCAGGGCGACGTTGGCAATCAGAGTCAATAGCAATCATATTGATTACAGGAGAGGAACAAGGCTACAGCGTACAGAGGAGTAAATTTCTAATGTCTTGATGAAACCTCCAGAACTAGTTCCAAATTCGAGTATTACTTGAATTATAGCCAACATCAGAAAAGGTTAAAAAACGAGTATGATAGATTTGTCGGGCTGCTTGATTTGTTGTGCAGCGTGATATCATGTGATCTCCATGATTGCCGTTACTTTATAGCGGGACTTCTTACCATACGACACCTACAATTATTTTATTCAGTGTTGTTAATATGAGACCAACAAGCTGAGTTGGGTCAGTAGGTGGTGTCTTAAGAAATTGACACACTGTCGTTATCTCAGCTATTTGGAATGAGATTTTTAAAAAAATGCACGAGTTCGGTGCGTTTTGGTAAAATCTCTCATAATCCAAATTTCCAGCCATGAAAGAATTTCCAGTACAAGGTTTTCAATTTATTTCACTACTACAGAAACCTTTACTTCAGGGGATCTAAACATAATATCACAAGTAGATTTTAAAACCGTCCGAAACGTTTAAAACCGTCCGAAACGAAGAGAATGTGAAAATAGGTCATTTCCATATGCGGAGAAAATATCCGCAAGTGAAAACCTTTATCACAGGCGGTCATTAAATTACATCATCCGCCTGTGAAGATTCATTATCATAGGAGGTTCATATCATCAGTAGACCATCTGTAATAAAATGATTTTCTCAGACGGTTCTTTACCTTCAATCAACCGTCTGTGAAGATAAATTATCGCAGGCGGTTCGTGTCGTCAGAAGACCGCCTATGAGAACAAAATTTTCGCCGGCGGTTTTTTACCTATGAGGATCCGCTTATGAAGATTATTTATTAGAGACGGTTCCTCTCATCGACGACGAGCCCAAAATAGTGCGTCACCGATGACTCGACTCAGCCTGTCTCTGATTTCTCACAGAAAGAAGACGAGCCTTCTTAAAGCTTGCCTGTAAATACTTATCAGCGACGCGCCTGCTGCTCGTCTCCAATTACTCTGTAATGCGAGACGCGACGACTGAGACACGCTTTTTGCTCGTCTCCGTTCTTCGTGCGGGCTCGTCTCGACTGAGTCTTTCTCACGTAGTGTGTGCTCATCACTAAAAGTGTTTCAATTTTCATACAGGCTAAGTTCTGGCGCATCGACAAGTGAACCTGTGTTGTTGAAGAACAACCATTTTTGGTAAAAACCTTCGCGACGCATGAAAAGACACTGTTCACCCTCAATCTTATCGACTCCTCAACCAGGCATATCTCTAGAAACCGGCCATTCTTCATTCACATTCTTGTGTTGTAATGGAACACATAATAATATTTAGAATGTGTTGTGACAATGAAAACATAATATAAGTATTAAAATGGGCAAGTGACAATGAAAATGTATCTCAAAAGAAATACAATATCGACATTAAGGATAACTTACATCATCACGATTCACTCTATATTCCCAGGCGGTCCGAAGATGCTCGCATACATAATACCTGCATAAGATACTACCAGGAGGTTGCTTAGCACAAGGAAAGTATGTTGATATTTTTATTGCATCCTTATTAGCAGGTCGCTCACCGTCAAGTTCTTTCCAGTAATACCGCCAAGCGCTGTCACACAAGGAATGTCATATATGAATTGCCAACCTATATACGCGTGTATATTAAAAGTATCGAATATTCGTACCTTCTCAAAATGTTAAGGAAATATCTATATTTATTTTTGATGAGTAACCGGTCGAGTCCAAGGCCGTTGGATACACGATTCGGTTTTGCCATAGAATTGGCAATCTATTTTGTTTTGTTCTCTGCTGTGCCGATTGGCACAAAAAGACGACAAGACATGTCCTCAACGATATCATCGATAGGAAACTTAATGCTTGACCTTGAGCCTGACACATAACCTACGCTACTAGGATAGGCAGTTGGATATAGCAATTGCTCATTTGCCACAGGAACCAACAGTTTATTAACAAACTGTAATTGCCCTGATTCTGTAAATTCATATCCAATGTTTGTTTAAGAGATGCCTTCACCTTTTGATAGTGTCTTCTTGAACTTGTCATATCTTCTATATAACTCTTTATCCTTCGGGAAACCCTCTTTCCAGGACATCTGAGAAGAGTTTGCTCCAACCCATCCACCGTGTTCAGGGTTGCTTAGGATAACAGTAAGTTGGTCATTCTCCCTCGACGGCTTGAAGAGACCCTTCTCTTACTTTTCAATTACTTCTTTCGTTCTCTGCCCTACTTGGTTCACAAAGTCGGGCTTTGCAAGTTCTCCCTTGTCGGTCAAACTTGACCGAGCTAACACCCACCGCTGAATTCCCTCATCGCAGCCTTGTAGCGGGTTAGGATTGCCCGCACTTACTGTTTGCTCTAGTATTTTATTCCATTTCTGAACTTTGGGGGCATATCCGGTAGACCCCAAGCGATGATGGTATATGTTCTTTTTCGCAAGCTCGGACCTAGATTGACTTAGGGCTTGAGTCTCAGGAGTGGTCTTTTGATGAACAAATTCTTGCCACTGAGCTTGCATTATTTTTCCCATCTTCTTTGGGCTAGGGATGTTATTGTCCTTAACTTAAGCATTCAATTCACTCTTCCAGCCATGAAACTTCTTGCCACAAGTGATCAATGTTGCTTTCTTTACAACTTCTTTCGTGCCTTCTGGTAACTTGAACTCTTCCTTCAACTTCTCCCACGAATCATTCTTGCCTGCCTTAGGGAATTTTCTCCAATTCTCTGTTCTGGTGGGCACGGGGTCTCTAACAAGACAACTGCATGTATTTCGGTACTTTGTAATAGAATCAAGTGGTTCTTGGTGGAGCCCACCTGAACTGACATTTGTTATGTATATGGTGCAGTTGAGTGGACCCTTATTGGGACCTCGTTGCCCTCGTTTTTGCTTTAGTGAACTTCATGATTCAACCATTAGAGAACCTTATGCGTTTTTTGGATCCGAATTCACTTTTTTCTCTTCTCAATTAAGATAGGTAGAAAATAATTAAAAGACTTCATATACTTGACAACCAATATTAATTTAAACTGCTGGAGTTAAGATTCGTTATCCATACCTCACTGGCGGGATCATATGCTCGATTAAGATCCTCTGAAGTATTTTTAGTTTTTATAATATGTGCAGAAGGATCCGATGGACTGTGATATGAGCCTGAGCTGATGGAGTTACTAAACTCAACATTAGGGAATTCATTGTTACTACCAGCACCACCGCCTTGCGGGGACAATTTTCTTAGGGCTTCCCATGTTAGTACTGTTAAGACCAAAAATGTGTCCCACTTTAATGTTAGGTAAAAGAATATATGCTATAACGGTGTCATCATCTTATGCAGGCTCAAATGCAGAAAGATATAACTCAAAAAAGTTGAGCACCTCCTATGATGAGCAGGAAAATGAAGAGACTTCTATGAATCTTACAAGGAGGAACAAGTAGACTCATCAATACTTATCACCAAACGCTTTTGTTATACATCCTCATAGATGTGGGATGGATGACTTGCGCACTCTACTGATTTTTTGTATAGTGCCATGAAGCACCTTCTAATCTTTCATCACTTACACTTAGTATTAAATTTACTGTCTGGGTATTCAATGGTATAACCGGGACACCATGAACAAAGGTCTATTATACTTACACCTATTTAGTTATCAAGGCCGTGACGTGCAATAGTTATATTCAGCAAACTTGCATTTATGCAATCAAGACATTGCTCATTTGTTTCTTAAACAATATATATATAAATAACAATGACATTATCTACAATGGATGTATATATATAAAAATGAAAGCATTGAATGACAATGAAATCATTCATTCCATATGTTTATAGCATATGTAAAAACATAGAAAGACAAAATCTTAACAATGAAAATGGCAATGGGAGGATGGAGGGAGGAGGCGCGGGGAGGTGTGAGGGAGGGAGGGAGGCAGCTCGATGAGGATGAAGGCGAGGGGGTGCGGCAAAGATTGTGTCAGAGGGGGACAGAGAAGGGTGGAGTATAGAGCCAGCGACGGTGAACGGCGACGGGAACGGCTCGGCGGCAAGGGCTTTGGCTTAGGTGCTCGATGGCGAGGGCTTTGGCGGCAAATGAAAATTTTGGCAGCCTGACGGCGGGAGGGAGGGAGGCGGCGATGGGAGGATGAAGGCGGGGGGTGCAGCGGAGACCGTGCTGGAGGGGGACATAGAAGGGAGGAGGGAGGTGTATAGAGATGGCGACAACGACATGGAATGTAGACGAGAATGGCTCAGCGGTGAGGGCTTTAGCGTCGGTGCTCGGAGGCGGAGCTTTGGCATCAAATGAAAATTTTGGCAATCTGACAGCGTCCAAGTGAATCCTTCCGGGTTAGATTTTTCCGAGAACACCGAGCAACATTTTATAGGCGCCTATTTCCACAAGCGGTGTTTAATAAAGCCCGCCCGTGGAATAAATTATCTCAGGCAGCGTTAACTACAAAGCTGCCTGAGAATAGACATTATCTCTGGTGGTGGTTCACTTAAAAGCCGCCTGTGAAAATTGACGACTCTGCTTAGGTTTCGTTGGTTTTCTCTCGTGGCAATAATGCAAAAACCTAAATTTCTATTTAATTTTAGACTTCAAAACTCAAACTTGAAAGATTGAAGTTCAATCTAAAGTCTGAATTTAAATTTGGAATTTAAAAATTAAAGGTAACATTTAAATTCAAAATCTCGAGTTAAAACTCATTTTTTGAATTAGAAATTTTTTACTTGGAAAAAACATGGTAACTCCAAATCAAGTTTCAAAATTTGTTGAAATATCAAATTCAAATTTATGTGTTCGGAGTCTAAATTTCAAATTTGAATCTGATTCAAACTTTGTCAATTCTCAAATTTGAGTTTATAATTGGGTTCTACACATTTTATTTTGTCTACATGCAAAGTTGGGGCATTTTTGGACAAAGTTTGTACTTGAGCTAGTAGAGATCAAAAGTGAGAAGAAAAAACAAATTTAAGGAACACAAGAAAATGGAATTTAATTAAACTTAGAAGGCGAGATTCAAATTTCAAACTTAGAATCTGTTCAAATCAAGTCAAATAACAAATCTGTGTTCACCTTTGAGTTCCTCACAATTTGAACAGTGCCTCTGTGTCATATTTCATAAATTTAGAGCACATTTGCTATTTAATTTAATGAAATCATTGAAATGCATTTGAATTCAAATTCAAATTTGAATCTGACTTAAACTTTGTCAATTCTCAATTTTGAGTTTATAATTGGGTTCTACACATTTTATTTTGCCTACATGCAAATTTGGGGATTTTTTGGACAAAGTTTGTACTTGAGCTAGTAGAGATAAAAAATGAGAAGAAAAAATGAATTGAAGGAACCAAGGAAAATGGAATTTAATTAAACCTAGAAGGAGAGATTCAAAATTTCAAACTTATATCCTGTTCAAACCAAGTCAAATCTCAAATTTGAGTTCACCTTTGAGTTCCTCATAATCAAACAGTGTCCCTGTGTCCAATTTCATAAATTTTAGAGCACATTTGCTATTTAGTTAAATAAAATCATTGAAATGCATTTGAATTCAAACTCAAATTTGAATCTAACTCAAACTTTATCAATTCTCAAATTTGATTTTGTGATTGTGTTCTACACATTTTATTTTGTCTAAATGCGAAGTTGGGGCATTTTTGGACTAAGTTTGTACTTAAGCTAGTAGAGATCAAAATGAGAAGGAAAAAAATGAAAGAAACCAGAGAAAATGGAATTTAATTAAACCTTGAAGGAGAGATTCAAAATTTCGAACTTCGCTCTTGTTCAAACTTTGTCAATTCTCAAATTTGAGTTTATAATTGGGTTCTACACATTTTATTTTGTCTACCTGCAAAGTTGGGGCATTTTTGGAGAAAGTTTTGTATAAGAAATTAAATTAACGAAGAATGGAGATAAGAGGGGAGCACTGTTGGCCGCACAAGTCAGTTGCACTCGACTGACTATTATTACACGCAGTGTTTAACTTCGAAACCGCCTGCAAAGAGATATTATCTTGGGCAATGGTTCACTTATTACAGGCTGTGAAGATCTTTTGTCCCACCACGGAAAGTTGAGCGCGTTGCAACGAGCATATAAGTCGAGGCGTTGCAAGGTTGACATTAAGTTCGGCGTGGACGGTCTTGATGTCAAGTTAACGAAATTTAATCTGGCAATCAAGACCATTCAAACCGAACTGTTTTTTCGACAGTCACTGTCATGTGGGCTGCCTGCGAAGTGATATTATCCCAGGCATTTTTTTCACTTAAAAGCTGTCTGTGAAAATATTATATTATCCCAGGTGGTGGTTCACTGAAAAGCCGCATGTGAAAATTGATGACTATATAAGGCGCCACTCGGGCACCGTACAAACCTAACATGGGAGATTTCACATCGATGCTGTGAGGCTGCCAAAATTTTCGTTTGGTCTTTGCCGCCGCCGCCGTCCTGACCATCGCCGCCGACGCTACCGCCGCCATCCTGGCCATCGCTGCCGACACTGCCGCTGTCCTCGGTCTTGCTACTGAGCCACTTCGTCCTCCTTGCCCTCGCTGCCAAGCGTTGTCTTCCTCGTCGTCTGCGCCCCCGCCCTCGTCGTTGGTCCCCGCCGCGGTCGCCATCCCTGTACGCCTCCCTCTTCCCTTCTGTCTACTCCCTCCGTTTCTTGATAGTTGTCATTAGGACAGCTGAAAATTTCATTTAGGATGTCTTAATATTAGACATATTAGCGATGTCGCTTGTACTGGCCCTTTAATCTGATCCACGAGATGTCTACTCCCTCCGTTTCTTATTAGTTGGCCTCAATGCTTTTAATACTCCTAATGATGTCATCTGTTGAAAAATGCAAAAGACATATAAGAGGACCTTGTGTTGAAAAATGTAAAGCAAAAAATCAATGATTTTTATGCAATATTTTTTATAAAGTGTTATTCAATGAATATGAAATGATATCTTATTTTTATTTTTACAGTTTGACATAGAAGATGGACCGCTGAGCGTGGATGTACAACATGCTAAGACCTGATCCTATGTACATTCAAAATGTTGCAAACTTCATTGAAGTGTCCAAGAGACATGCGAAGCTGCAAAAAATAGATCACATTATGTCCATGCATCAACTGCAAAAATAAGATTGTTTGGATAGATACTATAGTAATCCAATCTCATTTGGTGAAGAGAGATTAAAAAAACTACACAATATGGACAGAGCATGTTGAGTTAGATACACATGAAGTGGTTAAAGATGATGAGAGAGGTTCTGATGGCCATAATGGTCATATCGATGATGGTAGTGACAATAAGGATGATGATGACGACGATGATGATGCTGAGTTTGATTGTGAGGAGATGTTGCATCACATCGAACCACATGTATTGATTTCTACGGGAGCAACTAAAGGTTTAAGTAAAATAGAGACATTGCAGAATGCAGCGACAAAGCTTTTCTATGATGAATCAAAGAGTTGTGATAAAGAATTTTCTACAATGCATGAAATCCTATAACTACTAAAGTTGAAAGCCACACACAAATGATCCGATTGTAGTTTCTCTAATCTTTTGAATCTTTTGGCAGAAATTCTTCCAAATCCCAATAAACTGTCCAAAATCACTTATAAAGCGAAGAAACTTCTTTTCCCGATGTCACTAGGTGTGAGAAAAATACACGCTTGTATGAACCATTGTATTTTGTATCGTAAAGAGCATGAGCTCATAACTAGATGCCCCGTCTGCGGTGTCTGTAGATACAAGAAGGACTACAATCACCAGTATGTTACCAACATGAGTAAGACCCTAAAGAATAAGAAGAGTTTGATTGGCCCTGAATGTGACGATGACGATACTTCTGATGATGAAAACGGGAAGAATAAGAGAAAGATTCCTACCTTGGTGATGTGTTACCTTCTAATAATTGATCACTTGAAGCGTTTGTTCTCAAACCTCAGGGAGGCTGAACTTATGCGTTGGCATACCGAGCAACACAGGATAAATGGTAAGAAGACTTGACACCCTAGTGATGCAACACAATGGAAAAATGTTGATATTCAGTATCCAGAGTTTGCAAAGGAAATTAGAATTGTAAGGTTTGCGTTGGTTACAGATGGAATGAATCTGTTTGGTGAAAAAGGAGCATACACAACACTTGGCATGTGGTCTTAACAATATACAACCTACCGGCCTCGTTGTGTCACAAAAGGAAATTCATTTTGTTATCTATTCTTATTCATGGTCCACAACAAGCTGGCATTGAAATTGATGTGTTCTTGGAACCTCTAATGGAAGATATGGCAAAGCTGTGGAATGAAGGGGGGTACATACATAGGTTGAGTACAAGCGGGAGTATTTCACGCTAAGAGCAATGATATTCATTACTGTCCATTATTATCCCGAACTCTTTACATTATCAGGACAAATGAAAGAGAAGAAAGATTGTGTAAGGTGCGTGGATGTAACTGGTTTTTGTACCTCACTTCTGTAAGCCCGCATTTGAATAAAGCAAGAATGAAAAAATGGGAACTTAAGAATTTCCAATTAAGTTGGAAATTCAAAATGCACATGAATTAAATTGCTACTGGAATAATATTCAAAAATATGAACTTGTTAAAACTTTAGGTATTGTTTAGAAGATGGCCAATATGTATGAGAACTTAAGCAAGTAATAAATGTAAAAGCCCAAAAACCTGGGTGTTCATCTCAGCCATGAGAGTGAAAATGGGGAAAATAAAACAAAATAGAGAGAAAGAAAACGAATGATTCAAACCCTAATTTGGGATGCAAATTTAAATCAAAATCCTTTTATTTAAATTTGTTAAACTCTAAATTTGAATTCACCTATGACATTCACATGTTGCCAACCTCATCTCTGCCAAATTTATTGACTGTTGAACCACATTTGCATTGTATTTGAATCAACTCATATGAGAGCATTCAATTTTGAATTTCACCTTCAATCTTGTCAACTGCCCAATTTAGCTTCAAATATGAATTCCTCATACCTGAATTACCATAGATTTCATTTTTCATAATTGTTAGAGAATGTTTGTGGGGTAATTAAATTACTAGTGAGAAGATAAGAGAGGTAGATGTGGGTCCCACCTGTCATTGGTTCAATCTCTCCTTGGTTTCTCTGATTCACCACTGAGCGCCACCTCCCGGCATACAGTTCCAAGCAGCAGTGAGCTTGCCTGCTTCCTTGCTTGTGAAGCCAACCAGGCAGCTACCAGGCGAGCTCATCCCCTATCGATGCAACACAGCAGCAGCTGTTTCCCTTCCTCTATTTTTCTTGTTCCCCGGCGAGCTTCTCCCTGTGCGCCATGCAGCGCAGCTCCAGTTCTTGTTACACTCCCGAGCTAACAGCAAAAGGTGGCGCAAGATCTTTCTCTTCGTTCTTCGTCAATAGGTTACGTGTTTCCTTACGTGTGTGCTCGATATTGAAGCTTTTGCTCCGATGAGTTTTGCGGCTGTCGGAGTTCCTCCTCTGCTTCCTCGTTGACCCGGCGGTACAAGCCTTCTCCCATCCCCTTCCCTGAGGCAAAAAGTTGTGCCATGGTATGTACTTTGTTCCTACCAATTTTCGTAGCTTATCCTCACCTACCTCGCTGGATTTTGAAATTTTCCGATGAGCTCATCCCATAGCCGAAGCTAGTTCTCCAGTTAAATTCCAATTCTACATCTGATCATCATTTGTGGCAGTGAGCTTTTATGTTCCATATGATCAGGCATATCACCTAGAAGCAACCAATCCCCAAACCATTGAGTCAATCGGCCCAAATAGAGCTTTTCCTAGTCGCCACAATTTCATCATTGGTTCACCATCGAAACCAGTTTTCCAAAGCCTTTCATCCCCATTGCTGTCCACCTTCATGCTCCTTAAGCTGCCAGGAACGTTTTGGTACCTTTTCCCTGCAGCTTAGGGCACCGGAGAGCACAACCAACCTCCCCGAAACCCTAGGTCGTGCCGCCGCCGGTGGAACCCTTCCACCTGTCATCTTCCGCCGTTTTTGACCCTCCCATTGAGTTCCCCATACGATTTTAGGGTTAGGTGGCTTGTATTGAGGGCTGCCGTGCCCTAGCAAGGCTGCCGGTGATGCACCGCCGGACGCCGGTGGCTGTGCGCTACCGGAACCACTTGGCTCAAGGTGGAAGACGACCACCTTGTGGCCCCACCCGTCAGCCTCTTATCTCTAATCCCCAGATCTAGTGCGGCCTATTGATCCGGTGTGGCCACAGTCCAACACCGTGTGACTCTGTGTGGTCCAAATCTCATTGGTAGGTTTAAATCCTGTGGGCTCCCTGGTTTATTTAAAAATTTCTAGTTCTAAAATAATTCCCTTTCTCATTCAAACTTTTAAAATCAATAACTCCTAGGATATTTGTCCAAAAATTCTCAAATAAATTTTGTTGGAACCAGGGCGAACTATACTTTCCAGTGCTGCACTTTGATTGGTATGAAAATCCCAGAATTTGCTTCAATAATTCCATGAAGGAAAATAAATTTGGAATTAATTCCAAATGCTCTATTTGTTAAAAAATTCCCAAATTTGGCAACATTCTCCCTCATAGTTCAGGAGTTCCAATAACAATTTCAGATCCATTTGAGTTAACTTGTATTGCCAAATCGTGTTCCCAACCTGTATGAACCTGAAAAATTCCAAAATATCCAGAAACATATTCAGAAAATTGTCCAAACTTCTAAAATTAATATATCCCTGTAGAATGCTTAGAAAATTATGAAGCAAATTTTATTGAACTCCAATTTACTCCTCTAAACAAAAAACCAACTTTTGCCCATGATAAAGCTCCATATTTAGGATCAAAATTCAGAGAAGCCAAAATCTTGTTCGAATTTTAGAGACCACATCGTTGCTTTTCCTGAGCTGAAACTTTGCTGGAGTCTTACATAGGTACTATGCTAGTCACTGTAAAAATACCAGGTCCATTGGAGTTGGTTTACTATAAATAATCATCTGTTTTTTTACCTTTTCACTGAAAGACCATTGAAGATTATTGTGACACTAATTCTCTTTAGTAGAAACTGTTACTTCTCTAGCACTCCATATCTGACCATATCAAGCCACTGTAAAAAGATTTCAGTCTCATTTGATCTGGTGACTCAGATTTTGATTGATATCTTCCCTATGCCAAAAATAATCATACTCTATTTCATATCCACTCCTATGTTTCCGCTTTGATCTTTCTTGTTTCTGTACACCTCAGAGACAGCAACTCCCATCTTTGTCAGGCCTTCATCCTTCTCAATTTAATTACAACTCTATTAGGTTTAATCTTCATCATTTATGTCATTAGTACCTTCCTTTACATTAATGTCTGATTGGAGTTCATGATGTTTTGCTTCTATACCAGCTTTGTTAAACTCCACCTCTCCACCAAAATTCATATACATCCGAGCCCATCCTGTACCTCTCCTGCAATAGGTTTAATTCCTCTTTAGTTTCATAAAGTTTTCTTCTGCATTATACTATTCTCTTATGTTGTGCATTTTCATTTCGATAGCTCACATGACGATGAAGAACGAAGAGGAGAAACCTATGGAGGAGGAGGGGATCAACATGGATCTTGCTGCAAGCAAAATATAATTTGGAGCAGCAGCAAGGGTACTTGACGAAAGGAATAAACTTGAAGCTCCATGAAAAGATCAAACACTGACTATGATTGACATTGCTTAGTCGCAACCCAAGGCAAGTCCCGATTTGCATTTAAGAGCCTTTTTAAAGTTTTTTTTTTGTATACACTACATGTGTAAGACCTATGTGTGCTGAATATATTGGCAATTAGAATAAAAGGAAGGTTTATATTAAAAGGTTTGAGCTTACACCGATACACCACAGTACACCCTGATACACACTGTCCGAATTTGTCTCAATGCATTTTGGGAGTAACGTTACCTTCGATAGTTTTGGACTGTCCGAACTTTTCAATTCGTTTTTTGGGAGTACTGTTACCCTCGATGGTTTCGAATTGTCCGAACTTCTTCTCACGTGAGTTGCACGTGTTTCACGCTTCGGGTTGTCTGAACTTTCATTCACATGAGCTGCACGTGAGTCGATGTGGTGGGAGTGTTTTGGCAAGTAACATTTACTCTTTACTTGGTTAGGACTGTCCGAAATTTCCGACATGTGATGTGCACGTGAGTTTCAGATTGGAATGTCTGATCTTTTGCCTTTACATTGCAACGCCGCTTTTTGTCGATTCGATAAATTTATTTGCTGAAATAATTGCGCGTCGGATCTGTTTTTAACTTGCAATGCTTCTAACTTGCTTTTGGCTTATGGAAAGATGTCTTAGTATTCTCTTACTAAGTTTTTGATGTGTTTTTGTGGTCATGTATTATCTTTCTATGGTTTGCACACTCTTACGTGAGGTGATCACATAAGTTGTTGTGGTTTTCGGATTAATGTGAGTCAAGTCATGGACTTGTGCTCGGAAGGAATGGTTGTTTGTTCATGTGCAGGTGTTGCTTGAGGTCAAGAGATGGCTGGTGACAGGATCCATTGAACTAGTCTTAGGGAGAAGATGAGGTTCATCAACCAAGTTCGGGAGGAATTGTGGTTGAGTTGATCGGGAGATCGTGCAACATGTTTGGGTCAAGAACAATGCATATAAAGGTATCGTGGACGTCGTTGGAAGGTGTTTGGACGTGTGCAAGGAGTGCATGGACATGGAAACATGGTTCCAAGGCGTGATCAAGAGATATGAACGTGAATATGTGGTCGGAAAGGTCCAACCGGCTGGATTATGCCTCAGGCTGCGGTTGAGGAGGTTATGGTTCGTTTATGGAAAGTTTTGAGTTTGTTTTGGTTAGATTTCGTGTGGATCACAAAGTTGAATTGTTTTAGGAATGTTTAGAATGTTCCTAAGGTGTTTGGAATTCTTAAGATTGCTTCTATCTACATATGGAAGAGTCTTGAGAAGTTATGGAAAGTTTCAGTTGAAACTGAGAAGGATTAGAGTGCTAGTTAGGATTGAGTTGGCTTTAGGGCTGGTTATATAAGAAAGGGAGGCCAGAGCTCATGGTAAGACGACTTTGGGATGTTCCTCTTGTGTTCTATTGAATAAAGATCATAGTTTTATATGAGCTTTTGTGCCTTGTTTGTTTGACTCGTTTTCCTCAAGTCTTTCTCGTCGAGTTTCTGTGCAGGCCGACCTTTCTTCATTTTTTTGATCGTAATTCGAGTTTTACAGATCCAATTGAAGTGATTATTTTGGAGTTGTCTTCACAACTTGATTATCTCTCATCTGTGAAAATTTTATGGCCATTGGATTTGTGGTTTTTGATCTACACGAGTTTCTTTGCAGCATTGCAGATTTGTTTCTAAATCGGATAGAACTGTTTGACCTTTGTGTAGTCTTTTGATCGTAACTAAAGTTTTACTTAGTGCTTTCACATGATTCTTGTTGCATTGGTTCTGTGACTTGATTATCTATAATCTATACTTGTTTTTTTATGGTTGAACACGTTGAAAATAGTTGCACACAGTTTCTTCAACATATTGATTTTCTACCGAGGGGTTTTCATAGCTTCCGCTCAAAAGTTTTTTAAATCTACCATTCACGCCCCCTATGGTAGCTTTTTATGTGCTCTTCGATCCTACAATTGGTATCAGAGCCACAATGCTCTAATCTTTGTGATTTGCACATGTTTTGACTAATCTTCATGGAGAAATACTCCACAAAATCTTTTGTGTTCGATGGCATTGATTTTCAATTTTGGAAGGCACGTATGGAGGCTTCCATACAAGCGCAAGGCTTCGCCATATGGGAAAAGGTGTATAAGCCCTTCGACATGCCACCAAATGATCAAGTCACATGCTTACATATAAGGATTAACTCAAAGGGACTTCAACCGTGTTGCACATTTCCGATCTTCGTATGGCATGTGGAAGGCACTTTGCGACTACCACGAAGGATCCAACAAGGTAAGAAAAGATATGTTCAAGAAATAATATATGCACTTTGATATGCAACCAGGTGAGTCCATCGACGATTTATTTGCTTGCTTTAATAAAATTTTCAGCAACTTGCGTAGTGTCAATGTTAATTTTTTTCAGATGCTGAAAATGCTAGGCAATAGCGACAATGAAGAGGTATGTCCCACTTGCGAAGAAATGTGTGATTCTATTTCTCGTGCCACTGTTATACTTAATAAGAAGGACAAAAAACTTAGGGACAATGCTGTTAAAATTGAATCACTAGAATCTAAAATTAATCATTTAAAATATTTGATTCCTAGTGATGATTCTTGTTCCTCATGTGAATTAATATATGAACAATTGTCCTTTTTAAGAAGTGCACACAACTCCACACTTGATAACTTGAGTTAGAAATTGAAAAGAACAAAAAGCTTGTTGCACTTAATGATAAGAACTTGAAAGATGCTAGTTGTTCAACAATTGATTCACATTGTTCTAACTGTGATGATCTTAATAAGAAATTGCATAATGCTATAAATGAAATTTACATTCTCATGAAGTTAAATATTGTTCTAATTGCAAGTTAAAAGTAAAAACTTCATGTGAAAACTTTCTAGACTTGTCTAATAAACTGGATGACATGCATAGGACACTAGAGTGGTTTTGTAGTGGGAATAAAAATCTAAACTTGATGTTAAATTCCTCTAAGACCTGCAATGATAAATCTGGTTTAGGTTTTGATTCTCATGCTCATGCTAAGGCACATCCACCTAAGGTTGTTAACTCACTAGGAAGTGGTTTGATCAAAATAGTTCCTAAACAAAAAAAGTGGTTTTCAAATCTGCAAGAGTGTTCTCTCATTCGGATTCTAATAAACATGTTGCTTGCTCATCTATACATGAACATAGGGTTAAATTGTATTGTACCTACGGTGGTAGAGTGGTCATGTAATAGGTTTTTGTTATAGACTAGCTAAACAATGAAAAAAGGAAAGAATGCTAGCTAGATCTCATAACAATCATGCAAAATTTGCTCCTCATGCTGAACTGAATGTTAGGAACTTACAACCTGCTGTAATGAGTCATAAACATGCAAAGTTTGCTTCCAAACCTACTGTTTTTTGTGCTACACATGTAACACCTCATAGATCAGTAGTTAGGTACAAAATCCTCAAACTTTGGCTCATAAGCCTGCTAGTTTATCTCAAACTTCGCATGTTATTCCTGCTGGATGTCGTGTGACTCAGTACTGGATTCCTAAATGCATTTTGACTAACTCCAGTATTGAGTCATCAATGTATTGTGCTGCTATGTAGGTTACAAGCTTGAGGAAGGAGAACATTTGGATTGTGGATACAGGTTGCTCACGCCACATGACAGCTAACAAAGAATGATTCCCCCCCCCCCCCCCCCCCCCCCCCCCGCCCTCTTGTGTCACGTGTAGAAAATGTTTCTTTTGCCGATAATTCTTCAACTCCTGTAACTGCTAAGGGTTCAGTTCGAGTAAATAAACACTACACTTTGAAAGATGTGGCACTTGTTAAATTTGAAATACAACTATCTTTTCGATTTACAATTGCTAGATAAAAAACTAGAAGTTATCTTCACAAAAATTGTTGTAGATTTAAAAGGTGAGCTTTTGTTTAACATGTCTAGGTTTGGAAGAGCTTTTAAAGCTGATTTTAATATGTCAACTTCTAAGCAAAGGTGTGTAGTTGCTAATGATTCAAAGTACTTATATTTTTGGCATCATAGACTTGGTCATGTAGGCTTTGATGACCTCACACGTGTTAGTGGTCTTGACAGCATACGTGGGCTGCCTAAGCTTAAAGGGGACAATGATATTTTGTGCTCTTCTTGTACACATGCTAAGTTGATTGAAGGTTCACATCCTCCTCTCACAATGAACATGATAACTGAACCGAGACAACTTTTGCACCATGATACTGTAGGTCCTTCACATGTTCAATTTTTTGGAGGTAAATGGTATATGCTTGTAATTGTTGATGAGTTTTCTAGATACACTTGGGTTTACTTTATGGCATCTATGAATGAATCTTTTAGTCACTTTAGAAGTTTAGTTCTTAGGCTTTCACTTGATCACCCAGGATCTTTAAAAGCAATTAGAAGTGATAATATTACTAAATTTAAAAATCAATATTTTGATTACTTTTGTGCTGAAAAAAGAATAGATCATCAATTTTTTGACCATGTACCTCAACAAAACGGTGTTGTAGAGAGAAAGAACAAAACCTTAGTTGAGATGGACAAGACTATGCTTGATGAATATCAAACTCCTATAAAATTTTGGGTTGATGCAATTGCAACCGCTTGTTATGTCTCAAATCATGTTTTCTTGCGTCCTATGCTAGGAAAAACATCTTATGAGCTTCGGTTTGGACATAGGCTTAGTGTAACACACTTTAGGCTCTTTGGTTGCAAATGCTTTGTTAAGAAACATGGTAATCTTGATAAATTTGAAGCTATATCTGTTGATGGCATGTTTCTTGGTTATCCATCTCACACTAGAGGCTACCGTGTGCTTTTACTTGACACTAACAAAATTGTGGAGACTTGTGAAGTTTGTTTTGATGAAGCTAGCCCAGGTACTGGCTCTACTACTGCAGGTCAAGATGCATATCCGTAGAGGGAGAGTATTTTCATTGAAGAAGACAAAGAAGTGGTGCTACTGCCCAAAAATTCAAAAGCTAATGACGTTGATCACGCTGCTGATTTTTCACCACAACCAGCACCAACAACTACTTCATGTGGTCCAGATCTTCCTCAAGCCACAAGTTCTCCAATTTGTGATGAACATGAAGAAGAAGGAACTTGTGAAGTGTCTACTCCCCTCCGCGTCCTCAAAATTCATTGTCCACAACAAATCATTGGAAGCTTGCATGAACAAGTCAGATGGTCTAGGTTTTGCGATCCAAACTCTCATGCTCATTCTACTTTTGTTGCTTCTTTTGAACCCAAATATATATCGCACACACTCACCAATGAATCTTGTATTATTGCCATGCAAGAAGAGTTAGAAAATTTTGAAATAAATAATGTTTGAAAACATGTACCTCCACCTCAAGATCACACTTTTTGGAACTAAATGGGTGTTTAAAAATAAACAAAGTGAGTATGGGGCTGTAGTTAGGGATAAAGCTAGGTTGGTTGCTCAAGGTTTCACACAAGTTGAAGGTCTAGATTTTGATGAAATTTTTGCTCCAACTGCTAGATTAGAAGCCATAAGAATTTTGTTAGCGTTTGCTGCATCTAAAGGTTTCAAGTTATATCGAATGGATGTTAAGAGTGCTTTTCTTAAAAGCTACATAGATGAGGAGGTTTATGTCAAGCAACCAATGGGTTTTGAAATTCTAGATTTTCCTAATCATGTTTACAAACTGTCCAAAGCCTTGTACGGTCACAAACAAGCCCCTAGAGCCTATGATAGGTTAAAAACATTCTTACTTAAAAAAAGGTTTTACCATGGGAAAGGTTGATAAAACTCTTTTTGTGCTTAAGTATGGCAATAAATCATTTTTCATTCAAGTATATGTGGATGATATTATCTTTGGTTGTGCTTCTCATGATCTTCTGTCCAAGTTTTCAGCTATGATGAGTCCAAAATTTGAGATGAGTATAATGGGAGAACTCACGTACTTTTTCGGGGCTGCAAATCAAGCAAACTAAGGAGGGTACTTTTGTGCATCAAACAAATTATACAAAAGACCTTCTTAAGCGCTTCAACATGGACAAAAGCGAGCCTCTTCGGACACCAATGGGAACAACAACAACACTTGAACTTGACGAAGATGGTGAAGCCATGGATCAAAAAGAATATAAAAGCATGATAGGGTCACTTTTGTACCTCACAACATCAAGACCGGACATACATTTCAGCGTATGTCCTTGTGCACGATTTCAAGCTTCCCCACGTGCTTCACATCATCAAGCCATGAAAATTATTCTCAGGTACTTACATAGAACTCAAGAATTTGGCATTTTTCTTCCTTCTTGCTCAACCATTACTTTGAAAGCTTTTTCAGATGCTGGTTTTGGGGGTTATAGGATTGATATGAAAAGTACTCCGGGTGATTGTTATTTTCATGGTAATTCACTTGTTGCTAAGTACTCTAGAAAATAAAACTCAGTTGCATAATCCACGACCTAATCTGAATATGTTGTTGCTGCTAGCACTTACTCACAAATTCTTTTGATTGTTCAAACACTTAAGGACTATGGGGTTGATCTAGATAGTGCTCCACTATTTTGTGATAACACTATTGCCATTTGCATTGCTAAAAACCTCGTGCAACATTCTAGAACAAAGCACATTGACATTAGATATCACTTTCTTTGTGATAATGTTGAAAAAGGAAACATTGTGCTTCACCTTGTAGATACCGAACAACAATAGGCTGACATTTTTACAAATCCTTTGGATTTCACTTGTTTTTGTTTCATTCGTAGTGAAATAGAGGTTAAGAATCCTCATGGATTAAATTGAGGGGGACATTTGAAACATGGGGAGTCTATGTGTGAATCTAAAATTAAAATTATATGAGCATTGTATTTCATACATATATGACTTGCTGATTCCTTTTACACGCTGAAAGTTCTTACTACATTACTCGTGTTATATATTTTGTAGTTTTTGCCATGGCTCATAATTGGAATAATTACTTTCACTAAATCTGGTCATGATCAAACTTTCTTGCTGTTTCATACTTGTTGCATGCTCACAAGTGCTTTTAATAATGAAAAATTAATCAATCAACTATCCACATGTTGAGCTTTTATGATCAAATAAAAAATAAGAAAAGATCAAGGGAATATGCATGCATCACACTTCTTCTTTTGAGATGACTTATAATTGCACATGGATATGAACCTTGGAAGAAGTTGTGTATGACTAAAACCATATCCTTAAGCTTCTGATTGTCAAATGACATAGTCATGGCTTTGTTGGTTAGAATAAGGCTGATGCGGCATATAATCTCTTGCAAATATCATATGATCCAAATTTGTGCTTTAAGTGATAATGAAAAATGAAAAAAGCAGCAACTTGTGTCATGTTTTTAAGTTTTGAAATAGTTAAAGTTTGTGAGATCATGACTTGCTTAAATTAAAAAATTACACTTGATCTCTATCATGACTTACACTACTTTATGTATCTCATTGATGTGATATTATAAGTTACTTGATAGTATGACTTGGATGAGTTTTGTTTTATATTTATATGTTATAATATGCTCATAAGAATTGAAATTTCTCTTTTGAACCTTGCTGAATACATTGTCAAAGGGGGAGAAATATGTCACACATTGTACATTCACGAGTTTTTACACATTCTTCTATGGGGGATTGATTTATTGATTTTCAAAAATGGGGAGAAAATTGTTTTCAAAACTTTTCATGTGAATGAGCCAATGTTCAAATTTTAAGTGGTGTTGCTAATTTATTCATCAAGGGGGAGATTGTGAGACCTATGTGTGTTGAATACATTGGCAATTAGAGTAAAAGGGAAGATTTACATTCGAAGTTTCGAGCTTACACTGATACACCACGATACACCCCGATACACACTGTCCGAACTTGTCTCAGTGCATTTTGGGAGTAACGTTACCTTTGATAGTTTTGGACTATCCAAACTTTTTAATATGTTTTTGGGAGTAATGTTACCCTCGATGGTTTCGAATTGTTCGAACTTTTTCTCACGTGAGTTGCACATGTTTCATGCTACGGGTTGTTCGAACTTTAACTCATATAAGATGCATGTGAGTCGACGTGGTGGGAGTGTTTTTGGGAGTAACATTTACTATTTACTTGGTTAGGACTGTCTGAAAACATGAGATTTGCACGTGAGTTTCGGATTGGAATGTCTGATCTTTTGGCTTTACTTTGCAGCACTGCTTTTTCTCTATTCGATAATTTTATTTGCTAAAATAATTGTGTGGTGGATCTGTTTTTAACTTGCAATGCTTCAAACTTGCTTTTGGATTATGGAAAGGTCGCTTAGTATTCTCTTACTAAGTTTTTGATGTGTTTTGGTGGTTATGGCTAGTATTATCTTGCTATGGTTTGCAACATGCTTACGTGAGGTGATCATGTAAGGTGTTGTGGTTTTCGGACTAATGTGAGTCAAGTCGTGGACTTGTGCTCGAAAAGAATGGTTTTTTGTTCATGTGCAGGTGTTGCTTGAGCTCAAGACATGGCTGGTGATAGGATCCATTGAACTATTCTTAGGGAGAAGATGAGGTTCAACAACCAAGTTCGAGAGGAATTGTGATTAAGTTGATCGGTAGACCGCACAACTTGTTTTTGTCAAGAACAATGCATATGAAGGTATTGTGGACGTGATTCGAAGGTGTTTGCACGTGTGCAAGGAGTTCATGCACGTGTCTACATGGTTCCAAGATGTGATTAAGAGATACAGGCGTGAAGATGTGTCCAGAAAGGTCCGACCGGCTGGATTATGCCTCAGGCTGCGACTGAGGTGGTTATGGTTCATTTATGGAAAGTTTCAAGTTTGTTTTGGTTAGATTTCGTGTGGGTCACGAAGTTGAGTTGTTTTAGGAATGTTTAGGATGTTCCTAAGGGGTTAGAAAGTCTTAATATTACCTCTATCTACGTATGGAAGAGCCTTGAGCAGTTATGGAAAGTTTCCGTTGAAACTGAGTAGGATTAGAGTCTTAGTTAGGATTGGGTTGGCCTTAGGGCTGGTTATGTAAGCAAAGGAGGTCAGAGCTCGTGGTAAGATGACTTTGGGCTGTTCCTTTTGTGTTCTATTGAATAAATATCGTAGTTCTAGAGGAGATTTTGTGCCTTGTTCGTTCGACTTGTTTTTGTCAAGTCTCTCTCGTCGAATTTCTATGCTGCCCGACCATTATTCATTGTTTTGATTGTAACTCAAGTTTTACGGATCCAGTTGATGTGATTATTTTTGGGTTGTCTTCAAAACTTGATTATCTATCATCTATAAAAATTTATGGCCATTGTATTTGTGGTTTTTGATCTACACGAGTTTCTTTGCAGCTTTGCAGATTTGTTTCTAAATCGGGTAGAACAGTTTGACCTTCGTGTAGTCTTTTGATTGTAACTCAAGTTTTACTTAGTGTTTTCACGTGATTCTTGTTGCATTGGTTCCATGACTTGATTATATACAATCTATACTTGTTTTGTCATGATTGAACACGTTCAAAACAGTAGCACACATGGTTTCTTTAACAGATCGATTTTCTGCCGAGGGGTTTTTATAGCTTCCGCTCAAAAGTTTTTTAAATCTACCATTCACTTCCCTCTGCTATATTTTCACGTGATCTTCGACCCTAAAATATGTATGAGGTATGTATTGTGCATTAGGTCAGGTTTTGATGATACTCCACATGCATGACAAAATAATCCTTGGAGTGGTTTGGTAGGACATTACTCCATTGTATTATATTGCTATGCTTAATTGTTTAATTGAATGGTCAATAGAAGTCGAGTAGTTGGAATGTACTGGTGAGAATGGTCACATTTTAACGACCATTAGTCAAGTAGTTGAATTCAACTTGCGAGAGAAGTCGAGTGAGGGAAACCTACTCGCGAGATGTCACCATAGTAATCACTCTTAATGTTGAGATGTGGACGTGGAATTTTTGTAGGATGAGACGCACAAGGTTGATCTCGACCCGAAGGGTGGGACAATACTTGTGACCACATCGTGTCTGGGTCAGTAATGGCAAGGCAGATGTAGAGGTTAGGTTGTCGCCCTGGATGTGTCGGTTAAGGACTGCACCTTGTGCGACCCTGCTGTGCAAGTTGAGCTGTACCAGATGCATACTGGTATATGGGACCTAGGAAACTGATGTAACTCATAGACTTTGGTGTGGAAACTTCTCCGCTGTCCTTGAATGGAGATGCGAAGGCCTAAAGGTGTAAACTTCAACGTGTCCATGTATGGGACCTTTTGCTCGAGATGGAGAGTTAATTCCATATTAGGGCCTCTTGTGAAAAGTGGTTGCGTGTGGCGCAGAGAGAAGCGCACCGACATGGCTTTCTTGCGGACGTACGTGTCATGCATTCCGGGTTGTTATTGATTCGAATCACCATCGCTTGCATTTATGGACTGAGCATACTTGTTCACTGCGCCGTGACATAGTAATTAAGAGTAGTTGGAATATTATGAACCTGCTGCATTGATTATAATATTGTATTGCAGCTTGTATGGCTTAGGATTAGCACAATTAAATTTACCATTCCCAAAGATTAACTTGTATGCAGCATATGCAACTTTGGGCATGTAACGTCATAGACGAAGCATTTCTTGTTTAATTGTGGAGTTCATGATGTGCCATGCCCATGGAATGTCATTTGCTACTTAAAATCTGAAAGTAAGGATTTACTATTAGGCCAGTTTATTTATGCAATTCAGCTGTTCTATGTTTAGAGTTCCTTCATATGGAGTTTCATGTTTAGGTGAGACGGTTAAGTCTTGCTGAGCCTTCGTGGTCGCGGTTGGTATATATGTGGTTTTGCAGTTAATAGTTTAACTGTTGCTTTTGTGGTTGTCTGTGAGACCTCAGACTTTCGAGGTGTATGGCCCACGAGAGACTTCGCTGCTGCTTTATCTTCTTCATGTTGCTAGTGAGAAGCGTTCTTGGGCATGGACGTATTCTCTTGGATTGAGAGTTTGAGTATATTCTTTCCGCTTCTTATGTACTCTTTATGTACACTATGTTGTAAACTCTATCATCTTATGAAATAAAATTTTTGTATGTTTCATGTATTCTTTTCGTGTGTGCTGTTGGATGTCGCATTGCACGACACCACCCAATATGATTCCTAGAATGTCGGGACCCCGGTCCTTATAGTCTGGTATCAGAGCCGCATTGGGAATAGCACACATGAAAAGAGCTTATTTTTGAAAATTTCTAAGTAGTCGAGTGAGGGTTAGTCACTATGCCCACATAAGATCTATTATAATATTAGTTACTTAAGGTGGCAAAGCTAACATATGTGTTATTATATTCTGTAACAACGCTCCACGTCAGGTAAGAGGTAAGATACGCCACTGCAAGTGGATCAATTGTGGTAAGCTCACCATCCGAGAGGTAGCATGTGATTGTCCCCCGTGGCTTGGTACGGGAGTTAATATGAGTCTCTGAACCTTCTCATGGTTCTGAGAACATATAAAAATGTTGCTCCTTGGCGTGCTTCAAGCAAAAGCGTGGATACCCCATCGTGTGGCCAAAAACACGAAGTATGCAACTCTTGAATGCTCAATGTTCAAAGGGCTATACATAGCGCTGATCCCTGACGCAAGAGATAAATTACGTGGCCGCCTATCGTGCGATTGAAAAACACGTATTGTGTTTTTTTAAGAAACACAGGGAAGTGCATCCTACTGGTGCAGCATTAGTCAAAGACTTGGGACCCTCATGGGGTGGTAGAAAATCCGGTCATGTACCTCGAGAAGTGGCTCAGCTCGGGGCGGCCCATATGGAATGATACGGGATGAGTTTTCTTACTTTGATATATATTATTGTGACTGCTTGAAATGATCGTCCATGCGGGCCGTGCCACACGGCACCATAATGAGTGTTCTGTAAATTGAGTGTCTTATGCAGGTACACCAACTGCATCATTGTATTGCACTTAGAACACGTTTGTGAGTGACCGTTTCTAGCACCACCGATTGATATGCATATGCCGGTATTAACCGGTTAGGATTTTCACATTGGTGAGGCACGTAGTACCGCCATATATTCCATGAATGCATAAATTAAGATTTCTGTTAAAAGGACCAAAGATGATGTAATAATCCATGCATTAGCTATTGATCTCTTATTTTGAACTAAGTTTCAAAATTGAAGTAGGTTTGAGCTCAAGAGTTTCAAAAACTAGAGTGTCCTGTTTTCTGCTAGAAATTTGACCTTACTTTGAAAAGCCATATTTCCCAGTAGATTTCACCAACGAGGGTGTACTATAAATGGTTGGAAAGAACTGAGAGTCCCCTACAACTTTATGTTCAAATCTGGAGCAGAATATCGTTAGAACATAGTCAAAATTTCAAATTTCCAAACATTGTCAATCTGGACAGCAACTGGAATTTTTTTTCTGAACGTTCACTAATTGGACCATAACTCCATGTAGAAAATTCAAATGGGTTCATATGATACATTCCCGGAAACCTTACGAGATGTGTAACAATGTTGTAATTTAAGTTTCTGTCTAATGTTAAATATATCTATATGTAAAATTGTGCTCAAATCAACAACATACAAAGGAGGTGCTGTCGAAATTTCTCCAAAAATCTGTGAACTTTGTCCAACTTTAAAATTCATATCTCCTTTACCAGAACCGATATGGAACCAAACACATTCTGGAAAGGGCATTAAGTGTACTATAACTTTGTAATTCAGCTCAAGTTCTCATTTTGCCTCAAACTGGTTGAAATTTTCGAATTCCTCGAAACTAGTCGGCTGGAACAGCAACTGTCACTGAAATTCCAGTTTTAAGTTTCCCTTGTCAGTTGAGTTTGGATTCATTTCTATGCTTCCTTTTCACATCCATGGACTTTTGATAAACGATAATTTGATCCTCGTTTGCTTTTGTAGTTTGGTGGACTTTCGAAATCCCACTTGAAAACTTCTGATTCATGTTAATTAGACTTATAAAAGAAGGAATTCACTGATAACATCTCTTACTATTCTACTTCCAACCTTCGTTCTATCTGATATAGAACTTATCATAGGACAAATGATACTCATTGTGATGAGTAGAATGTATTCAGAAAGTTTTGTATACATGAAGCTCCTTGGTTCTACTATATACATCTATTAAAAATTTGAATTATTACACCATCAAATAAATTCCATTTCCCAATTCTAGGAGTTCATGATCCCGGTCCATCTTTCATATGGTTTAAAACCTGTTGTACTCCTCGGTTAAACATGGGTGATTAACTATTGAAAAGCCTCGGAGATTCTGTCCAACTTTGAGATTCTTTGACTTTCATATTTAGCCTCCGACATCATAAAACCTTTTAAAACTTCTTGCTGCTAAATCTGTCCAAAAAAATCATTCACCAGTTTAGCTCTCATCTTCCTTTAGCCACAACTTTCAACATGATTAGTATTGAGTGAGGTTTAGGTGGATACTCGGTAGAAAGTTATGGAAGTTACTAGAATGGAACTTAAGGGGGGAAGGGGCACAACCGATTTAATCATGATCTTCGTTCAACCACTATTGTACAACGGGTTATGCTACACCAATCGACGAAACGGAATTGCATCCTCAAGTCGTCAAAGTCCGAGTACTAGATCAGTTCAGCACAAAGAAAAGATTAAGATTTTATAGTATGTTCCCGACAATTCTTGCCAACGCTCTTCTCAAGGATTCATGAACCTGGTCAAGTCTAAAAGGTGGCATTCCTTGTTAGCGCCACTTCGTGACCAAGTTATCCGCAACTTACCAAGTTGAGATATTCCTAAATCGAGTTGAATTGTTTTACTCATTCTTGCTTACAAACTAAAAGATGATGCACCATACATAATGTGAATCGTTGAAAATTGCACAACCGATCATGTGCGAAACCTTGTATTCACCATACATATGCATCATTGTGCACCATACATATGCACCATTTGCACCATATCATGTGCATATGCATTGCACCATACTACATATGATGCATCATGAAGCACCATTCCTCATGAAATAAGAAAGATAAGATGCATGATTAAAACTAAAAATCTAAGCAAGATTGTGTACCTCTATTCAAGCTATTAAGTGATGTCTAATGACGTTTATCTTCTCACAACCCTTGTAAGTGATCATCCTGTGCTTAAATCTTTTTATTGAGTAATATCGGGGAAACCAATTTGTCAATGTTGTTTATAGTTAAGTAAAAGTTTGAACCTTCATCCTTGACTTGTTTAGGTTCAAGTACCTTGATTGTTGACACTATACCGTCTTTCCTCATGAGATCACTGTTAACTGATCGATCTTGTGAAAACCTTGATTCTCCTAATTCGTGAGGATTCTATCAGATTGTTAACCTCGCGAAGCTCCTTGAACTTGATTTAAATTCTTGATTTGATATATGGTGACATTGACACGTCAAAACTCTTGTAGTGACCATATGTGGAGTGTCTTTGCACTTTAAAGACAAGAGGAACTGTATATTAAACTCTCTTATGACGTTACAAAGAGTTTGATTCTTTCCTCACCTGTTGACATACCGTTTCCTTGTGAGTTTAGTGATCCATGGCTATTCTCGTGAATCACCTTAATTTGTGACTGGGAAGTGCTACGTTAAAGTTAGGAGGACTTGTGAGAAATAAAGCAAGCAAACAAGAACTGTTGCAATATTAGTTTGAAGATATCAAGGTGATCGAAAGAAGAAAAAAAGCAAATGTTGATTCTTCAAGTCAAGATTAAGATAGTAAAGTACATGTTTGCAAAGCGCAATGGAAGTTCAAGCACCCCATCAAGTTTATCAAGATGACAACTTGAATTCCAAGAAATCAAATACAAAGTCTACAAAGTGTACTCAAGTAACGACATCCTCGAAGACGCTACATGAAGACAAGAAGATTATTTGCAACTCCTTTCATGCAATGTTGCTATCATATTATATGGGTTAAAGACCATCTTTTACCAATCGTTCCTTACTGGTTTCTGTTGTTTCTTTCACTGGAATCTCGAGGCGAGATTCCTTTAAGGGGGAAGGGTTGTAAAATCCCGCATTTGAATAAAGCAAGAATTAAAAACAATGGGAACTTAAGAATTTTCAGTTAAGTTGGAAATTCAAAATGCACATGAATTAAATTTCTGCTGGAATAATATTCGAAAATAGGAAGTTGTTAAAACATTAGGTATAGTTTAGGAGATGGTAGCTTTTCACATGCTCTTCAATCCTACAATATGTATGAGGTATGTATTGTGCATTAGGTCAGGTTTTGATGATACTCCACATGCATGACCAAATAATCCTTGGAGTGGTTGGGTAGGACATTACTCCATCATATTATATTGCTCTGCTTAATTGTTTCGTTGACATGTTGGTAGAAGTCGAGTAGTTGGAATCTACTCATGAGAATGGTCACATTTCATCGACCACAAGTGAAGTAGTTGAATTGTACTTGCAAGAGAAGTCGAGTGAGGGAAACCTACTCGTGAGATGTCACCACAATAATCACTCATAAAAAGTTGAGATGTGGATGGGGATTTTTGTAGGATGGGACACACAAGGTTGATCTCGATCCGAAGGGTGGGACAATGCTTGTGACCACATCGTGACTGGGTTGGTAATGGTGAGGAAAATGTGGAGGTTGGGTTGTAGCCCCGACTGTGTCGGTTAAGGACCACACCGTGTGCGACCCTGCTGGGATAGTTTGAGCTATACCGGATGCATACTGGTATATGGGACCCAAGAAACTGATGTAACTCGTAGACCTTAGTGTGGAAACTTCTCCGTTGTCCTAGAATAGAGATGCAAAAACATAAAGGTGTAAATCTTCTAGCGGGCAACTCCGATGTGTCCGTGTAAGGGACCTTTTGTTCCGGATGGAGAGTTGATTCCATAATAGGGCCTCTTGTGAAGAGTGGTTGTGCGACATAGAGAAAAGTGCATCGATGTGGCGTCCTTGCGGGCATACGTGTCGTACATTCCGGGTTGTTATTGATACGAATCATCGTCTCTTGCGGTTATAGACTGAGCATACTTGTTCACTATGATGTGACATAGTAATTAAGAATAGTTGGAATATTATGAATTTGCTGCATTGATTACAATATTGTATTGCAACTTGTATGGCTTAGGATTAGTACAAAAAAATTTACCATTCCCAAAAATTAACATGTATGCAACAGATGCAACTTTGGGCATGTAACATCCTAGACGAAGCGTTTCTTGTTTGATTGTAGAGTTCATGATGTGCCATGCCCATGGAATGTCATTTACTACTTAAAATCTGAAAGTAAGGACTTACTATTAGGTGAGTTTATTTGCACAATTCAGCTTTCCTATGTTTAGAGTTTCTGCATGTAGAGTTTCATGTTTAGGTGAGACGGTTAAGTCTTGTTGAGCCTTCGTGCTCACGGTTGCTATATATGTGGTTTTGCAGGTAATAGTTTAACTGTTGCTTTTGTGGTTGTCCCTGAGACCTCGGACTTCCGAGGTGTATGACTCACGAGAGACTTCGCCGCTGCTTTATCTTCTCTATGTTGCTAGTGAGAAGTGTTCGTGGGCATGAACGTCTTCTCTCGTGTTTAGAAAGATTGGAAGTTTGATTATATTCTTTCCGCTGCTTATGTACTTCTTATGTACACTATGTTGCAAGCTCAGTTATCTTATGAAATAAAGATTTCGTATGTTTCACAACTCTTTTCGTGTGTGTTGTTGGGTGTCGCATCACACGACACCATCCATTGTGATTCCTGAAATGTCGGGACTTCTGTCCTTACAACTTCATCCAGAAAGACAGCGTACATGAGACACCAACAGTTCTTGACAGATACACACAAGTACCATAAGATGAAATAACAATTTGATAATAAAATTGAAAAAGATGCTGCACCAAAACTTTACAATGAAAAACTCGTGTTTGAAATGGTCAAGAACATTCGGGTTGCTTTCGGTAAGGGAAACAAATGTAAAGAAAAAAAGAGAATGAAAACTACATCTTCGGGTGATACAACTGACACGACTTTTAAGAAACAATCAATTTTTTCAAGTATCGTTCGTACCGGAAAGACCTGGAAATTTGCCGTAGTATTGATTTGATGCACGTTACAAAGAATGTATTTGATAGCATCATTTGGAACCTTGTTGGACATGCCGTGGAAAACAAAGAACAAATTAAAATCACGTATGGCCCTTGCAGATCTTGATATTAGACCAGAGCTTCACCCGGTAGCAAAGGCTAATGGGAAGCATTACCTTCTGCGAGCTGGCTACAACTTGACACCACAGGAGAAAAAAAGGCAATTTGCAAATGCTTGCATGGCATCAGAGTGCCCACAAGTTTCTCATCCAATATCTGCAAACTAGTCTCGATGAAAGACTTGTCTCTATTCGGCTATAATTCTCACGATTGTCACATGATGATAATAGTGTTCCTCGTCATTGCAATAAGGATCATCAAACCAGAGCATATAAAAGTTGTCATCACACATTTGTGTTACTTCTTCAATGCAGTATTGCAAAAGGTGATGGCCTGTGAAGACTTGGACTATTTGAAAATGTACATCGTCGAGACTATGTGCAAGCTTGAGATGTGTTTCCCCCATCCTTTTTTGATATGCACGTACACCTAATCATACATCTCGTGGATCAGATAAAAGCATTAGGGCACTATATTTACATCATATGTTTCCATTGGAGCGATATTTAGGAGTATTAAAGGGTTATGTGCAGAATCGTGCTCATCGAGAGGGTTCAATTATGGAAGGACACACTACTGAAGAAGTGTCAAGGGTTGCATTGATTACATCAAATATGGAAAGCAAATAGGTGTGCTTATAGCAGATCATGTGGGTAGACTACGTGGGAGAGGCAAAGCGGGTAAGAAAACTTTTATCATTTAGGATTATAAATAAGTACATTGTGCACATTTTGGTGTACTACAACAACTTGCTATAGTTGAGCCGTACATCAAGAAATTCCAAATTAAACTTTGCAGAGAAAACCAAGGCTGCAGAGAGGACTAGATCATAAAAAAGCACATAAGTCATTTTGTTGAATGGTTAATGGACAAAAATATACCATACGGAGACTCTATAGAAGAGGCAACTATGAAGAAGTGAGCTTCTGGCCCATCTCCTTAAGTGACATCATGGCAAGCATATGACATCAATGGGTACACATTCTACAGTAAGGAAAAAGACAATAAGAGTGTTGCACAAATTCTTGCACCCATGATAGGGATGAGTTATTAGTAGTGCGTAGGAAATGTCAACAAGGTGCATGATGTCTCTCTTTTCCGACATGATCGAGGAATCGTGGAAGTTTTCATGGATGATTTCTTCGTCTATGGGAAAACTTTTGATCATTGTCTACAAAATTTATACAAGGTCTTACAAAGATGCCAAGAGAAGCACCTGATACTCAATTGAGAAAAGTGACATTTTATGGTTCGTAAAGGTATCATTCATGGGCACTTAGTGTCTGAGAGGGGTTAGAGGTGGATAAAGCAAAGATTGAAGTTATTGAACAACTTCCACCTCCTGTCAACATAAGGGGAATCCATAGCTTCCTATGTCATGCGGGGTTCTACAGACGATTCATCAAAGATTTCTCTAAAATTGCTAGACCCGTCACCAACCTGCTAGCTTAGGATACTTCTTTCGATTTCGGTGAGGAGTATTGCAAATCTTGGCTCCAATGATCCAACCCCCTGATTTGACGCTTTCGTTCGAAATCACATGTGATGCCAGTGATTTTGCTGTTTTTGCAGTCTTATAGGCCAAACCAAAATAAATAGCATCACGCTATAGCCTATGCTAGCAAGACACTAACAAGAGCATAACTCAACTATGACACGACAGAAAAAGAGCTCCTGGTAGTAGTCTTTACTATCGACAAGTTTAAATCCTATTGGGTTAGAACCAAAGTCATCGTCTACATGGACTGTGCAGCCTTGAAATATTGCTCACAAAAAAGGATGCTAAACCAAGGCTAATCCGATGGATTCTCCTACTCCAAGAGTTTTATTTGGAAATTAAGGATAAGAAGGGAGTGAAGAATTTTATCGTTGATCATCTATGAGGTACGTACCAACTCTCACCCTTGGTATGCGGATATCATGAACTTCATGGTCACGAGGTACGTACCACCAAGGGAAAACTAAAAGAAACTCATCTATGATTGTCGTAGATACCTATGAGACCATTTTCTCATGCTTTGGCACTCTCAGAATTGTTATATGTAATGGAGGATCTCATTTCATTGATAAGACCTATTAGAAATTTCTAAGGGAGTTTGGGGTCCAACATAACATTGTCACTCCATACCACTAACAAACAAGCAGTCAAGCAGAAACATCCAATAACCAAATCAAGAATATTTTGCGAAAGACTGTCTTGGAGATGGGAATGGGTTGGAAGCACAAACTACCCTATGCATTGTGGGAATACCGCACTGCCTATAAGACAGCCATTGGCATGTCTCTTTTCCAACTTATTTACGGGAAGACTTCCCATCTTTTTGTAGAGTTAGAACATAGAGCATATTGGGCCATAAAAAGGTGGAACATGAATCTCATTGAGGCCAAAAAACACCGTTTGAGATAAAATTCTGAACTTGAGGAATGGAGGGATAAGGCGTATCATAGTGCCAAGATTTATAAAGAAAGAACCAAGAGGTGGCATGAAAAAAGGATTACACCAAAATAGTTTAAGCTTGGAGATAAAGTTCTTCTCTTTAACTCTAAGGTAAAACTCTTCGAACATGGGAAATTTTGAACTAAATGTGAAGGACCATTTACTACTGTGATAGGAACCTCATCTCATGGAGCCATTAGACTCGAAGATGATGGTCATTTTTTTTAACATAAATGGACACCATCTCAGAATTATCTTAGATTCCCACGAGGATACGAAAAAGGAAGTCAATGTGATAAATTTAATCGATTTTCACACCGTTCTTCCAAATTCTACTTGAATCCTCGTAGTCCAATAAGTTGTACTATAAGCAAAGTCATCCATAAGGCCCACGGAGCCATCCCACGAAAATGCTAACCAAAGAGGGGGGCCCTTTAGTCGGTCGAACCCTAGGTTCGGTCGACTCCTCCTTGGCGCCGTATTGGTTCTGTTTTTGCGAGCGATTCCCTTTGACTTATCTCAACAATTCTATTGTGCTACAGAATGAATCTCCACTTTGGCAATAACAAAAAGCCACGAACAGAGGGTAAAACTTGCGCTTTCCCAGAGAAAAACACCCTCTTTTGTCTTCCACCAAGTCCCATCTACAATGACCGGCGAAGTCATTGTGGCTCACGTTTCCTCCAACTCCACTTTCAACTTAAGTGGAGAACCTACACTGGCCAACGATGGAGCTTCATGGGCTATCGAGTCTGTCATGGCATTGGACGTGGCACCTTTCACCATGACCCTGCCATTAGGAATGCCACATGGGCGTAGCTCTGGTCGTCACAGTGTTGGTGGTGCCCCTCTTGGCCCCGTTCGCTACACAATATTGGTTTCAATATTTTATCCTCTATTTTATATTAATCCCTACCTTTTGAGTTAAAATTTTTAATGAATTCATTCAACTTATCTAAAATCAACTCAAAATAAAAAATGAAATATCACATTTTACTTCACGTTGGAATTTGTATACTTTGTATTTTAATTTCATCACCATATTTTTGGACCCATATAATTAAATTAGGAAAACATGTCATCTGAATATTTGATTGGTGTGATGTGGTGAATAAATAAAACCATGGAAAAATCTCTCCTTGCTTGAAATTAGTTTTGTTTTTTGCAAAATTTTGAGGTGATGAGATTTTGCCTAAACCCCTCATTGGAATATAAATACACACCAAGGCCATATGATGCAAATATTAAAATCCACTTGCATATGCCACTCTACATTTTTCATTGAACTTTGTCAGGTTCTTGACCCTATTGAGTGACTTGCATGAAATATTAGACTAGGAATTTTTGTGCACTCCACCATAGCTATATTTTCATAGCTTCCATCTATCCACCACTAAAAGATACTCCATGCAAATCCCTCCAAGAAATCCTCTCTTCAAAGAGATGCATAAAATGGAGAAGACATGGCTACAAAGAGCTCCCAATGAAAAGAGAGAAAGAGAGACAATAAGTAGCCAAGCTTCATCCTTGCACAAAAAGAGAGCGAACAATTGGTACTCATCTTCATCCATCATCCACCATATGTGCACAAGAAAATTCCTTAGTCATTGTTTTTATTGCATAGTCCCCTCATAATTATCTAGTTTTGACTTAGTAATATATGAAGTGCAAGTGAGCTACTCTTTATCCCTACCAAGCTCCACAAAAGCCATATTTGGTTATAGGGACAAAAGTGGCAAATCATGTCAAGGTGAGGATTTAAACACTTATACAAAATTGACACAATTCATTTGAGAGAATAGTCAATATCTTTGTGACTTTCGATATAGCAATCTTCAAGATTATTTCAGCAAAAGGAAATCCAGGTGAAATACATTCAAACCGTTCCACCTCAAAGACCCAAGATGATGTGGTAACCATATCAAAAAACGGTTCATGGACAAAGGTATGAGTTAAAATATTTTGTTTACTTATTTCATACTTATAACAAAATCCTATCTTAACATTTAGTTCTTCTTGCCTTCACTCAAGGACGAGCAAAGGACTAAGTGAGGGGGAGTTTGTTGACAGTCCTTAAAAGCTAAATTTGACCATCAATTCACCTCACAAAAAGTGCAGAAATGAGAACACAACATAGTGGTAGGGGTTACTAACCATTTCAAGAAGTATTGGTGTCTATTTGCATGAAGGTTAATTAGGCCTCAAAATACATGAAATGCCAGGGAGCAATCCTAAAAGTAACACCCCGACCATCGGACGATGACATGTGGTAGCGCATGGATCTATGGACCATTCTCACGTGTATAAAATGGAATCCAACATCAATTCACGCGAGAATAAAACTGGAGGCCACATGTCATCCACCTAGAGGAAACATAATGCGAGAAGGGCCAACACCAGGTCGGCCGACCCCCAGGCTTGACTGACTTGGTTTGGGTGCCTTTCTCGACCAAACGATGCGTGCCACTCTCCTGTGGCTGCCAAATGGTGGTGAAGACTGCTTTTCGTGCTAATTCTAATGCGAAACCGACTGAACTCATGTATAAATAGTCCCATTCACTCCCTTACTTCACACACCACGAGTTTGAGAATAGTAGTCCACTCAAAAGGTTTAGTGCTACCCAAGAGGCTAGCCAAGTAGAAGGAGAGTGCAAAAGAGCTAGGACGAGGAGGCTTGGGCTTGTCAAGTCCCTCATCCACACTTGTACCTCTATGGAAGTTCTGTTGGAATCGAGTAAGACTTTCATGAATTCAATTCAAGTATGATTCTTAATTCATAGTTGTTTGCTTCAATAGGTTCCTGTGGGTTCACTACTTTAATTCATTAGAGGCCCTAGTCTTAGCTTTGGATTCAAAAGATTAGAGTTGTGATTTAGAACTTAAGTGTGGTTCTTATGTTAGAAGTCATCAGTGAATATCTTGTAGACCCACGGAATAAAAGGTAGGTAGCAGGTGGTGACAACCCTATCTTTCCTTGTAATCCTTCATGTTTGGCTATGGCATATGCTTTTAGCGGGAATTATTATGATATTGTTCACTGTAAACCCCTGCCCAAAACACACAATTATCGTAGTTTGTTGTGGCTTAGGGTCAAACCCTTGAATTCCTCTCAAATCCTTACCTACCAAACAAACCATGTGTCCTTGGGAGAACAAGTTAGGAGATTAAAACACATGTTCTTTGGATTTGATATCCATGGGAATACTCTTTAAAGGGAAGTGCTACAACTGTATTTCCGTGTTCTCGCGGATTATTTTGTTTTCATAATAAATACCAACGACGGGTCTTAGGGAAGTTATTCCTTAGGTGTCCAGTGTTGCCATAGACTTCGCACCTCATGCAAGAGTGTAAGGCTTAGACTAACCCAAATATGTTTCCATTAGCTTGATCTTCTTGACTCTCCAATAGGAGATCTAGTTCTGTGGATAGTATGTCCACCTTGTCAATGGTGTGCATGCCATACTGGTGGAACTAGAACATTCATCGACCCACCCCTTGAATAGTGATCATCTTCTCAATCAAATATACATCTTTCTCATGATAAATGAGAAGAGGCCTCCTCCAGCTTCATGAACATGATAATGGGTTGATTGTGTCATCCCATGGTAGGAAAGTTTGACGATGAGCCTAGTGTCCACCCCACAGTGAAGGAAAACCAAGATATAATCTTGAAGTCTCCCCCAAGCTTTAGGGATAGATGCCATTGGATCATGCTAGAAGCTGGAGGATCCTCCCATGATGGGAAATGGAGTTGCCCAACGGGAAGGATATATTGAGGAACGCCTTGAATACTATTGTAGTTGAGCTCTTGCATCCTTGTTGGCTTTCCCATGGAATGGGCTAGCCAAACACTACTCTATTTTCACACAAACAGAGAAAACAATCCAAGGGTAAATCTGTCTCATAACTACTAGTACTTATAGCTTAATCATAAGTGATAGTTATCCTTCACTTTATTCGCCTTCCCCAGCAACAACATCAAAAATGTTTGTTGGTATTTCTTAACTCCACAGATCATCTCTGATAAGAGATGAGATCAGCAAGCGCAGGGAAGATACTGTTGTAGCATTTCGTTTATGAGTATTCTAAGGGGTATCATATTTATCCCAAAGAAAGGCGATGAAGTAAAGATATCACTATTCTTATGATCAAGGCATAAAGTGCTATGTAATTATCATAACAGGGTAAGTTTATAATAAGGGTAGTGTGACACATACCTAAGCAATCTACTCTCTAAAGATAAGGTAGTCCTAGTGTTAGCTAAGATAAGAAAGGGTCATTCCTAATGTGCTTCAAATATACATATGCATTGCTGAATGTGGCCTAGAGGGGGGGGGGGGTGAATAGGACTTTTTGAATTTTCATCAGAACCTACAACACTCACCAACTTGATCAAATACCGATAAATCGGACTAGTCCGGTAGTGTGCGGACTAGTCCGATACGTGCAAACTAGATTGATCAAGTTTGATCGATGATCTCGATCGAAGTACTCTACGCAGCGGAAATTAAGATGTAACTAGAGTATGTTGCTTCAAAAACTGAAGATAGTACAAGGTAACCTTAATTTAAAGTTTTGACATAATTTGACTAAGATCAATTAAACCCTATATGCAATGAACAATAAGCACAAAGTGAAGACACAATATTTGTATCTCGTGGTTTAGTTCCCACGAAGGCAACCTACATCCACGTTGAGGAGCCCACGAAAGGACCGGGTCTTCACCAACCCTACCCTCGTCGAATCGCCACGGAGGCCGATTCTCTTCCACTAATCACAAAGGGCAAATCACCAAGTTCAAGGGGCCTTCTCACAAGTTGAGGGCTCCCCAAGATTTACAACTGAATACACCACTAACACACTCGAATTATATGCAATGAAGAACAAGAGTGTGCGAGAGAATCAAACTCAGGAGCTCATAAACGCAAAGAATCATGTCTCTCCTTTGATCTAAAGTTAATCCTCAAGGATTTGATCTTTCTTGCGTTGGATTGTGTGGAGAGACGTGATTTCTAGCCTCTTGGAGGGTGTGACGGCGCAGGGGGTCGAGAGTTGTTGATTAGGGGCCGTGCACCTCTATTTATACTAGGGTTCCCAAAGGTTACCGCTAGGGTTTTCAAAGTCTAGACTAGTCCGTGGTGGACTCTGGACTAGTCCGGTGTGCGGCGTGTGGGAAACCCTAAGTGTCCCGAATTATTGGACTTGTCCGGCCAGGGGCAGACTAGTCCGTTTTTGTCTCTGGAGATGTTCGGACTAGTCCGACACATATCGGACTAGTCCGGCCGTGGTGAAACCCTTAGTGAATTGAGGACAAGTCCGCACTTGGAGGACTTGTCTGATTTTAGTCAGAAGGTTTTCCGCAGATATCGGACTTGTCCGATTTAGGTCAGAAAGATATCTGACTAGTCCGTTGTGATATCAGACTTGTCTGACTTTGTGCAAACTGTGAAGTGCTAAGGACTAGTTCGAACTGGGGAGAACTAGTATGATATTAGTCAGAAAGATATCAGACTTGTCTGTGGTGGTATTGGACTAGTCCGGTATGTGAAAACTGGACTGTGCAGACAAGTCCGCTCTGGGAGGCCTTGTCCGATTCTGGACAGAGAGAAATTCGGACTAGCTCGGGGTACATCGGACTAGTCCGGACCTGTATAACTTTGTGCAGTGAGAGTGATTAAATTTGCTTGAGCTCTTGGGGTGTGTTTCTCCAACACACTCCATACACAAAGAGTAATATAATCATTTCTTGAGCTCCTTTAGACTTGATTTCTCACTCTCCCTTCTTTTTGCGCTTTCTTCATGATTTCATTAAAACCTGTGCTCATCTCAAGAATTTGGTTAGGATCTCATTTGCTTGTCATAAATCCACCAAAACCCACAAGGGATGTCTAGATGCAATTTCAATCTCTCCTTTTTTTGTGATTGATGACAACCAATCGAGATTTCACAAATATGATTAAAAATGCAGAATTTTCATAAAGTGTGCACATATGAGTTTGGAACAAATTAAGCAATGAAAACATGAGACATATGTGCACTCTTTATGGTGGGATGCTAAACTACATGTGTGTGAACAATAATCTTGATATGAATAAGATAAATGGTGTAATCTTGACAGCATCAAGGTTATCAAGTATTAATATCAAATTCAGAGCATAACACATAAGTCATAAGCATAACAAGGTCATAGTTTCACACCACATGTCCAATAGCATAAGAGAGCATACATAAAGTTTTACAACCCAAAAGAAACACAAATAGAGCTCTCCTCTCGCAACCTACAACTGGGACCTAGTGACTCCCCCTCAATCTCTCCCCCTTTGGCATCAAGGCACCAAAAAAGAAGGAGAGGAGGGATCTAGAGGCTCATTCCTCACTGTCGGTCCTCTCATCATCTTCATCTTCAGGTTGAGGAGGAGGAGGAGCATATCCACTCGAAGTGCCCCCAATGCTAAAATAGGCAAGCTCGGAGGGAGAGAGAGGTGGCAACTCCGAGAAATCTAAAGTTGAATCATCGGAGATAATGGGAGATCCAATAGGCTCGATCTCCAGCTTTTGGAAAATATGCTTGACATTTTCCTTGACATACTTCATATCTGCCTTCCATGCTTTGTTCAACTTATGAAGCTTCACTTTAGACTTTTTGCAAGAGCCAAAGATGGCAGCCAAGTACTTTAAAATACCACTGGGGGACCCCTTCTTGGATGTAGTAGCTCCTGTACTGGATGGGGGTCTTGCTTCAGCTTGGGCCCTCCTAGGAGCCTCCTCACTAGATGCAGGGGATGGAGCAGCTGGGAGTGTGGCATTGGAAGACTTCTGGGGCCATAGGGGAGTGTGTTCAACATCCTTCACAAACTTGATTCCTGTGACTTTTTCTATCATGAACATTATGTAGGGCGCATAGCCACAGGAATGGTTAGGGGTGCAAGAGATATTCACCATGTCATTCCAGATATAGTGGAAGATGTCAAGTACCCTTGCACACTTCCTGCATCTCCATATTTTGGAGCTATGGTCTTCCTCAGCACTCTATTAAGAACCATGAAGAAGGGCTTCATGCTCTTGGTCGATGGAGGGTTGTACTTCAGGCGAGTGTCATAGAGAAACTCCATCTTATCCTTCTCCAAGACACCAATGTTGTGGATGGTTAGCTCATTGTTGCCAGTGTCTTCTAGGTGAAGCAGTCTTGCAAACTCATCATAAGTAATGGTGTCCTTGTATCCATGAGTCATCCAAGTCACCTTCTCCTCCTCTTCATCACTAGCAAAATAGCAGGTAGCATAGAATTGGGCTATGACTTCATCATTCCAGTTGCACCTAAAAGCAAACAAGTCTTTGAGCCCATGCCTCTCCACAGCTTGTATCACTTTATCAAAGGCAGGGCAGCTCTTCCTCTCAAAGTGGGTCCAATCGATCCACTGGTTTCGGAACACTGGAGTCTTCATAGTGAGATACACAGAACTGTAGTAGTCCGCGTGGAAGTTGCTCTAGAATCTTGCATCAGCTGCCTGTCTGGACCTGCTGTAGCAATCAATGTTCCTGAGATTCGTAGCGACATCGCTTCCTTTGCTAATGAACCTTTATTCAGTGGGGTCTCTGGTCCCCTGCCTCGGAGCACTCATATGGAGGGGGCCAATGGGACCGGTGGCAATCCCTTTCCCTTTGCCCTTGGCTTGGCGAGGAGCTGCCAATCGGGGGCCAGCTGCATCCTTTCCTTTGGATGCAACTTCTTGGCCACGACCTTTCGTCGCACTTGAGGTGAAGTGGGTGACGGGTCAGTGGAGTGGTGTTGCATTTCTTGCTTTGGCCCGTCAAGGACTGAAGGAAAGACTCTTGGTCTAACTCGGCTTCAAAATCAAAGATCTCATCATTGGAGCTCGACATTGTCCTAACAAGGAGATTATACAATGCATGGATGATAATCGATGGAAAGGAAACACATTGAGTAGAGGAATTTAGGGTTGAGTTCTGTTAAAGATCGGACTTGTAGGGTGCTCAAATGCGGACTAGTCCGGATAATCGGACTTGTTCGTATCGAGACCGGACTAGTCCGGTGTTCAACAGTTTGAACCCTAACAATCAGATTAATGGTGGATCTCAATGCAAAAGTAGATCTAGTAGGATGTAATACAACAAGGAGTCTTGCATTAACTAGAAGGAACTGATCTATTTGATTCAAAACGAAGGAAATCAAAGTTTCTAGGGTTTGGGGAAAAAATTTACCAAATGCTTCGATTTGTCTTCAATCCCCTTGCAATGGAGATCAATTCCCACCGAAATTTGAGGGGATTTGATGGAGGAACCACGGAAGTGCCTTGGGAGCACTTGAGTGAGGAGAGATAACGTGAGGTGAGTTGTGAGGATGAAGAAAACTAGGTTTTGGCGGCGCCTAGGGTTATGGAGTCAAAAAATCGGACTAGTCCGTGGTCAACCAGACTAGTCCGGACTACCGGACACTCTGCAGACTAGTGTGCAATGTGCGGACTAGTCCGGGTAACCACGAACTAGTCCTTGGTCACCAGAACAGATATAATTAGCCCATTCGTATATATTCGAAGGTCTTGCTAAGAAAAATAGTTGGCAAAACACACAAATAATCTTGATGAATATGATCAGTAAACATACAACAATCAAGCAATAACCATAATTCATCAAGATCAAGTATTTGAAATAGTTTTGAGGAGAAAATATAGAGATGATTTTCATAACACAATCAATGAATTTGAAGAAGCCATATAGGTATGCAAGTTTTCAAGCCATGTTCCGAGCATCAAGGATATTTAGTTCATTTCGGAGCTCGCAAAAACTTTTTTCATCAAGTGGCTTGGTAAATATGTCAGCTAGTTGTTTTTCGGTGTTGACATGGAAAATGGCTATGTCTCCTTTTATTGAGTGTTATCTCAAAAAGTGATGTCGGATGTCTATGTGTTTGGTCCTAGAGTGCTCAACGGGATTATGGGCAATTTTAATGGCACTCTCATTATCACAAAGGAGTGGAATATGACTCATATTGTAACCGTAATCCCTTAGAGTTTGTCGCATCCAAAGGAGTTGTGCACAACAACTCCCGGCTGCAACATACTCCGCTTCGGCCGTGGATAAGGCAATGGAGTTTTGTTTCTTGGAGGACCAAGAAACAAGGAATCTACCTAGAAATTGGCATGTATTGGAGGTACATTTTCTATCCACTTTGCATCCGGCATAATCTGCATCGGAGTATCCAATGAGATTGAATTTGGAACCTTTAGGATACCAAAGGCCTAGGTTGGGTGTATGAACTAAATATCGCAAGATTCTCTTGACGGCTGTCAAATGACACTCCTTAGGATTGGCTTGAAATCTTGCACATAAGCACACACTCAACACAATATCAGGCCTAGATGCACATAAGTACAGTAGGGATCCAATCATGGAGCGATATACCTTTTGATCCACATTTGTCCGTCTTCATTTAGATCCAAGTGTCCATTTGTTGCCATGGGAGTCTTTATTGGCTTTGCCTTGTCCATTCCAAACTTCTTGAGTATACTTGGTTTGGCTTATAAACGTCCTTTCCTTTTGTTGCCTCACTTAGAATCCCAAGAAGTATTTCAGCTCTCCCATCATAGACATCTCGAACCTATCTGTCATAATCTTACTAAATTCTTCACAAAAGAATTTGTTAGTTGAACCAAAGATAATGTTATCAACTTAAATTTGACAAATAAAAAATCATTGTCAGTGCTTTGTAAACATCGTATGATCTGCTTTACCAATTTTAAAACTATTTTCAATTAAGAAATCTCTAAGACACTCATACCAATCTCTAGGATCTTGTTTGAGGCCATAGAGAGCCTTACGCAGTTTGAACACGTGGTTGGGGAACTCTTGATCTTCGAATCGGGGGGTTGCTCCACGTACACCTCCTCCTTGATTGGTCCATTGAGGAAGGTGCTTTTCACATCCGATAGAGCTTGAAATCATGGTGAGTAGCATATGCAAGTAATATTCTAATTTATTCAAGCCTAGCTACAGGAGCAAAAGTTTTTCGAAATCCAAACCTTCAACTTGTGAATACCCTTTGGCCACAGTCGCACCTTGTTCCTTGTCACCACCCCATGTTCGTCTTGCTTGTTGCAAAAGACCCATTTGGTGCCAACAACGTTGAACTTGGATCTTTCGACGAGTTCTCACACCTCGTCCCGTTTGATGTTGTTAAGTTCTTCTTGCATTGCCACCACCCAATTCAGATCTTTCAATGCATCATCAATCCTGCGCGGTTCCAAAAAGGATACAAAAGAGTAATGTTCACAAAAAATAGTAATTCAAGATCTAGTAGTTACTCCCTTTTGGATGTCACCGATTATGTTGTCGATTGGGTGATCTCTTTGGACACATTGGTGTACTCTTAGGTGTGGCACTTGCGGTCTTGTATCTTCATGATCGTCTTCTTCTCCACCTGGATGGTTGCCTTCATTGGCGTGTCGATAATCTTTGTCTTCTTGAGGTTGATCTTGTGTAGAGGCTCCCTGTTGATCGTTTACCTCCACTTGTGGTTCATCTTCATCATTTGCATTTAGAGGTGACACTTGTTGACGAACATCGCCCAACACCATCCATATCAATGCTTGACATGGAGCTTCTTCTCTATCTAGCACATATGGATCAACTTGCTCTTCTTGAGAGCCGTTAGTTTCATCGAACACTATGTCACGTGCTACTTCAACAAGTCTGGAGACCTTTTTAAAGACACGATAGGCGTAAGAGTTCGAATCATAGCCAAGCAAGAAACCTTCATCGGACTTCGAAGCGAACTTTGAAGTCCTAGGCTTCTTGTTCAAAATATAACACTTAGAAATGAAAACTCGAAAATAGGAAATATTCGGCTTATTACCGGTGAGTAGCTCATATGACGTTTTCTTGAGAAGCGATGAAGATAGAGTGAGTTTATGGCGTGACAAGCGGTGTTAACCGCTTCCGCCCAAAACCGATCTGAAGTCTTGTACTCATCAAGCATTGTCCTCGCCATCTCTACAAGGGTTCAATTCTTCCTTTCTGCTACTCCGTTTTGTTGAGGGGAATACGGTGCTGAGAATTCATGCTTTATCCCTTCTTCATCTAGGTACTCCTCAACTTGGGTGTTCTTGAACTCCGGGCAATCAACTATAAAGTGGTCATATTCACTAGAGTTATAGCAAGCTCGCCTCAACTTTGGTCTTGACTTGTCTTTGTGTTTTCCCTCATTTGATCTACCCCTTGTCTTATTTTCATCATCCTTTTTAATTTCTTCATAAAGAGGATCATGTCTTCTTCATCTATGGCGCTGCTCTAATCATCATTGTCTTCTTCTTCTTGAGTTTCTCGAGCTTCTTTTGACAAGGGCTTGCAAGTGGACTTCAAGGCGACCCCCTTCTTCTTTGACGAGGTGAGTTCAGCAATCTACTTGACATGTTTTGCTTGCTTCTCAATCATCTTGAAATTGATGATCTTTCCAAGAAATTCGTCCGGGGTCATTTTCTTGTACCTGAGGCTTTTTCTAATCATCGAGCAGAAGGTTACATTGCCAGGCATGAAAGCTCTAAGAATGAGCTTCACCACCTCGTGATCGTTCCACTTTTTGTTTCCATAAGATCGAACCTTGTTGATGAGAGTCTTCAACCGGTTGTACATGTATTGCGGTGACTCATCTTCTTCTATGGTGAATCATCCCAATTCGCCTTCGATCATTTCGATTTTAGCTTCTCGCACATGACGATCGCCTTCATGTGCAGTTTGTAGTGTATCCCATATCTCCTTGGCAATCTCGAGTCCATCCACTTTGGTGAACTCATCTCTACTCAATGAAGATGTGATGACCGCTGTAGCTTGAGCATTTTGATGAATTGCTTGCTCTTGACTTGGTGTGAGATCTTCACGTCGTCCGGGATGTCTATCCTATACACACTATATGCCACAAGCTGGGGTTAAGTGAGATTAAATGCATTTTCATATTTTTCCTCCACATTGAATAATCATTACCGTCAAAGTATGGGGCTTTTCCTAGAGGGATTGACAAGTAATGGTTGTTGTTAGAATTTAAGCGATCATAATTAAAAGGATATCCGGAGTAGTTGGTGTGACTACCCCCTTCTTCTTTTCATCTTTGATCTTCATCTTTCCTTTGGAGAGAGCTTTCTTTCTTAGGAGCGCCTTGAGTTCAAGCGTCTCCTCATCATCATCCTCGAAGTCCTGAATGGCGTCGAGGAGCTTCTCCAATTTCTGAGACATTTCATCTTCAACCTTCTCTTGGTTGAGGCTCTTGTGCACATCCTTCATGTCTGACATTTTCTCTTCGAGCGATTAGTCTCCTTTTGAAAAGTCCTGCTCTGATACCAATTGAATGTGGCCTTGAGGGGGGTCAATATTCCTTTTTGAATTTTTGTTGGAACCTGCAACACTCACAACCTTGATCAAATACCGATAAATCAGACTAGTCTAGTAGTGTGCGGACTAATCTGGTACGTGCGGACTAGATCGATCAAGTTTGATCGATAATCTCGATCCAAGTACTCTACGCAGCGGAAATTAAGATGTAACTAGAGTATGTTGCTTCAATTAAACTGAAGATAGCACAAGGAACCTTAGTTTCAAGTTTTGACGTAATTTGACTAAGATCAATTAAACCCTAGATGCAATGAAAAATAAGCACAAAGTGAAGACACAAGATTTTTATCCCGTGGTTCGGTTCCCATGAAAGGCAACCTACATCCACGTTGAGGAGCCCACGAAAGGACCGGGTCTTCACCAACCCTGCCCTCGTCGAATCGCCACGGAGGCCAATTCTCTTCCACTAATCACAAAGGGAAAATCACCAAGTTCAAGGGTCCTTTTCACAATTTGAGGGCCCCCCAAGATTTACAACTGAATACACCACCAACACACTCGAATTATATACAATAAAGAACAAGAGTTTGCGAGAGAATCAAACCCAAGAGCTCAAAACATGATGAATCGTGTCTCTCCTTTGATCTAAAGTTAATCCTCAAGGATTTGATCATTCTTGTGTTTGTGTGGAGAGACGTGTTTTATAGGCTCTTGGAAGGAGTGATGGCGCAGGGGGTCGAGAGTTGTTGATTAGGGGCCGGGCACCTCTATTTATACTCGGGTTTCCAAAGGTTAACGTTAGAGTTTTCAAAGTCCGTACTAGTTCGTGGAGGACTCCGGACTAGTATGGTGTGCGGCATGTGGGAAACCCTAAGTGTACCGAATTATCGGACTTGTCCGGCCAGGGGCGGACTAGTCCGTTTTTGTCTCTGGAGATGTTAGGACTAGTACGACACATATCGGACTAGTCCGCCCATGGTGAAACCCTTAGTGAATTGAGGACAAGTCCGCACTTGGAGGACTTGTCCGATTTTAGTCAGAAGGTTTTCTGGACTAATGCGTGCAGATATCGAACTTGTCCGATTTAGTCAGAAAGATATCGGACTAGTCTGTTGTGATATCGGACTTGTCCGACTTTGTGCAAACTGCGAAGTGCTGAGGACTAGTCCGCACTGGGGAGGACTAGTCCAATCTTAGTTAGAAAGATATCGGACTTGTCTGTGGTGGTATCGGACTGGTCCGGTCTATGAAAACTGGACTGTGCAGACAAGTCCGCTCTTGGAGGACTTTTCCAATTCTGGACAGAGAGAAATCGGACTAGTCCGGGGTACATCGGACTAGTCCGAACCTGTATAACTTTGTGCAGTGAGAGTGATTAAAATTTTCTTGAGCTATTGGGGTGTGTTTCTCCAACACACTTCATACACAAAGAGTAATATAATCATTTCTTGAGTTCCTTTCAACTTGATTTCTCACTCTCCCTTCTTTTTGCGCTTTCTTCATGATTTCATTAAAACATGCGCCCATCTCAAGAATTTGGTTAGGATCTCATTTGCCTTTCATAAATCCACCGAAACCCACAAGGGATGCCTAGATGCACTTTCAATAGCCTAATAGTGTACATGTGGATATGCTAGTGATGAATACTATGGCTTAGTGGTCCAACATATCGGGCACGGGTTTGCCCCTGGCAATATCAAGACAATTCCCGCTAAGAGTCTGTGGCATAGCCAAACTTCAGGGTACAAAGGACGGACAGGGTTATCACTGCCTGCCACCTACCCCTACAACCTGTCGGTCTACGAGACATTCAACGCAACCTAACGATCCAAGCGCCACACTTGCATGCTAAGTACATACCTTAGTAGTCCGGATACATTTACCATCCTAAAGCAATGACTAACCTAAAGATCGCTGAACCAATGTTGGAACCAAGCACTACGTTATTCATACTAACATATTCATATCATACCTAATTAGACTAAAAGTGGAGGTTTATGATGTTTATGATAACATAATTACTATACTATCATGGTAACAACTCAACCTTCCATATACATGGGTTCCACAACCAAACAAGAAACACTTCACTCGAGCATGTGAATGATAAAAGGCTAATGATATTATAATGCATAATGTCACAAATAAAGGAAAAGATACATGAGCTATACCTTTCCCAAAATGGAGTTAGCAACTAGAGACTCCTCCCTATAGCCTGAACCCAACTAAGGACTTGGAGATGTGTGTATACAAGAGAGTGATGCTCAAGTGGTGTGTGTTGAGAAGTCAGAGTTGAGGGTCCTATTTATACAGAGTCTAATCGGTTCCTGCCACTAATTGTGCACGAAGAAGTCAGAACCGCTGTCAGAGAGCCACAAGAAATTGACACGTGGAAGATACTAAATGTGGTGCCAAGACCAGTTCAGCCAAACCATGGGTTCGGCCGCACTAGGACTTTGTCCTTTCACCCTATGCTTTCTCCTGGAGGCTGGAAGGTGAGCACTCTGACCACTTTTGCGTGCTACGCTGTTGAATTCCCTTGGATACCCCTGCAAGTGGGCCATTTGATCCATGTGCGGCAACATGCCGACACTTGATTGGCTGGGAATGTATTTTTCTGGATCCCTCCCTTGGTTTACCTAAGTTTTGTATAAACGTATGCATGCACAATTCTTTGCAAGTACATGTGGAACTAGTTATTTTTAAAAGCAATGCATGTAGGAAATGTCTACTCTTTCACATAATTGGGTTATATTGACAGTCGAAACTCGTACTTAACGATCGTCAACAAGTACCGATATATCATTGAAAGAATGCATCAATCACATCAATGATTCAAGTAATTGAGTCCGTGTATAAATTGTAACTCTAGTCAAAAAGTAAAAATCTGAACTTAGGACTAAGAATAAACTGCTAATATCTATTTTGGAGTTAAATGGCAGATTGGAATTGGATTATGTATCAAATCATCTACTCAGAACCCCATGTGTTTTGTGGCAAAAAAATTTGCCGGAACTTGCCAGGTGATAACTCTGAGTAGATGTAACCATTGTAGTTGCCAAATACAAGGTTGGAAAGGGTGGAGAAGTTCCCTACAAGTTTTTTGATCACCTCAAGGACAGATTCTCAAATTATCTTGATGAAAATGGTACAAGAGCAGAAACTGCCTAACCAGTCTTCCCTGTGTTTCCTGACAGAAATTTTTGCTAGACTTTACCAGGGCAAAACTCTGGTTAGATGTGACCAAATATAGGTGTATAGTACATGGTTGGAAAACTCTGCTTAGATATGGCCAAAATTTTGCTGGACTTTTTATGTTCACTCCAAAACCAGAATCCATCTCCAAATTAGTGAAAAGTTCAAATTAGTGTGTTGCTCGAACAAAGCGTAGATCGACGAAGATACGGCTGTATAACAAAACAGCGAGGGTGACCAATTTTCACGACAAACCGGCAAAGAATCTCCGTTTCGTGGAGGGGAACGAGTGTTTTTCTCTGCGAAACACAAAAGGAATGAATCAAGTAAAAAAGCAGGGCAAAAGCTAATAGATGAAACTGGTTTACCTGTTTCTGTGTGTTTTTTCGACGACAACAGGCTGTCTTTTATATAAAACTAATAAATCCTAATTTAAAACAAATCTTTTAAACAGAATAATTAACAAACTTATCTAATCGAAACACCAAAGGACCGAAGCAAGTAAAAAAGCAAGGCAAAAGCTAATAGATGAAACTGGTTTATGTGTTTCTGTGTGTTTTTTCCACGGCAACAGGCTGCCTTTTATATAAAATTAATAAATTCTAATTGCAAACAAATCTTTTAAACAGAATAATTAATAAACTTATCTAATCGGAACACCAGACTTTCATCCGTTGAGGACTCCTTTTTCTTCACGTCATACATGCACCATGTACAACAGTCCTTTGCACTTACGCCTTGAATGCAACAATCATACTAGATTTTCACCCTGTAATACATGAGTCTTCTTGCTTCACATCACGTACCCGTTACAGCAAACTTCCATGTACAGGTCTCTTTGCTTCTGTTTCTTGCATGCGAATATATAAGACCATTTATACGTTCCATGGCCGTATATAAGCATTTGCATGTGTACACTCTGCGGCCGAATAACAGTACACGTTAGTTTGCATCAGGCTTCATGTCTTCCGTCCATAAATCCCGATCCCAAATCTGATATCCAACATAGTGAAACCTGTTACAGAAACAGGGCAGATTCAACCCTCTTTGTATAGTTCTGTATTTTGACTATAACTTTTCATAGAAAGATCACATTGGGTCATATGATACATTTCTGGAAAGCTTGTAAGTTATTTACAACTTTGTTATTTCAATTTTTGTCAAATTTGTATCATATCTATATGTGAAACTATGATCAAATCAGCCAGGTTCAAAGGAGGTGCTTCCAAAATTTCCCAGAAATCTGTCAACTTTAAACCTTCATAGTTTTTTATTCAGAGCAGATTTGGGAGCAAATAAATACTCATTTGAAAGATATTGAAATTAACTTTAACTTTGGTCCCAAAGATGTTAACATGATCAGATTGTGAAATGAAGGCAGTCTGGGCACTTTTCAACACAAAAGTGATCGATTTGAAACATTTTGGGACTTGTGAATTTGAATATACATTTCACTTCCTCGAGTTTCAAAACATGTCCACATGCTACTGATCATCATCCTGCTGTTGGATTTGAGAGTTTGACAAACTTGATCGATTTTTGGATATGGTTCTGAATTGTCAAATCCTTGTTAACGTATTCGAGTGTTGCACAATTTATGTGATGCTTATATGACATTTTCCAACATCCTTCTTGTATTGCTCTAGCATTTCTTATTGGATCCGACCTGTGAGACACCAATCGGATTTCCTACATTGCTATTACTAGTTGATACAGTTAATGCTTTGAGATCAAGTTTTAGATACAACCATGGATTTTAACTGTATATCGCTCACTCTTGCAGCATGGCTCGCACTCGTTCCAGGTGTAAGCTAAATGGTTCCAGACATGGTAGGTATAGTTCACCGCAGCAACAACCACCACCACCACCATCTCCGTTTCTGACTACTTTTGCAGAAGTCATGGCAAACATGGTCGAATCTCACAAAGAACAATTAGATACTCCGAGAGTTGGTGCAGCAGAGCAGACTTTCAGAAGCACAACCGCATAATCCAACTAAAAGTTCTTATGTGGTGTTTCTATGAACACAACAACCGGTTTTCATGGAGGCAACGGATCTGTCGGAGACCGACAATTGGGTTCGTGCTGTTGAGTCCAGATTTGGACTATCTCACTATGACGATCACCAGAAGACCTTGTTTGGTGCTCAACAACTTCTCGGACCCACAGGAGCCCGGTGGGCTGATTAACTCACCACCCTCCCCCAAAAACGTCGTGTCTCATGGACTGAATTATTTGATGCCTTCGTGCTCGCCACATCCCTACGGGTATTTTTAAAATGAAGCTTGAGAAATTCATGGAACTAAAGCAATGGAAGATGAGCGCTCATGAGTATTCCAAGGTGCTCAATCAATTGGAGCAATATGCTCCCGATTATGTGAGAACAAAGGTCATGAAGAGTGACTGCTTCTTCGGAGTCTTAAATGTCAAACTTCGGGAACAACTGGCCTTGTTCAACCGCGACAATTACAATGAGTTAGTGAGTGCTGCTATTATGCGAGAACATGCTTATCTTCGTTATCAAGCAAAAAAAGGAAAAGAAATACATTGCAGGATAGCACTACTGGAGTTTCTACGAAGTATCGGTTGGTGCATCGTTTACCATCCGGTAAGTAAGTTCAGCCAGTTGTGCGACCACCACTGATCCAGGGTCGCCCATACCCATCACAGAGTATCCAATCACCTCTTGAGTAGCAAAAAATCGTACTTAATATATCCCCAACTCAGCAAGATGCACAAGAATATAATCCACTTCAGTCCATCGAAGAACCTGATCTTACACTGGGCTATACTGGTGTTAGTGTGAATCACATTGCACAGAAATGTCGTGAGACCAATTGTGGCAGTAGTCAAATGTCATTATATCATGGTTCCAGTCAATCCCTTAGACAACCGAAGAAGGCAACAACAAAGACTTGTTGCGTCAACTATGTTACGGTTGAGGATATCCCGGAAGGAGAACCCATTTTGGAGGGCATGTTCAGCCTCTATGATCGACCAACCTCTGTGTTATTTGATTCAGGTGCCACTCATGATTTTATGAGAAAATATTTTGTGGTAAAGCATGAAATGACAGCAACTACCCTATCATCGTCTTGTTAGATTAGCTCACCTGGAGATAGTGCGATATCCAACAAAATTATTTCTTGAGCCCCTCTATGCTTGAGTGGAAGAATCTATCCTACTACTCTCATCATATTGTAAGGTCAAAAGATTGATATCGTATTGAGGATGTCTTGGTTGACACATCATGGAGCTATATTTGATATTTGTTCTCCTACCGTGCAGCTGAATTCCAGAAGTCATGGCTAACATACATTGGTTCTTGAGAATGTTGCACCAGAATCTTTGGTGTTATATAATGCCGAAGCCACCAATCTTGAGGACATGCTACTGGTATGCGAATATCCGGATGTGTTTCTCGATGATCTACCGAGCATCCCACCAGAAAGAGACGTTGAATTCATCTAGGGCTTGTTGGCAGTCCCAAAAGAATGGAATGTTTTTTGGGAGTCTTGATTGAACTAGCACTGGAAACCACACCGATGTTGCATAGGCTGTATAAAATGGCACCCAATGAACTAGCTAAATTAAAAGAGCATCTGAACCTTTTGAATAAAGTTTTTATTTGTCCAAATTCATGATCTTTGGACTGCTCTGCACTGTTTGTAAAGAAGAAGGATAAAACATTATGGTTATGTGTGGACTATCGTACGCTAAATGTTGTGACCATCACAAATAAGTATCCACTACCTCGTATCGACATTCGCTTCGATCATCTAGTGGGTGCTAAAGTGTTCTCGGAGATGGATCTTCGGTCCGGTTATCACCAAACTAAAATACGGATGGAAGACATACCAAAAATGGCATTCTGATGAGATACAAGTTATATGAGTATCTTGTTATGTAATTTGGCCTTACCAACGCTCGGGCTCACATTATGTATCTCATGAACTCACTGTCCATGCTGAAGTTGGACAATTTCATCATGGTCTTCATTGATGACATTTTGGTTTATTCCAAACCGGAGGAAGAACACATCAAACACTTGCATATTATTCTCTATCGATCGCGAGACCATAAGCTATATGCAAAATTCAGTAAATGTGAGTTTTGTATCAGTTAAGTGCCATTTCTTGGGCACACTATTTAAGCAGAGGGCATAGCTGTTGATCCGAGTAAAATCGTACAAGTGCTGAAATAGAAGTCTCCTGCATCTGTCCATGAAGTCCAAACTTCTCCAAAATTGGTAAATCTATGACGGGGCTGTAGAACAAAGTCACTAAATTTACGTGGAGTGAAGCTTGCGAGGAAGTTCCAAACATTGAAGAAACACCTTGCAATAGCTCCGGTTCTAGCTCAACCGGATACAACTAAATCCTTCAACATTTATAGTGATGTGTTCATCGTCAGTATTTGTTGCATTCTCCTGCAAGAAAAATGTGTGGTCGTGTATGGATCACGACAGCTCCTGAGTCATGAACAACATTATCTGACTCATGACCTTGTCGCTGCCATAGTGCTTGCGTTGAAATGTTGGAGATATTATTTACGAGGCAAGCTAGTACATCTGTACACTGATCATAAAGCTTGAAGTACATATTCACACAAAAAGAATTGAATATGCAGCAGCTAATGTGGCTAGAGCTGATCAAAGATTATGAGATTGAAATTCATTACCATCCTAGCAAATCCGAAAATCCAACACTTAACCATCACTTGATGGAATTGGAAGAACCGAGTTTGTACTTAATTCCACATGGAGCTTTATATAATGTTGCTCTCATTCCTACGACCCGACAAGAAATTGTATTAGCTCAAAGGAAGACAAGGGTATGTCTCACGTACGTGAAAGAATGAGCAGCATAGAAATGAAATGCTTCCGAAAGGATGATCAAGTAACCTTGTGGTCAACAACCGGATAGTAGTATCTCGTGAGATGGAGTTGAAATTTTTTTGGATGAAGCTCACTTGTCTAAATATTCGATTCATCCAGGCAGCAATAAAATGTACCAAGATTTGAAGACCAAATTTTAGTGGACATGGATAAAGCAAGAGATTGCGAATTACATATCCGAATATAAAACGTGTCGGCGAGTGAAAGCCGGCCACATGAAGAAAGCCGGGTAGCTGCAACCGCTGAATATTCCAACATGGAGATAGGAGGATATTAATATGGATTTCATCATTGGATTGCCTCTCACATTCCACAAGCATGGCTCGATTTGGGTGATTATTGATATGTTGACCAAATCAGCGCATTTTATTCCCATCCGCACAAAGTGTGTTGCCAAGAAGTATATAGAGTTGTATATTGTTCGCATTGTATGCTTACACGGGATACCTGCCACTATCATATCTGACCGGGTTGTGTTATTCGTTGCTCATTTTTTGGAGCAGCTGCATGCCTTTTTTGGAACCAAGTTAATTTGACGCTCCGCATAGAACCCGCAAACCGACAGTCAAACCGAGAGGGTGAATCTGATGCTTAAAGACATGCTAGATGCTTGTACCATACACCACGGTAAAAATTGTGATAATAATTTACCATTTGTAGAATTCTTGTATAACAATGGTTATCAAGCTAGTACCAAGATGACACAGTATGAAGCACTATACAGCCAGAAATGTCGCACACCACTCAATTAGTGGGAATCTGGTGAGAGAGTAATATTCGGGATTGATATCATGAATGAAGCCGAAGAATGAGTGAAATTTATTCAAGTCAATCTTAAAGCCGCTCAATCTCAACAAAAGAGTTATGCAGACAAACGATATCGTCCCCTACACTTCAAGATCAGAGACCACATTTATCTTCATGTCTCTCCAATGAAAGGGATTCATCAATTCGAAGTGAAGGGAAAGCTGACTCCCCGATTTATCGGTCCGTTTGCTATCATGGAGGAATGCAGACCCTTGCCTATCAACTGGAGTTACCAATGTCCTTAGCTGGAATCCATGATATATTCCACATATCTCAGCTCCCAAAATGTCTCAAGTCCATAGCTGAAACCCACACTGAAGACCTCGAAGCATTGCAACCGGATCTCACATACACCAAACATCCGATTCGTATTTTGGATGAAAAGACACGAACCACAAGAAAGCGGACAATGTGGTTTAATTAAGTCTTATGAGGAATTACACCGCGAAGGAAGCCACATGGGAAAGTGAATATTATCTCCGTGCAAAATATCCCGGACTTGTTATCATCTTATATCCGGTAATCCCTCATCCTTCGTCTCTTCGTTTGTAATCTCAGGACGAGATTCTTTTGGGGGGAGTGTAAAATCCCATTAAATCCAAGATGTTTAGTTCAGTTAATGAAGTAATTAGGGGAAGAATAAAAAGAGAATTAAGCCTCATATGGTGGTAATTTAATTATTAACCATAAAGGTGTTAGTTTTAATTCAAATCTGAATTTTCTACTTATCATTGTCAAAATCCTAATCTGATCTAACCATTGCATTGTTCATGCTCAAATTATTCAAGCTACAAAGTTTCATAAATTTTGGAGCAAATTTAACCACTTAATTAAATGTGACATAAAAGTGTGGATCCAATTCAATTTAAATTTCAATTTTCATTTTGTCAACACTCAAATCTGAGTGCACCATTGGATTCAGCATGGTCAAATTAGTCCACCTTCCAACTTTAACCATTTAAGGAACTTAATTGCTATTTGAAATAAATCAACAAAGAAGATAAGGGGGACTGTGGGCCCTACATGTCAACAGCACACTCAAGAACAGACTCTGTTCTTTCCCTCCCAGAGCGCCACAGCGATTTTGCATATTGCCACCTCCTGCTTGCATGTTTGCTTTGCACGTGAGTCCAACCGAGCAGTCCTTGAAGGCGAGTACATCCCCTTTCATCGAGTTTCTCTCTCTCTCTCTCTCTCTGGTTCAGCTCAAACTTCCGCAAACATGCCTGCTCTGTTTGCCACTCCCATGTGCAGCCTCTATGCGACATTGCACACCACCATCTTTTGTTGGACAATGACATTTTCTCTCAACGGTAAACCTATAATAGTATTTTTTTCCTCCATGGTCCCAAGTTCCCAGCACAACTTCCTCTATTTTCGGTTTGTTCCCTCGTTTTGGAGGCCGTACTCGAAGATCTTGGCGCCGCCTTCCGAGAAGCGTCACGGCTCACTGTGACCACCACTTTTTGAGCGTTTCCGCGCCCATTGAAGTCCTCTCAGGTGTTCAATAGTTCATCGCGAATCTCTTTGACCAATTTCCAAGCAGTTTCCTTCTTTTCGCCGCGCATACACGACCTCGCCAGAGGTTGATTTCTGCCTCCACCCGCTTCTGACACATTTGCAGTTAGTATCTCCCAAAACCAACTCTGTCATTGTATTCAGCATACTCTAAAATGGATATGTGTGCAATATTTCATAGAGTACCGCCATTTTGGTGATTCCGGCGAGACGCCGGCCACCGCGCCACACCATGGGTGCCGCCGGTCTGCCTGAGGATGAAGACCTCCTTTACAGGTTCTTCTGTAGCAGGTGGATTTCGTGCGGCAATGTGTGAGTTTTCTGTGGCCCCGTTTGCCTCCCAGTCATTGGCTGTTTAGTTTCCTTGTGATTTTCCTTTGAGAAATAATTTCTGAAATTGTCACAAATTTGTATAAATCATAGTTAATTGTAGAGATGTCCAAAAATGTTGAAGCAAATTTTTTAGATTCATTAAAACCATTACTTTGCAATGGTTTATTTTGATCTGCATGAAAAACATTATAATTTAATATAAAAAATCCTTTAAGCATAAACCCTATGAATATTATTCTAATAGTTCTACTCAAGGGAAAATTATGAAACTTTGCCAACGTATTACTATAGTACCATATATCTCTAGTAAAAATCTCAGCTTAACCAAAGTTGTTAACTTAGATATAATTAAGAATCTTTTCCCTAAGTTAAGGAAAATTCCAGAAATTCCCTGAAAACATGAGAAACATGTAAAATTCATAAATGACTGTAGAAAGCTTAGAAAATTGTGAAACAAGTTTTTATGGGCTCTTTAAGACCAACCCTACATGAAAAACAAACTAAGCAGTATGACAAACCCTATAGTTCTCTAAAAAAATTTGAGAAGTAGAAAGCCTTAGACAATTATTGTGACCCCATTCTTCCATAGACAAATATGAAACTTTGCATATAGTTCACATGTCATCTTTGGAGGCCATTGTGAAGTTCACAGCCCTGTTAGACATTTTGAACCTTAGGAAGTTAAGTTTGTATCTATATGTCCATATTAAGGCATATTTGACTTTATAACTAAACTTGCTATTATAACCTTAGTTTTCTCTCTGTTTTCTGTGACACACAGAGGCAAGAACTTCCTTCTCAAGTTAACACATGATCATTCTTTGAGTCATACAAAACTGCTTGTATTACATAAGTTATATTTTTTATATGTGCCTATGCTTTTTGATAACGAACATGACGAAGGAATTCTACGAGGAGATTCAATTGGCACAACAAATTGCTGATCTTGTCGTCGTCTTATTGGATCATCAGGCTGCTGACTTTATTAACCATGAGTTATTTGTTGAGCAAGGCAAGCCCCCGGTTTGCATATAAGAATATTTTCTAAAAAGTTAACTTTATTCACATTATGGTTTAGAAATGGAATGTGCATTAAGTCTATAGTTTGGATGACACTCTGCATGCATGACAAAAGTTACCATGGAGGGTATGGGTACATTAGGACCTCTTTGTATCAGAAATGCCATGCTAAAATTGTAGCTTTTACGAAAGTCGAGTTGTTGGAATCTACTCGAGTTCTAGATTTGGGATAACACGGGTTTGGATTCGAGAATAGAATTCACTAAACTTGAATTTGATACCGGGCAAGTGGGTAGGCTGCATCAGGAAATAGGGGCCTGTGTGCATTAGTCTTGCCTATGTCGGTTAAGGATTGCGACTTCTGCAGCTCTTCTGAGCAAGTTTGAATTGTACCGGTTATATACTGGATACATGGGGTCGAGTAAACTGATGTAACTCAAGCACCCTTGTGTTGAAGCTTATACCAGTATCCTTTTGGAGTTGGAGGCAGAGGTGTAAATATGCTAATTGAGCAACTTCAATGTGTTCCGTGTAGTGGACCTTTTGTTGGGACGGTAGAGCTAGTTCGATATTGGGATGTCATGTGAAAAGTGGCCACATATGATGTGGATTGGAGTACGCAGTAAGGTACATCGAGCGGGCGTATATATCTTGCAGTATTGGTGTCTACTGAATCGAATCACCATTCGTCATAGTTATATGAGTACCACTGGTTCACTGAGTTGTCATGTAGTAAAGACATGAATCGGAATCATATGAACTATGTTTATGTGAATAATCATTGTCTTGCACCTTGTATGATTTAGACTTAGTGCTAATTAAAGTTATTTTTATGAACCTTTAACATGTTGCTAAAGGGAGAACTATGGATCTACTTTAGGCAAGTTCTTTATAGCAATTTCAGCTACCATGATTAAAATTCATGCATATAGAGTTTGTATGTTGTATAGGTGAGACGGTTATGTCTTGCTGAGGCTCGTGCTCACGGTCCATATATAGTGTTTTGCAGGTTTTATTATTCATGCTTATGATGATGGTTGTTCGGTGAGACAACAAAACCTTCGGATCATATAACTCACTGGATACCTTTGCCACTATCATATGTTCTTCGTCTTGCTAGCAGGAAGCATGCGCGGTCTGGAAGGCTTCTCTTTTGCGTAGCTAGGCTCGAGAGTGCGAGTTCTATGTCTTCCGCCTCGTGTGTAGACGAGTTGTACATTATATTGTAAAATATACTTTTCTTGTGTAATAAAATTTATAAATGTATTTTGAGTTATCTTTTCATGTATGTTGTTGGATGTTGCATCGCACTATACCTGAAAAAACTGTATGCAAGCAGAATGCATAGGCGCGGGAGTGCATAACTACTTGGATGGATGCCGCGTGTGCCGTCTATCCTGATTGACGGGCACGTGAGCGGCTTCTGGTGCTCACCCAACCGAAGCACGGACATGGCTCCTTGCCCGATCGACACCCGGCTCTGTGCGATCGAGTCCGGCTTGCTTCACCACAGTTCCACGCGACACTACTACAATAAGCCTCATCTCAAGTGGATCCAAACGTATTATCACACGAGGTTTCTAAAACCGCCTGAAACGAAGAACCTTTGATAATCTGCAATTTCACAGACGGAGAAGTGAAACCGCCTATGATAATTATATTATCACAGGCGGTTCTTTACTTATGACTAGTCACCTGTGAAGACACATTATCACAGGCGGGTCGTGCAGTATATATAACAGCCTGTGATAATGGTGTTATCGCAGGTGGATCTTTACCTATGACAAGCCGCCTGTGGAGATAAATTATCGTAGTCGGTTTGTACCATAACAATAACCGCCTATGATAATGAGGTTATCACAGATGGTTCTTTACATATATCTAGCCACTTGTGATAATGATATTTCACAGGCAGGTCTAGCCGTAGGTAAATAACCGCTTGTGATAAGGTATACCCTATGCAGTACTACACGCTGTTATTTCTATTTTCTAGGTCCATTCAATATAATCACTAAAGTCAACAATATAATCATAGAAGTGAACAATATAATCACAGAATTCAACTCACAAAAGTCAATTTCACTAAAAAAATATACATATGTACAAGTAGTTACACATACAAGTCATCTCATAGTGTACAAGTTTTACTAAAAACTGTTTCTATTGTCATATTCGCAAAGTTCTGGCACATCAAATATTGCACCATTCTCATCAAAGAACTCTCCTCTTTTGTGCAAAATTCCGCGACGCACGAATTGACACAGTTCACCAGCAATCTTGTCGGCTCCTCCACCAGGCATGCTTCTACAAACCGGCCATTCTTCGTTTACATTCTTCGTGTGCTACAATGAAACACATAACAAGGTTTAGAATGTGTTGGTTTGAACAATCTCAAAGTATAGATCAAAGTGAGAGTATACATGAATTTATTTGGAATTTTGGGAGCAGTTGTACTATGAGCAATTAAATTTTGAAGTTGGAATCAAAATTTGAAAATAATGTTTCTAGTAATATTGAACATCAGAGAATATAAGTATTAAAATACGTTAGTTACAATGAAAATGAAACTCAAAAGTAAGAAAATAAGATATCGACATTAAGGATAACTTACATCCTCACGATTCACTCTATATTCACTGGCGGTCTGAAGATGCTTGTATACATAATACCCGCATAAGACACTCCCAGCAGGCTGCTTCGGACAAGGATAATATGTTTTACTGTCCAATGCATTCGTATTAGGTGGTCTCTGACCACCAAGCCATTCCGCATAAAACTGCCAAGCGCTATAATATAAGAAATGTCATGAAAAACTTGTTAAGACATTCTAAATGTATGTAAACTAAAAGTATTGAATAAACGTACAGTTTCAAAATGGTAAGGAAATCTTTGTAATGATCTAGTGGGTAATCGGCTGAGTCCAAGACTGTTGCCAAACCCTGCGTTGGCTTGATGAAGATCATTATGTAGTGTTTACTGCACATGTACAAACACACGTGTTAAGTTAACAATTAGCAATAATTGCTATTTCAATGTCATGTGTCGAACTTACTCGAAGTGGTACGGAGCCTTTACGAGGTCCTTGCCGTCTCTGACAAAGTTAAACATTGCATGTCCTATGTCAGCTACAACTTCTGTCCTTCTATCCTTCTTAAGTTTTGCTATTAATTTTTTCAAATTCTTTTTTTCATGTGCTTGTACTGTATTGAGTCTCGATCCGCCTTAACATTGAATAGCGTCTTTGCAATCCATGTAGGGTCAAGGATACTTGTCTTGCGTTTCATCTTCTCATTATCCATGTATTGCATCCTCTTGAAGAAGTCCAGAATTGCTCTAATCTCATGAAATGTGTATGCATGTAGTAAGAAAAGCAAATGCAAAATATTAGAGGCACTTACAAGCACAAGACGAGTAGCAGGTTGATTTCGAGCATGCCCCGATGGAAAAGGGTATGCAACTCTTCAAATAAAATGACTCGTTTATTTTCTCCAGTGCCCCAGAATGTATCTTTTGGAACACAAAATATGACGCAAGAAATATCATATTTTGTGTTGGCGGTGATGTACCACTCGTGCATTCTTTTGAGTGGGACAAGTTATTTGCTAAGTTGTACGGATGTCATGAACGGCTTCCCATTCTCAAATTCAAGAGGAACATCCTCAAGCTTGTATATTGGAAATTCTGGTTTAACTAAAGCTGTCCGCCGATTATACATGACACCGTCTTCTTCCCGCTCCTCGATATCTTCTAATGCTGGCTCATGAGAAGAACGATATGCACTCAATTTTGTAATATTTTCCTTCATATTTTCCAAATACTTTGACACTTCTGATGAAGGTTTCTTAATTTCGTATGAGCTAACTTTGATAGGCACTGATGATCGAGGAGTAGTCGTTGGCAGTTGGACACTGCCTTGTTGTTGAACCTATTGTTCAACTGATTGCTCTTAACTCCCAACATTTGGCTCTAGTACTATTCCAAGTTGTTGCTCAACTGGTTGCTCTATACTAGCAACAGCTTGCTCTGGTACTGCTTGAAGCTATTGTCCAACTTGTTGCTCTTGGTTGTCTTTACTAGCAAGGTTACTATCATCCTTGCTGAGACATAGGGGGAGTGGATCATCCTAGACTAGGAGTGGATCTTCCTGGACTTTCGCCTTAGAAGACGGGGTTGCAGTATTTATAGATGCGACGGGGCTATAAATCAGCTCATCGTCCAACACAATATTGCGTCAGTGCCAAAGGATTAATTGGTTGATAGCCTGCCCCAGGGTCGCGATCCCTTCATGTGTGATGTGGTCTATTTCATAATCTTCATAATGATTATCAATTATCTGAAGAACTTGCACCACAATATAATACAACAGAAGTGGATTGCAGTTGAAGTCAAGACCTGGCTTTGCCATAGCAGTGGCAACCTGTTTGGTTTTGTTCCCTACTCTGCAGATCGGGACATGAAGACAACAAGATCTATCCTTAGCAATATCATTGACATCGAACTTATGCGTTGACCCTGAGCCTGGCACAAAACCTACGATGCTAGGGTAGGCAGTTGGAGATACCAAATGCTCCTTTGGCATGGGAACCATCATTGTACTCGGTGCCACTAATTGTCCCAATTGTCTAAGTTGTTCCATTATTTCTTGCACATTTTCCTTAACCTTTTAAGTAATCATTTCATCAAGTGTTTTCTTGAACTTCTCATGTCTTCTATATGTCTCTTTAACTTTCAAGAAACCATCTAGCCAAGACATTTGAGAAGAGATTGCTCGAACCCGTCCCATGTGTTCAAGGTTTCCTAGGATAGCGGTAAGTTGGTCGTTCTCCCTCTTCGGCTTGAAGAGACCCTTCTATTGCTTTTCAATTACTTCTTTCATTTTGTGCTCTACTTCATTCAGAGAGTCCGGCTTTTCAAGTTTGCCCTCGCTGGTCAAACCTGACCGAGCAAACACCCACCGATGAGTTCTCTCATCGCAACCTTCTAATGGGTGAGGATTGGCCTTAATGGTAATCTTGTCTAATATGTTATTCCATTTCTAGACATTGGGGGCATATCTGGCAGACCCCAAGTGATGATGGTATTTGTTTTTTTAGCAAGCTCTGACCTAGTTGCACTTTGGGCTTTAGCATCAGGTGTGCTCTTTTGACAAACAAATTCTTGCCATTGAGTTTGTGTGATTTTTCCCATCATCCTCGTGCTAGGGACCTTATCGGCCTTAACATAAGCATTCATTTCACTCTTCCAGCCACGAAACTTCTTGCTGCAAGACCAATGTTGCTTTCTTTACAGCTTCTTCCGTGCCTTTTGGGAACTTCAATTGTTTCTTTATCCTTTCCCACAACTCATTATTGGTCTCCTTAGGTAATTTTCTCTAATTCGTGGTTGTGATCGACACGAGCTCTCTAACAAGAAAACCGCATGCATTTCGGTACTTGGTAACTGAATCCAGTGGTTCTTGGGAAGCCCACCTGGACCAACACTTGTTATTTACATGATGCGGTCCAATGGACCCTTATTGGGACCTCGTTGCCCTCATTTCCGCTTGAGTGAACCTGAGGATTCATCCATTGGAGAACCTTCTGCGATTTTAGGAGCCAAAGTCACCTCGTTGTCTTTGCGATTAATCTAGGTAGAAAAGAATTATAAGACTTCGTATACTTGACAACCAACATTAACTTGAACTGCTGAAGTTAAGATTCATGATCCATACCTCGTCGATAGGATCATATTCCTAGTCGAGATCCTCCAAAGTCTTTTTAATTTTTATATTCAGAAAAGGATCTGACAGACTATGAAAGGAGCCTGAACTACTGGAGTTACTAAACTCCATATTGCCTTCTTTATTGTTACTACCATCAACAGTCTTCTCATGTCTTTCCATGCTAGAACTAATAAGACAAAAAATATAATGAATGGCATATTAACTCTACATGGTTGCATGAAGAAAAAGATGGAAGCATTCTAGGGTTTAAGGTGACTGACCAAGGTGATTGACCAAGTTCCATTCTAGGGTTTAAGGCGACTGACCAAGGTGATTGACCAAGTTCCATACCTTTATATTCAACCCACCTTTCTTCTTATTTCAAAAAATATTTTCCCATTTTACTAGATGGTATTTCTTTTTCATCTGACCTCCTTGCCATAAAAACCTTCTTCTAAGTACATCCAACTTTTCCACAGTATTTTTTTGCAAAAGAAACATTGACATATGATAAATTGGAATACTAGAGAGATCGACATTAATCAAGACAAACCTCCCTTCCATAGACAAGTTTTTTCAAAGTTTATTTTAAGACCTAATAGCTTTTCATACAAAGCCAGAAGTAGTTTAAGATTTCTAGCCCCCATTAAATCATTTTTGATACATACAATTGTATCATCTGCATACTATAAAACTGCCACACTATTATGCACTAGATCATCAGCTAAACCTGAAAACAATTTATTTTCCTGGGTCTTATATATCATCCTGACAAGACAATCAACATTAGTGTTAAACAAAAGAGGTGACAAAGGATCACCTTGTCTAACCCCCTTGAAGCTTTTAAAGTAAGGACCAATCACATTACTGATTCTAACACTCGAGGCCTTACATATATAATTATATATTAGGAGCATAAACCACTGATAATGCTTCTATAAGGAAATTAACCACTGATAATGTTTGGAACAATAAGCAGATAGAGCATAAATCACTGATAATGCTTCTATAAGGAGATCAACCACTGATAATGTTTGGAACAATAAGCATACAGAGCTAGGGTTTGAGGCCACTGACCAAGGCACTGAACAACCACTAATAAACCATTAATAATTCTTTGATTAATAAAAATTAGATAGGAACCTAGGATTTGAGGCGACTGACCAAGGCACCTAGGGTTTAAAAACTTTGATTAAGGAAATCTAGGGTACAGCAGCAACGGTCAGGGCAAGGAGGGAGGCGACATGGGGACGAAGGAGGAAAGGAAGCGACAACCTACCTAGCGGCAAGGTCGAAGCTCGGCGGCGACGGCGAGGGCAAAGCTCGGTGTACATAGAAGGAAAAAAGTGGCGAGGGCGAAGCACGACGACAACGGCGAAGCTCGGAGGCGACAGCAAAGCTCGACTGCGATGGCGAAGCTCGGCGGCAAGAGTGGCAAAGACTTGGCGGCAAACAAAAATTTGGTAGCCTGACGGCGTCTAAGTGATTTTGCCCGGGTTAGGTTTTTCCAACGCAACTGAGGGCTATATATAGACGCCTATCTTCGCAGGCTGTTATTAAGTACCAACTGCCTGAGAAGATGATTATCTCAGGCGGGTGGCAATTACTACCCGCCTGAGAAGATTTATTTATATCAGGCGGTTGGTAAGTAATAATTGTCTGAGATAAGCTTCTTCTCAGGCGGTTATTCAGTACTAACCACCTGAAAAGATCTTTATGTAAGCTTAATTAATATTCTTGATTAAATGTGGGGCCTTTCAAAAGCCAAAATTCCACTTTCTTGTAATATGACTAAGTATTAAATGTTGGCATTAAATTTCACTTCATAAAGCCTTTGAAATTGGTCAGAACATAAAGAATAAATAATAATTGCTATTTGTAATTTTTCTATCTTGATGAATATAATGATTTTTTCATTTAGTTTTTCAATGGACCTTTTTAGTTATCATACCAACCTCTATGAAATTTTTCAGATTTTTTTAATTTTTTTAATCAATGTGTGTTCAAAATTTGATGAATGCCTCATATGTATATGAGCATTTGGTTAGAATGATGGATAATTTTAATTTTGACATGTTGGAATGCTTTAAAAGATTAATAAGATTTATACATGTATAAATAATACAAATATGTTCATACAAACCAATTTCAGTGAAGGATCCATTTTTTTAGGAGATACACAAATGTGAATAATATGTCAGTAAATTAATTTGATATTTACCAAAACATTATAGTGTTATGTATTCAAGTTTTAAAATATTTGGTCCAGGTGGTAGATGTTAATTTTGAAAAAATATAGAAGAAAGAATCATCGAATTTGGACTCAATTTCCAGAATCTATACATGTTTGAGTATTACTATTGGAATCTAAATAAAAAAGAAGCAAGGGAAAAGAAAACTGAAGAACAGGCTTGGGCAATTATCCCAGCCGGTTGGTAAGTAATAACCGCCTGAGATAAGCATCTTCTCAGTCGGTTATTCAGTACCAACCGTCCGAAAAGATCTTTATGTAAGCTTAATTAATATTCTTGATTAAATGTGGAGCCTTTCAAAAGCCCAAATTCCACTTTCTTGTAATACGATTGAGTATTAAAGGTTACCATTAAATTTCACTTCATAAAGCCTTTGAAATTGGCCAGAACATAAAAAAAATAACAATTGCTATTTGTCATTTTTCTATCTTGATGAATATAATGATTTTTTCATTAGTTTTTCAATGGACCTTTTTAGTCATCATACCAACCTCTATGAACTTTTTCAGAATTTTTTAATTTTTTAATCAATGTGTGTTCAAAATTTGGTGAATGCCTTATATGTATATGAGCATTTGGTTAGAATGATGAATAATTTGAATTTTGGCAAGTTGGAATGCTTTAAAAAAATTAATAAAATTCATACATGTATAAATAATACAAATATGTTCATACAAACCAATTTTAGTAAAGGATTCTTTTTTTTGGAGATACACAAATGTGAATAATATGTGAGTATAAATTAATTTGATATTTACCAAAAAATTACAATGTTAGCTATACAAGTTTTAAAATATTTGGTCCAGATGCTAGATGTTAATTTTTGAAAAATATAGAAGAAAGAATCATCGAATTTGGACTCAATTTGCAAAATCTATACATGTTTGAGTATTTATAGTGGAATGTAAATAAAAAAGAAGCAAGGAAAAAAGAAAACTAAAGAACAGGCGCATGCAATTATCCTAGGCGGTTGGTAAGTAAAAACCGACTGAGATAAGCTTCTTCTCAGGCGGTTATTCGAAACCAACCGCCTGTGAAGCAGTTAAAAACTGTCTGAACTTTATTAATTTTTATCACAGATGGTTGTAGCTTTAAAAACCGCCTGTGAAAACCGACGCCTATATAAAGACTCCTAGGACACTACAGGAAACCTAACCCTAGATATTTTCCATTGACGCCGCGAGTCTGCCAAAATTTTCCACCGTGCGCGTGCTGGTACTGCATTCATCAGTTGATGAATCTTCGAACAGAGAAATGGTTAAAAGAGACTTCTTCTTCAATATCATGTTTTCAATTTGTTGAGTGTTCAGTTTCGTATTGTTGAGTTTGCATATGGCTCCAGCCCCCCTCCCACCACTTGAGATTTGTAGTAGATTTGAAGGTTAAAGGTTGAAAGATGTAGTTGAGTCTCCCATTGAGCTCACCCATGAATTTTTCAGAACAAGAAGTAGATTTGAAAGATTAAAGGTTGAAGATGAATACAAGCACATCATGTGTTCGATGAAATGTTTCAATGAATAAGCCTAACTAGAAAAATCCATTATGGCCACTAGGAATCTGAGAAAATTATGAAACAAATTTTCTTGGAACCCTTATGAACAGACCTACATGATACCAGTATTCACTCATATGATACAGACTTGTTATGTCTCTGTAGATTCATTTTATAGAAGACCTTTAGAGAATATCTGTGTCCAAATTTTGTAAATCATACAAAAAATCTGTTATTGAACCATGGACCGTCGAGCGTGGATGTATAACATGCCAAGACCCAATCCGATATACATTGATAATGTTGCAAATTTTATTGAAGCATCCAAGAGATATGCGAAGTTGCAAAAGATAGATGACATATTATGTCCATGTATCGACTGCGAAAATAAGATTGCTTGGATAGATATTATAGTAATCCAATCTCATTTGGTGAAAAGAGGTTTAAAAAAAACAACACAATATGGACAGAGCATGGTGAGTTTGATACACATGAAGTGGATAAAGATGATGAGAGAGGTTCATATGACGATAATTTTTATATTGATGATAGTAGTGACGATCAAGATGGTGATGATGATGATGAGTTCGATGGTGAGGAGATGTTGCGTCACATTGAACCATATGTATTGACTTCTATGGGAGCAAGTAAAGGTTTAAGTAAAATGGAGAAATTGCAGAATGCGGCGATGGAGCTTTTATATGATGAATCAAACGGTTGTGATAAAGAGTTTACTACATTGCATGCAGTCCTAGAACTACTAAAGTTGAAAGCCACACACGGATGGTCTGATTGTAGTTTCTCTGATCTTTTAAATCTTATGGCAGAAATTCTTCCAAATCCAAATAAACTGCCTAGAAGCACTTATAAAGCGATAAAACTTCTTTGCCTGATGGCACTAGGTGTGACAAAAATACACGCTTGTGTGAACCATTGTATTATGTATCGCAAAGAGCATGAGCTCAAACTAGATGCCCCATCTGTGGTGTCAGTAGATATATTAAGGACTACAATCCCCAGTATGTTACCAACATGAAAAAGTCTCAAAAGAATAAGAAGTCTATTATTGGTCCTGAGGGTAACAATGACGATACTTCTAGCAATGCAGACAGGAAGAATAAGAGAAAAATTCCTGCCTTGGTGATGTGGTACCTTCCGGTAATTGATCGCTTGAAGCGTTTGTTCTCAAACCCTAGGGAGGCTGAACTTATGCGTTGGCATTCCAAGCAGCGCAAGAAGAATAAAAACATATTCGACACCATGATGATGCAACGCAGTGGAAAATTTTTGATATTCAATATCCAAAATTTGCAAAGGAAATCAGAAATGTAAGGTTTTCCTCGGGTACAGACAGAATGAATCAGTTTGGTGAAAAAAAGAGCATACACAACACATGGCCCGTTGTCTTAACGATGTACAACCTATAGACGTGGTTGTGTCACAAAAGGAAATATATCTTGTTATCTGTTCTCATCCAAGGTCCAAAACAACCCGACATCAAAATTGATGTGTTCTTCAAATCTCTAATGGAAGATATGTCGAAATTGTGGAATGAAGGGGTACGTACATGTGATGAGTACAAGCGGGAGTATTTCACCCTAAGAGCAATGATATTCATTACCGGGCATGATTATCTCGGACTGTTTACATTATCAAGACAAATGAAAGGGAAGAAAGGTTGTGTATGGTGAGTGGATATAACTGGATTTCTATACCTCACTTCATCCAGAAAGACGGTGTACATGAGACCCCGGTGGTTCTTGATAGATACACACAAGTATAGGAAGATAAAGAACAATTTGATAACAAAATCGAAAAAGATACTGCACCAAAACCTTTCAGTGGAAAACTCGTGTTCGAAATGGTCAAGAACATTCATATTGCTTTCGATAAGGGCGAAAATTGTATAGGAACAAAGAGAAAGAAAAGTACATCTTCGGGTGATATAACTGACATGGCTTTCAAGAAGCAATCAATTTTTTTTCAAGTATCTTCCGTATTGGAAGAATCTAGAATTTTGGCATAGTATTGATTTGATGCACGTTACAAAGAATGTATTTGACAGCTTCATTGGGACCTTGCTTGACATGCTGAGGAAAACAAAGGACGGATTAAATTCACGTATGGAACTAGTAAATCTTGATATGAGACCAGAGCTTCATCCAGTAGAAAAGGCGAACGGGAAGCATTACCTTCCCCCAGCCAGCTACAACTTGACACTAGAAGAGAAAAAAAAGCAATTTGCGAATACTGGAATGGGATCAAAGTGCCCACGAGTTTCTCATCTAATATCCGCAAACTAGTCTCGATGAAAGACTTGTCATTATTCGGCTATAATTCTCACGACTGTCACATGATGATGACAATGTTCTTTGCCATTGCAATAAGAGTCATCAAACCTGAGCATATAAAAGTTGTCATCACACTTCTGTGTTACTTCTTCAATGCAGTATCAGAAAAGGTGATAGCACGTGAAGATTTAGACTATCTGAAAACGTACATCGTCGAGACTGTGCCCAAGCTTGAGATGTGTTTCCTACCATCCTTTTTTGATATGCAAGTACACCTGATCATACATGTTGTTGATCAGATAAAAGCATTGGGGCCACTATATTTACATCATATGTTTTCGTTGGAGATATATTTAGGAGTATTAAAAGGTTATGTGCAGAACTGTGCTCACCCAGAGGGTTCAATAATGGAAGGATACACCACTGAAGAAGTGATTGAGGGTTGCGCTAATTACATCAAAGATGGAAAACTGATAGGTGTGTCTATACCAGTACATGAGGGTAGACTACGTGGGAGAGGAAAAGTGGGTAAGAAAACTTTTATCGTTCAAGATTACAAGAATGTACACCGTGCACATTTTGGTGTACTACAACAGCTCGCAATAGCCGAGTCGTACATCGAGGAACACCAAATTAAGCTTCGCAAAAAAACCAAGACCACACAGAGGACTGGATCATGAAAGAGCACAAAAGAAGTTAGCTTTTGGACCATATGCTTTGGTGACATAATGGCAAGCATATGACATCAATGGTTACACATTTTACACTAAAAAAAAGACGGCAAGAGTGTTGTACAAAATAGTGGTGTTTGTATCGAGGCTTATGATCCACAAGGGCAGAAGACCACATACGTCGGGTTCATAGAGGAAATATGGGAACTCGATTATTGCGAAAGAATGGTAGTGCACGTATTTAAGTGCCAATGGGTCAAATATCCTGATGGTGTGAAAGTGGACAATTACGGGCTGACACTAGTGGACTTGAACAATGTGGGTAATAAAGATGACCTATGGGTCCTCGTCGATCGTGTTGCACAAGTTTTTTATGTACAAGATCCAGAAACTGAGAAGATGCACGTAGTTATTTCTGGAAAGCAAAATATTGTTGGGGTTGAGAATGTAGGAGATAATGAAGAGGAATATAACCAGTATGAAGAGATGTACCTTTTCACTGAACCAGAAAACATCAAGCACGTAGAGAGAAGCATTAAAATGGATTCGAAACCCTATATGCGAGAAGATGTCAATCTGGAAAAGATGTATGATATATATTGTATATATTTGTATCCTTTGAAATCAACTTAGAACAATGCTCCATTTCAGCTTTAGATAGCATGTTTCGAACATTATTAAATTCAGCTTCTATAGAGAAGACTAATTTGAACAAGTGATCCTTTTTGGCTTGTTGACTATCATATTTATCACCTTCACATGTTCCATAAGTTATGAAATTGTATGTGTATATAAATTTCTTCTGACCTATGGTGATCAGGCTTGCCTTCCAACAGCTTGGTTCCAAACAAGATCTAGAAGTACAACTCTTAAAGCTCCTGTAAAGCTAATCCCTTCACAGCAAGCTCTTGTAGATGCAAGTAACACCTGTGGCCCATCATTTGGATTGTTTAAAGCATCAATTGAAGTCTGATGATACCTCCCATCCATTTGAGGGCTTGTTTGTATAGGAGTGGATCCACTTCAATCTAAGTGGATTGAGGTGGATTGAGGAGAAAATTAGTTCATTCTCCACTCCAATCCACTTCAATCCAATTAGATTGTGTCGGTGGTTTTGATCCGGCAGATCTCCCGACACTAGTAAAAGTGTTTGCGGAGTTCGAAGTTTGGTGTGGGCGCGCAGAGATTCAAGAAGGTGAAATGTAAAATGACACAGGAGACACGAAGATTTACGTGGTTCGGGTCGCCTGAGCGTAATACCCTACTCCACGGGGTGTGTTGGTGTTGTATTGGATGTATGAACTCAACTCAGGTGACGTGAGTTGAGAGCGCGTGTGAGCCGATCAGACCAGATCAGATCAGATCAGATCAGAGAGCCCTCTATGTATCGTCGACAAGTCCTTTTATAGTACAAGGACAGGCCGTTACAAGTTGGCCTGGCCCGACATGTGGCCCCGGCGGCTACTAATATTGATACACATTTGATGCGCTTAATTACCCTTAATGACCGAGTTACATGCTTTGACAGTGTCGTTACTGGTAATAAGGGTCGTCCGATCGTGTGTCATTAACATAGTATTAATGACACTTAATCGGGTCTTGAAGTCCTTGATTCCCCTTTGAAGATCCGAAGCCGTGGAGTCTACCGGAGGTTTGAGGCTGAAGATCCGACGGTTGGACACGTGGCAGCTCTGGAACATACTGTGGGGAACAGATAGGTCCGGTGCCACCAGACACGTGTCAGTTCTGGAGCTTCCCTCGGTCTGGGGTTAGGTCCAGGGGTGCCGTTATGGTACATGGCCCGGAGCTTCCCCCTTGTGGGCGGTAGCTCTAGTTTGATGGTACACGTGGCGACCCTGGGACTAACCATGTTGGGAAAGCGGGTCCGGTTATGTCTTACATGTGGACCTTCGAAAGTCTTCAAATCAAGTAGATGACATTTCCTTGAGATCTTTGCAATCTTAAGGGGTATACGGTACCCAGAGTACCGACAGTGGCCCCTGGGCCCACCTCTGAGGAAAACCCCTTGGGTGAAGTCATTCCGCCGGAGGTGGGTCCATCCTTCGACTTTTAAGCCGAGTCTTCAAAGGTCTTCAGATGTGCCATTGGCGATAGTTTTGGAGTTAAATCCTCGCCGCGTGGCATATCCCGGGTGCGGCAAATGAGATCTTTGGCATGCGGATCTCACGCAATTGAAGGTCGCCGATTCCCGATACGAAAATCATATTGGTTCCGCGCGCCTTGTCAGGCCGCCGCCTTCGGGCTTCCCGCCTTACATGATGACAACCGTTCGCCTGGGTAAGAACCTTGACTTGATCGTCGGGGTGGTCCCGGGCCCTCTTGTCATCAACAGGGTGAAATTTTTGAATAGTATCTTCGGCTTCCCTGCAGTTTCCATCCAAGCGTTGCGGGGGCTTACTTAAGAAGGAAAGCGCGCACCGTGTGGGGTTCTTTACGCCTCTCATCTGAACTTGCGCTCGAACTCCCAAACTTGTGCTTGCTTTTCCTCCCTTGCCTCGATGTGCTGCGATGGAGTTGGGTCTCCGCGAGAGCCGCTTGAAGACCGAAGGTGACCTGAAGAAGGTCCGGGCCCTCATGGGGTGGTCCTCGGACTTCTTCAACCACCTGGTCCGTGCTGGGGGAGAGCTCCCATTCGAGAAGGAGCACGCCGGCGAGATGGTGTACTTTTCTGCGTACGCCATGGTGGGGTTGATCCCACCTTTTTCCTCCTTTTTCTTGATGCTGCTAGGCTTCTATGGTCTGCAGCTATACCACTTTGGCCCCCACTCCATTCTTCTAGTGTCTGTCTTCGTCCACTTCTATGAAATGTGGGTGGGCATCCCCCATGCATTGAGCTTTTCCGAACCTTCTTAACCATCCATACCACCGGAAGGAGTAATGAGTACCTTGGCTTCTACTACTTTGTGAAGCGCAAGAAGTGCCCATTTAAGTACCCCGGTCGTTTCCCTCTGGAAACTGGGACGATTGGAAGAAAGACTAGATAGTCATCCGGGTGGAGGAGCACGAGAAGCTGGAGCTGCCCGAAGGCCTCCCCAACATCGACACTGCAGTCTGGAGTGAAGCTCCGGTGCTGTCGGATGCCTTCAACCCTGCTCTGAACAGGATCCGCCAATGTGTGGAGGGAGGATTAACTCCTCAGGCGGTATTTTGCAATTTCCTAGTCAACAGGTGGGCACCGCTGAAGAGGAGAGAAAAACTCGCTTGGAGCCTCAACAGTGTGATGGACGACGACCGGGTCGAGACCGGGCTGAAGTCCAACATGGAGGGGGCGACCTTGGAGTTTCATCTCAAGAAGTTCTAGCATGGCATCTACGTCGCGGGTGATGACTTGACCCTATCACTAGCTTTCCACCCTCTGAACATGGAAGTACAGTTCAGCAGGGAGCTCCGGCGGACGATGCCGGTGCTTGACGACCTCGGTGTCGTCGAGAGATGATTGACTTCCAGGGTGATGATCCCTGGGGCTTCTGAAGGTGGCTCCGACCCTGCCCCAAAGCCAAGTACCGAAGTCGTCGGCAAGGGCAAGGAGCCGATGGCCGAACCCTCAAGCCGGAAGAGGAAGCTAAAGCATGCCAACGGAAGGTCTGTCAGGCCTGCTTCCTCTGCAGCAACTCCTTCTCCCCAGAGGGGGGGGGGGTCTTCTACAACTGTGGCGACTGCATCTGCAGCAGTGTCTTCCCTGGGTGCTAGCCCCGGGCATGTGACTTCAGTACCAGGGACAGCTGAGGTCTCTGGGTCCGGAGGTCCTTCCCGGTCGAGGGGGGCCTCGACTAAGGAAATGCCCGCAGTTGCAGCAAGTTCTGGGGGGCCTTCCGAAGCTACCACGCCGCCGGCGGCTATGGTCAGTCCAGAACACCTGGGAAAGAGATTCCGTGCAAGCTGGTGCGGAAACCTTTCGAGGTAAATTTAATCTTTACCTCAGACAGTTGTTTTGTTGTAGTAACTATTTTTTAAGTTTCTTGATCCATCATCTGCAGCGTCCCCAAGAAGAGGAGTGAGGCTTCGCCCTCAGCCACAGCGGCTGAAGCTTTGAGGGCGGAGGCTTCTGCTCCTGTCCCGGTGCCGCCCCAAGTGGTGGCTGAAGCTGTGGCAGCTCCAGCGCCAGCTGTCGTGGTCATGGACCTCGACTCATCCCCCGAGACTACCGTGGTAGTGCCAGACCACGGGAGAGAAGATGCGCCAGCGGCACATGCCCCGGAGGTTGAAGCCCCGGGACTTGATGCTAAGATGTTGGAAGCTTCGGCCACTGAGCCGAAGGAAGCAGTGATTCCTGCCCCAGAGCTGGAAATTGTCGAAGCATCAGCGGTTGAGCCGAAGCTTATTGAAGTCCTAGCGAGCGAGCCGGATGTTGAGGAAGTCCCGGCGGTTGAGCCGGCTACCTCCAATGCTCCAGCCTCAGAGCTGGTTGCCACTGAAGCTCCGGCTACAGAGCCGGTTGCAGTTGAAGACCTTCCGGCGCCTGAGCTGGTTGAGGTTGAAGCTTCAGCCTCAGGGCCGGTTGTTGCGGAGGCATCAACACTTGAACCCATAATGGTCGAGGCGCCAACACCTGAGCCACCAGCGGAGGAGGAGCCCAAGCCGGAGCCGGAAGTAGCCCCTGCTCCAGAAGTGATGATGGCGGAGGTGCCTGCTGCTGAGCCAGGGTGCCCTGATGAAGTTGCTGGCCCCCTGCCTGAGGGGGAAAATGAAGACCTGGCGGCAGGGCCTTCAGAATCACTTCCGGAGGTCAGAACTTCTTCTATGGGACCCTCCTCGGTGGTGACTGAGGCTATCCCAGAGGATGGCCCTAGTGCCATGAAGGCTTAGGGGACCACTCTTGTGGAGTGGGACCCAATTTTTGTAAGCGCGAACCCGCTGGAACCAGCGGAGGAGACCCCAGCATGTCCGGACCCTATTCCCCTGTCGTTGTCCATTGACAACGCTTGCTCCAGTCTACGTCAAGTCCAGCTGGCGTTCTACCACGACAGCAAGGCTCTTGAAGAGGAGCACCAAACCCTTAGGCAATGGCTTAATTGGCTCTACTTCGAGACCAAGCTGGCGCAGTCGAGGCTGGCAGACGACAAGGAGTGGATCAAACAGGAGAAGGTCTACTTGGAATACTGGGGCAAATTATTGGATGATAGGGAGAGCTTGACTCGTGCCCTCGACACTCAATCCTGGACCATTTATGAGCAGGCCAAGGCAACTAATAGTGCGGCTAATGATCGCCAAGAAAGGCTTGAAGCCATTAACACTACTCTCATCAAGCATCAGGAGGCACTTGAGGAGAGGGAGAAGAAGCTCGAAGATGAAGAGCAAAAACTCCTAGAGCTGCGGGATGATGTCCTGAAGAGGGAGGAGGAGCTCGCCAAAAAAGGTGGCTCTGGCTGACAAGCTTGTGTTGAGGGCCTCGAGCAACGCACGAAGAAGTTGGAGGAGCGTTGCGTTGAGGTGGAGGAGAAGGCCTGGGTGTGAGGGCAGGAACTCTACAAGCAAGAGTGTGCCATTGCTGCCAGGGAGAAGAAAGTTAGGGGCCGGGAGAAGGAACTGGTCGACCGCCGGAACAAGATTCACCTCCGGGAGGAGGAGCTCGGAAAACTCGAGAAGCAGGTTGCTGAAAAGATTCAGCAAAATGCCAAAGAGGTTGAGCGCCTTGCTCGTGAGAATTCTGAACTGGCGGCGGCCAAAAGATCCTTGGAGGAACTGAAGGGCTTGAGGACTGCGGACTCCCTATAGGTTTGGGAGTTCCTGAGCAAAGCCAACGACGCGCTGACACCAATGGGCTTCAGTCTTGTGCGTCCGGATGATCCGGAGCCGGACCTGGCGTTGCAAGCGTTGAGCTCGGCGGGTGGGAAACTCTCCAAGGTGGGTGACGTCATCGCGGACCAGTTGGAGATTGAGGGGCAGTCCCTGGCGAAGAACATCGCAGAGTATGTGCTGACGTGCTACACCAGCCGGGATCCCCAATTTCCTCTGGACCCGGTGCTTGAAGGTCCCGTCGAAGGAGAAGGTGAAGCCACTCGAGCCAACGTGTCGGAGGTTGCTCAGAAGGTCGCCCAGTTCTTCCATAGGGTCTAGGATCATCTCTGTAGCTCCCACTTGTATTCTCTCTTTTTCTTCCCCAATTTTGTAATCCCTTGTCTCCAGATGAATGAAATCCACAATTTGTTAATGAATTTCATTTTTTGTCTTCAACACTTCTGTCTTCACATGGCCCCCTGGTAGATGTACACAATTTGATTGTGAACATGTACCAAGAGGATATTGTATTTTGTTGAAGACTCGTTTGCTTCGAACTTGTAGAGGGTAGGTCCAAAGTCTTCGATAGTGAAGGCCCCCTGAGGTTGTTGGAGCTCACAAGCTCCGGCATTGACTACTGTCGGAGCTTAGTAGCTCCGGTAATAGTCCCTATCAACGCGTAGAGCATCGATAGTTATCCATCCGGGGTATCGGAGCTTAGTAGCTCCGGCAGTGACCTTTGCCAATGCGTAGCTTGTCGGCAGCAGACTCTGCTTGTGGGGTCTTCTCACCATCTTTTATTCTGTGTCGACGGCTGGCCCCCCTAGCTTTGCCGGAGTTTGGTTGCTCTGGTAATGCTCGTTTTCAATGTTTAACATCGATCACAAGCCACCTAGGGGGAGTCGGAGCTTTGTTAGCTCCGGCTTTTCTCCATCAACGTGGATTCTTTATTTTTCCTGCACACTGAAGCCAAGAAAAATAGTAAAATTTGCACCGTGCCTATAACTTCGTCGCGGCTTACGATTCCCAAGAAAGTTTTAAGTCAAACACAATTCTGAATACAACCAAATGCGTTGCCTTCTTTCTTCCAGATCCAATTGTACTTGGACCCGCCTTACTTCGGCCTACCGGGATGTAGGTAGAGTGGCGTACTTAGGGTGCTTGATCAGGCTAAGTCGATAGCACACTCCGACCCTAGATTGGCTTGGCGGCATTCAGGCGAGTGGGCCATGAACAATATTTGAATCCAAAAGAATTGACAATACAGCTCGAATTGTACATGAACTGGTCGAACTAAAATTTCTTAAGAATTGCACAACTTTGTTATAGACAAGAAAGAGAAAAATAAAAAATGTTGAGCCTGTACAAAATAAATGCACGTGGAGTCTGTTTTACATGAAGATGTCTTTCATTATAGGTCCGGGGTACAGGGGAAACAAGTACACTCTTAGGGTACGGAACCAGGCTAAGTGTTTTTCATTTCTCGTTTGACCCAGGGTAGCTAGCCACACTTTTAGTCCTGAGACCGTACAATGACTCTATAACATACACCTCAAGTTACTACAGACTCACCTCCGTGATATTAAGTGTAGAACTTACGGAGGTGCTCAATATTCCAAGGATTTGGGAGAGGTGTCCCATCCTCGGTAGCCAAGCGAACGACTCCGGGACGGGATACTTTAATCACTCAGAAGGGTCCCTCCCAGCTGGGGGAGAGTTTGTTTAACCCTTCTCTGGATTGTATTCTCCGTAGCAGCAGATCGCCTTCCCCGAGCTGTCAGTTGTGTACATGCCGCTGATGATAGCGCCGAAGGGCTTGGCGGTATCGGGCATTCCGAACAGCTGCTTGGCACCTTCCCTCCTCAAGGAGGTCTAGGTCTTTACGCCGGAGTTGGTCCTGTGTGGCTTCGTCAAAGGTCCAGACCCGGAGTGACCCCAAGGTGATTTCCAGAGGAAGGATTGCTTCAGCTCCGTACACCAGGAAGAAGAGTGTCTCTCCAGTTGACCGGTTTGGAGTTGTCCTGTTGGCCCATTGAGTGGGCGGAAGCTCTTCAATCCAGTTGGCTCCATGTTTTTTCAAGCGCTAATAGGTGCGCGTTTTGAGTCCTTTCAGGATTTCAGCATTTGCTCTCTCGGCCTGGCCATTGCTTGCCGGGTGAGTTATGGAGGCGTAGCAAACTTGAATGCCGAGGTCTTCGCAATATCCTTGAAATGCAGAGCTTGTGAATTGGGTCCCGTTATCAGTAATGATTTTGTTTGGGACTCCAAATCTGCATACAATGGACTGCAAAAAGTTGATAGCAGATTGCTTGTTTATTGTCACAACTGGAGTTGCTTCCGGCCACTTGGTGAACTTGTCAATGGCGACATACAGGAACTTGTAACCTCCGACGGCTCTTGGGAAAGGTCCCAAGATGTCCATCCCCCACAGAGCGAAGGGCCATTTAGGAGGTATCATTTGTATAGGCTGAGCCGGTGTGTGAATTTGCTTTGCATGAAATTGGCATGCTTCGCATTTCTCACCAGCTCAGTTGCATCCTGGAGTGCCGTAGGCCAGTAGAAGCCATGCCGGAAGGCTTTACCGACCATCGTGCGGGAAGACGCGTGGTTCCCACACTCGCCTCCATGGATTTCCGCGAGGAGCTCGCAACCTTCTTCCCTTGTGATGCACCGCATTAGGACACCATTGGCACCGCGCCGGTAGAGATCCCCTTCTACCAACGTGTATCTTTTAGCCAATCGGACTATCCGGTCAGCGGATACATCATCGTCAGGAAGGATGTTGTCTTTCAAGTAGCTCCGGATCTCCGAGATCCATGCATCGGAGCTAACTTGAGCATTTGAGTCTTGCGTGCTGGGTTGCTCGGAGCTTTCGGCAGCACCTACGACCCTTGATGGCTGCCATGGTAACAAGGCCATCGGGACCATCAGCTTCGGGATGCTGATCTCGCCCCCTTCACTCAGTTCGGCAGGCTGAGCTGTGGGTTTTGACAACCTCTGGACAAAATTTCCGTCAGGAGCTAGAGCTCCGGTTGACGCTTTCGTCGAGAGTTCATCGGCTTCAGCGTTGTGGACATGCTGGACGTGGTGGAGGTCTAGGACTTCGAAGTCCTTCTGAAGCCTCTGGACTTTAAGGAGGTAAGCAGCTAGCTGGAGATTGTTGCAGGAGTATTCAACCTTCACTTGTTTAATGATGAGCTGTGAATCTCCCTTGACCAGCAGCTGCTTGACACCGTATGACAGTGCCACCTTTAGTCCATAGATGAGTGCTTCGTACTCCGCCATGTTGTTGGTCGCCTTGAAGTCAAGGTGTACCATGTATTTTACCTTCTCCCCGGTTGGTGCGAGGAGAAGGATTCCAGCTTCGGCCCCCTGTTTTTGCATGGAGCTATCGAAGTAGAGGGTCCATTGAGGCTCGGTGAAGACCGGAGCCTTGTGTTCCGGCTTCTGCTCACTGGGGCCCCCAGGGTTTGATGGAGAGGGAGTCCATTCCGCCACAAAATTTGACAATGCTTGACTCTTGATTGCTTGTCTTGGAATGAATCCGAGATCAAATTCGGCCAATTTCGCTGCCCACTTTGCAATATTCCCAGTTGAATTGGGATTACGCAAGATTGCTCGAAGTGGGTAAGAAGTCACCACTAAAATCTTGTGAGCTTGGAAGTAATGGCGAAGCTTCCTGGAGGCGATAAGAACTGCATAGAGCAGCTTATGCACCTCTAGGTATCGAGTCTTGGCGTCATGAAGTACTTCACTGATGAAGTACACTGGGCGCTGGATGGTCCGGACCCTCCCGGAGGGGCCCGGAGCTTCCTCTTCATTGACCCGGATCCTCCCGGAGGGATCCGGACCTTCTTCGGGGACCTCGGGGTCCTTGCTGGAGGGACTCAGAGCTTCTTCAGAAGCTACCTGGACCCTCCCAGAGGGGTCTGGGTCTTCTGAATTAAAATTCTTGTGGACTCAAGTCTGGGAACTGGGACCTAGACTCGCTTTCAGGAACCTCTGGACCCTCCCGGAGGGGTCTGGATTCCTGAGCATGGGATGGTTCTGGTCTCTCTGCAACCAGGACCATACTGACGACTTCGTCAGTTGCTGAAATGTAAAGCAGCAAAGGCTCACCAGGGTTCAGAGCTACCAGAGTTGGTAGGGTGGTGAGGAGCTGTTTTAGCTCCTGGAACGCCTTTTCTGCTTCTTCAGACCATTGGAATGGTCCGGACTTCCTCAATAACTTGAAGAAGGGAAGTGCCCTTTCTGCCAGTCTTGAAATGAACTGGCTGAGGGCTGCTAGACATCCAATCAGCTTTTGGACATCCTTGATGCAGGCTGGTGGCCGCATGTCTTCAATGGCTTTGATCTTCGCCGGATTAGCTTCTATGCCCCGGTGATTTACCACAAAACCAAGAAGTTTCCTGGAGCTAACCCCGAAGACACACTTGTCTGGGTTTAGCTTTGTGCGGGTGACCCGCAGCTTGTCGAAGACAGCCTGTAAGGTGTCAAGGAGTGACTCCTTGTTCTTGACCTTGACCACGATGTCATCAACGTACACTTCCACTATGTCTCTAATGAGGTCTTCAAAGGTTTTGTACATGGCTCGTACAAAGGTTGAAGCTGCATTCTTGAGACCAAATGGCATGGCTGTATAACAGTACAATCCATCTACTGTGATGAAAGAGGTATGCTCTTCATCTTCCCTAGACATTCTGATTTGATGATACCCAGAATATGCGTCTAGGAAACATAGTAATTCACACCCGGAGGTGGAATCTACTATCTGATCTATTCTAGGTAGTTGGAATGGATCTTTTGGACACACCTTATTTAGTGTTGTGTAGTCAATACACATCCGAAGCTTCCCGCCGGCCTTGGGCTCAACGACTGGGTTTGCCAGCCATTTTGGATGGAAGACTTCTCAGATGAATCCAGCTTCGAGCAACTTCTTCACTTCTTGTGGAATGAAGTTATGTCGCTCCATGGATTGCTTCCGAGGCTTCTGATGCACGGGCCGAGCGTCAGGGTAGATCTTCAGATTGTGCTCAATCACTTCCCTGTGGATCCCAGGCATTTGTGACGGTTGCCAGGCAAACACGTCGACATTAGCCCGGAGGAAAGCGATGAGCGCGAGTTCCTATTTTTCATTCAGTCCCACCGATATACGGGCGGTCTGAGCGGCATCGGAACTGATTTGGACGACTTTGATGGTAATGTCGGTGTCGCCGCTTGGCTGCACACGAGGTGCAGAAGTCAAGCCTCGTTGACGAATGCTCTGGGGTTTTGGAGCTTGCTCCTGCCTGGAGTCCTCCTCTTGCGCCGTAGTAAGCGCATGAAGTTCTTCCAGAGCGGTTACTCTGGCAGTGCGATCTCCGCGGATTCGGAGAACGCCTACTAGTGTTGGCATCTTTAACACCAGGTAACCATAATGAGCAGCTGCCATGAATTTGTACAAGGCAAGCCTACCCAAGATGGCTTTGAAAGGTAAGTTGATCTGAGCAACGTCAAAGACCAACTTCTCAGTGCGATACTTCTCCCGGGTCCCGAAGGTAACGGGGAGAGTAATAGCACCGAGTGGGGTAATGGCTCCCGGACCTACTCCGGAGAAAGGTCGGGAGGGGTGAAGATCCGAAGGTCGGAGTTGAAGCTTGGTAAAAGCTTCGAAGCTTATGAGGTTCAGCCTCGAACCTCCGTCTACCATAACATGGTGGAGCTGAATGTTATTGATGGTAGGAGATACCATCAAAGGTAACTGGCCTGCTCCAACCATCCTTCGAGGGCAGTACGAAGCATCAAAAGTGATGGCTGTGTCCATCCACTTCCGATGAGGCTCCGCCCTGGCTGTAGGGGCTACCGCAGCCATGTCCCGACGCATTGTCTTGAGGATGCGGCGCGAGGTGATGTCCCATGATCCACCAAAAATGGTGTTCATGTTTTTCCGACGCTCGTTGTCAAAGACTTCAGAATCGTCGTCGACGGAGGTGTAGACGGCCTTCAGGACCTTTTTAGGATCCTGAAAACCTAATTCCTCTTCAGTCGGAGCTTCGTTGACGTTTTGTTTTCCTTCCCTCTGTCGGAAAGGAACTTCTTCCCGGCGCTTGTTGTAGCGCTCGGCAAGGTTTTGGACCTCCCGGTAGTCTTCCAAACTGTGGATGTCCGTCTTATGAATTGGACACCACACCTTGGGTTTGCCACCGTCTTCAGAAGACGGTCGAGGTCGCTTCTCGGGGCGTGGCCCCCGGCCACCCGGAGCTGCAGCAGCTGCAGCATTAGATGCGCCGGCAGACGGCTTCTTCTTGTCGTTGGTCTTTTTCTTTTTTTTGCCACTCCCGGAGGTAGTGGCTTTGCCTTTGGAGGATTTCTTGTGATCCTCCAGAGGTGGTTTGGAGTGCATTTCATGGCCCTCCGTAGCTCTTGCACATTTGTCAGCCAAGCTGAAGAGTTCCGTGACATTGGTGATCTCCTTGAACGCCAGTTTCTCCAACATCTTCTTATCCCGTACGCCCTGTCTAAATGCCACAATGACAGAAGCGATAGAGAGAGAAGGGATAATGTTTCGTACCTGAGAGAATCTTTCGATGAATGATCACAGGGATTCTCCCCCTTTTTGCACGACTGCAAAAAGGTCCACTTCGGTGCCTGGTCGGGTGTATGAACTCCCAAAGTTGGCGGTGAACTGTCGGCACAACTCCTCCCAACTATTGATGGAGTTGGGTGGAAGGCTCATAAACCAGGACCGGGTGGTCCCAGTTAAAGCCACTGGAAAATAGTTGGCCATTACGGCCTCATTTCCTCTAGCTGCCAGGATAGCGATAGAGTAAATCTGAAGAAATTCGACGGGGTTAACGGTCCCGTCAAACTTCTCCGGCAGGTGAGGCCGGAATTTCTGTGGCCACCTGACCATACGCAGATGCATGGCCAGGGCTGAACAGCCTCCTCCTACTCCTTCAGGAGCAGGAATGTCCCGAGCTTCTCGTCTTTCACGAGCATGCTCGATATGGACTCGGCCGTCTTGTTGACGGTATCAGCGATCAAGCTCCGCCCGGAGGTCATGAGTTGAAAGCCTTGATACCGTGTGAGTGCGTCGCGCCCTGAAGGGCAACGACATCACTTGCTGTGATGCAGCACGTCTCCTATTGTTGGAAATGTGCGGACCAAGTCTACCAGACAAGGTCCGTCGCTGTGATGGGGCCCGTCCTGAAGGAGGAGGACCCTAGTTACTGATGCGGTCGGCTGCTGCTGCAACCAAGTGTTCCACATCGGCCCTCCACTGCTCCATTGCATCCCGGGATGCATCTGGAGGTGGTGGGCGCTGAAGGAGAGCACGTGCTGCATGGAGCGCGTGTTCCGGTTTGTCATGATTCGCCGACGCAGTGATTGACGCCGGTGCACCATCGCACTGCCCAACTTGATTTGCTGGTGGAGGCGGCGGTGGTGGAAGTGTGACTCCTACTGGAACTGAGGTTCCTGCTGGTCGCTGCATATTGGAGGGATTGCCCCCAGCAGCTTGAACAGCGGGATGACCATTGGATGATTCAGCAGCTGAGTTCACCATTCTTGAAATCTCAGGCCGCCCTACCTGGTGCGCCAACTGTCGGTGGTTTTGATCTGGCAGATCTCCCGACACTAGTAAAAGTGTTTGCGAAGTTTGAAGTTCGGTGTGGGCGCACGGAGATTTAAGAAGGTGAAATGTAAAATGACACAAGAGACACGAAGATTTACGTGGTTCGGGCCGCCTGAGCGTAATACCCTACTCCATGGGGTGTGTTGGTGTTGTATTGGATGTATGAACTCAACTCAGGTGACGTGAGTTGAGAGCGCGTGTGAGCCGATCAGACCAGATCAGATCAGATCAGATCAGATTAGAGAGCCCTCTATGTATCGTCGGCCTGTCCTTTTATAGTACAAGGACATGCCGTTACAAGTTGGCCTGGCCCGACATGTGGCCCCGGCGGCTACTAATATTGATACACATTTGATGTGCTTAATTACCCTCAATGACCGAGTTACGGGCTTTGACAACGCCGTTACTGGTAATAAGGGTCGTCTGATCGTGTGTCATTAACATAGTATTAATGACACTTAATCGGGTCTTGAAGTCCTTGATTCCCCTTTGAAGATCCGGAGCCGTTGTGGAGTCTACCGGAGGTTTGAGGCTGAAGATCCGACGGTTGGACACGTGGCAGCTCCGGAGCATACCGTGGGGAACAGATAGGTCCGGTGCCACCAGACATGTGTCAGTTCCGGAGCTTCCCTTGGTATGGGGTTAGGTCCGGGGTGCCGTTATGGTACATAGCCCGGAGCTTCCCCCTTGTGGGCGGTAGCTCCGGTTTGATGGTACACGTGGCGACCCTGGGACTAACCATGTTGGAAAAGCGGGTCCGGTTATGTCTGACATGTGGCCTTCTAAGGTCTTCAAATTAAGTAGATGACATTTCCTTGAGATCTTTGCAATCTTAAGGGGTATACGGTACCCAGGGTACCGACAGATTGAGTACACCCAAACAAGTCTTGAAAGATTCCTTTCTCTTCTCTCAATTTTAAAAACATACAAAGATGCTACTTTATTAGTTCTAATGGCTGAATATATTGACTACAAATCAGTACCATCTCTCTTAGTGCTTCACACAAGCGACGAAGCGAACAACTTCAATCACAAATCTTGTTTTTACCCTTTTCATAGGAATTTGACCACAATCTTTCAAGCATAGATTTATCAGTAAGTGAAGCTTCCTCATCAGACATGTTAATGGCAGTTACAAGTGAAGGGTGTGTTGAAGCTAATGAAATCTCAACGGGACTGAAGACAAAGAGATCTTGCATATGAGTGGTAATGTCCAAGTTAAACAACATAAAGCTATGATGTTGAAGGTTGTAATCATAGCTTCATGCTGTCTAACCTGGACATTGCCACTCATATGCAGGATCTCTTTATCTTCAGTCCAATTCAGATTTTGTTAACTTCGGCATACCCTTCGCTTATAACTGCCATTAACCTGTGTGATAAGGAAGCTTCACTTATTGATAAATTTATGTCTGGAAGATTAAGGTCAAATACCTATGAGAAGGTAAAAACAAGATTTGTGATTGAAGTTGTTCGCTTCCTCGCTTGTGTGAAGAACTAAGAGAGTAGGTACTTATTTTTAGTCAATATATTTAGGCATTAAAACTGAGAAAGAAGCATCTTCCTAGGTTTTTAAATGGATAAGAGGGAAAGAAATCCTTCAAATGCATGGGAAAATCCTTCCAAGGGATTGTCAGGCTTCAATTGAGGCTTTCAACAATCCAAGTGACGAGCCACGAGTGTTACTTGCATCTACAAGAGCTTGCTGTGCAGGGATTAGCTTGACAGGAGCTTATCAACATCACAGGCGGTTCTTAATTAACAAGCAGCCTATGAAAACAGTGACTTTCCCCAGGTGGTTCTTCAATAAAAACTGCTTGTGATGATTGAACCAGTACATATGGTTCTTAAACAATGACCGCCTGTGAAAATCATGTATTTACCCAAGCGGTGGTTAATTAAGAACCGCGTGTGAAGTTTCTTAGACTACAGGCGGTTCTTAATTAATAGCCGCCTAAGAATATCATATATTTATCTAGGCAGTTGTTTTTTAAAATCCGCCTATGATGTTCTGTCGTCATAGGCAGTTATTGTATCATTCATAATCATAGTCACATTTTTTTACAGACTGTCTGTGTTTAAAAATTCAAGGCGCCTGTGAAAATGCTTTTTGTAGTAGTAGGAGAGACCATTTATCCATCACGCGGAGCCGATGCGAAGCAAGCCGGGATCAATCTACAAAGCCGGGTGTCAATCGAGCAAGATGCGGTTATTTTTTGAAATCCGCCTGTGATGTTCAATCATCACATGCAGTCATTGTATCATTCGTAATCACAGTCGCATTTTTTTACGGACCGCTTGTGTTTGAAAAATCGAGGCGCCTATGAAAATGCTTTTTGTAGTAGATGGAGAGACCCTTTATCCATCACGCGGAGCCGATGCGAAGCAAGCCGAACTCAATCTACAGAGCTGGGTGTCCATCGAGCAAGATGAGGTGCCACCCGCGCACCCTCCGATTAGGGCAGATGGGCCATGTGGCGTGCATCCAAGTGGGTATGCACGCCCACACATATACAGACTGTATGCATAGGATTTTTCTTCTACGATCCCACTCAATACGATTCTTGAATTATCAGACCGCGATCCCCACATTCACTCTCCTTGCTCAACCTATATAATTTATTGGTGGCTAATGATGTCCATCACCAAATTGCAATGAAGACAAATTATTCATGCAACGCAAAAAAAAGAAACTGTTTTTTTTCAGTTTCAAGTCTTTTGAGTGTTCAGGATTAAAATTTGCCTTTCATAAACCACATAATGTTTAAATATCATGGTATTACCTAAAAAGCATAAAAATACTTTATTATAAAATACTTCCTAACCCGGGCCTAGCCTCTATTCACGTAAAAATTGCATGAACCGAATCACCCTGGCTTATACGCGGAATAGGTTGTCATTAATTGTTGTAGTGTATAAACACTACTACAAAAATCATTTTCACAGGCGCCTTGATTTTTTACTCAGGCAGTCCGTAAAAAATACGCTTGTGATGTCGAGTGATTTAATAACCGTTTGTGATGATCATATATCACTAACGGTTTGCAAATCAGAACCGCCTGGGTAAAGATAAAAAATTTGACAGGCGACGCTTAATGAAGAATAGCTGTAACTGGCGCATCGGTCACAGGCGGTCTTCGATAAATACCGCCTGTGATTTTTCTGATGTTTTGACAAACATACTTTACTTAGGGACCGCCTGTGATGGATTCACACGCAGAAATCGAGGCGTACGATCACAGTCGGCTCTACGAAATAACCGCCTGTAAAATTTTTTCAAAAAATCTTATAATGTTTTCTGGAGCATTTTATATTAATAGATTATGTAAATGATATTTGTATATTATATATATATATGTACTATATATATATATGTATATATGTGTATGTATATGTATATTATATATTATGTATACGCGTATATATAAAATACATACATACATACATACATACATACATACATACATACATACATACATACATACATACATACATACATACATACATACATACATACATACATACATACATACATACATACATACATACATACATACATACATACATACATTCATACATACATACATACATACATACATACATACATACATACATACATACATACATACATACATACATACATACATACATACATACATACATACATACATACATACATACATACATACATACATACATACATACATACATACATACATACATACATACATACATACATACATACATACATACATACATACATACATACAAACACACATAGCATGCATACATACATACATACATGCATACATACATACATCGATACACACATAGCATACATACATACATACATACATACATACATACATACATACATACATACATACATACATACATACATACATACATACATACATACATACATACATACATACATACATACATACATACATACATACATACATACATACATACATACATACATACATACATACATACATACATACATACATACATACATACATACATACATACATAAACACACACACACATACATACACACATACATACATACATACATACATACATACATACATACATACATACATACATACATACATACATACATACATACATACATACATACATACATACATACATACATACATACATACATACATACATACATACATACATACATACATACATACATACTCACACACACATATATAAACAAATCCATAAAAAGAGAAACAAAAATAAAAATATGTCAAATTCAATATATTATAACTTCATTACAATATTACAAATATAAAAAATATCTAACAAATTCATTAATAAGAAATATTAAGTCTTTTATGCATGCCAACTGAAATTTATTTCATACATCTTTTCTAGCAATATCATCTTCTCGCATATAGGGTTTCAAATCCTTCTTAATGCTTCTTTCTACGCGTTTGATGTTTTCTGGATCGGTGAAAAGGTACATGTCTTCATATTGATTATATTCCTCTTCATTATCTCCACATTCTCAACACCAACTATATTTTGCTTTCCATAAAAACAACTACGTGCATCTTCTCAGTTCTCGGATCCTGTACATAAAAGACTTGTGCAACGCGATTGGCGAGAACACACAGGTCATCTTTATAACCCACTTTGTTCAAGATTACCAGTGTCAACCCGTAGTTGTCCACTTTCACACCATCAGGATGTTTGACCCATTGACACTTGAGCACAGGCATTTGCATTCTTTCGACATAATCGAGTTCCCATAATTCCTCTATGAACCCGAAGTATGTGGTCTTCTACCCTTGTGGATCATAAGCCTCTATACGAATGCCACTTGCTTGTTGGTAGGTTATAATTATAAAATGAACGTTCACAAGCGCACGGAAACTATCAATGTAATATTTCCCCTTTTAAGAGTATTTCCAAAGGGTGTCATTTATATTTTTCCAAAGGAAGGCTAGATGGAAGTAAAACAATCATCAAGTGGAAATGCATAGGTTGGTCTAGGTAGGGTTCTAGCAAGGAAGGGTTAAATGATATGTTGAGGTAGTGCGACACACACAAGAGCATTCTATCCTAAGGGGATAAATGAGGTAATAGAGGAACTAGGCTAAGAGTTAGGTAGAGACTCCTCCTATGCTTCTAATGTACATATACATAGCCTAAGTTAGTTACTAATTATCATGTTAATTATGAATACTAATACTAAGTGGACTAACACATCGGGCACATGTTTACCCTAGCAACACTAGGTGACTCCCGCCAAGAGCTTATGGCATAGCCGAACGTTGAGGATTACAAAGGGCAGATAGGGCTATCACCACCTACTGCCTACCTCTTCAATCTGTGGGTCTACAAAACATTCAATGCTACTTTCTATCCTAGCACCATGCTAGCATATCAAGTAATTAACTTAAGAGCCTAGGCACAAGCCATCCTAAGGCAATGAACTAAATCATCGTTGAACCAATGATAATTCATAGCATAAGTGATACAAGTTAACATAATCATATCATATCTAGCTAGACTATAGTGGAGGTTTATAGTGTTTATGATAATGTAATGAACATGGTATGGCACAATCATAAATACTACTTCTACCACATACATGGAATCAACAATCAAACAAGAAATGCTTCATCCAAGTATATGAACAAATGAAGACTAAAGATAACATCTTTATTATGAATAATGTCACATATACAAATAGGATTATGGAAGGCATACCTTTCCCAATGGGGAAGAGACTCCTTCTACTCCTCTCCTACTTGGACTATGGACTAGAGACTCTCCTCTCTATAGCCTATACTCCTCTAAACCTATGGAGAGTAGTGGATAAAAGGATGAATACTCAAGTGGTGTGTGTTGAAGTGAGGGGTCCTATTTATAGCTTGGAGAAGGGTCGATTCCCGCCACCAAAAGCGCGCTAATCAGTCACCCATGACAACTTCAAGCCAGGAGAAGCCACCACGTGGAGTTTGACCAAGAAAAATGCTAGGAACTAGTTGGCCGACTAGGGGGGTTGGCCGACCAGGTCTTGGCCCATTTTGCGGTGTGCTTTCTCCAAGTGACTGATAGGTGGGTCCCATTGTTTCGTATGGGTGCTACACCATTGGATGGCCTCGGATACTTCTTTTTGTGGGCCATTTGATCCATGTGGTGCCATGTGTCATCGATTGATTGACCAGAATGATATTTTATAGGATCCATCCCCTTGTTTCACTTCATTTCTGCATAGAATCCCTGCACGCACTACTTCTCCAAGGACAAGTGGAAATAGGTTAAATAGAAAGGTGATGTGTGCAAGAAATGACAATTCCTTCACATAATTGAGTTATATTGACTGGTGAAATTGGTGTATAACAGCCGTCAACAAACTCCCCCAAGCTTATCCTCTGCTCGTCTCGAGCAAAGTCAAGACTGTAGGTTGACGATTAGGAGTTGCTACTATGTCCTATTTTTCAAAAGTACCATAAATACTCTACCTAGTGTTGCAAAAATTGGCACGGTACTTCACCCATCTTATGTTATTATGGGGCTTATGCCATCTCCTATTCATGGGTGGTTGAAAGATAGAACAGCAAATTGAGCACACATACCCTAGAAATCAAGTCCACACAAATTCCGGAGAGTTCAATTTAGATTTGAAGTATCTCAATTAGATTATTTCAAGTCTCTCCTTTGTGTGTAGTGGAAATATATCCTCACCATGGCATTGTTCTTAAGTTCATCATATCTATATATAAGGCTTGTATGTGGAGCTTGGTAGGGAATATAGTAGACATATTTGCAACACATAATTTTGCTAAGTCAAAAGAGCAAGCCTTAGCAGAAATCAATTCAAAACAATTTGATTCAAGACTTGTGCATGCGTGATGGAATGGAGTGGATGTGGATCTTGAGACAACTTCTTTTTGAGTGGACTCTCTGATTTTGCAGGGATGAAACATGGCTACTTTTTTTTTTCTTTTTTTTCTCATGCTTATGATGTAAGCATGCATTTTCTTTTTCTTTTTCTTGTAGCCATGTCTTCTACTCCCTTTTTTATGCAATGAATTTTGGAGATAGTACTAAGCATAAATGATATGGAGTTTCTTTTTTTTATTGTGGAATGGTGGTATGATGGAAATTTACTTACTTCTAGTGTAGAAGTATAGCATGTGCAAGTGAAGTCTTGAATTCAAAAAGTAATGAAAGAAATCTCACATAGGTCTATACTAGTTTGACAAAGCTCAATGTGAAGACAAATAGCATATGCATAAGGTCTATCAATGTGATATATGGTATGTCTTTGGTGGTTATTTCCAATCAAATGAGGATAACTTAAATCTTTTTAGAATTTCTCCGGAAATTTAAGTTTCACTATCAAACTAGGAATAGTAGCCCTATCACTATATCATATCTCATAACAACTTAGAATGGATTAAGCTTTTGCTAACAACAATTTCCAAATCTAGGCAAAAGCAATTTCTAGCCAAAGAGAGCAATATGTCGGAGAGTAGTAAGTTGTAAACTAGGGACTTAGGAAAACTAAAACAGAGCAACTATTCATCATTTCATCTATGTGAATTCCAAGTCATTCTAACTGCACATCTTTTATTTTATTCGAAAATTAAACCTATCCTATATTTTTTTTGAATGCAAGGTGGATGATGGGTAAGTGGAAAGTAAATATGCAAAGGGTTGATACAATTTACCTCATGTGGGGGTCCTCCCCCAAGCTTGTTCTTCACTCACCTCTGTGTCTTGGGTTGAACCCTTGATGACAGAAGTATGCCGCGAGATTGGCTTGTTGTTGTTGTAGTTTGAAGTCGAGGTTGATGAATCGATCTACCATGTGTTGTTGCCAGTCTTGGGTACCTTGGACATGTCCTTGGAGAGTGTTGTAGATGTCACTCGTCCTTACATCAAGCTCCTCCATACGTCTAGAGAGGTCCGTCATTCCTTGGCTATAGTCACGATGACTTCTAGCCAAAGTGGAATGACATCTTCTCATAGATGTTGGAGGCAAGCTGCTAGATCTTGTAGTGGATAGGGGTGTCTACCTTGTAGCACATGGCCATACGATGGAGGTTGAGTCCATTCGGGTGCATCACCCATTGGGTTCTCTTCCTCTTCGTACTCATGGACCGTGGAGCTTGTCAGGGGCATGGCCGCTGTTGGTACCCTGCATACCGGGTACCCCATGAAATCGCCAGAAAAGCTAAGGAGTTCCATCCGTACAAGTTGAAGACCTTTAAAGGCCGCATGTGTTACACAGTACTGGACCCGCCTCCGTCGTTTGGGTAGCTCCAGCACTAACACGTGTAACATAAGGCCGGACCTAACTCCCTTCATAGGGAAGTTCCGGTCTTGCCACATATCCAGTGACCCCGGACCTAACCCCCAGTAGAGGGAAGCTCCAGTGCTGCGACATGTATAGTGGCTCCGGACCTGCCTCCCAATCATAGGAAGCTCTAGAGCCGCCACGTGTCGAACCTCTAGAGCTAGGACTTCAACGGAAGACAAAGAGATCTCCAACGGCTCAGACTTTTAAGGGACATTTAAAGCAACAGTTACAAGACCTGATTACGTGTCATTAATGCCATTTTAATGACACACAATTAGTGGACTGTTAAAAGGGGTAATGCCATCATTAAGGCGCATTATCACACTATTAACCGCACTTAATATTCAACGACCGTGTATTAGATAGTTAACTATGCTAGGGCCACATGTCGGGCCAGGCAAGTGATGTAACGGCTAGCCCTGAGACTACAAAAAGGCTACACCACATGATACATAGACAAGCAAGCTCACATACTCATAAGCGCCATACAAACTCATACATACAACACACAACCCATGGAGTAGGGTGTTACGCTCAGGCGGCCTGAACCACGTAATTCCCTTGCGTCACTGGCTTGTCCAAATCTCACGTGCCTTAACCAATCAAGAACCTCAGCGGGCTATGATCTAGTAGTACTGGGGGAAGTGTCGATCGTATACTTCGACATTTGGCATGCCAAGTAGGAGTTGCCCTTTGAGATTTTAAGATGGTGAACTCCACCGCAGACTCATCCAACGGCAATGCTGTGCAACCTGCTGGGGGGAATCCCTCCAATGTGCAACAATCAGCAGGTGCTGTTGTCCTAGCGGGCGTCACACCACCTCCACCTGCTCAAGCTAACAATGCTGGACAATAGGATGGAGTCCTGGTGTCGGTCACTGCATCGACACGCAACAATCCCGAGAACACGTTGATTGCTACGCATACTCTTCTAGGGCGCCACCAGTGTCCGGAGCACCTCAGGGTGCGATGGAGCAGTGGCGCGCTGATGTGCAACATCTGGTTGCAGCCGCAGCTGATGCCATTAGCAACCAAGGTCCTCCCCCTTCTGGGCAGGCACCTTCGCAGCGTAGGACTTTGTCTGGAAGACTTGGTCCTCACACATCATGTACCGAAGGCGTGTTGTATCTCAGCAGGTGACGTCGCTGCCCTCCGGGCCACGTTGCACTCATACCACGTAAAGACTCTCGACGCATGATCTGCGGTCAGAGCTCGACCACCGCTATAGACAACAAGACAGTCATGTCCACATCGAGTGTGCTCGCAAAAGGAGGGAGGCTCAGGAAAACCCTCCTCCATCGAGAGTGGGGGGCGACTGTTCAGCCCTGGCCATGCACCTGCGCATGATCCGCTGGCCCCAAAAATATTCGCCTCATTTGCCGGAGAAATTCGACGGGGCTGTCAACCCTGCCGAGTTGCTCCAGATATACCCATCGCCATTCTAGCGGTGGGTGGCAATGAGGCTGTGATGTCCAACTACTTTCTGGTAGCCCTGACTAGGACCGCCAAATCTTGGCTCGTGAGTGTGCCGCCTTACTCTATCAATAGTTGGGCGGAGCTATGCCAACAGTTGACTACCAACTTCGGGAGTTCCTACACCCGGCCCGCCACCGAACTAGACCTTTTTGCTATGAAGTAAACATTGGGAGAATCACTGCAGTCCTTCATCCAACGATTTTCTCACGTACGAAATACCATTCCCTCTATTTCCAATGCATTTGTCATCGTTGCATTCAGACAGGGTGTCAGATACAAGAAGATGTTGGAGAAGCTGACGACAAAGGAGGTCACTAGAGTCACGGAACTATTCATCCTGGCTGACAAGTGCATCCGAGCTGCTGAGGGCCGGGAAATGCACTCCAAGCGAGCTCCAGAGTTTAATAAAAAGTCCTCCAAAGCTTAAGCTACTACCTCCGGTGGTGGAAAGAAGAAGAAAAAGTCCAACAGCAAGAAGAAGCTGTCGGCCGGTATACCTACTGCTGCAGCAGCTGCAGCTCCGGGTGGCCGGGGACCACACCCTAAAAAGCGACTTCGACCTTCGTCAGAAGATGGCGGTGGTCCAAAGGTGTGGTGTTCGATCCACAAAATGGACAAACATAGCTAGAAGACTGTCGAGAGGTCCAAAATCTTGTCGAGCGCTACCATAAGTGCCAAGAAGAAGCTCCTTTCCGTCAGCTGGAAGGAAAGCAAAAAATCGACGAAGCTCCGGCTGATACGAAGCTAGGCTTCCAGGACCCCAAGAAGGTCCTGAAGGTTGTCTACAACACAGTCGACGACGACTCTGATGTCTCCCACATCTAGCATCAGAAGATCCTCAACACAATCTATGGAGGATCCTAAGACATCACCTACGTCGCGTCCTCAAGACCATGCAGCGGGAAATGGCTTCAGTAGGCCCTACCGTCAAGGAAGAACCACATCGGAAGTGGATCGATACTCCCATCACTTTCAATGCCACAGAATGCCCTAGTAACATGGTCGGAGCTAGCCAACTGCCACTGATGGTGCCTCCAACTATCAACAACGTCCAACTCTACCATGTTTTGGTCAACGGAGGCGCACCGCTCAACCTCTTGAGCTTTGAAGTGTTCATGAAAATCGAGCTCCAACCCTCAGACCTTCACCCTTCTCGACCATTCTCTGGGGTAGGAATGGCGACCATCAACCCTTTTTGGATCCATTACACTCCCAGTGACCTTCAAGACTTGAGAGAAATATAGGACTGAGAAGTTGGTCTTCGACGTCGCTCACATCAGCTTGCCCTTCAACGCCATCCTAGGCAGGCCTGCCCTGTATAGGTTCATGGCCGCAGCTCACTACGGCTGCCTGGTTTTGAAGATGCCGACACCTTCAATCGTTCTCTGAATCCGCAGAGATCGCACTGCAGGAGTCACTGCGCTGGAAGAACTCCACGCGCTTGATACATTGCAGGAGGAGACCTCTAGCAAAGAGCTAGCTGCTCAACCTCCGAGCACTCGTCATCAAGGCTCAACCTCTGCACCACGCGTGCAACCAAGCGGCAACACTGAAATTCCCGTCAAAGTCGTCCAAATCGGGTCCGATGCTGCCTAGACCACACGTATATCGGGAGGTATGGACAACAAATAGGAACTCGTGCTCATCAATTTTCTCCTGGCGAATGTTGACGTGTTTGCCTGGCAACCGTCACAAATGCCTGGGATCCCTAGGGAGGTGATTGAGCACAGCCTGAAGATTTATCCCGATGCACGGCTAGTGCACCAGAAGCCCCAGAAGCAATCAATCGAGCGACAGAACTTCATCCATCAAGAAATCAAGAAGCTGCTCGAAGCTTGTTTCATCCGAGAGGTTCATCATGCAAAATGGTTGGCAAACCCAGTCGTTGTACCCAAGGTCAGCGGGATGCTTCGGATGTGTATCGACTACACCATCTTAAATAAGGCATATCCAAAAGATCCATTTCCACTACCTAGAATAGATCAGATAGTGGACTCCACCTCCGGGTGCGAGCTGTTGTGTTTCTTGGATGCATACTCTGGATATCATCAAATCCAAATGTCTAGGGAAGATGAAGAGCATACTGCCTTCATAACAATAGATGTATTATATTGTTACACTGCCATGCCATTCAGTCTCAAAAATTCCGCTTCAACTTTTGTGCGAGCTATGCACAAAACATTTGGAGAGATAATAAGGGACTTGGTGGAGGTGTACGTCGATGACATCGTTGTGAAGGTCAAGAACAAGGAGTCACTCCTTGATAATCTAGAAGCCATCTTCGACAAGCTACGCATGACACGCACCAAGTTGAACCCGAACAAATGTGTCTTCGGGGTTAGCTCCAGGAAGCTCCTCAGATTCTTGGTGACTTACTGAGGAATTGAGGCAAATCCGATGAAGATCAAGGCTATAGAAGATATGCGGCCCCTAGCCCGCATCAAGGATGTCCAGAAACTAACTGGATGTCTAGCTCCGATCAACCGGTTCATCTGAAGATTGGCGGAGCGGGCACTTCCCTTCTTCAAGCTATTGAGCAAGACCGGGCCTTTCCATTGGTCCGAAGAAGCAGAAAATGCATTCCAAGAGCTCAAGCGGCTCCTCACCACACTATCAATCTTGGTAGCTCCGAACCCTGGTGAGCCTCTACTGTTTTACTTTTCTGCAACTACGGAGGTTGTCAGCATGGTCCTGGTCCCGGAAAGACCGGAGCCACTTCTAGTTCAAGAGCCTAGACCCCTCCGGGAGGGTCCGGAGCTACTTGAAGGTGAGTCTGGGTCCCAGCCCCCACGCACGGATCTTCAAGGAGAAATTCTAGAAGATCAACCTCTCGCATCTGAGGGAGTTCACACGGCTGATCAGGAAGATCTGGACCCCCCCAGGAGGGTTCAGATTGAACAAGAAGAAGTTCTTGATGCCTCCGGGAGGGTTAGAGAAGATCAACACGAAGGTCCGGACCCCTCCGGGATGGTCGGCGTCCCTCTGAGAGGGTTCGGACTGTCCAACACCCAGTGTACTTCATCAGTGAAGTACTCCACAATGCCAAGACTCGATACATTGAGGTGCATAAGCTGCTTTACACAGTTCTTATTACCTCAAGGAAGCTTTGTCACTACTTCCAAGCCCATAAGATATCAGTGGTAACTTCTTATCCACTGCATGCCATACTGCACAATCCCAACTTTGCTGGGAACATCGCCAAGTGGGCAGCGGAGCTGGTAGAATTCGATCTCCAATTCCTGCCGAGGTAAGCTATCAAGAGTCAAGCCTTGGCTGTTTTTGTGCTGGAGTGGACGCATTCTCCATCAAATCTTGGGGGCCCTATTCAGCAGAAGCCGGAACTCAGGGTCCCGGTCTTCATTGAGCCTCACTGGACCCTTTACTTCGACGGCTCCGTGCAGAAGCAAAGGGCCGGAGCTGGAATACTTCTCCTCGCTCCGACCGGGGAGAAAGTCAAATACATGGTGCACCTTGATTTCAGGGCGACCATGTAACACCTTAAATCCTTGCATCATGCATTGCATACATGTTCATGCATTAAACATTAATGGAATAAAAAAGGATAATACAATATAAAACAGACATGTACAAATATGTGTTGCAAAAGAAGAAAAAGAAAATAAAAATATAAAACAGGCATTAGGGAATAAATATAAATAAATAATATATAGAAATATAAATATAATAATAATATATATTAATATTTATATATGTAAAAGAAAAAAAAGATAAAAAAAGAAAAACACCCGCCCGCTGGTCAGGCCGAACCGGCCCAGCCAGCGGTGACCGCCGAGCGGCCCGCGCGCAGCGCGCGACCCCACCGCCTGCTCCCACTGCATGCTCGGGCCACGTGCCCCGTGCCCCGCGCCTCCCGCGCGCTAGCACGCCCGCCGCCTGCGCGACTCAACGTGCGCCTGGCCTCCCGTAGCCGTGTCGGACGCACCCCGCGCCGCGTCTCCTGTGCGTGACTCAGCCATGGGCCACGCGCCTGCCACCGATCGTGTGCCCTGGTGGCCCCACCTATATAAACGGCCGAAGGCTTCGTAAATTTTCCTCAATGCCAGAAAACACCGCCGCCGCCTAGGAAAAACCCTAGCGACTAGGAAAAAGCACCAGAGGCTGCCGCCACCAGGGAAGAAGAGGGAAAAGGGAAGAGAAGAGGAGGGTACCGTCGTTCGCCGGAGTTCGTCGCATCGTCGTCGTCGTGCCGCCTTAGGACCTTGTGCATCTACTTCGTTTACATGTCGTCCCCATCCCACGATCTTCGAAGCCATCGCATCTACGGTAGGCCATGTTTCCGATGCAAATTTTAGTGAACATATTGAATCTAATATACGTAAATTGATCGTAGTCGCACCATCTTTTTATTTTCAGCAACATTAATCCCCGTTAAAACCCCTATAAATTTATATGAACATGTATGAACTAGTCGCATCTAATTAATAAACAATTGTAGTTAATTAATTATTGAATTGTGCATGCATGTCATTGCATGTTGATTAATTTGTGTGTATCATATTGAATTGTATGTATTTTCCTGTATGTGTGATCACACGTAGAGGGATGTGTTCAAGAGCCCGCATATGAGGATTTCCAAAACCAAGACTTTGAAGCGCTTGAGCAACCCCATCCGTCGGAGCAAGGCAAGTGTCCTTGATCATATTGATCCCGTTTTATTAAATGTTTTGTTTGCGAACTTGCATGCTTGTGTCAATATGATGGGAAACCCATACATAGGAGTTTACTAGCGTTGTTTGCCACCCCTTGTCGCTGGGATATACACGATGAGTCGGGTATGGCTGTTTTTATTTTTGCACCGCATCGCTACATGGGTTATGGGTAACTTAAATAATGTGGTTGACAACTTTAATTACGACAACTTGGGATGGTAATAAGATGATGGTTAATTTAGCAACCTGGAATTTAGGAGATCTAAGCAAGCATGGTTTTGTGGATGGGTTGGATGATATGGTGGTTTGCTTGCCTTAGATCTAAGGACCGGTTCATGCGAGAATATGCCAGGTCAACAGTGCCACAACAAGGCCAAGTATGGGTGCGGCGTAGTGAATAATTAGGAGCGCTGCTAGTATTGTATGGACCATTGGATGGCGCGGGGAATGGGAGTCGAGGAGGACTGCCCTGGGATCCGCATGACACACGAGGGGGCCCGTGGGTGGGAGAATGGAGATTCAAGCCTACCGGTGAAACCTTAGTGGGCCCGTACATACTAGTAGTCCCTTTTGAAAGGCTATTTGTGATCTCTTGGCCGCACACCACAGAAGTGTGACAGGGCAACATAGAGGTTCTTAGTCACTGAAAGGTGATGAAATCATGAACATGTGGGTAAAGTGGTACAACCTCTGCAGAGTGTTAAAAACTATCATGATAGCCGTGCTTCCGGTTAAGAGCACCTGGATGACCTACATGATTAGAATTGGACTTGGAATTTTGGGATGGTTGGTATGGTTTTGGGTTGTCACATGAGTATTGTCGGTACATGAGAGATTATGGAATTGGCATATGGTATTAATTTTATGGTTGGATGATATTAATGGATTGCGTTGGTAATAAGAATTGTTGGATTTATGGTATGATAATTACTTGGGTCATGAAGGGAAATAAATTCACATAGACATGATAGGCTGCTTTTACATGTTTATGAAACGTACTTTTCTGCAATTAACCATTTTATTCGAATCATTTGTTTAGCCACATGTCATCTATTTCCACACTTGCTGAGTACGACATGTACTCACCCTTGCAATCCCCCCCCAACAGCTACTGGAGATAATTGGGAGTACCCTGAGGATCACACGGAGTACTAGGTTGCGTATCGCCGTCAATTGCCTGTGGAATAGAGTCGTGCTGCTTAGTTTATTTTCCGCTGCATTATTTATAGTTTTATCATTTGTGAACTATTGGATTATTGTAATAAAGTACTTATTTAATAGTTGAGACGTGGTTAAATTCTGTATATCGTTTGTGATGCAACCGTATATGTGTGATAAACTTCCTGGGCACACATATGCGTTATGCTTGGTTCATATTCGGAACCGGGTGTCACAGATTGGTATCAGAGCCGCGTTGACCGTAGGACGCAAGCCTAGGTAGAATGGACACTCTAGAGCACTTAGGAACACTCTTCTAATCTGCTATTTTCAAATAATTTTGCTGCTGTTTTTGTTTCTTTATTTTCAGCTGCATAAAAGGTATCGATTGCTGCCGCATTTTCGATAAAATTTTCTGCAGTAAGAACTATTTGGTGCTGCTGTTTTTGCCACTTGAACTTTCGCGTAAAGTGTGTATTTTGCCGCTGTTATGTGTGGGTAAAATTTTTGTGTTGGCTGCTGCATTTTCTCCCTCTCTTTTTCGTTCTTTTGGGACAGCTGCACCGCTCTTTTTCCGCTATTTTAGCTGCTACAATTTTCAGATTTGTATTCCGTTATTCTTTCCTCTAATGTATTCTCATTTTCTAGAGATGCCATCACTAGGAGTGCAGCCCGCAAGAGAACCTGTCCGCCGCCCCTTGGAAGTGGACTTAACCCCATTGAGCTTGATGAGCAGAAGCAAGAGGAGGGGAACATCCAGATCGAGGAGGAGGAAGCTAACCAGAACACTATGGAGGAGGATCCGGAGGAGTATGAGCCATTTGAGGAGAACATGGATGAGGATCCTAATGAGGAGTACTACGTGCCAGCTTCAGATGAGGAGGAAAACGGAGGTGAAAATGGAGGAGGATCACAACCCGGTGCGAATGAGAATGGACACAACAGCCCCTAGTTTCCCCAAGTTGAGGAAATTTGGACTACTGGAACTGATGGAGGACATGCATCGCGGGAACTGGCGTAATTTCTTTACCCCCCGTTGCATGTGTGCTAACTACTTCGTGAAGAGGGTCTCCCGTCCCGGACATGACAAATGGAATGCTGAGGTTCTCATCTTCTACCTCAACAAAATTGTCTCACGGCATTATGCCCCCACCTGGAGGTCTACTCAGAAGGATGCTATGGATGATGCTGCATGGGTGACACTCACAAGTTTGCGCCATACTCGCCGCTTTGAGCTCGAGAACACCACGTTTGAGCTGCACCCTCAGCGGGAGAGTGGTACAGGGAGGATAATTGGACCACAAGAAGCTTCCGACAATCTTACAGCAATGGATAGGTCTCAAAAGACATTATTGGATATGGGCAATCACTATGCAACCGCACAAGGGGAGATCCACTACCTTCGCATGGATCTAGCTCGTTTGGAAGCCAACTTGGAGATGAAGGAATGTGAAGCAAGAGGAGAGTCGTGGTCACCCATGAGAATCTGGTCCCCTACATCACCATGGCGCAACCCCATCACATCCGCGCAGCCAAGGACGCCCTCACCGCCTCACAATTAGGAAATTAAGTCCCCTATGAGTATTTTGTAATAAGAACGCTTAGAATTGTATTAGCTTGAAATAGTGTGGTGTGCTGAAATTTTGTTTGGTGCTTGTTTGAGTGCTTGTGTGCTTAGTAGAGAGTTGTGGGATGCTTCGGCACTTGTCCACATCCTCATATAGGTCTATATTAATAAATGATTGTTTAGTGTCACATACCTTGATGCATATAGTTGGGACGTTTCTTTACAAATTCTAAATTCTTCTGTCTCCACCTTTCTTTCGCCAACAGATGGTGAGAACTCGTAACCAGAGGGATGCCAACGATGAGGAGGAGCGCAATGAAGTACCTCAGAACAACCAGGGACATGCTCATGGAGCTATCAATGTTGAACAACTGTTAGCTATGCAGAACCAGCTCATGCAGACCATGATACAAACAATGGGACAGCTGCAAGCTGGCAACAACAATCAGTCTCATATACTGCCACCGCCACCACCCCAGCCACACCACAACCGTTTGGGAGAGTTGATGAGGACCAGGCCGCCTACCTTTGCACAAGCCACAGACCCAATAGAAGCTAATGATTGGCTGAAGTCCGTTGAGAAGAAACTTGCTATTGTCCAGTGCACTGATAGGGAGAAGGTTCTCTTTGCATCACATCAACTAGTTGGAGCAGCTGCTAACTGGTGGGAAGCTCTTTGCAATGCTCATGATAATCAGGAGGCAATCACTTGGCCTGAGTTTAAGCAGAGTTTCCGTTCCCACTACGTACCTGAAGGAGTTATGATACTGAGAAGACAAGATTTTGAAAATCTCAGGCAAGGAAGGATGAGCGTGAGTGAGTATCTCAACAAATTGACTCAACTATCAAGATATGCTCCATAAGACATCAACACTGATAGTAGGAAGCAGTATCTGTTTTTGAGGGGTCTCAATAATGAAATTCAAGTCCAGTTGTTCAATACTGATTATCCAAACTTCCAAAAGCTGGTTGACAAGGCTATTGTGGTTGAGAACAAGATTCGTGAGATGGAGCAGGACAACAAGAGAAAGATGCCACATCATGGACTGCAGCAAGGAAGCAATGTTCATCCCTGCTATGCACCACCAACTGCACCACACTACAACCCATCTGCTCCTGCATACCGCGTTGCTTATCCGCCCCGCCCAAATCAGCCACCGCAGCAATGCCCCGCCATGCAAGCGCCTCGCTATCCTATGCCACCTGCGCCGCGTCCTAACATGGCGGCAAATGCTCAAAACCAGCTGCGCCCAAATTTCCCTAATGCTACGGGCGGTAAGACATGCTATGTGTGTGGAGAGCCCGGGCACATTGCAAGTCAATGCCCCGGAAGAAACTATGGACCTATGAACAATGCACCAAGGCCAAATTACCCGCGACCAAATGGAGGAGCACCACAAGGCAACCGTGGACAGCAGAATTTTGCTTGTGGCAATGTGAATCATGTCTCTACTGAGGAAGCCCAACAAGCTGATGACGTTGTGATTGGTATGTTTCTCGCCAACTCCAACCCCGCAACTGTTTTATTTGATTCGGGAGCATCTCAGTCATTCATCTCGTCAAAGTATGTTGCCAAGTATAATTTGCCTATATCTCATATGAAGCAGACTATGCTAGTAAGTTCTCCTGGCGGAGAGATGAGGACAAATATAGTATGTCCGAATGTAAGCATTAAAATAAGGGGGGTAGACTTTCTTGCAAACCTTATAGTCTTGGACTCCCAAGGAATAGACATAATACTTGGAATGGACTAGTTGAGCAAGTATAATGGAGTCATTCAATGTGCCGAGAGGATTGTGCAGGTTACAAGTGAACATGGTACACGCATCGAAGTTGAGGCAGCCCAACCTACGAGAGAGAAGGCAATGCTCAATCAAGTGGAAGGTGTGACATTGGAAAGCATTCCGATCGTTCGTGAGTACCCGGATGTGTTTCCAGATGAGTTGCCAGGTATGCCACCTGATCGTGACATAGAATTTGCCATTAAGTTGATACCTGGAACTGCACCTATAGCTAAGAGGCCGTATAGGATGCCTCCTAAAGAATTAGCAGAGCTCAAGAAGCAAATTCGAGAGCAGCTAGAGAAGGGTTTTATACGCCCAAGCTCATCCCCGTGGGGAGCACCAGTGCTCTTCGTAGATAAGAAGGATGGAACCCAGAGGATGTGTGTGGACTATAGGTCTCTCAACGAAGTGACAATTAAGAACAAGTACTCACTGCCCCATATAGAGGATTTGTTCGACCAAATGAAGGGTGCCTGTATTTTCTCGAAGATCGACTTGCGGTCAGGATACTTCCAAATGAAGATTATACCATTAGATATACCCAAGACAACATTTCAGACATGATATGGGTCTTATGAGTACACCGTCATGTCATTTGGATTGACGAACGCGTCTGCGTACTTCATGTATCTCATGAATAAGGTCTTCATGGAATATCTAGATAAGTTTGTCGTAGTGTTCATCGATGACATTATGATATACTCGTGAAGCGAGGAAGAACATGAGGAACACTTGAAGCTTACATTGTAGAAGCTATGGGAACACCAATTGTATGCCAAGTTCAGTAAATGTCAATTCTGGTTACAGGAAGTTTCTTTCTTAGGCCATATTATTTCCGGAGGAGGAGTATCAGTTGACCCAGGGAAAGTGAGAGATGTGCTTAAGTGGGAACCGCCACAGAATGTCAAGGAAATTCAGAGTTTCCTTGGAATGGCTGGATATTACCGCCGATTCATCAAGGATTTCTCCAAAATAGCCAAGCCTATGACCGAATTACTCATGAAAGGGAAGGCATTCCGATGGACTCAAGCATGTCAGGATAGATTTGAGGAGTTAAAGAAAAGGTTGACAACCGCGCTGGTGTTAGTATTACCGGACGTGAGCAAGAGTTTTGATATATATTGTGAGGCATCAAGACAAGGATTAGGATGTGTGCTCATGCAAGAAGGCCAAGTGGTAGCTTATGCATTGAGGCAACTAAAGAAACATGAGTTGAATTATCCTACACATGACCTTGAACTCACAGCCGTGGTACACGCCTTGAAGATATGGAGACACGATGTTTTTGGTCACCGATGTGAGATTTATACGGATCACAAGAGTCTCAAGTACATATTTACGCAAATGGATCTGAATCTGAGGCAACGCCGATGGTTGGAGCTCATCAAGGATTATGATGTGGGGATCAACTATCACCCAGGGAAGGCTAATGTAGTGGCTGATGCTTTGAGCCGAAAAGGAGTAAGCCACCAACTCACAGTCCGAGAGCTGCCATTCGAGTTATGCAAGGATTTTGAACGGTTGAACCTTGGATTCATAAATGAGATGGGAACAATGGAAGTCAACCCAACATTAGAGCAGGAAATAAGGGAAGGACAGACAAAGGACAAGGAAATACAGGAAATCAAAGAAAAGATCCAAGAAGGAAGAGAATTCAGATTTGATGAGGACGAACAGGGTACCTTTTGGCTTGGAAAGAGGATTGTGGTACCTAATGTTAGTCATATTCGGGAAACAATATAGAAGGAGGCACATGACTCACCTTACTCAATTCATCCCGGCTGTACGAAGATGCACAAGGACTTAAAGACATACTATTGGTGGGCCAGCATGAAAAAGGACATAACCGAATATGTTGCATTTTGTGATGTGTGCCGACGAGTTAAAGCTGAACATCAAAGGCCAGCCGGATTGTTACAATCATTGAAGATCCCGGAGTGGAAGTGGGAAGAGATTGGTATGGACTTTATAGTTGGATTACCGCGAACTCAGTCTGACTATGATTCAATATGGGTTATTGTGGATCGGTTGACAAAATCAGCTCACTTCATCCCTGTCAAGACCACATATACCACCGCGAAGCTAGCAGAATTGTATATGGAGCATATTGTGTGTCGACACGGAGTACCAAAGAAGATAGTCTTGGATAGATGTTCTCAGTTTACCTCGAAATTCTGGCAGAAATTGCATGAAGCAATGGGAACAAGGTTGAACTTCAGTTCGGCATATCACCCTCAAACAGATGGAAAAACCGAGAGGACCAACCAAATTTTTGAAGACATGTTAATAGCTTGTGCTTTAAAGCATGGTAAAAGTTGTGATAAAAGTTTGCCGTATGCTGAATTCTCATACAACAATAGCTACCAAGCCAGTTTGAAAATGTCACCCTACGAAGCATTGTACGGAAGGAAGTGTAGGACTCCCTTGTTTTGGAATGAAACCGAAGAGAATCAAGTATCTGGTCCTGATGTGTTACAGGACGCTGAAAGACAAGTACAAATGATACGGGAAAACTTAAAGGCTGCCCAGTCTTGACAGAAAGGTTATGCGGATAATAGGCGAAGGAGTCTGACTTTCGAAGTTGAAGATTTATTATACCTCAAAGTGTCACCTATCCGAGGCCAGCGACGGTTTAACGTCAAAGGAAAACTGGCACCACGTTTCATCGGACCATTCAAGATTCTGGACAAACGAGGAGAAGTAGCATATCAACTTGAGCTGCCGACGTATCTCTCTGATGTACACGACGTGTTTCACGTCTCTCAACTCAAGAAGTGTCTCAGGGTACCAGAAGAACAAGTGCCGATGGATGAGTTAGAACTTCAAGAGGATTTGTCCTATGTCGAGCAACCTATCAAGATCTTGGACGTAAAGGAAAGGGTCACGAGAAATAAGAGGATCTGTTGGTGCAAAGTACAATGGAAACACCATACGGAAGACGAAGCTACGTGGGAACGTGAGGAAGACCTGAAGGTAGAATTCCCTCATCTTTTCTCCATGCTATCGAATCTCGAGGGCGAGATTCACTTTAAGGGGGTAGGTTTGTAACACCCTAAATCCTTGCATCATGCATTGCATACATGTTCATGCATTAAACATTAATGGAATAAAAAAGGATAATATAATATAAAACAGACATGTACAAATATGTGTAGCAAAAGAAGAAATGAAAATAAAAATATAAAACAAGTATCAGGGAATAAATATAAATAAGTAATATACATATAAATATAATAATAATATATATTAATATTTATATATGTAAAAGAAAAGAAGAAAAAAAGAAAAAAAAACACCGGCCCGCTGCCCATGCCGAACCAGCCCAGCCAGCGGTGACCGCCGAGTGGCCCGCGTGCTGCGCGCGACCCCGCCGCCTGCTCCCGCCGCACGCCCAGACCACGTGCCCCGTGCCCCGTGCCTCCCGCGCGCTAGCGCGCCCGCCGCCTCGCGACTCTACGCGCGCCGACGCCCCACACGCCTGGCCTCCTGTAGCCGGGTCGGACGCTCCCCGCGCCGCGTATCCCGTGCGCGACTCGGCCGTGGGCCATGCGCCTGCCACCGATCGCGTGCCCTGTTGGACGTGCCTATATAAACGGCTGAAGGCGTCGTAAATTTTCCTCAATGCCAGAAAAGACCGCCGCCGCCAAGGAAAAACCCTAGCGACTAGGAAAAAACACCAGAGGCTGCCACCGCCAGGGAAGAAGAGGGAAAAAGGGAAGAGAAGACGAGGGTGCCGTCGTTCGCCAGAGTTCGTCGTCGTTCCGCCGGAGGACCTTGCACATCAACTTCGTCTACGCGTCGTCCCCATCCCGCGATCTTCGAAGCCATCGCATCTACGGTAGGCCACGTTTCCGATGCAAATTTTAGAGAACATATTGAATCTAATATACGTAAATTGATCGTAGTCGCACCATCTTTTATTTTCAGCAACATTAATCCCCGTTAAAACCCCCGTAAACTCATATGAACACATATGAACTAGTCGCATCTAAATAATAAACAACTGTAGTTAACTAATTATTGAATTGTGCATGCATGTCATTGCATGTTGATTAATTTGTGTGCATCATATTGAATTGTATGTATTTTCCTGTATGTGTGATCACGCGTAGAGGGACGTGTTCAAGAGGCCGCATACGAGGATTTCCAAAACCAAGACTTTGAAGCGCTTGAGCAATCCCATCCATCAGAGCAAGGCAAGTGTCCTTGATCATATTGATCCCGTTTTATTAAATGTTTTGTTTGCGAACTTGCATGCTTGTGTCAATATGATGGGAAAACCATACGTAGGAGTTTACTAGCGTTGTTTGCCACCCCTTGTCGCCGGGATATACATGATGAGTCGGGTATGGGTGTTTTTATTTTTGCACCGCATCGCAACATGGGTTATGGGTAACTTAAATAATGTGGTTGACAACTTTAATTACGACAACTTGGGATGGTAATAAGATGATGGTTAATTTAGCAACCTGGAATTTAGTAGATCCAAGAAAGCATGGTTTTGTGGATGGGTTGGATGATATGGTGGTTTGCTTGCCTTAGATCTAAGGATCGGTTCATGCGAGAATATGCCAGGTCAACAGTGCCACCACAAGGCCAAGTATGAGTGCAGCGTAGCTGAATAATTTGGAGCACTACTAGTATTGTATGGACCATTGGATGGCGTGGGGAATGGGAGTCGAGGAGGACTGCCCTGGGATCCGCATGGCACACGAGGGGGCCCGTGGGTGGGAGAATGGAAATTCAAGCCTGCTGGTGAAACCTTAATGGGCCCGTACATACTAGTAGTCCCTTTTGAAAGGCTATTTTGTGATCTCTTGGCCGCACACCACGGAAGTGTGACAGGGCAACATAGAGGTTCTTAGTCACCGAAAGGTGATGAAATCACGAACATGTGGGTAAAGTGGTACAACCTCTGCAGAGTGTTAAAAACTATCATGATAGTCGTGCTCCGGGTTAAGAGCACCTGGATGACCTACATGATTAGAATTGGACTTGGAATTTTGGGATGGTTGGTATGGTTTTGGGTTGTCGCTTGAGTATTGTCGGTACATGAGAGATTATGGAATTGGCATATGGTATTAATTTTATGGTTGGCTGATATTAATGGATTGCGTTGGTAATAAGAATTGTTGGATTTATGGTATGATAATTACTTGGGTCATGAAGGGAAATAAATTCACATAGACATGATAGGCTGCTTTTACATGTTTATGAAATGTACTTTTCTGCAATTAGCCATTTTATTCCAATCATTTGTTTAGCCACATGTCATCTATTTCCACACTTGCTGAGTACGACACGTACTCACCCTTGCAATCCCCCCCAACAACTACTGGAGATAATTGGGAGTACCCGGAGGATCACACGGAGTACTAGTTTGCGTACCGCCGTCAATTGCCTGTGGAATGGAGTCGTGCTGCTTAGTTTATTTTCTGCTGCATTATTTATAGTTTTATCATTTGTGAACTATTGGATTATTGTAATAAAGTACTTATTTAATAGTTGGGACGTGGTTAAATTCTGTATATCGTTTGTGATGCAACCGTATATGTGTGATGAACTTCTTGGGCACACATATGCGTTACGCTTGGTTCATATTTGGAACCGGGTGTCACAAACCAATAACATGGCAGAGTATGAAGCTCTTATCTATGGGATCAAGGTGTCGCTATCTTATGGCATCAAGCAGATGCTAGTTGTTGATGGCTGTAATATACCAATTTAAGCCATCAATATAACTCAATTATGTGAAGGATTGATCATTTCTTGCACACACACCTTTCTACTTGACCTATTTCCACATGTACTTGGAGAAATATGTGTATGCAGATATTTATACAGAATTGAGGAAAAGAATGGGGAGCAATCCTATAAAATATCATCCCAGCCAATCAGGCGATGACACGTGGCATCACATGGATCAAATGGCCCACAAACAGAAGTATTCGAGGCCATCCAACGGTGTAGCACCAATATCAGTCAATGGGACCCACCTGGCAGCCACCTGGAGGAAGTACGGCCGTTTGAAGCCCTGACCAGGTCGGCTGAACCAGGGGGTCGTCCGACCTGGTCCTGGCACCAAACGCGGTCAACTTCCACGTGTTGGCCCCTCCCGGCTCCCTGGAGTCAATGACGACTGATTCACACGCTTTTGGTGGCGGGAACCGACCTCAACACTAGTATAAATAGGACCCCATACCCCTCATTTCAACACACACCACTTGGGCATCATTCTATTGTATACACTATCTTCCATAGTCTTTAGAGGAGTTAGGATGTAGAGAGGAGAGCCTCTAGTCCCAAGTCCAAATTGGGAAAGGAGTAGAAAGACTCTCTCTTCCCAATTCCACATAGGGAAAGGTATGTCTCATGTATTCCTTCTTGTATTTGTGACTTTGTGCTCAATAAAGATATTATCTTTAGTCTTCTTTTATACGTATACTTGGACAAAGCGTTTCTTGTTTGATTGTGGAGTCCATGTAAGTGGAAGGTATAGTATTTATGATTGAACTCTCATGATCACATCTTATGATCATAAAAACTATAGACCCCCACTATAGTCTATGTAGTTATGATATGATTACATTAATATGAATAAATATGCTATGCAATCAACATTGGTTCAACGATGATTTAGTTCATTGCCTTAGGATGGCTTGTGCTACAGCTCTTAAGGTAATTTCTTAGTATGCTAGCATGGTGCTAGGGTATTTAAGTAGCATTGGATGTCTTGTAGACCCATGGATTGAAGAGGTAGGCAGTAGGTGGTGACAGCCCTATCTGTCCTTTGTAATCCTCCACGTTCGGCTATGCCACAAGCTCTTGGCGGGATTTGCCCTAGTATTGCTAGGGGTAAGGCTGTGCCCGATGTGTTGAATAGCATTGCATAGGAATTCATCATTGACATGACCATTAGTATCTACCTTAGGCTATGTATATGTATTAGGAGCATTGTAGGAGCAACTCTCTAACTCTTAATCCAATCTCCCTCTAGGACCCATTTACCCTTTAGAATAGATTGCCTAGGTGTGTATCACACTACCCCTATTATCAACTTACCCCCTGTCCGGATAATTGATTAGTATCCCATAGCTTGACCATAAGAGTAGTATATACTTTACTCCATTGCCTTCCTTTGGAATAAATACCATACCCTTGGGAATACTCATGGGTGAAATGCTACAACGGTATCTTCTGTGCGATTGCGGATCTCATCTCTTTACCGGAGATGATCTGTGGTGTTAAGAAATACCAAGCATTTCTGGTGCTGTTGCCGGGGATGATTTGTTAGTATATTTTAGGAGCCGTCCACAAGCATTTCTGGCGTCATTGCCGAGGATGATTTGTTAGTATATCTTAGGAGCTGTCAACAAGCATTTCTGGCACCGTTGCCGGGGAAGGCAACGGAAGTGAAGGATAGCTATCACTTGTGATTAAGCTATAGGTACTAATAGTTATTAGACATGATTACCCTTGTTTGTTTTCTCGTTTGTGTGAAAACAAGGTAGTGTTGGCCAACCCATTGTATGGGATGGCCAACGAGGACGCAAGTGCTAAACTGCAAGATAATTCAAGGCGTACCTCAACAAATGTCCGCTAGGCAACACCATTGCCTTTTGCGGGAGAATTTCAGGTTTCAGTAGGAGCCAAAGTCATCCATACCCAAGCTTGGGGAAGGATCCAAGAAGTTCTTCTTGGTTTGCCTCCACCATGGGGTGGATAGTTGGCTCTTCATCCAACACTCGTGTCATGGGTTGGCTCCACCAATCCATGACCGCATTCATGCTAGAGCTGAAGGAGTCCTATTCTCATTCATCATGGATGAGAAGAAGGTCTCCACTCAAGGGGTGGATTGAAGAATGCTCGAGTTCCCATAGCTTGTCATGCACACCACTTCACAAGGTGGATATGCTAGTTATGGAACTACACCTCCCATTGAAGTGTCATGAATATCCAAGTCATTGAAGATTTGTTTGGATAATCCAAGTCGTGGATATTCACATGATTTGTGAAAATCCATGTCATCATGGGACGCGTGGGAATTATTTCCCTAAGACCCATGAGGACCTTTTTCAAACAACAACTCCAATGGCTACCATTCACAAGGAGGTCAAGGGTGGAATTAACATCACCCTTGTATTCAAGGAGGCTATGGCTTTCCAAGGGATTTAAGTTCAACTAGCCTACCTTGAAGTATCTTGGCCAAGTAGAAATCAAGACAACATTCACATGAAGATCTTGGCCAAGGACAAGAACATAAGGAGCATTCAAAGTCAAAGATATCCCACATCACTTGTTGGGATTCCCACACTTCGACCAATCCCATTTAACCTAGGGCAAGTGACATTGTGGATGAAGCGTTTGTTGTTTGATTGTGGAGTCAATATGTCATCATGCCCAAGGAAGTCTTTGATCCATGATCAAGGTATGGGTTGATTCAATGGAATATCAATATGGTCAGAGTGGAACCCCTAAGAAGGACAAAGCCTCACCATGCTCATGAAGGAATACATTCAAGAGGGAGAACCCGTCGCTACAACAACATGTCTATATGAATACAACGGGGAGAGGCTAGGGCCACCATGTGGCCCACATGTCAAAATGACAGCCAAATGATTTTGGCATGTCAAAACAGAAGAAATCGTCCACATCCTCAACTCCGGGATTGGACAACAAATCATCGCGCTGAACATAACGGAGGTAAGTCCTACTCATTGGACTTCAAAAATTCGGTGAGTCCTTGCCATTAGGTTAATTGGTAGTTATCTCATATTTGTTTTCCAAATTGCATCAACCCTTGCATTTGCATGTTTGAAATTCCACACTTGCATGTTGGAAAGTAAAATTTCCAACCATCATAAAACTAAAAATTTGAATTAGGGGAGAAATTTAATTGGATATGAACTACGTGCATGACCACTTGAATTATCTTTCTAGTTCAAACCAAAAAGATTTGCTTTGACCCTCATTGCATTTACAAGTTCTTTCAAGCTGGGCAATACAATTTGAAAATTGGGTTCAATTTGCTTTTGGCTAACGTAACCCGTTTTCGAGTTGTTTTGTGTGTTCTTGATTAAAGTGCAGCTAGGTCAAAATTGTGAAGAGGTGGTATGGCAAGAAAGTGGAAGGTTTCATCAAGCTCAAGTAACCATTGAGAGGATTTGAGAACACTTCTCTCCTTCAAACTCATTTTGAGTTTGAGGAAGATAAATGTTCAAGATGATGACCCAATGGAGGAGCCAGAACCAAATCCATTGCCAAATCCAATCTCAAGGCATTTGACATCAACCATCAAGCCTACACCGGAAACCAAGGTTGTGAGTTTCTCAAACAAAGACCTTCGTCCCCAACTGCTCTTCAAATGAGGTATGAGTTTAGAATTTTTCATTGTTTGGTTTGCCATAGAATTGAATGTATTTGCTTGCATTTGTAAGGAAGGTTGACACTTTCTCATCATTTAATTCTCATGCATCCTCACAAGAGTAAGTTTGGGTATTGACTTTTGGATCTCCAAAAGGAAATCCCACCTTACATGGAAAAATCTAAAACAAGTACCTAGAATCCTTAAGCATTGTTTTGTAGACTTAGTCATTTTTGTCTAGGTTTAGAAAATAAAACTTTTGGGCATGACTTAATTGGTGAATTGGCATATAGAAACTTGGGCATCGTGACAGCCATAATTTTTAATTGAGCTTCAAGCATAGATGGTGTAACTAGAGTTCAAACTCCTAGGAATAATTGATATCCTTGCTCTAAAATTGAATTGCATTTTTTGGAGGAGTCACTAAATTTTAAATTCCTAGTGAAGTCTAGGAGAATAAAATTGAGAATCTTGGTTGTCATGGTCTAAATGATAAAATTTGCTCTTGAAAGCTAAGATGGTTAGAAACTTTAAAAGACGTAGGGATCCATATAGTATATTTCTATCACATGCATTGCTATGAGTAGGAGCTTTAGAAAATATGCAACATGAATTATCCATAAAGCTCCACTCTTATTAATGAATAACACATTGATCATGGATACACTTGACATTGTAACTAATGCATATTTGATTGTTCTTCCCCGTATGTACAAATGAATGTTCGGTTACCTAACCCGAACGTTCATTTGTACAAGTATCGGGAGCTAACCATCCCTCTCTATTCAAAAGAGGAAGTTTGCAGGAGTAATATTACTATGCAGGCATTCAAGAAGCTGATTGTTGGGATCCCTAGAGGATCCCATTTCAACATCTCATGGACAAGGAGTAAATGAGTATGGGTACTACCTATCAGAAATTATGCCCGAATGTCAATCATAACTATACGAGGCTGATTTGAAATGGGAACCCTCCATGAGCAACCAATGGGCTGCCACGAATGGGTGAGAGCATTATGCTCTCAACTATTCTAAGCACTCATTCAAGCTCAAGGGATTTGCCACCATCATTGGGTACAATTTATTCCTATGTGGCTAGGAGTTATGATGTAGCATAACCAAGAAATGACAAGATCACACCCAATTTATATTGGGTGCAAGTTGTTTCTATGTGGCTAGAAGGTATGTTGTACCTTACCCAAGGAAAAACTGATCATACCCAATGCATGTTGGGCACATGTCACTCCCTTATGGCAAAAAGATATGATACACCTTAGCCAAAGAATGACGAAACATACTCAATGTATGTTGAGTGCATGTCATTCCTTTGGATCTAAAGGTTATCATTATCCTAGCCAAGGAATGACAAATCACACCCAACACATGGAGACCCTGATGTCCGGACGATCAACATCGAAAACACTCTATTCAACCACACTCATGGTGTCCATGGGAGGCAACACAATGATCAACACTCAACCCTCCATTGTCAAAGCCATAACAAGGATAGGCCAACTCATGGCTTACCTCCGTCGTTAGAGTTTCAACCCCTATCACGGACCTTGATCAGGAATAAGCTTGGGGGAGGACCCCCGCTTGTATCACACCCACTGCATTTTTATTTCAAATCATCCATTGCATATTTACTTTCCATTCATCCACCATCCACCATGCACCTAAAAAAACATAAAAATAGGAACTTAGATTTTCTTTTCTTATCAAATAAATATGTGCGGTAAGAATGATCTAGAATTCACATAGATGAAATGATGAATAGTTGCTCTGTTTTATTTTTCCTAAGTCCCTAGTATACAACTTGCTACTCTCCGAATATTGCTTAAATTGGCTAAAATTGACTTTGCCTTGATTTAGAAATTATGGGTAGCAAAAGCTTAATCTACTTCTAGGTTGTTGGGATATTTGAATTAGTAATAGGGCTGCTATTCCTATTTTGAAAGTGAAACTTGGATTTCCGCAGAAATTCTATCAAGATTTAAGTTTCCCTCATTTGATTGGAAATACCTACCAAAGCCATATGATATTCATACATAGAAAACACCTTATGCATATGCTATTTGCTTTCACATTGAGCCTAGTCAAACTAGTATAGACTTTTGTGAGAAATCATTCATTTCTTTTTGAATTCAAGACTTCACTTGTACATGCTATACTTCTACACTAGAAGGAAGCAAAATTCCATCATATCCACCATTCCACAATAAAAAGAGAAACTCCATGCTATTCATAGTTAGCACTCTCTCCAAGTTATTGCATAAAAAGGAGTAGAAGACATGGCTACAAGAAAAAGAAAAAGAAAATGCATGCTTATATCATAAGCATGATAAAAAAATAAGAAATAATATGTTTACTCCATAAGCATAAAAAAGGGTAGCCATGTTTCATCCTTGCAATAAAGAGATTCCACATCAAAAGGAGTCATCTCAATGTTTCCACATCCACCTCCATTCCATCACACATGCACAAGTCTTGATTCAAAAGTTTGAATTGATTTCTCCTAAGGCTTTCTCTTTTGACTTAGAAATATTATGTGTTGCAAATATGCCTAATTACTTTCCCTATCAAGCTCCACGTACAAGCCATATTCAAAGAGTAGGAATAGTATAGGCATAATGCCTTGGTGAGGACGTATTTCCACTATACACAAAGGAGTGATTGAGAGAATCAATTGAGGTACTTATAATCTAATTCGAATCTCTTCAGAATTTAAGTCGAACTTGATATCTAGGCTATGCTTGCTCCATTTGCTGTTATATCTTTCAATTATCGATGAATAGGAGAAGGCATAACTCCCATAATGACTTAAGAAGGGTGAATTACCATAGCCACTTTTTGCTATACTAGGTAGAGTATTTTGTTGTGCACTTGGTACTTTTGAAAGGTAGAACATTGTAGCAACTTCTGATCATCAACCTAAAGTCTTGACTTTGCTCGGGACGAGCAAAGGATAAGCTTGGGGGAGTTTGTTGATGGCTGTAATATACCAACTTCAGCCGTCAATATAACTCAATTATGTGAAGGATTGATCATTTCTTGCACACATCACCTTTCTACTTGAACTATTTCTACTTGTACTTGGAGAAATATGTGTATGCAGATGTATATACAGGAATTGAGGAAAAGTATGGGGAGCAATCCTATAAAATATCGTCCCAGCCAATCATGCGACGACACGTGGCACCACATGGATCAAATGGCCCACAAACAGAAGTATCCGAGGCCATCCAACGGTGTAGCACCAATATCAGTCAATGGGACCCACCTGGCAGCCACCTGGAGGAAGTGCGGGCCGTTTGGAGCCCTGACCAGGTCGGCTGAACTAGGGGGTCGACCGACCTGGTCCTGGCGCCAAACGCGGTCAACTTCCACATCTTGGCTCCTCCCGGCTCCCTGGAGTCAATGACGACTGATTTGCGCGCTTTTGGTAGCATGAACCGACCTCAACACTAGTATAAACAGGACCCCATATGCCTCATTTCAACACACACCACTTGGGCATCATTCTATTGTATACACTATCTTCCATAGTCCTTAGAGGAGTTAGGATGTAGAGAGGAGAGCCTCTAGTCCCAAGTCTAAATTGGGAAAGGAGTAGAAGGAGTCTCTCTTCCAACTTCCACATTGGGAAAGGTATGTCTCATGTATTCCTTCTTGTATTTGTGACTTTGTGCTCAATAAAGATATTATCTTTAGTCTTCTTTTATACGTATACTTGGACAAAGCGTTTCTTGTTTGATTGTGGAGTCCATGTAAGTGGAAGGTATAGTCTTTATGATTGAACTCTCATGATCACATCTTATGGTCATAAACACTATAGACCCCCACTATAGTCTATGTAGTTATGATATGATTATGTTAATGTAAGACCTATGTGTGCTGAATACATTGGCTTGTAGTGAATACACTTGGCTTTGATGATAAAAGTTTTAAATATCACCAAAACACATTTTTATCAAGGTCCAACTCTAGCTCCGAGCTATAGCAAGGTCCGACCATAGGTCCGACTTGTTCTGGGTAGCTCCAGCTACGTTAGATGCTAGGTCCGGCTTCTTGGTAAGGTCCGACTAGCTTTGGTTAGCTCCCGTGAGCTTTATCATTAGCTCCGGCATGTCATTGTTAGCTCCGGCATGTCTTTGTTAGCTCCGGCATGTCTTTGATAGCTCCGGCATATACTTGATAGCTCCGACTTGCTTTTGCTAAGCTCTGACGTACTTTGTCTAGCTCCGGTTTTGGGTTGACTAGTTTTGACTAGTTTTTGGTAAGCTCCGGTGCTAGGATCTACTAGTTTTGGTAAGCTCCGGCGCTAGGTTCTACTAGCTTTTGTTAGCTCCGGCTCAAGCTCCGGGTTGCTCTGGCAAGGTCCGGAACTTGACCGTAGTGCTTCTGCTTTTCATTTGCAATGTTTTGTACTTGCTTTACATTGTTGGAAAGATTTCTTAGTATTCATTTGCTAAGTTTTTGGTGCGTTTTTGGTTGATATGGATGATATCGTGTTACTGTTGTTTTGCAACATGCTTATGTGAGGTTCTCACATAAGGTGTTGTGTTCGGAACTAACTTGAGTCAAGTCGAGGACTTGGGCTCGTATGGATTGGTTGTTTATTCATGTGCAGGTGTTACTTGAGATCAAGTCATGGCTGGTGACAGGATCCATTGGACTAGTCTCAGGGAGGAGATGAGGTTCCAACAACCAAGTTCGGGTAGGAACTGTGGTTGAGCTGATCAGGAGGTCGCGCAGGATGATTGAATCAAGGGCAGTGCATATGAAGGTTACTGGACGTCGAAGGAAGGTGTTCGCACGTATGCATGCAGTGCATGACGTGGCAACATGGTTCCGACGATGGGATAAGGAAGGAAAGATCTGGTTGGAAGGATCGGATCGTATCGGTTGATGACTTCGGCTGCGGCGGAGTCGGTTATGGCTCGGTATGGAAAGTATTGAGTTGGTTATGTTAGGATTTCGTGTGTGTCACGAATTTGAGTTGTTTAGGAATGTTGGATACGTTCCTAAGGTGTTTGGGAGTCTTAAGATTGCTTCTATCTGCGTATAGAAGAATCTTGAGCAGTTATGGAAAGTTAGGATTCGTGATCTGAGTAGGATTGGAGTCCTAGTTGATATTGGGTTGGCCTAAGGGCTGGTTATATAAGCAAGGGAGCCCAGAACTCGTGAGAGACGACTTTGGGGCTGTTCCTATTGTGTTCTATTGAATAAAATTCGTAGTTTCAAGGAACTTTTGTGCCTTGTTCGTCCGACTTGTTCCAGACAAGTTTTACTCGTCAAGTTTCTGGACAGCACTACCTTTCGTCGGTGGTTTTATCATAACTCGAGTTTTACAGATCCAATTGACGTGATTCTTTTTGGGTTGTCTTCACAACTTGATTATCTATCATCTGTCAAAATTTCACGGTCATTGGATTTGTGGTTTTTGATCTACACGAGTTTCTTTGCAACATTCCAGAACTGTTTTTTCTCGAGTAGGTCAGATTGACCTTTGTTTGATCTTTCGATCATAACTTGAGTTTTTCTCGACGGATTTGAGTAATTCTTTTTGTGTTGTCTTCGTGACTTGTTTCTCTCTGATATCTATCACTTTTGTCACGGTGAAACATGTTTAAATTAGTCTCATACACGATTTCTTTAACAGATCGTTTTTCTGCCGAAAGGGTTTGGGGTTTAATTGTTTCCGCTGCGTAAGATTTTTAAATCTACCATTCACTCCCCCTCTGGTAGCTTTTCACGTGCTCTTCGATCATACAGTTAATATGAATAACTATGCTATGCAATCAACATTGGTTCAATGATGATTTAATTCATTGCCTTAGGATGACTTGTGCTGCAGCTCTTAAGGTAATTGCTTAGTATGCTAGCATGGTGCTAGGGTATTTAAGTAGCGTTGGATGTCTTGTAGACCCACGGATTGAAGAGGTAGGCAGTAGATGGTGACAGCCCTATCTGTCTTTTGTATTCCTCCATGTTCGGCTATGCCACAGGCTCTTGGCGGTAGTCGCCCTAGTATTGCTAGGGGTAAGCCCGTGCCCGATGTGTTGAATAGCATTGCATAGGAATTCATCATTGACATGACCATTAGTATCTACCTTAGGCTATGTATACGTATTAGGAGCATTGTAGGAGCAACTCTCTAACTCTTAATCCAGTCTCCCTCTAGGACCCATTTACCCTTTAGAAAAGATTGCCTAGGTGTGTGTCACACTACCCGTATTATCAACTTACCCCCTGTCTGGATAATTGATTAGTATCCCATAGCTTGACCATAAGAGTAGTATATACTTTACTCCATTACCTTCCTTTGGGATAAATACGATACCCTTGGGAATACTCATGGGTGAAATGCTACATTGGTATCTTCGGTGCGCTTGTGGATCTCATCTCTCTACCGGAGATGATCTGTGGTGTTAAGAAATACCAACAAGCATTTCTGGCGCCGTTGCTGGGGATGATTTGTTAGTATATCTTAGGAGCCGTCAACAAGCATTTCTGGCGCCGTTGCTAGGGATGATTTGTTAGTATATCTTAGGAGCTATCAACACCAGTGAAGGGTGACTCACAGCTCATCATCAAGCAAGTCAAAGGCGAATGCAGTTGCAACAACCCTCAACTTGCTGCTTATCTCCTTGAAGTCCAAAAGCTCCATAAGGACTTCCGCATCCTAGACCTCTGCCATGTCCAGCGTCTTAACAACTCAGAAGCTAACGAACTCTCGACGAAAGATTCAAGCGGAGCTCCGGCTCCCGATGGAGTCTTTGTCTGGAGATTGTCAAGACCAACCGCTCAGCCCGCCGAACTGAGTGAAGGGGGCGAGACCAGCACCTCGAAGCTGGCGATCCCGGTGGCCCTGTTACCATAGCGTCCACTAAGGGTCGTAGGTGCTGTAGGAAGCTCCGAGCAACCCAGCACACAAGGATAAGAAGCTCAAGTTAGCTCTAATGCATGAATCTCGGAGATCTGGAGCTACTTGAAAGACAACCACCTTCCCGAAGACAGTGTATCTGCTGATCAAATCGTCAGATTGGCTAAAAGATACACACTGGTAGAAGGGGATCTCTACCGGCGCGGTGCGAACGGCGTTCTAATGCGGTGCATTGCAAGGGAAGAAGGCCGGGAGCTCCTCGCGGAGATCCATGGACTCGAGTGTGGGAACCACGCGTCTTCCCGCACGTTGGTCGGTAAAGCCGTTCGGCATAGCTTCTAGTGGCCTACAGCTCTCCAAGATGCAGTTGAGTTGGTGAAAAAGTGTGAAGCGTGCCAGTTCCATGCAAAACAAATTCACACCCCAGCTCAGTCACTGCAGATGATAGCTCCTACATGGCCATTCGCTGTGTGGGGCATGGACATTTTGGGACCTTTCCCAAAAGCCATCGGAGGTTATAGGATCCTGTATGTCTCCATCGACAGGTTCACCAAGTGGTCAGAATCTACTCCAGTTGTGACTATCAATAAGTAATCAACAATCAAGTTCTTGAAGTCTGTAGTCTGCAGATTTGGAGTTCCGCACAGAGTCATTACTGACAACGGAACCCGATTCACAAGTGCAACATTCCAAGAGTATTGCGAAGACCTCAACATTCAAGTCAGCTACGCATTAGTAGCTCACCCGGCAAGTAATGGCCAAGCCGGGAGAGCAAATGCAGAAATACTGAAAGGACTCAAGACGGGAACATATGAGCACCTGAAGAAACACGGAGCCAGTTGGATTGAAGAGCTTCCATCCGCACTGTGGGAAAGCAGGACAACACCAAACCGGTCTAATGTTTCTTCTTGGTGTACGAAGCTGAAGTAGTCCTTCCTCCGAAGATCACCGTGAAGTCACTTTGGGTATGGACCTTCGATGAAGCCATGCAGGACTAGCTCCGGCGTGAAGACTATGACCTTGTCGACGAGGGAAGGTGCGAAGCAGCTGTTCGGAATGCACGTTATCGCCAAGCGTTCTGGCGCTATCATCAAAGGCATGTGCGCAACCGACAGCTCAAGGAAGGCGATCTGGCGCTGCGGAGAATACTAACTCGTGAAGGGATGAACAAACTTTCCCCCAGCTGGGAAGGTCCCTTCCGAGTGATCAAAGTATCCCGTCCCAGATGCGTTCACTTGGCAACTGAGGACGAGACCCCGCTTCTAATCCTTGGAACATCGAGCACCTTCGTAAGTTTTATACTTAGTATCACGGAGGTGAGTCTATAATTACATGCAATGTAAATTATAGAGTCTATACACAGAGTCCGGTAGGTCCTCCGGGAGAACATTCGGACCCCTCTGGGAGGGTCTTGAAAGTTCAAGCAACACTTGACACAGTCACAACACTAAAAGTGTAGCTACCTGCCCTGGATTAGTACAAGATGTATATCACACTTAGCCTGGTTCTGTACCATAAGTGTGTCCTTGTATCCCCTGTAATCCGGACCTATAGTGAAAGATATTGTTGTGTGAAAGCAGACTCCACGTGTATTAATTTTGTATAGGCTCAGTTTCTTTTATTAGCATTTTCCTCATTGTCTGTAATGAAGCTATGCAATTCTTTTTGACCTTTAGTCCAAGTTACTCATATGTTGTACAAGTTATATTGTTGGTTTTTTTCGGATTTTAGCATTGTTGGACGGTCTACTCACTTGAACGCCAAGCCAACACAGGTCTGGAGTGTGCTATCGACTTAGCCTGGTCCAACACCCTAAGTACGCCAGTATACCTACATTCCGGTAGGCCTCTGTAGGGCGGGTCCTAAAGGCATTCGGATCTAAAAAATTACATCAATGTACTTGTTATCATATCGAGTTTCTTCGGATTTAAAATTCAAATAAGAATAATAAGTCACGATAGAGTTACAGACGAGAGGACAAATTATACGGTTTTTCTTGTCTTTGATGTGTAGGAAAAATGAAAACTCATGACGATGGTGGACAATGCTTAAGGTACCAAGCTCCAACACCCCCCAATGGGGCTCACCATTGACGTTTCAGACGTTGAAAGTGGGCACCGTTGGAGCTAACAAGCTTCGACACCCCCATGGGGGCCCGCCGTTGACATGAACCATAATGGCAATTCAATTGAAGGTTGTGAAACCACCCAAGGAGATTCGCCGTCGATGTATTCCACAATTGATGGTGGAAGCCGAGAAGCTCCGACAAACCCAGGGGGCCCGCCGTTGACGTTTTATGCGTTGACAGTGGGTGCTGTCAGACCTACCAGGCTCCGGCAACCCCAGGGGGCCCACCGTCGACGTTCAACGCGTTGACAGTGGGTACCGTCGAACCTACCAAGCTCTGACATCCAAAGGGGCCCCACCATCGACGTCTTATGCGTTGATAGTGGGCGCCGTCGGACCTATCAAGCTCCGACACCCCCAGGTGGCCCGCCGTCAACGTCACAAAGCGTTCAAGTCATCAAAACTTTGTCAAACTTTTTGGTACATATTCACAATCAAATTGTGTACATCTACCAGGGGGCAATAAGATAAAGGCCAATGCATTGAAGACAAACACAAAATGGAATTCATTCATTCAAAGAGTGGATTTCATTCATCAAAAGTACTGAATTACAAAATGAGGATTACAAAGGAAAAGGCAGAAAGAAAAAGGAACTAGGTCCTATCGAAATACGAGGCAACTTTTTTGGGCAGCTTCCTGGACACTAGCTTTGGCAGCATCTCCCTCTTCAGCAATGGGTCCTTCGAACACCTGATCCAGAGAAAGTTGGGGGTCTCGGCTTTTGAAACAAGTCAACACAAGTTTAGCGATGTTCTTGGCCAAAGACTTTCCTTCTGTCTACAATTGGTCGGTGATGACGCCTCCCATCATCTCCATCTTGTTGCTGGTAGAACTAAATGCCACCAACGCTCTGTCCAGCTCCGGCTCTGCATCATCCGGACGTACCGGACTGAAGCAGAGAGGTACCAAAGCATTATTAGCATGCCCCAAGAAGTCTTAGGCCTGCTGCGACCCAGTCGTCCTTGCACTCCGTAGCTCCTCCAGTGATCGCCTGGCAGCCACAAGCTCCGAACTCTCCCAGGCAACGTGCTCGACTGAATGCTTTCAACCACTTGCCTCTCACAGTCAGTGAGCTCCGTCTCCCAGAGGTGGATATGGTTCCACCGTTCGGCCAGGTCTTTCTCCCCACCGTTCACCTTCTCCTCTATGGTGGCAACATCAGCCTCTCTTTTAGGGAGATCTTGCCCTAGCTTCCAATACTTCTCCTCCTGCTGCTTGCACTGCAGATAAGCTTTTTTGTGTGGTCAGCCAAGTTTTGCTCTCCCAGAGATAGTCTCTGGGCGAGCTCCTCCTTTCTCTTCAAAATATCTTCCTGTTGTTCTAGGAGTTTCTCTTCCCATTCATCGAAATCTTCTCGGTGCTTGAGAAGCGTCTCATGGAAAGTTTTGAGGTTGTCCTGGTAATCATTCGCCGCCTCGTTGGCCTCTTTGGCCTGCTCAAAAAGCGCCTGGGATTGGTCATCAAGAGCATTGATTAAACCCTTCTTCTCGGTGTGCAGGTGCTCATACCTTGCCAGTCGGGCCTTTTCCCTGTCTATCCAGTCCTGTTGGTCCGCCAGCCTCGACTGCGTTAGCTTCATCTCGAAGTGAAGCCACTTGCGCCAACGCCTCAAGGTGTGGCACTCTTCTTTGAGGTTCTTGCTTTCGTGGTCGAAGGCGAGCTAAACTTGACGGAGACTAGACCAAGCATTGTCGATAGACAACGCCAAAGGGATAGGCTCCGGACCTATTGGGGTCATCTCCGCTGGCTCCAAGGGGTCTTCCAGTAAAAAAATTGGTCCCACGCCACAAGCGTGATCCCCTGCAGTCCTGCAACACTAGGTCCACCCATCGGAAGCTCTTCTACTTCTGCTGCTGCTAACAAGGGTCCCACCATGGGAACATCAACCTCCGGGGCTGATGCCAAAGGTCCCACCTTCGGATCTTCAGCAGACGGCTCTACAGGAGGAGGGCCCACTACCGACTCCTCTAGGCGCTCCGACTCGGACATGGGCGCCTCCGGAGCAATTACCTCTCGGGCGGACATTGGAGTTTTGTCTGGAGCTCCCATCACCTCCGGCTCAGGCGCCAGTACATCAACCATCTTCAGCATGGAGGACGGAGCTTCAACTATCTCCAGCATAGAGGTGGGAACTTCGGGCAGCTCCGGCTCAATCGCTGGATCTTCAGCCACTTTCGGCATGTCCGCCGGAGCTTCGGTTACCTCTGCCTCAAGTGCCGGAGCTTCCGCCACCTCTGACTCCTGCACCAAAGCTTTAGTCTCTGGCATTGCTGCTGATGGTGCACTTTGATCAACTTCTCCCCCATGGTCCGGCGCTACCACGGGAGCATGTGGCGTCTCCTCTGGATCCAAGTCTACGAAAACTAGTGCCGGAGTTGCCGTGTCTTCTGCCACCAATTGGGGAGGCTCAGTGGTTGAAGCCGGAGCTTCTGCACGCTTAGCTTTAGTCGCTGTAGCAGGTGTTGAAGCCTCAGACTTCTTTCTCGACACCCTAGAAACAAAAGGTCGGGAAGATTAAAGATATAACAAAGACAAGGTTAGCACCTCAAGGTGAGTTGACGATGCTCACCTGGGGATGCTACTGCCCCAGTCACCGCAAAATCTCTTCTTCTGAGGCCTAGAGTCAGATCCCATCAGATCTGGTGAGACAGAAACCTCGGACCTTGGCCGGGAACTAGCTGCAGCAACTAGGGTCTTCTCAGTCGGAACCTCCCCCAATTGAGAAGGTCCTCTGGACCCGGAGCCCACAGCTGGCACTAGAGCCGGAGGTGATCTGCCAGAGCATGCGTCCCTTGAGGGTGCCGACACCGAAGTTGGCATAGCCACCGAAGATCTCCTTCGCCGGGGCGAAGGGGCTGTTGAAGGCGGAGCTGACCCGATGGGGCTTCCGTCAACATGCCTTAACTCCTCTTCCGGCTAAAAGATTCAGCCGGCTCCTTGCCCTCGCCCTTGCCCATGCCAGTGTCATCCACCTCCTGGCTTGGGGCAGTGGGGGCCACTCTATATGAAGCCCCTGGGATTGCTACCCCGAAGGTTGACCGCCTCTCCAACACGCCCAGGTCGTCTAACAATGGCATTCTTCTGCGGAGCTCCCTACTGATCCCTGGAATCATGTTCAGAGGTAGGAGAGCAGCCGTCAGAGCTAAGGCGTCGGGGGAGATGACTCCATTTTGGAACTTCTTTAGATGGAGCTTCAAGGCTTCATCATCCAAATATGAATTCAAACCAGTTTCAATCCTGTTGTGATCCATCACACTATTGAAAGCCCATGCGAGCCACTCTCTGGTCTTCTGCGGAGCCCACATGTTCATCAAGAAGTTTCCAAAGATAATTTGAGGGGTCACCCCTCCTTCTACACATTCTTGAATCCTTTCCAGAATGGGCTTGTACGCATCTGATAGCTGCGGAACTATGTTCAAGGCGTCGATGTTGACGCTGGGAAGGCCATTGGGCAGCTCTGGCCTCTCGTGCTCCTCCACAGTGATGATCACCCAATCTGTCTTCCAATCGTCCCACTTTTCGGAGAGGAAGGACTTCATGTAATTCAAGGGGCAATTCTTCCGCTTCACGAAGTAGTAGAAGCCGATCAGCTCCGTCCCCTTTCCGGTGGTGTGGACCGTGAAGAAGGTCCAAAACAACTCGATGCAGGGAGGCACGGCCACTCACATCTCACAAAAGTGGACGAAAGTCACCACTAGCAAGAGTAAGTGGGGCTGAGGGATGCAACTGGAGGCCATATAAATCCAGCAGCATCAAGAAGAAGAAGGTTGAAAAAGGTGGGATTAAACCCACCATGGCGTACGCTGAGAAGTACACCATGTCTCCAGCGCGATCCTTCCTGAAGGGGAGCTTGCCGAAGCAGATGTCGCGGTTGAAGGAATCACTGGATCACCCCATGTATGTACAGACCTTCGACAGATCTTCCTTGGTCTTGATCCTGCTGTGGGGAAGACCCAACTCCATCATGGCAAAGAGGAGCTAAAGAAGAGAAAGCTATGCAAAGGGTGGGAGGTTCTGAGCGCAAGTTTGATTGAAAGCGTAAAGAGTCCACAAACCGTGAGGGCTTTACTTCTTAAGTAAGCCTTCGTAACGCTTGGATGGAAACCGAAATGGGACCGATATCATGTTTTCAAAAATCTACCCTGCCAAATGACAAATGGGCCTGGGTCCACATTGGCGGAATAGCCGAAGTTATTACCCTAGGTGAACCATTGTCATGATGGGAGGTTGGATGCCTGAGAGCGGCGGCCTGACAAGGCGCTCGGAACCGATACAATTTTCGCATTGGGAACCGGCGACCTTCAATTGTGTGAGATCCGCAGGCAAAGATTTCAACTGCTGCATTCAAAACAAGCCACGCGACGATGGTTTAACAGCGAACCATCGCCCCAATGGCACATCAGAAGACCTTTGAAGCCGCAGCTCGAGAATCGGAGATGGCCCCACCTTCGGTAGAATAACTTAACCCAAAGGATTTCTCCTGGAGGTGAGCCCGGGGGCCACTCTCGGTACCCTACGTACTGGGTGCCCCACGATACGACAAGAAAAGCTAAGGATTTCTACCCGTACAAGTTGAAGACCTCTGAAGGACGCACGTGTTACACACTACTGGATCTGCCTCCCTCGTTTGGGTAGCTCCGACACTAACACGTGTAACACAAGGCCGAAACTAACTCCCTTCATAGGGAAGCTCCGGTCTTGCTACATGTCCAGTGACCCCGAACCTAACCACCAGTAGAGGAAAGCTCTGGTGTTGCCACGTGTATAGTGGCTCCGGACCTGCCTCCCCACGATGGGAAGCTCCAGAGCCGCCACGTGTCGAACCTCCGGAGCTAGGTCTTCAATGAAAGACAGAGAGATCTCCAACGGCTCATACTTTCAAGGGACATTTAAAGCAACAATTACAAGACCTGATTACATGTCATTAGTGCCATATTAATGACACACAATCAGTGGACTATTAATAGGGGTAACACCATCATTAAGGCGCGTTATAACCCTATTAACGACAATTAATACTCAGAAATCGTGTATTAGACAGTTAACTACGCCAGGGCCACATGTCGAGCCAGACAAGTGATGTAACGGCCAGTCCTTAGACTATAAAAGGGATGCGCCGCACGATACATAGACAAGCAAGCTCACATACTCACAAGCGCCATATAGATTCATACATACAACACACAACCTGTGGAGTAGGGTGTTACACTCAGGCGGCCCAAACCACATAAATCCCTTGCGTCACTATCTTGTCCAAATCTCACGCGCCCCAACCAATCAAGAACCCCCCCAGGCTACGATCTAGTAGTACCGGGGGAAGTGTCGATCGTACACTTCGATAGCCACTCTCCTTGTGCGGCTTCTAGTTACCCTGCCAGATACATTACTTCTTTCAGCTTCCTCGATGGGAAGTAGGTCAATGGTTAGCCTCCGACATTTGTACAAATGATAATCCAAGTTAGGTAACCGAATTTCATTGACAAATCCGGGATAATAAAATATCAAAGAGCCATCTTGATCATGCTTAAGGGTATGTCCTTGCACTAAATATTCTTCATCACTAATTCTCTTTCATTTTCAATGTATTCAAATGAAGAATATTCGAGTGCTCCTACCCTAGTGGCAATACGGGTAATCAATGAAGTGCATTCAATTGGCCCTACCCTTGGAATGTAATCTAACCATTGTGTCATCATGGCAATAACTGGAGTAACTTTTATCTTGTTAATCATGGCAAATAAAAATTTTAGCTCATCATCACACACTATCCTTACATCTCCTCTAGGGAACATAGTCATAGCCACCCATCTATGCATGAAGCGTAAAATGGGGTTGTGCAAGTGGCTATTCCTAGGTGCACTACATCTGACCTCACTAGTTAAATCTTGCCAAAAACATTGTTTGTTAAACTTAGGCAAAGTGTCTAAATCTAGCAAATAACGTTTATGAAAGCCTAGGATTTCACATAATTCTTTCCATAGGATGTTGTATTCTTTTTGAAATAATCAAAAAGTAATACCATCCAATCCTATGTTGAGTGTGCAAAGGAATTGTATGGAGAGAAGGCGTGAACCTTTCTGCTCTATGTGAGCAAAATTTTCCCATCCTAGTGCACGCCAAATGGAAAAGAATTCAGAATACATACCTATTTTGGAGATCAAATCTGTATTATAAGCTTTCGTATGAGAAAAATCATGATTTTGGAGGAGCTTGCGTGCTTGATCTTCAACTTCACTTTGGATGTCGAGGTCGTCGTCGTGAAGAAGTTGGTGAGGGTTGCTCCTCTCACCCATGGGAGTGTTTCTCCTACACTCCTCCTCCGTGAACATGGTGTAGCAACAAAAGAGGGGCGTGCACTTAAGTCTCCGCCATGGCTTGAGCTTGTAGCCTGTGACACCCGGTTCCAAAAATGAACCAAGTTAACACATATGTGTGCCGAGGACATTAAACACACATACACGAGTGCAATCACAAAAGAGTATACAGAAAATTACCACAGAACAAGATTAATTAAGTACTTCTATTACACAATTCATAATATCCTTGAATACAAGCTCTAATGAATATTAATGACAAGTTTCAACTACTGCAGGGGAAATAACTAGTTAAGCAACTAAGCAGCATCAACAAATAGGGTATAGCGCAGCTCCAATCAACACCACAGGCAAAGCTGACGGTAGACACAGCTTATAACTCCGCATTATCACCATTATACTCTCAATCCTGACCTGCAACTGTTGGTGGGGGAATTGCAAGAGTGAGTACATGTCGTACTCAGCAACTGTGGAAAGTATGACATGTAGCTGATTCAAATGACGAATATAATAATGGCTAAGGGCTGAAAAGTACATTAAAACATTTGAAAAGCAATATATCATATGTATGTGAAATAAACCCATCATAAACCATATAATCACCATAATACCAGTCCATATTTCATTACCATCATCCATATTCCAGATTTCACCATTACCATTAACCATGTCCATTGCCATAAATCATAATACCATCCATAACCATAACCATGTTATCAACAATAATCATAACCAATACCAAACCATCCCAAATCCCAAGTTTGCCTATAATCATGTGAGGGTCCAGGTTGCTCATAACCGAGAGCACGGCTATCATGATAGTTTTTAGATCACAAAATATCTTTTACAAAGGGATTACTAGCCTATTTAGTCCCCACTGAGGTTTCACTGGTGGCGATGTCTCCAAGTGAGCACATCTTCAACCAAGGGCCCCCTCTTGAGCCTTTCGGATCCCAGGGTAGTCCTACCAATCCTCAACAAACCCAATCTGACTATCCCTTTCCTGAGCATCCTTAATGGTCCAAATAGCACTTGCAAAGCCCTAATTAATCAGCTACACCGCACCCATACTTGGCCTCGTGGTGGCACTATAAATCCTAAATGGTCGCTCCACAAACTGGTCCTTAGATCTAAAGCAAGCGAAACCACCATAACATCCAACCCATACACATACCTGGCTTGCTTAGATCACCCATTATCATATCATATTAACCAATTCATATAAATAATTATCTCATAAATGCATAATTAAGTTAAGTGGTATAGTTTTCTTTCCATCCCAATTAATTAATCGGAGCAAAGAGGTAAAAAGCCCATCCGGACTCTCTACCATGAATTCCAGGTGTCAAGGGTGGTTTAATAAAGCTAGTAAACTTCCTATTATAGGATTTCCCATCAAATTGACACAAGCATGCAATTTTGCAAAAAAAACATTTACTTTAAAAACAGGATCAATATGCTTCAAGGGCACGTGCCTTGCTCTTGGGATTGGTTCGGGGCAAAGCCTTCAAACTCTTGGTGATGGAGATCCTCTGCGGCACTCTCTAGTGCAAATCCGTGTAATCCTCACAAGAAACATACAAGACAAGAAACACAATCAAAAAGTGCACAAATATTACTCAATATGACATGACATGCATGATTGATGTAAATACAAGGCAGAACTTGTTAATGAGTTGTGAATGAGGATGACTAACTAGTTCTAATAGCTTCTATCAAGTTTATACCGGTTTGGAGTTGATTTGAAACAATTTAGATTTTATTCAACAGGAAATAAATTGCAAAAATCGGACAAGTCCGCAGGAGGCCGGACTAGTTCGCACTGCACAGGAACAACATATTAGGGTTTTCTTGATTGACGTGAATTTGGAGACTTGGAGTTGAATTCATGTAAGGAAAAGGAAGTAGAAGGTATACCAGGTGTTTAGAACTCCAATGAATCAAGAATATTGGAGGGAACACTTGGATCTTGAAAATCTAGCGTTGATGAAGAACTCGATAGTGAATTGTTGACGAAGAACGCGAAGACGATGGAGATCTTGATCCTCTTTCATTTCCTCCTCCTCTTCTTCTTGCTCTAGATCTCCTTCTCCCTCCTTAGTGGCGGCTATTCACGAGATAGGGTTTGGGTGTGGTGGAAAAGTGGCAAATAGATGTCAAGCCAAGGGGTGGGGTTGTTTATAAATAGAGGTGGAGGCTAGGGTTAGATGGATTTCGAGTTTGAGATGGGTAGGGGTCGGTTTAAAGTCCCACGTGGGCTCTAAAAGAGTTAGGCACGGTGTCCCTAGGCCCACTTAATGTAAAACCCAAGAAACAAGTCGTGAAACAAAAGATCAACTCGGAGTCGCGATTTATCGAACAAGTCCGAAAAGAGCCGGACTAGTCCAAAGTCAGACAGAGAGATATCGGACATGTCCGGACTGGACATCGGACAAGTCCAAACTTATCCAGGAGGGAAAAACAGACAAGTCTGGCCAAAATTGGACAAGTTCGACTTTAGCCAGAGGGAAAAACGGACAAGTCCGTTGGAATACCAGACTAGTCCGGAAAAGTCCAGGGACTTAGCAAAATTTTCAAGGAATTGGAACACCGGACTAGTCCACACAGGACCGGACAAGTCCGAAAGTGTCTAGAGGGAAAGACAGACTAGTCCACAGCAAAGCGGACAAGTCCGATGGAAGTCAGAGAGAAATCGGACTAGTCCGCACCAAAATCGGACTAGTCCGCACTTTCCAAAATTCTTAAGTGCGGTTTTGTTTCTAATTCATTTTAAACTTATTTCTTTTTATGTGGGTTAATGTTAGATATGCATATGAACTTATGCAATGAATAATGCATGAACATTAGGGTGTTACAAACCTACCTCCCTTAAAATGAATCTCACCCTCGAGATTTGATGCGGAAGAGAAAAGATAGGGAAATTCCTTCCCGAGATCATCCTCCAGCTCCCATGTTGCTTCTTATTCTCTATGATGCTTCCATTGAACTTTACACCAGCTAATGGTCTTTTTCCTTGTGACCTCTCCTTGTTTTCCAAGATTTTGATCGGTTGCTCGACATATGTCAAATCTGCCTCTAACTCCAATTCTTCAATGGGAACTTGTTCTTCCAGTACTCTCAAGCACTTCTTGAACTTGGAAACATGAAACACATCATGAACATCTGAAGGATGAGTTGGCATCTCCAACTTATATGCTACTTCTCCTCTCTTGTCCAAAATCTCGAATGGTCCAATGTATCTAGGTGCTAGCTTGCCTCTTATGTTAAACCTCTTATGACCTCTCATTGGTGACACTTTGAGGTAAACGAAGTCTCCCACCTCGAAGGCTAGTTTCCTTCTCTTATTGTCCGTATAGCCCTTTTGCCTTGATTGAGCAGCCCTCAAGTTTTCACAAATTACCTGAACTTGTTTTTCAGCTTCTTGCAACACATTCGAACAAAATACTTGAGTTTCTCCTGTCTCATTCCAAAATAAAGGTGTCCTACACTTTCTTCCATATAGTGCTTCATAAGGTGACATCTTCAAACTTGCTTGGTAACTATTGTTGTATGAATATTCTGCATATGGCAAGCTCTTGTCCCAACTTTTCCCACGCTTTAAAGCACAAGCCTTTAACATATCCTGTAAAATTTGGTTGGTCCTCTCGGTTTGTCCATCCGTTTTAGGGTGATATGCTGAACTAAAATTTAACCTTTTTCCCAATGCTTCATGCAATTTCTGCCAAAACCCAGAGGTAAATTGAGAACCTCTATCCAATACTATCTTCTTTGGTACTCCATGTAAACATACTATTCTTCCCATATACAGTTCAACCAACTTCTCTCCATTACAGGTGGTCTTGACGGGAATAAAGTGAGTTGACTTATCCAATCGATCCAAGATTACCCATATTGAGTCATAACCGGACTGGGTACACAGTAAACCAACTATAAAGTCCATACCAATTTCTTCCCACTTCCATTCTAGAATCTTCTATGGTTGCAATAATCAGTCTGGCCTTTGATGTTCCGCCTTGACTCACTGGCACACATCACACAAGGCTACATATTCAGCTATGTCCTTTTTCATGCTAGCCCACCAATAACAAGTCTTTGTAAATTTTCGTACATCCGGGATGGATTGAGTATGGCGAGTCATGTGCCTCTTTTAATATTGTCTCCCAAATATGCTTCACATTAGGCACAACAATCCTTTTACCAAGCCATAGAGTACCATGTTCGTCCTCATCAAACCTGAATTCCCTTCGTTCTTGGGGTCCTTTCCTTGATTTCTTGGATTTCCTCATCCTTTGTTTGGCCCTCTCGAATCTCTTGCTCCAAGGTTGGATTTAACTCCATCATTCCCATCTCATTCACAAATCCAAGGTTCAATCGTTCAAACTCTTTACATAACTCGGATGGCAATTCTCGAATTGCGAGTTGATGACTTACTCCTTTTCTACTCAAGGCATCGATAATACATTGGCTTTTCCCGGGTGATAATTGATTCCCAAATCATAATTCTTGATGAGCTCCAACCGTCTTTGTTGCCTCAAATTCATGTCCATTTGTGTGAAAATATACTTAAGGCTCTTATGATCCGTATAAATTTCACACCTATGTCCAAGGATATAATGTCTCCAAATCTTCAATGCATGTACCACGGCTGCAAGTTCCAAATCATGCGTTGGGTAATTCTGCTCATGTTTTTTCAATTGTCTTGATGCATAGGAGACCACTTGACCTTCTTGCATCAATATACATCCAAGTCCTTGTCTCGATGCATCACAATATATATCAAAACTCTTGCTCACATCCGTCAATACTAAAATTGGGGTTGTAGTTAACCTCTTCTTTAACTCCTCAAAACTTTCTTAGCAAGCTTGGGTCCATTGGAAAGCTTTCCCTTTTATTAGCAATTCCGTCATTGGCTTGGCTATCTTGGAAAAGTCCTTGATGAATGGATGGTAATATCCAGCCATTCCAAGAAAACTCCTTGTTTCTTTTACGTTTTGCGGTGGCTCCCATTTTAGCACATCCCTCACTTTTCCGGGGTCGACCGATACTCCTCCTCCCGAGATGATATGACCCAAAAACGACACCTCTTTCAACCAAAATCGGCACTTGCTGAATTTGGCGTACAATTGGTGCTCTCTCAATTTTTGCAACGTAAGCCTCAAATGTTCCTCATGTTCCTTCTCATCCTTCGAGTAGATCATAATGTCATCAATAAACACCACAACAAACTTATCCAAGTACTCCATGAAGACCTTATTCATGAGGTACATAAAATATGCAGGTGCATTCATCAATCCAAAGGACATCACAGTGTACTCATATGATCCATACCGTGTTCTAAAAGCTGTCTTGGGTATGTCTGATTTTCTGATCTTCATTTGAAAGTATTCTAACCTCAAATCAATCTCAGAGATGACACAAGCACCCTTCATCTAATCAAACAAATCCTCTATGCATGGCAAGGTGTACTTGTTCTTGATGGTCACCTGATTGAGAGTTCGGTAATCCACACACATCCTTTGGGATCCATCCTTCTTATCCACGAAAAGAACGGGCGCTCCCTAGGGTGAAGAACTAATGCGAATAAAACCTTTCTCTAGTTGCTCTTGAATCTTCTTCTTGAGTTCCTCTAATTCCTTAGGAGGCATCCTATACGGCCTCTTAGCTATAGGTGTAGTTCTAGGTATTAAATCAATAACAAACTCAATGTCTCAATCGGGTGGGATACCTGACAACTCATCCGGAAACACATCAAAAAATTTACACACCACTGGAATCTCCTCAATTGCGGCATTGTCCATGTGATTCAGCTCCAATTGCTTCGGTGCGTGTTGAGATGCTTCGAACTCTATGGTGATCCCTTCCTAATTAGGGATGGCAACGGGTCGGGTAGAGCAAAAACCCGACCCAGTATGAAAAGTGCACGGGTAAAATTTTGTACCTGAACCCGTACCTACAGGTAAAAACTGGTACCCGAACCCGTACCCGACGTGTTTCGGTCGGGTTTCGGGTACCCGTTAGAAATGGGGTACTTGTCTGTCTCCATTAGCTCTTCGCACCACCACCTTCTCCCCAAGCGCCGGCCATTTTCCATCTCCTACTCCCCAATCCACACCGCCTTTTCAAAGCATTGCGGATCGGAAGTGTCGACTGACTGAGGTGGTGGAGGTAGGTAGGGGTCGGGGCAATGCTGCGGTGAAGCCCGCGGATGTGCGAAGGCGGCGTAGCGGTGGCCGATGTCGAGGAATGATGGAAGGGCACCATCTGGCCAAGTGAGGCCATTGAGTTGACCAACTATGGAGTCTTCCCGTGCCTCGTAGATGGTGTGGATGAGGGACTCGTCGGAGAGGAGGAAGAAGCCAAGGTGATTGGGGTTCGCACGTGCGATGAGCGAGGAGATGGCAGTGCCGAAGGAGACTCCGTCTTGATCTCTGTTGCGGCGGGGAAGGAGAGGACCACCGCAACGGCTAGGAGGAGGAGGCATGGTGCGTTCATGTGGCGGCCACGATGAGCAAGATACAGCGGGTGTGCAGCAGGTGTGCGGTGCTATCCAGGCATTAGGGTTAAATGTGGGACAAGTTAAGCTTTTTTTAAGGCCACTGTGGGTTGTGAATTGAGTTTTTTCTTAGCCTCTCGTGGGATGTGAAAGTTGGGCCTAGTAACACTTTCGGATACCCAACGGGTACCCGCGGGTGGGAAATAAAACCCATACCCACACCCGTAATAAATCAGATCGGGTACGTGTTGTACCCGCGGGTAAAAATTTCTACCCGTATCCGTACCCGTCGGGTGCAATACCCGTCGGGTACCCGAACCCGCGGTATAATTGCCATCCCTATTCCTAACTGGTCAACTTCACCGTCTTCGTGGCACACTCAATGAATCCATTATGCTTCCTCAACCAGTCCATACCAAGTATAATGTCCAATCCTTGAGAATCCAAGACAATGAGATTGGCAAAGAAGTCTACCCCCTTATTCTAAGGCTTACTTTTGGACATACTATATTTGTCCTCATATCTCCTCTAGGAGACTTAACCAATAGAGTAAACTTCATATGAGAGATAGGCAAACTACACTTGGCAACATATTTCGATGCAATGAATGAATGCGACGCCCCAGAATCAAATAACATAGTCGCCGGGTCCGAGTTTGAGAGAAACATACCAATCACCACGTCATCCACTTGTTGAGCATCCTCCGTAGAGACATGGTTCACGTTGCCACGAGCAAAATTTTGTTGTCCACGGTTCCCTCGCAGCTGTCCTCCATTGGTTCTTGGGTTTTGCCTTGGCGCATTGCTTCCTTGACCAAGGCCTGACTTAGGACATTGATGTGCAAGGTGTCCAGCTTCTCCACAAGTATAGCACTTCTTTGCTGCACCAGAATTTGGACGGACTTGATTCTGCGCATTGGCACCAGGAAAGTTGGCACGAGGTGCATAAGGCATTGGAGGCCTAGGTGCTTGCATAACAGGGTGCTGCTGCACAAACTGAGTTGGGCGCGGTGCATAACCAGGGCATTGTACAGGAGCAGATGAGCTGTAATATGGCGCATTAGGTGGTGCAAAGCGAGGGCGCACATTAATTCCTTGTTGCTGTCCTTGGTATGGCGTCTTTCTCTTATTGTCTTGCTCCATCTCACGGACCTTGTTCTCCACACCAATTGCCTTGTCCACAAGCTTATGGAATTTGGCATAATCACAATTTAGCAATTGTACTTGGATTTCATTGTTCAATCCCCTCATGAATAAGTATTGCTTCCAGCTATCCCGACTCACATCCTTAGGCGCATATCTTGAAAGTTGAGTGAATTTATTGAGATATTCACTCACGCTTGACCTTCCTTGCCTTAAGTTCTCAAATTCTTGCATCTTCAAGATCATGACACCTTCTGACACATAATGAGAATGGAAGCTCTCCTTGAATTTGGCCCATGTAATCCTCTCTTGGTTCTCATGAGCATTGCAATAAGCATCACACCAATCCGCAACTGCTCCAACCAGTTGATGAGATGCAAAGAGCACCTTCTCCCGGTCACTGCATTGGACAATAGCTAGCTTCTTCTCCACGGATTTGAGCCAATCATCGGCATCCATTGGGTCAGCAGCTTGAGCATAGGTCGATGGCCTGGTCCTCATGAACTCTCCCAACCGGTTATATGAGTGGGGGTGGCGGTGGAGGCATATGGGGCTCATTGTTGATGTTACCGGCCTATAGCTATCCCATAGTTTGTATCATGGTCTCCATGAGCTGGTTTTGCACAGCCAATAGTTGCTCAATGTTGATAGCTCCATGAGAGGGTCCTTGTCCATTGTTGTTATGAGGTGCTCCATTGTTCTCCTCCTCATCATTGCCATCGCTCTGGTTGCGAGTCCTCACCATCTGAAGAAAAGCACGAGATAAGAATTTAGAAGACGCCCCCAACTATATGCATCAAGGGATATGATCCTAAGCAACTAACTATACTAGCCTAGGTGGATATGGCAATGCTAAAGAATCCCAAAATCCTCTATTAAGCACACAACCAAACAATATATAGCAAACAACACACTGAACAAAAACACATCAATTTATGAGTGCTCCTATGTGCTCTAAAGTGTCCATTCTATCTAGGTTGTGTCCTACGGTCAACCTGTGCCTCTGATACCAATTTGTGACACCCGGTTCCGAAAATGAACCAAGTGAACGCATATGTGTGCCCAGGACGTTCAACACACATACACGAGTGCAATCACAAAAGAGTATACATAAAATTACCACAGAACAAGATTAATTAAGTACTTTTATTACACAATTCATAATATCCTCGAATACAAGTTCAAATGAATATTAATGACAAGTTTGAACTATTGCAGTGGAAATAACTAATTAAGCAACAAAGCAGCATAAGCAGATAGGGTATCACCGTTATACTCCCAATCCTGACCTGCAACTGTTGGTGGGGGAATTGCAAGAGTGAGTACATGTCGTACTCAGCAAGTGTGGAAAGTATGACATGTAGCTGATTCAAATGACAAATATAATAATGTCTAAGTGCTGAAAAGTACATTAAAACATTTGAAAAGCAATATATCATATGTATGTGAAATAAACCCATCATAAACGATATAATCACCATAATATCAGTCCATATTTCATTACCATCATCCATATTCCAGATTTCACCATTACCATTAACCATGTCCATTGCCATAAATCATAATACAATCCATAACCATAACCATGTTATCAACCATAATCATAACCAATACCAAATCATCCAAAATCCCAAGTTTCCCTCTAATCATATGAGGGTCCAGGATGCTCATAACCTGGAGCACGACTATCATGATAGTTTTTAGACACACTCTGCAGAGGTTGTACCGCTTTACCCACGTGTTTGTGATTTCATCACCTTTCGATGACTAGAACCTCTATTATGTCGTCTCACACTTCCTTAGGTGTGTGTACAAGAGATCACAAAATAGCTTTTACAAAGGGATTACTAGCCTATTTAGACCCCACTGAGGTTTCACCGGTGGCGATGTCTCCAACTGAGCACATCTTCAACCAAGGGCCTCCTCTTGAGCCATTCGGATCCCAGGGTAGTCCCACCAATCAACAACAAACCCAATCCGACTACCCCTTCCCTGAGCATCCTTAATGGTCCAAATAGAACTGGCAAAACCCTAATTAATCAGCTACGCTGCACCCATACTTGGACTTGTGGTGGCACTAGAAATCCTGGATGATCGCTCCACGAACCGGTCCTTAGATCTAAAGCAAGCGAAACCACCATAACATCCAACCCATCCACATACCTTGCTTGCTTAGATCACCCATTACCATATCATATTAACCATTTCATATTAATCATTATCTCATAAATGCATAATTAAGTTAAGTGGTATAGTTGTCTTCCCATCCTAATTAATTAAGCGAAGCAAAAAGGTAAAAAGCCCATCCTGACTCTCTACCATGAATTCCAGGTGTCAAGGGTGGTTTAACAAAGCTAGTAAACTTCCTACCATATGATTTCCCATCAAATTGACACAAGCATGCAGTTTTGCAAACAAAACATTACATTAAAAACAGGATCAATACGCTTCAAGGACACTTGCCTTGATCTTGGGATTGGTTCGGGTCAAAGGCTTCAAAATCGTTGTGCTGGAGATCCTCCGCGGCACTCTCTAGTGCATATCCATCTAATCCGCACAACAAACATACAAGACAAGAAACACAATCAAAAAGTGTACAAATATTACTCAATATGACATGACATGCATGATTGATGCAAATTCAAGGTGGAACTTGTTAATGAGTTGTGAATGATGATCACTAACTAGTTCTAATAGCTTCTAACAAGTTTATACAGGTTTGGAGTTGATTCGAAACAATTTATATTTAATTCAACAGGAAATAGATTGCAAAAATTGGACAAGTCCGCTGGAGGCCAGACTAGTCCGCATTGCGCATGAACAACATATTAGGATTTTCTAGATTGACGTGAATTTGGAGACTTGGAGTTGAATTCACATAAGGAAAAGGAAGTAGAAGGTATACCAGGTGTTTAGAACTCCAACGAATCAAGGATCTTGGAGGCAGCACTTGGATCTTGACAATCTAGGGTTGATGCAGAACTCGATGGTGAATTGTTGACGAAGAACGCGAAGTCGATGGAGATATTGATCCTCATTCATTTCCTCTTCTTCTTCTTGCTCTAGATATCCTTCTCCCTCCTTGGTGGCGGCTATTCACGAGCTAGGGTTTGGGTGTGGTGGAAAAGTGGCAAATAGATGTCAAGCCAAGGGGTGTGTTGTTTATATATAGAGGTAGAGGCTAGGGTTAGATGGATTTCGAGTTTGAGATGGGTAGGGGTCGGTTTAGAGTCCCACATGGACTCTAAAAGAGTTAGGCACGACGTCCCTAAGCCCACTTAATGTAAAACCCATGAAACAAGTCATGAAACAAAAGATCAACTCGGAGTACCGTTTTATCGGACAAGTCAAAAAAGGGCTGGACTAGTCTGAAGTCAGGCAGAGAGATATCGAACAAGTCTGGACTGGACATCGGACAAGTCCAAACTTATCTAGAGGGGAAAAACAGACAAGTTTGGCCAAAATCGGACAAGTCCGACTTTAGTCAGAGGGAAAAACAGACAAGTCCGCTGGAATACCGGACTAGTCCGGACAAGTCTAGGGACTTAGCAAAATTTTCAAAGAATTGGAACACCAAACTAGTCCGCAGAGGACCGGACAAGTCCGAAAGTGTCCACAGGGAAAAGTAGACTAGTCCGCAGCAAAACGGACAAGTCCAATGGAAGTCAGAGAGAAATCGGACTAGTCCACACCAAAATAGGACTAGTCCGCACTTTCCAGAATTCTTAAGTGGGGTTTTGTTTCTAATTCATTTTAAACTTATTTCTTTTTATGTGGGTTAATGTTATACATGCATATGAACTTATGCAATGCATGATGCATGAAAATGAGGGTGTTACACAGGCTCCTTCCTCTTGCCAAACAACCTTTTCATTCTCTTCATGGCCACAACAAACAAGAACACAAGACGACAAAAACTCGAAAGAGGTGATGTTAGTGAAAACAAAATTTTAGAAAATTTTCCCTTGAAGAAATTGAGAGCAAATTGCAAATGCAAACAAAAGCAAATCTTTTTGAGTTGCATTTCGAGCAAGAGTGCTTTAATGAAGAGCAAGAAAAACAATTTGAGCAAGAATGACTTTGGGGATGCATGAAATGAGGTAAAGTGTGAAGAGAAGAGCTGCTCATGGCCACCATTTATAGTATACAATCCCCAACGGTGACTAGGGCACCAAATGTAGCCGTTGGAGGAGAGAGCCAAATTGGCTCTTTCCCCTAGTCGGCCGAGCAAGGGGGGTCGGCCGACCTGACAGGTGGGCCCCCTATTCTCCCTTTTGGCAGGTGGATCCCCAACGGCCATGGAATCAGCACGTTGGTGAAATACGACTTTTGCAGCTTAGAAAAATTGTTTTCCAAATAAAAATTCCGTTTTCCAAAATCCAACAATTTTATTTTTGTGAAAACAAAGAAATAAAAATGATAGTTGACAATATAAGATTCTCATCTTGCTAAGAAAATCAAATCTGCAGTGGCAGAATCAAACTAAATGGGGAAATCCAAATAAAGAGAAAGAAAAAAATAAAGAAAGGATAACTACCAATTTAACCTATCGACTAGGTCTCACCACCGTCCGATGAGATGGACATTCCTCCTTCCTCAATTCTTGACATCCGGGCCCGGAGGGATGCGCTCGGATGGCTTGTATTGCTTCTTCCGCCATTCATTCTTTGGTGACTTGGTGGGCTTGGGACTTTGAGGAGGCCCGGACTTCTCCGTCTTCTTGGGGTGTCGGCATGGACGATAAGACGGGTTTTCCGCATAGATCATTTTCGTCATGAATGCAATGAGTGGGTCCACCTTTGTGTGTGTATCTTGAATGTGCTTAACATTTGGCCCATATTTGATACGGATCATGGAGCATTGCTCCAACTTTGGGAAAAGTTAAACTTCTCCTCCTTGTTATTGATATGGAAGTGGATTTCTCCAGCTCCCACATCTATGTGAGCCTTCGAGGTGCTTAGGAACGGGCGCCCAAGAATGGGCGGCGTGTCCTTCTCGACCTCCATGTCGAGCACCACGAAATCCAAGGGTATGAAGCAGTTCTAGATTTTCACCGGGACATCTTTGGCAATACCCGCTGAAAAACGGACGGAAGAATCAGCTAGTTGGAGCTGCATTGGTCTTGGAGTAAGTTCTGTGAAGTTTAGCTGGTCGAAAACCACCTTGGGCATCACACTCACACTTGCTCCAAGGTCACAAAGGACCTTGTCAAAGTGGTGTGCCCCAATTGAGCATGAGATTGTAGGACATCCGGGGTCCTTCAGCTAGTTGCCTCCTTGTAAAGAAATCATGTTGGCACTTTCCACAAGAGGTTCGGGTTGTCGTGACATCTTGCCATTCTCCATTGGAGGAACAACAGCTGCCAATTGAGCCAACTGAGTCTCCAACATCTTGTTGAAACTCAATTGAGTCTAGAAGGCTGAGGATAGTCCTTCAATCTTGGCATTGATGCTTTCTAGGGTCTTGTCATTAGCCGACAACTTCTTGGATAGAGCATCATTGACCTTCAGCTGGCTAATGGTAAGTTCTCCAAAGTTAGGTTGATTTTCATTGTTGCCATTGTTGTTGTACCCTACTTGAAAGAATGGGCTTGGTTGGCCCCACCCTTGACATCCTGGACGATAACCATTGTTGTTTCCATTATTAGCTAGGTATAGGGTATCCTCACCGGTTTCAGGGCAATCATTGCCCAAATGGCCCATGTTGCCATAGACTTTACATGTGATGTGAGAGTCTAAGGCAAAGGCATTGGCGCACACTTCACAATTGCCTTGTCCATCAATCTTCTTTATAAGGAGGCCCAATTTAGCATCGATCATGTCCACCTCCTTCAAGGTGTGCATGCCTCGCTGGCGGGTATAGAGACGCATGTTTTTCCAACCTATGTTTGACACCATCTTCTCAATCAAATATTTGGCATTGGGCACCGTCAATGAGAAGAAGGCACCTTCAGCAGCAGCATCAACATGGTCACATGCGGAAGGGATCAGCCCGTTGTAGAAGTTTTGGATAATGAGCCTGTCATCCTTCCCATGGTGGGGACAGACTAGGATATACTCCTGCAGCCTCTCCCAAGCCTCGGGAATAGACTCCCTGGCATCTTGCAGCAAGCTGGAAATTCTTCCACGCAGGGCATTGGTCTTGCCCAACGGGAAAAACATGGGGAGGAATTCCATAGAAAATTTCTCCCAAGTGTATATAGCACTTCGTTTTGTGTAGAACCACTGTTTCGCTCTCCCAATAAGAGAAAACAGAAACAGCGTAAGACGGACAACATAGGGAGATACGTCCTTTATCTTAAAAGTGCTACAGATCTCAAGGAACTATTGTAGGTGAGCACTTGCATCCTCGTTAGCCTTCCCACAAAATGGGTTGTCTTGCACCATAGTGATCAGGCCAGTCTTGATTTCGAAGTTTACGTCTCCTGTGTTAACAGTGGGCCCAACAGGCACATTGTTAGCAGAGGGAGCCGAAAACTCACGAAGGGTCTTCTGGGCCATTGGTGTTTCGGTTGTTGGTGCGGTTGTGCTGGCTTGCTTTGCTGCTCAAAGCTTCTAAGGGGTTATGACACGAGGTCGATCTCTCAGAAGAGATTCGGGATCTTCAACAAAGTTTTCCGGCAAGCAGAAACAAGACTTACACTACCCTATTTTCACATAAAATGTGAAAACAAAGAAGGGTCATCCTACTAAAACCTACCAGGGTCCTATCCTATTAACTCAATCATGAAATACTTCGGCTGCCTTCCCTAGCAATGGCGACAAAAATGCTTTTTGATATTTCCTACGCACTACTAATAATTCATCCCTAGCATGGGTGCCAGAAATGCTTGTTGGTAGGTTTTAATTCTCAAATGAACGTTCGCAAGCACACGGAAGCGACCGATGTAGTATTTCCCCTTTTAAGAGTATTCCCAAAGGGTGTCATTTATATTTTCACAAAGGAAGGCTAGATGGAAGTAAAACGATCATCAAGTGGAAATGCTTAAGTTGGTATAGGTAGGGTTCTAGCAAGGATGAGTTAAATGATAAGTTGAGGTAGTGTGACACACACAAGAGCATTCTATCCTAAGGGGATAAATGAGGTAATAGAGGAACTAGGCTAAGAGTTAGGTAGATACTCCTCCTATGCTTCTAATGTACATATACATAGCCTAAGTTAGTTACTAATGATCATGTTAATTATGAATTTTCATGCTAAGTGGATTAACACATCAGGCACGAGTTTACCCCTAGCGACACTAGGCAACTCCCGCCAAGAGCCTGTGGCAAAGCTGAGCATGGAGGATTACAAAAGACAGATAGGGTTGTCACCACCTACTGCCTACCTCTTCAATCCGTGAGTCTATGAGACATTCAACGCTACTCTCTATCCTAGCACCATTCTAGCATATCAAGTAATTACCTTAAGAACCTAGGCACAAGCCATCCTAAGGCAATGAACTAAATCATCATTGAACCAATTTTAATTCATAGCATAAGTGATTCAAGTTAACATAATCATATCATATCTAGCTAGAATATAGTGGAGGTTTAGAGTGTTTATGATAATGTAATGAACATGGTATAGCACAATCATAAATACTACTCCCACAACAATACATGGAATCCACAATAAAACAAGAAACGCTTCATCCAAGTATATGAACAAATGAATACTAAAGATAACATCTTTATTATGAATAATGTCACAAATACAAATAGGAATATGTAAGGCATACCTTTCCCAACTGGGAAGAGACTCCTTCTACTCCTCTCCTACTTGGACAATGGACTAGAGACTCTCCTCTCTACAGCCTATACTCCTCTAAACCTATAGAGAGTAGTGGATACAAGGATGAATACTCATGTGGTATGTTTTGAAGTGAGGGGTCCTATTTATAGCTTGGAGGAGGGTCAGTTCCCGCCACCAAAAGCGCCCGAATCAGTCACCCATGACCACTTCAAACCGGGAGAAGCCACCATGTAGAGTTTGACCAAGAAAAATGCAAGGAACTAGTCGGCCGACTAGGGGGGTCGGCTGACCTAGTCTTGGCCCCTTTTGCAGTGTGCTTTCTCAAGGTGACTGACAGGTGGGTCCCATTGACTGGTATGGGTGCTATACCATTAGATGTCTTCGGATACTTCAGTTTGTGGGCCATTTAATCCATGTGGTGCCACATGTCATCGCTTGATTGGCCAAATGATATTTTATAGGAGCCATCCCCATGTTTCACTTCATTTCTGCATAGAATCCTTGCATGCGCTACTTTGTCCAAGGAAAAGTGGAAATAGGTTAAATAGAAAGGTGATGTGTGCAAGAAATGACAATTCCTTCACATAATTTAGTTATATTAACGGGTGAAATTGGTGTATAACAGCCGTCAACACACCTTTGGAAGGAGACTGGTGCATTACACGGTTCAAAAGACATTCGCCTGTAGGCGTATGTCCCATAAGGACATGTGAATGTGTTCTTACTTTGATCATCGGGATGGACGAAAATTTGATGATAGCCCGAATACCAATCAAGGAAACAAAAGAAGGATGAATGTGGCCTAGAGGGGGGGTGAATATGCCTTTGAATTTTTCCTGAAACACTTAGCAAAACTGTTAAAACCAGGAAGGCCGGACTAGTCCGGTATGATTGAGGACTAGTCCGGTGTGAGTAAGCACAACTGTCAAATTCAGATCTTATTGATATTTTCTTTGAATCTCTTGCAGCGGAATGTAGCAAACTATACTCACAACTCTAGCAAGTGTTAATGGTAAATAATTTGCACGTGGGATACAAGATTAACACAAGTTGCAAGTATAATCAAGTCTATGCCCTGGATAGTGATGATAATGTAATGTATGGATCAAGAACACACGAGACTAGCAATTTTTACTGAGGTTCGATCTCACCAAAGAGATCTACTCCTCATTGAAGAAGCCCACACAGAGACGGGTCTCTTCAAATCCTTTTCCCTCGTCAAGTCATCACACAAGGCCAACTTGAGTTCCACTATCATGGAGTAATCACCAAGTTTGTAGGGCAGCCTCACATGTTGAGGGATCCCACAAGATTACAGATGAAAACAACGATCAACACAATCAAATAATTACACAATAATCCACAGGAGTGTGTAAGAAATCAAAACCAAGAGCCCAGTGTCGACAAGATCGTCACTCTCCCTTTTGCCAATTGCTAACTCCCAAAGATTTGACTCTTAGGACCTTAGAATGTGTGGAGAGGAGTGTTTTTGTGCTCTTGGATGCATTGGCAGCGCTAGGGTTCTTGGTTGGTGGTAATGGGGTCGTGGATCACCTATTTATAGACATTTAGCGAAGTTACCGTTTGGATCCCGACTACCGGACTAGTCCGCTATGGACTAGACTAGTCTGGTGTGCTGAGTCATTTTGACGTGTATAAGTGCAGCACACTAGTTCGGACTAGTTCGTCATTTTGACGTGTATAAGTGCAGCACAATAGTTCGGACTAGTCCGTTGGGGATCGGACTAGTCCGTTTTTGTCCATAAAGGAAATTGGACTAGCTCGCTCAACCATCGGACTAGTCCTCTTTTGGAACTGTGAGAAAATGGACTAGTCTGCAATGAAACTGGACTAGGTCTATTTGTGGTACTGTGATAGAATGGACTAGCCCGCTAAGAAATCGGACTAGTCCTATTGTGATACTGTGAGAGACCGGACTAGTCCTCTCTGGAGCCGGACTAGTCCGCTATTTCTACAACTTGAATTGTGTTATAGCCCTAACTCTTTCCGCAACGACCTGAGCTCTTGGGAGTGTGTCTCTCACACACACCCTATACATTTAGGACTACTTTTTCATCTTTTCTTCACTTGTTTTCTTCCCCTTTTTGATTCTCATCTTTTCATCTTTTGTACCTTTAGTTCCATTCTCTGAAACCTGCTCTTATCTCAACAAATTTTATTAGGATCTCACTTGTTTTTCATCAATCATCCAAAACCCACAAGGGTGTGCCTAGATGCTCTTTCAATCTCCCCCTTTTTGGTGATTGATGACAACCATTTTGAGATTACACAAATAAGAGTAAAAACTTCATTTTCATAAACTGTGCACATATGAGTAACAAAAGTTGTGAGCATGAATTACTTCCCATATATGCACTTTTTATGGTGGGGTGCCTATCAAGAGTGTGTGAGCAACAATTGTGATAATCATAAATAAGAATATGATGAGCTTATCAACAATTATTATGGAGACATGATAATAAGCATCACACATGATCATTAAAGCATAATAGGCAATGTCTTACACAAAGTACAATAGGTCTTACAAAAAGCATAATAGGACTCAAACATAAGACATTACAAGTTTTTATAATAGTTCTCCATGACCAAACAAATCTAAGGATAACGACTATGACGACGTACTCCCCCTGAATCTCTCCCCATTTGGCATCAAGACACCAAAAAGGGAAAAACTGAGAAAAGCTACCCGTCGTCTTCATCTTCTTGTTCCACATTTTCCTCACTCTGTGTCTTCTCACTGTCTTGCTCCTCATCTATATTATCATCATTGTCACTTGCTTGAGGAGAAGTAGATCAAATGGAGGAACCAATACCAAAGAATGCAAGCTCATCATCTGTAAGTGTTCACATCTTAGTGAAAACTTCATCTGAGTGAAACTTCTGGAGAGCCAATAGGTGAGATTTCAAGCTTCTGACATATGGCAGTCACATTCTCCATCAATATCGAGAGTGCCTCTTCCTTGCCTGCCTATCATTATGTTGCTTAATCTCCACTTTGCGACAAGAGGTGAATATGGCATGTAGCATCTTCAAAATGCCACTATTAGAGCCTCTTGAGGATGAGTGAACTACAGTAGATGACGCACCTGCTGGAGTTGCACGAGTGGACCGCTGTCTTGTAGAGGAGGATAGTAGAGGAGGAGCTATTGGAACCTGAGCTCTGAGCTTGGTGTGAGGAATGTCCTTGACAAAATCCAATCCTGTGACTTTCTCAATCATGAACATAATGTGGGGGGAATATCCGCAGGACTGATTTGGAGTGTGAGCAATGTTGAATATATCATTGTAGATATAATAAAACACATCGAATTCTTCATCTCTACATATGATTTGCATCAAGTTGCGGTTGAAGCTCTGAATGCTTCCCACATCACCATCTTTGGGTGCAATAGTCTTCCTTAGCACCCGGTTCAACACAGCAAAGAAACGCTTCAAATAGTTGGTGAAGGGGACCTTGAAAGGATAGGTAGTGTCATAGAGGAAGCTCAACTCATTCTTGTCTAGCGCCTTGACATTGTGAACTTTGAGCCTATTGTTAAGAGACCAACCCAATTCAAGTATCCCAGCAAACTCCTCATAACCAACTGAGTACTTCTTCCCATGAGTCATCCATGTGATCTCATCAGCTCCAAACTTAGAGAAATAGCAAGTGGCATAGAATTGAGCTATGACTTCATTGTTTCAATCATATCTAAAAGCTAGAAGGTCTTTCAAGCCATGTTTATAAATTGCTGCAATCACTTGATGAAATGCCTCATTCCCTTTGCCCTCCATGTACTCCTAATCAATCCATTGATCCTTAGCCAGTGGAGTTCTCATGCAAAGGTACACAGTTTGGTAAAAATCACAGTAAAACTCACTCCATAACCGTGGATCTGCTGCCACTTTCTTGAGACTATATACATGAATCTCCCTCAACTTTTTGGCTTTGTTAGCTCCCTCCCCAAAAAGCGTCGTCATTGGGACGACAGTTACGATCGTGCATTCAGGCAACCATTTTGAGTGGCCCAATCAGGCCCAATGACCTCGCGGGACCTTCGCTCTTGTTCTTACTTTTGCTGGCCTTATATGTTTGAGTGACCACTTGTTTGCCTTTTTTAGTAGTTTACTTTGCTAGGACTTTCCATCGAGTGCTTGTTCCTGATGCTCTGGCATCGTTATCATGTCGAAACTTAGTCCTTCATTGTTCCTCGATCTTCAATTTTCGTTTCGAGGCTAGACGTGCTGCCTCAAGCTCTGGCTCGCTAAACATGCTTTCATCTAAGCTCGACATGATGCCTGACACGGTAGAAGTGAATGAGAAAAGAGATATCGGGTTGATTCAAAGAACTTAATGAAATTGACATAGTAGGCTTAATGCTATTAACAATTGGACTTGTCTGTGGTTTCTGCGGACTACTCCGGTGTACCGGACTTGTAAGAAGGGAACCCCAGACTTGTCCGGTGTTCATCAGCATGAACCCTAGGTATTTAAAATTCATCAAATCCTTGAGGACATAGATCAATGTGCATGACAATGATAATGGAGGATACTTAGAGTGTATTGAAACCCTAGAGAGTGAAGGAAATTGAATATGGCTAAACCCTAGAAAAGCAATGAAGATGAGGGTTAGTGCTAGGGTTTACCAAGAGAGGATCGTTGTGCGAAGCTGAGCGGATCTGAGTGCGGATAAGTCCGGGATGGACTTCCCTTCAAAACTCCAACCCCCCCCCCCCCCCCCCCCCCTCGAAGAAACAACGATTCTGTAGTGTGGATGAGAAATCACCTTGGGAGCTCGCGAGGAGGAGAGAGAGTGTCGAGAATGGAGTGAGGAAGAAGAAGAGAGACTCGGGGAGAATGCAACTGTTAAGTCACAGGAACATCGGACTAGTCCATTGTACCCCGGACTTATCCAGAGTAGCAGACGAGGACGGGCTAGTCAAGATACCAGACTTGTCCAGTTTGACCCACAGACTAGTCCGTAGAAAATAGAGAGTTGAGGTAAGATTAACAGGGAAAAATTGAGATTTGACTTTTGGATGATGATTAGTACATGATTGTAGGGAATACCCTTGAAGGATATGATCAACAAACACTTAATCATCAAACTATGGCCAAAAGCTCAAGATTGACAGGACACTGGACTAGTCCGGTTGTGTGCCAGACTCGTTCGGTCAGCGAGAGAATGCAGGTAAGAATTTCGAAGTGGATTTGAAAGGATCGCTAGTGTTGGTCATAAGGACATAGTTTTAGCAAATATTCTTGGTAAATATGGTCAGTAAGCAAACAACAATCATACTTTGACCATAATTCACCAAGAATTAATATTTGAAATAGTTTTAGAGTGAAAATGAGATAGGAGATAATTTTTAGCAATTATGCTGACATTTTGAAGTTCTATACTCCTAGCAATCAGATATGCGACGTTTTAAGCCACATGTCGGAGCAACTTGAAGCCTTGCATACAAAACATGTACCTGACATGATATTATGCCTAGATGAACACAAGTACAACAAATTTCCAAACAAAGGTGGTATACCAATTTAATATGACATAGATGGACCAAGATACACCAGAGCCAAAAATAGAACGGTATATCTCATTCTTCATTTTATTTGCCCCCCCCCCCCTTGATGATTGCCTCCATAACTATATTGATTCTCAATCTTTTTGAGATCGATCTTGTACATATTGAGCTTTTTCTCGTGCAGAGGCTCCCCCTTGATCATTGCTCTCTTGTTGTTGTACACTTTGAGTCTTGTAATGATGGTTCGGGTGGAGATGAACTTGGACTTTTCATTGTACCCCATGAATATTTTCTTTCCTTCGGTCATGTGGTTGATTCCTATGAAGAACCTCTTTGGATCCTCCAAAGGGGCTACACCTACAAAACATGATTATGTTTTGGTTCTAGGTACCCAAGCTTGCTTGGGTCCTTTGGTGTTAGTGATAAGACATTTGGCACCCACACACAAGATTTTGGACTATTGTGGAGTGGCCCAACATACTTGGCATAAACATGGTTAATTTCATCTTTCATAAGAACACATGAGATATTAAAGTCATGAAACATAATGTTCGGTCCATTCTTTGCTTTTTTATGAAAAGAAGGAACATGTTTGGAGTTCTTAACTTGATTTGAGTTTTCCTTGACAAAAGAAATTGATTCCTTGTTATTCTTCGGGTTTCTAGCATTACGCTTTTCGCCTTGAGAATATCGAAGGCCATCCTTGACATTAGGAGCTCTAGTAACCAAGTATGCACTTCGTGCATAATTGATTTTCTCCTTATCAAAAATGTCACCTTTGGGTGAACCTTTGTTTTGTGCCACTTTAAGCTCATTTTTCAGGTCAAGAACAAAGTTAGCACAATTACAAGCTTTAGGTGGAATGGACAAAATATTTGAAGAAGGTGGGCTCCTAGGGTAGGAGGAGGAAGCACTTTGCTTGAGTGATTCAACTTGTACTTGAAGGTCCTTGTTAACTTTTGTCAAGTCAACAAGCTCATCCTTAAGTACAACATTCAAATCGTTTAGATTTGAGCAAGTTTCCTTGCTCAAAGCTAGCTCACGCTCAAGTGCTTCTCTCATTTCCTTTTCTAGCTCGAGCGCCTCTTGAACCTCATGGTATATCTCCTTTTAAATGATGAGCATATCTTCTTGTCGGTTGATAAGATCTTCCTTCTCAAATATTTCATCCGTCAGCATTTTCATTTTAGCTAATGCAGTTTTACTTAATCCCTTAAGCATGTTTTCGTTTTCATCACTACTATCAAACTCATCATTAGAGTAATAAAGTGAGGGAGGTGTAAGTTGAACCTTTTTCTTGCTTTCCTTAGCCATGAGGCAAGTATGATTATAAGTCTCCCGTCCTCCCATGTTTGGGAAGAGTGTTGACTTCTTGGTAGGCTTCTTGATGGCAATGGTAGCCATCTCTTCTTCTTCATCAGAGGAGGACTTGTCGTTTGAGTCCCACTCTTTGCTGATGTGTGCTTGATGAGCTTCTTTCCTTTTATTGAAGATTTTTCTCTCTTGATGCTTCACTTCTTTCTTCTTCTTCTTATTTTCTTCATATGGGCAATTAACCATGAAGTACCTATATTCACCGCTGTTATAGCATGAACTTCTAGATCAGGACTTGTCTTTTTCTTTGTTCTTATCATCCCTGGAATTGTTGTCTTTTCTCCTTCTCATCATCCTCTTAAATTTATTCATGAAGAGAACCATTTCTTCTTCATCCATGTCGGTGCTCATGTCGTCGCTATCTTCATCTTCTTGCATCTTGTGGACTTTCTTGTTATTTGGTTTTGTAGCCACCTTGAGAGCCAACCCCTTATTCCTTGATGAAGTCAGCTCGGCAAGGTCCTTCACATATTTATCTTCGTTTTCTATCATCTCGTAGTTGATGATTTTTCCAAATAGTTCATCTGAAGTCATTTTATTGAACCCCAGACTTTCTTGGATCATCGAGCATAAAGTGACATTCCTTGGCATAAGTGCTCTAATCATCCTTTTGACCACCTCATGGCCAGTCCACTTCTTGCTTCCATAGGCATGAATCTTGTTGATAAGCACCTTCATTCGGTTGTACATCTAGTGAGGTTATTCGCCCTCCTCATTAGCAAATCTTCCCAATTCTCTTTCAAGCATTTCAATTTTTGCTTCATGAACTGAGTTGTTTCCTTCATGTGCAATCTTGAGTGTATCCCATATTTCCTTAGCACTTTCCAATCCATCAATTTTGATGAACTCTTCTCAACTCAAGGATGAAGTGATTACTGCAACGGCTTGAGCGTTGCGGTGAATTTCTTGCTCTTGCTCCGGAGTGAGTTCATCTTCGGTATCTGAAATATCTATACCTGTACACACAACATGCCAAAGAGTGGGGTTTAAGGATATTATATGCATTTTCATATTATACTTCCACATGGTATAATCATTTTCGTCGAAATGTGGAGGTCTTACCATAGGAATTGAAAGATAATGATAGTTAGAATTAATATGATCATAATTATAAGGATATCGGGAGTAGTCATGATGACCACTCCCCATCGTCTTCTCAGACGAGGACGGGCTAGTCAAGATACCAGACTTGTCCAGTTTGACCCACAGACTAGTCCGTAGAAAATAGAGAGTTGAGGTAAGATTAACAGGGAAAAATTGAGATTTGACTTTTGGATGATGATTAGTACATGATTGTAGGGAATACCCTTGAAGGATATGATCAACAAACACTTAATCATCAAACTATGGCCAAAAGCTCAAGATTGACAGGACACTGGACTAGTCCGGTTGTGTGCCAGACTCGTTCGGTCAGCGAGAGAATGCAGGTAAGAATTTCGAAGTGGATTTGAAAGGATCGCTAGTGTTGGTCATAAGGACATAGTTTTAGCAAATATTCTTGGTAAATATGGTCAGTAAGCAAACAACAATCATACTTTGACCATAATTCACCAAGAATTAATATTTGAAATAGTTTTAGAGTGAAAATGAGATAGGAGATAATTTTAGCAATTATGCTGACATTTTGAAGTTCTATACTCCTAGCAATCAGATATGCGACGTTTTAAGCCACATGTCGGAGCAACTTGAAGCCTTGCATACAAAACATGTACCTGACATGATATTATGCCTAGATGAACACAAGTACAACAAATTTCCAAACAAAGGTGGTATACCAATTTAATATGACATAGATGGACCAAGATACACCAGAGCCAAAAATAGAACGGTATATCTCATTCTTCATTTTATTTGCCCCCCCCCCCCTTGATGATTGCCTCCATAACTATATTGATTCTCAATCTTTTTGAGATCGATCTTGTACATATTGAGCTTTTTCTCGTGCAGAGGCTCCCCCTTGATCATTGCTCTCTTGTTGTTGTACACTTTGAGTCTTGTAATGATGGTTCGGGTGGAGATGAACTTGGACTTTTCATTGTACCCCATGAATATTTTCTTTCCTTCGGTCATGTGGTTGATTCCTATGAAGAACCTCTTTGGATCCTCCAAAGGGGCTACACCTACAAAACATGATTATGTTTTGGTTCTAGGTACCCAAGCTTGCTTGGGTCCTTTGGTGTTAGTGATAATACATTTGGCACCCACACACAAGATTTTGGACTATTGTGGAGTGGCCCAACATACTTGGCATAAACATGGTTAATTTCATCTTTCATAAGAACACATGAGATATTAAAGTCATGAAACATAATGTTCGGTCCATTCTTTGCTTTCTTATGAAAAGAAGGAACATGTTTGGAGTTCTTAACTTGATTTGAGTTTTCCTTGACAAAAGAAATTGATTCCTTGTTATTCTTCGGGTTTCTAGCATTACGCTTTTCGCCTTGAGAATATCGAAGGCCATCCTTGACATTAGGAGCTCTAGTAACCAAGTATGCACTTCGTGCATAATTGATTTTCTCCTTATCAAAAATGTCACCTTTGGGTGAACCTTTGTTTTGTGCCACTTTAAGCTCATTTTTCAGGTCAAGAACAAAGTTAGCACAATTACAAGCTTTAGGTGGAATGGACAAAATATTTGAAGAAGGTGGGCTCCTAGGGTAGGAGGAGGAAGCACTTTGCTTGAGTGATTCAACTTGTACTTGAAGGTCCTTGTTAACTTTTGTCAAGTCAACAAACTCATCCTTAAGTACAACATTCAAATCGTTTAGATTTGAGCAAGTTTCCTTGCTCAAAGCTAGCTCACGCTCAAGTGCTTCTCTCATTTCCTTTTCTAGCTCGAGCGCCTCTTGAACCTCATGGTATATCTCCTTTTAAATGATGAGCATATCTTCTTGTCGGTTGATAAGATCTTCCTTCTCAAATATTTCATCCGTCAGCATTTTCATTTTAGCTAATGCAGTTTTACTTAATCCCTTAAGCATGTTTTCGTTTTCATCACTACTATCAAACTCATCATTAGAGTAATAAAGTGAGGGAGGTGTAAGTTGAACCTTTTTCTTGCTTTCCTTAGCCATGAGGCAAGTATGATTATAAGTCTCCCGTCCTCCCATGTTTGGGAAGAGTGTTGACTTCTTGGTAGGCTTCTTGATGGCAATGGTAGCCATCTCTTCTTCTTCATCAGAGGAGGACTTGTCGTTTGAGTCCCACTCTTTGCTGATGTGTGCTTGATGAGCTTCTTTCCTTTTATTGAAGATTTTTCTCTCTTGATGCTTCACTTCTTTCTTCTTCTTCTTATTTTCTTCATATGGGCAATTAACCATGAAGTACCTATATTCACCGCAGTTATAGCATGAACTTCTAGATCAGGACTTGTCTTTTTCTTTGTTCTTATCATCCCTGGAATTGTTGTCTTTTCTCCTTCTCATCATCCTCTTAAATTTATTCATGAAGAGAACCATTTCTTCTTCATCCATGTCGGTGCTCATGTCGTCGCTATCTTCATCTTCTTGCATCTTGTGGACTTTCTTGTTATTTGGTTTTGTAGCCACCTTGAGAGCCAACCCCTTATTCCTTGATGAAGTCAGCTCGGCAAGGTCCTTCACATATTTATCTTCGTTTTCTATCATCTCGTAGTTGATGATTTTTCCAAATAGTTCATCTGAAGTCATTTTATTGAACCCCAGACTTTCTTGGATCATCGAGCATAAAGTGACATTCCTTGGCATAAGTGCTCTAATCATCCTTTTGACCACCTCATGGCCAGTCCACTTCTTGCTTCCATAGGCATGAATCTTGTTGATAAGCACCTTCATTCGGTTGTACATCTAGTGAGGTTATTCGCCCTCCTCATTAGCAAATCTTCCCAATTCTCTTTCAAGCATTTCAATTTTTGCTTCATGAACTGAGTTGTTTCCTTCATGTGCAATCTTGAGTGTATCCCATATTTCCTTAGCACTTTCCAATCCATCAATTTTGATGAACTCTTCTCAACTCAAGGATGAAGTGATTACTGCAACGGCTTGAGCGTTGCGGTGAATTTCTTGCTCTTGCTCCGGAGTGAGTTCATCTTCGGTATCTGAAATATCTATACCTGTACACACGACATGCCAAAGAGTGGGGTTTAAGGATATTATATGCATTTTCATATTATACTTCCACATGGTATAATCATTTTCGTCGAAATGTGGAGGTCTTACCATAGGAATTGAAAGATAATGATAGTTAGAATTAATATGATCATAATTATAAGGATATCGGGAGTAGTCATGATGACCACTCCCCATCGTCTTCTCATCTTCTTCGTTGCCCTTTTTGCTTAGAAGCTTCTTTCTCAGAATTGCCTTTAGTTGACACACTTCTTCATCATCGTGTTTGTTCTCCTTGAGTACATCGAATGCCTTTGTATCATGTTCATCTTCGACGTTGGGCACCTTCGGAATCTCATTGTTCTTCTCTATGGCCATTTGATCTCTCCGAGAGGTGAGTCTCATAGATGGAGAGCCTGCTCTAATACCAATTGAATGTGGCCTAGAGGGGGGTGAATATCCATTGAATTTTTTCTGGAAACACTTATCAAAACTGTTAAAATAAGGAAGGCCGGACTAGTCCGGTGTGAGTAAGCAAGCACAACTATCAAATTCAGATATTATTGATATTTTCTTTGAATTTCTTGTATCAGAATCAAGTAAAATGTACTCACAACTCTAGCAAGTGTTAATGGTAAATAATTTGCATGTGGGATACGAGATTAACACAAGTTGCAAGTATAATCAAGTCTATGCCCTAGATAGTTATGATAATGAAAAGTATGGATCAAGAACACACGAGACAAGCGACTTTTACTGAGGTTCGATCTCACCCATGAGATCTACTCCTCGTTGAGGAAGCCTACACAGAGACGGGTCTCTTCAAACCCATTTCCCTCGTCAAGTCACCACACAAGTCCGACTTGAGTTCCACTATCATGGGGTAATCATCAAGTTGGTGGGGCAACCACACACGATGAGGGCTCCCACAAGATTACAAATGAAAAGACCGATCAACCCACTCAAATAATTACACAATAATCCATAGGAGTGTGTAAGAAATCAAACCCAAGAGCTCAATGTTGATAAGATCGCCGCTCTCTCTTTCCCAATTGCCAACTCCCAAAGATTTGACTCTTAGGACCTTAGAATGTGTGGAGAGGAGTGTTTTTGTGCTCTTTGATGTAGTGGCGGCGCTAGGGTTCTTGGTTGCTGGTAATGGGGTCGTGGATCACCTATTTGTAGACATTTAGAAAAGTTACCTTTTGGATCCCGTCTACCGAACTAGTCTGCTATGGACCAAGCTAGTCCGGTGTGCTGAGTCATTTTGACGTGTATCAGTGAAGCACACTAGGAAACCCTAACTTTTGTGAGTGAATCGAACTAGTCCGTTGGGGACCGGACTAGTCTGTTTTTGTAATCAAACTAGCCCGCTCAACTACCAGATTAGTGCTCTTTTGGAACTGTGAGAAAACGGACTAGTCTGCAATGAAACCAGACTAGTACTCTTTGTGGTCCCGTGTTAGAACGGACTAGTACACTAAGAAACCGAACTAGTCCTATTGTGATACTCTGGGAGACTGGACTAGTCCTCTATGGAGCCGGACTAGTCCGCTATTCCTGCAACTTGAATTGTGTTATAGCCCTAACTCTTTTCGCAATGACTTGAGCTCTTGGGGGTGTGTCTGTCACACACACCCTATACATTTAGGACAACTTTTGCAACTTTTCTATCACTTATTTTCTTCCCCTTTTTGATTCTCATCTTTTCACCTTTATGTACCTTTAGTTCCATTCTCCGAAACCTACTCTCATCTCAACAAATTTTATTAGGATCTCACTTGCTTGTCATTAATCATCCAAAACCCACAAGGGTGTGCTGAGATGCACTTTCAAAAGAATATTTTGCAGACTTCTCTACCATCTCATCGATGAATGGAAATGGAAAATGGTCCTTCCTAGGTTTTGTTTTAAGTTTTCAGTAGTCTATGCAAATCCTCCACTCCGTGATAGTTTGTTGAGGAATTAATTTATTCTTCTCATTTTGAATGACCATCATTCCTCCCTTGTTCGGCACTACTATGGGGATAACCCACTCACTATGAGGATTGGGATAAATTATCCCGACATGAAGAAAGTTTCAAGACCTCTTTCTTGATAACTTCAGGCAATGTAATTCGACATTCGTTGAGGCGTTGCGAAGGGGTACTCTCGGGGTCAATGGGAATGGAATGGTTGCAAAGGGTAGGGCTGATCCCTTTGAGATCTTGGAGTGAGTAGCCAAAGACAATCCTACTGCTCTAATAGGGTTATGAGTTTGAGAGTTTCCTCATCGGTAAGCCTGTCACTTATGATGACAAGGGATTCCAAATATCCATTTAGAAAGACATAGCATGTGTCTAGAGGCAATATTTTGAGTTTGTGGAGATTTTGGTGTATACTATTCTTTGGGAAATTCGAATGTCTACCGAAGTTCATCCTCTTCTTGGATGAAATATTCTTCTTCTTCAACTTCAGCAGGTTCCAAAAATTGAAAAGTCCTGTTGGTATCCTGGGAACCGTACACCCCTTGAGATTACAAAGATCTCGAGGGAAAGTCATCTACTTGATTTGAAGACCTTCGGAGGCCCACATGTCAGACATAACCGGACCCACTTCTCCAACATGGTTAGCCCCAGGGTCGCCACGTGTACTATCAAACCGGAGCTGCCACCCACAAGGGGGAAGCTCCAGGCTATGTACCGAAATGGCACCCCCAGATCTAACCCCAGACCGAGGGAAGCTCCAGAACTGACAAGTGTTAGGTAGCTCCGGAGCTATCTGTTTCCCACAGTATGCTCCGGAGCTGCCACATGTCCAACCGTCGAATCTTCAGCCTCTAACATCCAGAAGACTCCACAACGGCTCCAGATCTTCAAAGGGGAATCAAGGACTTCAAGACCCGATCAAGTGTCATTAATACTATATTAATGACACACGATCCGAGGACCTTAATTACCAGTAACGGTGCTGTCAAAGCCCATAACTCGGTCATTAAGGGCAATTAAACGTGTTGAATGTGTATCAATATCAGTAACCGCCGGGGCCACATGTCGGGCAAGGCTAACTTGTAACGGCCTACCCTTGTACTATAAAAGGACAGGCCGACGATACATAGGGGACACTCCATACACTCTCCAGTGACACGCTCACTCGACACCCTGAACTCACTTTGAGCTCAGACAACCAATACAACACCAACACATCCCGTGGAGTAGGGTATTACGCTCAGGCGGCCCGAACCACGTAAATCCTCGTGTCTATTGTGTCATTTACACTTCGCCTTCTTGAATCTCCGCGCGCCCTCACCGAACCTCAAACTCCTCTAACACTTTAGTAGTGTCGGGAGATCTACCGGATCAAAACCACCGACAGTTGGCGAGCCAGGTAGGGGCGCTTGAGATTTCAAGAATGTTGAACTCAGCTACTGGATCATCCAACGGTCATCCTGCCGTTCAAGCTGTTGGAGGCAATCCCTCCAATATGCAGCCACCAGCAGGAGCCTCAGCGCCAACAGGAGTCACACTACCACCACCGCCGCCTCCACCAGCAAATCAAGCTGGACAACGCGATGGTGCACCGGCGTCAATCACTGCATCGGCGAATCATGACAACCCGGAACACGCGCTCCATGCAGCACGTGCTCTTCTCCAACGCCCACCACCTCCGGATGCATCCCAGGATGCACTGGAGCAGTGGAGGGCCGATGTGGAACATTTGGTTGCAGCAGCAGCCGACTGCATCAGCAACCAGGGTCCTCCTCCTTTATGACGGGCCCCGTCGTAGCGACGGAACTTGTCTGGCAGACTTGGTCCGCACGTTTCCAACAACAGGAGATGTGCTGCATCACAGCAGGTGACGTCATTGCCCTCCGGGGCACGACGCACTCACACGGTATCAGGGCTTTCAACTCATGACCTCCGGGCAGAGCTTGATCGCCGATATCGCCAACAAGACGGCCGAGTCCATATTGATCGTGCTCGTGAAAGATGAGAAGCTCAAGACGTTCCTACTCCGGAAGGAGTAGGAGGAGGCTGTTCAGCCCTGGCCATGCATCTGCGTATAGTCAGGTGGCCACAGAAGTTCTGGCCTCACCTGCCTGAGAAGTTCGACGGGACCGTTAGTCCTGTCGAATTTCTTCAGATTTACTCCACTGCTATCTTGGCAGCTGGAGGAAATGAGGCCGTAATGGCCAATTATTTCCCAGTGGCTTTAACTGGGACCGCCAAGTCCTGGTTTATGAGCCTTCCACCCAACTCCATCAACAGTTGGGAGGAGCTGTGCCGGCAGTTCACCGCCAACTTCGGGAGTTCATACACCCGACCAGGCACTGAACTGGACCTTTTTGCAGTCGTGCAAAAAGGGGGAGAATCCCTGCGATCATTCATCAAGAGATTCTCTCAGGTACGAAACACTATCCCTTCTATCTCTAGCGCCTATGTCATTGTGGCATTCAGACAGGGTGTACAGGATAAGAAGATGTTGGAGAAATTGGCGATCAAGGAGATCACCAGTGTCACGGAACTCTTCAGTTTGGCCGACAAATGTGCCAGAGCTGCGGAGGGCCATGAAATGCACTCCAAACCAACTCTGGAGGATCACAAGAAATCCTCCAAAGGAGAAGCCGCTACCTCTGGGAGTGGCAAGAAGATGAAAAAGACCAACGGCAAGAAGAAGCCGTCGGCCGGTGCATCCAATGCTGCAGCTGGTGCAGCTCCGGGTGGCCGGGCGCCACGCCCCGAGAAGCGACCTCGACCGTCTTCTGAAGACGGTGACAAACCCAAAGTGGGGTGTCCAATTAACAAAACGAACAGCCGCAGTTTGGAAGACTGCCAGGAGGTCCAAAACCTTGTCGAGCGCTACAACAAGCACCGGGAAGAAGTTCCTTTCCGACAGAGGGAAGGAAAACAAAAAGTTGACGAAGCTCTGGCTGAAGAGGAGTTAGGTTTTCAGGATCCCAAAAAGGTCCTGAAGGCCGTCTACACCTCCGTCGATGACGATTCCAACGTCTCTGACAACGAGCGTCGGAAGACCATGAACACCATTTTTGGTGGATCATGGGACATCACCTCCCGCCGCGTCATCAAGACTATGCGTCAGGACATGGCTACTGTAGCTCCTACAGCCAGGGCGGAGCCTCATCGGAAGTGGATGGACACAGCCATCACTTTTGATGCTTCGGACTGCCCTCGAAGCATGGTTGGAGCAGGTCAGTTACCTTTGATGGTATCTCCTACCATCAATAACATCCAGATCCACCATGTCATGGTAGACGGAGGTTCAGGGCTCAACCTCATAAGCTTCGAAGCTTTTACCAAGTTTTAGCTCCGACCTTCGGATCTCCACCCCTCCCGACCTTTCTCCGGAGTAGGTCCGGGAGCCATTACCCCACTCGGAGCTATTACCCTCCCCGTTACCTTCGGGACCAGGGAGAAGTATTGCACCGAGATGTTGGTCTTTGACGTTGCTCAGATCAACTTACCCTTCAATGCCATCTTGGGTAGGCCTGCCTTGTACAAATTCATGGCAGCTGCTCATTATGGTTACCTGGTGTTAAAGATGCCAACACCAGTAGGCGTTCTCCGGATCCGCGGAGATCGTACTGCCAGAGTAACTGCTCTGGAAGAATTCCATGCGCTTACTACGGCGCAAGAGGAGGACTCCAGGCAGGAGCAAGCTCCAAAAACCCCGAGCATTCATCAGCGAGGCTCGACTTCTGCACCTCGTGTGCAGCCAAGCGGCGACACCGACATTCCTATCAAAGTCATCCAAATCAGTTTCGATGCCGCTCAGACCACCCGCATATCGGGAGGATTGAACGACAAATAGAAACTCGCACTCATCGCTTTCCTCCGGGCTAATGTCGACGTGTTTGCCTGGCACCCGTCACAAATGCCTGGGATCCCCAGGGAATTGATTGAGCACAATATGAAGATCTACCCCGACGCCCGGCTTGTGCATCAGAAGCCTCAGAAGCAATCCGTAGAGCGACAGAACTTCATTCGACAAGAAGTGAAGAAGTTGCTCGAAGCTGGATTCATCCGAGAAGTCTTCCATCCAAAATGGCTGGCAAACCCAGTTGTTGTGCCCAAGGCCGGCGGGAAGCTTCGGATGTGTATCGACTACACAACACTAAATAAGGCATGTCCAAAAGATCCATTCCCACTACCTAGAATAGATCAAATAGTGGATTCCACCTCCGGGTGTGAATTACTGTGTTTCCTAGACGCATATTCTAGGTATCATCAAATCAGAATGTCTAGGGAAGATGAAGAGCATACCTCTTTCATCACAGTAGATGGATTGTACTATTATACAGCCATGTCATTTGGTCTCAAGAATGCAGCTTCAACCTTTGTACGAGCTATGTACAAAACCTTTGAAAAACTCATTAGAGACATAGTGGAAGTGTACGTCGATGACATCGTGGTCAAGGTCATGAACAAGGAGTCACTCCTTGACACCTTGCAGACTATCTTCGATAAGCTGCGGGTCACCCGCACAAAGCTAAACCCAGACAAGTGTGTCTTCGGAGTTAGCTCCGGAAAACTTCTTGTTTTCCTGGTAAGTCACCGGGGCATAGAAGCTAATCCAGCGAAGATCAAAGCCATTGAAGACATGCGACCACCAGCCCGCATGAAAGATGTCCAAAAGCTAACTGGATGTCAAACAGCCCTCAGCCGGTTCATTTCAAGACTGGCGGAACGGGCACTCCCCTTCTTCAAGTTATTGAGGAAGTCCGAACCATTCCAATGGTCTGAAGAAGCAGAAAAGGCATTCCAGGAACTAAAACAGTTCCTCACCACTCTACCAACTCTGGTAGCTCCGAACCCTGGTGAGCCTTTGCTGCTTTACATTTCAGCCACTGACGAAGTCGTCAGTATGGTCCTGATCGCGGAGAGACCAGAACTACCCCATACTCAGGAATCTAGACCCCTTCGGGAGGGTCCGGAGGATCCTGAAAGCGAGTTTGGGTCCCAGCTCCCAGACTTAAATCCACAAGAAGTCACATTAGAAGACCCAGACCCCTCCGGGAGGGTCCAAGTCGCTTCTGAAGAAGCTCCGGGATTCTCCAGCCAGGACCCGAAGGTCCCCGAAGAAAATCCTGATCCCTCCGGGAGGATCCGGGTCAGTGAAGAGGAAGCTCCAGGCCCCTCCGAGAGGGTCCGGACCATTCAACGCCCAGTGTACTTCATCAGTGAAGTACTACATGATGCCAAGACTCGATACCTAGAGGTGCATAAGCTGCTCTATGCAGTTCTTATTGCCTCCAGGAAGCTTCGCCATTATTTCCAAGCTTACAAGATCTCAGTGGTGACTTCTTACCCACTTCGAGCAATCTTGCATAATCCCAATTCAACTGGGAATATTGCAAAGTGGGCAGCGGAATTGGCCGAATTCGATCTCGAATTTATTTCAAGGCAAGCAGTCAAGAGTCAAGCATTGGCGGACTTCGTGGCGGAATGGACTCCCTCTCCATCAAACCCTGGGGGCCCCAATGAGCAGAAGCCGGAACACAAATCTCCGGTCTTCACTGAGCCTCACTGGACCCTCTACTTCGACGGCTCCATGCAAAAGCAGGGGGCCGGAGCTGGAATCCTTCTCCTCGCACCAACCGGAGAGAAGGTAAAATACATGATACACCTTGACTTCAAGGCGACCAACAACATGGCAGAATATGAAGCACTCATTTACGGACTAAGGGTGGCACTGTCATACGGTGTCAAGCAACTGCTGGTCAAGGGAGATTCACAGCTCATTATCAAGCAAGTGAAGGGTGAATGCTCCTGCAACAATCTCCAGCTAGGTGCTTACCTCCTTGAAGTCCAGAGGCTTTAGAAGGACTTCAAAGTCCTAGATCTCCACCATGTCCAGCGTGCCCACAATGCTGAAGCCGACGAACTCTCGACAAAAGCGTCAACCGGAGCTCTGGCTCCTGACGGAACTTTTGTCCGAAGGTTGTCAAAACCCACAGCTCAGCATGCCGAACTGAGCGAAGGGGGTGAGATTAGCATCCCAAAGCTGACGGTCCCGATGGCCCTGTTACCATGGCAACCATCAAGGGTCGTAGGTGCTGCCGAAGCTCCGAGCAACCCAGCACGCAAGACTCAAATGCTCAAGTTAGTTCTGATGCATGGATCTCGGAGATCCGGAACTACTTGAATGACAACATCCTTCCTGACGATGATGTATCTGCTGACCGGGTAGTCAGATTGGCTAAAAGATACACGTTGGTAGAAGGGAATCTCTACCGGCGTGATGCCAACGGCATCCTAATGCGTTGCATCACAAGGGAAGAAGGCTGCGAGCTCCTCGCAGAAATCCATGGAGGCTAGTGTGGGAACCACGCGTCTTCCCGCGCGCTGGTTGGTAAAGCCTTTCGGCATGGCTTCTAGTGGCCTACAGCACTCCAGGATGCAACTGAGCTGGTGAAGAAATGCAAAGCATGTCAATTTCATGCAAAGCAAATTCACACACCGGCTCAGCCCCTACAAATGATACCTCCTACATGGCCCTTCGCTGTGTGGGGGATGGACATCTTGGGACCTTTCCCAAGAGCCGTCGGAGGTTACAAGTTCCTGTACATCGCCATTGACAAGTTCACCAAGTGGCTGGAAGCAACTCCAGTTGTGACAATCAACAAGCAATCTACTATCAACTTTTTGCAGTCCATTGTATGCAGCTTTGGAGTCCCAAACAAAATCATCACTGATAATGGGACCCAATTCACAAGCTCTGCATTTCAAGGATATTGCAAAGACCTCGGCATCCAAGTTTGCTACGCCTCCATAGCTCACCCAGCAAGCAATGGCCAAGCCGAGAGAGCAAATGCTGAAATCCTTAAAGGACTCAAAATGCGCACCTATGAGCGCTTGAAAAAACATGGAGCCAACTGGATTGAAGAGCTTCTGCCCACTTTATGGGCCAACAGGACAACTCCAAACCGGTCAACTGGAGAGACACCCTTCTTCCTGGTGTATGGAGCTGAAGCAATCCTTCCTCCGGAAATCACCTTGGGGTCACTCCGGGTCCGGACCTTCGACGAAGCCATGCAGGACCAGCTCCGGCGTGAAGACCTAGACCTCCTTGAGGAGGGAAGGTGCCAAGCAGCTGTTCGGAATGCCCGATACCGCCAAGCCCTTCGGCGTTATCATCAGCGGCATGTACACAACCGACAGCTCGAGGAAGGCGATCTGGTGCTACGGAGAATACAATCTAGAGAAGGGTTAAACAAACTCTCCCCCAGTTGGGAGGGACCCTTACGAGTGATTAAAGTATCCCGTCCCGGAAGCGTTCGCTTGGCTACCGAGGATGGGACACCTCTCCCAAATCCTTGGAACATTGAGCACCTCCGTAAGTTCTACACTTCACATCACGGAAGTGAGTCTGTAGTAACTTGAGGTCTATGTTATAGAGTCATTGTACAGAGTCGGGTAGTTCCTCCGGGAGAACAGCCGGACCTTTCCCGAAAGGTCCACAAAGTTCATGCAACACTTGTCATAGTCTCAGGACTAAAAGTGTGGCTAGCTACCCTGGGTTAAACGAGAAATGAAACACGCTTAGCCTGGTTCCGTACCCTAAGAGAGTACTTGTTTCCCCTGTACCCCGGACCTATAATGAAAGACATCTTCATGTGAAATAGACTCCACGTGCATTTATTTTGTACAGGCTCAACATTTTTTATTTTTCTCTTTCTTGTCTATAACAAAGACGTGCAATTCTTAAGAAATTTTAGTTCGACCGGTTCATATACGATTCGAGTTGTATTGTCGATTCTTTTGGATTCAAATATTGTTCATGGCCCACTCGCCTGAATGCCGCCAAGCCAACCTAGGGCCGGAGTGTGCTATCGACTTAGTCTGGTCAAGCACCCTAAGTACGCCACTCTACCTACACCCCGGCAGGCCGAAGTAAGGCGGGTCCAAGTACAATTAGATCTGGAAGAAAAGGCAATGCATTCGGTTGTATTTAGAATCGCGTTTGACCTAAAATTTTCTTGAAAATCGTAAGCTGCGATGAAGTTATAGGCAAGAAACAAATTTTACTATTTTTCTTGGCTTCAGTGTGCAGGAAAAATAAAAAATCTACGTTGATGGAGAAAAGCCTGAGCTAACAAAGCTCCGACTCCCCTAGGTGGCTTGAAATCAATGTTAAGCATTGAAAACGAGCATCACCGGAGCAACCAAGCTCTGGTAAAGCTAGGGGGGCCAGCCATCGACGCTAAATAAAAGATGGTGAGAAGACCCCACAAACGGAGTCTGCTGCCGACAAACTACGTGTTGGCAAAGGTCACTGCCGGAGCTACTAGCTCCGACACCCCGGAGGATTAATTATCGATGCTCTACGCATTGATAGGGACTATTGCCGGAGCTGCTAAGCTCCCACGGTAGACAATGCTAGAGCTTCTAAGCTCCAACAACCTCAGGGGGCCTTCACTATCGAAGACTTCGGACCTACACTCTACAAGTTCGAAGAAAATGGGTCTTCAACAAAACACAATATCCTCTTGGTACATGTTCACAATCAAATTGTGTACATCTACCAGGGGGCCAAGTGAAGACAAAAGTGTTGAAGACAAAAAGTGAAATTCACAAAAATTTGGGGATTTCATTCATCTGGAGACAAGGGATTACAAAATTGAGGAAGAAAAAGAGAGAATACAAGTGGGAGCTACGGAGATGGTCCCAGACCCTATGGAAGAACTGGGCGACCTTCTGGGCAACCTCTGACACGTTGGCTCGGGCAGCTTCACCTTCTCCTTCAACGGGACCTTCAAGCACCGGGTCCAGAGGAAATTGGGGATTCTGGCTGGTGTAGCACGTCAGCACATACTCTGCGACGTTCTTCGCCAGGGATTGCCCTCAACCTCCAATTGGTCCGCGATGACGTCGCCCACCTTGGAGAGTTTGCTACCTGCCGAGCTCAACGCCTGCAACGCCAGGTCCGGCTCCGGCTCCGGATCATCCAGACGCACGGTACTGAAGCCCATCGGTGTCAGCGCGTCATTGGCCTTGCCCAGGAACTCCCAAATCTGTAGGGAGTCCGCAGTCCTCAAGCCCTTCAATTCTTCCAAGGATCTTCTGGCCGCCACCAGTTCAAAATTCTCGCGAGCGAGGCGCTCAACTTCTTTGGCGTATTGCTGAATCTTTTCAGCAACTCGCTTCTCAAGTTTTTCGAGCTCCTCCTCCTGGAGGTGGATCTTGTTCCGGCGGTCAACCAGGTCCTTCTCCCTGCCCCTCACTTTCTTCTCCCTGGCTGCGATGGCACACTCTTGCTCGTAGAATTCCTGTCCCCGCACCCAGGCCTTCTCCTCCTCCTCAGTGCAGCGCTCTTCCAATTACTTGGCGTGCTCCTCGAGGCCCTTGTCAGCCAGAGCCACCTTTTCGGTGAGCTCCTCCTCCCTCCTCAAAACATCATCCCGCAACTCAAGGAGTTTCTGCTCTTCATCTTCGAGCCTTCTCTCCCTCTCCTCAAGTGCCTCCCGGCGCTTGATGAGAGTAGTGTTAATGGCTTCCAGCCTTTCTTGGCGTTCATCAGCTGCACTATTAGCTGCTTTGGCCTGCTCATAAATGGCCCGGGATTGAGCGTCAAGGACGTGAGTCATGCTCTCCCTGTCATGCAATAATTTGCCCCAATATTCCAGGCGGACCTTCTCCCGCTTGATCCATTCTTTGTCATCTTCTAGCCTCGACCGTGCCAGCTTGGTCTCAAAGTAGAGCCGGTTACGCCACCGCCTAAGGGTTTGGTGCTCCTCTTCAAGAGCCTTGCTGTCGTGGAAGAATTCCAGTTGAACTTGACGGAGACTTGAGCAGGCGTTGTCAATAGATAACGACAACGAGATAGGTTCTACACCTGCTGGGGTCTCCTCCGCTGGTTTCAGCGGGTTTTCAGTTACAAAAATTGGGTCCCACTCCACAAGAGTGGTCCCCTGAGCCTCTATGGCACCAGGGTTGTCCTCCGGGATGACCTCAGTCGCCATCGAGGAAGGACCCGCTGATGAAGTTCCGACCTCCGGAAGTGGTTCCAAAGGCCCTGCCGCCAGGTCTTCAATTGCCCCCTCAGGCAGGGGGCCAGCAACCTCTTCTGGGCACTCCGGCTCAGCCACGGGAACCTCCGGCGTCATCACTCCTGGAGCAGGAGCTGCTTCTGGCTCCGGCCTGGGCGCCTCCTCTACTGGGGGCTCAAGCGTCGACGCCTCTGCAACAACCGGCTCAGGAGCCGGAAGGTCTTCAACATCAACCGGCCCTGCGGCTGGAGCTCCAACAATGACCGGTTCTGCGGCCGGTGCTTTAGAGGTAGCTGGCCCAACCACCGAGACTTCCTCAACATCCGGCACGCACGCCAGGACTTCAATCACCTCCGGCTCAACCGCCGGAGCTTCGACAATTTCCGGCTCTGGGGCCGGAATTATAGCTTCCTCCGGCTCAACGGTCGGAGCTTCCATCATCTCTGCACCAGGACCCGGAGCTTCAACCTCCGGGGCAGGTGCCGCTGGCGCATATTCTCTCCCGCGGTTCGGCGCTACCACAGGAGTCTCTGGGGATGAGTTGAGGTCCATGACCACAACAGCTGGCGTCAGAGCTGTCGCAGCTTCAGCCACCACTTGGGGTGGCACTGGAACAGGAGCAGAAGCTTCCGCCCTCACAGCTTCAGCTGCTGTGGCTGAGGGTGGAGCCTCACTCCTCTTCTTGGGAACGCTGCAGATGATGGATGAAGAAACTTAAAAAACAGTTACTACAACAAAACAACTGTCTGATGTAAAGATTAAAAATTATCTTGGGAGGCTTCCGCATCAGCTTGCGCAGAACCTTTTTCCCGGGCGTTCTGGGTTGACCATAGCCGCCGCCGGCGTGGAAGCTCCGAAAGGCCCCCCGGAACTCGTTGCGGCCATGGGCGTTTCCCTAGTCGAGGCCCCCCTCGATCGGGAAGAACCTTCGGACCTAGAGGCCTCAACCGACCCTGGTGCTGGAGTCGCATGCCCGGAGCTAGCACCCCGGGAGGACGCCGCTGAGGGTACAGTCGCCGCGGTTGTAGAAGACCTCCCCCTCCAGGGAGAAGAAGCTGATGCAGAGGTGGCAGGCCTCACGGACCTTCCGTCGGCATGCTGCAGCTTCCTCTTCCGGCTCAAGGGTTCGTCCGCTGGCTCCTTGCCCTTGCTGACGACTTCAACCTTTGGCTTCGGGGCAGGGTCGGAGCCACCTTCGGAAACCCCAGGGATCGCCATCCTGGAGATCGATCTTCTCTCGACGAAACCAAGGTCGCCAAGCACAGGCATCTTCCGCCGGAGCTCCCTACTGAACTCTACTTCCACGTTCAGAGGGAGAAAAGCTGATGGCGGAGTCAAGTCATCACCCGCGACGTCAATGCCGTGCTGGAACTTCTTGAGATGAAACTCTAAGGTTGTCCCCGCCATGTTGGACTTCAGCCCGGTCTCGACCCGGTCGTCGTCCATCACGCTGTTGAGGGCCAAAGCGAGTTTTTCTCTCCTCTTCAGCCGTGCCCACCTGTTGACCAGGAAGTTGCAAAACACCGCCTGAGGAGTTAATCCTCCCTCCACGCATTGGCGGATCCTGGTCAGAGCAGGGTTGAAGGCATCCGCCAGCACCGGAGCTTCACTCCAGACTGTAGTGTCGATGTTGGGGAGGCCTTCGGGCAGCTCCAGCCTCTCGTGCTCCTCCACCCGGATGACTATCCAGTCCTTCCTCCAATCATCCCATTTCCCAGAGGGAAACGACCGGAGGTACTTGAATGGGCACTTCTTGCGCTTCACGAAGTAGTAGAAGCCAAGGTACTCATTGCTCCTACCGGTGGTATGGACGGTGAAGAAGGTCCGGAAGAGTTCAATGCAGGGGGGATGCCCACCCACATCTCACAGAAGTGGACAAAGATAGACACAAGAAGAATGGAGTGGGGGCCAAGGTGGTACAGCTGCAGACCATAGAAGTCTAGCAGCATCAAGAAAAAGGAGGAAAAAGGTGGGATCAACACCACCATGGCGTACGAAGAGAAGTACACCATTTCGCCGGCGTGCTTCTTCTCAAACGGGAGCTCTCCTCCGGTGCGGACCAAGCGGTTGAAGAAGTCCGAGGACCATCCCATGAGGGTCCGGACCTTCTTCAGGTCACCGTCGGTCTTCAAACGGCTCTTGCGGAGACCCAACTCCATTGCAGCACAGCAAGGCAAGAGAGGAAAAGCGAGCACAAGTTGGGAGTTTGAGCGCAAGATCAGATGAGAGGCGTAAATAACTCCAGACGGTGCGCGCCTTCCTCCTTATGTAAGCCCTTGCAACGCTTGGATGGAAACCGGAAGGAAGTTGAAAATACTACTCAAAAAATCCTACCCTACTGATGACAAGAGGGCCCGGGACCACTCCGACGATCGAGTCGAGGTTCTTACCCAGGCGAACGGTTGTCATCATGAGGCGGGAAGCCCGAAGGCGGCGGCCTGACAAGGCACGCAGAACTGATACGATTTTCATATCGGGAACCGGCGATCTTCAATTGCGTGAGATCCGCACGCCAAAGATCTCATCTGCCGCACACGGAATACGCCACACGGCGAGGATTTAACTCCAAACCATCGCCAACGGCACATCCGAAGACCTTTGAAGACTCAGTTCAAAAGTCGCGAGGATGGACCCACCTCCGGCGGAATGACTTCACCCAAGGGGTCTTCCCTAGAGGTGGGCCCAGGGGGCCACTGTCGGTATCCTGGGAACCGTACACCCCTTGAGATTACAAAGATCTCGAGGGAAAGTCATCTACTTGATTTGAAGACCTTCGGAGGCCCACATGTCAGACATAACCGGACCCGCTTCTCCAACATGGTTAGCCCCAGGGTCGCCACGTGTACTATCAAACCGAAGCTGCCACCCACAAGGGGGAAGCTCCGGGCTATGTACCAAAATGGCACCCCCGGATCTAACCCCAGACCGAGGGAAGCTCCGGAACTGACACGTGTCAGGTAGCTCCGGAGCTATCTGTTTCCCACAGTATGCTCCGGAGCTGCCACGTGTCCAACCGTCGGATATTCAGCCTCTAACCTCCGGAAGACTCCACAACGGCTCCGGATCTTCAAAGGGGAATCAAGGACTTCAAGACCCGATCACGATCGGACGACCTTAATTACTAGTAACGGTGCTGTCGAAGCCCATAACTCGGTCATTAAGGGCAATTAAACGTGTTGAATGTGTATCAATATCAGTAACCGCCGGGGCCACATGTCGGGCCAGGCTAACTTGTAACGGCCTGCCCTTGTACTATAAAAGGACAGAATGACGATACATAGGGGACGCTCCATACACTCTCCAGTGACACGCTCACTCGACACCCTGAACTCACTTTGAGCTCAGACAACCAATACAACACCAACACATCTCGTGGAGTAGGGTATTACGCTCAGGCGGCCCGAACCACGTAAATTCTCGTGTCTATTGTGTCATTTACACTTCACCTTCTTGATTCTCCGCGCGCCCTCACCGAACCTCAAACTCCTCTAACACTTTAGTAGTGTCGGGAGATCTGCCGGATCAAAACCACCGACAAGTCCTAACCACTTCTATGGGCACATCTTGGAGGGGAGATTCTGCGAATGTGTTCTTTGAATGCACAATGGGAATAGAGGATTTCCTCCCTCTAAGGTTAACACTAAGGTTTCCTTCTGAGGTAATATTCAAGGGAAACCTCTCAATGGGTATCCATACTGATGAGGACATCACTTCTATAGATACAAATAACACTCCATTGAACATACAAGATGCAATCAATAGAGTTCATATACAACAATTAATTTCAGAGGTGAGCTCATTCTTATATGTTTTGTTATATGTTTTTTAGCATAGATTGCTACCTAATGATTTAATTGTGATTAGGATCCATGGAGAGGTTCAAGGAGTAGTTGGAGGAAGTATTAGGGACGTGGAGGACCAGAGAATTTGTTCAAATAAGATGGAAACCGAGCCAAACTCAAAATTGTGTCTAACTCAGAGTCCAAGAGCAGTATGCACTAAAATGAACGCTCAGGATGCATACGAACTTCGTTTTGGACGTTCTACATATGCACGGAAAGGGAATAGGATAACCTTTCCAATGGCGCTGGTCCCATGTCAAAATTCTTCGGAGACCACTGGAATCGTCGAAACAAAATCGAGTTCAGAATCTGTCAAGGTGCTGCACCACCTTATTGGGCCATTGGGCCTTGTATCAAGTCTAAGTCCATTATTTTCGTATCTTAGGGTTAGGTCACGACCCCAACACCCCCTTGGACGTCCTCCCACCTATATATACTCCATAGTAGCCGCCATGAACAATTGGGTTTTGCTTACATTAATAATATCACCGTTCTACGGTTTGTGAAACTCCAACTTCGCGATTTCAGATCGTGTCTTCTACGTTCTTGCTTGTGTTCTCGGTTGCACTTGCAGGTATTAGCCTTCTTGGCGAGGTCAATCGTGTGAAGCACGGTTGATAACCAACGGAGTGGTGGTGTAGTGATTGCAGGTACTGTTCGTGTTCTACTCAAGAGCCTCGGATCATCAACGTCGAGATCTCCACATCAATCGACTTATCCTTACCTATCGGAAGATCAGGACTAATTCCTCTCATCAATTGGTATCAGATTTTCAGGTTGCCCGTTAGGTAATTCATCTATCCTTTTGATTTGTTTGTTTTTTATACCTAGAGTTCACAAAAAAGCCACAAAAAACTTGTAGTTTAGTAGATCTATTCATCACTTTGTCCAAACAACCATTGAGCCTTTGCAACTTTGTTATTCAGTTTGGTTTTGTTGAGTTTGTGTCCGTGGTTGAGTCATATTGCTGGTTTAGAAGTGTTTTTGGTCTTAGTTTGAGTTTTGTAGTGTGTTGATTCATCCTTTTGAATCACGTCATCACGTCCAGATTAGATTCATCTATGTCCAGTTCAATATTTTCATCATATCTCACTCATACGAACTCGAATTTTGGATTTCTTGTACTTTATGGAAATCTTAAGAAGTTCTCTACAACTTTCGTATTCATAGGCTTCCCAGTAAACGGAGCTATGATGGTCAAAAGTGCATTACATCTGAATCTGTTCTCGACCTAGAATTTCTATATAGTCTGTATTTCGGGGACAATATCTCCTATTGTTCTTGTCCAAAATAGGTCTTCCATATATTTAAATTAAATAGGAGAGATATATCTACAATCTTGCTGTTGTAAGTTTTTCTATTTAGAGCCTATATGTGTGCCTTTTTGTCCTTGGAAGATTGAGCAAAAAATATGCAACAGACACATGAGATATATTTGATTGCTTTTCATTGTGTTCTTCTTTTGCAGCACATTCTGAAAAAAAGAAGAAAAAAAAGGCAAGTGCAAAACAAGATACAAAAGCTTCACAAAAAAAGGAGAAAAGAAACAACAACAAAAAAAAACAGAAGTGCTTGCATTCTTTGTGTCATCTAGTTTTGTCTCAAGTCTCGCTAGCTTGAACTGCTAGGAACACATTTAGGCCAGCAACTTTGACAAGTACTTTGGACACTTATTCAACTTTACTATCTGATTGCATTGTTGCTAATCCTTGCTACATATAAAGTGTCATCCAAGCTACACCTTACTCTTGAGCAGAATTGATACACCTTTGCAATTATCCCACGCTTCATTTGTTTCTTCATACCAGTTACCGTTGGCCACCTGCAGTGTCGGTAAGAACACTTGTAAGATCGTGGTAAGACGCTTGAGAGTGTGTGATTCCACTTCCACATTGCCATTATCCTTTGTAGTTGATAGGGATAATATATTTTTTTTGTTGTCTTCTGTTTGCTACTAACAATATCAGGGAAAAGCAAGAATCATGCATTATATGCTGAGATGATTGACATGATGAAGACGGCGATGGAGTTGCTCGCTAAGAATAAAACATCAACCAATGTTTCACATGACATTCAGACCATCTTTATAACTCCTTCCATAGAAAGTAATTACATTCTCCCATATCTTCCTTCTTATGATGGTTTTCCGATACCAATTGATGAGTAAAATTAGTCCCGATCTTCCGATAGGTAAGGATAAGTCGATTGATGTGGAGATCTCGATGTTGATGATCTGAGGCTCTCGAGTAGAACACGAACAGCCCCTACAATCACTACACCACTGCTCCATTGGTTATCAACCGTGCTTCACACGGTTGACCTCGCCAAGGAGGATAATCCCTCCAAGTGCAACCGAGAACACAAGCAAGAACGTAGAAGACACGATCTGAAATCTCGAAGTTAGAGTTTCACAAACCGTAGAACAGTGATATTATTAATGTAAGCAAAACCCAATTGTTCATGGCGGCTACTATGGAGTATATATAGGTGAGAGGACGTCCAAGGGGGTGTTGGGGTCGTGACCAAACCTTAAGATACGAAAATAATGGACTTAGACTTGATATAAGGCCCAATGGCCCAATACGGTGGCGCAGCACACTAACACATTCTGAACCCGAGTTTGTTTCGATGATACCTGTCTACTCCGAAAGAATTTTGACATGGGACCAGCTCCATTGGAAAGGTTATCCTCTCCCCTTTCCGTGCATATGTAGAACGTCCAAAACGGAGTTCGTATGTGTCCTGGGCGTCCGTGTTAGTGCGTACTGCTCTTGGACTCCGAGTTGGACACAATTTTGTGTTTGGCTCGATTTCCATCTTCTTTGAACGAATTCTCTAGTCCTCCACGTCCCTAATACTTCCTCCAACTACTCCTTGAATCTCTCCATGGATCCTAATCACAATTAAATCATTAGGTAGCAATCTATGCTCAAAAACATATAACGAAACATATAAGAACGAGCTCACTTCTGAAATTAATTGTTGTGTATGAACTCTATTGATTACATCTTGTATGTTCAATGGAGTGTTGTTTGTATCTATAGAAGTGATGTAATCATCATCCTCCCCTTCTTAATTTGGAGTCATCCTCGACTCAAGTTCAGCTCCTCTCATGTGTTGGTCCAAATGTGCAACGCCATCAAATCTTCTTGTATGCATGAATGGAGGAGGCCAAGGTGGTGGACGACATAGTGCGCCATCTTGATCTTGTCCATCAAATAAGAGTGCACATTCACTTGAGCCAGGATCCCAAACAAATAAACATTGTGTCATGTTTGTAGGTGCAATAATAATGTGCATGATCTCATCACCTACCATAATGTTGAAGTCACGAACATCGAACACATGGAAATAAAGAAAAACCTCAAGATTTTTGTGTCTTACTGATACATGTTGCAAAAACCGATATCCTTGAAGAATGCTTCCAATGGAATGTTAGAAGGATTTTTGCGTTGGTGCCACAGGCACATTGCTCAAAATGGAGAAAGCTCAAGTATCATAAATAAAATTAGCTCTAACTGTGGATTATATTGGACTCACATCGTCCCTCATATAATGTAGCACAAAATATTTGTCAAAGGTAAGTTCATCCAAAGGATTTTGGGTGATATATCAACCTTTGCTGTCCATTCTGTGATCAAAATAGAGGTTAACTCCTTTATCGTTGTTGACAGCCATAAATGCTAAATTTGACCGTCAATTCACCGCATAAAAATTATAAAACTGAAAAGACAACATAGTGTTAGGGGTTAATACTAACCGTTCCTACAAGTGTTAGGGTCTATTTGCATGCAGATGAAATATGCCCCAAAATACCCAATATGCAGGGAGCAATCCAAAAAGTTACCTTTTGACCAATCAGGTGATGACATGTGGTGTCACATGGATCCATGGACCAATTACCAGACGTATCAAGGGAATCCAACGACAATTCACATGGGGAAGAACCTTGGGCCCACAAATTAGTGACCAGGAGGAAGCATAGTCCGAGGAGCACTAGGAACAAGTCAGTCGAGCCCCTAGTTCGGCCGACTCATTCTTGGTGCTCTACTCGGTCAGCTGACACATGTCGACTCCCTGTAGGTCCCTGATGGCAGTAACAACTGATTTGCATGCTTATTGTGGTGCCAAACCAACTGAACTCATGTATAAATAGCCCCCCTCAGTCCCTCACTGCACACACCACAAGTTTGAGTTTAGAATTCAACTTTAAAGGGTTAGTGCCGCCCAAGTGGCCAACTAAGTAGAATGAGAGTGAGAAGGAGCTAGGAGGAGGAGTCCTGGGTTTGTCAATGCCCTCTTCCACACTTGTACCTCTACAGAAGTTCTGCCATAATCGAGTAAGACTTTTGTGAATTCAATACAATTTTTATTTCTACTTCATAGTAGTTTGCTTGGTAGATGCATCTAGGTTCACGACATTCATTTCAGACTATACTCATAGCTTTGCATTTGAAATGATTAGATTTGTGAATTAGAACTTAAGTGTGGTGCTTGTTGACGGTCCATAAGTACCATATTTTGACCTTCAATTCACCTCATAATGTGCATAAAAGAAACACAAAACATAGTGGTAGGGATATACACTAACCCAATTCCACAAGTGTTGGTGTTTATTTGTATGCAGGTGAATTATTACCCAAAATACCAAAACATGCAGGGATGAATCCATGAAAATTGATTTCAACGAATCAGGCGATGACACGTGGCAACACATGGATCAAATGGCCCAAAAACAGAAGAATACAAGGAGATCCAACGGTGTTGCACCCATATACATCAAGGGGGCTCACCTGGAAGCCACCTGGAGGAAGCACTCCCTGAGGGGAGGCTTGACCTGGTTCGACCGACCACTTCCTGGCGCCAAACCTGGTCAAATGACACGTGTTGGATCCTCCCGACTCCATGGAGTCAATGGTGACTGATTCGCACGTTAATTGTGGCGGGAACCGACCCTTCTCCACCTATAAATAGACCCCCTCACCTCACTTCTCACACACACCAAAAGTTGAGAATAGTGCTACACTCCAAAGGTTTAGAGTAGTCCTAGAGGCTACCAAAGTAGAAGAAGAGTGTGGTGAAGAATCTAGGAGAAGGAGGCTTGGGCTTGTCAAGTCCCTCTTCTACACTTGTACCCCTACAAAGGTTTTACTCAATCCAGTAAGCCTTTGTGAATTCAATACAAGTTTGATCGTTTATTCTTAGTAGTTTGCACAAGTAGTTACTTGCGGGTTCACTGTTTAATTCATTAGAGGATCTAGTTGTAGTTTTGTGTTCGAAACAACTAGAGTAGTGATTTAGAACGTAAGAGTGGTGCTTAGGTTATAAATCATCAGTGGATATCTCGTAGACCCACGGATTGAAGAGGTAGGCAGTAAGTGGTGACAGCCCTATCTGTCCTTCATAATCCTCCATGTTCGGCTATGTCATAGGCTCTTGGCAAGAGCCGTCCAAGTATTGCTAGGAGTAAGCCCGTGCCCGAAGCAAGCATCTACTGCAAACTACCTTAAATTAGGATCAATTCTTTGAATTCCTCTCTATTCCTTGCCTACCAAACAAGTATGTGTCCTTGGGTGAGCTAGTTCAAAAGATTAGCACACACATTCTTTGGATTCGATACCCTTGGGAATACTCTTTAAGGGGAAGTTCTACAACAGTATTTCCGTGTGCTTGTGGATAACTTTGTGGTGTTAAGAAATACCAACAAGCATTTCTGGTGCCGTTGCCGGGGAATGGTTGCTGTTAATCTTCGAACCAAGATCACCCTCGTATCATATCCCCCTTATCTGTCATCTTACATTTCTTATTCTTACCTTACCATCACCATATAAATGGAGAAACCCACCATTCTTTCTTACTCTGCTCCGAAGGGCATGTTCTGTGAGCCAACGCCTTCGGCGGAACCTATTTGTTCAACCAGCTATGAACTTTGCCCTGGCTTTATAGCCATGGTTCGGGAACAATTCTTCTCAGGAACGGATTGTGAAAACCCTTACCACCATTTACGAGAGTTCGAAGAACTATGTTCATGCCTTCTAATCAAAGGTATGACACAGGAAACTCTCAAATGGAAGTTGTTTCCTTTTTCCCTCAAGGAAAAAGCCAAACAATGGTACAACCACTACGTTGGGAAGACAAACGGTGATTGGAGTGAATTACGAGACAAATTGTGTCTTGCTTTCTTTCCCATTGCCTGAATTGTTTCGTTATGAAAGGAAGTACTATGCTTCCAGTAGATGGAGAAGGAGTCCATAGGTGCAGCTTAGGACATATTTTCTCTTTTGAAAAATTCAGGCCTAGATTTGTTAATCCCTGATCCAATGCTTTTGCAACATTTCTTCATGGGATTAAACAAAGAGTCTGCCCTATATCTTGACATTACGGCTGGAGGATCTTTCCTCCATAAGACTCCAGAAGAAGGCAAGGATCTTCTAGATAGAATTCTAGAAAGTTCTTCTTTCATTATGGGTCTTAATGAGCCTCCCCAAGAGGAAGTCATGTCAAGAACGGATGATACACTCTTGGACAAGGATGAACACATTTCTTGTTTACCCCAAGCTTTGCCAGAGGAATCCTCTCCCGAACCTGAGACTACGAAGGTAGAAGAAATTCAACCCTCGCAGTTTCCATTTTACTTCGAGGAAGAGCTTTTTGAAGATTATGGAAATACCTCGAAGTATTGTTGCTATAGGGAACCTTCATTGCAACCAACTCCACCTGAAGCACCTGACGGGGTGTTCGTCCGTCAAACGGTCAAGGAGTTGAACTCTATCCTGAGAAGAGAATGGACAGCTGAAGTCGATAATACACCCGAAATTCTTCAGATGACCTCACCTTTGGCTGCCATTTTACGTTCTATTAGAGGGACACCAATGAGAATCCTATACAACCCTACTGTTGGAGCAAATCTCATTTCCGATTCTTGTGCTCTTGCCATTCTTGGCGATGTGCCATTGGCACCAACATGAAAATCCTTCCAAGATTCATTTGGAACCATTCTTGAAGGATGTGGGGTTCTGCAACAAGTGTCTGTTAAACACAAAGATGTTGAGGCTCTCCTAGATTTTCACATGTTCAAAATCCAAAATTTTGAAATCATGATACTATAGAGAAATTTCTCATGGAAGTTCCTTTGGAAGGAAGCCTCAATATCGATCTTGGAGGGAGAAATTTCTCCGTGCATATTCTGCGTTCAAAGGGAGGAGGTTAGGACTCTTTGATTTTTAGAACCCCCTGAAATTGAAGGAGAAGAAGACTTCGTCCAAAAGGAGGATGAATTTAAGGAGGAAATTGAATTGCCAAAAGAAGAGTCCTCCCCAAAACCTCCTGTTGAGCTCACGATTCTACCTCCAGTCCTACGTTATACCTTTCTAAATGGCGATTTGGAAGCCCCTGTCATCATAAGTGACGAGCTTTTAGATGATGAAACGCTCAAACTCATAGCCATGTCAGAAAGGCATATAGCTGTTTTTGGATATTCACTTCAGGATCTAAAGGGAATTAGTCCAGCGTTATGCAACCATCGTATTCCTATTGACCCTGAGAGTGTCCCCTCAAGGGAACCTCAAAGGAGGTTGAATAATGCGACGCGGGAAGTTGTCAAGAAAGAAGTCTTGAAACTTCAGCATGCTGGGATTATTTACCCTGTTCCTCATAGTGAATGGGTAAGTCTAGTTCAAGTAGTGCCTAAGAAGGGAGGTATGACTGTCGTTCAAAACGAGAGGAATGAATTAATTCCTCAACGGACTATCACGGGATGGAGGATGTGCATTGACTACCGAAAACTTAACAAGGCAACAAGGAAAGACCATTTTCCATTGTCGTTCATCGATGAGATGTTAGAGCGATTGGCAAAACACTCCTACTTCTTTTTCCTTGATGGGTATTCGGGATATCATCAAATTCCTATCCATCCCGATGATCAAAGTAAGACCACGTTCACATGTCCTTACGGGACCTATGCCTACCGGCGTATGTCCTTTGGACTGTGTAACACTCCTTCCTCTTTCCAGAGATGCATGATGTCTATATTTTCAGACATGATCGAGGATATCATGGAAGTTTTCATGGACGATTTCTCCGTCTATGGAAAAACTTTTGATCATTGTCTAGAAAATTTAGACAGGGTCTTACAAAGATGCCAGGAGAAGGACCTTGTGCTTAATTGGGAAAAGTGCCATTTCATGGTCCGGGAAGGCATCGTTCTTGGACACTTGGTGTCCGAGAGAGGGATAGAGGTGGATAAAGCTAAAATTGAAGTTATTGAAAAACTTCCACCTCCTATCAATGTTAAGGGAATCTACAGCTTTTTAGGTCATGCAAGGTTCTACCGATGATTTATCAAGGATTTCTCCAAAATCGCTAGACCCCTCACCAACCTATTAGCTAAAGAAGCTCCATTTGATTCCGATGATGAATGCCTTAAATCATTTGATATAATCAAAAAGGCACTCATCTCAGGTCCAATTATCCAACCTCCTGATTGGACATTGCCATTCAAAATCATGTGTGATGCCAGTGACTTTGCTGTTAGTGTGGTCTTAGGCCAAACCAAAGATAAAAAGCATCACACAATAGCCTACGCTAGCAAAACTTTGACAGGAGCCCAACTCAATTATTGCCACAACTGAGAAAGAGCTCCTAGTAGTAGTTTTTGCTATCGACAAGTTTATATCCTATTTGGTTGGAGCAAAGGTCACAGTCTACACAGACCATGCTGCTTTGAAATATCTGCTTACCAAAAAGTATGCTAAACCCAAGCTAATTCAATGGATTCTTGTACTCCAAGAATTCGATCCGGAAATAAGAGATAAGAAAGGAGTAGATCATTTAGTAGCAGATCATCTTTCACATATGGAAGTCACACAAACCATGGACATACCTATCAATGACTTCCTACAAGATGATATTCCTCTTAAGGTGACAGACTCTCACCCTTGGTATGAGGATATCATGAACTTTATGGTCACGAGATACGTACCACCAGGGGAGAACAAAAAGAAACTCATTTATGAGAGTCGTAGACACCTTTGGGATGACCCTTACCTATATTGAGTATGTGCTGATGGCCTTCTTAGAAGGTGCGTCCCATCAATCGAAGGCACCGAAATTATAGAGAAATGCCATGCTGGCCCCTATGGTGGTCATTACGGTGTTTACCGTACTCGGGCAAAGATTTGGCAGAGTGGATTCTATTGGCCTTCAATGTATGAAGATACCAAGGAATTCATTCGCAGATGTTGAAAATGCCAGAAGCATGGAGGAATCTCTGCTCGCGATGCGATGCCCCTAACATACAATCTCCAAGTTGAATTATTTGATGTATGGGGTATTGATTTTATGGGACCTTTTCCTAGGTCTTATGATAGCGAATATATTCTGGTTGCCATTGATTATGTGTCAAAATGGGTAGAAGCAGTACCATGCAAAAATGTTGATTCCAAGCAAGCAAGGAAAATGTTCCATGAGATCATTTTCCCACGCTTTGGAACTCCCCGTATGGTCATAAGTGATGGAGGATCTCATTTCATAGATAAGACCATCCAAAACTTTTTAAGGGAACTTGGAGTCCAGCATAACATTGCTACGCCATACCACCCACAGACAAGTGGTCGAGCAGAAACATCTAATAAACAAATTAAGAATATTCTGCAAAAGACTGTCTTGGAAATGGGAACGGGATGGAAGCAAAAGCTACCCGATGCATTGTGGGCATATCGTACTGCCTACAAGACACCTATCTGCATGTCTCCTTTCCAACTTGTCTATGGGAAGACTTGCCATCTTCCTGTAGAATTGGAACATAGAGCGTATTGGGCCATCAAGCGGTGGAACATGAATCTTAACGAAGCTAGAAATCACCGATTGAAGCAAATCTCTAAGTTGGAGCAATGGAGCGATAAGGCGTACCACAGTGCCAGAATTTATAAAGAGAGAACCAAAAGATGACACGATAAGAGGATTATACCGAAAGAGTTCAAACCTGGAGATAAAGTTTTACTCTTTAACTCTAGGGTTAAACTCTTTGGACATGGGAATCTTAGAAGTAGATGGGAAGGACCCTTCACTGTAGTAGAGACTTCATCCCATGGAGCTCCCAAAAGGATACAGAAAAAGAATTTGACATGGTAAAATCAAATCGATTTCCATGCCATTTCTTTCAATTCTGTTTAAATTCTCCACGTCCAACTAATGGGCCCATCCAGTTCTTCTTCTAGAAAGCCCATTTAATCGACTCGAGAAAATGTGGCCCGAACGGAGCCAGAAGGGGTTCGGCCAAACCCTAGGGTCGGCCGACTCTCCCTTCGCGCCGTTCGCATTCTGTTTTCTCGTGTTGATCCTCCTCAATATCCTTCACAAAATCCTCGGTGAAACGTGTCGTTCCCGCCTACTTAAAGGACAGAAACAGAGAGGAAAGTTATACACCTCATTGAATCATCATCTTCTCCCGTCCTCGTCATGGCCGACAAGAAGATTGTGCCTCATGCCTCCTCCAGCTCAACTTTCAACCTGAGCGGGGACATTACGCCGACCAACGACAAAATTTCCCTCACCCGACAGCATAGGATGCTTACTACTTAGGATTTTAATTTCTTTTAAAACATTTGTTTTCTAAAGATAGGTTAAATAATGTAAGCATCCCCACATTTTTATTTCAATAAGGTAAACTTACCGGTTCATCTAACACCGGTAAAGTTTCCCCTTTAGTTTATTTTGTTGAATAAAGAATTCAGGAAACAAGTGCGGGGGAAACATGTCCCCAAGTCACGAAATCCCGACGTGAAAAATTAACGTTGCATATCAGAACACGTCGCAACGAATGGGCAAAACGACCCGACGAAACAGAGGCATAGAAAAGCCACCAGGAGGTCGGCCGAACCCCCTGGTCAGCCGACTTGTTTACTTGCACCGTACGACTCCGTTTCGCACTAGAAAATTGATTTGGATTTCCTATCCCACTTTTATGCGCTACCCTGCTGTTTGAGTTGATTTCATATTTTTCATTGCATATCTAAAATGAATCAACTCAACAAATTGAAATAAAATTTGGTAGTCAAGAATTTGCTTAAGCTGAAAATTTGAATACTTTATATTTCAATTCATTACCTTGTTATGATTCTCATAATTCAATAGGAAAAACACATCATCTAGGTATTTGACTAGTGTGATATGGTAAATGGGTTCTTTAGAAATCATCCTTTTGCTTGAAATTGATTTTGACATTTGTAACTATTTGAAGTCTTGAACTTTACCTAAATCTCTCATTGGAAATTTATATACCCACCAAGGCCATATGATACATTCATTGAAAACCACAAGCATATGCCACTCTGCTTTTCATTGAACTTTGTCAAACCCGTGACCTAATTGAGTGACATGCATGAACTTTTTGAATTGAAAACTCTTGTGCACTACATTCATGCAAAATTTCTCACATTGAGAGCTTGCATCCATCGATCACCCATCCGCCAAAAAGAAACTCCATACAATACAAATGAAAGCCTCTCTAAAAATAAAAAGGAGTAGAAGACATGGCTACAAGAAAAAAAACATCCACTCTTGAAAAAGAGTAAGAGTGCTAAAAAAAGTAGCCATGTTTCATCCTTAAAAGAGAGCAAATTCATAGGAGTTATCACCTCACCCCTCCATTTCATACATGTGCACAAGAATTTTCCCTTTCACTTTGTTCATTGCATAAGTCTCTCATAGGATCATGTTTTTGACTTAGTAACATATGAATTGCAAATGTGTGCCACATTCATCCCTACCAAGCTCCATATATAGCCACTTTTAGTATAGGGACAAGAATTGGCAAAACATGCCATGGTGAGGACTCAAACACTTTGAGGGATTTGAGAGATTCCGATCGAGAAGGCAAGGGCAAATGTTCTTATGACTTTCAAATATAGCAATTGCCAAATCATTTCAGCAGAGAATGATCCAAGGGAACTTCACTCTAACCGTTCCACTTTTCAAACACCCAAGATTAATGTTGTAGCCACATACACAAAGGGGATCCATGAATTCAGGTATAAATTGAAATATCTAGTATCCTTATTTTCTACCATATAGAAAATTCATGACAACACTCTAGTTCTTCTTGCCTTCACTCGAGGACGAGCAAAGAACTAAGTGTGGGGGAGTTTGTTGACGGTCCTTAAGTACCATATTTTGACCGTCAATTCACCTCCTAATGTGCATAAAAGAAACACAAAACATAGCGGTAGGGCTATACACTAACCCAATTCCACAAGTATTGGTGTTTATTTGTATGCAGGTGAATTATTACCCAAAATACCAAAACATGCAAGGATGAATCCATGAAAATGGATTTCAATGAATCAGGCGATGACACATGGCAACACATGGATCAAATGGCCCACAAACAGAAGAATACGAGGAAATCCAACGGTGTTGCACAAATATACATCAAGGGGGCCCACCTGGAAGCAACCTGGAGGAAGCACTGCCCAAGGGGAGGCTTGACCAGGTCAGCCGAACCAGGGGTTCGACCGACCTCTTCCTGGCGCCGAACCCGGTCAAATGACACGTGTTGGCTCCTCCCGACTCCCTGGAGTCAATGGTGACTGATTCGCGCGTTAATTGTGGCGAGAACTGACCCTTCTCCACCTATAAATAGACCCCCTCACCTCAATTCTCACACACACCAAAAGTTGAGAATAGTGCTACACTCCAAAGGTTTAGAGTAGTCCTTGAGGCTACCAAAGTAGAAGGAGAGTGTGGTGAAGAGTCTAGGAGAAGGAGGCTTGGGCTTGTCAAGTCCCTCTTCTACACTTGTACCCCTACAAAGGTTTTACTCAATCAAGTAAGCCTTTGTGAATTCAATAAAAGTTTGATCTTTTATTCTTAGTAGTTTGCACAAGTAGTTACTTGTGGGTTCACTGCCTTAATTCATTAGAGTTTGTGTTCGAAACAACTAGAGTAGTGATTTAGAACGTAAGAGTGGTGCTTAGGTTATAAATAATTAGTGGATATCTCGTAGACCGACGGATTGAAGAGGTAGGCAGTAGGTGGCGACAGCCCTATCTGTCCTTCGTAATCCTCCATGTTCGGCTATGCCATAGGCTCTTGGCGGGAGTTGTCCTAGTATTGCTAGGAGTAAGCCCGTGCCCGAAGCAAGCATCTACTGCAAACTACCTTGAATTAGGATCAATACTTTGAATTCCTCTCTGTTCCTTGCCAACCAAACAACTTTGTGTCCTTGGGTGAGCTATTTCGAAAGATTAGCACACACGTTCTTTAGATTCGATACCCTTGGGAATACTCTTTAAGGGGAAGTTGTAAGTGCATCTAGGATATCCCTTGTGGGGTTTGGCTAATTGATGACAAACACATGAGATCCTAATGAAACTATTGAGATGATTGCAGGACAAACAAAGTGAAATAGCTCGGTGCACACAAAAAGGTGAAAAATGGAGTGGTGTCCAAAGAGGGATACTTTGATGGAGCTTGGAAGAACAAATTAGATTTTAAATTTATAGGGAGTGTATGAAAGACACACACCAAGAGCTCACAACTTTGTGCAGGGATAAGGGCTTTAAAATCAACCTAACTTTCATAATGCACCGGACTAGTCCGATCATGGACTGGACTAGTCCGTTACACTTTCTGGAGTCTCCCCTCTCAGGAGACCGGACTAGTCCGTGTGTCCACCGGACTAGTCCATTGAACTTTCTGGAGTCTCTCATATTGGGAGACCGGACTAGTCCGTGTGTCCACCGGACTAGTCCGTTGAACTTTCTGGTGTCTTTCATATCAGGAGACCGGACTTGTCCGTGTGTCCACCGGACTAGTCCGTTGAACTTTCTGGAGTCTCCCATCTATGGAGACTGGACTAGTCCACGGACTAGTCCGTTGAACTGTCTGAAGTCCATCTTCACACTGCACCGGACTAGTCCGAGCTTGGACCGGACTAGTCCGCCAGACTTTCTGGACTTCGAGTTACACTGTGACTGGACAAGTCCGGACTTGCACCGGACTAGTCCGGTGTTAGGGTTTTTCAACGGTAACTTTTTGGAAACCATATAAATAGAGAATCCACGGCCTTCCAAAGAACACACACATCGAATACTGCTGAAAACACAAACCCTAGTGCCGCCACTTTGTCCCAAGAGCCTAAAACACATCTCCCCACACATCTAAGGTGCAAAAAGGAATCAAATCATTTGAACACTTGGATTCGGGATTGGGAGATCGTCGTTCCTTCGTTGTGAGCTCTTGGGGTTTGATCTTTCTACACTTATACTCTGCATTGTAATACTTTCAAGTGTATTTGATCGCCTCTTTCGTTGTAATTCTCGTGGGAGCCCTCAACGTGTGAGGTTGCCCCACAAACTCGGTGATTACCCGTGATAATTGGAATCAAGTCGGCCTTCGTGGTGACTTGAAGAGGGAAAGGGTTGGAGACCCGACTCTGTGTGAGCTTCCTCAACGAGGACGTAGATCTCGTGGTGAGATCGAACCTCAGTAAAAATTCGCTTGTCTCTTGTGCCTCATTTACATTACTTTTTGTTCACTAGATCACTTGATTGCTAAACAACCATTTAAGTTGCTCATAAATCTTCACATGCATTCATACACTAATCTTAAATGAAAGAATCTGTTGTTCTCATTTCCGCTGCTAAAAGAACCTAATTTCCCAAACAACACTTAATCAATTCACATATTTCAGCACACCGGACTAGTCCGCCCACACAACCGGACTAGTCCGGTCAATCAAGTTTTTGACAACTCTATTGAGTGTGCAGGAAATTCAAAAGGCCTATTCACCCCCCCTCTAGGCCACATTCAATCGGTATCAGAGCAAGGTTCTCCACCAACAAGACTCACATCTCAGAGAGATCAATGGCCTCTGAGAAGAACAACGATATCCCGAAGATGAACATCAATGAGGAGGAACAAGAAGCCAAAGCCTTCGATATGCTGAAAGAAAGCCCACATGATGATAAAGAAGTGCGACAACTAAAGGCACTCCTGAGAAAGAAACTGCTAGGACAAAAAGGAAAAGAAGAAGAGAAGACGACGGGGAGTGGTCATCACGACTACTCCCGACATCCTTACAACTACAACCGTCTCAATTCAAACAATCACTATCTCTCCATTCCTATGGGAAAGCCTCCACAGTTTGACGGAAGTGACTACACCATGTGGAAGTACAACATGAAGATGCATCTAATATCCCTAAATCCTAGTCTGTGGAACATTTTTTGCACTGGCATAGATATCCCGGACACGGATGAGGAACTCACCCCAGAACAAGAACAAGAGATTCACAGAAATGCACAAGCCGTCGCCATGATCACATCATCACTAAGCAGAGAGGAATTCACCAAGATCGATGGTTTAGAAAGTGCAAAAGAAATATGGGATACACTTAAGACAACTCACGAAGGAAATAGGTCGGTTCGTGGGAAGCTAAAATCGATATGCTTGAAGGAGAGTTGGGGAGATTTGCTATTGAAGAAGGCAAATCACCTCAAGACATGTACAACCAGATGAAGGCACTCATCAACAAAATTCGTGCCTATGGAAGTAAGAAATGGATGGATCACGAGGTGGTCAAAAGAATGATTAGAGCCTTCATGCCAAGAAATGTCACACTTTGCTCAATGATTAGAGAAAGCCCCGAATTCCACAAAATGACTCCGGATGAGTTATTGGGGAAGATCATAAATCATGAAATGATGGAGAAAGAGGCTCAATACGTCAAAGACTTAGCCGAAATCACCTCCTCCAAAAAGAAAGAAGTTGCTCTCAAAGCAACGTGCATACCCAAACTCAAAGATACTCGTGAAGACCAAGATGATGGGCATACAAGCGACGAGAGTACCGATCTTGATGATGAAGAAATGGTACTCTTTATAAAGAAGTTCAAGCGCATGATGAAAAGAAGACACGGCAACAATTCAAATGAAGGAAAAAGCAAGGATAAAGGAAAATCCAAGGCTCGATGCACTTGCTACAACTGCGGAGAGTATGGTCACTTCATGGTGGACTGCCCCTATGAAGAAAATAAAAAGAAGAAGGAAACAAGACCTCAGGAAAAGAAAAATTTCAAAAAAAGAAGACAAGCCCATCAATCTCATATTGGCAAGGAGTGGGACTCAAACGACGAGTTCTCCTCCGATGAAGAAGAAGAGATAGCCACTATCGCAGTCAAGAAATCCACTATGAAAGCCACACTCTTCCCAAACATGGGAGGACGAGATATGAACAACCACACTTGCCTTATGGCTAGGGAAGGCGAGAAAAAGGTTCGACTTACTCCTCCTATGCTAAATTCCTCTATTGATGACTTTGATAGCTCTAGTGATAATGAAGAAATGTTTAGAGGACTAAGTAAAATTGCTTTAAAGAAAACGGAAATGTTGTCGAACGAAATCAATGAAAAGGAGGAACTTCTTAACCGACAAGAAGATATGCTCATTCGTGAAAGGAAGAGATATCAAGAAGTTGAAAAGCTTCTCGAGCTTGAAAGAGAGAAGAACAAGTCGCTTGAAGTTGAGCTAGCCTTGAGTAAGGAAACTTACTCAAAGCTAGAGGACTCACATATTGCAATCAAGGAACAACTTGTTAACTTGTCGAAAGTTAACAAGATCCTTGAGGTGCAAGTTGAGTCGCTCAAGCAAAGTGACTCCTCTTCCTCCAAGAGCTCCTCCTCCAAAGATATGAGTTCGACAACAATCGAAACTTGCACTTGCTCTAGTAAGAAGAATGTTATTTCTAATACTTCAACTTCTCACAATATGCATGCCTCTCCAAGCGGCATCTTTGATAAGGAGAATATCAAATATGCACGCAGTGCATATATGGTCACTAGACCTACTAATGTCAAAGATGGCCTTGGTTTTGACAGGAACAAACACATGTCTACTCCTAATCATGCTAAGAATAGAATTGTCTTTGTTAAGGAAAAATCTCATGAATCTGATTTACAAATATTGTTTCGTACATTTGATGCTTCCTATGTTCTTATGAAAGCCAAACATGGAAAAGTCATTGCTAAATACACAGGGCCACGCCACAAGAACTTGAAAACTTGTGTGTGGGTGCCCAAGACTCTTGTGACTAACCTGAGAGGACCCAAGCAAGCTTGGGTACCTAAAACCAAAGAATAATTCTTTTTTGCAGGCCTACTCCTCCGGTGGATCTAAATGGGTGCTAGATAGCGGATGTACAAATCACATGACCAGAGAGAGAGGTATGTTTGTGGAGTACGAGTATAACAAGGATTCAAGTGAAGGCATATACATCGGAGACAACAACCAAGGAAAGGTCCTTGGTAGCAGTAACATTGAAATATCCTCTCAACATACCTTATCTAATGTTTTACATGTAGATTCTCTAGATTATAACCTTTTGTCAATATCTCAACTATGCGACAAAGGTTACAACTGTTTATTCACTAATGAGGGTGTGACCGTTTTTAGAAGAAGCGATGGCTCGATTGCATTCAAGGGAATGTTGAAGGGCAAGCTTTATCTTGTTGACTTCAACAAAGATAAAGCCGAACTCAACACTTGCTTGGTTGCTAAGACCAACATGGGATGGCTGTGGCATAGACGGCTAGCCCATGTTGGGATTAGAAATCTGCAGAAACTTCTAAAAGGTGGTCACATCCGTGGTCTTAAGGATGTGGTTTTTGAAAAAGACAGGTCGTGCAACGCTTTTCAAGTAGGAAAACAAGTCAGAGCACCACACCCCGCCAAGAATGTGATGACTACCGCAAGACCGCTGGAACTCCTCTGCATGGATATCTTTGGTCCAATTTCGTACATCAGCATCGGTGGTTACAAATACAATTTAGTAATTGTTGATGATTTTTCAAGATTTACCTGGGTATTTTTCTTGTATGATAAATCAGAAACTCAGGGAATCCTCAAGAAGTTTATGAAAAGAGCTCAGAACGAATTCTCATCAACCATAAAGAACATCAGAAGTGACAATGGGAAAGAATTCAAGAACCTCCAAGTTGAAGAGTATCTCGATGAAGAAGGAATAAAACATGAGTTCTCCGCACCCTACTCCCCTCAACAAAACGGAGTGGCCAAAAGGAAGAACAGAACATTGATCGAAATGGCAAGAACTATGCTGGATGAATACAAGACATCAGATCGATTTGGGGCAGAAGCGGTGAACACCGCTTGTCATGCCACGAATCGGTTCCACCGACTACTGAAGAAAACTCCATATGAGCTCCTTACTGGTAAAAAGCCTAATGTTTCTTATTTCAAAGTATTTGGTTGTAAATGTTTTATTCTGAACAAGAAACCGAGGGCCTCGAAGTTCGCTTCAAAGTCTGATGAAGGGTTCTTGCTCGGTTATGAATCGAATGCCTACGCCTATCGTCTCTTCAACAAGGTGTCCGACCTTGTTGAAGTAGCACGTGACGTAGTGTTCGGTGAATCTAATGGCTCACAAGTGGAGCAAGTTGATAAGTGTGTGCCAGATAAAGAGGAAGATCCATATGAAGCATTGAAGAAAATGGGACTTGGTTATATCTTACCACAAGAGTGAACTTTGGACTCAAATTCACAAGATGAACTGCAACATGGAGGCAATGATCAAGGGGGAGCACTTTCACAAGATCAAGATGAAGAAAATCAAGAATATCAAGATAATCATGGGAGCAATGATCTAGGGGGAGACAATGAACATGAAGATAATGAAGAACAAGCAACTACACAAGTTCCACACCCAAGAGTACATCAGAGCGTGCAAAGAGACCATCCTGTCAATAATATCATTGGAGATATTGCTAAGGGAGTAACTACTAGATCTCGAGTTGCAAATTTCTGTGAATACTATTCTTTTGTGTCTTTTTTGGAACCATACAGGGTAGAAGAAGCCTTAAGGGATCCAGATTGGGTGATTGCAATGCAAGAGGAGTTGAACAACTTCAAATGAAATGAAGTGTGGGAGCTAGTGGAGAGACCAAAGGTGAACATCATTGGAACCAAATGGGTCTTTCAGAACAAGCAAGATGAACATGGAGTAGTAACGAGAAATAAAGCGAGATTGGTGGCCAAAGGTTATTCTCAGGTCGAAGGTTTGGACTTTGATGAAACTTTTGCTCCTGTAGCTATACTTGAGTCCATTCGTATTTTATTGGCATATGCTACTCACCATAATTTTAAGCTGTATCAAATGGATGTCAAAAGCGCTTTCTTGAATGGTTCAATCAAGGAGGAAGTTTATGTGGAGCAGCCACCAGGATTCGAAGACCAAGAGTATCCTGATCATGTCTACAAACTGCGTAAGGCTCTCTATGGACTCAAACAAGCTCCTCGAGCTTGGTATGAGTGCCTTAGAGATTTTCTGATTCAAAACGGGTTCAGAATTGGTAAAGCTGACTATACACTTGTCACTAAACATCTTGATGATCATCTATTCGTATGTCAAATTTATGTTGATGACATTATCTTTGAATCCACTAACAAAACTTTCTGTGAAGAATTTATCAAAATTATGATAGATAGGTTGGAGATGTCAATGATGGGCGAATTGAAGTTCTTCTTGGGATTCCAAGTGAAGCAACTAAGAGAAGGTACATTTATAAGCCAAACCAAATATACACAGGACATTCTCAAGAAATTCAATATGGAAAAAGCCAAGTCCATCAAGACACCCATGGCCATTAATTGACATCTTGACCTCGATGAAGACGGTCCAAATGTGGACCAGAAGGTATATCGGTCCATGATCGGCTCCTTACTTTACTTATGTGCATCTAGGCCAGATATTATGCCTAGTGTTTGCTTGTGTGCAAGGTTTCAAGCCGCACCTAAATAGTGTCACTTAATTGCCGTAAAAAGAATCCTAAGGTATCTTCTGCACACACCCAACTTGGGCCTTTGGTATCCCAAAGGATCCAAGTTTAACTTGATAGTGTATTCCGACGCCGACTATGCAGGATGCAAAGTCGATAGAAAAAGCACGTCAGGGACTTGTCAATTTCTTGGTAGGTCCCTAGTTTCTTGGTCATCTAAAAAGCAAAACTCCATTGCTCTTTCCACAGCGGAAGCAGAGTATGTTGCAGCCGGTAGTTGTTGCGCACAACTACTTTGGATGCGACAGACTCTTAGGGACTACGGCTACAATCTTAGCCATATCCCGCTTCTATGTGATAATGAAAGTGCTATAAAAATTGCACACAACCCTGTAGAGCACTCAAGAACTAAGCACATAGATATCCGTCATCATTTTCTTAGAGATCATTCGTTAAAAGGTGACATTGCTATTTCACATGTTAGGACTAAAAAATAACTTGTAGATATTTTCACCAAACCATTAGATGAGAAAAGGTTTTGTGAGCTTAGAAATGAACTTAATATTCTTGAATCTCGAAATGTGGCTTGAAACGTTGCATATGATTGAAACTTCAAACATCGCATTTTATTGTTAAAAATTGCTCCTCACCTCTTTTTCTTCTAAGAAAACTATTTTTAATGAAGAAATCTTGGATTTTATGACCACTTTTCATTGTTGATTGCCTTCTGGTCATAAGTACCAAGATTATTTGAAAAACTTGTTCTTGGATCACTATTAATTATTTCAAAATACTTAGGTTTTCCAGGGGCACCGGACTAGTTCGGACAGTCTCTCTCTCCTAGGTTTTCCAGAGGCACCGGACTAGTCCATCCCCTGACTGGACTAGTCCGGTCGGCCGCGTATATAAGTAGCTGGCAGGCCCAAATAAAACTTTCAAACCTCCCTCCACTTGCTCTCCCTCACCTCTCCTCTTTCCTCCTAAACCCTAGCCCCCCCCCCCCCCCCCCCCAAAGAGACCTTCGAGTTGAGCCCTCAGAAATCAAGTTTTCTCCGTGGGGAATCCTCTCCTCCACGAGTTGATCCTCCCCTCCGGACAGATTCAAGCTTCTTCAACTCAAATCTTCAAATCTCGGTAAAATTCTCCCTCAAACAAAAATCTCAACTTTTCTCATTCTATCTCGTTTCCTTTGATTCCAAGGTTGTACATTGGCTTCATAGATGTATTCCTACCACCTTCATGTCATTTTGTATCCTTAGATAGAAGTTTTGGAATTCAAGGAAATCATTAGGGTTCTTGCCAGGCCAGACTAGTCCAACACTCAGATACGGACAAGTCCGGTACACCGGACAAGTCCGCACTCTGAACCCAGACATGTTCGGTCTCTGACATTTGAATCCCTAATTTGACCTCGATCATTGGTTCATTCTTATGTAATCCATGAACTCCTTATTAGGCACAATGTCTTCAAGCTCAGATGACAGTTCTTTCCATGTTGATGAAGAAGTTGAACGTGAAAAAGCGAGGAGAGCCAAGGAGAGGTACATGAAGAAAAGACATGATGTAAATGTACTCTCCACCCTCTGACGACAATTTGCCTAAGAAGAGGAAGGTGGTTGTCAAGAAGGGCCAAGGAAAAGCTGCCGAGAGCTCCTCAGGGCCAAAGACGGCTCTCAACAAAGGGAAGGGGCTTGCTAGTGGTCCCATTGGGCCCCTGAAGATGAAAAACCCAAGTCACCGCAACAGGCAGCGTTCGAGTGAGGACTTCACCGAAAAAGGGGGTGAGCTTGCCGAAGGAAGATTAATGTGTATAATTAACCTCGGCAATGCTCAGACCCAAGATTTTGGAGCAACTTCCATGCTGACTACTACGAGCATGTGTACATGAAGATGAAGAATCCCATTGTGAAGAGTCAATGGGTGAACATTTGATGCATGCGGTCGAAGAAGTATCCTGCCTTTCGTGAGGTGGTTGAGGGCCTGGAGAGGCACGAGCTGAAGGAACTATTTTCTTTTGAGAATGACTGGAACAATGAGATCATCACCCAATTCTACTCTACGCTCTACTTTGCTCGGGGTGATGGAGACAGTCTTACTTGGATGACTCATGGTTCCAAGTATAGTGTTACTTATGATGAGTTTGCAAGGATTCTTCACCTTGAACACACTCTGGATCATTATCTTGTCATCCACAATTTGCAACCCTTGGAAAAGGATGATCTCAAGCTCCTCTATGACACAAGGATGCCCTATACTCATACCAACATCAAATATTTGAAGCCCTTCTTTGTGGTCCTCAACAGAATCTTGAGGAAGACGATAGCCCCGAAAGATGGAGATGTGGGGACTATCCAAGGAACCTTGAGGACCCTAATGAAGGTCATTAGTGGAAGGAGACCATTCAATGTCTTTGAGTACATCCACAATGACATTGTGAACATCTCAATCACGCCAAATAGGTCTTGCGGGTATGCCCCGTACATCATGTTCATGATTGAGAAAGTGACGGGACTTGAGTTTGTCAAGGATGTCTCTCATGCGGGGTTGAAGCCACAAAAGCCCACCGAGTACACTCTTCCCTTAGCTCCTACTGCCCCTTCCTACTCTGAAGCTGAGAGGAGGTCTAAAAAATCACGGGATGTGAATGCCACAAGATCTGCAGCTGCTCCTCCTGGCTCTGCACCTGTCCATGAACCCTCCGGTGGTGTCCTCAAAATGCTCACCTCCATCTTTGCCTGTTGCAGCAAGATTGAAGTTAGGCAGAAGAAACATCAACAATATGTCAATGCCAACATCAAAGCTATCTGTGACAAGCTGGAGATTGAGCCGGTTGGATCCCCGCCCGCCTTCGAGGACTCCGAGGAAGATCCTGCTCCGGCGAATGATGATGGTGGTGAAGATGAAGACCGGACCAAAACTGATGAAGGGAGCGGCGATGAGTGATTCCCCTCAATTTTTCCCTTTATGGTGCCTTGATGCCAAAGGGGGAGAGATTGAGACTAGTAGTTTGAGACTATCTCTAGTTGTAGTCTTTATGCTTTTGTGATCGAGGACATGTATCTATTTTTAAAACTTTGTAATGCACTATTTCTTCTCTTATGTGTGATGCTTATTGTTGCTTGAATGATTATCTCTATGCTCATTATTGATTATCTTTATTTCATCACACTTTGTTGATCACACACCTGTTAGGCACCCCACCATAAGGTGTGTGCATATGTGAGAAGCTTTTTGTGGATTTATCATTATTCTCATACGTGCACACCTTATGAAAATCAAAATTTTACTCTCATTTGTGATATCTCAAATGGTTGTCATCAATCACCAAAAAGGGGGAGATTGTAAGTGCATCTAGGATATCCCTTGTGGGTTTTGGCTAATTGATGACAAACACATGAGATCCTAATGAAACTATTGAGATGATTGCAGAACAAACAAAGTGAAACAGCTCGGTGCACACAAAAAGGTGAAAAATGGAGTGGTGTCCAAAGAGGGATACTTTGATGGAGCTTGGAAGAACAAATTAGATTTTAAATGTATAGGGAGTGTATGAAAGACACACACCATGAGCTCACAACTTTGCGCAGGGGTAAGGGCTTTAAAATCAACCTAACTTTCATAATGCACCGGACTAGTCCGATCATGGACTGGACTAGTCCGTTACACTTTCTGGAGTCTCCCCTCTCAGGAGACCGGACTAGTTCGTGTGTCCACCGGACTAGTCCGTTGAACTTTCTGGAGTCTCTCATATTGGGAGACCGGACTAGTCCGTGTGTCCACCGGACTAGTCCGTTGAACATTCTGGTGTCTTTCATATCAGGAGACCGGACTTGTCCGTGTGTCCACCGGACTAGTCCGTTGAACTTTCTGGAGTCTCCCATTTGTGGAGACTGGACTAGTCCACGGACTAGTCCGTTAAACTGTCTAAAGTCTACCTTCACACTGCACCGGACTAGTTCGAGCTTCCAAAGAACACACACGTCGAATACTCCTGAAAACACAAACCCTAGTGCCGCCACTTTGTCCCAAGAGCCTAAAACACATCTCCCCACACATCTAAGGTGAAAAAAAGGAGTCAAATCATTTGAACACTTGGATTCGGGATTGGGAGATCGTCGTTCCTTCATGGCGAGCTCTTGGGGTTTGATCATTCTATAGTTATACTTTGCACTGTAATACTTTCAAGTGTATTTGATCGCCTCTTTCGTTGTATTTCTCGTGGGAGCCCTCAACGTGTGAGGTTGCCCCACAAACTCGGTGATTACCCGTGATAGTGGAATCAAGTCGGCCTTTTTGGTGACTTGAAGAGGGAAAGGGTTGGAGACCCGGTTCTGTGTGAGCTTCCTCAACGAGGACGTAGATCTCGTGGTGAGATCGAACCTCGGTAAAAATTCGCTTGTCTCTTGTGCCTCATTTACTTTACTTTTTGTTCACTAGATCACTTGATTGCTAAACAACCATTTAAGTTGCTCATATGTCTTCACGTGCATTCATACACTAGTCTTAAATCAAATAATCTGTTGTTCTCATTTCCGCTGCTAAAAGAACCTAGTTTCCCAAACAACACTTAATCAATTCACATATTTCAGCACACCGGACTAGTCCGCCCACACAACCGGACTAGTCCGTTCAATCAAGTTTTTGACAACTCTATTAAGTGTGCAGGAAATTCAAAAGGCCTATTCACCCCCCTCTAGGCCACATTCAAAAGTGTTACAATGGTATTTCCGTGCGCTTGCGGATAACTATGTGGTGTTAAGAAATACCAACAGTGCTTAGGTTAGAATTCATCAGTGGATATCTCGTAGACCCACGGATTGAAGAGGTAGGCAATAGGTGGTGAAAGCCCTATCTGTCCTTAGTAATCCTCCATGTTTGGCTATGCCACAGGCTCTTAGTGGGAATCGTCTTGATTTTTCCAGGGGTAAACCCGTGTGCGAAGCAATCATCTACCATAAGCTATCATGGCTTAGAATAAAACCATTTAATTCCTCTCAAATCCTTACCTACCAACCACATTGTATGTCCTTGGGAGAACAAGATTAAGAGATCTCACACACGTTCCTTGGATTCGATACCCTTGGGAATACTCTTTAAGTGGAAGTGCTACAACGGTATTCTCGTGTGCTTGCGTATCATTATTTTTTTTGTAGGAAATACCAACAAGCATTTCCAGCGTTGTTGCCAAGGAACGGTTGTTGACGGCTTGTATGTCACAAATGAACATTCACAAGCGCACGGGGATACCGCTATAGCACTCCCCCTTAAAGAGTATTTGCAAGGGTATAAAATCCAAGGAGCGTGTGTGCTAATCTTTTAACTAGTTTATCCAAGGACACAAAGCTTTGTGGTATGAAAGGGATAGGCAGGATTCCCTAAGAGAATGGTTTATAATTCAAAGCAAGTCCATCAATATTCACTTGTATTGGGCACGAGCTTCCCTGGTCTTCCAGGCGACTCCCGTCAAGAGCCTACGTCATAGACGAACGTGGAGGACTACAACATACGGGTAGGACTGTCACCACCTACCGCCTACCTCTACAACCCGTGGACTATGACATAATCAAAGGTAACATCAAGCCTAGACACCATGCCTACGCTATCGATTACTTCCCTAACCTCGCATGCAAAGACTAGGGCATCTACATGAATAGAGTGATGAACGAACAAGCGACTAAACCAATTAACTTGCTTGAATTAAATAAATGACAAATGGAAATCAAGTGCCTCACTTGAAATGGAAACAATGGCCGAGGTACAAGGGTGGAGAGGGTTCGACAAGCCCGAACCCTATCCTTAAGTGGAAGAAGCCCGACAATCCGGAGTCTCCTCCTCTTATTTATCACTCTCTTCGTACTTTCTAAACACTTGGGCAATGCTACACCTTTGGAGTGGAGTACTAGACTCAAGATTTTGGTGTGCGGAGAAGAGTGAGCCTCTACCCTCTATTTATACCAACCAAAGATCGGTTTGGCGCCAAAATACGCGCGGGAATCGGTCGGCATCGTTATCATGGAGCCATGAGGAGCCAACTCGTGGAGGATGATCGAGTTTGGTGCGTATACCAGGTTGGGCGACTCCATAGTTTGACCGACTTTCTGGTGGGCCCAAACATTGTATTTTCCCTCCTAGGGACTGTTTTGTTGATCCCCATCATGGGTATGGGCGATACCCATCATTTTAGTTAGTTTTCTCCCCCCTCGTGGGCCCATTAAGCCTCGTACTTGTGCCTCATTGGTCGAAAGGTCTATTCTCTAGATTGGTCCTAGCAGTTCTCTTTAATTATGGGCCTAATTCATCTGCATAGAAAATTACATCAACACTTGTGGAATTCGTTAGTAAATAACTCCTACTACTATGTTGGTTGTCCAATTCATATCTTTTATGCAGGGAATTGACAGTCATATTTGGCATTTAAAGACCGTCAAGAAACTCCCCGACGCTTAGTCCTTTACTCGTCCTCAAGTGAAGGCAAGAAGAACTAAGTGATATCATAATTTAGCTACAAGTAGGAAATATGTATGTAGGATCGAGAGTACGTGAACAGCTACCATAGGGGGGCTCAATGGTAGATTAAAACTTTTACAACGGAAGCAACAAAACCCCTCGGCAGAAAATCAATCTGTTAAGAAACTGTGTGTGCAACTGATCTAAATGTGTTCAACTGTGTCAAAAGTAGTATATATTATAGAGAATCAAGTCATGAAGACACAACAACAAGAATAACTGAAAGTTGCCTAGAGGTGGGGTTAATATGCGGATAACCTGAAATTTAACTCAATAAAAGATAATCAAATTACAGAGTGCGGACTAGTCCGGTCTTGGGGCGGACTAGTCCAGTCAGCATAACAGATTTGATCAAAGGTGAGATTTTTAAGCGATCTAAATTACTTAACTCGACGCAATGTAAAGTAATGAGCCTAGCAATCTAGTAGATGGTATGCAAGAAGTAATAACAACTAGATAGAGGCAGATCACGAGATTGAAGCAAAGAATGCGTGAAACCCTAACTTGATCTAGCAAAGAATGAGGAAGTCAAATCAAATACACAAGACGCAGGGTTTATCACGTGGTTCAACCCCACAAAGTAGCTTACATCCACTTTGAGGATGCCCACGAAAGGCAGGGTTCCACTCAACCCTTTCCTCACTTAGCCACCATGAAGACCTTTTTTCTTCTACTAAAACACAAGGGTAATCACCAAATCCGTGGGGCAACTCACAACCTGAGGCTCCCACAAGTTTACAACTCGAAAAGATCGAAGATCAACACCCACACAAACTCAAATCAATCAGTCAAACCGAGAGAATCAACCCAAGAGCTCAAGATCAAACAAACCCTTCTCTATCCTCTTCCAATTCTCACAAATCCTCAAGAATTGCTCATAGGACTACAAGAATGGTTGAGAGAGGGCTAGGATGGCTCTTGGAAGGCTATGGCAGCGCTATCATTCAAGAGAGGGCCTTTGGAGGCCGGGGGATCCCTCTTTATAGGGGTCCCAACAATTAGCTGTTGCCACCAGAAAAAGTGCGGGCTAGTCCGACCTTTGACCCATGACTAGTCCGGCCTATGGGACCAGTGATGTCATCCTTGGCCAACCACAAATCAAACCGCCGCCTTTTCAATTCAAACGGTCACAAAAACATGGACTAGTCCATCCAACAACGGACTAGTCTGATCTCAACGGACTAATCCGATCTCACACATAACTGTTTGTTCCTTTTGAGACAGGCCAATCTGGTACACACGACTAGTCTGACCCCTGAGGGAGGACAAGTACGGCCGTCTAGGACTTAGTCCCAACAACTATCTCGAAGTCCAGAGTAGACTAGTCTATCAAGGAACGAACGAGTCCGATCTCAGTCACGAACTACGTTTCCGGACTGAAACAGACTAGTCTGACCTAGCAGACTATTCCGGACGCCCAGGGTGGACTAGTCCGGTCCTTCAGAATTTAGTCTCAGAAGGACAAAAACACACTCACCACGGACTAGTCCATCCCCTACCGTACAAGTCTAAACTTACACAGAACGCTTTGGTCCGCCTAACATCAGATTAGTCCGATGTGGCCAGACTAGTCTGGCCTTCCTATCCGGACAAGTCAGACCCTGTCCTTAGGGCTGCTTCAACTCATCTCTCAATCTAGTCTAATTTGGACTATGAGCTCTTAGGATATTCTAACACTTTGACTCATTGAAAACAGTCAAGCTAAGTGACTAAACTCAACACAAGTAATTTAAAATCTCAAGTCCCATTCTTCTAGTTCTTCACATTTTCATCTATTTTTCCTTTTTTGGTGCATCCAATGCCGTCCATCTTTCAATCACCTGTGCTTACGCTTGAAAAGCTCATTAGTCTCTTAAGTGTTGTCATTAATCATCAAAACCCACAGGAATTGGCCTAGATGTACTTTCAATCTCCCCCTTTTTTGTGATTTGATGACAACACATTGAGGTTTTTGATAAAAAATAAGGTTGATCTGATTTTCATAACACACACGTGTATAAGGAGCTCCGCCTAAATGTGTGCATAGATGATTTGCAATAATTTAGATGCACAAGAATGAAGTCTATGGGAGGCTAATACATTTGTGCGTTATGGTGGGGTGCCTACTTGTGATGCAAGTGTTGAGATGTGAAAAGTGGAGTGGAGTATGCATCTCAAATTTTAATTTAGCATCATCACACATATTTGACTAGAATGATCTTCAATAGAATCGATAATGACAAAATAGACAATAAAATTCACATGACATAGGGTGATAGCATAGTGATAATATCATTTCAAACCAAAATGAGAACGAGTAGCAAAAGTTAACATTACAACCCATATTTCCAAAATATATCATAGTCTATGGATCTATAATACTATCCCTCAATCTCCCCCCCCCCCCCCCCTTGGCATCAAGACACCAAAAAGGAAAAAGAGTAAGGGAGAAGAGAGAGAGCCTGAAACTACTCATCATCGCTCTCGCTCGCCCCTCCACGGCCTGGCCCACTCTCCTTTTCTTCATCATCTTGAGCGTTGTCGTCTTCATCGTCATCATCATCATTGACGACCTCCCCAGTAGTAGGAGCAGTGCTAGAGGAACCACCCCACCTCCAAATAGAGTAGCCTCCGACTCTGAGAGTTGTGGAAATGGCGTGATGTCTTTATCCTCGGAGGTCTCCGATGACATAGGAATGTCCGCCTTCTCGCAAAGCATGCAAAGGTACTTGTAATGCTTCTTGGTAGTCTTGTGTGTCTTCACTTCCGCTTTCTGACATGAGGTGAAGATTGACTTGAGAAACTTGAGGGTAGCACTCGCAAGGTCGCTGGAGGAGCAGGAGGAGGCGGCGGGAGTTGGAGGAGGAGAAGGCACAAAAGAGGTACATCTCCTCGAAGCTCCACCAATCATTGGTGCCGGAGGAGGAATATGAGGGTTGATAGCAAAATGCTTTACATCCTTCACAAACTCCAAGCCTGAGGCCTTCTCAATCAAGCACATGATAAGAGGGGCATATCCACAAGAGCGATTGGGAGTGTGTGATACGTTGAAGATGTCGTTGTAGATATAGTAAAAAACATTGAACCTCTCATCTTCAACTATCAGCTTCATCAAGCGCCTCAAATTGCCCTAGATCATGTCTGCGTTCCCATCTTTGGGTGCTAGAGTTTTTCTCAAGATCCGATTAAGCACGCTAAAGAAGGGGCGAAGAATCTTGGTGGTTGGGGGATTGTAGAAGTCAACCTCATACATGAATTCCATTTCCCCCAAATCTAGAGCCTTGAGGTTTTTAATGGTCAGCTCATAGTTCAAGAACTCCTCAAGTCCAAGAATTCTAGCAAACTCATCATAGAGCACAAAATATTTGACTTCATTAGTCAACAAAGTAATCTTCCTATCTCCAAAGGTGGAGAAGTAGCAAGTGGAGTAGAATTGAGACATTACCTCTGTATTCAAGTTGTACTTGAACTCAGGCAACTCTTCAAGTCCATGGTGCTCAACAACTCAGATTATTACATTGAAAGCTTAATGATCCTTCTTCTCCATATAGGCTCGAATTATTGCATCCGTCACTGGAGTTTTCTTGGATAGGTAGACTGGGCAATAATAATCGCAATGGAAGTCACAATAGAAATGAGAATTTGTTGTTACTTTTTCATAATTGTTGGGATCCTTCATTTTGAGCCTTCTTGTGTTATCAGATACTTGTCCTTTGAACACATCGCTTCCTAGTTCAGGTTGTTGGTTAGGGTCATGCACAGGAGGAGTCATGACCAATGGACCAATGGGGCCTTATGGAGGGACACGAGGATCAGTGGTTTGGTCATGAATAACCAAACCTCTCCCTGCTAGAGCTTTCTTTTTGGGAGCAGGCTTCTTGAGAGGCAATTTCTTGGCAGGATCCTTTCCATTCCCCTTAGCCTGGCTACTCTCACTCATTGGTGCTTTTCCCTTATCGGCCGCTCGGGCCTTTTGCTTCTCACCCACAGTGACAATACTTTTCCTTTTGCTTGCTTGCTCTTCGTCTGCTTGAGCTTGGTGCGCACCCCGATCATGCTTCTTCTTGGTTAGAGCTTCACGCATGCGCTCAAGCTCCGCTGCAATGACTGCTTCCTCAGTTTCTTTTTGATGATAGAATTCTTGTCGAGCCGCCTCCCTTTCCAGATCAGAAAGAGGAGAGTTTTTGCATCGAGACATGCTGGCATAAGGATAACAGAAGAGTATGAGGTGATATCAAGCGAAATATTGCACCGCGAAGTAGAGAATTCACTAAGTTAGGAGTTAACACTAGGTTAGGTCGGACTTGTCCGGTCCCTGGCCGGACTAGTCCGGTTAGGAACGGACTTGTCCGCCTAGGTCCGGACTAGTCCAGACCACCCAGTGTTAAACCCTAACTATGCGATTTTTCTACAATATTTTGATACCAAGGCGCAATATTGCATGGAAAGAATCAGAATGTAATAGATAAACTAAGAGGACTCTAGTTTACAGGAGAAATGACCTAGAATCGAGGGAATCAAAAAAGTTCAAGTTAGGCCAAGAACACACCTTGAGGTGTCAAAAACGGACAAATCCGTGAATGGAGGGGTGGAGTAGTCCGGGATTCGCCTTCCCAACACTTTGAAGAAGCTTCCACGTGGATGCCTTGAAGATTTTGAGGGTTGGAACCAAAAATTGCTAATGGGGACGGTTTTTGGAAGAGCGACACATGTTGGCGAGTTTGAAACGAAGTGGAGGGGTCGGGCTCGACGCTGGGGGGTAAGTCCCCAGAAGTCCAGACTAGTTCGGCCAGGTACCGAACAAGTTCGGCGCCGGACCGGGTCCAGACTAAGATGCAGCTTCGGACAAGTCCGGTGACAAGATGGACTAGTCCGTTGTGGTCTAGTCTGAGCCTGTCCAGACATGTCAAGGACGCCAGACTTGTCCGGCCCCATGGGCGGACTAGTCCGGTCCTAGACAACAAATTCTCATATATATTGAGAAATTTTCAAGAATGATCCATATGGACTAGGTTTTCACAAATATTCTCAATGAATATGGCCAGTAAAGCACACAAACATTCATACAATGACCATGATACAAGGAGACAATAATTGAAAATAATTCGATAGAAAATTGAGGGAGGCAAGTTTTCGAAAGCATGCATAATTTGAAGAGGATACAAAACTAACAATCATATGTGCAACATCTCAAGCCACATTTTGAGAATCAAGGTTATTTAGTTCGTTCCTAAGTTTGCGAAAGCATTTTTCATCTAGTGGCTTGTGAAGATATCAGCTAGTTGTTTTTCGGTTCTCACATGTGAAATGACAATATCCCCCTTTATAATCTCAAGAAATGGTGTCGAATGTCAATGTGTTTGGTTCTAGAGTGTTCAACAGGGTTATGGGTAATCTTGATGGCACTCTCATTGTCGCATAGGAGCAGAATATGGTTCATATTGAGACCATAGTCCCTTAAAGTTTGACGCATCCAAAGAAGTTGTGCACAACAACTTGCGGTTGCGACATACTCCACCTCGGCTGTGGATAGGGCAATGGAATTTTGTTTCATGGATGACCATGACACTAGGGACCTACCAAAGAATTGGCAAGTCTCGAAGGTACTCTTCCTATCTAATTTGCATCCGACATAATTCGCATTGGAGTATCCGATGAGGTTAACCTTGGACCCTTTGGGATACCACGACCCTAGGTTAGGTGTATGGACTAAATAGCGCAAGATTCTCTTTCGGGCTGTCAAGTGACACTCCTTAGGATCAACTTGGAACCTTGCACACTTGCACACACTTAACATAATATTGGGCCTAGATGCACAAAGATAAAGAAGTGATCCAATTATGGAGCAGTATACCTTTTGGTTGACGCTAGGGCTATCTTGGTTGAGATGAGATGTCCATTCGTCGCCATTGGTGTCTTGATGGGCTTGGCCTTCTCCATGTCAAACTTCTTGATGATGTCTTGAGTATACTTGGTTTGACATATGAAGGTGCCTTCCTTAAGTAGTTTCACTTGAAAACCTAAAAATAACTTTCAACTCCCCCATCATTGACATCTCAAATCTCTCCATCATGATTTTGCTAAACTCTTCACAAAAAGATCGATTAGTAGAGTCATATTATGCTGTCAACATAAATTAGGCATACAAATAAATCATCATCCATGTTCTTGGTAAACAGTGTATAATCGACCTTTCCTATCTTAAAACCATTATCAATGAGAATGTCCCCAAGGCACTCATACCAAGATCTAGGAGCTTGTTTGAGGCCGTATAGAGCTTTGTGAAGCTTAAAGACATGGTCATGATACTTATCATCCTAGAAGCTGGGCGGTTGCTCCACATACACCTCCTCCTTGATTGGTCCATTGAGGAAGGTGCTTTTCATGTCCATTTGAAACAACTTGAAATCGTTGTGAGTAGCATAGATCAATAATATGCGAATAGATTCAAGTCTAGCAACAGGAGCAAAGGTTTCATCGAAATTCAAACCTTTGACTTGAGAGTCTATTTTGGATACGAGTCTAGCTTTGTTTCTTGTTACCACACCATGCTCATCTTGCTTGCTGCAGAAGACCCACTTGGTTCCTAGAACATTGGCATTAGGTCTTCTCACGAGCTCCCATACTTTGTTCCTCTTGAAGTTGTTGAGCTCCTCTTGCATGGCTATTACCCAATCAGGATCTCATAGGGCATCTTCAACCTTAAATGGCTCTAAGGAGGACACAAAAAAAAAGTGAGCACAAAAGTTAGCCATACGAGATCGAGTCATTACCCCCTTGGAGATATCTCTGAGGATGTTGTCAATGGGATGATCCCGTTGAACACATTGATGAACTCTTGGATGTGGTACACTTGGTCTTGAGTTAACTTCTTCATCTCTTTCATCATCATATTATCCCCCTTGACCATTGCCACCATCTTGATCTTCAATTCCTTGATCATGGTGCTCTTGATTAAGTTGTTGATCTTGGGGATTTGGACTTGATCTTGTGCTTGGGGCACTTCTTGGGATGGAGTTGGGTCACTTGGGCCCTGTTGCTCTTGAGGTCTCACATCACCAAGTGCCATCCTTCTCAACGCAACACATGGTGCCTCTTCTTCATCTAGCACAAACTGATCAACTTGCTCCACTTGGGAGCCATTAGTTTCATCAAACACTACGTCACGTGCAATTTCAACACAACCGGAGGTTTTGTTGAAAACACGGTAGGCATAGGTGTTTGAGTCATAACCAAGCAAGAAACCTTCATCGGATTTCAGAGCAAACTTCGAAATTCTAGGCTTCTTGTTGAGAATATAACATTTACTACAAAATACTCTAAAGAAGGAGATGTTTGGTTTGTTACCCATTAGAAGTTCATATGGAGTCTTCTTAAATAGGCGATGGAGGTAGAGACGGTTTGTGGCATGGCAAGCGGTGTTTACCGCTTCCGCACAAAACCTATCGGAAGTCTTGTACTCATCAAGCATGGTCCTGACATCTCTATTAGAGTTCGGTTATTCCTTTTAGCCACCCCATTTTGTTCGGGTGAGTACGGTGCTGAAAACTCATGCTTGATGCCCTCCTCATCCAAGTACTCTTGAACTTGAGTTTTCTTGAATTCGGTGACATGATTGCTTCTTATCTTCTTGATTCTCAAGGAGAACTCATTTTTAGCTCTCCTCAAGAAACTCTTGCGGACACCTTGTGTTTCACCTTTGTCATTCAAGAAAAACACCCAAGTGAAGCGGGAAAAGTCATCAACAAGAACTAAGCCATATTTGTTACCGCCAATGCTTATGTAAGCAATGGGACCAAAAAGGTCCATGTTCAGCATCTCCAATGGTCTTGTTGTGATCATCACATTCTTGGCAGGATGAGCTGCTCCGACTTGTTTTTCGACTTGACACGGGCTACAAGGCCTATCTTTCTCAAAATACAACATTCTTAAGACCTCGGACGTGATTGACTTTTAGAAGTTTGTGCAGATTCGTCATACCAACATGGGCTAGCCTGCGGTGCCACAACCATCCCATGTTGGTCTTTGCAATCAAGCATGTGTCAAGTTGAGTTTTATCCACGGTGAAGTCCACAAGATAAAGCTTCCCCTTGAGCACACCCTTGAAGGCAATCGAGTTATCAATCCATTCAGTGACAACCACGCCCTCATTAGAAAACAAGCAATTATATCCCTTTTCACATTATTGGGAAATGGATAATAGATTATAATCTAACGATTCAATGTGCATGACTTGAGAAATGGTGTGCTTTGGAGAAATAGAGATCTTACCCATACCTAGTACCTTACCTTGACTATTGTCGCCAAAGTAGATACCTTGAATTGGGTCATCAGTTTCTTCATACTCCACAAACATTCTTTTCGCTCCAGTCATGTGATTGGTGCAGCCACTGTCTATCACCCACTTTGAACCGCCGGAGGAGTAAGCCGACAAGACAAGTTTAATCTTTGGTTTTAGGTACCCAAGCTTGGTTGGGTCCTTTGAGGTTAGTCACAGGGCATTTGGGCACCCACACACAAAGCTTTGGGCTCCTGCGATGTGATCCAACATATTTAGCAAAAGTATAATTAATATTGTTTCTCATAAGCACATAACATCTTTGTCAAGTTTCACTATCTCATTATATGTAGGTGCATGATATTCATTCTTGACTTTAAATGAACCCTCTTTGACAAACTCAATTTGCATCTTGTTATTCTTGAGAACTCTAGTATTTTTCTTTCCTCCTCTTGAATAGCCAAGACCATATTTGATCAAGGGAGATCTTGTGATCGAGTATGCACTACATGCATACTTTATCTTCTACTTATCAAAGATGCCACCCTTAGGTGTGCTCTTTCTCTTTGCCAAATTAAGCTCATTCTTTAGATGAAGCACAAGGTGAGCACATTTGCAAGTTTTAGTGTTCAAATCCGTTTTAGGCAATTTTGAGCTTGTTGAGGAAGAAGAAGGAACACTTGACTTAAGAGTTGCGAATTGTGCCTCAAGACTCTTGTGAGCATTGTTCAAGATCACAAGTTCATCTTGGAGCACAACATTCAAACTCTCAAGGCTTGAGGAAGCCTCCTTGCATTTCACAAGTTCAAGTTCAAGTGCTTTGTTCTTTTCCTTCTCAAGCTCAAGGAGCCTCTAAAGGTTAAGATTCTTTTGCCTCTCATTGACAAGCAATTCATCTTGTTCCTCGAGAATCTCTTCCTTGTCTAAAATTTCATCGGAGAGCCTTTTCATTTTAATGATAGCACCTTTACTCAAGCCTTCAAACATATATTCATTCTCACTATCATTATCAAAATCCTCATATTTAATGGAACGCAAGGAGAGTTTAGATTTAACCTCTCTTTTTCCTTCCTTGGCCATAAGAAAAGTGTGGCTTGAGCTTTTCCACTCTCCCTTGTTTGGTAGAAGTGTCTTCTTCATTGTTGGCTTCTTTATTGCGATGATTGCCACTCTCACTTCATCGTCGGAGGAGGACTCATCATTGAGTCGCACTCCTTGCCAGCATGAGCGTTCCCATGTGCTTTCTTCTTCTTGAACATATTCCTCTCCTGAGGCTTCTCATCCTTGTTCTTCTTCTTCTTGTCATCTTCCTTTTCATATGGGCAATTCACAATGAAGTGCCCATACTCACCACAATTGTAGCACACTCTCCTTGGTCTTGACTTGATCTTGTCCTTGCCCTTGCTCTCATAGTTTGACCCTCTACTCTTCCTCATCATTCTATTGAATCTTTTGATGAAGAAGGCCATTTCCTCTTCATCCATGTCGGTGCTTTCCTCTTCTTCACTTTCTTCATTATTGCTTAAGGCTTGCACCTATTTGCTTTTGGACTTGGGTTAGGATTTGAGAGCAATGCATTTCTTCTTGAAGGATGTGATCTTGGCAAGATCATGGACATGGCGTGCTTCCATCTCCATCATCTCGTGGTTGATGATCTTTCCAAACACCTCATCCAGAGTCATCTTGTGAATTTTGGGACACTCGCGGATGAGAGTGCAAAGCGTCACATTGCAAGGCATGAAGAATCTAATCATTCTCTTGACTACTTCATGTTTGGTCCACTTCTTGCATCCGTACGGCCGACTCCTATTGATGAGAGTCTTGAGTCGGTTGTACATCTCTTGAGGGGTCTCACTTTCTTCCATGGAGAATCTTCCAAGCTCTCCCTTGATCATCTCAATCTTAGTTTTTCTCACGGACCGGTTTCCTTCATGAGCAATCTTGAGAGTGACCCAAATTTCCTTGGCTTGCTCCAACCCATCCAGTTTGTTGAATTATTCTTGGTTCAAGGCTAAGTTGAGCATGGCCTCTGCTTGAGCATTGCGGTGAATGAGTTGTTCTTGTTCCGGGGTTGAATCTTCATCATCCACGGGGATATCTACACCTATGCAAACAACATGCCAAAGTGTAGGATTGAGAAAAATAAAATGCAACTCCATGTTGTGCTTCCACATGGCATAGTTAGTCCCATCAAAGTGTGGAGCTTTGCCCATAGGAATAGAAAGATAGTTTGAATGAGAATTGAGGCGCTCATAGTTAAAAGGATATCGTCTGTAATCCTCCTCGGGCTTCTTGAGCTTCTTCTCCTTCTCCTCTGGCCTCATCTCTTGCTTTTTGAAGAAGGTCCGCAAGATCCTTCACTTCTTCATCTTCATCTTCGGTTTCACCATCGAAGGGTGGAGGATTTGACTTGGTTTTGGTGGTGTCACTAGTATTGTTGTGCGAAGAGTTGAATCTGTGTTCGCCGTTGTGGCTGTTCTCGCTGGTGCCGGTGGTGTCGATGATCGGCATCTCCTTCTCATCGTTTTCCCCAATCTCCTCTCCAAGCGGTTAAGCTTTTGGGAGAGTTAGTCTCTAATACCAATTGAAAGTTGCCTAGATGGGGGGTGAATAGGCGGATAACCTGAAATTTGGCTCAATAAAATCTAATCAAATTACAGAGTGCGGACTAGTCCGGCCACGGGGCGGACTAGTCCGGTCGGGATAATAGATTTGATCAAAGGTGAGATTTTTAAGCTATCTAAAGTACTTAACTTGATGAAATAAAGTATATGAGCATAGCAATCTAGTAGATGATATGCACGAAGTAATAACAACTAGATAGAGGTAGATCATGATTTTGAAGCGAAGAACGTGTGAAACCCAAACTTGATCTTGCGAAGAACGAGGAAGTCAAATAAAAGACACAAGACGCATGATTTATCCCGTGGTTCAACCCCACAAAGGATCCTACATCCACGTTGAGGATGCCCATGAAAGGCAGGGTTCCACTCAACCCTTTCTTCACTTAGCCACCACGAAGGTCGGCTTTTCTTCCACTAAATCACAAGGGTAATCATCAAATCCGTAGGGAACCTCACAACCTGAGGCTCCCACAAGTTTACAACTTGAAAATATCGAAGATCAACACCCACACAAACTCAAATCAATCAGTCAAACCGAGAGAATCAACCCAAGAGCTCAAGATCAAACAAACCCATCTCTATCCTCTTCCAATCCTCGCAAAACCTCAAGAATTGCTCTTAGGACTCCAAGAATGGTTGAGAAAGGGCTAGGATGGCTCTAGGAAGGCTATGGCGGTGCTAGGGTTTGAGAGAGGGCCTTTGGAAGCTGGGGTATCCTTTTTTATAGGGGTCCCGACAATTAGCCGTTGCCACCAAAAAAAGTGTGGACTAGTCCGGCCTTTGACCGTGGACTAGTCTGGCCTATGGGGACCAGTGATTTCATCCTTGACCAACCACAAATCCCCCCGCCACCTTTTGAATTCAAATGGTCACCAAACCACGAACTAGTCCGTCGAACAACAGACTAGTCCGATATCACATATAACTATTTGTTCTGTTTGAGAGCAGACCAGTCTGGTACACCGGACTAGTCTGACCCCTGAGGGCAGACAAGTCCGACCGTCCAAGACTTAGTTCCGGCAACCATCTCCAAGTCCAGGAACTACTTTTCCAGACTGAAATGGACTAGTCTGATTTAGCGGACTACTCCGGTCGCAAGGGGCGGACTAGTCCAGTACTTCAGGACTTAGTCCCAAAAGGACACAGTCACACTCACCACAGACTACATAGAACACTTTGGTCCGCCTAACATCAGATCAGTCCGATGTGGTCAGACTAGTCCACCGTGTCCTTAGGGTTGCTTCAACTCATCTCTCAATCTAGTATAACTTGGACTATGAACACTTAGGAGATTCTAACACTTTGACTAACTGAACAAACTTAAGCTAAGTAACTAAACTCGACACAAAGAATTTAAAAGGTCAAGTTCCATTCTTCGAGTTCTTCACATTTTATTCTCTTTTTTATTTTTGGGTGCATCCAATGCCATCCATCTTTCAATCACTTGTGCTTACACATGCAAAGCTCATTAGTCCTTTAAGTGTTGTCATGAATCATCAAAAACCACAGGGATTAGCCTAAATGCACTTTCAATCATAAAAAACCATCGAGAAAAACTCAAGTTATGATCGAAAGATCGAACAAAGGTCAATCAGTTCTACCCGAGTAAAAATAGATCTGCAACAGTGCAAAGAAACAAGTGTAGATCAGAAACCATAACTGCTCAAGACCTTTCTATATGTAAATAGAAGCAATCTTAAGACTTATAAACACCTTACGAATGTATCCCACATTCCTAAAACAACTCAACTTCTTTGCCCACACAAAATCTAATCAAAACAAACTCGAAACTTTCTATAAACAAACAATAACCACCTCAGCCGCAGCCTGAGGCATAATCAAGCCAGTTGGACCTTTCTGACCAATTCTTTACATCCACTTCTCTTCATCACGCCTTAGAACTATGTATCCACATCCGTGCACTCCTTGAACACGTGCAAACACCTTCCAACAATGTTCACGATACCTTTATATGCATTGTTCTCAACCCAAACATGTTGTGTGACCTCCCGATCAACTCAACCACAATTCCTCCTAATCTTGGTTGTTGAACCTCATCTTCTTCCTAAGACTAGTCCACCGGATATCGTCACCAGCCATGTCTTGACCTCAAGCAACACCTTCCCATGAACAAACAACCTATTCTTCCGAGCACAAGTCCTCGATTTGACTCTTGTTAGTTTGATAACCGCCACACCTTACGTGAGCACCTCACGCAAGCATGTTGCAAACCACAGTAATGTTTAACCATCATAATGAGCCAAAACAAATCAAAAACATAGTCCAAAAGTACTAAGCAAATCTTCCCATAAGTGTAAAGCAAGTTTGAAACATTGCAAGTTAAAAACAGAATCATTGTGATCTTGCACCGGACCTTGCCAAAGCTAACCAAACATTGTGTCGGACCTAGCCAAAGCTAACTAGACGTTGCGAAAGCTAACTGGACCTTGTGCCGTACCTAGACAAAGCTATCCGGACCTATCGTTGGACCTTTCCGGAGCTACCAAAAACATATCAAACCTATTGTCGGACCTTGTCGGAGCTACCCAAAACATGTGGGACCTATTCTTGGACCTTTTGGAAGCTTAGACCTAGAGTCGGAACTTGTCGGAGCTACCCAAAACATGTTAGACCTATTGTTAGACCTTGTCGGAGCTCGGACCTACAGTCGGACCTTGTTGAAAAGGCTGTTTTCGCAATATTAAAAACCTTTATCATAAAAGTCAAGCCAATGTATTCAGCACACTTAGGTCTCACAATCTCCGCCTTGATGAATGCATTGGCAACACCACTTAGAATCCGTACATTGGCTTATTCGCATGAATAGTCTTGAACAAAATTTTCTCCACCTTTTGAAAATCAAAATGAGAAAGAAATAAAGAAATTTCAAAAACAAATATTTCTACCTCTATACATATTTCTCCCCTTTGACAATGTATTCAACAAGGTTCATGTCAGTACCCTGCGTACCGGATACCCTTTGGGACCACAAAGAATGCTAAGGAACTCCAAATACCTGAGTTGAAGACCTCCAAAGGCCCCACGTGTCATACGGAACTGGACCTGCGTCCCTTGTATGGTTAGTCCTAGTGCCGCCACGTGTATCATCAAACCGGAGCTACATTCCTTACGTGGGGAAGCTCTGGGCTAGATACCTATGCGGCACCCCCGAACCTAACCCCTGACAGAGGGAAGCTCCAATATCGACATGTGTACAATAGCACCAGACCTACTCGTCCAAGACGATAAGCTCCAGAGCTGCCACGCGTCCAACCGCCGGACCCTCAAGTTCAACAGGCAGGTTGGTGGACCTCCAACGGCTCGACCTTCAAGGAACAATTAAAGCTTCAAAAACCGATTGTGTGTCATTAATGCTATCCTAATGACACATGATCGGAGTACCCTTAATACCAGTAACGCCACCATCAAGGGGCGTTACCATGCTGTTAAGTGCAATTAAGTACATTGACTGTGTATTAAGCATTAGTAACCGCCAGAGCCACATGTCGGCCCAAGATAATGATGTAATGACCAGTCCTTGTACTATAAAAGGACTGGTCGAGCGATACACAGGGAGACTTCCACACACGCCCACAGAGACACCCACAGACGCGCTCAAGACACTCAAATATCTGACACTCTAGCACTCAGACGCTCAATACAATAGCGACAAACCCGTGGAGTAGATTATTACGCTCAGGCGGCCCGAACCATGTAAATTCTTGTGTCAACTCATCATCTTGTTCTGAATCTCTGCGCGCACACAATCGAACTACAAACTCCGCGGGCTGCCAACGGTAGTACCGGGAGAATTGCTGGAATCACACTCTGACAGTTGGCGCGCCAGGAAGGGGGCGCTTGGGATTCAAAGATCGTGAACTCTGCTGCTGGATCATCCAACGGTAACCACGTTGAACAAGCTGTTGGAGGCAATCCCTCCAACATGCAGCAACCAGCAGGTGTTGTTGCTCCAGCAGGAGTCATGCCACCACCGCCACCATCTGCTCCTGCAAATCAAGCTGGACGCCGAGATAAGGCGACCACGTCAGTCACTGCATCGGCGAACCACAACCCTGAACACACGATTAATGCCCCGAATGCTCTTCTCAACACCCACCGCCTCCAGGAGCACGCCAGAGTGTGATGGAGTAGTGGAGAGCTGATGTGGAACATCTGGTTAGAGCAACAATCGATGGCATCAGCAATCAAGGTCCTCCCCCCTCAGGGCGGGCCCAATCACAACATCGGACCTTGTCAGGTAGACTCGGTCCGCACGCTTCACATCACATGAGGCGTGCTGCATCTCAATAGGCGATGTCGCTGCCTTCCGGAGCGCGACGTACTCACACGGTAACCAGGCTTTCGACTCACGACCTCTAGGCCGAGCTCGATCATCGTTACCGTCAATAGGACAGCCGCGTCCACATCGAGCATGCTCGCGAGAGGCGAGAGGCTCGGGACAGCCCTGCTCCTGAGGGAGTAGGAGGAGGCTGTTGTGCCCTGGCTATGAACCTACACATGGTCAGATGGATGCAAAATTTCCGGCCTCACCTACCGGAGAAATTTGACGGGACTGTCAATCCTGCTGAATTTCTCCAAATCTACTGCACCGCAATCCTTGCGGCTGGAGGCAACGAGGCCGTGATGGCCAATTATTTCCATGTGGCTTTGACTAGGACCGCCAGGTCTTGGTCCATGAGACTTCTGCCTGACTCCATCAACAGTTGGGCAGAGTTGTGTCAACAGTTCACCGCCAATTTCGGGAGCTCGTACACTCGACCAGGCACAGAACTGGACCTTTTTGCTGTGATCTTAAATCCAGAGGTTCTCCCAGGTATGAAACATCATTGCTTCTATCTTAAGCGCTTCTGTTATTGTGGCATTCAAACGGGGCGTTCGAGACAAGAAGATGCTGGAGACGCTGGCGACCAAGGAAGTCACTAGCGTCACAGAACTCTTCAGCTTGGTAGACAAGTGTGCCAAGGCTGCGGAGGGCCATGAAATGCACTCCCAACCACCTCTTAAGGACAACAAAAACCCCTCCAAGGGTGAAGTCGCTACCTCCGGGGGTGGTAAGAAGAAGAACAAATCTAACGGCAAGAAAAAGCCATCAGCCGGCACACCTACACCCGCTGCTGCTGCAGCTCCGGGTGGTCGGGGGCCACACCCCGAGAAACGACCTCAGCCGTCGTCTGAAGACGGTGGCAGCTCCAAGATGTGGTGTCCCATACACAAGATGAACAACCACAACCTAGAAGGCTGGCGAGAGGTCCAAAACCTTGCCGAGCGCTACAATAAGCGCCGGGAAGAAGCTCCTTTCCATCAAAGGGAAGGAAAACAAAAAGTTGACGAAGCTCTGGCTAAAGAGGGGTTAGGCTTTCAGGACCCCAAAAAGGTCTTGAAGGTTGTTTACACCTCCGACTACGAGTGTCTGAAGAGCATGAACACCATCTTTGGTGGTTCGTGGGACATCACCTCCCGCCGTGTCCTCAAGACAATGCGGTGGGACATGGCCTAAGTAGCTCCCACTGCCAGGGCGGAGCCGCACCGAAAGTGGATGGACACTGCCATCACCTTCGATGCTTCGGACTAACCTCGGAACATGATCGGAGCTGGCCAACTCCCATTGATGGTATCTCCAACCATCAACAACATCTAGCTCCACCATGTAATGTTGGACGGAGGTTCGGGGCTGAACCTCATAAGCTTTGAAGCTTTCGTCAACCTTTAACTCCGACCTTTAGATCTTCGCCCCTCCCGACCTTTCTCCGGAGTAGGTCCGGGGGCATCACTCCACTCGGTGCCATTACTCTCCCGGTGACCTTCGGGACTCGGGAGAATTATAGGACCGAGAAGTTGGTCTTCAACGTGGCGCAAATCAACTTACCATTCAACGCCATCCTGGGCAGGCCAGCCTTGTACAAATTCATGGCAGCTGCTCATTATTGTTACTTGGTGTTGAAGATGCCAACACCCTCAGGCATTCTCTGGATCCGTGGAGATCGCACCGCCGGAGTTACTGCTCTAGAAGAACTCCACACGCTTGCTACAGCACAGGAGGAAGAATCCGGAAAGGAGCAAACTCCAAAACCCCCGAGCATTCATCATCGAGGCTCAACCACCGCACCTCGTGTGCAACCAAGCGGCGACACCGACATTCCCGTCAAAGTCGTCCAAATTGGTTTCGATGCCGCTCAGACCACTCGTATATCGGGAGGTCTGAACGACAAATAGGAACTCACGCTCATCACTTTCCTCCAGGCTAATGTTGACGTGTTTGCCTGGCAACCGTCACAAATGCCTGGGATCCCTAGGGAAGTGATTGAGCATAATCTGAAGATTTATCCTGACGCCCGGCCTGTACATCCGAAGCCTTAGAAGCAATCAGTAGAGCGACCGAACTTCATACGTCAAGAAGTGAAGAAGTTGCTCGAAGCTGGATTCATCCGAGAAGTCTTCCACCCGAAATGGCTGGCAAACCTAGTCGTTGTACCAAAGGCCGGCGGGAAACTTCGGATGTGTATCGACTACACTACACTAAATAAGGCATGTCCAAAGGATCCATTCCCACTACCTAGAGTAGATCAGATAGTGGATTCCACCTCCGGGTGTGAATTACTGTGTTTCCTAGATGCGTATTCTGGGTATCATCAGAGATGTAGTGGAAGTGTACGTCGATGACATCGTCGTCAAGATTAAGAACAAGGAGTCATTTATTGACACCTTGCAAGCAGTCTTCAACATGTTGCGAATCACATGCACAAAGCTGAACCTAGACAAGTGTGTCTTTAGGGTTAGCTCCGCGAAGCTTCTTGGATTCTTGGTGAACCACCAAGGAATAGGAGCAAATCCGGCGAAGATTAAAGCTATTGAAGACATGCGGCCACCAGCCCGCATCAAAGACATCCAGAAGATGACTGAATGTCTAGCTGCCCTCAGCCGGTTCATCTCAAGATTGGCGGAACGGGCGCTACCCTTCTCAAATTATTGAGGAAGTCCGGACCATTCCAATGGTCTGAAGAAGCAGAAAAGGCTTTCCAAGAGCTAAAGCAGCTCCTCACCACCCTACAAACTTTGGTAGCTCCAAACCTTGGTGAGCCACTTCTGCTTTACATTTCAGCAACTGACAAAGTTGTTAGCATGGTCCTGGTCACGGAAAGACCAAAGCCATCTCCAGTTCAGGGAGCCAGACCCCTCCTAGAGGGTCCAGAGCTACTTGAAGGCGAGTCTGGGTCCCAGCCCCCAGACCCGGATCCTCGAGGTACGACACAAGAGGATCAACCTCCTTCAAATGAAGGAATTACTGTCGCTGAGGAAGAAGATCTGGACCTTTCCAACAAGGTCTGGGTCATTTCAGAAGAAACTCTGGGTTCTTCCAGCAGGAACCGAAAGGTCCCCGCAGAAGGTTCGGAGACTTCCGGGAGTGTCCGGGTTGATGAGGAGGAAACTCTGGGCCCCTCCGGGAGGGTCCGGACAGTCCAATGCCCAGTGTACTTCATCAGTGAAGTACTTCATGATGCCAAGACTCAGTACTTAGAGGTGCATAAGCTCCTCTACGCAGTACTTATTGCCTCTAGGAAGCTCTGTCACTACTTCCAAGCTCACAAGATTTCAGTGGTAACCTCTTATCCACTGCGAGCAATCTTGCATAACCCCAACTCTACTGGGAACATTGCAAAGTGGGCATCGGAATTGGACGAGTTTGATCTTGAATTCGTGCCAAGACAAGCGATCAAGAGTCTAGCATTGGCGTACTTTGTGGCGGAATGGACCCCCTCTCCATCAAATCCTGGGGGCCCCAGTGAGCAGAAGCCGGAACCCAAGGTTTCGGTCTTCACTGAGCCTCACTTGACTCTCTACTTCGACGGCTCCATGCAGAAGCAGGGGGTCGAAGCTCGAATCCTTCTCCTCGCTCCGACCGGGGAGAAGGTCAAATACATGGTTCACCTTGACGTCAAGGCGACCAGTAACATGGTGGAGTATGAAAAACTAATCTATGGGCTCAAAGTGGCACTATCATATGGTGTCAAGCAGCTGTTGGTAAAGGGTGACTCGTAGCTCATAATAAAAAAGTCAAAGGTGAATGCTACTGCAACAACCCTCAACTAGCTGCATATCTACTTGAAGTCCAGAAGCTTTAGAAGGACTTCGAAGTCCTGGATCTTTGCCATGTCCAACGTCTCAACAATGCTGAAGCTGATGAATTCTCGACGAAAGCTTCAACCGGAGCTCCGATTCCTAACGGAACCTTCGTCTGGAGATTGTCAAGACCAACAGCTCAGCCTGCCGAACTGAGCGAAGGGGGCGAGACCAGCACCTCGGAGCTGGCGGTCCCGATGGCCCTGTTACCATGGCGTCCATCAAGGGTCGTAGGTGCTGTAGGAAGCTCCGAGCAACCCAACACGCAAGACTCAAATGCTCAAGTTAGATCCGATGCATGGATCTCGGAGATCCGGAGCTACTTGAAAGACAACATCCTTCCTGAAGATAATGTATCTGCTGACCGGATAGTCAGATTGGCTAAAAGATACACACTGGTAGAAGGGGATCTCTACCGGCATGGTGCCAACGACGTCCTAATGCGGTGCATTACATGGGAAGAAGGCTGCAAGCTCCTTGCGGAAATCCATGGAGGCGAGTATGGGAACCACACGTCTTCCCATACACTGGTCGATAAAGCCTTCCAGCATGGTTTACTGGCCTACAGCATTCCAGGATGCAACCGAGCTAGTGAAGAAATGTGAAGCAAGCCAGTTCCATGCAAAGCAAATTCACACACCAGCTCAACCTCTACAAATGATACCTCCTACATGGCCATTCGCTTTGTGGGGGGTGGATATCTTGGGACCTTTCCCAAGAGCCGTCAGAGGTTACAAGTTCCTGTATGTTGCCATAGACAAGTTCACCATGTGGCAAGAAGCAACTCCAGTTGTGACATTAAATAAGCAATCATCTATAAATTTCTTGCAGTCCATAGTATGCAGATTTGGAGTCCCAAACAAGATCATAACTGACAACGGGACCCAATTCACAAGCTCTACATTTTGAGGATATTACGAAGACCTTGGCATTCAGGTCAGCTACGCTTCTGTAGCTCACCCGGCAAGCAATGGACAAGCTGAGAGAGAAAATGTAGAAATCCTAAAACGACTCAAGACGTGCACATATGAGCACCTGAAAAACATGGAGCCAACTGGATTGAAGAGCTTCTACCCACCCTGTGGGCCAATAGGACAACTCCAAAGCGGTCAACTAGAGAGACACCCTTCTTCCTGGTGTACGGAGCTGAAGCAGTCCTTCCTCCGGAAACCACCTTCGGGTCACTCCGGGCCCGGACCATCGACGAAGCCACGCAGGACCAGCTCCGACATGAAGACCTTGACCTCATCGAAGAGGGAAGGTGCCGAGCAGCTGTTTGAAACGCACGATATCGCCAAGCGCCCCGACGCTATCACCAAAGGCATGTGCATAATTGATAGCTCGAGGAAAGCGATCTAGTGCTATGAAGAATACAAACTCGAGAAGGGTTAAACAAACTTTCCCCCAGCTGGGAAGGACCCTTTCGAGTGATCAAAGTATCCCGTCCCGGATGCGTTCGCTTGGCAACCGAGGATGGGACACCACTCCCTAATCCTTAGAAAATTTAGCACCTCTGTAAGTTCTACGCTTAATATCACGGAGGTGAGCCTGTAATTACATATGATGTATGTTATAGCATCATTGTACAGAGTCGGATAGCTCCTCCGGGAGAACAGCCGGACCTTTCCTGGAAGGTCCGCAAGGTTCAGGCAACACTTGACACAGTCTCAGAACTAAAAGTGTAGCTAGTTACCATGGGTCAAACAAGAAATGTAACACACTTAGCCTGGTTTCGTACCCTAAGAGTGTACTTGTTTCCCTTGTACCCCGCACCTATAATGAAAGACATCATTATGTGAAAACAGGCTCCACGTGCATTTATTTTGTACAGACTCAATCTTTTTTATTTTTCTCTTTCTTGTCTATAACAAAGCTGTGCAATTCTCAAGAAACTTTAGATCAAACAATTCATATATAATTCAAGTTGCATTGCTAAAATCTTTTGGGTCTTAAAATTGTTGAATGGTCTACTCGCCTGAATGCCGCCAAGCCAATCTAGGTCCGGAGTGTGCTATCGACTTAGCCTGGTCCTGCACCCTAAGTACGCCACTCTACCTACACCCCGGCAGGCCGAAGTAAGGTGAGTCCAGGAATGATTGGACCTGAAGAAAATAAACAAATGCGCTCGATTGTATAAATAATTGTTGTCGATCTAAAATTTCTTTCGGGAATAATAAGCCGCAAATGAGTTATAGATAAGAAACGCATTTTATTGTTTTTCTTGACTTTAGTGTGCAGGAAAAATAAAAATCAAAATCTCATGATGATGGTGGATGATGCTGGAGCTATCAGGGCTTCGACATTCCCTAAGGTGGCCCACTATCGGTGTTTTAAACATTGATAGTATACATCGCTGGAGCTATCAAGTTCCGGCAAATCCAGGGGGCCAGCCGTCAACGTGAAGAAAAGATGATAGAAGGACACCCTAATGGGGTCTGCTGTCGACGCTTTACGTGTTGACAATGGACGCTGCCGGAGCTACTATGCTCCGACAACCTCAGGGGGCCCTACTATTGATGACTTCAGACCTACAAACTACAAGATTGAAGCATGCAAGTCTTCAAGGAAATGCTACATCCTCTTGGTACATGTTCACAATCAAATTGTGTACATCTAACAGGGGGCCAAGTGGGACAAAGATGTTGAAGACAAAAAATGAAATTCATAAATTCTTGGATTTCACTAATCTGGAGACAAGATATTACAAAATTGAGGAAAGAAAGAGAAGATACAAGCGGGAGATACAAGGAGAAAGTCCTAAATCCTATGGAAGAATGAGGTCCTCCGACACACTGGCCTTGGCGGCATCTCCCTCTCCGTCGATGGGACCTTCAAGCACCGGATCTAATGAGAAGTGAGGATCCCGACTTGTGTAGCACATCAGACTGTACTCTACGACATTTTGCGCAAGGGATTTCTCTTCAGTCTCCAATTGATCCACGATGACATCGCCCATCTTGTTGAGTTTGCTGCCCGCCGAGCTCAACGCCTTCAATGCCAGGTCCAGCTCTGGCTCCGGGTCTTCTGGATGCACGGGACTAAAACCCAGCGGCGTCAGCGCATCATTGGCTTTGCCCAAGAAGTCCCAAACTTGTTGGGACTCCGCAGCCCTTGATCCTCGCACCTCTTCGAAGGACTTCTTGGTCGCCGCAAGCTCTGAATCCTCCCGGGCAAGGCGCTCGACCTCTTTGGCATTCTGCTGAATCTTTTTAGCAACTTGCCTTTCGAGTTTAGCAAGTTCCTCCTCCAAGACGTGGATCTTGTTCCAGTGGTCGACTAGGTCTCTCTCCCGACCCCGCACTTTCTTCTCCCTGGCAGCAATTTCATTCTCCCTCTTGGTGAGGTCATGTCCCCGCTGCCAGGCTTTCTTCTCCTCTTTCTCACAGAGCTACTCCAACTTCTTGATGCGCTCTGCGAGGCTCTTGTCACCCAGAGTCAGCCTCTGAGTAAGCTCCTCCTCCCTCTTCATGAGGTCATCCCGCAGCTCCAGATGTTTTTGCTCTTCATCTTCGAGCTTTTTCTCCCGCTCCTCAAGAGCCTCCCGGCGCTTGACGAGGCTGTCGTGGATGGCGCTGAGCTTCTCCTGGAGATCATTCGCTGCTTCATTAGCAGCCACGGCCTATTCGTGGATGGCCCGGGATTGGTTGTCGAGGGATCACACCATGCTTTCCCTCTCATCCAGCAGCTGACCCCAGTACTCCAACCGGGCCTTCTCCCTTTTCACTCACTCCTTGTCCTCGGTCAGCCTCGTCTGCGCCAGCTTGGTATCGAATTGGAGCCGGTTGCGCCACCTCCTAAGGGTTTGGTGCTCCTCCTCGAGGGCCTTGCTGTCGTGGTAAAAGGCCAGCTGAACCTGACGAAGGCCGGAGCAGGCGTTGTCAATAGACAACGACAGGGGTATTGGCTCCGGACCTGCCAGGGTCCTCTCCGCTGGCTCCAACGGGTTCTCCATAACAAAAATCGGGTCTCACTCTACAAGAGCGATCCCCTGAGCTTCCGCGGCACTAGGGACGCCCTCCGGTGTAGCCTCGGTCGCCGCCGAGGAAGGTCCTGCTACGGAAGATCCTACCTCCGGAGTCGGCTCCGAAGGTCCCGCCGCCAGGTCATCAGCAGCTGGTCCCTCTGGCAAAGGATTGGTCGCTTCATCTGGACACCCTGGCTCAGGCGCGGGTACCTTCGGAACCAACAACACCGGGGCAGGCATTGAAGATTCAGCCGGAGCTGAGGCCACTTCCGGTTCCGGTGCTGGCGCCTCCTCCACTGCTGGTCCAGGCACTAGCGCTTCAACCTCCACCGGTTCGAGTGCCGGCACCTCCGCGACAACCGGCTCAGGCGTCGGAACTTCAGCAACCACCGGCTCCGCCGCCAGGGCTTCAACAACATCTGACTCTAGGGCCGAAACTGCAGCCATCCCTGGCTCTAAAGCCGGAGCATCCATCATCACAACATCCAAAAAAGGAGCTTCCACCTCCAGAGCTGGTGCCGCTGGTACATCTTCATTCTCGTTGTTCGGCGCTACCACGGGAGCTTCTGGGGATGACTCGAGGTCAAGGACCACGACAGCTGGTGCCGGAGCTATCGTGTCCTCAGCCACCACCTAGGGCGGCGCTGGAACTGGAGCCAGAGCCTCCGCCTGCGCAGCATCAGCTGCTGTCGCAGGAGCCAGAGCTTCAACCCTTTTCTTGGATACCCTGTGGATGAAGGACGAAGAAGCTCAAAATATGATTACAACAAAAAATAACCAACTGAGGTAAAAAAAGAAAATTTACCTTGGAAGGCTTCCGCTCCAGCTAGCGCGGAACCTCTTCACCAGATGCCCAGGACCGGACCCTATCACCACTGGCGTATTAGCTCCAGAAGGCTCTCCTGAACTTGTTGCCGCTGTCAACGACGTCTTGGTTGAGGACCCCCTCAAGCGAGAAGGACCCTCGGACCTAGAGCCATTAGCTGGCCTTGGTAACAGAGTCACATTGCCGGAGCTGGCATCCCGGGGAGACGCCGATGCTGGAGTAGGAGTCGCCATTGAAGACAACCCCCTCTGAGGAGAAGGAGCTGCTGCGGAAAAAGCAGGTCTGACGGACCTTCCGGCAGAGTGCTTCAACTTCCTCTTACGGCTCGAGGGCTCGGCCAACTCTTTGCCCTTGCCCACGACTTAAACTCTCTGTTTCGGAGCAGGAGAAGAGCCACCCTCAGAAGCTCTGGGGTCACCAGCTTGGTGGTCAAATGCCTCTCAACTTCAGCGAGGTCATCAAGCACCGGCATCTTCCGCCGGAGCTCCCTGCTGAACTCTGCCTCCATGTTCAGAGGGAGGAAAGACACCGGCAGAGACAGGTCATCGCCCTCGACGTCGATGTTGTGCTAGAACTTCTTGAGATGAAGCTCCAAAGCTGCGTCTTCCAGATTGGACTTCAAACCAGTCTCAATCCGGTAATCGTCCATCACACTGTTGAGGGCCCAGGCGAGCTTCTCCCTCTTCTTCAGCGGAGCCCACCTGTTGACCAGGAAGTTGCAGAAGACCGTCTGGGGAGTCATGCCTCCTTCCACACATTAGCGGATCCTGGTCAGGGCAGGGTTGAAGGCGTCCGACAGCACCGGAACTTCGCTCCAGGCTTCAGTGTCGATGTTTCGAAGGCCTTCGGGCAGCTCTAGCTTCTCGTGCTCCTCTGCCGTGATGACAATCCAATCCTTCTTCCAGTTGTCCCACTTGCCAGAAGGGAACGACCTCAAGTACTTGCACGGGCACTTCTTGCGCTTTACAAAATAATAGAAGCCAAGGTACTCGTCACTCTTGCCGGTGGTGTGGATGGTGAAGAAGGTGCGGAAGAGCTCGACGCAAGGGGGAATACCCACCCACATCTCGCAGAAGTGGACGAAGGTTGACACCAGATGAATGGAGTGGGGGCCAAGGTGGTACAGCTGTAGACCATAGAAGTCTCACAACATCAAGAGAAAGGTGGAGAAAGGTGGGATCAGTCCCACCATGGCATACGCGCAGAAGTACACCATGTCACCATCGCGCTCCTTCTTGAACGGGAGCTTGCCAGCGCGGACCAGGTGGTTGAAGGAGTTGCTGGACCACCCCATGAAGGTCCGGACCTTCTTCAAATCGCAGTCGGTCGTGAGACGGCTCTTGCGGAGACCCAACTCCATCGCAGCGCGGCGGGGCGAGAGAGAAAAAGCAAGCTAAAGTTTGGAGGATTCGAGTGCAAGTTCAAATGAAGGCGTAAGGAATCCCCAAACAATGTGCACTTTCCTTCTTAAATAAGCCCCCGCAACGCTTGGATGGAAACCACAGAGGGGCCAACGATATAGTTCAAAAACTTCACCCTACCAATGACAAGGGGGCCCAGGGCCACCCCAATGATCAAGTCAAGATCCTTACCCCAGGCGAATAGTTGTCATCATGAGGGACGGGAAACCCGAAGGCGGCGGCCTGACAGGGCGCGGGGAACCGATACGGTTTTCATATTGGGAACCGACGACTTTCAATTGCGTCAGATCTACACGCTCAGATCTCACCTGCCGCATCCTGGGGATGCCACACGGCGATAGTTTAACTGCGAACCACCACCGCAATGGCACATCCAAAAACCCTTGAAGACACGGCACGAAAATTGAAAGATGGACTTACCTCCGGTAGAATGACTTTATCCAAAAGGTCTCTCCCAGAGGTGGGCCCAGGGGGCCACTGTCAGTACCCTGCGTACCGGATACCCTTTGGGACCGCAGGGAATGCTAAGAAACTCCACATACCTGAGTTGAAGACCTCCGAAGGCCCCACGTGTCATACGGAACCGGACTTGCCTCCCTTCTATGGTTAGTCCTAGTGTCGCCACGTGTATCATCAAACCGGAGCTACATTCCTTACATGGGGAAGCTCCGGGCTAGATACCTGTGCGGCACCCCTGGACCTAACCCCAGACAGAGGGAAGCTCTGGTATTGACACATGTACAACAACACCGGACCTACTCGTCCAAGACAATAAGCTCCGGGGCTGCCACGCCTCCAACTGTCGGACCCTCAAGTTCAAGAGGCAGGTTGGTAGACCTCCAACAGCTCGGACCTTCAAGGAACAATTAAAGCTTCAAGACCCGATTGTGTGTCATTAATGCTATCCTAATGACACACGATCAGAGGACCCTTAATACCAGTAACGCCACCATCAAAGGGCATTACCATGCTGTTAAGGGTAATTAAGTACATTAACTGTGTATTAAGCATCAGTAACCGCCAGGTCCACATGTCGGGCCAGGCTAACGATGTAACAACCAGTCCTTGTACTATAAAAGGACTGGTCGAACAATACACAAGCTTCCACACACGCCCACAGAGACGCCCACAGACGCGCACAAGACACTCTAGTCTCTGACACTCTAGCGCTCAGACGCTGAATACAACAGCAACACACCCGTGGAGTAGGGTATTACGCTCAGGCGGCCCGAACCACATAAATTCTCTGTCAACTCATCATCTTGTTTCGAATCTCACTGCGCCTACAACTGACCTACAAACTCCGCGGACTGCCAATGGTAGTACCAGGAGAATTGCCGGAATCACACTCCTATAGTTAAAAAAATAAAATTTCAATAGTTATGAGTATATTATAACATATACATATAAAACAGAGCTCATCTAAGTCATACTATCAAGTAACTTACACTATCAGACCAATGAGATACATAAAGTAGAGTAAGCCATGCTAGAGATCAAGTGAAATTTCAATTTCAGCAAGTCATGATCTCACAAACTTAACTATTCCAAAACCTGATAGCATGATACTTGTTGCTGCATTTTTATCATTCTTAAAGTACAAATTTAGATTATATGACATTTGCAAGAGATTATATGCCGCATCAGCCTTATTCTAACCAACCAAGCCAAGCATATGTCATTCGACAATCAGAAGCTTAAGGACATGGTTTTAGTCATACACAACTTCTTCCAAGTTCATATCAAAGTGCAATGATAAGCCATCTCAAAAGAAGAAGTGCGATGCATGCATATTCTCTTGATCTTTTCTCAATTTTTCATTTGGACATAAAAACTCAACATGTGAGTTGATTACTTGATTAATTCTTCATGATTAAAAGCACTTGTGAGCATGCAACAAGTTCAAAACATCAAGTAAGTTTGATCATGACAAGATTTAGTGTAAGCAATTATTCCAACTGATATTCATGGCAAAAACTACAAAATGTATAGCACGAGTAATGTAGTAAGAACTTTCAGCATGTAAAAGGAATCATAAAGTCATATATGTGTGAAATACTATGCTCATATTATTTTAAATTCAGATTCACACATAGCCTTCCGAAGTTTCAAAACTCCCCCTCAATTTAAGCCATGAGGTTGCATAACCCCTATTTCACTACGAATGAAAAAAAAACAAGTGAAATCCAAAGGTTTTGTAAAAATGTCAGCCAATTGTTGTTCGATATCTACATGGTGAAGCACAATGTTTCCTCCTTCAACATTATCACGGAAAAAGTGATACCTAATGTCAATGTGCTTTGTTCTATAATGTTTCACGAGGTTTTAGCAATTCAAATGGCACTGGTGTTATTACAAAAAAGTGGAACACTATCTAGATTAACCCCATAGTCCTTAAGTGTTTGAACAATCCAAAGAATTTGTGAGCAAGTGCTAGCAGCAACTACATATTCAGATTCGGCTGTGGATTGTGCAACTGAAGTTTGTTTTCTAGAGGACCAAGCAACAAGTGAATTACCAAGAAAATGACAAGCACCCGAAGTACTTTTCCTATCAATCCTACAACCTCCAAAATCAGCATCCAAAAAAGCTTTCAAAGTAACGATTGAGGAAGAAATAGAAAAATGCCAAATTCTTGAGTTCCATGTAAGTACCCGAGAATTCTTTTGACGTCTTGACGATGTGAAGCATGTGGGGAAGCTTGAAATCATGCACAAAGACATACACTGAATTGTACGTCTGGTCTCGATGCGGTGAGGTACAAAAGTGATCCAATCGAACTTCTATATTCTTTTTGATCGACCGGATCACCATCTTCATCAAGTTCATGTGTTGTCGTTGTTCCCCTTGGTGTCCGAAGATGCTTGATTTTGTCCATGTTGAAGCGCTTTATGAGGTCTTTTGTATACTTTGTTTGATGCACAAAGGTTCCCTCCTTGGTTTGCTTGATTTGCAGCCCCAAAAAGTACGTGAGTTCTCCCATCATACTCATCTCAAATTCTGAACTTATCATAGCTGAAAACTTGGACACAAGATCATTAGAAGCACAACCAAAGATAATATCATCCACATACACTTGAATGAATAATGAGCCATTGCCATGCTTAAGCACAAAAAGAGTTTTATCAACCTTGCCCATGGTAAACCCCTTTTCAAGTAAGAATGTTTTTAACCTACCATACGATGCTCTAGGGGCGTGTTTGAGGCCGTACAAGCCTTTGGACAGTTTGAAAACATGATTAGGAAAATTTGGATTTTCAAAACCCGATGTTGCTTGAAATAAAACTCCTCATCTATGTAGCCATTAAGAAATGCACTTTTAACATCCATTTGGTATAGCTTGAAACCTGTAGATGCAACAAAGGCTAACAAAATTCTTATGGCTTCTAATCTAGCAACAGGCGCAAAAGTTTCATCAAAATCTAGACCTTCCACTTGTGTGAAACCTTAAGCAACCAACCTAGCCTTATTCCTAACCACAACCCCATCCTCATTTTGTTATTTTTATACACCTATTTAGTTTCAATTAAAGTGTGCTTGAGGTGGAGGTACAAGTTTCCAAACATTATTTCTTTCAAAATTTTCTAACTCTTCTTGCATAGCAATAATCCCAGATTCATTAGTGAGTGCGTGTGATATATCTTTGGGTTCAAAATAAGCAACAAAAGCAGAATGAGCATGATAGTTTGGATCACAAAATCTGGACCGTCTAACTCGTTCGTGCAAGATTCCAATGATTTGTTGTGGAGAATGAATTTTGAGGACGCGGAGGGAGTAGACACTTCACAAGCTCCTTCTTCTTCATGTTCATCACAAATTTAAGAACTTGTGGCTTGAGGACGATCTGTACCAGCTGCAGTAGTTGTTGGTGCTGGTAGTGGTGCAAAATCAGCAGTGTGATCAACGCCATTTGCATCTGAATTTTCGGGAAGCAGCACCACTTCTTCGTCTTCTTCGATGAAAATACTCTCCCCCTGTGGATATGGATCTGGATCTGTAATATTAGAGCTAGTACCTAGCTTCATCAAAAGAAACCTTACAAGTCTCCACAATTTTGTTAGTGTCAAGTAAAAGCACATGGTAGCCTCTACCTGAGATGGATAACCAAGAGAAAAATGTCATCAACCGATCTAGCTTCAAATTTATCAAGATTACCATGTTTCTTAACAAAGCATTTACAACCAAAGACCCGAAAGTGTGTGACACTAGTCCTATGTCCAAACCGAAGTTCATAAGGTGTTTTTCCTAGCTTAGCACGTAAGAGAACACGATCTGAGACATAACATGTGGTTGCGATTGCATCAGCCCAAAATTTCCTAGGAGTCTGATATTCATCAAGCATAGTCCTAGCCATCTCAACTGAGGTCTGTTCCTTGTCTCTATGACACCATTTTGTTGAGGTACATACGGTGAAGAAAATTGATGATCTATTCCATTTTAAGAACAGAAGTGGTCAAATGATCTATTTTTTTTAAATTCGGTTCCGTTGTCACTTCTAATTGCTTTTAAAGATCCTGGGTGATCAATTGATAATATAAGAAATAAAGTTCTAAAGTGACTAAAAATTCAGTCTTAGATGCCATAAAGTAAACCCAAGAGTATCTACAATAATCATCAACAATCACGAGAACATACCATTTACCTCCAAAAGATTGAACACGTGAAGGACCTACGGTGTCAAGGTGCAAAAATTGTCCTGCTTCAGTTGTCATGGTTATTGTGAGAGGAGCATGTGAACCTGCAACCATCTTAGTGTCTACAAGAAGAGCACACAATATCTTTGTCCCATTTAAGCTTAGGCAGCCCACGTATGCGATCAAGACCACAAACACACGTGAGATGATCAAAGCCTACGTGACCAAGTCTACGATGCCAAAAATAAGTATTTTGAAGCATTAGCAACTAGACACCTATGCTTATAGTATGACATATCAAAATTAGCTTTAAAAACTCTTCCAAACCGAGACATGTTAAAAATGAGTTCACTATTTGAATCTACAGCCTTGCAGCAATTTTTAGTGAAGATAATTTTTAGATTTTCATCTAACAATTGTGAAATAGAAAGCAATTTGTATTTCAAATTAATAAGTGTCACATCCTTCAAAGTGTAGTGATTATTTACTCTAACCAAACCCTTAGCAATTATAAGAGTTGAAGAATTATCAGCAAAAGTAAAATTTTCAACACGCGACAAAAAAGAGAGAGAGGAGAACCAATCTTTGTTACTGGTCATGTGGCATGAGCAACCTGAATAAACAATCCAATTGTTCTCATTCCTCAATCGTGTAACCTACATAGAAGCACAATACGTTGATGAGTCAATATTGGGGTTAGTCAAAATGCATTTAGGAAACCAGTACTGAGTCACACGATGTCCTGCAGGAATAACACGCGAAAGCTGAGATAAAACAACAGGTTTATGAGCCAAAGTTTGAGGATTTTTGTACCCAACTACTGACTTACGAGGTGTTACATGTGTAGCACTAGAAATAGTAGATTTGGGAGCAAACTTTGCATATTTTTGGCTCATAACAGCAGGTTGTATGTTCCTGACATTTGGTTTAGCATGTGCACCAAATTTTGCATGAGAGTTATGAGATCAAGCTTGCATTCTTTCCTTTTTCTTTTGTTTAGCTTGTCTATAACAAAAATCTATGACATTACCATCTCTACCATAGTAGGTACAATGAAATTTAACTTTGTGTTCATGTCTAAATGAGCAAGCAACATGTTTATTTGAAACTGAATGAGACAATACCCCTGCAGATTTGAAAACCACTTCTTTTTGTTTAGGAACTATTTGAGTCAAACCACTTCCTAATGAATTTACAATTTTAGGTGGATGTGCCTTAGCGTGAGCATGAGAATCAAAACCTACACCAGTTTTATCATTTCAAGATTTTGAAGAATTCAGCAGCGAGTTTAGGTTCTTCTTCCCATTACGAAATCACTCTAGTGTCCTATTCATATGATCAAGTTTCTTAGACAAGTCCAGGCATTTTTCACAAGAAGTTTTTCCTTTTAGTTTGCAATTAGAACAATATTTAACTTCATGAGAATGTAAAGCATTGTTCAATATAGAAATCTCAATCATAGCATCGTGTAGTTTCTTATCAAAATCATTACAAGTAGAACAATGCAAATCAACTGTAGAACAACAAGCATATTTCATGTTTTTATCATTAAGTGTAGCATGTTTTTTGTTGTTTTCAATTTCTAACTCAAGTTTATCAAGTGTGGAGGCATCTGCACTTCTAAAGGAGGACAACTGTTTATATATAAGCGCACATGAGGAACAAGAATCATCACTAGGAATCAAGGATTTTGAACAATTAATTTCAAATTCTAGTGATTCAATTTTAACGGTATTTTCCCTAAATTTTTTGTTCTTTTTCTTAAGTATGACAGTGGCACGAGGTAGCATTACACATTTTTTGCAAGTGTGACAGACCTCTTCATCGTCACTATTGTGTTCTGCCTCCTTCATACTTGATCTTGAGTTGCCCGCCATGAAGCATATATTTGCCAAATTCTCTTCATCTTCGTCACTTTCAATGTCCACATCACTCGCGCCAAGTTCTTGAAGTGCGGAGCTAAAACTGTTTTCCAATTGGCGACCTGTAAAACCCTTCTTCTTCTTGTTGTTGCTTGCAGAGGAGGACTTGAACTTTGCTTGCTTCTCATCATGGGAAGTAGGACCTTAAAGATTAGGGCAATCTGTACGAAAATGTCCTGTCTTACCACACTTGAAACATTATTGAGTTCTCACATTTTGCAATGCTTTTGAGAATCGAGTAGAAAGAAGTGCTAGCTCCTCCTCTAGAAACTCTTCAATCTGTTCGATGGTTAGAGAGGACAGCAAAGCAAGTGTACCACATCATGAAGATTGGCTATATCAAGGCATGTCACATTGAGAAACAAATGCAAGAGACTTGTTGGGGTTCTTAAGTGAGATTATGTCAATTTCATGAGTTTTTAACTTGGAATATAACACATCTAATATAAATGTACTCATGACAGTGGATTCATGAATAGATGTAACCTTCATCTCCCAAATTGATATTTCTAATGCACTTAGTAATTTCCTAGCATTTTCAGCATCAGAAAGATTAACATTAACAATACACAAGTTGCTGAGAATTTTGTTAAAGCGAGCAAAGAGGTCATTGATTGACTCATCGAGTTGCATCTCAAAGCACATGTATTCTTTCTTGAACATGTGTTGTCTTTCCTCCTTGATAGTGTTGGACCCTTCATGATAATCACATAGAGCTTTCCAAAGATTGTACACTGATCGGAGGTGTGCAACTCAATCGAAGTCGCTTGGAGTCAATCCTTGTATGATCAAGTTTCACACTTTGTTGTTGTTGTTGACATCTCTCATTTGGAGGCACGTCGTAAGGCTTTTAGACCTTTCAAATATTGTGAATCCTTGTGCCTGGATGATGGCCTCCATACGTGCATTCCAAACCTGAAAATCAATGCTGCTAAACGCACAAGGTTTTGCGGAGTATTTCTCCATGATGATTAGTCAAAAACACGTGCAAATCTCAAATAATAGAACATTGTGGCCCTAATAGAAATTGTAGGATCGAAGAGCACGTGAAAAGATACCATAGAGTGGTGAATGTTAGATTAAAACTTTTTCAGCGGAAGCAATGAAAACCCCTCGACAGAAAATCAATCTGTTAAGAAACCGTGTGTGCAACTAATCTATATGTGTTCAACCATGAAAAAAGTAGTGGATATTATAGAGAATCAAGTTAAGAAGACACAATAACAAGAATCATGAAAAACTATTGAGAAAAACTCAAGTTATGATCGAAAGATCGAACAAAGGTCAATCTGTTCTACCCGAGTAAAAACAGATCTTCAACACTGCATTGAAACTCATGTATATCATAAACCACAAAATCCAATGACCGTGAAATTTTCACAAATGAAATATAATAAAGTTATGAAGGCAACCCAAAAAGAATCACATCATTTGGATCTGTAAAACTAGAGTTATGATAAAAACACTGACGCAACATAGTGCTGTGCACAAACTGGACGAGAGAAACTTGTCTGAAAAAAGTCGGACGAACAAGGCACAACATCTCCTCTAAACTACAAATTTTATTGATCAAAACATAATAGGAACAGTCCAAAGTCATCTTACCATTAGCTCTGACCTCCCTTGCTTATATGACCAGCCCTAAGGCCAACCCAATCCAGACTAGGACTCTAATCCTACCCAGTTTCAACCGAAACTTTCCATAACTGCTCAAGACTCTTCTATACATAAATAGAAGCAATATTAAGACTTCTAAACCCCTTAGGAACGTATCCCACATTCCTAAAAAAGCTCAACTTCGTGAGCCACACGAAATGTAATCAAAACAAACTTGAAACTTTCCATAAACGAACCATAACCACCTCAGCCGTAGCCTGAGGTATAATCCAGCCGGTTGGACCTTTCCGACCAATTCTTTGTGTCCACTACTCTTCATCATGCCTTGGAACCATGTTTCCACATCCATTCACTTCTTGCACACGTGCAAAAACCTTCCAACAACGTCCATGATACCTTCATATGCATTGTTCTTGATCCAAACATGTTGTGTGATATCCCGATGAACTAAACCATAATACCTCCTGAACTTTGTTGTTGAACCTCATCTTCTTCCTAAGACTAGTTCAATGGATCCCGTCACCAGCCATGTCTTGACCCCAAGAAACACTTGCACACGAACAAACAACTAATTCTTCCGAGCACAAGTCCTTAACTTGACTCTCGTTAGTCCGATAACCACCACACCTTACGTGAGTACCTCACGTAAGCATGTTGCAAACCACAGTAATGTTTAACCATCATAATTAGCCAAAACAAATCAAAAATTAGTCCAAAAGTACTGAGCAAATTTTCCCATAAGTGTAAAGCATGTTTGAAACATTGCAAGTTAAAAACGGAATCATTGTGATCTTGCACCGGACCTTGCCAAAGCTAACCGGACCTTGCATGGGAACTAGGTAAAGCTAACTAGACCTTGCGAAAGCTAACCGAACCTTGTGCTGAACCTAGCCAAAGCTATCTGGACCTATCATCAGACATTGCCGAAGCAACCCAAAATATGTCAGACCTATTGTCAAACCTTGTCGGAGCTACCCAAAACATTTCGGACCTTGTCGGACCTTGTTGGAGCTACCCAAAACATGTCAGACCTATTGTCGAACCTTGTCGGAGCTCAGACCTAGTGTCGGACCTCGTTGAAAAGGGTGTTTTGGCAATATTCAAAACTTTTATCGTAAAAGCCAAGCCAATGTATTCAACATAGATAGGTCTCACAATGTATACAAAACATTTCAACACGTGGATGAGTAAAGGACTAAGTGTCCAATCAGGGGGGGAGTTCATGTTCCACCTTTTTTATGCCCAGAATGCTTTATGTTCTAACTCTACAGAAAGATGGCAAGTCTTCCCGTAAATAAGTTGGAAAGGAGACATTCTAATGGGTGTCTTATAGGCAGTGCGGTATTCCTACAATGCATCGGGTAGTTTGTGCTTCCAACCCATTCCTATTTGCATGACAGTCTTTTGCATAATATTATTGATGTGGTTATTGGATGTTTCTGCTTGACCGCTCGTTTGTGGGTGGTATGGAGTGGCAATGTTATGCTGGACCCCAAACTCCCTTAGAAAGTTCTGGAAGGTCTTATCAATGAAATGAGACCCTCCATCACTTATAACAATTATGACAGTGCCAAAGCATGGGAAAATGATCTTAGGGAAAAGTTTGCTAGCTTGTTTGGATTCATCATTCTTGCAAGACAATGCTTCTACCAATTTTGACACATAATTGATGGCCACCAGAATATACTCGCAATCATAGGCTTTTGGAAAAGGTCCCATGAATTCAATACCCCACACATCGAATAATTCGACTTGGAGATTATATGTGAGGGGAATGACATTGCGAGCAGTGATTCCCCCATGCTTTTGGCATTTCCAACATCGACGAATGAATTCTTTTGTATCTACGTACATAGAAGGAAAATAGAATCCACTTTCCCAGATCTTTGCCTGAGTATGGTGGACAATGTAGTGGCCTCCGTAGGAGCCATCATGGCATTTTTCAATGATTTTGGTGCCTTCGATTGTGGGGGCACACCTTCTAAGAAGGCGATCGGCACATACGTGATAGAGATATGAGACGTCTCATAGTTGTCTATGAAAATCATAGATGAGTTTATTTTTGTTTTCCCCTGGTGGTACGTACCCTGTGACCATGAAGTTCAGGATATCCGCATACCAAGGGTGAGAGTTGGTCACCTTGACCAGCATGTCATCACGTAGGAAGTCATATATGGGCATGTCCATGGTTTTATGACTTCCATACATGAGAGATGATCAACGATAAAATTCTTTACTCCCTTCTTATCCTTAATTTCCAAATAAACTCTTGGAGCACGAGAATCCATCAGATTAGCCTTGATTTAGCATCCTTTTTGGTGAGCAAAATTTCAAGGTTGCACGGTCCGTGTAGACGTTGACCTTGGCTCCAACCAAATAGGTTCTAAACTTGTCGATAGTAAAGACTACTGCCAGGAGCTCTTTTTCTGTCGTGGCATAGTTGAGCTATGCTCATGTTAGAGTCTTGCTAGCATAGGCTATGGTATGATGCTTCTTCTCTTTGGTTTGGCCTATAAGACCGCACTAACAGCAAAATCGTTGGATCAAACATTTTTTTTGAATGAAAGCGTCCAATTAGGGGGTAGGATCTTTGGAGCCAAGATTTGCAACACTCCTCCTCGAAATCAAAGAAGTATCCATAGCTAGCAAGTTGGTGCCGGGTCTAGCGATTTTAGAGAAATCTTTGATGATTCATCGATAGAACCCCACATGACAAAGGAAGCTGTGGAAGTTGTTCAATACCTTCAATCTTTGCCAAATCCACCTCTATACCCTTCTCGGGCACTAAGTGCCCACGAACGATGCCTTCACGGACCATAAAATGTCACATTTCTCGATTGAGTACCAGGTGATTCTCTTGGCATCTTTGTAAGACCTTGTATAAATTTTCTAGACAATGATAAAATTTTTCCCATAGATGAAGAAATCGTCCACGAAAACTTCCACGATTTCCTCAATCATGTCATAAAAGATAGACATCATGCACCTTTGGAAGGAGACAGGTGCATTATGCGGTTCAGAAGACATTCGCCTGTAGGCGTATGTCCCATAAGGACATGTGAATGTGTTCTTACTTTGATCACCGGGATGGATGGGAATTTGATGATAGCCCGAATACCCATCAAGGAAACAAAAGAAGGAATATTTTGCAAACCGCTCTACCAACTCATTGATGAATGGATGTGGAAAATGGTCCTTCCTAGTTGTCTTGTTAAGTTTTCGGTAGTGTATGCACATCCTCCACTTCGTGATAGTTCTTTGAGGAATTAATTTATCATTCTCATTTTGAATGACCATCATACCTCCCTTGTTCGACACTACTTGAACTGGGCTAACGCACTCGCTATGAGGAATGGGATAAATAATTCTGACATGAAGAAGTTTCAAGAGCTATTTCTTGACAGCTTCAGGCAACGCAATTCGACTGTCGTTGAGGCCTTGCAAGGGGGTACTCTCGGGGTTAATGGGAATGGAATGGATGCAAAGGGTGGGGCTGATTCCTTTGAGGCCTTTGTGTGAGTAGCCAAAGACAATATTATGCTTCTGTAATAGGGCTATGAGTTTGAGAGTTTCCTCATCTGTAAGCTTGTCACTTATGATGACAAGGGCTTCCAAATCTCCATTTAGAAAGGCATAGCATGGGCCTGGAGGCAAGATTTTGAGTTTGATTGGAGGTTTTGGTGTGGACTATTCTTTGGAAAATTTGAATGTATCCTGAAGTTCATCCTCTTCTTGGATGAAATATTCTTCTTCTTCAACTTCAGGAGGTTCCAGAAATTGAGAAGTCCTAACTACTTCTATGGGCACATCTTGGAGGGGAGGTTATGCAAATGTGTTCTTCAAATGCACAATGGGAATAGAGGATTTCCTCCCTCTATGGTTTACATTGAGGTTTCCTTCTGAGGTAATTTTCAAGGGAAACCTCTCAATGGGTACCCCTACCATAATGTGAAGTCACGAACTTTGAACACATGGAAATATATGAAAACCTCAACATTTTTGTGTCTTACTGATACATGTTGCGAAAACCCATATCCTTGAAGAATGGTTCCAATGGAATCTCGGAAGGGTTTTTGTGTTGGTGCCACAGGCACATCATTCAAAATGGAGAGAGCACAAGTATCAAAAACAAAATTAGCTCTAACTGTGGGATTGTATTGGACTCGCATTGTCACTTCTCTAATGTAGCACATAATAGTAGTCAAAGTTAAGTTCATACAAAGGATTTTGGGTGAGATATCAACCCCTGCTGTCCATTCTATGATCAAAGTAGAAGTTAACTCCTTGATTGTTGTTGATGGTCCTTAAATGCTAAATTTGACCGTCAATTCACCGCATAAAAGTTACAAAATTGAAAATACAACATAGTGTTAGGGGTTAATACTAACTGAATGTGGCCTAGAGGGGGGTGAATAGGCCTTTTTTTTGAACTTTTGTCGGAACTTGCAACACTCAGCAACTTGATCAAATACTGATAAATCAGACTAGTCCGGTAGAGTGCGGACTAGTCCGGTGCGTGCGGACTAGATCGATCAAGTTTGACAGGTGATCTCAATCCAAGTACTCTACGCAACGGAAATTAAGATGTAACTAGAGTATGTTGCTTCAATTAAACTGAAGATAGCACAAGTAACCTTAGTTTCAAATTTTGACGTAATTTGACTAACATCAATTAAACCCTAGATGCAATGAACAATAAGCACAAAGTGAAGACATAATATTTTTATCCTGTGGTTTGGTTCCCACGAAGGCAACCTACATCCACGTTGAGGAGCCCACGAAAGGACTGGGTCTTCACCAACTCTACTCTCTTTGAATCGCCACGGAGGTCGATTCTCTTCCACTAATCACAAAGGGCAAATCACCAAGTTCAAGGGGCCTTCTCACAAGTTGAGAGCTCCCCAAGATTTACAAATGAATACACCACCAACACACTCGAATTATATGCAATAAAGAACAAGAGTGTGCGAGAGAATCAAACCTAAGAGCTCAAAACATGAAGAATCGTGTCTCTCCTTTGATCTAAAGTTAATCCTCAAAGATTTGATCTTTCTTGCATTGGATTGCGTGGAGAGACGTGTTTTCTAGGCTCTTGGAAGGTGTGACGGCGCAGGGGGTCGAGAGATATTGATTAGGGGCCGTGCACCTCTATTTATACTAGGGTTTACAAAGGTTACCGTTAGGGTTTTCAAAGTCCGGACTAGTCTGTGGTGGACTCTGGACTAGTCCGGTGTGCGGTGTGTGGGAAACCTTAAGTGTCCTAAATTATCGGACTTGTTCGGCTAGGGGTGGACTAGTCCGATTTTTTCTCTGGAGATGTTCAGACTAGTCCGACACATACCGTACTAGTTCGGCCATGGTGAAACCCATAGTGAATTGAGGACAACACCGAACTTGGAGGACTTGCCCGATTTAAGTCAGAAGGTTTTTTGGACTAATCCGTGCAGATATCGGACTTGTCTGATTTAGGTGAGAAAGATATCGGACTAGTCCGTTGTGTTATCAAACTTGTCCAACTTCGTGCAAACTGTGAAGTGTTGAGGACTAGTCCACATTGGGGAGGACTAGTCTGATCTTAGTCAGAGAGATATCAAACTATTCCGTGGTGATATCAGACTAGTCCGGACCTGTATAACTTTGTGCAGTGAAAGTGATTGAAATTTGCTTGAGCTCTTGGGTGTGTTTCTCCAACACACTCCATACACAAATAGTATTATAATCATTTCTTGAGCTCCTTTCAACTTGATTTCTCATTCTACCTTCTTTTTTGCGCTTTCTTCATAATTTCAATAAAACCTGCGCTTATCTCAACAATTTAGTTAGGATCTCATTTGCTTGTCATAAATCCATCAAAACCCACAAGGGATGCCTAGATGCACTTTCAATCTCCCCTTTTTGGTGATTGATGACAACCAATTGAGATTTCACAAATATGATTGAAAGTGCAAAATTTTCATAATGTGTGCACATATGAGTTTGGAATAATTTAAGCAATGAAAACATGAGACATATGTGCACTCTTTGTGGTTCGATGCAAAACTACATGTGCATGAACAATAATCTTGATATGAATAAGATAAATGGCATAATCATGACAGCATCAAGGTTATCAAGCATGAATATCAAATTCAGAGCATAACACATAATTCATAAGCATAACACCTAGTGACTCCCCTTCAATCTCCCCCCCTTTGGCATCAAGGCACCAAAAAGAAGGAGAGGATGGATCCAGAGGCTCATTCCTCCCTGTCGGTCCTCTCATCGTCTTCATCTTCAGGTTGAGGAGGAGGAGGAGTATATCCACTCGAAGTGCCCCCAATGCCAAAATAGGCAAGTTCAGAAGGTGAAAGGGGTGGAAGCTCTGAGAAGTTAGAGGGAGAGTCCTTGGAGATGACAGGAGTTCCAATGGCCTCAATCTCCAGCTTCTGGCAGATTTGCTTGACATTTTGCTTTATGTATCGCATATCCTCCTTCCTTGCCTTGTTACATTTATGGATTTTCACTTCAGCCTTCTTGCAAGAGCCAAAGATGGCAGCCAAGTACTTTAAAATACCACTGGGGGACCCCTTCTTGGATGTAGTAGCTCCTGTACTAGATGGGGGTCTTGCTTCAACTTGGGCCCTCCTAGGAGCCTCCTCACTAGATGCAGGGGATGGAGCAGCTGAGAGTGTGGCTTGGGAAGGCTTTTGGGGCCTTAGGGGAGTGTGCTCAACATCGTTCACAAACTCGATTCCCGTGACTTTTTCTATCATGAACATGATGTAAGGAGCATAGCCACAGGAACAGTTAGGGGTGCAAGAGATGTTCACCATGTTGTTCTAGATATATTCAAAGATATCAAACTTCCAGTTCTCGCTTATCACCTTCATTAAGGTCCTCAAGTACCCTTGCGCACTTCCTGCATCTCTATATTTTGGAGCTATGGTCTTCCTCATCATCCTATTAAGAACCATGAAGAAGGGCTTCATGTTCTTGGTCGATGGAGAGTTGTACTTCAGGCGAGTGTCATATAGAAACTCCATCTTATCCTTCTCCAAGACACCAATGTTGTGGATGGTTAGCTCATTGTTGCCAATGTCCTCTAGGTGAAGCAGTCTTGCAAAATCATCATAAGTAATGGTGTACTTTGATCCATGAGTCATCCAAGTCACCCTCCTATTCATCACTAGCAAAATAGCAGGTAGCATAGAATTGGGCTATGACTTCATCATTCCAGTTGCACCTGAAAGCAAACAAGTCTTTGAGCCCATACCTCTCCATAGCATGTATCACTTCATCAAAGGAATGGCAGCTCTTCCTCTCAAAGTGGGTCCAGTTGATCCACTGGCTTCGGACCACTGGAGTCTTCATAGTGAGATACACGGAACTGTAGTAGTCCGCGTGGAAGTTGCTCCAAAATCTTGCATCAGCTGCCTTTCTAGATCTGCTGTAGCAGTCAATTGCCCTGAGCTTCGAAGCGACATCGCTTCCTTTGCTGATGAACCTTTCTTCAGTGGGGTCTCTGGTCCCCTGCCTCGGAGCACTCATCTGGAGGGGGCCAATGGGCCCGGTGGCGATCCCTTTCTCTTTGCCCTTGGCTTGGCGAGGAGCTGTCAAGCTAGGGCCAGCTGCATCCTTTACTTTGGATGCCGGCTTCTTGGCCACGACCTTTTGTCGCACTTGAGGTGGAGTGGGTGATGCGTCAGCGACATTGTGTTACCTTTTCTTGATTTGGCCCGTCGAGGAACGAAGCAAAGACTCTTGGTCCAACTCGACTTCAAAATCATATATCTCATCATTGGAGCTTGAATTGTCCTGGGAAGGGGACAATACAATTCATGGATGAGAATCGATGGAAAGGAAACGCATTGAGTAAAGGAATTTAGGGTTGAGTTCTGTTAAAGATCAAACTTGTCCGGTGCTCAAATTCGGCCTAGTCCGGATAACCGGACTTGTCCGTACTAAGACCGGAATAGTCCGGTGTTCAACAGTTCAAACCCTAACAATCAGGTTAATGCTGGATCTTAATGCACAAGTAGCTCTAGTATGATGTAATACAACAAGAAGTCTTGCATTAACTGGAAGGAGCTGAGCTATTTGATTCAAAACGTAGGAAATTGAAGTTTCTAGGGTTTGGGAGAAAATTTACCAAAATGCTTCAATTCTTGAGGATGGGGGAGTTGTAGGTGCAGACAAGTCTGTGGTCTTCAATCCCCTTTCAATGGATATCAATTCCCACCGAAATTTGAGGGGATTTGATGGAGGAACCATGGAATCACCTTCGGAGCACTTGAGTGAGGAGAGAGAACGTGAGGTGAGTTGTGAGGATGAAGAAGATTACATTTTGGCAGCGCCTAGGGTTATGGAGTCGAAAAATCGGACTAGTCCGTGGTCGACTGGACTAGTCCAGACTATCGGACACTCTGCGGACTAGTCTACAGTGTGCGGGCTAATCCGGATAACCACGGACTAGTTTGTGGTCACCAGAACAGATATAATTAGCCCATTCGTATATATTCCAAGGTTCTTACTAAGAAAAATAGGGGGCAAGACACATAATAATCTTGATGAATATGATTAGTAAACATACAACATTCAAGCTATGACCATAATTCACCAAGATCAAGTAATTGAAATAGTTTTTTTGGAGAAAATAGAGAGATGATTTTCATAACACAATCAATGGATTTTGAATAATCCATACAGGTATGCAAGTTTTCAAGCCATGTTCCGAGCATCAAGGATATTTAGTTCATTTCGGAGTTCGCAAAAACATTTTTCATCAAGTGGCTTGGTAAATATGTCAGCTAGTTGGTTTTCGGTGTTGACATGGGAAATTGCTATGTCTCCTTTCATTGAATGGTCTCTCAAAAAGTGATGTCGGATGTCTATGTGTTTGGTCCCAGAGTGCTCAATGGGATTATGGGCAATTTTAATGGCACTCTCATTATCACAAAGGAGTGGAATACGGCTCATACTGTAACCGTAATCCCTTAGAGTTTGTTGCATCCAAAGGAGTTGTGCACAACAACTCCTGGCTGGAACATACTCCGCTTCGGCCGTGGATGAGGCAATGGAGTTTTGTTTCTTGGAGGACCAAGAAACTAGGGATCTACCTAGGAATTGGCATGTACCAAAGGTACTTTTTCTATCTAGTTTGTATCCGGCATAATCTGCATCAGAGTATCCAATGAGATTTAATTTGGAACCTTTAAGATACCAAAGGCCTAGGTTGGGTGTATGAACTAAATATTGCAAGATTTTTTACGGCTATAAAATGACATTCCATAGGATTGGCTTGAAATCTTGCACACAAGCATACACTCAACATAATATCAGGCCTAGATGCACATAAGTAAAGCAGGGATCCAATCATGGAGTGATACATCTTTTGATCCACATTTGGTTCGTCTTCATTTAGATCCAAGTGTCCATTTGTTGCCATGGGAGTCTTTATTGGCTTCGCCTTGTCCATTCCAAACTTCTTGAGTATGTCTTGAGTATACTTGGATTTGCTTATAAACGTCCCTTCCTTTTGTTGCCTCACTTGGAATCCCAAGGAGTATTTCATCTCTCTCATCATAGACATCTCGAACCTATCTGTCATAATCTTACTAAATTCTTCATAAAAGGATTTGTTAGTTGAACCAAAGATAATGTCATCAACATAAATTTGACAAATAAAAAGACCATTTTCAAAGTGCTTTGTAAACAATGTATAATCTGCTTTACCAACTTTAAAACCATTTCCAATAAGTAAATCTCTAAGACATTGATACCAAGCTCTAGGAGATTGTTTGAGTCCGTAGAGAGCCTTACACAGTTTGAACACGTGGTCGGTGAACTCTTGATCTTCGAATCCTGGGGGTGGCTCCACGTACACCTCCTCCTGGATTGGTCCATTGAGGAAGGCGCTTTTCACATCCATTTGATAGAGTTTGAAATCATGGTGAGTAGCATATGCAAGTAATATTCTAATTGATTCAAGTCTGGCTATGGGAGCAAAGGTTTCGTCGAAATCCAAACCTTCGACTTGTGAATACCCTTTGGCCACAAGTCGCGCCTTGTTTCTTGTCATTACCCCGTGTTCGTCTTGTTTGTTGCAGAAGACCCATTTGGTGCCGACGACGTTGAACTTTGGTCTTTCGACGAGTTCCCACACCTCGTTCTGTTTGAAGTTGTTAGGTTCTTCTTGCATTGCCACCACCCAATCCGGATCTTTCAATGCATCCTCAATCCCGCGCGGTTCCAAAAAGGATACAAAAGAGTAATGTTCACAAAAATTTGCAATTCAAGATCTAGTAGTTACTCCCTTTTGGATGTCACCAAATATGTTGTCGACGGGGTGATCTCTTTGGACGCATTAGTGTACTCTTGGGTGTGGCACTTATGGTCTTGAATCTTCATTGTCTTCTTCTACTCCCCCTATACGGTTGCCCTCATTGGTGTGTTGATCATCTTCACCTTCTTGATGTTGATCTTGTGTAGAAGCTCCCCCTTGATCATTTATCTCCACTTGTGGTTCATCTTCATCATTCGCATTTGGAGGTGGCGCTTGTGGTCGAACATCGTCTAACGACATCCTTATCAATGCTTGACATGGAGCTTCTTCTCTATCTAGCACACATGGATCAAATTGCTCTTCTTGACAATCGTTAGTTTCGTCGAACACTACGTCACATGCTACTTCAACATATCCAGAGAGCTTGTTAAAGACACGATAGGCGTAAGAGTTTGAATCATAGCCAAGCAAGAAACCTTCATCGGACTTTGAAGCAAACTTTGAAGTCCTAGGCTTCTTGTTCAAAATATAACACTTAGAACCAAAAACTCGAAAATAGGAAATATTAGGCTTGTTACCAGTGCGTAGTTCATATGATGTTTTCTTGAGTAGGCGATGAAGATAGAGTTGATTTATGGCGTGACAAGCTGTGTTAACCGCTTCCGCCCAAAACCGATCCGAGGTCTTTTACTCATCAAGCATTTTCTTCGCCATCTCTAAGAGGGTTCAGTTCTTCCTTTCCGCTACTCCATTTTTTTGAGGGGAATACGGTGATGAGAATTCATGCTTTATCCCTTCTTCGTCTAGGTACTCTTCAACCTGGGTGTTCTTGGACTCCGTGCCATTGTCACTTCATATGTTCTTGATCATCAATGAGAAATCATTTTGGGCACCCTTGAGAAACTTACTGAGGGTTCCTTGAGTTTCTGTCTTATCATGCAAAAAGAAAACCCACGTGAAGTGCAAAAAATCATCAACAATTACTAAGACGTATTTGTTACTGCTGATGCTTATGTAAGCAATTGGACCAAACAGATCCATGTGAACTAGCTTGAGTGGTCTTGTCAGTGTCATGATGTTCTTCACGGGATGAGGTGCTCCTACTTGCTTCCCGGCTTGGCACGCGCTACAAGTCCTGTCTTTCTCAAAAACAACATCCTTCAAGCCTCGGATGTGATAACCCTTAAGGAGTTTTTGAAGATTCCTCATATCAACATGTGCTAGCCGTCTATGCCACAGCCAACCCATGTTGGTCTTCGCAATCAAGCATGTGTCATGTTCCGCTTTATCTTTGTTGAAGTCAACAAGATAAAGCTTTCCCTTTAACACACCCTTGAATGCAACCGAGTCATCACTCTTTCTATAGACGATCACACCCTCATTAGTGAACAAGCAATTATAACCTTTGTCACATAAATGAGATATGGACTGAAGGTTATAATATAGAGAGTCGACATGTAAAACATGAGAAAGCATGTGTTGAGATGATATTGCAATTTTACCGGTACTGAGCACCCTTCCTTGACTATTGTCTCCAAAATAGATGCCCTCACTTGGATCTTCATTTTCTTCATACTCAACAAACATCCTTCTTTCTCCGGTCATGTGGTTGGTGCATCCACTATCAAGCACCCATTTCGATCCACCGGAGGAATAGGCCTGCAAAAACAAGTTATGTCTTGGTTTTAGGTACCCAAGCTTGCTTGGGTCCTTTGAGGTTAGTTACAAGTGATTTGGGCACCCACACATGAGACTTGGCGTTCCCATGGCGTGGCCCAACATATTTAGCACAAACTCTACCAAAGTTACTTTTCATGAGTACATATGATGCATCAAAGGTTCTAAACAAATGTTGTTGCTCATATGTATTAGCATGTTTGGAATTGTCAACATTATTAGCATTTCTCGCTTTAGGGGAGTTTCCCTTGACAAAAGCAATGCGGTCCTTGTTATTCTTGTGGCTTCTAGCATTTTGCTTTTCACCATAACAATACACACTACCATATTTGACATTAGGAGGTCTTGTGGCCAAGTATGCACTGCGTGCATACTTGACCTTCTCCTTGTCAAATATGCCATTACGGGAAGGATGCATGTCCTTTGTCAAGTTTGACTTGTCTTTCAAGCTAGTTTCACGTTTAGCACATGAACAAGTAATAGTAGTTTCAGATTTTAGGTGTTGAGAAGGTGAGCTTGAAGAGGTTGAAGGGTCACTTTGTTTGAGAGACTTAAATTGTACCTCAACGATCTTGTTAACTTTGGTTAAGTTATCAATTAAGTTCATCCTTGATGATCACATTTGAGTCGCTTAACTTCAAGCAAGCTTCCTTGCTTGAAGCTAACTCAAGCTCTAGCAACTTGCTTCGCTCATTTTAAAGTTCAAGGAGCTTTTTGATCTTAAGATACTCCTCCTTTTAAGGATGATCATATCTTCTTGGCGATCAATAAGCTCCTCCTTATGAATAAGTTTGTCCATTAAGAATTTCATTTTTGTAGCAGTTTTCTTAACTAGGCCAACAAGCATATCTTCATTATCACTATAAGCATCACTATCGCTAGAGTACGAATGCGAGGAGGAAGATTTAGTTGTTACCTTTCTTAGCCACGAGAAATGTGTAATTGTCCTTCCATGCGCCGATAGTTGGGAAGAGGGTCTATTTCTTGGTCGTCTTGTTGATGGCTATGCTAGCCATCTCCTCTTCCTCTTCGGACGAGGACTCATCATTTAAGTCCCACTCCTTTACTAGGTGCACCTGTCCAACTTGCTTTTTCTTCTTGAAGACCTTCTTGGGTTGAGGCTTTGTTTCCTTGGTTTTCTTCTTGTTTTCTTCATACGGGCAATCAACTATAAAGTGGTCATATTCACCACAGTTATAGCAAGCTCGCCTCAACTTTGGTCTTGACTTGTCTTTGTGTTTTCCCTCATTTGATCTACCCCCTTGTCTTCTTTTCATCATCCTTTTGAATTTCTTCATAAAGAGGATCATGTCTTCTTCATCTATGTCGCTGCTCTCATCATCATTGTCTTCTTCTTCTTGAGTCTCTCGAGCTTCTTTTAACAAAGGCTTGCAAGTGGACTTCAAGGCGACCCCCTTCTTCCTTGCCGAGGTGAGGTCGACAATCTCCTCGACATGTTTTGTTTGCTTCTCCATCATCTCAAGATTGATGATCTTTCCAAGTAATTCGTCCGGCGTCATTTTCTTGTACCCGGGGTTTTCTCTAATCATCGAGCACAAGGTAAAATTGTGAGGCATGAAAGCTCTAAGAATGAGCTTCACCACCTCATGATCGTTCCACTTTTTGCTTCCATATGCTCGAACCATGTTGATGAGAGTCCTCAACTGATTGTACATGTCTTGCGGTGACTCATCTTCTTCTACGGCGAATCTTCCCAATTCGCCTTTGATCATTTCGATTTTAGCTTCATGCACATGACGATCGCTTTCATGTGCAGTTTGTAGTGTGTCCCATATCTCTTTTGCAATCTCGAGTCCATCCACTTTGGTGACTCATCTCTACTCAATGAAGATGTGATGACTACTGTAGCTTGAGCATTTCTATGAATTTCTTGCTCTTGAATTGGTGTGACCTCTTCATCGTTGTCTGGGATATCTATTCCTGTACACACTATATGCTACAAACTGGGGTTAAGTGAGATTAAATGCATTTTCGTATTTTTCCTCCACATTGAGTAATCATTGCCATACAAGTATGGGGCTTTTCCTAGAGGGATTGACAAGTAATGGTTGTTGTTAGAATTCAAGCGATCGTAATTAAAAGGATATTGGGTGTAGTCGGTGTGACTACTCCCCTTCTTCTTCTTTTCATCTTCGATCTTCATCTTTCCTTTGGAGATAGCTTTCTTCCTTAGGAGCGCCTTGAGTTCAAGCGTATCCTCATCATCATCCTCGAAGTCTTGAATGGCGTCGAAGCTTCTCCAATTCCTGAGCCTTTTCATCTTCAACCTTCTCTTGGTTGAGGCTCTTGTGCACATCCTTCATGTCCGACATTTTCTCTTCGAGCGATTAGTCTCTTTTTGAAGAGTCTTTCTTTGATACCAATTGAATGTGGCCTAGAGGAGGGGTAAATAGGCCTTTTTTGAACTTTTGTCGGAACCTGCAACACTCAACAACTTGATCAAACACAAATAAATCGGACTAGTCCGGTAGAGTGCGGACTAGTCTAGTGCGTGCGGACTAGATCGATCAAGTTTGACCGATAATCTCGATCCAAGTACTCTACGCAGTGGAAATTAAGATGTAACTAGAGTATGTTGCTTCAATTAAACTGAAGATAGCACAAGGTAACCTTAGTTTCAAGTTTTGACGTAATTTGACTAAGATCAATTAAACCCAAGATGCAATGAGCAATAAGCACAAAGTGAAGACACAAGATTTTTGTCCCGTGGTTCGGTTCCCACGAAGCAACCTACATCCACGTAGAGGAGCCCACGAAAGGACCGGGTCTTCACCAACCCTACCCTCTTCGAATCACCACGGAGGCCGATTCTCTTCCACTAATCACAAAAGGCAAATCACCATGTTTAAGGGGCTTTCTCACAAGATGAGGTCTCCCCAAGATTTACAACTGAATACACCACCAACACACTCGAATTATATGCAATAAAGAACAAGAGTGTGTAAGAGAATCAAACCCAAGAGCTCAAAACGTGAATAATCGTGTCTCTCCTTTGTTCTAAAGTTAATCCTCAAGGATTTGATCTTTCTTGCATTGGATTGCGTGGAGAGATGTGTTTTCTAGGCCCTTGGAGGGTGTGACGGTGCAGGGGGTCGAGAGATATTAATTAGGGCCCGTGCACCTCCATTTATACTAGGGTTTCCAAAGGTTACCGTTAGGGTTTTCAAAGTACGGACTAGTCCGTGGTGGACTTTGGACTAGTCCGGTGTGCGGCGTGTGGGAGACCCTAAGTGTCCTGAATTATCAAACTTGTCCGGCTAGGGGTGGACTAGTCCGATTTTGTCTCTAGAGATGTTCGGACTAGTCCGGCACATATCGGACTAGTCCGGCTGTGGTGAAACCCTTAGTGAATTGAGGACAAATTCGCACTTGGAGGACTTGTCTGATTTAAGTTAGAAGGTTTTTCAGACTAATCCGTGCAGATATCAGACTTATCCGATTTAGGTCAGAAAGATATCGGACTAGTCCGTTGTGTTATCGGACTTGTTCGACTTCGTACAAACTGTGAAGTGCTGAGGACTCGTCCGCACTAGGAAGGACTAGTCCGATCTTAGTCAGAGAGATATTGGACTAGTCCGTGGTGATATCGGACTTGTCCAGACCTATATAACTTTGTGCAGTGAGAGTGATTGAAATTTTCTTGAGCTCTTGGGGTGTGTTTCTCCAACACACTCCATACACAAATAATATTATAATCATTTCTTGAGCTCCTTTCAACTTGATTCCTCACTCTCCCTTCTTTTTGCACATTCTTCATAATTTCATTAAAACCTACACTTATCTCAACAATTTAGTTAGGATCTCATTTGCTTGTCATAAATCCACCAAAACCCACAATGGATGCCTAGATGCACCTTCGCTAACCATTTCCACAATTGTTAGTATTTATTTGCATGCAGGTGAAATAAGCCCCAAAATACCCAAGATGTCGGGAGCAATCCAAAAAGTTACCTTTCGACCAATCAAGTGATGACATGTGGCATCATATGGATCCATGGACCCATTTCCAGGCGTGTCCGACGGAATCCAATGGCAATTCATGTGGGGAAGGTCCTTGGGCCCACAAATAAGTGACCATGAGGAAGCACAGTCCGAGGAGCACTAGGAACAAGTCGGTCGAACCCCTAGTTCGGCCGACTCTTTACTGGTGCTCTACTCGGCCAGCTTTTAAATGTCGACTCCATGTGGCTCCCTGATGGCGGTAATGATTGATTTGCATGCTAATTGTGGTGTCAGATCGACTAAACTCGTGTATAAATAGCCCCCTCCTGACTCCCTCACCGCACACACTACGAGTTTGAGTTTATAATTCCACTTTAAATGGTTAGTGCTGCCCAAGTGGCCAGCTAAGTAGATTGAGAGTGAGAAGGAGCTAGGAGGAGGAGGCTTGGGCCTGTCAAGTCCCTCTTCCACACTCGTACCTCTACAGAAGTTCTGCTAGAATGGAGTACGACTTTCATGAATGCAATACAATTTTGATTTCTACTTCATAGTAGTTTGGTTCATAGATGCTTCTAGGTTCACGGCTTTAATTCATTAGAGACTCTACTCGTAGCTTTGCATTTGAAATTATTAATGTTGTGAATTAGAACTTAAGCATGGTGCTTAGGTTAGAATTCATCTGTGGATATCTCATAGACCAATGGATTGAAGATGTAGGCAGTAGGTGGTGACAGTCCTATCTGTCCTTATTAATCCTCCATGTTCGGCTACACCACAGGATCCTAGGGAAAATCGTCTTGATTTTGCCAGGGGTAAACCCGTGCGTGAAGCAATCATCTTCCATAAGCTACCATGGATTAGAATCAAACCATTGAATTCCTTTAAAATCCTTACCTACAATACAAATTGTGTCCTTGGGAGAACAAGATTAAGAGATCTCACACACGTTCCTTTTATTTGATACCCTTGGGAATACTCTTTAAGTGGAAGTGCTACAACGGTATTAATGTGTGCATGCAGATTATTCTATTTCTGTAAGAAATACCCACACGCATTTCTAGTGTTGTTGCCAGGGAACGGTTGTTGACGACTGGTATGTCACAGATGAACATTCGCAAGCGCACGAAGATACTGCTTTAGCACTTCCCCTTAAAGAGTATTCCCAAGGGTATCAAATCCAAGGAGCGTGAGTGCTAATCTTTTAAGTAGTTTACCCAAGGACACAAAGCTTGATGGTAGGCAATTTGTAGAGAGGATTCCCTAAGAGAAGGGTTCCTAATTTAAAGAGTGTCAATCAATATCTACTTGTATTGGGCACGGGCTTCCCTGGTCTGCCAGACAACTTCCGCACATCATAGCCGAATGTGGAGGATTACAACTTACGAATAGGGTTGTCACCACCTACCGCCTACCTGTACAACTCGTGGACTACGAGATAATCAAAGGTAACATCAAGCCTAGACACCACCTACGCTATAAATTACTTCCCTAACCTCGCATGCAAAGACTAGGGCCTCTAAATGAATAGAGCGATGAACGAATAAGCAACTAAGGAAATAACTTGCTTGAATTAAATAAAAGACAAATGGAAATCATGTACCCCACTTGAATTGGAAACAACGGTCGAGGTACAAGGGTGGAGAGGGTTTGACAAGCCCGAACCCTATCCTTAAGTGGAAGAAGCCCGACAAGCCGGAGCCTCCTCCTCCTCCTCCTCCTCTTTATCAATCTCTCCCTACACCTTTGGAGTGGAGTACTAGACTCAAGCTTTTGTCGTGTGGAGAAGAGTGAGCCTCTACCCCCTATTTATACCAACCAAAGGTCGGTATGGCGCCAGAATATGCGCGGGAATCAGTCGGCATCGTTATCAGGGAGCCATGATGAGCCAACTTGTGGAGGCTGACCGAGTTTGGCACGATTACCAGATCGGGTGACTCCAGGGTTTGACCGACTTTCTAGTCCGCCCAAATGTGTTGTTTTTCCTGTGGGAGACTGTTTGGTGGGCCCCCATCAGGGGTATGGGCGATACATGTCATTTTTAGTTAGTTTTCTCCCTCGTGTGAGCCCATTAATCCTCGTACTTGCGCCTGATTGGCCGATAGGTACGTTTTCTGCATTGTTCCCTACAATTCTCTTGAATTATGGGCCTCATTCATCTGCATACAAAATTACACCAACACTTGCGGAATTCGCTATTAAATAACTGCTACTACTATGTTGGTTGTCTAATTCATATCTTTTATGTAGGGAATTGATGGTCGAATTTGGCATTTATGGACCGTGAACAAACTCCCCCACGCTTAGTCCTTTACTCGTCCTCGAGTGAAGGCAAGAATAACTAGGTAATATCATAATTTAGCTACAAGTATGAAATATGTATACAAAACATTCCAACACATACCTTTGTTCAAGAACCTTTGATGTGGATGTGGCTACCACATCATCTTGGGTGTTTGACAGATGGAACAACTTGAATGTAGTTCACCTGAACTCCTCCCGTTGAAATAAACTTGGAAATTTCTATATTTTCACAAGTCAAAAAGATATTGCCATACTCCTCAAAATAAATCTCTCGTCTCTCGATGTGTTTAGTCCTCACCTTGACATGATTTGCCACTTCTTTTCCTACAAATTAATATGGCTTTTTGTGGAGGTTGGTAGGGATATGAGGGGCTCACTTGAAATTCATATATCACTAAGTCAAAAACAAGATCCACATGAAAAGACCATGCAACAAAACCAATGACTGAAAAATTCTTGTGCACTTATTATGGATGGTGAATGATGAATGATGGTGATGACTCCCAAATGATAACTCTCTTTTTTGTGCAAGGATGAAGCATGACTACTTATTGGCTCTCTCTCTCTCTCTCTCTCTCTTCTTTTTTTGAATATTTTTTAGAGCTCTTATAGCCATGCCTTCTACTCAATTTTGTGCATCTTTTTATTGAGAGGGGATTTTGCAGAATTTGCATGGAGTATCTTTTGATGGTGGATGTGTGAAAATCATACAATATGGTGGAGTGCACAAGGAATTCCTAATCAAAGATTTCATGCAAGGCACTAAATAGGGTAAAGAGTTTGTACAAAGTTCACTGAAAATGCAAGTGGTATATGCTTGTGGTTTTCAATAAATTGCATCAATTGGCCTTGGTGGGAATTTGTTTTCATATGAGGAGGTAGGCAAAAATCCGATGACTTCAAAAATTGCAATACCAAAATTCAATTCCAGCATGGAGATTTTCCAAGTTTCACTCATTTCCCATATCATACCATCAAATACTTAGATGACATGTTTTTCCTAAATTGATAAGTGGCTCAAGAACATGGTAATGAAATTGAGTGAGGTGTAGACATAGTTCATTCTCTAGCAAAATATGATATATGAAATAGCAAAAGTTTAGTTTCTAGTGAGTTGACTTTAATGATATTATCATGCATATCAACTTCAACTCAAGTCAGATATAGAAATGTAAGAGGTGAGAGAGCGCAAACCATCGCCTTAATTAAGAAGGGTGGGCCAAGCCATCATGGCTTGGTCGAATCTTCTCGTTGTCCTTCATGCGATGCCCTTAATTGTTCTTTGATGATGGTTCGGACATGTTGCTCTTTTGGAGGTCTGTGGGACCTCCCCCACACTTGTTCTTGTACCAGTTCTTATTTAACACGAAAACATGGAAAAGTGAAAGACTCCAATTTACTTTTTAATTTCCCATGTCCAAAAAGTTTGATTCTAGAGTTGAACAGTAGGACTTTATCTTCGAGCTTGAACTCCTTAAGCATAATTCTTTTATGTGCCACCTCTTAGCTTTCTCTTAATAGATCTTGGCACTATGGTACGCCTTATCCCTCCATTCTTCCAATTCACAATTTTATATCTTGCGCAACTTCCCAGCTTCGTGGAGATCCATGTTCTACTTCTTGATAGCCCAATACGCTCTTTGTTCCAATTCTATAGGTAAATCACAAGTTTTCCTGTACAAATTTGGAATGGTTACATTCCAATGGGAGTCTTATAGGCGGTACGGTATGTCCAAAGTGCATTGGGACAGTAAACACCGTAGTGCCCGCCATAGGAGGTCGCGTGGCATCTTTCAAAGATTTTGGTTCCTTCGATTGTCGACACACACCTTCTAAGTAACCCATCAGAACATACCCTATAGATGATGGATCATCCTATAGGTATATGCCGACTGTCAAAAATAATATTTTTCTTATCCTCCCCTCGTGGTATGTACCCCGTAAGCATAAAGCTTACAATATCTGCATAACAGCGGTTAGAATCGATCACCTCGAGCAACATATCATCATGTAGGAAATCATTGATAGGTACGTCTAGTGTATTTGAGATTTCCATGCATGGGAGATGACACGCTAAGGAATTCTCTACTCCCTTTTTATCCCTTATCTCCAAGTCAAACTGTTGGAGTAGGATGTGACACCCGGTTTCGAAAATGAACCAAGTGCAGTATATGTGTGCCTAGGATGTTTAACACACATATACAAGTCATTCACAAATGATAAACAGATAATTACCACAACACAAGTTAATAAATAAGTACTTCATTACAAAATTCATTATATCCTCGAATACATGCTCTAATGAACATTAATGACAGTTTCAACTAATGCATCGGAAATAGACCAAACTGAGCAAACTAAGCAAAAGGGATAGCGCAGCTCCATGCAACACCACAGACAAGTCGACGGCAGCACACAACCTAGAACTCTGCATTATCCTCAAGACACTCCCAACCATCACCTGAAACTGTTGGTGCGGGGCATTGCAAGAGTGAGTACATGTCGTACTTAGCAAGTGTGTAAAGTATGACATGTGGCTGATTCAAATGACGAATGTAATAATGGCTAAGTGCTGAAAAGTACAGTAAAACATTTGAAAAACAATATATCATATGTATGTGAAGTAAACCCATCATGTCCCACAATGAATATATAAGTCCATAATCCATATTCATCATCATTAAACCAGGTTTCACCATTACCATTAATCACATCTAATACCATAATTCATCCATAACCAGCTATAACCAATACCAAACCATAACCATCCCAAATCCCAATTTCCCTCTAATCACGTTGGTCATCCAAGCACTCGTAACCGGGAGCACGGCTATCATGATAGTTTTAATACTCTGCAGAGTTTGTACCACTTTACCCACGTGTTTGTGATTTCATCTCCCGTCGGCGACTAAAGAACCTCCCTTATGCCAATTACACTTCCTTTTGTGTATGGCCAAGAGATCACAAAATAGCCTTTACAAAGGGACTACTAGCATGTACGGACCCACTGAGGTTTCACCGGTGGCGACGTCTCCTACAGAGCACGTCTTCAACCAAGGGCCCTCTTTTGCCATTCGGATCCCAGGGAGTCCCTGCCACAAATCCAAACCCAATCCGACTCCCCTTCCCCGGTGCGCCAAATGATCCACGTGATACCAGTAATACCCTAATTAATTAGCTACGCTGCATCCATACTTGGCCTCGTGGTGGTACTGTAGTCCTAGCCTATTCTTGCATGAACCGGTCCTTAGATTTAAAGCAAGCAAACCACTATAACTTCCAACCCATCCACATAACAGGCTTGCTTAGATCACCCATTACCATATCATATTTACTAGTTCACATTAACCAAAATAACATTAATGCATAATTAAATGTGTAGTGTTGTTTTCCCATCCCAATTAATTAAGCGAAGCAAAAAGGTAAAACCGCTTCCCGACTCTCTACCATAATTCCAGGTGACAAGGGTGGTTAAAAAATCCAGTAAACATCCTATCATAGGATTTCCCATCAAAATTGACACAAGCATGCAGTTTTGCAACCAAAACATTTATTTTAAAACAGGATCAATATGCTTCAAGGACACTTGCCTCGCTCCGGCGGATAGGATTGCTCAAGCGCTTTGAAGTCCTGGTTCTGAAAATCCTCGTACACGACCTCTTGAGCACTTTCCTCTACTCGTGATCACACATACAAGAAAATACATACAAATAACCACGATGCACACATATTAACCAACATGCGATGACATGCATGCATGCAAGGTTCAATAATTAATTAACTACGGTTGTTTATTAGTTAGATGCAACTAGTTCATACATGTTCATATGAGTTACGGGGGTTTTAGCTAGAATTAATGCTGCTGAAAACAAATTTATGGTGCAACTACGATTAAATTACGTCTACTAGATCCAATACGTCGCTAAACTTCACACTGGAAAACGAACCCTACCGTATATGTGATGGCTTCGAAGATCGAGGGACCATGGCAACGCGTAGACGAAGTAGATAGCGCAACGGTCCTCCGGCAGCACGACGACAGCAACGCGACGACGACGACGATCTATGGCGGACGACGGCACCCTCCTCTTTTTCTTCCTCTTCCTCCCTCTTTTTTCCTCTCTTTTTCTTCCAGGCGGCACCGCTGTTCTTCTCCCTTTTTTTCTCTAGCGGCGGCTAGGGCTTGGGGGCTCTGGCGTCGGGAAAACACGAGGGCATCGATCCCTTTTATAGGTGGCGGGGCACGGCGCTAGGGCCGGCGTGCTAGGACGCGGGCGGAGGTGGGGCAACAGTGCGGGACTGGGGCAGGCGCGCTGGCGGCGCGGGTCGGCGCGCGCGTGTGGAAGGGTGCGTGGCGCGCGGGCACGGGCAGGGACGTGCGCTGGCGGGGCATCGCGCGGGGCTGGCGCGTGGTGCACGTGCTGCGGGGCCGGTCGGGCACGTTGGCGGCGCAGGTCAGCGCGCGCTGGGAGCGAGGCGGGGGAGCGGGCGCCTTGGCTGCGCCGGCTCGACCTGGCTGGCGGTTGCCCCTTTTGTTTTTTTTCTCCTGTTTTTCTTTTTTTTTATATTATTATTTATTTATTCTTCATATTATTTTTATTATATTTTATTATATTTTCTTTTTTTCACATATATAAATATATCATTACATATATTATTATATATATATTTTTATTTTATTTTATATATTATTATTAAATATATTATATATATATTTATTCCCTAATACATGTTTTACGTTATTATTATTTTGCTTTTATTCTACTAATATTTAATGCATGATTATGTATGCAATGCATGATGCAAAAAATTGAGGGTGTTACATAGGAGAATCCATCATATTATCCTAGGTTTAGCATCTTTCTTGGTGAGCAAAAATTTCGAAGTAGCATGGTCTGTATAGACTATGGCTTTTGCTCCAACCAAGTAGGATCTAAAGTTATCAATAGTAAAGACAACTATCAGGAGCCGCTTTTTAGTCGTGGCATTGTTAACTTGAGCTCCTATTAGAGTCTTGCTAGCGTAGGCTATTGCGTGATCCTTCTTATCCTTGGTCTGGCCAAGGACCGCTCACAGCATAATCACTGGCATAACACATGATTTTAAATGGCAGCGTCCAATCAGGGGGTTGAATGATTGGATCTATTATGAGTGCCATCTTGAGGATGTTAAAAGATTTGTGGCACTCATCATCGAAATCAAAGGACACATCCTTGGCTTATTGTCTAGTGAGGGGTCTAGCGATTTTGGAAAAATCCTTGATAAATAGTCTGTAGAACCCTGCATGGCTAAAGAAGTTGCGGATACCCTTAATGTTGGTGGGAGGTGGAAGCTTTTCAATAACTTCGATTTTAGCGTTGTCAAACTCAATCCCCCTTTCGGACACCAAGTGTCCTAAGATGATGCCATCATAGACTGTAAAATGGCACTTTTCCCAATTTAACACTAGGTCCTTCTCTTGACATCTTTGCAAGACCGTGTCTAGGTTCTCAAGACAATGCTCATAAGTTTTTCCATAGAAGGACAAGTTATCAATGAAAACTTCCATGATTTCCTCCATCATGTCAGATAAAATAGACATCATGCACCTTTGGAACAAAGCGGGTGCATTACACAACCCTAACGACATCCGCTAATAGGCATATGTTGCATGAGGGCATGTGTAAAGGTGGTATTACTTTGATCATCAGGGTGGATGGGAATTCGATGATAACCAGAATAGCCATCAAGGAAACAAAAGAAGGAATATTTTGCTAGCCGCACAAGCATTTCATCAATGGAAGGCAGCAGGAAATGATCCTCCATTGTTGACTTGTTGAGTTTTCTATAGTAAATACACATCCTCCACCCTGTGATGGTTCATTGAGGAATGATTTCATCCCTCTTATTTCGAACGACTATCATTCCTCCTTTCTTGGGCACTAGATGGACAGGGCTAACCCATTTACTATGAGTAACAGGATAAATTATCATGGCGTGCAAGAGTTTCAAGACATCCTTCTTGACAACTTCCTACATAGCACTGTTCAAGCTCCTTTGAGGTTGCCTAGATGGTCTGCTAAATGGGTAGGTGGGAATGATATGGGTGCAAAGAGAAGGGCTGATTCCCTTAAGGTCTTTGAGTGAGTAGCCTAGGACAGATGTATGTTTCTCTAAGACGGTGTCGAAGTGTGGACTAAGACACTTCCCCCAGTTCTACTAAAACGTAGTCCACAGAGGTTAGTATTCGGTTGAGGCGCGAGTCAAGATCCAAACAAGAGGTGAACACCGAGGAATTTACGTGGTTCCGGCTGGCTGAGCATAATACCCTACTCCACTGGGTGTGTGTTGATTGTATGAGTGTGGATGGCTTGAAATCAAGTGAGATTGGATGCTTTCCACCGAACAGTGCAACCCTTTTATATGCTAAGGATTGTCTGTTGCAATTCAAGCTTGGTCCCACAAGTGGCCCCGGCTGTATTAACTACCGTGTACATGATCTACAGTGTTAAGGACGATTAATAGTGTGACAATGTGCCTTAATGATAGTGTTACCAGCGTTGATATTCCTCTGATCGTTCGTCATTAATATGACACTAATGATGCATTAACCAGGTCTTGTAACGACTAATTTATAACCCTTGAATGTCCGTGCCATTGGAGATCCTACAGTCTTCCAGTTGCTGACGTGGGTCCATACGTTGACACATGGAAGCTCCAGAGCTTGCCTCTACTGGAGAATAGGTTCGGTGTCGTTGGACATATGGCAGTGTTGGAGCTTGCCTGAGGAGGGAGGTAGCTCCGGCTCTACAGGACATGTGGCAGCACCAGAGCTATCCAAACGAGGGAAGCAGGTTTGTCTCTTTTGGACAAGTGGCTGCACCGGAGCTACCCTAAAGAGGGAGGTAGGTCCGGGTACACGGGATGCGTATCCTCTTCGAATGTCTACCACTTGGACATAGGAACTCCTCGGCTCTGCTTGCGGTGTTAGTGGTACCCGGTACACGAGGTACTGATTGTCGCCCTGGGACCACCTCAGGGAGAGGTCCTCAAGTTGAGGTTATGCCACCTGAGGTTGGGCCATCATTGATTCCCGCTTTACCACTTCAAAGTCTTTTCCTGGGCAGTTGGGACAAAGGTACACAGTTACGCCATCACCGCGAGGCCCTTCTTGATATGGTGAGTAGGATCTCGGCTTGCGGATCTCACGCAATTTAAGGTTGTTGGTTCCCAATACAAAATTTGTATCGGTTCCGAGTGTAATCTTTGTAGCTCTATCAGGTTGTCGTCCTCGGGCTTCCATCTTCCCATCATGACAACGGTTTGCCCAGTGCGACTTTTTTAACAAAGTGGATCTGGGCCCCCTTGTAATTAACGAGGTCATTTGAGATTCGGGTCTGGAGGTAGTTTCCATCCAAGTATTGCAGAGGCTTACTAAACAGAGAAAGTCTACACGGGGAGAGAGCACTTTACGCTTCCATCTGATCTTGTTCTTAGAGCTCTTTGCCCTTGCAACCTTTCTTCCACTTCTGCTCCACTTTGCTACTATGGAGTTGGGTCTTCCTCGTAGGCAGATCAAGAGCGACAGAGAGTTGTCAAGAGTCTGCACCTCCGGCTGGTCCTTTGGCTCTAGTGCCCACATCGGGCGCTAGGTCCGGCAAGTCGACTCCAATCCCAATGCCAGCATAGGGCTCTAGATCCGAAGCAAGTACTCTTACGATGGAGGTACCAAATGTGGCAGCATTGGTGGCTACCTCAACACCTGGTTTGGGTCCTGGAGCATCTGCCACAATGACGATGGCGGGCTCAAGCTTCAAGCGCCCGAAGAAGAAGATCCATGCCGACTGGAGCGGCAATAACCCTGGGTAAGGGTCGAACCTTCAGCTTTTGTCTCGATTTTATTTCTTACTTTATTTTGAATTCTCTATGTTCTATTTCCAGACTACTGGGGAAGGGGACTACTGCTCCAGTGCCTACCACAGCTGCGGAGGCTATGCAAGCTGAAGCTTCTGCCTTAACTCCAACCCCTCCCCAGTGGTTGTGGCAGATGACACGACAGCTCTGGTGCCGGTTTACGTGGAGACAAGTCCAGCTCCCATGATCGAAGAACCCGTGGTAGCACCAGAACACGTGTAAGAAGTGCTCGAGCAAGCTCTGGTCGTTTCAGAGCCAGCTGTGGAGGTTCCGACATCATTGTCGGAAATCAATGATCCTCCGGCGGAAGTACAGGCGCCGGTACAAGAGGTGGCGATATCGGAGGTGTCCATGCCTAATCCTGCAAAAGAGGATCTGACTACTGGCCCTCCAGCTTTTGAGCTGATGGGTGAAGATCGAGTTGTGGAACCCATCTCGTCAGCTCCGGAAGTTGATGATCCGGCAACAGGACCCTCCTTGTCTTTTCTGGAGGTAGAAGTACTAGTTGCGGGACCTTCCTCCACCACATCAGAGATGGACGAGCTCCCAAAAATCGGCCCTGCCAACGTTGAGCTGATGGAGACCATGCTTGCGCTGTGGGATCCTGTAGTTATTTTGGAAGACACGTTGGAGCTTGCTGAGGCACCTCAGGCGGTCCTGGAGCCGATTCCCCTGGCATTGTTAATCGAAAATGCTTGCTCTAGCCTCCGCTAGGTCCAGCATGCCTTTGACTACGAACGCAAGTCTCTCGAAGAAGAGCGCAACACCCTAAGGCACTGGTGCAACAGGCTATTCTTCAAGACAAAGCTGACACAGTCTCAGCAGGCGAAACAGAAGGAGTGGGTTGCAAAGGAGAAAGCTCGACCGTCGCGTATGAATAGGGCTCTAGATGAACGATAGGCTGCTATTCAAGACCTCGATAAAAAGACTCAGGAGATCTATGAGCATGGCCAGAAGGTCCATGAATTGGATGACAGCCGCTCGAAGAGTCTCGAGACTGTTAGAGAAGAGCTCATCAAGCGCCGAGAAGAGCTTCGTAATAAGGAGGCTGGGCTCCCACAAATAGAGGATAAGATCTAGCATAGGGAAGATGAGCTATCCCAGAAGCTGGCACGTGGTGAGCAAGACTTTGCTCTCCGCATGGAACAATTCAAGTCATGGTGCAAAGAAGAAAATCACCAGTTGTGGTGGGCAGGTCAGGATGTCAGCAAAAGAGAAAGTGACGTCTCTGCTCGGGAGGACAAGATGAAGGCAAAAGAGAAAGACCTTGAAGAGAGGTGAAGACAGGTACACTTCATAGAGAAATAAGTCACTGACGAAGAGAAGCTGCTGTTGAACAAATTCAGCATCACGCCAAGGAAGACGAGCGCTTCTTGAAGGAAGGTTCTGTGGAGCTTTCATATGCAAGGAGGTCACTGGAAGAGCTTCAGAGTTTGAGGACAATTGAGTACAAGCAAGTCTTGGACTTCCTCAGGTGAGCTAATTAAGCTCTGGTGTCTTTAGGGTTTAGTCCGATTCGTCCAGATGACCCGGAGCAAGAGATGTACAAGGCCCTGATAGCTTTGAACTCCGCCGGCAAGAAGCTAGATGCTATGGGAGACATGATCGTCGACCTACTGGAGACAGAAGGAAAGTCCTTGGTCAAGAACATCGTCGAGTATGTGCTGACGTGCTTCAAGAGTCGAGACCCAAAGATGTCTCTAGCTCCGGTGGTCGAAGGACTCATTGCCCAGGAGGAAGAAGCTGCCAAGGTCAGCGTCCAAGAAGCTGCGCAGATAGTTGCCTCATTCTTTGTTAGGAACTCCAATAGCTAGGACTTTCCTCTCTGTACCTTCAACATGTAAATCTCAAATTTTGAATGAATGAATTAAATCCTTTTGAATTCCATTTTTGTCTTCAATACATTGCCCTTTTTTCTTGTTGGACCCTTAGTAGATGTGTTCAACTGATTGAGGACATCTAACATGAGGAACATGACAATGTCTTGAATACTTGTTGCTCCAAACTCGTAACCAGTAGGATAGCTCCAAGATCAGAGATTTGCTTCCGCACGCTCCAAGGACACATTATTACATCGACAGCGGCCCTTGTGAGGCGTCGGAGCTTGGTAGCTTCGACGACGCCCACTATCAATGCGTAGAACGTCAATGGTGGGCCTCCTGGGGATTGTTGGAGCTTGTTAGCTTCGACGACGCCCATTTTCAATGCATAGAACATCGACGGCAGCCCCCCTACAGGTTGTCGGAGCTTGGTAGCTTCGACGGCGCCCACTATCAATGTGTAGAACATCGACTGTAGGCCCCCTTTGGGTTGTCGGAGCTTGTTAGCTTCGACGGCACCCATTGTCAACGCATAGAACGTCGACGGAGGGCCCCCTGGGGTTGTCGGAGCTTGTTAGCTTCGATGGTGCCCACTGTCAACGCATAGAACATGGACGACGGGCTTCTTGGTAGTTGTCAGAGTTTGTTAGCTTCGATGGCACCCACTATCAATGCATAGAACGTCGAGCAGGCCCCCTGGGGGTTGTCGGAGCTTGGTGCTTCGGCAACATCCACCATCGTCGTGAAGATTATCATTAATTGTTCCTTTTTCTTGTCCATGAATGATAAGAAAAGTTGTAAAATTCGTCCTCTCGTGAATAGTTTTATTGCGGCTTACTATGCTAGTTTGTACTTTAGGTCTAAACTAATTCTTTGAAAAACATAAGTATTCTAATTAAATTTCTAAAAATCTGTATGCCTTCTGGACGTGCCTTACTGAGACCTTTCGGAATAGGTAGACCGACGTACTTACGGTGCTTGACCAAGCTAAGTCGATAGCGCACTCCAGACCTGTATTGTCTTTGGTTTTTAGGTGAGTAGACCATCAAGCAGTAACCAGGATCTAATGGCAAATCATCAAAAAGACTTAAATATTTCTCATGAATTATTAAGACCTTAATTCACTCGGATTGCACAAGGTCACTATTGACAATAAGGTATAAAATAAAATTAGCTTGTACGAATGAAATGCACGTGGAGTCTGTTTATATAAAATGTTTCTCATTAAGGTCTGGTTAACATGGGAAGACAAGGACACACTTAAAGTACATAACAAGTTAAGTGTGCTATTCATCTTGATCTAACCCAGGGAAGGTAAATACAGACCTAAAGTACATGACCAAGTTAAGTGTGCTAGGACCCTCCTGACTTTGTCCATAGACTCTAAGAGATACGACTTACACAAATACAGACTCACCTTCATGTAACTAAGTGTAGAACTTACGGAGGTGCTCGATGTTCTAGGGGTTGGGAAGTGGTATCCCATCCTTTGTCGCCAAACGAATGCATTCGAGGTGGGAAACTTTGATAACCCGGAAATGACCTTCCCAGCTGGGGGAGAGTTTGTTCATCCCTTCTCGAGTCAGTATTTGCTGCAGCACCAGATCGCCTTCTTCCAACTTGTTTTTGCGCACGAACCTTTGATGATAGCGCTGGAGCGCATGATAGTATCGCGCGTTCTGAACAGCTGCTTGGCACCATGCCTCGTTGATGAGGTCTAGGTCTTCACGATGGAGCTTGTCTTGCGTGTCTTCGTTGATGGTACGAACTCAGAGAGAACCCACGGTGATCTCCAGAGGAAGCACTGCTTCAGCTTCGTACACCAAGAAGAAGGGTCTCTCTCCTGTTGCCCGACTTGGTGTTGTCCGGCTCGCCCACAAAGCAGCTGGAAGCTCTTCTATCCAGTTGGCGCTATTTTTCTGCAGGCGCTCATAAGTGCGCGTCTTGAGTCCCTTGAGTATCTCTGCATTTCCTCTCTCATCTTGGCCATTGCTTGTGGGATGTGTTACTGATGCGTAGCTAAATTGCATGCAAAGATCTTTGCAGTACTCCTGGAAAGTTGCACTTGTGAATTGGGTTCCGTTGTCTGATGACTCTGTTCGGAACTCCAAATTTGCAGAATATGGACTTCAAGAACTTGATAGTATACTGCTTGTTGCTAGTCACAACTGGAGTAGCTTTTGGCAACTTCATGAACTTGTCTATGCCGACATACAAGAGCGGGTAACCTTCAACGACTTTCGGAAAGGTCCCAAAATGTTCATCCCCCACACAGCGAATGGACACGTGGGAGGTATCATATACAGAGACTGAGCCAGTGTGTGAATCTTCTTCGCATGAAACTGGCATGCTTCGCACTTCTTTACCAGCTCGACAGCATTTTAGAGAGTTGTAGGCCAGTAAAAGCCATGCCAGAAGGCCTTATCGACCAACGTGTGAGAAGACGCGTGGTTCCCGCACTCGCCTCCATGGATCTCTGTGAGGAGCTCGCGGTCTTCTTCCTAGGAAATCCAACGCATTAGAATGCCATTGGCACCACGTCGGTAGAGATCCCCTTCTACCATCGTGTATCTTTTAGCCAATCTGATAATTCGCTTAGCGGATGCACCATCTTCCGGAAGGATGTTGTCTTTCAAGTAGCTTCAGACCTCCGAGTTCCATGCATTGGAGCTCACTTCTGGATCTTGCGTGCTTGGATGCTCGATGCTTCCTGTAGCGCCTACGAGCCTTGGTGGGCGCTATGGTAACAAGGCCACCAGGACCGCCAGCTTCTGGGTGCTGGTCTTGCCCCCTTCACTCAGTTCGGCAGGCTGAGTGGCAGGTGCTGATAATCTCTTGAAAAAACTGCTTCTAGTGCCAGAACTCCGCTTGAAGCTTTCATCGAGAGGTAGTCAGCTTCAACGTTGTTGAGATGTTGGACAGGGCAGAGGTCCAAGATCTGGAAGTCCTTCTGTAGCTTCTAGACTTCAAGTAGATATGCAGCAAGATGAGGGTTGTTGCAACTGCATTCACCTTTGACTTGTTTGATGATGAGTTACGAGTCACCCTTCACCAGCAGCTGCCGCACGCCATATGATAGCACAACCTTGAGTCCGTAGACGGGAGCTTCATATTCTGCCATGTTGTTGGTAGCCTTGAAGTCAAGGTGCACCATGTACTTGACCTTCTCCCAAGTCAGATCGAGGAGAAGGATTCTAGCTCTGGCCCCCTATTTCTGCACAGAGCCGTCGGAGTAGAGAGTCCAATGAGGCTCAGTGAAGACCGGGACCTTAGGTTCCTACTTCTGCTCACTAAGGCCCCCTGGAGTTGATTAAGAGGGTGTCAATTCTGCCACAAAATCATCTAGCACCTGACTCTTGATATCATGTCGGGTAGGAATTCGAGATCGAATTTTGACAGCTCTACAGACCACTTGGCGATGTTCCCAATAGAATTAGGATTATGTAATATAGCATGCAGTGGATAGAAGGTTACCACTGATATCTCGTGGGCCTGGAAGTAGTGACAAAGCTTTCTTGAGGAAATAAGTCTTGCGTACAGCAGCTTATGCACCTCAATATACATAGTCTTGTGTCGTGTAGTACTTTGCTGATGAAGTACACCGGCTAATGGACAGTTTGGACCCTCTTAGAGGGGTCCAGAGCTTCTTCTTCATCAACCCAGACCCTCCCGGAGGGGTCTGGACCTTCTTCTTGAGTAGGTACTCTCTCGGATGAGGGAGGTTGATCGATAGGCATCTTGCCTTTAGGATTTGTGCCTGGGGGCTGGGACCCAAACTCGCTTTCAGGTAGCTCCGGACCCTCCAAGAGGGGTCTAGGCTCCTGAGTTGAAGATGTTTCTGGTCTCTCCGCAACTAGAACCATGCTGACAACCTCTGTAGTTACGGCGATGTAATGCAGAAGACGATCGCCAGGCTCCAGAGCTACCATGATTGGTAGTGTCGTGAGGAGTTGCTTGAGCTCCAGGAATGCCTTCTCTGCTTCTTCAAACCAATGGAATGGTCCGGACTTCCTCAATAGCTTGAAGAAGTGTAGCGCCCGCTCTGCCTACCTTGAGACGAATCGGCTGAGCGAAGGAAGACATCCAGTTGGCTTGTGGATGTCCTTGATACGGGCCGGAGGCCGCATCTCTTCAATGGCTTTGATTTTTACCGGATTTTCCTAAATTCCTTGGTGAGTCGCCAAGATACCAAGGAGCTTTTCGAAGCTAACCCTCAAGACACACTTGTCTGGGTTGAGCTTTGTGCACGTCAGACACTGCTTGTCGAAGACAGCTTGGAGATTGTCCAGGAGTGAGTCCTCGTTCTTCACCTTGATGATGATGTCATCGACGTAGATTTCCAACAAGTCCCTAATCATCTCCCCAAAGGTTTTGTGCATGGCTTGCACAAAAGTTGAGGCAGCATTTTTAAGACCAAAAGGCATAGCTGTGTGACAATACAACCTATCTACTGTGATGAAGGCAGTATGCTCTTCATCATCCTTAGACATTGGAATTTGATGATATCAAGAATAAGCATCCAAGAAACATAGTAACTCACACCCGGAGGTAGAATCCACTATTTGATCTATTCTAGGTAGCGGAAATGGGTCTTTTGGGCATGCTTTATTCAATGTAGTGTAGTCGATGAACATTCGAAGCTTCCCGCTGGCCTTTGGTACACCAACTGGGTTTTCCATCCTCCGTGGATGGTGAACCTCCCAGATGAATCCAGCGTTGAGCAGCTTCTTGACTTCTTGTCTGATGAAGTTTTGCTGCTGAACAGATTGCTTCTGGGGTTTCTACTGTATGGGTCGTGCATCAGGGTAGATCTTCAGATGGTACTCGATCACCTCCCTGGAGATCCCAAACATCTGTGATGGTTGGCATGCAAACACGTCGACATTTGCCCCAGAGAAAGTGATGAGCGCGAGTTCCTATTTGTCACCCAGACCTCCCGATATACAGGTGGTCTGGTTGGCATCAAAACCAATTTGGACAACTTTCACAGGAACTTCGGTGTCGCCTCTTCATTGCACACGAGGTGCAGAAGATGAGCCACACTGACGTGAGCTCGGAGGTTGAGCAGCTTGTTCCTTGTTGGATTCTTCTTCTAGCGTTGTAGCAAGCGCATGAAGTTCTTCCAGCGCAGTGACCCTAGCAGTGCGGTCTCCTCAGATCTGGAGGATGCCTAAGGAGTTGACATCTTCAACACGAGATAGTCATAATGGACTACGGCCATGAACATATACAGGGTTGGCCTGCCTAGGATCGCTTTGAAGGGTAGGTTGATGTGAGCCACATCAAACATCATCTTCTCGTATCTATAGTTGTCTTGTGTCTCGAAAGTCACAAGTAAGGTAACATATACAAGAGGGGTGATAGGTCCCGGACCCACTCCTGAGAATGGGCGTGAGGGACGAAGGTCCGAGAGGTTGAGCTGGAGCTTCACGAAAGCCGCAAAGCTGAGAAGGTTGAGTGTCACGCCTTCATCCACCTGGACATGGTAGAGTTGGATGTTGTTGATGGTCGGGGAGACCATCATGGGCAGTTGTCCAACTCCCACCATGTTGTTCGGACAATATGAAGCACCGAAAGTGATGGAAGTACCCATCCACTTCCGATGTGACTCCGCCTTGGCAGTAGGAGCAGCAGCGGCCATCTCTCAACGCATGGTCTTCAGGATGCGCCGAGAGGTGATATCCCATGACTCTCCATACTTCATATGGAGAGTCTTCCGATGCTCATTGTTAGAGATGTCACAGTCATCGTCGATAGTGTTGTAGATTGCCTTTAACGTCTTATTGTCGTCTTGGAAGCCTAGCTCCTAATCAGACTGAGCTTCATTGACTTTATGTTTCCCTTCCAGTTGGCAGAAAGGGGCCTCGTCTTGACACTTGCTATTGCATTCAGGAAGCCTCTTAACCTCGCGACAGTGTTCAAGATTGTGGGTCGTCTATTCGTGGATCGGACACAACATCTTTTCACTGTCACCTCTTTAGACGAAGGTCGAGGTCCTTTCTCATGGCGTGGCCCCCGGTCACCCAATCTGAGGTAACGGCAGCAATAGGTGTGCCGGCAAGTGACTTCTTGTCACTTGACTTCTTCTTTTTTCTTTTTCCCAATGCCAGAGGCAGCAGCTTCAACTTTGGAGGGTTGTCTTGCCTCTGCAGCTGATTTGGACTGCATTTCACGGTCCTCCACAGCTCCGGAACATTTGTCTGCCAGGCGGAAGAGCTCCGTGACGCTGCTTACATTCTTAGTTGCCAACTTCTCCACCATCATCTTATTTCAGACCCCCTGTCGAAATGTGACAAAGACAGAAGTGTTGGAGATAGAAGGGATGGTGTTCTGTACATGAGAGAATCGATGGATGAAGGATCGCAGCGACTCCCCCGACTTCTGTTGTACACCGAGGAGGTCCAGCTCGTTGCCAGGCCGGGTGTGTGAGCTCCCGAAGTTGGCGGTTAACTGGCGACAAAGCTCTGCCCAACTGTTGATGGAGTCAGGCAGTAAGCTCATGAATCAGGACCTTGTAGTCCCAGCTAAGGCCACAGGGAAATAGTTGGCCATCACGACCTCATTGCCTCCAACCGCGAGGATGGCAGTGGAGTAAAATCTAAAGAAACTCAATAGGCTTGACTGTCCTATTGTATTTCTCCAGCAAATGAGGCCGGAACTTGGGTTGCCACTCAACCCTGCGGAGGTGTATGACTAGCGCAGAACAGCTGCCCCCCACTTCAAGAGGAGAAGGGTTTTCTAGCAATGCACCTCGCGCGAGCGCGCTCAATGTTGACACGACTATCTTGCTACCTGTAATGGTGATCGAGCTCTGACCAGAGATCTTGCCTCGGAAGCCTTACCACCATGTGAGTACAGCGTGCCTAGAGGTTAGTGACATCACTTGCTAGGAGGGTGCACTTCTCTTGAACTACGACGCATGAGGACCAAGTCTACCAAACAATGTCTTGTTCCGTGAAGGTGCCTGCCTAGCATGGGGCAAACCTTGGTTGCTGATCGCATTGGCTGCAGCTGCAACCAAATGCTCCACATCAACGCGCCACTGTTTTAGCGCGGCGGGAGGAGCTCCAAGCGCTGTTGGGCACTGGAGTGGAGTCAGCGTTACATTCAGTGCTACCTCTGGGTTGTTCATCGATGCAGAGACCGCCGCGAATACAACATCCCACTGAGATGGTGGTGGTGGTGGTAGAGGAATGACACCCGCCGAAACTACCACGTTGGTCGGCTACTGCACGTTGGAGGGATTTCCTCCAGTAGGCTGTACAGCCGGTCCGTTGGATGAAGTGGCAGCAGAGTTCACCATGTTGAACTTAAAGAACGCCCCCTTTCTGGCGCGCTAAATGTTGAAGTGTGTACTAAGACACTTCCTCTGGTACTACTAAAATGTAGTCCGTGGAGGTTTGTATTCGGTTGAGGTGGGAGTCAAGATCCAAACAAGAGGTGAACACCAAGGATTTTAGGTAGTTCGGGCCGCCTGAGCGTAATACCCTACTCCACTGGGTGTGTGTTGATCGTATGAGTGTGGATGGCTTGAGATCAGTTGAGATTGGATGCTTTCTACCATGCAGCGCAACCCTTTTATATACTAAGGACTCGCCATTACAATTCGAGCCCGACCCGACAAATGGCTCGGGCTATATTAACTACCCTGTACACGATCTGGAGTGTTAAGGATGGTTATTAGTGTGATAACGTGTCTTAATGACAGCGTTACCAGCCTTGATATTCCTCTTATCATGCGTCATTAATATGGCATTAATGACGTGTTAACAAGGTCTTGTAACGACTAATTTATAGCCCTTGAATGTCCGTGCCATTGGAGATCCTACAGCCTTCCAATTGCTGATGTGGCTCCGAACGTTGACAAGTGGAAGCTCTAGAGCATCCCTCTACTGGGAGATAGGTCCAGTGTCGTTGGACACGTGGCAGTGCTAGAGCTTCCCTGAGGAGGGAGGTAGGTCCAGCTCTACAGGACACATGGTAGCACCGAAGCTATCGAAACGAGGGAGGTAGGTCCGACTCTTCTGGACACGTGGCTCCACCGGAGCTACCCTAAGGAGGGAGGTAGGTCCGAGTACGAGGGATGCATATCCCCTTTGAACGCCTACCACTTGGAGATAGGAACTCCTCGGCTTTGCTTGCAGTGTTAGGGGGTACCTAGTACACAGGGTACCGACCGACAGTTATGAGTCTGTTAGTTTCTTCTTGTGAAATCTTACCACTTATGATGACAGGAGCTTCCGCGCCACCGTGTAGGAAAGCACAGTGTGGGCCAGGAGGTAGGGTCTTCAATTCAATCGGGGGCTTTTGTGATGGCTCTTCTTTGGGCAAATCAAATGTCTCTTGCAATTCATCCTCTTATTGGATGAATTGTTCTTCTTCACCATTTTCAGGAGAGTCCAAGAATTGAAGGCCATGGCTTCCTCGATTAGCTGACTCTCGAGTGGAGGTTCTGCTAATGTGTTCTTGGATCGCAGAATGGAAATGGAAAACTTCCTCCCTCCGAGTTTAACATCTAGGTTTCCTACCGAGGGTGCATTCATGAGTAATTTCTCACTGGGTAACCCTATAATTACATCAAAGTCTTGGACTTTGAAGATATGAAAATCAAGGTAGAACTCGATGTTCTCGTGTCTTATAGACACGTTTTGTAGAATCCCATATCCTTCCTTGATATTTCCATTGGAATCTCTGACGGATTTTCTTGTTGGAGCCCTGGGTAGATCACCCAAAATGGACAAACCACATCTATCAGAAATGATATTGGCTCCAACAGTGGGATTCTAAAGGACATTCACCATTACCCCTCGAATAAGGCATCAAAATGGTTGTTGAGGGTATCTTTACCCAAATTACTTCTAGTGAAAGCTCAACCTTTGCAGTCCATTCCCTACTCATGATCGAGGTCAACTGCTTGATCGGTTCCTGAAGGAATTTCCCTTTGGACAGATCAAGGAGTGAGGGATGTAATGATGGTTTCCTTCAATAACAATACTTCGAGGCATTCCTAAAATCTTCAAAAATATCTTCCTCAAAGCATAATGGAAACTCTGAAGGTTGAATTTCTTCTTCCTTTGGTGTTTTTGGTTTTTTGGTTCGGTTGAGGACTTCATAGTCACAACATGAGATGAACATGATATGGGTTCTGGGGTGTCTATGGGGGAATCCTCATGACTCGACAGGGCTTCCTCTTGGAGAGGTTGTTCAAGATCTACGATGAAAGAGGTATTTTCTAGAATTTGATCTAGAATTTCCCATGCTTCCATTTGGGTCTTGTGGAGGAAAGACCATCCAACCACTATGTCGAGATATAGGGAAGATTCTTTGTTCAACACCAGACAAAAATGTTGAAACGACATTGATTTCGGAATTGACGAATTTGGGGCTGAGTTTGTCAATAATAACATTCTTGCCCATGTTGCACCTATAGGTTCCTTCTCCATCGGCCAGAAAGTGAGTATTTCTACACGTAAGGACACAACACTGGTTATAAGAAAGAACGTGAGATAAATTTGTTCCACAAGTCTTCTCAATTTTTGTTTGTGCCCTTAATGGTAGTAGTGTACCATTGTTAGCTTTCTCCTTGAGGGAGAAAGGAAACGATATCCACTTAAGAGTTTGTTGTGTCATGCCTTCAATGTGATGGCATAGACACAATTGCTCAAACTCACTCAAATGGTGGTATGGGTTCTCACAATTCATTCCTCAGAAAGATTGTTCCCGAACTATGGCTATTAAGCCATGGTGGAGTTCATAGCTTGTTGAGCAAATGTGATAGGGTGAAACAAAGGACTTGCCCGATCTTCATGGCAGTATTCGCGATGAAGGGTAAATGGAAAGATGGATAGACAGAACTATTGCTTTGAGCAGATTGGACAACCTGATCCGTCTTTGAGCAGCGGTACAAAAAAAGATAACTAGCTAAAACAGAAGGGTAACTTGCTTTATACCTGCTAAGGTTGGATACGACCAAGTGACGACAAGAGAGGCACCGAAGTCTTTGATAACTTTAACCCGAGCTCCATACGACCACAGAACCACAATCCAAGATAACTAGTTTTATACCTACCAAGGTTGATTGCGACCAAGCAACGGGGAGAGAGGCACCGAAACCTTAAGGATTTCGACTCGATGTCCCAATGAGCACAGAACTACAGACCGGAAAATAATCCAGACAAAAGGCCCGGAAGCCTAGAGCACGGATTAGGGGACCCATGAGGGATCACTTCACAAGTCCATGAAAAACAAGGAAGAACAAAGGTGTGCAAGGCACTAAGAAATTATCTTGGTTGTCAAATGATCAAAGGTTGTTTTTCCAGGAGCACAAGGGTGTCATTTATACTAGGAACAAGCCTCCTAGCTAGGTGTAAATTGAATTCACCACGTTTTGAAGTGGAAAGCCAGCTAGTGAGCAATTCACGAGGTAGTCTTTGGTCCTCTCACGTCTTCTCGCCTTCCGCGCAATCTTTAGTAATTTGGCCATAACTCCAGGTTGGAAACTCCAAACGATGCACCGTTTGTTGCTTTGGAAAGTAGACTTAATAAGATTTCACACCATTTGTATTATGCCCCTTTAAACATCACAGATTGGTACCGGATTACATGTGAAGTTTAGGTTCTTGGATCTTTTTTGTGGCAGCCGATGATGCTTCTTCACGTGTAAACTTGAGTAACACGTAATTATACAACTTAGGTAGCATATCATTCTCACCAATATTAAGATGCAATGTACAGAGGAAAGCATTGACATGTTGTTCAAGTTTCTTAGCATGAGTGTGCTTGATCGGTCCTTCATAGGATTGTTTATGTGAGCCCGTTGCTAGGATGTCCACACGAAAATGGGATTCGCCGATGGTAGTGGTTCACAAAACTAACACTTTGGTGCAGAAAATGATCGAAAGGTTGGTTGCTCCATGGTGTGAACGGAGAAGGAAAGGAATAAAGATAAAAATAGATACAAGGGTGAACAAGGTTTGAAGATCAACAGCGACCGTTCCTCAGAAACAGCGCCAGAAATGCTTGTTGACGGCTGGTACATCACAAATGAAAATTCGCAAGCGCACGGAGATACTACTATAGCACTCCCCCTTAAAATATTATTCCCAAGGGTATTGAATCCAAAGAACATGTGTCCTAATCTTCTAACTAGTTCATCCAAGGACACGAAGCTTGGTGGAGGCAAGGGGTAGAGAGGATTTCTTAAGAGATGGGTTTCTAATTCAAAGCAAGTGAATTAGTAGCTACATGTATTGCGCACGGGTTTACCTTGGTTTGCCAGGCAACTCTTGCCAAGAGCCCATGTTGTAGCAGAACATGGAGGATTACAACGGACAGATAGGGCAGTCACCACCCATTGCCTACCTCTAAAACCTGTGGACTATGATATAATCAAAGGTAACATCAATCCTAGACACCATGCTTACGCTATCGATTACTTCCCTAACCTCACATGTAAAGACTAGGGCCTCTAAATGAATAGAGCAATGAAAGAACAAGCAGGTAAGGAATTAACTTGCTTGAATTGAATAAATGAACTCAAATGGAAATCATGTACCTCACTTGAATTGAAAACCATGGTCGACGTACAACAGCGGAGAGGGTTCGACAAGCCCGAACCTTATCCTTAAGTGGAAGAAGCCCGACAAGCCGAAGCCTCCTCCTACTCTTTCTCACTCTCCCCCTACTTTCTATGAACTTGGGCAGCGCTACACCTTTGGAGTGGATTATTACATTCGTGCTTTTGTTGTGTGGAAAAGAGTGAGCCTCTACCCCTATTTATACCCTCCAAAGGTTGGTTTGGCGCCAGAATATGTGCTGGAATCAGTCAGCATCATTATCAGAGAACTGTGAGGAGCCAACACGCGAAGGTTGACCGTGTTTGGCATGAATACTATGTCGGGTGATCAAAGGGTTCGACCGACTTTTTGGTGGGCCCAAATAGGGTGTTTTCCTCTAGAAGATCGTTTTGTGGGCCCCATCATGATTATGGGTGATTCCCTTCACTTTTGGTCAGTTTTCTCCCCGTGTGGGCTTATGAATCCTCGTACTTGCGCCTGATTGGATGAAAGGTCTGTTTTCTGGAATGGTCCCTACAATCCTCTTTAATTATGGGCCTAGTTCACCTGCATACAAAATTAAAGCAGCACTTGTGGAATTCATTATTAAATAACTTCTACTATACTATGTTGGTTGTACAATTCATTTCTTATATGCAGAGAATTGACGGTCGGACTTGGCATTGAAGGACCAGCAACAAACTCCCCCACGCCTAGTCCTTTAATTGTCCTCAAGTGAAGGCAATAAGAAATAAGTGATATCATAATTTAGTTACAAGTATGAAATATGTATACAAAACATTTCAACACATACCTTTTTGAAGAACCTTTAATGTGGATGTGGCTATCACATCATCTTTCGTGTTTGAGAGATGGAACGGCTTGAGTGTTGTTCACCTGAACTCCTCCCGCTGAAATAAACTTGAAAATTGCTATATTTTCCCAAGTCAAAAAGATATGCCATACTCCTCAAAATAATGCTCTCGTCTCTCGATGTGTTTAGTCCTCACCTTGGAATGAGTTGCCACTTCTATTCCTACAACTAAATACGGCTTTTGAGGAGCTTGGTAGGGATAAAGAGGGGCTCACTTGAAATTCATATATCACTAGGTCAAAAATGAGATCCACATGAGAAGACCATGCAAAAAAACCAATGACTAAAGAAATTCTTGTGCACTTATTATGGATGTTGTGTCCACAATGCATAAATCCTAAAACAATGTACTTATCATCATCAACACATTTAATCATCCTTTTACATCATATTTCTTACCTAAATTCTTTTTTGTACTGGACTAGTCCTTTCCCTTACCGGACAAGTCCGGTATCCCAACTAGTCTGGCTCTAGTTCGTTATACAAGATGAGTCCGCGGTACACCAGACAAGTCCGGTGTTCCCGTGACTTAACAACCCAGATCACCCCGAGCCCTCCTTCCTCCTCACTTCTCCCAGGAGTTTCTCTATCCTCAACCCCAAGCCCTCATGATGATTTTTTGACTCCACCATCAAATCTTCGATTTCTCGAAGGGCAAAGCTTGGAGCATCAAAGGGAACTCCACCCCAGACTTCTCCGCACTTGGGATCCCCTGTACTCCGCGAATCCATCCTCAGTTGGTAAAGTCTTTCCCTAACCATAGATTTTCCACTTTTCTAGGGATTAGGTTAAACTTTCTATGCCTTAGGGATTTCATAGGCGATAGTAGAACATACATTGTCACTTCCCCATAATCTTGCACCCTATCTTCAAAGATTTGATGAACTTTGACTAGTTAGGTTTCATGCTGCTAAACAACGGACTAGTCCGGGTTTCATGCGGACAAGTTTGTTATGCCGGACTAGTCCCCATAAACCATGGACATGTCTGGTTATCAACAACATTTATCCCCAAAATGTCGAAGTCATTGAATTCTTTGAATCAATTGTTGTTTCTTTGTTCTCATATACTCCTATCTTGTCGGGAAGCATGTCAAACTCGGAGGAAAGTTATTTTTGCGACCCAGAGCTTAAGGAGCCGCATCTTTCCTCCAAACTCAAGTCGGATATTATCCACTAGAGAAGGATGAAGTTATGGCATGACAAAAATGCCAATATCGTGCCTGTAGCTTCCCGAAGGAAAAACTCTTTCCAAGAAGCCCAGTCACAAAAGCAAGGAAGTGGTTGGCCAAAGCTCAAATGCCAGAAAAAGTCAGGACAAGGGAAAGGGTCCCGCTAGATCCTCGGGCCCAATTGGGGCACTGAAGATGGCTTGCCCAATGCATGACCAAAACTGTCGTCCCTCCGACGATGCATTCAGAGGCAAGGGGGCGACAAAGCCAAGAGTTTGAGAGAGATCAATGTATACAATAATGGTAAGATGGCAGCAGATTCACACTTTTGGAGCAACATTCATTGTGATTAATACAAAACCGTGTATCTCCCCAAGAAGACACGTGTGGCTAAGAATCAATGGATTGATTGGGACTATATGGAAAGCAAGGGAAATGAGGCATTCCATCAAGTTACTGTAGCAGCTGAGCATGATGGATTGAAAGTCCTCATGGCCATCAGATATGACTGGAACTCATAACTCAGTTCATTCCCCATGCTACTCCTCGATGTCAAGAATGAGGGAAATTACATGGATGACACATGGCAAGCAATACTCTGTTGGATATGATGAGTTTGCTGAGATGCTTGAGTTAGGTTGGTCCTTGAATAATCATATTTCTGTTCATAATGTCAAGGCATTGGATAAGGATGAGCTTCACTTTCTCTATGACACCAGCCATCCCTACAAGCCTCCTTCCACCAACTACTTGAAGCCGTTCTTTGCAGTTCTGAATAAGGTGCTAAGGAAGACAATAGCTCCAATGTATGGTGATGTGGGAAGCATTCAAGGCTTCCTCCGCAACTTGATGCAAATCATCAATGGAGGAGAGCAATTCAACGTCTTTGACTATATCTACAATGATATGTTTAACATCGCTCATACTCCTAATAGTTCCTGTGGATATGCTCCTTATATCATGTACAAGATTGAGCAAGTCACTGGCTTGGAGTTTGTCAAGGATGTCACTCCTTCGAAGCTTCGCCCCAAGATTCCAATGCTCCACCTCTGTTGTCCACCTCTACAAAGCAGTGTTCTACACATGCAGATACAGCAGGTGCCTCCTCTACCTCAGTTTGCTCATCATTCAGGGGCTCCAACAGCAGCATTTTGAAGATGCTTCATGCCATTTTTTACTCTTGCTGCAAAGTGGAGATAAAGCAACACAAGTAGATCCTAGCAAGGAAAAGGCATTCTCCCTACATGGACAATGTGATGGCTATTTTCCAAAAGCTTGATATCTCGCCCATTGGCTGTACAAAAATATCAGAGGACTCAGATGAAAATTACTCTGAAGTTCCACCACTCATTAATGATGAACTTGCAAATACTGGCACTGTTCCCTCCATCCGCTCTACTGCTCCTTAGGCATGTGACAATGAAGATGATGAAGAGGTAGAAGGGAGCAAGATAGTGAGAAGACAGCAAAGTGATGGGAGCGAGAACCGTGAAGATGATGATGAGTAGTTCTCCTTAGTTTTGTTTTTTCCTTTTTGGTGTCTTGATGCCAATGGGGGAGAGATTTAGGGGGAATAGGTTTAGTCTTAGTCTCTTTAGTTATTGGTTGTCATGGACATGCATCTATTTCAAAACTTGTTGCTTTATGTTTAAGACTTGTTATGTTTTATGCAAGACTATGTAACGCTTGTGCTCACTATGTTACCTTATTGTTGCACACTATGTTATCTTAATGCCCATGCCTTATTCATAATGTGATGCTCTCATGGTTATTACTCTTGAAACACATTACTTGTATCACATTAATTGTTTACACTCACTTTGCTAGGCACCCCACCATAAAGAATACACATATGAGATTTCATCCATTGTTTATGTATATTTCCCTTCATATGTGTATACTTTATGAAAATCATACTTATGTACTCTCGAATGTTTAAACTTTACTTGGTTGTCATCATTAACCAAAAAGGGGGAGATTGTAAGTGCATCTAGGCATCCGCTTATGGGTTTTGGACGATCGATGACAAACAAGTAAAGAGCTGATGAACTTTGTTAAGTGAGAGCAGGGCATATGGAGAAAAGGGGAACAACACAAAAGGGGAAGAATGTGACTTTGAAGGAAAAAAGGCTAAAGTGAACGAAAAAGACTTAGATTAGAAATTAGAGTCTTAGTGTGTGTGAGTTATCCTCTCAAGACCTTAGTTGTTGCATGAGAAGAATGAGAGGGGTAATCAAAACTAAAATTGACACACACACAAGACTAGTCCGTTTTACACCGGACTAGTCCGCACTCCATAGACTTAGCCAATTTTCCCAAACAATCACTCATCGGACTTTTCATTATTGAATGGACTAGTGCATTATATTCTATTGTATCACATCAGACTCGTCTCACACCACTCACCTTTGTTCGAGGGTACTTGCTCTATCACATCGGACTTGGTCGTTCCACCGCGGACTAGTCTGTTATACCTTACTGTACAACTTCAGACTAGTTCGGCCTCAATGCGGACTAGTCCAAACTTCCAGGGTTTACCCAACCTTAATTCAAATTGTGGTGGAAGTTAACCTAAAAGTGGCACACCATCACACAGGACTTGTTCGGGGTCCACCACGGACTAGTTTGGACTCAGTAAAACATAACGGTCACTTTTCGCTATCTCTATAAAAAGAGGACACACGACTTATTTCAATAAAATCACGAACCCTAGCGCCTCCGATGCATCGAAGAGCACAAAAACCCTCCTCTCCACACATTCTTAGACCCTAAGAGTCAAATCTTTGGGGGCTGGGAATTGGGAAAGGAAGAGTGATGATCTCATTGACATCGAGCTCTTGGTTTTGATTTTTCTCACACACTCCTGTCAATTATTGTATAATTTTCGAGTGTAATGATCTTTGTTTTGCTTGTAAACTTGTGGGAGCCTTTAACTTGTGAAGAAACCCCAAGAACTTGGTGATTACCCCGTTTGTTAGAGGAGATCAAGTCGGCCTTCGTGGTGACTTGGTGAGTGAAGGGTTGGTGAAGATATGACCCTTTGTGGGCTCCTGAACGAGGATGTAGATCTCTTGTGTGGGTTTGAACCTCAGTAAAAATCTCTCTTCTCGTGTGTTTTTGGTTCGTGTTTTTCATTGTCATCACTAGCTAGGGTGTATACTTGATCATATTTGCAACTTACATTAATCTAGTGATCTACGTGCAATTTACTTATGCTACTTGCTTATTAAAGTTATTAGGATGGTTTACAACTTTCCACTGCGAGAAAAACTAAGAAAATTTAGAAAGACATGAACCTGATCATTGTGCTGACTAACACCAGACTAGTCCGCACAAAGAACGGACTAGTTCGATCTCTGGAATATGACAACTCTGAATTAAGTGCTTCAGGAAATCAGAAAAGCATATTCACCCCCCTCGAGGCACATTCAATTGGTATTAGAGCCAGGTTCTCCATCAAGTGACTAATCACTCGGAGAGACGATGGCCAACGAGAAGGAAAATGATTTTCCGAAAATCAAGAGACTAATGTCCTTCATGTTCCTAGATCCAAAATAAATCTTCATTTTGTTCACGAGTTTTCAAAAGATATTAACATGTTCTTTGAATATCACCCTTGGCATTTTTTATTGACGCCCGAGCTATGAAGAATACAATCTTTGAATGCAAGTGTGAAGGAGGCCTATATCCAATAAAATCTTCTCTCTAGTAAAATTTCAAGCATGGTCTCGCATCAACCAAGCCATCCATAGAGTCATGGCATAGTTGTTTAACTCATCCATCTTTTGTTATAGTTAACCATGTCTTAGAGAAAAATGAGCTTTCCTTCTATATAAAGTCTTACAGTAAAGTGGTGTGTGATCCTTGTGAATGGGCTAAAAGCCATCAACTTCCCTATCAGAGATAAGCAAGCGTGTCATCTCATCTTATTGAACTCGTATATTCTGATATATGGGGACCTGTCTCGAATCTATCAACAAAAACAAATACTATGTTAGTTTCATTGACCATTATAGCAAATATACTTGGATGTACTTTCTTAAAAACAAGTTTGAGGTCTTTCAAGTATTCCAAACTTCCAAACTCTGGTGCAGATACAACTTAATCTGAAAATTCATACTATCCAAACAGATTGTGGTGGTGAATATGAGAAGTTGATTTCCTTTGTTAAAAAGGATTGCAGTTGCACACCACGTCTCTTGTTCTTATGCTCACAAACAAAATGGTGTTGCAGAAATGAAGCATAGACACATTGTCGAAGTAGGACTTGCCTTGCTAGCTAATGTTTCTACACCAGACAAGTTTTGGTATGATGCTTTTCAAGCTGTACTGTATCTAATCAATCTACTCACATCTCGTGTAATTAAGATGAAAACGCCCACTGAAATACTCTCTGGTCGAAAACCCGTCTACTCCAGCCTTGGGATCTTTGGATGTGCTTGGTTGGCTTAAGCCATGGCCTTACAATTCTCAGAAGCTGGCCTTCAGATCCACTCAACAGGACTTCCTTGGTTATACCCTCGTGCATAAAGGTTTCAAATGTCTAGAGCACAAAATAGGACGAGTTATATCTCCCGAGATGTAGTTGTGATGATAATATTTTTCCGTTTTCAAACCTTCGTGATTATGCAAGGGCTAGACTCAAAAAATAAATCTTGCTTCTACCACAAAGTCTCTACACATATCCTGATGATTTAGTGTATGAATCAGGTGAAGTTAATCCGACTAATGTTACTAACCATGACCATGGGAAACTTGATCTGCTGGAATATAGAAAGGAAGGAGAAGAAGAGATGTTAATTGATTTGCCAGGTATATTTTATAAAGAATATTGAGGATGCATCTGCAAGTTTTTGCCTCATCATTACAGAGCAAATCAGCACTGAATTTGATGAAGATGTGGCACCAGATCCAAGGTTGATGCGGGCGACAGGCGGGGAGCAGATTGGCCCATGCGTCAGCCGGACACGATGGGTGATGGTGTGCGCACAATTTAGTCGCACGTGTGACGTCTTGATCGGATATGTGTCGATGGACCAAATGTGGATGAATAGACTATAGCCCACTCTGCACAGCACCCACGAACCAGACAACAATCTGGAATCTTTAAGCCCAAGGTGTACAGGGATGGAACTATCCAGTACTCATATTTCTCATTAGAGGAATAGCCTCAAAAGCTGCAAGAAGCCCTTGATAGTGAAAAGTTGAGACATGTGATGGATGTAGAAACTCAGGCACTAATAGAAAATCAAACATGGCATCAAGTACCTGCAGAGGAAGGAAGAAATATCATCGACTGCAAGTGAGTTTATAAGATCAAAAGAAAAGTTGCTAAAGGCTTTAATCAAAGATATGAGATATGTTCTGAAGGCACGTCCACTCTGGTTGTTAAAGTTGCCACTCTCAGATTGGTTCTATCCATTGCAGTCTCAAGGAAGTAGTGTCTAAGACAGCTAGATGTACAGAATGTGTTTCTTCATGGCATTGTAGAAGAGGAAGTCTATATGAAACAACCACCTAGGTATGAAGATAAGAATATGTTGCATCATGTATGCAAACTGAACAAAGTCATATACGAGCTAAAACAAGCTCCTAGGACATGATACTCAAGACTAAGCACAAAACCACAGCAGATGGGATTCATTCCTTCCAAGGCTGATCATTCATTCTTCTTCAATGGAAAGGAAGGTATGTCAATTTTTATGTTGATCTACGTTGATAATATTATAGTCACTAGTTCTGCTAATTGAGCAATACATGATTTGCTCAAACAGTCGAAGAATAGTTTTGCTATAAAAGATCTTGAAGATTTACATTACTTTCTTGGGATTGAAGTAAATGTGATTCAAGAGGGTCTTGTGCTACGATAGAAGAAATATGCTCATGACACCCTGAAGCGTGTTAACCTGTATAGGTGTAAGTCGGTTCCAACAACACCCACTACATCCGAAAGATTGTCAATTTACAGAGGTGAGCCACTGAGTTATGAAGACACTATAAGTTATCAAAATATAATGTTCTATGCAATACTTGATGATCAAAAGACTAGATATCACCTATGGAGTAAATAAAGTCTCACAGTTTAATCATACACCTACAACAAAACAGTGAACATCAGTAAAAAGAATGCTTTGTTTTGTACAAAAGACTATCAAGTGTGGACTTCCCACTACTACAAAAAGCAATTTCACAGGCGCCTCGATTTGTCAAACACATGTGGTCCATAAAAAATGCGATTGTGATGACGAATGATACAATAACCGTCTGCGATGACAGAACATCACAGGCGGATTTAAAAAAAACCGCCTAGATAAATCCATTTTTTCTCAAAAGAATATTAATTAAGAACCGGCTATACTATATAAAACTTCACAGGCGGTTTTTAATTAACCACTGCCTGGGTAAATACATGATTTTCACAGATGGTCATTGTTTAAGAACCGCATGTACTGGTTCAAACATTACAAGCGGTTTTATTGAAGAACCGCCTGGGCAAAGTCATTGTTTCATAGGCTGTTTATTAATTAAGAACCGCCTGTGATGCTGATAAGCTCCTGTCAAGCTAATCCCTTCACAGCAAGCTCTGGTAGATTCAAGTAACACCCATGACTCATCATTTGGATTGTTGAAAGCCTAAATTGAAGCATCACGATACCTTTGTAGGAATTTACCATCCATTTGAAGGATTTATTTCCCTCCTGTCCATTTGAAAAACCTAGGAAGATGCTCCTTTATCAGTTTTAATGCCTGAATATATTGACTAAAAATCAGTACCTTCTATCTTAGTGCTTCACACAAGCGATGAAGTGAACAACTTCAATCACAAATCTTGTTTTTACCCTTTCATAGGGATTTGACTTTAATCTTTCAAGCACAGATTTATCAATAAGTGAACCTTCCTTATCAGACATGTTAATGGCAGTTATAAGCGAAGGTTGTGCCGAAGCTAACAAAATCTGAATTGGACTGAAGACAAGGAGATCCTGCATATGAGTGGCAATGTCCACGTTAGACAGCGTGAAACTATGATGGCAGCCTTCTACAACATGAAAAGTGATTCTAAGGTTATGCTTGCATCAACCAAGACATGTTGTGAGGGCATAACACTTGTTGGCGCAAGCATAACCGTGAGGCCCCAACAAGTGTTATGCCCTCACAACATGCCTTGGTTGATGCAACCATAACCTTGGCTTGACTTTTCATGTTGTTGATGGCTACCATCATAGCTTCACGCTGTCTAACCTTGACATTGCCACTCATATGCAGGATCTCTTTGTCTTCAGTCCCGTTGAGATTTTGTTAGCTTCGACACACTCTTTGCTTGTAACTGCTATTAACATGTCTGATGAGGAAGCTTCACTTATTGATAAATCTATGCTTGAAAGATTAAGGTCAAATTCCTATGAAAAGGGTAAAAACAAGATTTGGGATTGAAGTTGTTCACTTCGTCACTTGTGTGAAGTACTAAGAAAGATGGTACAAATTTTTAGTCAATATATTCAGCCATTATAACTGATAAAGTAGCATCTTCGTAAGTTTTTGAAATGGAGAGAATAGAAAGAAATGTTTCAGGGCTTGTTTGGGTGTACTCAATCTAATTGGATTGAAGTGGATTGGAGTGGAAAACGAACTAATTTTCTCCTCAATCCACCTCAATCCACTTAGATTGATGTGGATCCACTCCTGTCCAAACAAGCCTTGAAATGGATGGGAAAATCCTTCCAATGTATCGTAAGACTTCAATTGAAGCTTTTAACAATCCAAATGATGAGTCTCAGGTGTTACTTGCATATACAAGAGCTTGCTGTGAAGGGATTATCTTGACAGGAGCTTCAAGAGTTGTGCTTCTAGATGTTGTTTGGAACCCAGCTATTGGAAGGCAAGCCATCAGCATCATAGGTCAGAAGAAATTTATATACACAGACAATTTGATAACTTATGGAACGGGTGAAGGTGATAAATATGATAATCAAGCTGAAAAGGATCAGTTGTCCAAATTAGTCTTTTCTATAGAAGATGAATTTAATAATGTTCGAAACATGCTATCTAAAGCTGAAATGAAGCATTGTTCTAAGTTGATTTCAGAGGATAAACATATATACAATATATATCATACATGTTTTCCAGCATTGACATCTTCTCGCATATAGGGTTTCAAATCTTTTTTAATGCTTATTTCTACACGCTTGATGTTTTCTAGTTCAGTGAAAAGGTACATCTCTTCATACTGATTATATTCCTCTTCATTATCTTGCACATTCTCAACCCCAACAATATTTTGATTTCCAGAAACAACTACGTGCATCTTCTCAGTTTCTGGATCTTGTACATAAAAAACTTGTGCAACACGATCGGCGAGAACCCATGGGTCATATTTATAACCCACTTTGTTCAAGTCTACCAGTGTCAGCCCATAGTTGTCTACTTTCATACCATCAGGATGTTTGACCCATTGACACTTAAATACGGGCATTACCATTCTTTCTCCATAATTGAGTTCCCATATTTCCTCTATGAACCTAAAGTATGTGGTCTTCTGCCTTTGTGGATCATAAGCCTCTGTACGAACACTACTATTTTGTGCAGCACTCTTACCGTCATTTTCCTTAGTGTAAAATGTGTAACCATTAATATCGTATGCTTGCCATGATGTCACCAAAGCAGATGGGCCAGAAGCTAACTTCTTCATTGTTGCCTCTTCTATGGAGTTTTTGTATGGTATATTTTTGTCTATTAACCATTTAGTGAAACATCTTCCGTGCTCTTTCATGATCTAGACCTCTGTGCGGTCTTGGTTCTTTTCGTGAAGCTCAATTTTGTGTTCCTCGATGTACGACTCAGCTATTGCGAGCTGTTGTAGTACACCAAAATGTGCACAGTGTACATTATTGTAATCTTGAACGATAAACGTTTTCTTACCCACTTCACCTCTCCCACGTAATCTAACCTCATGTGATGGTATAGGCACACCTATCGATTTTCAATCTTTGATGTAATCAACGCAACCCTCAATCACTTCTTCGGTGGTGTATCCTTTCATAATTCAACCCTCTGGGCGAGCACGGTTCCCCACATAACCTTTTAATACTCCTAAATATCTCTCCAACAGAAACATATGATGTAAATATAATGGCCCCAATGCTTTTATCTAATCAACAAGATGTGTGATTAGGTGTACTTGCATATCAAAAAAGGATGGTGGAAAACACATCTCAAGCTTGCACATAGTCTCGACGAGGTACGTTTTCAAATAGTCTAAATCTTCACGTGTTATCACCTTTTGTGATATTGCATTGAAGAAGTAACACAAACGTGTGATGAATACTTTTATATGCTCATTTTTGATGAACCTTATGGCAATGGCAAGGAACACTGTCATCATCATGTGACAGTCGTGAGAATTATAGCCAAATAATAACAAGTCTTTCATCGAGACTAGTTTGCGTATATTGGATGAGAAACTCGTGGGCACTTTGATCCCATGCAAGCATTCGCAAATTGCCTTTTTCTCTTGTAGTGTGAAGTTGTAGTTGGCTAGGGGAAGGTAATGCTTCCCGTTCGCCTTTTCCACTGGGTGAAGCTCTGGTCTCATATCAACATTTACTACATCTATACGTGAATTTAATGCGTCCTTTGTTTTCCTCGGCATGTCCAGCAAGGTATCAATGATGCTGTCAAATACATTGTTTGTAACTGCATCAAATCAATACTATGGCAAAATTCTAGATTCTTCCAATACAGAAGATACTTGAAAATTGATTGTTTCTTAAAAGCCATGTCAGTTGTATCACAAGAAGATGTATTTTACTTTCTCTTTGTTCCTTTACATTTTTTGCCCTTACCGAAAGCAATATGAATGTTCTTGACCATTTCGAACATGAGTTTTCCACTGTAAGGTTTTGGTGCAGTATCTTTTTCGACTTTGTTATCAAATTGTTCTTTCATCTTGATATACTTGCGTGTATCTGTCAAGAACCGCTAGTGTCTCATGTACACCATCTTTCTGGATTAAGTGAGGTATAGAAATCCAGTTCTATCCACGCACCTTACACAACCATTATTCCCTTTCATTTATCCAGATAATGTAAATAGTCCAGGATAATCATGCACGGTAACAAATATCATTGCTCTTAGCGTGAAATACCCCGTTTGTACTCATCTCAAGTATGTACCCCTTCATTCCACAATTTCGCCATATCTTCCGTTAAAGTTTCCAAGAACACATCAATTTCGATGTCGGGTTGTTTTGAACCTTGGATAAGTACAGATAACAAAATATATTTCCTTTTGTGAAACAACCACGTCAGTAGGTCGTACATCGTTAAGACCACGAGCCATGTGCTTTGTATGCTCCTTTTTTTCACCAAACGGATTCATTCCGTCTATACCCAAGGCAAACCATACATTTTTGTTTTCCATTGCAAATTCTGTATACTGAATATCAAATTTTTTCCACTTGGTTGCATCACGAGGGTTCGAATATGTTTTTCTTTCTTGTCCTACTCGAAATGCCAACACATAAGTTCAACCTCCCTAGGGTTTGAGAACAAACGCTTCAAGCGATCGATTACTGGAAGGTACTAGATCACCAAGACAGGAATTTTTCTCTTATTCTTCCCGTCTGCATCTTTAGAAGTATCATCATCGTCACCTTCTGGGCCAATAATAAACTTCTTGTTCTTCTGAGACTTTTCATATTGTTAACATGCTAGTGATTGTAGTCCTTCTTGTATCTACTGACACCACAGATGGGGCATCTAGTTGCGAGCTCATGCTCTTTGCGATACAAAAAACAATGAATCACACAAGCGTGTATGTTTGTCACATCTAGTGCCATCGGACAAAGATGTTTCTTCGCTTTATAAGTGCTTCTGGACAGTTTATTTGGATTTGGAAGAATTTCTGCCAAAATATTCCAAATATCAGAGAAACTACAATCGGATTATCCATGTGTAGCTTTCAACATTAGTAGTTCTAGGATTGCACGCAATGTAGTAAACTCTTTATCACAACCATTTGATTCACCATATAAAGCCCCTTCGCGGCATTCTCCAATGTCTCCATTTTACTTAAACCTTTACTTGCTCCCATAGAAGTCAATACATATGGTTCAATATGATGCAACATCTCCTCATAATGGAACTCATCATCATCATCACCATCTTAATTGTCACTACCATCACCGATATGAACATTATCGTCGTCTGAACCTCTCTCATCATCTTTATCCACTTCATGTGGATCTAACTCACCATGCTCTGTCTATATTGTGTAGTTTTTTCTTAAACCTCTTTTCACCAAATGAGATTGGATTACTATAGTATCTATCCAAGTAATCTTATTTTCGCAGAAGATACATGGACATAATATATCATCTATATTTTGCATCTTCGCATGTCTTTTCGACGCTTCAATAAATTTTGTGATGTTTTGAATGTACATAGGATCAGGTATTAGCATGTTATACATCCACACTCGATGGTCCATGCTTCAATGACAGAAATTTTGTAAGACTTATTGAATTTGGCCACAAATATTCCCTAAAGGTCTTCTTTAAAATGAATTTACAGAGACATAACCAACCTGTATCATATGAGTGAATGCTGGTATCATGTCTGTTCATAAGGGTTCCAAAAAAATTTGTTTCATCATTTGCTCAGCTTCCTAGGGGCCATAATGGATTTTTGAAGTTGGGCTTATTCATTGAAGCATTTTATCGAACATGTGATGTGCTTGTATTAATCTTCAACCTTTAATCCTTCAAATATACTTCTTTTTCGACAAAATTCATGGATGAGCTCAAGGGGAGACTCAACTACTTCTGTCAACCATTAATCCTTCAAATCTACTTCTCAAACACATAAAGTGGAGGGGGCAGGCAGGAGCCATGGAAACTCAACAAAATGAAACTGAAAACAAGACAACAAACTGAAAATATGACAATGAAGAAGAAGTCTCTTCTAACCTTTTCTCTGTTTGAAGCTTGATCAACTGATGAATAAAGGATCGACGCGTGCATGCTAGAAAATTTTGGCAGTCTGGCGGTGTCGATGGAAAATCTCTCAGGTCATGTTTTCTGTGTTGCCCGAGGGGCCTTTATATAGGAGTACGTTTTCACAAGCTGATTTAAAAAAAAATCGCCTGTGATATAAATTAGTTAAGTTCAATACATTTTTTCAGGCGGTTTTTAACTACTGCACAGGCGGTTGTTGCTAAACTACCGCCTGTGATAATGGCCTGAGCCTATTTTTCAGTTTTCGTTTCCCTTGCTTTTTTTATTTAGATTCCAATATAAATACTCAAACATGTATAGATTCTGCAAATTGAGTCCAAATTCAATGAGTTTTTTCTATATTCTTCAAAAATTAATATCTACAACCGGGAATAAATATTTTAAAACTTGTATAGCTAACATTGTAATGTTTTGGTAAATAAAAAATTAATTTATACTAACAAATTATTCACATTTCTGTATCTCCTAAAAAAAGGGATCCTTCACTGAAATTGGTTTATATGGACATATTTGTTTTATTTATACATGTATGAATTTTGTTAATTTTTTAAAGCATTCCAACATGTCAAAATTCAAATTATCCATCATTCTAATCAAATGCTCATATACATATGAGGCATTCATCAAATTTTGAACACACATTGATTCAAAAAAATTTGCAAAAATCTAGAAAACAAAATCATAGAGGATTGTATGATGACTAAAAAGTTCCATTGAAAAACTAAATGAAATAATCATTATATTCAACAAGATAGAAAAATGACAAATAACTAGTGTTATTTGTTTTTTATGTTTTGACCAATTTCAAAAGTTTTCTCAAGTGAAATTTAATGGAAACCTTTAATACTCTAGCATATTACAAGAAAGTGGAGTTTGGGCTTTTAATAGGCCCCTCATTTTAATTAAGAATATTAATAATGCCTAGACTCAGTACATTTTTTTCAGGCAGTTTTTAACTGCTGCACCGACGATTGTTGCTAAAAAACCGCTTGTGATAATGGCCCGCGCCTGTTGTTCATTTTTCCTCTCCCTTGCTTCTTTTTTATTTAGATTCTAATATAAATACTCAAACATGTATAGAATCTACAAATTGAGTCCAAATTCGATGATTCTTTTTTCTATAGTCTACAAAAATTAAAATCTGCCACCTGGACCTAATATTTTAAAACACGTATAACTAACATTGTAATGTTTTGGTAAATATAAAATTAATTTATACTCACATATTATTCACATTTCTGTATCTCCTAAAAAAAGGTTTACTTCACTGAAATTGGTTTGTATGAACATATTTGTCTTATTTATACATGTATGAATTTTGTTAATTTTTTAAAGAATTCCAACATGTCAAAATTCAAATTATCCATCATTCTAATCAAATGCTCATATACATATGAGGCATTCTTCAAATTTTGAACACACATTTTTTCAAAAAATTATAAAAATCTGAAAAGAAATCATAGATGTTGGTGATGACAGAAAAGTTCTATTGAAAAATTCAATGAAGAAATCATTATAATCATCAAGATAGAAAAATGACAAACAACCAGTGTTTTATGTTTTTTATATTATGACCAATTTTAAAGGTTTTCCCAAGTGAAATTTAATGGGAACCTTTAATACTCAAGAATATTACAAGAAAGTGGAATTTGGGCTTTTAAAAGGCCCCTCATTTTAATCAATAATATTAATTAAACCTACATAAAGATCTTTTCAGGCGGTTAGTTATGAATAACCGCCTGAGAGAAGTCTTTATCTCAGGCGGTTATTACGTACTAACCGCCTAAGATAAAGACATCTTCTCAGGCGGTTGGTAATTAATAACCGCCTGAGAGAAGCCCTCTGCTCAAGCGGTTGATACTTAATAACCGTCTGAGAATATAGGCATCTATATATAGTGCTCGCCTTCCTTGGAAAAACCTAACTAGAGCGAAATCACTTAGACGCCATCAGGTTGCCAAAATTTTGTTTGCCTCCAAGTCTTCGCCACCCTCGACATCGAGCTTTGCCACCCTCGGCGCCGAGCTTCGATCTCGCCACTGAGCTTCATCCTCGCCGCTTCCTTCCCTTCCTTCTAGGTACGCTGAGCTTTGCCTCGCCATCGCCGCCGAACATCGACCTTGCCACCAGGTACACTGCCGCTTCCTTCCATCCTCCGTCCCCATGCCGCCTCCCTCCTCGCCCTTGACGCTGGCCGAGTCATGTCCTTACCTCCGCATCTCGCAACATGTGTCAGTTCGAGGGACCTTGATTTTAGACTTTATCTCGGTTGACTTGCTAGTTGTTGCCACTGTCATTGCAAATTGCATTAGATCAAACTTATGATTTGAATGACTTGTTGATGGTTCTATGTATTATTATGTATGATTTGAAATTGCATTAGGTCACACTTAAGAAGTTGAAGTCAAGATTATTTTTTGAAAAAATATAAATCTTAAACTTTCCCCTGTTTGTCAGAATACCAATATTTGTACCCATTCTACATTTCCAATACAAATACCTAACCCGGCCGAGTCATGGCCTCGCCATCGCCGCACCCTAGATTTTCTTATCGCACTTTGATACAAGTAATACGCATGACTAGCTAATGCCTTGGTCAGTCGCCTCAAATCCTAGAATGGAACTTGGTCAGTCGCCTTGGTCAGTTGCCTTAAATCTTAGAATGCCTTATCAAACCCTAGAATGCTTCCATCTTTTTATTTCATGCAACACTTCATGTAGAGTTAATATGCCATTCATGCAACACTTCATGTAGAGTTCATGTAGATTGAACCTTGTGAATATGTCATTCATGCAACCCTAGAATGCAGATTGAACCTTGTGAATTATTTTACCTGCCACTTTCTCCATTCTCAGTGTTAATATCTTTGTAAACCATTTAAAAATACAGTTTAGGAGGCATATTGGTCTGTATTACTGAATTCTTTCAGCATCTTTAACTTTTGGAAGTAAGGAGATCACCCTATAATTCAATTTTTTTATCGAGCTTCCCTTCGTAAAAATCATGACCTGCTTGATTATAACCCCATCCATTTAAGAATTTTTTACTTTTCTTAATCTGAAAATGAATCTACTCAAGGCCTCTCTATCCCAGGTTGGCTCAGACCAGATCTCTTCCACCTTTTAGAGAAATTTAGAATTTTTAGCAAGTTCAAAATCAAGTTTAAACTTTTGAGAGCATTTATTTTTGTATATTTTCATTGAAGTGAGACATATTTTTTGTCTTATTAGTTCTAGCATGGAAAGCCCTAAGAAGACTGTTGCTGGCAGTAACAATGAAGAAGGCAATATGAAGTTTAGTGACTCCAGCAGTTCAGGCTCCTTTCACAGTCCATCGGATCCTTTTCCAAATATAAAAATTAAAAAGACTTCAGTGGATCTCGACTCGGAATATGATCCCGCCGACGAGGTACGATCATGAATCTTAACTCTAGCAGTTAAAGTTAATGTTGGTTGTCAAGTATATGAAGTCTTATAATTATTTTCTACATAGCTTAATCGTGAAGACAACGAGGTGAGTTCACCTACTAAAACCGCAGAAGGTTCTCCAATGGATGAATCCTCAGGTTCACTCAAGCGAAAACGAGAGCAACGAGGTCCCAATAAGGGTTCATTGAATCGAATCATGCATCATGTACAGGTGGGCTTCCCCAAGAACAACTGGATTTAGTTGCAAAGTACCAAAATCCATGCGGTTGTCTTGTTAAGAGCTCGTGCCAATCACAACCGAGAATTGGAGAAAATTACCTGAGGAGAACAAGAATGAGTTCTGGGAGAGGATAAAAAAACAATTCAAGTCCCCAAAAGGCACGGAAGAAGCTATAAAGAAAGCAACATTGGTCTCTTGCAGCAAGAAGTTTCATGGCTAGAAGAGTGAAATGAATGCTTATGTTAAGGCAAAATAAGGTCCCTAGCCTGAGGAAGATGGGAAAAATGACACAAACATAGTGTCAAGAATTTGTTTGTCAAAAGACCACACGTGATGCTAAAGCCCTAAGTGCAACTAGGTCAGATCTTGCAAAAAAAAAGAACAAATACCATTATCACTTGGGGTCTGCCGGATATGCCCCCAAAGTTTAGAAATGGAATACGATATTAGAGGAAATTACCAAGAAGGGCAATCCTCACCCATTAGAAGGCTGCGATGAGAAAACTCAGCGGTGGGTCTTTGCTCGGTCGGGTTTGACCAGCGAGGGCAAACTTGAAAAGCCTGACTATGTGAACGAAGTAGAGCAAAAAATGAAAGAAGTAATTGAAAAGCAACAGAAGGGTCTCCTCAAGGCAAAGAGGGAGAATGACCAACTTACCGCTATCCTAGAAAACCTTGAACACAATGGACGGGTTCGAGCAATATCTTCTCAGATGTCCTGGCTAGATGGTTACGCAAAAGATAAAGAGACATATAGAAGAGGTGAGAATTTCAAGAAAACACTTGATGAAACGATTTCTCAAAAGGTCAAGAAAAATGTGCAAGAAATAATGGAAGAACTTAGACAATCAGGACAATTAGTGGCACTAAGTATAGCAATGGTTCCCGTGCCAAAGGAGCATTTGTTATCTCCAACTGCCTACCCTAGCAACATAGGTTTTGTGCCAGGCTTAAGGTCAACTAATAATTTCGCTGTCGATGATATTGTTAAGGACAGATCTTGTCGTCTTCTTGTCCCGATCAGCAGAGCAGGGAACAAAACCAAACAGGTTGCCACTGCGATGGCAAAGCCTGATCGTGACTTCAACGGCAATTCACTTCTCTTGTATTATGCTGTGGTGCAAGTTCTTCAAATCATTGATAATGATTATGAATATTATGAAATAGACCACATCACACATGAGGGGATCTCGACTCTGGGGCAGACTGTCAACAAATTAATCTTTTGGCACCGACGCGATATCGTGTTGGACGATGAGCCAACTTTCTAGCACTGTCGCATCTCAAAATAATGCAACCTTGTCTTCTAAGGCGAAAATCCAGGAAAATCCACTCCCAATCCAGAAGGATCCACTCCAACTATATCTCAGCAAGGATGATAGTAACCTTGCTAGTAAAGATAACCAAGAGCAACCAGTTGGACAACAACTTGAAGCAGTACCAGAGCAAGTTGTTGTTAGTTAAGAGCAACCAGTTGAGCAACAAATTGAAGTAGTACTAGAGCAAGCTGCCGGTAATAAAGAGCAATCAGTTAAACAACAGTTTCAACAACAAGCCAGTGTCCAACTTTCGACGACTACTCCTCGGTCATCAGTGCCTATGAAAGTTAGCTCATACGAAAATAAGAATCCTTCTAATGAAGTGTCAAAATATTTGGAAAATCTTAAAGAAAATATTAGAAAATCGAACGCATCTCTTTCTTCACATGAGCCAGCATTAGAAGATATTGAGGAGTGGGAAGAAGACGATGTCATGTATAATCTGCGCCAGATTTAGTTAAACCAGGAGTTCCAAATATACAAGATTGAGGATGTTCCTCCTAAATATAAGAATGGGAAGCCGTTTATGACATCGGTACAACTTAGCAAACAACCTGTCCCGCTCAAAAGAATGCACGAGTAGTACATCACTGCCAGCACAAAATATGATCTTTCTTACATCACATTTCGTAGGCCAAAAGATGCATTATGGAGCATTAGAGCAGATAAACGAGCCCCTCTTTTTGAAGATCTACATAGCCTTTTCCATCAAGGCATCCTCGAAATCAACCTGCTACTCATCTGGTGCTTGTGAGTGCCTCTAATATTTTGTATTTGCTTTTCTTACTACATGCATACACTTTTCATGAGATTATAATGATTCTGGACTTCTTCAATAGGATGCAGCAATACATGAATAATGAAAAGATGAAACACAAGACAGGTATCCTTGACCCTACACGGATTGCAAATACGCTATTCGATGTTAAGATGGATCGACACTCAAAACAGTAGAAGCACATGAAAAACAATTGATAAAACAATCGCAAAAGAAAAGAAGGATAAAAGGACAGAGGTTATAGCTTACATAGGACATGCCATGTTAAACTTTGTCAGAGATGGCAAGGACCTCATAAAGGCTCCGTACCACTTCGAGTAAGTTCGACACATGACATTGAAATATAAATTATTGTTAATTGTTATCTTAACACGTGTGTTTGTACGTGTGCAGTGAACACTACATAATAATCTTCATCAAGCCAACGCAGGGTTTGGCAACAGTCTTGTATTCAGCCAATTACCTACCAGATCGTTACAAACATTTTCTTTCCATTTTGAAATTGTACGTTTATTCAATACTTTTAATTTACACACATTTAGAATGTGTTGACAAGTTTTATATGACATTTCTTGTATTACAGCGCTTGGTGATTTTACACAGAACAACTTAGCGGTCAGAGACCTCCTAATACGGATACATTGGACATTAAAACGTATTATCCTTGTCCCAAGCATCCTGTTGGGAGCGTGTTATGCGGGTATTATGTATGTGATCATCTTCGGACCGCCAGCAGATATAGAGTGAATCGTGAGGATGTATGTTATCCTAAATGTTGATATGTTATTTTCTTACTTTTGAGTTTCATTTTCATTGTAACTAGCATTTTTTAATACTTATATTCTTTGTTGTTCAATATTACTAGAAACATTATTTTCAGATTTTGATTCCAACTTCAAAATTAAATGGCTCATAGTACAACTACTCCAAAATACCAAATAAATTCTTGTATACTCACTTTGATCTATACTTTGAGATTGTTCCAACCAACACATTTTAAACCTTGTTATGTGTTTCATTGCAGCACACAAAGAATGTGTACCAAGAATGGTCGGTTTCTAGAAGTATGTCTGGTAGAGGAGCCGACAAGATTCTCGATGAACTGTGTCAATTCATGTGTTGTGAAATTTTACACTGAAGAGTGGTGTTCTTTGATGAGGATGGTGTAATAGCTGATGTGCCAGGAGTTTGCGACTATGACAATAGAAACAATTTTTAGTGAAACTTGTAAACTATGAGATGACTTGTATGTGTAACATGTATATATGTATATTGTTTTAGTGAAATTAACTTCTATGACTATATTGTTTACTTCTGTGATTATATTGTTGACTTATGTAATTATATTGAATTGACCTACAAATTAGAAATAACAGCGGGTAGTACTGCATAGGGTATACTTTATCATACGCAGTTCTTTACCTACGGCTAGATCTATCTGTGAAATTATATTATCATGGGCGGCTAGTCATAGGTAAAGAACCACCTGTGATAACTCCATTATCACAAGCGGTTACTGTTACGGTACAAACTGGCTGCGATAAATTGTCTCCACAGGCGGCTTGTTATAAGTAAAAATCCGCCTGCGATAACATCATTATCATAGGCGGTTACTTATACTATACGAACCGTCTGTGATAATGTTTCTTCACAGATGGCTAGTCATAAGTAAAGAACCGCCTGTGATAAAATTATTTCACAGGCAGTTTTACTTTCCGTCTGTGAAATTGCAGATTATCACATACTCTTCGTTTCAGGCGGTTTTTGAAACCATGTGTGATAACACGTTTGGAGCCACCGGAGATGAGGCTTATTGTAGCAGTATCCATTCAGAAAATCAATGTCAATATTATTTATTGTATTGGCAGATGCCGACTGGGCAGGTTGTGTGTTGACCATAGACGCTCTACATGTGGTTTCGCTATATTCTTTGGTTCAAACCTAATTTCTTTGAGTGCCAAGAAGCAACTCACTTTCTCACGTCATCAACTGAACCTGAGAGTACAATGCAATGGCAAATGCCACGATAGAGGTTATCTGAACGCAATTTATTTTAAAGAGCTTGGAATAAAATAAAGTAATATACTATGGTGTGATAATCCGGGTGCTACATATTTAACAAAAAATTCAGCATTCACAAGAAGAGTTAAACATGTTGACTATCAATTTATGAGAAGAAAGGTAGCCAACAAATATACCGAAGTGCGGCCTATAGCATCAGGCGTGCCGACCGAATCGCCTGAAATCCGGAGTCAAGGCAGGCACCTGCCATATAGTATTTCATTAATAACAAGGAAGAACTCCTGCAAATTTGCATAAATAAACTTCATGCAGAATACGTTTCTCTCTGCAAGGTTTTGTTTAGAATATGCCTCTTGTTGTCAGTATTGTTGCAATGTAATTAACTAAGTACGAATCTGGAGGTTCAATAAACACTGTCAAAAAGCAGTACGTCTATAGTGTCATGGTATATGCAGACCCATTTCATAATTTTTTTGTTGCACCGGTTGTTCGATCCGGTGCTCGAGGCCTTGGAGAAATGGGCCCGAAATTCAGGGGCTTTGCAGAGCTGTGTCAAACAAAAGGTCGGGCAATAAAGGACGTCCATCAATCTTTATCGAACGTGAGACATTATTGAGTGTTTCTACACCAATTACGTTCAGCTTTTTTCTTGTAGTTGTACTGTTGCCGCTTGAAAGAATGAACATTTCTGGTTTTTCATAGCCAATGTTTTCATTCAACTGGTGAAATAGTGCCAAAAGCATACGAATTTAATACAATAACTAGACTACTAGTTGCAACTAGAGCACAGTAAGAAATTGTTGATTGTGGTGAACATATACAGACGCTGTTTAGATAGATATTGGTGCTTAGCTGCAAACTGGTTGTGATATTAGGTTTATTTATGCTTGAACTCAACTGTGTACGGCTATTTGGCATGTTGCTCTGTTTGGAACAACAATTTAAAAGCTCAATGGTTCACTTCTGTTCCATATTCTCGAAACACTGCTACACAAAGCATTTTCGCAGATGCCACGTATTTTTTTACAGGCAGTCCGTAAAAAACCGTCTGTAAAATGCTTTAAAAACTACCCGGATAATCACACATCACAGGCGGTCCGTAACTAATTTCCGCCTGTGAAAGAATATAGATTATCACAGGCGGTCCGTTGTACAAATCGCCTGTGCTAATGGACAATATCACAAATATCCTTTAAATGAGAACTGGCTGTGTTAGAATATAGATTATCACAGGCTGATTTTTCAAGAGGACGTCCATGATAATTGACAATATTACAGGCGTCTCGTAAGGAAACGCCGCCGGTGAAAGAATATAGATTATCACAGTCTGTTTGTGGTACAAACCCCCTGTTACAATGCAAATATCATAGGCGGTTGTACCATAAAGGCTGCTTGGTATTTCAAATGATGCTTTGTATTTTCCAACGTTCCTGCAAAATCAAGCCTACATAAGGCGCCGCTCCCGTAATATCGTCCCGCAAAACATTACTGCCTGGTATTTCAAACAACGCCTTTAGGATGCTAAAACTGTTCATCTCTCATCGCTGCCTTCCTCCTCCCTACTGGCCCCCTCCCGCTAGGTAATTAAATTAATCATGTATGTGGGATTTTTGGCCGACTTCTCGCGCCGCCGCCTCACAGAGGAGCGTAAGGCACAATGCGAGAACCATCCTCATGTATGTATTGTATCGTCTTTTCAATTTTATTCATGATGGGTATACACATGCACACATCGAGTTGATAATATGATGTACGTCTTGGTGTTGCAGGGTTTCTCTGCGAAACCTTTTTGACATCATGAAGTGGCGGTGCTTCATCCTCGGTAAAATGGGGTAAGTTGTGAATAAGCACATTCTTCATCTTGGTAAGATCATCTTATTTTCTTGTTAATGAATTTATTTTGTAGGCTGACTGGGAAGGTGAATTCTACCCTCTAACAATCCACTTCAAGGAGGATTATCCTAGGGTGCCTCCAACATGCGCCTTTCCACTAGGTTTTTCCCCTAAATGTCCATCCCACAGGAGCTCTCTGTCTTGGGATTCTTGATGCATAGAATGTAAGATCGGTAAACTTATTTTAAGTTCTTGCTATGCCTCACTTTGGAATTCTTATTTTGCTGCAATTAAAATTTTGCTCGGGGTGCTCTCCATCTATTACTGTGAAAATGATAGTACTTGAAGTTCAGCGTTTGCTTCATCAGCCAGATGCGCCTGCTATTGAAAATGATCGCTATAATCAACTTATGAAGGTTAGTAACTTTGTTAAACATCATTCATCACTGTGTTTTTTATTTGAATAATATTTGTGTTCCAGGATCTAGAGGAATATAAGAGACGTGTTAGGTAGCAAACTCGACAATACAATTTACATATGATGTGTGGAGAGGACTTGCCAGAACCTTAGCATGTAGTTTTTAGTCAAACTTGTAAACTATAAATTGCAATGTATACATGTATATATATGAGTTGGCTGTGAATATACATGTCTGTAGATATATGTGCCTTTGAATATACATGTCTATTAATATATTGTGATTACTGCTATTTGAATTTGAGCAGGAAATTAGAATCGGCCAGTCCCTGTAACCGCGGCTAGAGATCGGTCAAATTCGTCATGCACATCTAATCCGAGCCCATTCCAATTAGAGAATAAAATCTAGGATTTCTTTCGATGCTTCCTGGTCAAAGAGATTATAAAATTATCGAGTATTGGCTTTGATCGACGGTTTTTCCCCACTGTCGTCGTGTTTCTCTTTCTATGGGTTATTTTTCGTAAACTTCTTCTTGCATTATTATACCTTGAATATATGTGAATATATATATATATACATATATATATTATGTGAATATAAATGTATATGAGTATATATATAAATATATATATATATATATTTAAAATAATATCACAGAATCATCTTCACAGCTGGTTTTAGATTACGGATCGCCTGTCGAAATCCCTGGACCGCGCGATATTTCAGCCCACAAGTCCCACCTCTGAACTTGAGGACATTGTACCCGGCTTATATGGCGAGGCGCGCATTTTTTACGGTGGATTATGGTTGGACCAACCAGTCATAATGTATATTGTTTGGGGACCCCTTGGTTACGCAAATAATCTTCGGGTTCCCAAACATAATAATCCGGAAAACATTATCTGATCTTTTGCTCTGTTCAGCATATGTAGGTTCGGTCTCAAATTTTGCGCGTGCGTAGTTCTAGACAATGACATGTGGGTCCGGTCCTACATGTCTGTGAAATAGGTCACGAACGCAAGATGAATAATAAACCGATGCATGCCATATGTCAGTGCTAATAACTGCACATCATTAACTGCACGTCACATCCATAACTTCAATTCAGCACACCCCATATTATCACAGGCGGCTATTGAATGAAGGACTGCCTCTGAAAATATGAGACAGTATGGGAAGTTTTGTCTCACCTCAGAAAGTTGAGGGCATTGTGCCCTGCTTATAAGTTGGTGCGTGCATTCAGTTTCGAGATGTGATGATGTTTACCGAGGATTATCAGATCTTTTGCACCGAGCATTAGATCCGATAATCACCGAAAAATGTTACCAAATCTATTTTCGTTAAACAACTTTTCCACAGTCGGTTATTTGGTAGCACCGCCTCTGAAGGTATTTGTGTTAACCTCATGATAATACAATATACTAGATGGAACATAATCTAAACAGCCACATCTTAATAAGATTTTGGTTGTGCTCATCAGTAAGATCATCTTATTGAATTGTGGCTAGTATCTCCACATTCTTCATCTTGGTTAGATCATCTATTAAGTTGTGGTCAGTATCTACACATTCTCAAATACATGTCTGTGAAGATATTTGTGTTAACCCAATGATAAAATAACACACTAGGAGGAACATAATCTAAACAACCACATCTTACTAAGATTTTGGTAGTGCTCATCAGCAAGTCAAGAGAAATTAAGAAAATAAGATTTCCTCTTTGTAAGATCATCTTATTATGTTGTGGCTAGTAGTATCTCCACATTCTTCATCTTGTTAAGATCATCTTATATATTAAGTTGTGGTTATTATTATCTACACATTCTGTAATAATACATTCAATATTGGGGTGTCAGCAAATTTTAACACAACAACCCTAATGAAATTCATATATTGAGTTTGATCATGTCGATTTACTTACTATAGTAAACATCTAAGAAGAGGAGAATAATTTAACAAAAATTTGATATGTGTGTATGTCTATATATATATATATATATATATATATATATATAATCCTTTAAAGCTATAAAAATATATTAAGTATGATTTTTGAAATATTTATCACGGGCGGATATTTCAATAGAACCGCCTGTGAAAAAAATTATCATAGCCTAATGAAATGCAATTGCACAGGTGGTTTTGTTTAAATGACTGCCTGTGAAAATAATGCCTATATAAGGCCGCTCGAGCACCACGCAAACCTAACACTGGAGATTATAATAGACGCGCCGTTGGGCTGCCAAAATTTCCAGTTGCCGCCAAGCCCTCCTCATCGAGCCCCGTCGCCACCGAGCGCCTCCTAACCATCTCCGTCCTCGCGGTCGCCATCACCGTCCCCTTCCTTACCGCCGAGCATCGTCCTCACCCTCGCTGGCCACATCCTTTCTCTCGCCACCTGCGCCCCGAGCGTCGTCCTTGCCGTCACCATCCTCGTCCTGTCCCTTGCTGCCATGCGCCGTCCTCGCCATCGCCATCCTCGTCCTCACTCTCGTCACCATTGCTGTCCTCGCCCTCACTGCCGAGAGTCGTCCTCGCCCTCGCCACCATCATCTCTGAGCACCATTTTCATCATCATCTCCATGTCGTCGTACACCTCTCTCCTCCCTCATCTCTATATGCAACAACAAGTATACTTATATTCCACTATATATATTGTCAAGTTATTAGGTTCTAGATGGTATTTGGATTTGTTTTATTCTAAATAATTCACATTCGTACTTAAACAAGTTGTCGCTCCTTAGACTCCCATGGTTAGGTGTAATATCATTTGGCTTATTTTCTTATATTTAAGTTGTTTGTTGGGCACATGTGCATATATTTCTTAGGTTTTAAAAAGGTTATGTGTTGAATGGTGTATGATTTATATACATTGCATTTTTTTATCAAGATCAGGTTATGTGTTTTAACCATCAGCAAGGGTTCACAATGAGTCACAATAGTGATGTGTTTCTCTATTATACTCATGACCTTTTTTTCTTTTCGCTACTAACAAGGAAGAATCTAAGAAGACCGTCTCACAAGACGACGCTGCAGCCACTAATAATGAATGAAACTCAGACCACTCCAGTAACGAGTCGAGTAGTTTGGGCTCGTATCACACTTTATCAGATCCTTTTGCACGTCTAATAAAACCAAAAAGGAATTCAGATGATGTTGACCCGAATTATGATCCCGCCGACAAGGTATGGCACTTGTTCGGTCTAATAAGTCGCAAATAGCATAGTTTAAGTAAATGTCGCTTGTCAAGTAAATGAAGTCTTTGAATTCTTTTCTACCTAGATGAACTGCAAAGAGAATGAGGTGACTTCTGCTCTGAAACACGCTGAAGGTTCTCCAATGGTTGAATCCCCAGGTGCACTAATGTGAAAACGATGATAATGAGGTGCAAATAAGGGTCTAGAAGGCATCACATACATAACAAAAATTTGAGAAGGTGGACTTCCTCAAGAACCGCTTAAAGCTGTTACAAAGTACTGAAATGCATGCGGCTGTCTTGTTAGAGCACTCGTGCTGATGGCAACAGACAATTGGAGAAAATTCCCTTAGGTGGGCACGAATGAATTGTGTGAGAAGTTGAAGAAACAATTCAAGTTTCCAAAAGGCACGGAAGAAGCTGTAAAGAAAGTAACATTGATCTCTTGCAACAAGAAGTTTTGTGGGTGGAAGAGTGAAATGAATGCTCATGTTAAGGATAATAAGGTACCTAGCCCTAAGAAGATGAGAAAAATCACACAAGCTCAGTGGTAAGAATTTGTTCGTTAAAAGACCACACCTGAGGCTAAAGCCCTAAGTCAAACTAGGCTTGAGCTTGCGAAGAAGAACACATAGCACCATCGCTTGGGGTTTGCCAGATATGCCCCCAAAATTGATGATGCGACAACGGGGCTTGACGATGAGCCGATGTCTAGCCCCGTTGTCGCATCATAAAAGACCTCAATCCTGTCTTCTACGCTGAAGGTTCAAGGTCCCCTCCCGCTATGTCCCAGCAAAGATAGACAAGAGCGACCAGTTGAACAACAGGTTGAGCCAGTAAGAGAGAAACCAATTGAACAACAGGTTGAAGTAGTACAAGAGCAACTAGTTGAAGAACAGGTTGAAGCAGTACAAGAGCAACAAGTTGAACCACATGTTGATGTAGTTCAATAGGTTGAAGCAATGCAAGAGCATGCTGCAATGTCAAACTTCCAACAACTGCTGCTCTGACAATTCAACTGCAAATTAGGTCATACAATGTTAAGGAACCTAAAGAGGAAGTGTCGAAGTATCGGGAAGGAATGAAGAAAACAAATACAAAATCTCATTCTTCAGTGCCAGCAACAGAAAATAATGAAACTTGGGAAGAAGACAACAAAGTTCATTCTCGGAAGTCCTGTCTTGTTAAAAATGGGTCCCCGATATACATGAAGAAGTGCGTTCCTCCTAAAATTGAATATGGGAAGCTGTTCATGTCAACGTTACACCTTGGAGATCTAGAATTCCAGTTCGGGAGAATACACGTGTGATACATGCTATGCCGCAGTTATAAAATTAACACTATCACATTTCGTGTGCATGAAAAAGCATTCTTTGGCAGAGTCAAAGATGATCAACGCTTTTTATCTTTAAAGATTTGCAAATCCTGTTCTATCAAGAAATGCTCAACATCAACTTTTTACTCATCTGGCCCTTGTAAGTGCCTCTAGTATTTCGTACTTGTTTTTCTTACCACACACATACATGACATGAGATTATAACGATTTTGGACTTATTCTTTAGGAAGCAATGCACGGAGGAAGAGAACCAAAAGGGCAAGACGGGAGTCCTTGACTCGACAAGGATCGCTAAGATGCTTTTGTAATGATAAGTGACTGGTATTTTTGAAGGATACCATAAAATGCCAGAGAAAGAATTTACAAGGATACAACAAGAGATGAAGAAGAAAAAAAAAGCTTGAAATGATAATCTACATAGGACAAGCTATGGATAGGTTTGTGAGAGCTGGCAAGGTCATCATAAAGGCTCCGTACTACTTCGAGAATGTTTGACACATGACATTGAAATACTAATTATTGTTAATCGTTAACTTAATATGTGTCTTGTATGTGTGTAGTAAGCACTATATTTGTATCTTCATCACGCCAAAGCTGGATTTAGCGGTAGTCTTAGCACTACAAAGATTTCTTGAACATTTTATAAAGAGACGGGTATTCTATACTTTTATGTACACATTATATAGGTTGGTAATTCTTATATGGCATTCCTTATATGAAAGCGCTTGGTCGTATTACTGCAAACTTGGCAGTGAGCGACCTGCAAATAGGAACACTTTGCACGTAACAACACATGCTTGTGCCAAACAGCCTTCTGGTAGTCTCCTCTGTGGATATTATGTCTGCGAGCAGCTTCGAGTCGCCGCTCCAAATCATGAGGATGTAAGTTATCCTTAATTAGAGTCGATATTGTATTTTCTTACTTTTAAGTTTCATTTTCATTGTCACTAGTAGAGTGTTCTAATACTTATATTATGTTTTCATTGACACCAACACATTCTAATATTATGTTTTCATTGCAGCACAAGACTTTGAATGATGATTAGATGGTTGCTATGGATATATCAAACAAAGGAGTCGATAATATTGTGAGTGATTTATTTCATACATCGTGAAATTATTCACCACAGAGGGTTGTTCTTTGACGACATTAGTGCACACGCCAATGTGCCTGAACTTTGCGACTCTGATATGAAAACATTTTAGTGAAACTTCTAGATATTTGTACATGTGCGTTGTATGTATATTACGATTGGTGTGTGAATGTTGCTTGTGAAAAATATAGTGTTTGTGCTGTCTTTGGATGTGTATTTAAGATATATTTGAGTTGTATTTGAATCACTTGTGGTCGGTAGTTAAGAACTGCTTGTGATAATCAAACAATTTCACATGCGGTTCGCCTAATGAGATGCATGTGATAATGAATTTTCACAGTCAGTTTGTGGTTGTAAAGAAGAGGTTGTGATAAAGGATTTTCACATTTGGTTTGTGGTTGTCAAGAACAGCCTGTGATAAAGGATTTTCACAATCGTGCGATGCGTGGTTGTAAAGAACCGCCTGAGAAATGGATTTACCATAGTTGGTTCTTTTTTGCATGAACTGCTTGTGATAAAGCGAATTCACAGTCGGTTTGTCATTGTAAATGCAGGAATAAAGGGATAGGCCCAATAGTTATATCAGAATTATTTCCAATAAATCTCAAAAGCCCATTAGGGCAAGAGAGGGTGGTTGTCGGTACCCTGCGTACCGAGTACCCTATGATAACGCAAGAAGTACAAAAGAGTTTTGCCCGTCAAAATTAAAGGCCTCCTCAGGCCCCACATGTCATATTACACCGGACCTGCATCCCTCATATGGGTAGCTCCGGAGATTGATGCGTGTAATGTAAATCCGGAGGTAACCTCTCAACATAGGGAAGCTTCACGATCAACATGTGTGTAATGACTCCGGACCTAACCCTTAGCAGAGGGAAGCTCCGGTGTTGACACGTGTACAGCGAAGCCAGAGCCACCTCCCCACGAAGGAAAGCTTCAAAGCTTTCACGTGTGGAGCCTCCGGACCTTCATCAACGTATACACTGGCAGATCTCCTTCAACACGGACATTCAAGGGACAATCAAAGTGGCAGTTACAAGACTTGATTATGTGTCGTTAATGCTATATTAACGACACACGATCAGAGCACTGTTAATAGAGGTAACGTAACCATTAAGGCACGTTATCACACTATTAACAATGCTTAGTACTGAAGACAGTGTATTAGGCTATTTAATACGCCAGGGCCACATGTTGGGCCAGACTAATGATGTTACGGTCAGACCTTGGACTATAAAAGGACTGAGCCACACGATACAACGGACAAGGCCAAGCTGAGTAAGAGACTACGCCTTCTAGCAATTCATAATACAACACACACATACACTCTGTGGAGTTGGGTGTTATGCTCAAGCGGCCTGAACCATGTAAATCTCTGGTGTCATCATCTTGATCTTGATCTCTGCGTGCCCCAACCATAACAAGAACCTCCACAGGCTACACTTTAGTAGTACCGAAGGAAGTGTCGTAGTTATACTTCAACATTTGGCGCGTCAGGTACGGGGAGTCCTGAGATCTCAAGATGGTGAATTCCGCCGCAGGATCCTCCAACGGCAATCGAGCTAAACAACTTGTTGGTGGCAATACCCGCAATGCACCACAACCAGTAGGTGCCATTGTTCCAGTAGGCACTATGGCACCACCGCCACCATCTATTCCGGCAAATAATGCTGAGCAACAATATGGTGCATCTGCATCGATCACTTCATGGACAAACAACAACCCTGAGCACACACTCATTACTGCGTGAGCTCTTCTACAACATCCACCGTGTCGAGGAGCACCCCAGGGTGCTATGGAACAGTGGAGAGCTGATGTAGACCATTTGGTCGCAGCTGCAGCCGATGGCATCAGCAATCAAGGTCCTGAAAGCTGTTTACAACACCGTCGACGACGGACCTTGTCGGGCAGACTTGGTCCACAAGTCTCACAACAAAGGAGACGCGCTGCATCCCAGAAGGTGACTTCTTCCTCCTGGGGCACGATGTAACCACACCATCACCAGGATTCCAACTCATGAACTGCGGTTGAAACTGGATCACTGTTATCGGCAGCAGGACACCTGTGTCCATATCGAGTGTTCTCGTGAGAGGCGAGAAGCTTGGGACAACCCTGCTCCTCAGGGAGTAGGAGGAGGCTGTTCTGCCCTGGCCATGCATTTGCACATGGTCAGATGGCCACAGAAGTTCCGGTCTCACTTGCCGGAAAAATTCGACGGGACTGTCAACCCCGCCGAATTTCTTCAAAACTACTCCACTACCATACTAGCAGCGGGAGGTGATGTGGATGTTATGGACAATTACTTCCCAATGGCTTTAACTGGGACTGCAAGGTCCTAGTTCATGAGTCTTCCACCGAACTCCATTAATAGTTGGGCAGAACTATGCCAACAATTCACTGTCAACTTCGGGAGTTCTTACACTCAGCCTGGCACTGAATTGGATTTGTTTGCTGTAAAGTAGACATCGGGGGAATCGCTGCGATCCTTCATCCAATGGTTTTCTCAGGTACAGAATACTATTCCTTCAATCTCGAGCTCTTCTGTTATCGTTGCATTAAGACAGGGTGTTCGAGATAAAAAGATGCTGGAGAAGCTGGCCATCAAAGAAGTCACCAGCGTCACAGAACTCTTCAGCCTAGCAGACAAATGTGCTAGAGCTGCGGAGGGCCGTGAAATGCACTCCAAGCCAGCTTCGGAGGCCAACAAGAAGTCCTCCAAGACTGAAGTCACTACGTCCGGTAGTGGCAAAAAGAAAAAGAAGCCCAACAGCAAAAAGAAGTCATCGGCCGGCGCACCAGCCGCTGCAGCTGCTGCAGCTCTGGGTGGCCGGGGGCCACGCCCCGAGAAATGACCTCGTCCTTGATCAGAAGATAGCAACAGTTCCAAAGCGTGGTGTCCTATCCACAAGACGGACAGACACAGTATGGAAGAATGTCGGGAGCTCTAGAACCTTGCCGAGCGTTATAACAAGCGCCGAGAAGAAGCTCCTTTCCATGAGCGGGAAGGAAAGCAAAAAGTCAATGAAGCTTCGGCTGAAGAGGAGCTAGGTTTCCAGGATCCCAAGAAGGTCCTAAAAGCTGTTTACAACACTGTCGAAGACGACTTTGACATCTCTGACAATGAGCGCCGAAAAACCATAAACACCATCTATGGTGGTTCTTGGGACATCACCTCTCACCACATCCTCAAGACAATGCGGTGGGACATGTCTGTAGCAGCTCCCACTGCCAAGGTGGAGTCACATCAGAAATGGATGGATACTTCCATCATTTTCGATGCTTTGGACTGCCCCCGAAACATGATCGGGGCTGGCCAACTCACATTGATGGTGTCATCCACCATTAACAATATTCAAATCCACCATGTAATGGTGGACAAAGGTTCAGGGCTAAACCTCAGAAGCTTCGAAGCTTTCGTTAAGCTTCAGCTGTGGCCTTCGAACCTTCGCCCATCCCGACCTTTCTCTAGGCTGGGTCTGAGAACCATTACTCCTCTTGGTTCCATCACACTCCCAGTGACCTTCAGGAGTAGGGAGAACTACAGAACTGAGAAATTGGTCTTCGATGTCGCGTAGATCAGTCTGTTGTTCAATGCCATTCTGGGCAGGCCATCCTTGTACAAGTTCATCGCCGCAACTCATTATGGTTACTTAGTGTTGAAGATGCCAACACCCGTGGGCATTCTCCGGATCCGCAGAGATCGCACCGCAGCAGTTACTGCTTTAGAAAAACTCTATGCACTTACAACAGTGCAAGAGGAAGCATCTGGTAAGGAGCCAGCTCTGAACCCTCCAAGCATTTTTCATAAAGGCTCTACATTTGCACCCCGTGTGCAACCAAGCGGCGACACCGACGTTCCTGTCAAAGTCGTCCAAATTGGTTCCGACACTGTTCAGACTACCCGTATATCGAGAGGTCTGAACAATAAATAGGAACTCACGCTCATCACTTTCCTCTGGGCTAATGTCGACGTGATTGTCTGGCAACCGTCACAAATGCCTGGGATACCTAGGGAGGTGATTGAGTACAATCTGAAGATTTACCCTGACGCATGGCCTGTACACCAGGAGCCCCGGAAGCAATCAATCGAGCGACAAAACTTTATCCAACGGCAAATTAAGAAGTTGCTCGAAGCTGGATTCATCCGGGAAGTCTTCCATCCTAAATGGATGGTAAACCCAGTTGTTGTACCCAAGGCCGGCGAGAAGCATCAGATGTGTATCGACTACACCATCTTAAATAAGGCATGTCCAAAAGATCCATTTTCACTACCTAGAATGGATAAAATAGTGGACTCCACCTCCGAGCATGAGCTATTGTGTTTCTTAGATGCATATTCTGGATATCATGAAATCCAAATGTCTAAGGAAGATGAAGAGCATATTGCCTTCATAACAGTAGATGGATTGTACTGTTATACTGCCATGCCATTCGGTCTGAAAAATGCTGCTTCAACATTTGTGCGAGCTATGTACAAAACATTTGGAGAGCTAATTAGAGACTTGGTGGAGGTGTATGTCAATGACATCGTTGTGAAGATCAAAAACAAGGAGTCACTCCATGACAACTTACAAGCTGTCTTCGATAAGCTGCACACCACGCGCAACAAGCTAAACCCGAACAAGTGTGTCTTCGGGGTTAGCTCTGGGAAGCTTTTGGGTTTCTTGGTGACTCACCGAGGAATTGAAGCAAATATGGCAAAGATCAAGGCCATAGAAGATATGCGGCCCCCAGCCCGCATTAAGGATGTCCAAAAGTTAACTGGATGTCTAGCTGCGCTCAGCCAGTTTATCTCAAGACTGGCAGAACGGGCGCTACCCTTCTTAAAACTCTTGAGGAAGTCCGGACTATTTCACTGGTCTGAAGAAGCAGAAAAGGCATTTCAAGAGCTAAAATAGCTCCTCACCACACTGTCGATATTGGTAGCTCCGAATCCTGGTGAGCCTTTATTGCTTTACATTTTCACAACCACCGAAGTTGTCAGTATGGTCATGGTTGCAGAAAGACCAGAGCCATATCCAGTCCGGGAATCCAGACCCCTCCGAGAGGGTCCAGAATCACTAGAAGGCATGTCTGAGTCCCAACCCCCAGACACGGAGCATCAAGACGAAATGCTAGGGGATTAACCTCATTTACCTGAGGAAGTTCATCTGGCTGACCAAGATGATCTGGATTATTGTAGTGTTCGGGTCGAACAAGGAGTTTTTTACCCCTCCGGAAGGGTCCAAGAAAGCACATCGTGAAGGTCCGGAACCCTCCATGAGGGTCCGGGTTGATGGAGAAGAAGCTCCGGGTCCTTCTGAAAGGGTCCAGACCATCCAACGCCCCGTGTACTTCATTAATGAAGTCCTCCATGACGCCAAGACAAGATACATTGAGGTGCATAAGATGCTTTATGCAGTTCTTATTGCCTCAAGGATGCTTCATCACTACTTCCAAGTCCACAAAATATCGGTGGTAACTTCTTTTCCACTGCATGCTATTTCGCATATCCCTAACTCTACTGGGAACAACGCAAAGTGGGCAGCGGAACTGGCCGAATTCGATCTAGAATTCGTTTCACGACAAGCAATCAAAAGTCAAGCCTTGGCTGACTTCGTGGTGGAGTGGACTCCCTCTCCATCAAACCCTGGGGGCCACAGTGAGCAGAAACCAAAACCCAAAGTTCCGGTATTCACCGAGCCTCACTGGACTCTCTACTTCGATGGCTCCGTGCAAAAGCAGTGGGCCGGAGCTAGAATACTTCTCCTGGCTCCGACTTGGGAGAAGTTCAAGTACATGGTCCACCTTGATTTCAAGGCAACCAACAACATGGAGGAGTATGAAGCTCTCATCTACAGACTCAAGGTGGCACTATATTATGCTGTAAAACAGCTGTTACTGACGAGATATTCACAACTCATCATCAAACAAGTCAAAGGTGAATGCTCCTGCAACAATTCTCAACTAGCTGCTTATCTCCTTGAAGTCCAGGGGCTTCAGAAGGACTTTGAAGTCTTGGATCTCCATCATGTTCAGTGTCTTCATAACGCTGAGCTGACGAACTCTCGATGAAAGCCTCAACTGGAGCTCTGGCTCCTGACGGAATCTTCGTCTGAAGGTTGTCAAAACCAACAGCTCAGCCAGCCAGACTGAGCGAAGGGGGCGAGACCAACACCACGAAGTTGGCAGTCCCGATGGCCCTGCTACCATGGTGTCCACCAAGGATCGTAGGTGCTGTCGGAAGCTCCGAGCGACCCAGCACGCAAGACTCAGAAGCTCAAGTAAGCTCCGATGCATGGATCTCGGAGATCCGGAGCTACTTGAAAGACAATATCCTTCTTGAAGACAGTGTATCCGCTGACTGGATTGTCAGATTGGCTAAAAGATACACGTTGGTAGAAGGGGATCTATACCGCCGCAGTGCCAATGGCATCCTAATGCGATGCATTGCAAGGGAAGAAGGTCGTGAGGTCCTCACAGAAATCCATGGAGGCAAGTGTGAGAACCATGCTTCTTCTCGCACGCTGGTCGGTAAAAGCCTTTCGGCATGGCTTTTACTAGCCTACAACACTTCAGGATGCGGTTGATCTAGTGAAAAACTGTGAAGCATGCGAGTTTCACGAAAACATATTCACACACCGGCTCAGCCACTACAAATGATACCTCCTACATGGCCATTCGTTGTGTGGGGCATGGACATCTTGGGACCTTTTCCAAAAGCCGTCGGAGGTTACAGGTTCCTGTATGTTGCCATTGACATGTTCACCAAGTGGCCGGAAGCAACTCCAGTTGTGAAAATTAACAAGCAATCATCAATCAAGTTCTTGAAGTCCATTATATGCAGATTTGGAGTTTCAGATAAAGTCATAACTGACAACAGAACTCAATTCACAAGTGCTGCATTTCAAGAATATTGCGAAGACCTCGGCATTAACCTCAGCTATGCTTCAGTAGCTCATCCAGCAAGTAGTGGCCAAGCCGAGAGAGTAATTGCAAATATTTTAAAAGGATTCAAGACGCGCACATATGAAGGCCTGAAAAAGCACGATGCCAACTGGATTGAGGAGCTTCCGTCCACATTGTGGGCGAAGAGAACAACTCCAAACCGGTCAACCGGAGAAACTCCATTCTTCCTGGTGTATGGAGCTGAAGTTGTCCTTCTTCCGGAGATCACCTTGGGGTCCCTCCGGGTCCGGACCTTCGACGAAGCCACTCAGGACTAGCTCCAGTGTGAAGACCTTGACCTCATCGACGAGGGAAGGTGCCAAGTAGAAGTTCGGAATGAATGTTATCGCCAAGCGCTCCGGTGTTATCATCAAAAACATGTGTGCAATCGACAACTTGAGGAAGGCGATCTGGTGCTTCGGAAGATACTAACTCGTGAAGGGATGAACAAACTTTCCCCCGTATGGGAAGGTCCTTTCCGAGTGATCAAAGTATCCCCACCCGTATGCGTTCGCTTTGCAACTGAGGACGGAATTCCACTTCCTAATCCTTGGAACATAGAGCACCTCCATAAGTTTTATGCTTAGAATCACGGAGGTGAGTCTATAATTACACATAATGCATGTTATAGAGTCGATAAATAGACAAGGATAGGTCCTCCAGGAGAACGTCCGGACCCCTCCGGGAAGGTTCGGGAAGTAAGTACACATTGTATAGTCACAACACTAAAAGTGTAACTACCTACCCTGGGTTAGTACAAGATGTATAGCACACTTAGCTTGGTCTCGCACCCTAAGTGTGTCCTTGTCTCCCCTGTAATACAGACCTATAATGAAAGACATTATTGTGTGAAAATAGAATCCACGTGCATTTATTTTTGTACAAGGCTTGACCTATCAAATTATTGTTTTTAACCTTATTGTCTATAATGAAGTTGTGCAATTCTTTTTTAGTTTTTACCCAAGTGATTCATATGCATTGCAAGTTATATTGTTGATCTCTTTGGGTCTTAACATGTTGTATAGACTACTTGCCTGAACGCCAAGCCAACATATGTCCGAAGTGTGCTATCGACTTAGCCTGGTCCTGCATCCTAAGTATGCCACTCTACCTACACTTCAGCAGGCCTCAGTAGGGTGAGTACTAAAAAATCATATGGGTCCGGAAGAGTTACATCAATATACTTGCTATCATATCAAGTTGCTTCGGAATAAAACTCAAGTAAGAACAATAAGACACAAACGATTGATAGAAAAGAGGACAAATTTTACTTTTTCCTTGAATTTAATGTGCAGGAAAAACAAAAATTCAAAGCGGTGGTGGTTGACGTCGGAGCTAGTAAGCTTCGACAACCCCTGGGGGGCCTAAATTCAACTATTCGTGCGGCGACATCAGGAGCTACCAATCTCCGATCGTCAATGTTTATATGTTGATACTGGGTACTATCGAAGCTACCAAGCTCCGCCAATCCCAGGGGGCCTGCCGTCGACGCCTCAGAATTGAAGACTTCAAACATAAAATCTAAAAGTGCAAAGCGTTCAAGTCATCAATATACTATCTAATCCTTTGGTACATGTACACATTTCAATTGTGCACATATACCAGGGGGCCAGCAAGACATAGCACACTATATTGAAGACAAAAATAAAGTGAAGTTCATAGCAAAATGGATTTCAATAATTTGATGCACTGGATTGATTACAAAATTGGGATTACAGAAGAAGGCAAAAGGAAGAAATCCTAGCTACTGGAGGATCTAAGCCCTGCGGAAGAATGTGGCAACTTTCTTGGCAACCTATTGGACATTGGCCTTGGCAACATCTTCCTCTTCAGCAATGGGACCTTCAAGCACCGGGTCCAGGGAGAATTGGGGGTCTCGTCTTACGTAACATGTCAGCACATATTCTGCGACGTTAGTAGCCAAAGACTTCCTCTCTGTCTCGAGCTAGTCCGCAATAACATCGCCCATCGCGTCAAGTTTGCCGCCAGCGCTATTGAGGGCCACCAACACTCGGTCCAAGTCTAGCTCCGAGTTGTCTGTATGTACGGGACTGAAGCCTAGTGGTGTCAGCGCATCATTGGCCCGCCCCACGAAGTCCCACACTTGAATGGACCCTGTCTCCTTCAAGCTCCGCGGCTCCTCCAGTGACTTCCTAGCGGCAACAAGCTCCGAACCTTCCCGAGCGAGCCGCTCGACCAATTTAGCATGTTGTTGCATACTCTCAGCAACTTGCTTCTCATGGTCAGTCAGCTCCGTCTCCCAGAGTGGATGCGGTTCCGCCTTTCCGCCATGTCCTTCTCCCTGCCTTTCACCTTCCCTTCCCTGGTGGCAATGTTAGCCTCTCTTTTCGAGAGCTCCTGCCCCAGTTTCTAGTACTTCTCTTTCTCTTCTTTGCTCCATAGATCTAGTTTTTTGTTGCGATCCGCCAAATTCAGTTCACCCAGAGTCAACTTCTGGGTGACCTCCACTTCCCTCTTAACAACATCCTCTTGCTGCTCCAGGAGTTTTTCTTCCCTCGCCTCAAGGTCCGCCCGACGCTTCAAGAGAACCTCGTTCAATTCATTGAGGTTTTCGTGATGCTCATCAGCAGCATCACGCCTTTCCTTGCCTTCCTCATGGATCTCCCTAGAGTTAGCGTTGAGTGCCCAGATGACGTCTTCCTTCTCCTCCAGTAGCTTGTCCCAGTATTTCAATCGGGCCTTCTCCCTCTTGATCCACTCCTTTTGATCAGCCAGCCTTGTCTGTGCAAGCATGGTCTTGAAGTGGAGTCTGTTACGCCAATGCGTCAAGGTGTTGCGCTCCTCCTCCAAGGCTTTTCTTTCGTGATCAAAGGCGAGTTGGACTTGTCGTAGGCTGGAGCAAGCGTTGTCTATGGACAACACCAGAGGGATAGGCTCCGGGCTTGCTGGGACTAACTCCGCTGGTTCCAAAGGGTTCTCCATTACAAAAATTGGGTCCCACTCTACAAGATAGGACACTTGAGCTTCTGCGACACTGGGACCGCTCTCCAGGAGCCCTTCAGCAGCAGTAGAAGAGGAACCCACTTGAGGAACTCGCACCTCTAGAGCAGAAGTTGAAAGTGCTACCTTCGGGCTTCCAGTTGTTGGCTCCGAGGGTGGAGGTCCCGTTGCTAGTTCTTCGTGCTACTTCGGCCCTAGCCCAGGGACCTCCGGGACAGCTACTTCTGGGTCAGTGGTCGGCGCTTCATCCGGCGCCCCTCCCACAGCCGGCTTAGACACCGGCGCGTTGGTAACTTCCGGTCCAACGACCGAAACTTCAAGCATTTTCGGCTCAACCGCCGGATCTTCAACATCTTCTGGCCCAAGGATCGGACCTTCAACCATTTCCGGCTCAATGTCTGGGGCTTCAATTACCTCTGGCTCAGCGGCCAAGTCTTCGATGACTTCTGGCTCAAAGGCCAGAGCTTCTGGCATCTCTGGTACTAGAGCATCAGCCTCTGCCACCTTCGCTAGGGGTACATCTTCGACTTCTTCCACGTGGTACGTCGCTACCACGGGAGCTTCTGGTGAGGACTCCGAATCCAAGTCCAGACAGCTAGCATCAGAGCTGTTGCGACTTCTACCACCACTTGAGGAGGAGGCTCGGTGCTTAAAGCCGGAGCTTCGGCATGTGCAGCCCCAGTCGCTGCAATAGGCACCGAAGTCCCTGACCCCTTCTTCGACACCCTAGAAATAAAGGGATGAGAACATTAAAGAAACATCAAAAATAAGACTAGCATGTAAAGGTGAGCAATCATTGCTTACCTAGGGATGCTACCACCCAAGTCGCCTCGAAACCTCTTCTTCTGAGGCTCGGAGCCAGAGCCCACCATGTCTTGTGAGACAATGGCTTTGGACCTCAATTGAGAGCCAACTACAGCAGCCGGAGTCATTTTGGCCGGAGCTTCTCTTGGTCATGAAGAACTCCCAGACCCGGAATTCTTAGCGAGTACTGGAGCCGGGGTTGACTGCCCGGAGCTAGCGCCTCTTGGAGACGCCTGTGCCGGAGAAGGTGCAGCCGTAGAAGATCTCCTCCGCCAGAGAGAAGGAGCCATTGTAGAGGGAGCAGTCCTGAAGGAACTCCCATCAGCATGCTTCATCTTCCTCTTCTGGTTGGAAGGTTCGGCTGGCTCCTTGCCCTTGCCCTTGCCTATGTCCTCAACCCTCTGGCTCGGGGTGGAGGCAGGCCCTCCTTCGGAAGCTCCTGGGATTACCAACCTGGAGATCGGATGCCTTTCCACCTCACCAAGGTCGTCAAGCGCCGACATCTTCCTCCGGAGCTCTCTGCTAAACCGCGACTCCATGTTCAGAGGGAGGAAAGCTTCCGGCAGAACTAAGTCATCGCCGTCGATGGTTATCCCATGTTGGAACTTCTTGAGATGAAGCTTCAAAGCTTCGTCACCCAAGTTGCATTTCATACCAGTTTCAATCTGGTCGTCATCCATCACGCTGTTGAGGGCCCACGCGAGCTTTTCCCTCTTCCTCAGCAGAGCCCATCTGTTGACCAGGAAGTTGCAGAAGACCATCTAAGGGGTCACTCCACCCTCCACGCATTCACAGATTCTGGTCAGAATGGGGTTGAAGGCATCTAACAACACCAAAACTACACTCTAAGCGTCGGTGTCAATGTTGGGGAGTCCTTCGGGAAGATCTAACCTCTCATGCTCCTCCACAGCAATGATGACCCGGTCCTTCTTCTAGTCATCCCATTTGCCAGAAGGAAACGACTTCAAGCATTTGAAGGGGCAGTTCTTGCGCTCCACGAAATAGTAGAAGCCAAGGAGCTCAGTCCCCTTGCCGGTGGTGTGGATGGTGAAGAAGGTGCGAAACAGCTCGACGCAACAGGGAACACCCACCCACATCTCGCAAAGTGGACGAAAGTCGCCACTAGAAGAAGAGAATGGGGGCCAAGATGACATAGTTGGAGACCATAAAGTCTAATAGCATCAAAAGAAAGGTTGAAAAAGGAGGGATCAATCCCACCATGGCGTAAGCAGAGAAGTACACCATGTCTCCATTGCGCTCCTTCTTGAACGGGAGCTCACCAGCGCAGATCAGGTGGCTGAAGGAGTCACTGGACCACCCCATGTAGGTCCGGACCTTCATGAAATCGTCCTTGCTCTTGAGGCGGCTCCTAGGAAGACCCAACTCCATCGCGGCAAAGTCGAGCGAAGGAAGAGAAAGCTAGGCGAAGTTTGGGAGGCTCAGAGTGCATGTTTGATCAAAAGCGTAAAGATCCCTCAAACTGTGCACACTTTCCTTCCTAAGTAAGCCTCAGCGATGCTTGGATGGAAACCATCACAAGAGTGGGATCACATGTCAAAAATCTAACCCGTCCATGACGAATGGGTCCGGGGCCACCCCGACGAAGAGATCGAGGTTATTACTCCACGCGAACCGTTGTCATGATGGGTAGCGGTAGAGCCAAAGGAGGCACCCTGACAAGGCGCTCGGAACCAATAAAGTTTTTGTATCGGGACCTGGCGACCTTCAATTGCGTGAGATCCGCACTCAAAGATCTCATCTTTTGCATTCATAACAAGCCACACTGCGATGGTTTAACCCTGGACCATTGTCCCAATGGCACATTACGGGACTTTTGAAGCCTAAGCGCGGTAATCAAGGATGGCCCCACCTTTGGTAGAATAACTCAGCCCAAATGGTTTCTCCCAAAGGCGGGGCCGGGGGCCACTGTCGGTACCCTGCGTACCAAGTACCTTATGATACTGCAAGAAGTGCAAAAGAGTTCTGCCCGTCAAAATTGAAGGCCTCCTCAGGCCCCACATGTCATATTACACCGGACCCGCATCCCTCGTATGGGTAGCTCCAGAGATTGAAGCGTGTAATGTAAATCCTGAGGTAACCTCTCAACACATGGAAGCTCCGCGATCAACACGTGTATAATGACTACGGACCTAACCCTCAGCAGAGGGAAGCTCCGGTGTTGACATGTGTACAGCGGTGCTAGATCCACCTCCCCACCAAGGAAAGCTTCAAAGTTTCACGTGTGGAGCGTCAGGACCTTCATCAACGTATACACTGGCAGATCTCCTTAAACACGAACATTCAAGGGACAATCAAAGCGTCAATTACAAGACTTGATTACGTGTCGTTAATGCTATATTAACGACACACGATCAAAGCACTGTTAATTGAGGTAACACAACCATTAAGGAACGTTATAACACTATTAACCATGCTTAGTACCGAATACAGTGTATTAGGCTATTTAATACGCCAGGGCCACATGTCGGGCCACGCTAATGATTTAACGGTCTGTCCTTGGACTATAAAAGGACTGAGTCGCATGATACAATGGACAAGGCCAAGCTGAGTAAGAGACTACACCTTCTAGCAATTCATAATACAACACACACATACACTCCATGGAGTAGGGTGTTACGCTCAGGTGGCCTGAGCCACGTAAATCTCTGGTGTCATCATCTTGATCTTGATCTCTGCGTTCTCCAACCATAACAAGAACAACCGCGGGCTACACTTTAGTAGTACCAGGGGAAGTGTCGTAGCTACACTTTGACAGTGGTGCTAAATCTTTAGTCCCACATCGGAAGTTGAAGGGAAGCAACACTTCCATATGAGGGAGGTTGTTACTCCACTCCTTGAGTGACAGAGAAGAGGAGAGGTGTAGTATCGAAGAGCACGTGAAAAGATACCAGAGGGGGGGTGAATGGTAGATTAAAACTTTTTTAGCAGAAACAACGAAAACCCCTCGGCGGAAATTAAATCTATTAAGAAACCGTGTGTGCAATAGATATAAACGTGTTCAACTATGTGAACAGTAGTATATATTATAGATAATCAAGTCACAAAGACACAGCAACAAGAATCACGAAAAACCGTCAAGAAAAACTCAAGTTGTGATCAAAAGATCGAACAATGGTCAATCTGTTCTACCCGAGTAAACATAAATCTGTAACACTACAAAGAAAATTATATAGATCAGAAACCACAAATCCAATTACTATTAAATTTTCATAGATGATAGATAATCAAGTTGTGAATACAATCCAAAAAGAATCACCTCAATTGGATCTGTAAAACTCGTGTTATGATAAAATCACCGACACAACGTAGTGCTGTGCAGAAACTCAACCGGAAAACTTGTCTGAAACAAGTCGGACGAACAAGGCACAAAAGATCCTCTAAAACTACGATTTTTATTCAATAGATCACAAGAGGAACATCCCAAAATCTTCTTTCATGAGCTCTGGCCTCCCTTGCTTATATAACCAGCCCTAAGGCCAACCCGATCCAAACTAGAACTCTAATCCTACTCAGTTTCAACTGAAACTTTCCATAACTGCTCAAGACTCTTCTATACACAGATAGATGCAGTCTTAAGACTTTCAAACACCTTAGGAATGTATCGCACATTTCTAAAACAACTCAAATTTGTAATCCACATGAAATCTAACCAAAACAAACTCAAAAACTTCTATAAACAAACCATAACCACCTCAGCCGCAGCCTAAGGTATAATCCAGTCGGTTGGACCTTTCCGACCAATTCTTTACGTCCACTTCTATTAATCACACCTTGGAACCATGTTTCCATGTCCATGCACTATTTGCACACGTGCAAACACCTTCCAACAACGTCCATGATACCTTCATGTGTATTGTTTTTGACCCAAACATGCTGCGTGACCTCCTGATCAACTCAACCACAATTCCTTCCAAACTTGGTTGTTGAACCTCATCTTCTCCCTAAGATCCGTTTAATAGATCTCGTCACCAGCCATGTCTTGACCTCAAGCAACACACGTGCACAAGTCCTCGACTTGACTCACATTAGTCCAATAACCACACCACCTTATGTGAGCACCTCACATAAGCATGTTGCAAACATAGCAAGATAATGTCCACCATGATCAGCCAAAATACATCAAAAAATTAGTAAAAGAATACTAAGCAGATCTTCCAATAAGTGTAAAGCAAGTTCAAAACATTGTAAATGAAAAACATAGCAGCCACATGATTATTTCATCACATAGAAAGATTGGACAGTCCAAAACAGCAGCTATGCATTGTGCAATAAAAGTTCGGACATTCTGAAATGCAAAACACGTGCAACTCAAGTTCGGACAGTGCAAAATGTATTTTTCAAGTATAGTCAAAACTTTGCATGTAAACCTACACGTTTAACATAATTGCCAATGTATTCAGCACATAGGTCTCACAAGAAGAGAGGGATGGCCCACGTGCGCTCCTCCTCCTCCTCCTCGCTCGCTCGCCTTGCCATGCCATGCCCCGACCTGCACCCAAGTTTGTGCATGTGTTCGAGTGAATTCAAGCCTCGAGCCAAGCCCATATTTCATATTTTTGCAGGAAACTTAATTGGGTTTTGGACATCTGAATTTTTTGGCTTCCGAGACTGAGTCCAAGTAGTTGGAGATGGACGTGTCTACGACTACAGAGTCGGATCGGATGCGGGTCCTCCGGATCACAACCAAACTGCCTCTGAGGGACTGTACAAATACGGGCCTGCACAGTGGGCAGATCATCCCACCATCAGATCATTTCCCACATTCACGATCCTTGCACTGTCGTCTAGTCTAATCCTTCCCGAGCACCGACGTGCACCGAGGATCAGGAGAGCAGGTCTCTGAAACTGCTCGCCCTTGCGATCCTGGATTGGGAGAAGGCGAATAAGGTTTTTGGGAAGCGCTTAGCGACTGCTCGCGTTCTTCATCACGGGTCGTTTACCGAGGAGATCGGGAGCTGGGGACCAACATCGCCACCAACATCTGCAGCGGCTGTTCGTTCCCAGATCTACATGGATTTCCTTGCTTCAAATCAGTATGCAATATTTTTCGTCCCATCTGTCTGCTAGTGTTAATCGCTGCTGTTTTTTGCGTGGTTTTTTGGAAATGTCCAGTAAATTGCCTTGTATTTTATAACAATCCAAAAACCTTATTAGGCAATTTCCTGAGTTCAACATGATTACTTTAGCCGATGCATTGAGGCCCGAGAAATTTTCTTGCCTGCACTTCAAGAGGTGGCAAGTTAAGGCCACACTCTGGCTCCATTCACTTAAGATATTCTGGGTAATCTAGGGCGCGCTTCAAGGTCCTTTGCCTGTTGAAGAACATACGAAGTTTGAGGAAGCCAATTTTGCCCTGATAGGATATATCTTAAGTGTTCTTGATAACAAACTCTGTGATGTTTATGTGACAGTCACAAATAGTAAGGAGCTTTGGGATGCACTTAACGCTTAGTATGGTGCGACCGACGCAAGCGGTGAACTGTATATCATGGAGAATTTTCATGACTACAAGATGGTTAACAACCGCCCTGTAGTTAAACAAGCTATGAAATATAGTGCCTCGCGAGAGAGCTCAACCTCCTTAAATGTCCTTTACTCGACAAGTTTGTGGTTGGGTGCATTATTGCAAAGTTACCTTTTTCATGGAGGAACTTTGCCACAACTCTCAAACACAAGCGATAGGAAATATCAGTTGAAAACCTGATAGCACTCTTGATGTTAAGGTGAGGGTCAATCTAGCGCCAATGCTAATAAGGTGCAGAAACCCAATGTCAAGAACAAAGGGAACAACAACTCTTAATTCAAGACAAACAAAACTACTGCTTTCAAAAAGAAGAAGAAGTCAAACAAAGCCAATGATGGCTGCTGCAACACCTGTGGGAGCAGAAACATTTTTCCAAGGACTGACCTGACAGGGCAGACCGAAGAGGGAAATAGAATGTCAACATCGTGACGTCTAGCAATGCAGATGGGTATGGTAATTCTGTTATTGTTCTTTCTGTTTCTCAAACACCATCTTGGTGGTTTGATATGGATGCTAATGTTCATGTATGTTCTGACATGTCTATGTTTACTTCTTACTAGTTCATTTGGTACTCCGCCATTCTAATGGAGAATGGGTTACATGCTTCATTTCGTGGTGTTGGCACGGTCGATCTAAAGTTCACTTCAGGAAAGATTGTCCAGCTGAAGAACATGCAACATGTCCCTACTATGAACAATAATCTTGTTAGCGGCACCCTTCTATTCAGAGATGGGATTAAAGTAGTTTTAGAGTCCAATAAAATAGTTGTGTCCAAGCATGGATAATTTATTGGTAAAGGCTATGAATGCAGAGGATTGTTCTGCTTTTCTCTTTTGGATATTAATAATAAATTAGTGAACCATATTTGTGGTAGTATTAATGATGATGCGAGTGTTTGACATTCTCATTTATGTCACGTTAATTTTGGTTTAATAAATCGGCTATCTAGTCTCAAATTATCTCCGGAATTCACCATTGCTATAGGTTCTAAGTGCCATAGTTGTGTGCAATCGAAGCAACCTCAAAAGCTTCACAAGGCAGCTGAGGACAAAAACATGGCACCATTAGAACTCATACACTCTGATCTATGCGAGATGAATGGTGTGTTCACAAAAGGTGGAAAAAAATACTTCATGACATTAATAGATGATTCTACTAGATTTTTCTATGTTTACTTAAGGTAAACTAAAGATGAAGCTTTATGCTACTTTAAAATCTATAAATCTGAAGTAGAAAGTCAATTAGAGAGAAAGATCAAACGTCTTTGGTCAGATCGTGGTGGCCAGTACAATGCCAAAATATTTGATGATTTCTATAAGGAACACAATATTATTCATGAGAGGACGCCTCCCTATTCACCTCAATCAAACGTGATAGTCGACAGGAAAAACCAAGCTTGGTGAATGCCACGTTACACACATCCGGTGTATCTAAGTCATGGTGGGGGCTGACTCTATTGACTTTATGTCATGTCCGAAACCACATTCCAAACAAGAATAAATAAAAAACCCCTTAAGAGGAGTGGGTTGGGAGAAAACTATCACTTCCATACTTGCGTACTTTGGGATGTTTGGCAAAGGTCAATGCTCCAATTACCAAGAAACGCAAGCTTGGACCAAAGACAGTGGATTGTGTCTTTCTAGGCTATGCTCATCGAAGCATCACATATAGATTTTTTGTAGTTAAATCAAAGGTACCTGATATGCATGTTGTTACTACTATAGAATCTTGTGATGCAACATTCTTGGAGAATATATTTTCTGTGAAAAATATGCATAGCGCTACTAGGATCTCTTCTGAAATTTGTCATGAATCCACCAAAACTAGCGAGTTTCTTGATACACCGCTTGAGAGTGTTGCAGAATGGGAGCAAAATGAAATAACTCAGTCGAGTAAGAGATCAGGAATTGCAAAATCCATCGGTGATGATTTCATTGTATACCTTGTGGATGATACTCCCAAATCCATAGCAGAGGCAGATGCATCACCTAATGTAGTTGACTAGAAAGAAGCAGTTCATAGTGAGATGGACTCAATTATTTCTAATAGAACCTTGGAGTTAACTGAACGGCTGTATGGGTGCAAACTAGTAGGCTGCTGTGAGACCTATGTGTGCTGAATACATTGGCTTTGACAATAAAAGTTTTGAATGCTGCCATAACATCTTTTTAGCAAGGTTTGACTCTAGCTCTGAGCTTCTGCAAGGTCTGATAATAGGTCCGACTTTCTTTTTCTAGATCCGACATGTTTTTGGCTAGCTCCGGTGAGCTTTGTCTTTAGCTCCGGTATGTCTTTGATAGCTCCGACATGTCTTTGTTAAGCTCCGATATGTTTTGCTAGGTCCTACTTATGTTGGTTAGCTCCGACATGTTTTTATAGCTCTGACTTTTGGGATGACTAGTAAGGTGCTCACATAAGATGTTGTAGTTTTGGAACCAACTTGAGTCAAGTCGCGGACTTGGGATCGTACAGATTGGTTGTTTATTCATGTGCAGGTGTTTCTTGAGTTCAAGTCATGGCTGGTGACAGTATCCTTTGGACTAGTCTCAGGGAGGAGATGAGGTTCCAACAACCAAATTCAGGAGGAATTGTGGTTGAGCGGGTCAGGAGGCCGCGCAGGATGATTGAATCAAGGGCAGTGCATATGAATGTTACTGGACGTCGAAGGAAGGTGTTTGCACGTATGTATGCGGTGCATGACGTGGCAACAAGGTTCTGAAGATGTTTTATGGATGGAAAGATCTGGTTGGAAGGATCGGATCGTATCGGTTGATGACATTGGCTGCGACGGAGTCGGTTATGGTTTGGTATGGAAAGTATCGAGTTGGCTATGATAGGATTTCATGTGGGTCACGAATTTGAGTTGTTTTAGGAATGTGGATACGTTCCTAAGGTGTTTTGAAGTATTGAGTTTGCTTCTATCTGCGTATAGAAGAGTCCTAAGCAGTTATTGAAAGTTTCGATTCGTGATCGGAGTAGGATTAGAGTCCTGATTTGAGTTGAGTTGGATTTCGAGCTGGTTATATAAGCAAGGGAGGCCCGAGATCGTGGTACAAGACTTTGGGGCTGTTACTCTTGTGTTCTATTGACTAAAATTCATAGTTTTAAGGAACTTTTGTGCCTTGTTCGTTCGACTTGTTCCAGACAAGTTTTACTCGTCGAGTTTCTGGATAGCACTACCTTTCGTCGGTGGTTTTATCAAAACTTGAGTTTTACAGATCCAATTGATGTGATTCTTTTTGGGTTGTCTTCACAACTTGATTATCTATTATCTATCAAAATTTCACGGTCATTGGATTTGTGTTTTCTAATCTACACGAGTTTCTTTGCAGCGTTCCAAAACTGTTTTTCTCGGGTAGGACAGATTCACCTTTGTTCGATCTTTTGATCATAACTTGAGTTTCTCTCGACATATTTGAGTGATTCTTCTTGTGTTTTCTTTTTGACATGATTCTCTCTGATATATATCACTTTTGTCCCGGTGAAACACGTTTAGATTAGTCTCACACATGATTTCTTTAACATATCGTTTTTCTGCCGAAGGGGTTGGGATTTAATTGTTTCTGCTGCATAAGATTTTTTAAATCTACCATTCACCCCCCTATGGTAGATTTTCATGTGCTATTCAATCCTACAATTGGTATCAGAGCCACGGTGCTCCAATCATTGTGATTTGCATGTGTTTTTGACTAATCATCATGGAGAGATACTCTGCCAAACCTTGTGTGTTTGCTGGTATTGATTTTCAGGTTTGGAAGGCACGCATGGAGGCTTTCATCCAGGTGCAAGGCTTTGCAATATGGGAGAAGGTGTACAAGCCTTATGAAGTCGTCAAATGATCATGTTACAGCTACAAATCTGAGAGATGTCGACAATAACAACAAGGCTTGAAACTTGATCATACAAGGATTAACTCAAAGCGACTTCGATCGTGTTGCACACCTCCGATCTGCATACGATGTGTGGAAAGCACTTTGTGACTACCACAAAGGATCCAACACGATCAAGGAGGTAAGGCAAGACATGTTCAAGAAAGAATACATGCGCTTCGAGATGCAACCCGGTGAGTCAATTGATGATCTATTTGCTCGCTTTAATAAAATTCTCAGCAACTTGCATAGCGTTAATGTTAATTTTTCAGATGCTGAAAATGCTAGGCAATTGTTAAGAGCATCAGACATGTCAATTTGTGAGATGAAAGTTACATCCATCCGTGAATCTACTTTCATGAGTACACTTACTTTAGATGTGCTATATTCCAAGTTAAAAACTCATGAAATTGACATAATATCACGTAAAAACCCCAACAAGTCTATTGCTTTTGTTTCACAACGTGACATGCCTAGCTCTGGTCAATTTTATCTTGGGGTACACTTGTTCTGTTGTCTTCCCTAACCCTTGAATAGATTGAGGAGTTTCCAGGGGAGGAGCTAGCACTTCTCTCTACTAGGTTCTCAAAAGCATTGCAAAATGTGAGAACTAGAAGGAGAGGAAGCTTCGGACCTCAATGATGCTTCGAATGTGGTAAGACAGGACACTTGCATACAGATTGTCCTAACCTTTCAGGTTCTACTTCCCGAGAAGAAAAACAATCAAGGACGAAGCACTCCTCAACAAATGATAAGAAGAAGAAGAAGGGCTTTACAGGTCGCCATCTGGTGAACAATTTTATCTTCGCACTTCAGGAACTTGGCTCAAACGATGTGGACATTGGAAGTGATGAAGATGAAGATTATTTTGCAAACTTGTGCTTCATGGCGGTCAAGTCAAGGTCAAGTATGGAGGAGGCTGAACACAACAGTGACAATGAAGAGGTATGTCGTACTTGTGAAGAAATGTGTGATGCTATTTCTCGTGGCACTGTGATAGTTAAGAAAAAGGGCAAAAATCTTAGGGAGAATGCTATTAAAATTGAGTCATTAGAATCTGAAATTAATCGTTTAAAATCCTTTATTCCTAGTGATGATTCTTGTTCATCATGTGATTTAATATATGAACAATTATACTCATCAAGAAGTGCGCACACCTCCACACTTGATAAACTTGAGTTACAAATAGAAAAGAACAGAGAGCTTGCTGCACTTAATGATAAAAACATGAAAGATGCTTCTTGTTCTACAATTGATTTGCATTGTTCTAGTTGTGATGATCTTGAAAAGAAACTAAAAGATGCTATGAATGAAATTTCAATATTGAATAACGCTTTACGTTCTCATGAAGTTAAATATTGTTCCAATTGACAATTAAAAGGAAAAACTTCATGTGAAAATTGCCTTGATCTGTCCAATAAACTTCCAAGTCTTGCAATGATAAAAATGGTTTAGGTTTTGATTCTCATGCTCATGCTAAGGCACATCCACCTAAAATTGTAAAGTCATTAGGAAGTGGTTTGATTCAAACAGTTCCTAAACAAAAAGAAGTGGTTTTCAAATCTGCAGCAGTGTTGTCTCATTCGGTTTCAAATAAAAATATTGCTTGCTCATCTAGACATGAACACAAAGTTAAATTTCATTGTACCTACTGTGGTAGAGATGGTCATGTCGTAGATTTTTGTTATAGACTAGCTAAACAACAGAAAAGGGAAAGAATGATTGCTAGATCTCATAACCTTCATGCAAAATTTGCTGCACATATTAAATTGAATGCTAGGAACATGCAACCTGCTGTTATGAGTCAAAAACATTCAAAGTTTACCTCCGGACCTTCTGTTTTTGCCTCCGGAGCTACTGATTTTCGTGCTACACAAGTAACACCTTATTGGTCAGTAATTAAGAATAAAAAAACTCAAAATTTGACTCATAAACCTGCTATTTTATCTCAGCTTTCGCGTGTTTTTCCTGCTGCACGTCGTCTGACTCAGTAGTGGATACCTAAATGCCTTTTGACTAACCCCAGTATTGAGTGATGTATTGTGCTTCTATGTAGGTTACATGCTTGAGGAAGGAGAACATTTGTATTGTGGATTCAGGTTGCTCACGCCACATGACCGGTAACAAAGAATGGTTCTCCTCCCTCTCTTTTGTGTCACGTGTAGAGAATGTTACTTTTGCCGATAATTCTTCAAATCCTATAATTGATAAAGGTTCGGTTAGAGTAAATGATCACTACACTTTGAAGGATGTGGCACTTGTAAAAAATTTGAAATACAACTTGATTTCTGTTTGACAATTGCTAGATGAAAATCTGGAAATTATTTTCAATAAAAACTGCTACAAAGTTGTAGGTTCAAATAGTGAGCTTATTTTTAACATGTCTCAGTTTGGAAGAGTTTTTAAAGCTATTTTGATATGTCTTCTTCTAATCGTAGGTTTCTAGTTGATAATTATTCAAAGGACTTATATTTTTGGCATCGTAGACTTGGTCACGTAGGCTTTGATCACCTAACGCGTGTTAGTGCTCTTGATCGCATACGTGGCCTGCCTAAGCTTAAAGGGGTCAAAGAAATTTTGTGCTCTTCTTGTAGACATGCTAAGATGGTTGCAGGTTCACATACTCCTCTCACAATGATCATGACAACTGAACTGGGTCAACTTTTGCACCCTGACACCATAGGACCTTCACGTGTTCAATCCTTCAGAGGTAAATGGTATGTTCTTGTGATTGTTGATGATTATTCTAGATACTCTTGGGTTTACTTTATGGCATCTAATAATGAACCTTTTAGTCACTTTAGAACTTTATTTCTTAGATTATCAATTGATCACCCAGTATCTTTAAAAGCAATTAGAAGTGATAACGTAACTGAATTTAAAAATCAATCTTTTGATCATTTTTGTGTTGAAAATGGAATAGATCATCAATTTTCCTCACCATATGTACCTCAACAAAACAGTGTTGTAGAAAGAAAGAACAGAACCTTAGTTGAGATGGCTAGGACTATGCTTGATGAATATCAAACTCCTAGCAAATTTTGGGCTGATGCGATTGCAACCGCTTGTTATGTCTCAAATCGTGTTTTCTTGCACGCTAAGCTAGGTAAAACACCATATGAGCTCCGATTTGGACATAGTCCTAGTGTTACACACTTTCGGGTCTTTGGTTGCAAATGCTTTGTTATGAAACATGGTAATCTTGATAAATTTGAACCTAGATCCATTGATGGCATGTTTCTTGGTTATCCATCTCATACTAGAGGCTACAGTGTGCTTTTACTTGACACTAACAAAATTGTGGAGACTTGTGAAGTGTCTTTTGATGAATCTAGACCAGGTACTAGCTCAAACATTGCAGGTCCAGATCCATATCTGCAGAGGGAGGGCATTTTTGTTGAAGATGAGGAAGAATTGGAGCTGCTGCCCGAAAATTCAGCAGCTAAAGACTTTGGTTCAACTTCGGATGTTAATTCTCAACCAGTACCGACCACCATCAATGCTGATTCAAATCGTCCTCAAGTCACAAGATCATCGGTTTGTGATTAACATGAACAAGAAGAAGCTTGTGAGACATCTGTTCCCCTACGGTTTTACAAAGATCATCCCCCACAACAGATTATTGGAAGCTTGCACGAACGAGTTACACGGTCCAGGTTTTGCGATCCAAACTCTCATGCTCATTCTTCTTTTGTTGCTTCTTTTGAACCCAAAGATATATCACACGCTCTCACTAATGAATCTTGGATTATTGCCATGCAAGAAGAGTTAGAAAATTTTGAAAGAATTAATGTTTGGAAACTTGTACCTCCTCCTCAAGGTAACACTTTAATTGGAACTAAATGGGTGTTTAAAAATAAACAAAGTGAAGATGGGGTTGTGGTTAGGAATAAGGCTAGGTTGGTTGCTCAAGGTTTCACTCAAGTTGAAGGTCTAGATTTTGATGAAACTTTTGCTCCTGTTGCTAGAATAGAAGCCATAAGAATTTTGTTAGCTTTTGCTGCATCTAAAGGTTTTAGGCCCCCTTTGGTAGAGCTTCACGGAGCTGATTCTCAAGGAGAATCAGGGAAGCAGTACCAAACATTGTTTTTCAGAAGAAGTGATTCTTGTCTGATTCTGAGAAGTGATTCTCTGAAATGAACTAAGGGGCTGGAAGCTGAAAAAAATAGCTTCTCCTGATTCTGTGAAGCGACTCTCTGTTCTGATTTTAAGAGATTATTTTACAGAATCATGGAGAATCACTTTTTGTCACAGAATCGCTTCATCAGAGAATCAGAAGTTAATCCAGAGAATCAGCTCTGTGAAGTTGTACCAAAGGGGGCCTTAAGCTATATCAAATGGATGTTAAAAGTGCTTTTCTTAATGGCTATATAGATGAGGAGGTTTATGTCAAACAACCACCGGGTTTTGAAAATTCAGATTTTCCTAAACATGTTTACAAATAGTCCAAAGCCTTGTACGGTCTCAAACAAGCCCCTAGAGCATGGTATGATAGGTTAAAAACATTCTTACTTGAAAAGGGGTTTACTATGGGCAAGGTTGATAAAACTCTTTTTGTGCTTAAGCATGACAATGACTAATTATTCATTCAAGTGTATGTGGATGATATTATCTTTGGTTGTGCTTTCTCATGATCTCGTGTCCAAGTTTTCAGCTATGATGAGTTCAAAATTTGAGATGAGTATAATGTGAGAACTCACGTACTTTTTGGGGCTGCAAATCAAGCAAACCATGGAGGGTACCTTTGTGCATCAAACGAAGTAACAAAAGACCTCCTAAGGCGCTTCAACATGGACAAAAGCAAGCCTCTTCGGACACCAATGGGAACAGCAACAACACTTGAACTTGATGAAGATGGTGAATCCGTGGATGAAAAAGAATATAGAAGCATGATCAGATCACTTTTGTACCTCACGGCATCAAGACCGGACATATAATTCAGTGTATGTCTTTGTGCACGGTTTCAAGCCTCCCCACGTGCTTCATATCGTCAAGCCGTCAAAAGTATTCTCAGGTACTTACATGGAACTCAAGAATTTGGAATTTTTCTTCCTTCTTCCTCAACCATTACTTTGTAAGCTTTTTCCGATGCTGATTTTGGAGGTTGTAGGATTGATATGAAAAGTACTTCCGGTGCTTGTCATTTTCATGGTAATTCACTTGTTGCTTGGTCCTCTAGAAAACAAAATTCAGTTGCACAATCCACAACCGAATCTGAATATGTAGCTGCTGCTAGTGCTTGCTCACAAATTCTTTGGATTGTTCAAACACTTAAGGACTATGGAGTTGATCTAGATAGTGTTCCACCGTTTTGTGATAACACTAGTTCCATTTGCATTGCTGAAAACCCCGTGCAACATTCTAGAACTAAGCACATTGATATTAGGTATCACTTTCTCCGTGATAATATTGAAAAAGGAAACATTGTGCTTCACAATGTAGACACCGAACAACAATTGGCTGACATTTTTATAAAACCTTTGGATTTCACTCGTTGTTGTTTCATTCGTAGTGAAATAGGGGTCATGCATCCTCATAGCTTACATTGAGGGGGAGTTTTCAAACTTGAGAAGTCTATGTGTGAATCTGAAATTAAAATAATATGAGCATAGTATTTCATAAATATATGACTTTGTGATTCCTTTTACATGCTAAAAGTTCTTACTACATTACTCGTGTTATACATTTTGTAGTTTTGCCATGTCTAGTAATTGGAATAATTACTTACACTAAATCTGGTCATAGTTGAACTTTCTTGTTGTTTTGAACTTGTTGCATGCTCACAAGTGTTTTTAATGATAAAGAATTAATCAAGCAATCAACTCACATGTTGAGTTTTTGTGAACAAATATAAGTTGAGAAAAGATCAAGAGAATATGCATGCATCACACTTCTTCTTTTGAGATGGCTTATCATTGCACTTAGATATGAACTTGGAAGAAGTTGTGTATGACTAAAACCATGTCCTTAAGCTTCTGATTGTCAAATGACATAGATGCACATATAATCTCTTGCAAATATCATATGATCTAAATTTGTGCTTTTGAAAAATAATAAAATGCATCAACAAGTGTCATGCTTTCAGGTTTTGAAATTGTTAAGTTTGTGATATCATGACTTGCTAAATTGGAAATTACATTTGATCTCTTGCATGGCTTACACTACTTTATGTATTTCATTGATGTGATAGTGTAAGTTACTTGATAGTATGACTTGGATGAGCATTGTTTTATATGTATATTTTATAATATGCTCATAACAATTAAGATTTGTCTTATAAACCTTGCTGAATACATTGTCAAAGAGGTAGATATAATATGTGAATTTTTAAAAACAAATATGCAAGGGCGAGACATTGATTACACATTTCACATATTCACAATTGTTTTTGGCACGATTCTTCTCAGGGAGAGAATTTATTTTTCTCATTTTATTTCTCTTTTGCAAAGAGGGAGAAATTGTTTTCAAAACTTTTAATGTGAATAAGCCAATGTTCGGATCCTATGTGGTGTTGCCAATGCATTCATCAAGGGGGAGATTGTGAGACCTATGTGTGCTGAATACATTGGCTTTGACAATAAAAGTTTTGAATGCTGCCATAATGTCTTTTTAGCAAGGTCCGACTCTAGCTCCGAGCTTCTGCAAGGTCCGACAATAGGTCCGACTTTCTTTGTCTAGATCCGACATGTTTTTGGGTACCTCCGGTGAGCTTTGTCTTTAGCTCCAGCATGTCTTTGATAGCTCCAGCATGTTTTTGTTAAGCTCCGATATGTTTTGCTAGGTCCGACTTATGTTGGTTAGCTCCAACATGTTTTTCTAGCTCCGACTTTTGGGATGACTAGTTCCGACTAGCTTTCGTAATCTCCGGCGCTAGGTTGTACTAGCTTTGGTTAGCTCCGGCGCTAGGTCCGACTAGCTTTGGTAAGCTCCGACACTAGGTTGTACTAGCTTTGGTAAGCTCCGGCACAAGCTTCGGTTAGCTTTGGTTAGGTTCGGAGCTTGATCGTAATGTTCCAAATTTTCATGTGAACTATTTTGAACTTGCTTTACACTTACGCAAAGGTTTCTTAGTATTCTTTTACTAATTTTTTGGTGTGTTTTGGTGGTTAAGGCTTATATCATTTTTTTGTGCTTTGCAACATGCTTATGTGAGGTGCTCACGTAAGGTGTTGTAGTTTCGGAACTAACTTGAGTCAAGTCGCGGACTTGGGCTTGTACGGATTGGTTGTTTATTCATGTGCAGGTGTTGCTTGAGTTCAAGTCATGGCTGGTGACAGGATCTTTTGGACTAGTCTCCGGGAGGAAATGAGGTTCCAACAACCAAATTCAGGAGGAATTGTGGTTGAGCGGGTTAGGAGGTCGCGCGGGATGATTGAATCAAGGGCAGTGCATATGAAGGTTACTGGATGACAAAGGAAGGTGTTTGCACGTATGCATGCAGTGCATGACGTGGCAACATGGTTCCGAAGATGGTTTATGGATGGGATGATCTGGTTGGAAGGATCGGATCGTATCGGTTGATGACTTTGGCAGCGGCGGAGTCGGTTATGGCTTGGTATGTAAAGTATCGAGTTGGTTATGATAGGATTTCGTGTGGGTCATGAATTTGAGTTGTTTTAGGAATGTGAGATACGTTACTAAGGTCTTTTGAAGTCTTACGATTGCTTCTATCTGCGTATAGAAGAGTCCTAAGCAGTTATCGAAAGTATCAATTCGTGATCGGAGTAGGATTAGAGTCCTGATTTGAGTTGAGTTGGCTTTCGAGCTGGTTATATAAGCAAGGGAGGCCAGAGCTCGTGGTACACGACTTTGGGGCTGTTCCTCTTGTGTTCTATTGAATAAAATTCGTAGTTTGAAGGACCTTTTGTGCCTTGTTCGTACGACTTGTTCCAGACAAGTTTTACTCGTCGAGTTTCTGGACAGCACTACCTTTTGTCGGTGGTTTTATCATAACTCGAGTTTTACATATTTAATTGACCTGATTCTTTATGGGTTGTCTTCACAAGTTGATTGTATATTATATGTTAAAATTTCACGGTCATTGGATTTGTGGTTTCTGATCTACACGAGTTTCTTTGCAGTGTGTCAGAACTGTTTTTCTCGGGTAGGACAGATTGACCTTTGTTCGATCTTTTGATCATAACTTGAGTTTCTCTCGACGGATTTGAGTGATTCTTCTTGTGTTTTCTTCGTGTCTTGATTATCTCTGGTATATATCACTTTTCTCCCCGGTGAAACATGTTTAGATTAGTCTCGCACACGATTTCTTTAACAGATCGTTTTTCTACCGAAGGGGTTGGGATTTAATTGTTTCCGCTGCGTAAGATTTTTTAAATCTACCATCCACCCCCTCTGGTTGCTTTTCACGTGCTCTTCATTGGCTGCCTCTTATGGTCTAATCATCCATCAAATGGATGTGAAGACAACTTTCATCAACGGAGAGTTAGAAGAGGAGATCAATATGGAACAGCTTGGTAGGTTCTTAGTGAAGGTAAAGAGACAAAGGTGTGCAAATTGTTGAAATCCATGTATGGCCTCAAACAAGCACCTAAACAATAGCATGAGAAGTTTGATAGTACATTGACATATGCGTGCTTTGTCATTAATGAGACTGATCGATGCGTGTACTATCACCATGGTGGGGGCGATAGCGTTATATTATGCATGCATGTAGATGATATACTCATTTTTTGTACGAGCATTAATATAATTTCTGAGGTCAAGCCCTTTCTATCAAAGTGCTTTGATATGAAAGATCTGGGAGAAGCTAATGTTATTTTGAACATTAAGCTGAATAAGGATGAAAGTGGGATTACTTTAAGTCAATCCCACTATATTGAGAAATCTTGAGCCAGTTCAGCTTTATGGATAGCAAGATCTCTCCAACGCCTTATGATCCTAACGTGATACTCAGAAAGAAAAAGAAAGAGTCAAGAGATCAACTTAAATATTCCCAGACGATCGGTTCACTCAAGTACTTAGCTAGCGCAACCCATCCTGATACCTCGTTTGCCGTGAGCAAACTGAGTAGGTTCAAGTCAAACCCGGGTATAGATCATTGGCATGCACTTGAAAGGGTAATACTCTAATTGAAGGCACAATGAGTTATGGAATTCATTATACTGGGCATCCAACCGTGACTAAGGGTATAGTGATTCGAACAGGATCTCTGATGTTGATGAACTCTATAACACCCTCATTTTCATGCATCATGCATTGCATTCATTCTCATACATGTCTAATACAATGCAACACAAAAATGAACAAGATTAAAATGAGTTAGAAGCAAAACATTAACCAACATAAGTTTTGGGTGCGGACTTGTCCGTACCTGAACGCGGACTAGTCTGGTGTACTCGTCTGTTTCGGTTAAATTCGGCTTTCATTGTTACAACGGACTTGTCCGATACTTGGTGCAGACTAGTCCGAATTTGTTTCTGTTTCCATTGGTGGCTTGTCTGATAAAGTTATAGACTAATCCAGTTTTGTTTTTGTTTTCCCCCGCACTAGTTCGATACCTGGTACAGACTAGTCTGAATTTGTTACGGAACACTTCGGACCAACACATTGTAAATTTGCGAACTTATTCAGTACATCATCGGACTTGTACGATATTACTCTCTGTACCCGAATGGACTTGTCCAACCCTCCTACGGACTAGTCCAATTTCTAGAGTTTCTACTTAGATTCTTATTTTCTCCCCACTACATGCTTTTGGAGAATTGGCTTATTAGGGCCTTAGAACGTCGCCCCACCACTTCTTATCCTATATAAACACCTGAAGCCCCTCCCCTCACCCTGCCCACGTTAGAGGAAAACCCTCACCGCCCCTGTTCTCGTTGAGATACACCATCCAAGAAGCAAGAAGCCCTCACTGCAAGGAATGACAAGGAAGAGGAACGAGAAGGAGAAGAAGGAGGATCAAGCAAGATCATCGTCACTGTTGCAATCTTCTTCATCAACTCTTTGTCATCAACGTTCTTCTTCTATTTCTTGTCGCCAACAAATATAAACATCAAGTTCACTCGTTGCACCTAATCCTCGGCTGTTGAACATTTTGCATTCACGGTATTTTCCCTAAATCCAAATTTCCATTTCAATTTTGATCCCACACTTGATTCAAACCATGCCCTAGTTGGGATGTTCGCAAAGCCCAGGACACAGCGGATTTGTCCGGTAGAGAGAGGACTTCTCTGGTCCAGAGCGAACATGTCCGACCCATTGTGCGGACTAGTTCGGCCTCTAAATTTCTGAAACCCTGAAACTTCCCCTATTTTTACAAAAATGGCTCGAATCTTGCTCAAACACGTAAAACTTGTTTGTAACCAGTCAGTAAGTAATAATAGTAACCTAATAACATGTACTACATCAGAATTGTGTCATTCATGCATATCATGGCATATTGTGTAATATATGAGCATTTATTAATTGTAATGCTTGTTTTGCATGGTTGTCACACAGAAGAGAAGGAAATGCTCTAGAAGGTGCTTTCGAGGTCATTCAGCACCAGAACTTAGAAGCTCTCGATCCAAACCAGCCGTCGAATCAAGATAAGTGCCCTTGAACATTTTGATCCTATTTTAAATGTTTTATTTTGAAATTGCATGCTTGTGTTGAATTAATGGGAAACCCATGAATATGTGTTTACTAGACTCGTATGTCCATCCTTGTCACTTGAGATATATTGTAGAGAGTCGGAAAGAGTATTTTACACTTTTTCTTTGCTTTGCTTAATTGGGATTGGGAATAACCAAATGGATTAATTTTAATTATGAACTATTGAACGTACGACTATGTGAATTGGTGATAATGACCATTTAGAAACATGGAACTTAGGGGGTCTAAGCAAGCATGGTTCATGGAATGGGTTGGATGGTATGGTGGTTTTGCTTGCCTTAGATCTACGGACTAGTTCATGCGAGAATATGCCAGGACAACAGTGCCACCGCAAGGCCAAGTATGGGTGCGGCTTAGCTGATTAATTAGTGTATTGCCAGTATCGTTCGGATCATATGGAAGGCTCAGGAAATGGGAGTCAGTTGGGTTTGCAGTAATGGCGGGATTGCAATGAGATCCGAACAGCACAAGAGGGGCCCTTGGATGGATGTGCTCAGTTGGAGACATCACCTCTGGTGAAACTTCGGTGGGTCCGCACGTGCTGGTAATCAGTTTGTAAAGGCTATTTTTGCATCTCTTGGCCATAAACCTATGGTAATGTATTTCGCATAAAGGAGGTTTTCTTTAGTCGCCGACGGGTGACAAAATCACGAACTTGTGGGTAAAGTGGTACAACCTGTGCAGAGTGTAAAACTAACTTGATAGCCATGCTCCCAGTTAGGAGCATCTGGATGAACTACATGATTAGAATGAAACTTGGGTTTTGGACTGGGTTCGGTTATGTTTATGGGTTTGGTTATGTAATACAAGCATGGTTGGCTATGAAAATAAGAAATTGGCATATGGTTATGGATACATTATGGGTGAGTATGGTTATTTAAGTTGAATTGATGGTATTGGACATGGTATTATTGGAATTTGGATTATTATGGGAAATGACCTCAGATAGTTATCATAAGTCGCATTTTCTTAGCTTTGCAAATGAAATGTACTTTTCTGCAATAAGCCATTTATTATCATCTTTGTTTAAGCTACATGTCATACCTTCCCACACTTGCTGAGTACGACATGTTCTCACCCTTTCTATTCCCACATTAATTCGGTAACAGGAGATATTTTGGAGTATCCGCAGGACCATGAGGGGTACAAGGCGTGTTACCGTCGAACTGCCTCTGGAGATGGAGTCTATTAGTGTTAAGTTTTCCGCTTCAATATTGTTAGAGCTTGTATTCATGACTGTTTGGATATTGTAATAAGGTACTATTTATTATTCGAAACATGGACCTGAATATCCTTTATGATGCACTCGTGTATGTGTGATGAACATCCTGGACACACATATGCGTCACACTTGGTTCATTATCAGAATTGGGTGTCACAAATTGGTATCAGAGCCATGTTTGACTGTAGGACGCAAGCCTACATAGTATGGACACTACAATTCACTTAGGACTTCTTTCCTTTCAAATATACCTCTTTTTGCACTATTTTGCCTTCTTGTAATTATTTGGTTAAAAAATGTGTGGTTTTGCTGCTGCTGCAAATTTTTTACCTCTTTTCCTATCTTTTTGAGCTATTGCACATCCTCTCATCTTGTTTTATGACGGCTGCAATTTCAGCAGTGCATCTACACTTCCATCTAATACTCTCATGTTTTCTCGATAGATGCCTCACACTAAATTGACAGACCGCAAGAAAGCTCCTTTGCCACCTCTTGGAAGCAAGCTTAGACCTTACAAGGAACCACCGAGAGAAACAATCCAAGTAGAGGAGGAAGTGAGCTCCCCTACAAAGGAGGTTGGGCATGAGCACTCCAACACGATGGAGGATGATCCTTAGGAGGTGGAGTTCTATGTTAATGATGAAGATGAAGATGAGTCACATGATGAGGATGAAGATGAATCGCATGAGGATGAGGAACCTCATGAGGAGGAGCCAAAAGAAGACAACCGAGAGAATGAACCGGCAGCTCAAGAGGATGTACCTGCATTCCAGGGAAGTGCACCGGCACCTAGTGGAACTAAAAAGGAGGATAAAGGTCCAGTTTCTTTGCTTTGCTCATGAATTCCGTTCCGATGGGACCGATGGAGGATTTGCACCTAAGGAATTGAAGGAGTTCCTTGACCGATATAATATGCAACCGGGGTATTGTGTTAAGAGGATTCCTTGCTATGTGCGTGATTAATGGAAGGCTAAAGTTACCATTCTCACTAAGGACGTTGTGATCACCTGACACTTTGCACCCACATGGAGATCCACTAGGGAGCAAGCTGTTGATGATGTTGCCTGGGAAGCAGTCACTAGGTTATGTTAGTCCTATCAAGAGCAGCTTGGAGGAACTAGCTTTGCGCTACACCCGCGTCGCAAGAGTGGAACGAGGGAAATAATGGGACCACAAGAAAGAGCTCAGTCCGGTCCCCATGCTATCGACAGGTCTTAGAGGATACTTGTGAATTTGGCAAATTGCTATGTCGACACTATATAAGAGATACACTACCTCTGCAAGAGATTGTACGTCATGAAAAGATAAGAGGAGGTTGGTTCCACCATGGAGATCAATGGTGTGGCGAGCTCACCAGCACCTACATGGACGGCAATCTCACCTTGGCGTGCACCCGTGTATGACTCTACGCCGCCATCGCGTTTGCCGCCTCACGTCCAGAATAGCCACGTCTCTCACAGTTAAGTGTAGGACTCCTATAGAGAAGTTTAAAGGTGTTTAGATCGTAATAGCTATAATTTTGTGGTGTGCTGAATTTTTTATGGTGTGAGTTGTGGAATGCTATGGAGTTTTGTCCACATCTGCACATAGTAGAGAGATCTGGGATGCTTCGACACTTGTCCATATCCTCATATAGGGCCTTATTATATAAGAATAGAGTTGCATAGTTTATATACCTTGATGCATATAGATGGGGATGTTTTCTCTCAAATTTTGAATCCCTTTACCTCGTACTCTTTTTCAACCCACAAATTCTGAGGGTAACCCGTAACCAAAGGGACGCCAATGGTGATGATGACAATGTTTAGGTTCCTATGAATGTCAACCTTGGACCTGATGCCAGCAACATGGAGCGCCTCATAGCTACACAAAACCAGCCCATGTAGACCATGATGCAAACCTTGGGATGGCTGCAAGCCAACAACAACAACCAGAACCACGTGCCTCCACCACCAGTGGCACCGCCACTGAATGTGGCCTAGAGGGGGGGCGGGTGAATAGGCCTTTTTGAATTTTAGTCGGGACCTGCAACACTTAACAAACTGATCAAATCCTGAGATATCAGACTAGTCCGGTAGAGTGCGGACTAGTCCGGTGCGTGCGGACTAGATTGATCATGTTCGATCAATGATTTCAATTCAAACACAATATGTAGCAGAAAATAGTATGTAACTTGCAAGTATTGATTCAATGAAGTTAAGTGTAGTTCAAATTAGCTTTGATGTGAATGTTCTAACATAAGATGGACAAAATCAATCAAACCCTAGAATATGATACGAGAAATTTGAAGAGCAAGTTTGACACACGATTTTATCTCGTGGTTTGGTTCCCATAGAGGCAGCCTACATCCACGTTGAGGAGCCCACGAAAGGACCGGGTGTTCGCTGACCCTAACGTTGTCGAATCGCCACGAAGGCCAATTCTTTATCCATATCACAAAGGGGCAAATCACCAAGTTCAAGGGGCCTTCTCACAAGTTGAGGGCTCCCCAAGGTTACAATACAAACACCACCAACAACACACTCGTAAGATAAACAATGAAACAACAGGAGTGTGTTAGAGATCAAACCCAAGAGCTCAAACGTGTGGAATTTTGTCTCTCTTGTGATCCAAAGTGAATCCTCAAGGGATTGATCTTTCTTGCATTGGATTTCGTGGAGAGATGTGTTTTCTAGACTCTTGGAGGGGTTGACAGCGCAGAGGGTCGAGACAGTTGATAGTTGGGCCGTGCACATCTATTTATATTAGGGTTTTCATAGTTATCGTTAGGGTTTCGACGGTCCGGACTAGTCTGTGGTGGAGTCCGGACTAGTCCGGTATGCGGCGTGTAGGAAACCCTAAGTGTCCAGAAATATCGGACTTGTCCGGCTAGGAGCGGACTTGTCTGATTTTAGTCAGAAAGGATTACGGACACGTCCGTGCTAATATCGGACTTGTCCAGTGTGGTGATGCCCTTAGTGAATATAGGACAAGTCCACACTTGGAGGACTTGTCCGATTTTAGTCAGAGGCAATATTGGACTAGTCCGAACTTTTTCGGACTAGTCCGATGCGGACAAGTCCGCATTGGATGGACTTGTCTGAACCTGTCCAGAGAGGATATCGGACTAGTCTGGTGTATATCGTACTAGTTCGTTTTTCCTGTGAAATTTGAAGTGTGTGAGGAATTTTATGCTTGAGCTCTTGGGATGTGTTACACCAACACACTCCCTACACAATGATGTATTCTAATCAGCTCTTGAGCTCTTTTCCGAATTGATCCTCATTCTCCTTTCTTTTTGGCGCTTTCTTCATTCATTCATTAAAACCTGCGCTCATCTCAATAATGTGGTTAGGATCTCATTTGTTTGTCATAAATCAACCAAAACCCACAAGGGATGCCTATATGCACTTTCAATCTCCCCCTTTTTGGTGATTGATGACAACCAATTGAGATTTCACAAAATATGATAAAAATGCATAATTTTCATAAAGTGTGCACATATGAGCTTGAAACTTATTTAACAATGAAAACATAAGACATATGTGCACTCTTTATGGTGGGTATAATCATGATGACAGTGAAATAATTGACATCAATATATCAATCAACAAGCATATATGTCAATTATAAAGCAAAATCACAGATTTTATGAATATGAGCATAAATCATTCAGCATTTCATCACAAGATTAGAAGTACCAAAAGAGCACAATATTAAGGCTTACAACCCAAAAGACATAAAAAGATGCATAAGAGAGGCTCTCATCTCTCAACCTACAACTAAGACCTATTGACGACTCCCCCTCAATCTCTCCCCCTTTGGCATCAAGACAACAAAAAGAAGGAGAGGAGTGATCTAAGACCTCAGTCTTCGATGTCGATCCTCTCATCATCTTCGTCTTCATTCTCGGGCTGAGGAGGAGGAGGAGGAGGAGGAGGAGGAGGAGGAGGAGGAGGAGCGGATCCACTCTAGCCCCCAATGCCAAAATAAGCAAGCTCGGAGGGAGTCAAGGGCCCGAGCTCGGTGAAATCTGAGGCAGAGTCATCGGAAATGACCGGAGATCCAATGGGCTCGATCTCTAGCTTTTGGCAGATGTGCTTCACATTTTCTTTGACGTACCGCATATCCGCCTTTCTCGCCTTGTTCAGCTTGTGCGTGTTCACTTCAGCCTTCTTGTAAGAGGCAAAAATAGCTTCCATGTACTTCAAGATGCCACTAGGTTACCCTTTTTGGGGAGGGGCCCTAGTGGTGGGATCAGCCGTTGCATCACCTCTGGCTCTCCATGGTGCCTCTTCACTAGACACCGGAGAAGGAGCAGCTTGGATTGTTGCTTGAGGAGGCCTTTGTGGCCTCAATGGAGTGTGCTCCACATCCTTCACAAATTCTATCCATGTGACCTTCTCCATCATGAACATCAAGAAAGGTGCGTAGCCACAGACCTGTTAGGAGTGTAGGAGATGTTCACCATGTCATTCCAGATGTAGTCAAAAACATCTAACTTCTTGTCTTTGCTAATCACTTTCATCAGTGTCCTAAGATAGCCTTGGACACTTCCTGCATCCCCATCCTTCGGGGCAATGGTCTTCCTCAGAACCTTGTTGAGAACCACAAAGAATGGCTTCATGTTCTTGGTGGAAGGAGGGTTGAAAGCTGAATGGGTGTCATAAAGAAACTTCATCTTGTCCTTCTCAAGGACACCAATGTTGTGAATGACCAAGTTGTCATTGCTTGAGCTATCAAGATGTAGAAACCTTGCAAAATCGTCATAGGTGATGGTATACTGGGATCCATGAGTCATCCAAGTCACCCTTTCTTCCTCATCGCTGGCAAAGAAACAAGTAGCATAAAATTGGGCAATGACTTCATCGTTCCAGTTGTTCCGGAAGGCAAAGAGATCCTTCAAGCCATGCCTCTCAATTGCCTCGACCACCTCATCAAAAGCCGAGCAACTCTTCTTTTCAAAGTGCGCTCAATCAATCCATTGGCTGCGCACAACTGGGGTCTTCATAGTCAGGTAGACGAAACTATAGAAATCTGCATGAAAGTTGCTCCAAAACCTGGGATCGACAGCTTTCTTGGAATGGCTGTAGCAATCAATGAATCTGAGTTTGGAAGCAGTGTCACTTCCCTTGCCGTTGAACCTCTCCTTGGAGGGATCTCTGTTTCCCTGCCTCCGAGCATGCAACTTGAGTGGGCCAATTGGCCCTGTGGCAATCCCTCTGCCCATGCCCTTCACTTGGCGAGCAGTTGCCGAGCTAGAGTCGGCAGCGTACTTAGCCTTGGACATAGGCTTCTTAGCAAGGACCTTGCATCGAGCCCGAGGTGGCAAAGGCGTCGGCTCGGACGGGCGCTCTTGGCATTTCTTGCCTTGCCCCGTCGACGACCGAAGCAAGGCTTCTTGGTCCATCACGGCCTTGAAGTCAGAGATTTCGTTGTTGGTGCTCGACATTGTGCAGAGAATTGGTTACACAAGGTATGAATGATAATGGATGGCAACGAATTGCATTGAGCAATGAGTAATAAGGGTTGAGTTCAAAAAAAATCGGACTAGTCCGATGTACAGGTATGGACTAGTCCGGGTGACCGGACTTGTCCGTACATGGACCGGACTAGTCTGGTGTTCATCACCCTAAACCCTAACTGGACGGCCAATAGTGTTGTTCAATGCAATAATGGCACAGCATCAATGTAATACATCGATGAAGCATGCATTTGGTGAAAGTAACTAAGCTATTTGATCAACATCGAAGGAAACAACAATTTCTAGGGTTTGGGAGGAAAATTTACCGAAATTTCTCGATTCTGAGAATGGAGGGGTTGAAGGTGCGGACAAGTCTGTGGTCTTCAATCCCTATGCCAAGGAGGTCGTTTTCCACCGAAACTTGTAGAGTTTTGATGGAGGAATCACCAAATCACCGTGGGGAGCTCGAGCGAGGAGAGAGAAAGCTTGAGGCAAGTGTGAGAGTGAAGAAGATTAGGGTTTGGCGGCAGCTAGGATTATGGAGTTGAAAAATTGTACCTGTACGAAAATAATCGGACTAGTCCAAACTATTCCATAGCCTATATCGGACTAGTCCGTGTTCGGCCGGACTAGTCCAGACTAATAGTCACTCAGCGGACTAGTCTGCATGGGCAGACTAGTCCAGGTAACCACAGACTTGTCCGTGGTCACCAGAAAAGAAGTGCTTAGCCCATTCGTATATATTTGAAGATACTTATTAAGAAAATAGGGAGGCAAAGCAAATAAAATAATCTTGATGAATATGATCAGTAAGCATACAACAATCAAGCAATAACCATAATTCATCAAGATCAAGTAGCTGAAATAGTTTCTGGAGAAAATTGAGAAAGATGATTTTTGCAACTCAAACAATATATTTTGAAGAGTTCAAACAGGTATGCAAGTTTTCAAGCCACATTCTGAGCATCATGGATATTGAGTTCATTTCGAAGCTCGCAAAAACGTTTTTCATCCAATGGCTTGGTAAATATATCGGCTAGTTGCTTTTCGGTGTTGACATGGGAAATGGCTATGTCTCCTTTCGTTGAATGGTCTCTCAAAAAGTAATGTCGGATGTCTATGTGTTTGGTTCTAGAGTGTTCAACTGGATTATGAGCAATTTTGATGGCACTCTCATTATCACAAAGGAGTGGAATATGGCTCATATTGTAACTGTAATCCCTTAGAGTTTGTCGCATCCAAAGGAGTTGTGCACAGCAACTCCCAGCTGCAACATACTCCGCTTCAGCCGTGGATAAGGCAATGGAATTTTGATTCTTGGAGGACCAAGAAACTAAGGATCTACCTAGGAATTGGCACGTGCCGGAGGTACTTTCTGAATCTACTTTGCATCCAGCATAATCTGCATTAGAGTATCCAATGAGATTGAACTTGGAACCTTTGGGATACCAAAGGCCTAGGTTGGGTGTATGAACCAAATATCTCAAGATCCTTTTAATGGCTGTCAAATGACACTCCTTAGGATTGGCTTGAAATCTCGTACACAAACACACACTCAACATAATATCAGGCCTAGATGCACAAAGGTAGAGTAAGGATCGAATCATAGAGCGATATACCTTTTGATCCACGCTTGGTCCATCTTCATTGAGATCCAATTGTCCATTAGTTACCATGAGAGTTTTGATAGGCTTCGCCTTGTCCATCCCAAACTCCTTGAGTATGTCTTGAGTGTACCTGGTTTGGCTTATGAATGTCCCTTCCTTTTGTTGTCTCACTTGGAATCCCGAGATGTACTTCAGTTCTCCAATCATAGACATCTCAAACCTATCTGTCATAATCTTACTAAATTCTTTACAAAAGTATTTGTTAGTTGAACCAAAGATAATGTCATCAACATAGATTCGACAGATAAATAGATCATTGTCAAAGTGTTTTGTAAATAGTGTATAATCTGCTTTTCCAATCTTGAAACATTTTCAATTAAGAAATCTCTAAGACACTCATACCAAGCTCTAGGAGCTTGTTTGAGGCCGTAGAGAGCCTTACGCAGTTTAAATACGTGGTCGAGTACTCTTTATCTTCAAATCCGGGGGGTTGCTCCAAGTACACTTCCTCCTTGATTGAACCGTTGAGGAATGCACTTTTCACATCCATTTGATAGAGCTTGAAATCATGGTGAGTAGCATATACAAGTAATATTCTAATAGATTCCAGTCTAGCTACTGGAGCAAAGGTTTCATCGAAATCCAAACCTTCGACTTGTGAATACCCTTTGGCCACAAGTCGCGCATTGTTCCTTGTCACCACCCCGTGTTCATCTTGTTTGTTGCAGAAGACCCATTTGGTGCGGACAACGTTCGCGTTGGGTCTTTCGACAAGTTCCCACACTTCGTTCCATTTGAAGTTGTTGAGTTCTTCTTGCATCGCCACAACCCAATCCAGATCCTTCAATGCCTCCTCAACCCTGCGCGGTTCCATAAACGACACAAAGGAGTAATGTTCACAAAAACTAGCTATGTGAGATCTAATTGTTACTCCCTTTTGGATGTCAACAATGATGTTGTTGATTTGGTGATCCCTTTGGACGCATTGGTGTACTCTCGGTTGTGGCATTTGCGGTCTTGTGTCTTCATGATCTTCTTATCTACCCCTAGATGGTTGCCCTCATTGACTTGTTGATCATCTTCATTTTCTTGAGTTTGATATTGTGCAGAAGCTCCCCCTTGTTCATTGGCATCCACTTGCGGTTCATCTTCCTCATGCACATGTAGAGGTGGCTCTTGTGGTCGAACATTGCCCAACGCCATTCTTCTCAATACTTGACAAGGAGCTTCTTCTCTATCTAGCACACATGGATCAACTTGCTCCTTTTGGGAGCCGTTAGTTTCATTGAACACTATGTCACATGCTACTTCAACAAGTCCGGAGGTCTTGTTGAAGGCACGATAGGCGTAAGAGCTCGAATCATAACCAAGCAAGAAACCTTCATCGGACTTCAAAGCAAACTTTGAAGTCCTAGGCTTCTTGTTCAAAATATAGCACTTAGAACCGAAAACTCGAAAATAAGAAATATTTGACTTGTTACCGGTGAGCAGCTCATAGGATGTCTTCTTGAGTAGTCGATGAAGATAGAGTCCATTTATGGCGTGGCAAGCGGTGTTAATCGCTTCTGCCCAAAATCAATCCGAGGTCTTGTACTCATCGAGCATTGTTCTCGCCATCTCTATGAGGGTTTGGTTCTTCCTTTTGGCAACTCCGTTTTGTTGAGGAGAGTAAGGTGCTAAAAACTCATGCTTTATGCATTCTTTGTCTAGGTAATCCTCAACTTGGGTGTTCTTGAACCCCGTTCCATTGTTGCTTCGAATGTTCTTGATCGTCAATGAAAACTCATTTTGAGCATACTTGAAAAACTTCTTCAAGGTTCCTTGAGTCTCTGTCTTATCATGCAAAAAGAAAACCGAAGTGAAGCACGAAAAGTCATCAACAATCACTAAACCATATTTGTAACCACTGATGCTTATGTAAGCAATTGGACCAAAGAGATCTATGTGAAGTAGCTTGAGCGATCTTGTTGTAGTCATGACATTCTTCGCGGGATGAGGTGCTCCAACTTGCTTTCTGGCTTGGCACGCTCTACAAGACCTGCCTTTCTCAAAAACAACATCCTTCAAACCTCGAAAGTGATCGCCCTTGAGTAGTTTTTGAAGATTCCTCATACCAACATGGGCTAGCCATCTATGCCACAGCCAACCCATGTTGGTCTTTGCAATCAAGCATGTGTCAAGTTTGGCTTTATCTTTGTTGAAGTCAACAAGCTAAAGCTTTCCCTTTAACATACCCTTGAATGCAATGGAACCATCACCCCTTCTAGAGACGGTCACACCCTCATTAGTGAACAAGCAATTTATAACCTTTGTCACATAATTGAGATATGGACAGCATGTTATAATCTAAGGAAACAACATGTAACACATGAGAAAGAGTATGTTGAGATGATATGACAATTTTACCGGTACCGAGCACCTTTCCTTGACTATTGTCTCCAAAATAGATGACCTCGCTTGGATCCTCATTTTCTTCATACTCAACGAACATCCTTCTTTCTCCGGTCATATGATTGGTGCAACCACTGTCTAGCACCCATTTCAATCCACCAGAGGAATATGCCTACAAAAACAAATCATGCCTTGGTTTTAGGTACACAAGCTTGCTTGGGTCCTTGGAGGTTAGTTACAAGAGATTTGGGCCCCACACATGAGACTTGGTGTTCCCATGGCGTGGCCCAACATAATGAGCATAAACTTTACCAAAATTACTTCTCATTAGAACATAGGATGCATCAAAAGTCCTAAATAATAGTTGTTGTTGTTTATATACAGAACTAGTCTGGGAAATCGGACTTGTCCATGTCCAGACCGGACTAGTCCGGTGATCATATGTGTTGACTTTGGACTTTCCAACTTGAGGGGGTTTTCCCTTTACAAAAGGCAATGCTTTCCTTGTTATTTTTATGGCTTCTAGCATATTTCTTTTCACCATAAGAATAACCAATGCCATATTTGACATAAGGAGGTCTTGTGACCAAGTATGCACTACGTGCATATTTGATCCTCTCCTTGTCAAATATGCCATTTTGGGAGGGATGCTTGTCCTTGGTAGAGGTTGACTTGTCTTTCAAGCTAGTGTCCATTTTAACACAAGAACAAGTGATAATAGCATCAGTTTAAGGTGGTTGAGAAGGTGAGCTTGAAAAGGATGAGGGGTCACATTGTTTCAGTGACTCAACATGTACCTCAAGGATTTTTTTAACCTTGGATAGGTTATCATGTTCATCCTTGATGGTGGTTTTTGAGTCGCTTAGCTTCAAGCAAGCTTCCTTGACTGAGGCTAACTCAAGTTCCAGTGACTTGCCCCGCTCCTTTTCAAGTTCGAGAAGCTTGTCAAGTTTAAGATATTCCTCCTTTTGGGAGATAATCATATCTTCTTGACGATTGATTAGCTTCTCCTTCTCAACAAGTTGATCAAGTAGAAATTTCATTTTTGCAGCTGTTTTCTTATCTAAGCCAATGATCATGTCTTCATTATCACTAGCAACTTCACTATCACTAGAATAGGAATGCAAGGAAGAGAATTTGTTTGTTACCTTTCGTTTACCTTCCTTTGCCATAAGGCAAGTGTTGTTGCCCTTCCATGCGCCTAGAGTTGAGAAGAGGGTGGACTTCTTGGATGTCTTCTCGATGGCTATGCTAGCCATCTCCTCTTCCTCTTCGGATGAGGACTCATCATTTGAGTTCCACTCCTTTCCTAGATGCGCTTGTCCAGCTTGCTTCTTTTTCTTGAAGAATTTATTAGGTTGATGTCTTGTTTCCTTGGTCTTCTTCTTATTTCCTTCATACGGGCAATCAACTATAAAGTGGTCATATTCACCATAGTTATAGCACGCCGGCCCCATCTTTGGTCTTGGCTTCTCTTTGTATTTTCCTTCACTTGATTTTTCCCCTTGTATTTTCTTCATCATTTTCTTAAATCTCTTCATAAATAGGATCATGTCCTCTTCGTAGATGTCATTGCTCTCGTCATCGTTGTCCTCTTCTTGTTGAGCTTATCGAGCTTCTTTAGACAAGGGCTTGCAAGTGGAATTCAAAACGACCCCTTTCTTATTTGCCGAGGTGAGGTCGAAAATCTCCTTGACATGCTTTGCTTGCTTTTCCATCATCTCAAAATTGATGATTTTTCCCAAGCATCTCATACGGTGTCAATTTCTTGTACTCGGGGCTTTCTCTAATCATCGAGCACAATGTGACGTTGCGAGGCATAAAAGCTCTAAGGATGAGCTTTACTACCTCGTGATCGTTCCACTTCTTGCTTCCGTATGCTCGAACCTTGTTGATGAGCATATTTAAGAGGTTGTACATGTCTTGCAGTGACTCATCTTCTTCAATGGCGAATCTTCCCAATTCGGCTTCGATCATTTCAATCTTCGCTTCTCGCACATGACGATCGCCTTCACGTGCGGTTTGCAATGCATCCCATATTTCCTTCGCAATCTCGAGCCCATCCACCTTGGTGAACTCGTCCCGACTAAGTGATGAGGTGATGACTGCTGCAGCTTGGGCATTTCGATGAATTTCTTGCCTTGGCTAGGCGTGAGCTCCTCATCATCGTCAGGGATATCTATTCCTGTAACCACAATGTACCACAAGCTTGGATTGAGTGAGATCAAGTGCATTTTCATGTTTTGCCTCCACATTGAGTATTTATTGCCATCAAAATGTGGGGCTTTTCCAAGAGGAATAGATAGGTAATGATTATTGTTAGTATTTAAACGATCATTACTAAAAGGATATTGAGAGTAGTCGGTGTGACTACTCCCCTTCTTCTTCTTCTTCCTCTCGTCATCGACCTTCACTTTCCCTTTTGATAGAGCTTTTTTCCTTAGGATCGTCTTGAGTTCAAGCGTCTCCTCATCGTCATCCTCGATGTCCTGGATGGCATCGAGGAGCTTCTCCAACTTTTGAGCTTTTTCGTCTTCAACCTTCTCTTGGTTAAGACTGTTGTGTACATCCTTCATGTCTGACATGTTTTCTTCGAGCGATTAGTCTCTTGCGAAGAAACCTGCTCTGATACCAATTGAATGTGGCCTAGAGGGGGGGGGGGTGAATATGCCTTTTTGAATTTTATCAGAACCTGCAACACTTAACAAACTGATCAAATCCCGAGGTATCGGACTAGTCCGATAGAGTGCGGACTAATCCGGTGCGTGCAGACTAGATTGATCAAGTTCGATCAATGATTTCAATTCAAGCATAGTATCCAGCGGAAAATAGTATGTAACTTGCAAGTATTGATTCAATGAAGTTAAGTGTAGTGCAAATTAGCTTTGATGTGAATGTTCTAACGTAAGATGGACAACATCAATCAAACCCTAGAATATGATATGAGAAACTTTAAGAGCAAGTTTGACACACGATTTTGTCCCGTGGTTCGGTTCCCACAGAGGAAACCTACATCCACGTTGAGGAGCCCACGAAAGGACTGGGTCTTCGCTGACCCTAACCTCGTCGAATCGCCACGAAGGCCAATTCTTCTTCCACTATCACAAAGGGGCAAATCACCAAGTTCAAGGGGCCTTCTCACAAATTGAGGGCTCCCCAAGGTTACAATTTAAACACCACCAAGAACACACTCGTAAGATCAATAATGAAACAACAGGAGTGTGTTAGAGATCAAACCCAAGAGCTCAAACATGTGGAATCTCGTCTCTCCTATGATACAAAGTGAATCCTCAAGGGATTGATCTTTGTTGCATTGGATTTCGTGGAGAGATGTGTTTTCTAGGCTCTTGGAGGGTGTGACGGCGTAGAGGGTCGAGTCAGTTGATAGTTGGGCCGTGGACATCTATTTATATTAGGGTTTTAAAAAGTTACCGTTAGGGTTTCGAGGGTACGGACTAGTCCGTGGTAGAGTTCGGACTAGTCCGGTGTGCGGCCTGCAGGAAACCCTGAGAGTCCAGAAATATCGGACTTGTCCGGCTAGGATCGGACTAGGAGCGGACTTGTCCGATTTTAGTCAGAAAGCTTTTCGAACTTGTCTATGCTGATATCGGACTTGTCCGCTGTGGTGATGCCCTTAGTAAATATAGGACAAGTCCGCACTTGGAGGACTTGTCCCATTTTAGTCAAAGGCATTATCGGACTAGTCCGGACTTTTTCAGACTAGTCCGGTGCGGACAAGTCCGCATTGGATGGACTTGTCCGAACCTGTCCAGAGAGGATATCGGACTAGTACAGTGTATATCAGACTAGTTCGTTTTTCCTACAAAATGTGAAGTGTGTGAGGATTTTTATGCTTGAGCTCTTGGGATCTGTTACACCAACACACTCCCTACACAATGATGTATTCTAATCAACTCTTGAGCTCTTTTCTGAATTGATCCTCATTCCCCTTTCTTTTTGGCGCTTTCTTCATTCATTCATTAAAACCTGCGCTCATCTCAATAATGTGGTTAGGATCTCATTTATTTGTCATAAATCAAACAAAACCCACAAGAGATGCCTAGATGCACTTTCAGCCACCCCCGTCGCACAGCAACCGACATGAAGAATTTTATGAGGACCAGGCCGCCTACCTTTGCTCAAGCCAATGATCCCGTGGAAATTGATGATCAGCTGAAATATGTTGAGAAGAAGCTTGCTATTGTCCAGTGCAGTGACCAGGAAAAGGTTCTCTTTGCATCACACCAGTTAGTAGGAGCCACTGGTGATTGGTGGAAAGCTCTTTGCAATGCCCATGGCAATCAAGAGAATCTCTTGGGCTGAACTCAAGGAGTTTCCGCTCGCACTACATACCTAAGGGAGTCATGATACTGAAAAGGCAGGAAGTTGAGAGCCACATGCAAGGGAGAATGAGTGTGAGTGAGTATGTTAATAAATTCACTCAACTATCAAGGTATGCTCCAGAAGACATCAATACAGATAGAAGGAAGCAATACTTGTTCATGAGGGGTCTGAATAATGAAATTCAAGTTCAATTGCTCAACGGTGACTATGCAAACTTCCATAAGCTTGTTGACAAGGCTATTAAGGTTGAAAGTAAGGTCCGCGAGATGGAATATGACGGAAAGAGGAAGATGACATATCAAGGACAACCACAAGGAAGCAGTGTTCATCCTCTCTATGCACCACCTGCCGCATCATACTACAACCCATTTGCTTCTGCATATCGCCCTGCTTATCCACCGCGCCCGAATCAGCCATCGCAGCAACGCCCTCCCATACAAGCACCTCGCTTACCTATGTCGCATGCGCCTCATCCTAAAATGGGTGCCTATACTCTAAATTAGCCTTGACCTTACTTCTCTAGCACCACTGGTAACATGACATGCTACACTCTTGGTCAAGTGGGACATTTCTCTAATCAATGCTCAAAGTCCAGACAGGGACAGGTGAACAATGCTCCAAGGAAGAATCCTAGGCCGAATGGAGGAGCAACTGAAGGAAACCGTGGACGACAGAATTTCCCTCATGGCAAGGCGAACCATGTATCTGCAGAAGAGGCCCAACAAGCTAATGATGTTGTGATTGGTATGTTCCTTGCAAACTCCAACCTTGATACTATATTTTTTTATGCTGGAGCATCTCATTCATTCATCTCATCGAAGTATGTCGCAAAGTATAGTATGCCTATATCCCACATGAAGTATACTATGTTTGTTAGTTTTCCTAGAGTAGAGATGAGGACAAAGATAGTATGTCCAAAAGTAAGTCTTAAAATAAGGAGGGTAGATTTCCTTGCCATCCTTATAGTTTTGGACTCACAAGGATTGGACATAATACTTAGAATGGATTGGCTACGGAAGCATAAGGGAGTGATCCAGTGTGCCACACAGACAGTGTAGTTGACAAATGACGAAAGAGTTAGTATAGAGTTCAAGGCAGTACAACTAGTAACAAGAAAGGCAATGTTAAATCATGTAGAAGGTATGACTTTGGAGGATAGTCCGATTGTTCATGAGTATCCAGAGGTGTTTCCTAAAGAATTGCAAGGTATGCCACTTGATCGTGATATCATGTTCATCATTGATTTAATACCTGGAGCTGCACCTATAGCTAAAAGGCCATATGGATGCTTGCTAATGAATTAGTGGAACTCAAGAAGCATATTCAAGAGCACAAATAAAAGGATTTTATACATCTAAGTTTGTCAACATGGGGAGCCCCAGTGGTCATCGCAGATAAGAAGGATGGATCCTAAAGGATGTGCATTGATTACAAGTGTCTCAATTAGGTGACAATCAAGAATAAGTATTCGCTCCCCCGCATTGAAGATTTGTTTGACCAAATGAAGGGAGATTGGATATTTTCCAATATTGATCATTGATCAGGGTACTTCCTCCTGAAAATCAGACCTGCGGACATTCCCAAAAAAAGCCTTTCGAACATAGTATGGGTCATATGAGTACACTGTTATGTCGTTTGTGTTGACGAATGCACCTTCTTACTTCATGTACCTTATGAATAAAGTCTTCATGGACTATTTGGATCAGTTCATCGTAGTGTTCATCGATAATATCATGGCATACTCAAGAAGCGAAGAAGAGCATGAGGAGCATTTAAGGCTGATATTGCAGAAATTGCGAGAGCACCAGTTGTATGCCAAGTTTAACATATGCCAATTATGGTTGGGAGAGATATCATTTTTAGGCCATATCATCTCCGAAGGAGGAGTATCTGTCGATCTAGGAAAAGTAAATAATGTGTTAAAGTGGAATCCACCGCAGAATGTGAAGCAAATCTGAATTTCTTAGGAATGGCTAGATATTTTTTCCGTTTCATCGAGGACTTCTCCAAGATAGAAAAGCCCTTTGCTGAACTCCTAATGAAGGAGGAACCACTCAAATGGACTCACACTTGTTAGGACAGCTTTGAGGAGTTAAAGAGGAGTCTGACATCGCACCAGTGTCGACATTACCGAATATGAGAAAGAGCTTCGATATTTATTGCGATGCATCGAGGCAAGGACTTGGCTATGTATTGATGGAAGAAGGTCGAGTAGTAGCTTATGCATCAAGACAACTGAAGAAACATGAGCTAAATTATCCAACGCATGATCTCAAACTTGCAACCGTGGTGCAAGCTTTGAAGATTTGGAGGCACCACATTATTGGTCATAGGTGTGAGATTGACATGGATTACAAGAGTCTAAAATACATATTAACACAAACGGATATGAATTTGAGACAACTACGATGGTTAGATCTCATCAAAGACTATGACGTGGGAATTAACTATCACCCAGAGAAGGCCAATGTAGTGGCAGATGCCTCGAGTCAAAAAGGAGCAAGCCACCAACTCACAGTTTAGGAGTAGCCATTCGGGCTATGTAAGGAGTTTGAACGATTGCATCATGGATTATTGAATGAATTAGGAGCAATAGAAGTAAACCTAGCATAGGAAGAAGAAATATGAGAAGGTCATACAAAGGATGAGGAAAACCAAGAGATCAAGGAAAGGATCCAATAGGGGAGACAGTTGAGGTTTGATGAAGATGACACTGGCACGCTATGGCTTGGAAAAAGAATTGTTGTACCTAATGTGAAGCATAGCTGCGAAACAATATTGAAGGAGGCACATAATCACCTTATTCAATTGATCCAGGTTGTACAAAGATGTAGATCTGAAAACGTGCTACTGGTGGGATGGGATGAAGAAGGATATAGCTTAATATGTTGCATTATGTGATGTATGCCAACGAGTGAAGGCTGAGCACCAAAGGCAAAGCGGATTGTTGCAGCCATTGAAGATACTGGAATCGAAATGGGAAGAAGTTGGTATGGATTTCATAGTTGGTTTCCCACGCACCCCGTCAGGATATGACTCGATACATATAGTGGTCTGAAGCTGGCAGAACTGTATATGGGGTGAATAGTGTGTTTACATGGAGTACCTAGGAAAATAGTATATGACAAAGGTTCTCAATTTACCTCTACGTTTTGGCAGAAATTGCATGAGTCTATGGGAACTCAGCTGAATTTTAGTTCTGCATATCATCTCTAAACAGATGGAGAAATTGAAAGGACAAAATAGTAATTGGAAGACATGCTAAGAGCGTGTGCGCTAAGGTATTGAGGAAGTTGGGACAAAAGTATGCCATATGCAGAATTCTCCTACAACATTAGCTACCAAGCAAGTTTGAAGATGTCGCCGTATGAAGCGTTCTATGGAAGAAGGTGTAGAACACCCCTGTTTTAGAATGAGATAGGAGAAACTCAAGTATTTGAGCCTTATGTGACACAGGACGCTGAAAAGCAAGTCTAGATAATCTGTGAAAACTTGAAGGTTGCTCAGTCACATCAAAAGGGCTATGCAGATAATAGGCGAAGATACTTAGCTTTCGAAGTGGGAGACCTCATGTATCTCAAAGCGTCACCTAACGAGGTCATAAGCGATTTAACATTAAAGGCAAGTTGGTACATGTGGGGACCGGTATCCCGACCTCCAAGGATCTCATTGGGTGGTGTCGTGTGATGCGACACCCAACAGTATACAAGAAAAGAATGAGAACAAATTACAATCCAAGTCTTTATTGAAAAGCACAGCGGAAGTTTTTAAAATACTAACAAAAAAAAGAGAACTATACATTCATAGCTACGCTCTCAGCACTAGCTATGCAAAAGCAAAGTCATCCATGCCGTGGATACTTCGCACTAGCAACACACAATTCATGACGGCGTGCAGGGTTCCCACTCGGCTGTACACCCTGGAGGGGGTGCAGCCTCATCATCAAACCCGTCATCAGTCGTATAATCTGCAAAAACTCGTTAACTGCAAACGTGAGCATAAGGCTCAGCAAGACTAACCCGTCTCACTAGACATATGCAAGGGTGAATACTAAGCATAGGTAAGGTAAAGCATAAAGGACTCGCCTACAAGTGGATCCGTATAGTCATGTTTTAAATAGCACATGACATTCTTCAGGCACGACACATCATAGACTCCACAATCAAACAAGAAACATTTTGCCGATGATATGACGTGCACAAAGCACATAATGATTTTACCGGTGAAGTATGGTTAAACTGTAAACTTTTAGTTGTACTATTTCTAAACCAAACAAGGTTGTCCAAGTAATTTGTAATCCAATATATCATATTCTCCTGACTTCTTCGGTATTTACTACGTCACGACGCAGTGAACAAGTGGTACTCTATTACCGCGAGGGTTGGTGATTGCAATCATGATACACCCGGAAACAACACGACACATACGCAGTTTCAGAAATGTCAGCGAGTACTTAAAGCAGTACCAACATAACAATTTAGTACTAGTCGTATATGGCCACCTTTCACTAGACACTCGAATGTCGAACCGGTCGATCCATCATGAGCAGGAGGTCACTGCGTGGGGCGTACTCTGACGTGCCCACCAGCTGAGTTACACCTTGCTGCCCTCAATCCACGCATATAAAACAGAACAGAATGCCTCGACAAACCAGTATCAAGCTACGTCAGTTTACTGGAGCCCAATCTTCTAGTATGTCGCCGGTACAATTCAAGCTTGTCCAGCAGGACCGCACACGAAACGGTCCTCAATCGATACAAGTAGGGCTACGCACATGAGATCACGTCTCATTGCATCCTACCCACTACTCGGTCTCAATTTCATATTCATAAACCATTTTTTTATTGTAGATCATCCCGTGTGATAAAATTCCTATCTCGCGAGTAGATTCCAACTACTCGACTTCTACCGAATTCCTATGAGCATAAGCATAGCAGTATCTACGTAACGGGTCGTAGACCTACCCAAGACTCCATAGGATTTGTAGCCATGCAAGTGGATGTGAAAACCTTAAACGTAATGCATAATCATCTAAAGACGTAAGGTGAAATAAAACTGCAAAAACACTGTAAGGAACTTAAATGAAAACTGGGGCTTGCCTGAATGCGAGTCTGAGTCTATGTTAGTTTCTGGCATCTGGACCTCCAAAGCTTCCGGCTGCTCCTCGATTTCAGCTACTACACGATATGTATATACTAGGTATGAATGATTTTGAAAATAATTAACATGCTTGAGGTGGTGTAAATACCTAGGATAACATATGATAATTACTTTAATTGGCTTTGGGACTTTAATGATAGATACTAGTGACTATAGAGAAAACTCTTGCAAAGAACAGGAGATGATCAAGGAAGTTTGTTGTTCTTAAAAATTAGAGTAAGCAATAACCTTCTCTAAATTTCGGTTGAAATTTTGCAGACCTATCATGGCTACAAGGGGTTGTATCATGTAGAGGGGGTCCCACTGGTTCTAGGAAAATTTGTTTCACTGTTTTCTAAGCTTCCTACAGGGAGAAACTGATTTTTCAAGTTTGGGGAAATTTCTGGAAATTGATTTTTCCATTTTTCTGAATTTGTAACTACATAGAGATTTGGAAAATTGATCAACCCAATATTTTAAGTCCAAAGAACTTGAAACTTTTACTGGAGATCAAGGGTATTAACAATAGTGTTCTGACAAAGATTGGGAATATTCCAATTAACAGAACTGTAGGAATGAATTCTTTAAACATTTTTTTATTGGAATTATAGAGATATTTCTATGGCTCTTCTTACAAATCCAAGTGCACCACTGGACAATATTCTTCATGCTGGTTCTAACAAAATTTATTTGGGAATTTTTGGATAATTCTACTGGAAGTTATGGATTTTCCAAGTTTGGATTGAATCTGGATTTATTTTCCTATTGGAAATTTCAAATAAATGGGCCGGTCCCACTTCATTTGAATCGGACCAATAAGAACGGAGCCACACCGGGAGCCACGGGGTTAATCCATGCAGCCACACCGGATCCGTGTTTACAACTGATCCCACGCGAGAGGCGTCGTTGACAGGTGGGACCCGCACCTTCATCTACCTCCCAACGCGGCGGTGTCTCTCGCCGGAAACGCGGCGGCACTTCATCGGACCTAGTGCGTCGACATCCATTCGGCCTCGCCTTGACCGCTCAACCATAAAATCGACAGCGCAAGCCGATGGTGGTGTCCAATCAAGGCAGTGATGGCTGGAGACAGCGGCGTGGCGGTGACGACGGAGCTAGGGTTTCGGCGTTCGTCGGAAACACACGGAAATGGCGTAATAGGCTCGGGAAAAGGTCGGGAAGGTTCCTGGGAGCACCAGGAGGATGATTTGGGGTTTAGAATGGGACGACATTGCCGGCAAAGTTGAGTTCGACGGGGAAGTACAATTTTTCAACCGACGGCCGCGAAAACTCAAAATCCTACCCGTCTCTCGATGTCTTCCTTTCAATTTGGTGAGGTGATGCGCCAGGAGATCTAGGAGATAATACCATATTGGATTGACAAATCATCGTACGTAGAAACGGAATTTAACCGGTAATCTAGTGATCTTGGTATGAACTGTTTTCGAGGAAACTTGAGATAAGGGAGCTAGGAAGCACGATAGTGGCTGAAACTTTGCAAGAAGCATCTAGGTACCTTTACGCGCCTTATTGCTTCAAGGAAGGAGATGGAAATGTGCTTGAAGTGGCCTGTCCTCGTGGAACAGAAGGTTCCCTAGTGGCTTCACCCGCGAGCTCCGAGGAAACTTCGAAATACCGCACATATAAGCAGGGAATCAAACAAAGGACTGGATGGGAAGGAAGAGCAACTAGTTAAGCCGCCTTTTGCTATTGGAAGCACCGCGAATCCTTGCTTTGTTCGGCCAGTGCGTCAAGAACGGCGGTGGCGATGCGGTGCAGTGGCGGAAAGGGAAAAACAGAGTAGAGCGTGTGCGTGTGTCCACTTCGACCAGGGGAGTGTATACTCGGACAGGAGTAGAAGGCACGCTATGAAGCAGGCAGACGAGCAGGTCGGTGGCGGTTTGCATGCAGTGCGGTGTCGAGCAGGGCAGCACCGGAAAAACGGCGTGCAGAGCAGCACCGAGGTTGTCTCACTGACTGGTGGGTCCCACTACTCTTATCCCTGCCCCTTATCTGCAACATCAATTTCCTTACCAAACTTGATCCAAAAATTCTAGGTTTTTGTGGGGAGGCTCAAATAAATATCTGGAATTTGATTATGCAATTGGATTTAGAATTGGAGCAAGTTTCAATTGAATTTCAAATTTGAATTTGAATTTGGATGAAATTCAATGGTGTCACTGAATTAAATAGCAACTGAGTTCCAAAAATTGTGAAACTTGGAGGATAAGTCAAGCAAGTCATGCTGACCATGATGGTGTGTTCAAATCTTGATGTTCAATTAAGTTGAACAGAATTCAAAATTTGAATTCCTAATATGTTCTGAATTTGCTAAGCGTCTCAAATAAAATAGCAAATAGAGTTCAAAATTTATGAAACTTTGCAGAAAGTCTATTTGGATTATTAGTAAACCATAGAAAAATTTATGACCTCTGAATTGAATAATTTTGACAGGGCCAAATATACAGTAGCATATTCAATTTGTAATTAATTTGAATATATATTGGGTACTGCATATTAACCTGACCTAGGATCCTCCATTCAAATATTTCCAAACTTTGAAGAGAGGACAAAAGAATTTATCTAAGATTATTGGTGAAGTCCATTCCTCATGTTAATAAAATTTAAGCATGAGTGGAAGAAAATATTTGATGAGATCAAGTTCATAAGCATAGTTATAATTGGTCTCCATTAGGGTTGATAACCAACTTACAACTGAACCTCATATGAAGGAAAATGTGGGATTTTACATTCCTCCCCTCTTAAAATAATCTCGTCCCAATATTACAAAAGGAAGATAAAAGAAAAAGATCTAATGAACATATGACGTTAACAAGTCCGGATAGTTGGTTCTAAGATATTCCTCGCTTTCCCACGTTGCTTCATCAGAGGTGTGGTTTCCCAACAAGACCTTGTAGAAATGCAAAGTGCAGTTTCTTGTGGTACGAGTCTTCTCATCGACTATCTGGGTTGGATTCTCGGAGTAAGAAAGATTTGGTTGGAGAGCTTCCAAGTCCTCCATACGAACTTCCGCTGGGGACTTGAGACATTTTCTCAATTGTGAAATGTGAAACACATTGTGGACCTCTGAAAGCGATGCTAGCAGCTTTAGCCGATAGGCTACAAGTCCGCATTGCTCACTTATTGCAAATGGTCCGATGAAACGTGGAGCTAGCTTCCCTTTTACTCCGAAGCGATGAATTCCTTTCATTGGGGATACATGAAGGTAAACGTGATCCCCGATATCAAAGTTAAGCGATCGACGTCGTTTGTCCGCATAGCTTTTCTGGAGAGACTGAGTAGCCTTGAGGTTGGCTTGAATAACTCGTACTCAATCTTCGGCTTCCTTTACCAAGTTTATACCATATGCTACTCGTTCACTGAATTCACACCAGTTCAAAGGTGTGCGGCACTTCCGGCCATAAAGAACTTCATATAGTGCCATTTGGATGCTAGTATGATAACCATTGTTGTATGAAAACTCCGCCAATGGTAAATGATCATATCAAATCTTACCATGGTGGATGGCACAGGCACAGAGCATATACTCTAGCACTTGGTTTACTCATTCCGTTTGAACATCAGTCTGTGGATGGTAAGCTAAGCTTCGAATCAATTTGGTACCCAGAGATGCGTGGAGCTGCTCCCAAAATCGAGCAACATACTCCGTGTAAGATATGATAGTGCGGGATACTTGAGCAACAAACAAGGTTCCACGATCTGATATGATAGTCCGGGATACTCCGTGTAAGAATAAGATACTTTCAATATACAACTCTGCATATGGTCGTGCCACATACTTGACATTGACTGGAATGAAGTGAGCCAACTTGGTGAGTCAGTCAACTATCACCCAAATCGAGTCATGTTTGCGAAAAGTGAGAGGTAATCCAACAATGAAAGCCATATTGATGTCCTCCCATTTCCAGGCTGGTATGCTTAAAGGTTGTAGTTGTCCGGCTGCCTTCAGATTGTCGGCTTTCACTCGTCGACACGTATCACATTCGGATACATACATCATTATTTCCCTCTTCATCCGAGTCCACCAAAATTTCTTCTTCATGTCTTGGTACAATTTGTTACTCCCTGGATGAATAGAATATTTGGACAAATGAGCTTCGTCCAGAATTTTCTTCTGAAGTCCCACATTGCGGGGTACCACGATGCAGTCTTTGAACCAGATGGTACCGTCATCGTCACCTCGGAAACACTTCATTTCCCCCTTTTTCATTCGTTGGCGAATATTCGATATGCCCTTGTCCTCCTTCAGAGCCTCCACAATTTCCTCCCTTATGGTCGGAATGTGGGCTAGATTGTAGAGCGCCCCATACAGAACCAAGTAGAGACTCGGTTCTTCTTCCTCTATCAAGGTGATAGAAAGGTTATTGATATGTGACTTGCGACTTAGCGCATCTGCGACTACATTTGCCTTTCCGTGATGGTAGTGGATTTCAATCTCATAGTCTTTGATTAACTCCAACCATCATCGCTGTCGCATATTCAAATCTTTCTAGGTGAAGATGTACTTCAAGCTTTTGTGATTGGTGTAGAGATGTACTAGGTTGCCCCATAGATAGTGTCTCCACATCTTTAATGCTAGTACCACGGCAGGGAGCTCAAGATCATGAGTCGGATCCGAAGCTGCTGTGATCCATTAGCGATTACCCTTCTGTCTTGCATTAATACGCAACCCAAACCAATTCCAGATGCATCACAATAAACATCAAAGGATCTTGTTGTGTCTGGTTGGTCTAATACTGGCGCTGTTGTGAGGTGTTTTAAAACCTTCGTCACATTCCTTTGTCCATGCATATTTCTTTCCTTTCTTCAGAAGTTACGTCATTGGTTTAGCTATCTTGGAAAAGCTTGGGACGAACCTCCGGTAATATCCTGCTAAACCCAAGAAACTTCAAACTTCATGCACAAACTTAGGAGACTCCCATTTGAGTTCTTGCTTAATCTTGTTTGGATCAACTGCAATCCCTTCGGCAGAGATGATGTGCCCTAGAAATGGCACTTGGTTGATCTAGAACTCACAGTTGCTGAACTTAGCATACAACTTGTGGTCCCGCAATCGCTGAAGCACGATGTGCAAATGTTGTGCATGTTCTTCTTTGGATTTTGAGTACACAAGGATGTTGTCGATGAAGACCACGACAAACTTGTCCAAGTCCGGCATGAATACTGAATTCATGAGATACATGAAATGGGCCGGTGTGTTGGTCAATCCAAAGGACATGACAAGGTACTCATATAATCCATACCTCGTTGAGAATGCTGTCTTAGGTATATCCTTTGGTTGAATCCTGATTTGATGATACCCAGAGCGAAGATCCATTTTTGAAAATATCCGAGCACCCACCAATTGATCGAACAGAATACTGATACGGGGTAGTGGATACTTGTTCTTGATCGTGACAGCATTGAGTGGACGATAGTCCACAAATAGTCTCAACATTTTATCCTTCTTTTCCACGAACAATGCAAAACAGCCCCAAGGTGATGAACTTGGCTGAATGAAACCCTTGTCCCAAAGTTCCTTCAGCTGCTCTTTCAGTTCTACAAGTTCCTTAGGTGCCATCTTATACGGCTTTCTCGAGATTGGCACTGTTCCCGGTACAAGTCAATCTTAAACTCGACATCTCTTTCTGGTGGTATGCCAGGAAGATCTTCGAGAAAAACATACGGATACTCACATACTACTGAAATGTCTTCGAGTTTACAGGCTTTGGTGTTATAAGCAGTTGGAGTCACATGGATATTACGCTCAAGAGTGAGAGTTTGGGGAGAGTGGAGCAGAGAATTTAGATATATCCTCCAAGGAACGATGTCAATAATAGCACAGTTGTATTGCGACCATGCAATCCCTAAGATGACATCTAACTTCTGATGCTCTAGTATACTGAGAGAGATAGGGTATATGTTCCCACCCAGATTAAGAGGTGCCCTATGGACCATCTTATCGACGACTACTTTTCCTCCCGGAGAACAAATCATATATGGGGTTTTTGTGGAACAGATAGGCAACTGCTATTGACTGACATAAGAATTTCTAATAAAGTTGTGGGAGGCAACGGAGTCAAAAAGGATGACTATGGGATGACCAATGAGAGAGAACGTACCCGTGAGTACGGGTGCACCTTCCAGAACGTCCTCGATGGTGAGGTGGTGGACGTTGCCGCTTCCGGTGGCTGGCTTCTTGGGCTGGTTGCGAGGCTGGTTTGCCCCCGGGTACGATTACTGTCCTCCGCTATGCGGGCAGTCCTTGGCGAAGTGCCCCGTATGTCCACACATATAACACGTGTACGGGGTCTGACCGACATGGAATGGAGGACGGAATCCTGGTTCACGCGGTGGAGGTAGAGGTGCACGAGAAATCATCCCTTCTTGCTGTTGTGGGTGGAAGCCGGCGTTGTTGAATGGGCGACCACGAAACATCGGTGGTCGCATTGGCGGCTGCCACCTCCGGCCGAATGGTGATCGATACACCATGCGGTACTTCTAAGGAGTCCCCACTCCGCTACCCTGCGGAGCACTCCTTTTCTTCTTGTCAGAGAACAGCTCCCTAGTAGCGTCCTCCTGTACGATCGCGGCATTGACCATGTTGTTGAAGCTGCCGCTGTTGAACAAGGCAAGCTTGTCCTTCATCTTGGGGTTTGAACCTCGATAGAAGCATTCTCGCTTCCGATCTTTAGTACTCACTTGGTCCTGAGCATATTGGGCCAGGTGGTTGAATATCTTGGAGTACTCGTAGGCGCTCCTTCCTCCTTGCTTCAGCTCCAAGAACTCCTGAAGCTTCCTCCTCATAGCACTGGGAGGAATGTGATAAGCGCGAAACTCCTCCCGGAATTCCTCCCAGCTCGCGGCATAGCCGACTGGTCGTGCGGCAAGGTAATTTGCCCACCACGCACAAGCAGACCCTTGTAATTGTTGGGCCGCGAACAGGGTCTTCTGATGTTCGGTTACTCGTAGCAAACCAAACTTCCCTTCATTGGAGCGGAGCCAGTTGTCCACCTCCAACGGTTCATCGGCCTCCACGAAGACTAGTGGGTGCGTTGACATAAAGTCCGAGTATGAACTCAGAGACAGCTGTTGTGGACCCGAATCTGTTTGCCCTCCTTGACGGGACGAATGCTGGACCAAAGTCCGCAGTAACTCTATTTGCTCGTCGCGTGAGCCAAGCACTGCGGCGAGAACATCCGCTAGACTCCTTGGAAGTTCAGGAGGTGGTGGTGGAGGAACTTGTTGCTGCAGTGTAGCAGTTGTCTCCTGGGTCGGAGATTCGTCCTCACGACCACGACTTGACCCTCCCATTTCAGGCTTCGAGCGCGTACGCACCATTCTGCATCCAAATGACTTAGAATCAGCACATGTTTTCTTTTCCTTTATCCATTTTATTATTCAGTAGCATGACTTATTGACAAGGGAATAAGTGCATAACATTCACATATATTGATAAAGTACAAACTTTATACAAGATATATTATCTCATGACCAAGTTTACAGTAGTGTACTCTAAAATGATGGACTCCCCCTACGGAAGTGCATCTCTACAATACTTGGTCCCCATGAGATGTCATATTCATCTTGTCATCTTAGACATAACCACTGCTATTCTTAATATGATACAAACATGGCTCAAAATAAACACGAGCAACTATTAAACTATATGTTGCCCCGTGACGGCAGAAGTGCTTGCCCCATCCCCCTTCGATACATCCTACTCGACGTACTTGAATTCCTCGGGATCCTCTTCTTCCTCTTCGTCATTCGAAGGCAATTGTTCACCCATAATTAGTGGTATATTATGGGCCGGTGGATACACCACCAGTTGCAATTGTGCTTCGGCCTGAATCACATTACCCTGAAGTTGTTCTTCCTCATACTCCCAATTCTGGGTGGTCTCAATGGCGGTGTCCCGCTCTTCAGTGACTACTAACAGCTGCTCCTGCTGTTGTTGCACCTCTAACTGACTTGCTTGCAACTCACCACGAGCTTGCTGCAGTTCAGTGCGAGTTTGCCGTTGTTCGGCACGAGCTTTCTGTAGCCTAATGTGAGCGTAATGCAGCTGACTCTCGCACTTATTTAGCCCGTGATTTGTTGGAGCTAGGAGCGAACGTAGATTATCGTTGATATAATCAAGGGTATCTCCTCGCTCAGTCGCTTCCCGCAAGGCTTTGACTTGCTCCAGAATAATTGCGCCTTGTGTAGAAACCACCATATTGGACGCAACCGCATACGTCCCAAGTGTCGTCGAGGTTGTGTCGCCATACAGTGTACAGGCAGCAACCATACGACGTCGCCACTCAAAACCAGCCACACCACGGACTGGAATAAGGGCAAATTGAGTCCCAGCCATGGCATCTTGATGAAGCTCACAAAGCTTCATAAGCGCCTCACCAGCTGCGATTGCCCAAGTGTCCTCCAAATGAGCCCCTCGATAGTAACCAAGAAAGGAGCCCATCCATAACGACGTGGACTAGCTGGGATGTCTACCAAAATTGTGCATGACCGAATGCCTCTGTCAATCGTTTCTCTACCCCAATAGCATGGCATCTCGATGAAGCCAAACTGTTGGAACACTTATCGCAGCATACTTGGGTAATTGGGATGGCTAGCGCAAGTGGAAAATATCCATCTGTCCGGTAATAGCATCATCACATCCACCATCTATAGAAAATAATACTGGAACAGTGAGAAGGTTCCCAACTCCCGATAGTTAAAGAAAATTTTTAAAACTGGAGTTGTAATCATAGTCTGTTCCAGCTGACCTTCCTGTATAAATTGAAATTTTTCATACAGGAAACGTCAGAACCAGGTGTGGGGTTGCATACAAAAGTTGTAGTACACTTTACAACCTTTTCAGATTTTACTCATACAGCTCCAGGTGATCTAGGAAATAGAATCTATACAGGTTTAAAGTTGACCGAAATTTTCTGGAAATTTTGACAGAACCTCTCCTGTATATGTGGTGATTTCCACAATTTATACAGGTATATCATGACAATATATTGAGGTAATGACAAAATAAATATTGTATAACATCAATTTAACAATACATAGGTAAAATATTTCGGCCATGAAACATTTGTTAAATAGGTATAGTGTGCTAATTCTAAACTATGTGCCAACTATTTCAAGTTCTGATCTGCCAGAACCAAGTTTGCAACCATAGGAATTTAACACAGCTACACCAAGATTTAGGCCATGAGTGCAACACAAAGTTGATAGAGAACTTGCTAAGATTTTCAGAAATGAATATATATGACCATGTCACTATTTTGGATCAAAATCTAAAGCTATCTAAACTTAACAGATGAACTGACTGTTGTTCAACAGCAGCCCTGCAGTTCACTGTTTTGAGCTCAAAAATTGAATTGCCTCAAATTCAAATAAAGAGAAATTTTAAATAACAAAACTGTAGATATGCTTCTACCCTTTTCAGATATATATCGCAATATGGCAGAAGATTTTTCTATAGTGAGTTATTGCAAAAATACAGAGATTGGTACAATGATAGGGTTATCTGGAGTAGTTTAAGCATACCCAGAATTTCAACAGATTATCAAGCTTATCTGCCTTAATGGTCAACAGAAAAGTTGTAGAGGTCTTCGAGAGCTTTTTATCCATATAGCATAACCCTATGTTTATTTCTAATTACCCAATGTTTCAATCTGGCAAAGTTGAGCAAACTTTGGCCAGAAAATCAAGAATCTTGGTGCTAACCCAAAGTCGAATCAAAACTCATTTTGCGGAGTCCAAACCTACCAGCACCTGATAGTCAGACTTTCCAAATTATAATGCATCCATTTTTGTCGTTTGGGGATGGTCATGTATCAAAGTTGATACCGACGGTACTACGTGCCTCACCAAAGAAAAATCTAACCGGTATTTCCGGATACATTTATAGGTGGCCCTAGTATCGTTCACTCGCAAACGTGTGCTACACGGGTCGCTACCATACTAAATGCTGCAGAAGACAAACAATCCCCTTTCACACCTTCACAACTCAAGGGCAGCACAGGGAAACACGACAGGCAGTCACAATAATATATATGAAAGTAAATGCATACGACTCTGATGTGAGTCGCTCTCGAGCGATGTCATGTCTCGAGGTACATGATTGTAATATGTCTGTACAGCAAAGACTCCCGCACGAACCGGCTTATACACGCGCGGGCATACATGTTTCGCATGCTCCCATAGAACATGAATGGTTCTAGAGATGCATACTATCGGGTTATACACCACCCGATGGGGGCTCCCACTAACTTTGAAGCACGTTGGGGTACCGCGTTTCATAGGTTCTCATAAACATAGAAAGCTTCGGAGACTCCTATTAACATTTCCGTGCCAAGGTACAGAAAGACTTCCATGCTACCTCTCGCATGGTGAGCTTACCGCAATTGATCCGCTTACGATTGCGTACCTTACCTCTTACCTGATGTCGGAGCGTCGTTACAGAATTTATAACATATAAGTTAGTTTACCACCTTTATATCTTATAATAATAATACTCCTTATAAGGGCATATAACTAATTCCTCACTCAAATACTAATTTTTGAAAATATGCTCTTTCCAAATACACTGTTCCCAATGATGCTCTGATACCATGTCTGTGGGGACCGGAATCCCGATCTCCAAGGATCTCATTGGGTGGTGTCGTGCGATGCGACACCCAACAGTATACAAGGAAAGAACGAGAAAAAATAACAATACCAAGTATTTATTGAAAAGCACATCGGAAGTTTTTAAAATACTAACGAAAGGAAAGAGAACTATACATTCATAGCTACGCTCTCATCACTAGCTATGCAAAAGCAAAGTCATCCATGCCCTGAATACTTCGCACTAGCAACACACAATTCACGGCGGCGTGCAGGGTTCCCACTCGGCTATAAACCTTGGAGGGGGTGCAGCCTCGTCATCAAACCCGTCATCAATCGTATAATCTGCAAAAACTCGTTAACTGCAAACGTGAGCATAAGCCTCAGCAAGACTAACCCGTCTCACTAGACATATGCAAGGGTGAATACTAAGTGGATCCTTAGAGTCATGTTTTAAATAGCACATGACATTCTTTAGGCACAACACATCATAGACTCCACAATCAAACAAGAAACATTTTGCTGACAATATGACGTGCACAAAGCACATAATGCTTTTTCAGGTAAAGTATGGGGTAACTGTAAACTTTTAATTGTACTATTTCTAAACCAAACAAGGTTGTCCAAGTAATTTGTAATCCAATATATCATATTCTCCTGACTTCTTTAGTATTTACTACGTCACGGCGCAATGAACAAGTGGTACTCTATGACCGCGAGGGACGGTGATTGCAATCATGATACACCCAGAACAACACGACACATACACACTTTTGGAAATGTCTGCGAGTACTTACAGCAGTACCTACATAACAATTCAGTACTAGTTGTATATGGCTACCTTTCACTAAACACTCGAATGTCGAACCGATCGATCCGTCAAGAGCAGGAAGTCCCTACGTGGGGCGTACTCTGACGTGCCCACCTGCTGATTTACACCTTGCTGCCCTCAACCCACACCTATAAAACGGAACAAAATGCCTCAAAAAACCAGTATCAAGCTACGCCAGTTTACTGGAGCCCATTCCTCCAGTATGTCGCCGGTACAATTCAAGCGTGTCCAGTAGGACCGCACACGAAACGGTCCTCAATCGACACAAGCAGGGCTACGCACGTGAGACCACGTCTCGCTGCATCCTACCCACTGCTCGGTCTCAATTTCATATTCATAAACCATTTTTTATTCTGGATCCCCCGTGTGATAAAATTCCTATCTCGCGAGTGGATTCTAACTACTCGACTTCTACCGAATTCCTATGAGCATAAGCATAACAGTATCTACGTAAAGGGCCGTAGACCTACCCAACACTCCATAGGATTTGTGTGCCATGCAAGTGGATGTCAAACAGCTTAAACGTAATGCACAATCATCTGAAGACGTAAGGTGAAATAAAACTGCAAAAACACTGTAAGGAACTTAAATGCAAACCGGGGCTTGCCTGAATGCGAGTCTGAGCCTATGTTAGTTTTTGGTAGCTAGACCTCCAAAGGTTTCGGCTGCTTCTCAATTTCACCTACTACACGATATGTATATAACATGCTTGAGGTGGTGTGAATACCCTAGGATAACATATGATAATTACTTTAATTGGCTTTGGGACTTTTATGGTAGATACTAGTGACTATAGAGAAGACACTTGCAAAGAACAGGATATTATCAAGGAAGTTTGTTGTTCTTAAAAATTAGAGTAAGCAATAACCTTCTCTAAGTTTTGGTTGAAATTTTGGAGACCTATCATGGCTACCAGAGGTTGTATCATGTAGAGGGGGTCTCACTAGTTCTAGGAAAATTTGTTTCACTATTTTCTAAGTTTCCTACAGGGAGAAACTGATTTTTCAAGTTTGGGGAAATTTTTGGAAATTGATTTTTCCATTTTTCTCAATTTATAACTACATAGAGATTTGGAATATTGATCAACCCAGTATTTTAAAGCCAAAGAACTTGAAACTTTTACTGGAAATCAAGGGTATTAACAATAGTTTTCTGACAAAAATTGGGAATTTTCCAATTAACAGAACTGTAGGAATGAATTCTTTAAGCATTTTGCTTATCTGAATTATAGAGAAATTTCTATGGCTCCTCATACAAATACAAGGGCACCACTGGACAGTATTCTTCATGCTGGTTGTAACAAAATTTATTTGGGAATTTTTGGATAATTCTACTGGAAGTTATGGATATTCGAAGTTTAGATTGAATCTGGATTTATTTTCCTATTGGAAATTTCAAATAAAGGCCGGTCCCACTTCATTTGAATCGGATCAATCAAAACGGAGCCACACCAGGAGCCACGGGGTTAACCCACACAGCCACACCGCATCTATGTTTACGGCTGATCCCACGCGAGAGGCGTCGTTGACAGGTGGGACCCGCACCTTCGTCTACCTCCCGACGCGGTGGCGTCTCTCGCCAGAAACGCGGCGGCGCTTCGCCGGACCTAGTGCATTGACCTTCTTTTGGCCTTGCCTTGACCGCTCAACCATAAAATCGACCACGCAAGCCGATGATGGTGTCCAATCAAGGCGGCGATGGCCGGAGACGGCAGCGCGATAGTGACAGCGGGTTGGAAACACATGGAAATGGCGTAATAGGCTCGGGAAAAGGTCGGGAAGGTTCCTGGGAGCACCAGGAGGATGATTTGGGGTTTAGAATGGGGTGACACCGTCGACAAAGTTGAGTTCGACGGCGAAGTACGGTTTTTCAACTGGCGGCCGCGAAAACTAAAAATTTGACCCCGTCTCTCGATGTCTTCCTTTCAATTTTGGTGAGGTGATGCGCCGGGAGATCTAGGAGATAGTACCTTATTGGATTTACAAATTATCGTACATAGAAACGAAATTTAACCGGTAATCTAGTGATCTCAGTATGAACTGTTTTCGGGGAAACTTGAGATAAGGGAGCTAGGAAGCACGATAGTGGCCGAAACATCACAAGAAGGATCTAGGTACCTTTGTGTGCCTTATTGCTTCAAGGAAGGAGATGGAAACGTGCTTGAAGTGGCATGTCCTTGTGGAACAGGAGGTTCCCTAGTGGCTTCACCCGCGAGCTCCGAGGAAACTTCAAAATACCGCACATATAAGCAGGGAATCAAACAAAGGACTGGATGGGAAGGAAGAGCAACTAGTTAAGCCACCTTTTGCTGTTGGAAGCACCGCGAATCCATGCGTTGTTCGGCCGGTGCATCAAGAACGGTGGTGGCGATGCGGTGCAGTGGCAGAAAGGGAAAAACAGAGTAGAACATGTGCATGTGTGTCCACTTCGACCAGGGGAGTGTATATATAGCTCGGGGAGTAGTAGAAGGCACGCCATAAAGCAGGCAGACAAGCAGCTCGGTGATGGTTTGCATGCAGTGCGGTCTCGAGCAGGGCAGCGCCGGAAAAACGGCGTGCAGAGCAGCACCGAGGTTGTCTCACTGACTGGTGGGTCCCACTACTCTTATCCCTGCCCCTTCTCTGCAACATCAATTTCCTTACCAAACTTGATCCAAAAATTCTAGATTTTTGTGGGGAGGCTCAAATAAATATCTGGAATTTGATTCTGCAATTGGATTTCGAATTGGAGCAAGTTTCAATTGAATTTCAAATTTGAATTTGAATTTGGATGAAATTCAATGGTGTCACTGAATTAAATAGCAACTGAGTTCTAAAAATTGTGAAACTTTGAGGATAAGTCAAGAAAGTCATGCTGACCATGATGGTGTGTTCAAATCTTGATTGTTCAATTAAGTTGAACAGAATTCAAAATTTGAATTCCTAATGTGGTCTGAATTTGCTAAGCATTACAAATAAAATAGCAAATGGAGTTCAAAATTTATGAACTTTGCAGGAAGTTTATTTGGATTATTAGTAAACCATAGAAAAATTTATGCCATCTGAATTGAATAATTTCGATAGGGCCAAATATACACTACCATATTCAATTTGTAATTAATTTGAATATATATTGGGTACTGCATATTAATCTGACCTAGGATCCTCCATTCAAATAATTCCAAACTTTGAAGAGAGGTCAAAAGAATTTATCTAAGATTATTGGTGAAGTCCATTCCTCATGTTAATAAAATTTAAGCATGAGTGGAAGAAAATATTTGATGAGATCAAGTTCATAAGCATAGTTATAATTGGTCTCCATTAGGGTTGATAACCAACTTACAACTGAACCTCATATGAAGGAAAATGTGGGATTTTACAGTACATCGCTACATCGAACAATTCAAGATTTTGGACTAACGTGGAAAAGTGGAATATCAATTGGAGATGCTGGCACAACTTTTTGATGTTCATAAATTATTTCATGTCTCTCAACTCAAGATGTGTTTAAGGGTGTCAGAATAACAAGTACCAATGGATGAATTGGAGCTTGAGGAGGATTTGACTTATGCCGAGCAGCCTATCAAAATTTTGAAGACAAAGGAGAGAGTCACGAAAAGAAAGGTGATTCGATGGTGCAAAGTACAATGGAAACATCATACTGAATTTGAAGCAACTTGGGAGCAGGAAGAAGATCTCAAGAGAGAATTTTCTTATCTTTTTCCTTATACGTCGAATCTCGCGCAATATTTATTTTAAGGGGGTAGGTTTGTAACACCCTCATTTTTATCCATCATGCATTGCATTAATTCTCATACATGTCTAATACAATGCAACACAAAAGGAACAAGATTAAAATGAGTTAGAGGCAAAACAGCAATTAAAATCAAGTTTGGGTGCAGACTTGTGTGGACCTGAACCTGGACTAGTCCGGTGTACCCATCTGTTCCATCTAAATTCAATTTTTTCGGAACAATGGACTTGTCCAATACCGGGTGCGGACTAGTTCGAATTTGTTTGTGTTTCCATCCGGACTTGTCCGATAAAGTTACGAACTAATCCAATTTTGTTTCTATTTTCCACCGGACTTGTCCGATACCTGGTACGGACTAGTATGAATTTGTTAATGGAACACTTCAGACCAACTCACTATAATTAGTGGACTTATCCTATACAGCACCGGACTTGTTCGATATTCTTCTCTTTACCCGAACGGACTTGTCCGGCATGCCAACGAACTAGTTTGGTTTCTAGTGTTTCGGCTCGGATTCTTAATTTTTCCCCACGACGTGTTTTTGAGTAATTGGCTTATTTGGGACCTAGAACATTGTGCCCCATCCCCGAGGAGCCCTAGTGAACCCCAACAAGGCCCCTACTTGTCCCCACGGTTTCCTACTTGGATTTGCACCCTAACCCCACCACTGCTCCTATATAAAAACCCGAAGCGGATTCAAACCATGCCATAGTTGGGAAGTTTGCAAAACCCTAGACATAGTGGATGTTTCCGGTCTAGAGCGCATTTGTCCGGTCCAGAGCAGGCATGTCCGACCCATTATGTAGACTAGTCCGACCTCTGAATTTCTGAAACCGTGAAACTTTTCCGATTTTACCGAAAATGATTCGAATCTTGCTCAAACACGTAAAACATGTTTGTAACTAGTCAGTAAGCAATAATAGTAACCTAATAACATGTACTACATCAAAATTGCATCATTCATGCATATCATGGCATATTGTGTAATATATGAGCATTTATTGGTTGTAATGCTTGTTCCGCATGTTTGTCACACCGAATAGAAGGAAACATTGTAGAAAGTGCTTTCAAGGACCTTCAGTACCAGTACTTTGAAGCTCTGGATCCAAACCAGTCGCTAGAGCAAGGCAAGTGTACTTGAACATTTTGATCCTGTTTTAAATGTTTTATTTTGAAAATTGCATGCTTGTGTCTAATTAATGGCAAACCCGTGAATAGGTGTTTACTGGTTTTGTATGCCCATCCTTGCTGCTCGGGATATATTGTAGAGAGTTGGCAAGGGTATTTTACACTTTTGCTCCGCTTTGGTTAATTGGGATTGGGAATAACCAAATGGCTTAATTATGAACTATTGAACGTATGACTGTGAAATGGTGATAATGACCAATTAGCAACATGGAACTAAGGGGATCTAAGGAAGCATGGTTGGTGGAATGGGTTGGATGGTATGGTGGTTTTGCTTGCCTTAGATCTAAGGATCGGTTCATGCGAGAATATGCAGGACAGCAGTGCCACCACAATGCCATGTATCGGCGCGGCTTAGTTGATTAATTAGTGTATTGCCATTATCGCTCGGATCATATCGAAGGCACGGGGAATGGGAGTCAGTTGGGTTTGCAATAATGGCAGGACCGCTCTGGGATCCGAGCGACACAAGAGGGGGCCCTTTGATAGATGTGCTCAGTTGGAGACATCACCTCCGATGAAACCTTAGTAGGTCCGCACATGCTGGTAATCACTTTGCAAAGGCTATTTTGTGATCTCTTGGCTATACACCTATGGTAGTGTATTTGGCATACAGGAGGTTTTCTTTAGTCACCGATGGGTGACAAAATCACAAACTTGTGGATAGAGTGGGACAACCTCTGCAAAGTGTAAAACTATCATGATTGTCGTGTTTCCGTTTAAGAGCACTTGGATGACATACATGATTAGAAGGAAACTTAGGTATTGGATTGGGTTCGGTTATGTTTATGGGTTGGTTATGTTATATGAGCATGGTTGGTTATGATGGTATGAAATTGGCATATGGTTATGGATACATTATGGGTGAGTATGGTTATTGTGAGACCTATGCATGCTGAATACATTGTCTATGGCGATAAAAGTTTTGAATACTACCAAAACACCTTTATCATCCAGGTCCGACTAGCTTTGGCAAGGTTTGGTGCTTGATCGCAATGTTCCTGCTTTTACTGTGAATTTTCTCGAACTTGCTTTACATTGTTAGAAAGATCTCTTAGTATTCATTTGCTAAGTTTTTGATGCATTTTGGTTGATATGGATGATATCGTTTTTGCTGTGGTTTTGCAACATGCTTATGTGAGGTGCTCACGTAAGATGTTGTAGTTTCAGAACTAACGTGAGTCAGGTCGAGGACTTGTGCTCGAAAGTATTTGTTGTTTATTCGTGTGCAGGTGTTGCTTGAGTTCAAGACATGGCTGGTGACAGGATCCATTGAACTAGTCTTGGGAAAGATGAGTTTCAACAACCAAGTTCGGGAGGAATTGTGGTTGAGTTGATCGAGAGGTCGTGCAACATGTATGAATCAAGAACAATGCATATGAAGGTATCGTGGGCATCATTAGAAGATGTTTGCATGTATGCAAGGAGTGCATGGACGTGGCTACATGGTTCCGAGGCGTGATGAAGAGATGTGGATGAAAAGAATTGGACGGAAAGGTCCAACCGACTAGGTTATGGACTCAGGCTGCGGTTGAGTCGGGTTTGACTCAAATATGGAATGTTTTGAGTTGGTTATGATAGGATTTCATGTGGGTCATGAATTTGGGTTGTTTTAGGAAGGTGAGATATGTTCCTAATGAGTTTGGAAGTCTTAAGATTGCTTCTATTTGTGTATAGAGGAGTCCTAAGCAGTTATGGAAAGTTTCGATTCGTGTTTTGAGTAGGATTAGAGTCCTAGTTGAGATTGGGTTGGCCTAAGAGCTGGTTATATAAGCAAGGGAGGCCAGAGATCGTGGGGCACGACTTTGAGGGCTGTTTGTCTTGTGTTCTATTGAATAAAATTCATAGTTGAAAGGAACTTTTGTGCCTTGTTCGTCTGACTTGTTCCAGACAAGTTTTTCTCGTCGAGTTTTCTGCACATCACTAGCTTTCTTCGGTGGTTTTATCATAACTTGAGTTTTACAGATCCAATTGACATGATTCTTTTTGGGTTGTCTTCAAAACTTGATTATCTGTCATCTTTCAAAATTTCATGATCGTTGGATTTTGTGGTTTCTGATCTGCATGAGTTTCTTTGCAGCACTCCAAAACTGTTTTTCTCGGGTAGGACAGATTGACCTTTGTTTGATCCTTCAATCGTAACTTGAGTTTCTCTCAACGGGTTTGAGTGATTGTTGTTGTGTAGTCTTCGTGACTTGATCCTCTATAATTTATATCTCTTTTGTCATGGTGAAACACATTTAGTTTTGTCTCACACACGATTTCTTTAACAGATCGTTTTCTGCCGAAGGGGTTGGGATTTAATTGTTTCCGCTGCGTAAGATTTTTTAAATCTACCATTCACCCCCTCTGGTACTTTTCACGTGCTCTTTGATCCTACAATTGGTATCAGAGCCACGATGCTCTAATCTTTGTGATTTGCACATGTTTTTGACTAATCATCATGGAGCAATACTCCGCTAAACCTTGTGTGTTTAGTGGTATTGATTTTCAAGTTTGGAAGGCACGTATGGAAGCCTTCATCAAGGCTCAAGGCTTCGCAATATGGGAGAAGGTATACAAGCCTTACGAAGTGCCATCAAATGGTCAAGTTACAGATACAAATTTGAGAGATGTCGACAACAACAACAAGGCTCAGAACTTGACCATACAATGATTAACTCAAAGCTACTTCGACCGTGTTGCACACCTCCGATCTGCATACGATGTGTGGAAAGCACATTGTGACTACCACGAAGGATCCAACATGATCATGGAGGTAAGGCAAGACATGTTCAAGAAAGAATACATGCGCTTCGAGATGCAATCCGGTGATTCTATTGATGACCTTTTTGCTCGTTTTAATAAAATTCTCAGCAACTTGTGTAGTGTCAATGTTAATTTTTCAGATGCTGAAAATGCTAGGCAATTGTTAAGTGCATTAGATATGTCAATTTGGGAGATGAATGTCACATCAATTCGTGAATCAACTGTCATGAGTACACTTACTTTAGATGTGCTATATTTCAAGTTAAAAACTCATGAAATTAACATAATATCACGTAAGAACCCCAACAAATCTATTACTTTAGTTTCTCAACGTGACATGCCTAGCTCTGGTCAATCTTCATCTTGTGGTACACTTGCTTTGTTGTCCTCTCTAACCCTTGAACAGATTGATGTGTTTCCAGTGGAGGAGCAAGTACTTCTCTCTACTAGGTTCTAAAAAGCATTGCAAAATGTGAGAACTAGAAGGAGAGGAAGCTCTGGACCTCAACGATGTTTTGAATGTGGTAAGACAGGACATTTTTGTTCAGATTGCCCTAACCATTCAGGTCCTACTTCCCAGGATGAAAAGCAAACAAGGACGAAGTACTTTCCTGCAAAAGATACGAAGAAAAAGAAGGGTTTTACAGGACATCAATTGGTGAGCAGTTTTATCTCCGCACTTCAAGAACTTGGCTCAAGCGATGTGGATATTGGAAGTGACGAAGATGAAGATGATTTGGTAAACTTGTGCTCCATGGCGGGCAAATCATGATTAGGTATGGAGGAGGCTAAACACAACAACGACAATGAAGAGGTATGTCCTACCTGCGAGGAAATGTGTGATGCTATTTCTCGTGCTACGGTTATAGTTAAGAAAAAGGACAAAAAGCTTAGGGACAATGCTGTTAAAATTGAGTCACTAGAATCTGAAATTAATCGTTTGAAATCATTTATTTCTAGTGATGATTCTTGTTCCTCATGTGAATTAATATATGAACAATTGTCCTCGTTAAGAAGTGCGCACACCGCCACACTTGATAAACATGAGTTAGAAATTGAAAAGAACAAAAAGCTTGTTGCACTTAATGATAAAAACTCGAAAGATGCTAGTTGTTCTACAATTTATTTACATTGTTCTACTTGTGATGATCTTGATAAGAGACTACAAAATGCTATGAATAAAATTTCTATATTGAACAATGCTTTACGTTCTCATGAAGTTAAATATTGTTCCAATTGCAAATTAAAAAGAAAAACTTCATGTGAAAGTTGCCTTGATCTATCCAATAAACTTGATGACATGCATAGGACATTAGATTGGTTTTGTAATGGGAATAAGAACTTAAACTTGCTGCTGAATTCTTCCAAGTCTTGCAATGATAAAACTGGTTTAGGTTTTGATTCTCACGCTCATGCTAAGGCACATCCACCTAAAATTGTAAAGTCATTAGGAAGTCGTTCAAACAGTTCCTAAACAAAAAGAAGTGGTTTTCAAAACTGCACGAGCGTTGTCTCATTCGGTTTCAAACAAAAATGTTGCTTGCTCATCTAGACATGAACACAAAGTTAAATTTCATTGTACCTACTGTGGTAGAGATGGTCATGTCATAGATTTTTGTTATAGACTAGCTAAACAATAGAAAAGGGAAAGAATTATTGCTAGATCTCATAACTTTAATGCAAAATTTGCTGCACTTGCTAAACCGAATGATAGAAATATGCAATCTGCCGTAATGAGTCAAAAACATGCAAAGGTTGCTCCCAAACCTACTGTTTTTTGTGCTACACATGTAACATCTCATAGGACAGTAGTTGGGTACAAAAATCCTCAAGCTTTGGCTCAACCTGCTATTTTATCTCAGCTTTCGCGTGTTATTCCTGTTGGACGTCGTGTGACTCAGTACTGGATTCCTGAATGCCTTTTGACTAACCCCAGTATTGAGTCATCGACGTATTGTTCTTCTATGTAGGTTACATGCTTGAGGAAGTAGAACATTTGGATTGTGGATTCAGGTTGCTCACGCCACATGACCGGTAACAAAGAATGGTTCTCGACCCTCTCTTTTGTGTCACGTGTAGATAATGTTACTTTTGCCGATAATTCTTCAACTCCTATAATTGATAAGGGTTCGGTTAGAGTAAATAATCACTACATTTTGATGAATGTGGCACTTGTTAAAATTTTGAAATACAACTTGCTTTCTGTTTCACAACTGCTAGATGAAAATCTGGAAATTATTTTCACTAAAAATTGCTGCAAAGTTGTAAATTCAAAAAGTGAGCTTATTTTTAACATGTCTCGGTTTGGAAGAGTTTTTAAAGCTAATTTTGATATGTCTTCTTCTAAGCAGAGGTGTCTAGTTACTAATGATTCAAAGGACTTATATTTTTGGCATCGTAGACTTGGTCACGTAGGCTTTGATCATCTAACGTGTGTTAGTGCTCTTGATCGCATACGTGGGCTGCCTAAGCGTAAAGGGGACAAAGAAATTGTGTGCTCTTCTTGTAGACATGCTAAGATGGTTGCAGGTTCACATACTCCTCTCACAATGATCATGACAACTGAACCAGGTCAACTTTTACACCTTGACACCGTAGGACCTTCACGCGTTCAATCCTTCAGAGGTAAATGGTATGTTCTTGTGATTGTTGATGATTATTCTAGATACTCTTGGGTTTACTCTATGGCATCTAAGAATGAAGCTTTTAGTTACTTTAGAACTTTATTTCTTAGATTATCAATTAATCACCAAGGATCTTTAAAATCAATTAGAAGTGATAACGGAACCGAATTTAAAAATCAATCTTTTGATCACTTTTGTGCTGAAAATGAAATAGATCATCAATTTTCTTCACCATATGTACCTCAACAAAACGTTGTTGTAGAAAAAAAGAACAGAACCTTAGTTGAGATGGCTAGGACTATGCTTGATGAATATCAAACACCTAGGAAATGTTGGTCTGATGCGATTGCAACTGTTTGTTATGTCTCAAATCGTGTTTTCTTGCGCGCTAAGCTAGGTAAAGCACCATGTCACACACTTTCAGGTCTTTGGTTGCAAATGCTTTGTTAAGAAACATGGTAATCTTGATAAATTCGAACCTAGATCAACTGATGGCATGTTTCTTGGTTATCCATCTCATACTAGAGGCTACCGTGTGCTTTTACTTGACACTAACAAAATTGTGGAGTCTTGCGAGGTGTCTTTTGATGAAGCTAGCCTAGGTACTAGCTCGAACATTGCAGGTCCGTATCCATATCTGCAGGGGGAGAGCATTTTCGTTGAAGATGAGGAAGAGGTGGAGCTGCTGCTCGAAAATTCAGTAGCTAATGACATTGTTCCAACTTGTGATTTTGATTCACACCCAGCACCGATGACCACCATTGTTGGTACAGATCCTCCTCAAGTCACAAGCTCATCGTTTTGTGATGAACATGAAGAAGAAGAAGCTTGTGAAGTGTCCACTCCCCACCGTGTTCTCAAAAGTCATCCCCCACAACAAACTATTGGAAGCTTGCACGAACAAGTCACACGGCCCAGGTTTTGCGATCCAAACTCTCATGCTCATTCTGCTTTTGTTGCTTCTTTTGAATCCAAAGATTCACATGCACTCACTAATGAATCGTGGATTATTGCCATGTAAGAAGAGAAAATTTTGAAAGAAATAATGTTGGGAAACTCGTACCTCCACCTCAAGGTCACACTTTAATTGGAACTAAATGGGTGTTTAAAGATAAACAAAGTGAGGATGGGGTTGTGGTTAGGAATAATGCTAGGTTGGTTTCTCAAGGTTTCACTCAAGTTGAAGGTCTAGATTTTGATGAAACTTTTGCTCCTGTTGCTAGATTAGAAACCATAAAAATTTTGTTAGCTTTTGCTACATCTAAAAGTTTTAACCTATATCAAACGGATGTTAAAAGTGCTTTTCTTAATGGCTACATAGATGAGGATGTTTATGTCAAACAACCACCGGGTTTCGAAAATCCAGATTTTCCTAATCATGTTTACAAACTGCCCAAAGCCTTGTACGGTCTCAAACAAGCCCCTAGAGCATGGTATGATAGGTTAAAAACATTCTTACTTGAAAAGGGGTTTACCATGGACAAGGTTGATAAAACTCTTTTTGTGCTCAAGCATGGTAATGACTCATTATTCGTTCAAGTGTATGTGGATGATATTATCTTTGGTCATGCTTCTCATGATCTTGTGTCCAAGTTTTCAGCTATGATGAGTACAGAATTTGAGATGAGTATGTTGGGAGAACTCACATGCTTTTTGGGCCTGCAAATAAAGCAAACCAAGGAGGGTACCTTTATGCATCAAACGAAGTATACAAAAGACCTCCTAAGGCAGTTCAACATGGACAAAAGCAAGCCTCTTCAGACACCAATGGGAACAGCAACAACACTTGAACTTGATGAAGATGGTGAACCCGTGGATCAAAAAGAATATAGAAGCATGATCAGATCACTTTTTTACCTCACGGCATCAAGACCGGGCACACAATTCAGCGTATGTCTTTGTGCACAGTTTCAAGCCTCCCCACGTGCTTCACATCGTCAAGCCCTCAAAAGGATTCTCAAGTACTTACATGGAACTCAAGAATTTGGCATTTTTCTTCCTTCTTCCTCAACTGTTACTTTGAAAGCTTTTTCCGATGCTGATTTTGGGAGTTGTAGGATTGATAGGAAAAGTAATTCGGGTGCTTGTCATTTTCTTGGTAATTCACTTGTTGCTTGGTCCTCTAGAAAACAAAACTCAATTGCAAAATCCATAGCTGAATCTGAATATGTAGCTGCTGCTATTGCTTGCTCACAAATTCTTTGGATTGTTCAAACACTTAAGGACTATGGGGTTGATCTATACAGTGTTCCACTGTTTTGTGATAACACTAGTGCCATTTGCATTGCTAAAAACTCCATGCAACATACTAGAACTAAGCACATTGACATTAGGTATCACTTTCTCCGTGATAATGTTGGAAAAAGAAACATTGTGCTTCACCATGTAGATATCGTACAACAATTAGCTGACATTTTTACAAAACCTTTGGATTTCACTCGTTTTTGTTTTATTCGTAGTGAAATAGGGGTTATGCATCCTCATGGTTTAATTTGAGGGGAGTTTTGAAACTTGAGAAGTCTATGTGTGAATCTGAAATTAAAATAATATGAGCATAGTATTTCATACATATATGACTTTGTGATTCCTTTTACATGCTAAAAGTTCTTACTACATTACTCATGTTATATATTTTGTAGTTTTTGCCATGTCTAGTAATTGGAATAATTACTTACGCTGTCATGATCGAACTTTCTTGATGTTTTGAACTTGTTGCATGCTCACAAGTGCTTTTAATAATGAAAAATTAATTCATCAACTATTCACATGTTGAGCTTTTATGATCAAATAAAAATGAGAAAGGATCAAGAGAATATGCATGCATCGCACTTCTTCTTTTGAGATGGCTTATCATTGCACTTAGATATGAACTTGGAAGAAGTTGTGTATGACTAAAACCATATCCTTAATCTTCTAATTGTCAAATGACATAGGCTTGGCTTGGTTGGTTAGAATAAGGCAGATGCGCATATAATCTCTTGCAAATATCATATGATCTTAATTTGTGCTTTGAAAAATAATAAAATGCAACAAAAAGTGTCATTCTTTCAGGTTTTGAAATAGTTAAGTTTGTGAGATCATGACTTGCTTAAATTGAAAATTACATTTGATCTCTAGCATGTCTTACACTACTTTATGTATCTCATTGATGTGATAGTGTAAGTTACTTGATAGTATGACATGGATGAGCTTTGTTTTATATGTATATGTTATAATATGCTCATAACAATTAAAATTTCTCTTTTCAACCTTGTTGAATACATTGTCAAAGGGGGGGAGATAATATGGTGAATTTTAAAGATAAGTATGCAAGGGGGAGAAATATGTATCTGGGGAGAAATTTATTTCTATCTCATTTGATTTTCAAATATGGGGAGAAATTGTTGTCAAAACTTTTAATGTGAATAAGCCAATGTTCGGATCTTAAGTGTTGTTGCCAATGCATTCATCAAGGGGGAGATTGTGAGACCTATGCGTGCTGAATACATTGGCTATGGCGATAAAAGTTTTGAATACTAGCAAAATACCTTTATCATCAATGTCCGACTCTAGGTCTGACTAGCTTTGGCAAGGTTTGGTGCTTGATCGCAATGTTCCTGCTTTTACTGTGAATTGTCTCGAACTTTCTTTACATTGTTGGAAAGATTGCTTAGTATTCATTTGCTAAGTTTTTGATGCGTTTTGGTTGATATGGATGATATCGTTTTTGCTATGGTTTTGCAACATGCTTATGTGAGGTGCTCATGTAAGATGTTGTAGTTTCGGAACTAACGTGAGTCAACTCGAGGACTTGTGCTCGAAAGTATTGGTTGTTTATTCATGTGCAGGTGTTGCTTGAGTTCAATACATGACTGGTGATGGGATCCATTGAACTAGTCTTAGGGAAAAGATGAGGTTCAACAACCGAGTTCGGGAGGAATTGTGGTTGAGTTGATCGGGAGGTTGTGCAACAAGTATGAATCAAGAACAATGCACATGAAGGTATCATGGACATCATTGGAAGATGTTTGCAAGTATGCAAGGAGTGCATAGACGTGGCTACATGGTTTCGAGGCGTGATGAAGAGATGTGGACGAAAAGAATTGGTCGGAATGGTCCAATCGACTAGGTTATGGACTCAGGTTGCGGCTGAGTCAGGTTTGACTCAAATATGGAAAGTTTTGAGTTAGTTATGATAGGATTTCGTGCAGGTCACGATTTGGGTTGTTTTAGGAATGTGAGATATGTTCCTAATGTGTTTGGATGTCTTAAGATTGCTATTATCTATGTGTAGAAGAGTCCTAAGAAGCTATGGAAAGTTTCAATTTGTGTTTTGATTGGATTAGAGTCCTAGTTGAGATTGGGTTGGCCTAAGGCTGGTTATATAAGCAAGGGAGGCCAGAGCTCGTGGGGCACGACTTTGGGGGATGTTCCTCTTGTGTTCTATTAAATAAAATTCATAGTTTCAAGGAACTTTTGTGCCTTGTTCCTCCGACTTGTTCCAGACAAGTTTTTCTCGTCGAGTTTTCTGCACAGCACTACTTTTCTTCGGTGGTTTTATCATAACTTAAGTTTTACAGATCCAATTGTCGTGATTCCTTTTGGGTTGTCTTCACAACTCTATTATATATCATCTATCAAAAGTTCACAGTCGTTGGATTTGTGGTTTCTGATCTACACGAGTTTCTTTGCAGCATTCAAGAACTGTTTTTCTCGGGTAGGACAGATTGACCTTTGTTTGATGTTTCAATCGTAACTTGAGTTTCTCTCGACGGATTTGAGTGATTCTTGTTGTGTAATATTCGTGACTTGATTCTCTCTAATTTGTATGTCTTGTCATGGTGAAAGACGTTTATATTAGTCTCACACATGATTTCTTTAACAGATCGTTTTTCTGCTGAAGTGGTTGAGATTTAATTGTTTTCGCTGAGTAAGATTTTTTAAATCTACCATTCACCCCCCCCCCCCTTTGGTAGATTTTCAAGTGCCCTTCGATCCTACAGTTAATTAAGTTGAATTGATGGTGTTGGACATGGTATTATTGGTATTTTGATTATTAAGAGAAATGACCTCACATAGTAATCATAAGTCACATTTTCTTACCTTTGCAAATGAAATGTACTTTTCTGCAATAAGCCATTTATTATCATCCTTGTTTAAGCTACATGTCATACCTTCCCACACTAGCTTAGTACGACATGTTTCCACCCTTGCTATTCCCACATTAATTCAGTAACAAGAGATATTTTGCAGTATCTGAAGGACTATGTGGAGTACTAGGCGTGTTACCGTCGAACTGCCTGTGGAGATGGAGTCTATTACTGTTTAGTTTTCTGCTGCAATATTGTTATTAGAGCTTGTATTCAAGAATATTTGGATACCATAATAAGATCGTATTTATTATTCAAAACATGGTTATTATCTGAATATTGTTTGTGATGCACTCGTGTATGTCTGATGAACATCCTGGGCACACATATGTGTCACACTTTGTTCATTCTCGGAATCGGGTGTCACAAACATTATGCCACGAGTGGATATGTGTTCACTCTAGCTGGTGGTGCTATAACATGGAGGTCTGGCAAACAAATCATTTTGACGAGGTCAACCATAGAAGCAGAACTCACTGCTTTAGAGACAGCAACTACAGAGGCAGAATGGTTGCGTGAACTCTTGATTGATTTGCCTATAGTTGAGAATCCATTGCCAGCAATCCTTATGAGCTGTGACAATCAAACGATGATTGTTGTAGTGATCAGTTTTAAGGACAATGTAAAATCATCAAGACACATCAACAGACATTTAAAATCTGTCAGAAAAATGAAATACTCCAAAGTTATTTTTGTTTCGTACATACAAATAGATAAAAATCTGGCAGATCACTTTACTAAAGGTCTATCATGTGATGTGATAGAAAGTGCATCGAGGAGATGGGTTTGAGACCGACTGATGTGATACCATAGTAGTAACATACCTATGTGATCAAAGATCCCGTGAGTAAAACAAGCTTGTGGTTTACTGAGGAGAGTACTTTCTTTAGACCCTCTCTATGTGAAGATGCACACTTGTACTCTCAAACTATAAAACAGGTTGGCAATTAGACTTAATATGTTTCTATTGGCTATGTGTAGCAAAGATGTCATCCTACAGGCAATCTTGAAAGAAACACACCTATATGAGCCCCGACTGTCTAACATCGCAGTCTGTGAGATTTGGGTGATCTCTGGAAATCTCATGAAGAGACCAGGGAGTATGTAACACCCTCATTTTCATCCATTATGCATTGCAATAATTTTTATACATGTCTAAAATGATAAAACACAAAAGGAACAAGATTAAAATGAATTAGAACCAAAATAGCAATTAAAAACTTAGTTTAGTATGGACTTGTCTAGAATGGACCTCAGACTAGTTCAGTTTAGCTATTGTTGTCCCCGGGATTTTTCCGCTAATTGCTACGGATTAATCCGGAAATCATTTATGTTGTCCTTCGGGCTTGTTCATTAACTTTTGCGGTGTAATCCAGTTTGGTTTCTGTTCCCCTTCGGACTTGTCTGTAGCCATATACAGACTAGTCCGATGATCGTTGTCGAAAACTCCCAAAAATTGGGTCTTGTTTTGAAACTGGGAATTCCCGGACTTAGGACTTGTCCATTTAAATCTCTGATCTTGAACAGACTTGTCTGGTAATTCACCAGACTTCTCCATTGAACTCTTTGTACCCGATCAGACTTGTTCGGCCTCACTTCGGACTAATCTGGTGTGTAGGGTTTCGACTCGGATTCTATTTTTCTTCCAGGACGAGTTATTGGGTAATTGACTTAATTGGGCACAAGAACATCGTGTCTCACCCCTGAGGAACCCAAGAGGGACTCTACCACAGCCTCTACTTGTTTCCACTGCATTATACTTGGATTCGACCCTAACCCTACCACCTCTCCTCCATATAAACACCACACCACCCACCCTTTACCCCTTTGCCACATTAGATGAATCCTAGCGCCTGCTCTCTTCTTAGCCGCCACTCTTGAAGGGAGAAGAATAAAGGGAAGGGAAGGAAGAAGAAGAATAGGAGGAATCAAGTGAGGTCGTCGTCGCTGGTGTGATCTTCTTCGACAGTTCTTCGACATCAACTTTCTCCTTCATCAATTCTCTGTCTTCATTAAATCTAGACTCGAGTTTCATCGAATCCTCACCTTTGAACCCTACAATTCATGGTAAATATCTTAGATCCATCCTTCCTACGTAAATTTTGGTTCCATAATTAACTCAAACTACGCCCTAGTTGGAAATTCGCTAAAACCCTAGCTATAGCGGACTTGTCCGGTCCACTGTAGACTAGTGCGTTGAACTTTCTGGTCCAGCGCAGACATGTTCGTCCATGGTGCGGACTAGTCCGGTCCTTCAATTCAGGAATTCCTGGAACTTCTTTAGTTTTCTCTGAAATGACTCCAAACTTGCCCTAACATGTAAACTCTAATTGTGACTGGTTAGTAAGCAACAATAGCATCCTAATAACATGTATTACATCATAATTGCATCATTCATGCAAGCCGTGGCATATTGAGTACTAAATGAGCATTTATTGAATGTAATGTTTGTTTTGCATTTCTAGAGGGTGCTTACGAGGACCTTCAGCACCAGAACTTCGAAGCTATTGATCCAAACCAGCTTCAAGAGCAAGGCGAGTGTCCTTGACCATTTTGATCCTATTTTGAAATGTTTTGTTTGCAAAACTACATAACTGTATCAAATTGTTGAGAAGCCAATGAAAGGTGTTTACTAGACTTGTGTGACCACCGTTGTTGCTTGGGATATATTGTAGAGAGTTGGGAAGGGTATTTTACAATTTTGCTTCGCTTTGCTTATTTCAGATTGAGAATAACCGAATGACTCATTATGAACAAATATACATATGGACTATGTGAACTCATAACAATGATGAATTAAGAAACATGGAATTGGGGTGATCTAAGCAAGCATGGTTTGTTGACTGGGTTGGATGATATGGTGGTTTTGCTTGCCTTAGATCTAAGGACTGGTTCATGTGAGAATAAGCCAGAACAACAGTGCCACCACAAGGCCAAGTATGGGTGCGGCTTAGCCAATTAATTAGGTGTATTGCCAGCATTGTTCAAATCATTCGGGGGAGCGGGGAATGGGAGTCGGTTGGGTTTGCAATAGAGGCAGGAGTGCCCTGGGATCCTAATGGCAGAAGAGGGGGCCCTTGGTTGGATGTGCTCAGTTGTGAGACATCACCTCCGGCAAAACCTCAGTGGGCCTGAATATGTTGGTAGTCCCTTTGCAAAGGCTATTTTCTAATCTCTTGGCCACACACTGTTGGACATGTGTAATGTGACCGACGATTCATGGGCATTGGATGTTCCCTAGTCACCTAAAGGGGACAAAATCACAACTTTGTGGGTAAAGTGGTACAACCTCTGCAGAGTGTAAAACTATCAAGATAGACACGCTCCTAGTTAACATCACCTAGATGACCTACACGATTAGAATTGGACTTGGGATTTGGGAATGGTTCGGTATGGGATTGGTTATGTCATATGAGTTGGTCTGTTATGAGAAGAGATGAAATTGACATATGGTTATGATATTAATTGTTGGTTGGTTATGAATTAAATATGATGGTAAATGAGGATGTCGGGTATGTGATGATAATTCCTTTGGTTACGTTAGGAATTAATCTCACCTAGACATTTTAGGCTGATTTTACATTATTGTAAATTTGAATGTACTTTTCCGCAATTAGCCATTTATTATCGTCTTTGTTTAAGCAACATGTCATTCTTTCCCACACTTTCTAAGTACGACATGTGCTCACACTTGCAATTCCCCGACCAACAGTTTTAGGTGATGTTTTGGAGTACAATAAGGATAATGCGGAGCATTAGGTTTTGTGCTACTATCGACTTGCCTGTGGAGTGGAGCTGTGTTGCCTAGCTATGCTTAGTTAGTTTATTTTCCGCTGTTGTAATAATAATTTGATCTTTGTAATTCGAGAATCATTGAATAATTGTATTAAAGAACATATTTGATAGCTATGACGTGGTAATTTTCTGTATATCATTTGTGATTCCATTGTATATGTGTGATGAACATCTTGGGCACACAAATGCATACACTTGGTTCATTTTTGGAACTGGGTGTCACAAATTGGTCTCAGAGCCGCGCTGACCATAGGATGCAGCCTAGGTAGAGTGGACACTTTAGAGCACATAAGAACACTTAGTAAGGGTCATAGTTGATTGGTGTGCTGATTTTTATGTGATGACTGCTTGTGTGCTTAGTAGTATAGTTGGGGGGTGCTTTGGCACTCGTCCACCTCTTCATATAGACTTATACATTTTGTTGCTAGTTTCCTATCCATTGATGCATATAGTTGGGGGCGTTTTCTAAAATCCTACAATCTCTTGCTCTTTTTCTTCAGATGTCGAGGGTGACCCGCAACCAAAGGAATGCCAATGGTGATGAGGAGAACAATTGAGTGCCTTAGAATATCCCCCTCGGACCTGAAGCCAGCAACCTTGAGGACTTGATGGCTATGCAAAATCATCTCATGCAAACCATGATGCAAACCTTGGGACAACTGAAAGCCAACAACAATAACCACCGCCACATGTCACCACCACCGCTGCCGCCACCCCCACCGCCTCATAACCGTCTGGGAGAGTTTATGAAGACTAGGTCACCTACTTTTATGGCTGAAATCAGTGGAGAAGAAGCTTGCTATTTTCCAATGCAACAATCGGGAGAAAGTCTTTTTTTTTGCCTCCCATTAGCTAGTTGGAGCAAATACGGACTTGGGCTGAATTCAAGGAGAGTTTTCGTTCTCACTATGTTCCTAAAGGTGTTATGATCTTGAAGAGGAAGGAATTTGAAAACCTTAGGCAAGGAAGGTCCAGTGTGAGAGAGTACCTTAATAAGTTCACTCAACTCTCAAGGTATGCTCCAGAAGATGTTAACACAGACAGTCGGAAGTAATACTTGTTTATGAGGGGTTTAAACAATGAGATTCAAGTCCAACTACTCAATAGTGACTATGCAAATATCGAGAAGCTTGTGGACAGGGTGAAAGTTGCCTAGAGGGGGGGTGAATAGGCTAATTGACCTGCAAATGACTCAATAAAACGAGATTAAATTACAGGGGGCGGACTAGTCCAGTCAGGGGGCGGACTAGTCCGGTCAGCCTGCGTGAATAACCCAAAAAAAATGTTTCTAGCAAGTTTTAGGGAATTTTCTCGTTGCTACAAGTGAGTATATGTTTAAGTCAAGTTGAGCAACAACCTACACAAGAGCAAGTCAAGTTTCCACAAGTTTGTAGCAATGCGGCGTATGAAACGAGACTACCAACCCTAGAACAAAGTAATCAATAGAATGAATGCGAAGAACACAAGGGGGCAAGGATTTTATCCCGAGGTTCGATTCCACACAAGGAATCTACGTCCCCGTTGAGGAGTCCACAAAGGACCGGGTCCAACAACCCTTCCCTCACCAAGTTTACCGCACGGGCCTAACTTGGTTCTCCACTAATCACAACAGTGATTACAAAGTTCGTTGGGGCTTCTCACAAACTGAGGCTCCCACACCACAAAGGTGATCAACACAATAAAACAAACTCAATACACAGCCCACAAAGACTCAACGAGTGTAAGAGATCAAACCGGGAGCACAAGCGCGATGTTCTTCCTCTTCTCCACCTCACTAAACCCTAATCCACTCAAGAATTAGTTTTAGAGGGAAAGTAGGCAAGAAGGAGGCTTAGGAGTGCTCCAAGTTGGCTGTGGCGGCACTAGGGTTTGAGTTTTTCCAAAGGTATTCGAAATGAGGCCGGGGGTCCCCTTTTTATAGGGGTCCCAAGCCCAATCTGCTGACTTCAGCAAAAGGGCGGACTAGTCCGGCCACTGGCCCGGACTAGTCCGGCCTAGGGGACCACTGACCCCTTTGTCAGGTCCCGACAGCTGACACACTATCGTCACGCTACCCGCCAAACTTCAAATTCAAACGGTCACTTCCAGAACGGACTAGTCCGGTCAACACCGGACTAGTCCGATCTCACACAGAGCCTTCTGCTCCGTGTGAAAACGGACTAGTCTGAGGACCACGGACTAGTCCGGTCCTCCCAGACTTAGCCACAGAAGCACCTTTTCCTAGCCAACCCGGACTAGTCCGGCCCCACGGGCGGACTAGTCCGTTCTCACTCAGGACCTCTTGGTCCGGTCCAAAACGGACAAGTCCGTGATTTTGGGACTTCATCCCCAAAACCCACTCACAGCTACCCGGACTAGTCCGGTCACAAATGGACTAGTCCTATCTCGGTCAGACCCTTCTGGTCCGGCCGATAACGGACTTGGCCGGCCAGGGGCGGACTAGTCCGGCCTCCTGCACGGACTAGTCCGGCCCTACGGCCAGACCACTCATTCACTCATTTCTTTCATAGGTTTGACCTCTAAACCACTTTGAGCTCCCAAACTTGATCTCAATGCACTTTACACACACACCCTCCTATTACTACGGCTAGTCTAACTCAATCACGCTAGAAACCCTAGTTTCTACGCTTCGAGTTGACTCCGTTTCCTTCCTTTTCCTTTTTGAGGGTTTGCGTCTCCGATTGAGTCTTCACCTGTGCTAAGATCACTTGAGCTCATTAGCGACTTAATTGTCGTCATCAATCATCCAAAACCCACGGGGAACCTATATGCACTTTCAATCTCCCCCTTTTTGGTGATTGATGACAACACATTAAGTCCTTCACAAATAAGAGTATAAAGTTTTGGTTTTCATAACATGTGTGCGTATGAATGACTCCCCCTCAATGTATGCAACATGTAAAAGAGATGGAGAAGTTCTTTCATACCCACACACGTTATGGTGGGGTGCCTACGTGATGTGCTCAACAGTTTGTGAGAAGACATGAATAACATCAATACATTCATAAGATTGACAATAAGAGCAATATATTGATAGTAAGCAACATTAACGAGTCTTGCTCAAATGTAAACATCCAAGAGCATAAATATGTTATATGACAGTCATACATCACAAAACACACTTACATGACAGTCATACATCACAAAACACACCCACAAAAGGACTAAACTCACTGAACTCCCTTAACTCTCCCCCTTTGGCATCAAGGCACCAAAAAGGAAAAGAAGGGGGAACAACTAACTAAACCTAGTCCTCGTCTTCTCCACTTTCGCTCTCAGTGGCTTCGGAGTCTTCAATGTTTGCCTCTGGCTCTTCGTCGTTGTCGTCGTTGTCGGAGGATTCCCTTGCCGAGGGAGCTGCCCGAGAGGAGCTTCCATCCTCCTGGAGCTGAGCAAGCTCATCGGCAGTGAAGACGGGGAAAGGAGTGATCTCCCCATCACTCTCCTCAGGAGATGACATCGGAACTTCAAGCTTCTCACACACCGCCTTGAGATACTTCTCTTGGCGCTTGTGTGCCCTCTGAGCGCGAATCTCTTGCTTCCGGCACGAGGTGAAGATGGCCTTGAAGCATTTGAAGAACGCACTCATGGACTGAGGCGGAGGCGGAGACGGAGGCGCCACTGGGCGAGACGGAGGATCAGCATTCTTGCGTCTTGGAGGCACCGGCACATTTGGCGGCTTCTGGGGGCGCAGAGGTCGGTGCGATACATCCTTGACATAGGACACGCCCGACACCTTCTCAATAAGGCACATAATGTAAGGGGCATACCCGCACGCCCTGTTGGGGGTATGCGAGATGTTGAAGATGTCGTCGAAGATGTAGTCGACGAGATTGAACTTCTCTTCCCCATCAATCAGAATGAGCAGGTGCCTTAGGTTTCCTTGAATGACCCCTGCATCACCGTCTTTGGGTGCAATGGTCCTCCTAAGTATCCGGTTCATGATGCTGTAGAATGGCTTGATGTTCCGAGCTAGTCCGGCATCAAACGGGAGATGGCTTGGATACATGTAAGCCAGCTCCTCACGATCCACTGCCTTGAGGTTCGAGATAATGATCTCGTGGTCCATGTGAGCCTCAAGACCAAGGATCCTTGCAAACTCAGCATAGGTGACAGAGTATTGTTCACCATGAGTCATCCAAATTATCCTCCTGTCACCTGAGCTTGTGAAATAGATTGTGGAGTAGAATTGGAGAATAACTTCCACATTCCAATCATATTTGAAGCCCATGATCTTCTTGAGATCATGGCGCTCGGCAGCTTCAATCACGGCATCAAAGGCCGAGTGCTCCTTCTTCACCATATAGTCCCAGTCCACCCACTGAGCCTCTATCACTGGCTTCTTCATTTGTTGGTAGACTAGCCTGTAATAGTCACAGTGGAAGTCACACCAAAACCTGGGATCAGCTGTGCTCCTTTCAAATTTATAGACCTTCTTGGTCCTTAGCCTTCGGGCCTTTTCAGCCCCTTTGCCATGGAACACATTTGCCGACAGTTCCTTTTGCCGGTTGGGATTCCTTTCCGGTGTGTGGACTTCAAGGGGGCCAATAGAGGTGGCCTTCCCCTTTTCCTTGATCACAACCCCACCAGCAGCCCTCTTAGCTGATATCTTGACTGCGGGGTTCTTCTTCTTTGGCTCGATAGGAGCCGGAGCTTTTCCCTTCTTCGGGTCACGCTCGACCCTAGGGACAACCTCTTCTTGGGCTGGCTCCTTGCCCTTAGCCTTCTCGCCAAGAGTGACGAGCTTCTTCCTCTTTGGGGCATTGGCCTCAGCGGCCTTGGAGTTATGGGCCTCCCTATCCTCTCTTTTCTTCTTTCGCAGCTCATTCAGTGATTCTGCGGTGGCACGGGCAATGGCTTCATCCTCATTGTAGATGCTCGCAGCCACCTTGGATGCTTCGAGTGCCTTGAGCTTTCTTTCCACCTTGGCCTTCTGCGCCTCCATTAGCGCAGCCTTAGTCCGAGCCTCGGCAATTTGGGCCTTGGTACGCCCCTTGAGGTTGACACGCGGAGGAGAGCGCTCTGAGTTCTACATTCTGTGCAAAGGATGGAGAGAGGAAGATATGAGCCTAGGAAGAAGAAGTATTGCCGAAAAGATCTCGAGAACCAACTAGAAGTAGGGTTTGCCCTGTGCAAACCGGACTTGTCCGCCCCAGGGGCGGACTAGTCCGCCGGCCGGACTTGTCCGCCTGGTGGCCGGACTAGTCCGGGTTACACAGGAAGAACCCTAACCCTAATCGATTCATCGAAAAATTTGTGAACCAATGCGCAATACTCCTAGGCTATGATCGCAAGGGTGTATAGAACAACATTAATGAAGGTGTTCCTATCAAAAACTTGAAGAATCAATAATGGGGCTAGTTTTTGAGGAACGGTGAAATACCTTCAAAAATCCGCTTGAGTCGTCGAAATCGGCGTGGATCTCGAAGGTGGAGCGCGGGGAAGTGATCCCTCACTCCCAAGGACTTCAATGCGCGGATTGGAGTTGAGTTTTGGTGGTTGGAGCGCAAAATCGCCGATTTGGGGGCGGTTGTGCGCGCGTGGAAGCTTGAGAGTCAAGTGAGAGAGAGAGAGAGGGGGTCCGGGCCGCCTGGGGGTTTAAGTCCCCAAGGGCCGGACTAGTCCGGTTGAGGGGCCGGACTAGTCCGGTCTGCGGACCAGACCCAGACTAGTCCGGGTCCGGACTTGTCCGGTGGAAGGCCGGACTAGTCCGGTGTGCGGACTAGCCGCGGACTAGTCTGACCCGGACTTGTCCGACCATAGGGGCGGACTAGTCTTGGCTGAAAAACAATATATTTGGGTTTTGCCCATAAAGATAAGTCCTTTTGGACAGATATAGCAAGGAAAACATGACAAACATGATTATGAGTCAATAAAGAACAACTTATGAACATTTTCATGAAGAAAATAGATTTCTCAAACAAATTTGAGGAGAAATCGACATAGAGAGGAGTTTTTCGAAATGTGGCTCAAAATATATGAGGAATGTGGTTTAAGCCACGTTCCGAGAATCCAACACGTTGAGCTCACTTCTTAGCTCACAGAAACGCTTCTCGTCAAGAGGCTTGGTGAAGATGTCCGCAAGTTGATGTTCCGTCCTCACATGCGAAATCTCAATGTCTCCCTTCATTGAGTGATCTTGCAAGAAATGGTGTCGAATGTCTATATGTTTGGTCCTAGATTGTTCCACCGGATTATGGGCTATCTTGATTGCACTCTCGTTGTCACACAAGAGTGGAATTTTACGCAGGTTAATCCCATAATCCCCAAGCGTTTGTCGCATCCAGAGAAGTTGTGCACAACAACTTCCGGCTGCAACGTATTCAGCTTCGGCGGTGGAGAGAGCAATAGAGTTTTGCTTCTTAGAGGACCAAGACACAAGAGATCGACCTAAGAATTGGCACGTACCCGATGTGCTCTTCCTATCAACTTTGCACCCCGCATAGTCCGCATCGGAATATCCGATGAGGTTAAACTTGGATCCTTTGGGGTACCAAAGTCCTAGGGTAGGTGTGTGTACAAGATATCTCAAGATCCTTTTAACGGCGGTCAAATGACAAGCCTTGGGTGCTGCTTGAAAGCGTGCACACATACACACACTTAGCATGATATCGGGCCTAGATGCACAAAGATAGAGAAGTGATCCGATCATAGACCTATATAGCTTTTGATCCACACTTGGACCGTCCTCATTTAGGTCTAGGTGTCCATTTGTCCCCATAGGGGTTTTGATGGGTTTTGCTTTGTCCATGTCAAACTTTCTTAGAATATCTTGAGTATACTTAGTTTGACTTATGAACGTCCCTTCTTTGAGTTGTTTCACTTGAAATCCTAGAAAGAACTTCAACTCACCCATCATGGACATTTCAAACCTCTCCGTCATTATCTTGGAGAACTCGTCACAAAACACCTTATTTGTGGAACCAAATATGATGTCATCCACATATATTTGGCACCCAAAAAGATCCTCGTTGAAGTGCTTTGTGAAAAGGGTATAATCCGCTTTTCCTATCCTAAAACCATTCTCAACTAGAAAGTCTCTTAGGCACTCATACCAAGCTCTAGGAGCTTGCTTGAGGCCATAAAGGGCCTTTCGCAATTTGTACACATGGTTAGGATAGTCTTGGTCTTCAAATCCCGGAGGTTGCTCTACAAAAACTTCTTCCTTGATTGGACCATTTAGGAATGCGCTCTTAACATCCATTTGGTAGAGCTTGAAATCATGATGAGTAGCAAAGGCTAATAGTATCCGAATTGACTCAAGCCTAGCTACGGGGGCAAATGTCTCATCAAAATCCAATCCTTCAACTTGTGAGTATCCTTTTGCCACAATTCGTGCCTTGTTCCTAGTTACCACGCCATGCTCATCTTGTTTGTTGCGAAACACCCACTTGGTTCCAACAACATTAGCTTGAGGGCGCTTGACAAGCTCCCAAACCTTGTTCCTTTCAAAGTTGTTCAGCTCCTCTTGCATGGCAACTACCCAATCCGGATCCCTTAAGGCATCTTCAACCTTATGTGGTTCCAAGGATGAGACAAAAGAGAAATGCTCACAAAAGTTTGCAACACGTGAGCGTGTTGTTACTCCTTTTGTGATATCTCCTAGAATGTTGTCAACGGGATGGTCCCGTTGAACACTTTGATGAACACGAGGATGCGGGGGTTGACCTCTTGAATTACTTGGTTCATCTTCTTCACTTTGGTCTCCCCCTTGATTCATGCCTCCCCCTTGATCTTCATTCTCATTATCACTTTGGGGAGCATCTAGAGGATCTTCAACTTGTCCGATGGGGTTTTGACCTACTTCATGGAGAGGATGGTCACTTGAACTTTGAGATGGTTCTTGTGGGTGAACATCTCCAAGTGCCATTTTCCTTAGAGCTTCTAGTGGAGGTTCCTCTTGATCAAGGGCATGTTGATCAACCTGCTCCACTTGAGAGCCATTGGTCTCGTCAAACACTACGTCACGTGCTACTTCAACAATTCCGGAGGATTTGTTGAACACACGGTACGCATGAGTGTTTGAGTCATATCCAAGCAAGAAACCCTCATCGGACTTTGAAGCAAACTTCGAAGTCCTAGGCTTCTTGTTGAGGATATAGCACTTGCTACCAAAGACCCGAAAGTAAGAAACATTGGGTTTCTTACCAATGAGAAGCTCATAAGGAGTCTTCTTGAGGAGGCGATGAAGGTACAATCGGTTCACGGCATGGCAAGCGGTGTTAACCGCTTCCGCCCAAAACCGGTCCGATGTTTTGTACTCATCTAGCATCGTCCTTGACATCTCAATAAGCGTCCTATTCTTTCTTTCGGCTATGCCATTTTGTTGTGGAGAATAGGGAGCGGAAAACTCATGCTTGATGCCCTCCTCATCTAGGAACTTTTCTACTTGCATGTTTTTGAATTCGGTGCCATTGTCACTTCTTATAGCCTTTATCCTCAAGGTGAACTCATTTTGAGCTCTCCTTAGAAATTTCTTGAGGACACCGGGAGTTTCACTTTTATCATGCAAGAAGAACACCCAAGTATACCTTGAAAAATCATCAACGATAACTAGACCATACTTGCTGCCACCAATGCTAATATAGGCAATGGGGCCGAAAAGGTCCATATGGAGTAACTCCAAAGGTCTAGTTGTCGTCATGACATTCTTAGAGGGGTGTTGAGCTCCTACTTGCTTTCCCGCTTGGCAAGCACTACATGGCCTATCCTTTTCAAATACTACATCCTTTAGGCCACGAACATGCTCACCCTTAAGGAGCTTTTGAAGGTTTCTCATTCCAACATGGGCTAGCCTTCTGTGCCAAAGCCATCCCATGTTGGCTTTTGCCATTAAGCATGTGTCAAGTTGAGCTTTATCCGCGGTGAAGTCCACAAGATAGAGCTTTCCCTTGAGCACTCCCTTAAAGGCTATCGAGTCATTACCTTCTCTAATGACACTCACTCCCTCACTAGTAAACACACATTTATATCCTCTATCACATAGTTGTGATATGGATAGGAGATTATAGTCTAGAGAATCAACATGCAAGACATTTGATAAAGTATGTAATGAGGAGATAGAAATTTTACCGGAGCCAAGGATTTTCCCTTGGCTATTGTCCCCAAAGAAGATTCCTTCACTTGGGTCCTTATTCTCCTCATACACTATGAACATGCTTCTCTCTCCGGTCATGTGGTTGGTGCATCCGCTATCCAATACCCATTTCGATCCACCGGAGGAGTAAGCCTACAAAACAAGTTTTATGCCTTTCTTTTAGGTACCCAAGCGGAGTTGGGTCCTTTGACGTTAGTGGTTAGGCATTTTGGCACCCACACGCAAGGCTTGGGGCTCTTGCGGAGTGGCCCAACATATCTAGCAAACACCTTGCCGTGTTTGTTCTTCTTCAACACATAAGATGCATCAAAATCATGAAATAAATGATGCGGTTCAGATTTAGGCAAGTTTTTGCTAGAGGGTGAGTTCTTTTCATTTTTAGTTTGGGATGAACTCCCCTTAACAAAGACAATCATGTCTTTGCCATACTTGGAGGTTTTGGCGTTATGCCTTGCACCTCTAGTATAGCCAAGACCATCCTTGACATGGGGTGGTCTTGTGTTGGTGAATGCACTTCGTGCATATGCCACCTTTTCCTTGTCAAAGATGGCACCCTTAGGTGCTTGGTTGCCTTGTGCTAGGTTGAGTTCATCCTTAAGTTTAAGGATCAAGTTGGAGCACTTGCAAGGTGATGTTGCCTTGGATGAGGCCTTTGAGGGGGTTGAGCTCTTGAAGGAAGAGGCTACATTGTTCTTGAGTGACTCAACTTGAGTCTCAAGGATCTTGTTAGCTTTTGACAAGCTTCCAAGTTCATCCTTGAGCTCAATCGACTTCTCCTCAAGACTTGAACACGTTTTCTTGCAAAGAGCAAGTTCGTGTTCCAATGCCTTGCTCTTCTCTCTTTCGAGCTCAAGGAGCTCATCAAGCTCTTGACATCTCTCCTTCTCAAGGATGAGCATGTCCTCTTGTCTATTGATGAGATCCTCCTTCTCAAAGATCTCATCCATAAGCAATTTCATCCTTCGTAGGGTGCTTTTACTTATGTCCTTAAACATACTTTCATTTTCACTAGCGCTATCAAAATCATCATGTGAGGAAGTTGGGGAGGAAGGATGAGATGTTACCTTTCTCTTTCCTTCCCTTGCCATAAGGCAAGTAGGCTTGTGGTCATTGTTGAGGTTTGGGAAGAGCTTGCCTCCCTTGGAGTTCCTCCCGATGGCTATGGTGGCCATCTTCTCCTCTTCTTCTTCGGAGGAGGACTCATCGTTAGAGTCCCACTCCTTCCCCAAATGGGCTTGTCCGGAGGGCCTCTTCTTCTTGAAGAATCTCCTTTCTTGAGGCTTCCCTTCCTTCTTCTTCTTTGTTTCTTCGTGTGGGCAATCAGCGATGAAGTGCCCATACTCGCCACAGTTGTAGCAAGACCTTTTTGATTTGGGCCTTGCTCTTTCCTTTCCCTTGCCCTCATAGTTGTGCCCCCCTTTCTTCCTCCTCATCATTCTCTTGAATTTGTTGATGAAGAAGGTCTCTTCCTCATCGGTGTCGAGGCTCTCCTCATCACTTTCTTCTTGCTCCTTTGAAGAGGGCGTTGCCTTGAGTGCAACGTTCTTCATCTTGGAGGCGGTGAACTTTTGGAGGTCGTTGTAGAAGAGCGCCTCCTTCTCCATGATTTCATGGTTGATGATCCTCCCAAGGACCTCCTCCGGGGTCATTTGAGTGAACCCCGGGCTTTCCCGAATCATGGAGCACAGAGAGACGTTCCTAGGCATGAATGCCCGGATCATCCTCTTCACCACCTCGTGGTCGGTCCACTTGGTGCAGCCATATGATCGGCTCTTGTTGATCAGCACCTTCAGACGGTTGACATGTCTTGGGGGGATTCACCATCCAAGATGGCGAATCTCCCAAGCTCTCCTTCGATGAGCTCGATCTTGGCCTCCTTGACCACTCGGTTTCCCTCATGCGCCGTCTTGAGGGTGTTCTATATGTCTTTGGCCACTTCAAGGCCATCGACACGGTTGAACTCATCTCTAGAGAGAGATGAGATGATCACACCCGCAGCTTGAGCGTTGCGGTGGATGAGGATGGCTTGTTCTTGAGTTATGTTGTCCTCATCCTTTGGAATCTCCACCCCGGTCATGACAATTTGCCACAACGCTGGGTTGAGTGACACGAGGTGGATCTTCATGTTGTGTTTCCACATACCGTAGTCCGTTCCATCGAATTGGGGAGGTTTCCCCAATGGGATGGACAGGTAGTGGTTGTTGGCGGCAAGGCGTTCATAGTTGAACCCTTGTCGGTTGTAGTTGGCTCCGCCACCACCACTTGATTGGTTTGACGGATCAATCTTGGAGATGTTCAACTTCTCCCGGAGCTTCGCCTTGAGTTGGCGAGTCTCCTCACCGTCCGTTGGCTTATCTTGATAAGCCAACGTCTCCTCACGGGTCGCCTCGTAGTTGCTGCTCGATGCATCGTCATTCACCACTCCGGCCATCTCTCCGAGTTGTTAGACTCTTTGTGGAGAACCTTGCTCTGATACCAATTGAAAGTTGCCTAGAGGGGGGGGGGGTGAATAGGCTAATTGACCTGCAAATGACTCAATAAAACGAGATTAAATTACAGGGGGCGGACTAGTCCGGTCAGGGGGCGGACTAGTCCGGTCAGCCTGCGTGAATAACCCAAAAAAAATGTTTCTAGCAAGTTTTAGGGAATTTTCTCGTTGCTACAAGTGAGTATATGTTTAAGTCAAGTTGAGCAACAACCTACACAAGAGCAAGTCAAGTTTCCACAAGTTTGTAGCAATGCGGCGTATGAAACGAGACTACCAACCCTAGAACAAAGTAATCAATAGAATGAATGCGAAGAACACAAGGGGGCAAGGATTTTATCCCGAGGTTCGATTCCACACAAGGAATCTACGTCCCCGTTGAGGAGTCCACAAAGGACCGGGTCCAACAACCCTTCCCTCACCAAGTTTACCGCACGGGCCTAACTTGGTTCTCCACTAATCACAACGGTGATTACAAAGTTCGTTGGGGCTTCTCACAAACTGAGGCTCCCACACCACAAAGGTGATCAACACAATAAAACAAACTCAATACACAGCCCACAAAGACTCAACGAGTGCAAGAGATCAAACCGGGAGCACAAGCGCGATGTTCTTCCTCTTCTCCACCTCACTAAACCCTAATCCACTCAAGAATTAGTTTTAGAGGGAAAGTAGGCAAGAAGGAGGCTTAGGAGTGCTCCAAGTTGGCTGTGGCGGCGCTAGGGTTTGAGTTTTTCCAAAGGTATTCGAAATGAGGCCGGGGGTCCCCTTTTTATAGGGGTCCCAAGCCCAATCTGCTGACTTCAGCAAAAGGGCGGACTAGTCCGGCCACTGGCCCGGACTAGTCCGGCCTAGGGGACCACTGACCCCTTTGTCAGGTCCCGACAGCTGACACACTATCGTCACGCTACCCGCCAAACTTCAAATTCAAACGGTCACTTCCAGAACGGACTAGTCCGTTCAACACCGGACTAGTCCGATCTCACACAGAGCCTTCTGCTCTGTGTGAAAACGGACTAGTCTGAGGGCCACGAAACACAAACGTTGCATTAGGAACTTATGCCACGATTCACAAGTTCGTGGCGATAGGATCTATCACCATGAAACACAAGCGTTGTATTAGGATCTATTGCCACGAAATACCGGTTGATGGTGTTAAGATCTATCGCCACAGAACACAAATGTTGCTTTACATAGTTCACGTACAGCTAGCTCACACAGTACCTATATAAAAAAATCATCATCTTCGCTGTCCTCCACGAATATTGGAGGTACAATACCATCATTGATATATGTATCATCATCGTCATTGTCGTCGTCATCATCTTCATTTGAAAGAGCGGAAGCATCACCGGTTGCTCTGTCAATGTCATTCCTATCTCATGTGGACATATCCTCATTTATATCAGTAAGTCATCGATCATCAAATAATGTCTCAGCCTCCATCGTCTCAGTGACATTGATTTCACTGTCTCTAGGGGGCATGGCAAAAAGGTTTCGTGGCTTCATTCTAACGTAAAAAACTTGTTCTGCTTGGGTGGCTAGAATGTAAGGCTCATACTTAAATTGAGAAATAGTAGTGTCAACATCTATCATTCCGTATCGATCCATTTTGTAGCCTCTGCTTTGGCTCTGACCAGAATGAGGACGACCAAACCATTCACATTCAAATAACAGAACCTCTAATTTTTTTTTTCAAAATCAACAGAAATCATTTTCTTTATTACTCCATACCACTCATGATCACCACCGTGAACAACAACACCACTGTTCTGCGTCCGTAAATCTGTTTCCACCTCTGCTATTCGAAAGAAGAAGCCATTTATGAATGATCGACTAAAAAATGTGCCTGATGATCATGTCCTCTAGATAATGCATACAAATAATCGGTTACTTTGCCTTCTTTGTGTAATGTCGTAATCTATACACATTAATTAGTATAAAAGGGGTCATTGATAAACCAACTTCAGAATAGATATTTCTTCAATATTTCATCAAAGTGAAAACTTGCATGTACTTACTCGTTTCTGAAACCAATAAACAAACTCATCTCTATGGCATTTTTCAACATCACGAGAATGAATCTTTTCAGCTCTTCAAAATGCTCACTGAAAAGGGTACAAAATTAAATTAGCCATCTACAATAAGCATGATCCAATATAGTATAGAACATCTGAGTTATACGGACTTGATCCATGGAGCGGCCTCTTCAACATTAGAAATAATATAATGTCTGATGTTATGTAGTTCCACCATACTAAGTTGGCCCCATTTAAACCCTTTTTTAGAATTATCAACTTTTGTAAATATATTAGACTCGAGAGAAGGTTCATTCCTAGCTGCAGCTTCATGACGTTCTAGCCTATTAACCTTGGTGTTGATGTTATCCAAAAACTGGCTACAAAAAGTCATACACTCTTCCATAATATATCCCTCAGCTATTGAACCCTCCGAGTGAGCTCTGTTACGTACATACCTCTTCAATGTACCAAGGTACCTCTCAATTGGATACATCCATCTGTAAGAAATAGTTCCACCCAAGCGAACTTCTTCAGCAAGATGGATTGGAAGATGTACCATGATATCAAAGAAAGCGGGAGAAAGCAACATCTCAAGCTTACAAATTCTTTCAGGAAATTGTTCAATCATCTTATCCAAATCTTGTTCCGCCAATTCTTTAAAACAAATTCCAGAAAAGAATCTGGTAAACTCAATTAAAGGTTCAACAACCTTTTCAGTCAATATGTCACGTATTGCAATAGGAAGGAGCTTCTGAAATATAATATGGCAGTCATGAGTTTTTAGACCTAATACCTTACGTGCTGTTATGTCCACACTTCTCTTGATGTTTGAGGCATAACCATTGGGCATCTTCACATCTGCCAAAAACTTGCACAAGGTGGTCTTTTGATCTTTTTCCAAAGTATATGATGCTGATGGACAATCATACTTCCCTTTCATACCCACTGGATGTTGCTTTGGCCGTATACCCATTTTCTGCATATCAAAACGAGCTTGTAGACTATCTTTTGTTTTACCATCCATATTAAGCAATGTCCCCAATATGCTATCACAAATGTTTTTCTCAATGTGCATGACATACAAGTTATGCCTTATTAGCAATGTCTTCCAATACGGGAGCTGAAAAAATATACTTTTCTTCTTCCAACTATGCCACCTATCTTCCTCAGTGCGCTTTCTCTTATTATTCGTCTGTCCAAAACTCACTTGATCAAAAGTCTCATATTGTTGGAGTACTTCGTTACCAGAGAGTGATGTTGGAGCGTCTCTATTCTCTATTTTGTTGTTGAAAGAAGCTTTGTCCCGACGCCACCGGTGATCCTGAGGTAGGAAATGACGATGACCCATGTAGCAATACTTTCGTCCATGTTTCAACCACAAGGCGTCAATGTTTAAATGGCAATATGGACATGCTAGCCTACCTTTTGTGCTCCATCCACATAGCATTGCATATGATGGAAAATCATTTATTGTCCACAATATAGAAGCTCGCATGAGAAATGTCTCTTTCTTTGAACTGTCGTATGTTTCAACACCATCAGACCATAGTTTCAGTAGCTCATCAATCAAAGGCTCCAGATACACATCAATGTTGTTTCCAGGTGACTTTGGCCCAGGAATTATCATTGACATCAACCAATAAGGCTGCTTCATACACAACCAAGGTGGTATATTATAAGTGAATAGAATCACAGGCCATGCACTGTAAGAAACATTCATTACTCCAAAATGATTGAAACCATCAAATAATAGCCCAAGTCTTATGTTGCGAGGATCAGATGAGAAATTTGGGTGAATGCTATCAAAATGCTTCCATGCTTTCGAATCTACAGGATGGCGTAATATTCCATCATCAATACGTTCTTCTTTGTGCCAGCGCATGTTTGATGCCATTGATTATGCCATATAAAACCTTTGAAGACGGGGAATAAGAGGAAAGTATCATAGAATCTTGCTTGCTCCAAGCTTCTTGGCTTTTCCACAAGGTAAAGTCTCTCTTGCATTCCCACGAGTACTATTTTTCCATCTTAATTCACCCTATTTCAGGCATCGATCCAGCATGGAATAGTCCTTCCAAAATAACACATAGTCATTGACACATGCATCGATCTTTTCGTAGCTCAGCCCGAGGTCACGAACAACCTTCTGAACTTAATCAAGTGTATTAGGAATGCAATGGCCCTCTGGAAGCACATATGAGAATAGTTCAAGGATTAAATCACACGCTTTTTTGCTCAAACAAGTTAAACACTTTATCTAGTACAACCTGACAATGATGGATAATTGGGTCACCTTCTCACAACCTGGATACAACTCCTTTTTGGCATCATTTAATAAGTCATAGAATTCCTTTGCACACCCAGTTGGCTCCTACTGGTTTATAGCATTTTCTGGATCATCAACATCTGCTGAAGTACCACCATGATCACTAGTGCCTCTAAGAAGACTGGACAACATATTTTCCATAGTAGCATCATCAGAAATTATCTCCTCATTATTTGCCGATTGCTCAGCAATATTTTTCTCAACTCGTCTTTCTCCATGGTGTACCCAACAAGTATAATCAAATGACATCCCATAACGAAGCAAGTGGAGATGAACTTCCTTTCATGTCTCGTGGCAAATATTATGACATTTCGTGCAAGGACAAGGCTTAGTTTCTTCTTCAAGAGTGCCCTGGAATGCTAAATTTAAAAATGACCTCATTCCATCCTGCCACTCCTTCGTACGCCTGTCTTTTTCCCATTCATGTCGTATCTTCTGACATCGCTTCCTACAACTCAATCAGCGTATCCATAAGAGGATTGAACTACAATAACATCATGTGAGCAATTGTACCTAGCGCTGTTCCTCCTCCAGGTGAGGCGGCCGGCGGATGCTCCTCCACGCCGGTGGACGGCGGATGCTCTTCCAAGAGCTTGGCGACCGGCGGATGCTCCTCCAAGAGCATGGCGGCCGGCGGATGCTCCTCCAAGAGCGTGGCGGCCAGCGGATGCTCCTCCAGGTGCGTTTCGTGCAATCGGGAGAGGGGTCGTTGTGGATCGAAGGATCTGCGGGGAGGCAGCCAGGACAAAGCATAAGTGAAGCTATCAGAGTAGGCCCAACACTGCGCTGGGCCGCTTGTTATTCGTGGGCTGAAACTGCGCTGAGTCACTTTGTATTCCTGGGCCTAAACTGCGCAGGAACGCTTGGTGTTCGTCCCCATGACGCGTGAGCCCATGTACGGGCGCACGTCTCTGGCTCTGGCAATTTGTAATCTAAATAAGTTAATGTGGCAATGGGGGTGGTATTCCAATCAAAGGGGAAAATTTGGCGTCGTTAAAGGAGATGTTTCGATAAAAGGAGAAATTTTTAATTTGACACGAAAAGGGCCTAGCGTATGCGTGGAAAAATTATGCTTATAAAAAACCGCGGTTTGCATCCCTCTCAGTTATCGCAACAGCTCGATGTGTCCCATCGGCTTCACTGAGAGATTTTTAATTTGACACGGAAAGGGCCCAGAGCTTATATAAAAAAAAACATCCGCGTGGTACACGCCTCATTCACGTTCCATTTGACTTCGATCGGGCGAGCGGACGATGTCGAAAGTAATGTGGCTGAGTCTTGTACGACGTATATTTTCAATCAGATGTCTGACTACAATAGCGCGCGTTGCCTTATATTCTTGTTGCAACGAGCTCAACTTTCTGAGGTGGGACAAATCATTCACAGCTTGTCAAAATCGCTCGCACGAATTCGTTACGGACACCGGGTATAGGAGTAGTGGTAACAATTACACCGCGCATAGGGGCATTGGGCCAGTGTTATGTTGGGGCTAGTGGTATATAGATGGTGCCACGATCAGGGAACGGTGATTGAAGAAACGAGAAGGAAGTACGTGTGGCACCATCTGAGAACCGTATGCACTTGCTCTCTGGTGCGTCGTTAAAGGAGATGTTTTTCGACAAAAGGAGAAATTTTTAATTTGACACGTAGAGGGCCTAGCGTATGCGGGGAAAAATTATGCTTATAAAAAATTGTGGTTTGCATCCCTCTCGGTTATGGAAACGGGTCGACGTGTCCCATCGGCTTCTGTGGCAATTTTTTAATTTGACACGGAAAGGGCCCAAGGCTTTATCTAAAAAAACATCCGCCCCATACAAGCCACCTCCATGTTCCGGTCGATTTCGACCGGACGAGCGGACGATGTCGAACGGAGCACGCATAAGTCTTGTATGACATATTTTTTCAATCAGATGTCTCACTACAATAGTGTGCGTTGCCTTATAATCTCGTTGCAACGAGCTCAACTTTCCGAGGTGGGACAGACATACACAGCTTGTCCAAATCGCTCGCATGAATTCGTTACGGACACCGGGTATAGGAGTAGTGGTAATGATTACACCGCGTATAGGGGCATTGGGCTAGTGTTACATTGGGGCCAGTGGTATATAGATGGTGCCACGATCAGTGAATGATGATTGAAGACACGAGAAGGTAGTACGTGTGGCACCATCTGAGGACGGTATGCACTTGCTCTCCGGTGCATCGTTAAAGGAGATGTTTCTTGATAAAAGGAGAAATTTTTCATTTGTCACGAAAAGGGCCCAACGTATGCGGGGAAAAATTATGCTTATAAAAAACCGCAGTTTGCATCCCTCTCGGTTATCGCAACGGCTCGACGTGTCCCATCAGCTTCATTGACAAATTTTTAATTTGACGCGGAAAACAAAAAACATCCGCCCCGTACATGCCTTATACATGTCGCGTTTGATTTCAACGGAGCCGTTTGATTTCAACTGGGCAAGCTTCATTGAAATCAAACGTGGCGTGCAGGAGTCCTTGTACGACATCTTTTTTCAATCAAATGTCTGACTACAATAGCTCGCGTTTCCTTATATTGTCATTGCAACAAGCTCAACTTTCAGAGGTGGGACAAATCGTTCACAGCTTGTCAAAATTGCTCGCTCGAAAAGTTCGAGTAAGCTCATTTGTTGTTGTCATTATGATACGTATGTATGATTAACTAAACTATATAACTCTATTAAAAATGTTCTATGGGACACAATTTTTATATATGGTAGAAACAAACTCGCTCGAGTTCGACTCGCTGATAGCGCTACATGCAATTAAAGTTTTTGCGCAATCGTGTAATAAAAGATTTTCATCTGTTGGATCTATACATCCTACGGTTATTACATATTTCCATTAAACCCCTTCCACCCCCACCACCACCCCTCCACCTGGTGGAGGCGGTTAAATAAAAAGATTTAACGACCGTAATGTAGGTCGATCCAATGGTTTAAGATGGTTGATTACACGATTGCACCAAACATCTTATTACATTCTAGTTCAACCCAACTTTAAAACAGGAAATCTTTTGACACTGATTAATCCAGTCGTGATGTTTTTGTCTTCTTGTTTTTGTGATGTTTTATTTTTTCTTGTTTCATGATGTTGATTTTCATGTTTTGTACTTCCTCCTTGCCATATTAGTACTTGTGATTAATAATTAGGACAAGTTTTGTAGTTCAAATATGAACTAAAAAACTTGTTCTAACGACAAGTAATATAGGTAGGAGGTTGTAATGTTTTATGATAATGAACTCAATGTTGTTCGTCTGTTCCATCTATTATTTTGTTTTCTATCTGCTGTTTAGTGAACTATCAGTTCTATCTGTATTCTCTGTTAATGAACGACCCTCCACACCGCCGGTGGCTTGTAAAGTTGCCTGTACGATACTTTAGCCACTAGAGGTGCCAAGAGTTCGCCCGCAGCGGGGCCTGCAAAGCTGTCTGTAAAGTAGTATACATTACTAACAGGTAGCGATGACTGGAATGAAAAGTGGAGACAATCAACAGAGAGAAAAGAAAAGAAAGGACGAGAAAAATTTTAGAAAAAGATAGGTAGAACTCCAACGTACCACTGGCCCTATGCCCCTATACGCGGTGTTATCTTTACCACTACTCCTATATGCGACCAGAAGTTATTACCACTGCTTCAAGGGAAGTGCTCTGGACTAGATATGCCGATTAGTTTATTTTGTGTTTATTGGGGATTATGTAACAGCTAGTTCTGTCGATTAGCGAAGACTGGAATGAAAAGTAGAGACAATGAACATAGAGAAGGGAACACTGATTTCCTTTGTTCCAAACTACTGTATTATTGGATGTATTAATTTCCGGAAGAATCCATTTCTTTAAACTGTCCCGTGAGTTTCTTTTGATGCAAACGGGGCTAAACATAAGACGAGCACGCATAGGGGAAACACAACAAGTGCAACATTCATCAGAGACGAGCGGGCATAGGGGAAACACATATACTACAAGTCTATTTTATAAACTCCCTTTGTTCTCTTTTAATTGGCGTTGGGAGAACTAGGGGTGCATCCAAACGGGAATGGAGGGAATATAACCTATAGAGTACAACGCCTGATGGCAGAACAGGTCATGCTCGTGCTTAATCCTACAGTTCTCTATACAGAAGATTGTCCACTCCTCCCACGTAGGCCTGCCGCAGCGGGCAGTTCCCTGGTTCCCCCCTATCTAGCAGCCCCAAGCTTCATCATCAATTTTGGGCACCCCCACCGGCGGTGCTTCTAGACGAGGCTTGCCCAGGAACCTCCAGACGACACCATCGATACTATTTATGGCTTCATGCCGACACCGGCAACACTCCTTGTTGGTCCACTTCATGGCGGGCGTCGCGGGCCCCGTGGTCAGTGTCGTAGCGGAGCATGGCGAGGACGTAGGCCGCCACCATGTGGCCGTTCGTGGCCGCCAAGGCAAGGAACTGGGTGCCCGACTGCGCGCGACCGTGCAGGAAGATGAGGTCGAACCCGGTGCCATAGCACGCATGAAGGTTGTCGACGATTGCCAGGTGCTCCACGAGGCGGTCGTAGCTCCAGTTAAACTTCCAGATCCTCTCTCGCTCCAGCGCCAAGCACCTGCCCACGACGCGATCCTGGCGTGCCGCGTGCATGGCCTTGCAGGTGGCGTGCAGACTGGAGAGGTCGTCCATGGGCTATGGGGAGGTTGCGGCGACCTACCCCGCGATCAGGACTGCAATATCGTGCGGCAAGGGGAACTCCATGGGCTTCGAAGGGAACCAATGAGGGCGCACGCGACGGAGACGAAGAGGAAGAGTCTGCGCGGAGAAGAGGATGGCCTTTGTGTGTTGCGGAGAAGAGGATGGTGTGTCTTTATTAGTACGCGTGGAGAAGACGATGAGATTCGTGCAGTGATGGTTATGGCTTCTATAGTGCACCGTTTGGAATGCTACTTGCGAAACTCGTATGAATGTCTTTCCCTTATGGAGGATTCCATTCCTTTAAACTGTCCTGTGAGTTTCCTTTGATGCAAACTGGGGTTACGACTTCTAAAGGGCAGCTCTATGCTACTTTAGCCGCTGGAGTTGTCAGTAGGCAGAAGATCGCCCGCTGCGGAGCCTGCAAAGCGGTCTGTAAAAAGTATCCCTCCCTTCGTCCCAACTCAACTCTATTTTTAGCTTTGGTCAAACTTACCTTTGATTAATGATTTCTTGCCTGGTCCTTATCCTGATCATCAAGGTCCTCCGCCTGCTGCCCCAGATGACTTGGGGCAGAATGATCCTGGCGACCAGAATGAAGTGTCAGACATGTTGTCCAGGCGCAGGGTTATTCAACACAAGCAATAGGTAGCATATCCTAATCTTTCTTGTCATATATAGCGTGTTAACAAATTTTTTGGCCCCAAATGATCTGAAAATTACTCCAGATTTGATGATGTCATAAATTAATCGCTGCTCAAAACAATGACGGTGCTCATCAAGCTCGCAAGCTCAACTTCATTCATCCTCAAACTAGCTAATTATTTCGGATGGATTTACGTTAGGGGTGTGCATTCGGTGTACCCAATATTTTTGTTCGGGTATTTTGGTCTTTTTCAAAATTCGATTTCTTGAAATCACTACCCGAATTGTTGTAATAATAATAGGTACCGAAACATTTTGGGTACCAAAATTCCGGTTCGGTCTTCGGTCCTACCCGATATATCCAAAATATACATTATATCCATGTCATGTTTGCACAAATTTAATATGATTGATAAATTTAATCCCATGAGGTAATTCATTATAAATTGACAAATGAAAAATAAAAAATAAACGTTTAAATCCAACAACTTCACACATCACAACTTGAAAATAAAATATCTAAATTTGAATTGTTCATAGTTTAGCACGCATAATTTAACTTATTATTTGATGGACCGACTATTCGGTTATTTCAGTTATCCGAGAGTGGTACCCCAACCCAACACTTATTTTTCAGTTATTTATATTTGCTACCCGAAAAGTACCCGATACCCGATATTTCGGTCTTTTCGGTTCCGGTCTCGGTTTTTTCGGTTTCAGTTTTTTGGTCTAGGTTTATTTGCCCACCCCTAATTTACGCAGTAGTAGCATATGGGATATACATATTTCTCTTCCATGTTTTTTTGAAAAATTATCAAGTGATATATCCTATGTGCATATTACATATGTAAAACTAATGTAAAATATAAAACTTCTTCAATGGGAAGTATTAGGTTTTGTCAAATCTATCTTTGACATTTACGTAATTTTGATCTGTTTTAACAATACAAGAATTGTACTTTTAGATTAACCATGAAAATATTTCCATAATATACAATCTAGTACTACATGTTATTGAAGTTAATAAATTCCATATAAATCATTGGTCAAAGGTAATTAGTTCGACCAAAATAGAAATATAGTTGAGTTGGGGCGGAGGAAGTATTATACGTTGTTGTTTGCCGCATAAGGTTTGGTCCTTCAAGCCGTAGCCATTTGTACAGGCGGCTAATGCGACCGGGCACATCGAGCTTATGTGCGCGCCAGTCATCGAGGCGCCTTAAACGTGCGCAGCGCATGCACATCTTTAAATTCAGTTGGAACCGCTACGCGACACATCACCACTACTGCGCTCGTCGAGAGACGAACAGCCAGGCGGGTTCAAATCCCCTGCAGCACTGCAGGTGCAGTAGAGATGGCTGACATGAGGGCCCTATAGGGTGTGGGACCCACATGTCAGCCACCTCTACTGCACCTGCAGTACTGCAGAGGATGAGCACCCCGGCCAGGCTGCTACTATGCTATAAGATCACCCGGGCTCGCCATCGTATTCTCCACACAACCACTCTTCCTCTCTTCCCAAAACCGCGCCAAGAACACCATGGCTGACAAGACAACACCGCCGCCAAGCCCGCCGAAGGACGCCAAGGGGAAGCGTCCCCGATCGGACTCCCCCAGGACAAGAAGTGGGCTCTCTGAGAGATGGCGCGTGATGTATTTGACAATACATCATGCTCCATGTGTCGCCTTGGGATTGGTCCCCATCCAGAGTATGTTGCAATGGGGACCACGGGCCACTATGTCTTCGGCATGAGGCACTTGGCCGGTCGCCTCGATGTCCTCTAGGAGACGCTGGCTGACGATCTCGATGTCGCCGGCCACGACAACCTGGTGGCGGCGACGTCCAGGAAACTCGGCTTCCCATCTCCTCCGTGGGAGGCGCCCCGCCCCAGCCAGGAGCCCAAGGAGGAGGAGGAGAAGGAGAAGGAGAAGGAGAAGTAGGTGGAGCGATGAAGAGGAGAAGTAGTTTTTTTTCTTGTTCTTAGTTGTGTTATTTTTCTTTTCTTGTTTGTAGTTTGTCTTTTTCTTTTATCTTGTTTGTAATGTATCGTCTTAAGGTAATGAACTTTATATTCTGTTTATTGGTGCGCAAAAACTAGTTCTAATGTTATCTTTTAGAATGGAATATATTTCCACTTCCAACACTACTGAGCTGGAGATCCCGAAAGTGACTATCACCTAGTTTATCTGACAGGACCAGCAGGGAGAAGCTCACTCTCTATGTTCAAACCCAACACGGATCCAACATAATGAGCACTCAAACAGCAAAGCACGTAGTAAATCACAAAAAACGCAACAACAGTTTTTGGAGTACGTATCAACTTTAGCCCAGATTAGATGCTCGTGGGCGTCATTGCAAAAGGGTGATGACAAAAAAGACTTGATTCGGATGGCTTGCAAAACAAAGTAGAAGTCAGGGTCATCGAAATTTTCGCCCGATTTGGATTGAGTCTTGGTTATAGACTTCCATAATAATAAAATGTTTCGGGTATTTTACTTTCACAAGTGTGTCATAAAATGTATCGGGTGTTTTACTTTCACTAGTGTGTCATAAAGTGTACGCCGACCACGTATCCTGATCCAACCGTACAACTTCAAATAAAGGAGGGTAAGAAGATTGGTGGAAAATAATACGAACTTATAAGAAAATGGAGAATAAGAAAAAGAATGACGCGCGTTTTGATACATGAACTGTGACACTGCTGACATCCATCTTCATTGGCCAGTTCCCGATTCCGCTGATCTCTCCAGCATGTATTCACCCTAGCTACTCTCTAGTGACTGGACCCAGGGTATCCCGTGGCCCACCAGGCATATCTAGTGGGTGGGCTCCTGAGAAATGTTGTTGTTGTTGTACGTGGTGTTAGGTTGAGACAGTGCAACTTTTGGTCATAACGATAATAATTAGAAATTAGAAAGAGTATATAAGATTCAAAAATCTTCATTACTCTCTTTACTCCGGGCTCGGGCCTGTGAAATTCGGAAACTCCTCCGCTCATATCGTAACAGCATCAGTTATATATCCAAGCCCGTTTCCAATTAAAATCCAAACTAAAGGTGTAGACGAAGGTTTCGCACAAGAGAGAAGTTGCACCACGCCGCCGCAGATGGCAACCATAGGGACAACAAGGAGAGAGACCAAATGGCGGGGACTCAGGTGTACAACGTGACGTTCGAGGAAGACGTGATCACCACCATCGTGATGTCCTCAGGCAAGGCCGTGGAGGACTGGCTCGACGAGGTCCTCTCCGTCCACCGTCGGCGCCTTCACAAGATCGTCGGCGGGCTCGACGTCGAGTGGCGTCCCAGCTACTCCGTCGACCAGAACCCCGTTGCCGTTCTGCAGCTCCGCGTCGACCGCCGCTGCCTCATCTTCCAGGTCTTTCACGCTAACTACTTCCCCGACGAGCTGGAAGATTTCCTCGGCGATTCCGAATACCACTTCGTCAGCGTCGGTGTGGAGGGTGACGCCGACAGACTTTGGAAGGACTGGCTGCTAAAGGTGGCCAAATGGTGGACCTGGCCGAGCTCACGGCGGAGGAGATGGATCGCCCGAGCCTCCGCCGCGTGGGGCTGAAGGACATCGCGAGCTCCATGATGGGCTCCGACATGGAGAATCCTTATGGGGTGAGGACGAGCAACTAGGACGCGTACAATCTCTCATGCGAGCAGATCAGCTATGTGTGCATCGACGCCTTCGTCTCCATCGAGGTCGGCCGCAAGCTGCTCTCCGGCGACAACTAATCTTACCACCGAGTTTGCGGATCGGCTGCCGTCGATCATCCCGGCATATGGAATTCGTAGGTGCATTGCTCAAGTTCTAGCTTGTGTGCTTGTGCGTCCAATCTCTCATAAAATTATTTTTTTCTTGAGGAAACACTATATCTTACTTTTAAAAACATGCATGTTGTTTCACATGCATTGAAGTTTTTCATATGCATGTTAGTTTTCCATACATGCTACGCCTCAACATGATCAACGAGCCTCAAACATGACAATCTCTCAACAAAAAAGAGAACACGTAACGTCAGCAAACATGATCGAGGTCTTTCACATAGATGTTAGACGTACATATGCTTGCTACATCCCAAACATGTATTCCAAGAATAGAATAATATTTCCTACCATGTATATATACTTCTATATTTATGATATTCTCTACCATCATGCATGTGTGTATGCTCTCAACCTATATGGCTGTTGTTTAACTACCACACCAATGATGAATATTATCCCTTCATCAATAGAGATAACAAATTTTACACAAGGATGTGCCCTCGACGGTACGAGGATAGAATTTGGACTACCATCGTCCAATAAGCACACAGCTCTCACTACGTACTTACGTGGTTCAGCAAATTAATCGATCGCAATTTGCCATTATGTATCGCTGTACTCGTCTTTTGAAGAAACGATAGGAGTAGGCGCTAGCCGCTACGTGTTTTGATTTTAGGAACAAATGAACAAACTTGTGAAAACACATACTCCACATCTGATCCTCAACGTCATCCAATTAACATGTTCCTCAACAAGGGGGCAAAAAAATCCTCAACACATGACCAAACATGCTTGATCGTGAGTCTCTTTCACATGCATTACATTCATGTCCACCATCCTCCATGATCACGACAATTATCAGTTGATATGGACTTTCAGTTGGCAACAGTCGGATCCTTAAAAAAGAAAGATATAGACTCTCAGTCGATTGCCACGCGCGTTCACATCAATCTCCGCACCTTTGTGTGTCAAATTAAAAAACTGGCCAATGGGACGTGTTGAGCCGTTGCTATAACCGAGAGGAGGCGAATCGCTGTTTGGAGTAATTCTGACTGTCGATTCAAAAGTACAATTTTTGAAGCGTCCGATCATCTCCACTCATGCACTTAGACGACGACCCGCTATAAAGGAACACCGTCCTCTTCTTCTCCGCCGAACCTCTCGATCGAGTTTAGCCTCCAAACTTCTCTTGCTTCTCTGCCGCATTGTGACACCCGGTTCCGAATATGAACCAAGCGTAATGCATATGTGTGCTCAGGAAGTTCAACACACATACACGAGTGATTCACAAATGATAAACAGAATTTAACCACATCTTAACTAATAAATAAGTACTTTATTACAATAATCCAATAGTTCACGAATGATAAACCTCTAAATAATTGCAGCAGAAAATAAACTAAGCAATACAACTCCAATCCACAGGCAATTGACGGCGGTACGCAACCTAGTACTCCACGTGATCCTCAGGGTACTCCCAATTGTCTCCAGTAGCTGTTGGGGGGGGGGGATTTGCAAGGGTGAGTACATGTCGTACTCAGCAAGTGTGGAAAGTATGACATGTGGCTTATTCAAACGACGAATGTAATAATGGCTAAGTGCTGAAAAGTACAGTAAAACATTTGAAAAGCATTATACTATGTCTATATGAAACAATCCCATCATAACCATCATATTAACAAAATATAAACCATATCCAATTATTGCCAACATTACCATTATCCATGTCCAATTACCATAACTCAATTTCATAACCATGACCATAATTCATAAACCATAACTATTACCAACCCATAAACCATAAACCAACCATAACCATTACCAAACCATAACCATCCATAACCATCCCAAATCCCAATTCCCAACTCTAATCATGTAGGTCATCCAGGCGCTCATAACCGGGAGCACGGCTATCATGATAGTTTTTAACACTCTGCAGAGGTTGTACCACTTTACCCACATGTTTGTGATTTCATCACCTTTCGATGACTAAGAAACCTCTCTTATGCCATCTCACACTTCCGTAGGTGTGTGGCCAAGAGATCACAAAATACCCTTTAAAAAAGGGACTACTAGTATGTACGGGCCCACTAAGGTTTCACCGGCAGGCTTGAATCTCTATTCTCCCACCCACGGGCCCCCTCGTGTGCCATGCGGATCCCAGGGCAGTCCTCCTAGACTCCCATTCCCCGCGCCATCCAACGGTCCATACAATACTAGCAGCGCTCCTAATTATTCAGCTACGCCGCACCCATACTTGGCCTTGTGGTGGCACTGTTGACCCGGCATATTCTCGCATGAACCGGTCCTTAGATCTAAGGCAAGCAAACCACCATGACATCCAACCCATCCACAAAACCATGCTTGCTTAGATCACCCATCGTATTGACCAGTTCACATTAACCAGAATATCATTGATGCATAATTAAATGTGTAGTGTTGTTTGCCATCCCAATTAATTAAGCAAAGCAAAAAGGTAAAAACCCTTCCCGACTCTCTACCATAAATTCAGGTGACAAGGGTGGTCAAACAAAACTAGTAAACTTCCTATCATAGGATTCCCATCAATTTGACACAAGCATGCAAGTTCGCAAACAAAACATTTATTTGAAAACAGGATCAATATGCTTCAAGGACACTTGCCTTGCTCCGACGGATGGGGATGCTCAAGCGCTTCAAAGTCTTGGTTTTGGAAATCCTCGCATGCAGCCTCTTGAGCACGTTCCTCTACGCGTGATCATACATACAAGAGAACATATACAATTCAACATAATGCACACAAAATAATCAACATGCAATGACATGCATGCATGCACAATTTAATAATTAATTTACTACGATTGCTTATTAATTAGATGCGACTAGTTCATACGTGTTCATATGAGTTTACGGGGGTTTTAGGGTGGATTAATGCTGCTGAAAATAAAATTATGACACAACTACGATCAAGTTACGCCTATTAGGTTCAATATGATCGCTAAAATTCGCATCGGGAACATGGCCTACCGTAGATGCGATGGCTTCGATGATCGCGGGATGGGGACAATACGTAGACGAAGTAGATGCGTCCTCCGGCGGCACGACGACGGCGGCACGATGTCGGCGACGATATCCGGCGAACGGTGGCGCCCTCCTCTTTTTCTTCCTCTTCTTCCCCTTCTTTTTCTCCTTTTTTCTTCCCTGGGCGCAGCTCTCTGGACTCCCCTTTTTTTTTCCTCTGTTCTGGCGGCTGCGTCTGGCGGCTGGGATCGTGGGGCTTCGGTCGTATTTATAGGGGCGGCGGAACGGTACCGACTCGGTACGGGGGCGAGAATCACGGCAGGGGAGTCGGACGCGGGAGCGAGAAAATCAGAACCGGCGTCGGGCAGGATCGGGACTCGGGACCGAGCGGGAGGCGGGAGGCCGGGCGCTGGCGGGAAAAATCGCGGGGGGGGGGGGGGGGGGGGGGGCGGGATTCGGTCGGGGGCGGGCGCGTACGGCGCGGGAGCGGGAGGCATGCGGCGGCCGGGACCCAGCGCGGGACTCGGGGCCAGCGGGGCTGGCGCGGAGCGGGGCCGGCGCCGAGCGCTGCGGCGGGCGGGGCGAGGCCGCTCGGTCGGCTGGGCCGCTTGGCCTGGCCGCCGGGTTGGCCTTTCTCTTCTTTTTTTTTCTTTTTCTTTTTTTTACTTCCCTTTTCTTTTATTTATTTTTTTATTCTTTTATATTATTATTATTATATATTTTATTATTTATATTTTTTATTATATAACTTATTATATATATATTATATATATATATATTATTCATGTTATATATTTATTATTCATTATTATTGTAATGTATATTATTAATATTAATATTTTATTTATTTTCATATATTGTTATATATATTATTTATATATATACTTATATATATATTTTTATTATTATTTTTATACTTATTCCTTATTACAAGTTTTAGGCTATAACTATTATTTTCTATTTCTTCTTTTGCTACATACATTTGTATATATATGTTTTATTATTTTTCTTTTATTCTACTAGTGTTTAATGCATGATCATGTAATGCATGATGCGAAAATTTAGGGTGTTACAAACCTACCCCCCTTAAAGTGAATCTCGCCCTCGAGATTCGATAGCGTGGGGAAAAGATGAGGGAATTCTGCCTTCAGGTCTTCTTCACGTTCCCATGTAGCTTCGGCTTCCGTATGGTGTTTCCATTGCACTTTGCACCAACGGATCCTCTTATTTCTCGTGACCCTTTCCTTTATATCCAAAATTTTGATAGGTTGCTCGACATAGGACAAATCCTCTTGAAGTTCTAACTCGTCCATCAGCACTTGTTCTTCCGGTACCCTGAGACACTTCTTGAGTTGAGAGACGTGAAACACGTCGTGTACATCGGAGAGATACGTCGGCAGCTCAAGTCGATATGCCACTTCTCCTCGTTTGTCCAGAATCTTAAATGGTCCGATGTAACGTGGTGCCAGTTTTCCTTTGACGTTAAACCGTCGCTGACCTCTGATAGGTGACACTTTGAGGTATACAAAATCTCCAACTTCAAAAGTCAAACTCCTTCGCCTATTATCGGCATAACCTTTCTGTCGAGACTGGGCAACCTTTAAGTTTTCCCGTATTATTTGGACTTGCCTTTCAGCGTCTTGTAACACGTCGGGACCAAACACTTGATTCTCTCCGGTTTCATTCCAAAACAAGGGAGTCCTACACTTCCTTCCGTATAGTGCTTCATAAGGTGACATTTTTAAACTTGCTTGGTAACTATTGTTGTACGAGAATTTAGCATACGGCAAACTTTTATTCCAACTTTTCCCATGCTTTAATGCACAAGCTCTTAACATGTCTTTCAAAATTTGGTTGGTCCTCTCGGTTTGTCCATCTATTTGAGGGTGATACGCCGAACTGAAGTTCAACCTTGTTCCCATTGCTTCATGCAATTTCTGCCAAAATCTGGAGGTAAATTGGGAACCTCTATCCGAGACTATCTTCTTCGGTACTCCATGTCGACACACAATATGTTCCATATACAATTCTGCTAGCTTCGCGGTGGTATATGTGGTCTTGACAGGGATGAAATGAGCTGATTTTGTCAACCGATCCACAATAACCCATATTGAATCATAGCCAGACTGAGTTCGCGGTAATCCAACTATAAAATCCATACCAATCTCTTCCCACTTCCACTTCGGGATCTTCAATGGTTGTAATCCGGCTGGCCTTTGATGTTCAGCCTTAACTCGTTGGCACACATCACAAAGTGCAACATATTCGGCTATGTCCTTTTTCATGCTGGCCCACCAATAACATGTCTTTAAGTCCTTGTACATTTTCGTACAGCCAGGATGAATCGAGTAAGGCGAGTCATGTGCCTCCTTCAATATTGTTTCTCGAATATGCCTGACATTAGGTACCACAATCCTCTTTCCAAGCCATAAGGTACCCTGTTCGTCCTCATCAAATCTGAATTCTTTCCCTTCTTGGGTCCTTTCCTTGATTTCCTGTATTTCCTTGTCCTTTGTCTGTCCTTCCCGTATTTCCTGCTCTAATGTTAGGTTGACTTCCATCGTTCCCATCTCATTTATGAATCCAAGGTTCAACCGTTCAAACTCCTTACATAACTCAGACGGCAGTTCTTGAACTGTGAGTTGATGACTTACTCCTTTTCGGCTCAAAGCATCGGCCACTACGTTGTCCTTCCCTGGGTGATAGTTGATTCCCACGTCATAATCCTTGATGAGCTCCAACCATCGGCGTTGCCTCAGATTCAGATCCGTTTGCGTAAATATGTACTTGAGACTCTTGTGATCTGTATAAATCTCACATCGGTGACCAAAAACATAGTGTCTCCATATCTTCAAGGCGTGTACCACGGCTGCCAGTTCAAGGTCGTGTGTAGGATAATTCAACTCATGTTTCTTTAGTTGCCTCGATGCATAAGCTACCACTTGGCCTTCTTGCATGAGCACACATCCTAATACTTGTCTTGATGCATCACAATATATATCAAAACTCTTGCTCACGTCCGGTAATACTAACACCGGCGCGGTTGTCAACCTTTTCTTTAACTTCTCAAAGCTATCCTGACAAGCTTGAGTCCATCGGAATGCCTTCCCTTTCATGAGTAATTCGTTCATAGGCTTGGCTATCTTGGAAAAATCCTTTATGAATCGGCGGTAATGTCCGGCCATTCCAAGGAAACTCTGAATCTCCTTGACATTCTGTGGCGGTTCCCACTTAAGCACATCTCTCACCTTCCCTGGGTCAACTGATACTCCTCCTCCGGAAATAATATGGCCTAAGAAAGAAACTTCCCGTAACCAAAATTGACATTTATTGAACTTGGCATACAACTGATGCTCCCTCAATTTCTGCAGCGTAAGCCTCAAGTGTTCCTTGTGTTCCTTCTCATCCTTCGAGTAGATCATAATATCATCAATGAACACTACAACGAACTTGTCCAAATATTCCATGAAGACCTTACCTTATTCATGAGATACATAAAGTACGCAGACGCGTTCGTTAATCCAAATGACATGACGGTGTACTCATAAGATCCATATCGTGTCCAAAATGCTGTCTTGGGTATATCTGATGGTCTAATCTTCATTTGGAAGTATCCTGACCGCAAGTCGATCTTGGAGAAGATACAGGCACCCTTCATTTGGTCGAACAAATCCTCTATCCGGGGCAGTGAGTACTTGTTCTTAATTGTCACTTCGTTGAGTGACCTATAGTCCACACACATCCTCTGAGTTCCATCCTTCTTATCTACAAGAGCACTGGGGCTCCCCACGGGGATGAGCTTGGGCGTATAAAACCCTTCTCTAGCTGCTCTTGAATTTGCTTCTTGAGCTCTGCTAATTCCTTAGGAGGCATCCTATACGGCCTCTTAGCTATAGGTGCAGTTCCGGGTATCAACTCAATGGCGAATTCAATGTCACAATCAGGTGGCATACCTGGCAACTCATCTGGAAACACGTCTGGGTACTCGCGAACGATCGGAATGCTTTCCAATGTCACTTCCTCCACGTGATTCAGCATCGCTTTCCCTCTTGCAGGTTGGGCTGCCTCAACTTCGATGCGTGTACCATGTTCACTTGTCAACTGCACAATCCTCTCGCCACATTGAATGACTACATTATACTTGCTCAACTAGTCCATCCCAAGTATTATGTCTATTCCTTGGGAGTCCAATACTATGAGGTTTGCGAGAAAGTCTACCCCCCTTATTTTAATGCTTACTTTCGGACATACTATATTTGTCCTCATCTCTCCGCCAGGAGAACTTACTAGCATAGTTTGCTTCATATGAGATATAGGCAAATTGTACTTGGCAACATACTTTGATGAGATGAATGAATGAGATGCTCCCGAATCAAATAAAACAGTGGCGGGGTTGGAGTTGGCAAGAAACATACCAATCACGACGTCATCAGCTTGCTGGGCTTCCTCAGTAGAGACATGATTCACATTGCCACGAGCAAAACTCTGCTGTCCACGGTTGCCTTGCGATGCTCCTCCATTTGGTCGCGGGTGATTTGGCCTTGGTGCATTGTTCATAGGTCCATTATTTCTCCTGGGGCATTGACTTGCAAAGGGTCCGGGTTCTCCACACGCATAGCATGTCTTACCACCCGAAGCATTAGGGAAGTTTGGGCGCAACTGGTTTTGAGCATTTGCTGCCATGTTAGGACGCGGCGCAGGTGGCACGGGATTGCGAGGCGCTTGCATGGCGGGGCGTTGCTGCGGTGGCTGATTTGGGCGGGGAGGATAAGCAGCGCGGTATGCAGGAGCAAATGGGTTGTAGTGTTGTGCAGTAGGTGGTGCATAGCGGGGGCGAACATTGCTTCCTTGTTGCGGTCCATGATGTGACATCTTCCTTTTGTTGTCCTGCTCCATCTCATGAATCTTGTTCTCAACCACAATAGCCTTGTCAACCAGCTTTTGGAAGTTTGGATAATCAGTATTGAGTAACTGGACTTGAATTTCATTGTTGAGACCCCTCATAAACAGATACTGCTTGCTACTATCAGTTTTGATGTCTTCTGGAGCATATCTTGATAATTGAGTGAATTTGTTGAGATACTCACTCACGCTCATCCTTCCTTGCCTGAGATTTTCAAAATCTTGTCTTCTCAGTATCATAACACCTTTAGGTACATAGTGGGAACGGAAACTCTGTTTAAACTCAGCCCAAGTGATTGCCTCCTGATTATCATGAGCGTTGCAAAGAGCTTCCCACCAGTCAGCGGCTGCTCCAACTAGCTGATGTGATGCAAAGAGAACCTTCTCCCTATCAGTGCACTGGACAATAGCAAGTTTCTTTTCAATGGACTTCAGCCAATCATCAGCTTCCATTGGGTATGTGGCTTGTGCAAAGGTGGGCGGTCTAGTCCTCATGAACTCTCCCAAACGGTTGTGATGTGGCGGGGGTGGCGGTGTATGAGGCTGGTTGTTGTTGCCAGCTTGCAGCTGTCCTATGGTCTGTATCATGGTCTGCATGAGTTGGTTCTGCATAGCTAACAGTTGTTCAATATTGATAGCTCCATGAGCATGTCCCTGGTTGTTCTGAGGTACTTCATTGCGCTCCTCCTCATCGTTGGCATCCCTCTGGTTACGAGTTCTCACCATCTGTTGGCGAAAGAAGGGTGGGGACAAAAGGATTTAGAATTTGGAAAGAAACGTCCCAACTATATGCATCAAGGTATGTGACACTAAATAATCCTTTATTAATATAGACCTATATTATGAGGATGTGGACAATTGCCGAAGCATCCCACAACTCTCTCTACTAAGCACACAAGCACTCAAACAAGCACCAAACAAAATTGACAAAAATCCTAAAAGAAGAAACACAACTCAAGGTCACACAAGTATGTCTACGTCGCTCTTATTTAACTAATGGGGGTGTGCCTATCCTTGAGTCATGGCATAGGTCGAGGACTACTCGTCGTCGAGCGGGAACTCATCCGGGTCCTCGTCGTCGTCGTCGTCGTCGTCGGGGTCCTCGGGGTCCTGTGGGTCCTGGGGTGGTGAGGCAGCAGGCAGCGGTGGTGCGGTAGACGCCACACTGGAAGGCTCCTCGTTAGAGGACTCCTCAGAAGATGACTCACGCTGACCGTTGCGACGGTCTGGAGAGTCTGGGGTCCATGTCGGGGTGTCGGACGCGTAGTCGTCCGGGTCCTCGTCGGTGATCCGACGATACCTCCTGATTATCGCCTCGTGGCGCTGGGCGAGGTCACGTCCATCCTGAATCTCCTGATGCGCCCTCTGAAGTCAGGCACTGAGCTGGGCCACGTCGTCAACAGTCCGACGAGACTACGGGAGGTCCAGGGGTCCCTCCACGTGCCTTTAGACGAAGCGCGCAATGCCACTGGGACGCTGCGGGACAAAGGCGTGCACCGTGCCCTCCAGACGGAAACGGCGGGCGTGGCTCCAAAAAGTGGCTGCTTCCCAGCTAGCATCCTGCTCCGCAGATCGGCGGGAGCTCCTCCAAGCGGGGCTGCTGTGGGTCTTCACCAACTCATCACCGTAGTAGATATAGATCTTGCAGCTTCACTCCTTCCTGTTGGGGCGCTGCACTCCAGTGGTGTGGTAGGAGAGCGAGAGGCTGTGGTGACGGTAGCCAGCCTCACGGAGTAGGGCACGAAGACGGTGTCGCAGTTGTCCTGCGGCTCTGCCGTCAGAACGGATCACCACGGGGTGACGGGGGTCGACGGCCGGAGAGCGACTGGCCAACCTACGCGGGGGCACAAGTCCACCGGTCGACTTACGAGGGGTTGTCTTGGTGCGGGCCATCTACAGAAAACAAAAATACATTAGAGGAAAAATAAATAACAAAATACAAATCTGAAAATTTCAGCAGCTAAAACGGCGGAAAAAGAGCGGTGCAGCGGTTCCAAAAGAACGAAAAATAAAGAGAAAAAATACAGCAACCAACACAATAATTTTACCCACACATAACAGCGGCAAAACACACTTTTTCCGCGAAAATTTACGCAGCAAAACAGCAGCACTTAATATTGTTCACTTCTGAAAATTTTTATCAAAAACGCAGCAGCGATCAATACTTTTTGCAGCTGAAAATAAGGGAAAACAAAACAGCAGCACAAATTTTCGAAAATAGCAGATTAGAAGAGTGTTCCTAAGTGCTCTAGAGTGTCCATTCTACCTAGGCTTGCGTCCTATGGTCAACGCGGCTCTAATACCAATTTGTGATACCTGGTTCCGAATATGAACCAAGCGTAACGCATATGTGTGCCCAGGAAGTTCAACACACATACACGAGTGATTCACAAATGATAAATAGAATTTAACCACGTCTTAACTAATAAATAAGTACTTTATTACAATAATCCAATAGTTCACGAATGATAAACCTCTAAATAATTGCAGCGGAAAATAAACTAAGCAAACGACTCCAATCCACAGGCAATTGACGGCGGTACGCAACCTAGTACTCCACGTGATCCTCAGGGTACTCCCAATTGTCTCCAGTAGCTGTTGGGGGGGGGGGGATTTGCAAGGGTGAGTACATGTCGTACTCAGCAAGTGTCCTTGAAGCATATTGATCCTGTTTTCAAATAAATGTTTTGTTTGCGAACTTGCATGCTTGTGTCAAATTGATGGGAATCCTATGATAGGAAGTTTACTAGTTTTGTTTGACCACCCTTGTCACCTGGAATTTATGGTAGAGAGTCGGGAAGGGTTTTTACCTTTTTGCTTCGCTTAACTAATTGGGATGGCAAACAACACTACACATTTAATTATGCATCAATGATATTCTGGTTAATGTGAACTGGTCAATACGATGGGTGATCTAAGCAAGCATGGTTTTGTGGATGGGTTAGATGTCATGGTGGTTTGCTTGCCTTAGATCTAAGGACCGGTTCATGCGAGAATATGCCAGGTCAACAGTGCCACCACAAGGCCAAGTATGGGTGCGGCGTAGCTGAATAATTAGGAGCGCTGCTAGTATTGTATGGACCGTTGAATGGCGCGGGGAATGGGAGTCGAGGAGGACTGCCCTGGGATCCGCATGGCACACGAGGGGGCCCGTGGGTGGGAGAATAGAGATTCAAGCCTGCCGGTGAAACCTTAGTGGGCTCGTACATACTAGTAGTCCCTTTTGAAAGGCTATTTTGTGATCTCTTGGCCACACACCTACGGAAGTGTGAGATGGCATAACGGAGGTTTCTTAGTCATCGAAAGGTGATGAAATCACAAACATGTGGGTAAAGTGGTACAACCTCTGCAGAGTGTTAAAAACTATCATGATAGCCGTGCTCCCGGTTATGAGCGCCTGGATGACCTACATGATTAGAGTTGGAAATTGGGATTTGCGATGGTTATGGATGGTTATGGTTTGGTAATGGTTATGGTTGGTTTATGGTTTATGGGTTGGTAATAGTTATGGTTTATGAATTATGGTCATGGTTATGAAATTGAGTTATGGTAATTGGACATGGATAATGGTAATGTTGGCAATAATTGGATATGGTTTATATTTTGTTAATATGATGGTTATGATGGGATTGTTTCACATAGACATAGTATAATACTTTTTAAATGTTTTACTGTACTTTTCAGCACTTAGCCATTATTACATTCGTCGTTTGAATAAGCCGCATGTCATACTTTCCACACTTGCTGAGTACGACATGTACTCACCCTTGCAAATCCCCCCCCCCAACATCTACTGGAGACAATTGGGAGTACCCTGAGGATCACGTGGAGTACTAGGTTGCGTACCGCCGTCAATTGCCTGTGGATTGGAGTCGTATTGCTTAGTTTATTTTCCTCTGCAATTATTTAGAGGTTTATCATTCGTGAACTATTGGATTATTGTAATAAAGTACTTATTTATTAGTTAAGATGTGGTTAAATTCTGTTTATCATTTGTGAATCACTCGTGTATGTGTGTTGAACTTCCTGGGCACACATATGCGTTACGCTTGGTTCATATTCGGAACCGGGTGTCACACGCATCACCGTTGACCACCTCTCTCTCTCTTCATTCGCACCTCCGTCGCCGCACAAATGGGTAGCCCCGCACCGAAGCGCTCCAGGTCATCGACGTCCTCTAAACCTCCTTCTTCGTTTCCGTCGCCGCCAAGGCCAGTGGAACTGGAGGCGGCGCCCGCACCACCTCCACTTCCGTCTCCGCCCGTGGCGCCCGCACCCCTTCCGTCCAACTATGATGAGACTGTCCGCCTCATAGAGGAAAGCATCGACAAACATGATGGCAAGCTTAAGGAGGTCACCGGCAGCCTGTTCGCCGCCGACGTGCAAGCAAAAGCGCTCGACAAAATGGCGCAGGATGTATTTCACAGTACATCTCACTCCTGTCGCCGACTGGGACTTGGTATCCTACCCCACCACACCAGCATGGACTCCGCCGGCTACTACATCTTCGTGTTAGGATTTGTTGCCGCTCGTCTCGACTGCCTCTATGAGACGATCTGGTGTTGGAGGATGCTCCGTCGACGGTTGCAGCGGAGGCGGAGGCGCCGACGAAGGATGCGGAGGCGGAGGCGCTGCCGGCGGATGCGGAGGCGGCGGCGGAGGAGGACAAGTCCTCCTCCGAGTAGAGTAGGATGAGTAGTAGTTTTTTCTTTTGTTTTCTATATGTTTTTTTTCTTGTTTGTAATATATGTGTTGTTTTTATGTTAATGAAAAATGTCTATTATTTTATGTTCATGAACAATGTGTCCTACAGTACATGCACTAACGAAAAACTCCTCCTTTTATCAAAAACATCGCATATGGAAAATTAACACATTAGTAATATTATACTGTATCTAATAAATACTCCCTCCTTATTCTTTTATCTGACATTTTGGACAAAGCATGGAACTATATAAGAACTAGAACTTACTGTCTGAACGACAATTAAAAAGATAAGGAGGGAGTATTAAACACATTAGTAGGACGTACGTAGTAGAATTATATTTCAAAAAATTATGAAAATAAAAAGTTACACACTAATTAATTTTATTTCTTTTCTCTTTACCAGCTGTCATCGTGTCCGCCTCACCACCCCCACCCACAGGCCTGGCCCTAGGCAGTAGCCCACAAATTTTCTGCAACCCTGCCGCACAGCATCGCGCGTGCGCCCCCACCTCGCACGTCGTCTGATCAAAATCGCATAATCATGGGAGTGGGACACGTGGGATTTCCATCCTTTGCTGTCCAGACAACAAACCCAACGCGAAGCTAAGGATCTCAGCGGGATTTCCATTGGACGACGTGCGGGGCGATGGCGCACGCGTGACGTTGTGCGGCAGAGCCGCAGAAAATTTATTTCCGCCCGCCTAGGTCCAGAGCCGGGCCTGCCTTTATAACCTTCTGCAGTGGTTCACGGTAAAGCTTTAGACTGTGTTTCGGAGCACAGTTTTTCAATACTAAAGTTTTGGAAACCACAGTTTTTAAAAATACATGGCAATACCAAAGTATTTCAAAAGCACAGTTTTGTAATACCACGATTTTGCAATATATAGGACTGTTTGGTTGACAAACACCATTCTGTAAAAAATACCATAGTAATCTCTAGGGTCGAGACTGTAAAATCTGAGGCCCTGTACGTAATATTATAACGAGTATATCTATAGTAAAATAGAACAATAAATCTATAATAATATACAAAATATAAGATTAAATTTGAAATTTCAAAACATAACCATGTGTAATACATAGTACGATACAAATCAATAAATGTGGAATGCATTAAGTACAATGAGGGCACAGCCGTAGTGTACAAGGTATTTGTGTGCGCGATCGATACCCGACCTCTACAATTCTACAACACATCACCATTGGATGTCCCTGAAATTGAAAGTCGTGTAGAATACCCATGCGACAGATGCAACATAATCAAATGTTGGAATTTGGAGGTCGAAATCGAAACATGATCAAATTGAAATCTGGAGGTCAAAATCGAGACAGTTGGGGACGTGAGATAAACTGAGAGAGAGGACACAATCGATGTATGAAGAATAAAAAATAACCCAACGGCTGTCCTCCCTGTTTTCTCTAGAGCTTTCAAGCAACCAACTAATCTACAGCTTGGCCATGGCGTCGGCGGCACACGGGCACAACTCATATTTTATAAGGTACTACCTCTGTCTTAAAAAGTTTGTTGCTTTGTAGTTCAAAAATGAACTACAAAGTGACAAACTTTTTGAGACGGAGGAAGTAACACGTAGACATCTAGATGAATCGAGACCAAACGTATGTCGATCTTAGAGCAACTCAGTGGATCCATCAGCAAATTAGGAGTCGGAGGATGGTGTAACTTCCTTCAACTTAGGTGAACTAGTTGTCAGTAACTGATCACTTAAACTTGGATATGCTAGATTAAACTAGCTGAAATAATCTCAAACCGGGGCCCCTTGCAGATCCGGGGCCCTGTGCGGTTGCACAACTCGCACATGCCTGTGCTCGGTCTTGGTATATCAAATACCACAGTATTACTAATTGCTCTAAAACTCCAAAAATACCGTGTTCCCAAACACCATTATCGGCCTGCGAATCAGATGGCCTTATCTCCTAACCCCTTGGTGCGGAAATTGAATTCTCTACAGCCCTTCCGCACAGCCGTCTCTGTGCGACCCTGCCCAGATGGTTGCCACGTACGTTCACACTCCAAATCTTACAGCCAAGGGCGCACTTCACAGTTCCCATGACTGTACCACCCTGCCCTGATGATTGCCACGTACTCGAACACACCAAATCTTGCAACGTGCACAGGCACACGAACTCCACGTCCGAACTTTGCTCAGTGATCTGTATAACTTGGCGCTCAGCGTGCACGATCCATCATCATGCGCACGAGCACGTACGACGCGGCCAAAAAGATTTGTGTTAGGTTGCTTGTCTTGGATTGAATTGACTTTGTCGATGGTTTTGATCCGGCAGATCTCCCGACACTACTAAAGTGTTAGAGGAGTTTGAGGTTCGGTGTGGGCGCGCGGAGATTCAAGAAGGTGATGTGTAAATGACACAGTAGACACGAAGATTTACGTGGTTCAGGCCGCCTGAGCGTAATACCCTACTCCATGGGGTGTGTTGGTGTTGTATTGGCTGTATGAGCTCAAAGTGAGTTCAGGGTGCAGAGTGAGCGTGTCGTGTCTATGTGCTCTACGCATGTCCAGAGAGTGTATGGAGTGTGTCCTATGTATCGTCGGCCTGTCCTTTTATAGTACAAGGGCAGGCTGTTACAAGTTAGCTTGGCCCGACACGTGGGCCCGGCGGTTACTGATATTGATACACGTTCAACACGTTTAATTGCCCTTAATGACCGAGTTATGGACTTTGATAGCACCATTACTGGTAATTAAGGTCATCCGATCGTGTGTCATTAATATAGTATTAATGACACTTGATCGGGTCTTGAAGTACATGATTCCCCTTTGAAGATCCGGAGCCGTTGTGGAGTCTTCCGGAGGTTAGAGGCTGAAGATCCGACGGTTGGACACGTGGCAGCTCCAGAGCATACTGTGGGAAACAGATAGCTCCGGAGCTACCTAACACGTGTCAGTTCTGGAGCTTCCCTCGGTCTGGGGTTAGGTCCAGGGGTGCCATTTCGGTACATAGCCCGGAGCTTCCCCCTTGTGGGCGGTAGCTCCGGTTTGATAGTACACGTGGCGACCCTGGGACTAACCATGTTGGAGAAGCGGGTCCGGTTATGTCTGACATGTGGGCCTTTGAAGGTCTTCAAATCAAGTAGATGACTTTCCCTCGAGATCTTTTTAATCTCAAGGGGTGTACGGTTCCCAGGGTACTAACAGTGGCCCCCTGGGCCCACCTCTAGGGAAGACCCCTTGGGTGAAGTCATTCCACCTGAGGTGGGTCCATCCTCGTGACTTTTGAACTGAGTCTTCAAAGGTCTTCAGATGTGCCATTGGCGATGGTTTGGAGTTAAATCCTTGCCGTGTGGCGTATCCCGTGTGCGGCAGATGAGATCTTTGGCGTGCGGATCTCACGCAATTGAAGGTCGCCGGTTCCCGATACGAAAATCGTATCGGTTCCGCGCGCCTTGTTAGGTCGCTGCCTTCGGGCTTCCCGCCTCATGATGACAACTGTTCGCCTGGGTAAGAACCTCGACTTGATCGTCGGAGTGGTCCCGGGCCCTCTTGTCATCGGCAGGGTAGGATTTTTGAGTAGTATTTTCGACTTCCTTGTGGTTTCCATCCAAGCGTTGCGAGGGCTTACTTAAGAAGGAAGGCGCGCACCATCTGGAGTTCTTTACGCTTCTCATCTGATCTTGCGCTCAAACTCCCAACTTGTGCTCGCTTTTCCTCTCTTGCCTTGCTGTGCTGCGATGGAGTTGGGTCTCCGCGAGAGCCATTTGAAGACCGACGGTGACCTGAAGAAGGTCCGGGACCTCATGGGATGGTCCCCGGTCTTCTTCAACCGTCTAGTCTGCGCCGGGGGAGAGCTCCCGTTTGAGAAGGAGCATGCCGGCGAAATGGTGTACTTCTCTTCGTACGCCATGGTGGGGTTGATCCCACCTTTTTCCTCTTTTTTCTTGATGCTGCTAGACTTTTATGGTCTGCAGCTATACCACCTTGGCCCCCACTCCATTCTTCTTGTGTCTATCTTTGTCCACTTCTGTGAGATGTGGGTGGGCATCCCCCTGCATTGAACTCTTCCGGACCTTCTTCACCGTCCATACCACCGGTAGGAGCAATAAGTACCTTGGCTTCTACTACTTCGTGAAGCGCATGAAGTGCCCATTCAAGTACCTCCGGTCGTTTCCCTTTGGGTTGGGATGATTCGAAGAAGGACTGGATAGTCATCCGGGTGGAGGAGCATTAGAGGCTGGAGCTGCCCGAAGGCCTCCCCAACATCGACACTACAGTCTGGAGTGAAGCTCCGGTGCTGGCGGATGCCTTCAACCCTGCTCTAACTAGGATCCGCCAGTGCATGGAGGGAGGATTAACTCCTCAGGCGGTGTTTTGCAACTTCCTGGTCAACAGGTGGGCACCGCTGAAGAGGAGAGAAAAACTCGCTTGGGCCCTCAACAGTGTGATGGACGACGACCGGGTCGAGACCGGGCTGAAGTCCAACATGGCGGGGACAACCTTGGATTTTCATCTCAAGAAGTTCCAGCACGGCATTGACGTCGCTTGTGATGACTTGACTTCGCCATTAGCTTTTCTCCCTCTGAACGTGGAAGTAGAGTTCAGCAGGGAGCTCTGGTGGAAGATGCCTGTGCTTGATGACCTTGGTGTCATCGAAAGAAGATCGATCTCCAGGGTGGCAATCCCTGGGGTTTCCGAAGGTGGCTCCGACCCTGCCCCGAAGCCAAGGGTCAAGGTCGTCGGCAAGGGCAAGGAGCCGGCGGACGAACCCTTGAGCCGGAAGAGGAAGCTGCAGCATGCCGACGGAAGGTCTGTCAGGCCTACCACCTCTGCATCAGCTTCTTCTCCCCGGAGGGGGAGGTCTTCTACAACCGCGACGACTGTACCCGTAGTGGCGTACTCCCGTGGCTGCAACGAGTTCCGGGGGGCCTTCCAGAGCTTCCACGCCGGCGGCGGCTATGGTCAGCCCAGAACGCCTGGGAAAGAGGTTCCGCACAAGCTGGTGCGGAAGCCTCCCAAGGTAATTTTTAATCTTTACCTCAGACAATTGTTTTGTTGTAGTAACTGTTTTTTAAGTTTCTTCATCCATCATCTGCAACGTTCCCAAGAAGAGGAGTGAGGCTCCACCCTCAGCCACAGCAGCTGAAGCTGTGAGGGCGGAAGCTTCTACTCCTGTCCCGGTGCCGCCCCAGCGGTGGCTGAAGCTGCGACAGCTCCGGCGCCAGCTGTCGTGGTCATGGACCTCGACTCATCCCCAGAGACTCCCGTGGTAGCACCGGACCGCAGGAGAGAAGATGTGCCAGCGGCACCTGCCCCGGAGGTTGAAGCTTTGGGTCCTGGTGCAGAGATGATGGAAGCTCCGACCGTTGAGCCGGAGGAAGCAGTAATTCTAGCCCCAGAGCCGGAAATTGTCGAAGCTCCGACGGTTGAGCCAGAGGTAATTGAAGTCCCGGCGTGCGCGTCGGATGTTGAGAAAGTCCTGGCGATTAGGCCGGCTACCTCTGAAGCACCGGCCGCAGAACCGGTCGTTGTTGGAGCTCCGGCCGCAGGGCCGGTTGATGTTGAAGACCTTCCGGCTCCCGAGCAGGTTGTTGCAGAGGCGTCAGCGCTCGAGCCCCCAGTAGAGGAGGTACCCAGGTCGGAGCCAGAAGCAGCTCCTGCTCCGGGAGTGACGACGCCGGAGGTACCCGCGGCTGAGCCAGAGTGCTCAGAAGAGGTTGCTAGCCCCCTGCCTGAGGGGGCAAATGAAGACCTGTTGGCGGGGCCTTCGGAACCACTTCCAGAGGTCGAAACTTCATCAGCGGGACCTTCCTCGATGGCGACTGAGGCCATCCCGGAGGACAGCCCTAGTGCCATAGAGGCTCAGGGGACCACTCTTGTGGAGTGGGACCCAATTTTTGTAACTGAAAACCCGCTGGAACCAGCGGAGGAGACCCCAGTAGGTCTGGAACCTATCCCGTTGTCATTGTCTGTTGACAACGACTGCTCCTGTCTGTGTCAAGTTCAGCTGGCATTCTTCCACGACAGCAAGGCTCCTGAAGAGGAGTGCCAATCCATTAGGAGGTGGCGTAACCGGCTCTACTTCGAGACCAAGCTGGCACAGTCGAGGCTAGCAGATGACAAAGAATGGATCAAGCGGGAGAAGGTCCGCCTGGAATACTGGGGCAAATTATTGGATGACAGGGAGAGCATGACTCACGCCCTCGATTCTCAATCCCGGGCCATTTATGAGCATGCCAAAGCAGCTAATAGTGCAGCTGATGAACGCCAAGAAAGGCTGGAAGCCATTAACACTACTCTCATCAAGCGCCGGGAGGCTCTTGAGGAGAGGGAGAAAAGGCTTGAAGATGAAGAGCAGAAACTCCTTGAGCTGCGGGATGACGTTTTGAGGTGGGAGGAGGAGCTCACCGAAAAGGTGGCTCTGGCTGACAAGGGCCTCAAGGAGCGCGCCAAGAAATTGGAAGAGCGTTGCACTGAGGAGTAGGAGAAGGCCTGGGTGCGGGGGCAGGAACTCTACGAGCAAGAGTGTGCCATCGCAACCAGGGAGAAGAAAGTGAGGGGCAGGGAGAAGGACCTGGTTGTCCGCCAGAACAAGATCAACCTCCAGGAGGAGGAGCTCGGAAAACTCGAGAAGCGAGTTGCTGAAAAGATTCAGCAAAATGCCAAAGAAGTTGAGCGCCTCGCTCACGAGAATTCTGAACTGGTGGCGGCCAGAAGATCCTTGGAAGAATTGAAGGGCTTGAGGACTGCGGACTCCCTACAGATTTGGGAGTTCCTGGGCAAGGCCAACAACGCACTGACACCGATGGGCTTTAGTCTCGTGCGCCTGGATGATCCAGAGCTGGAGTCGGACCTAGCGTTGCATGCGTTGAGCTCGGCAGGTAGCAAACTCTCCAAGGTGGGCGACGTCATCGCGGACCAATTGGAGGTTGAGGGGCAATCCCTGGCGAAGAACGTCGTAGAGTATGTGCTGACGTGCTACACCAGCCGGAATCCCCAATTCCCTCTGGACCCGGTGCTTGAAGGTCCCGTTGAAGGAGAAGGTGAAGTTGCCCGAGCCAACGTGTCGGAGGTTGCCCAGAAGGTCGCCCAGTTCTTCCATAGGGTCTAGGACCATCTCCGTAGTTCCCACTTGTATTCTCTCTTTTTCTTCCTCAATTTTGTAATCCCTTGTCTCCAGATGAATGAAATCCCCAAATTTTTGTGAATTTCACTTTTTGTCTTCAACACTTTTGTCTTCACTTGGCCCCCTGGTAGATGTACACAATTTGATCGTGAACATGTACCAAGAGGATATTGTGTTTTGTTGAAGACCCATTTGCTTCGAACTTGTAGAGTGTAGGTCCGAAGTCTTCGATAGTGAAGGCCCCCTGAGGTTTTCGAAGCTTAGAAGCTCAGGCATTGTCTATCGTCGGAGCTTAGTAGCTTCAGCAATAGTCCCTATCAATGCATAGAGCATCGATAGTTAGTCCTCCGGGGTGTCGGAGCTAGTAGCTCCGGCAGTGACCTTTGCCAACACGTAGTTTGTCGGCAGCAGACTCTGTTTGTGGGGTCTTCTAACCATCTTTTATTTAGCGTCGACGGCTGGCCCTCCTAGCTCTACCGAAGCTTGGTTGCTCCGGTGATGCTCGTTTTCAATGCTTAACATCGATTACAAGCCACCTAGGGGAGTCGGAGCTTTGTTAGCTCCGGCTTTTCTTTATTTTTCCTGCACACTGAAGCGAAGAAAAATAGTAAAATTCATTTCTTGCCTATAAATTCGTCGCGGCTTACGATTCTCAAGAAAATTTTAGGTCAAACGCGATTCTAAATACAATCGAATGCGTTGTCTTTTCTTCCAGATCCAATTGTACTTGGACCCACCTTACTTCGGCCTGCCGGGGTGTAGGTAGAGTGGCGTACTTAGGGTGCTTGACCAGGCTAAGTCGATAGCACACTACGGCCCTAGGTTGGCTTGGCGGCATTCAGGCGAGTGGGCCATGAACAATACTTGAATCCAAAAGAATCGACAATACAACTAGAATCGTATATGAACCGGTCGAACTAAAATTTCTTAAGAATTGCACGTCTTTGTTATAGACAAGAAAGAGAAAAATAAAAAATGTTGATCCTGTACAAAATAAATGCACGTGGAGTCTGTTTCACATGAAGATGTCTTTCATTATAGGTCCGGGGTACAGGGGAAACAAGTACACTCTTAGGGTACGGAACCAGGCTAAGCATGTTTCGTTTCTCGTTTAACCCAGGGTAGCTAGCCACACTTTTAGTCCTGAGACTGTGACAAGTGTTGCATGAATTTTGCGGACCTTCCGGGAAAGGTCTGGCTGTTCTCCTAGAGGAACTACCCGACTTTGTACAATGACTATAACATACACCTCAAGTTACTACAGACTCACCTCCGTGATGTTAAGTGTAGAACTTACGGAGGTGCTCAATGTTCCAAGGATTTGGGAGAGGTGTCCCATCCTCGGTAGCCAAGCGAACGCTTCCGGGACGGGATACTTTAATCACTCGGAAGGGTCCCTCCCAGCTGGGGGAGAGTTTGTTTAACCCTTCTCTAGATTGTATTCTCCATAGCACCAGATCGCCTTCCTCGAGCTGTCGGTTGTGTACATGCCGCTGATGATAGCGCCGAAGGGCTTGGCGGTATCGGGCATTCCGAACAGCTGCTTGGCACCTTCCCTCCCCAAGGAGGTCTAGGTCTTCACGCCAGAGCTGGTCCTGCGTGGCTTCGTCGAAGGTTCGGACCCGGAGTGACCCCAAGGTGATTTCCGGAGGAAGGATTGCTTCTGCTCCATACACTAGGAAGAAGGGTGTCTCTCCAGTTGACCGGTTTGGAGTTGTCCTGTTGGCCCATAAAGTGGGCGGAAGCTCTTCAATCCAGTTGGCTCTATGTTTTTTCAAGCGCTCATAGGTGCGCGTTTTGAGTCCTTTAAGGATTTCAACATTTGCTCTCTTGGCTTGGCCATTGCTTGCTGGGTGAGCTACGGAGGCGTAGCAAACTTGAATGCCGAGGTCTTCGTAATATCCTTGAAATTCAGAGCTTGTGAATTGGGTCCCATTATCAGTGATGATTTTGTTTGGGACTCCAAATCTGCATACAATGGACTGCAAAAAGTTGATAGCAGATTGCTTGTTGATTGTCACAACTGGAGTTGCTTCCAGCCACTTGGTGAACTTGTCAATGGCAACGTACAGGAACTTGTAACCTTCGACGGCTCTTTGGAAAGGTCCCAAGATGTCCATCCCCCACACAGCGAAGGGCCATGTAGGAGGTATCATTTGTAAGGTCTAAGCTGGTGTGTGAATTTGCTTTGCATGAAATTGACAAGCTTCGCATTTCTTTACCAGTTCAGTTGCATCCTGGAGTGTTGTAGGCCAGTAGAAGCCATGCCGAAAGGCTTTACCAACCAGCGTGCGGGAAGACGCGTGGTTCCCACACTCGCCTCCATGGATTTCTGCGAGGAGCTCGCAGCCTTCTTCCCTTGTGATGCACCGCATTAGGATGCCATTGGCACCGCGCCGGTAGAGATCCCCTTCTACCAACGTGTATCTTTTAGCCAATCTGACTACCCAGTCAGCGGATACATCATCGTCAAGAAGGATGTTGTCTTTCAAGTAGTTCTGGATCTCCGAGATCCATGCACCAGAACTAACTTGAGCATTTGAGTCTTGCGTGCTGGGTTGCTCGGAGCTTCCGGCAGCACCTACGACCCTTGATGGCTGCCATGGTAACAGGGCCATCGGGACCGTCAGCTTCGGGATGCTGATCTCGCCCCCTTCGCTCAGTTCGGCAGGCTAAGCTGTTGGTTTTGACAACCTCCGGACAAAAGTTTCGTCAGGAGCCGGAGCTCCGGTTGATGCTTTCGTCGAGAGTTCGTCGGCTTCAGCATTGTGGGCACGCTAGACATGGTGGAGATCTAGGACTTCGAAGTCCTTCTGAAGCCTTTGGACTTCAAGGAGGTAAGTAGCTAGCTGGAGATTGTTGTAGGAGCATTCACCCTTCACTTGCTTAATGATGAGCTGTGAATCTCCCTTGACCAGCAGTTGCTTGACACAGTATGACAGTGCCACCCTTAGTCCGTAAATGAGTGCTTCATATTCCGCAATGTTGTTGGTCGCCTTGAAGTCAAGGTGTACCATGTATTTTACCTTTTCTCCGGTTGGTGCGAGGAGAAGGATTCCAGCTCTGGCCCCCTGCTTTTGCATGGAGCCGTCGAAGTAGAGGGTCCAATGAGGATCGGTGAAGACCGGAGCTTTGTGTTCCGGCTTCTGCTCATTGGGGCCCCCAGGGTTTGATGGAGAGGGAGTCCATTCTGCCATGAAGTCTGCCAATGCTTGACTCTTGATTGCTTGCCTTGAAATGAATTCGAGATCGGATTCGGCCAATTTCGCTGCCCACTTTGCAATATTCCCAGTTGAGTTGGGATTATGCATGATTGCTCGAAGTGGGTAAGAGGTCACCACTGAGATTTTGTGAGCTTGGAAGTAATGGCGAAGCTTCCTGGAGGCGATAAAAACTGCATAGAGCAGCTTATGCACCTCTAGGTATCGAGTCTTGGCATCATGTAGTACTTCACTGATGAAGTACACTGGGCGTTGAATGGTCTGGACCCTCCCGGAGGGGCCCGGAGCTTCCTCTCCACTGACCCGGATCCTCCCGGAGGGATTCGGATTTTCTTCGGGGACCTCCGGGTCCTGGCTGGAGGAACCCGAAGCTTCTTCAGAAGCGACCTGGACCCTCCCGGAGGGGTCTGGGTGTTCTGAAGTAACTTCTTATGGATTCAAGTCTAGGAGCTGGGACCCAGACTTGCTTTCAGGAACCTCTAGACCCTCCTGAAGGGGTTTGGACTCCTGAGTATGGGATGGTTTTGGTCTCTCCGCAACCAGGACCATACTGACGACTTCGTTAGTGGCTGAAATGTAAAGCAGCAAAGGCTCACCAGGGTTCGGAGCTACCAGAGTTGGTAGGGTGGTGAGGAACTGTTTTAGCTCCTGGAACGCCTTTTCTACTTCGTCAGACCATTGGAATGGTCCGGACTTCCTCAATAACTTGAAGAAGGGGATTGCCCGTTCCGCCAGTCTTGAAATGAACCGGCTGAGGGCTGCTAGACATCCAGTTAGCTTTTGGACATCTTTGATGCAGGCTGGTGGCCGCATGTCTTCAATGGCTTTGATCTTCGCCGAATTAGCTTATATGCCCCGGTGACTTACCAGGAAACCAAGAAATTTTCCGAAGCTAACCCCGAAGTCACACTTGTCTGGATTTAGCTTTGTGCGGGTGACCCGCAGCTTGTCAAAGACAGCCTGCAAGGTGTCAAGGAGTGACTCCTTGTTTTTGACCTTGACCACGATGTCGTCGACGTACACTTCCACTATGTCTCTAATGAGTTCTTCAAAGGTTTTGTACATAGCTCGTACAAAGGTTGAAGCTGCATTCTTGAGACCAAATGGCATGGCTGTATAACAGTACAATCCATCTACTATGATGATAGAGGTATGCTCTTTATCTTCCCTAGACATTCTGATTTGATGATACCCAGAATATGCGTCTAGGAAACACAATAATTCACACCCGGAGGTGGAATCCACTATCTGATCTATTCTAGGTAATGGGAATGGATCTTTTGGACATGCCTTATTTAGTGTTGTGTAGTCGATACACATCCGAAGCTTCCCGCCGGCCTTGGGCACAACGACTGGGTTTGCCAGCCATTTTTGATGGAAGACTTCTCGGATGAATCCAGCTTCGAGCAACTTCTTCACTTCTTGCCGAATGAAGTTCTATCGCTCTACGGATTGCTTCCGAGGCTTCTGATGCACAGGTCGGGCGTTGGGGTAGATCTTTAGATTGTGCTCAATCACTTCCCTGGGGATCCCAGGCATTTGTGACGGTTGCCAGGCAAACACGTCGACATTAGCCCGGAGGAAAGCGATGAGCGCGAGTTCCTATTTGTCGTTCAATCCCCCCAATATACGGGTGGTCTGAGCGGCATCAGAACCGATTTGGACGACTTTGACGGGAACGTCGGTGTCGCCGCTTGGCTGCACACGAGGTGCAGAAGTTGAGCCTCACTGACAAATGCTCGGGGGTTTTGGAGCTTGCTCCTGCCTGGAGTCCTCCTCTTGCGCTGTAGTAAGCGCATGGAGTTCTTCCAGAGCAGTTACTCCGGCAGTACGATCTCCGCGGATCCGAAGAACGCCTACTGGTGTTGGCATCGTTAACACAAGGTAGCCATAATGAGCAGCTGCCATGAATTTGTACAAGGTAGGCCTACCCAAGATGGCATTGAAGGGTAAGTTGATCTGAGCAACGTCAAAGACCAACTTCTTGGTGCGATACTTCTCCCGGGTCCCGAAGGTAACGGGGAGGGTAATAGCTCCGAGTGGGGTAATGGCTCCCGGACCTACTACGGAGAAATGTCGGGAGGGGTGGAGATCCGAAGGTTGGAGCTGAAGCTTGGTGAAAGCTTCCAAGCTTATGAGGTTGAGCCCCGAACCTCCGTCTACCATGACATGGTGGAGCTGGATGTTATTGATGGTAGGAGATACCATCAAAGGTAGCTGATCTGCTCCAACCATGCTTCGAGGGAAGTCCGAAGCATCAAAAGTGATGGTTGTGTCCATCCACTTCCGATGAGGCTCCGCCCTGGCTGTAGGAGCTACAACAGCCATGTCCTGACGCATAGTCTTGATGACACGGCGGGATGTGATGTCCCATGACCCACCAAAAATGGTGTTCATGGTCTTTCGATGCTCGTTGTCAGAGACGTCGGAATCGTCATCGACGGAGGTGTAGACGGCCTTCAGGACCTTTTTGGGATCCTGAAAACCTAACTCCTCTTCAGCCGGAGCTTCGTCAACTTTTTGTTTTCCTTCCCTCTATCGGAAAGGAGCTTCTTCCCGGCTCTTGTTGTAGCGCTCGTCAAGGTTTTGGACCTCCCGGCAGTCTTCCAAACTGTGGCTGTTCGTTTTGTGAATTGGACACCACACTTTGGGTTTGCCACCGTCTTCAGAAGACGGCCGAGGTCGCTTCTCGGGGTGTGGCCCCCGGCCACCCGGAGCTGCAGCAGCTGCAGCATTGGATGCACCGGCCGATGGCTTGTTCTTGCCGTTGGTCTTTTTCTTCTTCTTGCCACTCCTGGAGGTAGGGGCTTCTCCTTTGGAGGACTTCTTGTGATCCTCCGGAGTTGGTTTGTAGTGCATTTCATGGCCCTCCGCAGCTCTGGCACATTTGTCGGCCAAACTGAAGAGTTTCGTGACACTCGTGATCTCCTTGATCGCCAGTTTCTCCAACATCTTCTTATCCCGTACACCCTGTCTGAATGCCACAATGACAGAGGCGCTAGAGATAGAAGGAATAGTGTTTCGTACCTGAGAGAATCTCTGGATGAATGATCGCAGGGATTCTCCCCCTTTTTGCACGACTGCAAAAAGGTCCAGTTCAGTGCCTGGTCGGGTGTATGAACTCCCGAAGTTGGCGGTGAACTGCCGGCACAGCTCCTCCCAATTGTTGATGGAGTTGGGTGGAAGGCTCATAAACCAGGACCTGGCGGTCCCAGTTAAAGCCACTGGGAAATAATTGGCCATTACGGCCTCATTTCCTCCAGCTGCTAAGATAGCAGTGGAGTAAATCTGAAGAAGTTCAACAGGATTAACGGTCCCGTCGAACTTCTCCAGCATGTGAGGCCGGAACTTCTGTGGCCACCTGATCATACGCAGATGCATGGCCAGGGCTGAACAGCCTCCTCCTACTCCTTCAGGAGCAGAAACGTCTTGAGCTTCTCGTCTTTCATGAGCACGCTCAATATGGACTCGACCGTCTTGTTGGTGATATCGGCGATCAAGCTCCGCCCGGAGGTCATGAGTTGAAAGCCTTGATACCGTGTGAGTGCGTCGTGCCCCGGAGGGCAATGACGTCACCTGTTGTGATGCAGCACGTCTCCTGTTGTTGGAAACGTGCGGACCAAGTCTGCCAGACAAGGTCCGTCGCTGCGACGGGGCCCGTCCTGAAGGAGGAGGACCCTGGTTGCTGATGCGGTCGGCTGCTGCTGCAACCAAATGTTCCACATCGTCCCTCCACTGCTCCAGTGCATCCCGGGATGCATCCGGAGGTGGTGGGCGTTGGAGAAGAGCACGTGCAGCATGGAGCGCGTGTTCCGGGTTGTCATGATTTGCCGATGCAGTGATGGACGCCGGTGCACCATCGCGTTGTCCAGCTTGATTTGCTGGTGGAGGCGGCGGTGGTGGTAGTGTGACTCCTGCTGGCGCTGAGGCTCCTGCTAGTGGCTGCATATTGGAGGGATTGCCCCCAACAGCTTGAACAGCAGGATGACCGTTGGATGATCCAGCAGCTGAGTTCACCATTCTTGAAATCTCGAGCGCCCCTACCTGGCGCGCCAACTGTTGGTGGTTTTGATCTGGCAGATCTCCCGACACTACTAAAGTGTTAGAGGAGTTTGAGATTTGGTGTGGGCACGCGGAGATTCAAGAAGGTGAATTGTAAATGACACAGTAGACACGAAGATTTACGTGGTTCGGGCCGCCTGAGCGTAATACCCTACTCCACGGGGCATGTTGGTGTTGTATTGGCTGTATGAGCTCAAAGTGAGTTCAGGGTGCAGAGTGAGCGTGTCACGTCTATGTGCTCTGCGTATGTCCAGAGAGTGTATGGAGCGTGTCCTATGTATCGTCGGCCTGTCCTTTTATAGTACAAGGGCAGGCCGTTACAAGTTAGCCTGGCCCGACATGTGGCCCCAGCGGTTACTGATATTGATACACATTCAACACGTTTAATTGCCCTTAATGACCGATTATGGACTTTGACAGCACCGTTACTGGTAATTAAGGTCGTCTGATCGTGTGTCATTAATATAGTATTAATGACACTTGATCGGGTCTTGAAGTCCTTGATTCCCTTTGAAGATCCGAAGCCATTGTGGAGTCTTCCGGAGGTTAGAGGCTGAAGATCCGTCGGTTGGACACGTGGTAGCTCTGGAGCATACTGTGGGAAACAAATAGCTCCGGAGCTACCTAACACGTGTCAGTTCCGGAGCTTCCCTCGGTCTGGGGTTAGGTCCGGGGGTGCCATTTCGGTACATAGCCCGGTAGCTCCGGTTTGATAGTACATGTGGTGACCCTGGGACTAACCATGTTGGAGAAGCGGGTCAAGTTATGTCTGACATGTGGGCCTCCGAAGGTCTTCAAATCAAGTAGATGACTTTCCCTCGAGATCTTTGTAATCTCAAGGGGTGTACGGTTCCCAGGGTACTGACAGACTTGGATTAATTGGATGGTCCAATCATGTGTTATTTGTTTCGCGGTTAGACGGGTGATCCAGGTTTGAGGAATATAAAATATTCTCCGCAGATGCTGGATGAGATGGTCCAGAATATTTGGTTGGATGTGAGTCCATCTACCTTATCTAATTATGCTTCTTAGCAATGTAATTAGTGATAATACCTCTTTTATTGTTGATTAATAATTACAATTATGATATTAACATTAATATTTGCTAGTAATATGATAATTAGTATATAAAATATTAATATTGTGATATTATCTACTTTGATGATTCAATAAACCAATCAAGTTTCATCCAACCTACCAACAAAAAATTGGATCGTCCAGTCCATCCAACCAAATGTTAATTTGGATGATCCAAGACATAAAGAAATGGATGATCTATCTCCAATCCAACTTCGATGTCAAACAAAACACAATTGATGACTGAGCACTTTGTCACATGTCACTAGAGTGTACGCACAAATAACAAATACATGGCCTCAACACCAGGTTTAGGGTGCATCGTGGACTAACCACATGACTCGACCAAACACTCACGTAATTACCATACATCTGGAAGAGCAACTACCTGGCCGCATCCTTCGTGTACGAACGGCAACGCCGACCAACTTATACTTTTTGTACTACGTACAAAGAATTTTCCCTGTCCATGAGCCAATAAACAAGCTCTTCTGATGCAGCTTTTTAGTTAAAAAATGAACTATGATAAAGCGTCAAGTTCATGGAGACGGGGGGAGTACATATAATCATCGACGTCTCTCTCACATGCATGTTATAGTTGTCCATGCATGATACCCTACGGCCCAAACATATCAACGAGCCAAACTATACATACATACATACATACATACATACATACATACATACATACATACATATATATATATATATATATATATCTATATACATATATATATATATATATATATATATATATATATATATATATACATACACACACACACACACACACACACACACACACAGATATATATATATATATATATATATATATGATGATGTTTCAACAAGAAATAGAGAAAACACGTAATAATGTTCTCATCAAACATGATCATCGCAAAGTTTTCAAGTGCATATGTTACTTGTCCATGCATGCTTGCTACACCCCAAACATGATCAACGAGTCTCAAATATGACGATCTTTCAACAAAATTAGAAAACTCCTAACGTCATCAAACATGCATGATTGAGGTCTTTTGCATGTCAAACTAAGAAAACATGAATGAGGGTTTGTGATATATATATATATATATATATATATATATATATATATATATATGACGATCTTTCAGAAAATAAGAAAATAAGAGAAAACACGTAACGTCATGAAACATGATTGAGGTCTTTTGCGTGACAAACCGAAAAAAACTGGAACATTGCATATACCTTGGGCCGATGGGCATTTTGTGTGTCAAAACTAAAGACTGGAACTGAAAAACTGAAACACTGTCAGACGGACCTACAAAGTATGCCAGGTGGGCCACTGCATGCCTTGGACCCTTTGCATGTCAAATTAAAAAAATGCCTGTGAAGCAGAGATGGGACGCGTTGAGCCGTTGTGACAACTTAGAGGAAGCCAACTACGGTTTGGATTAATTCGAAATCACAGTTTTCAAAGCATACGATCATATCCACTCGCGCAGACCATCTGCAGTGGCGTACTGTAAACCATACTGGATATACTATTTCATAGTGTAATTTAGAGTACGTAGTGTAAAAGGTGAAGGAGAATAATGTATATACTATGCTTTAGAGTACGCTGGTGCGGATGGTCTTAGACGAGGACCCGCTATAAAGGCACACCCGTCCTCTTGCGTCTTCGCCGCACCACTCCATCTCCATCGATCGTAGCCTTCAAACTTTTCTTCCTTCACCGCCGCACCATCGCCGACCACCTCTCGCTCTCTCTCCGCACCTCCGTTGCCACACAAATGGGTAGCCCCGCACCGAAGCGCTCCAGGCCGTTGACGTCGTCCGAACCTCCTTCTTCTTTGTATCCGTTGCAGCCAATGCCGGTGGAACTGGAGGCGGCACCCGCACCTCCTCCGTCCCCTTCTCCGCCCGCGGCGCCCGCACCTCCTCATCCCGTTTGGGTTCAGGACATTGTCCACCTCATCGAACGCCGCTTCGATGAACTCGATCGGCGCTTAAAGGAGGCCACCGAGCACCTTACCGCCATCGTCAGGCACGCAAAAAAGCTCGACAAATTGGCGCAGTATGTATTTTCCGATACATCTCGCTCGTGTGACCATCTGGGTCTTGGGAAACTTCCCGTCTGCACTAGCATGGACACCACGGGCCACTACTGCTTCGGGTTAGGGTTTGTGGTCGGTCGTCTCAACGTCCTCTACGAGACGATCGGGGAGGTGGCTGGAGTGGAGGGCCGCCACCATCTTCTGCGGACCATCGCCCGGAAGCTTCGGACTCAATGGCCGGAGGAGGCGGCAGCAGCAGCGGCAGCACAGGAGGCGGCGGCGGTAGCGGCGGAGGAGGCGGCAGCGGCAGTAGCGGCGGAGGAGGAGGCGGTGGCGGCGGAGAAGGAGGTGGAGGAGATCTCCTCCGACTCCGAGTAGAGTAGTATTTGTAGTTTTTCTTTTTCTTGTTTTCTATGTGCTTTTGTAGTTATTGTTTGTAATATATGTGTTGTTTCTTTTTTAATGATAAATGTCTTTTCGTTTTATGAACAATGCGTCCTATGCAGTATCGAAAAACAACTCCTTTCTGAAAAAGGGGTGAGAAAACTGTTGTTCAATATCTAGCCAAGAATTCATTGTGTTGCGACAATCGACGACTCTTGGTTGAAACTCCATTGAGATCGTGGTTGAGGCTGTGTTTCTCCTCTTTTGTGTCAATTTTTTCATTTGTAGTCGGCGCATGGAAAATGTATTTTCAGTATGTAGTAGTATATACTACATGTTATCTTCATTGTGATTAATGTTAAAAATGCTGATTGTTTACCATCATCCTTTCGTGGACTTGGTTGTATTTGCATATTGTTTGCATTAGCACATATACATTTGGCGATTCATATTTTTTTCATATTTTTTTGGAATGTCCCACTAGCTAGAAGATGACTACTTTTAGATTTTGATCTCCATGCATGGCAACAAAGATGAATTAAGAAGCGAGCAAGTTGTCCTAAGACAAAGTCTACCCCTCTAGCTACACGCACCATGTGCAGGAATCGACGCGACATGAGATGTAATTAATCACGATTGGATGCGTGCACAAGGGCACGGCTTGCGTCAAATTCTCCACTCCAGCGAAAATTTTATCGTTCTACTTGGCGCGCCACATTTGAGATTTTGACAATCAATTTTCACTACCTGCGCCTCCAATTTCAGTCCCGCCTATTATTGTAAACCTATTTCAGCCACGATGAGTTTAAATGGAAACACTAGCCTCCGTTCCCGACACACCACTGCCCCGCCCTTCCGGTGATCTCGCAGTACTCCAAATGTGTTGTCTCTCTGTCCTGTGTTCCATACTTGTATTCCTAAGAAATTCCTGTGTTTTATTTCCCACAGTTTTTACAATTCCCCCCCATGGATCTCGTAGTGACGCATCGAAGCTCTTGGTGGTGTTGATGATGAGTAGGTTTAGGCCCGATCTTCCGAAAGGTATGTCGATTGGGGTGGAGAACTCGGCGTCGATGATCCGCGACACTCGAGCGGTTCGAGTACCCCTGCAATCACTACACCACGGCTCCATTGGTTATCAACCGTGTTGCACACGCTTGACCTCGCCAAGAAGGCTAATCCCTGCAAGTGCAACCGAGAACATGAGCAAGAACATTGAAGACAGGATTGGAAATTGCGAAGTTGGGGTCTCACAAATCGTAGAACGGCGATATTACTGATCTAAGCAAAACCCACCAAATAGGACTGGCGGCTTCAGTATTTATAGACTAGGGTTCGACCAAAACACGATTAGACGTGTCCCTAATGGACTCTTACGGGATACAAGGCCCAAAGGCCCGATTCGGTGGCGCATTAGGGACGCGTCTAATTGTGTTTTGGTCGAACCCTAGCCTATAAATACTGCAGCTGCCGGTCATATTCGGTGGGTTTTGCTTAGATCAATAATATCGCCGTTCTACGATTTGTGAGACCCCAACTTAGCGATTTCAGATCGTGTCTTCTACGTTCTTGCTCGTGTTCTCGGTTGCACTTGCAGGGATTAGCCTTCTTGGCGAGGTCAAGCCTGTGCAGCACGGTTGATAACCAACGGAGCCGTGGTGTAGTGATTGCAGGGGTACTCGTACCGCTCGAGTGCCGCGGATCATCAACGTCGAGTTCTCCACCCCAATCGACATACCCTTCGGAAGATCGGGACTAAACCTACTCATCAATTGGTATCAGATTTCCAGGTTGCCCGTGAGGTATCATTGTTTTTCCTTCCATTAGATCGATTTTGTTTCGTACCTAGAGTCCACAGAAAAGCCACAAAAAAATTAGATCGTTTTTACCGCTTCCCAGACTATAGTGCTTGCAGTTTCATTTTTTAGTTTGCATTGTTGAGTTTGCATTCGTGTGGTTGAGTCTTGTTGCTGGTTTAGCTTTGTGTTTCGGGTCCTAGTTATCGTTTTTCATCCTTGTTTTCTTGCTGTTCGACACCTATTCTACAATCCCTAAATAACAAACCGATCCACCACGTTTATCGGTTTGCTCTAGCTAGCCGCCTTGCGTGAACTCCCGCATTGCCAGTCCTAGATTACGTGACAAACCTTTGTGCCACTCATCCTTGAATCATCACACACCACCCCATTAGTTGCTGTGCAAATTCCCGATTGTTTTCATATCCGATTGCGATTTCTGTTCTCAAACCGAGTTGGAATCAACATCCAAAAAAAACGTAACTCGGACAACCTACCTTTAAACGGTCATAACTTTCGCATACAAACTCGAAATCGGGCGATTTTTTTTCAAATTCATCAACGCAAAATTTTGCATCTGATTTTCAGCGGCATAGCCGCGCTCAGCGAAATTAGATTGCCCAAATTCCCCTCGGAAGATAGGCTATCCGGCCTCCGAAGTTTCAACACGAATTTTAATGAACCTTCTTGGTTTTCTATAGGCCGCACCTTACATCCAATTGAGCTGCAAATTTGCGTGCTTCCTATATTTGAGCTCCTGAGTAAAGAAAAAATATCACAAAAATATTACAAAAAAAATAGTGAAGATCACGCATATTAAAGCAATTGGCCTATACCACTTGGTGCTGTTTTGTTGGCTATATCATTCTGTATTTCTTTTGCCTTGATACTTCCTTGTGTTGTGCTAGGCTCTAGGGCACTTGGTTGACCAGCAACAGTTTCCTACATTGAATACTTATTCAACCTTGTTTGGCTGTTAACAATTTTTTGCTTATTAGCCACCATATTGTGCCATCCAAGCTCCACCTTTCTCTTGAGCATAACAGGTACCTTTGCAATCACCTCACGCTTCATTGGTTCATCTCACCGTCCACACCACCAGCTGTGTCTGTAAGAACACTTGTAAGAGCGCGGTAAGACGCTTGAGCGAGAGAGATTGTTTTCTTCCGCCTTCCACATTGTCACTGTAGTTGATAGGGATAACATATTTTTTTGTTGTCTTTTGTTTCATACTAACAACGGCAGGAGAAGACAATGATGACGAATGTGTTCAACATGCTGAGTTACGTGATATGATGAAGACCATGACAGATATGTTCGCGAAATACAACGCAACAATGGAGGAGTCATTGACGAACTTGACTCGCCAACTGGATGACCTTGATCTTCGAATGAATACTTTTGAGGCTCGATTGCCTCTCACTAGAAGACAAGAAGACAATGCTTATCATGAACTGGAAGATCACAATAATCAGCCAAGACTGCCACTTTATCATCGAGGTATGGGAGGTAATAATCATACCAATTATAATCGTCCTCCTGATGATCCTTTTGCTAAAGTGAAATTTACTATACCCTCTTTTTCTAGTGCTTATGATGCTAAGGCTTATCTTGATTGTGAGATGACAGTAGAGCAAAAATTTGATTCCCATCTTGTTCCTGAAGAACATAGAGTTCGTCAAGCCACTAGTGAGTTTAAGGACTTTGCTATCATATGGTGGAGTGAACTTGTTAAAACTAGAACTGATCCTCCAACATGGGATAGATTAAAGGAAGCTATGCGTGTTTTATTTGTTCCTCCATCTTTTCAGCGGGACCTTCGCAAAAAATTGCAGCGTTTAGACCAAGGTAACATGTCCGTATAGGAGTATTATCAAGAGTTACAAAAGGGTATGCTGCGTTGTGGGGTAGTAGATGACATGGATGATAAAATAGCTCGTTTTTATGGGGGGTTGAGACGTGAAATTCAGTACATTGTTGATTACAAGGAATATGATACTGTTAACAGATTGTTTCAGCTTGCTATGTTGGCAGAAAAAGAATTGCAGGGCTGACAACAACAGCAACAACGCACGAGGAGCAACTTCACGCCGCGTGCAGCGACTACACCATCCAAAACAGCACCATCTTCGACCCCCCGTGCAGCGACTACACCATCCAATGGCGGCCAACGAACTATACCTGCTGCTCCACCTTCTCGCTTGCCGGAAGGCAGCAAGGCGACATCATTCAAGCCTTCGTCGTCCACTCCTTCTACGGGTCGTACTTCCGACATTAAGTGTCACCACTGCCAGGGACTTGGTCATATGATGAGAGATTGCCCGAGCAAACGAGCATACATAGCACGCGATGATGGCGGGTATGATAGTACTTCGGATGTTGAAGATGAATATTCTCTTTCTACTGACTTTACAGATCCAAATGACGAACACACCGAAGAAGAGGTACTTGGTACAGCGGTGACGGAGAACTATAGGAGCATCATTGTGCAGCGTGCCTTGAGATCCAAAGTGGAGACCGACGACAAGCTACAACGACACAACCTCTTCCACATGTTTCTTGTCGTCAAGGACTGCCGTGTACACATTATAATTGATGGAGGTAGCTGCAATAACTCGGTTTGACAACAAGAGCACATCCTCATCCGTACCACATTCAATGGTTCAACAACAGCGGTAAAGTTCGGGTAACACAAACAGCGAGAATACATTTTTCAATTGGTTCATACTATGATTTTGCTGATTTCGATGTTGTTCATATGGATGCTTGTTCTCTTTTATTGGGTCGTCCTTGGGAATTTGATACAGATGCTATTCATCATGGTAGAACCAATAAATATACTCTCATGCATAAGGGAAAGAAAATCACTTTGCTCCCCATGACTCCTGCTGAAATTGTGCATTTTGAGAAGAGTAAAATTCGTGAGGGCAAAGCAACAAAATTAGAATCTGAAAAACAACAAGTTATTAAGTTAAAATCACCATCGTTGCTTGCAACTAAATCTGAACTTGCTGATTTATTTGATGCTAAGGGGATGTGCTATGCTTTAGTTTGCAAAGAAGCCATGTTTTCACTTCATGAATTGTCTATTGCATTGCCCCCTGCTGTTGCTAACCTTTTGCAAGAGTTTGAGGATGTGTTTCCCTCCGAGATACCCCTTGGTTTACCACCGATGAGAGGCATTGAACACAAGATCGATTTGATTCCAGGAGCAAGTTTGCCAAATCGTGCAGCATACAGGGCGAATCCACAAGAAACTAAGGAAATTCAGCGACAAGTCCAAGATCTTTTGGACCGCGGGTACATTCGTGAAAGCCTTAGCCCTTGTTCCGTTCCGGTTCTTTTGGTTCCTAAGAAAGATGGTAGTTGGCGCATGTGTGTTGATTGTCGAGCGATTAATAACATCACCATTCGATATCGTTATCCTATTCCTCGATTACATGACATGCTTGATGAATTGAGTGGTGCTATCATCTTCACAAAAATCGACTTGCGTAGTGGTTACCACCAAATTAGAATGGCATTAGGAGATGAATGGAAAACTGCATTTAAAACCAAGTTTGGACTTTATGAGTGGTTAGTCATGCCTTTTGGTTTAACTAATGCACCCAACACCTTTATGCAATTAATGAACGAGATTTTACGTGCTTTCATTGGACAATTTGTGGTGGTTTACTTCGATGATATCCTCATTTACAGCAAGTCATATGATGAACATCTTGATCATTTACGTGCTGTTTTTACTGTTTTGAGAGATGCACGTTTGTTTGGTAACCTCGAAAAGTGCGTCTTTTGCACCAATCAAGTCTCGTTTCTTGGCTATGTTGTTTCCTTGCAGGGAATTGAGATGGATGAGGCAAAAATTGAAGCAATCACCAGCTGGCCAGCCCCAACAACCGTCACACAGGTTCGTAGTTTTCTTGGTCTTGCAGGTTTTTATCGGTGCTTTGTGCGGGATTTCAGCACCATTGCAGCACCTCTACATGAGCTAACAAAGAAGGGAGTGCCATTTCGATGGGGAGAACAGCAGCAACACGCTTTTGATGCTCTCAAATCGAAGCTTACACAAGCACCATTGCTACACTTCCTGATTTTGACAAGACCTTTGAGCTAGAATGCGATGCAAGTGGCATTGGTATTGGAGGCGTTCTCATACAAGGAGGTAAACCCGTTGCTTTCTTTAGTGAAACTTCATGGTCCTTCTCTGAATTATTCTACTTATGATAAGGAATTGTATGCCTTAGTGCGTGTATTACAAACTTGGCAACATTATCTTTGGTCTAAGGAGTTTGTCATACATTCCGATCATGAATCATTGAAGTATCTTAAGTGTCAAACCAATCTGAATAAAGACATGATAAATGGATTGAGTTCATAGAGTCGTTTCCATACATCATTAAGCATAAGAAAGGGAAGGAAAATATCATTGCCGATGCATTATCTAGGCATTATACCATGCTGTCCCAACTTGATCATAAAATCTTTGGTTTGGAAACAATAAAAGCATTATATCTTACTGATTTGGACTTCAAAGATGCTTTTGAATTGTAGAGAAGGAAGAACTTAGAATAAATATGTGATACGAGAGGGTCTCCTCTATCGTGCTAACAAGCTATGCGTTCCAGCTAGCTCCGTTCGTCTATTACTTTTGCAGGAAGCACATGGAGGAGGTTTGATGGGACATTTTGGAGTGAAGAAAACTGAAGACGTGCTGTCCACACAATTCTTTTGGCCAAAGATGAGGCGTGATGTCGAGCGCTACGTGTCACGTTGCACTACTTGCAACAAAGCTAAGTCTCACCTTAACCCACATGGTCTTTATATGCCTCTTCCTGTTCCTAGTGCACCTTGGGAGGGTATTTCTATGGACTTTGTTTTGGGATTGCCTAGGACTAAGAGGGGGAGGGATAGTATTTTTGTAGTTGTTGATCGTTTTTCCAAAATGGCACACTTTATACCTTGTCGTAAGAATGATAATGCCTCACACATTGCTAATTTATTTATGACGGAAATTGTTCATTTACATAGTGTGCCAAATACCATTGTTTCTGATCGTGATGCAAAATTTTTAAGTCATTTTTGGAGAACTTTGTGGTATAAATTGGGAACCAAGTTGTTGTTTTCATACATGTCACCCACAAACGGACGGACAGACCGAGGTAGTTAATCGTACTTTATTCACTGTGTTGTGGGCTATCTTGAAAACAAATTTGAAGTTGTGGGAGGAGTGTTTACCACATATAGAATTTGCTTACAATAGATCTGTTCACTCCACGACAAAGGTAAGTCCTTTCCATGTAGTGTATGGTTTCAATCCCCATGCTGCTATTGATTTACTACCTTTGCCTCCTTCTGAAACTATAAATTTGGATGCTACACAACAATCTGAATTCATTCTTAAGATGCATGAAACTACAAAGAAAAATATTGAAATGATGAATGAGAAGTATAGGATTGCAGGTAGTAAAGGTAGAAAAGAAGTAAAACTTGAAAAGGGTGATTTGGTGTGGTTACATTTGAGAAAAGAGCAATTTCCCGACTTGAGAAAATCTAAACTTATTCCACGAGCTGCTGGTCCTTTTAAGATCGTCGAAAAATTAATGATAATGCATATAATCTTGAATTGCCTCCCGATTTTGGGGTTAGTCCTACATTTAACATTTCAGATTTGCGACCGTACTTGGGAGAAGAAGATAAACTTGAGTCGAGGACAACTCCAATTCAAGAGGGGGAGGATGATGAGGGCATCACAACAGCGGAGACGCACATTGAACTGCAAGGACCAATCACAAGAGCACGAGCACGGTTATTAAATCAGCAGGTGAATTCGTTCCTAACTTCTTTTGCATGTGAGTTTGAGAATAGATTGCTATGTGATGATGTAATTGTTATTAGGAATAATGGAGAAGATAAACAAGTGAAGGAAAGAGGCCTTGTGAGCGTGGAGAACCAGCTGGGACGTACACAAGTTGATGGAAACAGTTTACAACTCGGACTCGAGTTCAACTCGGAGTCCAGGAGCAGTCCACCTTAAAACGGACGCCGAGGAGGCATACAGACTCCGTTTTTGACGTTCTACATATGCACGGAAAGAGGAGAAGATAAAATTTCCAATGGTTCTGGTCCCACCTCAAAATTCCTTCGGAGTCGTTGGGAATCGTCGAAACAATTTGAGTCCAGATTTCTGTCCGGTGCTGCGCCACCGAATCGGGCCTTTGGGCCTTGTATCCCGTAAGAATCCATTAGGCACGCATCTTATCGTGTTTTGGTAGAACCCTAGACTATAAATACTGCAGAAGCCGGTCATATTCCATGGATTTTTCTTATATCAATAATATCACCATTCTACGGTTTGTGAGACCCCAACTTCGCGATTTCAGATCGTGTCTTCTACGTTCTTGCTCGTTTTCTCGGTTGCACTTGCAGGGATTAGCCTTCTTGGCGAGGTCAAGCATGTGCAGCATGGTTGATAACCAACGGAGCTGTGGTATAGTGATTGCAAAGGTAATCGTACCGCTCGAGTGCCACGGATCATCAACGTCGAGTTCGCGACCCCAATCGACATACCTTTCGGAAGATCGGGCCTAAACCTACTCATCAATTGGTATCAGATTTCCAGGTTGCCCGTGGGGTATCTTTGTTTTTCCTTCCATTATATCGATTTTGTTTCATACCTAGAGTCCACAGAAAAGCCACAAAAAAATAGATCGTTTTTACCGCTTCCCAGACTATAGTGCCTGCAGTTTCATTTTTCAGTTTGCATTGTTGAGTTTGCATTCATGTGGTTGAGTCTTGTTGCTGGTTTAGCTTTGTGTTTTGGGTCCTAGTTATCGTGTTTCGTCCTTGTTTTCTTGTTATTTGACACCTATTCCACAATACCTAAATAACAAACCGATCCACCACGTTCATCAGTTTGCCCTAGCTAGCCGCCTTGCGTGAACTCCCGCATCGCCAGCCCTAGATTATGTGACAAACCTTTGTGCCACTCATCCTTGAATCATCACACACCACCCCATTAGTTGCTGTGCAAATTCCTGATCATTTTCATATCCGATTGTGAGTTCTGTTCTCAAACCGAGTTGGAATCAACATCTAAAAAAAAACGTAACTCGGACAGCCTACCTTAAAACGGCCATAAGTTTCGCATACGAACTCGAAATCGCTAACAAAACAGCACCAAGTGGTATAGGCCAATTTCTTTAATATGTCCAGTTACCTATCAACCGAGTACCCTAGAGCCTAGCACAACACAAGGAAGTATCAAGGCAAAAGAAAGACAGAATGATGTAGCTAACAAAACAGCACCAAGTTGTCTAGGCCAATTGCTTTAATATGCGTGCTCTTCACTATTTTTTTTCTTTTTTGTAATATTTATTTGATATTTTTTCTTTACTCAGGAGTACAAATATAGGAAGCACACAAATTTGCAGCTCAATTGGATGTAATATGCGGCCTAAAGAAAATCAAGAAGATTCTTTAAAATTCGTGCTGAAACTTCGGAGGCCGGATAGCCTATCTTCCGAGGGGATTTTGGGCAATCTAATTTCGCCGAATGCGGCTATGCCGCTGAAAATCAGATTCGAAATTTCGGGTAGATGAATTTGAAAAAAAATCGCCCGATTTCGAGTTCGTATGCGAAAGTTATGGCCGTTTTAAGCTAGGCTGTCCGAGTTACGTTTTTTTGGATGTTGATTCCAACTCTGTTTGAGAACAGAACTCGCAATCAGATATGAAAACGATCGGGAATTTGCACAGCAACTAATGGGGTGGTGTGTGATGATTCAAGGATGAATGGCACAAAGATTTGTCACCTAATCTAGGGCTGGCGATGCGGGAGTTCACGCAAGGCGGCTAGCTAGGGCAAACTGATGAACATGGTGGATCGGTTTGTTATTTAGGGATTGTGGAATAGGTGTCGAATAGCAAGAAAACAAGGACGAAACATGATAACTAGGACCCAAAACACAAAGCTAAACCAGCAACAAGACTCGACCACACGAATGCAAACTCAATAATGCAAACTGAAAAACGAAACTGCAGGCACTATAGTCTGGGAAGCGGTAAAAATGATCTAATTTTTCCGTGGCTTTTCTGTGGACTCTAGGTACGAAATAAAATCGATCTAATGGGAGGAAAACAACAATACCTCACGGGCAACGTGGAAATCTGATACCAATTGATGAGTAGGTTTAGGCCCGATCTTCCGAAAGGTTTGTCGATTGGGGTGGAGAACTCGACGTTGATGATCCGCGACACTCGAGCGGTTCGAGTACCCCTGCAATCGCTACACCACGGCTCCATTGGTTATCAACCGTGCTGCACACACTTGACCTCTCCAAGAAGGCTAATCCCTGCAAGTGCAACCGAGAACACGAGCAAGAACGTCGAAGACACGATCGGAAATTGCGAAGTTGGGGTCTCACAAACCGTAGAACGGCGATATTATTGATCTAAGCAAAACCCACAGAATATGACTGGCGGCTGCAGTATTTATAGACTAGGGTTCGACCAAAACACGATTAGACGCATCCCTAATGGACTCTTACGGGATACAGGGCCCAAAGGCCCGATTTTGTGGCGCAGCACCGGACAGAAATCTGGACTCGAATTGTTTCGACGATTCTCAATGACTCCGGAGGTATTTTGAGGTGGGACCAGAACCATTAGAAAGTTTATCTTCTCCTCGTTCCGTGCATATGTAGAACGTTGAAAACGGAGTCCGTATGCCTCCTGGGCGTCTGTTTTAAGGTTGACTGCTCCTGGACTCCGAGTTGAACTCGAGTCCGAGTTGTAAACTGTTTCCATCAACTTGTGGACGTCCCAGCTGGTTCTCCATGCTCTAGAGGCCTCTTTCCTTCACTTGTTTATCTTCTCTATTATTCCTAATAACAATTAAATCATCACATAGCAATCTATTCTCAAACTCACATGCAAAAGAATTTAGGAACGAATTCACCTGCTAATTTAATAACCATGCTCGTGCTCTTGTGATTGGTCCTTGCAGTTCAATGTGGGTCTCCGCTGTTGTGATGTCCTCATCAGTTGACTCCTGGGTACAATGCCGGGCGACCAAGTTTTACGGGCTCTACCGAACCTCTTCGTCGCCGACACCTCCCTGCGACATCGCATCGCAGACTCCAGTTTTGTGCTAGGTAAACTACACGATCCTTGCCGTCTTTTTATAGATCTATATTGGCTTAGTTCTACACAATCCATGCAGTTTTGGCCTAGTTAAGTTATACACGATCCATCCTGATATACGTAGATTAAATAAATTAACAAAGAAGAAATGTGGTCTTTTGTTTCACGAATTTAGTTATTTATACATATATATATATATATATATATATATATATATATATATATATATATAACATGTTAGTTGTCACGCCACAAACATGATCAACGAGCCTCAAACTATATAAATGTTGCTCCGACAGCTTATTACGGTAGTGTATTTCTAGTTCAATTCCTGGCCGGGAGTGACAAATACTAAAAACCAGAGGTAGTAGTATGTAATTTCTAGATTTAGAAGTAAATGATGCACGGGTTATCTGATCAACCACTCCAAATGTTGTACTCTGATTCCTGTTTTACAAATTTGTATTCCTAAGATTTTTAGTTCTCATGGTTTTTACACTTTTTCTTTCTTGTGGCTTTCTCGGATCGTACGTTTTTTTCTATTCTTTCTTTTCTAATTCCTCTGTTAGTAACAAACACTGCGGTTTATAGAAAGCACACCGTCCAATCCAAAATCTACGTCGATCATGTAATCTGACGTTATCACTGTTATTTGGATTGACTACTTACAATGCTCTTTACATTAGGAACAAGAAATCAAACCGTGATGTCGTCTACAAGCATTCATGGTGGCCAACAAGCACCTGGTATAACTATAAATGTGTTTACTATCAAAATTGAACAAATTTAGACAACATTAAATCGTTTGCATGGTACGCAAAGAATATTGCAGCACATGATGCTCAGGAACCTCGAGCTTCTTCACTCCCTGGTACTACGATGCATGAACCAACAGTAGGTATAGATATACAAACCAGAAATACTCCTTCTGCCCTAGCGTTATTTCATTTTTGGAGCTTAAAAAATGTCCCACTCCAACTCTATCCTCGGTAGTAGCTTCCAACTACCCATATCACATCACATTACTACCTGCCTCTCTACCGTCCCATTTGTTTTGGCAAAGCGTGTTAGTTTTTACTCCTTAAGCATTGAATTTGGAGCATTTTGGGAGACTACGTTATGTCCTTTAGATGTATTGATGATGGGTGTATTGTGGTCAGTTGCATTCTTTCCTAGGCTCTACTAATTGTTTTAGCATGCATTGCGATTCTACTTTCTTAGTACCTAGCTTTATAGTTAATAGTTCATCAGCCTGTGTGATGGCGTGATTTTTTATGCCTCCACGTTGTGCTCTCTCGTCGTCGGCCACTCCGGCCGGCACCAGGGCCCAAGCCCTGCTGCTGGTCACTTCAGTGTCCTCCCCGACGCGTCTCCCTCACCCATCGCCACGTCCCATCCTTTGTGTGCCATAATTACCCTGTCGCCCGCAAATCCGTGGCCATTACTCGTCCTGCCACCAATCCCCCTCGAGAGTTTCGGTGAGACCGAACCCTCGCTTTGTTGAGCGTGGCAAGCTGGCACTATGCAGTACTGCACCTGCAGTAGCCGCCACTGACAAGTAGAACCGTTGTCTCATGGGCCCACATGTCAGTGGCAGCTAATGCACGTGCAATATTGTGGAGGATTTCAATCCCGCAAGCTGCCTGCCTTATTGGTCTTGCATTTGACACCTGCTACCGCTAGCGTTCATTACTTGCCCTGCAACTAATAATTCTCTTCAAGACGCGCTCCGGCTGATGTCAGTCAGACCGAACCGGCGAACCCTATCTTTGTCTAGTCTAGCGTTGCCAGCTGCATGCCCCCTCACAGTCTTGCTTGCTTCGCTCATGGACTGAAAATCCTCTACAATACTACGAGTGTGTACCGCCACTGACATGTGTACCAGATGGCTCATTTTAGGGTATGAACAGCAACAAAGAAGTCAATAATGTAACCCCCCCCCCCCCATCAAAATAGTTGTCGTTCGGACAGTCCTAAGTAGTAGTTCATTTTTAATTCATTTGTTGGTCTGATATGACAATTAATATAAACCAGGAGGGAGTACTATAGAACAAAATGGTGCTGGGACGACGCGGCCGTCTCACGCTCATATTTGCCGCACTCGTCCAGAAGATGGTATGAACATTAGACTTTTCTTCTTTTCACACTATTTGTACATGATACTAAACTTGTTTAGGCGGTAATTTGCTTTAATCATTTACCGTTTGAATCAATGTAACAGAAGGAAGGAAGCTAGGAAGAAGTGTGGCTAAAGGACTTAAGGTTGCCAGAATACACTATGCACCCCAAGTTAGTAGAACGGAGTATGTGAAGCTACCAATTCAGTTCTCTGCTAGGTTGGGTGCTGCAGTTGGTATTAATCAGCGGCACTTTGTCGATGATGTGGTTATGTTTACAAAAAGACATGCATCCCTTAGCGGTGCAAGGAAGTGGACAGAGGTTGGCCATAGTAACAAGAGAGATATAGTACGAGACATTCTGGTTAGTGTTGTCACACCCCCACACAAGTATTTTTTTCTTGCAATCTCCTTCCTGTACGTTTACAACAACTTGTTATACAATGTACAGGATTCCTGGGACATGGAGGACACACCAGAGAGCACAAGAAAAATTTTGAAAATTTCTGGTGGGCGCTACAAGAGGTGGCGCTCGACTTTGCATCCCACCTATAAGAGTTATTCTACCGATGAAGAACGTATACGAAACCAGCCTGCTGATGTAACGGCACCCGAGTGGTTGCACCTAATGGAATATTTTGGGTCTGAGCGATTTGAGGTCAGCTAACTTTTTAATAGCTTCACATCATACAAAAAATATTTCAATTACTTTCATTCGTGGAATTAATTATTAAAATTATTGCAGTCAATAAGCAGGACCGATTCTCAAAATCGAAGAAGACAAAAGGCGAGTCACTTGCTTGGCTCCAAATCCTACGCCCAACTTAGTTACGAGAAGGTATGAAAAATAAATCACGCTTTTACTTTGCGCGGCAAACAATATGTATACCGACATGTTGATGTTTACTTGAATTTTATGTAGCGAGACCCAGAGATCGGAGAAGAACCCGATGACATACAACTGTGGGAGACAAGCCATTTGTTGGAGAACGGTAACTGGGCAAACAAGCTGGCAGAAGCTGTACATGTGAGTAACACTTCAAACAATCCTCAATTAAATAAATATTTGCAAATTACGTCTGACTTTTCTTTTTCGTATATAGATCCAGGCACGTGCCCAAGTGGACGACATGGAAGCTGAGTAGGGAGGCCCAAATCCAAATGAGGAGAGAAACCACATCTTCCAGCGTTGTTATAGATCCTCAATCAGTTGTGCAGGATCACAGGTTCGGGGGCGTGGTTATATGGCTAACCCAACTGGTCCCGAGCGTGAACGTATGCGTATCCAGATGTCTGAACACCTCAACGACCAAGTTCGAAACTTAGAAGATAGAAATGCAGGCCTCAATCAAATAGTGCAGGAGTTGGAAGGAAGAAATGATAGCTTAAACACCTAGATGGACTGCATAAACCAGAAGAATGAAGAGTTAAACGTTTAAGTCCAGAACATACAAGGTTAGATAGTAGCTGATCGTGAACAGACAGCTAAGGAAATGCATGACATGCGCGCCTCAATGGCTGAAATGCACAAAATGGTGATGGAAACCACTCTACAAAAGGTCCACCAAAGGAACCGCCAAAAGCCACCTGCTCCGACAATTAGTCCTGAACAGCTTAGGAAAACTCTTAGCATGCAAACACGTCGCTTTAGTAATCCTTGAGTATTGTTATGCGTGTTGTAATATCAATTGATGGATGTTTATTGTTAAACTCGTGATTCTATTGCCACTAATTTTCAAACCTGGTGCATTCAGGTTCTACTGCCGCTAATTATAAAATGTGGCATTACGAATTTCATGTAACAAATGATAAATTGTTGCAATAGGAAGCTATTGCCAATACGGATGATAAAACGTGGCAATAGAATGACAAAATGTTGCAGTATAAACATTTGGCAACGACTCAAAAAATGTTGCATTAAAACACTATTGCCACAGATAAGAAATCGTTGCAATACCAAACTATTCACCACTGATACGAAATCATTGCGGTACCATACTAGTTCCCACGGATCTGAAATCGTTGCAATACGGTACTATTCGCCACGTTTGTGGACTCGTTGCAATACCCAACTATTCCTCACGGATACGAAATCGTTGCAGTACCAGACTAGTTCTCACGGATCTGAAATCGTTGCAATACGGTACTATTCGCCACATTTGTTGACTCGTTGCAATAACCTACTATTTGCCACGGACGTTAAACCGTCGCAGTATCATACTATTTTCTACGGTTGTGACATCGTTGCAGTACCATACTATTCGCTACATTTGTTGACTCGTTGCAATAACCTACTATTTGCCACAGACGTTAAACCATCGCAGTATTATACTATTTGCCACAGCTGTGACATCGTTGCAGTACCATACTATTTGCCACGAATGTGAAATCGTTGCAATACCGTGATATTCGTTGCAATATGGTAAATCGTCGCTACACCATAACTCGTTGCAATATGTTACTATTTGCCACAGTTGTGAAAATCATTGCAATACTATAGTATTTGCCACGAATGTGAAAATTGTTGCAATCACATACTGTTACCACAAACGCGAAATCGTTGCAATACAATGCTATTCGTTGCAATACGTTAAATCGTCGCAATACGCTAAACCGTTGCAATAACATACTATTTGCCACGAATGTGAAATCGTTACAATACTGTACTATTGCCACGCCTGTGAAATTGTTGCAACCACATACAATTACCACGAATGTGAAATCGTTGCAATACCATGCTATTTGTTGCAATACGTTAAATCATCGCAATACGCTAAATCGTTGTAACAACACACTATTTGCCACGAATATGAAATCGTTGCAATATCGTACTATTTGCCACGATCGTGAACCCGTTGCAATACCGTACAATTCTTTTCGATACGTTAAATCGTCGCAAAACATGAAAACGTTGCAATAGCGTCCTATTTTCCACCGATGTAAAATCGTTGCAATACCATACTATTCACCATGGATCCCAAGGCATCGCAATAACCTATCACCACGGGAATTATTACAACGATTCGTAAAAACTATCGCCACGCTTTTTTTCGTTGCAACAGTGACCTATTGCGATGAAAAACAACCTATTGCGACGAATTTTTTCGTTGCAATAAACCGGAATCCTTGCAGTGATTACAGGAGAGTCCAGTGGTGTGCGATTTTCCAATGTGTTTCTGGACGAGTTGCCAGGTATGCCACCTGATCGTGACATCGAGTTCATCATTTATTTAAATCCTAGAACTGCACCTATAGCTAAGAGGCTGTATAGGATGCCGCCTATGGAGTTAGCATAGCTCAAGAAGCAAATTCAATAGCAGATAGAGAAGTGTTTTATATGCCCGAGCTCATCACCATGGGAAGCACCAGTGCTCTTAGTAGATAAGAAGGATGGAACTCAGAGGACGCGTGCGTACTATAGGTCTCTCAATGAGTTGACGATCAAGAACATATACACGTTGCGCCGTATAAAGGATTTGGTCGACCAGATGAAGGGTGCCTGTGTTTTCTCCATGATCGACATGAGATCAGGTTACTTCCAAATGAAGATTAGGCCGTCAGATATACCCAAAATGACTTTTTGGACACAGTACGAATAGTATAAGTATACCGTGATGTCTTTTGGATTGACAAATGCACCTGCATACTTTATGTACCTCATGAACATGGTCTTCATGGAGTTCTTGGAAAAGTTCGTCGTGGTGTTCATTGATGACATTATGATATACTCGAGAAGTGAAGAAGAGCATGAAGAGCATTTGAGGCTCACATTGCAGAAATTGCGAGAACACCGGTTGTATACTAAATTGAGCAAGTGCTAGTTTTTGTTAAGGGAGGTATCGTTTTTGGGGCATATCATCTCTGGAGGAGGAGTACCGGTTGACTCGGGGAAAGTAAGAGTTGTGTCGAATTGGGGGCCCCCACAAAATGTGAAGGAAATTCGAAGTTTCCTCGGAATGGCTGGATATTACTGTCGATTCATCAAGGATTTCTCCAAAATAGCGAAGCCCATGACTTAAGGGGAAGGTGTTTCAATGGACTCAAGTTTATCAAGATAGATTTGAAGAGATAAAGAAGAGGTTAACCACTGCACTAGTGTTGGTATTGGCAGATTGAGCAAAAGCTCTGATATCTATTGTGATGCCTCAAGGCAAGGATTTGGATGTGTGCTTATGCAAGAAGGTCAAGTGGTAGCTTATGCATCAAGACAATAGAAGAAACATGAGCAGAATTATCCTACTCATGATTTCTAACTTGCAGCCGTAGTGCATGCCTTGAAGATATGGAGACATTACATTCTTGGTCATAAGGGTGAGATTTACACAGACCACAAGAGCCTCAAGTACATATTCATGCAAACAGATCTGAATTTGAGGCAACAAAGATGGTTGGAACTCATTAAGGATTATGATGTGGGAATCAACTATCACCCAGGAATGGCCAATGTAGTGGTCGACGCCTTGAGTAGAAAAGGAGCAAGCCACCCACTCGTGAGGTGCCATCCGAGCTATGTAAGGAGTTTGAACGGTTGCATCTTGGGTTCATGAATGGGACGGGAATGATAGAGTTAAATCCAACCCTAGAACATGGAATACGAGAGGGTCAAACAAAGGATGAGGAAATCCAAGAAATCAAGGAAAAGATCCAAGATAAGAGAGAATTCAGGTTTGATGAAGATGATCATGGTACACTATGGCTTGGGAAACGAATTGTTGTGCCTAATGTGAAGCAAATTCGTGACACGATATTGAAAGAGGCACAAAACTTGCCTTATTCGATTCATCTAGGTTGTATGAAGTTGTACAAGGACTTGAAGACGTGCTATTGGTGGGATAGCTTGAATAAGCTGAATATGTTGCATTATGTGACACGTGTCAACGAGTGGAGGCTGAACATCAACGACCAGCTGGACTATTGCAGCCATTGAAGATATCGGAATGGAAGTGGGAAGAAATTGGTATGGACTACATAGTTGGATTACCGCGTACCCATTCTAGCTATGACTCCACATGGGTTATTGTGGATCGGTTGACGAAATCAGCTCATTTCATTCCTATCAGGACCACATACACCACATCAAAGCTCAAAGAACTGTATATGGAGCATATCGTCTGCCGACATGGAGTTCCAAAGAAAATAATCTCGGATTGAGGATCTCAATTCACCTCTAGGTTCTGGGAGAAACTGCATGAAGCTATGGGTACTAAGTTGAATATCAGCTCAGCATATCACCCGCGGACCGATGGGCGTACCGAGCTGACAAACCAAATATTAGAAGATATGTTGAGAGCTTGTGCCTTGAGGCATGAACGCAGCTGGGACAAGAGCTTGTCGTATGCTGCATTTTTGTATAACAATAGCTACCAAGCCAGCTTGAAATTTTCACTACATGAAGCACTACATGGGAGGAAGTGTAGGACACCCTTTTTTTGGAATGAAAAAGTAGAGAACCAAGTGTTTGGGCCTAATGTGTTACAATAAGCTGAAAGGCAAGTTCGGTTATTCCGCGAAAACCTAAGGGCTACTCAATCAATATAAAAAGGCTATGCGGATAACAGGCGAAGGGACTTAGCTTTTGAAGTTGGAGACTTCATGTATCTCAAAGTGTTATCTATGCGAGGTCATAAGCGATTTGACATCAAGGGCAAGTTGGCACCTCGCTATATTGGACCATTTAAGATTTTGGACAAACGTGGAGAAGTAGCATATAAGTTAGAGATGCCAGTTAGACTTTCCGATGTTCATGATGTATTCCATGTTTCTTAGCTCAAGAAGTGCTTAAGGGTAGTAGAAGAACAATTACCCATGGATGAAATGTAGCTAGAGGCAGATTTGACTTATGCTGAGTAACCGGTTAGAATCTTGGAAACAAAGGAGAGAGCCACAAGGAACAATGTGATTCGACGGTGCAAAGTACAATGAAAACACCATACTGAATCTGAAGCAACTTGGGAGCTAGAAGAAGATCTCAAGAAAGAATTTCCCTATCTTTTTCCTTCTACATCGAATCTCGAGGGCAAGATTCATTTTAAGGGGGTAGGTTTGTAGCACCCTCATTTTCATCGATTATGCATTACATTCATTCTTATACATCTCTAACATGATACAACACAAAAAGGAACCAGGATTAGTCTGAAATGAATTAGAACCAAAACAACAATTAAAAACTTAGTTCAGTACGAACTTGTCCCGGATGGACCCAGGATTAGTCTGATTTAGCTACTGTTGTGCCCCGAACTTTTTCGCTAATTGTTACGAATTAGTTCAGAAATCATTTCTTTTGTCCTCCGGACTGGACCGTTAACTTTAGCGGACTAATCCGGTTTGGTTTATGTTCCAGTCCGGACTTGTCCGTTGTCGTATACGGACTAGTCCGATGACTGTTGCTGAAAACACCCATAAACTGGGTCTGGTTTCGAAACAAGACAATCCCAGACTTGTCCGACATGGCACTGGACTTGTCTGTTTGACTCTCTGATCTTGAACGGACTTGTCTGGTATTGCACCAGACTTCTTCGTTGAACTCTCTGTACCCGATTGGACATATCCGGCCTCGCTTCAGACTAGTCTGGTGTAAAATCCCACTTTTTCCTTCATATGAAGTTCAGTTGTAAGTGGATTATCAACCGTAATGGATATCAAATATAGCTCTGCTTATGAACTTGATCTCATCAAATCTTTTCTTCCACTCACGCATAAATTTTATGAACATGGAGAATGGACTTCACCAATAATCTTAGATTAATTCTATTGACCTCTCTACAAATTTTGGAATTATTGGAATGAAGATTGCTAGGTCAAATTAATATACAGTACCAAATATATATTCAAATTAGTTACAAATTGAATATGCTACTATACATTTGGCCCTACCAAAAATATTCAAATCTGAGGCCATAAATTTTTCCATGGCCTCATAATATTCCAAATGGACTTCCTGCAAAGTTTCATAAATTTTGAAATACAGTTGCTATTTTATTTGAGACACTTAGAAAATTCAAACCATATTTAGAATTCAAATTTTGAATTCTGTTCAACTTATTTGAACATCAAGATTTGAACACACCATCATTGTCAGCATGACTTGCTTGACTTATTCTCAAAGTTTCTCAATTTTTGGAACTCAATTGCTATTTAATTCGGTGACACCATTGAATTTCATCCAATTTCAAATTCAAATTTGAAATTCAATTGAAACTTGCTCCAATTCGAAATCGAATTGCAGAATCAAATTCCAGATTTCTACTTTGGCCTCCCCATAAAAATCTAGAATTTTTGGATCAAGTTTGTTAGGAGAATTGATGTTGCAGAGAAGGGAAGAGGATAAGAGGAGGTGGGACCCACTGTCCGCCTGACATCCTCGAGTGAACCCACGGGGTGCTCTGTATCCGGCTGTCCCCGCCGATCGACACCGACAGCGCTCGACCATGCGACGTGGCATGCAAGCCACCGAGCTGTCTGCTTGCTTGCGCCGTGGCGAGCTCCCCTCGTCCCTCTATCCCTATAAATACCACCCCTTGGCCGTCGCCGTCGAGCTCCACCTCGGTTTCGCGCCATCGCCGCCGCCTCTGTTCCTTGAGTTTTGGTCGGCGATGGAAGCAATTTCTCACAGAGTTGTAAGTAGATAAAGGGCTTGTCACAACATCCTCTATGTATCCTCTTTGTTCATTGATCGTGATATAGCTTCTGCTTGGGGTATTTTGAAGTTTTCTAGTCGCTGTCGAGGAAGCCGCCGGGAACCTTCACTGCCTCACCATCGATCTCTGATTCTATGTCGTTTCCAATCTCGGCCCTTTAAGCAAAAAGTTTTGCAATACTCTCTAGTTTATGCTCACCAAATTTAAGCCCATGACATGAAGTGTAGCTCGAGTTTTTATTCGACAACTGAATCATTTTTTAATAGAACAGTAAGGCTTCGCACTTAAATTCATTTCATTCTTGCAATCATCCTTTAATCTGGTTAACAGATAGCTCCTATATATCCTAGTGCAACTCCCTGCCCAAGGGCCAAAAAAGTGATCAACCGAGCACCTGAGATTTCGAGATTTCGCGGCCGCCGGTTGAAAGACCGTGTTTCACCGTCGAGCTCATATCTCGCGGGTGTTTCCACTCTTCCCTAGTCCAGATTCTTGATCCTTGAGATCCCAAGAAGCTTTTGGAGAAGTTCTCGAGTTGTTTGAGCTTGAGTTGTGTGAGTTCAAGCAGGCCTGAGCCCGCACCGCCGCCGCCGCCGTCGCGCGGTTGTTTTCGATCCGTTTTGGCCTATGCCGACCTCACCGATGTGCTCAGCGCCCCTGAAAATACCCAGGCGGCGAGTCCTGGCGAGTTTGGCGCAGCAGTTTGGCCGGTGGTGAGATCGCCGGCAAGCTACCGCCGCGGGCGCCGCCGCGCCCGATGCGCCAGCCCGAGGTTGAAGACAACCGTGGACCCCACGTGTCATTCGCTGCGGGATCCGGGTGTGGCCCGGGATCTAGTGTGACTGTGCGGTTAACTCTGTAGCCTCTGGTGCGGCCCTGCTGCGATTGGTTGGTTTTAAACCAGTGGGCCCGGCTGATTTATTTGAATGTTTTCCTTTTGAAAATAATTCCAGGAATTAACCAAACATGGAAAATCCATAACCTCCAGTAGAATTGTCCAAAAATTTCCAAATAAATTTTTTTAGAACCAGCATGAAGAATACTTTCCAGTGGTGCACTTGGACTTGTATGAAAATCCATAGAAATTTCTCCATAATTCAGATAAGCAAAATGCTTATAGAATTCATTCCTACAGTTCTGTTAATTGGAAAATTCCCAATTTTTATCAGAATACTATTATTAATACACTTAATCTCCAGTAAAAATTTCAAGTTCATTGGACTTCGATTCCTGGGTTGATCAATATTCCAAATCTCTATGTAGTTATAAATTAAGAAAAATACAAAATTCAATTTCAGAAATTTCCCCAAACTTGTAAAAATCATTTTCTCCCTTTAGGAAGCTTAGAAAATAGTGAAACAAATTTTCCTAGAACCAGTGAGACACCCTCTACATGATACAACCACTGGTAGCCATGATAGGTCTCCAAAATTTCAACAAAAATTTAGAGAAGGTTATTGCTTACCATAATTTTGAAGAACCACAAACTTCTTTGATCATCTTGTGTTCTTTGCAAGAGTCTTCTCTATAGTCACTAGTATCTACCATAAAAGTCTCAATTCCAATTAAGATCATTATCTTATTTTGATCCAAAGATATTAAGTTATAACTTTAAGCATATTAATTATTTTCAAAGTCATTCATATATAGTATATGCATATTGTGTAGTAGCTGAAATCGAGGAGCAGTCGGAAGCTTTGGAAGTCCAGCTGCCAGAAACTAACGTAGATTCAGACTCGCATTCAGGCAAGCCCAGTTTGCATTTAAGTTCCTTACAGTGTATTTGCAGTTTTTATTTCACCTTACGTCTTCAGATGATTGTGCATTACGTTTAAGGTGTTTTACATCAAGTTGCATGGCCCACAAATCCCATGGAGTCTTGGGTAGGTCTACGGCTCGTTGAGTAGAAACTGCTATGCTTATGCTCATAAGAATTCGGTAGAAGTCGAGTAGTTGGAATCTACTCGCGAGATAGGAATTTTATCGCACTGGAGGAGTTGGAAATAAAAAATGGTTTATGGATATGAAATTGAGACCAAGCAGTGGGTAGGATGCTATGAGATGTGGTCTCATGTGCATAACCCTGCTTGTGTCGATTGAGGACCGTTTCGTGTGTGGCTTTGCTGGACAAGCTTGAAATGTACCAGCGACATACTGGAGAAATGGGCTCCAGTAAACTGAAATAGCTTGATACTAGTTTGTCGAGGCATTCCGTTCCATTTTATAGGTGTGGGTTGAAGGCAGCAAGGTGTAAATCAGCTGGTGGGCACGTAAGAGTACGCCCCACGCAGTGACCTCCTGCTCATGACGGATCGACCGGTTCGACATTCAAGTGTTTAGTGAAAGGTGGCCATATACGACTAGTACTGAAGTGTTACGTAGGTACTGCTAGAAGTACTCACTGACATTTCCGAAAGTGCATATGTGTCATGTTGTTCCAGGTGAGCCCTGATTGCAATCACCGTCCCTCGCGGTAATAGAGTACCACTTGTTCACTGTGCTGTGACGTAGTAAATACTGAAGAAGTCAGGAGAATACGATGTATTGAATTACAATTGTTTTGCAACCTTGTATGGCATTGAGATAGTACAATTAAAAGTTTACAGTTTCCCCATACTTTACCTGTAATAGCATTACATGCTTTGTGCACATCATATCATCGGCAAGACGCTTCTTGTTTGACTGTGGAGTCTATGATGTGCCGTGCTGAAGAACTTCATGTGCTACTTAAAATATGAATATGAGGATCCACTTGTAGGCGAGTCCTTTATGCTATTCCTTACTTATGATTAGTATTCACCCCTGCATATGTCTAGTCACACGGGTTAGTCTTGCTGATCCTTATGCTCATGTTTGAAGTTAATAAGTTTTTGCAGATTATACAACTGATGACGGGTTCAATGATGAGGCTACACCCCCTTCAGGGTTTACAGCCGAGTGGGAACCCTGCATGCCACAGTAAGTTGTGTGTTGCTAGTTCAAAGTATCCAGGGCACGGATGACTTTGCTTTTGCATAGCTAGTGCCGAGAATGTAGCTATGATGTATAGTTCTCTTTCCATTCCTTAGTATTGTAAAACTTTTGCTGTGCTTTTAAATAAAGACTTGGTATTGTAAATTGTTCTCGTTCTTTTCTTGTATACTGTTGGGTGTCGCATCGCACAACACCACCCAATGAGATCCTTGGGGTCGGGATTCCGGTTCCCACAGACATGGTATCAGAGCATCTTTGGGAACGGTGTACTTGAAAAGAGCATATTTTATAAAATTAGGATTCGAGTGAGGAATTAGTTATATTCCCTTATAAGGAGTATTATTAGTATAAGATATAAAGTTGGTAAACTAATTTATATGTTATAAATTCTATAATGACGCTCCGATGCCAGGTAAGAGGTAAGGTACGCCACTGTAAGCGGATCAATTGCGGTAAGCTCACCATGCGAGAGGTAGCATGGATATCTTTTTGTGGCTTGGCAGGAAAATGTGAATAGGAGTCTCTGAAGCTTTCTATGTTTCTGAGAACATATGACACGCGGTACCCCAGCGTGCTTCAAAGTTAGTGGGAGACCCCATCGGGTGGTGTATAACCCGATAGTATGCATCTCTAGAGCTATTCATGTTCTATGGGAGCATGCGAAACACGTATGCCCAAGCGTGTATAAGCCGGTTCGTGCGGGAGTCTTTGCTGTATAGACGTAGTACAACCATGTATCTCGAGACATGACATCGCTCGAGGTTGACTCACACCGGAGTCGTATCCATTTACTTTCATATATATTATTGTGACTGCCTATCGTGTTTTCGTGTGCCGCCCTTGAGGTGTGAAGGTGTGAAAGGGGATTGTTTGTCTTCTGCAACATTGACTACGGTAGCGACCCATGTAGAACACGTTTGCGAAGTGAACGATACTAGGGCCACCTATAAATGTATCCGGAAATACCGATTAGAATTTTTCTTTGGTGAGGCACGTAGTACCGTTGGTATCAAATTTTATACTTGACCATCCCCAACGACAGAATGGATGCATCATATTTTGGAAAGTCTGACTATCAAGTGCTGGTAGGTTTGGACGGCGCAAAATGAGTTTCGATTCGACATTGGGTTAGCACCAAGATTCTTGATTTCTGGCTAAAGTTTGCTCAACTTTGCCAGGTTGTAATCTTGTTTGATTAGAATTAAACATAGGGGTATTCTATATGAATGGAAAGTTCTCGAAGACCTCTACAACTTTTCTGTTGACCATAAAGGCAGGAAAGCTAGATACTCTGTTGAAATTTGGGGTATGCTTAAACTGCTCCAGATGACCCTGCCATTGTACCAGTCTCTGTATTTTTGCAATAACTGACTGTAGAAAACTCTTCTGCCTTATTGTGATACATATATGAAAAGGGTAGAAGGAGATCTACAGTTTTGTTATTTGAAGTTTTTCCTGATTCGAATTTGAGGCAATTCAAATTTCGAGCTCAAAACAGTGAACTGCAGGGCTACTGTTGAAACAACAATCCGTTCATCTGTCATGTTTAAATAGCTCTAGCTTTTGATCCAGAATATTGACATGGTCATATATATATATATATATATATATATATATATATATATATATATATATATATATATATATATATATATATATATATATACACATTTATGGAAAGCTTAGCAAGTCCTCTATCAACTTTATGTTGCACTCATTGGCTGAATCTTGGTGTAGCTGTGTTTAATTCCTATGGTTGCAAACTTGGTTCTGGCAGATCAGAACTTGAAACAGTTGGCACATAGTTTCGAATGAGCACACTATACCTATATAAAAAATGTTTAATGGCCGAAATCTTTTACTTCTGGATTGTTAACTTTATGTTATATAATTTTTATTCTGTCATTACCCCAATATATTGTCATAATATACCTGTATAAATTGTGGAAATCACCACATATACAGGAGAGGTTCTGTCAAAATTTCTAGAAAATTTGGGTCCACTTTGAACCTGTATAAGTTCTATTTCCTAGCATACCTGAAGCTGTATGAGTACAACCTGGAAAGATTGTAAAGTGTACTACAACTTTTGTATTCAACCCAACATCTGGTTCTGACGTTTCCTGTATGAAAATTTTGAATTTATACAGCAAGGGCAGCTGGAACAGACTGTGATTAAACCTCCAGTTTTAAATTTTCTTAAACTATTGGGGGTTGGAAACCTTCTCATTGTTCTAGTATCTTTTCCACAGATGGCTGATTCGATGATTTATTTACCAAATGGATGGGTGTTCACAAAGTGCGCTCTTCTGAAGGGTTTTCCGGATTTGTTGATAGCAATGCTTCAATAGTTCGGGTATCACGAAATGCCGGACTATAGGGGCAAGGAGATCGATGACGGAGGTGTGACAAGATGCACCATTTATTTTGATGTACCTGCTGCTCCATTGAATATTGGGTGGGCTCCTTTCTCCATCCAAGTGCAAGGGATTCAATTGGAAGACACGTGGTGTTATGCCGCGAGTGTAGCCATAATGAGGTTTTGTAAACTTCATTATCGTGCTATGGGAGGCACTCCATTCGCGTTCTTTCCAGTCGATGGTAGAGCCAGTAAGGAGTGGGCAAGTCGTATGGTTGCAGCATATGGACATACTGAAGAAGTACCCAAGATGATTTTAGCGTCATATGTAGCATCAGCGTGTCTAGAGAGCCTTGATCAGCATGCTAGCCTTGGAAGAATAATGAGTGATCTGAAGCAAGCTCTGATTCGAGGAGATCACTTTGAGGGGGCCAATGACTCACTTAGAGCCACAATCGCTCCTCTCAATCGATGTATAAACTTAAGGGAGAATCAGTGGCACCGGGCTGTTAAAGCTCGATCGTAGGCTCACATGGAAACGCAATACGCGGAAAGCATGTTGGAAGCAAGTCAACTTGAGGTGCAATTGTTGGATGAACAGTTGAGTGAGGTGACTCAAGAAAGGGATCAATCCAAAGGGGAGACTCAGGATTGGAAGGCATGTTGCAAGAATGCACAAAAAGAACTAGAAGACTTGAGGATGTTTCTTCTTCAGGCTGATGTGAAATCTTTAGTTGCCGCGACATCATCAATGGTGGGTGAGGTAGCAACTCTTGCTCCAGCAACCGCACATGTGGCACCAACTTCGGATGATGAAGAGGAAGAAGAAGATCCCCAGGACCTCGAGTACGTCGAATAGGACGTATCGATGGGGGATGGGGCAGCACTTCTGCCATCACGGGGCAACGTATAGTTTAGTAGTTGCTCGTGTTTTATTTTGTGGCCATGTTTGTATCATATTAAAAATAGTAGTGGGTATGTCTAAGATGACAAGAGGTGTAAGACATCGCATGAGAACCAAGTATGGTAGAGATGCACTTTCGTAGTGGTAGTCCATCGTTTTGGAATTCACTACTGTAAACTTGGTCATGAGATAGTATATCTTGTATAAAGTTTGTACTTTATCAATATATGTGGATGTTATGCACTTATTCCCTTGTCAATATTCGCCCTATTGAATATGAAATGGATGAAGGAAAAGAAAACATGTGCTGATCTTAAGTCATATGGATGCAGAATGGTGTGTACACGCTCGACGCCTGAAATGGGAGGTTCAAGTCGTGGTCATGAGGACGAATCTCTGACCCAGAAGCCAGCTGAGACACCGTAGCAACAAGTTCCTCCACCACCACATCCTGAACTTCCAAGGAGTCTAGCGGAGGTTCTCCCCGCAGTGCTCGGCTCGCGCGACGAGCTAACTGAGTTACCGTGGATTTTGGTTCAGCATTCGTCCCGTAAAGGGGGGCAACCAGATGCGGGTCCACGACAGCTTTCTCCGAGTTCATACTCATGCTTCACGTCAACGCACCCGCCGGTCTTCATGGGGGCCAATGAACCATTGGAGGCGGACAATGGGCTCTGCTCCATCGAAGGGAAGTTCGGTTTGCTACGAATGATCGAACATCAGAAGACCCTGTTCACGACCCAACAATTACAAGGGTCTGCTGGTGCATGGTGGGCAAACTATCTTGCCGCACGACCAGCCGGCTATGCCGCGAGCTGGGAGGAGTTCTGGGAGGCGTTTCGCGCCTATCACATAACTCCCGGTGTTATGAGGATGAAGCTTCAAGAGTTCTTGGAGCTGAAGCAAGGAGGAAGGAGAGCTTACGAGTACTCCAAGGCATTCAACCACTTGGCCCAATATGCTCAAGACTAAGTGAGTACTGAAGATCTGAAGCGGGAATGCTTCTATTGGGGTTTGAACCCAGAGATGAAGGACAAGCTTGCCTTGTTCAACAGTGGAAGCTTCAACAACATGGTCAATGCCGCGATCATGCAGGAGGATGCTACTAGGGATCTATTCTCCGACAAGAAGAAATGGAGTGATCCGCAGGGCAGCGGAGGGGTTGATCCTTAGAAGTAACGCATGGTGTATCGATCACCATCCGGCCAGAGGTGGCAGCCTCCATCACAACCACTGATGTTTCGTGGTCGCCCGTTCAACAACGCCGGTTTCCGCCCACAACAGCAACATGGGATGATTTCGCGTGCACCTCTACCTGCACTGCGTGCATCGGGATTTCGTCCTCCTTTTCGTACTGATCAGACCCCGTACACGTGTTTCACGTGTGGACATACGGGGCACTTCGCCAAGGACTGCCCGCAGAGCGGAGGACAGTCATCGTACCAGGAGGCAAACAAGCCCTGCAACCAGTCCAATAAGCTAGCCACCAGAACCGGCAACGTCCACCACCTCGCCATCGAGGATGTTCCAGAAGGCGCACCCGTACTCACGGATACGTTCTCTCTTATTGGTCATCTCGTAGTCATCCTTTTTGACTCCGGTGCTTCCCACAACTTTATTAGCATTTCTTATGTCAATCAATATCAGTTTTTTATCATTTCCACAAAAAGCCCATATATGATTTGTTCTCCGGGTGGGAAAGTAGTAGCAGATAAGATGGTCCATAGGGTACCTCTTAATTTGGGTGGGAACATATACCCTATCTCTCTCATTATACTAGATCATCAAAAGTTAGATGTCATCTTAGGGATGGCATGGTTGCAATACAACTGTGCTATTATTCACATCATTCCTCGAAGGATATATCTAAATTCTCCGGTCCACTCTCCCCAAAATCTCACTCTTGAGAGTAATATCCACGTGACTCCAACTACTTATAACACTGAGGCCTGTAAACTTGAAGACATTCCAGTAGTATGTAAGTATTCGGACGTATTTCCTGAAGATCTTTCTGGCATGCCACCGAAAAGAGATGTCGAGTTTAAGATTGATCTTTTACCGGGAACACTGTCGATCTCGAGAAAGCCATATAAGATGGCACCTAAGGAACTTGCAGAACTGAAAAAGCAGCTACAGGAACTTTTGGACAAGGGTTTCATTCGTCCAAGTTCATCACCTTGGGGTTGTTCTGCATTTTTCGTGGAAAATAAGGATAAAACGTTGAGACTATGTGTGGACTATCGTCCACTCAATGTTGTCACGATCAAAAACAAGTATCCACTACCCCGTATCGATATTCTGTTCGATCAATTTGTGGGTGCTTGGGTATTTTCAAAGATGGATCTTCGCTCTGGATATCATCAAATTAGGATTCGACCAGAGGATATACCTAAGCCAACATTCTCGATGAGGTATGGATTGTATGAGTACCTTGTCATTTCCTTCGGATTGACCAACGCGCCGGCTCATTTCATGTATCTCATGAATTCAATGTTGGTGCCAGATTTGGACAAGTTTGTCATGGTCTTCATCGACGACATCCTTGTGTACTCAAAATCCGAAGAAGAACATGCACAACATTTGCACATCGTGCTTCAACGATTGCGAGACCACATGTTGTACGCCAAGTTCAGCAAATGTGAGTTCTGGATCAACCAAGTGCCATTTCTAGGGCACATCATCTCTGTTGAGGGGATTGCAGTTGATCCAAGTAAGATAAAACAAGTACTCAAATGGGAGTCTCCAAAGTTTGTGCATGAAGTTTGAAGCTTCCTAGGTTTAGCAAGATACTATCGAAGGTTCATTCCATGTTTTTCCAAGATAGCTAAACCAATGACAGAACTTCTGAAGAAAGGAAAGAAATATGCATGGACAAAGGAATGTGAGGAAGGTTTTCAAGCATTAGTGAAACACCTCACAACAGCGCCGGTATTAGCCCAACCAGACACGGCCAGGTCTTTTGATGTTTATTTTGATGCATTTGGGATTGGTTTGGGTTGCGTATTAATGCAAGACAGAAGGGTGATCGCTTACGGATCACGGCAGCTTCAGAACCATGAGGAGCATTATCTGACTCATGATCTTGAGCTCGCTGCTGTGGTACTGACCTTGAAGATGTGGAGACACTATCTATGGGGCAACCTAGTACATCTCTACACTGATCACAAAAGCTTGAAGTACATCTTCACCTAGAAGGATTTGAATATGCGACAGCGAAGATGGTTTGAATTAATCAAAGACTATGAAATTGAGATCCACTACCATATTAGGAAGGCAAATGTAGTCGCAGATGTGCTAAGTCGCAAGTCCCATGTCAATAACCTTTCTATCACCTTGATAGAGGAAGAAGAACTGAGTCTCTACTTGGTTCCGTATGGGGCGCTCTACAATCTAGTTCTCATTCCTACCATACGGGTAGAAATTGTGGAGTCTCAAAAGAAAGAAAAGGGCATACCGCATATTTGCCGAAGAATTAAAAAGGGGGAGATGAAGTGTTTCCGATGTGACGATGACGGTACCATATGGTTCAAAGACCGCATCGTGGTGCCCCGCAATGTGGGACTTCGGAAGAAGATTTTGGGCGAAGCTCATTTGTCCAAGTATTCTATTCATCCGGGAAGTAACAAATTGTACCAAGACTTAAAGAAGAAATTTTGGTGGACTCGGATGAAGTGGGAATAGCGAATTATGTATCCGAATGTGATACGTGTCGGCGGGTGAAAGCCGACCATCTGAAGACAGCTGGACAGCTACAACCTTTAAGCATACTAGCCTGGAAATGGGAGGACATCAGCATGGATTTCATTGTTGGATTACCTCTTACCTTTCGCAAGCATGACTCGATTTGGGTGATAGTCGATCGACTCACCAAGTCGGCTCACTTTATTCCAGTAAATGTCAAATATGTGGTACGACAATATGCAGAGTTGTATATTGCCATGATCCTATGCCTACACGAAGTACCCCACACTATCATATCAGATCGTGGAACCTTGTTCGTTGCTCGATTTTGGGAGCAGCTCCAGGCATCTCTGGGTACCAAGTTGATTCGAAGCTCAGCTTACCATCCACAGACTCATGGCCAAACGGAATGAGTAAACCAAGTGCTAGAGGATATGCCTCGCGCCTGTGCCATTCACCATGGTAAGAATTGGGATGATCATCTACCATTGGTAGAGTTTTCATACAACAATGGTTATCAGACTAGCATCCAAATGGCATCATATGAAGCTCTTTGTGGCCGGAAGTGCCGCACACCATTGAACTGGTGTGAACCCGTGAACGAGTAATATATGGTATAGACTTGGTGAATGAAGCCGAAGAATGAGTACAAGTTATTCAAGCCAACCTCAAGGCTGCTTAGTCTCGTCAGAAAAGCTATGCGGACAAACGACGATGACCCCTTCACTTCTATATCGGGGATCACGTTTACCTTCGTGTATCCCCAATGAAAGGATTCATCGCTTCGGAGTAAAAGGGAAGCTATCTCCACGTTTCATTGGGCCATTCGCAATAATTGAGCAATGCGGACCTATAGCTTATCGGCTAGAGCTGTCAGCATCGCTTTCAGGGGTCCACAATGTGTTTCACATTTCATAGTTGAGAAAATGTCTCAAGGCCCCATCAGAAGTCTGTATGGAGGATTTGGAAGCTCTCCAACCAATACTTACTCTGAGCATCCAACCCAGATAGTCGATGATAAGACTCGTACCACAAGAAACCGCACCTTGAATTTCTACAAGGTCTTGTGGGGAAACCACACCGCTGATGAAGCAACGTGGGAAAGCGAGGAATATCTTAGAACAAACTATCCGGACTTGTTAGCGGCATATGTTCATTAGATCTTTTCCTTTTATCCTTCCTTTTGTAATCTCGGGATGAGATTCTTAGGGGGGGGGGGGGAGGAATGTAAAATCCCTCTTTTTCCTTCATAAGAAGTTCAGTTGTAAGTGGGTTATCAACCCTAATGGAGATCAAATATAGCTCTGCTTATGAACTTGATCTCATCAAATCTTTTCTTCCACTCATGCTTAAATTTTATTAACATGGAGAATGGACTTCACCAATAATCTTAGATTTATTCTATTGAACTCTCTGCAAATTTTGGAATTATTGGAATGAAGATTGGTAGGTCAAATTAATATGCAGTACCAAATATACATTCAAATTAGTTACAAATTGAATATGCTACTGTACATTTGGCCCTGCCAAAAATATTCAAAACTTAGGCCATAAATTTTTCCATGGCCTTATAATATTCCAAATAGACTTCCTACAATGTTTCATAAATTTTGAAATCCATTTGCTATTTTATTTGAGATGCTTAGCAAATTCAAACCATATTTAGAATTCAAATTTTGAATTCTGTTCAACTTATTTGAACATCAAGATTTGAACATACCATCATGGTCAGCATGACTTGCTTGACTTATTCTCAAAGTTTCACAATTTTTGGAACTCAATTGCTATTTAATTCAGTGACACCATTAAATTTCATCCAATTTCAAATTCAAATTTGAAATTCAATTGAAACTTACCCCAATACGAAATCCAATTGCAGAATCAAATTGCAGATATTTACTTTGGCCTCCCCACAAAAATCTAGAATTTTTGGATCGAGTTTGATAGGAGAATTGATGTTGCAGAGAAGGGAAGAGGATAAGAGGAGGTGGGACCCACTGTCAGCCTAACATCATTGAGTGAACCAACGGGGTGCTCTGTATCCGGTTGTTCCCGCTGATCGACGCTGGCAGTGCTAGACACCGCGATGCGGCATGCAAGCCACCTAGCTGCCTGCTTGCTTGCGCCATGGCGAGCTCCCCTTGTCCCTCTATCCCTATAAATACCACCCCTTGGCCGTCGCCGTCGAGCTCCACCTCTGTTTTGCGCCATCGCCGCCGCCTCTGTTCCTCGAGTTTTGGCCGACGATTGAAGCAGTGTCTCACCGATCTGTAAGTAGATAAAAGGCTTGTCCCAACATCCTCTACGTATCCTATTTGGTCATTGATCGTGACATAGCTTCTGCTTGGGGTATTTTGAAGTTTTTCGGTCACCATCGAGGAAGCCGTCGGGAACCTTCACTGCCTCACCGTCGAGCTCCGATTCTAGGCTGTTTCTAGTCTCGACCCTTTAAGAAAAAAGGTTCACAATCCTCTCTAGTTTATGCTCACCAAATTTAAGCCTATGACATGAAGTGTAGCTCGAGTTTTTATTCGACAACCGGATCATTTTTGAATAGAACAGCAAGGCTTCACGCTTAAATTCATTTCATTCTTGCAATCATCCTTTAATCTGGTTAACAGATAGCTCCTATATATCCTAGCGCAACTCCCTGCCCAAGGGCCCCAAAAGTGATTAACCGAGCACCTTAGATTTCGAGATTTCGCGGCCATCGGTTGAAAGACCGTGCTTCACAGTCGAGCTCATATCTCGCGGGTGTTTCCACTCTTCCCTAGTCCAGATTCTTGATCCTTGAGATCCCAGGATGCTTTTGGAGAAGTTTCCGAGTTGTTTGAGCTTGAGTTGAGTGAGTTCAAGCAGGCCCAAGCCCTCACCGCCGCCGCCACCGTCGCGCGGTTGTTTCCGTTCCGTTTCGGCTGATGCCGACCTCACCGACATGCTCAGCGCCCCCGAAAAGCCCCAGGCGGAGAGTCTTGGCGAGTTTGGCACAGCAGTTTGGCCGGCGGCGAGATCGCCGGCAAGCTACTGCCACTGGCGCCGCCGCGCGCGATGCGCCAGCCCGAGGTTGAAGACCACCGTGGACCCCATGTGTCATTCGCTGCGGGATACGGGTGTGGCCAGGGATCTGTTGTGGCTGCGTGGTTAACTCCGTAACCCCCGGTGCAGCCCTGCCGCGATTGGTTGGTTTTAAACCAGTGCGCCCGACTGACTTATTTGAATGTTTTCCTTTTGAAAATAATTCCAAGAATTAACCAAACTTGGAAAATCCATAACTTCCAGTAGAATTGTCCAACAATTTCCAAGTAAATTTTGTTAGAACCAGAATGAAGTATACTTTCCAGTGGTGCTCTTGGAATTGTATGAAAATCCATAGAAATTTCTCCATAATTCAGATAAGAAAAATGCTTATAGAATTCATTTCTACAGTTCTTTTAATTGGAAAATTCCGAATTTTGGTTAGAAAACTATTATTAATACACTTAATATCGAGTAAAAATTTCAATTTCATTGGACATAAATTACTGGGTTGATCAGTATTCCAAATCTCTATGTAGTTATAAATTTAAAAAATAAAAAATTCAATTTCAAAAATTTCCCCAAACTTGTAAAAATCAGTTTCTACCTGTAGGAAGCTTAGAAAATAGTGAAACAAATTTTCCAAGAACCAGTGAGACCCCCCTACATGATAAAACCACTAGTAGCCATGATAGGTCTCCAAAATTTTGATCAAAATTTAGAGAAGGTTATTGCTTACCATAATGTTGAAGAACAACAAAATTCTTTGATCATCTCGTGTTCTTTGCACGAGTCTTCTCTATAGTCACAAGTATGTAACATAAAAGTCTCAAAGCCAATTAAGATCATTATCTTATTTTGATCCCAAGATATTAAGTTATAACCTTAAGCATATTAATTATTTTCAAAGTCATTCATATATAGTATATGCATATTGTGTAGTAGATGAAATCGAGGAGCAGTAGGATGCTTTGGAAGTACAGCTACCAGAAACTAACGTAGACTTAGACTCGCATTTAGGCAAGCCCCGGTTTGCATTTAAGTTCTTACAGTGTATTTGCAGTTTTCATTTCACCTTACGTATTCAGATGATTGTGCATCATGTTTAAGATGTTTGACATCCACTTGCATGGCCCACAAATCCCATGGAGTCTTGGGTAGGTCTACGGCCCGTTGAGTAGAAATTGCTATGCTTATGCTCATAGGAATTTGGTAGAAGTCGAGTAGTTGGAATCTACTCGCGAGATAGGAACTTTATCACACAGGAGGAATTGGAAATAAAAAATGGTTTATGGATATGAAATTGAGACCGAGCAGTGATTAGGATGCAGCGAGACGTGGTCTCACGTGTGTAGCCCTGCTTGTGTCGATTGGGGACCGTTTCGTGTGCGGCCCTGCTAGACAAGCTTGAAATGTACCGGCGACATACTGGAGAAATGGGCTCCAGTAAACTGAAGTCGTAGCTGGATACTAGTTTGTCGAGGCATTCTGTTCTGTTTTATAGGCGTGGGTTGAGGGCAGCAAGGTGTAAATCAGCTGGTGGGCACGTCAGAGTACGCCCCACGCAGTGACCTCCTACTCGTGATGGATCGACCGGTTCGACATTCAAGTGTTTAGTGAAAGGTGGCCATATACGACTAGTACTGAAATGTTACGTAGGTACTGCTGTAAGTACTTGCTGACATTTCCGAAAGTGCGTATGTGTCGTGTTGTTCTGGTTGAGCCCTGATTGCAATCACCGTCCCTCGCGATAATAGAGTACCACTTGTTCACTGGGCTATGACATAGTAAATACTGAAGAAATCAGGAGAATACGATGTATTGAATTACAATTGTTTTGCAACCTTGTATGGCGTAGAGATAGTACAATTAAAAGTTTACAATTTCCCCATACTTTACCTGTAATAACATTACGTGCTTTGTGCACGTCATATCATCGGCAAGGCGCTTCTTGTTTTATTGTGGAGTCTATGATGTGCCGTGCCTGAAGAACATCATGTGCTACTTAGAATATGAATATAAGGATTCACTAGCAGGCAAGTCCTTTATGCTATTCCTTAACTATGATTAGTATTCACCCCTGCATATGTCTAGTGAGACGGGTTAGTCTTGCTGAGGCTTATGCTCATGTTTCCAGTTAACAAGTTTTTGCAGATTATACAACTGATGATGGGTTCAATGACGAGGCTACACCCCCTTTAGGGTTTACAGCAGAGTGGGAATCCTGCACGCCGCCGTAAGTTGTGTGTTGCTAGTGCAAAGTATCCAGGGCACGGATGACTTTGCTTTTGCATAGCTTTTGCCGAGAGCGTAGCTATGCTGTATATTTCTCTTTCCTTTCATTAGTATTGTAAAACTTCTGCTATGCTTTTAAATAAAGACTTGGTATTGTAAATTGTTCTCATTCTTTTCTTGTATATTGTTGGGTGTTGCATCGCACGACACCACCCGATGAGATCCTTGGAGGTCGGGATTCCGGTCCCCAGATCCGGTGTGTAGGGTTTCGACTCGGATTCTATTTTTCCTCTATGAAGAGTTATTCTGTAATTGCCTTAATTGGGCCCAAGAACGTCGTCCTTACACTAGAGGATCCCAAGAGGGACTCTACCACTACCTCTACTTGTTTCCACCGCATTATACGTGGATTCTACAATAACCCTACCACCTCTCCTCCTATATAAACACCCCACCACCCACCCTTTACCCCTTTCCCACATTAGACGAATCCTAGCGCCTGCTCTCTTCTTAGTCGCTGCTCTTGAAGGGAGAAGAAGGAAGGGAAGGGAAGGAAGAACAAGGAGAGGAAGGAATCAAGCGAGATCGTCGTCGCTGATGCGATCTTCTTCGACAATTCTTTGATGTCAACTTTCTCCTTCGTAAATTCTCTGTCTTCATCAAATATAGACATCAAGCTCTCGAGTTTCATCGAATCCTCAACCCTTGAAACCTAGGATTCATGGTAAATATCATAGATCCATCCTTCCTACGTCAATTTTGGTTCCATACATAACTCAAACTATGCCCTAGTTGGAAATTCGCTAAAACCCTAGCCATAGCGGACTTGGTTGGTCCACTACGGACTAGTCTTCCGAACTTTCTGGTCAAGCGCTGATATGTCCGACCCATGGTGCGGACTAGTTCGGTCCTTCAATTCTGAAATTCCTGGAACTTCTTTAGATTTCTCTGAAATGTCTCGAAACTTCCCCTAACATGTAAACCCTAATTGTAACCAATTAGTAGGCAACAATAGCAACCTAATAACATGTATTACTTCATTCATGCATGCGATGGTACATTGAGTACTATATGCGCATTTATTGATTGTAATGTTTGTTTTGCATGATTGTTGCGCAGAATAGAAGGTAACACACTAGATGGAGCTTACGAGGACCTTCAGCACGAGAACTTCGAAACTATTGATCCAAACCAGCGTCAAGAGCAAGGCAAGTGTCCTTGACCATTTTGATCCTGTTTTGAAATGTTTTGTTTGGAAAACTGCATATCTGTGTCAAATTGATGGGAAACGCATGAAAGGTGTTTACTAGACTTGTATGACCACCCTTGTCGCTTGGGATATATTGTAGAAAGTCAAGAAGGGAATTTTACTGTTTTGCGTCACTTTGCTTAATTTGGATTGGGAATAACCAAATGAATCATTATGAACTAGTATACATATGGACTATGTGAACTGATAACAATGATGAATTAAGTAACATGGAACTGGGGTGATCTAAGCAAGCATGGTTTGTGGACTGGGTTGGATGATATGGTGGTTTTGCTTGCCTTAGATCTAAGGATCGGTTCATGCAAGAATAAGCCAGGACAACAGTGCCACCACAAGGCAAAGTATGGGTGCGGCTTAGCCAATTAATTAGGTGTATTGCCAGCATTGTTCGAATTATTTGGGGGAGCGGGGGATGGGAGTCGATTGGGTGGCAATAGTGGAGGACCGCCCTGGGATCCGAACGACACAAGAGGGGGCCCTTGATTGGATGTGCTCAGTTATGAGACATCACCTCCGGTGAAACCTCAGTGTGTATGAATATGTCGATCGTCCTTTTGTAAAGGCTATTTTGTGATCTCTTGGCCACCCAACGTTGGAAGTGTGTAATGTGACCGACGAGTCATGGGCATGATGGAGGTTCTCTAGTCACTGAAAGGGGACAAAATCACGAACTTGTGGGTAAAGTGGTACAACCTCTGTGTGACACCCGGTCCCAAAAAAGAACCAAGTGAACGCATATGTTTGCCCAGGACTTTCAACACACATACACGAGTGCATTCACAAAAGGATATATAGAAAATTACCACAAAACAAGGTTAATTAAGCACTTTTATTACAAAAATTCATAATATCCTCGAATACAAGCTCCAATGAATATTCATGACAAGTTTGAACTAATACATCGGAAATAAACTAAATATGAACTAGACGGAATAAGCAATATAAGCAAATAGGGTAGCGCGGCTCCAAGCAACACCACAGGCAAGCTGACGCAGACACGACCTAGAACTCCGCATTATCAATGTTATACTCCCAACCCTGAACTGCAACTATTGGTGAGGGAATTGCAAGGGTGAGTACATGTCGTACTCAGCAAGGGTGGAAAGTATGACATGTAGTTGATACAAATGACAAATATAATAAAGGCTAAGTGCTGAAAAGTACATTAAAACATTTGAAAAGCAATATATTGTATGTATGTAAAGTAAACCCATCATAAACTATGTAGTTACCATAAGACCAATCCATATTTCATTACCATCATCCACATTCCAGATTTCTCATTACTATTAACCATATCCATTGCCATAAACCATAATACCATCCAATAACCAATACCAACCATCCCAATACCAAAACCCCTCTAATCGTGTAGGTCATCCAGGTGCTCTTAACCGGTAGCACGGCTATCATGATAGTTTTAATACTCTGTAGAGTTTGTACCACTTCCCACATGTTTGTGATTTCATCACCCGTCAGCGACTAAAGAACCTTTCTTATGACAATGCACTTCCTTTGGTGTAAGGCCAAGAGATCACAAAATAGCCTTTACAAAGAGACTACTAGCATGTACAGAGCCACTGAGATTTCAGCGGTGGCGATGCCTCCAACTGAGCACATCTTCAACCAAGGGCCCCCTCTTGTGCCATTCGGATCCCAGGGAGTCCCGCCACAAATACAAACCCAATATGAATCCCCTTCCCCAGTGCGCCAAACGATCCTTGCAGTACTAGCAATACCCTAATTAATCAGCTATGCCGCACCCATAAGGCCAAGAGATCACAAAATAATTGCCTTGCTCTTGGGCTTGGTTTGGGTCAAAGTCATCAAATTCCTGTTTCTGGAGGTCCTCCGCAGCACCCTCTAACGTAAATCCATCTAAACTGCGCAAATAACATACAAGACAATAATTACAATCAATAAATGCACATATATTACTTAATATGTTATGCCATGCATGATTAATGCAAATGCGAAGCAAAACTAGTTAATGAGTTGTTAATAATGTTTACTATCTAGGTCTAATAGTTTTTAACAAGTTTGTATAGGTGTGGAATCGATTCGAATCAATTTAGAATTAATTCAGCAGGAAACACACAACAAAACCAGACTAGTCCGCTTGGGGTCGGACTAGTCCGCCCTTCGCAGAACCAGCAAAATAGGGTTTTCTAGATCGAGGTGAAATCGGAGAAACGGGGTTGAATTCACGTGAGAAAGAGGAAGTAGAAGGTATACCAGGTGTTTAGAACTCCAATGAGTCAAGGGTTTTAGAGGCAACACATGGATCTTGACGATCTAGGGTTGATGAAGAGAACTTGATGGTGAATTGTTGATGGAGAATGAAAACTTGATGGAGATCTTGATCACATGATCCTTTTTCGTTTCCTTCTCTTCTTCCTCTTGCTCGGGATCTCCTTCTCCCTCCTCAACGGCAGCTATCCACGAGCTAGGGTTTGGGTGTGATTCAAATGTGGCAAAAAGATGGCAAAAAAGGGTGTTGGGTTGTTTATATAGGGGTGGAGGGGTCCCACATGGGCTCCAAAAGGGGTTAGACACGACGTCCTTAGGCTCACTTAAGTCCGCAATAAGCCGGACTAGTCCGAAGTTAGTCAGAGAGAAATCGGATACGTCCGTACTAAAACGGACAAGTCTGAACTTAGTCAAAGAGGAAAACGGACATGTCCGATGGAAAATGGACAAGTCTCGAGACTTAGCAAAATTTCCACGGTTGGGATGACCGGACTAGTCCGTAGCAAGAAAAGACAAGTCTGAAGAAGGCCAGAGAGAAATCGGACTAGTTCACACTTCTTAGAACTTTTGAGTGCGATTTTGCTTTAAATTCATTTTAAACTCATTCATTTTTATGTGGATTAATGTTAAACATGTATATGAACTTATGCAATGCATGATGCATGAAAATGAGGGTGTTACAAACCTACAACCCTTAAAATGAATCTCGCCCTCGAGATTCAACGTGGAAGAGAAGAGATAGGGGAATTCCTTCTTGAGATCATCTTCCAGCTCCCATGTTGCCTCTGATTCAGTGTGATGCTTCCACTGAACTTTACACCATCTAATAATTTTGTTCCTTGTGACTGTCTCGTTTGTCTCCAAGATCTTGACCAATTGCTCGACATAAGTCAAATATGCCTCTAATTCTAATTCTTCCATTGGCACTTGTTCTTCCAGCACTCTCAAGCACTTCTTGAGTTGGGAAACATGAAAGACATCATGGACATCTGAAAGTTGTGCTGGCATCTCCAGTTTAGATGCTACTTCTCCTCTTTTGCCAAAAATCTTGAATAGTCCAAGATATAGAGGTGCTAGCTTGCCTCTTATGTTAAATCTCTTATGACCTCTCATTGGTGACACCTTGAGGTAAACAAAATATTCCACTTCAAAATCTTCCACAATTCATCCCCCTTCATCGATTTGTCCAGCTGAGCTAGAGACACCCCAGAAAGCTCAGCCTCCTCTCTCTCCCAATCTCCATTAAGGTCCACTTCACATCCCTGAACAGTAAACTACAAAGTCTTCTTATTCCAATCACACTTCATCGAACTGTACTGCGCCAGCCAGTCATACCCTAACAGCACATCATAAGCCCATAGAGTCAACACTCTCATATCCCCATTGAAAGTCTGACCTCCACCCCACCATTCGAATTCTTTCACCATCCTGTCACTACTCATAGTCTCCCCTGAAGCCACTCTCACCTCCATAGGTTCACATGCTAAGTAACCAGCCCCATCCTCTCCACAAAATTAGAATTCACAAAGGATAGTGAACTACCAGAGTCCACTAGCATCACACACACCTTGTTTTGTACCATCACTGTTTGCACCCTGAGTGCCTGCTAATGCATGCACCAATACCTGGCAACATCCAGCGGCCTGCTCATCCTCTCTCTCCAACTGCACTAACTCCTCTTCAGTCAATTCAACCTCCCCTTCTTTCATTTCCACCATGTTAACCTGGACAACCCTCCTCTTATTACATTGTTGCACATGCCCAGGTTCAAATTTCTCTCCATTAAGGTCCACTTCACATCCCTGAACAGTATACTACTATTGGTAGCCCGCGGAGTTTGTAGTTCAGTATTGGACGCGCAGAGATTCAGAACACGATGGCAAGTTAACATGAGGATTTACGTGGTTCGGGCCACCTAAGCGTAATACCCTACTCCACGGGGTGTGTAGTTGTTGTATTGAGCGTCTGAGCACTTGTGAGAGTGTGCTAGAGCCGAGTCTGAGAGTGTGGAAGAGTCTCTAGGAGTCAAGAGAGCTAGTGTATCGCGTGACCAATCCTTTTATAGTACAAGGACTGGTCGTTACATCGTTAGCCTGGCCCGACATGTGGCCCTGGCGGTTTCAAATGCTTAATACACCATTAATGATCTTAATTACCCTTAATAGTGTGGTAATGGCCCTTGAAAGTGCCGTTACTGGTATTAAGGGCCCTCCGATCGTGTGTCATTAATATGGTATTAATGATACTTAATCGGGTCTTGAAGTCTTTGATTGCCCCTTGAAAGTCCAAGCCGTTGGGGGTCCTCCTCTCTGCTTGTTGAAGTTGGAGGTCCGACGGTTGGACACGTGGCAGCTCCGGAGCTTATTGTTTGGGACGGGTAGGTCCGGTGCAGTTGTAAACGTGTCGGTACTAGAGCTTCCCTCTATCGGGGGTTAGGTCCGGGGGTGCCACGCAGGTATGTAACCCGGAGCTTTCCCATGTGTGGGACGTAGCTCCGGTTGCAGTATACACGTGGCAGCACCGAGACTAACCATAGAAGGGAGGTAGGTCCGGTCTCGCATGACATGTGGGGCCTTCAAAGGTCTTCAACTTAGACAGGTGAAGTTCCATTGGTCTTTTTGCAGTCCCAAGGGGTATACAGTACGCAAGGTACCCACAGTGGCCCTTTGGGCCCACCTCTGGGAGAGACCTTTTGGATGAAGTCGTTCTGCTGGAGGTGGGTCCATCCTTAGGTTTTTGAGTCATGTCTTCAAGGGTCTTTGGATGTGCCATTGGCAGTAGTTTGCAGTTAAACCATCACTGCGTGGCATATCCAAGACGCGGCAGGTGAGATCTGAACGTGCGGGTCTCACGCAATTGAAGGCCGCCAGTTCCTGATACAAAAACCGTATCGGTTCCGCGCGCCCTGTCAGGCCACCACCGTCAGGCTTCTCGCCTCTCATGATGAAAACCGTTCGCCTGGGGTTAGGACCTCAACTTGATCGTCGGGGTGGCCCCGGGCCCCCTTGTCATTGGCAGGGTGAAGTTTTTGAACTGTATTGTCGGCTCCTTTGCAGTTTCCATCCAAGTGTTGCGGAGGCTTACTTAAGAAGGAAAGCGCGCACCGTTCGGGGATTCTTTACGCCTTCATTTGAACTTGCGCTCGAATCCTCCAAACTGTAGCCAGCTTTTCATCTCTCGCCCCGCTGTGCTGCGATGGAGTTGGGTCTCCGCAAGAGCCGTCTTAAGACCGACGGTGATCTGAAGAAGGTTCGGGCCCTCATGGGGTGGTCCATTGACTCCTTCAATCACCTGGTCCACGCCGGCAAGCTTCTGTTCAAGAAGGAGCACGCCGGCGACATGGTGTACTTCTCCGCGTACACCATGGTGGGACGGATCCCACCCTTCTCCACTTTTCTCTTGATGATGCTATACTTCTATGGTCTGCAGCTTTACCACCTTGGCCCCCACTCCATTCTTCTAGTGTTGACCTTTGTCCACTTCTGCGAGATGTGGGTGGGTATTCCCCCCTGCGTCGAGCTGTTCCGCACCTTTTTCACCATCCACACCACCGGCAAGAAGTGCTTGTACAAGTACTTGAGGTCGTTTCCTTCTGGTAAGTGAGACGACTGGAAGAAGGATTGGATTGTCATCAAGGCAGAGGAGCATGAGAAGCTGGAGCTGCCCGAAGGCCTCCCCAACGTCGACACTGAAGCTTGGGGCGAATTTCCGGTGCTATCGGATGCCTTCAACCCTGCTCTGACCAGGATCCGCCAATGTGTGGAGGGAGGGGTGACTCCCCAGGCGGTATTCTGCAACATCTTGGTCAACAGGTGGGCTCTGCTGAATATGAGGGAGAAGCTCGCCTGGGCCCTCAACAGCGTGATGGACGACGACCGGATCAAGACCGGTTTGAAGTCCAACCTAGAAGGCGCAGCTTTGGAGCTTCACCTCATGAAGTTCCAGCATGCCATCAATGTCGAGGGTGACGACTTGACTCCACAGGCGGCTTTCCTCCCTCTGAACATGGAGGCGGAGTTCAGTTGGGAGCTCCAGCGGAAGATGCCGGTGCTTGACGACCTCGGTGAAGCTGAGAGGCGTTCGACCACCAGGTTGGTGATCCCTAGAGCTTCTGAGGGCGGTCCCCCTTCCGCCTCGAGACAGAGAGTTGAAGTCATGGGCAAGGGCAAAGAATTGGTCGAGCCCTCGAGCCGTAAGAGGAAGTTGAAGCACTTTGACGGGAGGTCTGTTAGACCTGCTCCTTCCACAGCAACTCCTTCTGCCCGGAGGGGGAGGTCTTCAACGGCGGCAACCACTCCAGCATCGGCATCTCCCCGGGATGCAAGCTCTAGCCATGTGGCTCCAGTACCAGGGCCAGCTGAGGGTTCTAGGTCTGGGGGTCCTTCTCAGTCGAGGAGGGCCCCAGCTAAGGCGACGCCAACGGCGGCATCAAGCTCTAGGGAGCCTTCCGGAGCCACTACACCAATGGTTTTAGGGTCCGGCCCCGAGCATCCGGGCAAGAGGTTCCGCGCTAGCTGGAGCGGAAGCCTTCACAGGTAAATTTGGTTTTTTACCTCAGTTGATTGTTTTTGTTGTAATCATGTTTTGAGTTTCTTCGTCCTTCATCCACAGAGTGCCCATGAAAGGAGCTGAAACTTTGGTTCCTGTAGCAGCAACAGATGTTGCGCAGACAGAAGTTCTGGCTCCAGTTCCAGCACCGCCCCAAGAGGTGGCTGAGGCCGCGACAGCTCCGGCGCGAGCTATCGTGGTCCATGACCTCGAGTTATCCCCTGAAGCTCCCGTGGTAGCGCTGGACCACGAGAATGAAGATGTACCAGCGGCACCAGCCCCGGAGGTTGAAGCTCCGGGTTTGGATGCTGAGATGATGGACGCTCCGGCCTCAGAGCCGAAGGAACCTGCAGTCCCGACCCTAGAGCTGGATGTTGTTGAAGCCCCGACAGTGGAGCCATTGGTTGATGAAGCCCCGGCGGTGGAGCCGGGTGTTGGTGAAGTCCGGCGGTGGAGCCCGACCTTGATGAAGTTCCGGCGCCTGAGCCGGTTGTTGAAGAAGTGCCGGTGCCCGAGCCAATGGCGGTCGAAGCACCGGTGCCTGAACCGGCGATGGAGGAGGCGCCTGCGTCAGAGCTGGAAGTGGATTCAGCTCCGGCCGAACCATCAATGCCTGCCCCGGAGGTAGTGGTTCCGGAGGTGCCCGCGCCTCAGCCAGAGTGCCAAGAGGAGGCGGCCGATCCCCCGCCTGAGGGACCAGTTGCTGATGACCAGGCGGCAAGACGTTCGGAGCCGACTCCGGGGGTAGGAACTTCTGCTGCAGGACCTTCCTCGGCGGCGGCTGAGGCTATCCCGGAGGGCGGCCCTAGTGTCGTGGAAGCTCAGGGGACCGCTCTTATAGAGTGGGACCCGATTTTTGTTATGGAGAACCTGCTGGAACCAGCGGAGAGGACCCCAGCAGGTCCGGAGCCGATCCCTCTATCGTTTTCTATCGACAACGCCTGCTCCAGCCTTCATCAAGTGCAGTTGGCCTTCTACCATGACATCATGGCCCTCGAGGAAGAGCGCCAAACCCTTAGGAGGTGGCGCAACCGGCTCCAATTCGAGACCAAGCTGGCGCAGACTAGGCTGGCTGACGACAGGGAGTGGGTGAAAAAGGAGAAGGTCCGGTTGGAGTACTCGGATCGGCTACTGGATGAGAGGGAAAGTATGACGATATGCCTCGATGACCAGTCCCAGGACATCCATGAATAGGCCACACCTGCTAATAATGCAGCGAGTGAACGCCAAGAGAAGCTCTGTGCTATCCACGACAGCCTCATCAAGCACCGGGAGGCTCTTGAGGAGCGGGAGAAAAGCTCAAAGATGAAGAACAAAAACTCCTGGAGCTGAGGGGTGACCTCGTGATGAGGGAGGAGAAGCTTACTCAAAGGCTAACTCTGGGTGACAAGAGTCTCATGGAGCGCACCAAGAAGCTAGAGGAGCATCGCGAGAAGGAGGAGAAGAAGGCTTGGTAGCAGGGACAAGACCTCCACAAGAGGGAGGATGAAATTGCTACCAGGGAGAAGAAAGTGTCGGGCCAGGAGAAGGACCTGGTCGACCGCCAGAACAAGATCCACCTCCGAGAGGAGGAGGTCAGTAAACTCGAAAGGCAGGTTGCTGAAAAGATTCAGCAGAACACCAAAGAGGTTGAGCGCCTTGCCCGGGAGAATTCAGAGCTTGCGGCGACTAGAAGATCCTTGGAAGAGATGCGAGGCTCGAGGGATGCGAAGTCCCAACAAGTTTGGGACTTCTTGGGCAAAGCCAATGACGCGCTGACGCTGATGGGTTTTAGTCCCGTGCGTCCGGATGATCCGGAGCCGGAGCTAGACCAGGCGTTGCAGGCGTTGTGCTCGGCGGGCAACAAGCTCACCAAGATGGGCGATGTCATCACGGACCAGCTGGAAACCAAGGGACAATCCCTGGTGAAGAACGTCGCAGAGTTCATGCTGACATGTGACACAAGCCGGGACCCTCACTTCCCACTGGACCCAGTGCTTGAAGGCTCCATCGACAGAGAGGGAGAAGCCACCAAAGACAACATGTCGGAGGTTGCCCAGAAGGTCGCCTCGTTCTTTCATAGGGTCTAGGACTCTCTCTTTGTAGCTCTCGCTTGTATTCTCTCTTCTTTTTCTCCAATTTTGTAATCTCTTGTCTCCAGATTAATGAAATCCAAGAATTTATGAATTTCATTTTTTGTCTTCAACACCTTTGTCCCACTTGGCCCCCTGGTAGATGTACACAATTTGATTGTGAACATGTACCAAGAGGATGTAGCATTTTTTTGAAGACTTATGCGCTTCGAACATGTAGTTTGTAGGTCTGAAGTCGCTGATAGTAGGGGGCCCCTAAGGTTGTTGGAGCTTAGTAGCTCCGGCAGTGACCCTTGTCAACACGTAGAGCATAGACGGTTAGTCCTCTGGGGTCGTCGGAGCTTGGTAGCTCCAGCAGCAACCACTGTCAACACACAATGCATTGACAGCAGACCCCACTGGGGAGTCTTCCCACCATCTTTTCTTCAAGTTGATGGCTGGCCCTCTGGATTTGCCAGAACTCTATAGCTTCGGCGATGTCTACTATCAATGTTTGGAACATCGACAGTAGACCATCTTAGAGGGTGTCAGAGCTTTGATAGCTCCGGTTTCATCCACCATCATCATGAGATCTTTATTTTTCCTGCACACTAAAGTCAAGAAAAAACAGTAAAATCCATTTCTTCTCTATAACTCGTTTGCGGCTTACTATTCCCGAAAGAATTTTTTAGGTCGAACGCAATTATAAATACAATCAAGTGCACTAGCTTGTTTTCTCCAGGTATGATTGTTTCTGGACCCGCCTTACTTCAGCCTACCGGGGTGTAGGTAGAGTGGCGTACTTAGGGTGCAGGACCAGGGTAAGTCAATAGCACACTCTGGAACTAGATTGGCTTGGCGGCATTCAGACGACTAGACCATTAACAATATTTAGACCCAGAAGACTTGACAATGCAACTTGAATTATATATGGATTGCTCGAGCTAAAGTTTCTTAAGAATTGCACAACTTTGTTATAGACAAGAAAGAGAAAAATAAAAAATATTGAGCCTGTACAAAATAAATGCACGTGGAGTCTGTTTTCACACAATGATGTCTTTCATTGTAGGTCCGGAGTACATGGGAAACAAGTACACTCTTTGGGTACGGAACCAGACTAAGTGTGTTTCGTTTCTCGTTTGACCCAAAGTAGCTAGCTACACTTTTAGTTCTGAGACTGTGACAAGTGTTGCTTGAACTTTACGGACCTTCTGGGGAAGGTCCGGCTGTTCTCCCGAAGGAGCTACCCGACTCTATACAATGACTCTATAACATACATCACATGTAACTACAGACTCACCTCCATGATATTAAGCGTAGAACTTACGGGGGTGCTCAATGTTCCAAGGATTAGGGAGAGGTGTCCCATCCTCGATTGCCAAGCAAACGCATCTGGGACGGGATACTTTGATCACTCGGAAGGGTCCTTCCCAGTTGGGGGAGAGTTTGTTTAACCCTTCTCGAGTTTGTATTCTCCGTAGCACCAGATCGCCTTCCTTGAGCTGTCGGTTGTGAACATGCCTTTGGTCATTGCGTCGAAGAGCTTGGCGGTATCGGGCATTCCGAACAGCTGCTCGGCACCTTCCCTCTTCAAGGAGGTCATGGTCTTCACGCCGGAGCTGGTCCTGCGTGGCATCGTCGAAGGTACGGACCCGGAGTGACCCCAAGGTGATTTCCACAGGAAGGACTGCTTCAGCGTTGTACACCAGGAAGAAGGGTGTCTCTCCAGTTGACCAGTTTGGAGTTGTCATGTTGGCCCACAGTGTGGGCGGAAGCTCTTCGATCCAGTTGGCTCCATGTTTTTTCAGGCGTTCATATGTGCACGTCTTGAGTCCTTTTAGGATTTCTGCATTTGCTCTCTCATCTTGGCCATTGCTTGCCGGGTGAGCTACTGAGGCATAGCTGACTTGAATGCCGAGGTCTTTGCAATATCCTTGGAATGCAGAGCTTGTGAATTGGGTCCCGTTATTAGTTATGATCTTGTTTGGGACTCCAAATCTGCATACGATGGACTGCAAGAAGTTGATAGCTGATTGCTTGTTTATTGTCACAACTGGAGTTGCTTCCGGCCATTTGGTGAACTTGTCAATGGCAACGTACAGGAACTTCTAACCTCTGATGGCTCTTGGGAAAGGTCCCAAGATATCCATCTCCCACACAGCGAATGGCCATGTAGGAGGTATCATTTGTAGAGGTTGAGCTGGTGTGTGAATTTGCTTTGCATGGAACTTTCATGCTTCGCATTTCTTCACTAGCTCAGTTGCATCCTGGAGTGCTGTAGGCTAGTAAAAACCATGCCGAAAGACGCGTGCTTCCCACACTCGCCTCCATGGATTTCTGCAAGGAGCTCGCAGCCTTCTTCCCTTTTAATGCACCGCATTAGGACACGTTGGCACCACGCCGGTAGAGATCCCCTTCTACCAGTGTGTATCTTTTAGCCAATCCGACTATCTGGTCAGTGGATACGTTATCTTCAGGAAGGAAATTGTCTTTTAAGTAGCTCCGGATTTCCGAGATCCATGCATTGGAGCTAACTTGTAGGATTTGAGTCTTGCGTGCTGGGTTGCTCGGAGCTTTCTGCAGCACCTATGACCCTTGAAGGACGCCATGGTAACAAGGCCATCGGGACCGCCAGTTTCAAGGTCCCTTCGCTCAGTTCGGCAGGCTGAGCTGTTGGTCTTGACAATCTCCGGACGAAGGTTCCGTCAGGAGCCAGAGCTCTGGTTGAAGATTTCATCGAGAGTTCATCAGCTTTAGCGTTGTTGAGACGCTGCACATGGCAAAGATCCAGGACGTCGAAGTCCTTCTGAAGCTTCTGTACTTCAAGTAGGTATGCAGCTAGTTGAGGGTTGTTGCAGCAGCATTCACCTTTGAATTGTTTTATGACGAGCAATGAATCTCCCTTTACCAACAGCTGCTTGACACCATACGATAGTGCCACCTTGAGCCCATAGATTAGTGCTTCATACTCCGCCATGTTGTTGGTCGCCTTGAAGTCAAGGTGAACCATGTATTTGACCTTCTCCCTAATCGGAGCGAGGGGAAGGACTCCAGCTCTGGCCCCCTGCTTTTGCACGGAGCCGTCGAAGTAGAGAGTCCAGTGAGGCTCGGTGAAGATCGGAACCTTGGGTTCCAGCTTCTGCTCATTGGGGCCCCCAGGATTTGATGGAGAGGTGGTCCATTCCGCCACGAAATCCGCCATTGCTTGACTCTTAATTGCTTGTCTTGGGACGAATTCAAGATCGAACTCGACCAGTTCCGCTGCCCACTTTGCAATGTTCCCAGTAGAGTTGGGATTATGCAAGATTGCACGTAGTGGATAAGAAGTTACCGCTGAAATCTTGTGAGCTTGGAAGTAATGTCGGAGCTTCCTAGAAGCAATAAGAACTGTGTAGAGCAGCTTATGCACCTCCAGGTACCGAGTTTTGGCATCATGAAGTACTTCGCTGATGAAGTACATTGGGCGTTGGACTGTCCGGACCCTCCTAAAGGGGCCTGGAGCTTCCTCCTCATCAACCCGGCCCCTCCCGGAGGGTCCGGACCTTGTTCGGGGACCTCAGAGTTTCGGTTGGAGGAACCCAGAGCTTTCTTCTGTAGTGAACCAGACCTTCCCGTAGGGGTCCGAATCTTGTTGCTTAGCAACAGCAACTTCTTCATTTGAAGGAGGTTGATCCTCTGGCATTCCGCCTTGAGGATCAGGGTCTGGGAGCTGGGACCCAGACTCGTCTTCAGGTAGCTCCGGACCCCAAAGACACACTTGTCCGGGTTCAGGTTCGTGCGTGTGACTCGCAACTTGTCGAAGACAGCTTGCAAGGTGTCAAGGAATGACTCCTTGTTGTTGATCTTGACGACGATGTCATCGACGTACACTTCCACTACATCTCTGATAAGCTCTCTAAAAGTTTTGTACATAGCTCGTACAAATGTTGAAGCAGCGTTTTTGAGACAGAATGGCATGGCAGTGTAACAATATAATCCATCTACTATGATGAAGGAAGTATGCTCTTCATGTTCCCTAGACATTCTGATTTGATGATACCCAGAATATGCATCTAGGAAACACAATAATTTGCACTCGGAGGTGGAATCCACTATCTTATCTATTCTAAGTAGTGGGAATGGATCTTTTGGACACGCCTTATTCATTATAGTGTAGTCAATACACATCCGAAGCTTCCCGCCGGCCTTAGGTACAACGACTGGGTTTGCCAGCCATTTTGGGTGGAAGACTTCTCGAATGAATCCAGTTTCAAGCAACTTCTTCACTTCTTAACGTATGAAGTTCTGTCGCTCTACTGATTGCTTCCTGATGTACAGGCCGAGCGTCGGGATAAGTCTTCAGATTGTGCTCGATCACTTCCCTAGGGATCCCAGGCATTTCTGACGGTTGCTAGGCAAACACGTCGACATTAGCCCGGAGGAAAGTGACGAGCACGAGTTCCTATTTTTCATTCAGACCTCCCGATATACGGGTGGTCTGAGCAGCGTCGGGACTGATTTGGACGACTTTGACGGGAATGTTGGTGTCGCCGCTTGGTTGCACGCGAGATGCGGAGGTTGAGCCTTGATGACGAATGCTCGGGGGTTTTGGAGCTTGCTCCTTTTCGTATTCTTCCTCCTGCATTGTAGCAAGCACATGGAGTTCTTCCAGAGCAGTCACTCCGGCGGTGCGATCCCCGTGGATCCGAAGAACACCTGCTGATGTTGGCATCTTCAACACCAAATAGCCATAATGGGCGGCAGGCATGAATTTGTATAAGGCTAGCCTGCCCAAGATGGCGTTGATGGTAAGTTGATCTGCGCCACGTCGAAGACCAACTTCTCAGTGCGGTAATTTTCCTGGGTCCTGAAGGTCACCGGGAGAGTAATAGCACCAAGTGGAGTTATGGCCCCCGGACCTACTCTGGAGAAAGGTCGGGTGGGGCGAAGATCCGAAGGTCGGAGCTGAAGCTTGACGAAAGCTTCGAAGCTTATGAGGTTCAACCCCGAACCTTCATCCACCATCACATGGTGGAGCTGGATGTTGTTGATGGTCGGATATACCATCAATGGAAGTTGGCCAGCTCCGATCATGTTCTGAGGGTAGTTTGAAGCATCGAAAGTGATGGCAGTGTCCATCCACTTCCAGTGCGGCTCCGCCCTGGCGGTGGGAGCTACTGAGGCCATGTCCCGCAGCATGGTCTTGAGGACACGGCGGGAGGTGATGTCCCACGAACCACCAAAGATGGTGTTCATGGTCTCCCGACGTTCGTTGTCGGAGACATCGGAGTTGTCGTCGATGGAGGTGTAAATAGCTTTCAAGACCTTTTTAGGGTCCTAAAAGCCTAACTCCTCTTCAGCCAGAGCTTCGTCGACTTTCTGTTTTCCTTCCCTTTGACGGAAAGGAACTTCTTTCCAGCGCTTGTTGTAGCGCTCAACACGGTTCTGGACCTCTCGGCAGCCTTCCAGGTTGTGGGTGTTCGTCTTGTGTATAGGACACCACATCTTGGAGTTGCCTCCGTCTTCATACGACGGCTAAGGTCGTTTCTTGGGGCATGGCCCCCCGCCACCCGGAGTTGCGGCAGCAGCGACTGTAGGTGTGCCAACCGACAGCTTCTTCTTGCCGTTGGACTTTTACTTCTTTTTGCCACTCCCGGATGTAGTGTCTTCACCCTTGGAGGACTTTTTGTTGTCCTCCGGAGGTGGTTGGGAGTGCATTTCACGGCCCTCCGCAGCTTTGGCGCACTTATCTACCAAGGTGAAGAGTTCCGTGACGCTGGCGACTTCCTTGGTCACCAGCTTCTCCAGCATCTTCTTGTCTCGTACGTATTGTCTAAATGTCACAATAACAGAAGCGCTTGAGATAGAAGGAATAGTGTTTCATACCTGGGAGAACCTCTGGATGAAGGATCGCAGGGACTCTCCCCCCTTCTGCTTGACAGCAAAAAGGTCCAGTTCGGTGCCCGGTTAGGTGTACGAACTCCCAAAATTGGTGGTGAACTGTTGGCGTAGTTCCGCCCTACTATTGATGGAGTCGGGCGGGAGGCTCATGAACCAGGACCTGGTGGTCTCAGTCAAAGCCACGTAGAAATAATTGGCCATTACAGCCTCATTGCCTCCAGCCGCAAGGATTGCGGTGGAGTAGATTTGGAGAAACTCAGCGGGATCGACAGTCCCGTCAAATTTCTCTTGCAGGTGAGGCCGAAACTTCTACGGCCATCTGACCATGCGTAGGTGCATGGCCAGGGCAGAACAACCTCCTCCTACCCCCTCGGGAGCAGGACTGTCCCGAGCCTCTCGCCTCTCGCGAGCACGCTTGATATGGATGCGGCCGTCTGGTTGACAGTAACGACAATCAAGCTCCGCTCGGAGGTCGTGAGTAGAAAGCCTGTTACCGTATGGGTGCGTTGCGCCTCGGAAGGCAGCGATGTCGCCTGTTGAGACGCAGCACGCCTCCTGTGTTGTGAAGCGTGCGGACCAAGTCTACCCGACACGGTCCGATGCTGCGATGGGGCCCGCCCCGAGGGGGGAGGACCTTGGTTGCTGATGCGATCAGCTGCTGCTGCAACCAAGTGTTCCACATCAGCCCTCCACTGCTCCATTGCACCCTAGGATGCTCCTGGAGGCAGTGGACGTTGGAGAAGAGCACACGCGGCATGGAGCGCGTGTTCAGGGTTGTTGTTCGCCGATGCTGTGACCGACGCAGACGCCCCATCTCGCTGTCCAGCTTGATTCGCCAGTGCGGATGATGGCGGCGGTGGCATGACTCCTGTTGGAGCCACAACACCTGTTGGCTGTTGCATGTTTGAGGTATTGCCTCCAGCAGGTTGTGCAGCAGGGTTGCCGTTGGACGATCCAGCAGCAGAGTTCACCATCCTTGAATCTCCGGCGCCCCTACCTGGCACACCAACTGTCGGAGTCTTATTCTGGTAGTTCTCCCGGTACTATTGTTGGTAGCCCGCGGAGTTTGTAGTTCGGTATTGGGCGCACAGAGATTCAGAACATGATGGCAAGTTGACACGAGGATTTACGTGGTTCCGGCCGCCTAAGCGTAATACCCTACTCCACGGGGTGTGTAGTTGTTGTATTGAGCGTCTAAGCACTTGTGATAGTGTGCTAGAGCCAAGTCTTAGAGTGTGGAAGATTCTCTAGGAGTCAAGAGAGCTAGTGTATCGCTTGTCCAGTCCTTTTATAGTACAAGGACTGGTCGTTACATCGTTAGCCTGGCCCGACATGTGGCCCTGGCGGTTACATATGCTTAATACACCATTAATGATCTTAATTACCCTTAATAGTGTGGTAACGGGCCTTGACAGTGCTGTTACTGGTATTAAGGGCCCTCCGATCGTGTGTCATTAATATGGTATTAATGACACTTAATCGGGTCTTGAAGTCTTTGATTGCCCCTTGAAGATCCGAGCCGTTGGGGGTCCTCATGTCTGCTTGTTGAAGTTGAAGGTCCGGCGGTTGGACACGTGGCAGCTCTAGAGCTTACTGTCTCGGACGGGTAGGTCCGGTGCAGTTGTACACGTGTCGGTACCGGAGCTTCCCTCTGTCGGGGTTAGGTCTGGGGGTGCCGCGCAGGTATTTAACCCGGAGCTTTCCCATGTGTGGGACGTAGCTCCGGTTGCAGTATACACATGGCAGCACCGAGACTAACAATAGAAGGGAGGCAGGTCCGATCCCAAATGACACGTGGGGCCTTTAGAGGTCTTCAACTTAGACAGGTGAAGTTCCTCTGGTCTTTTTGCAGTCCCAAGGGGTATATGGTACGCAGGGTACCGACACACTCCATACAAAAAGAGTATTATGTTCATCTCTTGAGCTCTTTTCAACTTGATTCATCACTCTCCTTTATTTTTGCGCTTACTTCATAAATTCATCAAAACATGCGCTCATCTCAACAATTTAGTTAGGGTCTCATTTGTTTGTCATAAATCAACCAAAACCCACAAGGGATGCCTAGATGCACTTTCACCTGCGCCAATTGATCCACCATGGACGTGGTCAGGATCTACTGCCCTTTCAACTCCTTCTGTCCCTGCGACAACTTCTACAGCATGTCAAACACTCTCACCCACCGATCTCTGTCCCGCTTCGCCTCCTCCTCCATAGCCTGCGAGACAAATCTGGTCTGCACCGAAGGCTTAGGAATCGGCACCGTGATGTCTCTCCACAACACCTTGACAGACTCAGGACCTTCCCCCTCTTTGCCCCGAGATCGAAAAACAAAGTGGGAAAGAAAGAGGGAGCTCTGATACCAGGCTATTACGTCCCGTGGCTGGGGTGCACTCTCAGGGCTTACATAATCGAGTCACCCGTCACCTGGGCCCCACTCTCACACACGACCCCATCAGTCAGTACAACGTGATACCCACACCACCCCTCACACACGCGACACACATATGTTTTCTTTCCCCTTTTCGTCTTCCTCGTCGACGGCTCCGTTCCTTCAATCACGCCTCCTCCGCGGCTTCCACGTCTCCCACTGCCGTGCTCCTTGTCCCCTCTGCCTCCAGATCTGCCGCCGTAACAGGGTGGTGGTGGCATGGCGCATGGGCACCGGAGCGGCGGGCGGGCGGGCACTGCGCAGAATTATTGTTTGAGATACGGTAGCCGGGCGTGAGTATTTTCGTGAGACCAATCACTAGTCCAGAAAATAGATCTTATTTTTGAGAAAGCATCATCCTGTGAAACTATCTTTAATTTTCGTGAACCCACAGCACGATCCACTAAAATATCTTTTAATTTCGTGAGCCAGCACAGGATTCACGAAAATGCTTTTCATTTTCATGAGTCAGCACAATGGTACGGAACTAGCAAAACATTGTCTCACGAAAATATTTTATTTTCCGTAGTGAACACACGCTCGGACTGAGACTGACGGACGCAGCGGCGGAACCACGGGATGGTGGGGCCAGCAGTGCAGTGCGGGTGCGCCCGGGACATCAACGGGGCGCGGAACCAGCCCGCTCTATGGGCTTCGACGGGAAGCTTCTCGTCGAGTGGGATTTCTTAGGGTGGGCACGATTTTCCCAACGTGCGCGAGATAGCAGCTGACTTGGGGATGCGCGTGAGCTCCCGGGTGCGCGGGTGAGGGCGAATCGGTAGCGTCGGGGAGGAGGTGCACTTAGGGTTGCGGAAGAAGATTTGGATCAGAACCTCTGAGGGCCTGATAGATGTGGAGAGAATAATAGATTGAATAAAACCCTCGGGGTGATTTATATTTATAAGAGGTCAGGGACCTTCCTTAATTGTAAACCAATGTAAGATTATTTGTCTTACATAATGATATAACAAATCAGGGAAACTACTTGAGTTCCCTGGGCTTGCAAGAATAGTGATCAGCGCACCCGAGCTGGCGCATTAACAAGATAAACTAATTCTTCAGCTTGGCTTCAAAGAAATGAACCGAGCGGAGAAGAGCTGAGTCAAGTCGAGCTAGAGATGGGTTCAGTCAGCACATGTGTTTACAAACTTTCAATCCAGGACAGGATATTGACTTGTCAGGTGATCCAGTGAGTGGTCAAGCAGTCAGGCTGATAATATAATCTTGTTGACTTGGCCTTGACGATCTACTGTTGATATATACTCTCTCCATCCCTAAAAGGATGTCGTTTTTAACACTAAATTTAGTTCAAAAAATAACATCTTTTTGGAGATAGAGGGAGTACATATCAAGAAAATGAACCCAATTGGCCGTTGGCGTTGTTAGCATGTCCAAAGAAGCAGACAAAAGCCAAGTTGAAAGTATAACTCGTTTGTGCATCAAGTTAGATGATCACGGTGAGCGAACAGCAAAGCAGCCAGGCTGATAATATAATGTGTTACAGTAAGCCTCATCTCAGGCAGCTGCAAACGTATTATCACACGCGGTTTCTAAAATCAACTGAAACGAAGAGATGTGATAAGTGAAACCGCATATGATAATGGTGTCATCACAAGCGGTTCTTTACTTACGACTAGCTGCCTGTGAAGAAACATTATCACAGACAGTTCTTTACTTACGACTAGTCGCCTGTGAAGAAACATTATCACAGGCGGGTCGTACAGTATAGGTAACCACCGCCTATGATAATCGTTTTATCACAGGCAGATTTTTACCTATGAGAAGCCGTCCGTAGAAACAATTTATCGCAACTGGTTTGTACCGTAGTAGAAACCGCCTGTGACAACTGAGTTATCACAGGTTGTTCTTTATCTATTTCTAGCCACCTGTAATAGTATAATTTCACAGGCAGGTCTAGCCCAATGTAAAGAACCGCCTGTGATAAAGTATACCCTATGTCCTGCTATTATTTCTAATTTCCAGGTCAATTCAATATAATCACAGAAGTAAACAATATAATCACAGAAGTCATCTCACGGAATTCAATTTATCGGAAATAATATACATAGTACAAGTTATACATACAAGTCATCTCATAGTTTACAAGTTTCACTAAAAACTGTTTCTATTGTCATAGTCGAGAAAGTTCTGGCACATTAGCTATTAGGCCATCCTCATCAAAGAACACCTCTCTTTTGTGCAAAATTTCGCGACGCATGAATGGACACAGTTCACCGGCAATCTTGTCAGCTCCTTCGCCAGACATACTTTTACAAACCGGCCATTCTTGGTTCACATACTTCGTGTGCTACAATGAAACACATAACAATGTTTAGAATGTGTTGGTTTGAACAATATCAAAGTATAAATTAAAGTGAGTATACATGAATTTATTTGGTATTTTTGGAGCAGTTGTACTATGAGCAATTGAATTTTAAAGTTAGAATCAAAATCTGAAAATAATGTTTCTGGTAATATTGAACAGCAGAGAATATAAGTATTAAAATACGCTAGTTACAATAAAAATGAAACTCAAAAGTAAGAAAATAAGATATCGACATTAAGGATAACTTACATCATCACGATTCACTCTATATTCGCTGGCGGTCTCAAGATGCTTGCATACATAATATCCGCATAAGACTCTCCCAACAGGCTGCTTCGGACAAGAATAATATGTTTTAATGTCTAATGCATTCGTATTAGGAGGTCTCTGACCGCGAAGTTGTTCCACGTAAAAGCGTCAAGCGTTATAATAAAGGAAATGTCATATAAAATTTTTCAACACATTCTAAATGTGTGTAAATTAAAAGTATCGAATAAACGCACAGTTTTAAAATGAAAAGGAAATATTTGTAACGATCTGGTGGGTAATCGGCTGAGTCCAGGACTGTTGCCAAACCCTGCATTGCCTTGATGAAGATCATTATGTAGTGTTTACTGCACACATACAAACACACGTGTTAAGTTAATAATTATCAATAATTACTATTTCAATGTCATGTGTTGAACTTATTCGAAGTGGTACGGAGCCTTTACGAGGTCCTTGTCATCTCTGACAATGTTAAATATGACATATCCTATGTTAGCTACAACCTCGGTACTTTTATCCTTCTTTTATTTTGCGATTGATTTATCCAATTTTTTTTCTTCATGTGCTTGTACTGTTCTGAGTCTCGATCCACCTTAACGTCGAATAGCATCTTTGCAATTCGCGTAGGGTCAAGGATACCTGTCTTGCGTTTCATCTTTTTATTGTCCATGTATTGCATCCTATTGAAGAAGGTAGAATTGTTATAATCTCATGAAATGTGTATGCGTGTAGTAAGAAAAGCAAATGCAAAATATTAGAGGCACTTACAAGCACCAGATGAGTAGCAGATTGATTTCGAGCATGCCCCAATGGAAAAGGACATGTAGATCTTCAAAGAAAAGGGCTCGTTTCTCTGCTCCAGTGCTCCAGAATGCTTCTTTTGGCACAAGAAATGTGACGTAAGAAAGTTTATATTTTGTGCTGGCAGTAATGTACCACACGTGCATTCTTTTGAGCGGGACAAGTTGTTTGGTAAGTTGTACCAATGTCATGAACGGCTTCCCATTCTCATGTTTCGGAGGAACATCCTCAAGCTTGTATATTGGAACTCCTGGTTTAACTAAAGCAGTTCGCCGATTATACATGACACCATCTTCTTCCCACTCCTCTATATCTTCTAATGCTGGCTCATATGAAGAGCGAGATGCACTCAATTTTCTAATGTTTTCCTTCAAATTTTCCAAATATTTTGACACTTCTTTAGAAGGTTTCTTATTTTTGTATGAGCTAACTTTCATGGGCACTGATGATCGAGGAGTAGTCATTGAAAGTTGGACACTTGCTTGTTGTTGAACCTGTTGTTCAACTGATTTCTCTTTCCTACCAACAGCTTGCTCTAGTACTACTTCAAGTTGTTACTCAACTGGTTGCTCTTTACTAACAGCTCGCTCTGGTACTGCTTCAAGCTGTTGTTCAATAGGTTGCTCTTGGTTATCTTTACTATCATGGTTACTATAATCCTTGTTGAGACATAGCAGGAGTGGATCTTCTTGGATTAGGAGTGGATCTTCCTGGACTTTAGCCTAAGAAGATGGGCTTGCAGTATTTTGAGATGCAATGGGGCTAGAAATTGGCTCATCGTCCAACACGATATCGCGTCGGTGCCAAAGGATTAATTGCTTGACAGCCTGCCCCAGTGTCGTGATCCCCTCATGTGTGATGTGGTCTATTTCATAATCTTTATAATCATTATAAATGATCTGAAGAACTTGCACCATAACATGATACATCGGAAGTGAATTGCCGTTGAAGTCACGATCAGACTTTGCCATAGCAGTGACAACATGTTTGGTTTTGTTCCCTGCTCTGCCGATCGGGACAAGAAGACGACAAGATCTATCCTTAACAATATCATCGACAACAAGCTTATGGGTTGACCCTGAGTCTCGCACAGAACCTACGCTGCTAGGGTAGGCAGTTGGAGCTACCAAATGCTCCTTTGGCACGAGAACCATCGTTGTACTCGGTGCTACTAATTGTCCAGATTGTCTAAGTTCTTCCATTATTTTTTTGCACATTTTCCTTGACCTCTTGAGCAATCGTTTCATCAAGTGTTTTCTTGAAATTATCACCTCTTCTATATGTCTCTTCATCTTTTGGGAAACCATCTAGCCAAGACATCTGAGAAGAGATTGCTCGAACTCGTCCACTATGTTCAGGGTTTCCTGGGATAGCAGTAAGTTGGTCATTCTCCCAATTCAACTTGAAGAGACCCTTCTGTTGCCTTTCAATTACTTCTTTCATTTTTTTGCTCCACTTCGTTCATAGAGTGTTGGGCTTTTTAAGTTTGCCCTTGCTAGTCAAACCTGACCGAGCAAAGACCCATCGCTGAGTTCTCTCATCGCAGCCTTCTAACGGAGAAGGATTGCCCTTAGAGGTAATTTCCTCTAATATCTTATTCCATTTCTGAACATTGGGGGCATATCCGGCAGACCCCAAGCAATGATGGTATTTGTTCTTTTTGGCAAGCTCTGACCTAGTTGCACTTAGGGCTTTAGCATCAGGTGTGGTCTTTTGACGAACAAATTCTTGTCACTGAGCTTGTGTGATTTTTCCCATCTTCCTCGGGCTAGGTACCTTATCGGCCTTAACATAAGCATTCATTTCACTCTTCCAGCCATGAAACTTCTTGCCGCAAGAGACCAATGTTGCTTTCTTTACAGCTTCTTCTGTGCCTTTCGAGAACTTAAATTGTTTCTTTATCCTCTTCCACAACTTATTCTTGTTCTCCTCAGGTAATTTTCTCCAATTCTCGATTGTGATCGGCATAAGCTATCTAACAAGACAACCACATGCATTTCGGTACTTTGTAACTGAATCTAGTGGTTCTTGGGGAAGCCCACCTGGACCGACCCTTGTTATGTACATAATGTGGTTCAATGGACCCTTATTGGGACCTTGTTGCCCTCATTTTCGCTTGAGTGAACCTGTAGATTCATCCATTGGAGAACCTTCAGCGGTTTTAGGAGCCGAAGTCACATCATTATCTTCACGATTAATCTAGGTAGAAAAGAATTATAAGACTTTGTGTACTTTACAACCAACATTAACTTGAACTGCTGAAGTTAAGATTTGTGATCCATACCTCGTCAGTAGGATCATATTCCGGGTCGAGATCCTCTAAAGTCTTTTTAATTTTTATATTTGGAAAAGGATTTGATGGACTGTGAAAGGAGCCTAAACTGCTGGAGTCACTAAACTCCATACTGCCTGCTTCATTGTTACTACCATCAACAGTCTTCTTAGGGATTTCCGTGCTAGAACTAATAAGACAAAAAATATGTCTCACTTCAATGAAAGTTACAAAATAAATGCTCTCAAAATCTTGAATTTCTAAAAAAGATAAAGAGGCTTTGAGTAGATTCATGTTCAGTAAGAAAAATTAAAAAATTCTTAAATGGTTGGGGTTATAATCAAGCAGGTCATTATTTTTATGAAGAGAAGCCAGATACAAAAGCTTGAAATTTATAAGAGTGGTTTTGCAATAGGAATAAGCAAGACTGCAAGTGGGAACATATAAGTGTGACATGTAACTATGTAAGCATGAATGATGTAATAAACAATTTTTTTATTTCCAAAAAAATGTGCAGCTCATCAAATGGCATGATGGGTTATAGAACTAAGATGTAGGAAAAATTTGGGTTGACTAAGCAATTCTAAGCCGACAAAGTCCCAAAGCTTTGAAAGATCTGCCAGTGAGTAGTGAGTTCCAACCCTGTTTGCTTTCTATATACTAGGCTAGATTATCAGCATGACTGTCAAGGCTTTGAATGTTCTGGCTCAACCACAACTAGGAAATTATGAGTCAAGTCAAAATCTATTTATTTGTATTGTTAAGTCCACAACCAAATGAAAGAAACAATGCATGACAAAAATATTGCTCAGAAGAAATTTAATAGCGCCAATGGAATGAGCTAGCACAAGCAACCCTCAGGTACTAGCAATTAAGCATGAAAGCCAATTCATGTTGCCCGTGTGCACTGCACTGCACTCGATCCACCATCTTTCAGGAAAGCTCTTGCGGTATTCAATCAAGGCTGATGTGGCAAAACCACTCTTCAAAACCACCTTGAGGATTAATTAACTGGTTTGTATAGGTTAGGGAGTTAGATATCCGGTTTTGAAGTTGAGGGGGTCAATTAGTCCCTAGATCATACTTTGGGGGGTTATGTAGACTTTTTCCATTAAACAATAACAATTACAATCCACAATTTATGCTCAATGTTATGTACAAAAATTAACAATGCGCAATTCAATCAACAATAAACAATATTACATAGCATAATCAGGTCGCCGATGAGGAGGAAAATGTTGGTTGGGGGGGGGGGGGGGGGGGGGGACGGGCATCGACGTGTTGCTGCCCGCCATGACCGCTGGTGGGGAGGGAGGGGCGCTGAGGAGGCCGGGGGGGGGGGGGGAGCGGGTCCTCGATAGGAGGCCGACGTCCATCAAGGGGGCTCAGGTGAGGCCGGGTAAGAAGGGGGGGGGCTTGAGTGAGGACGGGTGGAGGCCGCTGTGGAGGAGTGTGAGAGGGAGATGAGCTTACTTGGCGTGGAGGAGGGAGAGAGGGCGATGGCGAGTGCAAGCATGGCGGCGGGCAAGGGGCAAAGCTCGGCGTACCTAGACGGAAGGGAAGGAAGCGTCAAGGCCGAACTTGGTGGCGAGATTGAAGCTCGGCGATGACGGTGAAGCTCGTCGACAACAACGGCAAAGCTCAGCGGCGAGGGCGGCAAAGATTTGGCGGCAAACGAAATTTTGGCAGCCTGACGGCATCTAAGTGATTTCACCCGGGTTAGGTTTTTCCAACGATGTTGAGAGCTATATATAGACGCCTATCTTCGCAGGCGGTTCTTAGTGAACAACCGTCTGAGAAGAGGACTTCTCTTAGGCGGTTCTTAATTACCAACCGCCTGTGAAGAGAAAGACCTATCTCAGGCGGTTGGTAAGTAATACCCACCTGAGATATTGGCTTTTCTCAAGAGGTTTTTCAAAACCATCCGCCTGAAAAGATCTTTATGTAGACTTAATTAGTATTCTTGATTAAAATCAGGGGCCTTTTAAAATCCCGAATTCCACTTTCTTGTAATATGCCTGAGTATTAAAGGTTACCATTAATTTTCACTTGGGTCATTTGCTACCATCATTTGTTGTTGGTGATATGCTCAAGAGACAATCAAAACAATTCGGATTAAGGCCTCCTAGATATTTAATCCACAACCGATTAGGTACTAATGGGTCTGTGACCTAAAATCCCATTAGTGTGCCTATAAATATGAGAGGTAGAGTTAGGGGCGGATTGCTCGACCACATGACAGCCTTAACCGCCATCCCTCGCAGGCCCCATGCCGACTCCATTGTCGCGCGCAGTGCTAGCACACCAGCTCACAACGTTCCTCTCCATAGGTATGGACTCCTTGGAGGCGCTACTGCTACTGTTGCGCTGATCCGCTACGATGACGTGATGACGTTGCTGTGACAAGGACGACGAGGAGATGGTCTACGACACCACGATGTTGCTGTCGTGACGACTACAAGGAGGAGACGAAGTGATCGTCTACTTCCCCTACACTAATGTGCATCTATGTTCCGCTGCGCTGCGTGTCTAGTGGTAACAATCTATGACATATGTACTCGCATGTTTCTTAGGTGATGCGAGATAACTGCTAGAGTGGTGTACCACCAATTTCCCAACAGCGGCATTAAAGCCAACATGCATAGTTTTTGGTATAGATTTTGTTAGTAGATGTGATCTACTGCAGACATGTTCAAATGATGAATTTTTATTGCACGGTTTTTGGGTTTGTAATTGGTTAGAGTAGATTGCAATTGTATAACTAAAGGGTTAATCGTGCTCCTTCTCTGCTGTGTGCGCAACCTGCCCCTACCGACTGGAATCATTATTTTGACTAATCGCGTACACAGCTAACAGATTGAGCCAACAAACCACGATCATGTGTCGCGATCTTCTCCTGAATAACTGGACACATTGAAAATTGATGCATTCTGAATGGTTCAAATTCGAGTTGATTGGATCAATCCGATGAGATTTTCATAGTGATTTCATAGATGTGATTTATGTAATTCTAAATGTATTGGACCACTGTTATTTTCTGCTATTGCAATTACATAATATCGTTTCCCGCTAGAAACTGTTCTACGCTTAACTCGTTTTTATAGGGAATGATGTGAATGGTATAGCCGTAATGTGATGTGATGATCTTTGTGTAATATTTGTGCAGCCTGCGTGTTGCACATTTAACATAACTGGGTTGAAGTTGTCACGTAATTGTATAACAACCTGCGTGTCGACCTGTGATGATTGATCTCTCATGTAATTTATTTGATAGCTATTAGATTTATTAGCTTATTCTATGTCCATGGAAATGTCTTCAAGCATGGTGGAGATGTTGATCACCGCCAAAAGGGAGGCATGGCAGCGTAGATCGTGATGGTACCATGGCGATGGAGTCCACTATTACTCTAAAGGCCATACTATTCAAAATGTGATATAATCATATGCATGTGATGTTTATGTATTACTATTCTTTTCATGTTTTTCATATGGTGGATGTTTTGTCATGATAGAATAGCTTCCCTCACAAATGTTTAATATTTGATGCCATTTACCAATAGTTGCACCTATGTTGTTTTGATCGTTGTGTGGTAGGTTTGCGAAACCAAAATACCATCATCTATCATTATGCATAGGGTGAATGTTGGACATTCACATGCATAGTGTTGCTCAACAAAGCTATCAACACTGTTTTTGGCTTTATGGTATAGAGTTGGGAGCCAAGGCATTGTATGTCACCGAACACACAAAAGTCTTACAGAGATATGATTAACAATTGTTGTTTACCTATGTCATTAATTTTCTATCAGTAAAGCCAAAGCTCTAGGAATTAGTGAATATGAATCTTGTACCACTATATGTCGTTAGAGAGAGGACAATGCTCATATAGTGGTGATATCTTTTATTAAACTGTCAATAGAAGATTTTGTACGTAACATAGTGCTAAAACCTGCGTATTTATTTTTTATTGTAGATCATATCTACTAGTAATAATTCTGATTTTAGTTTGCGTTCTGTGCTTCAAAAGGAACATCTCATTGAAGCTAAATTTATCGATTGGTATGACAACCTATGAATCATTTATAGGCAAGAAAAAACCTAGTATGTTCTTTAGCAGCCATATCATGATGACCTCCCAGCTGATGCAACGACAAGTAGAGCTTATTAGAAGTACTGCGATGATGCGCTTAATGTAAGTTGCCTCATGCTCGCTACTATGTCCCATGGCTCTGCAGAAACAGTATGAGCATAGATATGCTTATTCTATGATTGAGAGACTACGCATAATGTTTGAGAACCAAGCTACGACTAAGAGATACAACATCTCAAAGTTTATGTTCTCATGCAAGCTGGCGGAGGGTAGCCCAATCAGCCCTCATGTAATCAAAATGATTGGTTACATTGACACTTTGAGCAAACTTTATTCTGAACTCAAGGATGGTCTAGTTATTGAGTTGTTCTCCAATTGCTCCAACTGAGCTATGAGGCTTTTATAATGAATTTTCAAATAAATGGCATGGAGAAAACGTTGGCTGAATTGCACGGGATGCTTAAAACAGCCAAAGAAAGCATTAGGAAAAATGCCACTCATGTGATGATGGTTCAAAAGGAGAATAGAAAGAGGAAGTGTGTGACACATCCTAAAGGCAAAGGCAAGGGAAAGGTTACCGATGAGCTCTCAAGATCAAAGCCTAAGCCAAAGGGCAAATCTGGCCCTTCTGCTGATGATGAATGCTTTCACTATCATGCTAAGAGGCATTAGTCTAGGAACTGCAAGAAGTACTTGGAGGATCTAAAGAAGAAGAAGGGAAGTGAGGCTTCCACTTCAAGTAAATGTTATACAAATTAATATTGCTACATCTTCAGGGGAATTGAGGGTATTTGATACTGGATCAATGATTCACACTTGCAAATTGTTGCAAGGTCAAAGTAAGACTAGAAGATTTGCAAAAGGCGAGTTGGATGTTCGTGTCAGCAATGGAGAAAAGTTTGCGGTCTTAGCTGTCTTGACCTACAACTTGTCATTACCCTCAGGATAAGTTTTGGAATTGAATAATTGTTATTGCATTCCTACTTTGAGCAAGAAAATTATCTCTTCTTCATGTTTAGAAGAAGTTGATGGTTATGAGATTGTAATAAAGAACAAATGTTGTTCTACTTATTATAATAATATTTTATATGCTCAGTGTCCATTGGTGAATGGATTATGTTCTTGATCTGAGGATAAAACAGTCTGTAACATTAATACCAAAAGAGCTCAACAAAATGATCTGAATCCCACTTATATTTGGCATTGTCGCTTAGGTCATATAAATGAGAAATGCATTGAAAAACTCCAAAAAGATGGTTTACTAAGCTCATTTGATTTTGAATCACTTGACACGTGCGAGTCTTGTTTTCTTGGGAAGATAACCAAAGCACCCTTCACTGGTCAAAGTGAGAGGGTAAGTGACTTGTTGAGACTTATACGTACTGATGTATGTGGACCAATGAGTTCAATAGCCAAAGGTGGTTTTCAGTACTTCATCACTTTTACCGATGACTTTAGTAGATATGGATATGTCTATCTAATTAGGCACATGTTTGAATCCTTTGAAAATTTCAAAGAATTTCATAATGAAGTACATAATCAATTGTGTAAGACAATTAAACTACTACGATCTGATCGTGGAGGTGAATATTTGAGGCACAAATTTTATGATCTTTTAAAACAATATGGAGTTGTTCCTCAGTTGACTCCACCAGGAACGCCTCATTGGAATGGGGTGTCTGAGCGGAGGAACCAAACCTTGTTAGACACAGTTAGTTCAATGATGAGCCAAACAGATATTCCACTATCCTTTTGCGGTTATCCTCTTGAAACTGCTGTGTTTACACTAAATAGAGTCTCAACTAAGTCTATTGAGAAGACACCATATGAGATGTGGACCTGGAAACGTCCCAGATTGTCTTTCCTCAAAGTTTGGGGATGTGATGCTTATGTCAAAGGTTTAATGATGTTAGAAAAACTCACTTCCAAATCAGAAAAATGCTTCTTTGTGGGATATCCTAGGGAAACCAAAGGATATTATTTTTATAATAAAGCGGAGAGTAAAGTGTTTACTGCTCGAAATGGTGTCTTCTTGGAGAAAGAGTTTCTTTCAAAAGAAGTTAGTGGGAGCAAGGTGCATCTTGAAAAATTCAAGAATTAACTAAAAATGTCTCAGCACGCACTAATCCTATACAGGATGTACAAGGTATTGTGCAACTAGTTGATAAAACATTAGCCACACGAAGGTCTACAAGGGTACGTTGTGCGGCTAAAAAGTTAGCACTTCTAACCATGGAGCAACATGACATGGTATTGTTAGACGAAATTGAGACCATGACCTATACCAAAGCAATGAATGGACCCAACTATGAGAAATGGCTTGGAGCTATAGAATCCGAAATTGAATCCATGCATGATAATCAAGTTTTGGAACTTGGTTGATCCAATCGAAGGTGTGAGATCTATCTATTGTAAATGGATTTTCTAGAAAAAGGCCGTGGATGGAAATGTTCGCATCTATAAAGAGCGATTAGTGGTGAAAGGTTTCAAACAAATTCAAGGTGTTAATTACAATGAAACTCGCCCATCGCAGTCCTAAAGTCTGTTTGGATTCTTCTAGCGATTGTTGCATAGTTTGATTATAAAATATGGCAGATGGGTGTCAAAATAGCCTTTCTTAATGGAAGTCTGAATGAGGATGTGTACATGACACAACCTGAGGGTTTTGTCGATCCTAAAAATGCTAGTAAAATATGCAAGCTTCAAATGTCCATCTATGGATTGAAGCAAGCATCTCGGGGTTGGAATCTACATTTTGATGAAGTTATCAAAGGGTTTGATTTTATAAAGAATGTAGAAGAACCTTGTATTTACAAGAAGTTTAGCGGGAGCGCACTTGTATTTTCAGTCTTATATGTAGATGACATATTATTGATCGAAAATTACATTCCAATGCTTGATGCTGTTAAATCCTCATCAAGAAAAAGTTTCTCAATGAAGGATTTAGGAGAGGCATTGTACATTTTGGACATAAAGATCTATAGGTATAGATATAAAAGGCAAATTGGGTTAAGCCAAGATACATATATTGACAAGATATTGAATCGGTTCCATATGCATGATTCCAAGAAAGGTTTCTCACATGACATTACTCTAAGCAAGACTCAGTGCCCTTCGACACTTGATGAGCAAAAGAGGATGAGATCGATTATTTATGCTTCGGCTATTGGATCCATCATGTATGCCATGCTATGTACACGTTCATATGTATCCTATGCTCTAACCATCACAAGCAGGTATCAATCCGATTATGGTGAGGCTTATTAGAAAGTTATTAAAAACATCCTTTAAGTACTTAAGAAGAACTAATGATGCATTCCAAGTGTTTGGAAGTGAAGAGGAACTCGTTGTAAAAGGTTACACCGATGCTAGCTTACGAACAGACAAGGATAATTGCAGATCGCAATTCGGTTTTGTGTTCTGCCTCAATGGAGGGGCACTGAGTTGTAAAAGTTCCAAGCAAGATACAATATCAGATTCAACGACGTAGGTGGGATATATTGTAGCTTCTGAAGTTGCAAAGGAAGCTGTTTGGATCAGAAAATTTGTTTTTTAGTTTGGTGTCATTCCTAGTGCGTCCAGTCCTGTGGATCTCTATTGTGACAATAGTGGAGTCGTTGCACTGGCAAAGGAGCCTAGATCACACAAAAGTTCCAAACATATACTACGACGCTATCACCATATCCGAGAGATCATCGACCGAAATGATGTCAAGACATGCAAGATGCACACGGATTTGAATGTTGAAGATCTATTGACGAAGCCTCTTCCACAATCGAACTATGAGGCGACACGAGATCTATGTATTAGATACTTACATCAGTGATAACAGTGTTTAGTGGGAGACTTGTGTCATAGCTATGTTTATGTATGATTAAATAAATTATTATTTGAGTAATCATTATTTATATTGATCATGGAGTATGTGAGTTGTTCATGAAAATATTTGTTAATTATAATGTTTCTCTAGTCTACTTTGTTATATGAGATAATGATAACACATAGACTAGCAAATGTATTAATTAATGATCATGTTTCACAGATCATAGTTATGGGGATATCAAATTAATAATGTGAACACATTTTAGTGAGCATGGTGTTGGATTGACCCACTCCGAGACACTGCTGGGATTGTTATTTTTATATGTGACATCAGTTGATCTTGAGTGATACACCTGCTATATCCTTAGACCTGAGATCACCATTGTTTCTCACTATGTGTAGTTGTGTACTTTGAGACTACCAAACGCTACTCTGTAACTGGGTAGTCATAAAAAGTAGTCTTCGGATACATAATGAAATAAGAATGGGACGTGTGCGGATCAAGATGGGATTTTCTCCTCCTATATAATAGGGGAGATATCTTTGGGCCCCTCAAGATAGTTTGATTGGAAAGTGCATGACCATACCAAGATGATTAAAGAGTTAGTCATAATGACTAGAAGTTAGTCATGGATTGAATCTACTATTTTATTGAGTGAATGGTCGAGCTATCACAAGGATGGTACACATCTCGCCTTGAGCTTGACTGGTATCTAGAGGCCAAGAGATTAGCATGTGAATGTATCTAGGTACAGTCGATATGATCCTTGTGTACATTTGGGAGTCAGTATGTCCTCCTAGGTACTTCTGCTAACTTGTGGTTGGAAACGGTTTCCATTCACAGCCGACTGCACATGAACCTAATGGTTCACACACTCAAGAGGCTGTAATATCGAGAACCTTGGCTATATGATTGTCTCTAGTGAAAGTGGGAGATTATTGGTGACATGCCCACGAGGCAATCATAACAGTTCGGATTAAGGCCTATTGGATATTTGATCCACAACCGATTAGAATACTAATGGGCCTGCGACCTAAAAGCCTATTGGCGCACCTATAAATATGAGGGGTAGGGTTAGGGGCAGATTACTCCACCACTTGATAGCCCTAGCAGGCACTCTTCGCTGGCCTCACACCTACTCCATTGACCCACGCGCGATGCTAGCACAACGGCGCACGACATTCCTCTCCGTACGTGTGGACCCCGTATAGACGGTGCTGCTACTGCTGTGCTGATCGGCTACGGTGACATGATGATGTTGGTTTGACAAAGGCGACAAGGAGATGGTCTACGTCACCACGATGTTACTGATGTGATGATTACAAGGAGGAGACGAACGTGATCGTCTACTTCCCCTACACCGACGCGCGTCTACGTTCTGCTGCGGTACGCGTCTAGTGGTAACGATCTATGACCTCTATACTCGAATGTTTTTTGAGTGATGCGGTACAATTACTAGAGTAGCGTATCGCCGATTTTTTAACATTTATAACTTGTGTGGTACCCAAAAATAGTACCAAAAAATTTTAACAATAATTTCTATCCCACTTCATGTATTTCTCATGGACTGATAAAACTAAAAGACTAAGGCAATCCTTGATGAATGAACTGACATTTATCGACAACCCAAAAAATGTCGAGCAATAGATGGGCGAGCTGCTGGTAAATTAAATCCTGACTTTTGAAAAGTTAAAAAAAGTGAAAAGTTCCATGACGAAGTTTCCTGGGAAACATGTTTTTGTCACTTTGTATATGCATGGTTGAGTCAGCGAGCAGTAGTCATACTACGTAGTCAAGTGGCCCTGAGTGTGCGGTTGATTTGCATAGGCATTTCACTTGGGCGGATAAGATCATGTTACACTTGTTGTACCTATTTCAAAGCAAGGCATAGTTTTGGAACAGGGCAGTATAGACAGTTGGCTAGAAGTGGGGTGCATACAACGATGAATCGTTTACCGGCTCGGGTTGCTGAGGAAAAGAAAACAGATGATCTAAACCACAATGCCATGCATACAGGTAATTCACTAAGCTATGAGATTGCACCATCTATAAATGTTGTTACTGATGTAACCCAGCATACTTATATTTCTGATGGTAATGAAAAAAATGAAGCATGTGTTGATATTATTAAATCTGATGTTGCAGGCTTTGATAAATCCAATGGCGAAATTTTTTTCACTGATCATGTGAATAGTATAGCGCAAGCACGTAACACGGCATGTGAGGATTTTGTTTCGCCGGTGAAATTTTTTAATACCGATGGTATTAATCATCGTAACACCTGTGTCGTGAATAAAAATTGTGCTGATATTATTGAGGTCGGTACTGCAGGGCATGACAAACTCAATGGCAAATTTTTTTTAGTGATCCTGTGAATATTATTACGGAGACAGGTAACACGGAATGCGAGGATTTTGTCTCACAAGTGAATAATCTTACTACTGATGATGTTCTATATCTTAACACATGTGTTGCTGGTAATGATCCGAATGAATCTGCAGGTCATAACCAGTCCGAAGGAGATGAGTCAATGAAATCTGTAGAAAATATCTGTAGCTCATTAATATTAGCATATGAATTAGTGCAGTGTGAAAGGGTTTAGCCTTAGTTTCACACTAGTGTAGTGTAGTGTGAAAGGGTTTAGCATTGGTTTCACACTACACTAGCTAACATATATAAGGTGTACCCATTGCCTTAGTGTGTAATCATCGATTTCTCCATTCTATATGGTATCAGTATAGGTCGATCCTCTGGCCACCATGGCTTCCAGCCCAGCCTCCTCTGTAGCCGACTCTTCTGCATCTAGTGCAACCAGTCCCTTTGCCAATACAGACCCATCCACGATTCCAGTCTCCACCATTCAACTCGTAAACATCCGCAATCAGGTACCCATCGTACTTGATTACGGTGAAGCCAATTTCTCCATCTGGTGCTCTTTCTTTGATGCTACTTTCCGCAAGTTTGGATTGCTAGACCATGTTGATAGTTCGGCTGATGCACAAAATTTGTGGCGTGACTCTGACTGGCTACAAGTTGATCAGTGTATCGCACTACTACAAAAAGCATTTTTACAGGCGTCTCATTTTTTCAAACACAGGCGGTCCTTAAAAATATGCGACTGTGATGACAAATGATATAATAACCGCCTGTGATGAAAGAACAACACAGGCGGATTTTAAAAAACAACCGCCTGGGTAAATACTCGATCTTCTCAGGCGATTATTACTTAAGAACCGCCTGTAATAAATTACCATCACGGGCGGATTTTAAGGAACAACCGCCTGGGTAAATACATGATCTTCACAGGTGGTTCTTAATTAACAACGGCCTGAGAAGATCATGTCTTTTCACTGGTGGTCATTGTGTAAGAACCGTATGTAGTTGTTCAATTATCACATACGGTGTTCATTGAAATTACATGGATGTAGTCGTTGCAATTATCACAACCGTATGTAGTCGTTGCAGTGAAAATTGTATCAGGAAAAAAAACAGATGAGCGGATACTAGTACAATAATGCATTATAGGAAATGCTCGATCACCAGTGAGGCTGGCTTAATTGTGATAATACACCATTAGAGGCTTTACAATTGTTCAAAGATAACATATTTACACACTGAGCACAAGTTTAAGTGAGTCTCTCTCTGTAACAGCTGCAAACAACCACGATGAAGTGCCCTGTCAAGTAGAAAACAAAAATCATGCTACATTCATTGTAGATCGACGATGAAGCTCCCATCGATCAATTTAAATTGTACCGTCCTGCTTGCTCCTGAACACGTCTCTTATATTCCGCTGGATCCTGAAAATATTGACATTATTTAAATTAACAAATGTCAAAGAAGGAATGAATAACCTACATTGGTCACTAAGTCAAAGTGTCGTCTAACCTTGATAAGTAGATTATAGCAACAATTTTCAACATCGGCCATGATGCAGCAAACGCTGAACTTCAAGTAGTATAGTTTTGATTGCAAAAGCACAACACCACCCCTACGAAATATAATTTAAGCAATATAAGAAACCAGTTCAAATAAGTTCAACAACAATTAAGTAATAATTACAAGAGCAAAATAGGTCTATCTTACAGTCTCTTGATCGAGAATCCCGATGCAGAGTGCTCCCGAACGATGGACATTTGGGTGGAAGAACCCACTTGGAAAGGCGCATCTTGGAGGCACCAAGGGATAGTCCTCAGAGAAGGAGATTGTCAGGGGTAGTAACCTCTTCCCATTCAGTCTGCAAAAGAAATTTATTAATAGGATGACGATGGTTAAACTCATATTGTGCTTGTTCTTCATGACTTACCCCATCTTTACCAGGGACGATGCACTGCCACTTTAATAAATCTCCCGATTTAGGCTTCACAGAGAAACCCTACATAGAGAAATAGAAAATACCAAAAACAGACAAGATGGAAAAACAAACTACAGTTAAGTTCATCACTCCATTACAGATACATATGTATATACAACTATGCGACCGGTGTGCCATATGTACATACATAGGGATGGTTCTTGCGCCACGCCAAGCGCTCCTCCTTCAATCGGCTACACACCCGAGACATCATTATCTGAAAGACCAAACTTCCAAATTATTGAGTCCAAACGCATATGTACACAAATGCAAAAGGACACAATCCATATACCAACACATAAAACTGGCAGCTTATGAAAATATACAAAGAAAAAGGTAGCATGCAATGCATAGCAAGGAAACTATGCAAATTTACTTATGTACCTCATGGCGTGATGTGGGACTGGGCAGAGGCATGCCTCTGCGGGGTCATTATATAGGCGTCAGTTTTTCATAGGCGGTTTTTAAATTTTCCACAGGCGGTTGGTACTTAATAACCGCCTGAGAAGATGTTTATCTCAGGCGGGTTTTACTTACCAACTGCCTCTGATGCTGCTAAGCTCTTGTCAAGCTAATCCCTGCACAACAAGCTATTGTAGATGCAAGTAACACTCGTGGCTCATCATTTGAATTGTTGAAAGCACCAATTTGAAGCCTGACGATCCTTGGAAGGATTTTCCCATCCATTTGAAAGATTTCTTTCCCTCCGGTCCATTTGAAAACTTACGAAGATGCCCCTTTCTCAGTTTTCATGCCTAAATATATTGACTGAAAAATCAGTACTCACTTTCTTAGTGCTTCACACAAGCGAGTAAGCGAACAACTTCAATCACAAATCTTGTTTTTACACTGTCATAGGGATTTAACCTTAATCTTTCAAGCATAGATTTATCAAATAAGTGAAGTTTCCTTATCACACATGTTAATGGCAGTTATAAGTGAAGGATGTGTTGAAGCAAACGAAATCTGAATCGGACTGAAGATAAAGAGATGTTGCATATGAGTAGCAATATCCAGGTTAAATAGCGTGAAGGATGTCATCATAGCTTCATGCTGTCTAACCTGGACATTATCACTCATATGCAACATCTCTTTGTCTTCAGTCCCATTGAGATTTTGTTAGCTTCGACACACCCTTCCCTTGTAACTGCTATTAACATGTCTGATGAATAAGCTTCAATTATTTGATAAATCTATGCTTGAAAGATTAAGGTCAAATTCCTATGAAAATGGTAAAAACAAGATTTGTGATTGAATTTGTACGTTTCGTCGCTTGTGTAAAGAACTAAGAGAGATGGTACTGATTTGTAGTCAATATATTCAGTCATTAGAACTGTTAAAGTAGCATCTTCGTAAGTTATCAAAATGGAGAGAAGAGAAAGAAATCTTGCAGGGCTTGTTTGGGTGTACTCCTATCCAAACAAGCCCTCAAATGGACATGAATTATCCCTTGATTCTTTTTATTTAGATTCCAATATAAATACTCAAACATGTTTAGATTCTGCAAATTGTGTCCAAATTCGATGATTCTTTCTTCTACATTTGTATAAAATTAACATCTACCACCTGAACAAACTATTTTTAAACATGTATAGCTGACTTTGTAATGTTTTGGTAAATATCAAATTAATTTATACTCACATATTATTCACATTTGTTTATCTCATAAAAAAAAAGAGCCTTCACTCAAATTTGTTTGTATGAACATATTTGTATCATTTATACATGTATGAATTTTGTTAATTTTTTTAAAAGCATTCCAACATGTCAAACTTCAAATTATCCATCATTCTAACTAAATGCTCAAATACATATGAGGCATTCATCAAATTATGAACACACACTGATTCAAAAAAAAAATTAAAAAAATCTGAAAAAATTCATAGAGGTTGGTATGATGAGTAAAAATGTCCACTAAAAAAATAAATGAAAAAATCATTATATTAATCAAGATAGAAAAATGAAAAATAGCATTTGTTGTATGTTTTTTATGTTCTGACCAATTTCAAAGGATTTATGAAGTGAAATTTAATGGTAATCTTTACTTATCAATAATATTACAAGAAAGTGGAATTTTGCCTTTTTAAAGGACCCACATTTAATCAAGAATATTAATTAAGAAGAAGTAAATATCTTTACATGCAGTTGGTACTTAATAACCGCTTGAGAAGAAGTTTTTCTCAGGCGGGTTTTACTTACCAATTGCATGAGATAATGCTAGATACTGTTCTTCATTTTCCTTATCCCTTGATTCTTTTTATTTTGATTCCAATATAAATACTCAAATATGTTTAGATTCTGCAAATTGTGTCCAAATTCGATGATTATTTCTTCTACATTTGTATAAAATTAACATCTACCACCTGAGCAAAATAATTTAAAACTTGTATAGCTGACATTATAATGTTTTGGTAAATATCAAATTAATTTCTACTAACATATTATTCACATTTGTGTATCTCATAAAAAAAGATCCTTCACTCAAATTTGTTTGCATGAACATATTTGTATCATTTATACATGTATGAATTTTTTTAAAAGCATTCCAACATGTCAAACTTCAAATTATCCATCATTCTAACAAAATACTCATATACATATGAGGAATTGATCAAATTATGAATACACATTGATTCAAAAAATTTTTAAAAAAAATCTGAAAAAATTCACAGAGGTTGGTATGATGAGTAAAAATGTCCACTGAAAAAATAAATGAAAATAGCATTATATTCATCAAGATAGAAAAATGAAAAATAGCATTTGTTGTATGTTTTTTATGTTCTGACCAATTTCAAAGGATTTATGAAGTGAAATTTAATGGTAACATTTACTTATCAATAATATTACAGGAAAGTGGAATTTTGCCTTTTTAAAGGACCCACATTTAATCAAGAATATTAATTAAGAAGAAGTAATTATCTTCACAGGCGCTTGGTACATAATAACCGCATGAGAAGAAGTTTATCTCAGGCGGGTTTTACTTACCAACTGCCTGAGATAATCTTCTTCTCAGGCGGGTTTTAATTACCAACTGCCTGAGATAATTACGTTATGATACCCGAGTCTGAGGAACACGATGAACACACTACACATTCATTCATTCACACAGTTGAAGAACACACAAGATACTCATTCATTAACAATATTCAATCACACATCTCACACAAGAACACACAAGATACATAATATTTACACAAGAACACACAAGAGCACACAATATACACAAGTAATATTCAATCACATAGATGAACAAAAATAGATTTCATTCTTAACAATATTTACAAAACAGAAGCAACTAAAAACAACAAAGAAAAACTAATTAAATCCTACTCCTCTTCCTCCTCCCCGTCCTCCGGCGGCGACTCTGGCGCCGGTGCAATAGGAGACAGGGCCGGTTGCACCGGCTGCACTGGCGGTGCAACCCTGAGAACGAGGTTGCTAGCCGTCGCCTCCACCAGCGTTCTATGGCCCTTGGGGCCAAGAACCTGGGTCATTGTCGCGAATAGAATGTCGAGACGACCAGCCACCCCCGTGAGGGCGTAGAGGTAGTGGCCGACGGTAGTACCCATTCCAGGATACTCTGGAAGGGTACCCAGCCCCAAGGCACTCATGGCGTGAGATGTATTGTTGTACGCCTCTCGTGCCATGAGGAGGCGCTACTGGGTGTTGATCCTCTCTAGGGAGCTGCAACATTGTTTCTTGCAAGGTGGCTCCCTCGGAGGGCTTGGCGGCGGAAGGTCAGCCATAGTGGTGTTGGGTCGTCGGAGCGGAGGAAGACGAAGAAAAGAAGAGGATTCAAAGTGAGCGACGCGCTTGTGGAGAACTAAAGGGTGATGGCGCGTCTTTAATAAGGGCCACGCGTAGCAGTTGGTTTACCGCGCATTGAAAGGTCGTGCCTCGGGGAAAAGAAAGGTCGCACACGGACGTCGACATGTCTGTAGGTGAGGGGTCTTTATGTAGGCGTCCGTTTTTCATAGGCGATGTTTAAATTTTTCTCAGACGGGTTTTACTTACCAACCGCCTGAGAAGAAGTTTATCTCAGGCGGGTGTTACTTACCAACCGCCTAAAATAATTACCGATGATGTTCTTCAGTTTTCTTATCCCTTGCTTCTTTTTTATTGAGATTCCAATATAAATACTCAAAAATGTTTAGATTCTGCAAATTGTGTCCAAATTTGATGATTCTTTCTTCTACATTTGTATAAAATTAACATCTACCACCTGAGCATAATATTTTAAAACTTGTATAGCTGACATTGTAATGTTTTGGTAAATATCAAATTAATTTCTACTCACATATTATTCACATTTGTGTATCTCATAAAAAAAAGATCCTTCACTCAAATTTATTTGTATGAACATATTTGTATCATTTATACATGTATGTATTTTGTTAATTTTTTTAAAAGCATTCCAACATGTCAAACTTCAAATTATCCATCATTCTAACTAAATGCTCATATACATATGAGACATTCATCAAATTATGAACACACATTGATTCAAAAAATTAAAAAAAATATGAAAAAATTCATAGAGGTTGGTATGATGAGTAAAAATGTCCACTGAGAAAATAAATCAAAAAAAGCATTATATTCATCAAGATAGAAAAATGAAAAACAGCATTTTTTGTATGTTTTTTATGTTCTGACCAATTTCAAAAGATTTATGAAGTGAAATTTAATGGTAACCTTTACTTATCAATAATATTACAAGAATGTGGAATTTCGCCTTTTTAAAGGACCCACATTTAATCAGGAATATTAATTAAGAAGAAGTAAATATCTTCACAGGCGGTTGGTACTTAATAACTGTCTGAGAAGAAGTTTATCTCAGACGGATTTTACTTACCAACCGCCTGAGATAATTTTATCTTCTCAGACGGTTTGTAAGTAAAACCTGCGTGAGGTAACCATCTTCTCAGGCGGTCGGCACTTAAAATCCGCCTCAGAAAATGAGAATCTATATATACCCCTCGGTAGCGTTAGGAAAACCTAACCCGGGCAAAACACTTAGACGCTGTTAGGCTGCCAAAATTTTGTTTGTCGCCAAGTGTTTGCCGCCGTCGTCGCCGAGCTTCGCTGTCGCCGCCGAGCTTTGCCCTCGTCACTTCCAGGTACGCCGAGCGAAGCCATTGCCGTCGCCGCCGAGCTTCAAGGTAAACCCTAAAGCCTTCGACCTTCCATCCTCCTTCGCTGTGCTGCCTCCCTCACCGCCCTCGCTGCCGCCTTGCATATCCTTGGTTAGGGTTCAGGAATCGGAAAATGGTAGGATTCCTTGGTTAGGGTTCGGTGGAATTCGAAAAACTGTCAAGTTCGGTGGCATCTTTTGTTAGGGTTCGGTGGGGAAAGATTTATGTGGATGGTTATATCACGATAAATTGGTAGTTGGTTCTGTGTGTCTGAAACTGTGAAATTGGTAGTTAGTAACAACAGTATATTCCCTATTTTTGTCATCGGCCTTGCATATGCCACATAATTCTCTATTAGGGGCAAGATTTAGCTATATTTTGTTAAGTTGAGCAAATTTGGTTAATTTTGGCCAAGCTACATTAGATATAGTTATACTTGACTAATTTTGACTAAGTTATGCTATATTTAGCTATATTTGGCTACTTTTGCTTAGAGTTAGCTATGCTAGACTAAGTTTGGCTAAGTTTGCTTTTGTTTCTCTAAGTTAGCTTCATTTGAGCAATTGTAGCTAATCTGTGCTACTAAAGATGTCTGCACTTATGGCTCCATCAACTTCATTTGAGCAATTGTAGCTAATCCGTGCTACCAAAGTTATGCTATATTTAGCTCTGAAGCCAAACAAGTTGCTGGCCAACTCATTTGTGATGCCAGGAGCATCCTCACGCCCATATCTAGGTACCACTAGCTGTGGCGATGGAGTCTAAGCATATGCTGCCGATCTCTATGATACAAGAATTTAGTTAGACCTATATAACTTCAAAAATGTGTTTTGGCTAAATTTACTTAATTGAGTCAAAATTGAGAAAATTTGTTTTAAATATGACCAAATTTAGCTAACTGAAGCATAATCAAGCAAGTTTGACTATGCGGGGCAAGATTTAGCTATATTTGGTTAAGTTGAGCAAATTTGGCTAATTTTGGCTAAGTTACATTAGATATAGATATACTTGACTAATTTTGACTAAGTTATGCCTTGGGTTGTCGGTGTAAAGTGAGCTTGCTAGTTGCTGCTGCTGCTATCAGTCTCTTGCTTGATCAGTTATAGGTCTGGAGCTAGGTGCCACCTAGTAAACCTCAAGAACGTGGTCGCCACTCTAAACGAAGCTAGCCTATTTAGAATAAGAAGATAAAATTGCCATTGCTGGTGAGCAACTTTAACATGCTTGTCACCCTTGCAATGTATAGGAACCTTTTGGTCAGTCGCCTTAAACCCTAGAATGCCTTATCAAATCCTAGAATGCTTCCATATTTTTCTTCATGCAACACTTCATGTAGAGTTAATATGGCATTTATTAGATTTTTTGTCTTATTAGATCTAGAATAGAAAGCCCTAAGAAGACTGGTCCTGGTAGTAACAATAAAGAAGACAATATGGAGTTTACTAACTCCAGCAGTTCAGGCTCCTATCACAGTCCATCGGATCCTTTTCCGAATATAAAAATTAAAAACACTTCAGTGGATCTAGACCTGGAATATGATCCTGTCGACGAGGTATGGATCACGAATCATAACTTCAGCAGTTCATGTTAATGTTGGTTGTCAAGTATATGAAGTCTTATAATTTTTTTCTACCTACATTAATCGCGAAGACAATCAGGTGACATCGGCTCCTAAAACCGCAGAAGGTTCTCCAATGGATAAATCCTCAGCTTCACTCAAGCGGAAACGAGGGCAACGAGGTCCCAATAAGGGTCCATTGGACCGCATTATGTACATAACAAGGGTCAATCCCGGTGGGCTTCCCCAAGAACCACTGGATTCAGTTACCAAGTACCGTAATGCATGAGGTTTTCTTGTTAGGGAGGTTGTGTCGATCACAACCGAGAATTGGAGGAAATTACCCGAGCAGACCAAGAATGAGTTGTTGGAAAGGATAAAGAAACAATTCAAGTTCCCAAAAGGCATAGAAGAAACTGTAAAGAAAGCAACATTGATCTTTTGCGGTAAGAAGTTTCGTGGCTGGAAGAGTGAAATGAATGCTTATGTTAAGGCCGATAAGGTCCCTAGCCCGAGGAATATGGGAAAAATCACACAAGCTCAGTGGCAAGAGTTTGTTCGTCAAAAGAGCACACCTGATGCTAAAGCTCTAAGTGCAACTAGGTCAGAGCTTGCAAAAAAGAACAAATACCATCATCGCTTGGGGTCTGCCGGATATGGTCCCAAAGTCCAGAAATGGAATAAGATATTAGACAAAATTACCAGTAAGGGCAATCCTCACCCATTAGAAGGGTGCGATGAGCGAACTCAATGGTGGGTCTTTGCTCGGTCAGGTTTGACCGATGAGGGCAAACATAAAAGCCCGACTCTCTGAATGAAGTAGAGGATAAAATGAAAGAAGTAATTGAAAAGCAACAGAAGGGTCTCTTCAAGCCAAAGAGGGAGAATGACCAACTTACTGCTATCTTAGGAAACCCTGAACACAACGGATGGGTTCGAGCGGTCTCTTCTCAAATGTCTTGGCTAGATGGTTTCCCTAAAGATAAAGACACATATAGAAGATGTGAGAAGTTTAAGAAAACAATTGATGAAACGATTGCTAAAAATGTCAAAGAAAATATGTAAGAAATAATGGAACAACTTAGACAATGGGGACAATTAGTGGCATCGAGTACAATGATGGTTCCGGTGCAAAAGGAGCAATTAGTATCTCCAACTGCCTACCCTAGCAGCGTTGGTTCTGTTCCAGGCTCAGGGTCAACCCATAAGTTCCCTGTCGATGATATTGCTAACGACAAATCTTGTCGCCTTCTTGTCCCGATAGGCAGAGTAGGGAACAAAACCAAACAGGTTGCCACTGCTATGGTAAAGCCTGATCGTGACTTCAACGAGAATCCACTTCTGTTGTATTATGTTGTGGTGCAAGTTCTTCAGATCATTGATAATGATTATGAAGATTATGAAATAGACCATGTCACACCTGAGGGGATCGCGACTCTGGGGCAAGCTGTCAATCGATTAATCTTTTGGCACCGACGCGATATCGTGTTGGACGATGAGCCAATTTCTAGCCCCGTCGCATCTCCAAATACTGCAACCCCATCTTCTAAGGCGAAAGTGCATGAAGATCCACTCCCAGTCCAGGAAGATCCACTCCCCCTATGTCTCGGCAAGGATGATAGTAACCTTGCTAGTAAAGATATCCAAGAGCAACAAGTTGGACAATAGCTTCAAGCAGTACCAAAGCAAGCTATTGATAGTAAAGAGCAACCATTTGAGCAACAGCTTGAAGTAGTACTAGAGCCAGCTGCTGGAGTAAAGAGCAATCAGTTCAACAACAGGTTCAACAAGCCAGTGTCCAACTTCCGACGACTACTCCTCGATCATTAGTGCCTATCAAAGTTAGCCCATACGAAAATAAGAAACCTTTATGAGAAGTGTAAAAGTATTTGGAAACTATGAAGGAAAATATTATAAAATCGAGTGCATCTCGTTCTTCTCATGAGCCAGAATTAGGAAATATCGAGGAGTGGGAAGAAGACGGTGTCATGTATAATCGGCGGACAACTTTAGTTAAACCAGGAGTTCCAATATACAAGCTTGAGGATGTTCCTCCTAAATTTGAGAATGGGAAGCCGCTCATAACATCCATACAACTTAGCAAACAACCCGTCCCGCTCAGAAGAATGCATGAGTGGTACATCCTTGCCAGCACAAGATATGGTCTTAGCTGCGTCACATTTTGTATTCCAAAATAAGCATTCTGGAGCACTGGAGAAGATAGACGAGTCATTTTATTTGAAGAGCTGCGTCCCCTTTTGCATCGGGGCATGCTCGAAATCAACCTGTTGCTCGTCTGGTGCTTGTAAGTTCTCTAATATTTTGTATTTGCTTTTGTTACTACACGCATACGCATTTCATGATATTAGAACAATTCTGGACTTCTTCAATAGGATGCAATACATGGATAATGAAAAGTTGGCACGCAAGATAGGTATCCTTGACTCTACTTGGATTGCAAAGGCGCTATTCGATGTCCAGGCGGATCGAAACTCAGAACAGTTCAAGCACATGAAAAAAAAAAGATTTTGAAAAAGCAATCACAAAACTTAAGAAGGATAAAAGGACAGAAGTTGCAGCTTACATAGGACATGCAATGTTTAACTTTGTCAGAGACAGCAAGGACCTCATAAAGGCTCCGTACAACTTCGAGTAAGTTCGACACATGACATTGAAATAGCAGTTATTGGTAATTGTTAACACATGTGTTTGTGTGTTTGCAGTGATCACTACATAATGATCTTCATCAAGCCAACGCAGGGAAAGGCAATAGTCTTGGACTCGGCTGATTTCCCACCAGACCGTTACAAAGATTTCCTTTCCATTTTGAAACCGTATGTTTATTCAATAATTTTAATTTACACACATTTAGAATGTGTTGACAAGTTTTATATGACATTTCTTGTATTACAGCGCTCTATGGTTTTACGCGGAACAGCTTGGCGGTGAGAGACCTTCCAATACGAATGCATTGGACATTAAAATGTATTATGCTTGTCTGAAGCAGCCTGCTGGGAGTGGCTTATGCGGGTATTATGTATGTGAGCATCTTTGGACCGCCGGCGTATATAGAGTGAATCGTGAGGATGTAAGTTATCCTTAATGTCGATACCTTATTTTCTTACTTTTGAGTTTCATTTTCATTGTAACTAGCATAGTTTAATACTTATATTCTCTGTTGTTCAATATTACCAGAAACATTATTTTCATATTTTGATTCCAACTTCAAAATTCAATTGCTCATAGTACAACTGCTCCAAAAATACCAACTGAATTCCTGTATACTCTCACTTTGATCTATACTTTGAGATTGATCAAACCAACACATTCTAAACCTTGTTATGTGTTATATTGCAGCACACGAAGAATCAGAACGAAGAATGGCCGGTTTGTAGAAGTATTCCTGATGGAGGATCCGATAGGATTGCTTCTGAACTCTGTCGGTTCATTCGTTGCGAAATTTTGCACAGAAAAGGGAAGTTCTTTGATGAGAATGGTGCAGCAGCTGATGTGCCAGAACTTTGCGACTATGCCAATAGAAACAGTTTTTAGTGAAAACTTGTAAACTATGAGATGAATTGTATGTGTAACTTGTACATATGTATATTGTTTTAGTGAAATTGACTTCTGTGATGATAATATTATTGACTTTTGTTCTGTGATGATATTGTTGATGTTTGTTTTGTGATGATATTGAATTGACCTGGAAATTAGAAATAACAACAGTAGTACTGCATAGGTTATACCTTATCACATGCGATTATTAACCAACGGCTAGGCATGCATGTGCAAAACAATTATCACAGGCGGCTAGATATAAGTAAAGAACCATCTGTGATAACCTAATTATCACATGCGGTTACTGTTAAGGTAGAAACCGGTTGTGGTAAAAGGTCTTCACAGGTGGCTTGATGTAGGTCAACATCCGCCTGTGATAACACCATTATCACAGGCGGTTAGTTATGCTGCAAGACCCGCCTGTGATAAGACAATTATCACAGGCGGATATATATGCTGCACCACCCGCCTGTGATAACTTATCTTCACAGGCGGCTAGCATAAGTGAAAACCGCCTGTGATAATGTTTCTCCACAGGTGGTATCACTTCTCCGCCTGTGAAATTGGGGATTATCACATGCTCTTCATTTTAGGCGGTTTTAAAAACCACGTGTGATAATAGGTTTGGAGCCGCCATCGATAAGGCTTATTGTAGTAGTGTCGGTTATACAATTCTATTACTCCTAACCTGATGAAAATGATCCAAGTGCCAAATCCCAGAGCCTATGTCCTGTGGAGCGCCATTCATGGCCTGTTTCTTGACAACGCAAATCAACGAGCTGTCTACGCATTGCAAGAATTTCACAACTTCATTCAAAGGAGGGCTCTCCATATCCGACTACTTCGGCCATCTCAAAGAGTTGGCCGATCTTCTCCGAGACGTCATGCACCCAGTCACCGAGTCCTCCATGGTAATCAATGCTTTACGTGGCAGCTCCAAATTTAGCCATGCTATATCCGTGCTAACCGCGCACAAGCTACTGCCCAACTTCCTTTTTGTCCGTGATTACCTTTTGCAAGATGAGAAGAGGCAACAACATACTGCGAAATGGAGGCTCACACTGCTTTGCTCGCCGCAGCCACTCCCAGTGAACCATTCAACAGCCAACCACCACCTGTCACACCTTCTCAGAACCAGCAGAACACCACAAACTACAAACCTTCAAAGAAGAAGAACAACCGCAAGCAAGGCAATGGCAAGAAACATACTGGCGGCAACAACAACAACATTCCCTATGGTGCACTAGCTGGTCACGGTGGTGTAACACATACACCCTGGGGGACCACGTTCAATCCATGGACGGTCGTCCAGGCTTGGCCGATGCCGATCTGGCATCCGTCCGCCCCGAGCATCTTGGGCGCATGCCCAGGAAACAATCAGCAGCATGCACTGCACGCAACCTCCACGCCGCACGTCGACAACTTCCATGGAGTACCACCACCACACCAGTAGAGTGGTGGCGGGGAGTGGATACTTGACACTGGGGCAAGCACCCACATGGCCAACATGTCCGGTATCCTCAATTCCTCATTCTCTCCTACATCTCCGCATACTATTGTTGTTGGCAATAGCGCATCCATCCCCGTACGCACAGTCGGGCATGCCACCATCAACACCATCTCCTCACCGTTACAGCTAAACAATGTTCTCATATCCCCACATTACATTTAGAATCTCATATCCGTGCGTGCTCTCACTAGTGATAATAATGTTTCTGTCACTTTTGACCCTTTTGGTTTTCCATAATGGACTTCCGCACGGGGACGACGCTGCTCCGATGTGACTCCACTGGCAGCCTCTACACCTTGAACCAGAAACAAGCCACTCGACAGCATCATCACAGTATTCTTGCCGCAAATAATACCGAGCTATGGCATGCAAGGCTCGACAACCCTGGGCATGGTCAACTTCATCGCGTTCTTTTTTCTTTTTAATTTTGGTGCTTTAGTGAAAGCTCGCACATGTGTTCCTCATGTCAAAAAGGCAAACATGTTAGGTTGCCATTTCCTATTTCCTCAAACATTTTGATGTTTCCTTTCCAGTTACTCCATTGTGATGTGTGGACATCTCCCATTTTAAGTAATTCAGGATTTAAGTTTTATCTTGCAATCCTTGATGACTTTTCACACTATGTATGGACTTTTCTGCTGCATCATAAATCTGATGTTATCGCCAAGATTATTTCCTTCCATGCTTTCGTCCACACACAATTTCAACGCCCCATTATGTGCCTTCAAACAGACAATGGAAAAGAATTTGATAATCATGCCCTCCGTTCTTTTCTTACTCCCCATAGGATTGTCTTACGCCTAACTTGACCATACACATCTCAACAAAATGGTCGTGCCGAGCGCATTCTTCGTACTCTAAATGATAGTATGCGTACCATCCTCTTGCATGGCGGTGCACCACCCTCCTTCTGGCCAGATGCTCTTGCTACATCTACATACCTCATAAATCGATGTCCATGTCGTGTTCGAGATAACATCACTCCTCATGAAATACTCATCTGTCATCCTCCAATCTATGAGCACCTAAGAATTTTCGGATGCTTATGTTATCCAAACACTGTCTCCGCGTCCCCACATAAACTCGCGCCCCGGTCTAGCGCTTGTATCTTCATCGGATACCCTCTTGATTCCAAGGGTATAGCTGCTATAATCCTGAAACCAGAAAAGTAATTACATCAAGGCATGTTACTTTTGATGAAAGTGATTTTCCTTTCAGGAAACCGGTGCTTCTGCGTGCATCACGTCCGAATCAAAGAACTGTCCAAAGTTGGCGCCTGATCCGATGCTGGTGCTGGTCCTGCAGCCCACATGCGCTGCGCCACGACCGCATGCAGCTCCGGGCGGTCATCAAGATCATGCTTTGTCGGTTGGACCGCTGGGTCCAAATACATCTGCGAGAGACTCGGCACGGCGCGCTGACCGTATGCCGTTACCTGAGCCCACACATTCTGCTGGGCAGTCTACACCAACCGCCAATTGTTCATGGACGCCAGGGTCTGCACCAACTGCGGACCAGTCACCTCCACATGAAGATGCACGACCAGGCCTGTATCAAGGCATCGAAAGGTCACACGAGCGCACGCTGGGATTTTCCGTCCTAATCCCCGGTATGCGCTCACGTCTACAGAACAGCCGCCTGCTCCTTCAACATCAGTGTGTGCTGTTCTCCGAGATCCAGCATGTCTGCGCAGCCATGCAAGAAGAATTCAAAGCACTTCAGGTCAACAAAATGTGGGCATTGGTTCCACGGCCACCCAATGCCAACATCATTACTGGTAATTGGTTATTCAAAAAAAAAACTACATGCAGATGGAAGTTCGGCAAGAAGAAAGCAAGGTGGGTCATTCGTGGTTTTACTCAACGACACGGTGTTGACTTTGATCAGACATTTTCACCGGTTGTGAAGCCTACAACTATCCGCATTTTCTTGCAACTGGCTGCATCGAGAAACTGGCCAGTACATCAGTTAGACGTGAAGAATGCTTTTCTTCATGGTGCACTCTCGGAAAGAGTCTATTGCATGCAACCAGCCGGCTTCGTTGACACAACTCATCCAGACTATGTTTGCATGCTATGAAAGTCATTGTATGGACTCAAACAAGCACCAAGGAACTGGTTTCATACATTTGACAATGAATTGCGGTCACTGGGGTTTCAATGTTCCAGGTCAGATTCCTCACTGTTCGTATTTCACAATGGCACTGATATGGCCTACCTCCTTCTCTATGTTGATGACATAGTACTGGCGGCCTCTAACTAAAGACTTCTTCAAGCAATTGTTCAACAACTCAGCAGCCGGTTTGCCATGATGGACCTGGGGCCTCTGCATTTTTCCCTGGTATTCAAGTGCAGCGAACTGCAGCTGGATTTTTACTGAAGCAAAGCAAATATGGCGAAGATATACTGGAGCGCGCAAGCATGCTTAATTGCAAGACCACGACGACGCCTGTTGATACAAAGACAAAAACATTGGCAAATGAAGGAGTGCTCCCTGATGATGCAACCGCCTTTTACAGAAGTATAACAGGAGCACTTCAATACTTGACATTGTTGCGTCCCGATATTGCCTATGCCGTGCATCAAGTTTGCCTTCATATGCACTTGCCTCAGGACAGTCACTGGGCATTAGGCAAATGAATTCTACGTACATAGGTGGAACAATAGATCATGGGATCCTACTGCGGTCTTCCTCCAGTACTCGACTCACAGCATATTCGGACGCCGACTGGGCCGGCTGTCCGTACACAAATGCTCTACGTCAGGCTATTGTGTCTTCTTCGAGGATGCTCTTGTCTCATGGTCTTCAAAGAGGCAGTCCATAGTGTTGCGATCCAGCGCTGAAGCCTAGTACCGTGCCGTGGCTAATACGACGGCCGAATGTTGTTGGATCAGACAACTTCTTGACGAGCTTAAAGTGCAGGTTTCTTCGGCAACTATAATATATTGTGACAACATATCCGCTGTCTACCTTAGCCAGAATCCGGTCCATCACAGGAGAACGAAGCACATTGAACTTGACATCCACTTCGCCCGTGAAAAAGTTGCAGTCGGTGAAGTTCGCGTTCTACACGTGCCAACCAATCTTCAATTCGCCGACATAATGACAAAAGGGCTACCAAATAAGATTTTCGAGGACTTTAGATCCAGTTCAAGCATCACTTGTCCCGATGCTTGAACTACAGGGGGGTGTAGAAAATATCTGTAGCTCACTAATATTTTCCTATGAATTAGTGTAGTGTGAAAGGGTTTAACCTTGGTTTCACACTAGTGTAGTGTAGTGTCAAAGAGTTTAGCTTTGGTTTCACACTACCCTAGCTAGCATATATAAGGTTGTACCCGTTGCCTCAATGTGTAATCATCGATTTCTCCATTCTATAAAATCGGCAGAGGGGGAGGTGGAGGAAGATGCGATTTCAATGAATACTGAAGATTTCGCAGGCACTTTGAGCATATAACAGACCTGGAGGTGTTCATGCCAGAGAGGTTTAGAGAGGTGGCTGCTACTCCGGATGTGTCACCATCGCACTCTGTGACACGTCGGAGTAAAAGAAGAGCGGCTAACTCCGATGACCTGGTGTTGGCAAGGGCTGAGAAAATAAAAGCTTCCAAAAATGAAGGTCAGAACACTGAATCCTTTTTACACTTTGCTATAGATGAAACATTGAACTCTGTAGGGATTCAAGTTAATAAAGAATTTAGTACAGTGGAGGGGGCAGCCGATAAGCTTAAGGAAAAAGAGGCTACGAGGTTAGAATGTGAGGATCTGGTAGACAAGAATGGGGTAGCGATGCAGGATGAGGAAGATAGCTTAAAAAGAGGATGAGGTGATAGATACCTGGATGCTCAAGCAGGTTTGTCATGAGGTCATGGATGAGGTGTTGGTAACAGATAGTGATCAGTTTGGCCGTAATATCATGTTATCACCGGGTTCCAAAAAAAATAATAACATTAGTTTAAAATAAAAGGAGTTTTCTGGAATTGCAATGGGTTTAAAGATCCAGAGAAACATAGGTATATCTCGGATTTGACTAAAGAACAGAATCTGAATTTCATCGCATTGTTTGAAACGAGTGCAAAAAACTTTAGCATTAATTTTTTTGAAGAATTTATGTGCTGGGAGGGAATATATTTGGCATTATAAAGAACCCAAAGGCCGATCCGGCGGGATGTTGCTGGGAATAGATTTACTACATTTTGATGTTGGGGCCATCGATGAAGGTGATTACTATGTGAAGTTTTGCCTATGTAATAAAATTGATGGTTTTAGGTGGACATTAGTATCTATCTATGGCCCAGCCCAAAATGATCAGAAGCAGGATTTCCTAGCAGGATTTGCAAATATGTATGCATGAACCGTTTCCTATGCTTATAGGGGGGAAATTGTAATATAATGAGGCGTCCAGTGGATAAAAACAAGGAGAACTTCAATGATAGGTGACCTTTTTATTTAACGCTTTGATTGACAGTCTTAATCTTTGAGAACTAGAACTTACTGGTAGAAAACACTTGGGCTCATGTGATGCCAAACCCCACATTTGAACAGTTGGATATAATTTTAATGTCGACCGAATGGGAGCAAAAATATCCATTGTCTATGATTGTGGCGCTTCCAAGAGGTTTATCAGATCACACACCATTACTACTAGATTCGGGAGGTCCCACTAGTATAATAAACTCATGTTTTAAATTTTAACTGGGTTGGCTTTTGAGAGACGGGTTCCAAGATTTGTTGAAGGGTGTGTGAAGATCTGTTCAGGAAGGTAAGACGCCCATGGATTGGTGGCAAGCGAAGATTCACAGGCTCCGACAACATCTTAGGGGATGGGCAAAAAACACGCGTGGGGCCTATAAAAAACAAAAAAAATCCTAGATCAAATTAATTTCTTGGATAAAAAAGCAGAATCATCATTGTTGACGATCGAGGAGATGAATAATAAAAACTATCTCAATGATCGTCTCGCACTTCTACTAAGGAGGAGGAGGTTAAATGGTACCTCAGGGATAAAACCAAACATTTATTAGAAGGAGATTCAAATACAAAATATTTCCATTTAATTGCTAATGGAAAACATAGGAAATCCAAATATATCAGTGACAAGACGGTTCTCGTGAAATTAATGGTGATGAGGAGTTGAAAATATATAACTTTTTACTATACAGATCTCTTTGGTCCGCCTGGTGAGTCCCATTACTAGTTGGATCCGAAATATAGTGAAGATATAGTACAAGTTTCAAGAGAAGAAAATGAGGTACTAACGGAAACCCTTACGGCAGAGGAAGTAAAAAGGCGATATTTGAGATGGAGCACAATAAGGCTCCTGGACCCGATGGGTTCCCGGCGGAATTTTATCAAGTTTTCAGCGAATTGGTTCAGGATGATCTTATGGCTCTATTTCATGAATTTCATGCAGGAACATTACCCTTATTTAGATTAAATTTTGGGACAATTATTCTGTTGCTAAAAACTGTGCAGGCTAACACGATACAACAATATAGACTGATTTGTCTATTGAATGTTAGCTTCAAGATATTTACTAAAGTGGCAACAAATAGAGTCATGTCCATTGCTCCAAAGGTGACTAGGCCCACACAGATGGCTTTTATACCAGGGAGGAATATTATGGAAGGGGTAATAATTTTGCATGAAATAATACATGAGTTACATAGGAAGAATCTAATTGGAGTGATATTAAAAATTGATTTTGAAAAAGCGTACGATAAGGTCAAATGGTTGTTTGTGAAATAGATGCTTTAAATGAAAGGGTTCTCAGACCAGTGGTGCCAGTGGATAGATCAATATCTTCAAGGAGGATAGATAGGATTTGAAATAAATCACTACAGGGAACGCGATCATTTGCGACGGCTGGATTTATTTGCGACGGCTAGCCGTTGCAAATAGATTAAATTGCGACGGCCCGCCGGTGGCCATCGCAAATAACGTGGCCGTCGCAAATAACCTCTCATTTGCGACGGCCAACCCTAGGGCCGTCGCAAATAACCGCTTATTTGCGACGGCCAACCCTAGGGCCGTCGCAACTAAGAAAGTCATCGCAAATAAATGCTTATTTGCGACGGCTGCTAAAAAGACCGTCGCAAATAACGTTAATTGCAATGGCCATATGGTGGGGCCATCACAATTAAGGACGCCGTCACAAATAAGGGCTTTTATCCCGACCCCGACGGTTCATTCACGTCCACTCACCTCCAAAGCCCCGCCGCCTGCCCGTCACCCTGCCGCGCCCCACCGCCTGCCCGCTGTCGCCGCCCCGCCGCCGCCCCGCCGCCGGCCCGTCGCCCCGCCATCGCCACCCTGCCACCGCCCCTGCTCCCGCCCCCGGCCCCGCCCCCGCGGCGCCGACCCGACCCCGAGCCTCGTCGCCGCCCCACGCGCGGCACCGCCCCGCCGCTAGCCAGCCGCGCCGCCGCCCCTGCTCTCGCCCCTGGCCCTGCCCCCACCGGCCCCTTCGGTCACTGCCCCTGCTCCCGCCCCCAGCCACGCCCCCGCCTACGACCCTGCTCCCGCCTCCAGCACTGCTCCCGCCCTGCTCCCGCCTCCGGCCCTGCCCCCACGGCCCCTCTGGCCGCCCCCGCAGCACCGCCCCACCGCGGCCCTACCCCCACCGCCGTCCCTCGAACAGCAGCGCCGCCGTCCCTCGGACACCACCAGCCGACGACCTCCTCCAACGCCGCCTCCTCCAACACCGCTGTGGGTGGTTTGGAACCGGCAGATCTCCCTACACTGCTAAAGCGATAGAGGAGTTTGATGTTCGGTGTGGGCGTGCGGAGATTCAAGAAGGTGAGTAGTAAATGACGCAGGAGACACAAGAGTTTACGTGGTTCGGGCCGCCTGAGCGTAATACCCTACTCCACGGGTGTGTTTGTGTTGTATTAGCTGTATGAGCTTGTGTTGAGCCTCAATGGTCTGTGTCTCTAGCCCCCTGAACGTGTCGTTGGCCTGTCCTTTTATAGTACAAGGGCAGGCCATTACAGGTTAGCCTAGCCCGACATGTGGCCCCGACGGTTACTAGCGTTGATACACGTTTAATTGTTCTTAATGACCCTATAACGGGCTTTGAAAGCACCGTTATTGGTTTTAAGATCGTCCGTTTAAGTGTCATTAATATGGTATTAATGGCACTTAATTGGGTCTTGAAGTCCTTGATTCCCTTTTGAAGATCCGGAGCCGTTGCGGGGTCTTCCGGAGGTTAGAGGCCGAAGATCCGACGATTGGACATGTGGCAGCTCCGGAGCTTGCTGTGGGAAACAGGTAGCTCCGGGGCTACTTGACACGTGTCAGGTCCAGAGCTTCTCTCGGTCTGGGGTTAAGTCCGGAGGTGCCATTTCGGTACATGGCCCGGAGCTTCCCCCTTGTAGGCGGTGGCTCCGGTTTGATAGTACACGTGGTGACCCTGGGATTAACCATGTAGGAGAAGCGGGTCCGGTTATATCTGACATGTGGGCCTCCGAGGGTCTTCAAATCAAGAATACGACTTTCCTTTGAGATCTTTGTAACCTCAAGGGGTGTACGGTTTCTAGGGTACCGATAGTGGCCCCGTGGACCTACCTCCGGGGAAGACCATTGGGGTGAAGTTATTCCGCCGGAGGTGGGTCCATCCTCGCGAATTTTGAACTAGGTCTTCAAAGGTCTCCGGAGGTGCCGTTGGCGAGGACTTGGAGTTAAATCCTCGCCGCGTGGCGTATCCCGCGTGCGGCAGATGAGATCTTTGGCGTGCGGATCTCACGCAATTGAAGGTCGCCGGTTCCCGATACGAAAATCGTATCGGTTCCGCGCGCCTTGTCAGGATACCGCCTTTGGGCTTCTCGCCTCATGATGGCAACCGTTCGCCTGGGTAAGAACCTCGACTTGATCGTCGGGGTGGTCCCAGGCCCGCTTGTCATCGGCTGGGTGGAATTTTTGGGTGGTATCTTCGACTTCCTTGCGGTTTCCATCCAAGCGTTGCGAGGGCTTACTTAAGAAGGAAAGTGCACACCGTCGGGAGTTCTTTACGCCTCTCATCTGTTCTTGCAATCAAACTCCCAACTTGTGCTTCACTTTTCTTCTCTTGCCTAGCCGTGCCGCGATGGAGTTGGGTCTCCGCGAGAGTCGCTTGAAGACCGACGGCGACCTGAAGAAGGTCCGGGCCCTCATGGGATGGTCCTCGTACTTCTTCAACCGCTCGGTCCGCGCCAGTGGAGAGCTCCCGTTCGAGAAGGAGCACTCCGGCGAAATGGTGTACTTCTCCTCGTATGCCATGGTGGGGTTGATCCCACCTTTTTCTTCCTTTTTCTTGATGCTGCTGGACTTCTATGGTCTGCAGCTATACCACCTTGGCCCTCACTCCATTCTCCTCGTGTCTATCTTCGTCCACTTCTGTGAGATGTGGGTGGGCATCCCCCCTGCATCGAACTCTTCCGGACCTTCTTCACCGTCCACACCACCGGTAGGAGCAATCAGTACCTTGGCTTCTACTACTTCGTGAAGCGCAAGAAGTGCCCATTCAAGTACCTCCGGTCGTTCCCCTCTGGGAAGTGGGATGACTGGAAGAAGGACTGGATAGTCATCCGGGTGGAGGAGCACGAGAGGCTGGAGCTGCCCGAAGGCCTCCCCAACATTGACACATCGATCTGGAGTGAAGCTCCGGTGCTGGCGGATGCCTTCGACCCTGTTCTGACCAGGATTCGCCAGTGCATGGAGGGGGGACTAACCCCCTCAAGCGGTGTTTTGTAACTTCCTGGTCAATAGGTGGGCACCACTGAAGAAGAGGGAGAAACTCGCTTGGGCCCTTAACAGCGTGATGGACGACGACCGGGTCGAGACCGGGTTGAAGTCCAACATGGTGGGGAAAACCTTGGAGTTCCACCTCAAGAAGTTCCAGCATGGCATCGACGTCGAAGGCGACGACTTGACTCCGCCATCAGCTGTTCTTCCTCTGAACGTGGAAGTGGAGTTCAGCAGGGAGCTCCGGCGGAAGATGCCCATGCTTGACGACCTTGGTGTCGTCGAGAGAAGACCAACCTCCGGGGTAGCGATCCCCGGAGTACCAAAGGATGGCTCTGACCCTGCTCCGAAGCCGAGGGGAGAAGTCATCGGCAAGGGCAAGGAGCTGGCGGATGAACCTGTGAGCCGGAAGAGGAAGCTGCAGTATGCCGACGGAAGGTCCGTCGGGCCCGCTACTTCTGCGTCGGCTCCTTCTCCCCGGAGGGGAAGGTCCTCTGCAACTGCGGCGACTATTCCCGTAGTGGGGTCCTCCCGGAACGCGACTGTTCCCGCAGTGGGGTCCTCTCGGAGCGCGACTGTTCCCGTAGTGGGGTCCTCCCGGGGTGTTAGCTCCAGGCACGCGACTCCAGCACCTGGGCCGGTGGAGGCCTCCAGGTCCGGGGGTTCTTCCCGATCGAGGGGGGCCTCGACTCGGGAAACACCCGTGGCCGTGACGAGTTCCGGGGGGCCTTCCGGAGCTTCCACGCCGGCTATGGCCAGCCCAGAACGCCCGAGAAAAAGATTCCGCGCAAGCTGGTGCGGAATCCTCCCAAGGTAATTTTTGATCTCTACCTTGGATAGTTGTTTTAATTGTAGAAACTATTTTTTAATTTTCTTTGTTCATCATCTGCAGCGTCCGAAAGAAGGGGAGTGAGGCTCCACCCTCAGCCACAGTGGCTGAAGCCGTGAGGGTGGGAGCTTCTGCTCCTATCCCGGTGCCGCCCCAAGTGGTGGCTGAAGCTGCGACAGCTCCGGCGCCAGCTGTCATGGTCATGGACCTCGACTCATCCCCAGAAGTTCCCGTGGTAGCGCCGGACCACGGGAGTGAAGATGCGCCAGCGGCACCTGTCACGGAGGTTGAAGCTCCGGATCCTCGTGCTGAGATGATGGAAGCTCCGGCTGTTGAGCCGGAGGAAGCAGTAATCCCTTCCTCTGAGCCGGAAATTGTCGAAGCCCTGGCGGTTGAGCCGGAGGTGATTGAAGCCCCGACTTGCGCGCCGGAAACTGAGGTAGTTCCGGCAGTTGGACCGGCTACTACCGAAGCACCGGCCGCTGAGCCGGTCATTGTTGGAGCTCCGAGGCCGGTCGATGTTGAAGATCTTCCGGCTCCTGAGCCGGTTGTTGAAGAGGTGATGGAGCTTGAGCCCCCATCAGAAGAGGTGCCCAGACCGGAGCCAGTAGCGGCTCCTGCTCCGGAAGCGTCGACGTCGAAGGTACCTGCGGCCGAGCCGGAGTGCCCAGGCAAAGTCGCTGGCCCCCTGCCCGAGGGGGTGAACGAAGACCTGGCGGCAGGGCCTTCCTCGATGGCGACTGAGGCCATCTCGGAGGATGGCCCTAGTGCCATGGAGACTCAGGGGACCACTCTTGTGGAGTGGGACCCAATTTTTGTATCTAAAGATCCGCTGGAACTAGCGGAGGAGACCCCAGCAGGTCCGGAACCCATCCCGTTGTCACTGTCTATTGACAACGCATGTTCCAGTCTGCGTCAAGTCCAACTGGCCTTCTTCCACGACAGCAAGGCTCTTGAAGAGGAGCGCCAAACCCTTAGGCGGTGGCGTAACCGGCTCTACTTCGAGACCAAGCTGGCGCAGTCGAGGCTAGCGGATGACAAAGAGTGGATCAAGCGGGAGAAGATCCGCCTGGAGTACTGGGGCAAGTTACTGGATGACAGGGATAGTATGACTCGTGCCCTCGACGCACAATCCCAGGAGATCTACGATCAGGCCAAAGCAGCCAATAGTGCGGCCGATGCACGCCACGAACAGCTTGAGGCCATTAACACTGCACTCATCAAGCGCCGAGAGGCACTTGAAGAGAGGGAGAAACGGCTCGAAGATGAAGAGCAGAAACTCCTAGAGCTGCGGGATGACGTCCTGAGGAGGGAGGAGGAGCACGCCGAGAAGGTGGCTCTGGCTGACAAGGGCCTCGAGGAGCGCGCCAAGAAATTGGAAGAGCGCTGCCATGATGAAGAGGAGAAGGCCTGGGTGCGAGGGCAGGAACTCTACGAACAAGAGTGTGCCCTTACTGCCAGGGAGAAGAAAGTGAGGGGTAGAGAGAAGGACTTGGTCGACCGCCAGAGCAAGATCCACCTCCGGGAGGAGGAGCTCGGGAAACTTGAAAAACGGGTTGCTGAGAAGATTCAGCAAAACGCCAAAGAGGTTGAGCGCCTTGCCCGCGAGAATTCTGAACTGGTGGCGGCCAGAAGATCCCTGGAAGAAATGAAGGGCTTGAGGACTGAGGACTCCCTACAGATTTGGGAGTTCTTGAGCAAGGCCAACGACGCGCTGACACCGATGGGCTTCAGCCCCGTGCGCCCGGATGATCCGGAGCTGGAGCCGGACCTGGCGTTGCAGGCGTTGAGTTCGGCAGGCAGCAAACTCTCCAAGGTGGGCGATATCATCGCGGACCAATTGGAGGTTGAGGGGCAATCCATGGCGAAGAACGTTGCAGAATATGTGCTGACGTGCTACACCAGCTGGAACTCCCAATTTCCTCTAGACCCGGTGCTTGAAGGTCCCGTCGAAGGAGAAGGGGAAGCTGCACGACCCAACGTGTCGGAGGTTGCCAAAAAAGTCGCCCAATTCTTCCATAGGGTCTAGGACCATCTCTGTAGTTCTCACTCGTATTTTCTCTTCTTCTTCCTCAATTTTGTAATCCCTTGTCTCCAGATGTAATTCCTTGTCTCCAGATAAATGAAATCCCCAAATTTTTGTGAATTTCACTTTTTGTCTTCAACGCTTTTGTCTTCACTTGGCCCCCTGGTAGATGTACACAATTTGATTGTGAACATGTACCAAGAGGATAGTGCGTTTTGTTGAAGACTCATTTGCTCCGAACATGTAGAATTTAGGTCCGAAGTCTTCGATAGTGAAGGCCCCCTGAGGTTGTTGGAGCTTAGAAGCTCCGGCGTTGTCTATTGCTGGAGCTTGATAGCTCCGGCAATAGTCTCTATCAACGCGTAGAGCATCGATAGTTATTCCTCCAGGGTGTCGGAGCTTAGTAGCTCTGGCAGTGACCTTTGCCAACACTTAGTTTGTTGGCAGCAGACTCCATTTACGGGGTGTTCTCACCATCTTTTATTCAGCGTCGACGGCTGGCCCCCTAGGGGAGTCGGAGCTTAGTTAGCTCCAGCTTTTCTCCATCAACGTAGATTTTATTTTTCCTGCACACTTAAGCCAAGAAAAATAGTAAAATTCGTTTCTTGTCTATAACTTCGTCGCGGCTTACGATTCTCAAGAAGACTTTAAGCCAAACGTGATTTTAAATACAACCGAATGCGTTGTCTTTTCTTCTAGATCCAAATATCCATGGACCTACCTTACTTCGGCCTGCCGGGGTGTAGGTAGAGTGGCGTACTTAGGGTGCTTGACCAGGCTAAGTTGATAGCACACTCCAGCCCTAGGTTGGCTTGGCGGCTTTCAAGCGAGTTGGCCATGAACAATATTTGAATCCAAAAGAATTGACAATACAACTCGTATCGTATATAAATCGGTCGAACTAAAATTTCTTAAGAATTGCACGTCTTTGTTATAGACAAGAAAGAGAAAAATAAAAATGTTGAGCCTGTACAATATAAATGCATGTGGAGTCTATTTCACATGAAGATGTCTTTCATTATAGGTCCGGGGTACAGGGGAAACAAGTACACTCTTAGGGTACGGAACCAGGCTAAGTGTGTTTCATTTCTCGTTTGACCCAGGGTAGTTAGCCACACATTTAGTCTTGAGACTGTGACAAGTGTTGCATGAGCTTTGCGGACCTTTCGGGAAAGGTCCGGCTGCTCTCCCGGAGGAACTACCCGACTCTGTACAATGACTCTATAACATACACCTCAAGTTACTCAAGACTCACCTTCGTGGTATTAAGTGTAGAACTTACGGAGGTGCTCGATGTTCCAAGGATTTGGGAGAGGTGTCCCATCCTCAGTAGCCAAGCGAACGCTTCCGGGACAGGATACTTTAATCACTCGAAAGAGCCCCTACCAGCCAGGGGAGAGTTTGTTTAACCCTTCTCTAGATTGTATTCTCCGTAGCACCAGATCGCCTTCCTTGAGCTGTCGGTTGTGTACATGCCGCTGGTGATAACGCCGTAGGGCTTGGTGATATCGGGCATTCCGAACAGCTGCTTGGCACCTTCCCTCCTCAAGGAGGTCTAGGTCTTCACGCCGGAGCTGGTCCTGCGCGGCTTCGTCGAAGGTCCGAACCCGGAGTGAACCCAAGGTGATTTCCGGAGGAGGGATTGCTTCAGCTCCGTACACCAGAAAGAAGGGTGTCTCTCCAGTTGACCGGTTTTGAGATGTCCTGTTGGCCAATAAAGTGGGCGGAAGCTCTTCAATCCAGTTGGCTCCATGTTTTTTCAAGCGCTCGTAGGTGCGCGTTTTAAGTCCTTTAAGGATTTCAGCGTTTGCTCTCTCGGCTTGGCCATTGCTGGCTGGGTGAGCTACGGAGGCGTAGCAAACTTGTATGCCGAGGTCTTTGCAATATCCTTGGAATGCAGAGCTTGTGAATTGGGTCCCATTATCAGTGATGATTTTGTTTGGGACTCCAAATTTGCATACAATGGACTGTAAAAAGTTGATAGCAGATTGCTTGTTGATTGTCACAACTGGAGTTGCTTCCGGCCACTTGGTGAACTTGTCAATGGCGACGTACAGGAATTTGTAACCTCCGACGGCTCTTGGGAAAGGTCCCAAGATGTCCATCCCCCACACAGCGAAGGGCCATGTAAGAGGTATCATTTGTAAGGGCTGAGCTGGTGTGTGAATTTGCTTTGCATGAAATTGGCATGCTTCACATTTCTTCACCAGCTCAGTTGCATCCTGGAGTGCTGTAGGCCAGTAGAAGCCATGCCGAAAGGCTTTACCAACCAGCGTGCGGGAAGACGCGTGGTTCCCACACTCGCCTCCATGGATTTCTGCGAGGAGTTCGCAGCCTTCTTCCCTTGTGATGCACCGCATTAGGATGCCGTTGGCACCGCGCCGGTAGAGATCCCCTTCTACCAGCGTGTATCTTTTAGCCAATCTGACTACCCGGTCAGCGGATGCATCATCGTCAGGAAGGATGTTGTCTTTCAAGTAGCTCTGGATCTCCGAGATCCATGCATCGGAACTAGCTTGAGCATTTGAGTCTTGCGTGCTGGGTTGCTCGGAGCTCCCGGCAGCACCTACGACCCTTGATGGTTGCCATGGTAACAGTGCCATCGGGACTGTCAGCTTCGAGATGCTGATCTCGCCCCCTTTGCTCACTTCGGCTGGCTGAGCTATTGGCTTTGACAACCTCCGGACAAAGATTCTGTAAGGAGCCGGAGCTCCGGTTGACGCTTTGGTCGAGAGTTCGTCAGCTTCAGCGTTATGGGCACGCTGAACATGGTGGAGATCTAGGACTTCGAAGTCCTTCTGAGGCTTCTGGACTTCAAGGAGGTAAGCAGCTAGCTGGAGATTATTGCAGGAACATTCACCCTTCACCTGCTTAATGATGAGCTGTGAATCTCCCTTGACCAGCAATTGCTTGACACCATATGACAGTGCCACCTTTAGCCCGTAGATGAGTGCTTCATACTCTGCCATGTTGTTGGTCGCCTTGAAGTCAAGGTGTACCATGTATTTCACCTTCTCCCCGGTCGGTGCAAGGAGAAGGATTCCAGCTCCGGCCCCCTTCTTCTGCATGGAGCCGTCGAAGTAGAGGGTCCAATGAGGCTCGATGAAGGTTGGAGCTTGATGCTCCGTCTTCTGCTCACTGGGGCCCCCAGGGTTTGATGGAGAGGGAGTCCATTCTGCCATAAAATCTGCCAATGCTTGACTCTTGACTGCTTGCTTTGAAATAAATTCAAGATCAAATTCAGCCAATTCCGCTGCCCACTTTGCAATATTCCCAGTTGAATTGGGAAAATGCAAGATTGCTCGAAGTGGGTAGGAGGTCACCACTGAGACTTTGTGAGCTTGGAAGTAATGGCGAAGCTTTCTAGAGGCAATAAGAACTGCAGAGAGCAGCTTATGCACCTCTAGGTATCGAGTCTTGGCATCATGTACTACTTCACTAATGAAGTACACCGGCCGTTGAATGGTCCGGACCCTCCTGGAGGGGTCCGGAGCTTCCTCTTCACTGACCCGGATCCTCTCGGAGGAATCCGGATTTTCTTCGGGGACCTCCAGGTTCTGGCTGGAGGAACTCGGAGCTTCTTCAGAAGTGACTTGGACCCTCCCGGAGGGGTCTGGGTCTCCTGAAGTGACTTCTTGTGGATTCGAATCTGGGAGCTGGGACCCAGACTCGCTTTCAGGAACCTCCGGACCCTCCCAAAGGGGTCTGGAGTCCTGGGTATGGGGTAGTTCTGGTCTCTCCGCAACCAAAACCATACTGACGACTTCGTCAGTAGCTGAAATATAAAGAAACAAAGGCTCACCAGGGTTCGGAGCTACCAGAATTGGTAGGGTGGTGAGGAACTGTTTCAGCTCCTGGAATGCCTTCTCTGCTTCTTCGGACCATTGGAATGGTCCGGACTTCCTCAATAACTTGAGGAAGGGAAGTGCCCATTCCGCCAGTCTTGAGATGAACCGGCTGAGGGCTGCTAGACATCCAGTTAACTTTTGGACGTCTTTGATGCGGGTTGGTGGCCACATGTCTTCAATGGCCTTAATCTTCGCCGGATTAGCTTCTATGCCCCGGTGACTTACCAGGAAACCGAGAAGTTTTCCGGAGCTAACCCTGAAGACACACTTGTATGGGTTTAGCTTTGTGCGGGTGGCCTGCAGCTTGTCGAAGACAGCCTGCAAGGTGTCAAGGAGTGACTCCTTGTTCCTGACCTTGACCACGATGTCATCGACGTACACTTCCACTATGTCTCTAATGAGTTCTTCAAAAGTTTTGTACATAGCTCGTACAAAAGTTGAAGCTGCATTCTTGAGACCAAGGGGCATGGCTGTGTAACAGTACAATCCATCTACTGTGATGAATGAAGTATGCTCTTCATCTTCCCTAGACATCCTGATTTGATGATACCCGGAATATGCGTCTAGGAAACACAATAATTCACACCTGGAGGTGGAATCCACTATCTGATCTATTCTAGGTAGTGGGAATGGATCTTTTGGACATGCCTTATTTAGTGTGGTGTAGTCGATGCACATCTGAAGCTTCCCGCCAGCCTTGGGCACAACGACTGGGTTTGCCAGCCATTTTGGATGGAAGACTTCTCGGATGAATCCGGTTTCGAGCAACTTATTCACTTCTTGTCGGATGAAGTTCTGTCGCTCTACGGATTGCTTCCGAGGCTTCTGATGCACAGGCTGGGCAACGGTGTAGATCTTCAGATTGTGCTCAATCACTTCCCTAGGGATCCCAGGCATTTGTGACGGTTGCCAAGCAAACACGTTGACGTTAGCCCGGAGGAAAGTGATGAGCGCGAGTTCCTATTTGTCGTTCAATCCCCCCGATATACGGGTGGTCTGAGCGGCATTGGAACCAATTTGGACGACTTTGACGGCAATGTCAGTGTCGCCGCTTGGCTGCACACGAGGTGCAGAAGTCAAGCCTCGTTGACGAATGCTCGGGGGTTTTGGAGCTTGCTCCTGCCTGGAATCCTCCTCTTGCGCCGTGGTGAGTGCATGGAGTTCTTCCAGAGCTGTTACTCCAGCAGTACGATCTCCGCGGATCCAGAGAACGCCTACTGGTGTTGGCATCTTCAACACCAGATAGCCATAATGAGCAGCTGCCATGAATTTGTACAGGGCAGGCCTTCCCAAGATGGCATTGAAGGGTAAGTTGATCTGAGCGACGTCAAAGACCAACTTCTTGGTGCGGTATTTCTCCCGTGTCCCGAAGGTAACGGGGAGAGTAATAGCTCCGAGTGGGGTAATAGCCCCCGGACCTACTCCGGAGAAAGGTCAAGAGGGATGGAGATCCGAAGGTCGGAGCTGAAGCTTAGTGAAAGCTTCGAAGCTGATGAGGTTAAGCCCCGAACCTCTGTCTACCATGACGTGGTGGAGCTGGATATTATTGATGGTAGGAGATACCATCAAAGGTAACTGACCTGCTCCAACCATGCTCCGAGGGCAATCCGAAGCATCAAAAGTGATGGCTGTGTCCATCCACTTCCGATGAGGTTCCCGCCTGACTGTAGGAGCTACAGCGGCCATATCCCGTCGCATAGTTTCGATGACGCGACGAGAGGTGATATCCCATGATCCACCAAAAATGGTGTTCATGGTCTTCCGACACTCGTTGTCAGAGACGTCAGAATCATCGTCGACTGAGGTGTAAACGGCCTTCAGGACCTTTTCAGGATCCTGAAATCCTAACTCCTCTTCATCCGGAGCTTCGTCGACTTTTTGCTTTCCTTCCCTTTGTCGGAAAGGAGATTCTTCCCGGCGCTTGCTGTAGCGCTGGGCAAGGTTTTGGACCTCTCGACAGTCTTCCAAACTGTGGCTGCCCATTTTGTGAATGGGACACCACACTTTGGGTTTGTCACCATCTTTAGAAGACAATCGAGGTCGCTTCTCGGGGTGCGGCCCCCGGCCACCCGGAGTTGCAGCAGCTGCAACATTGGATGTGCAGGCCGACGACTTCTTCTTGCCGTTGGTCTTCTTTTTCTTCTTGCCACCCCCGGAGGTAGCGGCTTCTTCTTTGGAGGATTTCTTGTGATCCTCCAAGGTTGGTTTGGAGTGCATCTCACGGCCCTCCGCAGCTCTGGCACATTTGTCAGCCAAGCTGAAGAGTTCCGTGACGCTGGTGATCTCCTTGATCGCCAGATTCTCCAACATCTTCTTGTCCCGTACACCCTGTCTGAATGCCACAATGACAGAGGTGCTAGAGATAGAAGGGATAGTATTTTGTACCTGAGAGAACCTCTGGATGAATGATCGCAAGGATTCTCCCTCTTTTTGCACGACTGCAAAAAGGTCCAGTTCAGTGCCTGGTCGGGTGTATGAACTCCCGAAGTTGGCGGTGAACTACCGGCACAGCTCCTCCCAACTGTTGATAGAATTGGGTGGAAGGCTCATAAACCAGGACCTGGCGGTCCCAGTTAAGGCCACTGGAAAATAATTGGCCATCACGGCCTCGTTTTCTCCAGCTGCCAAGATTGCAGTGGAGTAGATCTGAAGAAATTCGGCGGGATTGACAGTCCCGTCGAATTTTTCTGGCAGGTGAGGCCGGAACTTCTGTGGCCACCTAACCATGCGCAGGTGCATGGCCAGGGCTGAACAGCCTCCTCCCACTCCTTCAAGAGCAGAAAGGTCCTGAGCTTCCCGTCTTTCACGGGCACGCTCAATATGGACTCGGCCGTCCTGCTGGTGGTATCGGCGATCAAACTCCGCCCGGAGGTCATGAATTGAGAGCCTGGATATCGTGTGAGTGCGTCGTGCCCCGGAGGGCAATGACGTCACTTGTTGCGATGCAGCACGTCTCCTGCTGTTGGAAACGTGCGGACCAAGTCTTCCAGACAAAGTCCGCCGCTGCGATGGGGCTCGTCCTGAAGGAGGAGGACCCTGGTTGCTGAGGCGTATGGCTGCTGCTGCAACCAAATGCTTCACATCGGCCCTCCACTGCTCCAGTGCATCCCGGGATGCATCCGGAGGTGGTGGGCGTTGGAGAAGAGCACGCACTGCATGGAGCGCATGTTCCGGGTTGTCATGATTTGACGACGCAGTAATTGACGCCGGCGCACCATCACGTTGCCCAGCATGATTTGCTGGAGGAGACGGTGGTGGTGGGAGTGTGACTCCTGCTGGTGCTGAGGCTCCTGCTAGTGGCTGCCTATTGGAGGGATTGCCCCCAATAGACTGAGCAACAGGTTGACCGTTGGATGATCCAGCAGCTGAGTTCACCATTCTCAAAATCTCAGGCGCCCCCTACCTGGCGCGCCAACTGTCGGTGGTTTGGAACCGGCAGATCTCCCTACACTGCTAAAGCGATAGAGGAGTTTGATGTTTGGTGTGGGCGCGCAAAGATTCAAGAAGGTGAGTAGTAAATGACGCAGGAGACAAAAGAGTTTACGTGGTTCGGGCCGCCTTAGCGTAATACCCTACTCCACGGGTGTGTTTGTGTTGTATTAGCTGTATGAGCTTGTGTTGAGCCTCAATGGTCTGTGTCTCTAGTCCCCTAAACGTGTCGTCGGCCTGTCCTTTTATAGTACAAGGGCAGGCCGTCACAGGTTAGCCTGGCCTGACATGTGGCCCCGGCAGTTACTAGCATTGATACACATTTAATTGCTCTTAATGACCCTGTAACGGGCTTTGACAGCACCGTTATTGGTGTTAAGATCGTATGTTTAAGTGTCATTAATATGGTATTAATGGCACTTAATCGGGTCTTGAAGTCCTTGATTCCCTTTTGAAGATCCGGAGCCGTTGCGGGGTCTTCCGGAGGTTAGAGGCTGAAGATCCGACGATTGGACACGTGGCAGCTCCAGAGCTTGCTGTGGGAAACAGGTAGCTCCGGGGCTACCTGACATGGGTCAGGTCCGGAGCTTCTCTCGGTCTGGGGTTAAGTCCGGAGGTGCCATTTCGGTACATGGCCCGGAGCTTCCCCCTTGTGGGCGGTGGCTCCAGTTTGATAGTACACGTGGTGACCCTGGGATTAACCATGTTGGAGAAGCGGGTCCGGTTATATCTGACATGTGGGCCTCCGAGGGTCTTCAAATCAAGTATATGACTTTCCTTTGAGATCTTTGTAACCTCAAGGGGTGTATGGTTTCTAGGGTACCGACAACCGCAGACTAGATATGGGAATGTATGATGGACGTTTGAATGATGGAATGTTTAGATGATGGACATTTGATGCAATGTTTAAACTTTCAAGGATTGGTCAGGTCGGCAATTTTTTTTAAAAAAAGGATTGAAGCAGGGTGATCCTTTGTCACCAGTATTATTTAATATTGTAGCAGACATGTTAGATATTATAATCAACAGATCTAAAGCAATGGGGCTAATTAGAGGTTTAGTTCCATATTTGATCAATGAAGGGCTATCAATATTACAATATGAGGACCATAAAATTATATTGTTGATCATAGCGTGGACAGAGCAAAAAATCTGAAACTAGTTCTATGCGTATTTCAAGAATTATCAGGGTTAAAGATAAACTTTAATAAAGTGATTTATTTTGCTTTGGGGAGGCACGATAGTACGAGCAGCAATACTCTCGCTGCTTTGGATGTAAGATTGGAATTTATCCGTTCAAGTACATAAGATTCCCGATACAATAGGAAAGATTAAGTAATAGTGACTGGAGAGCGGTGGAAGAAAAGTTTGAGAAAAAATTAAGCAGTTGGAAAGGAAAACACTTGTCGGTTGGAGGTTGTTTGGTGTTAATTAATTTGGTACTTACGAGCATAGCCATGTTCATGTTACCCTTTTTCGAGATACCCAGGGGAGTGCTCGAAAAACTTGATTATTTAGATCAAGGTTTTTTTTGGCAACAGGATAACCAAAAGAGAAAATATAGGTTGGCCAAGTGGAATATACTATGTCAACCGAAAGAATGTGGAGGTATGGGTATTTTGAATATCGACGTGCAAAATCAATTCTTGTCGAGTAAATGGCTATTAAAAATGCTCAACGAAAACAGAGTATGGCAGAACCTACTGAAAAGGAAATATTTAAGATTCAAAACAGTTGGCCAAGTTCAGAGAAGAGCAGGGGATTCCCATTTTTGGTCCCCTCTAGTGAAGGTTAAAGATAAATTCCTAAGTCTGGGCTACATCCAAGTTCATAGTGGACGAAGTACTAGATTCTTGGAGGACATATGGTTGGGAAATACAACCTTAAAATAACGATATCCTACCTTATAGAATATTGCAAGAAACAAACATGCTACTGTGGCCTCTGTATTTGGTTCAATTCCTTTGAATATTTCCTTTAGGCGGGGTCTGACGGGTAATAATTTATTGTACTGGAACTAGTTGGTACTGGGGATGGTACATGTTACACCAAACGACAGGGAGGATACGTTTAGATGGTCACTAACACAAATCGGTCTTTTCTCAGTGCAATCCATGTATAAATTTATCATAACAAATGATAATATTCGTCATGATAGGTTATTATGGCAAGCACATGTTCCTTTAAAAATTAAAATATTTTGTGGTATTTGAAGAGGGGTGTTGTGCTCACAAAGGATAACTTATTAAGAAGAAACTGGAAGTGAAATAAAAAATGCATTTTTTGCTCTAATTATGAGACTATCCAATATCGTTTATGTGATTGTCATTATGCATGGTTCATTTGGAGAGTCATTGAGATAACTTTTAACATTACTGTACCACTCTCCAACACTATTTTTTTTTATTCCTGGATATACATGTTTATGCGTCCAAATGAGAAAATTATACTTGTTGCATGTGCAGCCGTGTTTTGGGCATTATGGATTTCCATGAATGATATTGTATCTGATAAATGTCCGATGACATCTTATTTGCAGGTGGTTTTCCTGGGGACCCACTAGTGCAGAACTTCGGCGCCTTTGCAAAAGCATGACCAGCACAGAAGCATGTTGACGGAGGCCTGTCGCGAGATAGAGACCGCCGTCATACACATCTTTGCTAATAATGGATTACTTTTTATTAATAGGATCGAATTTAAATAATTTTACTACCTGTTTGTAGGGTGGTACTGTTGAGACAATATTTATTTTGCGTGTGTTCTCCTGCGCAGTACCAGGCAGGGAGAAACTTTTGTAATTTGTGGCCATAGCCTCATTGAGGTGTTTGCTGGAATTTATTCTATTATCTAAAAAAACCTATTTCAAAGCACATAGATATTGGAGGTGTCGCCTTTGAACCGTTCACAACTCACAAGGAAATACATTGGTTTCAGAAATTAATGAACATGACAGCAAAAAATAAAGAAAAAAGTGAGATAAACATAATACATCTACAATCCATCTGATTGCAAACATATACCCCTAGGAAATTGACACAATTTTCAGTACATCGTTGACTTTTACTATGTGCCAACGGTGAGTAGCATGGATTTCGACGATGGATAGACTTCCCATCACCTATTACATCACTAATTAATTAGTATTATGATTCAGTACTTGGAGGTAAAAGATAGATAAAATTTGAAGAAAACTACAAGGAAACGCACACGTGCCATTCTTAAGGCCGCATACTTTGAAGCAGGTAATTAGCTGTCCCAAATAAAGGTGTTACGGATAAAAGACTTGTGAAAACCATTCTTTCAGAATTTTTCAAGTCTCAATTATTTTGACTTATTTCTTCCTTTCCTCCATTAATATCCAACACCACTTTTGCAAAAATTATAGATGGCCACAACATACTAGAGCCTCAACAGCCATGTTAGATGCCTTGCACCTAAGAAATAGAGCCTCAACAGCCAATTCATAAGGATGACCGCACTAGCTCTTTGTAGGATCGAGGAGCAAGTGAAGCTATCAGAGGGGGTGAATGGTAGATTAAATTTTTTTTCAGCGAAAGCAACAAAAGCCACTCGACAGAAAAATAATCTGATAAAGAAACTGTGTGTGCAATTGATATAAACCTGTTGAACTATGACAAAAGTAGTAGATATTATAGATAATCAAGTCACTAAGACACAACAACATGAATCACAAAAAACCGTGGTGAAAAACTCAAGTTATGATCGAAAGATCGAACAAGGGTCAATCTGTTCTACTCGAGTAAAAACCTGATCTGTAACACTGCAAAGAAACTTATGTAGATTAGAAATGACAAATCCAATGACCATGAAACTTTAACAGATGATAGACAATTGAGTTGTGAAGACAACAAAACGAATCACGTCGATTGAATCAGTAAAACTCGAGTTATGATCAAAACATCAAGGCAACATCATGTAGTCTAGAAACTCGACGAGAAATATTTGATGAAAACAAGTCGGACGAACAAGGCACAAAAGCTCCTCCAAACTAAAAGAAAAACCCCAAATTCGTCTCCCCACAACCATTTTTGCCTCCCTTGCCTATATAAACAGCCCTAAGGCCAACCCAATCCATATTAGGTCTCCAACTAAAACTTACCATTGAAAGTGCATCTAGGCATCCCTTGTGGGTTTTGGTTGATTTATGACAAACAAATGAGATCCTAACCATATTATTGAGATGAGCGCAGGTTTTAATGAAAGAATGAAGAAAGTGCCAAAAAGAAAGGAGAATGAGGATCAATTCGGAAAAGAGCTCAAGAGCTGATTAGAATACATCATTGTTTAGGGAGTGTGTTGGTGTAACACATCCCAAGAGCTCAAGCATAAAAATCGTCACACACTTCACATTTCATAGGAAAAAAGGACTAGTCCGATATTCAGTGGACTAGTCTGATATACTCTCTGGATAGGTTCGGACAAGTCCAGCCCATGCGGACTTGTCCGCACCGGACTAGTCCGATAATGTCCGGACTAGTCCGATAATGCCTCTGACTAATATCGGACAAGTCCTCCAAGTGCGGACTTGTCCTATATTCACTAAGGGCATCACGACACCGGACAAGTCTGATATCAGCACGGACAAGTCCGAAAACCTTTCTAACTAAAATCGGACAAGTCCGCTCCTAGCCAGACAAGTTCGATATCTCTGGACACTTACGGTTTCCTCCTCTCTGCACACTGGACTAGTCCGGACTCCACCACGGACTAGTCCGGACCCTCGAAACCCTAACGGTAACTTTTGAAAACCCTAATATAAATAGATGTGCACGGCCCAACTATCATATCTCTCGACCTTATGCGCCGTCACACCCTCCAAGAGCCTAGAAAACACATCTCTCCATGAAATCCAATGCAAGAAAGATCAATCCCTTGAGGATTCACTTTGGATCATAGGAGAGACAAGATTCCACACGTTTGAGCTCTTGGGTTTGTACTCTAACACACTCCTATTATTTCATTGTTGATCTTACGAGTCTGTTCTTAGTGGTGTTTGAATTGTAATCTTTGGGAGACCTTAACTTGTGATAAGTCCCCTTGAACTTGGTGATTTGCCCCTTTGTGATAGTGGAAGAAGAATTAGCCTTCATGGTGATTCGACGAGGTTAGGGTCAGTGAAGACCCAGTCCTTTCGTGGGCTCCTCAACGTGGATGTAGGTTGCCTCTGTGGGAACCGAACCAAGGGATAAAATCGTGTGTCAAACTTGCTCTTAAAGTTTATCATATCATATTCTAGGGTTTGATTGATTTTTTCCATCTTACGTTAGAACATTCATATCAAAGCTAATTTGCACTACACTTAACTTCTATTAATCAATACTTGAAGCTATATACTATTTTCCGCTGCGTACTGTGTTTGTATTGAGATCATTGATCAAACTTGATCAATTTAATCCGCACGCACCGGACTAGTCTGCACTCTACCAGACTAATGTAATATCTCGTGATTTGATCAGTTTATTAAGTGTTGCAGGTTCTGACTAAATTTCAAAAAGGCCTATTCACCCCCCCTCTAGGCCACATTCAACCATAACTGCTTAGGACTCTTCCATACGCAGATAGAAGCAATCCCAAGAATTCCAAACACTTTAGGAATATATCCCACAATTCTAAAACAACTCTATTTCGGGTCCAATACGAATTCTAACCAAAACCAACTCAAATCTTTCCATATTCAAGCCATAACCAACTCAACCGCAGCCTGAGTCCATAATTTAGCCGATTGGACCTTTTCGGCCACATCTTCATGTCCATATCTCTTCGCCACGTCTTGGAACAATGTAGCCACGTCCATGCACCCCTTGCATATGTGCCAACACTTCCCAACAACGTTCACGATACCTTCATATGCATTGTTCTTGACCAAAACATGTTGCAACCTTCTGATCAACTCAACCATAATTCCTCCCGAGCTTGGTTCTTGAACCTCATCCTCTCCCTAAGACTAGTTCAATGGATCCCGTCACCAGCCATGTATTGACCTCAACCAACACATGAACATGAACAAACAACCAAATATTCGCGAGCCCAAGTCCTCGACTTGAATCTCGTTACTCCGAAGAACACAACATCTTACGTGAGTACCTCACAAAAGCATGTTGCAAACCATAGAAAAATGAAATTATCCATAATCAGCCATAACACATCAAAAACATAGTAATAGAATACTAAGCAAACTTACAATAAGACAAAAAACCAGTTTGAAACACTGCAAGTTAAAAACACATCCGTCACACAATTATTTTGCACTACGTAAGAAAGGCTTATCCTAGATGCGCCCGAATGAAGAAGGGAGAAAAACAAATTGTGCGTCTCCGTCGTCGCGTCTCACATTACGTTGTCATTAGAGATGCGCAGAAGGCGCGTTGCTGATTAGACTAAGTACGAGATACACTTAAAGATAGCGCATCTCTTTTCGTTTAGTCATAACAGACGGGCTTTACGGTGTGATTAGAGATGTTCTCTGGGTGTGTGGCCCATCAGGGTACATGCGAGACACACTCTAATACAGCGCATTGCAGATTTGTTTGCTGATCCGAGACACTCTTTATATTAGCCCGTCGGAGATTTGTTGGCTGATCTGAGACGTACTCTAGGAAGCGTGTCTCCTTTGTTTAGGTAATCCAAGATATCCTATGTTACATCGCGTCTCCTATTAGGTTCCCCCTAGCCCTGATTATCCTCGTTGCCGGCTTCATCCTGGAGCTAGCCAGGATTCGGCAGCTGCATTGCCAGTATCAACAACATGCACATATAGAAACATATATATATACAAATGGAGATCACACAAATTGACCAATCAAATATTAACAAAGTGACAATCGTTGTTACCAAGTAACTATAGACACAGAATTTTACTGTTCATCCAGCTTAACAAGTAACTAATTACACAAAAGAATAACTGTCACCTAATCCTCTACTTGGTAATGAAATTCCCCCTTTGAACTAATGATTTTAGAAATGATAAACCTGCATAGTATGTCTCTAATTTGATCGGGGCTACGACCTTTAGCGTTCCTGAAGGCGGGTTTGTAGTCCTGCCGCACAATAAATTGAGATTTAGAAAAAGATCAGTAATAAAGTACAATAAATGCACCTAAACATACATTGCAATTAGGCTGCTCTCCAAATATAGCCATGTGTAAGCAGACATGGAAGCCGCACGTGTTGTTTGGAGCTTTTTGTGGGATGTCAAATGCAGTATGATGTTTCAGTTGTCGGCATTTTCCTTTTACTTGTCCAAAAGCCCTAAACAAAAACATTCACAGTTAATGTAAAATTATCGTGCAAGGACGAAACACTCAAAAGCTAAAGTGAAGAAGGAACTTACTCGTCCTTAAATGAAGAGATATCACTCCATGTACGGGTTGTTCGCTCGCCTGTTTTTTCATCTCTCAGCCTTGAGGAGTCACAGTACCAGACTTGGTCATACTTTGTAGAAACTGCTATGGTTACCCAATGGTTACCCGGTTTAAACGGTACGACCAGGAGCACCTTATCATTGTAGTGTTTCATTGCCTTCACAAAATATTGAACAACTTCTTTTCAGCCACTCAACGTTTGAATAAAAGTTCTAGCTAGTACTTGCGGGTCAAGATATGCAGGAGACGCGTTTCTCGTGTTATGATGAGTATGTTGTTGCTGGTGCCTACACGCAAAATGCCAATTTTTTTACATATAAAACTTATATTGAGTATATGTATTGAAGAACCTAGTTTTTGAGGACTTACAATGTGAAGCAGCATATTAGAGAGACATCCAACGCGTCGAGGTTGAAAAGGTCATAAAGATCGGACCATGCGATTACAAAAACGCCAACACCCGAGAGAAAGTGGTTATCCTTCAATGCTAATAGTATGGTTTCACACTTTTTGTAATTTTCTATGTAGTATTGATGAAGTTGAACACAAGGTTTACCAACTTGTTTGAGTGCGGCCGCAGTTAACATTGGCTTTCCCCTTTCAAACTTTGGAGTTGAATGCATCATAGCTTTTGGCGCCCTCGGGTTAGTTTCCGACTCTTTCATTAGTTTATTCCATCCTTCCTTCGATGATAATCACCGCTGCGGCTAACTCATGGTCTTGGCACGTACATTCTTCGTCGGTGCCGACGGCTTATCAGGTGTAGGGTGCAGGGCAATTCGAGTGCGAGGTGGAAACCGACGTGGCTGCTTGTCAAGTGGAGACCTCTGCAGCAGCTCTAGAGTTGGAGACAGATGCAGCTTCCCTGTAACTAGAGGCAACTACTCTCCAATTGGAGACTTCTGCTACTTCTCTATAACTGGAGGCAATGATAACTCTGGAATTTTAGACAGATCCATCTATTCTGGATTTGGATGCAGAAGCAGACGCGCCTCAGGAGACATCAAAGTGGTTGATGCAGAAGTTGTTGCTGGTGGGTCAACAACAATAGGGCTCCGTCTCCACTGAACCTTTCTAGTAATTGCATCCCGCACAGTCAGTGTTGTATCGTTTGGTGGCACTTCGAGCTGCGGGTTTTTCGTATTTTCATGCACCATGTACACCTTGACCACAACATAGGATGTTGTGTCCACCTGGATGTCGTCAAGCATGGTCTTATTAGGATACACTAGCCTTCTCCCGGCCTCAACTCGAGCGATTCCTCCGACCATTAGCAGAAGGTTGGATGTTGTTGGCTGAGCCAAGTTATCAACCGTGTCCGACTCAATTGAAGCTCCAGACGATGGTGCCTGACGATCCTCCTGTGGTTGTCTACCCCCAGCTGCTATAGAAGCAAAGCTGCTCCTACGCTATTCGTCATTACTTAAAATGTAAAACGCGTTAGGGATTGCTATACCTGCTCCCTCCAGCATTTGCTTCACGTCTCCTAGGAGCTGCATTCTCAGTTGTGTTTTAAGCTCCACAATGCCAACCTGTGATGTCGAGGTCGTTTTCCGCCTCCGATAAGTATTCATGTGTTCCGAAAAACCCTCCCTCTAGGTCAACTTACTGGAAACACCATGAAGACGGCCTCGCTGCTCCGGTCTTTGTAGGACCTTGGTGAGGGCATCATTTTCCCTCTCACCATTTGACTCTTCGCAGCTCAGGTTCCAGGCTCTTTGAGCGACATGTAAGGTGCTCGGGCTGTAGAATCTGATACCGCCTGACTCAGACAGCTGTGAACGAGCACACATAAATGGTTTCAACCGTCCAGAAAAACTATCGTATCGATTAGCAACACCTAGCTCGGCCAATGTTTTATCCTATTGTTCCCAAATCCTTTTTTTCTGGCATAACCGGTGTTGCCGAGGTGGTGGTCAAGCTCGTTTTGCGATCGGAGCCACTTCATATGTTCACTATTGTTGGAAAATTCCTGTGATTTGCACTTTTCAACAAATCTCGTCCAGTCCTCTTATGACACATGTTGATACTTACGGAAAGGGGTTTCATGATTCTTTCAAAACTCGCAAAACTTAGTTTTGTAGGTCCTCCATGCATGAGAGATCATCTTCATAGCTAGCTTATTCCCCTTCTCTTTCATATGTTCCGGATATTGAACATATGGTCGGATAGAGCTTTCGAAGAGATATCTTTTTCATTTTCGATCAAGTGATCGAATCACTATGGGTTTAGCGGCACCCTTTCCTGAGCACCTAGACCAAAAATTCTGGACAGTCTCGTATTCACATTATGGTTCAGAGGTAAGCCATCATCATTGGCCTCATCAACAGTCACAACGTCTGTCAACCACATCGTATGCGGCCTTTTATTTCTTGTGTTACCAGAGGCAGATGCATCCTCTTGATATGTCTGCTGCTGAGCCTCCTCTTCAATATGCTACTGATGCTCCTACTGAGACATCTTCAAATTCAAAAAAAAAAATAACTGAAATCTTGTAAAACATTATCAAATTTCAGTCACATCCGCACAAACAGTCACATAAGGGAGCTAATTCTCTCATGGCATTTATACCTTAATAAGAAAAATATCTATGTGTCAAGTGTATGGACATCCAAACTAAGCAATCATTAAATAAATCACTAAACATTGACCGATACATAGCCAAAGCGTAATACCCTAATCATAGGACTCAGGAAATATACTAAACATTGATTGGTGAACCACCAAAGCGCGGACCATTTCGACTCTAACCAAAGCGTAATACTACAAGCGTAGTACTCCGAAAATATACTAAGCAATGACCAGTGAACAACCAAAGCGCGGACCATTTCGAATCCAACCAAAGTGCGAACAAACCTTATTAGAGCATTGTCGGGCTGGTCGACGGGGAATCGAGGGACGACGAAGGCAGCATGACAATGATCAAGAGGGTAGTGTAGAGGCGGCGAGGAGCTTCGGGGAAGCGAACCGACACGGGGGTGTGCTCCGGTGAAGGGGACGACATGGGCTTTGTTGATGAGCGTGCGAGAGCTAAAGTGTCAAAAAGTTTTTCTAAGTGTTGGGAAGAGAGCGCGCGAGAGATTTAAAAGTACCTTAGGGCAACAATCTGGGATGCGCCTCAGAAGAGCAACCATCAGGCGTGTCTCCCACACGTGTGCCAGCACATATTAGAGACGCGTATTACAAGAGATCGTCTTATTCTTTTGAATTAATGCTAGCCGCTGTATGTAATGTCATTCGTGTAGATTGAGGCGTTTAAATCTGAGACGCGCTTTATAGAAACGCGTCTCACATTACCTTGATTGAGAGACGCTCTTTTGTGAGGCGTGTCTCGCATCATGTTCGCACAAATTCTGCTGCTGAGTCTGCAGCATATCAAAGCGTTCAAATCGGAGACGCGCTTTTTCAAAACGTGTCTCACATTATCTTTCCTGAGACACGCGCCTTTGCGAGGCGCGTCTCGCATCACGTGCATATCCCATTTTCCAGGATAGAGCAAGTGATATATTCAGTAGTTCTCCAAAAGAAATAGAGCATAAGTCATGAGTACTTCTCCATAAGAAACAGAGCACATGTGACCAATGAAAGTCAAATTTTCACTCAAATTGCAATATTTTCACACATCTGAGCATATATCCCACAAATATCCAAATGGAAGTCAATTTTTCACCCAATTGACCATATTTCCACATATTTGAGCATATTTACACACAATCAATTTGGTACTTTATGTTGTGGTCTTGGTTTTTTGAAATTCTTGACTTTTTCATGGTGACAGTGCTGCAAGTAAGGAACTTTGTTGGCCGATGGTATTCCTAGTTTGATCATCGAGGTGAAAAAAAGAGGAATCTCATGAAATTTGTCAAACTCTTCCTCATCGACGGCATTCTCGACTCCGACGATTCGTCATTTTCCATGTATAACCACATTAAGTTTTTTATTTGTTGTGTTTGGAATATAGAACACTTGAGCTACGTGTTCTGCTAACACAAAAGGCTCCCACTTATATACTTGACGGTGAAGATCAACGCTGGTGAAACCGTACTTGTCTTGTACAACACCTTTTAATCCATCAACCCAGTTGCAACAGAAAAGAGGAATCTTGAATCCTTGAAAGTCAAGCTCGTATATCTCTTGTATTTGACTGTAGTGCATGTATTTGTCTTGGCCCGCAGCATTATAAGCATCAACACGGACACCACTATTCCGATACGTGCTTTTCTTATCATGTTCTACAGTGTAGAACGTGTATCCATTTATGTTGCACCCTTGATATGTAATAACTGTGAATATAGGACCACAAGCTAAATTTTTTAGGTATTCACTTGTTTGTGTATCCGATGATTGAGAAATCCAATCCGGAGCCGGCCAATGAATTTTCTCCCGTGTTCATTTGCTAACCATGATTCATTGCGGCGGGATTGTTTCTAAACACCACCTCCTTGTGCTCATCGAGGTGCTTCGAGACAATGAACATGTGTTGCAACACACGGAAATAAGTGCAGAAGAATAAATATGAATACGGAGTTATAGCCTTCTTCACAATGGTCTCTTTTCTTGTCAGCCTCCCCCTCGTGACGAGACTTAGGAACACTAATCGGGTTACTTGGGTCAGTGTAGTTTAGAGCCCACTTCACAGCTTCCTCTCTAGAGTATCCTTGTACCATGCTGCCCTCAGGTTAAGCTCGATTTCGAACGAAGGACTTCAGTAGGCCATTGAATCTCTCATACACATACATCTAGTGAACGAGCATAGGGCCAAGTAGCTTTATCTCCTTAATAAGATGAGTTGTGAAATGGACGCTGATGTCGAAAAAGGCAGGTGGAAAATACATCTCAAGGAAGCATAATGTTTCCTAGTGCCTTTTTTCCAATGACTCGAGATCTTCTTCACATAGTACTTCTTGACCAATGGAATTGAAGAAAAAACAAAAGTTCATTATAGCCTCCGAAACATTGACCGGTAGGATATTCTTAATTCAAACAGCAATCATCTCCGTATGCAATACATGGTAATCATGAGACTTCACACCGAGAGCTACTTTTAGATCTGGAAATGAAATAACCATTGAGACATTCGTCGAGTAGCAGGATGGTACACTTATATTTTTCAAGAACCCACAAAACTCTTTCTTTTCATTTTTTGAAAGGGTGATGCATGATGTGGGTAGTTCATTCCTTTTACCGAGTCATCAACCCACAACTCAGGACTAATTCCCATTTCTTTAGATCTGCCTGTGCATGTCCATGGTCCCTAGTTTTCCCATCGATGTTAAGCAATGGCTCGAGTAGGCTCTCGCACACATTATTCTCAACATGCATGACATCAATCGAATTACGGACGTCTAAGCCTTTCCAATACGGTAGCTCCCAAAAAATCGATTGCTTCTTCAACGTGTCATCTTCGCCCGTATTTTTGCCAGTCCTTTTCCGCTTACCAAGGGCAACATGGATATTCTTGACCATTTCATAGTCTTCATGACCCGTGATATGAGTTTGACGACACCTCTTCTCAGTGTCACCATTGAAATTATCCTTGATACTCCGAAAACGGGTGCTTCATTGGAATATAGCGTCGATGTCCCATGTACACTATTTTTCATGACTCGCTAAAGTACTCTGAGTCTGTTTCTCTCAAACAATGTGGACATCTGCTACCTAGTTTCATACTCTATCCCGACAAGTTACGTGCTACTGGAGAATCACTAATAGTCACAAATAAAATGGCTTTGAGGTGAAGTACTCACGCTTGTGGTCATCCCAGACCTGCACTCCGTCGTTGTACCACAACTGCTTCAAATCTTCAACCAGAGGCCTAAAATAAGTGTCAATGTCATTCTCAGGTTGTTGTGGCCCCAGTATCAGTCCGGACATCATAACATATTTTTGTTTGTTGCACAACCAAGGAGGAAGGTTCAAAATTGTTAGCACAATTGGACATGTGTTACGTGTGCTAATGTTCAAAAAAGTATTCATGCCATTAGTGCTCATTGCGATCCTAATATTCCTCGGATCAATGGCAAATTCAAGATTTCGGGAATCAATGTTTTGCCACTGTGTGCTATCAGTAGGATCTCTTATCATTCCAACAATATGCTTATGCTTCTCTTTGTGCCATCACAATAATTCTGACTCCTTGTTTGCAAACAAACGCTTCAAAAGTGGAATGATAGGAAAGTACCAAAACAACTTTTTAGGCCCTCTTTTTCTTCTATTGCAGTTCTCGTCATCACCATCGTCTTTCCTACGATTGAATCGGTCCATTCAAAAAATAGGGCATTTCTTGAGGTTTTCGTACTCAGGTCCACAATATAAAATGCAATCATTCTTGCATGCATGGATTTTCTCCACCTCCAAACCAAGTGGACAAATTATCTGTTTTGTCTCATAAACTGTCCTAGGGACTGTGTTGCCTTGGGATAATATGTCCTTAAGGAGCGTCAACAATTCCTTAAAACTACAATCACTTCATCCGTTGCTCACCTTCAACTGGAAAAGTTTTACCACCGCAAACAGTCTGGTGTACTTAGCCGCACAATCATGATACAATGGCTTCTTTGAGTCTTTGATAATCTTCTTGTAATTTGCATGTTCACAATTACTATACCGATCATCGTCGCCATTTATCTCGACATTGCGTACCATCTCCTCTATGTTATGCACCTAAAATTCAATCTCATCATTGGTGAACCCTGATATATCTTGCTAGCTCACATCCTTGTCCTGATCTTGTTCGACACTAGTACGAACCTCCCTCTCCAAATATGAATCTCTCATCTCTGCTTCATTAAGCCCATCCTCCCCATGTTTGTTCCAGTATATATAATCCACCATGAATCCATGCGTGATCAAATGTGACCTCAACACTTGATCTGTGGGATATCTCTTCTCATTCTTCCAGTGTTTGCAAGGACAACAAATAGTCCCTCTAATGTTGTCCAACATGTCTTTCTTCGCAAAATTGATAAACGCATCTACCCCTTGGATATATTCATTGCAAAGGCGTAGACCATACATCCAACTTTGATCCGATGACATCTACGTACAGAAAAGAAGAGCTAAATCAAAGAAATTCAAAGCCACTGATAGTCAAGATCTAAAGGGATAAAAAATAGTAAGGAATAGGAGAAGTAGACTAACCCTTTGTTTTAAGATCCATTGATAATCACCGCAAGACTTTTAGAATGACACCTTCAAAGAGGGGAAGAACAGGGCAAGAACAGAGCGGATCTGGTAGCCACTTGTTCTGCCACGGCGGGGAGGTCGTAGAACGGCAACAGAAAATCGAGACGATCCAATATAAAGAAAGTCTCCCTATAAAGGGAATGGGAGACGAGCCCGCTTCCATAACAAAAGGAGACGCGCCTAACGTGTAAGTATGGGAGATGCGCAGAATTTGGTCATGAAAGGAGACGTACTGCAAGGAAAGTCCATCTCAGTTACGAAACAAATATGAGTCACGCTTAATGAAAGCGCGTCTCCTGTTTGTCAGAGTGGAGGGCGCGTCTTGGATACCTACTTAACTGAGACGTGCTGTATTGTAACGTGTCTCCTTGTACGATCAACTGAGCCATGACAGATCCTCGCTGAAGCGGGCTTGTGTCGCTTAAGGTTATCAAAGACGTTCTCCTTTTAGCACGTCTCCCATCTTTGTCTCCTATTTGGGTTTCTTATGTGGTGGATCAGTAAATAAAATTATCAAATAGACCAAAGGCGACGCTACAATGAAAAGGCAAAAGATTGGATATTCCAATATCAAATTCACGTGTTACTGAAAGTTTGGACAATCCTAACCCATTAAAGAGTAAATGTTACTCCAGAAAACACGTTTGTAAAGATTGAACACTCTCGACTCACGTGCAGCTCATGTGAGTGAAAGTTCAGACAATTCCAAGCGAAAAATACGTTCGAGTCACATGAGAAAAAGTTCGGACACTCCGAAGCGTGAAACATGTGAGAAAAAGTTTGGACAATCCGAAACCATTGAGGGTAACGTTACTCCCCATGAACACAGTGAAAAGTTCGGACATTCTAAAACTGTCGAAGGTAACATTACTCCCAAAATGCACTGAGACAAGTTCGGATAGTGTGTATCAGGGTGGATCAGTGTAAGCTTCAAAACTTTGAATGTAAACCTTCACTTTTATTCCAATTGCCAATGTATTCATTACACATAGGTCTCACAATCTCCTCCTTGATGAATGCATTGGCAACACCACATAAAATCAGAACATTGTCTTATTCACATAAAAAGTTTTGAAAATAAAAAATCAAATGAGAAAGAAATTTCAAAAACAAATTCCCCCCCTGAGAAGAACGTATAAAAACTCGTGAATGTGCAATGTGTGACATATTTCTCCCCCTTTGACAATGTATTCAGTAAGGTTCAAAAGAGAAATTTTAATTGTTATGAGCATATTATAACATAAGAATCAAGTCACAAAGACACGACAACAAGAATCACGGAAAACAGTTGAGAAAAACTCAAGTTATGGTCGAAAGATCGAACAAATGTCAATCTGTTGTACCCGAGAAAAAAATCTGCAACACTGCAATGAAGCTCATGTAGATCAGAAACCACAAATCTATTGACCTTGAAATTTTCACAGATGATAGGTAATAGAGTTCTGAAGACAACCCACAATAAATCATGTCAAATGGATCTATAAAACTCGAGTTATTATAAAAACACTGAAGCAGTGTAGTGTTGTGTAGAAACTTGACGAGAAAAAATCGTCTGAAAAAAGTCGGACGAACAAGGCACAAAAGTACCTTTAAACTATGAATTTTATTGATCAAAACACAAGACAAACAACTCAAAGTCGTCTCACCACGAGCTCTAGCCTCCCTTGCTTTTATAACCAGCCCTGTGGCCAACTCAATCCTAACTAGGACTCTAATCCTACCCAGTTTCAACCGAAACTTTCCATAACCGCTCAAGACTCTTCCATACGCAGATAGAAGCAATCTTAAGACTTCCAAACAGCTTAGAAACATACCAAACATTCCTAAAAAAATTGAACTCCGAGAACCACATGAAATTTAACCAAGACCAACTCAAATCTTTCCATATTTTAGCCATAACCGACTCAGCCAGAGCCTGAGTCCATAATCCAGCCGGTTGGACCTTTCTGGCCACGTCTTTACGTCCACTTAGGGGGAGAAGAAGATGATTATGAAGATACAACTCCTCAAGTGCCACACCCAAGAGTACACCAATGCGTCCAAAGGGATCACCCAATCGACAACATCATCGGTGACATCCAAAAGGGAGTAACCACTAGACCTCGCATAGCTAACTTTTGTGAGCACTATTCGTTTGTATCCTTTTTGAAACCACACAGGGTTGAAGATGCATTGACAGATCCGGACTGGGTGGTGGCAATGCAAGAAGAATTGAACAACTTCAAGTGGAACAAGGTGTGGGAACTTGTTGCAAGACCCAATGCAAACGTCGTCGGCACCAAGTGGGTCTTCTGCAACAAACGAGATGAACACGGGGTGGTGACAACGAACAAGGCACGACTTGTGGCCAAAGGGTATTCACAAGTCGAAGGTTTGGATTTCGATGAGACCTTTGCTCCAGTAGCTAGACTTGAATCTATTAGAATATTACTTGCATATGCTACTCACTATGATTTCAAGCTGTATCAAATGGATGTGAAAAGCGCCTTCCTCAACGGACCAATCAAGGAAGAGGTGTACGTGGAGCAACCACTCGGGTTTGAAGACGAAGAGTTCCCCGACCACGTATTTAAACTGAGTAAGGCTCTCTACGGCCTCAAACAAGCTCCTAGAGCTTGTTATGAGTGTCTTAGAGATTTCTTAATTGAAAATGGTTTCAAAATTGGCAAAGTAGATTATACACTATTTACGAAAATTTTTGATAATGATCTTTTTATTTGTCAAATTTATGTTGACGATATAATCTTTGGGTCGACTAACCAATCTTTTTGTGAAGAATTTAGTAAAATCATGACAGACAGGTTTGAAATGTCAATAATGGGAGAATTAAAGTACTTCTTGGGATTCCAAGTGCGGCAACAAAAGGAAGGGACGTTCCTAAGCCAAACCAAGTACACGCAGGACATACTTAAGAAGTTTGGCATGGACAAGGCGAAGCCCATAAAAACCCCCATGGCAATGAATGGCCACCTAGACCTTAATGAAGATGGACCTAGCATCGACCAAAAGGTATATCGCTCCATGATTGGATCTCTACTCTATTTATGTGCATCTAGGCCAGATATTATGTTGAGTGTATGTTTGTGTGCATGATTTCAAGCAATCCTAAGGAATGTCACTTGACAGCCGTAAAAATGATCTTGAGATATTTAGTTCATACACCCAACCTTGGTCTTTGGTACCCAAACGGCCCAAAATTCAATCTCATTGGTTACTCCGATGCATATTATGCCGGGTGCAAAGTAGATAGAAAAAGCACCTCCGGTACATGCCAATTCCTAGGGAGATCCTTAGTTTCTTGGTCCTCCAAGAAACAAAATTCCATTGCCTTATCCACAGCCGAAGCGGAGTATGTTGCAGCCAGGAGTTGTTGTGCACAACTCCTTTGGATGCGACAAACTCTAAGGGACTATGGTTACAATATGAACCATATTCCACTCCTTTGTGACAATGAGTGTGCCATTAAAATTGCCCACAACCCAGTTGAGAACTCTAGAACTAAACACATAGACATAAGACATCACTTTTTGAGAGATCATGCCATGAAAGGAGACATAGCCATTTCACATGTCAACACTCAAAAGCAATTGGCCGACATATTCACCAAGCCACTTGATGAAAAATGTTTTTGTGAACTCCGAAATGAACTAAATATCCTTGATGTTTGGAGTGTGGCTGGAAATGTTGCATACCTGTATGAATTCTTCAAAATATGTTGATTGGATTGTGAAAATCATCTCTCTCAATTTCTCCGAAAAACTATGTCAATTACTAGATCTTGGTGAACTATGATCATTGCTTGATTGTTGTATGCTTACTGATCATATTCATCAAGATTATTTGATGTGTTTTGCCTCTCTTTTCTCTAAATATGAACCTTCAAATATATATGAATGGGCTAAAATTCTTGTCTGGTGACCACGGACTAGTCCGTGGTTGCCCGGACTAGTCCGCCCATGCAGACTAGTCTGTAGAGTGCCGGTTAGGCCGGACTAGTCCGGCAGACAACGGACTAGTCTGATATAGCCCCTGGAAAAGTTTGGACTAGTACGGTCATCTCCGGACTTGTCTGATTTTTCGTGTCCATAACCCTAGCTGTCGCCAAACCCTAATTCGTCATCTCCACTCTTGCCTCACGCGCTCTCTCTCTTTGTGCTCGAGCTCCCAAGGCGATTTCTTGCTCCCTCCACCAAAAACCCTCTCATTTGGGCGGAAATCAAGCTTGTCCACTTGAGGATTGAAGCTAGCGGACTTGTCCGGCCTTCAACAGCCTCATCTTCAAGTTCCAAACAATTCTTCCGGTAATTTTCGTTCAAACCCTAGAATTTCCAACTTCCTTCATTGTTGATCAAATAGCCTAGCATATTTCACTATATACATGCCTCCTTTATGTATTACGTGTATGCTACACTTGTTGTGCATTAGGAATCGACTTTTGTCCAGTCTCTTAGGTTTTTGAGGATGAACACCGGACTAGTTCGGTCCTTGCACGGACAAGTCCGATCCCCCGGACTAGTCCGTGCCTGTGCACCGGACAAGTCCGATGTTTCTGAACTCAAAACCTAATTCTTCAATACCTCAATGCCATTCCTTGCTATCCTTTCACACCTATGCCTTGTATGATTCATTATCATTCATGCCACTCATTCTCAGGTCATGTCGAGCTTCGGCAATGATGTCTCCAACTTTGAGGCCGAGATGGACCACGAGGTGGCACCTCAGACCTCGACGGGTCTTGGCAAGAAGCATCAAGAAAGACCGTCGGAGCCAGCTCAGTCTCCTCCACAGGCTCGGAGGAAAGTGCTAGCTAAGAAGCCATCCTCCAAGGTGCCTACTTCTAGGGCTACCACATGCGGTGGCCCTAGTGCGGCAAGTGCCCGCCTAGCAAAAGGCAAGGGCAAAGGAATAGCAACAGGCTTGGTTGGCCCGTTGAAACTTCATGCTCCAAGGGAAGGGTCCGGGACCCCAATGAAGAGAAGTTCAATGGGAAGGGAAGTGACTCGGCGGCCAAGTTCAGAAGCATCGAGTGGTATGGCCGACCGAAACAAGCGACTGATGGAAGGTTCTGGTGCAACATCCATGTTGATTTCTACAAATCGGTGTATCTCCCAATGAAGACACCAGTTGTGCGTAGTCAGTGGATTGACTGGGCACATTTTGAGAAGAAGCGTTGCTCACCGTTCACTGATGTAGTGAGAGCCATTGGGAAGCATGGACTGAGAGATCTTTTTGCTTTCAGAAATAACTGGAATGATGAAGTGATTGTGCAATTCTTTGCGACCTGTCACTTCTCTAGTGAGGATGAGGAGAGTGTCACTTGGATGACCCATGGATCCAAGTACAGTATTACTCAAGAAGAGTTTGCTAACCTGCTTCACCTTGACACCACAAGATCTAATTGCTTGGTCATACACAATATTGGTGTCATTGACAAGGATAGGATGAAGTTCCTATATGAGCCAAACTCAAAGTTCAACACTCCTTCCACCAAAAACATGAAGCCATTCTTTGTGGTGCTGAACAGGGTTTTGTGGAAGACGATTGCTCCTAAGGATGGAGATGCTGGGAGTGTGCAAGGATACCTCAGGACTCTAATGAGGGTCATAAGCAAGGACCGCCCGTTTGATGTGACAGAATACATTTGGAATGACATGGTGAACATATCTTACACTCCCAACAGGTCTTGCAGATATGCTCCTTATCTAATGTTTGTGATTGAAAAAGTCACCAGGATTGAGTTTGTGAAAGATGTGGAGCATCTCCCCTTGAGGCCTCAAATGCCTCAAAAGCCGAGTGTGCAGGATGCTCCCTCACCGGCCTCCAGTCCCGAGGCACCGGCAAGATCGAGAGAAGATGCTAGGGCTGCCCCTGCTTCTAGTGCAGCCCCTCAAAAAGGTTCAGCCAGTGGAATTCTCAAGTACCTGGCTGCAATCTTTGCCTCCTGCAAAAAGGCCGAAGTGAAGGACCATAAGCTCAACAAGAAAAGAAAGGAGGACATGAAGTATATCAAGGCAAATGTGAAGCAAATTTGCTAGAAACTGGAGATTGAGCCAATTGGGTCTCCAACAATCTATGAAGACTCAAATTCTGATTTCACCGAGCTCAGGCCCTTGACCCCCTCCGAGCTTTCCTACTTTGGCGTTGGGGGCTCGAGTACCTCCGCACCAGCTCCTCCTTCTCCTCATCAAGCTGTAGATGAAGATGATGAAGACGACGATGAGAGGACCGACAGCGAAGGGTGAAGACCTTAAGACCCTCATGTTCCTCTTTTTGGTTTCTTGATGCCAAAGGGGGAGAGATTGAGGAGAGTCTTAGTTCTAGCTGTAGTTTGCGAGGAGAGAGCTCTATGCTATTTCTTTTAACTCTTTTGTGGGTTGTAAAGTCCTAACATTGATCTTAAGTTAATTTTGGTTCTATGATGCAATGATTTGCTCCTTTGAGTAGTATTTATGAAAACTGTGTTTTTGCTCTAGAATGACATATATGCTTGCTATTGGGTGTTTAATGTCAATTATGTCATTCTTAATGTTTCAGTGCACTTAGTTATGCATCCCACCATAAATAATGCACATATGGACTATGCTTTCACTACTTGATGTATTTTGGACTCATATGTGCATACTTTATGAAAAATATCAATTTTTATCATATTTTGTGAAATCTCAATTGGTTGTCATCAATCACCAAAAAGGGGGAGATTGAAAGTGCATCTAGGACTCCCTTGTGGGTTTTGGATGATTCATGACAAGCAATTGGAATCCTAACCTCTTTGTTGAGATGAGTGCAGGATTTTAATAGAAAAATGAGCAAAGTGTCAAAAAGCAGGAAGAATGAGGAGCAAGGTGGAAATGAGCTCAAGGAAGAAGAATAGTAGATCATTGTGTATGAAGTGTGTTAGGAAAACACATCCCATGAGCCCAATCACAATTAAACACACACATTGCACAAAGTTACACAGGATCGGACTAGTCCGACAGACACCAGACTAGTCCGATATCCTTTCTGCACAAAATCGGACAAGTCCGATATCCATCGGACTAGTCCGATATCCTCTCTGACTAGAATTAGACTAGTCCTCCCCAGTGCGGACTAGTCCTCAAAACACTTCACAAGTCACACAAAATCGGACAAGTCCGATCACAACCAGACGAGTCCGATATTCTCTCTGATCCAAATCGGACAAGTCCGATATTGGCACGGACTAGTCTGAAATACCCTCTGAACTAAATCGGACAAGTCCTCCAAGTGCGGACTTGTCATCCTATACACTTAGGGTTTCACTTGTTCGAACAAGTCCGAAGACTATCGGACTAGTCCGAAGATTTCCAGTAGCGAAATCGGACAAGTCCGTTTATAGCCGGACTAGTCCGATATTTCGGGACACTTAGGGTTTGCTACGCACAGCACACCGGACTAGTCCGGTGACCACAACGGACTAGTCTGATCTTTCTGAACCCTAACGGTCACTTTTAGAAACCCATATAAATAGAGTTGCACGGCCATATTTTACACTCTCGAACCCTAGCGCCGTCATACCTCCTAAGGGCCTCAAAAACTACATCTCTCTACGAAATTAAGTGCAACAAAGATCAATCCCTTGGGGATTCACTCTAGTTCATTGGAGAGACACGTTTAACACCACATTGAGCTCTTGGTTTGATTCTCTAACACACTCCCGCGATTTAATTGTAATCTTTCGAGTGTGTTCTTGGTGGTATTTTGTGTTGTAATCCTAGGGAGCTCTCAACGTGTGAAAAAGCCCCTTGAATTCAGTTATTCACCCCTTTGAGATAAGTGGAAGAGGATTGGCCTTCGTGGCGATCCGGCGAGGGTAGGGTTGGAGAAGACCTGATCCTTTTGTGGACTCCTCAACGTGGATGTAGGTTGCCTCTGTGGGAACCGAACCACAAGATAAATCTCTTGTGTTCCTCTTTTGTGTTCATTGTCCTTTACATTATATCAATCTAGGGTTACAAATTGATCTTGATTACTTTACGTTGAAATATCAAGTATAAGTTTGAATTGTGATATAACCTGATTCATAACCTTGTAACACTTTGTTTAATCGTATACGTCCGCTGCATATATTGAAGAACAAAGTTAATCGATCAAACTTAATCAATCTAGTTTGTATATACTGGACTAGTCCGCACTTTACCGGACTAGTCCGATTTCTCTGGTTTTGAACTGCTTGTTAAGTGTTGCAGGATCTGACAATTTTCAAAAAGACCTATTCACCCCCCCTCTAGGCCACATTCAACTACTTACATTGTGCACGGGAACGTTCAGGGAACTGTGTGGAATGATTTCATGGTAAGCATGATAATACAATTTCTTAATTTCAATTTTCAAAACGCTTATATGTTTAAAGGAACTCGTATATTTGCTCGGGCAGACAACGTACCGTCTGGAGGACCCGACGATTCAGTTGGACCACACTAGGGCCATCTCTGACAAGAATGCAAGACAACTCCGAAGCTTGTTACGCAAGCTCTCTACAACAACCGGATTAGAGCTACTAGGTAGTACCTGAAGAAGCATCCAAGGCAAGAGCGGAGGGCCTTCAGAGAGGCAGCCGACACATACTTGGTGGAGGAGTAGTTCACGGAGGTAGCTTCTCATTTTGATTTCTTTATTTAGTTATGTTAACATTGTTTTGATCAAATATTAAATGTGTGCAGGTAGGTGTTTTATAGTTGGACGACCATTCAGAGGCGTATCAAACCCTCTATAGGTGTCAGCTGGCGATCTGTTCATCGCTTTTTGTCCAAGAGGGATCGAGAGAGCATAGGGCCCTCCGGTGGCCATACCTATGGACTCGATGGCCATCTTCTTCTTGCTAAACGCATGATAAGTGTGCTCTCGATTCATTCCAAATATTTGTAAGAAATTTGTCCTACTAACACATATCAAAAGGAGTGCGATAGTGGTTAGGAGCCGAATGCTAAGTAGGTTTGGAAGAGGGGTCACACATGAAGTGACCCTTCACAGCCCGACTTGTTATGCTTACGGGTGGCGACGGATCGACTGGTAAATTAACTTAGTGGAATTCAATTATAACTAATAATGTTGTTAACACACTTAGGTAACTTTTTTTGTAGGCTATTGACGATCATTATATACCAATATCGACCCCTAATATAACTCAATTATGTGAGGGAATAAGTGTTTCTTACACACACCATAGTTAGAATTAACCTAGTTCCACTTGTACATGGAGAAAATGGTGCATGCAGGAATTTTATTCAGAATTGAAGCGAACTCAAGGGAGGAATCCTAAAGAATACCTTCCCCGCCAAACAGATGCCGACATGTGGCAGCACTTGGATGAAATGGCCCGCCTATAGGAATATCCCAGGGCATCCAATGGCGTAGCACCTCGAAATGGTTAGAGAACCCACCTGTCAGCCACCTCAAGGAAGCAAACCGCGATTGGTGCCAGGACCAGGTCGGTCGACTAGGATGGTCGGCGGACCTCTTCCTGGTGCCAAACGCGATCGACTTTCACGTGTCGACTCCTTGTGGAGAACTTATAGAGATGGAGACTGATTCGTGCAGTTTCTGGTGGCGGGAACCGCCTCTACACCGTGTATAAATAGGGGGGAGAGGCTTCAGTTCACTACACACACCACTCAAGCATTCTTTCTTGTAAACATTAGTTCTCCTAGTTAGTGGAGGTTAGGCTGTATAGAGGAGCCTCTAGTCCTATGTCGAAATTGGGAAAGGTATAGCTCATGTATCTTTTCATTACTTTTTGACTTTATGCTTTATTAGAATATTATTATTAGTCTTTATGTATTCATATACTTGGACAAAGCGTTCCTTGTTTGGTTGTGGAGTTCATGCATGTGCTATGTGTAGATGTTATAATGATCTAGTCATAATGCTCATATCTTATTATCATAAGCATCATACACCACCACTATAGTCTAATTAGGTAATAATATGTTTATGTGAATATGAATATGTTTGTGCTTGGTCCCAACATTGGTTCAGCGATGTTTAGGTTAGTTATTGCCTTAGGATGGATCTTGTCTTCCAACTCCTAAGGTGTTTACTTAACATGTTAGCGTGTTGCTTAGATAGTTAAGTAGTGTTGGATGCCTCGTAGACCAACGATTTGTAGAGGTAGGTGGCAGGTTTTGGTAGCTCTATCTGTCCGTTGTAATCCCCCACGTTTGTCTATGCCGCAGGCTCGTGGCGGGAATCGCCCTGATATTGTCAGGTCTAAACATGTGCCCGATGTGTTGGACCACTAAGCTCTAGATTCACCATTAGCATATTCATGTGTACTCTATTAGGATATGTATATGAGTAAGTAGAGCACAGTAGGAGTATCACCTTCTCGTAGTCTACCCTTAGAGTAGATTTCTTAGGTGTGTGTTACACTACTTCTATTATCATCATACCACTGTTCTATTAAATACGTAGTACCCTATACCTTGATCACAAGAATAGTGTTTACTTTACTTCACTGCCTTCCTATGAGATAAATACGATACCCTTGAGAATACTCTTGGGTGAAATGCTACCACGGTATCTTCCGTGCGCTTGCGGATCTCATCTCCTACCAGAGATGATTTATGGTGTTAAGAAACACCAACAAGCATTTCTAGCGCCGTTGTTGGGGAAGGCACGAAAGTGAAGGATAGCTATCGCTTATGATTAAGTTCTAGGTATTAGGAGTTATTAGACAATATTACTCATGCTTTGTTTTCTTCGTTGTGTTAAAACATGGTAGTGTTTGGCTAAATCATTCTTTAGAAAAGCCAAAAGAGGACGCAAGAGCTTATCCAATAGTATTTCAAGGCACTCCTAAACAAATTATCCCCGTTGGGCAACATCGTTGTCCACAACAGGAGGATTCTCTAGCTTATAGTAGGAGCCAAAGGCATCATTCCCAAGGCATAGGGGAGCTTCAATATCATATCTTGGTTTGCCTTCACCATGGGGTTGATAGTTGGCTCATCATCCAACACTCCTACATTAGGTTGAATTTGTCGACCCATGATCAAATCCATGCTGAAGTTGCAGATGACCTCTTTTCATTCATGATGAGAAAGGATTAAGATTTGATTGAGGAGATGGTCAACATTTAGGGGTGGATCCATTAACGGTTCAGTTCCGTTGGCATGGCATGCACACTATTGACATGGTGGACATTCTAGCCATGGAACTGAGCCTCCTATTGAATGATCAAGAAGGTCAAGCCATTGGTGAAGTGTCTTGATAATCAAAGCCATGGATATTCACATTTTGTGTGAAAATCCATGTCAACATGGGACCCTTGGGGATTTATTTTCCTAAGACCCATGAGGATCCTTCGTCTCCAAACAACTCCAAAGTCCACCACCAACAAGGAGGTCAAAAGTGGAGTCAATACAATCAAGGAGGCTATGTGAATTTGAATTCCAACAAATTCAACTTCAACTAGCCTACCTTGAAGTATCTTGTCCATGGCCAAGGGGAAATCAATGACAACATGAAGCATTTGCCAAGGACAAGACACTTCAAAGAGCATTGCAGATCTAAGGGTTCCACAATCACTTGTTGGATCCTACACTGCAACCAAGCCCGTGCAACTTTGGGTAAAATGACACCGTGGATGAAGCGTTTTTTGTTTGATTTTGGAGTCCACATGTCGTTATGCCCAAGGGAGCCTCTTGATCCCAGATCAAGCATGGGTTAAATAATAAGAATATCTTGATGGGCGAAGTGACAACCCCACAAGTGGACAACCTCATTGCCTTTATGAGGAATGAGGAGACTTTGTCATGTCATCTACAATGACATTGTAAGAAGATAGAGAATCCAGAGCCATTCGAATGGCCCAAGTCCATTAAGCCGCCAACAAGGGAATGGCGGAAGAAGGACAAGCCTCACCAGGTTCAGGAATGGATATCTTGTAGGAAAAGTCATCGCAACAAAAACAAGTATTCATCAAGGCGAAGATGAGTCCAGGGCCACCACGTGCCCCACTTGTCCAAATGGCAGTTGAAGGAGATTTTTCTTGCCAACAAGAGAAGTCATCCACACCTTTATCTTCAGGTATCGATGATACATCATCAATCTAAACAGGACAGTGGGAAGTTCCACTTCAAACATTCGGTGTGTCCTTGCCAATAGGTAAATTGGTACTTATCTCATATTTGATTTCAAATTGCATATTTGAATTTCTCATCAAATCTTGCATTCGCATTTAGCATGTTTGAGTTGTCACTTGCATGTTGGAAAGTAAAATCTCCAACCAACAGAAAATTAAGATTCTGAATTGGGAAATAAATTTATTTGGATATGAACTTTAGGCATAACCACTTGAATTCATATTCCTAATTCAAACCCAAAAGATTTCCCTTAATCCTCATTACATTTGCCAAATGTTGCAAGTTGGGCAAAACAATTTGACAAATGGGTTTAATTTGCTTTTGGCTAATGTAACCCGTTTTAGAGTTGTTTTGTTTGTTCTAGATTTTAGTGCAGTTAGAAGGAGACTTGTAAAGAGGTTAGAAAGCTTCATGAAACTCTACGCACCATCAAGAGTATTCAAGAGTATATCCTTCCACCAATCTCATTTCGAGTTCATGGTGGAGGAATGCTCAACATGATTGCCCTATGGAGGAGCAAGATGGAGCTTCATTCAGCTTCAACCACAACTTGCCGAAAGACATCGAACACAAAGGCTGCACCAAAATCCATGGTCGTGAGATTCTCACACAACGACCTTCAACCCAAACTGCTCTTCAATAGAGGTAGGAGTTTAAAATTTTCCATTGTTTGAATTGCAATACGATTGAATGATTTATACTTACATTTGCAAAGGAAGGTTTACACCTCCTCATCATTCAATTCTTATGCATCGTCACGAGAGTAAGTGTTGGCATTGCTCTTTTTGATTCTTCAAAAAGGAATGTCACCTTACTTGGAATAAATTTAAAAAAGTACCTAGAATTTCATAAGCATTGTGTCAAAGTATAGCAATGACAGTTCCCCCGGTAGTACTAATGTGTAGTCTGCGGAGGTTTGTATTTGGATGGGGCGCGTAAGATCAAGAAAAAGATGATGACACACAGGTTTTTACGTGGTTCGGGCTGCCTGAGGGTAATACCCTACTCCACAAGGTGATTGTTGATTGAGTACATGTGTATGTGGCAAGTGTCTGTGGTTGTTTGTGTGCGTGTGAGCTTAGTCCCTTTCTACCGTGTGACACAACCCTTTTATATGCTAAGGACTGGCCGTTACAGTATATGCCTGGCCTGACAGGTAGCCCCGGCTGTCGTTAACCACCTATACATGATCTATATGTATAATTCATGATTCTCAGTGTGATAAGGTGCCTTAATAGCGGCGTTACCTGTCTTGATGGTCCTTTGATCATGTGTGATTAATACTGAATCATTGACATGTTAATCAGGTCTTGTAATGGCTATTTAATAGCCCCTTGAATATCTGTGCCATTGGAGATCCTGTAGTCTTCCCGTTGCAGGCTTAGGTCCGAAGGTCCAACATGTGGCAGCTCCGGAGCTTTCCTCTGTGGGGAGGCAGGTCCAAAGCCACTTGACGCGTGGCGGCACTGGAGCTTCCCTCTACTGGGGGGATAGGTCCAGGGTTGCTGGACACGTGGTGGTACCAGACTTCCCTACAAAGGTAGGTCCGGTCCCGCAGGACACCTCGTAGCACCAGAGCTATCCAAACGAGGGATGCGGGCCCAATACTGCAGGATGTGCGTTGCCTTCAGAAGTCTTCAACTCGGACATAGGAACTCCTTGGTTTTAAGTGCAGTATCAGGGGGTACTTGGTATCCAGGGTACTGATAGTGGCCCCCGGGCCCAACTCTGGGAGAAACCCTCTGGGTGAAGTTATACTACCAGAGGTGGAGCCATCTTCGATTCCCGCGCTACGGCTTCAAATTCTCTTTCTGAGCAGTTGAGGTGACGACAAAAAGTTATGCCGCCACCATGTGGCCCTTTTTGACACGGCACATGGGATCCTGGCGTACGGATCTCACACAATTTAAGGTTGTCAGTTCCTAATACGGAGTTCGTATCGATTCCCAGCGTAATCTATGTAGCCCTGTCAGGCTGCCGCCCCGGGGCTTCCAACTTTTCATCATGATAACGGTTCACCTAGTGTAAATTTATGAGCAAAGTGGACTCGGGGCCCTTGTTATTGATGACGTCATCTGCTATTAGGGTCCGAAGGTAGTTTCCATCCAAGCGTTGTGGAGGCTTAATAAAGGGAGAAAGTTCACAGAGTGGGAGAGCTATTTACGCCTTCATCTGGCATTGCGCTTAGAGCTCTCCACCCTTGCAACCTTTCTTCCTCCTCTACTCCACTTTGCGACGATGGAGTTGTGACTTCCTCAGAGCTGGATCAAGAGAAATGAAGACTTGTTGAAGGTCCGCACCTACATGGGGTGTTCGAGCGACTCCTTCAACAACTGGATCCACGTCAGCAATTTCGCCTGAAGGAAGGAGAACCCATACGAGATCGTCTACTTCTTGTCGTAAGCCATGGTTGGGCTCATACCACAATTCTCAAGCTTCCTGCTGATGCTGCTGGACTTCTACAGCTTGCAGCTTCTTGCTAGTGGTGACTTTTGTTTACTTTTGCGAGATGTGAGTCGGTGTGCCGCTCTGCATCGATCTTTTCTGTACCTTCTTAATGGTCCACGCAACTGGGAAGAGCAACAAGTATCATGGCTTCTAATACTTCGTGAAGCACAAGAACTCGCCCATCAAGTATCTGAAGACATTCCCTTCTAGGAAGTGGGACAGATGGTAGAAGGATTGGGTGGCCATCATGGAGGATTGCCATAATATGTTGGAGCTACCTGACAGCCTTCCGACCGTCGACACTGATGCTTGGGAGGTGGTTCCGACGCTATCAGAGGAATACAACCCAATATTGACAAGGATCTGGGAATGCGTCGATGGAGGAGCGACTCCCCTGATGGTCATTGATAACTTCCTGACTAACCGGTGGGCTCTGCTGAAGACGAGGGAGTGGCCTGCTTGGGCATTCGGTGGAGAGCATGATCGCAACCAGATTGAGACGGGCTTTGGGTCCAATCTAAATGAAGAAGCTTTGACACTTCATCTCCAGAAGCTGCAGCACGGGACCATTCACTCTCATGATCTGACACCTTCGGGGGAGTTCCTACATTTGAATGGGTGCCAGAGGTCAGGAGGGAGCTTTGGAAGAAGATTCTAGCTCTTGATGATCTGGGCCTTGTGGACAAGCGTCGGAGCACTCCTCCAGGGTGAATTGTGATCCCTGGTGCTCCTTGCTCTCATGAAGGCTCCAGACCTGCACGAGTCAGTGGCAAAGGCAAAAGTCCTACAGCTTCGCCTCCAAGAAGTCAACCTCCGACCGAGGCAAAGAGAAAGCTCACGTCGAAGACCCAAGTCGCAAGCGAAAGCTGGCGAGGAGTGACAGGAGAAATGTGAGGGAAGCTCTAAAAGAAACGACCCCTCAACCTCAGCTTAGATCTGTGGTGATCGTGCCTCTAGCTCTGGCTGGTCCTTTGGCTCCAGTTCCCACATGGGGGTGCTGGCCTCAAAGAGTTAACTCTTGCCCCGATGCCAGCTGGTGGCTCTGGGTCCATAGTGCAACTTCCGACGAAGGAGGTCCCAGCGGTGGCAGCGACTGTGGCCGCCTCATCTCCAGTTTCGGGCCTTGGAGAATCCGCCACACCGACGATGGCGAGCTCTAGCTCCCAGCGCTCGAGGAAGAAGTTTCGTGCCGATTGGAGCGGCAACACTCCAAGGTAAGGATCGATTCTTTAGCTTATGTCTTGATTTTGTTCCATGCTTTTTTCTTGAATTCCCTACTTTCTGTTTCCAGAATGTCGAGAACAAGCACTGCGGCTTCGGTACCTGCTGCGGCTCTAGAGGCTGCATCGGCTGAAGCTCCCACCTCTGCTCCTGCCTCTCCTCCAATGGTGGTGGCAGATGACACGATAGCTCCGGCGCAAGTTGTCATGGAGACAAGTCCAGAGCCGGCAACCGAAGATCCTGTGGTAGTACCAGACCACGTGAAGAAAGAGTTTGTAAAAGCTTCGACGATTTCGGAGCCTGCTGTGGAAGCTCCGGCATCGGTCCCGAAAGTGTATGAAGCTCCGGCAAGCGTTTCAGTGCCAACTCCGGAAGTGACAGCTCCTGAGGTAGTTATGCCTGAGCCGGTGTAACCAGAGGATCCGGCTGTGTGTCCTTCATCTTCTGGGCCAATGATTGAAGATCCGGCTGAGAGACCCTCTTCATCAACTATAGCAGTTGAAGCTCCCGTGGCAGGACCTTATTCTGCCGCGATAAATATTGATGAGCTCCCGGAGATTGGCCCCGGTGATGTGGAGCTGTTGGAGAACATGATCGCGTTGTTGGATCCGATAATAGTTATGGAAGACCCCTTGGAGCCTGTAGATGCTCCTCAGGCAGGCCCAAAGTCGATTCCTTTGGCATTGTCTTTCGATAATGCCTACTTAAGTCTCCGACCTGTCCAGCTTGGCTTTGACTACAAACGCAAGACTCTCGAAGAATAGCGCGACACCTTGAGGCGTTGGCGCAACAGGGTGTTCTTCGAGACCAAGCTGACATAGTCTCGGTTGGCGGACCTGAAGGAATGGGTAGCCAAGGAAAAGGCCCGGTTGGCGTGGTTAGACTGCACACTCAATGAGAGAGAGACCATGATTAAGGCTCTCGATGATAGGACCCAGGAGGTGTTTGAGCATGATAAGGAGGCCAGTGAAGTGGCTGACAATCGCTCAGATAGCCTCAACGAGCTGAATGAGGCACTTTTGAAGTGTCGGGAAGCCCTCGATCAAGAGGAGGATAAGCTCCTAGAGAAAGAGAAAGACCTCATGAAGAGGGAAGAGGAGCTCGCCCAGAGGCTATCACTGGGAGAGCAAAGATTAGCTGATCGCACCAATTAGTTTGATCTGTGGCAAGATCAAGAGAAGGAGCGGATATGGCAGATGGGGGTAAATGTCTCCAAAAGAGAGATTGATATCTCCACCAGGGAGGATAAGTTGAAGGTCAAGGAGAAGGACTTGGCAGAGGTGAGGAACCGTATCTATCTCCGAGAGAAAGAGTTCAGTGACCAAGGAAAGCGTATGGATGAAATTATCCAGCAGCACACTAAGGAAGTCGAGCGCTTCTCCAAGGAAGGTTCCGCGGAACTTTTGGCTGCTAGAAAGTCACTGGAGGAGCTTAGGAGTTTGACAGCAACTGAGTCCCATCAAGTATGGGATTTCTTCGGGCATGCCAATGAAGCTCTGATACCATTTGGTTTCAGCCAGGTACGTCCGGCTGACTCAGAACTAGAGATGGAAAAGGCACTGGTGGCATTGATCTCCGTCGGCAAGAACCTTGACGTCGTGGGTGACGTAGTTGTCGATAAACTGGAGACTAAAGGAAGGACCCTAGCCAATAATGTTGCCGAATATGTGTTGGCATGTTTCAAAATCCGGGACCCCGGATGTCTTTAGCTCGGTGTTCGAAGGACTCAATGTCGAGGAGGAACAAGCCGCTAGGGCCAACATTCAAGAAGCTGCCGATAAAGTTGCCTCTTTCTTCAATAGGAACTCCAGTAGTTAGGACTTTTCCTTTTTTTTGCCTTGAACTTGTAATCCTCTAATTTGGAATGAATGAAATCCGAAAACCTTCCGAATTCCATTTTTTGTGTCTTCAATGCATTATCCTTTATATTGTTGGCCCCTTGGTAGATGTGTTCAATGAATTGAATGTATCTACCATGAGGATTTAGACAATGTCTGGATAACTCGATAGCTCCGAATTTGTAGCCAGTGTGGTAGATCCATGTTCTGAGTCTTATCTCCGATATCTCCAGTGACCCTTTGTTACGTTGACGGCGGGCCCCCTAGGAGGTGTCGGAGCTTGGTAAGTCTGATGGTGCCCACTATCAATGCTTACAACGTCAACGGCGGGCTCCCTAGGAGTTGTCGGAGCTTGGTAGGTCTGACGGTGCCCACTATGAACACTTAGAAAGTCGATGGCAGGCCCCCTGAGGGATGCCGGAGCTTGGTAGGTCTGACAGCGTCCACTATCAAAGCTTAGAATGTCGACGGTAGCCCCCCTAGGGTTTGTTTAAGCTTGGTAGGTCCAACAACGCCCACTATCAACGCTTAGAACATCGACGGCAGGCCCATTGGGGGTTGTCAGAGATTGGTAGGTCCGACGGAGCCCACTATCAATGCTTAAAACATTGAGGGCGGGCCCCCTCAAAGTTCTTGGAGCTTAGTAGGTCCGACGACGCCCACTATCAATGCTTAGAACGTCGATGGCGGGCCTCCTGGGGGTTGTCGGGACTTGGTAGGTCCAACAGCGCCCACTATCAACACTTAGAACGTCGACGGGAGCCCCCTGAGGGTTGTCGGACCTTGGTAGGTCCGACGGTGCCCACATTCAACACTTAGAACGTCGATAGTGGGCCCCCTGGGGTTGTTGAAGCTTGGTAGCTTCGACGGCGCCCACTATTAACGTATAAAACGTCGACATTGGGCTGCCTGGGGGTTGTCGGAGCTAGTGCTCCGGCAGCATCCACCATCACCTAGCAAATTGCCATCGAATATTCATTTTTCCTACGCATAAAAAAAAGAAAAATAGTAAAATTTGTCCCCTTGTCTCAACTTATTTGTGACTTATTATCCTTCCTTGAATTCTAGATCCTAAGGGATTTAACATGACGACATAAGTGTATTAATTAAATTTCTTTAGATCAAAATGCCTTCAGACCCGCCCTACTGGGACCTGCCAGGATTTAGGTAGAGTGGCGTACTTAGGGTGCCTGACAAGTTTAAGTCGATAGCACACTCCGAACCTGTCATTGGCTTTGGTTTCCAGGAGAGTAGACCATGCAGCAATGCTAAGACACAAAAGAAGATTACCAATACAACTTATATATCACATAAATACCTTGGACTAAATTTCAAGAGGATTGCACAACTTTGTTATAAACAAGAAGGTAAAAAAATAATAAAAGTACCAAGCTTGTACAATTGAAATGCACGTAGAGTCTGTCCATATAAAATGCTTTCTCATTTAGGTCCAAATTACAGGAGAAGACAAGGACACACTTAAAGTACAATGACCAAGTTAAGTGTGCTATTCATCTTGATATAACCCAGGGAGGGTAAAGGCACACCTAAACTACAGGACCATGTTAAGTGCGCTAGGACCCTTCCCGACTCTGACCATGGACTATTAGAGATATAATTTATACAAACAGACTCACCTCCATGCAGCTAAGCATAAAACTTATGGAGGTGCTCGATATTCCATGGATTGGGAAGCGGATTCCCATCCTCTGTCGCCAAGCGAACGCATCTGGGGCGGGAAACTTTGATAACTCAGAAGGGACCTTCCCAACCTGGGGAGAGTTTGTTCATCCCTTCTTGAGTCAAGATTCTCCGCAGCACCAAGTGGCGTTCTTCTAGCTGCCTGTTGTGCATGAACCTTTGATGATAGCGCCAGATCACCTGGTGTTATCGTGCGTTCCAAACAGCTGCTTGGCACCTTGCCTCGTCGATGATGTCTAGGTCTTCATGTTGGAGCTTGTCCTGTGTGGCTTCGTCGAAGGTCCGAACACGAAGATAACCCATGGTGATCTCCGAAAGAAGGACCGCTTCAGCTCCGTAAACCAAGAAGTAAAGTGTCTCTCCAGTTGACCAGCTAGGTGTTGTCCTGCTTGCCCACAATGCGGATGAAGCTCCTCTATCAAGTTGGCACCATGTTTTTTCAGACGCTCATATGTACGTGTCTTGAGTCCCTTGAGTATCTTTGCGTTAGCTCTCTTAGCTTGGCCATTACTTGCCAGGTGAGCTACTAATGCGTAGCTGACTTGTATGCCGAGATCTTTGCGGTACTCTTGGAATGCTGCACTTGTGAATTGGGTTCTGTTGTCAGTAATGACTCTCTTCGGAACTCCAAATCTGCAGACTATGGACTTCAAGAACTTGATAGCTGATTGCTTGTTGATGGTCACAACAGGGGTAAATTTTGGCCACTTGGTGAACTTGTCGATGGCGACGTATAGGAACTTGTAACCTCCGAAGGCTTTTGGGAAAGGTCCTAAAATGTCGATCCCCCACAAAGCGAATGGCCACATGGGAGGTATCATTTGCAGTGACTGAGCCGGTGTGTGAAGTTGCTTTGCGTGGAACTGGCACGCTTCACACTTCTTTACCAATTCGACTGCCTCCCGGAACGCTATAGGCCAGCAAAAGCCATGCCGGAGGGCTTTACCGACCAACATGCAAGAATACACGTGGTTCCCGCACTCGCCTCCATGGATCTCCGCAAGTAGCTCGCAACATTCTCCCCAAGAAATGCACCACATTAGAATGTTGTTGGCACCACGTTGGTAGAGATCCCTTTTTACCAACGTGTATCTTTTAGCCAATGTGACAATTCGATCAGGGGAAGCACCGTCTTCGGGATGGATATTGTCCTTCAAGTAGCTCCGGATCGCCGAGATCCACGCATTGGAGCTAACTTGAGCTTCTGGACCATGCGCGTTGGGTTCCTCGGAGCTTCCAGTAGTGCCTACGATCCTTGGTGGGTGCCATGGTAATAGGGCCACCAGGACCGCCAGCTTCGAAGTGCTAGTCTCGCCCCATCACTCAGTTCGGCGGGCTGAGTGGCAGGTCCTCACAATCTTTTGACAAAAACTTTGTCCGGAGCTCGAGCTCTTGTTGAAGCCTTCGTCGAAAGATCATCAGCTTCAGCGTTGTTGAGATGCTGGACATGGAAGAGATCCAAGACGTAGAAGTCCTTCCGCAACTTCTGGACTTCAAGTAAATAAGCAAAAAGTCAGAGATTGTTACATTTGCATTCACCTTTGACTTTCTTGATGATTTGTTGTGAGTGACCCTTCACCATTAGCTGCCTGACGCCATATGATAGCGCCACCTTGAGTCCGTAAATGAGAGCTTCATACTCTGCCATGTTGTTGGTCACCTTGAAATCAAGGTGGACCATGTACTTGACCTTGTCTCCAGTCAGAGCGAGGAGAAGAATTCTAGTTCCGGCCCCCTGCTTCTACATGGAGCCGTCGAAGTATAGTGTCCAGTGAGGCTCAGTGAAGACCGGGACCTTATGTTTTGTCTTCTGCTCACCGAGGCCCGCTGGAGTTGATGAAGAAGGAGTCCACTCTGCCACGAAATCATCCAACGACTGACTCTTGATAGCATGTGGAGGCAGGAATTCGAGATTGAATTCTGCCAACTCTGCAACCCACTTGTCAATATTTCCAGTAGAATTTGGGTTATGCAATATAGCACACAGTGGAAAGGAGGTGACCACTGATATCTTGTGGGCCTGCAAATAGTGATGTAGCTTTCTTGAGGCAATAAGAAGTGCGTACAACACCTTATGCACCTCAATGTATCGAGTCTTGGTGTCGTGGAGTACTTAAATGATGAAGTACACTGGCTGTTGGACGGTCCGGACCCTGCTAGAGGGGCCCGAAGCTTCATCTCCATCAACCTGGACCCTCCTAGTGGGATCCGAATCTTCTTCTTGAGAACCCCAAACCCTCCCGGAGGGCTCTGAATCTTGTTCTTCTTCAGCCCGGACCTCCTTAGAGGGGTCCGAACTTTCTTCTTGTGTTGCTAAAATTCCCTCAATTGAGGAAGGTTGATCCTCAGGCCTGTTTCCTTTAGGATCCGTGCCTGGGGCTGGGACCTAGACTTGCCTTTAGATAGCTCCAGACTCTCCCAGAGGGGTCTAGGCTCCTGAGCTGAAGATGGTTTCGGTCTCTCCGCACCCAGAACCATGCTGACAACCTTTGTAGTTTCCGAAATGTAAAGTAGAAGAGGCTTACAAGGCTCCAGAGCTACCAAAACTGGTAGTGTGGTAAGGAACTTCTTGAGCTCTTGGAATGCCTTCCTTGCTTCTTCGGACCAATGGAATGGCCCGGACTTCCTCAATAGCTTGAAGAAGGGAAGCGCTCGCTCTGCCAGTCTTGAAATGAACCGGCTGATTGCAGCTAGACATCCAGTTAGCTTCTAGACAACCTTGACGTGGTCTGGGGGTCGCATCTCTTCAATGTCCTTGATCTTTGACCCCAAAGACGCAGTTGTTCGGGTTGAGCTTTGTACGCGTCAAGCGCAGCTTGTTGAAAACGGCTTGAAGATTGTAAAGTAGTGATTCCTAGTCCTTCACCTCGATGATGATGTCATCGACATAGACCACCACCAAGTCCCTAATGAGCTCTTCGAATGTTTTGTGCATGGCTCGCACTAAAGTTAAAGCAACGTTTTTGTGACCGAAAGGCATCGCAGCGTAACAATATAACCCATCTACTGTAATGAAGGCAGTATGCTCTTCATCTTCCCTAGACATTTGAATATGATGATATCCAAAATATGCGTCTAGGAAACACAGTAACTCACACCTAGAGCTAGAATCCACTATCTGATCTATTCTACGAAGTGGAAATGGGTCTTTTAGGCATGCCTTATTCAAGGTGGTCCAGTCGATGCACATCCAAAGCTTCCCGCCAGCCTTTGGTACATTGACCAGGTTCGCCAGCCACCTAGGATGACCAGTGTCGAGCATCTTCTTGATTTCTTGTCTGATGAAGTTTTGTTGCTCGACAGATTGCTTTCGGGGATGCTGATGTACTGGTCGTGCATCGGGGTATATCTTCAGGCTGTGCTCGATGGATCCCATGCATTTGTGATAGTTGCCATGCAAACACGACAACATTCACCTGGAGGAAAGTGACGAGCGAGAGTTCCTATTTGGCGTCCAGACCTCTTGATATACGAGTGGTCTGGGCAGCATTGGAACCAATCTAGACGACTTTGACGGGGATTTCGGGGTCGCCACTTGGTTGCACGCGAGGTGCAGTGGTTGATCCACGTTGACGTGAGCTCGAGGGTTGTTGAGTTGTTCTCTCCTTTTCGGATTCTCTTTCCTACGCTATTGCAAGCACGTGAAGTTCCTCCAGCGCAGTGACCCCAGCAGTGCGATCCCTACAAATCCGGAGGACGCTTGAAGGAGTCAGCATCCCCAACACTAGGTAGCCATAATGAGCTACGACCATGAACCTATATAGAGCTAACCTGCCTAGGATGGCGTTGAAGGGAAGGCTGATGTGTGCCAAATCAAAGACCAACTTCTCACACCTATAGTTATCCCTAGTCTCGAAAGTCACCGGGAGTGTGTTTGATCCGAGAGGAGTGATGGCTCCTGGACCTACTCCAGAGAAATGATGTGAGGCTTAAGATCGGACAGGCTGAGTTGGAGCTTCGTAAAAGCCTTGAAGCTGAGGAGGTTGAGCGTCGCGCCTTCGTCCACCAGGACATGATAGAGTTGGATGTTGTTGTTGGTAGAAGATACCATCAAAGGCAATTGACCACCTCCGTTCATGTTCTTTGGACAATCTGAAGCATCAAAGGTGATGGCAGTATCCATCCACTTCCGATTAGGTTCTGCCTTGGCGGTGGGAGCTACGGTAGGCATCTCCCGACGCATCGTCTTGAGGATACGCCGGGAGGTAATGTCCCAGGACCCTCCATATATCATATGGAGAGTCTTCCAACGCTCATTGTTGGAGATATCGGAGTCATCATCCATAGTGTTGTAGACGACCTTCAGGGACTTCTTGGCGTCCTGGAAGCCAAGCTCCTACTCTGACGGGTCTTCTTCGACTTTTTGTTTCCCCTCCCGTCAGCGGTATGGGGCTTCTTCCTGGCGCATATTGTTGTGTTCAATAAGCCGTTGGACCTCACGGCAGTCATAAAGGTCATGGGTGTTCAATTTATGGATCGGACACCACATGTTTTCACCATCAACATCCTAAGTCGATGGTTGAGGTCATTTTTTGGGGCATGGCCCCGGGCCACCAGGAGCTACAGCTGCTGCAGCACCAGCATGTGTGCTGGCCAACGACTTCTTCTTGCTATTGGACTTCTTCTTCTTCTTTCCACTGCCGGAGGCAGTAGCTTCAGCCTTGGAGGTAGATTTACCAGCCTTCGCAACTAGTTTGGAGTGCATCTCTCGGCCCTAAGCAGCCCTAGCACATTTATCGTCTAGGCTAAAGAGCTGTGTGACGCTGCTGACATCCTTGGTTGCCAGTTTCTCCAGTATCTTCTTATCTCTGACTCCCTGTCGGAATGCAACAATTACATAGGCATTGGAGATTGAAGCAATGGTGTTCTGTACCTATGAAAAATGTTGGATGAATATTCACAGTGATTCTCCCGCCTTCTATTGTACGACGAATAGGTCCAGCTAGGTGCCAGGTCAGGTGTAGGATCTCCTGAAGTTGGTAGTGAAGCGACAAAGTTCCCTCCAACAATAAATGGAATCAGGAGGGAGACTCGTGAACCAGGACCTTGCAGTCTTGGTTAGAGCCACAGGGAAGTAGTTGGCCATCACGGCCTCAAGCCGCGAGGATGGTAGTGGAGTAGATTTGAAGAAATTTGAGAGGATTGACTGTCCCATCGTACTTCTCTTGCAGATGAGGTCAGAACTTGGGTGGCCAATTAGCCATGTGAAGATGCATGGCAAGGACCAAACATTTGCCCCCAACTCCCAAAGGAGAAGGATTTATACGAAGCCTCCCGCCTCTCACGGTCGCGCTCCATAAGGACGCGGCCGCCTTGCCTCATGTATCGGCGGTCGAGCTTCGACTGAAGGTCCTGCATCGGGAGCCTTGACACCTATGTGTGCGGCGTGCCCCGGAGGGAAATGACGTCACTTGGTGGGAGGGTGCATGTCTCCTGTGTTGTGACATCTAAGGACCAAGTCTGCCCGACAAGGTCCTGTTCCTTGAAGGTGCCTTCCCAGCAGGGCGCGAACCTTGGTTGCTGATGGCATTAGTTGTAGATGCAACCAAATGCTCCGCATTAGTGCGCCATTGCTCCATCGCACCCTAAGGAGCTCCAGTTGCTGGAGGATGCTAGAGACGAGTTCGCACATCATGCAGTGCGTTCTCAGGGTTGTTTGTCAATGCAGTGACCAACGCGAACACACCATCTTGCTGCGATGGTGGAGGTGGTGGTGGAACAACACCCGCCGAGATAATAGTGTTAGCTGGCTGCTACACGATGGATGGATTTCCTCTAGCAGGCTGCTCAGCTACACCATTGGACGAGGCTGCGGCGGAGTTCACCACCTTGAGATCTTAGCGCCCCTACCTGGCGCGCCAAATGTCGAAGTGTAGGAACGACACTTCCCCCGGTACTACTAAAGTGTAGTCCGCGGAGGTTCGTATTCAGATAGGGCACGTAAGATCAAGAACAAGATGATGACACAGAGGTTTTTACGTGGTTTGGGACGCTTGAGTGTAATACCCTACTCCACGGGGTGATTGTTCATTGAGTATGTGTGTATGTCACAAGTGTTTGTGGTTGCTTGTATGCATGTGAGCTTAGTCCCTTTCTACCGTGCGACACAGCCCTTTTATATGCTAAGGACTGGTCGTTACATATATGCCTGGCCCAACAAGTGGCCCTGGCTGTAATTAACCACCTATACAAGATCTACATGTATAATTCATGATTATCAGTGTGATAAGGAGCCTTAATGGTTGCGTTACCTATCTTGATGGTACTCTAATCGTATGTCATTAATACTGAATTAATGACATGTTAATCAGGTCTTGTAATGGTTGTTTAATAGCCTCTTGAATGTTTGTGCCATTGGTGATCCTATAGTCTTCCCGTTGCAGGCTTAGGTCCTAAGGTCCAACTCGTGGCAGCTCTGGAGCTTCCCTCTGTGGGGAGGCAGGTCCGGAGCCACTTGATGCATGGCGACAACGGAGCTTCCCTCTACTGGGGGTTAAGTCCGCGGTTGCTGGACACGTGGCAGTACCAGAGCTTCCCTGTGAAGGGAGGTGGGTCTGGTCCCGCTGGACACGTGGTAGCACTGGAGCTACCCAAACGAGGGATGCAGGCCCAATATTGCAGAACGTGTGTTGCCTTCGGAAGTCTTCAACTCGGACATAGGAACTCCTTCGTTTTAAGTATGGTATCAGAGGGTACCTGGTATCCAGGGTACCAGCACATACATTGTTAAATTGACTTGGACATTTTTTGGCCTAGGTTGACTAAACAAAGCTTATGGAATGACTTAATGGTTGAATGAGAATGTAGCAACCTAGGAACAGTGGTGTCCATAACTTTGATTTGAAACTCATTCATGCATGGATCACTTAATTTCAATTTTCTAGGAAAGAAAATAAATCTGTTCAGGAGGACAAAATTTGAGAATCTTTTTTGCTATGCTCTTGTCAAAAAATAAAGATGGTTACAAAATTCAATATGAAGGAACCTATAGAGTGTACATCTATCACTTGCATTGCTATAAGTAGGGGCTTTAGAAAATGTGCAAAATGATTAATTTATAAAGCTCCACTCTTTTATCAATGAACAACACATTGTTAAGGATGCACTTGAATTTGGACCTGATGTATCTTTGTTGTTTTTCATCCCCGGATGTTCAAAAGAAATTCGGTCATCTAACCCGATGTTTCAGCTATACAAATGCCCGGAGCTAACCATGCCTCTCTATCCAAGAGGGGAAGCATGCAGGAGTAATGTTTCTATGTAGGCATACAAGAAGTCAATTTGGAGGCACCATTTCAACATCTCTTGGCCAATGAGAAACCAAGAATGGTTGAAACCTATCGGGATTTAATCCCGAGGGCCAATCATAGCTTTACGAGGCCGGAGGTTTTACATGGAAACCTTCCATGAGCAACCAATGGGCTGCTAAGAATATGTGGAATCTCTATGTTTCGAAATGTTGTAAGCACCCATTCAAGCTCAAGGGATTTGCCACCATCGTTGGATGCACATTTTTCCTCTATGGCTAAAGGTTATTTTAACCTTAGCCAAGGAATGATAGATCACACCCACACATGTTGGGTGTGTGTTGTTCCTTTGTGGCTAAAGGTCATCTTGACCTTAGCCTAGGAATGGTGGATCACACCCAACACACGATGGGTACACCTTATTCCTTTGTGGTTGGAGGTTATCATGACCTTAGCTAAGGAATGAAATATGGCACCCGACATATGGGAGACCTTAGGTGTGGATGAGCGGCAGTGAAAACACTCTCCTCGACCACACCATTGGCACCCATGGGAGGCAACACCACATCGACACTCAAACCTCCAATGTCAAAGCTATGCTGCATCAAGGATAGGCCAACCTAATGGCCTACCTCCGCCGTTAGGGATTTCAACCCCTATCGCGAACCTTGACCAAGGACAAGTTTGGTGGAGGACCCCCACTTGAGGTAACTTGTATCACACCCCATTTGCATTCCTTTATTTTATTTTTTTCTTACCACCACATTTGCATCTAAAAATACAATAATGTAGTATAGGTTAGGTTAATAAAATAAAAGATGCGCTATAAGAATATTTTACTTAGCATAAGTTGAAAATATGAATAGTTGCCAAGTTTTATTTTCTCTGGTCCTTGCATACAAATTAGTATATTTCAAATATTATGTTTATTTGCTTAAAATATCTTTGCCTTAAACTTGGAATTTGTTGGTAGCAAAGGCTAAGTCCAATTCTAGGTTGTTGTGGGCTATGATATAGCGATAAGAGCTACTATACCCTAGTTGAAAGTGAAACTTGGTTTCTCGGAAAAAAATTAATGGGAGTTCCTCATTTGATAGAAATTCCTACCAAAACCATATGATGATTTGAATTTAATAAATCCTATGCATATGCTATTTGCCTTCATATTGAGCCTAGTGAAACTAGTATAGACCTATGTGAGAATCTTTCCATGCTTTTAAGATCAAGATTGCACGGGCACATTCTAAACTTCTACACTATAAGATAGCAAAATTCCATCATACCACTCCACCATCAAAAAGATATTCCTTGTTTTCATTGCATAATACTCTCTTCAAAATATTTGAAAAGAAAAAAGGAGTAGAAGACATGGCTACAAGAAAAGAAAAAGAAAAAATGCATGCTTATGTACAAGAGCATGAGAAGAAAAGAAAAAAGAATAATTAGCCATGTTTCATCGTCAAAAAATAAAAAGGGTGTGCATATAGAAGAATCATCTTCATATTTCAACTCCACAAATATTCCACCACACTTGCACAAATCTTCATCAAAAGAATGATTTGTTTTGTCCTAAGGCTTACTCTTTTGACTTAGAAATACATGTGTTGCAAATATGCCTACACTTGATCCCTACCAAGCTCCATATACAAGCCTTATTTAGATGTAGGACAAGAAAGGCATTTCCTTTCGTGAGGATACAAATACCACTTCCCACATAGGAGTGGCTGAGTGCATCCTTTGAGGAAGTTAAATTCAAACACCATTTGAAATTCTTCGAAAATTTGAGTGGAACTCATACATTAGGTGATGCGTGCTCATTTTGTTGTTCTGTCCTTCATCCACCCAAGAAAAGGATGAGGCATAAGCCCCATAATGACTAAGAAAAAGAGTGAGGTACCATAGCCAATTTATTCAATGTAAGGTAGAATATTTTCTTGTGCACTTGGTACTTTTGAAAATAGGACATTATAGCAACTCCTGATCAACAACCTAAGTCTTTATCTTTGCTTCGGGACGAGCAAATGGTTAGCTTGGGGGATTTTGTCGATGGTTGTTATAAACCAATTTTGACTATTAATATAACTCAATTATGAGAGATAATAAATATTTCTTACACACATCATAGTTATAAATGATGTAGTTCCACTTGTACTTGGAGAAAAGGGTGCATGCAGCAATTTTATACAGAATTAAAGTGAATCCAGGGAGAAATCCTAAAGAATACCTTCACAGCCAATCAAACATCGACATGTGCAACACATTGATCAAATGGCCCACCTATAAGAGTATTTGAGGCAATCCAACAGTGTAGCACCCCGAAATGGTCAGAGGACCCACCTGTCAACCATCTAGAAGAAGCACAACATGATTGGTGTCAGGACCACTTTAAACGACTAGGGGCGTTGGTCAACCTCTTTTTGGCGCCAAACACGGTCAACTTCCACAAGTCGACTCCCTGCGGTGAGCTAGTAGCGATGGAGACTGATTCGCGTGCTTTTGGTGGTGGGAACGGCCTCTACTCCGTGTATAAACAGGAGGAAGAGGCTTCACTTCACGACACACACCACTCAAGCATTCTCTCTTGTATACACTAGTTTTCCTAGTTCCTTGGTGGAGGTTAGGCTGTAGAGAGGAGACTCTAGTCCCAAGTCCAAATTGGAAAATGAATGGCTCATGTATCTTTTCTTTAGTGTGTGACTTTATGCCTTATTATTATAATATTATTATTAGTCTTTATTTATTCATATACATGGACAAAGCGTTCCTTGTTTGGTTGTGGAGTCTATGCATGTGTTTTGTGTAGATGTTATTATGATCTAGTCATAATGCTCATATCTTATTATCATAAACATCGTACACCACCACTATAGTCTAATTAGGTAATAATATGATTATGTTAATATGAATATGTTAGTGCTTGGTCTCAACATTGGTTCAATGATGTTTAGGTTAGTCATTGCCTTAGCATGGATCTTGTATTGCAACTCCTAAGGTATTTACATAACATGTAAGTGTGGTTCTTAGATAGTTAAGTAGTGTTGGTCGTGAAAGGGGGCTTAGCCTAGTGGCTAAGTACTTTGAGTACCACTACTGAGGTCCTGAGTTTGATTCTCAATGGGAGCAAATTTCAGGCTGAATTTTATAGTATTAAACGCAGGTACTCTACATAGGAAGTCATGGGCGCTGGATATGGAGTGCACTTATGAAAAATGTGAAGGGATGAACGTGCCTCAATATTGGCCTACGAAGTCCGGTCCACAATCGTGTGCTTAGCCATCAAGTTATCGGTGCCTTGTTCTAGACAATAGGTTGTGAGTGTCTGCATTTATACTCGCTTGTAATAACCTCTTTGGAGGGGAAGATCGGAGCTTTCCATCATCTAAAAAAAGTTAAGTAGCGGTGGATGCCTGGTTTACCCACAATTTGTAGGGGTAGGCGGCAGGTGGTGACAGCTCTAATCGTCCTTTGTAATTTCCATGTTTGGCTATGTTGTAGGCTCATGGCGGGAATCGTCCTGATCTTGTCAGGGGTAAACACGTGCCCGATGTGTTGGACCACTAAGCTCTAGAATTCACCAATAGCATATTCATGTGTACTCTATTAGACTATGTATATGGGTAAGTAGAGAACGGTAGGAGTATCCCCTTCTCATAGTCTAACTCTCACTTGGACAACCTTACCCTTAGAGTAGATTGCTTAGGTGTGTGTCACACTACCTCTATTATCATCTTACCCCTGTTTTGATCAACACTTAGTATCCTATACATTGATCATAAGAATAGTGTTTACTTTACTTCATCGCCTTCCTTTGGGATAAATACGATACCCTTGGGAATACTCTTGGGTGAAATGCTACATCCGTATCTTCCGTGCGCTTGCAGATCTCATCTTATACCACAGATGATCTGTGGTGTTAGGAAATATCAACATATAGGCAAGGTATGGGCACAAGGCAATGAGGCTTCATGGTTAATGGTACAATTATGAAAACTAGCCAATAGACATCGTGCCGTGTAGGCAAGTTAAGGCAGGAAGGCTCCTGGACGGTGAGTTATCTATTTTCATATTTATCAATTTAAGATAGAAAATCTTCTTTTTTGTAGGTTTGTAATCTTCGATGGAGGGGTTCACTCAAGGGAGGTGCATCCTTCCTCGAGGGCCTCTTCATCGCAACGGTCTGGATCGAGTCGCCATCTGTCAAAGAGGGATTCGGAGCTCCATCTGTATAGGTGCAGCTTCGGATGAAACAGGAAAGGCTCTGGAGGCAAGAAGCGGATGCTAGGGTGAGGAAAGAGTTTATGGTACAGAAGCAAGATACATAAGTTATGTAAAATACTTAACATATCTAGTATTTTAATGATATAAATGTGCTAATGCTTTGTAATCATAGGCATTAGCCTCTTAGAACGGTAGTCATCATTCCCACATGCCTTAGCCTTAGCCTAGGAGTAACAGACACAAAAAAGCACGACGCAAGCTTAGCAAATCGAAACAATCTGAACCCAAAACCCTTTCTTCTAAGATCTCCATAAAGCCAGGTCGCTGCCAACTGTCTTGTGCTTCTAGTAAGGTGTTAAAGAAGTGTAGTCATGATTCCATTGTATATTAAGCATCGGCCAACATGCCAAGCTAAACGAGCACTGGAAGAAAAGATGGTATGTGTATTCCTCAACACCTTGATCACATAGGACACAGGAATACTCTTCACCTTCTATACAAAAGTTTTTCCTTCCCAATAGATTACGAGAGTTAAGACGGTCCATAAAAAGGAGCCAGGTAAAGATTTTTAGCTTCCTCATGACTTTTGATTCATAACCCATAACAAGGGCCGAGGAGGTGAAATCATCCTAAAAAAGGAGTTGTATATGCACTTTGAGGAGAAGTTTACCCCAGATTTGGTTTGTAACGAGCTTTCATTCAAGAGGTTCGGTTCTCTTGCTCTGTTGATAGAAGAATGCAAAATCTCCTGTTCCCGCAATGCCTCAATTGATATGGGTATGTGGATGTTGTGGGTAATACTTGGGATGGCCAAGAACTGGGCTATCGAGCAGTCTGGCATTTTTACGAAGGAGAACAAGCAGCTCAATTCCCTACTCATGATGTTGTTTCCCCTCTAGTCATCTTTCCATAGCGACACTTTGTCACCTGGATCTATATTAACCTTCATTCTATCTGTGAAGAGGTTCAAAACGCACAAGACATCATGCCACCAGAAAGTCCCTCTATTTTGCATGTGTAACGGCAGTCCTTTCCTTCTGTAAGCTGACCAAATCAACTGGACCCAGACGATGCTCATCTTATTATAGGCCTTATAGAGGAACTTTAACAAAAGAGAGAGATTCATTTTGTGCAAACATTTGATACCCAGACCCCCCTTTTTGGTGGGCATGTTGACTCTATCCCACGCCACGAGGTATTGACCACGACCAGCCACCTCACAGCCTTTCCATAAATAGAGTCTTCAAATTTGGTCCAAACGTTGCAGCACTGTTGGCCTGAGTTTGAGAGAGCACATGGCATAGATAGGGGTTGTAGAGATTATCGTGTTCACCAACGTGCACCTACCTTCCATTGATAGCCAACATGCACTTGCCGACATTTTCCTTTCCATATTCATAAACAAATATTCAAAGTCTTGCGGTATTGCTCTTGTGGAGCACATAGGAAGGCCAAGGCAAGTGAGTGGAAAAGAGCCAACCTGACAACGGAAGGTGCCTACTAAGATTGTTGTTTCTTCCTCTACAACATTGATGGGCACTAGGAAAGATTTAATGTAATTGACTCGCAAACCCGTTGAGTCGCCAAAAGAGTGTAGACGAGACTTAAGAAAGAATAGTTCCCTTTGTGATGCCTTGAGGACGAGGATGGTGTCATCCGCATATTGCACCACTGGGAAATCTGTGGACCCTATTTCTCCTAACGGAAGAGATAATAAGCCAATAGAGTAAGCCCAGTTGCACATGAGTTGTAAGATTTCTGCTATCAACACAAATAACAAATAAGATAATGGATCTCCTTGTCATACTCCCCTTCTGCGAGGAATGGCTTACTAGGGGTACCGTTGAGAAGGAAAGAGGAAGTGGTCGAAGACAGGAGATCCACTTCTCCGGGAAATTGAGCCCTCTTAAAGTTAGAAGAATAGCCTCATGTTCCATTGTATTATATGCTTTCTCGAAATCCAATTTAGGTATCACCATGCCTTCCCTAGTGCACTTGCATTGGTGGTGTATTCATAAGACCAAGCTAGACAGTCTTGTATGGTTCTAGATTTGATGAAGCCATGCTGATTTCTATGAATGAGCGGAGAAATGAATTTTTGTAGTCTCTTGGACATGATTTTTGTGATTATCTTAACCATTGTGTTGAGAAGCGATATTGGCCTATAGTCTTTAAGAACTGTAGGGGAACTAACCTTCGGGACCAGGGTGGTAAGTGAGCTGTTGATAGGTCCAAGGCTGGTAAGGCAATGGAAGAAGTCATCACAAACCGTCAACACATCTTCCTTAATGATTGATTAGCATTGTTTAAAAAATTTCGTGTTAAAACCGTCTGGACCCGGAGCCTTTTCACCAGGCATCTCTTTGATTGTTTCTTCCATTTCCACAGTAGTGAATGACTCCGATAGACGGGAGAGCTCAGTCGATGAGAAGAAGAGTTCTTGCAGATTCGGCCAAATGCATATAGTACTTGAGGTCCCCATACAGGCTCTGAAACTATTCCACAAGTAAGGTGCTTTCTCATCATGCTCCAATATGACTCTTCCATCCTCTGACTGCAACGAGGTGATGTTGTTTCTACGATATGTTTCAGTAGCAGCAGCGTGAAAGAACCTAGTTGCTTCATTACCAAGAAGTGTCCAACGTATCGTGTAATGTTGTTTCCAATAGTCATTTTGCTCTTCTAGAATGCTAGCAATATGGGCTTTTAACATCCTTCTAAGAGCACGTTCCTGAACAAACAAGGGTCTGCCTTCTTCTATTTTGTCCAGAACTGCAAGTGCCATGCTAGATTGTTCAATCATGGAGGACCATCTATTCATACCTTTACTCCAAACCTTTAATGCTCTGCGTAGCGATTTGAATTTGGCGCTTAGTCTTTTGACACCGTCAGTTTCTTTTTGTCTACGGTCCCAAACCAAATGGACCACTTCAAGGAAGTCTGGTTGATGGAACCAATAATTCTCAAAACAAAAATACCTCCTTTTGGGGTGCTAGTTCCTATATGCGCGGCGCATGGCACATGATCCGGGGTAGTTTTAGCTAGTGGGGATAATAGAGTATTGGTTTAACTTACAGACCATTGTAGACAAGTGAAGCACCAGTACAATTGCTCAAGTAGTGGGTCTTCATGCATGTTGCTCCATGTAAACCTTCTCCCCTTTAAAGGAATCTCCACTAGACTCTGGGTGTGGATCCAGGTGCTGAAGAAAATCATGTCCGAAGTGTTAGCCCACTATTTATTCATGTATTCAAAGTATCGGTAAAAATTGAAATCCCCTATGAATATTTATAAATCATCCTCGAGAATGATTGGTTGATTCATCCAGTTCATAAACTCAAGTCTCAGCTGTCCCACACAAGGGCCATATACAGTGGTTAATCTCCATTTTGTACCGTCTAAGGTTCAAGTGAATTGCACAGTGATGGAACACCGTAGTGCTTGTATGATTGTGCCCTTAAGAATGCTATCACGTTCCATCCCGTTAACCCCCCCCCCCCCCCCCCCCCGAGGCCCCATATGATGGAGCAAAGAAAAATTTGTTCTATCTCTTGGGTGCAGGTTTGTTAATGGAAGATGGATCAAAGGAGTCCCTCTTCGTTTCCTGCAGGCAGTAGACAACACAAGAGCTCTCCTCTATATTAGCCCTGTTTAGCTAGATCATTGACCCCCCGAATGTTCCAGTTTAACACATTGAATTGTCTCTTGGTGTTCGCCATATAGAACATAAAGAAACGGAAGTAACAACTGCCATGGACCCAAGGTCCCCGGCATGACTAATTGCAGTAGCCCTAACCGACCGAACTAACCATAGCAACGTCATAACAACTAACCAGATAGAGTTCAAATGGAACTTAAAGTAAAGACATCCAGTAACATAGCAGACCACAAACGGAAGGGGCAGCGAAGTGCACCCATCAGCAGGTTCAAAACACAGTAATACGAAAATATCCCCCAGCACCATATCCCAGCAAGACCCTTCATCAGCAAAATATCACAGCAAAACATCACAACCAGACCCCCCTCAGTCTAACCAACGTATTCATCAGGACTTATTCATTTGAATGCACCGAGCCTCTCGCTCCATCATCAGGACCCTCTCCTATCTTGGCAGTTATCAGCTTCTGGCGCACCACCACAGGAGGTACGCCACAATTCTTTATCGCGATATCTTCAATGACCGCGTTTGGAATTCTGGATACGGTTCTACTCTGTCTTCAAGCTCAGCTAAAGTTGAGAGCTGCCTGTGACCTTCAAGTCTTGCGGGAGGACGAACCTAACCTCTTTCTTCTGCTTAGTCCCCTTTTCAGCTCTGCATCCCATTGAGACTTGCTTGTGACCAGCCCATTTGTTCTTGAGGCGAGGGCTGCGGTGGAGGTCTTCTTGAGAGATCACAAAATTGTCATTTGCGTCCTTCATCGGCTGAGCTTCCTTAGTCCTCTTAAAGCATCTGGTATAGACAATCCCAAAGCATTTTGGGGATTTATGATGGGCTTTTGACTTTGTCAAGGTCTTTTTCGGGCTCATTCTCCTCTCCTTCATCCTCTGATTCTCCTCCTCAAGGTTCAGCTCTTCTAGAGTAAGCTTGAACTTGGACAGTCTGTTCTGAGAGCTAGAACCTGCATCAGGTCCCGTAATGATTACTAACACTACTGCAAAAAGCATTTTCACAAGCGCCTCGATTTTTTTACACGTGCGGGCCATTAAAAAATCCATTTTCGTTGTTGAATGCATTAATATCCGCTTGTGATAATGTAACTTCACAGGCGGCTCACGTATATGAGCCACCTGTGTAAATTGACCTATTTCTAAAGGCGGCCCTTGGAAGATGAGCCACCTGCATAGTAGCAATTTATACAGACGACTGATGCAACCGAGTGCATCGTGCGTGCGCGCCAGCTACTGAGGTTTCTTAAATGCGCGCAATGCATGCGCATCCTTTCAATTCAATTCGAACCGCACCGCCTCCCATCACCACAACACACGTCGAGAGACGAACCGCCAGGCTGCTACACTATAAGATCACCCGTGCATGCCATCATCTTCTCCGCACAGCCACTCTTCCTATCTTCCCAAAAACGTGGCAAGAACACCATGGCTAACAAGAAAATGCCGCTGCCAAGCCCGCCAAAGGACCACAAAGGGAAGCGTCACTGACCGGAGTCCCCCTGGACATGGAGTGGGCTCTCTGAAAGATGGCGCATGATATATTTGACAATACATTGCGCTCCATGTGCCGCCTTGGGCTCCGTCTCCTTCCAGAGTATACTGGAATGGGGACCACAGACCACTACATCTTCGGCATGACGCACTTGGTCGGTCGCCTCGATGTCCTCTAGGACACGCTGGTTGTCGAGCTCAGCGTCGGCGGCCGCGGCAACCAAGTGGCGGCAATGTCCAGGAGACTGGGCTTCCCGTCTCCGCCGCGGGAGGCACCCCAGCTCTTCCAGAAGCCCAAGGAGGAGGAGGAGGAGAAGAAGTAGTTTTTTCTAGTTTTTAGTTGTGTTGTTTTTCTTTCCTTGTTTTTAGTTTGTGTTTTTCTTTTTTCTTGTTTGTAATATATTGTTTTTAAGGTAATGAACTTTATTTTTTTGTACATTAGTGTGCAAAAGTAGTTCTAATGTTGTTGTCCTAACGATAACCCACTAAAAATGAATTAATAACGTGATGTCCTAAACGATAAATAAAATCTTTATAGATATGTATTATAAGAACATAAACTAGTAGAATATTTATCTCTTTCATGAATGTGTTACACATTCTTGATGTAGAAAATCATTATAGGTATGTATTAAGACTAAAGAGGCATGTGAAAATAGTATTCCAAGGAATGACTGCTCCACTTCCAAAGAAGTTATTAAGATCATGCCGACTGAGAAAATTAGTTTTATAATTTATTTAAAATGTTTTCCCAGACGATGATTAAGAAACCGCTGCCTGTCGAAAATATTTTCTCTATAAATGAAGTGTTGGCCACTCTGCGCAACCCTAGCATTTTCATTTTGCCGCCAAGCCCTCCCCCGCCGCCCCCAAACCCTCACCCTCACCATCCTAGCCCTTGTCGTCGCAGTCAATGCTGAGCGCCGTCCTCACCCTCGTCGTCGCTACCGAGCAGCATCCTCGCCCTCGCCATCGCCGTCCATGCTGAGCACCGTCCTCACCCTCGACATCGTTGCTGAGCGTTGTCCTCAGCCTCACTGTCGCCGTCCACACCGAGCGTCGTCCTCACGCTCGGTGTCGCTGCTGAGCGTCGTCCTTGCCGTCTTCATACACGCCCGGCGCCGTCCTCACCCTCGGCGTTGCCGCCAAGCGTCGTCCTGACCCTCACCTTTGTCGATAGGTCTTCCCCTCTTCATCCATCACGTATCCACCTTCATACTATTATAGTGGAGTAAGATACTATTAGATATGTTGCTCTTTGTATTATTTGTTACTATGAGATACTTATCTTCTATAATATACTATTATAGTGCAGTTACTGTTCTTTGTATTGTTACGGTCACAATTGTCCTTTTTAGTCTTGCAGTAAGATATGTTGCACAATTCATTTTGCAGGAACAATTAAGAGGTCGTGCGAGACTAAACTTGGTATAGACCACATGTATGGACAACCAGTTTCTCAATGCATCAATCCCAATTCTAATATAGGCAACCAGTATTTTCAAAATTTTGCCCTTAAAATCAATGTGAAGTGTTCTTAGTTTGTTCTGGATATTAATATGTATAGATTGTTATGTGTCTAAGTGTTCTTGCGACACTCCCCCCGGGCCTGCTATGCGAGCAGTCCGCGGAGGTTCTTGATGGGCAGGCCTTAGTCCTCTATCAAGGATTGCGCGTATGAGAGATGGTGAGACGGTGATTTTACGTGGTTCGGGCAGCTGGAGCGTAATACCCTACTCCACGGTGTGAGTTTTATTGCTGGTGTGAATACATGTGGAGCGTGTGTATGCGTTAGATTGGGGATCTCAGTCCGAGCGGACCAGAGAAGATGTCTAAGCCGGTGGTTGCTCGGTCTATTTACTGTCTAAGGCCGGACAACTTACAAGTGGGGCCTAGGGCCCGACAGGTGGCCCCATGGTGATCTTATCCTGTACAAGATCTAAGACTTCTTCCGTATGCTACCTCTATCCGCGCCTTGAGACTTGTTTTCCTGTCGCGTCGGTCGCCAGTGGCAGGGAGTAGTCGTTGATGATGGCAGGGGATGTCTCGTCTATCTATCTTGTCACCATAGACAACCCACTTGGCAGAGAAGGGTAGGCCTGTGGTGCCTTCACTGCGATGTGATTGGACACAGCGGTACCTAAGAAGGAGCGTGCGCTGCACCGTGCGCCCGAGGAAGGCACGTACCTTCAATGCAAAACTGGACAAAACATGCCGCCCTTTACTCTTCAGGGTCCACAGCCCATTGCAGACCGTAGGTCACTCTCAAACTCCAGAGCCCTCCTCGATGGGAGAAAGGGCCCGGAGTCAGAGGATACATGGTAGCTCCGGAGCCCTCCTCGATGGGAGCAAGAGCCCAGAGTCGGAAGACACGTGGTACCCCTAGAGCCCTCCTTGGTGGAGCAAGGTCCTGGTGCCTATTCTAGCTTGTACGCGGGTGTACCCGGTCTGAATAGTATCGACAGTGGCCCCTGGGCCCACCTTGAGAGAGTGATGATCCCATAGGTGGTGCCTTCATCTTGTCTTGTAAAGTGACGCCAGCAGGCCCCATGGGGGCGCCGAAGCTCGGAGAATTGACGCCGGCGGCCAACTTGCAGGGCGCCTGAGCTCGGAGAAGTGACGCCGGCGGCCCCAGGGGGCCGCCTGAGCTTGGAGAAGTGACGTTGGCGCCTACCACGGACGTGTAGAACGTCGGTAGCGGGCTCCATGTATGCCCTGCACACACGGTAGACAAAAAGTAATTTCGCTCGTTGCTCACCACTTCCATGCTTTTTAGTTTTGTTATGGCGTATGGTCCTTAGATAAGATACAGGGCATGGATAATTTGGTACGACAAAATTCAGGGTATGGTCGCTGCCTTGCTCAGGGCATGAGCCGTCCGAACCCTTATACTCAGCTGTTTGCACTAGGAGGCAAGGTGTGCAGGCTTAGGGTACAGAACAAGGATAAGAAGGCTGCACACCCTGGACCTCTAGCCCGGTGTTAGCCTTTCAGGGGTGAGAACCATTCAACACCATGAACCCCGAGCAATAAAATGATTATCGGACCCCAAACACATTGCAGGTACTTCATGCGGGCCTGCCTTTAGCAAGATAACACAACTCCATTTAGGGACGAGATAGAAGAAATGTAATCGGGCATATGGAGGACAATATGCGAAAGTAAACAAAAAAATTAAAGCATAATGTAAGTAATTTTGCTCGTCGGTCACTCCGTTCCTGCTCTTTAGTTTTGCTACTCCTTACGGTCCTAAGCTGAGGAGCAGGGCTTGTGTAATTCAGTGCGTTAGCATCCAGGGCTCAGTTCCCGCCTTACTTGGAGTGTGAGTCGTCTAGACCTGGTACTTAGCCGTAGAACTGGGAGGCAGAGTGTGCACGCTTAGGGCACGGAACTAGGCTAAGCGGGCTACACACCCTGGACCTCCAGCTAGGCGTAGGCCTTTTGTGGGGCAGACCGTCTGGCGAAACAAGACCCTAAACAAGGGGGCAGCCGAGAGACCCCAGACACGTTGCAGATACCTCAAGCAGACCCGCCCATAACAGGATTGGATTACTCCACTAGTTGCGGGACAGTGAGAGAGTGACCGAGCATATGACAGAGAATATGCAAGAACGAGCATGATTTGATGATCATAAGATTAATGCATAATTAAATGAACATTGTTGATGTGTTTGATACGACACTTCCCCTGGACCCGCTGAGAAGTAGCCCGCGGAGGTTCTTTTATGGTTGGGGAACACAGAGATCAGGATCAAGATGATGACACCTGAGATTTACATGGTTCGGGCCGCCTGAGGATAACACCCTACTCCACGGGGATTGTGTTGCAGTATTGCGAGTTGGTCGGCTGGGATCAGATTGAATCAGATTGTCCCCTATGTTCGTGCGGTACATCCCTTTTATAGTTCTAAGGACTCACTGTTACAAAGCTTGCGTGGACCAACATGTGGCCCTGGCGCATTTGATGGCCTAGTACAATGTCTAAGGGTATTAAGTATCATTAATAGTTTGATAACATGCCTTCATGGCAGCGTTACCCCTAATAACGGTGCACTGATCGTGTGTCACTAATACGACATTAATGACACATTATCAGGCCTTGTAACTACCGCTTTAATCATCCTTGAATGTTTGTAATGGACATGATCCGCTTGTATTTTTGTTGGTGATGAAGGTCCGGAGGCTCCACACGCGGTAGATCCGGAGCATTCCCTTGCGGGAGGGTAGGTCCGGGGTCGCTGTCTATGTGTCGGCACCGGAGCTTCTCTCTGACAAGGGCTAGGTCCGGGGCTGTTGTACACGTGTAGTCGCCAGAGCTTCCCTTGGTTGGGGGTTTAGTTCCAGTCTTATTTTACACGTGTTAACCCAGGAGCCAGGCATGTGAGGGGAGCGGGTTCGGTGCAGGGTGACATGTGGGACCTACAAAGGGCCTTCGACTCTGCTGGGTGAAACTTTCTTGCACTTTTTGTGGTATCGCGGGGTACCCGGTATGTAGGGTACCGACAGTGGCCCTCGGGCCCAACTCTGGGAGAAACCCTATGGGTTAAGTTATTCTGCTGGAGGTGGGGCCATTCTCAATTCCCCCGCTTCGATTTTCAAAAGTCCTCTGATGCACCGATAGAGTGACGGTCCGGGAGTGAACCCTCGACGCGTGGCTTGTTATGAATACATCAGATGAGATCTTTGAGTGCGGATCTCATGCAATTGAAGTTCACCGGTTCCCAATACGAAAACCATATCGGTTCTGCACGCCCTGTCAGAGCGCCGACTTTGGGTTTCCCACCATTCATCATGACAACGGTTTGCCTTGGGTAAGAACCTCGATCACTTTGTCGAGGTGGCCCCATGCCCACTCGTCATTGACGGTGTAGATTTTTGAAGAGTGCTTTCGATCTCACTGCGGTTTCCATCCAAGCGTCGCAGAGGCTTACTTAAGAAGGAAAGTGTGCACGGTTTGAGGACTCTTTATGCTTTTGATCATCTTTGCAGTTAGAGCCTCCCAAATTACGCCTAGCTTCCTTTCCTTTGCACCGCTTTGCCGCGATGGAGTTGGGTCTCCCCAAGAGCGGCCTCAAGAGCGATGATGATCTGAAGAAAGTCTAGACCTACATCAAGTGGTCCAACGACTCCTTCAACCATTTGGTCCGCGCCGGCAAGCTCCCGTTCAAGAAGAAGCGCAATGGCAATATGGTGTACTTTACAGCATACGCCATGGTGGGATTCATTCCACCTTTCTCTTCTTTCCTTTGGATGTTGCTAGACTTTTATGGTCTACAGCTGTATCACCTTGGCCCCCATTCTCTTCTTTTCGTGGCAACATTCGTCCACTTTTTGCGAGATGTGGGTGGGTATCCCCCCCTGCGTCGAGCTTTTCCGCACCTTCTTAACAATCCACACCACTGGTAAGGGGTCTGAGTTTATTGGCTTCTACTATTTTGTGAAGCGCAAGAACTGCCCCTACAAATACTTGAAGTCATTTCCTTCCGGCAAGTGTGATGACTAGAAGAAGGATTGGATCATCATTATAGCGGAGGAGCACGAGAAATTGGAGCTACCTAAATGTCTCCCCAATGTTGACATTGACGCTTGGAGTGTGGTTCCGGTGCTTTCAGATGCCTTCAAACCTGTTTTGACCAGGATCCGTGAGTGCTTGGAAGGTGGAGTGACCCCTAGATGGTCTTCTGCAACTTCCTGATCAACAGGTGGGCTCCGCTGAAGAAGAGGGAGAAGCTCGCTTGGGCCCTCAACATTGTGATGGATGGCGAACGGATTGAAACCGGTCTGAAATCCAACTTGGATGATGAATCCTTGGAGTTTTATTTGAAGAAATTCCAGCATGGTATTAACGTCAACGGCGACGACTTGGTTCCGCCAGCAGCCTTCCTCCCCCTTAACATGGAGGCGCAGTTCAGTAGGGAGCTCCGGAGGAGCAAGCTAGTGCTGGACAACCTTGGCGAGGTAGAGAGGCGTCCAACCACCAGATTGGTGATCCTCGAAGCTTCCATGGGTGGTCCTGCCTCCGCCCCAAGCCAAAAGACTGAAGACATCGGCAATGGCAAGGGCAAAGAGCTAGCTGAGCCCTCCAGCCGGAGGAGGAAGTTGAAGCACGCTGACGGAAGGTCCGTCAGACCTACTCCTTCCACGATGGCTCCTTCTCCCCGGCGGGGGAGGTATTCTGCAACTACCCCTGCCCTGGTGCAAGCACCTTCAAGAGGCGTCAGCTCCGGGCAATCGACCCCAGCCTCAGTGCCAGCTAAAGGCTCCAGGCCTGGGAGTTCTTCCAGACCCAGAGAAGCTCTGATTGAAAGAACTCCGGCTGCTGCAAGTGGTCCTCAACTGAGGTCCGAAACAGTTGTCTCACCAGATTTGGTGGGCTCCAGCTCCGGGCCACAGAAGAAGAGGTTTTGAGGCGACTGGGCTGGCAGCATCCCTAGGTAAGCATTATTTACTCGCTTTGACATGCCAATCTTGTTCTTGACATGTTTTTAATCTTCCCTGCCCTTTATTTCTAGGGTGTCAAAGAAGGGGACGGGAGCTTCAGCACCTGTTGCAGGGGCCAAGGCTACGCCTGCCGAAGCTCCGGCTTCAAGCGCTGAGCCTCCTCGTCAAGCGGAGGCAGAAGTCACGACTGCTCTGGCGCCAGCTATCGTGAGCTTGGACTCGGAGTCCTCACCCGAAGCTCCTGTGGTAGCGCTGGACCACAGGAGAGAAGTTGAAGATGTACCCGTGGCGGCGGAGGCTGATGCTCCAGCATTGGAGATGCCAGAAGTTCTGGCTTTCGAGCCGGAAGTTGTCAAAGCCCTGGCTGCTGAGCCATAAGTAGTTGAAGCCCCGGCTATTGAGCCGGAAATTACACAAGCTCCGGCCCTTGTGCCGGAAACGGTTGATTTTCTGGCGGCTGAGCCGGAAGTGGTAGAAGGTCCAGCGGCTGAGTCGGAGGTGGTTGAAGGTACGGCGCCTGTGTCGGAGGTGGTCGCCGTGCAGGAGCCTGAGCCAGCGGTGGTTGGGGCCCCAATCAAAGCCCCGACTGATGTTCCAGAGGTGATGGTCCCGGAGGTACCTGGGCTGAAGCCGGAGCAGCCTGAAGAACTGGCGAAAGGTCCTCCGACTTTGGAGCCGGCAACTGAAGACCCTGAAGCGATGCCTTCAACTGCTCCGGAGGTGGAAGTTCCCCTAGTGAGTTCTTCTGCTGCCACTGAAGGGTTCTAGGAGAGCGGCCCTAGCGCTGCAGGAGTCCCCGGGACCACTATTGTAGAGTGGGACCAATTTTTTGTGACATAAAATCCTTTGGAGCCTGCAAAAATGGTCCCAGCAGGCCCAGAACCTATCCCTCCGGTGTTGTGTATAGACAATGCCTGTTCGTGTCTCCGACAGGTCCATCTTGCCTTTGATCATGAGAGCAAAGCCGTGGAGGATGAGCGCCACACCTTGAGACGGTGGCGGAATAGACTCCATTTTGAGACCAGGCTTGCCCACACGAGGCTGGCTGACCAGAAGGAGTGGATTAAGAGGGGGAAAGCCCAGATAGAATACTGGGATAAGTTGATGAAGAGAAGGAAGCCGCCATCCGAGCGCTCGATGCTAACTTCAGGGAAATCCTGGAGCAAGCCAAGGAGAGAGGTGACGCTACTAACGAGCATCACGAAAAGCTCACTGAATTGAATGAGATTCTCCTGAAGCGTCGAGCGGACCTGGGGGCGAGGGAGGAAAAACTTCTAGAGCAGCAGGAGGATGTGGTGAGGAGAGAGGCAGAGGTCACCCAGAAGTTGACTCTGGGTGAGAAAAATTTGGCGGATCGCAGCAAAAAGCTAGATCTATGGAAGGAGGAAGAGAGGAAGAAGAACTGGAAGGTGGGGCAAGAGCTCTCGAAAAGAGAGTCTGACGTTTCCGCTAGGGAGGAGAGAGTTAAAGGCAAAGAGAAAGACCTTGCTAAAAGGCAGAACTGCATCCACCTCCAGAGACGGAGCTGGACGACCGAGAAAAGCAAGTTGTTGAGAGCATGCAGCAGCATGCTAAGTTGGCTGAGCGCCTTGCCCATGAAGGTTCAGATCTTGCGGCTGCCCGGAAGTCGATGGAGGAGCTACGGAGCCAGAAGGAGGCAGAAGCCATTCAAGTGTGGGACTTATTAGAGTGGGCGAATGACGCGCTGACACCGCTGGCTTCAGTCCTGTACATCCGAACAACCCGGAACTGGACTTGGACCGAGCGCTGGTGGCCCTCAACGATGCTAGCGACGAACTTGACGCAATGGGCGACGTCATCGCAGATCAGCTAGAGACAGAGGGGAAGTCTTTGGCTACAAACATCGCAGAATACGTGCTGACGTGTTATGTGAGCCGAGATCCCCGATTCCCACTAGACCCGGTGCTCGAAGGCCCCATCGCTGAGGAGGAAGACGTTGCCAAAGCCAGCGTCCAAGAAGTTGCCCAAAAAGTAGCTTCATTCTTCCGCAGGTATTAGGTTCTCCAGTAGCTTAGGGCTTTCTTTCTTTTGCCTTTTGCTGTACTCTCCCAATTTTGTAATTCAGTATCTCAAATTAATGAAATCCTCCTTTCTGCCTTCAATTTCACTTTGTCTTCAATATACTGTGTCGTATCTTGTTGGCCCCCTGGTACATGTGTACAATTTAAATGTGTACATGTACCAAAGGTTGTGGCAGTATGTTGACGACTTGAATGCTTCACACTTGTAGATTTTTGGTCTGAAGTCTTAAATTTTGAGACGTTGAAGACAGGCCCCCTGAGATGGCCGGAGCTTGGTAGCTCCTATGTCTTCCACTGTCATCATTTTAGACGTTGACGGCGGACCCCTCTTGGAGGATGTCGGATCTTAGTAGCTTCAGCGTCATCTACCATCGCTATGAATTTTTGCTTTTTCCTGCACATGAAAGGCAAGAGAAAAAGTAAAATTCGTCTTCTTGTCTATAAATTGGTTGTGACTTATCGTTCTTATTTGGACTTTAGATCCGAAGAAACTCAACATGATAATGAGCATTTTGATATAATATTTATATATCTGCATGCCTTTTTAGTACTCACTCTACTGAGGCCTGTCGGGTTGTAGGTAGAGTGACGTACTTAGGGTGCATAACCAGGCTAAGCCGATAGCACACTCCGGACCTATGTTGGCTTGGCGTTCAGGCAAGTAGACTATGTAGCAATGTTAAGATCCAAAAAGACTATCAATAAGGCTTTTAATGCATGTGTATTACTTGGAACAAAGCTCAAAAAGATTTGCACAACTTCATTCTAGACAAGTGGGGTAAAAATAATTTGATATATTGAGCCTTGCAGAAAAGGTAAATGCACGTGGAGTCTGTTTTCACACAGTAATGCTTCTCATTATAGGTCCGGATTACAGGAGAGACAAGGACACACTTAGGGTGTTGGACCAAGCTAAATGTGCTATACATCTTGTGCTAGCCCAGAGCAAGTAGTTACACTTTTAGTGTTGTGACTGTCTAAAGTGTTACTTGAACTTTCCGGACCCTCCCGGAGGACTTGCCCGTCTCTGTATAATGACTCTTACAACATGCATTGTGTGTAATTACAGACTCACCTCTGTGATTCTAAGCATAAAACTTACAGAGGTGCTCGATGTTCCAAGGATTGGGAAGCGAGATCCCATCCTCAGTTGCAAGCGAATGCATCCTGGTCGGGATACTTTGATTACTCGGAAGGGACCCTCCCAGCTGGGGGAAAGTTTGTTCATCCCTTCACGGCTTAGTATCTTCCAAAGCACCAGGTCGCCTTCTTCAAGCTGTCGATCACGCACATGCCTTTGATGATAGCACCGGAGCGCTTGGAATTAACGTGCATTTCGAACAGCTGCTTGGCCCCTTCTCTCGTCGATGAGGTCAAGGTCTTCATGCCGGAGCTGGTTCTGCATGGCTTCATCGAAGGTCCGGATCCGTAGGGACCCCAAGGTGATCTCCAGAGGAAGGACTGCTTCAGCTACGTACACCAGGAAGAATGGAGTCTCCCCAGTTGACCAGTTGGGTGTTGTCCTGTTCGCCCATAATGTGGACGGATGCTCCTCAATCCAGTTAGCTCCGTGCTTTTTCAAGCACTCATATGTGCCCGTCTTGAGTCCTTTTAAGATTTCTGCATTCGCACTCTTGGCTTGGCCATTGCTTGCTGGATGAGCTACTGAGGCGTAGCTAAGTTGAATGTCGAGGTCTTTGCAATATTCTTGGAATGCAGCACTTGTAAATTGAGTTATGTTGTCTGTTATGACTTTGTTTGGAACTCCAAGTCTTCATATAATGGACTTCAAGAACTTGATTGCTGATTGTTTGTTGATTGTTACTACTGGAGTTGCTTCCGGCCACTTGGTGAACTTGTCGATGGCGACATACAGGAACCTGTAACCTCTGACAGATTTTGGGAAAGGTCCCAAGATGTCCATGCCCCACACAGTGAATGGCCTTGTAGGAGGTATCATTTGTAGCGATTGAGCCGTTGTGTGAATCTGTTTGGCATGGAACTGACACGCTTCGCATTTTTTCACTAGCTCAACCGCATCCTGAGGTGTTGTAGGCTAGTAAAAGCCATGCCGGAAGTCTTTACTGACCAGCGTGCGAGAAAAAGCATGGTTCCCGCACTAGCCTCCATGGATGTCCGCGAGGAGCTCGCGGCCTTCTTCCCTTGCAATGCACCGCGTCGGTAGACCCTTCTACCAACGTGTATCTTTTAGCCAATCTTATAATCTGGTCAGCAGATACACTGGCTTCAGGAAGGATATTGTCTTTCAAGTAGCTCCAGATCTCCGAGATCCATGCATCGGAGCTAACTTGAGCTTCTGAGTCTTGCGTGCTGGGTTGCTCGGAGCTTTCGCCAGCATCTACGACCCTTGGTGGGCGCCATGGTAGCAGAGCCACCGGGACCGCCAGCTTTGAGGTGTTGGTCTTGCCCCCTTCGCTCAGTTCGGTAGGCTGAGCTGTTGGTTTTGACAACCTCTAGATGAAGATTCCGTCAGGAGCTAGAGCTCCGATTGAGGCTTTCGTCAAGAGTTCATCAGCTTCAAAGTTGTGAAGACGTTGAACATGATGGAGATCCAGGACTTCGAAGTCCTTCTGAAGTCTCTGGACTTCAAGAAGATAAGCAGCTAATTGAGAATTGTTGCAGGAACATTCACCTTTCACCTGTTTGATGATGAGTTGTGAATCTCCCTTTACCAACAGCTATTTGACACCATAAGATAGTACCACCTTGAGTACATAGATGAGGGCTTCATACTCCACCATATTGTTGGTTGCCTTGAAATCAAGGTGTACCATGTACTTGACCTTCTCTCCGGTCGGAGCCAGGAGAAGGATTCCAGCTTCGGCCCCCTTCTTCTGCACGGAGCTGTCAATGTAGAGGGTCCAGTGAGGCTCGGTGAATACCGGAACTTTGAGCTCTGGTTTCTGCTCACTGTGGCCCCCATGGTTTGATGGAGAGGGGGTCCATTCCTCCACAAAGTCAGCCAAAGCTTGACTTTTAATTGCTTGTCTTGACACGAATTCTAGATTGAATTCTGCCAGCTCCGCTGCTTACTTTGCAATGTTCCCGGTAGAATTTGGGTTATGCAAAATTGCACGTAGTGGAAAGGAAGTTACCACTGATATTTTGTGGGCTTGGAAGTAGTGACGAAGCTTCCTTGAGGCAATAAGAACCGCGTCAAGCAGTTTATGCACCTCAATGTATATTGTCTTGGCGTCGTGGAGTACTTCACTGACGAAGTACACAGGGCGTTGGATGGTTCGGACCCTTTTAGAAGGATCCGGAGCTTCCTCCCCATCAACCCAGACCTGGAAGTTACCACTGAAATCTTGTGAGCTTGGAAGTAGTGATGAAGCTTCCTAGTGGCCATAAGAACTGCGTAAAGCAGCTTATGCACCTCTAGGTACCGAGTCTTGGCGTCATGGAGTACTTCACTGATGAAGTATACTGGGCGCTGGACTATCCGGACTCTGCCGAAGGGGCCCGGAGCTTCCTCCTCATCAGCCCGGATCTTGCTAGAAGAACCCAGAGCTTCTTCTGAAGTGACCTGGACCCTCCCAGAAGGGTCTAGATCTTCTTGTTCAGCAACAGTAACTCCTTCATTTGAAGGAGGTTGATCCTTTGGCGTCTCACCTCGAGGATCCAGATCTGGGGGTTGGGACCCAGATTCGCCTTCAGGTAGCTCTGGACCTTCCGAGAGGGGTCTGGATTCCTGAACTGGAGATGGTTCTGGTCTTTCTGCAACCAAAACCATGCTGACAACTTCGTCAGTTGCTGAAATGTAAAGCAGAAGTGGCTCACAAGGATTCGGAGCAACCAAAGTTGGTAGAGTGGTGAGGATCTGCTTTGGCTCTTGGAATGCCTTTTCTTCTTATTTAGACCATTGGAATGGTCCAGACTTCATCAATAATTTGAAGAAGGGTAGCGCCCATTCCGCCAGTCTTGATATAAACCGGCTGAGGGCAGCTGGACACCCAGTCAGCTTCTGGACATCCTTGATGCGAGCTGGTGGCCGCATGTCTTCAATAGCTTTAGTCTTCGCCGGATTCGCTTCTATTCCTCTGTGGTCTCCAAGAATCCAAGAAGCTTTCCGGAGCTAACCCCAAAGACATACTTGTCTGGGTTCAGCTTTGTGCGTGTGATTCGCAACTTGTCGAAGACAGCTTGCAATGTGTCAAGAAATGACTCCTTGTTCTTGATCTTGATGACGATGTCATTGACGTACACTTCCACTACATCTCTAATGAGCTCTCCAAAAGTTTTGTACATAGCTCGCACAAACATTGAAGAAACGTTTTTGAGACCAAATGGCATGGCAGTGTAACAATATAATCCATCTACTGCGATGAATACAGTATGCTCTTTATCTTCCCTAGACATTCTGATTTGATGATACCCAGAATATGCGTCTAAGAAACACAATAATTCACACCCGGAGGTAGAATCCACTATCTGATCTATTCTAGGTAGTGGAAATGGGTCCTTTGGACATGCCTTATGATGAGTAGGTTTAGGCCCGATCTTCTGAAAGGTATGTCAATTGGGGTGGAGAACTCGATGTTGATGATCCACGACACTCGAGCGGATCGAGTACCCCTGCAATCACTACACCATGGCTCTGTTGGTTATCAACCTTGCTGCACACGCTTGACCTCGCCAAGAAGGCTAATCCCTGCATGTGCAATCGAGAACACGAGCAAGAACGTTGAAGACACGATCTGAAATCGCGAAGTTGGGGTCTCACAAACCGTAGAACGGCGATATTATTGATCTAAGTAAAACCCACCGAATATGAATGGCAGCTGCAGTATTTATAGGCTAGGGTTCTACCAAAACACGATTAGACGTGTCCCTAATGGACTCTTATGGGATACAAGGCCCAAAGGCCCGATTCGGTAGCGCAGCACCAGACAGAAATCTAGACTCAATTTGTTTCGACGATTCCCAATTACTCCGGGGGAATTTTGAGGTGGTACTAGAACCATTGGAAAGTTTATCTTCTCCTCTTCCGTGCATATGTAGAACGTCAAAAACGGAGTCTGTATGCCTCCTGGGCGTCCGTTTTAAGGTAGACTGCTCCTGGACTCCGAGTTGAACTCGAGTCCGAGTTGTAAATTGTTTCCGTCAACTTGTGACGTCCCAGCTGGTTCTCCACGCTCCCAAGGCCTCTTCCCTTCACTTGTTGATCTCTCCATTATTCCTAATAACAATTAAATAATCACATAGCAATCTATTCTCAAACTCACATGCAAAAGAAGTTAGGAACGAATTCACCTGCTGATTTATTAACCGTGCTCGTGCTCTTGTGATTGGTCCTTGCAGTTCAATGTGCGTCTCCGCTGTTGTGGATGTCCTCATCATCCTCCCCCTCGTTGTGTAGCATTTATAGTTTCAGAAGGAGGCAAAGGTAGTAAATCAATAGGAGCACGGGGATTGAAACCATACACTACCTGGAATGGGCTTACCTTTGTCGTGGAGGGTGAACGGATCTGTTGTAAGCAAATTTTATATGTGGTAAACACTCCTCCCACAACTTCAAATTCGTTTTCAAGACAACCCGCAACATAGTGGATAAAGTATGATTAACTACCTCAGTTTGTCCATCCGTTTGTGGATGACATGTAGTTGAAAACAGCAACGTGGTTCCCAATTTATACCACAAAGTTATCCAAAAATGACTTAAAAATTTTGCATCACGAACAGAAACGATGTATTTGGCACACCATGTAAACGAACAATTTCCGTCATAAATAAATCAGCAATGTGTGAGGCATTATCATTCTTATGACAAGGTATAAAGTGTGCCATTTTGGAAAAAACGATCAACAACTACAAAATACTATCCCTCCCCGCCTCTTAGTCCTAGGCAATCCCAACACAAAGTCCATAGAAATATCCTCCCAAGGTACACTAGGAACAGGAAGAGGCATATAAAGACCATATGGGTTAAGGCGAGACTTAGCTTTGTTGCAAGTAGTGCATCGTGACACGTAGCGCTCGACATCACGCCTCATCTTTGGCCAAAAGAAGTGTGTGTACAGCACGTCTTCAGTTTTCTTCACTCCAAAATGTCCCATCGAACCTCCTTCATGTGCTTCCTGCAAAAGTAATAGACGAACAAAGCTAACTCGAACGCATAGCTCGTTAGCACGATAGAGTAGACCCTCTCGCAGTACATATTTATTCCAAGTTCTTCCTTCTCTACAATTATCAAAAGCATTTTTGAAATCCAAAATAGTAGGATATAATGGTTTAATTGTTTCCAAACCAAAGATTTTATGATCAAGTTGGACAGCATGGTATAACGCCTAGATAATGCATCGGCAATGATATGTTCATTCCCTTTCTTATGCTTAATGATGTATGGAAATGACTCTATGAACTCAATACATTTAGCATGTCATTTATTCAGATTGGTCTGACACTTAAGATACTTCAATGATTCATGATCGGAATGTATGACAAACTCCTTAGACCAAAGATAATGTTGCAAAGTTTGTAATACACGCACTAAGGCATACAATTCCTTATCATAAGTAGAATAATTCAGAGAAGGACCATGAAGTTTTTCACTAAAGAAAGCAACGGGTTTACCTCCTTGTATGACAATGCCTCCAATACCAGTGTCGCTTGCATCGCATTTTAGCTCAAAGGTCTTGTCAAAATCAGGAAGTTGTAGCAATGGTGCTTGTGTAACCTTTCGATTTGAGAGCATCAGAAGCGTGTTGCTGATGTTCGCCCCATCAAAATGGCACCCCCTTCTTCGTTAGCTCATGTAGAGGTGCTGCAATGGTGCTGAAATCCCGCACAAAGCGCCGATAAAAACTTGCAAGACCAAGAAAACTACGAACCTGTGTGACAGTTGTTGGGGCTGGCCAGCTGGTGATTGCTTCAATTTTTGCCTCATCCATCTCAATTCCCTGCGAGGGAAACGACATAGCCAAGAAACGAGACTCGATTGGTGCAAAAGACGCACTTTTCGAGGTTACCAAACAAACGTGCATCTCTCAAAACAGTAAAACAGCACGTAAATGATCAAGATGTTTATCATATGACTTGCTATAAATGACGATATCATCGAAGTAAACCACCACAAATTGTCCAATGAAAGCACGTAAAACCTCATTCATTAATCGCATAAAGGTGCTGGGTGCATTAGTTAAACCAAAAGGCATGACTAACCACTCATAAAGTCCAAACTTGGTTTTAAATGCAGTTTTCCATTCATCTCCTAGTGCCATTCTAATTTGGTGGTAACCACTACGCAAGTCAATTTTGTGAAGATGATAGCACCACTCAATTCATCAAGCATGTCATCTAATCGAGGAATAGGATAATGATATCTAATGGTGATGTTATTAATCGCTCTACAATCAACACACATGCGCCAACTACCATCTTTCTTAGGAACCAAAAGAACAGGAACGGAACAAGGGCTAAGGCTTTCACGAATGTACCCGTGGTCCAAAAGATCTTGGACTTGTCGCTGAATTTCCTTAGTTTCCTATGGATTCGCCCTGTATGCTGCACGATTTTGCAAACTTGCTCCTTGAATCAAATCGATCATGTGTTCAATGCCTCTCATCAGTGGTAAACCAGGGGGTATCTCAGAGGGAAACACATCCTCAAACTCCTACAAAAGGTTAGCAAGAGCAGGGGGCAATGCAATAGACAATTCATGAAGTGAAACATGGCTTCTTTGCAAACTAAAGCATAGCACATCCCCTTAGCATCGAATAAATCAGCAAGGTCAGATTTAGTTCCGAGCAACGATGGTGATTTTAACTTAATAACTTGCTGTTTTTCAGATTCTAATTTTGTTGCTTTGCCATCACGAATTTTACTCTTCTCAAAATGCACAATTTGAGCAGGAGTCATGGGCAGCAAAGTGATTTTCTTTTCCTTATGCATGAGAGTATATTTATTGGTTCTACCATGATGAATAGAATCTGTATAAAATTCCCAAGGACGACCCAATAAAAGAGAACAAGCATCCATAGGAACAACATCAAAATCAGCAAAATCATGGTATGAACCAATTGAAAAATGTATTCAATGTAGGAAAACTGTTGTTGGTCAACCAAGTGCCCTAGGGCCCAGCACAACACAAGGAAGTATCAAAGCAAAAGAAAGACAGAATGATATAGCCAACAAAACAGCACCAAGTGGTATAGGCCAATTACTTTAATATGCGTGCTCTTCACTATTTTTTTCTTTTTTGTAATATTTTTTGATATTTTTTCTTTACTCAGGAGCACAAATATAGGAAGCACACAAATTTGTAGCTCAATTGGATGTAATATGCGGCCCATAGAAAACCAAGAATTTGGGCAATCTAGTTTCGCCGAACGCGGCTACACTGCGGAAAATCGGATGCGAAATTTCGCATAGATGAATTTGAAAAAAAAATAGCCTGATTTTGAGTTTGTATGCGAAAGTTATGGCCGTTTTAAGGTAGACTGTCCGAGTTACATTTTTTTGGATGTTGATTCCAACTCGGTTTGAGAACAGAACTCGCAATCGGATATGAAAATGATCGGGAATTTGCACAGCAACTAATGGGGTGGTGTGTGATGATTCAAGGATGAGTGGCATAAAGGTTTGTCACCTAATCTAGGGCTGGCGATGCGGGAGTTCACACAAGGCGGCTAGCTAGGGAAAACCGATGAACGTGGTGAATCGGTTTGTTATTTATGGATTGTGGAATAGGTGTCGAATACCAAGAAAACAAGGACGAAACACGCTAACTAGGACCCAAAACACAAAGCTAAACCAGCAACAAGACTCGACCAAACGAATGCAAACTCAACAATGCAAACTGAAAAACAAAACTGCAGACACTATAGTCTGGGAAGCGGTAAAAACGATCTAATTTTTTTGTGGCTTTTCTGTGGACTCTAGGTACGAAACAAAATTGATCTAATGGACAGAAAACAAAGATACCTCACGGGCAACCTAGAAATCTGATACCAATTGATGAGTAGGTTTAGGCCCGTTCTTCCGAAAGGTATGTCAATTGGGGTGGAGAACTCGACGTTGATGATCCGCGGCACTCGAGCGGGTCGAGTACCCCTGCAATCACTACACCACGGCTCTGTTGGTTATCAACCGTGCTGCACACGCTTGACCTCGCCAATAAGGCTAATCCCTGCAAGTGCAACTGAGAACACGAGCAAGAACGTCGAAGACACGATCTGAAATCGCGAAGTTGGGGTCTCACAAACCGTAGAACAGCGATATTATTGATCTAAGAAAAACCCACCGAATATGACCGGTGGCTGCAGTATTTATAGGCTAGGGTTCGACCTAAACACGATTAGACACGTCCCTAATGGACTATTACGGGATACAAGGCCCAAAGGCCCGATTCGGTGGCGCAGCACCGGACAGAAATCTAGACTCGACTTGTTTCAATGATTCCCAATTACTCCGGAGGAATTTTGAGGTGGGACCAGAACCATTGAAAATTTTATCTTCTCCTCTTTGCATGCATACGTAGAACGTCGAAAACGGAGTCCGTATGCCTCCTGGGCATCCATTTTAAGGTGGACTGCTCCTGGACTCCGAGTTGAACTCGAGTCTGAGTTGTAAACTGTTTCCTTCAACTTGTGGACGTCCCAGCTGGTTCTCCACGCTCCCAAGGTCTCTTTCCTTTACTTTTTGATCTTCTCCATTATTCCTAATAACAATTAAATCATCACATAGCAATCTATTCTCAAATTCACATGCAAAAGAAGTTAGGAATGAACTCACTTGCTGATTTATTAACCGTGCCCGTGCTCTTGTGATTGGTCCTTGCAGTTCAATGTGCGTCTCCGCTGTTGTGATGTCTCATCACCTTATTCAGTGTTGTATAGTCGATACACATCCGAAGCTTCCCGTTGGCCTTGGGTACAACGACTGGGTTCACCAGCCATTTTGGGTGGAAGACTTCCTAGATGAATCCAGCTTCGAGCAACTTCTTAACTTCTTGACGTATGAAGTTTTGTCGCTCTACTGATTGCTTCCGAGGCTTCTGATGTACAGGCCAAGCATCGGGATAAATCTTTAGATTGTGCTCAATCACTTCCCTAGGAATCCCAGGCATTTGTGACGGTTGCCAGGCAAACACGTCAACATTAGCCCGGAGGAAAGTGATGAGCGCGAGTTCCTATTTGTCATTCAGACCTCCCGATATACGGGTGGTCTGAGCAGCGTCAGAACCAATTTGGACGACTTTGACGGGAATGTCGGTGTCGCCACTTAGTTGCACACGGGGTGCGGAGGTTGAGCCTCGATGATGAATGCTCAGAGGCTTTGGAGCTTGCTCCTTTCCAGATTCTTCCTCCTGCGCTGTAGCAAGCACGTGGAGTTCTTCCAGAGCCGTAACACCGGCCGTGCAATCTCCGCGGATCCGGAGAACGCCTGAGGGTGTTGGCATCTTCAACACCAAGTAGCCATAATGAGCAGCAACCATGAATTTGTATAAAGCTGGCCTGCCCAAGATGGCGTTGAATGGCAGGTTGATCTCTGCCACGTCGAAGACCAACTTCTCAGTCCTGTAATTCTCCTTAGTTTCAAAGGTCACTGGGAGAGTAATGGCACCGAGTGGGGTTATGGCCCCCGGACCTACTCCTGAGAAAGGTCGGGAGGGACGAAGGTCCAAAGGTCAGAGCTGAAGCTTGACAGAGGCTTTGAAGCTTATGAGGTTCAGTCCCGAACCTCCGTCCACCATTATGTGGTGTAGCTGGATGTTATTGAAGGTCGGATATACCATCAATGGAAGTTGGCCAGCTCCAATCATGTTCTGAGGGCAGTCCGAAGCATCGAAGATGATGGCAGTATCCATCCACTTCCGATGAGGCTCTGCCCTGGCCGTGGGAGCTACAGAGGCCATGTCCCGCCGCATTGTCTTGAGGACACAACGGGAAGTGATGTCCCACGAACCACCAAATATGGTGTTCATAGTCTTTCGACGCTCGTTGTCAGATACGTCGGAGTTATCGTCAACGGAGGTGTAAACAACCTTCAAGACCTTTTTGGGGTCCTAAAAGCCTAACTCCTCTTCAGCCGGAGCTTCATCAACTTTTTGTTTTCCTTCCATTTGACGGAAAGGAGCTTCTTCTCGGTGCTTGTTGTAGTGCTCGGCAAGGTTCCGGACCTCTCGGAAGTCTTCCAGTTTGTGGTTGTCCATCTTGTGTATAGGATACCACATCTTGGAGCTGCCAACATCTTCAGACGACGGGCAAGGTCGTTTCTCGGGGCGCAGCCCCTGGCCACCCGGAGCTGTGGCAGCAGCAGCCGTAGGTGTGTCGGCCGACGGCTTCTTCTTGTCGTTGGACTTTTTCTTCTTCTTGCCACTCCCGGAGGTAATTGCTTCACCCTTGGAGGACTTTTTCTTGTCCCCCGGAGGTGGTTTGGAGTGCATTTCACAGCCCTCCGCAGCCTTGGCACACTTGTCTGCCAAGCTGGTGACTTCCTTGGTTGCCAGCTTCTCCAGCATTTTCTTGTCTCCAACGCCCTGTCTGAATGCTACAATAACAGAAGCGCTTGAGATAGAAGGAATGATATTTCTTACCTGGGAGAACCTCTGGATGAAAGATCGCAAGGACTCTCCCCCTTTTTGCTTGGCAGCAAAAAGATCCAGTTCTGTGCCTGGACAGGTGTATGAACTCCTAAAATTGGCGGTGAACTGTTGGCACAACTCCGCCCAACTATTGATGGTGTCAGGCGGTAGGCTCATGAACCAAGACCTGGCGGTCCCAGTCAAAGCCAAAGGAAAATAATTGGCCATCACGGCCTCATTGCTCCCAGCTGCAAGGATAGCGGTGGAGTAGATTTGAAGAAATTCAGCGGGGTTAATAGTCCCGTCAAATTTCTCCGGCAAGTGAGGCCAGAACTTCAGCGGCCATATGACCAAGCGTAGGTACATGGCCAAGGCATAATAGCCTCCTCCTACTCCCTCAGGAGCAAGACTGTCCCGAGCCTCTCGCCTCTCGCGAGCACGCTCGATGTGGATGCGGTCGTCCTATTGCCGGTAACGACGATCAAGCTCCTCCCGGAGGTCGTGAGTCAAAATCCTTGTTACCGTGTGAGTACGCCGAGCCCCGGAAAGTAGCAACATCGCCTGTTGAGATGCAGCATGCCACCTGTGCTGCGAAGCTTGCGGACCGAGTCTACCCGACAAGGGGGGTGGGGGGGGACCTTGATTGCTGAGGCCATCGGCTACTGCTGCAACCAGATGATCCACATCAGCTCTCCACTGCTCCATTGCACCCTGGGGTGCTCTTGGAGGCGGTGGACGTTGGAGAAGAGCACGCACAGCAATAAGCGCGTGTTGGGGGTTGTTGTTCGCCGATGCAGTGATCGACGCAGACACCCCATCTCCATGTTCGGGTTGATTCACCGGAGCGGACGGTGGCGGCGGTGGTATGACTCCTGTTGGGGCTACAACACCTGCTGGATGTTGCATGTTGGAGGGATTGCCTCCAGCAGGTTGCTCAGCATGGTTACCGTTAGACGATCCAGCAGCAGAATTCACCATCTTTGAATCTCAGGCGCCCTACCTGGGGCGCCAACTGTCAGAGTCTGGTTCCAGCAATTCTCCCGATACTCCTATTAGTAGCCCGCGGAGTTTCTTAGTTCGGTTGGGGCGTGCGGAGATTCAGAACAAGATGGCGACTTGACACGAGGATTTATGTTGTCCGGGCTGCCTGAGCATAATACCCTACTCCACGAGTGTGTTGTTGTTGTTGTATTGAGTGTATGAGAGTGTGAGCCAGAGAGAGGCCAAAAAAGTCTCCCTCTGTATCGCTCGGCCAGTCCTTTTATAGTTCATGGGCTGGCCGTTAGATCATTAGCCTAGCCTGACATGTGGCCCTGGCGGTTACTGATGCCCAATACGCAGTTAATGTGCTTAATTCCCCTTAATAGTGTGATAACGCCCTTTAATGGTGGTGTTACTAGTATTAAGGATCATCTGATCGTGTGTCATTAAGATAGCATTAATAACACATAATCAGATCTTGAAGTCTTTAATGTCTCTTGAAGGTCCGAGCCGTTGAAGGTCCACCAATCTGCCTGTTGAGGTTGAAGGTCTGGCGGTTGGACGCGTGGCAGCTCCGGAGCTTATAGTCTTGGACGAGTAGATCCGGTGCGGTGGTACACGTGTCGGTACCGGAGCTTCCCTCTGTCGGGGGTTAGGTCCGGGGCCACGCAGGTATCCAGTCCAGAGCATTCCCATGTAGGGATTGTATCTCCGGTTTTATGATACACGTGGTGGCACTGGGACAACCATATGAGGGAGGCAGGTCCAGTTACAAGTGACACGTGGGGCCTTCGGAGGTCTTCAACTCAGACAGGTGGAGTTCCTTTGCACTCTTTGCAGTTCCAAGGGGTATTCGGTACGCTGGGTATCGACAACTATGAATTGCAATGTATAAAATATGAATTGCATTGAATATATTTGTGATTGTTGTTATTTTAATTTTATCATGAAATTAGAAATAATAGCGTTTAATTAGTATTGTCCCACTACTTTGTCACAGACGGAGTTGTATGTTAGGACCCGCCTAAGATAATGCATCATCACAGGCGGCACAGTGAATGTAGACAACCGCTTATGAAAATTGATTAGCACGGACGGTTTCTAGAGCTGCATGTGAAAATGGCCTATTTTCACAGGGTCTTCGTTTTAGGAAGTTTTTAAATCCGCTTATGATAATATGTTTAGAGTCGACTGCGATGAAGCTTTTTGTAGTAGTGTGTCTTCAAGGACCTATCGCCCTGAGTCACAGCAGGTGAGGACCACTAGGCTCCAGACAATTGCGGAACCGACACCGCAAGAAGCCGACAGAAAGCAGAAGAATCAAAGGGTGCAATCCAGTCGTGTTGCACAGCAATCTTCAGGGTTGAAAAAGTTCAGCTGGTTCTCTGACTCTGCAGGCTGTCCATCCACTACTTGTCTAATTTCCGTCTCTGAAGAACCATAGGGGAGGACCATTGGAGCTATTGTCTTCCTACTGCAATACGTGCTGCTCCAGATTGCATGTGGGGCTGCCACCTGAGGGCTGGGCCAAGGAGCCCATCCCAAATGGAGGTCTACCTGCTGAACCGCAACGTCCCAGAGCAGGTCTCCTTCCTGCTCCTCCACCTGGTTCGACTGATTGCCCCTGTCTGCCTGCTCCTCCCCTGGAGCAGGTGGAAGAGGGTGGGAGTTACCATTGTCCGGAAGGTCATCTTCGAAATTAGTCACTTCATCTGGGTCATGGGAAGACAGTAGTACCACTGGGCAAGACCAGGAGTTCGCTCTACCATCTCTAGAGCCATGACGAAAAACTAAACTTCTGGGTACAGAGCGTGCCTCATTATACAGACACTTTACCAAAACAAAATCCAAGGCTGCAGGATTGTTGTGCCAACTTAGTAGCTTGCCAAAGGAGGAAACCATTGTCAATATGCTCTAGAGACTGATAATCCAGTGGGAAGTCAAGAATGAGGATCCAGCCCACTCTTGTGAAGTCCCTCTCTCTATGGTTGATCCCAAAATTATGTCCGACAAAACGCACACGTATGTCTGCTACCTCGATAGGGCTGTTCATTTGGAGAATGTCTCACTGCAAGCTACAGTCCATCCCAATCAGAGCGATCCCAAGCGAGGTGAGCCCCGTAGAACGTACTGTAAGGTGTAGAACCTCTTCGATATAGTGGACAATATGCTGAATGAAACCTCCATAGGCATTCTCATCCAAAATTCTGTCAGCATCCTCCGCAATGACAAATTCCTCATGGTTGGCCACCGTTTCGCCCGGGAGGTTCACTACTGCTCGTGCAATACGGTCTGCACCTCAATCTACGATGTTGAATGCTTCGTTAGGGATACATCAGGAGCAGTGAACTGGGAAGTTGGCCATTACTATGTCTCGGCAGGTGGATTGAGGATGCAGGGGGGGGGGGGGGGGCTGTTGGAGGAGAATTGCTTGAGGCGAGAACAATAGCAAGCTCATAGAGTGGAGGAGGAGACGGGGAAAGGGGGTCGTATTTATGTGCTCCGCTACTTCCGGTACGAACTCCTGAAGGCCCACTAGCCAGTTCATGGCTTCTTAACTCTCCAAATGCGGCATTTTGTATTCCGAAGTCAGCAGTAGTAGGTCTTTTCTTTATGGCCATATCGGAAGCAGAATCTACACCTGATTTGAGATCTACAGGACTTTATATGGTAAAACGGGCTTAAGCAGCGGAAGCAGCCCTTGGGCGAGGATTTGTCTTTGACATGCTCAGAAGGACGATTGGACACAGAGGATTTTGCCGGATTCCTTCTAGCGGGCCCAACATCTCCAAACTGGGAACCCAGACAAATCTATTTGACTCCGCCCTGTGATATTTTGAAGTAAATTCGAGCAGGCCAGCTCCAACCTGATTTACTTGAGCAAGGGTTGTCTCTTCACTCTGGGTTCTGACAAATCCTTCGGGGTGGGACCCAACAAGGGATGAACACTATTTTGAATAACACTCGAATTAAGTGAATCCCGTAAGGTGGAAAATACCTTGGAGACTTTGATTAATCTGGAGGGAGAAAAAAACCTGATTATCACACGGCCAAGGGGGTCTAGACAGGGACGTACCCAGAGTGTGTAGCTTCATGTTTGTTGCTTCGGTAGGTATTCGCTGTTTGATCGGAGAGCTGAATGAAACCCTCTTATGCTTCTTCTTGCGATTTGTAACCAGCTGCCAAGCATTTTCCTCTTCTAGATCACAGAGAGTTTTTTTCTTTTCTCTAATCGGCACCACCATCCCTCCAAAGGTAGAAGTACACATCAAAGTGATCGGTGATAACTCGCTTGAGAGAGTGCACCAATAACCCAATTTCTTTGGATGCCACAGAAAAATGGAAGTGCCGATCACACTCGAAGCGAACGTGAAACCCTCTCGGAGAACCACCAAGAACAGAATGGAGAGCACAGCCCACTGAATCCTCAGTAACATGAAAACTGTATCGACGGAACAAAGCCAGCAAGAAGAACAAACACGCAGGAGACGAGGAGGGATGATGAACAGAGGAGTTGAACCTGAAAACCACCTGAGATTCAAAAGCCCGACCAGTTTGAAAGTGCCAGAGGCGAAGGTCGGCCGGGGCTCTGTTGTCGGGAGTCATTTGAAGAAACCTGGTCGCGCGACCCCAAGGTCCTCAGTAGGAGGTCAATGCTGGGTGAGAGGATAGGGGAGAGAAAGCGGTGCTGAGTTGGAGGTGACGGTGGCGGTGGGGTAGTGGGAGGAGGCGAGCGGGAGATGGGAGGGAGCCATCACATATTCCAATCTATTGTTACAACTCTCTTCGAATGACTGTAGGGGAAGCATTGGCAAATAATTCAACATGGGGCACCGCAAACTGCCTCACCGTTATTTTTGTTACTGCTCCTGTTGTCTTGTTAATGTCATATCCTTTATATCCCTTAATTTCATATCCTTTGTATATATGTATGAATTGTTTTTGATGGCCCATTAGCAAGCATTTCCAATATATCATAAGAACTAACCAATACAACATGTTGACACTTATCCAACATATATAGCCCTAACCGAGTGCTAAAATTGTCTTTGAGCTTCTTTGCAATCCAATCCTCTAATTTCTTCAGATTAGTCGACTGCAACATTTGTACATGCATATTAACTTATGGGCTAACTACAACTGATTATTACAAAACCATGAAATTTGCTTAGGTGAATGAAACATAATTGTTCACATGTACTACTTTATAGTCGCCCCATATAATTTGACATAGGCCTACCAATAACTGCTAAATTCATATAGTCGACGATGAACTTATTGGTGATATGCCCAAGAGGCAATCATAACAATTCGAGTTAAGGCCTGTTAGATATTTGATCCATAAGCAATTAGGGTACTAATGGGCTTGCGACCTAAAAGCCCATTAGCACGCCTATAAATACGAGGAGTAGGGTTAGGGGCTAATTACTTGACCAAATGATAGCCCTAGCCGCCACCCCTCGCGGGACTCACACCGAGACCCTTGTTGTGCACGCGGTACTAGCACGCTGGCGCACGACATTCCTCCCCGTACGTGTGGACTGCGTGGAGGTGCTGCTGCTACTACTGTGCTGATCGGCTATGATGATTGTGATCGTTTAACTGCAGCCTTGACGAGGACGAGAAGTAGACGAACGATATCGTCTACTTCACCTACACCGACGCGCGTCTACGTTCCGCTACATTGTGCGTCTAGTGGTAACAATCTATTACCTATGTACTCACATGTTTCCTGGGTGATGCAGTAGAATTGCTAGAGTAGTGGGACCACCGTTTTGTTGTCTGCTATAGCGACTACATAATATAGTCTCGCGCTAGAAATCTTCTAGGCTTAACTCGTTTTTGCAGGGAATGATGTGATGGTATGGCCTTAATGTAATGTCATGATCTGTGTGTAAATTCGTGCAGCCTGCGTGCTGCAAATTAACACAACCGGGTTGAGGTTGTTGCATAATTGTATAACGACCTGCGTGTCGGCCTATGATGCTTGATGTCTCATGTAATTTGGTAGCTATTAGGTTTATTAGCTTATTTTATGATCATGGAGATGTCTTCAAGCATGGTGGAGATGGAGATCAAAACAAGAAGGGAGGCATGGCAGCTCAGATCATGATGGAACCATGGCGATGGAGACCATTATGACTTTAAGGGCCATACTATTCACAATGTGATATGATCATATACCTGTGATGATTAAGTATTACGTACTATTTTTTCATGCTTTTCATATGGTGGATGTTTTGTCATGATAGAATAGCTTCCCTCACAAAAGTTGAGCATTTGATGCCATTTACCAATAGCTGCACCTATGTTATTTTGATCGTTGTGTGGTAGGTTTGCCCAAGCAAAGTACCATCATATATCATAATGCATAGGGTGAATGTTGGACATTCACATGCATAGTGTTGGTTTACTGAACAAAGCTATCAAAACGGTTTTGGGCTTTATGGCATAGAGTAGGGAGCCGGGCCATTGGATGTCACCCAACAAATAAGAGTCATATAGGGATATGATTAACAATGGTCGTTTACCTATGTCACTAATATCCTAGCAGTGAAGCCAAAGCTCAATAGGAATTAGTGAATATGGATCTTGAACCACTATATGTCATTAGACAGAAGACGATGCTCATATAGTGTTGATATCTCTCATTAAACTATTAATAGAAGATTGGTACATGACATAGTGTTAAACCTTGCATATTTATTTTCTATTGTAGATAATGTTTGCTAGTAACAATTCCAGTTACAATTTGCGATCTGTGCTTGAAAAGGAAAAGCTCCATGGAGCTAACTTTACCGATTGGTACCGCAACCTGATAATCGTTCTTAGGCAAGAGCAAACCGAGTACGTTCTTCTGCAGCCTTACCCTGATGAACTCCCAGCTGATGCAACTAATGCAGCACGTAGAGCTTATACGAAGCACTGCGATGATGCGCTTAATGTAAGCTGCCTCATGCTCGCCACTATGTCCCCTGATCTGCAAAAACGGTATGAGCATACAGATGCTTATTTTATGATTGAGGGACTACGTGGAATGTATGAGAATCAAGAAAGGGTTGAGAGATACAACATCTCAAAGTCCTTGTTCTCATGCAAGCTGACGGAGGGTAGCCCGCTCAGCCCTCATGTAATAAAAATGATTGGTTACATTGAAATTTTGGGCAATCTTGGTTCTGAACTCAAGGATGATCTGGCTATTGACGTTGTTCTCCAGTCGCTCTCACTGAGCTTTGAGCCATTCATATTGAATTTTCAAATGAATGGCATGGAAAAAACTTTGGCTGAATTGCATGGGATGCTTAAAACAGCCGAAGAAAGTATTAAGAAAAACACCACTCATGTTATGATGGTGCAAAAGGAGAATAAAAATATTAAGCGTTTTACGCATCCGAAAGGTAAAGGCAAGGGAAAGGTTCCCAATGAGCCTTCAAGCTCAAAGTCTAAGCCAAAGGGCAAATCTGGCCCTTCTCTTGATGATGAATGCTTTCACTGTCATGGTATGGGGCACTGGTCTAGGAACTGCAAGAAGTACTTGGAGGATATGAAGAAGAAGAAGAAGGGCAGTGAGACTTCCGCTTCAGGTATAAATGTTATATAAATTAACATTGCATTATCTTCTAGTGAATCATTGGTACTTGATACCAGATCGATGATTCACACTTGCAAATCATTGCAGGGTCTAAGTGAAACTAGAAGATTTGTAAAAGGCGAGCTGGATGTTCGTGTCGGCAAGGGGGCAAAGGTTGTGGTCATAGCTGTCGGAACCTACCACTTGTCATTACCCTCAGGATCAGTTTTGGAATTCAATAATTGTTATTGCATTCCTACTTTGATCAAGAACATTATCTCTTCTTCATGTTTAGAAGAAGTTGATGGTTATGAGATTGCAATAAAGAACAAATGTTGTTCTATTTATTACAATTATATTATATATGCTCAATGTCCATTGGTGAATGGATTATATGTTCTTCATCTTGAGGACAAAATTTTCTGTAACATTAATACAAAAAGGGCTCGACGAAATGATCTAAATCCCACTTTTATTTGGCATTGTCGCTTAGGTCATATAAATGAGAAATGCATTGAAGAACTCCATAAGGATGGTTTACTAAGCTCATTTGATTTTGAATCACTTGACACATGCGAATCTTGTTTGCTTGGGAATATGACCAAAGCACCTTTCACTGGTCAAAGTGAGAGGGCGACTGACTTGTTGGGACTTATACATACAGATGTATGTTGTCCAATGAGTTCAATTGGTAGAGGTAGTTTGTAGTACTTCATCACATATACTGATAACTTTAGTAGATATGATTATGAGTACCTAATTGTAGGATCGAAGAGAACGTGTAAAGCTACCAGAGGGGGGGGGGGGGGTTAATGGTAGATTAAAACTTTTTCAGCGGAAGCAATGAAAACCCCTCGGCAGAAAAACGATATGTTAAAGAAATCATGTGTGAGACTAATCTAAACATGTTTCACCATGAAAAAAGTGATAGATATCAGATAGAATCAATTCACAAAGACGACAGAACAAGAATCACTCAAATCTGTCGAGAGAAACCCAAGTTACGATCGAAAGATCGAACAAAGGTCAGTCTGTTGTACCGAGTAGAAAACAGATCTGCAATACTGCAAAGAAACTCGTGTAGATCGAAAACAACAAATCCAATGACTGTGAAATTTTGACAGATAATAGATAATCAAGTTATGAAGACAACCCAAAAAGAATCATGTCAATTGGATCTGTAAAACTCGAGTTATGATAAAACCACCAAAGAAAGGTAGTGCTATGTAGAAACTCGACGGGAAAGACTTGAGGAAAACAAGTCGAAAGAACAAGGCACAAAAGGTCCTTTCAACTACGAATTTTATTCAATAGAACAAAAGAGGAACAGCCCCAAAGTTGTGCACTACGAGATCTAATCTCCCTTGCTTATATAACCAGCCCTTAGGCCAACCCAAACCTAACTAGAACTCTAATCCTACTTAATTCATGAATCAAAACATTCCATAACTGCTCAAGACACTTCTATACGTAGATAGAAGCAATCTTAAGACTTCCAAACACATTAGGAACATATAACACATTCCTAAAACCACCCAAATTCGTGACCCATACGAAATCCTAACATAACCAGCTCAAATATTTCCATATTTGAGTCAAACCCGACTCAACCGCAGCCTAAGTCCATAACCTAGTCGGTTGGACCTTTCTGACCAATTCTTTAAGTTCACATCTCTTCATCACGCCTCGGAACCATGTAGCCACGTCCATGCACTCCTTGCATACGTGCAAACATCTTCCAATGACATCCATGATACCTTCATATGCATTGTTCTTGATTCAAACATGTTGCGCAACCTCCCGATCAACTCAACCACAATTCCTCCTGAACTTGGTTGTTGAACCTCACCTTCTCCCTAAGACTAGTTCAATGGATCTCGTCACCAGCCCTGTCTTGAACTCAAGCAACACCTGCACATGAATAAACAACCAATACTTCCGAGCACAAGTCCTCGACTTGAGTCACGTTAGTTTAGAAACTACAACATCTTACGTGAGCACCTCACATAAGCATGTTGCAAACCATAGAAAAATGGTATCAACCATAACCACCAAAACACACCAAAAACATAGTAAAAGAATACTAAGCAAACTTTCCATAAGTGTAAAGCAAGTTCAAAACATTGCAAGATAAAAAGCAGAACAATTGTGATCATGCTTCGAACCTTGCCAAAGCTAACCAAAACATGCCGGACCTATCGTCGAATCTAGATAAAAAATGTTTTGGTAGTATTCAACACTTTTATCGTCAAAGCCAATGTATTCAGCACACATAGGTCTCACCATCTCCCCCTTGATGAATGCATTGGCAACACCACTTAAAATCCTAACATTGGCTTATTTACATGAAAAGTTTAGAAAACAATTTCTCCCCCTTTTTGAAAATCAAATGAGGTAGAAATAGATTTCTACCCCTATACATACTTCTCCTCCTGAGAAGAATCGTGCCAGAAACACTTGTGAATATGTGCAAGGTGTGATCAATTTCTCCCCCTTTGACAATGTATTCAACAAGGTTCAAAAGAGAAAATTTAATTGTTATGAGCATATTATAACATATACATATAAAACAAAGATCATCCAAGGCATACTATCAAGTAACCTACACAATCACAACAATGAGATACATAAAGTAGTGTAAGCCATGCTAGAGATCAAATGTAATTTTCAATTTAAGCAAGTCATGATCTCCCAAACTTAACTATTTCAATACCTGAAAGCATGACCCTTGTTGCTGCAAATTTTTCAAAGCACAAATTTTTAACATATGACATTTGCAAGATATTATATGCCGCATCTGCCTTATTCTAACCAACCAAGCCAAACCTATGTCATTTGACAACCAGAAGCTTAAGGACATGGTTTTAGTCATACACAACTTCTTCCAAGTTCATATCTAAGTGCAATGATAAGCCATCTCAAAAGACGAAGTGCGATGCATGCATATTCTCTTGATGTTTTCTCAATTTCTATTTGTTCATAAAACTCAACATGTGAGTTGATTACTTGATTAATTCTTTATGATAAAAAGCACTTGTGAACATGCAACAAGTTCAAAACAGCAAGAAAGTTAGATCATGACCAGATTTAGTGTAATTAAATACTCCAATTTCTAGTCATGGCAAAAACTACAAAGTGTACAACATGAGTAATGTAGTAAGAACTTTCAGCACGTAAAAGGAATCACAAAGTCATATATGTATGAAATACTATGCTCATATTATTTTAATTTCAGATTCATACATAGATTTCTCAAGTTTCAAAACTTCCCCTCAATGTAAGCCATGAGGATGCATAACCCCTGTTTCACTACGAATGTAAAAAAAAATGAGTGAAAACCAAAGGTTTTGTAAAAATGCCATCCAACTATTGTTTGGTATCTACATAGTGAAGCACAATGTTTCCTTTTTCAACATTATCACAGAGAATGTGATACCTGATGTCAATTTCCTTAGTTCTAGAATGTTGCACAGGGCTTTTAGCAATGCAAATGGCACTAGTGTAATCACAAAACGGTGGAACACTATCTAGATCAACCCCATAGTCCTTAAGTGTTTGAACAATCCAAAGAATTTTTGAGCAAGCACTAGCAGTAGCTACATATTCAGATTCAGTTGTGGATTGTGCAACTGAGTTTTGTTTTCTAGAGGACCAAGCAACAAGTGAATTACCAAGAAAATGACAAGCACCGGAAGTATTTTTCCTATCAATCCTACAACCCCAAAAATCAGCATCCGAAAAAACTTTCAAAGTAATAGTTGACGAAGAAGGAAGAAAAATGCCAAATTCTTGAGTTTCGTGTAAGTACCTGAGAATCCTTCTGAGGACTTGACGATGTGAAGCATGTGGGAGGCTAGAAACCGTGCACAAAGACATACGCTAAATTGTGTGTCCGATCTTGATGCCGTGTGGTACAAAAATTGATGAGATCAAGCACATTGTCATTGCACATACAAGCACGACACAATGTTTGGGATCCTGGCTCAAGTGAATGTGCATGCGTATTGGATGAAGAACATGGAGATGGTGCACTATGTCGTCCACCACCTTGGCCTCCTCCTTTCATGCATACAAGAGGATTTGATGGCGTTGCACGTATGGACCCACACATGAGAGAAGATGAACTTGAGTCGAGGACCACTCCAATTCAAAGAAGGGGAGGATGATGAGGACATCACTTGTATGGATATACACAACACTCCATTGAACATGCAAGATGCAATAAATAGAATTCACACACAACAATTAATTTCAGAGGTGAGCTCGTTCTTATATGTTTCCTTATATGTTTTTGAGAATAGATTGCTACATAATAATTTAATTGTGGTAGGATACCTCGAGTGATTCAAAGAGTGATTGGAGGAAGGTTTAGGGCCGTGAAGGACCAGAGAATACGTTCAAAGAAGATGGATACCAACCCCAACTCAAAATTGTGTCCAACTCGGAGTCCTGAAGCAGTTTGCACTAAAACGGACGCCAGGACGCATACGAACTCTGTTTTGGACGTTCTACATATGCATGGAAAGAGGAGAGGGTAAGCTTTCCAATGGAGCTGGTCCCATGTCAAACTTCCTTCAGAGTCGACGGGAATCATTGAAACAAAATTGAGTTCAGAATGTGTCAGGATGCTGCACCACCGTATTGGGCCATTGGGCCTTGTGTCAAGTCTAGTCCATTATTTTCATGACTTAGGGTTAGGTCACGACTCCAACATTATTTGGACGTCGTCCCATCTATATATACTCCATAGTAGCCTCCATAAACAATTGAGTTTGTGTCCGTTGTTGAGTCATATTGTTGGTTTAGAAAGTGTTTTTGGTATTAGTTTGAGTTTTGCATTGTGTCAAATAATCTTTTTGAATCGTGTCATCACGTCTAGATTAGATTCATCTTTGTTCAGTTCGGTATTTTCATCATATCTCACACATAAGAACTTGTATTTTGGAGTTCTTGTACTTTCTCGAAAGTTTATGAGGTTATCTACAACTTTAGTATTCATAGGTTTTTCAGAAAACGGAGTTATCATGGTCAAAAGTGCATTACATCTGAATCTGTTCTCAACCTAGAATTTCTGAACAGTTCTGTATTTTGGGGGCAATATCTCCTATTATTCTTATCCAAAATAGTTCTTCCATATACTGAAATTAAAGAGGAGAGATATATATACAATCTTGCTGTTGTAAGTTTTTCTATTTGGAGCCTCTAAGTATGCCTATTTGTACTTAGACGATTGAGTAGAAAATCAATGACAGACCCACGAAATATCTTAGATTGCTTTTCATTGTGTTCTTCTTTTGCAGCACATTCAGAAAAAAGGAAAAAAAATAAAAAGTCAAGTGCAAAACAAGATACAAAAACCGCACAAAAAAGGAGAAAAAACAACAACAAAATAGAAGTGCTTGCATTCTTTGTGTCATCTAGTTTTGTCTCATGTCTTGCTAGCTTGAACTACTAGGAACATATTTAGGCCAGCAACTTTGACAAGTGCTTTGGACAATTATTCAACTTTACTATATGATTGCATTGTTGCTAATCCTTTCTACACATAAAGTGTCATCCAAACTACACTTTACTCTTGAGCAGAATCGATACACCTTTGCAATCATCCCACGCTTCATTGGTTTCTTCATACCGGCCATGTTTGCCACCTGTAGTGTCGGTAAGAACACTTGTAAGACTGTGGTAAGATGCTTGAGAGTGTGTGATTCCACCTCCACATTGCCGTTATCCTTCGTATTTGATAGGGATAACATATTTTTTTGTTGTCTTCTGTTTGGTACTAACAAAGTCAGGTAAAAGCAAGAATCATGCATTAATTGCTGACATGATTGACATGATGAAACGGCGATGGAGTTGCTCTCTAAGAATCAAATATCAATCAAGGTTTCACATGACATTTAGACCATCTTTACAACTCCTTCCACAAAAAGTAATTACATTCTCCCATCTCTTCCTTGTTATGATGGTTTTGGTTACGATGAATATATTGTTTGGGAAATAGAGTTCGATAAAAATTTGGACAATGTCATATGTGTGACAGGTTAAAGATTAGAAATATTGCAAGTGCATTAGTAGATTGTGCATTAAATTGGTGGAACAATTTAAATGATTTATAAAAACCTCTAACATGGAAGGATATGAAAATTTTTATGCGAGAAACTTTTATCAATGTATCTAATTTCAAAGATAAAGTGCATCAATTTGAGGAGAAATTTCTTGTTGTACCTCCTTTTGTGTCTAACATTTTGCAGGAACATATAGAAAATAATGTAGATGATGCAAAAGAGAATGAGTTTTCGACAACACATGTGAACTTTTATATGTATCAACTCATAATGCACTCGAAATCACTGTTGAAAATAAGGATAAAGGTAAGACACAACATTCTACAAATACACAAGGTGAGAAGTTTTTGGACGTGCTGAATTTTTTGATCAATCACGCTATTGTAGAGCACCAACATACGAAAGCATTTATAGATTTAACTTTATCACAAGTTAATTTTCCTACTAGTCTTTGTGATAAAGAGAAGTTCGGTGTTGATAATTTTGTTATACCTATGCTAGAACAAGTGAATGAGCATGATACATTATCGCCCACATGTTCTGAAATTAAGCATTTGATTCCCATTACTTGTGAAAATGATGAATTGAAATTGTTGTCTTCTCTAAAGCACATTGTCATTGCAATGGATATACACAACACTCCATTGAACATACAAGATGCAATCAATAAAATTCACACACAACAATTAGTTTCAGAGGTGAGCTCGTTCTTATATATTTTCTTATATATTTTTGAGAATAGATTGCTACCTGATAATTTAATTATGATTAGGATACGTGGAGTGATTTAAGGAGTAATTGGAGGAAGGTTTATGGCCGTGGAGGACCAGATAATACATTCAAAGAAGAAGGAAACCGACCCCAACTCAAAATCGTGGCCAACTCGGAGTCCATGAGCAGTTTGCACAAAAACGGACGCCCAGGACGCATACGAACTCCGTTTTGGACGTTCTACATATGCATGGAAAGAGGAGAGGATAAGATTTCCAATGGATATGGTCCCATGTAAGAATTAGTTTGGTGGCGACGGGAATCGTGGAAACAAAATGGAGTTCAGAATCTGTCAGGGTGATGTGCCACCGTATTGGGCCATTGGGCCTTGTATCAAGTCTAAGTCCATTATTTTCGTGTATTATGGTTAGGTCATGACTCAAACATTCTTTGGACGTCCTCCTATCTATATATACTCCATAGTAGCTGCTATAAACAATTGGGTTTCATTTAGATTAATCTGTTTTACACAAATTCGCCGTTCATCGGTTTGTGAGACCCCAACTTAGCAATTTAGATTGCTTCTACCTTGTTCTTGCTTGTGTTCTCGATTGCACTTGCAGGGATTAGCCTTCTTGGCGAGGTCAATTGCGTGAAGCAAGTTTGATAACCAACAGAGCAGTGGTGTAGTGATTGCAGACATAGATAGGAGGTTTATGTGAAACAACCACCAGGTTTTGAAAATCCAGATTTTCCTAATCATGTTTACAAACTGTCCAAAGCCTTGTACGATCTCAAACAAGCCCCTAGAGCATTGTATGATAGGTTAAAAACATTCTTACTTGAAAAGGGGTTTACCATGGACAAGATTGATAAAACTCTTTTGTGCTTAAGCATGGCAATGACTCATTATTCGTTCAAGTGTATGTGGATGATATTATCTTTGGTTGTGCTTCTCATGATATTGTGTCCAAGTTTTCAGCTATGATGAGTTCAGAATTTGAGATGAGTATGATGGGAGAACTCACGTACTTTCTGAGGTTGTACATCAAGCAAACCAAGGAGGGTACCTGTCGGTACCCTAAAAACCATACACCCCCTGAGGTTACAAAGATCTCAAGGGAAGGACATCTACTCAAATTGAAGACCCTCGGGGGCCCACTTGTCAGACATAACCGGACCTACTTCTCCAACATGGTTAACCCCTAGGTTGCCACGTGTACCGCCAGACCGGAGCTACTACCCACAAGGGCGAAGCTCCGGGCTAGGTACCGAAACGGCACCTCCGGATTTAACCCCTGACCGAGAGAAGCTCCGGACCTGACACGTGTCAGGCCACCCCGGAGCTTCCCGCTTCCCACAAGCAAGCTCCGGAGCTGCCACGTGTCCATACGTCGGAGCTGGCCGCTTCAAACCCCCGGGAGACATTGTAACGGCTCCGGATCTCCAAAGGACAGCCGCGGACTTCAAGACCCGATTAATTATCATTAATTCCACGTTAATGACACTTAATCGGACGATCTTAACACCTGTAACGGCACTGTCGGAGCCGTTACAGGGTTATTAACAACAATTAATCTCGTGTATCAATACTAGTAACCGCCAGGGCCACATGTCGGGTCAGGCTGATTTGTAACGGTTTGTCCTTGTACTATAAAAGGACAAACCGACGATACACGGGGAGAGAACTCTCGAACACACTCAAGCTCACAAGTTAATACAACACACACACACCCGTGGAGTAGGGTATTACGCTCAGGCGGCCCGAACCACGTAAACCACTGTGTCACTCGAGTCCAATCGTGATTCACCTTCTTGAGTCTCCGCGCGCCCACACCGAACTACAAACTCCTCCAACACTTTCATAGTGTCAGGAGATCTGCCGACTCCAACAGTCGACAGTTGGCGCGCCAGGTAGGGGGGCGTGCCTGAGATTTTCAAGAATGGTGAATTCTGCGGCTGGATCATCCAACGGCCAACCTGCTGCTCAGGCTGTCGGAGGCAATCCCTCCAACATGCAGCCACCGGCAGGAGCCTCAGCACCAGCAGGAGTCATACTCCCACCACCACCATCTTCTCCGGCAAGACGTGTCGGGCAACATGATGGTGCACCGGCGTCACATACTGCGCCGGCAAGTCATGACAACCCAAAACACGCGCTCCATGCAGCGCGTGCTCTTCTCCAGCGACCACCACCTCCGGATGCATCTCAAGGTGCCATGGAGCAATGGAGGGCTGATGTTGAGCATTTGGTCGCAGCAGCGGCCGAACGCCTCAACAACCAGGGTCCACCTCCTTCAGGGCAGGCCCCGTCGCAGCGACGGACGTTGTCTGGAAGACTTGGTCCGCATGTCTCCAACGACCGAAGACGAGCTGCGTCACAGCAAGTGACGTCGTTGCCCTCTGGGGCACGACGCACCCATACCGCATCTCGGCTTTCGACACACGACCTCCGGGCGGAGCTTGATTGCCGATACCGCCAACAGGATGGCCGTGTTCACATCGAGCGAGCTCGAGAAAGACGAGATGCTCAAGACCTTTCTACTCTGGAAGGAGTAGGAGGAGACTGTTCCGCCCTAGCCATGCACCTACGCATGGTTAGATGGCCACAGAAGTTCCGGCCACATTTGCCGGAAAAATTCGACGGGACTGTCAACCCTGTAGAATTTCTGCAGATATACTCCACTGCAATCTTAGCAGCTGGAGGAAACGAGGCCGTAATGGCCAACTATTTTCTAGTGGCCTTAACTGGGACCGCCAGGCCGTTAGTTCACTGCCAATTTCGGGAGTTCATACACCCGACCGGGTACCGAACTAGACCTTTTTGCAGTCGTGCAAAAAGGAGGAGAATCTTTGCGGTCATTCATCCAGAGGTTCTCTCAGGTACGTAACACAATCCCTTCTATCTCAAGCGCTTCTGTCATTGTGGCATTCAGACAGGGTGTACGAGACAAGAAGATGTTGGAGAAGCTGGCGATCAAAGAGATCACCAGCGTCACAGAGCTCTTCAGCCTGGCTGACAAATGTGCCAGAGCTGCGGAGGGCCGTGAAATGCACTCCAAACCAGCCTTGGAGGATCATAAAAAATCCTCCAAAGAAGAAGCCGCTACCTCCGGGAGTGGCAAGAAGAAAAAGAAGACCAACGACAAGAAGAAGCCGTCGGCCGGCACATCCAACGTTGCAGCCACTGCAACTCCTGATGGCCGGGGGCCACGCCCTGAGAAGCGACCTCGACCGTCTTCAGAAGACAACGGCAAATCCAAGATGTGGTGCCCCATTCACAAAACGGGCAGCCACAGACTGGAGGACTGCCGGGAGGTCCAAAACCTTGCCGAGCGCTACAACAAGCGCCGGGAAGGGTCTCCTTTCCGACAGAGAGAGGGGAAACAGAAGGTTGACGAAGCTCCGGCTGAAGAGGAGTTAGGGTTTCAGGACCCCAAAAAGGTCCTGAAAGCCGTCTACACCTCCGTCAACGATGACTCCGACGTCTCCGACAACGAGCGTCGGAAAACCATGAACACCATCTTTGGTGGATCATGGGACATCACTTCTCATCGTGTCATCAAGACTATGCGACGAGATATGGCTGCTGTAGCTCCTACAGCTAGACCGGAGCCACATCGAAAGTGGATGGACACACCCATCACTTTTGATGCTTCGGACTGTCCTCAAAGCATGGTCGGAGCTGGCCAATTACCCTTGATGGTATCTCCCACCATCAACAACATCCAGCTCCATCATGTCATGGTAGACGGAGGTTCGGGGCTTAACCTCATCAGCTTTGAAGCTTTCACTAAGCTTCAGCTCCGACCTTCGGACCTCCAGCCCTCTCGACCTTTCTCCGGAGTAGGTCTGGGGGCCATTACTCCACTCGGAGCTATTACTCTCCCCGTTACCTTCGGGACCCGGGAGAAATATCGCACCGAGAAGTTGGTCTTCGACGTCGCTCAGATCAACTTACCATTCAACGCCATCTTGGGTAGACCTGCCCTGTACAAATTCATGGCAGCTGCTCATTATGGATACCTGGTGTTGAAAATGCCAACACCAATAGGCGTTCTCCGGATCCGCGGAGATCGCACTGCCGGAGTAACTGCTCTGGAGGAACTCCACGCACTCACCACAGCGCAAGAGGAGGACTCCAGACAGAAGCAAGCTCTGCAACCTCCAAGCATTCGGCAACGAGGCTCGACCTCTGCATCCCGTGTGCAGCCAAGCGGCGACACCGACGTTCCCGTCAAAGTCGTCCAAATTGGTTCCGATGCCGCTCAAACCACCCGTATATCAGGAGGTTTGAACGACAAATAGGAACTCGCGCTCATCACTTTCCTCCGGGCTAACATTGACGTGTTTGCTTGGCAACCGTCACAAATGCCTGGGATCCCCAGGGAAGTGATTGAGCACAATCTGAAGATTTACCCCGACGCTCGGCCTGTGCATCAGAAACCTCGGAAGCAATCTGTGGAGCGACAGAACTTCATCCGACAAGAAGTGAAGAAGTTGCTCGAAGCCGGATTCATTCGAGAAGTTTACCATCCAAAATGGCTGGCAAACCCAGTCGTTGTGCCTAAGGCCGGCGGGAAACTTCGGATGTGCATCGACTACACCACACTGAATAAGGCATGTCCAAAAGATCTATTCCCACTACCTAGAATAGATCAGATAGTGGATTCCACCTCCGGGTGTGAGTTACTGTGTTTTCTAGACGCATATTCTGGATATCATCAAATCAGGATGTCTAGGGAAGATGAAGAACATACTTCATTCATCACAGTGGATGGATTGTATTGTTACACAGCCATGCCTTTTGGTCTCAAGAATGCAGCTTCAACTTTTGTACGAGCTATGTACAAAACTTTCGAAGAACTCATCAGAGACATAGTGGAAGTGTACGTCGATGACATCGTGGTCAAAGTCAAGAACAAGGAGTCCCTCTTGGACACCTTGCAGGCTGTCTTCGACAAGCTGCGGGCCACCCGCACGAAGCTAAACCCAGACAAGTGCGTATTCGGGGTTAGTTCCGGAAAGCTTCTTGGTTTCCTGGTAAGTCACCGGGGCATAGAGGCCAATCCGACGAAGATAAAAGCCATTGAAGACATGCGGCCACCAACCCGCATCAAAGACGTCCAAAAGTTAATTGGATGTCTAGCAGCCCTCAGCCGGTTCATTTCAAGACTGGCGGAAAGGGCACTTCCCTTCTTCAAGTTACTGAGGAAGTCCGGACCATTCCAATGGTCTGAAGAAGCAGATAAGGCATTCCAGGAGCTGAAACAGTTCCTCACCACCCTACCAGTCTTGGTAGCTCCGAACCCTGGTGAGCCTTTATTGCTTTACATTTCAGCTACTGACGAAGTCGTCAGTATGGTTCTGGTTGCGGAGAGACCGGAACTACCTAATACTCAGGATGCCACTGAGCTAGTGAAGAAATGCAAAGCATGCCAATTTCATGCAAAGCAAATTCATACACCTGCTCAGTCCTTACAAATGATACCTCCTACATGGCCTTTCGCTGTGTGGGGGATGGACATCTTGGGACCCTTCCCAAGAGCCGTCGGAGGTTACAAGTTCCTGTAAGTCGCCATCGACAGTTCACCAAGTGGCCGGAAGCTACTCCTATTGTGACGATCAACAAACAATCTGCAATCAATTTTCTACAATCTATCGTGAGCAGATTCGGAGTCCCAAATAAGATCATCACTGATAATGGGACTCAGTTCACAAGCTCCGCATTTCAAGGATATTGCGAAGACCTCGGCATACAAGTTTGCTACGCTTCCGTAGCTCATCCTGCCAGCAATGGACAAGCCGAGAGAGCAAACGCATAGATACTTAAAGGACTCAAAACACGCACTTATGAGCGTTTGAAAAAGCACGGAGCCAATTGGATCGAAGAGCTTCCGCCCACTCTATGGGCCAACAGGACTTCTCCAAGTCGGGCAACCGGAGAAACACCCTTCTTCCTGGTGTACGGAGCAGAAGCGATCCTTCCTCCGGAAATCACTTTGGGTTCCCTCCGGGTCCGGACCTTCGACGAAGCCGCGCAGGACCAGCTCCGGCGCGAAGACCTAGACCTCCTTGAGGAGGGAAGGTGGCAAGCAGCTGTTCGGAACGCCCGATATCGCCAAGCTCTACGGCGCTATCACCAGCGGCATGTACACAACCAACAGCTCGAGGAAGGCGATCTGGTGCTACGGAGAATACTATCCAGAGAAGGGCAAAACAAACTTTCCCCCGGCTGGGAAGGGCCCTTTCGAGTGATCAAAGTATCCCGTCCCGGAAGCGTTCGCTTGGCTACCGAGGATGGGACACCTCTCCCAAATCCTTGGAACATCGAGCACCTCCGTAAGTTCTACACTTAATTCCACGGAGGTGAGTCTTAAGTAACTTGAAATGTATGTTATAGAGTCATTGTACAGAGTCGGGTAGTTCCTCCGGGAGAGCAGCCGGACCTTTCCCGAAAGGTTTGAAGAGCTCACGCAACACTTAATACAGTCTCCGGACTAGAAGTGTGGCTAACTACCCTGGGTCAAACGAGAAACCAAACACACTTAGCCTGGTTCCGTACCCTAAGAGTGTACTTGTTTCCCCTGTACCCCGGACCTATAATGAAAGACATCTTCATGTGAAATAGACTCCACGTGCATTCATTTTTGCATTGGCTCGACATTTTTATTTTTCTCTTTCTTGTCTATAACAGAAACGTGCAATTCTTAAGAAGTTCTAGTTTGACCGGTTTACGTACGATTTGAGTTGAATTGTCGGATTTTTTGGATTTAAATGTCGTCTGTGGCCAACTCGCCTGAAAGCCGCCAAGCCATTCTAGGGCCGGAGTGCGCTATCGACTTAGCCTGGTCAAGCACCCTAAGTACGCCACTCTACCTACATCCCGGCAGGCCAAAGTAAGGGGAGTCCATGGACAGTTAGATCCAAAAGAAAAGACAATTCATTCAGTCGTATTAAAAATCGTGTTCAACTTAAAATTTTCTTGAGAACCATAAGCCGCGATGAAGTTATAGACAAGGAACGAATTTTACTATTTTTCTTGGCTTAAGTGTGCAGGAAAAATGAACCCTATGTTGATGGAGAAAAACCGGAGCTAACCAAGCTCCGACTCCCACCAGGGCGTCAACCGTCGGCGTTGACTTAAAGATGGTGAGAAGACCCTATCACTAGAGTCTGTTGCCAACAAACCAAGCGTGGCAAGGGTCATTGCCGGAGCTACTAAGCTCCGACACCTTGGAGTATTAACTATCGACGCTCAACGTGTTGGTAGAGGCTATTGTCGGAGCTACTAAGCTCCGGCGATGGACAGTGCCGGAGCTTCTAAGCTCCGACGACTTCAAGGGACCTTCACTATCGAAAACTTCGGACCTAAATTATATGAGTTCGAAGCAAATTTGTCTTCAACAAAACTCAACATCCTTTTGGTACATGTCCACAATCAAATTGTGCACATCTACCAGGGGGCCAAGTGAAGATAAAGATGTTGAAGACAAAAAAATGAAATTCGCAAAAAAGTGAGGATTTCATTTCATTCGAAGACCGGAGATTACATCTGGAGACAAGGGATTACAAAATTGAGGAAGAAGAGAAGATACAAGTAAAGGCTAAGAGAGACAGTCCTAGACCCTATGGAAGAACTCGGCGACCTTCTGGGCGACCTCCGACACGCTGGCTCGGGTAGCTTCGCCTTCTCCTTCGACGGGGCCTTCAAGCACCGGGTCCAGAGGGAATCGAGGGTTCCGGCTAGTGTAGCACGTCAACACATACTCTGTGACGTTCCTAGCCAGGGATTGCCCCTCAACCTCCAGCTGGTCCGCGATGACGTCGCCCACCTTGGAGAGCTTGCTGCCCGCGGCGTTCAACGCTTGCAACGCAAGGTCCGGCTCCGGCTCCGGATCATCCGGGAGCACGGGGCTGAAACCCATCGGCGCCAGCGCATCATCGGCCTTGCTCAGGAACTCCCAAATTTGCAAGGAGTCCGTCTTCCTCAGGCCCTTCATCTCTTCCAGGGATCTCCGGGCCGCCGTCAGCTCCGAATTCTCGCGGGAGAGGCGCTCAACTTCTTTGGCGTTTTGCTGAATCTTCGCAGCAACCCGCTTCTCAAGTCTTCCGAGCTCCTCCTCCCGGAGGTGGATCTTGTTCCGGCGGTCGACCAGGTCCTTCTCCCTAGCCTCTATTTTCTTCTCCCGGGCGACAAGGGCACACTCGTACTCGTAGAGTTCCTGCCCCTGCACCCAGGTCTTCTCCTCCTCCTCGAGGCAGCGCTCTTCCAATTTTTTAGTGCGCTCCTCGTGGCCCTTGTCCGCCAGAGCTGTTTTCTCGGCGAGCTCTTCCTCCCGTCGCAAGACGTCATCCCGTAGCTCCAGGAGTTTTTGCTCCTCATCCTCGAGCCGCCTTTCCCTTCCTTCAAGTGCCTCTCGGCGCTTGATGAGTGTGGTGCTGATGGCCTCGAGTTGATCGAACCGAGCGTTGGCCGCGTCGTTAGCAGCCTTAGCTTGGTCATGGAACTCCCGGGATTAAGTGTCGAGGGCGTGAGTCATGCTCTCCCTCTCGTCCAGCAGCTCACCCCAGAGCTCCAGGCGGACCTTCTCCCGCCTGACCCATTCCTTGTCATCCGCAATCCTCGACTGCGCCAGCTTAGTCTCAAAGTGGAGCCGATTACGCCACCTCCTAAGGGTTTGGCGCTCCTCTTCAAGAGCTTTGCTGTCGTGGAAGAAGGCCAGTTGGACCTGACGTAGACTGGAGCAGGCGTTGTCGATGGACATCGACAGAGAGATGGGCTTCGGACCTGCCGGGGTCTCTTCCGCTGGTTCCAGCGGGTCTTCACTTACAAAAATTGGGTCCCACTCTACGAGAGTGGAACCCCGAGCTTCCAAAGCACTAGGGCACTCCTCCGGGATGACCTCAGTCGCCACCGAAGAAGGTCCCGCCACCAAGTCTTCATTTGCCCCCTCAGGCTGGGGGCCGGCGACTTCGTTCAGGCACTCTGGCTCCGCCACGGGTACCATCGACGTCGTCGCCTCCACTGGCTCCGGCCGGGACACTTCTTCTGAGGGAGGCTCAAGCTCCCTCGCCTCTTCAGCCACCGGCTCTGCGGCCGGCGCTCCAACGATCACCGGCTCTGCAGCCGGCGCTCCAATAATTACTGGCTCTGCGATCGGAGTTTCGGAAGTAACCGGCTCAACTACCGGAACTACTTCAACTTCCGGCTCGCATGCCGGGGCTTCAGCTACCTCCGGCTCAACCGCCGGGGCTTCAGCACTTTCCGGCTCCGAAGCCGGGACCGCTACTTCCTCCGACTCAACAGCCGGAGCTTCTACTTCTGCAGCACCAGGACCCGGAGCTTCAACCTCCGGAACGGGTGCCGCTGGCGCATCTTCAATCCCGTGGTCCGGCGCTACCACGGGAACTTCTGGAGACAAGTCGAGGTTCATGACCACGACAGCCGGCGCCGGAGCTGTCGCAGCCTCCGCTTGGGGCGGCACCGGGGCTGGAGCAGAAGCCCTCGCAGCCTCAAACACTGTGGCTGAGGGCGGAGCTTCACTCCCCTTCTTAGGAATGCTGCAGATAAAGAACAAAGAAATTGAGCAAATAGATGCTATAATTAAAAGTTAATCGAGGTAAGCAAGAAAAATTACCTTGGGAGGCTCACGCACCAGCTTGCGCGGAACCTCTTTCCCGGACGTTCCGGGCTGGCCACGGTCGGTGTAGGAGCTCCAGGAGGACTCCCAGGACTTGCCGTGGCCGTGGGCGTTTCCCGGGTCGGAGCTCTCCTTGATCGAGAGGAACTCCTGGACCTGGAGGCCCTCACCGCTTCTGGTGCCGGGGTCGCGTGCCCGGAGCTGGCACCTCCGAAGGGATCCACCACGGGAACAGTCGCACTCCAGGAGGATCCCACCGCCGGAACAGTAGCGCTCCGGAAAGACCCCACCACGGGGACAGCCGCCACGGCGGCGGAGGATCTTCCTTCCTGAGGACGGGGAACTGGGGGGAGGTAGCAAGCCCGACGGACCTTCCGTCAGCATGTCGCAGCTTTCTATTCCGGCTCTCCGGCTCCTCCGCCAGCTCCTTGCCCTTGCCGATGACCTCAGCTCTTGGCTGAGAGACAGGGGCGGAGCCGCCTTCAGACAACCCGGGGATCGCCAGCCGGGCAGTTGACCTTCTCTCGACGACGCCAAGGTCGTCAAGCGTGGGCATCTTCCGCCGGAGCTCCCTGCTGAACTCAACTTCCACATTCAGAGGAAGGAAAGCCGGCGGCGGAGTCAAGTAATCTCCGTCAACATCGATGCCGTGCTGGAATTTCTTGAGGTGAAACTCCAAGGTCTTCCCCACCATGCTGGACTTCAACCCGGTCTCAACCCGGTCCTCGTCCATCACGCTGTTGAGGGCCCAGGCGAGCTTCTCCCTCCTCTTCAGCGGTGCCCACCTGTTGGACAGGAAGTTGCAGAACACCGCCTGGGGAGTCAATCCTCCCTCCACACATTGGCGGATCCTGGTCAGGACGGGATCAAAAGCTGCCGCCAGCACTGGAACTTCGCTACACACCGACGTGTCAATGCCGGGCAGACCGTCTGGCAACTCCAACCGCTCATGCTCCTCCACCCGGACGACTACCCAATCTTTCTTCCAGTCATCCCACTTCCCGGAAGGGAATGACCGGAGGTACTTGAACGGGCACTTCTTGCGCTTCACAAAGTAGTAGAAGCCAAGGTACTCGTCGCTTCGGCCGGTGGTTTGGACGGTGAAGAAGGTTCGGAAGAGCTCGATGCAGGGAGGGATGCCCACCCACATCTCGCAGAAGTGGACAAAGATGGACACAAGGAGAATGGAGTGAGGGCCAAGGTGGTATAGCTGCAGACCATAGAAGTCCAGCAGCATCAAGAAGAAAGAAGAAAACGGTGGGATCAGCCCCACCATGGCGTACGAGGAAAAATACACCATCTCGCCGGAGTGCTCCTTTTTAAAGGGAAGCTCTCCGCCGGCGCGGACCGAACGGTTGAAGAAGTCCGACGACCACCCCATGAGGGCTCGGACCTTCTTCAGATCGCTTTCCATCTTCAAACGACTCTCACGCAGACCCAACTCAATTGCAGCACAGTTAGGCAAGAGAAGAGGAGCAAGGTACAAGTCGGGAGTTTGAGCGCAAGAACAGATGGGAAGCGTAAAGAACTCCCGACGGTGCGCTTTCCTTCTTAAGTAAGCCCTCGCAACGCTTGGATGGAAACTGCAGGAGAGTCAAGGATACTACTCAAGAATTCAACCCTGCCGATGACAAGAGGGCCCGGGACCACCCTGACGATCAAGTCGAGGTTCTTACCCAGGCGAACAGTTGTCATCACGAGGCGGGAAACCCAAAGGCGGCGGACTGACAAGGCGCGCGGAACCGATACGGTTTTCGTATCGGGAACCAGCGACCTTCAATTGCGAGAGATCCGCACGTCAAAGATCTTATCTGCCGCCTGAGGTGCGCCACGCGTCGGGATTTAACCGTAAAGCCCCGCCGAAGGCACCTGATGAGGACATCACTTATATGGATACAAACAACACTCTGCTGAATATACAAGATGCAATCAATAGAGTTCATACACAACAATTAATTTCACAGGTGAACTCGTTCTTATATATTTCCTTATGTGTTTTTGAGCATAGATTGCTATTTAATGATTTATTTGTGATTAGGATCCATGGAGAGGTTCAAGGAGTACTTGGAGGGAGTATTAGGGACGTGGAAGACCAGAGAATTCGTTCAAAGAAGATGGAAACCGAACCAAACTCCAAATCGTAACCAACTCGGAGTCCAGGAGCAGTACGCACTAAAACGGACGCCCAGGACGCATACGAACTCCGTTTTGGACGTTCTACATATGCACGGAAAGAGGAGAGGATAACCTTTCCAATGGCTCCGGTCCCATGTCAAAATTCATTCGGAGTCGACGGGAATCATCGAAACAAAATCGAGTACAGAATCTGTCAGGGTGCTGCGCCACCGTATTGGGCCATTGGGCCTTGTATCAAGTCTAAGTCCATTATTTTCGTGTCTTAGGGTTAGGTCACGACCCTAACACCCCCTTGGACGTCCTCCCACCTATATATACTCCATAGTAGCCGCCATGAACAATTGGGTTTTGCTTAGATCAATAAAATCGCCGTTCTACGGTTTGTGAGACCCCAACTTCGCGATTTCAGATCGTGTCTTCTACGTTCTTGCTTGTGTTCTCGGTTGCACTTGCAGGGATTAGCCTTATTGGCGAGGTCAATCGTGTGAAGCACGGTTGATAACCAACGGAGCCGTGGTGTAGTGATTGCGGGGGTTGTTCGTGTTCTACTCGAGAGCCTCGGATCATCAACGTCGAGATCTCCATCAATCGACTTATCATTACCTTTCGGAAGATCGGGACTCATCATTCTTTTTACTTATCAATTGGTATCAGATTTCCAGGTTGCCCGTTAGGTAATTCATCTATCCATTACATTAGTTTTGTTTTTCATACCTAGAGTCCACAAAAAAGCCACAAAAAAACTTGCAGTTTAGTAGATCTGTTCATTACTTTGTGCAAACCACATTGAGCCTTTGCAACTTTGTTATTCAGTTTGGTTTTGTTGAGTTTGTGTCCGTGGTTGAGTCATATTGCTGGTTTAGAAAGTGTTTTTGGTCTTAGTTTGAGTTTTGCATTGTGTTGATTCATCCTTTTGAATCACGTCATCACGTCCAGATTAGATTTACCTCTGTCCAGTTCGGTATTTTCATCATATCTTGCTCATACAAACTCGGATTTTGGTGTTCTTGCACTTTATGGAAAGCTTAAGAAGTGCTCTATAACTGTCATATTCATCATTATCCCAGAAAATATAGTTATCGATGTCTAAATTGCATTAGATCCGAATCTGTTATTGACCTAAAAATTCTGAACAGTCTGTATTTCGGGGTCAGTATCTCCTATTGTTCTTTTCCAAAATAGGTCTTCCATATATTGAAATTAAAGAGGAGAGATATATCTACAATCTTGCTGTTCTAAGTTTTCCAATTTAGAGCCTATAAGTGTGCCTATTTGTCCTTGGAAGATTGAGCAGAAAATCTGCGACAGACACACGAGATATCTTGGGTTGATTTTCATTGTGTTCTTCCTTTGCAGCACATTCTGAAAAAAAAAAGGAAGAAAAAAGAAAAAGGCAAGTGCAAAACAAGAAACAAAAGCCGCACAAAAAAAGAGGAAAAAAAAACAACAAAAAAAAAAGAAGTGCTTGCATTCTTTGTGTCATCTAGTTTTGTCTCATGTCTTGCTAGCTTGAACTACTAGGAACACATTTAGGCCAGCAAGTTTGACAAATACTTTGGACACTTATTCAACTTTACTATCTGATTTCATTGTTGCTAATCCTTGCTACAAATAAAGTGCCATCCAAGCTACACCTTACTCTTGAGCAGAATCGATACACCTTTGCAATCATCCCACACTTCATTGGTTTCTTCATACCGGCCACCGTTTGTCACCTGCAGTGTCGGTAAGAACACTTGTAAGAGCGTGGTAAGACGCTTGAGAGTGTGTGATTCCACTTCCACTTTGCCATTATCCTTTGTAGTTGATAGGGATAACATATTTTTTGTGTTGTCTTCTGTTTGCTACTAACAATGTCAGGTAAAAGCAAGAATCATGCATTATATGCTGAGATGATGGACATGATGAAGACCGCGATAGAGTTGCGCACTAAAAATCAAACATCAACCAAGGATTCACATGACATTCAGACCACCTTTACAACACCTTCCACAAGAAGTAATTACATTCTCCCATCTCTTCCTTCTTATGATGGTTTTGGTTACGATGAATATATTGCTTGGGAAATAGAGTTGGATAAAATTTTTGGACAATGTCATATGTGTGAGAAAAGAAAGATTAGAAATGTTGCAAGTGCATTAGTAGGTTGTGCATTGACTTGGTGGAACAACTTAAGTGATTTAGAAAGACCTCGAACATGGAAAGATATGAAAATTCTTATGCGAGAAACTTTTGCTAATGTATCTAATTGTAAAGATGAAATACATGAACTTGAGAAGAATTTTCTTGTTGTACCTCCTCCTTTGCCTAACCTTTTGCAGGAACATGAACAAATAAATGGAGATGCAAATGAGAGTGAGGTGTTGAACAACTCTTCTGAATTTTTTGATGAATCAACTCATAATGCATTTGAATTTCTTGCTGAAAATGAGAGTAGTGTTAATGGACAATGCTCTACAGTTAACCACGGTATGACATTTTCAGATGTGCTGAATTTTGCTACCAATCATACTATCGATGAGCAGCAACAAGATGAACCTTTTCATAATACAACTTTACCATTAGTTGATTTTCCCACTAATTCTTATAACAAAAATGAGTTGTGTGTTGATAATTATATTATACCTATGCTAGAACAACCAAATGAATTTGATACTTTATCACTCACTTGTGCTGAAATTAAGCATTTGATCCCAACTACATGTGAAAAGGATGAGCTGAAATTGTTATCTTCTCTAAATACTTTGGGCTATATTGAATTTGACACTCTTTGTGATCTAGATATCGTAGAGAAGATAATATTTTCTCAATCTGAATTGCCTTTGTTAAGTAGAAATATTTTTCATGCTATAGGCAAATATGAACATAGTGGTATGTTTATGGTGCATAAAGTTTACATATGTTCAAATGAGGAAGCTCCTTTTGTGCTGCAACAACATGGTCAAGTAAATGAATGTACTAACGCTAATAATGTCTTGTCAAGTTTTTCTAGTATGTTTTCCTTGCAGCAGGGACAACAAAAGCATTATTCACTGTGGTTGTGCATTATGGACAGCACTTACTCTACCTCCAATGCAAGCCTCTTTGCTGGACATACGAGCAAGCCGAGGACGGCTTGTCATAAAGAAGGGGAGAATGATGAGATCATGCACATTATTATTGCACCTACAAACATGACACAATATTTATTTGTTTGGGATCCTGGCTCAAGTGAATGTGCACTCTTATTTGATGGAAAAGATCAAGATGGCGCACTATGTCGTCCACCACCTTGGCATCCTCCTTTCATGCTTACAAGAAGATTTGATGGCGTTGCACATATGGACCCACACATGATAGAAGATGAACTTGAGTCGAGGACGACTCCAATTCAAGAAGGGGAGGATGATGAGGACATCACTTATATGGATACAAACAACACTCTGCTGAATATACAAGATGCAATCAATAGAGTTCATACACAACAATTAATTTCACAGGTGAACTCGTTCTTATATATTTCCTTATGTGTTTTTGAGCATAGATTGCTATTTAATGATTTATTTGTGATTAGGATCCATGGAGAGGTTCAAGGAGTACTTGGAGGGAGTATTAGGGACGTGGAAGACCAGAGAATTCGTTCAAAGAAGATGGAAACCGAACCAAACTCCAAATCGTAACCAACTCGGAGTCCAGGAGCAGTACGCACTAAAACGGACGCCCAGGACGCATACGAACTCCGTTTTGGACGTTCTACATATGCACGGAAAGAGGAGAGGATAACCTTTCCAATGGCTCCGGTCCCATGTCAAAATTCCTTCGGAGTCGACGGGAATCATCGAAACAAAATCGAGTACAGAATCTGTCAGGGTGCTGCGCCACCGTATTGGGCCATTGGGCCTTGTATCAAGTCTAAGTCCATTATTTTCGTGTCTTAGGGTTAGGTCACGACCCTAACACCCCCTTGGACGTCCTCCCACCTATATATACTCCATAGTAGCCGCCATGAACAATTGGGTTTTGCTTAGATCAATAAAATCGCCGTTCTACGGTTTGTGAGACCCCAACTTCGCGATTTCAGATCGTGTCTTCTACGTTCTTGCTTGTGTTCTCGGTTGCACTTGCAGGGATTAGCCTTCTTGGCGAGGTCAATCGTGTGAAGCACGGTTGATAACCAACGGAGCCGTGGTGTAGTGATTGCGGGGGTTGTTCGTGTTCTACTCGAGAGCCTCGGATCATCAACGTCGAGATCTCCATCAATCGACTTATCATTACCTTTCGGAAGATCGGGCCTCATCCATCATCCTCTTTTTCCTATCAGCACCTCCGAAGACCCTTGAAGACCCAGTTCAAGAGTCGCAAGTGTGGACCCACCTCCGGCGGAATGACTTCACCCCGTTGGCCTTCCCCGGAGGTAGGTCCAGGGGGCCACTGTCGGTACCCTAAAAACCATACACCCCCTGAGGTTACAAAGATCTCAAGGGAAGGACATCTACTCAAATTGAAGACCCTCGGGGGCCCACTTGTCAGACATAACCGGACCTGCTTCTCCAACATGGTTAACCCCTAGGTTGCCACGTGTACCGCCAGACCGGAGCTACTACCCACAAGGGCGAAGCTCCGGGCTAGGTACCGAAACGGCACCTCCGGATTTAACCCCTGACCGAGAGAAGCTCCGGACTTGACACGTGCCAGGACACCCCGGAGCTTCCCGCTTCCCACAAGCAAGCTCCAGAGCTGCCACGTGTCCATACGTCGGAGCTGGCCGCTTCAAACCCCCGGGAGACATTGTAACGGCTCCGGATCTCCAAAGGACAGCCGCGGACTTCAAGACCCGATTAATTATCATTAATTCCATGCTAATGACACTTAATCGGACGATCTTAACACCTGTAACGGCACTGTCGGAGCCGTTACAGGGTTATTAACAACAATTAATCTCGTGTATCAATACTAGTAACCGCCAGGGCCACATGTCGGGTCAGGCTGATTTGTAACGGTTTGTCCTTGTACTATAAAAGGACAAACCGACGATACACGGGGAGAGAACTCTCGAACACACTCAAGCTCACAAGTTAATACAACACACACACACCCGTGGAGTAGGGTATTACGCTCAGGCGGCCCGAACCACGTAAACCACTGTGTCACTCGAGTCCAATCGTGATTCACCTTCTTGAGTCTCCGCGCGCCCACACCGAACTACAAACTCCTCCAACACTTTCATAGTGTCAGGAGATCTGCCGACTCCAGCAGTCGACAGTACCTTTGTGCATCAAATGGAGTATACAAAAGACCTCCTATGGCACTTCAACATGGACAAAAGCAATCCTCTTCGGACACCAATGGGAATAGCAACAACACTTGAACTTGATGAAGATGGTGAACCATGGATCAAAAAGAATATAGAAGCATTATCGGATCACTTTTGATGAGTTTAGTCCTGAACTTCTGAGAGGTAATGGATAAGTCGATTGATGGAGATCTCGACGTTGATGATCCGAGGCTCTCGAGTAGAACACGAAAAACCGTAGCCATTAAGAAAAGCACTTTTAACATCCATTTGGTATAGCTTAAAACCTTTGGATGCAGCAAAAGCTAAGAAAATTCTTATGGATTCTAATCTAGCAACAGGAGCAAAAGTTTTATCAAAATCTAGACCTTCAACTTGAGTGGAACCTTGAGAAACCAACCTAGCCTTATTCCTAACCAAAACCCCATCCTCACTTTGTTTATTTTTAAACACCCATTTAGTTACAATTAAAGTGTGACCTTGAGGTGGAGGTACAAGTTTCCAAACATTATTTCTTTCAAAATTTTCTAACTCTTCTTGCATGGCAATAATCCAAGATTCATTAGTGAGTGCGTGTGATATATCTTTAGGTTCAAAAGAAGCAACAAAAGCAGAATGAGCATTAGAGTTTGGATCGCAGAACCTAGACCGTGTGACTCGTTCGTGCAAGCTTCCAATAATTTGTTGTGGAGGATGACTTTTGAGAACCCGGAGGGGAGTGGACACTTCACAAGCTTCTTCTTCTTCATTTTCATCACAAATCGATGAGCTTGTGACTTGAGGAGGATCTGGACCAGCAATGGTGGTCGTCGGTGCTGGCTGTGAATCAAAATCAGGAGCTGGAACAATGTCATTAGCTGCTGAATTTATGCGTAGCAGCACCACTTCTTCCTCATCTTCAACGAAAATGCTCTCCCCTTGCGGATATGGATCCAGACCTGCAATGTTTGAGCTAGTACCTGTGCTAGCTTCATCAAAAGACACCTCACAAGTCTCCACAATTTCGTTAGTGTCAAGTAAAAGCACATGGTAGCCTCTAGTATGAGATGGATAGCCAAGAAACATGCCATCAATAGATCTAGGTTCAAATTTATCAAGATTACCATGTTTCTTAACAAAGCATCTGCAACCAAAGACCCGAAAGTGTGTAACACTAGGCCTATGTCCAAACCGGAGCTCATATGGTGTTTTACCTAGCTTAGCGCACAAGAAAACACGATTTGAGACATAACAAGCAGTTGCAATCGCATCAGCCCAAAATTTCCTAGGAGTTTGATATTCATCAAGCATAGTCCTAGCCATTTCAACTAAGGTTTTGTTCTTTCTTTCTACAACACCATTTTGTTGAGGTACATATGGTGAAGAAAATTGATGATCTATTCCATTTTGAGCACAAAAGTGATCAAAAGATTAATTTTTAAATTTGGTTTCGTTATCACTTCTAATTGCTTTAAAAGATATTGGGTGATCAATTGATAATCTAAGAAATAATGTTCTAAAGTGACTAAAAGCTTCATTCTTAGATGCCAAAAAGTGAACCCAATAGTATCTAGAATAATCATCAACAATCACAAGAACATACCATTTACCTCTGAAGGATTGAACACGTGAAGGTCCTACGGTGTCAAGGTGCAAAAGTTGACTCGGTTCAGTTGTCATGATCATTGTGAGAGGAGTATGTGAACCTGCAACCATCTTAGCATGTCTACAAGGAGAGCGCACAATTTCTTTGTCCCCTTTAAGCTTAGACAGCCCACATATGCGATCAAGAGCACTAACACGCGTTAGATGATCAAAGCCTATGTGACCAAGTCTACGATGTCAAAAATATAAGTCCTTTGAATCATTAGCGACTAGACACCGATGCTTAGAGGAAGACATATAAAAAATCAGCTTTAAAAACTCTTCCAAACTGTGACATATTAAAAATAAGCTCACTGTTTGAATTTACAACTTTGCAGCAATTTTTAGTGAAAATAATTTCTAGATTTTCATCTAGCAGCTGTGAAACAGAAAGCAAGTTGTATTTCAAATTTTTAACAAGTGCCACATCCTTCAAAGTGTAGTGATCATTTACTCTAACCGAACCCTTAGCAATTATAGGAGTTGAAGAATTATCGGCAAAAGTAATATTCTCTACACGTGACACAAAAGAGATGGAGGAGAACAATTCTTTGTTACCGGTCATGTGGCGTGAGCAACCTGAATCAACAATCCAAATGTTCTCCATCCTCAAGCGTGTATCCTACATAGAAGAACAATACGTCGATGACTCAATACCGAAGTTAGTCAAAAGGCATTTTGGAATATTGTACTGAGTCACACGATGTACAGCAGGAAAAACACGCAAAAGCTAAAATAAAACAGCAGGTTTATGAGCCAGAGCTTGAGGATTTTTGTACCTAACTACTGTCCTACGAGATGCTACATGTGTAGCACGAAAAACAGTAGGTTTGGGAGCAAACTTTGCATGTTTTCAACTCATTCTAGCAGATTGCATGTTCCTATCATTCGGTTTAGCAAGTGCAGCAAATTTTGCATGAAATTTATGAGATCTGGCAATCATTCTTTTCTTTTTCTGTTTTTGACTACTCTATAACAAAAATCTATGACATGATCATCTCTACCATAGTAGGTACAATGAAATTTAACTTTGTGTTCATGTCTAGATGAGCAAGCAACATTTTTATTTGAAACCAAATGAGACAACACTCCTGCAGATTTGAAAACCACTTCTTTTTGTTCAGGAACTGTTTGAATCAAACCACTTCCTAATGACTTTACAATTTTAGGTTGATGTGCCTTAGCATGAGCATGAGAATCAAAACCTAAACCAGTTTTATCATTGCAAGACTTGGAAGAATTCAGCAACAAGTTTAGATTCTTATTCCCATTACAAAACCGATCTAATGTCCTATGCATGTTATCAAGTTTCTTAGACAAGTCTAGGCAGTTTTGACATGAAGTTTTTCCCTTTACTTTACAATTGGAACAATATTTAACTTCATGAGAACGTAAAGTATTGTTCAATATAGAAATTTCATTCATAGCATCTTGTAGTTTCTTATCAAGATCATCACAAGTAGAACAATGCAAATCAATTGTAGAACAGCTAGCATCTTTCAAGTTTTTATCATTAAGTGCAGCAAGCTCTCTGTTCTTTTCAATTTCTAACTCAAGCTAATCATGTGTGGAGGTGTGCGCACTTCTTAATGAGGACAATTGTTCATATATTAAACCACATGAGGAACAAGAATCATCACTGGGAATCAAGGATTTTGAATGATTAATTTCATATTCTAGTGACTCAATTTTTACAGCATTGTCCCTAAGCTTTTTGTCCTTTTTCTTAACTATTACAATGGCACGAGAAATAGCATCTCACATTTCTCCGCAAGTAGGACATACCTCTTCATTGTCGCTATTGTGTTCAGCCTCCTATATACTTGATCTTGACATGCCCGCCATGAAACACAAGTTTGCCAAATCATCTTCATCTTCGTCACTTCCAATGTCCACATCGCTTGAGCCTAGTTCTTGAAGTGCGGAGATAAAACTGCTCACCAATTGAAATCTTGTAAAACCCTTCTTTTTCTTCGTATCTTTTGCAGACGAGTGCTTTGTCCTTGTTTGCTTTTCATCTCAAGAAGTAGGACCTAAAAGGTTAGGGCAATCTGAACGAAAATGTCCTATCTTACCACATTGAAACATCATTGAGGTCTGGAGCTTCCTCTCCATCTAGTTCTCACATTTTGCAATGCTTTTGAGAACCTAGTAGAGAGCAGTACTAGCTCCTCCTCTAGAAACTCCTCAATCTATTCAAGGCTTAGAGAGGACAACAAAGCAAGTGTACTACAAGAAGAATATTGGCCAAAGCTAGGAATATCACGTTGAGAAACAAATGCAAGAGACTTATTGGGGTTCTTACGTGAGATTATGTCAATTTTATGAGTTTTCAATTTAGAATAAAGAACATCTAATGTATGTGTACTCATGACAGTAGATTCACGAATGGATGTGACTTTCATGTACCAAATTGACATGTCTAATGCACTTAGTAATTGCCTAGCATTTTCAGCATCTAAAAAATTAACATTGACGCTACGCAAGTTGCTGAGAATTTTATTAAGGCGAGCAAAAAGGTCATCAATGGACTCATCGGGTTGCATTTCAAAACGCATGTATTCCTTTTTGAACATATCTTGTTTTACCTCCTTGATCATGTTAGATCCCTCATGGTAGTCGCAAAGTGCTTTCCACACATCGTATGCAGATCGTAGGTGTGCAACACAGTCGAAGTCGCTTTGAGTTAATCCTTGTATGATCAAGTTCTGAGCCTTGTTGTTGTCGACATCTCTCAGATTTGTAGCTATAACTTGATCGTTTGAAGGCACTTCGTAAGGCTTGTACACCTTCTCCCATATTGGGAAGCCTTGTACATGGATGAAGGCTTCCATATGTGCCTTCCAAACCTGAAAATCAATACCACTAAAGACACAAAGCTTTGCGGAATATTTCTCCATGATGATTAGTCAAAAACACATGCAAATCACAAAGATTAGAGCATTGTGGCTCGGATACCAATTATAGGATCGAAGAGCACGTGTAAAGCTACTAGAGGGGGTGAATGGAAGATTAAAACTTTTTCAGCAGAAGCAATGAAAACTCCTCTGCAGAAAAACGATCTGTTAAAGAAATCGTGTGTGAGACTAATCTAAACGTGTTTCATCGTGAAAAAAGTGATAGATATCAGATAGAATCAAGTCACAAAGACACCAGCCCCACGAAGGTCCACGAGGGCACGTCGTGCGACTGAAAAGTTAACGCTTCAAACCACGAAGCAGCATGACATGGTATTGTTGGACAATAATGAGCCCATGCCCTATACCGAAGCAATGAAGGGACCCGACTCTGAGAAATGTCTTGGATCCATGGAATTCAAAATTGAATCCATGCACGAGAATAAAGTTTGGAACTTGGTTGATCCATTCGAAGATGTGAGACCTATCGATTGTAAATGGATTTTCAAGAAAAAGACTGATATGGATGGAAATGTTCACATCTACAAAGCGTGATTGGTGGCAAAAGGTTTCAAACAAATTCAAGGTATTGATTATGATGAAACTTTCTCACCCGTTGCAATGCTTAAGTCTTTTCGGATTCTTCTAGCAATTGTTGCATATTTTGATTATGAAATATGGAAGATGGATGTCAAAACAGCCTTTCTTAATAGAAGTCTTACTGATGATGTGTACATGACACAAACTGAGGGTTTTGTCGATCCTAAAAATGCTAGAAAAATATGCAAGCTTCAAAAGTCCATCTATGGAATGAAGTTGTCAAAGGGTTTGGTTTCATCAAGAACGTAGAAGAACCTTGTATTACAAGAAGTTTAGTGGGAGAACATATGTATTTCTTGTCCTATACGTAGACGACATATTATTGCTCGGGAATGACATTCCAATGCTTGATGATGTTAAATCCTCATTAAGAAAAAGTTTCTCAATGAAGAATTTAGGAGAAGCAGTGAACATTTTGGGCATAAAGATCTATAGAGATAGATCTAAAAGGCTAATTGGATTAAGCAAAGATACATATATTGACAAGATATTGAATCAGTTCAATATGCAAGATTCCAAGAAAGGTTTCTTGCCAATGTCACATGGCATTACTCTAAGCAAGAGTCAGTGTCCTTCGATGCTTGATGATCAAAAGAGGATGTGAGTGATTTCTTATGCTTAGGCTATTGGATCTATCATGTACGCCATGCTATGTACATGCCCAGATGTATCCTATGCTCTAAGCATTACGAGCATATTTCAATAATATTATGGTGAGGCTCATTAGACCATTGTTAAAAACATCCTTCAGTACTTGAGAAGAACTAAGGATGCATTCTTAGTGTTTGGAGGTGAAGAAGAGCTCGTTGTAAAATGTTACACCGATGCCAGCATCCAAACTGATAAGAATGATTCTAGATCGCAGTCCGGTTTTGTATTCTGCCTCAATGGAGGGGTAGTGGGCTGGAAAAGTTCCAAGCAAGATACATTAACGGATTCAACCACAGAGGCGGAGTATATTGCAGCTTCTAAAGCTGCAAAGAAAGCTGTTTGGATCAGAAAATTTGTTTCTGAGTTGGATGTTGTTCCTAGCACGTCCAACCCTATGGATCTCTATTGTGACAATAGTGGAGCCATCGCACAGGCAAAGGAGCCTAGATCACACAAATGATCCAGACACATACTACGACGCTATCACCTCATTCGAGAGATCATCGAACGAGGTGATGTGAAGATATACAAGGTGCGCACGGATTTGAATGTTGTAGATCCGTTGACAAAGCCTCTTCCACAATCAAAGCATGAGGCGCACACGAGATCTATGGGTATTAGATACTTACATCAGTGATCATATTGTGTAGTGGGAGACTTGTGTCACAGCTATGTTTAAGTACTATTAAATTAATTATTATATGAGTAGTCATTATTTACGTTGGTCATCAAGTATGTTACTTGTTCGTGGAACTCTTTGTTAATAGTAATATTAATCTAAATGATCCCTAGTTTATATAATTATATGAGATAATGATGTCACACAGACTAGCACGAGTATTAATTGATGATCACGTTTCACGGATCATACATATGGAGATATCAAATTAATAATGTGAACACATGTTAGAGAACATGGTGTTGGATTGACCCACTCTATGACACTGCTGGGATTGTTATTTTCACATGTGCCATCAGTTGGTCTTGAGTGATACACCTGCTAGATTCTTAGACCTGAGATCGCCATTGTTGCTCACTATGTGTAGTTATGTACTTTGAGACTATCAAACGTTACTTCGTAACTGGGAAGTCATAAAAGTATTCTTCGGGTACATAATGAAACATAGAATGGGGTGTGCACGGATCACGATGGGATTTGCTCCTCCTTAAGAACAGGAGAGAAATCTCTGGGCCCCTCGAGATAGTTGGATTTGAATGTGCATGGCCATGCCAAGGTGATTAAAAGTTAATCACAGTGACTAAAAGTTAGTCATGGAATGACTCCACTATTTGATCGAGTGAATGGTCGAGCTATCACAAGGATGGCACGCATCCCGTCTGGAGCTTGACTAGTATCATGAGGCAAATGGATTAGCATGTTGAATGTATCTTGGTTCGACTGATAGAATCTTTATGTACATTCGGGAGACAATATGTCCTGCTAGGTACCTCTACTGACTTGTGATTGGAAACGATTTCCATTCACAACCCACTGCACATGAACCTAACAGGCCACACACTTAAGGGGTTGGAATACCGAAAATCTTGACTAGATGATTGTCTCTAGTGCAAGTGGGAGATTTTTGGTGATATGCCCAAGAGGCAATCATAACAATTCGAGTTAAGTCCTGTCAGATATTTGATCTATAAGCAATTAGGGTACTAATGGGTCTGTGACCTAAAATTCCAATAGTACGCCTATAAATACGAGGGGTAGGGTTAGGGGTTAATTACTCCACGTGACAGTCCTAGCCGCCACCCCTTGCAGGCTTCACGCCAAGACCCTTGCCGCGCATGCGGTGCTAGCACACCGGCGCACAACGTTCCTCCCCGTACGTGTGGACTACGTGGAGGCGTTGCTGCTACCGTTGCGTTGATCGACTACGGCGATTGTGATCGTCTACCTGCTGTCATGACGAGGACCGAACAAGATCGTCTGCTTCCCCTACACCGACGCGTCTCTACGTTCCGCTGCACTGCTCGTCTAGTGGTAACGATCTATGACCTATGTACTCGCATGTTTCCTGGATAATGCAGTAGAATTGCTAGAGTAGCATACCGTTGATTTTCCAACAGAACTCAACAACATCCTCTGTTGCCCACTCTTGTTCCGTGCAACCTTTAAGGCAACATTGGTTACGAACATACTTTTTTTGTAACTTCTATTAACAATATGAAGTACATCTGATGCAGAAACACAAGATCAAGGTACTTCATCTCACACACAATATGAAGGAGATGGGACATTATGTCAAAAAAGAGTGAAGTAAAAATTGTCTCTAGATTGCACATGGTGTTGATCAAATTATTGTTAAGCTTTGTTAATTTTATGGAACGATGACCTTCTGTGAAATTGCTTTAAAAACGGACAAAACTGTATGATTGTGTATCGGAACTTATTAGTAGAATGGCTCTAATTGCAACAGCAAGTGGTTGTACCATCATCTTGTAAAATCATGGGACTTCTTGAAGCATAGCTTTGGAGTTTTCTTGTAAAACCAGTCAGAACGTTAATTCCTTGCAAGCAAGTGCACATACTCGAATTTCTTATTTACTCCGAGTGTAGCAAATTATGGGAAGTTTTTTGGACCTATTTTCTAGGATTTTATGATAAAAATCTTTCCATAACTCCATATTCTCGAGGTCCAGTCATGATTTTTGTGTATCTTTTATTTTGTCAGGTATGTGAAGCAAGGTACAAATTAAGCTCAAAGCCGCATTCTTATCCACATATCAGCATTGGTTCGTAACCAATAACGGTTCAGATAAGGCATTCTATCATCATCTGTTTCTAAACAGAGCCGGTTCAGATAAGTCAATGGATCAACACTGGTTTCTAACAAGAACCGGATGAAATGTATCTATTAGAAGTACCGGTTCGTAATGGAACCACTTCAGATAATTACATGTCAGTACCGGTTTGTAAGTGGATTGAGTACCGAAATTCTACATATTAGTAGCTGCTCATAACTGGAACTAGTTCTGAAAATCGTATCATTCGTACCGATTCTTTTTCTGAATCGGTTCTTTTATCCTATTATCAGCATCAGTTCGTAACATGAACTGTTTTTGAAACTATCTTTCTATATCGCATCTGGAACCGGTACTGATTACCCTTATTAGCCGTGTCAGACATGTTGTTAACAAGCCCTATGTCTGGCAGGTATCCAGAAACTTGATACGAAAAGTCCAAAAGTCCATTAAAACTTAACAAAATCAATTAAAATAGAAATAATAGACTTGATACATTGAGATGAGAACGATTAAAACATGGCTACTTGTTATGGTTGATGACCCACTGGAGGTCCCAAAAAGAAGCCTAGTGATCAAACATGCATGGCTCCACCTACGGATCCGGTACATATATAAAAAAAATTTGGTCCATCGACTACAATAAAACTTATCTGTTATGCTGCCTCTGTAGCTGCTGGACAAGCAAAGCAGCTGCGTCTCAGTTTATAAGCCAGTATGAGGTATGCAAGACAACTGATATGGTACTAAAACTAAGAGCGGCAGGGCGTGCAGCTCTGCGGTGGCCCGTAAGCCGAGTTCAACAATTGTATATAATCAGGAAAAAAATTAAAAAAGACTAGGCAAGCTCTGTATTGGCAGAACAGTGACCTTTCTTTGTACATTCGGGCTCCAACTAGAGGTGGGACTCGGGACGTGCCTGGGCCGGCTAGGCTCAGCCCGTTCGTGCTTCGGGCCGAAATGGCCCGGGCCCGAAAGCACGTCGGGCCGGGCCTGCCGGGCCGGCAGCTGAAAATCCATGTCCAGACACGGCCCGGGACCTGGCGGGCCGCCTTCGGGCCAATTCATTGATTTAAGCCTAAAAATTTTTAAAATTTTAATGAAAATCAAGTTTTTAATGAAATAAATGGACAAAAAGTGCAAAAAAATGTAAAAATACTGAGGTGATAGAGAACATTTTTTGAATAATTTAGGAAAAAATCATCGAATTTGGACCAAATTTGAAGAAACTATACAATTATGAACTTTCAAATTTGAATAAAAATGAAAAAACAAAATCAGTCCAGCAGCAACCCAACACTATTGGGTTGGCCCAACAACATTTAAAAATTGAATTGAGCACAGATTTTTTTTAAATACATAGCCAAAAAGCATTAGAAAAATATGAAAAATTTGAGAAGATTGAAAGAGTTGAATTACATGTTCTTAAAAAAATTACATTCAAAATAAGAATATATTGCAGAGAATAAAAAACAAAGAAAATTGAATTTTGTGTTTTTTATGCAATACATGGACAAAAAAATTCAAAAAAATCTGAAAAAATTACTGGAGGAGTCTAAGGATGTTGTATTTCATGTGTCATATGAACTTGAGTTTGAGAAACATAATAAATTGATCAGAACAAAAAAACAAAAAAAGGGATTTGTGGAGTTTTTGACATTTTTATATCATGAATAATACATCGTTTTAGTGAGTGAAATTTTTTGTGAGGCTTTATAATGATGACACCAACCTCCATGATTTGTTAAAGATTATTTGAAAATTGTTTGAATGAAAGTGTGTTTGAATTTGAAGATTGTCTCATATGCTTATTAGATTTTGAGTGTGAAGAGAGAAAATGTGAATCTTCACATGTTGAAGTACCTCAAAAATTATTAAAAAATGCATACATGTAGAAATACAGAACATACACATACAAAACAAAATTTGATACAAATATTTTTATTCTTTGGAGATTTACAAAATAGTGAAGAATATGTACATATGATTTGTTTTGGTTGTTTATAAAAAAGTACAAAAATATCTATATAAGTTTGAAAATAATTGTTCCAAGTGGTAGAGAGTATTTGTCGACTGTTGGAGTCGGCAGATCTCCTGACACTATGAAAGTGTTGGAGGAGTTTGTAGTTCGGTGTGGGCGCACGGAGACTCAAGAAGGTGAATCACGATTGGACTCGAGTGACACAGTGGTTTACGTGGTTCGGGCCGCCTGAGCGTAATACCCTACTCCACGGGTGTGTGTGTGTGTTGTATTAACTTGTGAGCTTGAGTGTGTTCGAGAGTTCTCCCCTCGTGTATCGTCGGTTTGTCCTTTTATAGTACAAGGACAAACCGTTACAAATCAGTCTGACCCGACATGTGGCCCTGGCGGTTACTAGTATTGATACACGAGATTAATTTTTGTTAATAACCCTGTAACGGCTCCGACAGTGCCGTTACAGGTGTTAAGATCGTCCGATTAAGTGTCATTAACGTGGAATTAATGATAATTAATCGGGTCTTGAAGTCCGCGGCTGTCCTTTGGAGATCCGGAGCCGTTACAATGTCTCCCGGGGGTTTGAAGCGGCCAGCTCCGACGTATGGACACGTGGCAGCTCCGGAGCTTGCTTGTGGGAAGCGGGAAGCTCCGGGGTGGCCTGACACGTGTCAGGTCCGGAGCTTCTCTCGGTCAGGGGTTAAATCCGGAGGTGCCGTTTCGGTACCTAGCCCGGAGCTTCGCCCTTGTGGGTAGTAGCTCCGGTCTGGCGGTACACGTGGCAACCTAGGGGTTAACCATGTTGGAGAAGCAGGTCTGGTTATGTCTGACAAGTGGGCCCCCGAGGGTCTTCAATTTGAGTAGATGTCCTTCCCTTGAGATCTTTGTAACCTCAGGGGGTGTATGGTTTTTAGGGTACCGACAGTGGCCCCCTGGACCTACCTCCGGGGAAGGCCAACGGGGTGAAGTCATTCCGCCGGAGGTGGGTCCACACTTGCGACTCTTGAACTGGGTCTTCAAGGGTCTTCGGAGGTGCCTTCGGCGGGGCTTTACGGTTAAATCCCGACGCGTGGCGCACCTCAGGCGGCAGATAAGATCTTTGACGTGCGGATCTCTCGCAATTGAAGGTCGCCGGTTCCCGATACGAAAACCGTATCGGTTCCGCGCGCCTTGTCAGTCCGCCACCTTTGGGTTTCCCGCCTCGTGATGACAACTGTTCGCCTGGGTAAGAACCTCGACTTGATCGTCAGGGTGGTCCCGGGCCCTCTTGTCATCGGCAGGGTTGAATTCTTGAGTAGTATCCTTGACTCTCCTGCAGATTCCATCCAAGCGTTGCGAGGGCTTACTTAAGAAGGAAAGCGCACCGTCGGGAGTTCTTTACGCTTCCCATCTGTTCTTGCGCTCAAACTCCCGACTTGTACCTTGCTCCTCTTCTCTTGCCTAACTGTGCTGCGATGGAGTTGGGTCTGCGTGAGAGTCGTTTGAAGATGGAAAGCGATCTGAAGAAGGTTCGAGCCCTCATGGGGTGGTCGTCGGACTTCTTCAACCGTTCGGTCCGCGCCGGCGGAGAGCTTCCCTTTAAAAAGGAGCACTCCGGCGAGATGGTGTATTTTTCCTCGTACGCCATGGTGGGGCTGATCCCACCGTTTTCTTCTTTCTTCTTGATGCTGCTGGACTTCTATGGTCTGCAGCTATACCACCTTGGCCCTCACTCCATTCTCCTTGTGTCCATCTTTGTCCACTTCTGCGAGATGTGGGTGGGCATCCCTCCCTGCATCGAGCTCTTCCGAACCTTCTTCACCGTCCAAACCACCGGCCGAAGCAACGAGTACCTTGGCTTCTACTACTTTGTGAAGCGCAAGAAGTGCCCGTTCAAGTACCTCCGGTCATTCCCTTCCGGGAAGTGGGATGACTGGAAGAAAGATTGGGTAGTCGTCCGGGTGGAGGAGCATGAGCGGTTGGAGTTGCCAGACGGTCTGCCCGGCATTGACACGTCGGTGTGGAGCGAAGTTCCAGTGCTGGCGGCAGCTTTCGATCCCGTCCTGACCAGGATCCGCCAATGTGTGGAGGGAGGATTGACTCCCCAGGCGGTGTTCTGCAACTTCCTGTCCAACAGGTGGGCACCGCTGAAGAGGAGGGAGAAGCTCGCCTGGGCCCTCAACAGCGTGATGGACGAGGACCGGGTTGAGGCCGGGTTGAAGTCCAGCATGGTGGGGAAGACCTTGGAGTTTCACCTCAAGAAATTCCAGCACGACATCGATGTTGACGGAGATTACTTGACTCCGCCGCCGGCTTTCCTTCCTCTGAATGTGGAAGTTGAGTTCAGCAGGGAGCTCCGGCGGAAGATGCCCGCGCTTGACGACCTTGGCGTCGTCGAGAGAAGGTCAACTGCCCGGCTGGCGATCCCCGGGTTGTCCGAAGGCGGCTCCGCCCCTGTCTCTCAGCCAAGAGCTGAGGTCATCGGCAAGGGCAAGGAGCTGGCGGAGGAGCCGGAGAGCCGGAAGAGAAAGCTGCGACATGCTGACGGAAGGTCCGTCGGGCTTGCTACCTCCCCCCCAGTTCCACGTCCTCAGGAAGGAAGATCCTCCGCCGCCGTGGCGGCTGTCCCCGTGGTGGGGTCTTTCCGGAGCGCTACTGTTCCGGCGGTGGGATCCTCCCGGAGTGCGACTGTTCCCGTGGTGGATCCCTCCGGAGGTGCCAGCTCCGGGCACGCGACCCCGGCACCAGAAGCGGTGAGGGCCTCCAGGTCCAGGAGTTCCTCTCGATCAAGGAGAGCTCCGACCCGGGAAACGCCCACGGCCACGGCAAGTCCTGGGAGTCCTCCCGGAGCTCCTACACCGACCGTGGCCAGCCCGGAACGTCCGGGAAAGAGGTTCCGCGCAAGCTGGTGCGTGAGCCTCCCAAGGTAATTTTTCTTGCTTACCTCGATTAACTTTTAATTATAGCATCTGTTTGCTCAATTTCTTCATTCTTTATCTGCAGCGTTCCTAAGAAGGGGAGTGAAGCTCCGCCCTCAGCCACAGTGTCTGAGGCTGCGAGGGCTTCTGCTCCAGCCCCGGTGCCGCCCCAAGCGGAGGCTGCGACAGCTCCGGCGCCGGCTGTCGTGGTCATGGACCTCGACTCGTCTTCAGAAGTTCCCATGGTAGCGCCGGACCACGGGATTGAAGATGCGCCAGCGGCACCCGTTCCGGAGGTTGAAGCTCCGGGTCCTGGTGCTGCAGAAGTAGAAGCTCCGGCTGTTGAGTCGGAGGAAGTAGCGGTCCCGGCTTCGGAGCCGGAAAGTGCTGAAGCCCCGGCGGTTGAGCCGGAGGTAGCTGAAGCCCCGGCATGCGAGCCGGAAGTTGAAGTAGTTCCGGTAGTTGAGCCGGTTACTTCCGAAACTCCGATCGTAGAGCCGGTAATTATTGGAGCGCCGGCTGCAGAGCCGGTGATCGTTGGAGCGCCGGCCGCAGAGCCGGTGGCTGAAGAGGCGAGGGAGCTTGAGCCTCCCTCAGAAGAAGTGTCCCGGCCAGAGCCAGTGGAGGCGACGACGTCGATGGTACCCGTGGCGGAGCCAGAGTGCCTGAACGAAGTCGCCGGCCCCCAGCCTGAGGGGGCAAATGAAGACTTGGTGGCGGGACCTTCTTCGGTGGCGACTGAGGTCATCCCGGAGGAGTGCCCTAGTGCTTTGGAAGCTCGGGGTTCCACTCTCGTAGAGTGGGACCCAATTTTTGTAAGTGAAGACCCGCTGGAACCAGCGGAAGAGACCCCGGCAGGTCCGGAGCCCATCTCTCTGTCGATGTCCATCGACAACGCCTGCTCCAGTCTACGTCAGGTCCAACTGGCCTTCTTCCACGACAGCAAAGCTCTTGAAGAGGAGCGCCAAACCCTTAGGAGGTGGCGTAATCGGCTCCACTTTGAGACTAAGCTGGCGCAGTCGAGGATTGCGGATGACAAGGAATGGGTCAGGCGGGAGAAGGTCCGCCTGGAGCTCTGGGGTGAGCTGCTGGACGAGAGGGAGAGCATGACTCACGCCCTCGACACTCAATCCCGGGAGTTCCATGACCAAGCTAAGGCTGCTAACGACGCGGCCAACGCTCGGTTCGATCAACTCGAGGCCATCAGCACCGCACTCATCAAGCGCCGAGAGGCACTTGAAGGAAGGGAAAGGCGGCTCGAGGATGAGGAGCAAAAACTCCTGGAGCTACGGGATGACGTCTTGCGACGGGAGGAAGAGCTCGCCGAAAAAACAGCTCTGGCGGACAAGGGCCTCGAGGAGCGCACTAAAAAATTGGAAGAGCGCTGCCTCGAGGAGGAGGAGAAGACCTGGGTGCGGGGGCAGGAACTCTACGAGTACGAGTGTGCCCTTGTCGCCCGGGAGAAGAAAATAGAGGCTAGGGAGAAGGACCTGGTCGACCGCCGGAACAAGATCCACCTCCGGGAGGAGGAGCTCGGAAGACTTGAGAAGCGGGTTGCTGCGAAGATTCAGCAAAACGCCAAAGAAGTTGAGCGCCTCTCCCGCGAGAATTCGGAGCTGACGGCGGCCCGGAGATCCCTGGAAGAGATGAAGGGCCTGAGGAAGACGGACTCCTTGCAAATTTGGGAGTTCCTGAGCAAGGCCGACGATGCGCTGGCGCCGATGGGTTTCAGCCCCGTGCTCCCGGATGATCCGGAGCCGGAGCCGGACCTTGTGTTGCAAGCGTTGAGCGCCGCGGGCAGCAAGCTCTCCAAGGTGGGCGACGTCATCGCGGACCAGCTGGAGGTTGAGGGGCAATCCCTGGCTAGGAATGTCACAGAGTATGTGTTGACGTGCTACACTAGCCGGAACCCTCGATTCCCTCTGGACCCGGTGCTTGAAGGCCCCGTCGAAGGAGAAGGCGAAGCTACCCGAGCCAGCGTGTCGGAGGTCGCCCAGAAGGTCGCCGAGTTCTTCCATAGGGTCTAGGACTGTCTCTCTTAGCCTTTACTTGTATCTTCTCTTCTTCCTCAATTTTGTAATCCCTTGTCTCCAGATGTAATCTCCGGTCTTCAAATGAAATGAAATCCTCACTTTTTTGCGAATTTCATTTTTTTGTCTTCAACATCTTTATCTTCACTTGGCCCCCTGGTAGATGTGCACAATTTGATTGTGGACATGTACCAAAAGGATGTTGAGTTTTATTGAAGACAAATTTGCTTCGAACTCATATAATTTAGGTCCGAAGTTTTCGATAGTGAAGGTCCCTTGAAGTCGTTGGAGCTTAGAAGCTCCGGCACTGTCCATCGCCGGAGCTTAGTAGCTCCGGCAATAGCCTCTACCAACACGTTGAGCGTCGATAGTTAATACTCCAAGGTGTCGGAGCTTAGTAGCTCCGGCAATGACCCTTGCCAGGCTTGGTTTGTTGGCAACAGACTCTAGTGATAGGGTCTTCTCACCATCTTTAAGTCAACGCCGACGGTTGACGCCCTGGTGGGAGTCGGAGCTTGGTTAGCTCCGGTTTTTCTCCATCAACATAGGGTTCATTTTTCCTGCACACTTAAGCCAAGAAAAATAGTAAAATTCGTTCCTTGTCTATAACTTCATCGCGGCTTATGGTTCTCAAGAAAATTTTAAGTTGAACACAATTTTTAATACGACTGAATGAATTGTCTTTTCTTTTGGATCTAACTGTCCATGGACTCCCCTTACTTTGGCTTGCCGGGATGTAGGTAGAGTGGCGTACTTAGGGTGCTTGACCAGGCTAAGTCGATAGCGCACTCCGGCCCTAGAATGGCTTGGCGGCTTTCAGGCGAGTTGGCCACAGACGACATTTAAATCCAAAAAATCCGACAATTCAACTCAAATCGTACGTAAACCGGTCAAACTAGAACTTCTTAAGAATTGCACGTTTCTGTTATAGACAAGAAAGAGAAAAATAAAAATGTCGAGCCTATGCAAAAATGAATGCACGTGGAGTCTATTTCACATGAAGATGTCTTTCATTATAGGTCCGGGGTACAGGGGAAACAAGTACACTCTTAGGGTACGGAACCAGGCTAAGTGTGTTTGGTTTCTCGTTTGACCCAGGGTAGTTAGCCACACTTCTAGTCCGGAGACTGTATTAAGTGTTGCGTGAGCTCTTCAAACCTTTCGGGAAAGGTCCGGCTGCTCTCCCGGAGGAACTACCCGACTCTGTACAATGACTCTATAACATACATTTCAAGTTACTTAAGACTCACCTCCGTGGAATTAAGTGTAGAACTTACGGAGGTGCTCGATGTTCCAAGGATTTGGGAGAGGTGTCCCATCCTCGGTAGCCAAGCGAACGCTTCCGGGACGGGATACTTTGATCACTCGAAAGGGCCCTTCCCAGCCGGGGGAAAGTTTGTTTTGCCCTTCTCTGGATAGTATTCTCCGTAGCACCAGATCGCCTTCCTCGAGCTGTCGGTTGTGTACATGCCGCTGGTGATAGCGCCGTAGAGCTTGGCGATATCGGGCGTTCCGAACAGCTGCTTGGCACCTTCCCTCCTCAAGGAGGTCTAGGTCTTCGCGCCGGAGCTGGTCCTGCTCGGCTTCGTCGAAGGTCCGGACCCGGAGGGAACCCAAAGTGATTTCCGGAGGAAGGATCGCTTCTGCTCCGTACACCAGGAAGAAGGGTGTTTCTCCGGTTGCCCGACTTGGAGAAGTCCTGTTGGCCCATAGAGTGGGCGGAAGCTCTTCGATCCAATTGGCTCCGTGCTTTTTCAAACGCTCATAAGTGCGTGTTTTGAGTCCTATAAGTATCTCTGCGTTTGCTCTCTCGGCTTGTCCATTGCTGGCAGGATGAGCTACGGAAGCGTAGCAAACTTGTATGCCGAGGTCTTCGCAATATCCTTGAAATGCGGAGCTTGTGAACTGAGTCCCGTTATCAGTGATGATCTTATTTGGGACTCCGAATCTGCTCATGATAGATTGTAGAAAATTGATTGCAGATTGTTTGTTGATCGTCACAACAGGAGTAGCTTCCGGCCACTTGGTGAACTTGTCGATGGCGACGTACAGGAACTTGTAACCTCCGACGGCTCTTGGGAAGGGTCCCAAGATGTCCATCCCCCACACAGCGAAAGGCCATGTAGGAGGTATCATTTGTAAGGACTGAGCAGGTGTATGAATTTGCTTTGCATGAAATTGGCATGCTTTGCATTTCTTCACTAGCTCAGTGGCATCCTGGAGCGCTGTAGGCCAGTAGAAGCCGTGCCGAAAGGCTTTTCCGACCAGCGTGCGGGAAGATGTGTGGTTCCCACACTCGCCTCCATGAATTTCTGCGAGGAGCTCGCAGCCTTCTTCCCTTGTGATGCACCGCATTAGGATGCCGTTGGCACCGCGCCGGTAGAGATCCCCTTCTACCAACGTGTATCTTTTAGCCAATCTGACTACCCGGTCAGCGGATACCTCATCGTCAGGAAGGATGTTGTCTTTCAAGTAGTTCCGGATCTCCGAGACCCATGCATCGGAACTGACTTGAGCATTTGAGTCTTGCGTGCTGGGTTGCTCGGAGCTTCCGGCAGCACCTACGACCCTTGATGGCTGCCATGGTAACAGGGCCATCGGGACCGTCAGCTTCGGTATGCTGATCTCGCCCCCTTCGTTCAGTTCGGCAGGCTGAACTGTGGGTTTTGACAACCTCCGGACAAAGGTTCCGTCAGGAGCCGAAGCTCCGGTTGACGCCTTGGTCGAGAGTTCGTCAGCTTCAGCGTTGTGAGCACGCTGAACATGGTGAAGGTCTAGGACTTCGAAGTCCTTCTGAAGCCTCTGGACTTCAAGGAAGTAAGCAGCCAGCTGGAGATTATTGCAGGAGCATTCACCCTTCACTTGCTTGATGACGAGTTGTGAATATCCTTTGACCAGCAATTGCTTGACACCATATGAAAGTGCCACTTTTAATCCATAGATGAGTGCTTCGTACTCCGCCATGTTGTTGGTTGCCTTGAAGTCAAGGTGTACCATGTATTTCATCTTCTCCTCGGTTGGTGCGAGGAGAAGGATTCCAGCTCCGGCTCCCTGCTTCTGCATGGAGCCGTCGAAGTAAAGGGTCCAATGAGGCTTAGTGAAGGTTGGAACTTGAGGTTCCGTCTTCTGCTCGCTGGGGCTCCCAGGGTTTAATGGAGAGGGAGTCCATTCTGCCACGAAATCTGCCAACACTTGACTCTTGATTGCTTGTCTCAGAATGAATTCAAGATCGAATTCAGCCAATTCCGCTGCCCATTTTGCAATATTCCCAGTTGAATTGTCATTATGCAGGATCGCTCGAAGTGGATATGAAGTTACCACTGAGACTTTGTGAGCTTGGAAATAGTGTCGAAGCTTCCTTGAGGCAATAAGAACTGCATAGAGCAGTTTATGCACCTCTAGGTATCGAGTCTTGGCATCATGTAACACTTCACTGATGAAGTATACCGGGCGTTGAATGGTCCGGACCCTCCCGGAGGGGTCCGGAGCTTCCTCTTCATTGATCCGGACCCTCTCGGAGGGGTCCAGACTCTCTTCGGGGACCTCCGGGTTCTGGGTGGAGGAACCCGGAGCTTCTTCAGGAATGACCTGGATCCTCTCGGAGGGATCCGGGTCCTCTGAAGTGGCTTCTTGTGGGTTCAAGTCTAGGAGCTGGAACCCAGAACCGCTTTCAGGAACCTCCGGACCCTCCCGAAGGGGTCTGGATTCCTGAGTATTAGGTAGTTCCGGTCTCTCCGCAACCAGAACCATACTGACGACTTCGTCAGTAGCTGAAATGTAAAGCAATAAAGGCTCACCAGGGTTCGGAGCTACCAAGACTGGTAGGGTGGTGAGGAACTGTTTCAGCTCCTGGAATGCCTTCTCTGCTTCTTCAGACCATTGGAATGGTCCGGACTTCCTCAGTAACTTGAAGAAGGGAAGTGCCCTTTCCGCCAGTCTTGAAATGAACCGGCTGAGGGCTGCTAGACATCCAATTAACTTTTGGACGTCTTTGATGCGGGTTGGTGGCCGCATGTCTTCAATGGCTTTTATCTTCGTCGGATTGGCCTCTATGCCCCGGTGACTTACCAGGAAACCAAGAAGCTTTCCAGAACTAACCCCGAATACGCACTTGTCTGGGTTTAGCTTCGTGCGGGTGGCCCGCAGCTTGTCGAAGACAGCCTGCAAGGTGTCCAAGAGGGACTCCTTGTTCTTGACTTTGACCACGATGTCATCGACCTACACTTCCACTATGTCTCTGATGAGTTCTTCGAAAGTTTTGTACATAGCTCGTACAAAAGTTGAAGCTGCATTCTTGAGACCAAAAGGCATGGCTGTGTAACAATACAATCCATCCACTGTGATGAATGAAGTATGTTCTTCATCTTCCCTAGACATCCTGATTTGATGATATCCAGAATATGCGTCTAGAAAACACAGTAACTCACACCGGAGGTGGAATCCACTATCTGATCTATTCTAGGTAGTGGGAATGGATCTTTTGGACATGCCTTATTCAGTGTGGTGTAGTCGATGCACATCCGAAGTTTCCCGCCGGCCTTAGGCACAACGACTGGGTTTGCCAGCCATTTTGGATGGTAAACTTCTCGAATGAATCCGGCTTCGAGCAACTTCTTCACTTCTTGTCGGATGAAGTTCTGTCGCTCCACAGATTGCTTCCGAGGTTTCTGATGCACAGGCCTAGCGTCGGGGTAAATCTTCAGATTGTGCTCAATCACTTCCCTGGGGATCCCAGGCATTTGTGACGGTTGCCAAGCAAACACGTCAATGTTAGCCCGGAGGAAAGTGATGAGCGCGAGTTCCTATTTGTCGTTCAAACCTCCTGATATACGGGTGGTTTGAGCGGCATCGGAACCAATTTGGACGACTTTGACGGGAACGTCGGTGTCGCCGCTTGGCTGCACACGGGATGCAGAGGTCAAGCCTCGTTGCCGAATGCTCGGAGGTTGCAGAGCTTGCTTCTGTCTGGAGTCCTCCTCTTGCGCTGTGGTGAGTGCGTGGAGTTCCTCCAGAGCAGTTACTCCGGCAGTGCGATCTCCGCGGATCCGGAGAACGCCTATTGGTGTTGGCATTTTCAACACCAGGTATCCATAATGAGCAGCTGCCATGAATTTGTACAGGGCAGGTCTACCCAAGATGGCGTTGAATGGTAAGTTGATCTGAGCGACGTTGAAGACCAACTTCTCGGTGCGATATTTCTCCCGGGTCCCGAAGGTAACGGGGAGAGTAATAGCTCCGAGTGGAGTAATGGCCCCCGGACCTACTCCGGAGAAAGGTCGAGAGGGCTGGAGGTCCGAAGGTCGGAGCTGAAGCTTAGTGAAAGCTTCAAAGCTGATGAGGTTAAGCCCCGAACCTCCGTCTACCATGACATGATGGAGCTGGATGTTGTTGATGGTGGGAGATACCATCAAGGGTAATTGGCCAGCTCCGACCATGCTTTGAGGACAGTCCGAAGCATCAAAAGTGATGGGTGTGTCCATCCACTTTCGATGTGGCTCCGGTCTAGCTGTAGGAGCTACAGCAGCCATATCTCGTCGCATAGTCTTGATGACACGACGAGAAGTGATGTCCCATGATCCACCAAAGATGGTGTTCATGGTTTTCCGACGCTCGTTGTCGGAGACGTCGGAGTCATCGTTGACGGAGGTGTAGACGGCTTTCAGGACCTTTTTGGGGTCCTGAAACCCTAACTCCTCTTCAGCCGGAGCTTCGTCAACCTTCTGTTTCCCCTCTCTATGTCGGAAAGGAGACCCTTCCCGGCGCTTGTTGTAGCGCTCGGCAAGGTTTTGGACCTCCCGGCAGTCCTCCAGTCTGTGGCTGCCCGTTTTGTGAATGGGGCACCACATCTTGGATTTGCCGTTGTCTTCAGAAGACGGTCGAGGTTGCTTCTCGGGGCGTGGCCCCCGGCCATCAGGAGTTGCAGTGGCTGCAACGTTGGATGTGCCGGCCGACGGCTTCTTCTTGCCGTTGGTCTTCTTTTTCTTCTTGCCACTCCCGGAGGTAGCGGCTTCTTCTTTGGAGGATTTTTTATGATCCTCCAAGGCTGGTTTGGAGTGCATTTCACGGCCCTCCGCAGCTCTGGCACATTTTTCAGCCAGGCTGAAGAGCTCCGTGACGCTGGTGATCTCTTTGATCGCCAGCTTCTCCAACATCTTCTTGTCTCGTACACCCTGTCTGAATGCCACAATGACAGAAGCGCTTGAGATAGAAGGGATTGTGTTACGTACCTAAGAGAACCTCTGGATGAATGACCGCAAAGATTCTCCTCCTTTTTGCACGACTGCAAAAAGGTCTAGTTCGGTGCCCGGTCGGGTGTATGAACTCCCGAAATTGGCAGTGAACTGTCGGCACAGCTCCTCCCAACTGTCGATAGAGTTGGGTGGAAGGCTCATAAACCAGGACCTTGCGGTCCCAGTTAAGGCCACTGGAAAATAGTTGGCCATTACGGCCTCGTTTCCTCCAGCTGCTAAGATTGCAGTGGAGTATATCTGCAGAAATTCTACGGGGTTGACAGTCCCATCGAATTTTTCCGGCAAATGTGGCCGGAACTTCTGTGGCCATCTAACCATGCGTAGGTGCATGGCTAGGGCGGAACAGCCTCCTCCTACTCCTTCCAGAGTAGAAAGGTCTTGAGCATCTCGTCTTTCTCGAGCTCGCTCGATGTGAACACGGCCATCCTGTTGGCGGTATCGGCGATCAAGCTCCGCTCGGAGGTCGTGTGTCGAAAGCCGAGATGCGGTATGGGTGCGTCGTGCCCCAGAGGGCAACGACGTCACTTGCTGTGACGCAGCTCGTCTTCGGTTGTTGGAGACATGCGGATCAAGTCTTCTAGACAACGTCCGTCGCTGTGACGGGGCCTGCCCTGAAGGAGGTGGACCCTGGTTGTTGAGGCGTTCGGCCGCTGCTGCGACCAAATGCTCAACATCAGCCCTCCATTGCTCCATGGCACCTTGAGATGCATCCGGAGGTGGTGGTCGCTGGAGAAGAGCACGCGCTGCATGGAGCGCGTGTTCTGGGTTGTCATGACTTGCCGGCGCAGTATGTGATGCCGGTGCACCATCATGTTGCCCGGCACGTCTTGCCGGAGAAGATGGTGGTGGTGGGAGTATGACTCCTGCTGGTGCTGAGGCTCCTGCCGGTGGCTGCATGTTGGAGGGATTGCCTCCGACAGCCTGAGCAGCAGGTTGCCCGTTGGATGATCCAGCCGCAGAATTCACCATTCTTGAAAATCTCAGGCACGCCCCCCTACCTGGCGCGCCAACTGTCGACTGTTGGAGTCGGCAGATCTCCTGACACTATGAAAGTGTTGGAGGAGTTTGTAGTTCGGTGTGGGCGCGCGGAGACTCAAGAAGGTGAATCACGATTGGACTCGAGTGACACAGTGGTTTACGTGGTTCGGGCCGCCTGAGCGTAATACCCTACTCCACGGGTGTGTGTGTGTGTTGTATTAACTTGTGAGCTTGAGTGTGTTCGAGAGTTCTCCCCCCGTGTATCGTCGGTTTGTCCTTTTATAGTACAAGGACAAACCGTTACAAATCAGCCTGACCCGACATGTGGCCCTGGCGGTTACTAGTATTGATACACGAGATTAATTGTTGTTAATAACCCTGTAACGGCTCCGACAGTGCCGTTACAGGTGTTAAGATCGTCTGATTAAGTGTCATTAACGTGGAATTAATGATAATTAATCGGGTCTTGAAGTCCGCGGCTGTCCTTTGGAGATCCGGAGCCGTTACAATGTCTCCCGGGGGTTTGAAGCGGCCAGCTCCGACGTATGGACACGTGGCAGCTCCGGAGCTTGCTTGTGGGAAGCGGGAAGCTTCGGGGTGGCCTGGCACGTGTCAGGTCCGGAGCTTCTCTCGGTCAGGGGTTAAATCCGGAGGTGCCGTTTCGGTACCTAGCCCGGAGCTTCGCCCTTGTGGGTAGTAGCTCCGGTCTGGCGGTACACGTGGCAACCTAGGGGTTAACCATGTTGGAGAAGCAGGTCCGGTTATGTCTGACAAGTGGGCCCCCGAGGGTCTTCAATTTGAGTAGATGTCCTTCCCTTGAGATCTTTGTAACCTCAGGGGGTGTATGGTTTTTAGGGTACCGACAATTTTTTAAGAATATAGAAAAAGAATCATCGAATTTGGACTTAATTTGTGGAATCTATACAAGTTTGAATATTTAAATAGGAATCAAAATAAAAAAAACCCTGCAAACTCAAGAACAGACGTGTCGGGCTGCCGGGCCAGTTTGGGCCTTCGGGCCAATTTCGGGCCGTGACGGCCCGGGCACGTCCCATGTCGTCATGTCGGGCCGTGCCGCCCGTCGTGCCCAAAACCCAGGCCCAGCATGGCCCGGTGTTTCAGGCCGGGCCGGCCCGGCCCAAACCGCCTTCGTGTCGGGCAGGGCCGGGCCTCGAGCCGCGTTGTCATGCTTCGGGCCGCCTGGGTTTGGCCCGGCCCAATTCCCACCTCTAGCTCCAACCGACACTTCTCGAGCGCCCGTCCGAAATAACTTGAACCGGTCTTAATAAATGATAGACTTTCAGTACGGCATCTAGTTATGTATCCGTACGAAAATTAATTATTTATGCAGGTTACAGTTAGTTCCAAACAATATATGGTTCAAATAATTTTATTAAATCTTTGAAAAACAATAAATTTCAAATTCAATCGACTTCATTTGAAAATTTAGACTTCATTGAATCCATATTAAGACTTCAATAAGACTAACTGGTTGTCAAATTGATTGAGTATTTCTCATTGATAGCATACTCAACAACAATAATCTTTCTTTTTCCTTGAAGAACATAGCGTTGGTACTTGTTAACTGAGTCTGCATCTATAAATAGAAGACTTGTGTGACATTGCATCATTGGCAGGAACATATGATTGTTCTCTGTAACCAACAGAATTGAGATCGACGATTGTCATACCGTACTTGTCGATCTTTACTTCATTTGATAATCTGACCCATTATCAACCAAACAGTGGCACGACTACAATAAGCCTTATCGCAGGCGGCTCCAAACATATTATCACACGCGGTTTATAAAACCGTCTGAAACAAAGAGCCTGTGATAATCCGTAATTTCACAGGCGGAGAAGTGATACCGTCTGTGAAGAAACATTATCACAAGCGGTTTTTACTTATGCTAACCGCCTGTGAAGATAAATTATCACAGGCGGGTAGTGCAATATACATACATGAGGGTAGACTATGTAGGAGAGGCAAATTGGATAAGAAAACATTTATCGTTCAAGATTACACGAATGTACACCGTGCACATTTTGGTGTACTACAACAGCTTGCAATAGCTGAGTCGTACATCAAGGAATACCAAATTGAGCTTCGTGATAAAAACCAAGACCGCACAGAGGACTGGATCATGAAGGAGCACAGAAGATGTTTCACTGAATGGTTAATGGACAAATATATCATACAGAAACACTATAGAAGAGGCAACAATGAAGAAGTTAGCTTCTGGCCCATCTGCTTTGGTGACATCATGGCAAGCATATGACATCAATGGTTACACATTTTACACTATAGAAAAAGACGGTAAGAGTGTTGCACAAAATAGTGGTGTTCGTATTGAGGCTTATGATTCACAAGGGCAGAAGACCACATACTGGGTTCATAGAGGAACTATGAGAACCCGATTATGGCGAAAGAACGGTAATGCCTGTATTTAAGTGCCAATGGGTCAAACATCCTGATGGTGTGAAAGTGGACAATTACGGGCTGACACTGGTAGACTTGAATAAAGTGGGTTATAAAGATGACATGTGGGTTCTCGCCGATAATGTTGCACAAGTTTTTTATGTTCAAGATCCAGAAACTGAGAAGATGCATGTAGTTGTTTCTGTAAAGCAAAATATTACTGGGGTTGAGAATGTGGGAGATAATGAAGAGGAATATAATCAGTATGAAGAGATGTACCTTTTCACCGAACCAAAAAACATCAAGCGAGTAGAGAGAAGCATTAAAAAGAATTTGAAACCCTATATGCGAGAAGATGTTAATGCTGGAATAAATGTATATAGCAATGCGAGATGATATATATTGTATATATTTGTATCTTCTGAAATCAACTTAGAACAATGTTCTATTTCAGTTTTAGATAGCATGTTTCAAACATTATTAAATTAAGCTTCTGTTTTGAGCTCCTGTCAAGCTATCCCTTCACAGCAAGCTCTTGTAGATGCAAGTAACAACCGAGACTCATCATTTGGATTGTTAAAATCTTCAATTGAAGTCTGATGATACTTCCCGTCCATTTGAGAGCTTGTTTGGATAGGAGTACACCCAAACAAGTCCTACAAGATTTCTTTCTCTTCTCTCCATTTTGATAACTTATGAAGATGCTACTTTATCAGTTTTAATGGCTGAATATATTGACTACAAATCAGTACCATCTCTCTTAGTTCTTTACACAAGCGACGAAGCGTACAACTTCAATCACAAATCTTGTTTTTACCATTTTCATAGGAATTTGACCTTAATATTTCAAGCATAGATTTATCAATAATTGGTGTTTCTTCATCAGATATGTTAATGGCAGTTACAAGTGATAGGTGTGTCAAAGCTAACGAGATCTCAAAGGGACTGAAGACAAAGAGATGATGCATATGAGTGACAATGTCCAGGTTAGACAGCATGAAGCTATGATGACAGCCTTGAAGCGTCCTGACCCATTAGATCGGAACTAAACATGTAATATTATTACCAAATACATGGTTCGGTACATAATATTACAAGACAAGTGGAACCACAACCATACAGAGCGTTATTTCAACGGCATAGCCTTATGGATAAAAACTACATCTAGTGACAAGGCAAATATAATGAACATCAACATGCAGACTAGTAGCTCATCGTCGTTCATGGTTCCACTACACACAACTTGGGTGCGGACGCGACCCTACTCAAAGTCCTCTGGCACAAAGTCAGGATCCTCTGAAAAACAACGAATCAACACCGTGTAAGAACAAAAATACTCAGCAAGCTCCACCTCGCCCTTCGGGAGGGGAATAAGCAGGCATAAATGCAATGCACAAAATAAATAACAATGCAACTAATGCAAGTTAATATGTCCCACAGAAACATCACTCATCTGAGTCTCACCATAGGTGGTTTTCTAGTTGTTAGGACCACACCATAACCTGTCCTATGCCGAGGACACAGCCATTCGAATGGATTTTACACTCTACAGAGGTTGTACGTTGTACCCACATGCACGGACCGTCAAAGACAGGCCGACATAACCGACACCCAGCCGAAACATCACCCAGACCAGTCGCCCCAAACCCAATATTATCATCATCAGTGAGCTCAATAATATCTCAACATAACTCTCTCTCCATCGTGGATGACTATTGGGCTAGCCACCGGGATTAGGCTAGGCCCCGCCCATACAGGGACATGTGGTCGTACTAAAATGAAGTTAGGTGAGATGTCAAAACAACTTGGTCCTTAAGGCTCACTAGGGCAGCCTCCATACACATATCACGAGCCTATCCTCATGATAAAACTCGCCGTAAGTCTACCACCACAGTAGCACATACACCAACCCTAACCCATCTGCCCCGATCACAACTCATGCATGCTCTCACCAGCCATACAACATAAAAGAGGGAACATCATCATGTATAATCTCATCATTCCAATATGCACCAAATGGAACTAGCGTGGCTCTACTCTATCACTCGACGCTCCACAAATGCAATAACCTAATCTGCTAGCCACAATGGATAAATCTCACATAGGTGCGATATGGTCAAAAAGGGATAGATGGAACTTGCCTTCGCTACCGTCTGCAGCGTCGTGCTCCTGGTCAGCTGGCTCCTCCGGGTTCTCTTCTGGCACAGGGTCTACATCGAAGCATGCACACAAGCAATCAAACATACATCAATACATCACACAAATTTATATGTATAAAATATATTATAATTTTATGTGAATTTTTTTAAAAAGAATCAGATTAAATGGATGTCGTATCAGTGAGCTATTGATTTTAAAACTGGTGGTCGGGGTTAATTCCGAAAATAATTAAATAAAGAGTAAGATATTGTTTGTCGTTTTGGCTAGTGGCTGACGGTGGCATATAGAGCTACTCCAAGACCGATCAGAAACTCAGGGATGTGTTGGGTTACGTGGGCTGGAGGCTAGTTAATTAACGGTTGGTTATGGGCTGCACTTAGCTTAATGGCCCAGAATCTAATTTATTCAACTCATTAGTTTACTGGTCAACAGAGCCTTGCGGAGGTCTTCTTCCTCCTCCGTTCTTTTCAACCTCTCTCCCCGCGGTCACCATGGGAGAGCTCTGGAAGCTCAAATTGATGGAGGAAATAGAGGAGGGGGTGGCCAGGTAATGGGGGGATCGAAAGAGTGGTTCCAGGCGAACTCGATTTAAGTGCTAATTTGGGTAGAAATAGCGATGAGAGTAGCAATTTCAAGGAAGGGTGGCCATGGTGGGTGGTGGCTGCTGCTACCTCAGAGGAGAAGAGAAATCGACTCATGGACAGGTCTGGGAGATGGAGTAGGCGCCGGGGGTGCTCACCTTCGCCTCAGTTTGGTTGGGAATAGCTCCTTGACGCGCCGGTCGAGTCGCTGCCACGCGGGGTGAGGAAGTCGGCACTGGAACTCGAGTGGAGTGCGTGAGGCGCGGCTTGGGCGGAGCTGAGCTCGGCGAGGAGGTCGATTTATAGGCAGAGGAAAGCCGATGGATGACCGATTTCGCCGGAGGTCGGTCAGGCACAGTTAATTCGCCGTATGGCCTGTGCCAAACTCGACGGGGGCGGTGTGTCGCGTAGCGAGCGGGTCTCACCATGCATGCACGACTCGTCACTTCAGCCGATCATCGACTAGCAGCGCCGCCAGCACGGCTGTCGTCCTCGTCATCGCTAAGACAGTGGAGGAGGTAGGTAATTGTTGCTTCACTGAGCGGAGGTAAATGTGTCATACTATGTTAGGGAGTCTTCGAGGGAGGTCACGAAGAGGAGGAGGTAAATGTGTCATACTATGTATGGTAAATCGCTGCTGGTATTTGATACAGAGGTGGACGCGCGTGCTGTTCTTAGGCTAGAGGAAGAAGAAGGGTGTTTGATGCAAATATGGAAAAGTAGGGGGGCAGCCAGAAAATTATTATTGCTAGTCTGACCAAAGCGGCATGAGCTCTGTTGCTGCAGAGATCGCAGTGTCCTCATCCTTTTCTCCCTTTATTATATTTTTTCCATTATTCTTATCTCAACGTCATTACATGTCTGCTTCCCTCTATTTACCTATGACGTTTATGATTCCATTTTACTCCTTCATCTATTTGTTTTATAACTAGAAATATTTTTCATCCTTGATTAAATTAATGGTTATACATATGTTGCGTCATATATATATATTTATATATATTATTATTATTTTCTCTTTCTCTTTATATTTAGTATTTTTTGTTTGATAGCACAGTTTTATTATTTCACATAATACTCTCCGTGATTAACCCTTTGGCTACATTTCATTAGTTTACGAAAAATGGGATGTTACAAGCCTTCACGCTGTTTAACGTGGACATTGCTACTCCTATGCAGGATCTCTTTATCTTCAGTCCAATTCAGATTTCGTTAGCTTCGACACATCCTTCACTTATAACAGCTATTAACATGTGTGATAAGGTAGCTTCACTTATTTAATAAATCTATGCTTGAAAGATTAAGGTTAAATCCCTATGAAAGTGTAAAAACAAGATTTGTGATTTAAGTTGTTCGCTCACTCGCTTGTGTGAAGCACTAAGAAAGTGGGTACTGATTTTTAGTCAATATATTTAGGTATTAAAACTGAGAAAAGAGCATCTTCCTAAGTTTTCAAATGGACGGGAGGGAAAGAAATCGTTCAAATGGAAGGGAAAATCCTTCCAAGGATCGTCAGGCTTTAAATTGATGCTTTCAACAATTCAAATGATGAGCCACGGGTGTTACTTGCATCTACAATAGCTTGCTGTGCAGGGATTAACTTGACAGGAGCTTAGCAGCATCAGAGGCGGTTGGTAAGTAAAACCCGTCTGAGACAAACATCTTCTCAGGCGGTTATTAAGTACCAACCGACTGCGAAAAATTTAAAAACCGCCTGTGAAAAACTGACGCCTATATAAAGACCCTGCGGAGGCACGCCTCTGCCCAGTCTCACATCGCGCCATGAGGTACCTAAGTAAATTCTCATATTTTCCTTACTATGTATTGCATGCTACCTTTTTCTTTGTATATTTTCATAAGCTGTCAGTTTTGTGTGTTGGTATATGGATTGTGTCCTTTTGCATTTGTGTACATATGCGTTTGAACTCAATAATTTGGAAGTTTGGTCTTTTAGATATTGATGTCTCGGGCATGTAGCCGATTGTAGGAGGAGCGCTTGGCGTGGCGCAAGAACCATCCCCATGTATGTACATATGGCACACCGGTCGCATGGTTGTATATACATATGTATCTATAATGGACTGATGAACTTAACTATAGTTTGTTTTTCCGTCTTCTTTGTTTTTGGTATTTTCGATTTCTCTGTGTAGGGTTTCTCTGCGAAGCCTGAATCGGGAGATTTATTGAAGTGGCAGTGCATCGTCCCCAATAAAGGAGGGGTAAGTCATGAAGAACAAGCACAATATGAGTTTAACCATTGTCCTCCTATTAATAAATTTCTTTTGCAGACCAAATGGGAAAATGGTTACTACCCCCTGACAATCTCATTCTCTGAGGACTATCCCTTGGTGCCTCCAAGATGCGCCTTTCCAAGTGGGTTCTTCCACCCAAATGTCCATCGTTCGAGAGCACTCTGCATCGGGATTCTTGATCAAGAGACTGTAAGATACACCTATTTTGCTCATGTAATTAATACTTAATTGCTATCAAACTTATTTGAATTGATTTCTTATATTGCTTAAATTATATTTCGTAGGAGTGGTGCAGTGCTTTTACAATCAAAATTATACTACTTGAAGTTCAGCGTTTGCTGCATCAGCCAAATGTGCCCGATGTTGAAAATGATTGCTATAATCTACTTATCAAGGTTAGATGACACTTTGACTTAGTGACCAATGTAGGTTATTCATTCCTCCTTCGACATTTGTTAATTTAAATAATGTCAATATTTTCTGGATCTAGCGGAATATAAGAGACGTGTTCGGGAGCAACCAGGACTGTACAATTTAGATTGATCGATGGGAGCTTCAGGAATAAGTTTAAATTCAAATTTAGTTTAGAGAGCACACAATGTATGATCTATGGAATTCATCGAGTTGTGAATTACCTCTGAATTGCAATGTCATTTACGTTTGTTTATCCTTGTATTCCAATTAAATCACTTAATTGCAATGTGATTACGTTTGTTTATCTCTGCAACGGACGCTCACGATCTAGGGCACTCTGGCGTTTCTGGGGACACAAAATAAGTGGAAACTGTCGACTGTTGGAGTCGGCAGATCTCCTGACACTATGAAAGTGTTGGAGGAGTTTGTAGTTCGGTGTGGGCGCGCGGAGACTCAAGAAGGTGAATCACGATTGGACTCGAGTGACACAGTGGTTTACGTGGTTCGGGCCGCCTGAGCGTAATACCCTACTCCACGGGTGTGTGTGTGTTGTATTAACTTGTGAGCTTGAGTGTGTTCGAGAGTTCTCTCCCCGTGTATCGTCGGTTTGTCCTTTTATAGTACAAGGACAAACCGTTACAAATCAGCCTGACCCGACATGTGGCCCTGGCGGTTACTAGTATTGATACACGAGATTAATTGTTGTTAATAACCCTGTAACGGCTCCGACAGTGCCGTTACAGGTGTTAAGATCGTCCGATTAAGTGTCATTAACGTGGAATTAATGATAATTAATCGGGTCTTGAAGTCCGCGGCTGTCCTTTGGAGATCCGGAGCCGTTGCAATGTCTCCCGGGGGTTTGAAGTGGCCAGCTCCGACGTATGGACACGTGGCAGCTCCGGAGCTTGCTTGTGGGAAGCGGGAAGCTCCGGGGTGGCCTGGCACGTGTCAGGTCCGGAGCTTCTCTCGGTCAGGGGTTAAATCCGGAGGTGCCGTTTCGGTACCTAGCCCGGAGCTTCGCCCTTGTGGGTAGTAGCTCCGGTCTGGCGGTACACGTGGCAACCTAGGGGTTAACCATGTTGGAGAAGCAGGTCCGGTTATGTCTGACAAGTGGGCCCCCGAGGGTCTTCAATTTGAGTAGATGTCCTTCCCTTGAGATCTTTGTAACCTCAGGGGGTGTATGGTTTTTAGGGTACCGACAGTGGCCCCCTGGACCTACCTCCGGGGAAGGCCAACGGGGTGAAGTCATTCCGCCGGAGGTGGGTCCACACTTGCGACTCTTGAACTGGGTCTTCAAGGGTCTTCGGAGGTGCCTTCGGCGGGGCTTTACGGTTAAATCCCGACGCGTGGCGCACCTCAGGCGGCAGATAAGATCTTTGACGTGCGGATCTCTCGCAATTGAAGGTCGCCGGTTCCCGATACGAAAACCGTATCGGTTCCGCGCGCCTTGTCAGTCCGCCGCCTTTGGGTTTCCCGCCTCGTGATGACAACTGTTCGCCTGGGTAAGAACCTCGACTTGATCGTCAGGGTGGTCCCGGGCCCTCTTGTCATCGGCAGGGTTGAATTCTTGAGTAGTATCCTTGACTCTCCTGCAGTTTCCATCCAAGCGTTGCGAGGGCTTACTTAAGAAGGAAAGCGCACCGTCGGGAGTTCTTTACGCTTCCCATCTGTTCTTGCGCTCAAACTCCCGACTTGTACCTTGCTCCTCTTCTCTTGCCTAACTGTGCTGCGATGGAGTTGGGTCTGCGTGAGAGTCGTTTGAAGACGGAAAGCGATCTGAAGAAGGTCCGAGCCCTCATGGGGTGGTCGTCGGACTTCTTCAACCATTCGGTCCGCGCCGGCGGAGAGCTTCCCTTTAAAAAGGAGCACTCCGGCGAGATGGTGTATTTTTCCTCGTACGCCATGGTGGGGCTGATCCCACCATTTTCTTCTTTCTTCTTGATGCTGCTGGACTTCTATGGTCTGCAGCTATACCACCTTGGCCCTCACTCCATTCTCCTTGTGTCCATCTTTGTCCACTTCTGCGAGATGTGGGTGGGCATCCCTCCCTGCATCGAGCTCTTCCGAACCTTCTTCACCGTCCAAACCACCGGCCGAAGTTATGAGTACCTTGGCTTCTACTACTTTGTGAAGCGCAAGAAGTGCCCGTTCAAGTACCTCCGGTCATTCCCTTCCGGGAAGTGGGATGACTGGAAGAAAGATTGGGTAGTCATCCGGGTGGAGGAGCATGAGCGGTTGGAGTTGCCAGACGGTCTGCCCGGCATTAACACGTCGGTGTGGAGCGAAGTTCCAGTGCTGGCGACAGCTTTCGATCCCGTCCTGACCAGGATCCGCCAATGTGTGGAGGGAGGATTGACTCCCCAGGCGGTGTTCTGCAACTTCCTGTCCAACAGGTGGGCACCGCTGAAGAGGAGGGAGAAGCTCGCCTGGGCCCTCAACAGCGTGATGGACGAGGACCGGGTTGAGACCGGGTTGAAGTCCAGCATGGTGGGGAAGACCTTGGAGTTTCACCTCAAGAAATTCCAGCACGGCATCGATGTTGACGGAGATTACTTGACTCCGCCGCCGGCTTTCCTTCCTCTGAATGTGGAAGTTGAGTTCAGCAGGGAGCTCCGGCGGAAGATGCCCGCGCTTGACGACCTTGGCATCGTCGAGAGAAGGTCAACTGCCCGGCTGGCGATCCCCGGGTTGTCCGAAGGCGGCTCCGCCCCTGTCTCTCAGCCAAGAGTTGAGGTCATCGGCAAGGGCAAGGAGCTGGCGGAGGAGCCGGAGAGCCGGAAGAGAAAGCTGCGACATGCTGACGGAAGGTCCGTCGGGCTTGCTACCTCCCCCCAGTTCCACGTCCTCAGGAAGGAAGATCCTCCGCCGCCGTGGCGGCTGTCCCCGTGGTGGGGTCTTTCCGGAGCGCTACTGTTCCGGCGGTGGGATCCTCCCGGAGTGCGACTGTTCCTGTGGTGGATCCCTCCGGAGGTGCCAGCTCCGGGCACGCGACCCCGGCACCAGAAGCGGTGAGGGCCTCCAGGTCCAGGAGTTCCTCTCGATCAAGGAGAGCTCCGACCCGGGAAACGCCCACGGCCACGGCAAGTCCTGGGAGTCCTCCCGGAGCTCCTACACCGACCGTGGCCAGCCCGGAACGTCCGGGAAAGAGGTTCCGCGCAAGCTGGTGCGTGAGCCTCCCAAGGTAATTTTTCTTGCTTACCTCGATTAACTTTTAATTATAGCATCTGTTTGCTCAATTTCTTCGTTCTTTATCTGCAGCGTTCCTAAGAAGGGGAGTGAAGCTCCGCCCTCAGCCACAGTGTCTGAGGCTGCGAGGGCTTCTGCTCCAGCCCCGGTGCCGCCCCAAACGGAGGCTGCGACAGCTCCGGCGCCGGCTGTCGTGGTCATGGACCTCGACTCGTCTCCAGAAGTTCCCGTGGTAGCACCGGACCACGGGATTGAAGATGCGCCAGCGGCACCCGTTCCGGAGGTTGAAGCTCCGGGTCCTGGTGCTGCAGAAGTAGAAGCTCCGGCTGTTGAGTCGGAGGAAGTAGCGGTCCCGGCTTCAGAGCCAGAAAGTGCTGAAGCCCCGGCGGTTGAGCCGGAGGTAGCTGAAGCCCCGGCATGCGAGCCGGAAGTTGAAGTAGTTCCGGTAGTTGAGCCGGTTACTTCCGAAACTCCGATCGCAGAGCCGGTAATTATTGGAGCGCCGGCTGCAGAGCCGGTGATCGTTGGAGCGCCGGCCGCAGAGCCGGTGGCTGAAGAGGCGAGGGAGCTTGAGCCTCCCTCAGAAGAAGTGTCCCGGCCGGAGCCAGTGGAGGCGACGACGTCGATGGTACCCGTGGCGGAGCCAGAGTGCCTGAACGAAGTCGCCGGCCCCCAGCCTGAGGGGGCAAATGAAGACTTGGTGGCGGGACCTTCTTCGGTGGCGACTGAGGTCATCCCGGAGGAGTGCCCTAGTGCTTTGGAAGCTCGGGGTTCCACTCTCGTAGAGTGGGACCCAATTTTTGTAAGTGAAGACCCGCTGGAACCAGCGGAAGAGACCCCGGCAGGTCCGGAGCCCATCTCTCTGTCGATGTCCATCGACAACGCCTGCTCCAGTCTACGTCAGGTCCAACTGGCCTTCTTCCACGACAGCAAAGCTCTTGAAGAGGAGCGCCAAACCCTTAGGAGGTGGCGTAATCGGCTCCACTTTGAGACTAAGCTGGCGCAGTCGAGGATTGCGGATGACAAGGAATGGGTCAGGCGGGAGAAGGTCCGCCTGGAGCTCTGGGGTGAGCTGCTGGACGAGAGGGAGAGCATGACTCACGCCCTCGATGCTCAATCCCGGGAGTTCCATGACCAAGCTAAGGCTGCTAACGACGCGGCCAACGCTCGGTTCGATCAACTCGAGGCCATCAGCACCGCACTCATCAAGCGCCGAGAGGCACTTGAAGGAAGGGAAAGGCGGCTCGAGGATGAGGAGCAAAAACTCCTGGAGCTACGGGATGACGTCTTGCGACGGGAGGAAGAGCTCGCCGAGAAAACAGCTCTGGCGGACAAGGGCCTCGAGGAGCGCACTAAAAAATTGGAAAAGCGCTGCCTCGAGGAGGAGGAGAAGACCTGGGTGCGGGGGCAGGAACTCTACGAGTACGAGTGTGCCCTTGTCGCCCGGGAAAAGAAAATAGAGGCTAGGGAGAAGGACCTGGTCGACCGCCGGAACAAGATCCACCTCCGGGAGGAGGAGCTCGGAAGACTTGAGAAGCGGGTTGCTGCGAAGATTCAGCAAAACGCCAAAGAAGTTGAGCGCCTCTCCCGCGAGAATTCGGAGCTGACGGCGGCCCGGAGATCCCTGGAAGAGATGAAGGGCCTGAGGAAGACGGACTCCTTGCAAATTTGGGAGTTCCTGAGCAAGGCCGACGATGCGCTGGCGCCGATGGGTTTCAGCCCCGTGCTCCCGGATGATCCGGAGCCGGAGCCGGACCTTGCGTTGCAAGCGTTGAGCGCCGCGGGCAGCAAGCTCTCCAAGGTGGGCGACGTCATCGCGGACCAGCTGGAGGTTGAGGGGCAATCCCTGGCTAGGAACGTCACAGAGTATGTGTTGACGTGCTACACTAGCGGGAACCCTCGATTCCCTCTGGACCCGGTGCTTGAAGGCCCCGTCGAAGGAGAAGGCGAAGCTACCCGAGCCAGCGTGTCGGAGGTCGCCCAGAAGGTCGCCGAGTTCTTCCATAGGGTCTAGGACTGTCTCTCTTAGCCTTTACTTGTATCTTCTCTTCTTCCTCAATTTTGTAATCCCTTGTCTCCAGATGTAATCTCCGGTCTTCAAATGAAATGAAATCCTCACTTTTTTGCGAATTTCATTTTTTTGTCTTCAACATCTTTATCTTCACTTGGCCCCCTGTTAGATGTGCACAATTTGATTATGGACATGTACCAAAAGGATGTTGAGTTTTGTTGAAGACAAATTTGCTTCGAACTCATATAATTTAGGTCCGAAGTTTTCGATAGTGAAGGTCCCTTGAAGTCGTTGGAGCTTAGAAGCTCCGGCACTGTCCATCGCCGGAGCTTAGTAGCTCCGGCAATAGCCTCTACCAACACGTTGAGCGTCGATAGTTAATACTCCAAGGTGTCGGAGCTTAGTAGCTCCGGCAATGACCCTTGCCACGCTTGGTTTGTTGGCAACAGACTCTAGTGATCTTCTCACCATCTTTAAGTCAACGCCGACGGTTGACGCCCTGGTGGGAGTCGGAGCTTGGTTAGCTCCGATTTTTCTCCATCAACATAGGGTTCATTTTTCCTGCACACTTAAGCCAAGAAAAATAGTAAAATTCGTTCCTTGTCTATAACTTCATCGCGGCTTATGGTTCTCAAGAAAATTTTAAGTTGAACACGATTTTTAATACGACTGAATGAATTGTCTTTTCTTTTGGATCTAACTGTCCATGGACTCCCCTTACTTTGGCCTGCCGGGATGTAGGTAGAGTGGCGTACTTAGGGTGCTTGACCAGGCTAAGTCGATAGCGCACTCCGGCCCTAGAATGGCTTGGCGGCTTTCAGGCGAGTTGGCCACAGACGACATTTAAATCCAAAAAATCCGACAATTCAACTCAAATCGTACGTAAACCGGTCAAACTAGAACTTCTTAAGAATTGCACGTTTCTGTTATAGACAAGAAAGAGAAAAATAAAAATGTCGAGCCTATGCAAAAATGAATGCACGTGGAGTCTATTTCACATGAAGATGTCTTTCATTATAGGTCCGGGGTACAGGGGAAACAAGTACACTCTTAGGGTACGGAACCAGGCTAAGTGTGTTTGGTTTCTCGTTTGACCCAGGGTAGTTAGCCACACTTCTAGTCCGGAGACTGTATTAAGTGTTGCGTGAGCTCTTCAAACCTTTCGGGAAAGGTCCGGCTGCTCTCCCGGAGGAACTACCCGACTCTGTACAATGACTCTATAACATACATTTCAAGTTACTTAAGACTCACCTCCGTGGAATTAAGTGTAGAACTTACGGAGGTGCTCGATGTTCCAAGGATTTGGGAGAGATGTCCCATCCTCGGTAGCCAAGCGAACGCTTCCGGGACGGGATACTTTGATCACTCGAAAGGGCCCTTCCCAGCCGGGGGAAAGTTTTTTTTGCCCTTCTCTGGATAGTATTCTCCGTAGCACCAGATCGCCTTCCTCGAGCTGTCGGTTGTGTACATGCCGCTGGTGATAGCGCCGTAGAGCTTGGCGATATCGGGCGTTCCGAACAGCTGCTTGGCACCTTCCCTCCTCAAGGAGGTCTAGGTCTTCGCGCCGGAGCTGGTCCTGCGCGGCTTCGTCGAAGGTCCGGACCCGGAGGGAACCCAAAGTGATTTCCGGAGGAAGGATCGCTTCTGCTCCGTACACCAGGAAGAAGGGTGTTTCTCCGGTTGCCCGACTTGGAGAAGTCCTGTTGGCCCATAGAGTGGGCGGAAGCTCTTAGATCCAATTGGCTCCGTGCTTTTTCAAACGCTCATAAGTGCGTGTTTTGAGTCCTTTAAGTATCTCTGCGTTTGCTCTCTCGGCTTGTCCATTGCTGGCAGGATGAGCTACGGAAGCGTAGCAAACTTGTATGCCGAGGTCTTCGCAATATCCTTGAAATGCGGAGCTTGTGAACTGAGTCCCATTATCAGTGATGATCTTATTTGGGACTCCGAATCTGCTCACTATAGATTGTAGAAAATTGATTGCAGATTGTTTGTTGATCGTCACAACAGGAGTAGCTTCCGGCCACTTAGTGAACTTGTCGATGGCGACGTACAGGAACTTGTAACCTCCGACGGCTCTTGGGAAGGGTCCCAAGATGTCCATCCCCCACACAGCGAAAGGCCATGTAGGAGGTATCATTTGTAAGGACTGAGCAGGTGTATGAATTTGCTTTGCATGAAATTGGCATGCTTTGCATTTCTTCACTAGCTCAGTGGCATCCTGGAGCGCTGTAGGCCAGTAGAAGCCGTGCCGAAAGGCTTTTCCGACCAGCGTGCGGGAAGATGCGTGGTTCCCACACTCGCCTCCATGGATTTCTGCGAGGAGCTCGCAGCCTTCTTCCCTTGTGATGCACCGCATTAGGATGCCGTTGGCACCGCGCCGGTAGAGATCCCCTTCTACCAACGTGTATCTTTTAGCCAATCTGACTACCCGGTCAGCGGATACCTCATCGTCAGGAAGGATGTTGTCTTTCAAGTAGTTCCGGATCTCCGAGACCCATGCATCGGAACTGACTTGAGCATTTGAGTCTTGCGTGCTGGGTTGCTCGGAGCTTCCGGCAGCACCTACGACCCTTGATGGCTGCCATGGTAACAGGGCCATCGGGACCGTCAGCTTCGGTATGCTGATCTCGCCCCCTTCGTTCAGTTCGGCAGGCTGAACTGTGGGTTTTGACAACCTCCGGACAAAGGTTCCGTCAGGAGCCGAAGCTCCGGTTGACGCCTTGGTCGAGAGTTCGTCAGCTTCAGCGTTGTGAGCACGCTGAACATGGTGAAGGTCTAGGACTTCGAAGTCCTTCTGAAGCCTCTGGACTTCAAGGAAGTAAGCAGCCAGCTGGAGATTATTGCAGGAGCATTCACCCTTCACTTGCTTGATGACGAGTTGTGAATCTCCTTTGACCAGCAATTGCTTGACACCATATGAAAGTGCCACTTTTAATCCATAGATGAGTGCTTCGTACTCCGCCATGTTGTTGGTTGCCTTGAAGTCAAGGTGTACCATGTATTTCATCTTCTCCCCGGTTGGTGCGAGGAGAAGGATTCCAGCTCCGGCTCCCTGCTTCTGCATGGAGCCGTCGAAGTAAAGGGTCCAATGAGGCTTAGTGAAGGTTGGAACTTGAGGTTCCGTCTTCTGCTCGCTGGGGCTCCCAGGGTTTAATGGAGAGGGAGTCCATTCTGCCACGAAATCTGCCAACACTTGACTCTTGATTGCTTGTCTCGGAACGAATTCAAGATCGAATTCAGCCAATTCCGCTGCCCACTTTGCAATATTCCCAGTTGAATTAGGATTATGCAGGATCGCTCGAAGTGGATATGAAGTCACCACTGAGACTTTGTGAGCTTGGAAATAGTGTCGAAGCTTCCTTGAGGCAATAAGAACTGCATAGAGCAGTTTATGCACCTCTAGGTATCGAGTCTTGGCATCATGTAACACTTCACTGATGAAGTATACCGGGCGTTGAATGGTCCGGACCCTCCCGGAGGGGTCCGGAGCTTCCTCTTCATTGATCCGGACCCTCTCGGAGGGGTCCAGACTCTCTTTGGGGACCTCCGGGTTCTGGGTGGAGGAACCCGGAGCTTCTTCAGGAATGACCTGGATCCTCTCGGAGGGATCCGGGTCCTCTGAAGTGGCTTCTTGTGGGTTCAAGTCTAGGAGCTGGAACCCAGAACCGCTTTCAGGAACCTCCGGACCCTCCCGAAGGGGTCTGGATTCCTGAGTATTAGGTAGTTCCGGTCTCTCCGCAACCAGAACCATACTGACGACTTCGTCAGTAGCTGAAATGTAAAGCAATAAAGGCTCACCAGGGTTCGGAGCTACCAAGACTGGTAGGGTGGTGAGGAACTGTTTCAGCTCCTGGAATGCCTTCTCTGCTTCTTCAGACCATTGGAATGGTCCGGAATTCCTCAGTAACTTGAAGAAGGGAAGTGCCCTTTCCGCCAGTCTTGAAATGAACCGGCTGAGGGCTGCTAGACATCCAATTAACTTTTGGACGTCTTTGATGCGGGTTGGTGGCCGCATGTCTTCAATGGCTTTTATCTTCGTCGGATTGGCCTCTATGCCCCGGTGACTTACCAGGAAACCAAGAAGCTTTCCGGAACTAACCCCGAATACGCACTTGTCTGGGTTTAGCTTCGTGCGGGTGGCCCGCAGCTTGTCGAAGACAGCCTGCAAGGTGTCCAAGAGGGACTCCTTGTTCTTGACTTTGACCACGATGTCATCGACGTACACTTCCACTATGTCTCTGATGAGTTCTTCGAATGTTTTGTAGATAGCTCGTACAAAAGTTGAAGCTGCATTCTTGAGACCAAAAGGCATGGCTGTGTAACAATACAATCCATCCACTGTGATGAATGAAGTATGTTCTTCATCTTCCCTAGACATCCTGATTTGATGATATCCAGAATATGCGTCTAGAAAACACAGTAACTCACACCCGGAGGTGGAATCCACTATCTGATCTATTCTAGGTAGTGGGAATGGATCTTTTGGACATGCCTTATTCAGTGTGGTGTAGTCGATGCACATCCGAAGTTTCCCGCCGGCCTTAGGCACAACGACTGGGTTTGCCAGCCATTTTGGATGGTAAACTTCTCGAATGAATCCGGCTTCGAGCAACTTCTTCAATTCTTGTCGGATGAAGTTCTGTCGCTCCACAGATTGCTTCCGAGGTTTCTGATGCACAGGCCGAGCGTCGGGGTAAATCTTCAGATTGTGCTCAATCACTTCCCTGGGGATCCCAGGCATTTGTGACGGTTGCCAAGCAAACACGTCAATGTTAGCCCGGAGGAAAGTGATGAGCGCGAGTTCCTATTTGTCGTTCAAACCTCCTGATATACGGGTGGTTTGAGCGGCATCGGAACCAATTTGGACGACTTTGACGGGAACGTCGGTGTCACCGCTTGGCTGCACACGGGATGCAGAGGTCGAGCCTCGTTGCCGAATGCTCGGAGGTTGCAGAGCTTGCTTCTGTCTGGAGTCCTCCTCTTGCGCTGTGGTGAGTGCGTGGAGTTCCTCCAGAGCAGTTACTCCGGCAGTGCGATCTCCGCGGATCCGGAGAACGCCTATTGGTGTTGGCATTTTCAACACCAGGTATCCATAATGAGCAGCTGCCATGAATTTGTACAGGGCAGGTCTACCCAAGATGGCGTTGAATGGTAAGTTGATCTGAGCGACGTCGAAGACCAACTTCTCGGTGCGATATTTCTCCCGGGTCCCGAAGGTAACGGGGAGAGTAATAGCTCCGAGTGGAGTAATGGCCCCCGGACCTACTCCGGAGAAAGGTCGAGAGGGCTGGAGGTCCGAAGGTCGGAGCTGAAGCTTAGTGAAAGCTTCAAAGCTGATGAGGTTAAGCCCCGAACCTCCGTCTACCATGACATGATGGAGCTGGATGTTGTTGATGGTGGGAGATACCATCAAGGGTAATTGGCCAGCTCCAACCATGCTTTGAGGACAGTCCGAAGCATCAAAAGTGATGGGTGTGTCCATCCACTTTCGATGTGGCTCCGGTCTAGCTGTAGGAGCTACAGCAGCCATATCTCGTCGCATAGTCTTGATGACACGACGAGAAGTGATGTCCCATGATCCACCAAAGATGGTGTTCATGGTTTTCCGACGCTCGTTGTCGGAGACGTCGGAGTCATCGTTGACGGAGGTGTAGACGGCTTTCAGGACCTTTTTGGGGTCCTGAAACCCTAACTCCTCTTCAGCCGGAGCTTCGTCAACCTTCTGTTTCCCCTCTCTCTGTCGGAAAGGAGACCCTTCCCGGCGCTTGTTGTAGCGCTCGGCAAGGTTTTGGACCTCCCGGCAGTCCTCCAGTCTGTGGCTGCCCGTTTTGTGAATGGGGCACCACATCTTGGATTTGCCGTTGTCTTCAGAAGACGGTCGAGGTCGCTTCTCGGGGCGTGGCCCCCGGCCACCAGGAGTTGCAGTGGCTGCAACGTTGGATGTGCCGGCCGACGGCTTCTTCTTGCCGTTGGTCTTCTTTTTCTTCTTGCCACTCCCGGAGGTAGCGGCTTCTTCTTTGGAGGATTTTTTATGATCCTCCAAGGCTGGTTTGGAGTGCATTTCACGGCCCTCCGCAGCTCTGGCACATTTGTCAGCCAGGCTGAAGAGCTCCGTGACGCTGGTGATCTCTTTGATCGCCAGCTTCTCCAACATCTTCTTGTCTCGTACACCCTGTCTGAATGCCACAATGACAGAAGCGCTTGAGATAGAAGGGATTGTGTTACGTACCTGAGAGAACCTCTGGATGAATGACCGCAAAGATTCTCCTCCTTTTTGCACGACTGCAAAAAGGTCTAGTTCGGTGCCCGGTCGGGTGTATGAACTCCCGAAATTGGCAGTGAACTGACGGCACAGCTCCTCCCAACTGTCGATAGAGTTGGGTGGAAGGCTCATAAACCAGGACCTGGCGGTCCCAGTTAAGGCCACTGGAAAATAGTTGGCCATTACGGCCTCGTTTCCTCCAGCTGCTAAGATTGCAGTGGAGTATATCTGCAGAAATTCTACGGGGTTGACAGTCTCGTCAAATTTTTCCGGCAAATGTGGCCGGAACTTCTGTGGCCATCTAACCATGCGTAGGTGCATGGCTAGGGCGGAACAGCCTCCTCCTACTCCTTCCAGAGTAGAAAGGTCTTGAGCATCTCGTCTTTCTCGAGCTCGCTCGATGTGAACACGGCCATCCTGTTGGCGGTATCGGCGATCAAGCTCCGCCCGGAGGTCGTGTGTCGAAAGCCGAGATGCGGTATGGGTGCGTCGTGCCCCAGAGGGCAACGACGTCACTTGCTGTGACGCAGCTCGTCTTCGGTTGTTGGAGACATGCGGACCAAGTCTTCCAGACAACGTCCGTCGCTGCGACGGGGCCTGCCCTGAAGGAGGTGGACCCTGGTTGTTGAGGCGTTCGGCCGCTGCTGCGACCAAATGCTCAACATCAGCCCTCCATTGCTCCATGGCACCTTGAGATGCATCCGGAGGTGGTGGTCGCTGGAGAAGAGCACGCGCTGCATGGAGCGCGTGTTCTGGGTTGTCATGACTTGCTGGCGCAGTATGTGACGCCGGTGCACCATCATGTTGCCCGGCACGTCTTGCCGGAGAAGATGGTGGTGGTGGGAGTATGACTCCTGCTGGTGCTGAGGCTCCTGCCGATGGCTGCATGTTGGAGGGATTGCCTCCGACAGCCTGAGCAGCAGGTTGCCCGTTGGATGATCCAGCCGCAGAATTCACCATTCTTGAAAATCTCAGGCACGCCCCCCTACCTGGCGCGCCAACTGTCGACTGTTGGAGTCGGCAGATCTCCTGACACTATGAAAGTGTTGGAGGAGTTTGTAGTTCGGTGTGGGCGCGCGGAGACTCAAGAAGGTGAATCACGATTGGACTCGAGTGACACAGTGGTTTACGTGGTTCGGGCCGCCTGAGCGTAATACCCTACTCCACGGGTGTGTGTGTGTTGTATTAACTTGTGAGCTTGAGTGTGTTCGAGAGTTCTCTCCCCGTGTATCGTCGGTTTGTCCTTTTATAGTACAAGGACAAACCGTTACAAATCAGCCTGACCCGACATGTGGCCCTGGCGGTTACTAGTATTGATCCACGAGATTAATTGTTGTTAATAACCCTGTAACGGCTCCGACAGTGCCGTTACAGGTGTTAAGATCGTCCGATTAAGTGTCATTAACGTGGAATTAATGATAATTAATCGGGTCTTGAAGTCCGCGGCTGTCCTTTGGAGATCCGGAGCCGTTACAATGTCTCCCGGGGGTTTGAAGCGGCCAGCTCCGACGTATGGACACGTGGCAGCTCCGGAGCTTGCTTGTGGGAAGCGGGAAGCTCCGGGGTGGCCTGGCACGTGTCAGGTCCGGAGCTTCTCTCGGTCAGGGGTTAAATCCGGAGGTGCCGTTTCGGTACCTAGCCCGGAGCTTCGCCCTTGTGGGTAGTAGCTCCGGTCTGGCGGTACACGTGGCAACCTAGGGGTTAACCATGTTGGAGAAGCAGGTCCAGTTATGTCTGACAAGTGGGCCCCCGAGGGTCTTCAATTTGATTAGATGTCCTTCCCTTGAGATCTTTGTAACCTCAGGGGGTGTATGGTTTTTAGGGTACCGACAGAAACAATGACTTTCCCTAGGCGGTTCTTCAATGAAAACCGCTTGTGATAATTGAACAACTACATACGGTTCTTACACAATGACTGTCGATAAAATATATGATCTTCTCAGGCCGTTGTTAATTAAGAACCGTCTGTGAAGTTCATTACATTACAGGCGGTTCTTAATTAATATCCGCCTAAGAAGATCATGTATTTACCCAGGCGGTTGTTTCTTAAAATCCGTCTGTGATGTTTTTTTATTGCAGGCGGTTCTTAAGTAATAACCGCCTGAGAAGATCGAGTATTTACCCAGGCGGTTGTTTTTTAAAATCCGCCTGTGTTGTTCTTTCATCACAGACGGTTATTATATCATTCGTCATCACAGTCGCATATTTTTAAGGACCATCTGTGTTTGAAAAATTGAGGCGCTTGTAAAAATGCTTTTTTAGTAGTGTGGGATATTTAGATTTTCTCTATACTCAAGCTTCCAAATCTCGTCTTCTTATTGCCATCACAGTCATAGACATCAGTACAAGCACCATTATTTTGGTTACAGCTCCTGTTGTCTTGTGTCCTCATATAAAACGTATACCTGTTAATGTCATATCGTTTATATGTATGAATTGTTTTTGAGGGCCATTAGCAAGCATTTCCAATATACCATAAATACTATTATCAACCAATGCAACATGTTGACACTTATCCATCATATGTAGGCGTAACCAAGAGCTAAAATTGTCTTTGTGCTCCCTTGCAATCCAATCCTCTAACTTCTTTGGATTAGTGGACTGCAACATCTGTACATGCATATGGATTTATGGGCTAACTACAACTGATTTTTACAGAACCATGAAATGTGCTTAGATGAATGAAACGAAATTGTTCACGTGTACTGCTTTATGACCGACTGTCTCTTTACCCTTTATTTGCCCCTCATGATGCCATAAAGGCTAACCAATAGCTGTGAAATCCATATAGTCCACGATGAACTCCATAACCTCCTCTGCTGCCCACTCTTGTTCCATGCAACCTTCTAGGCGACTTTGGTTATGAACATAATTGTTTAGAACTTTCATGAACATTACATATGATGCAGAAACACAAGATCAAGGTGTTGAGGAATCGGCGATACGCTACTCTAGCAATTGTACCTCATCACCTAGGAATCATGTGAGAACAGAGGTCATAGATCGTTACCACAAGACGTGCAGTGCAGTAGAACGTAGACACGCGCGTTGGTGTAAGGGAAGCAGACAATCACGTTCGTCTTCTCGTTCTGCTCATCACGGCAACATCGTCACGTTACTGTAGCCGATCAGCGCAGTAGTAGCAGCAGCGCTTCCACGGAGTCTACACGTACGGGGAGGAACGTCATGCGCCGATGTGCTAGCACCGCGCGTGTGGCAAGGGCTTCAGCATGAGGCCTGGGAGGGGTGAAGGCTAGGGCTATCACGTGGTGGAGTAATCAGCCTCTAACTCTACTCTTCGTATTTATAGGCGTACTAATGGGCTTTTAGGTCGCAGGTCTATTTGTACCCTAATTTCTTATGGTTCTAATATCCAACATAACTTAATGTGAATTGTTATGATTGCCTCTTGGGCATATCACCAACAATGTCCTACATGCACTAGAGACAATCATATACCAAGCTTTTCGATATTCCAACCCCTTAAGTGTGTGACACATTAGGTTCATGTGCAGTCGGTTGTGAATGGAAACCGTTTTCAACCACAAGTCAGTAGAGGTACCTAGCAGGAAATGCTGACTCTTGAATGTACATAAAGATCATATTGGTTGAACCTAGATACATTCACATACTAATCCCTTTGCTGCACGATACTAGCCAAGCTCAAGGCGAGATGTGTGCCATCCTTGTGATAGCTTGACGATTCACTCGATCAAATAGTGGATTCATTCCATGACTAATTTTTAGTCATTGTAATTAACCTTTAATCACCTTTGCATGGTCATGCACTTTTAAATCCAACTATCTCGAGGGGCCTAGATATATCTCTCCTGTTATTTAGGAGGGGCAAATCCCATCTTGATCTGCACACAACCCATTCCTTGTTTCATTATGTACCCAAAAATTACTTTTATGACTATCCAGTTATGATGTAGCGTTTGGTAGTCTCAAAATACACAATTACAAATAGCAAAAATAATCATTGGAGAGCTAGATTCAGCACACGAGATGAGAACCTTAACTGAGGATGAAATACATTTCAAACAGCGAGTGCAATTGAAATATCAGGGACTGTTAGTCATTGAGATGATCAAAGCAAAACAAGGAGCAAGGCTGTCAAATATCAAAACAGGGGATGCCAACACAAAACTTTGTGTCCTTAGAGCGAATGGGAGAAAGGGAAAAAATACATCTAGACACTTCAAGTTGAGTCAAGAGTATTGGTAACCCATGAGGACAAGGAGAAACACCTACACCAGCATTTTGATGCTCACTTTGGAAAGTCTGGTGCACGAAAGTATACATTAAATTGGGATGAAATTAATGTGCAGCAGCACCAGCTCCAGGATCTGGATCAAGAGATTACCATCGAGGAGGTCAGGAAAGCTATATATCGCATGCCGAGGGACAAGTCCCTGGGGTCAGATGGTTTCATCAGTTTGTTTTTCACGACCTGCTGGGAAATAATTAAAGATGACATCATGCTGGTGATCACACACCTATCCCAGCTCAGAGGCAATTGGTTTAGCCTGCTAAATACAGCTAATATAGTCCTGCTACACAAGGAGGGTGCAACTACCATCGGCGAGTACCGGCCGATCGGCCTCATCCACAGTGTTGCAAAAATCTTCTTCAAAATTCTAGCTAACAGATTAGCACATAAGCTCCAAGACATGATTTCAATCAGCCAGAGCGCTTTTGTTAAGGGAAGGCATGTTCATCACAGTTTTTTCTTTGTGCAGGGACTAGAAAGAGAATTGCAAAGGAAAAGGCAGCCTTCTCTGTTTATCAAACTGGACATTGAAAAAGTGTTTGACTCACTGCACTGGGGCTATCTGTTTGAACTCTTGGAGAGATTGTGTTTTGGACCTAGATGGCAAGAATGGATCAGCATCCTTCTACCACGAACACGTTTTGAATCCTTTTAAACGGGACACCGGGGAGGATCATAAAACACATGCGTGGACTTCGACAAGGCGACCCCCTCCCACCTCTCTTATTTAGTCTAGCCATTGACCCCCTGCAGAAAATGTTAGAAAACAATGCACTTTAGAGACAAAATTAATTCCTAAAATTACAACAGTACGCATGACAGATAGTCCACAAAATATGAACACCAACATGTAAATAAAGCAGATTATATCTATCATACTCATGCGTAGAAAACTCATCTTTACTTACAGTGCTGATGCTTCCAGCTTGAAAAAAGACGAGAGGAGTTTGAAGAAGATTGTAGATGAAGCAGATCTTCTATCGAGTAGTCGCGCGAACGCTACCCAAAAACCTGATTCGCCCCAATCTGTGCAAATTCTTCAAGTGGGACGTGGTTTCGGAGACACTGCTCTCCCACACGTCGGTGACACGCCGACGGGAGGGATGGACTAGCCTGTAGCTGACGCTTAACACAGTGGACTAGTGAGTCTTTTCACCTCTGTATCTTAGAATGAAGGCACTCATTCTGTATATATAGTGACAGACTCTAGTAACTGAAAGAATTAAGTATACAGTAAAGAAGCACAATTAGGCTCTAGTAACTGAAGACAATAAACTTCAGTATTTACAGTATAATTGCGTCAATTACTGCATACCATTATTTTTCCAGAAACTGACTCATAAAGTGCCACGAATTGCAGCAAATTAAAGTCATATTAGTGTCAGTTTTATCAAAAAGAGAGAGAACAAATTTACTGTGCCAGTCGCCACGTCGCAAGTCACAAGTCACGCGTTAACTCACGCGAAAATACGCGAACACGAGAATACGCGCGCGCGCGTGCGTTTGATTTGTTTGTGACTATAGCCATCCTTCTCTCACATATTCCACACATAGAAAATAGCTTCCCTTATAAATAAGTGCTACTCTCCTCAAATAGTCAATGTGGGATTAATGCCTCCTTTACACCTTTGGAATTCAATAGAGAATAGTTGGGCCTAGGCCCAAATATTCCAACAATCCCCACCAAATTACAAAGGCATAGCTGACACTACTTGTCATATGTCCACAATGTTATTTGATATATCAGTTTAATGATGGAGACCTATTCAGTTGAACATCCATCTAGATCTAAAAAATCTGCCAACTCACAACTACACAATGGACTATGCCTTGAATTGGTAGTTTTGCGCGAGACGGTTTCATTTAAAGACCAAACTGATACTAGGCGCCTATTGGGCCAGTCCTCGGGTGGAGCCTATAAGTCATACTCCCGTGTCTCTTTCATGAGCTTCTTAGAGAATTCCCAAATCTCACAGACTGTGACCAACAGTCAACTCATATAGGTGTGTTCGTACAAGAATACTCTGTAGGACAGTATCTCGCACTATAGCCTCCGAACACATTAAGACTTAAAGTCAGCCTTCCTTACAGAATGGAGAGTGTTGCATCTTCACTGGAGTGGGTACTACATAGTTATATACTCTCCTAGTTATACATACAGCTTGTTCTTCCCAAATTCTAATTCACGGGATCTCCGATCACATAGGTTTGGGTTACCGCTGTGTATAACTCACGTGGATCTCAATCCCATCTCTTTTGATGCACTATCTATCACATTTCTTGATAGACCTTTTGTAAACGGATCTGCCAGATTTTTCACCGTTTGAACATAATCAATGGCTATCACTCCGGAGTTTCTCAATTTTCTGACAGATTTTAACCGTCTTTTCACATGTCTTGAGGATTTCATATTATCCTTTGTACTTGACACCTTCGCAAGAACTGTTTGATTGTCACAGTACATAAGAATTGGAGGAATTGGTTTTTCCACCACTGGTAAATCCATCAAGAGTTCCTTCAGCCACTCTGCTTCTACAGAAGCTGTATCTAATGTTGTAAGCTCTGCCTCCATGGTTGACCTCGTCAAAATAGTCTGTTTACAAGACCTCCATGAGAAAACTGCTCCTCCAAGAGTAAAGACATAACCACTTGTTGCCTTTATCTCATCAGCATCAGAAATCCAATTGGAATCACTATAACCCTCTAAAACTTTGGGGTCTTCTGTATAGTTAAGTCCATAGCTCATTGTACCACATAAATAGCGCATAACTAACTCAAGCGCGCGCCAATGATCATCTCCTGGATTAGCAGTAAACCGGCTCAATTTGCTAACCGCGAAAGAAATGTCAGGTCGAGTAGCACCAGCTAGGTACATGAGCGAACCAATAATCTAAGAATATCTCAGTTGGTCTCTTCCTAGTCTTTTATTCTTCCGAAGAATTATACTAGGATCGTATGGTGGTAGTGAAGGCTTGCTGTCCAAATAGCCAAAACGGCTCAAGACCTTCTCAACATAATGGGACATTAAGAGAGTAATCCCATTCTCATTTCTTATCAGCTTGACGTTTAAGATAACATCAGCCTCCCCTGAGTCTTTCATATCAAATTTTTGGAACAGAAAAGATTTAACCTCATTTATCACATCAATATTAGTTCCAAAAATTAATATATCATCGACATACAAACACATGATCACTCCTCTACCCCCACCATATCGATAATATACACATTTATCAGCCTCGTTGACAACAAAGCCTGCTTGTGTCATGGTACTATCAAATTTCTCATGCCACTGCTTTGGTGCCTGTTTAAGACCGTATAAAGATTTCTTTAACTTACACACCTTATTCTCTTGACCGGATATCTCAAATCCTTCTGGCTGATCCATATAAATCTCCTCATCCAACTCTCCGTTAAGGAAAGCCGTCTTCACATCCGTTTGATGAATTAGAAGACCGTGTGAGGCAGCCAAAGAAAGAAGTACCCGAATTGTTGTCATTCTAGCAACGGGTGAGTAAGTATCAAAGAAGTCTTCTCCTTCTTTTTGTGTATAACCTTTCGCCACCAGTCTGGCCTTGTACTTCTCAATAGTACCATCAGGCCTAAGCTTTTTCTTGAACACCCACTTACACCCAATCATTTTACAACTGAATGGACGATCCACTACATCCCAGGTTCCATTAGTCATGATGGATTCCATCTCACTATGGACTGCTTCCTTCCAATCGTCTGCATCAAGAGATGCAAACGCCTCTTGGATGGATCTGGGTGTATCATCCACAAGATAAACAATGAAATCATCACCAAAGGATTTTGGGATCCTATGTCTCTTGCTCATTCTATGAGATGTTTCATTGTTTTCTCCATCATACGGCTGTAATAGATTTTCTAGTGGTGTAAGAAGATGTTGTTCTAAGGTTTCGAATGAAGGATAATTTGTATCATGTGTATGACCATATGAATTACGTGCATCATTCATAGGAAACGTGATTTGAAATTATGGTCATACACATGAATGATGCACGTATTTTTCCTATGAATGATGCACGTAATTCATATGGTCATACGCATGACACAAATTATCCTTCATTCGAAACCTTAGAACAACCTCTTCTTACACCATCATAAAATCTATTACAGCCGTATGATGGAGAAAACAATGAAACAGCTCATAGAATGAGCAAGAGACAGAGGATCCCAAAATTCGTTGGTGATGATTTCATTGTTTATCTTGTGGATGATACACCCAGATCCATCCAAGAGGTGTTTGCATCTCTTGATGCAGACGATTGGAAGGAAGCAGTCCATAGTGAGATGGAATCTATCATGACTAACGTAACCTGGGATGTAGTGGATCGTCCATTCGGTTGTAAAACGATTGGGTGTAAGTGGGTGTTCAAGAAAAAGCTTAGGCATGATGGTACTATTGAGAAGTACAAGGCCAGACTGGTGGCGAAAGGTTATACACAAAAAGAAGGAGAAGACTTCTTTGATACTTACTCACCCGTTGCTAGAATGACAACAATTCGGGTACTTCTTTCTTTGGCTGCCTCACACGGTCTTCTAATTCATCAAATGGATGTGAAGACGGCTTTCCTTAACGGAGAGTTGGATGAGGAGATTTATATGGATCAGCCAGAAGGATTTTAGATATCCGGTCAAGAGAATAAGGTGTGTAAGTTAAAGAAATCTTTATACGGTCTTAAACAGGCACCAAAGCAGTGGCATGAGAAATTTGATAGTACCATGACACAAGCAGGCTTTGTTGTCAACGAGGCTGATAAATGTGTATATTATCGATATGGTGGGGGTAGAGGAGTGATCATGTGTTTGTATGTCGATGATATATTAATTTTTGGAACTGATATTGATGTGATAAATGAGGTTAAATCTTTTCTATTCCAAAAATTTGATATGAAAGACTTAGGGGAGGCTGATATTATCTTAAACGTCAAGCTGATAAGAAATGAGAATGGGATTACTCTCTTACAGTCCCATTATGTTGAGAAGGTCTTGAGCCGTTTTGGCTATTTGGACAGCAAGCCTTCACCAACACCATACGATCCTAGTATAATTCTTCGGAAGAACAAAAGACTAGGAAGAGACCAACTGAGATATTCTCAGATTATTGGTTCGCTCATGTACCTAGCTGGTGCTACTCGACCTGACATTTCTTTCGCGGTTAGCAAATTGAGCCAGTTTACTGCTAATCCAGGAGATGATCATTGGCGCGCGCTTGAGCGAGTTATGCGCTATTTATGTGGTACAATGAGCTATGGACTTCACTATACAGGAGAACCCAAAGTTTTAGAGGGTTATAGTGATTCTAATTGGATTTCTGATGCTGATGAGATAAAGGCAACAAGTGGTTATGTCTTTACTCTTGGAGGAGCAGCTGTCTCATGGAGGTCTTGTAAACAGACTATTTTGACGAGGTCAACCATGGAGGCCGAGCTTACAGCATTAGATACAGCTTCTGTAGAAGCAGAGTGGTTGAAGGAACTCTTGATGGATTTACCAGTGGTGGAAAAATCAATTCCTCCAATTCTTATGTACTGTGACAATTAAACAGTTCTTGCGAAGGTGTCAAGTACAAAGGATAATATGAAATCCTCAAGACATGTGAAAAGACGGTTAAAATCTGTCAGAAAATTGAGAAACTCCGGAGTGATAGCCATTGATTATGTTCAAACGGCGAAAAATCTGGAAGATCCGTTTACAAAAGGTCTATCAAGAAATGTGATAGATAGTGCATCGAAAGAGATGGGATTGAGACCCACGTGAGTTATACACAGCGGTAACCCAAACCAATGTGATCGAAGATCCCGTGAATTAGAATTTTGGAAGAACAAGCTGTATGTATAACTAGGAGAGTATATAACTATGTAGTACCCACTGAAGTGAAGATGCAACACTCTCCATTCTGTAAGGAAGGCTGACTTTAAGTCTAAATGTGTTCGGAGGCTATAGTGCGAGATATTGTCCTACAGAGTATTCTTGTACGAACACACCTATATGAGCTGACTGTTGGTCACAGTCTGTGAGATTTGGGAATTCTCTGAGAAGCTCATGAAAGAGACACGAGAGTATGACTTATAGGCTCCACCCGAGGACTGGCCCAATAGGCGCCTAGTATCAGTTTGGTCTTTAAATGAAACCGTCTCGGGCAAAACTACCAATTCAAGGCATAGTCTATTGTGTAGTTGTGAGTTGGCAGATGTTTTAGATCTAGATGGATGTTCAACCGAATAGATCTAAATCATTAAACTGATATATCAAATAACATTGTGGACATATGACAAGTAGTGTCAGCTATGCCTTTGGAATTTGGTGGGGATTGTTGGAATATTTGGGCCTAGGCCCAACTATTCTCCATTGAAATCCAAAGGTGTAAAGGAGGCATTAATCCCACATTGACTATTTAAGGAGAGTAGCACTTATTTATAAGGGAAGCTATTTTCTATGTGTGGAATATGTGAGAGAAGGATGGCTATAGTCACAAACAAATCACACACACGCGCGCGCGTATTCGCGTATTCGCGTATTTTCGCGTGAGTTAATACGTGACTTGTGACTTGCGACGTGGCGACTGACGGGCGCAGTAAATCTGTTCTCTCTCTTTTTTAAAAAACTTACACTAATATGACTTTAATTTGCTGCAATTCGTGGCACTTTATGAGTCAGTTTCTGGAAAAATAATGGTATGCAGTAACTGACGCAATTATGATGCAAATACTGAAGTTCATTGTCTTCAGTTACTAGAGCCTAATTGTGCCGCTTTACTGTATACTTAATTCTTTTAGTTACTAGAGTCTGTCACTATATATACAGAATGAGTGTCTCATTCTAAAATACAAAGGTGAACAGACTCACTAGTCCACTGTGTTAAGCGTCAACTACAGGCTAGTCCATCCCTCCCGTCGGCGTGTCACCGACGTGTGGGAGAGCAGTGTCTCCGAAACCACGTCCCACTTGAAGAATCTGCACGGACTGGGACGAATCAGGTTTTTTGGGTAGCGTTCGCGCGACTGCTCGATAGAAGATCTGCTTCATCTACAGTCTTCTTCACACTCCTCTCGTCATTTTTCATGCTGGAAGCGTCAGCACTATAAGTAAAGATGAGTTTTCTACGCATCAGTATGATAGATATAATCTGCTTTATTGGCATGTTGGTGTTCATGTTTTGTGGACTATCTGTCATGCGTACTGTTGTAATTTTAGGAATTAATTTTGTCTCTAAAGTGCATTGTTTTCTAACAATCCAAAAACCTGATAGGCACTTTAAGATGGGTAATAGCTTTGCTGATGCGATGAAACCTGAGAAGTTCGCTGGTTCGAACTTTAAGATATGGACTACAAAACTTGACTTGTGGCTCACTGCTATGGACATATCTTATGTTCTAAAGTCTGTAGATCGACCCATGACTGTTGAGAAACAGGTTGAGTTTGATAAGGCTAATGTGATGGCAGTGGGTTGTATTTTAAGTGTGTCGTCCGACAAACTGTGTGATGTTTATATGACTCATAAGAGCGCAAAAGAGCTTTGGGAGGCTATTGAACACAAGTACAGCGCGTCGGATGCTGGACATGAGTTGTATGTCATGGAGCGCTATCACGATTTTAAGATGGCAGACAACCGTTCAGTGGTTGAGCAGGCTCATGAAATACAACTTATTGTCGGAGAGCTCCAACAACTTGGACTAAATTTGCCTGATCGATTTGTGGCTGGGGGCATTATTGCCAAATTACCTCCATCTTGGAGGGGATTTTCCACATCTCTGAAACATAAGAGACAGAACATTTTCGTTGAGCATTTGTTGGCTTCTCTTGATGTGGAGGAGAAAGCTCGGGCAAAAGATGGTGCGTCCAAGGTGCATGAAGGACAGTCCAGTGCTAATGTCATGCAACATGCTGGACCAAAGAAAGGGAAGAATAAAGTTGTACACACCACCAACTTCAAGAGAAAGGAGAAGAAGAAGATAAACATGGCTGAGGTTGAATGCTATGTCTGTGGCAAGGTTGGGCATTTTGCCAAAAAGTGCATAGACAGGAAAGGTAGGAAAACTCAGCAAAAATCTACCAACATGGTTATTAGCGATGCTGGAACAGCAGGGTATGGTAATACATATACTATTTTAAAAGCATGTCAACCTACTGAATGGTGGATTGATACAGGGGCTAATATCCATGTTTGTGCTGATGTATCTATGTTTTCTTCTTATCAGGCTACCCACGGTGCCTCCGTCCTGATGGCAAACGACTCATGTGCTTCTGTTCATGGTGTTAGTACGGTCAGTCTGAAGTTCACTTCGGGAAAGACCGTGCAGCTGAAGAACGTGCAGCATGCCCCCACAATAAATAAAAATCTCGTCAGTGGCTCTTTGTTGTGTCGAGACGGATTTAAGTTGGTGTTTGAGTCTAATAAAGTAGTCTTGTCAAAATGTGGACTCTTTATTGGAAAAGGCTAGGACAGCGGAGGCTTGTTCCGTTTTTCCCTTTCTCATTCTAGTAGCTCTGTGGTGAATTTTTTGAATAAAGATGATGAAGCGAGTGTTTGGCACTCGCGTTTATGTCATATAAATTTTGGATGCACCTCACAGCTATCTACCTTGAATTTAATTCCTAAAATTCCTATAGTGAAAGGTTCCAAGTGTCAAGCTTGTGTGCAAGCTAAACAGCCAAGAAAACCTCACTTTGCTGTTGATGAACGAAATATGACACTTTTGGAACTCATTCATTCCGACCTTTGTGAAATGTATGGCATATTAACTAAGGGAGAAAAGAAATACTTAATGACATTTATTGACGATTCAACTCGTTATTGTTATGTGTATTTACTTAAATCAAAGGATGAGGCATTAGATCACTTTAAAATCTATAAGGCTGAGATTGAGAATCAACTAGAAAGAAAAATCAAGAGAATTAGATCTGATCGTGGGGAAGAGTATTTTTCCAATGAGTTCATCCAATACATGAAAGAACACCACCCTATTCACCTCAATCAAATGGGGTTGCCGAGAGGAAAAACCGCACTCTAACAGACTTGGTGAATGCCATGTTAGAAACTACTGGTTTATCTAAGGAATGGTGGGGGGAGGCAGTTTTGACTGCAAACTATGTACTAAATAGAGTTCCCACTAAAAATAGTGAGAAAACTCCATATGAAGGCTGGAAAGGAAGAAAACCATCTCTTTCTTACCTGCGCACATGGGGGTGTTTGGCTATGGTAAATATACCAATAGTTAAAAAGCGTAAACTCGGACCTAATACTGTTGATTGCATCTTTATTGGTTATGCTTCGAATAGTCCATCTTATAGATTTTTAGTAATCAGATCTGATTCACCACTTGTACTTGTTGATACAATAGTTGAATCTAGAGATGCCACGTTTTTTGAAAGTATTTTTCCTATGAATGATGCACGTAATTCATATGGTCATACGCATGACACAAATTATCCTTCATTCGAAACCTTAGAACAACCTCTTCTTACACCATCAGAAAATCTATTACAGCCGTATGATAGAGAAAACAATGAAACAGCTCATAGAATGAGCAAGAGACAGAGGATTCCAAAATCCTTTGGTGATGATTTCATTGTTTATCTTGTGGATGATACACCCAGATCCATCCAAGAGGCGTTTGCATCACTTGATGCAGACGATTGGAAGGAAGCAGTCCGTAGTGAGATGGAATCCATCATGACTAACGGAACCTGGGATGTAGTGGATCGTCCATTCGGTTGTAAAACGATTGGGTATAAGTGGGTGTTCAAGAAAAAGCTTAGGCCTGATGGTACTATTGAGAAGTACAAGGCCAGACTTGTGGCGAAAGGTTATACACAAAAAGAAGGAGAAGACTTCTTTGATACTTACTCACCCATTGCTAGAATGACAACAATTTGGGTACTTCTTTCTTTGGCTGCCTCACACGGTCTTCTAATTCATCAAATGGATGTGAAGACGGCTTTCCTTAACGGAGAGTTGGATGAGGAGATTTATATGGATCAGCCAGAAGGATTTGAGATATTCGGTCTAAGAGAATAAGGTGTGTAAGTTAAAGAAATCTTTATACGGTCTTAAACAGGCACCAAAGCAGTGGCATGAGAAATTTGATAGTACCATGACACAAGCAGGCTTTGTTGTCAACGAGGTTGATAAATGTGTATATTATCGATATGGTGGGGGTAGAGGAGTGATCATGTGTTTGTATGTCGATGATATATTAATTTTTGGAACTGATATTGATGTGATAAATGAGGTTAAATCTTTTCTGTTCCAAAAATTTGATATGAAAGACTTAGGGGAGGCTGATGTTATCTTAAACGTCAAGCTGATAAGAAATGAGAACGGGATTACTCTCTTACAGTCCCATTATGTTGAGAAGGTCTTGAGCCGTTTTGGCTATTTGGACAGCAAGCCTTCACCAACACCATACGATCCTAGTATAATTCTTCGGAAGAATAAAAGACTAGGAAGAGACCAACTGAGATATTCTCAGATTATTGGTTCGCTCATGTACCTAGCTGGTGCTACTCGACCTGACATTTCTTTCGCGGTTAGCAAATTGAGTCGGTTTACTGCTAATCCAAGAGATGATCATTGGCCCGCGCTTGAGCGAGTTATGCGCTATTTATGTGGTACAATGAGCTATGGACTTCACTATACAGGAGACCCCAAAGTTTTAGAGAGTTATAGTGATTCCAATTGGATTTCTGATGCTGATGAGATAAAGGCAACAAGTGGTTATGTCTTTACTCTTGGAGGAGCAGCTGTCTCATGGAGGTCTTGTAAACAAACTTTTTTGACGAGGTCAACCATGGAGGCAGAGCTTACAGCATTAGATACAGCTTCTGTAGAAGCAGAGTGGTTGAAGGAACTCTTGATGGATTTACCAGTGGTGGAAAAATCAATTCCTCCAATTCTTATGTACTGTGACAATCAAACAGTTCTTGCGAAGGTGTCAAGTACAAATGATAATATGAAATCCTCAAGACATGTGAAAAGACGGTTAAAATCTGTCAGAAAATTGAGAAACTCCGGAGTGATAGCCATTGATTATGTTCAAACGTTGAAAAATCTAGCAGATCCGTTTACAAAAGGTCTATCAAGAAATATGATAGATAGTGCATCGAAAGAGATGGGATTGAGACCCACGTGAGTTATACACAGCGCTAACCCAAACCTATGTGATCGGAGATCCCGTGAATTAGAATTTGGGAAGAACAAGTTGTATGTATAACTAGGAGAGTATATAACTATGTAGTACCCACTGCAGTGAAGATGCAACACTCTCCATTCTGTAAGGAAGGCTGACTTTAAGTCTTAATGTGTTCGGAGGCTATAGTGCGAGATGCTGTCCTACAGAGTATTCTTGTACGAACACACCTATATGAGCTGACTGTTGGTCACAGTCTGTGAGATTTGGGAATTCTCTAAGAAGCTCATGAAAGAGACACGGGAGTATGACTTATAGGCTCCACCCGAGGACTGTCCCAATAGGCGCCTAGTATCAGTTTGTTCTTTAAATGAAACCGTCTCGCGCAAAACTACCAATTCAAGGCATAGTCCATTGTGTAGTTGTGAGTTGGCAGATTTTTTAGATCTAGATGGATGTTCAACCGAATAGGTCTCCATAATTAAATTGATATATCAAATAACATTGTGGACATATGACAAGTAGTGTCAGCTATGCCTTTGGAATTTGGTGGGGATTGTTGGAATATTTGGTCCTAGGCCCAACTATTCTCTATTGAAATCCAAAGATGTAAAGGAGGCATTAATCCCACATTGACTATTTGAGGAGAGTAGCACTTATTTATAAGGGAAGCTATTTTCTATGTGTGGAATATGTGAGAGAAGGATGGCTATAGTCACAAACAAATCACACATGCGCGCGCGCGTATTCGCGTATTCGCGTATTTTCGCGTGAGTTAACGCGTGAGTTAGAGACAAAATTAATTCCTAAAAATACAACAGTACGCATGACAGATAGTTCACAAAACATGAACACCAACATGCAAATAAAGCAGATTATATCTATCATACTCATGCGTAGAAAACTCATCTTTACTTACAGTGCTGACGCTTCCAGCTTGAAAAATGACGAGAGGAGTGTGAAGAAGACTGTAGATGAAACAGATCTTCTATCGAGCAGTCGCGCGAACGCTACCCAAAAACCTGATTCGTCCCAATCCGTGTAGATTCTTCAAGTGGGATGTGGTTTCGGAGACACTGCTCTCCCACACGTCGGTGACACGCCGACGGGAGGGATGGACTAGCCTGTAGCTGACGCTTAACACAGTGGACTAGTGAGTCTGTTCACCTCTGTATTTTAGAATGAGACACTCATTCTGTATATATAATGCCAGACTCTAGTAACTGAAAGAATTAAGTATACAGTCACAGGTCACGCGTTAACTCACGCGAAAATACGCGAACACGCGAATACGCGCGCGCGCGTGCGTGTGATTTGTTTGTGACTATAGTCATCTTTCTCTCACATATTCCACATATAGAAAATAGCTTCTCTTATAAATAAGTGCTACTCTCCTCAAATAGTCAATGTGGGATTAATGCCTCCTTTACACCTTTGGAATTCAATAGAGAATAGTTGGGCCTAGGCCCAAATATTCCAACAGAAAATAGTGCAAATGGCAACAGAGAGGCAAATACTCAAGCCAATTACCCGTACTAGAAACAAGGTTGCGCCTTATCCATGTATGCTGATGATGCCGGAATTTTCTTGCACCCAGACGTTGCTGATCGAAGCGCAGTACAGCAGATACTGCAAGTCTTTGGGGACACGACCAGCATGAAAATAAACTTGCAGAAACCGGATATGTACCTGATCAGGTGCAAACACATTGACATTGCCATCCTACTCCAGGCCTTCCCGGCCACCATTTTGCATTTTCCATGCAAATATTTAGGATTACCAGTCCACCTAAGGAAACTAAGGCGAGTGGATATTCAGCCACTGATCGACAGGGTTGGAGGCAAGTTGCCTACATGGAAGCTATGTCATCTGACAAGACAGGGTGAGTAACGCTGGCAAAAGCCATACTCACGACGACGGTAATGCACCACGTGACAGTCTTAAATTTGCCAAAAGTGGCAATCAAAAAATCGATAAAATAAGAAGGAGCTTCATTTGGAAAGGCACTGACAGAGATGCAAACACTGCCGGACACTGTTTGGTCAATTGGAAGACAGTTTGCACGCCCAAGCAGCTAGGATGATTGGGAGTGCTGGACTTGCAAAAACATGGAATAGCATTGCGGATGAAACGGTTATGGCTGGAGAAGGGTGAGACGGAGAAGCCCTGGTGATGAATGAAAATACAGGCCACAGGGATATAAAACAATTTTTCAGGAAATACAGCTGCATGGTTGTAGGTGACGGTGAAGAAACATCCTTCTGGCTGGACATCTGGATAGGCGTTCGGCCCCTACAGAGGATGTTCCCATTATTTTTTCAGGCCATGAGGCACAAAACAAGAATGGTTGCCAAAGAACTCCAAGGCAATAACTGGATTAGGGTCCTAAGAGACATATCCTCCTGCCACAAGTTAACCGAGTATGTCCAGCTATGGGAGCTCATGGGCACACTAACACTTATAGGCCACAAGTGAAAGACAGGGCAAGATGGTCGCTAACTCCGAATGGAGAATACAACGTAAGATCGGCCTACAAAAAACAGTGGGAAGGGGTTCCATCCAAACTTCAGGTGCCAACTCTTTGGAAATCAAAACCTGAGCACAAGGTGTTGTGGTTTGCATGGTTAGCATTTTACCATCGATTACAGACGGCAGCTAATCTGGAGAAGAAAGGATTGTCCACTATGCTATGCGGAAGTGGAAACCACATCCCATCTGCTAATCGAATGCGCGTTTGCAGACCAAATCATGACAATTGTTTTCAGCTGGTTGCATCTACAACTTCCAGATATGAGCATCTTACAGGGAGGAAGCACTCAGGAATGGATCAGAAAGGCAACGTTTGGGATGAATGCAAGAGAGCGAAAGCAAAGAATGGGACACATTTTCTACACATGGTGGAACATCTGGAAGGAACACAATAGAAGAATTTTCCAAGGCAAGGAAAATAGTGAATTACAGGTGGCATTCGTAGCGAATTAGGAGATAGATTTCTACAAGCTGGCGTTTGCTTCCGAGTCTCTTCATAGGTGTTGGCGCTCCAGTAGCAACTTAACACTAGTTTTATAGCAACCTTGAACGTTAGGTGGACCTTTGCATTTTCTCTTACTTTTTCAATCTTCCATGTTTCAGTCGTGTGTCTAGGGCAGCATAAGCTGCCCATCATGTACAAAGACTATGTGTACTTATGTTTCATCTCTTTTTAATGAATCGGCAGTGCACTTGCCTTTTTCGTCAAAAAAAATTCACAACTACACATGAGAAACAATAGCGATCTCAAGTCTAAGGATCTAGCAGGTGTATCACTCAAGACCAACTGATAGCACATATGTAAATAACAATCCCAGCAGTGTCTCGGAGTTGGTCAATCCAACACCATGTTCACTAACATGTGTTCACATTATTAAATTGATATCCTCATATCTACGATCCATGAAACGTGATCATCAATTAATACATGTGCTAGTCTGTGTGTTGTCATTATCTCATATAACAATGTAGACTAAGTATCACTTCGAGTAAAATTGTAATTAACAAAGAGTTTCACGAACATGTCACATACTTGGTGATCAATGTAAATAATGATTACTCAAAAAATAACTTTTTTAATAGTACATAAACATAGCTATGACACAAGTCTCTCACTACATTATGATCACCGATGTAAGTATCTAATACCCATAGGTCTCGTGTTCACCTCATTATTTGATTGTGGAAGAGGATTTGTCAACAGATCTGCAACATTGAAATCTACATATAGGACCAGAAATACAAGTTCGCTCCCACTAATCTTCTTGTAAATACATGGTTCTTCTACATTCTTGATGAAACCATACCATTTGACAACTTCATCAAAACATAAATTCTAACTCCGAGATGTTTGCTTCAATTCATAGATGGACTTTTGAAGTTTGCATATTTTACTAGCATTTTTAGGTTCAACAAAATCCTCAGGTTGTCTCATGTACACATCCTCAGTCAGACTTCTATTTAGAAAGGTTGTTTTGACATCCATTGTAAAAGCCCTAGATTTCATATGCTCATCTCAGCTAGGAAATGTGATGTTAGAAAGAATCAAAATGGCAATCGAAAGATCAAATTAATTAAACCTAAAGTGAGGGGTTAAAAATTAAAATTTACTACAGTTCAAACTTTGTCAAAATAAATATTTGAGTTGCCAATTACATTTCTCATAATTCAAAAAACATATCCGTCAATTCATATAAATTTTGAAGTATGTTTACTATTTAATTCAATGGGGGCATTGAATTTCCATTGAATTCAAATTCAATTTTGAATTCAGCTGAAACATTGTCAAATGGGGATTTTGAATCCAGATTTAGGTTCTGCATATTTAAATTGAGTTACCAAAAAAAATCTGAGAACTTTTTGACACAATCTGGTAAAGGAATTAAGTTACCAGAGATGAGGATGGGTATGGACTATTTGAGACCCACTGGTCAGTGGCCCTTTGAGGCTGAACCGACTGAGCAGAGTTCTCTGTTTTCTTTTTTTGCCTCTGTGCACGCCACTGCACAGAGCAGTGGAGGCCAGCACTTGCTCGCCCATATCCTGCACTCCTGCTCTTCTCACTTGCAGGCCAAGCAACGTTGCTCTCTCTCTGTTTTTGATTTTCCTCCACACAGATCGTTCATCATTCTCCATCGTTGAAACTTCACCGCCGGGCGTTGTTCTCTGCCAGTGATCAACACCAACAGGCGTTTCCACACCCAACAGTGGCCACGAAAGCACGTGAGCTTCTCCTCTCTTCCTCCCCGACGCCAACCATCGGTGCCATCCCGTGTTGTCTGCAAGAACAGAGGCGCATCACATCCATCGTCTCCTTTGTGCCGTCCCGACAGTCCTCGTCGCACCGACGCTACAAACCGTTTCTCACCTTGCTGCAAACACGAAAAAGGTGTGCCATAATACGTAGTTGGTTCCTGCAGAGTTTCATTCCTTGTCATCGCATATCCAACTCTTAATTCGAGATTTCCAGACGAGTTCTTCGTAGCAATATTGCTAGGTCTTGATGTCAATTCGGTTTCTACGTGCAACCATATTTTAATCCAGTTGGACAATATGTTCTACACGCCCTCACACACCCCCTAGATCAAGAATCAGTGAGAATTATCGACTAATCAAGCGGGGCAACCAGATTTCCTAGCCACCATGGAAAATTCCCCTGTTCATCGTCGAACTCGGGGCTGCGAGCTATTTCAACAAATTTGGTGTCCATTCCATCCTCCCCTTGATCCCAGGATGCCTTAGGGTCCAAACCGAGCTCGATTGATTCCCTGAGCGCGGTTTCCTCCATGGCGAACGAAGTTCGCCGCCGTCTTGCAGCCGCCCGCCGGATTCCGGCCATTTCGGTGCGTGTGAGGTGGCCTCTGGCGTGTTGGCCATGGACCTCGGGTCTGGATGCCCTATTTTTGTTTTCCTCTTGGCACCGCCTGGAGTGGGGAACAGAGGCTACCGCCGGTGGCCAGGCTCCCAGGTCGGCCTGGCAAGAGGTTGAAGATGAGTCCGACAAGTGGGCCTATCTTGTCATTGACCCTTCTCTTCTTGGCTGGATCTGCACTAGCGCTTTGGTCATTTGTGACCAGGCGCGTGCAACTCTGTGGCCCTTTGCCGAGTGCTGAGTGGCTTAGTCAGCCATGGGCCCCATTGGCAGGCATTTAAACTTTTCCCTTTTCCTTTTAAATTTCCAGATTTTGCCCAATATTTCGAAATTCATATATCCTAGTAGAAGTGTCCAAACATCATGAATCAAATTTTGTTGGATTACTTTTAACAAGTACATTGGAGTGGTGCAATTGGATTGGTATGAAAATTCCTGTAAGTTTCTCCGAAATTCCTTAAACTCAGAACATTGGGAATTAATTCCATGATACCCACTTTACGGAAAATTACTAATTTTGGCCAGAAAGTCCTCCATAAATCTATTGATCTTCAGACAAAATTTCAGCTTCATTTGACTTTATTTGTTCAGTCAAACTTTGTTGCTTTTTCATATGTTCATGAAGATTGTAAAAACAACAGGAACTTTTCTGAATATGCTACAAACTTGTAAAATGCGTATCTACCTCTAGGTGGCGTAGAAAAATGTCAAACCAATTGTGTTGGACTCTACACAAACCCCTATATTCAGAACACCTAGTTTGGCTTATGTAAAAGTCTCTGTTTGGCCATGAAAATTCAGAGAAGCCTACAGCTTATTGAAATTTTGTAGACCACAGTATTCCATTGCCTATGCTGAAAAGCTTCTGATTGATCATCCATGACCATAGAACTCCACTGTAAGAATTACAGTTCAAGTTGCTCTTTTTAACTCAAGTAATTGGATGTTCATTGCCTAAGTCCAAAACTATACCTATTTCATTTCATACCCTCATTTCCTAAGTTCATCTTGTTCTTTCTCCGTTTCTATACATTCCAGCAGCAGAACCTTCATTTCTAGCTAGTATTAATCATCCTTGAATTATTAGCAACTTCATTTATTACTTTACTAAGTTGCATTCTTATTTGATGCATATTCATGACGACAGTGATCGTGACGAATGTGGGTAAGAAGTACAACCCGAAGCTGAGGATTTCTATATTGAATCTTCTGTGATGTGACCTCTCGGCGGAGTTTATTAACAGATTCATCACTGACTTTATTCCAACCCGAAGGCAAGCCCTGGTTTGAATTTAAGAGCTTTTATAAAATTTTGCTTTGTATCACATTACGTCTTGGAGATGAATTGTGCAATAAGTCTCGATGATTTTGATACTCCACTTGCATAACCAGAACACCCATGGAGTATTTGGGTAGCTGTTAAGTCCTCGTGTAGCTACTGCTATGCCAAATGTTGTATAGAAATCCATTAGAAGTCGAGTAGTTAGAATCTACTCGCGAGATAGGTTTGACCTCACACGAAATTGGTTTATGGCAGAGAATGACTTATGGAAATGAATATGAGACCGGGCAGCGATATAGGATGTCTAGTCCTGCCCGTGTCGATTGAGGACCGATCCGTGTGCGGCTCTATTGGGCAAGTTTGAGTTGTACCAGATACATAGAGAAGTTTCCACACCAAGGTCTACGAGTTACATCAGTTTACTGGGTATCGAGTTGGGAAGGCATAAAGGTGTAAATCTTCTAGCAGGCAACTTCAACTTGTCCGTGTAGGGGACCCTTTGCTCGGGATGGAGAGTTGATTCCGTATTAGGGCCTCTTGTGAAAAGTGGTTGCATATGGCGTAGAGTGAAGCGCACCGACGTGGCTTCCTTGTGGGCGTATGTGTCGTGCATTCTGGGTTGTTATTGATTGCAATCAACATCGCTTGCGGCTATGGACTGAGCACACTTGTTCGCTGAGTTTGTGATGTAGTCAATTTAGAATAATGGAATCATATGAATTATTCTCTATGCTTAATCATTGTTTACTACATGTATGCTATAGTATAGTTATATTGCTAACTAAATTTATCTTTATTGAACTATAAACTATTGCTAAAATTTGAAAATAAAGAACATACTTTAGGCGAGTTTCTTCTATGCAAATTTAGCTGCCTATGCGCTAGAGTTTCCATCATGTAGAGTTGCATGTTTAGATGAGATGGTTAAGTCTTGCTGAGCGTTATGCTCACGGTTTATGGATTAATATGTTTAGCAGGTAACATCACATATGACGGGTTTCGTAGTGCGACATCGCCCCTCTCGGGTTGTATTTGTAGGATCGAAGAGCACGTGAAAAGCTACCAGAGGGGGGGGGTGAATGGTAGATTTAAAAATCTTACGCAGCGGAAACAATTAAACCCCAAACCCTTTCGGCAGAAAAACGATCTGTTAAAGAAATCGTGTGTAAGACTAATCTAAACGTGTTTCATCGTGACAAAAGTGATAGATATCAGAGAGAATCAATCCATGAAGACAACACAAAAAGAATCACTCATATCCGTCGAGAAAAACTCAAGTTATGATTGAAAGATCAAACAATGGTCAATCTGTCCTACCCGAGAAAAACAGTTCTGGAACGCTGCAAAGAAACTCGTGTAGATCAGAAACCACAAATCCAATGACCGTGAAATTTTGACATATGATATATAATCAAGTTGTGAAGACAAGCGAAAAAGAGTCACGTCAATTGGATCTGTAAAACTCGAGTTATGATTAAATCACCGACAAAAGGTAGTGCTGTCCAGAAACTCGACGAGTAAAACTTGTCTGGAACAAGTCAGACGAACAAGGCACAAAAGTTCCTTCAAACTACAAATTTTATTCAATAGAACACAAGAGGAACAGCCCCAAAGTCGTCCACCACGAGCTCTGGGCTCCCTTGCTTATATAACCATCCCTTAGGCCAACTTAATATCAACTAGGACTCCAATCCTACTCAGATCACGAATCGTAACTTTCCATAGCTGCTCAAGATTCTTCTATACGCAGATAGAAGCAATCTTAAGACTTCCAAACACCTTAGGAACGTATCCCACATTCCTAAACAACTCAAATTCGTGACCCACACGAAATCCTATCATAACCAACTCGATACTTTCCATACCGAGCCATAACCGACTCCGCCGCAGCCAAAGTCATCAACCGGTACGATCCGATCCTTCCAACCAGATCTTTCCTTCCTTATCCCATCTTCAGAACCATGTTGCCACGTCATGCACCGCATGCATACGTGCGAACACCTTCCTTCGACGTTCAGAAACCTTCATATGAACTGCCCTTGTTCAATCATCATGCGCGACCTCCTGATCAGCTCAACCACAGTTCCTCCCGAACTTGGTTGTTGGAACCTCATCTCCTCCCTGAGACTAGTCCAATGGATCCCGTCACCAGCCATGTCTTGAACTCAAGCAACACCTGCACATGAATAAGCAACCAATCCATACGAGCCCAAGTCCTTGACTTGACTCAAGTTAGTTCCGAACACAACACCTTACGTGAGAACCTCACACAAGCATGTTGCAAAGCATAGCAACACGATATCATCCATATCAACCAAAACGCACCAAAAACTTAGCAAATGAATACTAAGCAATCTTTCCAACAATGTAAAGCAAGTTCAAAACTTTGCAAATGAAAAGCAGAAGTATTGCGGTCAAGTTCCGGACCATCCCACAGCAAGCCAGAGCTTCACCCGGAGCTTACCAAAACTAGTATAATGAAGCACCTACCGGAGCTTACCAAAACTAGTAGATCCTAGCACCGGAGCTTACCAAAAACTAGTCAAAACTAGTCAACCCAAAACCGAAGCTAGACAAAGTACGTCGGAGTTTAGCAAAAGCATGCCAGAGCTAAAGATAAAGCTCACCGGAGCTAACCAAAGCTAGTCGGACCTTACCAAGAAGTCGGACCTAGCATCTAACGTAGCCGGAGCTACCCAAAACAAGTCGGACCTATGGTCGGACCTTGCTATAGCTCGGAGCTAGAGTCGTACCTTGATAAAAAGGTGTTTTGGTGATATTTCAAACTTCTATCATCAAAGCCAAGTGTATTCACTACAAGCCAATGTATTCAGCACACATAGGTCTTACAATCTCGCCCTTGATGAATGCATTGGCAACACCACTTAATATCCGAACATTGGCTTATTCTCAATAAAAGTTTTGAAAACAATTTCTCCCCTTTTGTAAATCGGAAATAAAATGAGAAAATTCCCATATTATCTCTCCCCCTTTATTATCTCTCCTTATGCACATATTCTCTTTCTCTTCATGCTTATCTCTCCCCCTTTGACAATGTATTCAGCAAGTCATGAGCATAAACAAATTATCATTCCCTCTTTAGTTGTTATGAGCATATTATAACATATACATATAAACAAAGCTCATCCAAGTCATACTATCAAGTACCTTACATTATCACTTCAATGAAATACATAAAGTAGTATAAGCCATGCCAGAGATCAAATGTAATTTTCAATTTAAGCAAGTCATGATCTCACAAACTTAACTATTTTAATACCTGAAAGCATGACACTTGTTGCTGCATTTTATTATTTTTCAAAGCATAAATTTAGATCATATGCTATTTGCAAGAGATTATATGCGCATCTGCCTTATTCTAACCAACCAAGCCAAGCCTATGTCATTTGACAATCAGAAGCTTAAAGACATGGTTTTAGTCATACACAACTTCTTCCAAGTTCATATCAAAGTGCAATGATAAGCCATCTCAGAAAAAGAAGTGTGATGCTTGCATATTCTCTTGATCTTTTCTCAATATATATTTGTTCATAAAAACTCAACATGTGAGTTGATTACTTGATAAATTCTTAATGATTAAAAGCATTTGTGAGCATGCAACAAGTTCAAAACAGCAAGAAAGTTCGACCATGACCATATTTAGTGTAAGTAATTATTCCAATTACTAGACATGGCAAAAACTACAAAATGTATAACACGAGTAATGTAGTAAGAACTTTCAGCATGTAAAAGGAATCACAAAGTCATATATGTATGAAATACTATGCTCATATTATTTTAATTTCAGATTCACACATAGACTTCCCAAGTTTCAAGACTCCCTCTCAATTTAAGCCATGAGGATGCATAACCCCTATTTCACTACGAATGTAACAAAAATGAGTGAAATCCAAAGGTTCTATAAAAATGTCAGCCAATTGTTGTTCGGTATCTACATGGTGAAGCACAATGTTTCCTTTTTCAACGTTATCTCTGAGAAAGTGATACCTAATGTCAATGTGCTTAGTTCTAGAATGTTGCACGGGGTTTTTAGCAATGCAAATGGCACTAGTGTTATCACAAAACAGTGAAACACTATCTAGATCAACCCCATAGTCCTTAAGTGTTTGAACAATCCAAAGAATTTGTGAGCAAGCACTAGCAGCAGCTACATATTCAGATTCGGCTGTGGATTGTGCAACTGAATTTTGTTTTCTAGAGGACCAAGCAACAAGAGAATTACCAAGAAAATGACAAGCACTGGAAGTACTTTTCCTATCAATCCTACAACCCCCAAAATCAGCATCCGAAAAGGCTTTCAAAGTAACGGTTGAGGAAGAAGGAAGAAAAATGCCAAATTCTTGAGTTCCATGTAAGTACCTTAGAATCCTTTTGATGGCTTGACGATGTGAAGCATGTGGGGAAGCTTGAAACCGTGCACAAAGACATACGCTGAATTGTATGTCCGGTCTTGATGTCGGGAGGTACAAAAGTGATCCGATCATGCTTCTATATTCTTTTTGATCCACGGATTCACCATCTTCATCAAGTTCAAGTGTTGTTGCTGTTCCCATTGGTGTCTGAAGAGGCTTGCTTTTGTCCATGTTGAAGCGTCTTAGGAGGTCTTTGGTATACTTCGTTTGATGCACAAAGGTACCCTCCTTGGTTTGCTTGATTTGCAGCCCCAAAAAGTAAGTGAGTTCACCCATCATACTCATTTCAAATTCGAAACTCATCATTGCTGAAAACTTGGACACAAGATCATGAGAAGCACAACCAAAGATAATATCATCCACATACACTTGAACGAATAATGAGTCATTGCCATGCTTAAGCACAAAAAGAGTTTTATCAACCTTGCCCATGGTAAACCCCTGTTCAAGTAAGAATGTTTTTAACCTATCATACCATGCTCTAGGGGCTTGTTTGAGACCGTATAAGGCTTTGGACAGTTTGTAAACATGATTAGGAAAATCTGGATTTTCAAAACCCGGTGGTTGTTTGACATAAACCTCCTCATCTATGTATCCATTAAGAAAAGCACTTTTAACATCCATTTGATATAGCTTAAAACCTTTAGATGCTGCAAAAGCTAACAAAAGTCTTATGGCTTCTAATCTAGCGACAGGAGCAAAAGTTTCATCAAAATCTAGACCTTTAATTTGAGTAAAACCTTGAGCAACCAACCTAGCCTTATTCCTAACCACAACCCCATCCTCACTTTGTTTATTTTTATATACCCATTTAGTTCCAAATAAAGTGTGACCTTGAGGTGGAGGTACAAGTTTCCAAACATTATTTCTTTCAAAATTTTCTAACTCTTCTTGCATGGCAATAATCCAAGATTCATTAGTGAGTACGTGTGATATATCTTTGGGTTCAAAAGAAGCAACAAAAGCAGAATGAGCATGAGAGTTTGGATCGCAAAACCTGGACCATGTGACTCGTTCATGCAAGCTTCCAATCATCTGTTGTGGGGGGATGATATTTGTAAAAACGTAGGGGAACAGATGTCTCACAAGCTTCTTCTTCATTAGGTTCATCGTAGATTGATGAGCTTGTGAATGTGGACAATCAGGACCAGCATAGGTGATAGCCGGAGCTTGTTCAATGTCCGGAGCTGGACATGTGTCAACTTCGGAACTACCAGGCAGTATCACCGGCTCTTCTTCATCTTCGAAAATACCCTCCCTCTGAGGATACGGATCTGGTCCTGCAACACCGGAGCTAGTACCTGGGCTAGCTTCATCAAAAGACACTTCACAAGTCTCCACAATTTTGTTAGTGTCAAGTAAAAGCACACGGTAGCCTCTGGTATGAGATGGATAACCAAAAAACATGCCATCAAAGGATTTGGGTTCAAATTTATCAAGATTATCATGTTTCTTAACAAAGCATTTGCATCCAAAGACCCGAAAGTGTGTAACACTAGGCCTATGTCCAAACCGGAGCTCATATGGTGTTTTACCTAGCTTAGCACGCAAGAAAACACGATTTGAGACATAACAAGTGGTTGCTAACGCATCAGCGCAACATTTCCTAGGAGTTTGATATTCATCAAGCATAGTCCTAGCCATCTCAGCTAAGGTTCTGTTCTTTCTTTGTACAACACCATTTTGTTGAGGTACATATGGGGAAGAAATTTGATGATCTATTCCATTTTCAGCACAAAAGTGATCAAAAGATTGATTTTTAAATTCAGTTCCGTTATCACTTCTAATTGCCTTTAAAGATCCTGGGTGATCAATTGATAATCTAAGAAATAAAGTCCTAAAGTGACTAAAAACTTCATTCTTATATGCCATAAAGTAAACCCAAGAGTATCTAGAATAATCATCAACAATAACAAGAACATACCATTTACCTCCGAAGGATTGGACACGTGAAGGTCCTACGGTGTCAAGATGCAAAAGTTGACATGGTTCAGTTGTCATGATCATTGTGAGAGGACTATGTGAACCTGCAACCATCTTAGCATGTCTACAAGAAGAGCACACAATTTCTTTGTCCCCTTTAATCTTAGGCAGACCACGTATGCGATCAAGAGCACTAACACGCGTTAGGTGATCAAAGCCTACGTGACCAAGTCTACGATGCCAAAAATATAAGTCCTTTGAATCATTAGCAACTAGAAACCTATGCTTAGAGGAAGACATATCAAAATCAGCTTTAAAAACTCTTCCAAACCGAGACATGTTAAAAATAAGCTCACTATTTGAACCTACAACTTTGCAGCAGTTTTTATTGAAAATAATTTCTAGATTTTCATCTAGCAATTGTGCAACAGAAAGCAAGTTGTATTTCAAAGTTTTGGCAAGTGCCACATCCTTCAAAGTGTAATGATCATTTACTTTAACCGAACCCTTATCAATTATAGGAGTTGAAGAATTATCGGCAAAAGTAACATTTTCTACACGTGACACAAAAGAGAGGGAGGAGAACCAATCTTTGTTACCGGTCATGTGGCGTGAGCAACCTGAATTCACAATCCAAATGTTCTCCTTCCTCAAACGTGTAACCTACATAAAAGCACAATACGTCGATGACTCAATACTGGGGTTAGTCAAAAGGCATTTAGGAATCCAGTACTGAGTCACGTGATGTGCAGTAGGAAAAACATGTGAAAGCTGAGACAAAACAGCAGGTTTATGAGTCAAAGTTTGAGATTTTTTATTCTTAACTACTGACCTATAAGGTGTTACTTGTGTAGCACAAAAATCACTAGCTCCGGAGGCAAAAACAGAAGGTCCGGAGGTAAACTTTAACTGTTTTTGACTCAAAACAGCAGGTTGTACATTCGGTTCAATGTGTGCAGTAAATTTTGCATGAAAGTTATGAGATCTAGCAACCATTCTTTCCCTTTTCTGTTGTTTAGCTAGTCTATAACAAAAATCTATGTCATGACCATCTCTACCACAGAAGGTACAATTAAATTTAACTTTGTGTTCATGTCTAGATGAGCAAGCAATATTTTTATTTGAAACCGAATGAGGCAACACTCCTGCAGATTTGAAAACAACTCCTTTTTTGTTTAGGAACTGTTTGAATCAAACCACCTCCTAATGAATTTACAATTTTAGGTGGATGTGCCTTAGCATGAGCATGAGAATCAAAACCTAAACCAGTTTTATCATTGCAAGACTTGAAAGAATTCAGCAGCAAGTTTAGGTTCTTATTCCCATTACAAAACCGATCTAATGTTCTATGCATGTCATCAAGTTTATTGGACAGATCAAGACAATTTTCACATGAAGTTTTTCCTTTTAGTTTGCAATTTGAACAAAATTTAACTTCATGAGAACGTAAAGCATTGTTCAATATAGAAATTTCATTCATGGCATCCTGTAGTTTCTTATCAAGATCATCACAAGTAGAACAATGCAAATCAATTGTAGAACAGCTAGCATCTTTCAAGTTTTTAACATCAAGTGCAGCAAGCTCTTTGTTCTTTTCAATTTCTAACTCAAGTTAATCAAGTGTGGAGGTGTGTGCACTTCTTAATGAGGACAATTGTTCATATATTAAATCACATGAGGAACATGCATCATCACTAGGAATCAAAGTTTTTAAACGGTTGATTTCAGATTCTAGTGATTCAATTTTAGCAGCACTATCCCTAAGCTTTTTGTCCTTTTTCTTAATAATAATAGTGGCACGAGAAATAGCATCACACATTTCTTCGCAAGTAGGACATACCTCTTCATTGTCGCTATTGTGTTCTGCCTCCTCCATACTTGATCTTGACTTGCCCGCCATAAAGCACAAGTTTGCCAAATCATCTTCATCTTCATCACTTCCAATGTCCACGTCACTTGAACTGAACTTTTGAAGCGCGGTGATGAAACTGTTGATCATCTTGCGTCCTATGGTACCTTTCTTCTTCTTGTTGGAATTTCTAAAGGAGGTCCAGACCTTGCTTTGTTTTTCTTTCCGGGTGGTTGGACCTGAAAGGTTAGGGCATTCTGTACGAAAGTGTCCTGTTTTACCACATTCAAAACAGCGTTGAGGTCCGGAGCTTCCTCTCCTTGTAGTTCTCACATTTTGCAATGCTTTTGAGAATCTAGTAGAGATGAGTGCCAACTCCTCTTCTGGAAATTCTTCGATCTGCTCCAGGGTTAGTGAGGACAACAAAGAAAGAGTATTGCAAGATGATGATTGGCCGGAGCTAGACATATCACGTTGTGAAACAAATGCAATAGACTTATTGGGATTCTTACGTGAGATTATGTCAATTTCATGAGTTTTTAGCTTGGAATATAGCACATCTAAAGTAAGTGTACTCATTACAGTAGATTCACGAATAGATGTAACTTTCATCTCCCAAATTGACATGTCTAATGCACTTAACAATTGCCTAGCATTTTCAGCATCTGAAAAATTAACATTGACGCTACGCAAGTTGCTGAGAATTTTATTAAAGCGAGCAAAAAGGTCATCAATTGACTCACCGGGTTGCATCTCAAAGCGCATGTATTCTTTCTTGAACATGTCTTGTCTTACCTCCTTGATCGTGTTGGATCCTTTGTGGTAGTCACAAAGTGCTTTCCACACATCGTATGCAGATCAGAGGTGTGCAACACGGTCGAAGTCACTTTGAGTTAATCCTTGTATGATCAAGTTTCGAGTCTTGTTGTTGTTGTCGACATCTCTCAGATTTGTAGCTGTAACTTGATCGTTTGATGGCACTTCGTAAGGCTCGTATACCTTCTCCCATATTGCAAAGCCTTGTGCCTGGATGAAAGCCTCTATGCGTGCCTTCCAAACCTAAAAATCAATACCAGCAAACATACAAGGTTTGGCGGAGTATTTCTCCATGATGATTAGTCAAAAACACGTGTAAATCACAAAGATTAGAGCACCATGGCTTTGATACCAATTGTAGGATCGAAGAGCACGTGAAAAGCTACCAGAGGGGGGGTGAATGGTAGATTTAAAAATCTTACACAGCGGAAACAATTAAACCCCAAACCCTTTCTGCATAAAAATGATCTGTTAAAGAAATCATGTGTGAGACTAATCTAAACGTATTTCACCGTGACAAAAGTGATATATATCAGAGAGAATCAAGCCACGAAGACAACACAAAAAGAATCACTCAAATCCGTGGAGAAAAACTCAAGTTATGATTGAAAGATCAAACAATGGTCAATCTGTCCTACCCGAGAAAAACAGTTCTGGAATGCTGCAAAGAAACTCGTGTATATCAGAAACCACAAATCCAATCACCGTGAAATTTTGACATATGATAGATAATCAAGTTGTGAAGACAACCGAAAAAGAGTCACATCAATTGGATCTGTAAAACTCGAGTTATGATAAAACCACCGACGAAAGGTAGTGTTGTCCAAAAACTCGACGAGTAAAACTTGTCTGGAACAAGTCGGACGAACAAGGCACAAAAGTTCCTTCAAACTACGAATTTTATTCAATAGAACACAAGAGGAACAGCCCCAAAGTCGTCCACCACGAGCTCTGGGCTCCCTTGCTTATATAACCACCCCTTAGGCCAACTCAATATCAACTAGGACTCCAATCCTACTCAGATCACGAATCGTAACTTTCCATAACTGCTCAAGATTCTTCTATACGCAGATAGAAGCAATCTTAAGACTTCCAAACACCTTAGGAACGTATCCCACATTCCTAAACAACTCAAATTCATGACCCACACGAAATCCTATCATAACCAACTCAATACTTTCCATACCGAGCCATAACCGACTCCGCCGCAGCCAAAGTCATCAACCGGTACGATCCGATCCTTCCAACCAGATCTTTCTTGTAATAGCATTATGTGCATTGGGCATGTCATATCATCGGCAAAGCGTTTCTTGTTTGATTGTGGAGTCCATGATGTGCCGTGCTTGAAGAATGTCATTTGCTACTCAAAATATGATTATAAGGATCCACTTTTAGGCGAGTCTATTTATGCTATTCCTTACCTATGTTAGTATTCACCCTGCATATGTCTAGTGAGACGGTTAAGTCTTGCTGAGCCTTATGCTCACGTTTGCGCTTTAACAATTTTTGCAGGTATTAGTTTTATTTCTGCTATTCAGGTTGTACATGAGACTCGAGGTGTCGATATAAATCTCATGTGAACCACGCCGCTGCTGAATGTTCTTCTTGTTGCTATTGAGAAGCGTTCTAGGGCATGGCCGTCTTCTCTCCTGCTTAGTTAGGTGAGATTATGAGTATGTATTTTCCGTTGCGTGTGTACCCTTGTTGTACACTCTTTTGTAAACTCTGATTATTCTGAAATGAAAACTTTGTACGTTTTGGTATCCTTTTCGTGTGTGCTGTTAGGTGCCGCATCGCACGGAACCACCCAATGAGATCCTCGGAGGTGTGGACTCCGATCCCCACAGATATGGTATCAGAGCTTCATTGGGAATAGCACGCTCGAAAAGAGCCTATTTTCGAAAACTCCGAAGTAGTCGAGTGAGGATTAGCTATATGCCCATTAAGGACTATTACTAGTATAAGTTATAAAGGTGGTGAACTAACTTGTTATATTATTTCTGTAACGACGCTCCGTCTTCAAGGTAAGAGGTAAGGTACGCCGCCGAGAGCGGATCAATCTCGGTAAACTCTGCATACAAGATATGGTATGTGAAATTTTCGTGGCTTAGCACGGAAAGTTAATATGAGTCTCTGAAACTTTCCATGTTTCTGGGAACGTATGACACGCAGTACCCCAGCGTGACACAAAATTAGTGGGAGCCCCCGTCGGGTGGTGTATAACCCGATAGTATGCATCTCTAGAACTATTCATGTTCTATGGGATCATGCGAAACACGTATGCCCGAGCGTGTATAAGCCGGTTCGTACGGGAGTCTTTGCTGTACAGACGTATTTACAGCCATGTACCTCGAGACATGACCTCGCTCGAGGATGACTCACACCAGAGTCGTATGCATTTACTTTCATATATATTATTGTGACTGCCTGTCGTGTTTTCCCGTGCCGCCCTTGAGGTGTGAAGGTGTGAAAGGGGATTGTTTGTTTTCTGCAGGTACACTAACTCCGGTAGTGACACGTGTAGCAAACGTTTGCGAGTGATCGATATTAGGACCACCTATAGACGTATACGGATATACCGGGTTAGATTTTTTCTTTTGGTAAAGCACGTAGTACCGTCAGTATCACAATTGATACTTTGACCATCCCCCACGAAAGAATGGCTTCATTATCATCTTGTAAGATCCAACTACCAGTTACTAGTAAGTTTTGGGTCAAAGTTTCGACATGGTTAGTGCAATGCAAAGAAGGATGAAGATTAAGGCTTTTGTGTACTCTTGATGGAATCTAGCTCGATTATGTCAAGATGTGCTTCTAGTTAAACTTCATAGCACATAATAGTATGCTATATGGAGTATGAAGATCTTCAAGTCCTCGACGACTTCTCTATGGACGAGTTGGACAGAACAACACTTGGAACTCGTCGAAATCATTAGAAACTAGCATTTCTTCACCTCCTTGATCTAATGAACTAGCCTCGGCATTTTGACCATAACTCTTTGTAGACTTCACAAATGAAGGTCTAAACTATCTTGTTGGAAAGTGTAGAGTCCTCTACAACCTTTCCATTGAACTTCCGGTCAGCGTTCTCATGTAACTCAACGAAAGACTTGAAGCTTCACATTTTATCGAATCTGAACACCTAGCGGACAGTTCTGCATACCGTTACGGTTTCGACCATACCTCTTCGCAGAATCGTCGGATAGCTTCGTGCAAAACATTTCCGGAAACCTTGCGACTGGCGCAACAAGTTTGTATTGGGACTTGCTGTCAAATTGTGAGGTTATCCATCTGAAAATCAGTGGCCAAATCAGCTATAAACAACCATGATCTATCAAAACTAAATTCTGAAACCTGAACCGATTGTTCCACTTCAAAAATCCGTATCTCTTCAACCTGGAGGGCTTTGGAGGCAACTGAATACTTTATGGAAAGATTTTAAAGTCTTCTATGAGTTTCCTATTGACCTCCAAGCCAAAAGATGCTTTTATGGTGATGAAAATGCACCATTATCACAGCAGCTGCTGTTCTGAAACTACATGGACCAGCATCTGAATAATTGCCATATTTCCTTGTAGGAAGCTCTTCTATTCCATTATGATACATTTCTGGAAAGGGGAAGAGCTATTCTACAACTTTGTTATTCAGTGATACCTCAAATTCAGTTTAAAACTAATTAGAAACCGGAGTTGAAGATAGTACATGTATATAGGTGCTATCTGAAACAGTCAGAAAAAAATTCTGAACTTTGAACGGCCATAACTCTTAAAATAGAAATGCAACCTATGCATGTTTATACATGTATGGAAATCTTAAAGAGTCCTCTATCAACTCCCTATTCAACACGAAGGCTAAAACTCGCAATAACCAAGTCTAAATTGATGTATCGTTTAAGGTGTCGAAACAGTTAAGAATATGGACCGTTACCTATTCAGTTATTGTTTCGATTATAATTCCTGGTAGACTTATCAAATGGCTTCGTATTTTACATTTATGGGATCCTGAGAATGTATGCAACAAGTTTTCTATGTATTACTTTTGCAAATATTGATTTTTGTATATCTGAAAATTGTGGACAAAATCAGCCTTAAACAACGGAGATGCTGTCCAAATTTTCAGAAACAACTGTCAACTTGCAAATGCCATATCTTCTCAACCAGAAGTGCTATGAGGGCAAGTAAGTACTCCTTAGAAATTTTTGGAAGTCCTCTACAACTTCCGTATTCATCTCAAGACCAAAATCCTTTTCTAGATGGGTGAAATTTGGATAATCGCAGAGACTGTCCAGGCACACTCAAACTGGACAGCAATCTGTACACCTCTGAATTTAATCCATAACTCGCGGACCCTTGATCCAATGGTGTCGCGCGAGTAACCGTTGGACAGGTTAGTGAGTCAGATACAATGTTTGTAATTGGCTCCAGACCTGAATCTGTCGTCTACTTTTTCCAAATCGAGTTTGAATACAATGTGGTCAATCTGAACTGAATATAAAAGTCTGAATGCTGAAATTTCAGCAAACTTTAAAAATGCATATCCCTTAAACCAAGACTGATATGAAGACAAGTAAGTACATTCTGGAAATCTTATTACATTTACTACAACTTTGTAAATAAGAATATGTCCATATTTTGATCAGAACAGCCTGAAAACTTTAGGTCAAAACTGCTACTGTTTAAGCAGATTCTGCTGAAAGTGCAGAGAAATCTGCTAATTTTAAAATTGCATAACATGCAAACCAAAGATGATATAGAGGCAAAACAATACTTTTTGGAAAGGTCCTGAAATGTACTTTAACTTTGTTGTTCACCTCAAGATCTGATTTTGCCATTTACTTGGCCAAAATCGAAGTTGCGTCCAAGCTGTTCATCCTCCACCAGGATTTAATCGGGTGATGACCCTTTAGGGTGATTATGGATTTGGTTCTCGAGTTCAACTCGAGGAGTTTTATAACATCCCAGGTGTTGCGACCCAACAATATTTGCCATTAGAGTTGAGTATTACACTAAGGCAAATCCCTTTTGCTCGGATGCACATGCTAGTGTTTTAACTATGCAACCTTGCACCTCACACTTTATTTATGCATTGAGCATGTATGACACTTCCCTTAGTTGGACGACCCCCCCCATAAAGATTGCTTGGAGTAAGTTTCTTGCTCACCTAGCTTGAATCTTAAGGGGGAAGGAGTTCATCTAGTAATCGAAGTGTTACGTTCACCTAGGTGTCATACCAAGGTACATCGACACCGAACCAACGTGCTGGAAGCAATGCTCAAGTAAGTAGGACCGAGTACAACATTGACTCATTGAGTCAATGAGAAGCTTAAGTAACGGATCACCTCGAACCCCGTTTCTTGTGAAACTCGATCATCGAGTTAAAGAAGTCAGTTGATTCTTCACGCTAAACCACTCCCTTGCTTCCGTCTTTGAGACGAGAAGCCATATGTGAGTAGTATGAGCTGGAGATTCTTTAGCAAGAACATGGATCACTAACCAAGGTCGTGCCTAGCACAGTACTTTGTCAACCACTTCGTGCAACCTACGGAAGTGATGAGAACCTTACTCTTCAAAGGTTACTCTCTTTGCAACTTCTGAAGGTAACCCTGCCGCACCTTTTAAAGGGTAGACATAGTACTTTAAGAAAACTACGAGATGTAAAACCTGACCCTTTGTTAAGGAACCACAACTACCTGTAAGTTGTGATTTACAAGCTTTAGGGAACTTCTGATCAACAAGAAGTTCAATCACTTTCTTCCATTTTGTACACTCCATTGCCTTGAGATGAACCTCACCATTCCTTGCTAATACTTTTACCTTGAAACCATCGAACTTGGTCGAGATATGAAAGTAGCAAGTCTTGTCTAGCGCCTTTCATGACCAAGTTTATTCAACTGTATTTGGGATACTTCTGACTGTGTTTGGGTTGTCTTATCTACTTTTGCTCAAAGCATAATAATGAATGCATCATACCATCTACATTTCTAGCTGGCCAGCATTGCATCATTAATGCATAATATTATTCCACTTGTGATGCATCATGAAACGTAATTACCAATGAGTTTTGAGCAAGAATATATGACCCCATTCAAATACCTACGTTGTGTCTCACAATTTTGAGTTGTGATCAACTTTATCATTCGCAATGCCTTCGACTTGTTTCATTATCTTGAGTGGCACAAGGGAAACCACTTAACACCTTGTGACCAAAACACAGTTGAACCTTTGTCCTTGACTCGTTGAAACTCAAATCAACTTGAGTCCTGGAAACTGATTGTTTCTAGTTGCGAGGAGTTTCCTATGGACTTCTCGACCTCGCTAAAACCCTGCATCTTTCTTTTTGCGAGGTTATCATTTAATTATCAGGTCTTGGAACTCCTTGACTCGTAATGGTTGGTGACATTGCTTTGGCCACAAGACCAGGGCAGAAAAGTCTTCGTAAGAGAAACACCCAGGGTTAAGGACACCTAACTATCTTAGAGTTCTAAAGTCCTCCAATGCAGAAGCTTACTTCTTTTTGACGAAAAGAAGAAGACCCCAATATATCAATATAGCTTTCTAAGCTACAAACTTTACGGTATGATCCCAGTCACGCCGAGCATCCAAACCATAGATACAATAAGAAGACAAAGAGTCTCTTTCTCCAATCACATGACAGGAGATGGTTGTCTCATCAACAACTCGGCCTAACTTTCTCTCTTCCTTAGAATCTTGGGATGAGATTCCTTTAAGGGGGAAGGATTGTAAAAGCCCGCATTTGAGTAAAGCCAGAACACGAAAATGCGAACTTAAAATTTTTGAAAGTGGACTTGGAAATCCAAACTCACATGAACCATATGAGTTAACCCATATTCACTAAAAACAGGAACTTGTTAAAATTTTACCTATAGAACTTGGTTGATAATGTATTTGGAACTTAAGGTGTAAAATCCTTAATTTCCAGGTATTCACATTTTCAATGAAAAATTAAAGGAGAAAAGAGAACGAAATAGAGAGAAAGAAAAAGGAATTATTCCAACCCTAAATGGGACATCCAAAAATATTCAAATCTCAGGCCATAAATTTTTCCATGACCTTCTAATATTCCAAATAGACTCTCGGTAAAGTTTCAAAATTTTTGAAGCACGTTGTCCATTTATTGGACACGTACTGAGAGTTTAATCAACGTCGACTTCAAATTTAAACTTTGTGCTCAACCTTGTCCAAATCAACTCCAAATTTTTCCTGAGGTCCCTTATGGTTCAAAAAGGTTCACTTCAAAGTTTCAGGATTTTTGAACCTAATCTACTGTTTATTTCCTTGAGTCAAGTATCACCACTTGAATTCAAATTCAAACCTGAGTTCAAATTCAACTTGCTCAGTTTTGAAATCTGATTACACCATAAAATTCTCCACATTTTATTTAGCCTTTGGGCAAAAGTTGAATAGTTTTGAAGCATGTTTGCTATCTCTATTTGAATTTTGAAAAGAGATGGGAGAAGAGAGTGGGACCCACATGTCATACTTATCCTCAGTACTAGGAAAAAGGTAGGCCCCACTGGTAAGCTGCTCAATGGATGAGATATTTTGCATCTGAAATGAATAGGATAAGGAGAAGGGAAAAATGGGGCCCACATGTCATGTCTATCCTCATGGCCACAAAAGCAACTTCGCTTCTTTCTCTCAGTCCTTATCACCGCGCTCTGCCTCCTCCCGACCGCCCGCGCGCCTAGCTCGCCGACCGCCTCCTCGCCTGACCGCCGGCTCGCGCACCTCCCCCGCCTCTGCTCTGGCGCCCACCACCAGCCGTTGGCCCGTCTGTCCGCGCCCATGCTCCAGCGCCCGCGCGACGCCCGACGATGGCGCTGCCCTTCCCCGCTGCGTGGCGCCCACTGGCCCGCCTCTCCGTGCTGCTGGCCCGTCCGCCTGCTCCTCCCGTCGGTCGCTGGCTCGCTGCTCCCTGGCCACAGTTCGTGCCCCGCACCGGAGCTGCGCCCCCTCCCTGCCACGCTGCTCGCCCTGCCTCCCCGGCACCCGCTTCTGTTCGCGCCTCCCATGCCGCCGCCGCACACTATCCCGACGCCGTCCCTTGCGGGTCGCACCTACCCCACCTCCTGGTCGCCGGTGATGGCTGCCGTCCTTGGCTCAAGCCAGTGCATGTCCTTCGATGCAGCATAGCATCGTGCACCCACCGCTTGCCAGTCTAGCCGCCGCGATGCGTCTTCGCCGACGATTGACCATGGCCCGGCTCTTCCCCCTCTCCAGCGCGGGCCATGGCCATGCTACCGCTGCCTACTGCTCACTGCACCTCTGCGCGCCCCGACCATGCATCCATGGCGCTGTGGCCGCGTCTCGCTGCGCCACCGGCCTGCAGCTCCCTTCTAGCCCTAGCGCGCCCATGGCCACCTTGCTGCTCGCCGGCCGCGCCCCATAGCGGCGCTGCCATCCAACTCCCTGTACATCCACCGCTGCGCCAGTGACAGCCTTGCTGTTGTCCAGACCTAGCACCACGCGCAGACACCCGGCCGCCATGTCCCTGCTGGCTGCGTCTTTCTGGGCCGACCACGAGTACCATGACGCCATGTCCGCGTTCCGCGTTGTGGCTATGTCCTGGAAGCAAGGCGAGTAATGGGTGTAATGGAGGATATGCAGGAACACGTCGTAGACACACCGGCATCGACAACTGGTCCAAGGTTGGCTCTGATTTTGCAAGATTTATTGGATCAGTGCTGCAGCCAAGATATTCCATGAAATAGTTACAAGGCAAAACTAAGTGTGTTGCCGTTCAATGCTGGTCTATGGATGCAGGTCTATTCTGGGGTGGCAATCGACAAGGACATGTGCCAAGGTACTCTTGGGATGTTGATGAAGTAACCGAATCAAGTACACACCCAAGATGTTCGGCGAAATGCCTACAAGGTGAGCCTTGCCCTGAAATACCTTGCTTGACGTCACCGATGTCCGTTCGTCGTGATCGCTAAGGTTACTCATGTGTCGTCAAATCGTACGTCCAGTTTTTGCATTGATATCATCCCTATAGGAGTCCCTATGTTGACCTCCTTTGTCGTTTGTATCACGTTGGCATGTCCGTGCGTGCTCATGATGCTCCACCATGAGCCGCGTTGACTTCGTTGACCATATGACGTCGTTGTGATGTTCCGAGCCATCATCGTGTCCTGGCATCGAGATGAAGGATGCCTGTAATGTACAGGTTGCTGGAACACAACCACGACACAACGGTCGATAGTCGTTTAGCCAAATTAGGGTTTAGTCGAGGCGAGACTCGTCGAGCCCTAGGTGTAACCAAGGTGCTCGATGAAATGCCTTCTAGGTCAAACCAGGTGTGTCGGTGATCATCGATGACCTGGAATAAAGGTATGCAAGAACGTTGCGACCAATAAGGAGAACTAGACCAAGGGGAACCTTGGATAAGAGTTCCTTGGTTGTGTCGAGGATGTCCCATAGCCGATCACAGAATTGCTTAACTAGGTGTGTCGTTTCATCGATGACAGTTTCGTCGAGTCGCTTATCAACAACCGAGTCGACATCACTAACCTTAAGACTCACAAGGTGGTGTTTGGGATTCCGCTCACCCATTGACAAGTCCGAGTTGTTGTGGACGTTGCTAAGACGATCTTCTTGAGATGGCAAAAGCATGCCTTCACGGCAAGGTCTCGCATCATGTTTACGTCCCAAGAGCTTACCGAGCTCACCTGGACAAGCTTGCGGGAGACACTACATTAGTGTCGTCGTGTAAGCACCTGAACGATGCTTGTGACGTTAGTCGTAGCAACTGGTTTACCTAAAAGTCATTTGAACATTGTCTTGGTACTCATGCTAGGTTAACAGTGCTTGTAATGACTTCTTAAGTCCAAGCCATGTTGATCTCAATTAAGTCCCAAGTGTCGTTAGGTTCCATCATGGTTCATCCTAAGTCAGGACCCTACGACATCACTGCTCACTTAACTAGGTTTACTCCTTTATGAGTTAAGTCAAGTTCAGTGGCCAATTGCTAAATCGCGACCTTCGTCTCGTACACCACTCATACTCAATCTTTCGATGCCACCTTGACTCTTAGGTCATCCTTACACTACCAGTCCAACACTTCCACACCATTCAACTGTATCGTCCTTGAGTGGCATAGCGTCGAGTGTTGAGTGCCAAGTTGCAATGTGTGCTTACATTGCACCTTTCAATTCACATCTCGATACTACTATGACCACTTGACTTCATCCTTTGTTCATCCACACAACAGAGGCATATCTATCCTTCCTAGTCAAACTCCTCGTTCTTAAAGTTTACACAACCCCGTAGAGTTTATTATTAAATTACTTAATTACTTAATTACTTATATGCATATCATGTCGATAGGAACGTGATGATAGGTGATCGACGAGAAGTTTCACTTGGAGGAGAAGGCTAGGGTGTCCACTTGAAGTCCTTGGCGGAGTCTGCACAAAAAGACCATTAACAATTGACATTTATTCGAGTCGCAAACTAAGGCAAGCCCCGGTTTGCATTTAAGAGCTTTTCAAAGTTTTGTAGTATTTCTCACATTACGTCCTCAGTTGATATTGTGCATTTACATATAAGGTGTTTGATACTCCACTTGCATGACCACAAATCCCAGGGTTTGGTTGGAACGAGTTACAGTTTGACCTGTAGTAACTGCTTTGCTAATGCATAGGAAATCCGGTAGAAGTCGAGTAGTTGGAATCTACTCGCGAGAGATGTAGGACATATCTCACAGGATTGGTTAGATAGAAAACGGCATAATATAATGAAATGGAGACCGGGCAGGGGATGGATAGGAAGCGGCGAGAATTGAGTCTCGGTCGCATAGTCCTGCCTGTGTCGCTTGAGGACCGTGCCGTATGCGGCACCGTTGGGCAAGATTGAACTGTACCGGTTGCATAATGGTATATGGGACCCATTAAACTGATGTAACTCCAGACTGTAGTGTGGAGACTCCTCGGTTGTCCTTGAATGGAGATGCGAAGGCATAAAGGTGTAAATCTTCTAGCGGGCAACTTCGACGTGTTCGTGTAGGGGACCTTTTGCTCGGGATGAAGGGGTTTGTCGACATTGGGGTCTTGGGTGAAAGGTGGCCACGTATGACGCGGGGAGGAGAGCACGTATGTGTCTCCCACGCGGGTGTGCATGTCGTGCAGTCCGGTTGTGTCCTGATTGCAATCACCGTCCCTCGCGATAATAGAGTACCACTTGTTCACTGTGTCATGATGTAGTAAATACTAAAGAAGCCAGCAAATTATATTGTATTGAATTATAATCGCTTTGCAACCTTGTATGGCTTAGAGATAGTATAATTAAAAATTTATAGTTTCCCATACTTTACCTGTAATAGCATTATGTGCTTTGGGCGTGTCATATCATCGGCAAAGCGTTTCTTGTTTGATTGTGGAGTCCATGATATGCCGTGCTTGAATAATGTCATTTGCTACTTAAAATATGATTATAAGGATCCACTTATAGGCGAGTCTATTTATGCTATTCCTTACCTATGTTAGTATTCACCCTGCATATGTCTAGTGAGACGGTTAAGTCTTGCTAAGCCTTATGCTCACGTTTGCGCTTTAACGATTTTTGCAGGTATTAGTTTTATTTCTGCTGTTCAGGTTGTACATGAGACTCGAGGTGTCGAGATAAATCTCATGTGGACCACGCCGCTGCTGAATGTTCTTCTTGTTGCTATTGAGAAGCGTCCTAGGGCATGGACGTCTTCTCTCCTGCTTAGTTAGGTGAGATTATGAGTATGTATTTTCCGTTGCGTGTGTATCCTTGTTGTACACTCTTTTGTAAACTCTGATTATTCTGAAATGAAAACTTTGTACGTTTTGGTATCCTTTTCGTGTGTGCTGTTAGGTGCCGCATCGCACGACACCACCCAATAAGATCCTCGGAGGTGTGGACTCTGGTCCCCACAGGCAGCACCGGCGGCTACCTCAACACCTGGAATAGATCTCGGAGCTTCCTCCACACCGACGACGGCGAGCTCTAGCTCCAAGCGTCTGAAGAAGAAATTCCGCAATGACTGGAGTCGCAACATCCCTAGGTAAGGGCCTAATCTTCAGCTTATGTATTGATTTTGTTTCTTGCTTTTTCTTGAATTCCCTATTCTCTATTTCTAGAGTGTCAAGAACAGGAACTTCAACTCCAGTGCCTACTGCAGCCCCAGAGGTTGCACCAGCTGAAGCTCCTGCTACTGCTCCCGCCCCTCCTGTGGTAGTGGTGGACGACATGACAGCTCTGGCACCAGCTGTCGTGGAGACAACTTCAGCACCAACGACCGAAGAGTCTGTGGTAGTGCCAGACCATGAGGAAGAAATACTTGAGCAATCTCTGGATGTCTCAGAGACAGCTGCAAAGGTTCCCACATCAATGCCGAAAATCAATGAAGCTCCAATGGAAGGACCGATGCTAGCTCTAGAGGTGGAAATACCAGAGGTGTCCATGCCTGATCCTACACAAGGGGATCCAGCTGCAGGACCTTCGACTTCTGCACTAATGGATGAAGTTCCTGCTGTGGGACCCTCCTCATCAACTTTGGAGGTAGAAAATCCGGTTGTGGGACCTTCCTCACCTGCACCGGAGATGGATGAATTGCCAGAGACTGGCTCTGCCAACATCGAGCTGCTGGAGCCTATGCACATGCCATGGGATGCAACTACCATCCCAGAAGACTTGAAGGAATCAGAAGACGACCCCCAAGGAGGCCCAGAGCCAATCCCTATGGAGCTTTCAATTTACAATGCTTGCTCCAACCTCCGATAGGTCGAGATTGCCTTCAACTACAAGCAGAGGTCTCTTAAAGAAGAGCGCGACATGCTTGGGCATTGGTTCCAAAAGCTCTTGTTTGAGACAAAGCTGACGCAGTCTCAGCTTGCAGACCAGAAGGAGTGGGTGGCGTCACGAAGGGCCCGACAGTCGCGCCTGAACAAGGCGCTGGATGAATGAGAGGCCGCTATAAAGTCCCTCAACAAGAAGACCCAGGAGATCTACGAGCATGCACAGAGGGCCCGTGAAATAGCCGATAGCCGCTCGAAGAGTCTCGAAGAGTTGTGGAAAATCTCCTTAAGCGCTAGGACGAGTTCGATAAGAAGGAGGTTAATCTCCAAAAGAAAGTAGAAAAAATCTAGTAGAGGGACGATGATCTCTCCCAGAAGCTGGCACGCGATGAGCAAGTCTTGGCTGACCGTGTAGAAGAATTCAAGTCTTGGTGTGAACAAGAGAAGCACCGGTTGTGGCGGGCAAGTCAAGATGTCAGCAAAAGAGAAACTGATGTCTCTACTTGGGAGGACAAGATGAAGGCAAAGGAGAAGCACCTTGTAGACAGGCAAGGCCGCATTCACCTCCGAGAGAAGAACATTGCTGACCAAGAAAACCTACTAGCCGAGCAAATTCAGCATCATGCCAAGGAGGTCGAGCGTTTCTCAAAGGAGGGTTTTGTGGAGCTATCTTTTGCAAGGAGGTCACTAGAGGAACTCCAAAGTGCGAGAGAAATCGAGTCTCAGTTATCTGGGACTTCCTCAGACGGTCAAATGAAGCTCTGATACCTTTTGGATTCAGACCAGTCCGACCAACTGATCCAGAGCCAGAGATGGACAAGGCCCTGGTGGTACTCAACTCCGCCGGCACAAAGCTGGAAGCTTTCGGAGATGCGGTCGTCGACGAGATCGAGACTGAAGGGAAGCCTCTAGCTTGGAACGTCACAATGTATGTGCTGACGTGCTTCTGAAGCCGAGACTCCTCAATGTCTCTAGCTCCAGTGTTCGAAGGATCCATTGCCGAGGAGGAGGGAGCTGCCAAGGCTAGCGTCCAAGAAGCTGCCGAGAAAGTTCCTTCATTCTTTGTGAGGAATTCCAGTAGCTAGGACCTTTTTCTTTGTACCTTGACCTTGTAACTCTCCAATTTTGAATGAATGAAATCCTTTTGAATTCCCTTTTTGTCTTCAATACTTTTCCCTTTATCTTGTTGGCCCCCTGGTAGATGTGTTCAATGGATTGAGAACATCTACCATGAGGATTTAAACAATGTATTGAAAACTTGATAGCTCCGAACTTGTAGCCAGTATGATAGCTCCGAGGTCCGAGTCTTGCTTCCAAAATCTCCAAGGACCCTTTGTTGCGTTGACAACGGGCCCCCTCAGAGTTGTCAAAGCTTGTTTTCTTCGGCGGTGCCCACTGTCAACGCTTGGAACATCAACAGTGGGCCTTCTGTGGTTGTTGAAGCTTGATGCTTCGATAGCGCCCACTGTCAACGCGTGAGACGTCGATGGCGGGCCCCTGGGGGTTGTCGGATCTTGAAGCTTTGAAGGCGCCCACTGTCAACATGCGACGGCGGACCCCCTGGGTGTGTCAGAGATTGATGCTTCGATGGCACCCACTACCAACGCGTAGAACGTCGACGGCGAGCACTCTGGGGGCTTGATTCTTCGACGGAGCCTACTATGAATGCCTGAAACGTTGACGGCGGGTCCCCTGGGGGTTGTCAGATTTTTATGCTTCGACGGCACCCACTGTCAACGCGTGAAACATCGATGGCAGGCCCCCCGGGGGTTGTAAGTGCTTGATGCTTCGGCGGCGCCCACTGTCAACATGTAGAATGTCTACGGCAGGCGCCCTGGGAGTTGTTGGAGCTTGATGCTTTGACAGCGTCCACCATCGTCCATGTAGATTTTTGTCATTTGTTCATTTTTCCTGCGCATAAGAGACAAGAAAAGCAGTAAAATTCGTCCTCTTGTCTCTAGCTCGTTTCCGACTTATTATCCTTCCTTGAACTTTAGCTCCCAACAAACTCATTGTGACATCATAAGTATAATGATTAAGCTTCCTTTGATTTGAAAGCTTTCTGGACCCGCCTTACTAAGACCTACCAGAATAGGTAGAGTGGCATACTTAGGTTGTTTGACCAGGCTAAGTCGATGGCGCACTCTAGACCTGTCATTGGCTTTGGTTTTCAGGTGAGTAGGTCATCTAGCAATACTAAGATCTGAGAGAAGATTACCAATAAAACTTATATATCACATGAATCTGTTGGACTAATGTTACTATTGACAAGAAGGTAAAAAATGATGAAAATAATGAGCTTGCGCCAAATAAATGCACGTAGAGTCTGCTTGCACAAATGTCTTTCATTATAGGTCCAAATAACAGGGGAGACAAGGACACACTTAAAGTACAGGACCAAGTTAAGCGTGCAATTCATCTTGTTCTAACCCAGGGAAGGCAAAGACACACCTAAAGTACAGGCCAAGTTAGTTGCTCTTTTGATATAAGACCCTATCGACGTTGTTCATAGACTCTATAAGATACATCTGATTCTAATACAGACTCACCTCCGTGCAACTAAGTATAGAACTTATGGAGGTGCTCGATGTTCCAGGGATTAGCAAGTGGTATCCCATCCTCTGTTGCCAAGCAGAGCATCCGAGACATGAAACTTTAATGACGCGAAAGGGACCTTCCTAGGTTGGAGAATGTTTTTTCATCCCTTCTGGAGTATGTATTCTCCGCAGGACCAGATTGCCTTCCTCCAACTGCTGGTTGCGCATGAAACTTTGGTGATAGTGCCGGAGCGCCTAACGGTAGCATGCATTTCGGACAACTGCTTGGCACCTTGCCTCGTTGACGAGGTCCAGGTATTCACGCTAGAGCTGGTTCTGCATGGCTGCATTGAAGGTCTGAAGCCGACGAGAACCCATGGTGATCTCTGGAGAGAGGACTGCTTTAGCTTCTTACACCAAGAAGAATGGTGTCTCTCCTATTGTCCGGCTCGGTGTAGTCTGACTTGCCCACAATGCAGACGGAAGCTCTTCTATCCAGTTGGCACCATGCTTGTTCAAGCGCTCATAAGTTCGCGTCTTGAGTCTCTTGAGTATTTCTTCATTTGCTCTTTCAGCATGGCCATTGCTTGTCGAATGATCTGCTGATGTGTAGCTGACTTGTATGTCGAGTTCTTCGCAGTACTCTTGAAAAGCTACACTTCTGAATTGGGTTCCATTGTCAGTAATGACTCTGTTCGAAACTGATAGGTTCTTGGTTCCTGATCTTTCAATGAGAACGGGAGGGTTCGATTTGTGGAGGAGAAGACGCTGGCGATCCAACTACACCGTCCCCAGGACGATGCGCCTTAGCGATCGGTACACCGACATGGAAGTTGTATTGTTCTTGTTGGCACACAATCAACCTGACCACGAGGGCCTTTGTTCCTGCAAGCAATCGAAGAACACGCAAGAACAAGAAGAACAAGCACTGATCTATTGAAACAATAAAAAAAAAGTAGGGTTCCGAATACAAGTAGACGGGCAATCTAGTCGACCCGCGCCCGTACAAGGAAGCAGCAGAAGCTAACTTTCGAATAAACAAAACCAACAATCTAATGAGGGCGGAGGCTACTGTTTAATACCTTCCTAGGGTCCTGAGAAACCCTAATCACGAGTCCCTAATGGGCTCTTAATGATACATGGGCCATGGGCCCAACTTTGGTGATGCAGCACCATGGACAGAAAAGGTCTCCGAATAAAAATAACGATTGCGGTGGACTTCGAATAGATATGGATATGAGGTCAGATCCGTTTGAAAGTAGACTTGGTAATATTTTTAGGAAGTACTTGAACTCCCAGATTGGAGTTCGTATGAAGTCTTGGTGGCCGTCATAAGTTGGTGATGTCTTGCTATCCAAATCTAGTCCGCGTGAATTCCCTTCCCTTTGGCTTCTCTCCATTGTTCCTAAGTGAAACAAGAAAGCACGTGGTTCCACAGTCTAGATAAGATGGACATAAGGCCAAGAATGAGTTCACCTGATATTTTAGTTGACGTGCACGAGCGCGAGTAATCGGACCAAAAACCGGTAGTTGAGTGGGTGTGGATGTATCGACGGTGTTGATGTCCTCATCATCCTCCCCTTCTTGTATTTGAGTCGTACGCGACTCAAGCTCATCTTCTTCTCCGAAATATGGCTTCAAATCTGCAATGTTAAATGTTGGACTAACCCCAAAATCCGCAGGCAACTCGAGTTCATATGCATTATCATTAATCCTTTCTAACACTTTGAATGGACCATCAGCTTGAGGTAAAAATTTATACTTTCTCAAATTAGGAAACCTATCCTTTTGCAAATGTAGCCAAACTAATTCACCATGTTCAAAAGTGATAGGATTCTTTCCCTTACTACCAGCAAGTTGGTACTTAGCATTCATGCACTCTATATTCCTCCTAGTAGTTTCATGCAATTTTTAGATCAATTCAGTCTGATGTTTAGCATCAAAATTTACTCGCTCCATTGAGGGAAGAGGTAATAAATCAATAGGAGCATGGGGTACAAATCCATAAACAAAAAGGGCATTTCTTAGTACTAGAATGTACGAAGCGATTATAATCAAACTCAACATGAGGCAAACACTCTTCCCACATTTTTATATATTTTTTAAAACAGCCCCAAGCATGGTAGATAAGCTTCTATTCACAACCTCAGTTTGACCATCAGTTTGGGGATGACAAGTAGTTGAAAATAAATATTAGTCCCCAATTTTGCCCATAAAGTTCTCCAAAAATGGCTAAGAAACTTAGCATCACAATCTGAAACTATTGTGTTTGGCACATTATGCTACCTAACAATCTCTCGGAAAAATAAATAAGCAACATGTGTAGCATCATCAATTTTATGACAACGTATGAAGTGTGCCATTTTAGAAAATCTATCCACCACAACAAAGATGCTATCCCTCCCCTTCTTTGTTCTAGGCAGTCCTAAAACAAAGTCCATAGAAATGTCCTTCCAAGGCATTCTAGGAACAGGAAGAGGCATGAAAAAACCATTTGGATTAAGTCGTGACTTAGTTTTTTGACATGTCGTGCAACGAGCAACGAAGCGCTCCACATCTCGCCTAATCCTAGGCCAACAGAAATTTTCACTCCAAAGTGCCCCATGAGCCTGCCTACATGCGCCTCCTTTAACAACAACAAACGAATCGACCTAGCTGGAATGCATAGCTTGTTAGCTCTAAACACATACCCATCATTGAGGACAAATGTATTCAACATTCTTCCCTCTTTACACTTCAACAATATATCTTTAAAATCTGTATCATGTTCATATTGACCTTTAATCGTTTCCAATCCAAAAATTTTGAAGTCGAGTTGAGATAGAAGAGTATAACGTCTGGATAAAGCATAAGAAATAACATTGTCCTTTCCTTTTTTGTGTTTGATGACATAAAGAAAGGACTCAATAAATTCCATCCACATAGCATGCCTACGGTTCAGTTTCCCTTGACTTCTAATATGCTTTAGTGATTCATGATCTGAATGGATAACAAATTCTTTGGGCCACAAATAATGCTACAATGTTTCTAAAGTCCGCACAAGAGCATATAATTCCTTATCATAGGTAGAATAGTTCATAACAGGCCCACTCATTTTCTCACAAAATTATGCAACGGGTTTTCCTTCTTGTAACAAAACACCACCCAATCCAATTCCACTAGCATCACATTCAAGCTCAAAAGTCTTACAAAAATCAGGAAGTTGGAGAAGAGGCGCATGTGTCCACTTATCATTCAGTATGGTAAAGGCGTTATCTTGCATGGTGCCCCAAGAAAAGGACACTCCCTTCTTTGTAAGGTCATTCAATAGAGCAGCAATGGTGCTGAAATCCTTCACAAAGCGACGATAGAACCCAGCCAGTCCTTGAAAACTTCGCACCTGTGTGATGGTCTTTGGTACAAGCCACCCCTAAATAGCCTCCACCTTGGCTTGATCAACCTCAATTCCATGTGGAGTATCAACATAGACAAGAAAAGAGACTTGATCCATGCAAAAGGTGCACTTCTCAAGGTTACCAAATAAATGTGCCTCACGTAAAGCATTAAAAACAGCACGTAAGTGATCAAGATGTTCATCCATGGATTTGCTGTAAATCAATATATCATACAAGTACACAACAACAAATTTTCCAATGAATGCATGCAAAACCTCATTTATTAATCTCATGAAGGTGCTAGGTGCATTAGTTAACCCAAAAGGCATGACTAACCATTCATATAAATCGAACTTTGTTTTAAATGCAGTTTTCCATTCATCTCCTAATTTCATGCGAATTTGGTGGTAACCACTACGCAAATCAACTTTTGAGAACACAACAGTGCCACTCAATTCATCAAGCATATCATCTAAGTGTGGAATACGATGACGATATCTAATGGTGATATTATTGATTGCTCTACGATCCACACACATACGCCAGGATCCATCCTTTTTAGGTACTTGAATAATTTGGACGACACAAGGACTAAGAGACTCATGTACATAACATTTGTTGAGTAGTTCTTATACTTGGCACTGAATATCATTTGTTTCTTCCAGGTTTGCCCTGTATGGTGCACTGTTGGGCAATGAAGCACCAGGAATGAGGTCAATCTAGTGCTCAATCCCTCGAAGTGGTGGTAGTCCTGGTGGTATTTCACTTGGAAACACATCAGAATATTCCTACAAAATGTTAGCAACAGCAGGAGGCAAAGAATGTTGCATATCATAAAGGGAAATCAAAGAATCTTTGCATACCAAAGCATAGGCAACAGGGTTGGAAGCAATCAGTTCATTAATATCAGATTTCATAGCAAACAAGCATTTTCCCTTCAGAGATATCTCATTTTTCTTATCAAACACAGATTTGGCATTGTTATTGTTCTCAACATTAGCATGGTCCTGAGATTTAGTTTTCCTAGCTCTAGCAACATCATCTTGCACAATAGCTTTAGGAGACATAGGATGCAACACAATTTTTTTATCATGTTAAAGAAAAGAATACTGATTTGATCTATCATGATCCATAGAATCTCTATCAAATTGCCAAGGTCTTCCTAGCCGAATATTACAAGCTTGCATAGGCACAACATTACATTCAACGACATCCTTATATGATCCAATAGCAAAATTGATTCGCACAAGTCTAGTTACCTTTGCCTTAGCGCTGTTGTTTAACTGTTGAATGTAATAGGGATGTGGGTGCGGTTTGGTGCTTAGTGCCAGCTTGGCCACCATGTCACTGCTGGCCATGTTGTTGCAGCTACCTCCATCAATGATCATATAGAAAGAACGCTCTTTGACAACACACTTTGTTTGGAATAATGTGTGCCTTTGATTTTGCTCTGCTTTCTCCATTTGGGCACTAAGCACACGCTGCACAATGAGGCTTTCATAGTGCGCTGCATCTTCTGCACCAATATGCTCTTCTTGATGTTCGTCACTACCTGCATAGTCAGCTACAAGCAAAGCACGTGTATCGTCATGGAAATCACTAGCATATGAGTACTCACCATCATCTTTAACAACTAGAACATGTTTGCTCAGACAGTGACGCTGCACATGGCCGAATCCCTTGCATATGTGATATTGAACGTCTCTATCTCGCCCTGTAGATGCTACGGAAGAAGCACTCTCGGTGGACCTTTGGGTTGTCTTTGCTGCTGAGCTAGTGGAAGGATCACGTGGCTTGTTGTCGGAGGAAGAAGGTCCTACCCGACTCGATGAAGAAGATGGTGAGGGAGCACGCCCAATCGAAGGAGTAGTCGTGTGTGGTTGCCATGAGCTAGTCTTTCCTGCAGAAATATTAGTTCTAGAACTAGCTCGTCGTCCCTGCACTTCCCTTTCAGCTTTACAAGCAAGATGAAACAAGCGGGTAACATTATTGTAATCTTTATAAGCAAGGATGTCCTGAATTTCACGGTTTAAACCACCCAAAAATCTAGCCATAGATGGTTGCTCATCCTCGTCTAAATTACAATGCAATATACCCATTTGTAGTTCCAGAAAATACTCTTCTACACTTTTAGCTTCCTGTCTTAACTGATGTAACTTATTTAATACATCATGTGCATAGTAAGAAGGAACAAATCTATCCCGCATGAGCCATTTCAAAGCTTCCCAAGTTTGGGGTATGTTATTAGGATTTTTCTTGCCATGTTCTATCCACCAAACAGAAGTAAAATCAGTGAACTCGCTAGTGGCTGCTGTAACCCTTGCATTTTCAGGAAATTCGTGATATGCAAATTTTTGATCAACAGAAATCTCCCAAATAATATAAGCATCAGGGTCATATTTACCATCAAAAGGAGGTATTTTATATTTGATCTTGTTAAACGTATCATCAATATTGTGTACCTCACGCCGACGATGTCCACCCATACCTTGACGGTTGCGTTGTAGCCGGCGTCGTGGCCTAGCATTATCATCTTCCCCAATCTCAGTATCTGCAGGATAGTCATCTTCATTATCATGTACAATGCTAGGGGCATTGCTCACCTGTTCATCCACAATTTGTCCTTGATCCCTCTCCTTAATACCCTGCAGGATGGCTCCAATAGATGTGATCATTGTTTGTATGGAAACCTCCAACATGCTGATTTTTGTGTTGGTGTCGATCTGCACATTTTCCAATTGACCAAGGCGGTCATTGGTAACACGAACGTCCTCATCAAGCGCTTTTGTGTGTATCCGCACTTTGCGCTCGAAGTGCTGTATAATTCCCCGTGAGCGAGGTGAATGCACATCTTCATTTGCATTTGCTCCTCCTGGCATGGTTAGCACAAAAAAGGAACAATCGAATATAAAAGGGTAACGTTATCCCTAGCTACAAGGGTGCTGGTGGGGATAGCTCACTCACTCTCAAACTGTTCAATCAAGCTCTTACCTATTCTTACCAAGCTCAGCAAGGAGGTGATTGTAACCAGAAAGTAATGAACAACTTCAAGAGTAGGTATCAATCTATGGAGCTTTAGGTGGCTGAACTAGAACAAGGAACAAACTTTCACCATGTTAGTCATAACATGTTGAATAAACATTCTACCACAGTACTTTGCTGGTCCTAGATTGACCGTTCTAGAGACGCGAGCCTAGACACAAAGTAATTCACACCAGTCACACAATAGCCTACAATAGCAGCATCTGAAGCTCACTTTTTCTTTCTTTCTTTCTTTCTTTCTTTTTCTTTTCTTTTTTACAAAGCCCCGCAGTTCTAAAAGATTACACAAGGATCAGATGATAAGCTACCAAATACCACATATAGCACACTTATTTTTGCAGGTTCCTTGCAGGTCTTATAAATATTGCTATCCAAAGAAAAAATGCACATAAGATCTCAAAATCTCTTTAGTGATTGCAACGCGCACATATGGAATTTTCAGGCAAGGTCTGATCCGTCGGAAAGATGGTGAGATAAACCTTTCCAGATTGTGCTTACACTTTCCAAACGGACAACATATGAAGAAGTTACGACCTTTTTCTTCCAAAACCAAGAAGATACTAGAAATCAGACCTGATCTTATTATTTCCTCTTTTGGAGATGCAAATTAGGAAGTGAATATCTCCCTAATTTCGTGATGGTGGGGATGATGGTGTGTTTTTTTTTTGCAGATCAAACATGAAGAGAACTCGAAACTCTAAAGGACTAAATACTAAGACCAGCAACTCGACTCGTCGAAGCGACCATGAACTCAACAAGTCTGAACTAAGTAGTGAAAGTAAAAGGCACAATGGTCTAGGAATAATGGAAAAACAGATCTAGTATTTTTTTGTCTTTCTTTGGACTATTGGATGATAACAGCGGAAAGAACAGCAATGGTAGAACTCACACCGATTACCTTGCTCTGATACCACATGATAGGATCTTGCTTCCTGATCATTCGATGAAAATAGGAGGGTTCGATCTGTGGAGGAGAAGACGTTGGCGATCCGACTACACCGTCCCCCAGGACAATGCGCCTTAGCGATCGGTACAACAACTCCGAAGTTGTATTGTTCTTGTTGGCACACAATCAACCTGACCACGAGGGCCTTTGTTCCTGCAAGCAATTGAAGAACATGCAAGAACAAGAACAAGCACTGACCTATTGAATGATTAAAAAAAGTGGGGTTCTGAATACAAGTAGACGGACAATCTAGTCGACACGCGCGTGTATAAGGAAGCAGCAGAAGCTAACTTTCGAATAAACAAAACCCACCATCTAACAAGGGCAGCAGCTACTGTTTAATACCTCCCTAGGGTCGTGAGAAACCCTAATAACGAGTCCCTAATAAGCCCTTAATGATACATGGGCCATGTGCCCAACTTTGGTGACGTAGCACCATGGATAGAAAAGGTCTCTGAATTAAAATAACGACTGCGGCCGACTCCGAGTAGATATGGATATGAGGTCAGATCCTTTGAAAGTAGACTTGGTAATCTTTTCAGAAAGTACTTACACTCCCGGATCGGAGTCTGTATGAAGTCGTGGTGGCCATCACAAGTTGGTGATGTTCTGCTATCCAAATCCAATCCGCGTGAATTCCCTTCCCTTTGACTCCTCTCCATTGCTCCTAAGCAAAACAAGAAAGCACGTGGTTCCACAATCTTGATAAGATGGACATAAGGCCAAGAATGAGTTCAAGAATGGACTTCAAGAATTTGGTGGCCGATTGCTTGTTGATAGTAACAACTGGAGGTTCTCCTAGCCACTTTGTGAACTTGTCGATGGCGACATATAAAAATCGATAACCTCCAACAGCTTTTGGGAAAGGTCCCAAAATGTCCATCCCCCACGAAGCGAATGGCCATGTGGGAGGAATCATCTGCAGTAAATGCATCGGTGTATGAATCTGCATTGCATGGAACTGGCACGCTTCACACTTCTTGACCAGCTCAACTGCATCCTGGAGTGCCTTTGGCCAATAAAAACCATGTTGAAAGTCCTTACGGATCAACATGCGGGATGATGCGTGGTTTCCGCACTCGCCTCCATGGATTTTTGAGAGGACCTCGCAGCCTTTTTCCAGGGAAATGCACTTCATTAGAATGTCGTTGGCGCCACATTGGTAGAGATCCACTTGTACCAACGTGTATCTTTTAGCCAACCTCACTATTCGCTTAGCGGATACACCATCTTCAGGAAGGATGTTTTCTTTCAAGTAGTCCCGGACCTCTGAGATCCATGCATCGGGACTGACTTGAGCTTCTGGATATTGCACGCTTGGTTGCTCGGAGCTTCCTGTAGCACCTACGATCCTTGGTGGGCACCATTGTAACAGGGCCACCTGGGACCACCAGCTTCGCGGTGCTGGTCTCGCCTCACTCAGTTTGGCAGGCTGAGCGACAGGTGATGGCAATATCTTGAGGAAAACCCCCATTGGGTGCTTGAGCCCCGGTTGAAGCTTTCGTCGAGAGCTAGTCAGCTTCAGCGTTGTTGGGACGCTAGATATGGCGGAGGTCCAGGACGTGGAAGTCTTTCTGCAACTTCTGGACTTCAAGTAAATAAGCAACAAGTTTAGGGTTATATTGACTCACCTTTGACTTGTTTGATGATGAGTTGCGAACCACCCTTCACCAGCAGCTGTCGGACACCATATGATAGCGCCACCTTAATTCCAAAGATGAGAGCTTCATATTCCGCCATGTTGTTGGTTGCCTTGAAGTCAAGGCGCACCATGTACTTAACCTTCTGCCTGATCAGAGCGAAGAGAAGTATTTCTGCTTCAACACCTTGCTTCTGCATGGAGCCGTCGAAGTAGAGAGTCCAGTCAGTATCGTTGAAGACCGGGACCTTAGGTTCCAGCTTCTGTTAGTCGAGGCCCATGGAGTTGATGAAGAAGGTGTCCACTCTGCCACGAAGCCTGCCAGCGCTTGACTCTTGATGGAATGTCGAGGTAGGAATTCGAGGTCAAATTCTGCCAACTCCGCTGCCCACTTGGCAATATTTCCCATAGAACTGGGATTATGAAAAATAGCTCCTAGTGGATAAGAAGTTACCACTAAAATCTTGTCGGCCTGGAAGTAGTGACGAAGCTTTATTGAGGCAATAAGGACTGCGTACAACAGCTTATGCACCTCAATGTACCAATTCTTGGAATCATGAAGTACTTCGCTGATAAAGTACAGCGGTCGCTGGACAATTCGAACCCTCCTAGAGAGGCACGGAGCTTCTTCTTCATCAACCCAGACCCTCCCAAAGGGGTCTGAATCACCTTCTTTAGTAGGTGCTCCATCAGATGAGGGAGGTTGGTCCACAAGCATCTTGCCTTTAGGATCTGTGCCTGGGGGCTAGGACCCATTCTCGCCTTTAGGTAGCTCCGGATCCTCCCGGAGGGGCCTAGGCTCCTGTGTTGAAGATGTTTCTGGTCTCTCTGCAATGAGAACCATGCTTACAACCTTTGTAGTTGCAGCAATGTAAAGCAGAAGAGGCTCACCACGCTCAGGAGCTACCATGATTGGTTGTGTGGTGAGGAATTGCTTGAGCTCCTAGAATGCCTTCTATGCTTCTTCAGACCAATGGAATGGTCCGGACGTCCTCAATAGCTTGAAGAAGGGTAGTGACCGCTCCGCTAGCCTTGAGACGAAGCGGGTTAGCGAAGCTAGACACCCAGTTAGTTTCTGGACATCCTTGATACGGGCTAGAGGCTACATCTCTTCAATGGATTTGATTTTCGCCGGATTTGCCTCAATTCCTCGGTGAGTCTCCAAGAAACCGAGGAGCTTTCCAGAGCTAACCCTGAAGACACACTTTTTTGGGTTGAGCTTTGTGCGCGTCAGTCATAGCTTGTCAAAGATGGCTTGAAGATTGTCCAAGAAAGAGTCCTGGTTCTTCACCTTGACAACGATGTCATCGACGTACACTTCCACCAGTTCCCTAATCAGCTCCCCAAATGTTTTATGCATGGCTCGCACAAAAGTTGAGGCAACATTTTGAAGACCAAAAGGCATGGTAGTGTAACAATACAACTCATCTATTGTAATGAAGGCAGTATGCTCTTCATCTTCTTTAGACATTTGAATTTGACGATATCCAGTATATGTGTCTAAGAAACAAAGTACATCACACCCGAAGGTAGAATCCACTATCTGATCTATTCTAGGTAGTGCAAAAACGTATTTTGGGCATGCCTTATTCAGAGTAGTGTAGTCGATGCACATCCGAAGCTTCCCGCCGGCCTTTGGTAAAACAACTGGGTTTGCCAGCCACCGTGAATGGTGAACCTCCCTGATGAATAAAGCTTCGAGCATATTCTTAACTTCTTGTCCGATGAAGTTATGTCGCTCAACAGATTGCTTCCGAGGCTTCTGTTGTATAGGCCTTGCGTCAGAGTATATCTTTAGGCAGTGCTCGATCACCTCCCTAGGGATCCCAGGCATTTGTGATGGTTGCCATGCAAACATGTCGACATTCGCCTGAAGGAAAGTGATGAGCGCAAGTTCCTATTTATCGGTCAGGCCTCCCACTATACGGGTGCTCCGAGCGGCATTGGAGCTAATTTGGATGACTTTGACGGGAATGTCGGTGTCGTCGCTTGATGCATATGAAGTGTAGAAGATGAGCCGGGCTGGCGCGAGCTTGGGGGTTGTTGAGCAGCTTGCTCCTTGCCAGGTTCCTCTTCTTGCACTGTTGCAAGCGCATGAAGTTCTTGCAGCACAGTGACCCTAGTAGTGCAGTCCTCTCAGACCTTGAGGACGCCTGAAGGAGGCGGCATCTTCAATACGAGGTAGCCGTAGTGGACTACAGCCATGAATCTATACAGGGAAGGCCTGCCTAGGATCACGTTGAAGGGGAGGTTGATGCGTGCCACATCAAACTCCAGCTTCTGAGACCTAGAGTTGTCCCATGTCCCACTGGTCAAAGGTAATGTAATAGATCCAAGAGGGATCATAGCTCCTGTACCACTCCGGAGAATGGGTGTGAAGGCCTAAGGTTCGAAATCTTGAGCTGGAGCGTCACAAAAGCTGCGAAGCTAAGGAGGTTAAGCGTCGCACCTCCATCCACCAAGACATGGTAGAGCTAGATATTGTTGATAGTCGGAGAGACCATCATGGGCCATTCTCCAGCTCCCACCATGTTCTTCAGACAGTCTGAAGCATCTAAGGTGATGGAAGTATCCATCCACTTCCGATATGGCTCCGCCTTGGCAGTAGGAGCAGTAACAGCCATGTATCGACGCATAGTATTCAAGATGCGCTGAGAGGTGATGTCCCAGGACCCTCCATACATCATATGTAGAGTCTTGCAATGCTCATTGTCGGAGATGTCGGAGTCATCGTCAATGGTGTTTTAGACCGCCTTTAACGCCTTCTTGGCGTCTTGGAAGCCTAGATCTTGATCAGATGGAGCTTCATCAACTTATTGCTTCCCTTCCCACAGGAAGAAAGGGGTCTCGCCTTGATGCTTGCTGTTGCGTTCAGCAAGCCTCTTGAACTCGCGACAGTCTTCAAGATTGCGGGTTGTCGACTTGTGGATCGGACACCACATATTTTCACCGTTGCCATCTTCAGACGACGATCGAGGTCGTTTGTCAGGGCATGGCCCCTGGCCACTAGGAGCTATGGCAGCTGCAGCAGTAGGTGTGCTGGCAAGTGACTTCTTCTTGTAACTTGACTTCTTCTTATTTTTTCCACTGCCAGAGGCAGTAGCTTCAGCTTTGGAGAAGATTGCCTTGCCTTCGCAACTGGTTTGGAGTGCATCTCTTGGTCCTTCGCAACTCTGGCACATTTATCAGCCAGGCTAATGAGCTCTATGACGCTATTGACATTCTTTGTTGCCAGCTTCTCCAACATCTTCTTGTCTCTAACCCCCTGTCAAAATGCAACAATGACGAAAGCATTGGAGATAGAAGGAATGGTGTTCCATACCTGAGAGAATCGATGGATGAAGGATCGCAGCGACTCCCCTGACTTATATTGTACGGCAAACAGGTCCAGCTCGGTGCCAGGCCGAGTGTAGGAGCTCCTGAAGTTGGCGGTGAATTGGTGATAGAGTTTCGCCCAACTATAGCTGGAGTTAGATGGTAGGCTCATAAACCAGGACCTTGTCGTCCCAGTTAAAGCCATGGGGATGTAGTTGGCCATCACGACCTCTTTGCCTCGAGCCGCGAGGATGGCGGTGGAGTAGATCTAAAGATACTCGACGGGGTTGACTGTCCTATCGTATGTCTCTAGCAGATGAGGATGGAACTCTGGTGGCCACTCGACCATGCGGAGGTGCATGGCAAGGGCCGAACAGCCGCCCCCACTCCCAGAGGAGAAGGGTTTTATCGAGAAATTTGCCTCTCTCGAGCTCGCTCGATGTTGGTGCGATCATCTTGCTGCATGTAGCATCGATCTAGCTCAGACTGGAGATCCTGAGTTGGGAGCCTTGTCACTGTGTGAGTACGGCAAGCCCTGGATGGTAGTGACGTCACTTGCTGGGAGGGCACACGTCTCCTGTGCTATGACGCTTGAGGACCAAGTCTATCAGACAAGGTCCTGTTCCAAGAAGGTGCCTGTCCTGCATGGGGCAGACCTTGGTTGCTGATTGCATTGGCTGCAGCTGCAACCAAATTTCAACATCAACGCGCCACTATTCTAGCAGAGCGGGAGAAGCTCCCGACTCTGGTGGATGCTGGAGTAGAGTCCGCGCGGCATTCAACGCGTTCTCGGGGTTGTTCGCTGATGCATGACCAATGCAAATACACCATCCTGCTGAGATGGTGGTGGTGGTGGAGAAATGACACCTGTCGGAACGACAACTTTGGCCGGCTGTTGCACGTTGGAGGGATTTCCCCCAGCAGGCTGCTTAGCTGGTCCGTTGGATGAAGCGGCAGTGGAATTCACCATCTTATAATCTTGAAGCTCTGCCCCTACCTGGCACGCCAAATGTCAAAGTGTGGACTAGGACACTTCCCTGGTACTACTGAAAAGTAGTCCGCATTGGTTCATATTCGGTTGGGACGCGAGTCAAGATCGAGACAAGAGGTGAACACCGAGGGTTTACGTGGTTTGGGCCGCGTGAGAATAATACCCTACTCCACAAGGTGTGTGTTGATTGTATGAGTTGGCTTCAGATCAGTTGTCCTTCTACTGTACAGCGCAACCCTTTTATATGCCAAGGACTGGTTGTTACAGTTTGTGCCTGGCCCAACAGGTGGCCCCTGCTGTAATCACTGCCCTATACACATTCTATGGTGTTAAGGGTAGTTAATAGCATCATAACATGCCTTAATAGCAGTGTTACTAGTCATGATAGCCTTCTGGTCGTGTGTCATTAATATAGCATTAATGACACATTAACCAGGTCTTGTAATGGCCAATTGATGGCCCTTAAATGTCCGTGCCGTTGGAGATCCCGCTTTATTCCCGTTGCAGACTTAGGTCAGGGTGTTGACACGTGGTTGCTTTGGAGCTTCCCTCTACAGGGGGATAGGTCTGAGTGCTATTGGATACATGACGGTGTCGGAGCTTCCCTGAGGAGGAAGGCAAAGTTCGGCCTTGCAATACACGTGGCAGCACTAGAGCTACCCAACTGAGGGAGGCAGGTCCGGCTCTTCTGGAAACGTGACAGTACCAGAGCTACCCTACGAAGGGAGGCAGATCCGATACTGCGGGACGTGTATTCCCTTCGAACGTCCGCCACCTGGACAAAGGAACTTCATGACTTTGTTTTGGTACCAAGGGATGCCCAGTACATAGGGTAATGACAGATTCAGTTTAGGATTTCGTGGATCCAAGCCATTTCTCAGAGTCAGGTCCCTTCATTGCTTCGGTGTAGGTCGTGGGCTCATTATTGAGCAACAATACCATGTCATGTCGCTCCGTGGTTAGAAGCGTTGACTTTTTAGTCGCATGTCGTGCCCTCGTAGACCTTCCTGGGGCTACTGTTTTAACAACTAGTTGCACAACATCTTCTATAGGACCAGTGGGTGCTGAGCGGTAAACAATTTACCCTCTGCTTTATTATAAAAATAATATCCTTTGGTTTCCCTAGATTATCCCACAGAGAAGCATTTGTCTGAGTTGGTAGTGAGTTTGTCTGACGTCAATGTTTGACATAAGCATCACATCCCCAAACATTGAGGAAAGACAATTCGTGACGTTTTCTGGTCCACATCTCATATGGTGTCTTCTCAACAGACTTAGTTGGGACTCTGTATAGTGTAAATGCAGCAGTTTCAAGAGCATAACCCCAAAAGGATAGTGGACAATCTGTTTGACTCATCATCGACTTAACCATGTCTAACAAGGTTTAGTTCCTCCACTCGGACACCTCATTCCATTGTGGTGTTCCAGGTAGAGTCAACTGTGGAACAATTCCAAATTGTTTTAAATGATCATAGATTTCATGGCTCAAATATTCACCTCCACGATCATATCGTAGAAGTTTAATTGTCTTGCCCAATCGATTTTGTACTTTATTGCAAAATTCATTGAACTTTTCAAAGGATTAAGACTTGTGCCTCATTATGTAGACATATCCATATCTACTGAGTCATTGGTAAAAGTAACAAAGTATTGAAAACCATCTATGGCTATTGAACTCATTGATCCACATACATCAGTATGTATAAGTCCCAACAAGTCACTCGCCCTCTCACTTCGACCAGTGAAGGGTATTTTGGTTATCTTCCCAAGCAAACTAGACTCACATGTGTCAAGTGATTAAAAATAAAATGAGCTTAGTAAACCATCTATATGGAGTTTTTCAAAACATTTCTCGTTTATATGACCTAAGCGACAATGCCAAATAATAGTGGGATTTAGATCATTTTGTCAGACCTTTGGTATTAATGTTAAAGATTGTTTTATCCTCAAGATCAAAAACATATAATCCATTCAACAATGGGCACTGCGCATAGAAAATATTATTATAATAAAGAGAACAAGATTTGTTCTTTATTACAATCTCATGACCATCAACTTCTTCTAAACATGAAGAAGAGATAATGTTCTTGCTCTAAGTAGGAGTGCAATAACAATTATTCAATTCCAATACTAATCATGAGGGTCATGACAAGTGATAGGTCTCAACAGTTATGACCACAACCTTTGCTCCATTGATGACACGAACATCCAACTCGCCTTTTGCAAATCTTCTAGTGTCACTTAGACCCTGCAAAGATTTGCAAGTGTGAATCATCGATCTAATATCAAATGCTCATGATTTACTAGAAGATTTATCAATATTAATTTCTATAACATTTATACCTGAAGTGGAAGTCTCACTTCCCTTCTCTTCAGATCCTCCAAGTACTTCTTGTAGTTATTAGACCAATGCCCCTTAGCATGACAGTGAAAGCATTCACCATCAGGAGAAGAGCAAGATCTGCCCTTTGGCTTAGACTTTGAGCTTGAGGGCTCAACCAGAACCATTCCCTTGCCTTTTGGGTGCGTCACACGCTTCCTCTTTTTATTCTCCTTTTGAATCATCATCACATGAGTGGCATTTTTCTTAATGCTTTCTTCGGTTGTTTTAAGCATCCCATGCAATTCAGCCAACGTTTTCTCAATGCCATCCATTTAGAACTTCAATATAAATGGCTCATAGCTCTATGGGAGCAACTAGAGAACAACGTCAATAGCCAGATCATCCTTGAGCTCAGAACCAAATTTGCCCAAAGTCGCAATGTAACCAATCATTTTGATTATATGAGGGCTGACCACGCTACCCTCCGCCAGCTTGCATGAGAACAAGGACTTTGAGATGTTGTATCTCTGCGCCCTAGCTTGGTTGTCAAACATTCCACACAGTCCTTCAATAATAGAATAAGCATTTATATGCTTATACCATTTCTGTAGATCAGCGGACATAGTGGCGAGCATGAGGCAGCTTATAAGTGCATCATCACAGTGCTTCTAATATGCTCTACGTGCCGCAACAGTTGCATCAACTGGGAGTTCATCAGGGTTTGGCTGCCGAAGAACGTACTCAATTTTCTCTTGCCTAAGAACGATTCTCAGGTTGCGGTACCAATCAATAAAGTTAGCAACATTGAGCTTTTTCTTATCAAGCACAGATCGCAAATTGAAACCAGTATTGTTACTAGCAGATATGATCTACAATAAAAAATAAATACGCAAGGTTTTAACACTATGTTATGTACCAATGTTCTATTAACAACTTAATAAAAGACACCACCACTATATGAGTAACATCCTCCCTCTCATGACATATAGTGGTCCAAGATCCACATTCACTAATTCCTAGTGAGCTTTGGCTTCACTTCTAGAAAATTAATGACATAGGTAAACAACAATTGTTAATCATATCCCAATATGACTCTTGTTTGTTGGGTGAAATCCAATGCTCCGACTCCCAACTCTATGCCATAAAGTCTAAAACCATTCTGATAGCTTTGTTGAGTAAACCAACACTATGCGTGTCAATGTCCAACATTCACCCTATGTATTATGATAGATGATGGTATTTTTCTTTGACAGACCTACCACACAACAATTGAAACAACATAGTTGCAGCTATTGGTAAATGGCATCAATCACTAACCTTTTGCGAGGGAAGCTATTCTATCATGACAAAACATCCACCATATTAAAAGCATGAAAAGAATAGTAATATGTAAATATTACAGGCATATGATCATAAAACATTGTGAATAGTATGGCCTTTAGAATCATAGTGGTTTCTATCGCCATGGTTCCATTATGATCTAGTTGCAGTGCCTCCCTTCTTGTGGTGATCACAATCTCAATCATGCTTGAAGACATCTTCATGAACGTAAAGGAAGCTAATGCAACTAATACCTACCAAGTAAATTACATGAGAGATCAAGCATCACAGGTCGACATGCAGGTCGTTATACAATTATATGACAACCTCAATCCGGTTTTGATAAATTTGCAACATGCAGGCTGCACGAATATTACACACAGATCATCACATTAAGGTCATACCATTCACATCATTCCCTGCAAAAACGAGTCAAGCGTGGAACTATTTCTATCGCGAAACGACTCTATTATATCACTATAGCAGACACCAAACGGAATTACATAGATCGCATCTATGAAATCACTATGAAAATCTCATCGGATTGATCAAATCAACCCGAATCCAAGCCATTCAGAATGCCCCAGTTTTGAATTTGACTGGTTTATTCATGAGAAGTTCATGACTCATGACCATGGTCTGTTGGATCCATCTTTTAGTATGTACGTGATTAGTCCCGATGGTGATTCCAGCTCATAGGGACAAGTTGCACACATAGCAGAGAAGGAGCACAAACTAACCCTTAGTCATATACAATCGTAATCTACTCTAATTACAAACCCAAAAAATTGTGCAATACAAATCATTGTATGAACATATCTACAGAAGATCGCATCTACTAGCAAGATCCAAACCAGAAACTACGCAAGTTGGCTCTAATGCCATTGTTGGGGAATTGGCGGTACACTACTCTAGCAATTCTACCACATCACCCAGGAAACATGCGAGTACAGAGGTCATAGATTGTTACCACTAGATGCACAATGCAACCGAACGTAGAAGTGTGTCAGTGTAAGGGAAGCAGACAATCACGTTCGTCTCCTCCTTGTGCTCGCCACTACAACGTGGTCATGTCACCGTAGCCGATTAGCGCAGCAATAGCAGCAGCGCCTCCATGGATTGCAACATATGGGGATGAAAGTCGTGCACCGATGTGCTAGCACCCCGCGCGCGGCAAGCGCTTCAGCGTGAGGCCTGGGAGGGGTGGCGGCTAGGGCTATCACGTGGTGGAGTAATCAGCCCCTAACCCTAACTCTCGTATTTATAGGCGTACTAATGGGTTTTTAGGTTGTAGGACCATTAGTACTCTAATTGCTTATAGATCTAATATCCAACATACCTTAATCCGAATTGTTATGATGGCCTCTTGGGCATATCACCAACATAAGGTACCTCATCTCACACATAATATGAAGAAGGAGATGGGACATTATGTCAAAAAGGGTGGAGGAAAAATTGTCTCTACATTGCACATGGTGTTGATCAATTTATTGTTCAGCTTTTTTAATTTCATCGGATCAATAATCTCCTGTGATGTTGCTTGAAAAAGATGAACAAAGCTTTATGATTGTCTTGGACCATATCTAGTAGAATGTCTCTAATTGCAACAGCTAGCGGTTGTACCATCATCTTATAACAATCATCAGACTTTTATTCCATACAAGCAAGTGCACATACTCATCTTTTCTTATCTGCTCCAAGTGTAGCAAATTATGGGAAGGTTTTTGGATCCATTTTCGAGCATTTTATGATATAGATCTTTTCATAAATTCATATTCTCGAGGTCCAATCAAGATTTTTTTGTATCTTTTATTTTGTCTTGTATGTCAAGCAAGGCACCAATAAGCTGGAAGAAGTATTCTTATCCACAAATCAGCATCAGTTCGAAACAAATACCAGTTCAGATAAAGCATTGTATCTGTGAGACCTATGTGTGCTGAATACATTGGCTATAGCGATAAAAGTTTTGAATACTACCAAAACACCTTTATCATCAAGGTCCGACTCTAGGTCCGAGCTCCAGTAAGCTCCGGTGCTAGGTCCGACTAGCTTTGGTTAGCTCCGGCTTTAGGTCCGACTGGCTTTGGTAAGCTCCGGCGCTAGGTCCAACTAGCTTTGGTTAGCTCCGGCGCTAGGTCCTGCTAGCTTTGGTATGTTGCAGCGCTACATCGTGTTAGCTTTGGTAAACTCCGGTTCAAGGTCCGGTTAGCTTTGGCAAGGTTCGAAGTTTGATTCCAGGGGGTCTACTTTTAACTTGCAATGATTCGTACTTGCTTTACATTGATTGAAAAATTTGCTTAGTAATCTTTTACTAAGTTTTTGGTGTGTTTTGGTGGTAATGACTGATATCATTTTGCTGTGGTTTGCAACATGCTTATGTGAGGTGCTCACGTAAGGTATTGTGGTTATCAGAACAAACGAGAGTCAAGTCGAAGACTTGTTCTCAGAAGTATTGGTTGTTTGTTCATGTGCAGATGTTACTTGAGTTCAAGACATGGCTGGTGATGAGATCCATTGAACTAGTCTTAGGGAGAAGATGAGGTTCAACAACCAAGTTCGGGAGGAATTGTGGTTAAGTTGATCGGGAGGTTGCGCAGCTTGTTTAAATCAAGAACAAAGGTATCATGGACATTATTGGAAGATGTTTGCACATGTGCAAGGAGTGCACGGACATGGCTACACGGTTCCAAGGCGTGATGAAGAGATGTGGACGTAAAGAATTGGTTGGAAAGGTCCAACTGACTAGGTTATGGACTCAGGCTGCGGCTGAGTCGTGTTTGACTCAAATATGGAAAGTTTTGAGGTTGTTATGATAGGATTTCATGTGGGTCACGAATTTGAGTTGTTTTAGGAATGTGGGATACGTTCCTAAGGTGTTTGGAAGTCTTAAGATTGCTTCTTTCTATGTATAGCAGAGTCTTGAGCAGTTATGGAATGTTTCGATTCATGAATTGAGTAGGATTAGAGTCCTAGTTAGGTTTGGGTTGGCCTAAGGGCTGGTTATATAAGCAAGAGAGGCCAGAGCTCGTGGTAGACGACTTTGGTGCTGTTCCTCTTGTGTTTTGATCAATAAAATTTGTAGTTTGAAGAAATTTTGTGCCTTGTTCGTCTGACTTGTTTTCTTCAAGTCTTTCTCGTCGAGTTTCTGCACAACACTACCTTTCTTCGGTGGTTTTATCATAACTCGAGTTTTACAGATCCAATTGGCATCATTCTTTTTGGTTTGTCTTCACAACTTGATTTTCTATCATTTGTTAAAATTTCACGGTCATTGGATTTGTGGTTTCTGATCTACACGAGTTTCTTTGCAGTGTTCAAGAACTGTTTTTGTCGGGTAGGACAGATGATTGACCTTTGTTCAATCTTTCGATCATAACTTGAGCTTCTCTCGACGAATTTTCGTGATTCTTATTGTGACGTCTTTGTGACTTGATTCTCTACAATCTATACTAGTTTTGTCACAGTTGAACATGTTTAGATTAGTCGCACACATGGTTTCTTTAACAGATCGGTTTTTTGCTGAGGGGTGTTTTCATTGCTTCCGCTGAAAAGTGTTAATCTACCATTCACCCCCTGGTAGCTTTACATGTGCTATTCGATCCTACAATTGGTATCAGAGCCACGGTGTTCTAATCTTTGTTATTCGCACGTGTTTTTGACTAGTCCTCATGGAGAAATACTCGGCAAAACCTTGTGTGTTTGTTGGTATTGATTTTCAGGTTTGGAAGGCACACATGGAAGCTTTTATCTAGGTGCAAGGCTTAGCGATATGGGAAAAGGTGTACAAACCTTATGATGTGCCACCAAACGATCAAGTTACGGCTACAAACCTACGATATGCTGACAACAACAACAAGCCTGTAACTTGATCATTCAGGGACTCACTCAAAGCGATTTTAATCGTGTCATGCACCTCCGATCAGCATACGATGTTTGGAGAGCTCTCCGTGATTATCACGAAGGCTCCAAAACGATCAAGGAGGTGCGACAAGATATGTTCAAAAAGGAATACATGTGTTTCAAGATGCAACCTGGTGAGTCCATCGATCAACTTTTTGACAGATTTAATGAAATTCTCAGTAATCTACATAGTGTCAACGTAAACTTTTCTGATGTGGAGAATGCTAGGAAAATCCTTAATGCATTAGACATGACAATATGGGAGATGAACGTAACATCCATTCGTGAATCATCTGTCATGAGTACTCTTACTTTAGATTTGCTTTACTCTAAACTAAAAACTCATGAAATTGACATTTTATCAAGTAGGAATCCAAATATGTCTATTGCATTCGTTTCACAATGTGATATTCCTAGCTTCCAAATAAGTCTATTGCATTCGTTTCACAATGTGATATTCCTAGCTCCGACCAATCTTCATCTTGTAATACTCTTGCTTTGTTGTCCCTACTAACCCTGGAGCAGATCGAGGAATTTCTAGAAGAGGAGCTAGAACTCATCTCTACTAGGTTCTCAAAAGCATTGCAAAATATGAGAACTAGAAGGAGAGGAAGCATCGGACCTCCACACTGCTTTGAATGTGGTAAGAAAGGACACCTTCGTACAGAATGCCCTAACCTTTTGTTGACGACTGTTATATACTAGTCTCATCCATCAATTTAACTCAATTATGTGAAGGATTGGTCATTTCTTGCACACATCACCTTTCTATTTAACCCAATTCCACTTGGACTTGGAGAAATATGTGTATGCAGCATTTTATGCAGGAAATGAAGAAATGTAGAGGGACCAATTCTATAAAATATCATCCCAGCCAATCAGGCGACGACACAAGGCATCCCATGGATCAAATGGCCCACAAACAAAAGTATCCGAGGAGATCCAACGGTGTATCACCCATATACATCAATGGGACCCACCTGGCAGCCATCTGGAGAAAGCACACGAGAAACGGTGCAATGACCAGGTCGGCCGAACCAAGGGGTCGGCCGACCTGGTCTTTGCACCAAACTCGGTCAGCCTCCACGTGCCTCCCGGCTTCCTGGAGTCAATGGTGACTGATTCGCGCGCTTTTGGTGGCGGGAACCGACGTCAACACTAGTATAAATAGGACCCCCTACCCCTCACTTCAACACACACCACTTGGGCATCATTCTATTGTATACACTATCTTCCATAGTCATTAGAGAAGTTAGGATGTAGAGAGGAGAGCCTCTAGTCCCAAGTCCGAATTGGGAAAGGAGTAGAAGGAGTCTCTCTTCCCAAATTCCACATTGGGAAAGGTATGGCTTATGTATTCCTTCTTGTATTTGTGACTTTGTGCTCAATAAAGATATTATCTTTAGTCTTCTTTTATATGTATACTTAGATAAAGCGTTTCTTGTTTGATTGTGGGGTCCATGTATGTGGAAGGTATAGTCTTTATGATTTCACTCTCATGATCACATCTTATGGTCATAAACACTATAGACCCCCACTATAGTCTATGTAGTTATGATATGATTATGTTAATATGAATGACTTATGCTATGCTTCAACATTGCTTCAACGATGTTTAGGTTAGTCATTGCCTTAGGATGGCTTGTGCCATGGCTCCTAAGGTATTTGCTTAGTATGCTAGCATGGTGCTAGGGTCTTTAAGTAGCGTTGGATGTCTCGTAGACCCACGGATTGAAGAGGTAGGCAATAGGCGGTGACAACTCTATTTGTCCTTTGTAATCCTCCATGTTCGGCTATGCCACATGCTCTTGGTGGGAGTCACCCTAGTATTGCTAGGGGTAGGCCTGTGCCCGATGTGTTGAATAGCATTGCATAGGAATTCATCTTTGACATGACCATTAGTATCTACCTTAGGCTATGTATATGTATTAGGAGCATTGTAGGAGCAACTCTCTAACTCTCAATCCAATATCCCTCTAGGACCCATTTTACCCTTTAGGGCTCGTTTGGCAGATGGGGAGGGATGACCCAGGGAAGGAAATCCCTTTTGCAATTTCCCCTGCCCCCTTGATTTCCACGGGTGAACCCTTCCCTAGGGTTGTTATTCACTTGGTAAGTTGGGGGAGAAAATATCAGGGATTTCATAAACAAAAAAAAACATTCAAAATATTTAGAAATTCATAAAATGCACACCAAAAAAACTAAAAAAATCAGAAACAAATCTATATATTGAAAAACTAGTAACAAAAGCCATAAAGAATATAATATCATGCAAATTAGAATTCCATCATTACTACAATATCATTAAAACTACTTGTACATTACAAAAACATCCTAAATATAATGCAGCAATATAATAAAATCTTTCGACGGTAGCTCGTACAAAGTCATCATCATAATATGAGAATACAATCATTATCATTTCAATTGTAGTAGATTTAGTACATAAGATTTGCACCAACTCAAAACACTTGAAAATATATTAGGTACCATCTCAACTGTAACAGCACAATCATTCCAGTAACAGTAACACACCTACTAGAATTAGATGAAAGATTACAAATAGTCCACAGTATGTTCCAGATTTGAGCCTCCACCACCAACAATACAATATTCTTGTGGTTTATAGAACTTCCACGGGCAATGAAAATAAAGAAACGCACAAGAGAATACGGAATACACAGAAGTTTTACAAAAAATGGCATATACTTGTGGTTAGGTGGGGGTGCTATTGACCCAAAAGCTTCTCATAGTGGCATTAACATCGCAGCAACATTAGAAACCTGCAGAAGATATATAATACTTAAATCCAGTTATAAAAGTTCAAATGTATTTATAATTACATAAAGTTGCAGGTAGCATCATTCCATGTTATAAGAAACTTGAAAATGGTAATCATTTGTGCCCATTTGATGAAATACCTGCATAGCTACCCTCATATTAGTTGCTGCCTAGAATATTAGAACCTAAATATGATTAGTGTTTTTTGCAAGATAGATCTTACAAGATACATAATGGTCCAAAAGTCCAAAAACTACATGAAACATCTATTGATCTATTAGTCAGGACACTCATCAAATGTCCTCAAGGCGAGTGATAGCAGTTAACTACAACACCAACAACTGATAATGAAGATAAAGAAAATAAAAAGAGGCTTCTGAACAATAGTAGAGGTTTTAAAACTTTTATTAGAAGAAAAATGTACCAAATTGCATCTCTATTGGACCAACTGAAGGGTGGACATAGTAAATTGGGGAAAACAATTGCTTAATTGTCCATGTACCAAAAACCAATGGAATTCAGCTTACCAGAACAGGTAACACAATCAGTCACAAATCAGTTACAAAACGATGACCAGAAACTTTGCACCATTCAATTTTTACAAACTCATGGCCAGAAACTTTGTAGTAAATAAATTACAAATCGATTCACAGTACAATAAACTGTATAAGATTACTTTACAAGAAGAAATTGCTCATTTTCATATAAAAACTGAAAAGAGTCCAACTTACCAGGAAAGTGAAGGCAGCCTTTCACAGCACTCAGTCATGGAGATAATGCCTAAAATGATCACCAGAAACAGGTATTACAAAAATGATCACCAAGAAATTAAATTTTACATAAAAATGAGTTATTTATTAAAAATACCTTTTTCTCAATCTCTCCCCTAAGCCACAACAATCTAACACGTTGCCTCTTGGTTGTTAAGAATATTTCTCTTGTCTCACATTTGAATACTCCTAATGCTTTTTCCATTTCTTCTTCACTTAAATCATCCATTGACTCTAAAACAGCAACACAATTTGCAATAGAATACTCATCCTTGTTTGTTGACTGATTCAACTCATTAAGAAATTTATTACTTTGCTCCTTTTTAAATTCCAAATACTCCTCAAGCACACCAGCAATTTGATTTTGCTTACGCTTCTTTCCATGACTACCTTCTCTAATGTCCGATGAAGATGCCGGTGTGTGTTCATTTCCACCAATGTTGCCATGACCACTTGAAACTGCATTCACTTCTAAATTTGAGGACAGCGGGTTCATACCATGATCAACCTCGACCTCATCATTCCTAAAAGAGCTAGCAGATTCATCTTGATTGAAAACTTGTTGTTGAATTGATGTAAAATTCAAATCTCCCGTGGCACAACTTCCTTCATAAAGTGTTGCCAATTGATTAAAGAGGGGGAATGGTTTCGATTGAAATTTCTTCACCTTGGGATGACTCTGTATTTTTCAGCAAAAAAAATAGTATTAAAATCAGATATAAAAAAAGGCTTCAAAGAATTAGAAATTTTTCAAATTAAGTATCTTACTTTAATTATTCTTTCCCATATCGGTGGCTCCGAAATTATCATACCAAGTGATTCGTTCCATCCAGCACCACTTTGCTTGCGAGCTTCCTTTATAACCTTGTAGTTTGATTTAAGGTCTTTTTCTTTCTCTTGAATTTGTGCCTTTGAAAAATTAGCCAACGGGAACTTTTCATTGAACATTTGAGTAATACTACGCCACCCTTCAGGTATCCAACCATTCTGACCTCTAAATCTCAGATTATTGTGCTCATGGAGGATGTCAACTAGAGTCTTCTCATAATTCATATTCCACGAAGCCTTTGCCATGGCTACATAATATAAAATAGCCTTTTATTATATCTAAATAATACTAATGACTAATATAGTCATTCCACATCTACATAGCAATTTGATCTCTAAGAACATTTCCAGCATTAGACTGGATAGCATGTTGATAGTTGTTATCCCCGTCTGGTAATTCAACAAACTGATCTGGATCAATGGTAGTTGGGTGTTGATCCAACCATCCATCTTCACCATTCAGACCTCTAATGATATTATGAAAAGATGTTGCTGCTGCTACAATTAAAGTTTGAGACTTTATAGGATAAAATGTGCCCACTTTGAGTATAGGAAATCGCTTCTTTAAGAAACCAATGGCTCTTTCGATATGGTTGCGAAGGAGTGCATGAGAATGGTTAAACAACTCTTTATAATCAGCATACTCAATTCTTGATCCCCGTCTTCGAAATTCACTAAGATGATACCGAACTCCTTGATATGGGGCAATAAAAGAGGGTGTGTTTGCATATCCTCCATCTACAAGGTAGAATTTACTGTCCGGCACGCTAAAACCCTTTCTTAGAGCAGATTGAAGAACCCCTGCATCTGATGCAGACCCTTCCCACCCACAAGAGATGAATGTAAAGTTGAGATCAAAATCGCATGCTAGCATTACATTTTGGGACAAAGTTCCTTTTCGGTTTCTGTAAGGAGGAGCTTTCTCTTCACTTATAGTGATGGGAATGTGTGTACCATCAATTGCGCCTATGCAATTCTGAAAATATGGCCAAAACCTAGGATTGGACACAATTCTCACATGGGGTTGGTCAAGACTTGGGAGCTTCACAAATCTCTGAGTTAGAGTAGGAATTATATCAAAAAACTCATTTATCTTTCTATGAATGGTTTCACCACTATGCTGGAATTCTTTTTGTAAGATTGCATTGCTAGCGTTTTGAGATATCATATACATGAAAATCCCAAGATGCTCTTCAATGCTGATTTTTGGAGTTTCTTGCAATAATTGTTCCCTTCTAAGATAACTTGCTACAGCTCTAAATATATCTGGTTCCATTCGAAACTCAACTTTACACCAACTCTCATGTCCATCCAAAACTTCTCTAACTTTTTGTGCACCACTACGACAAGAAGTGTGTATTGGCCTTTTTTCAGTATGAAGCGATGAATATAGAGCTGGAACTAACACAAGAAACAACTCATCATCATCTTCCTCCTCTTCCTCCATAAATTTCCGTATTAACTCATTTCTAGAATCCATTTAATAATATCCCTACAACATAATAAATTTTTGTTATGCATTATAAGACAGTCCCTTAACAGCACATGTTAAGAAAAGAAAGAATTGTGGATTGTGAATTGCTGCAGAAGTAGCAGGAAAGTAGAGAAACAGGAAAGTAGAGAAAAGGAAAGTAGAGAAACGGAAGAGGGACAAAAGTAGTAGAAGAGAAGAAGAAAAGTAGCAAGAACAAAACTATATTTATCTACATAAATTTGGAGGAATACATATAATGATCGATCTAACTCGACCAACTCCAATAAAAAAAAGGATAAAAAAACATTCCCATGCAACAGCAAATGAGATATCAAGTAAAGCATAATGTACAAATTGAGATAAAAAGCAAAAAGAAACTAGATAGCAGATCACAATGAAATAATGAACTAGATAGCAAACTAGACCATAGCAAAAGGCAGCAACCATGCACACAGCTTTGAAGGATACAATGGATGAAGGATATAATGGATTTGAAGGATATAATACACATATCTTTGGGTGTATACCTTGCTGTCCAGGAGATAATAGATCCAAGCACCAAAATACTCTTTCCTGCAGAAAAGAAGCATTGAATCCATAATATCCATAAAAAGCGTATGAATGTTACAAGAACAGCTAAATGAAAAGGCTGAGGACAGGAACCAAACACATGGTGCAAAATTAATATAATGACAGATGATTTTAGTCTCAAGCTGTGCAGAAGAACGTGTGACTGTTTAGATGCTCTCGTACAACGAGGGATGCATTTGCTGCAAGCAAACACATCCAGTAAAACTGGCTGGAGCAAACACTTCTCCCACAAGATTTTTTAACTATTTCCTAAATATCCACTAGGACTGTAGCCAGTGGGAGGCAACAATCTCTCATTTCACTTGCTGCGCTTCCAAAAAAATCCAAATCCACCGAGAAGCCATATGTCTTCCATACAGCTTCCCGGAGCAAATCATCAGTTACGCCCTTTACATCTATCTCTTAGCTTCTTGCTCAAAAATGCGCCCCAAGAAGAACCTTTGCTCTCTTCCTTAAGTACTGGTTCAAGTATAACTTGAGAAGTTCAAATCTCTATGCCTCCCCTGGAAAGGAAAACTCTATAACTTCATGGATACATCAGTAATAGCGGCATCAAAGTCACCAGGACAGTGTGGAGAACAGCGCTCCTTGCTCAGCACTGACGCTTGGTTGACCTCCCCACATCCATCAACAGATGCCGAATCCTTCCGCTTCCCAGAAACACGAATCCAATCTAACCAAACTAAGTCGCGAAACGAACAACAATGCTTACTTAGCAACCCCCTAACCGCAGCCGAAAAAAATAGAATCAAAAAATTAAGAGGAAGAAATCAAGGCATCAGGAACAGAGCCGGCACATGAGATCTGAGGACATCACGCGAGGAGAACAAGCGTAGAAATCGAATCCGCGAATGGCGTAGAAATCAAATCCGTAGAAACCGTTGACACCGCGTGAGGACCCGATCGACCTCCCAACGTTCCTCAACAAAAAAAAACAAATCTCTCCGCCCCTTAGCTACTCGGAATCACGAATCCAATCTAACCGAACAAGAAACAAACACGCACCTAACAAACCGACGTCAGCTACTCGGAATCGCAGCTGGTTCACCGAGAGGGAGCAACACCGGGCGGTGGGAGGGGAGCCGCAGAGCGGCGCCGTGCGGTGGGAGGGGCGGTCGAGCGGTGCCGGGCGGTGGGAGAGGACCGGCGCCGCTCGGTGGGAGAGGAGCGGCGATTCAGGATCGGGGGCGATGGGAGTCGGGAGAGGAACGACATCTGCGGTAGGGTTTTCCTCCCCGACCCCTCGAGGCCGGGCTGAAAAGGCCCGTGGTTTCCCTGGGATTGGGTCGGGAAAAGAAATTACCAAATAGGCTAAAGGGATAATTCGGCCCGGGTTTTTGGGGCCAGGGAATAGGCTGGGATCCCAGGGGGATTTCGGGCTGCCAAACAAGCCCTTAGAATAGATTGCCTATGTGTGTGTCACACTACCCCTATTTTCAACTTACCCCCTGTCCGGATAATTGATTAGTATCCCATAGCTTGACCATAAGAGTAGTATATACTTTACTCCATTGCTTCCTTTGGGAGAAATACAATACCCTTGGGAATACTCATGGGTGAAATGCTACAACGGTATCTTCTGTGCGCTTGCGGATCTCATCGCTTTACCGGAGATTATCTGTGGTGTTAAGAAATACCAACAATCATTTTTGGCGCCGTTGCCGGGGATGATTTGTTAATATATCTTAGGAGCTGTCAACAAGCATTTATGACGCCGTTGCCTGGGTGATTTGTTAGTATATCTTAGGAACCGTCAACAAGCATTTTTGGCGCCGCTGCATGGGAAGGCAAAGGAAGTGAATGATAGCTATCACTTGTGATTAAGCTATAGGTACTAATAGTTATTAGACAGGATTACCCTTGTTTGTTTTCTCCTTTTTGTGAAAACAGGGTAGTGTTGGCCAACCCATTGTATGGGATGGCCAACGAGGACGCAACTGCTAAACTGCAAGATGATTTAAGGCATACCTCAACAAATGTCTGCAAGGCAACACCATTGCCTTTTTGCGGGAGAATTTCAGCTTTCAGTAGGAGCCAAAGTCATCCATACCCAAGCTTGGGAAAGGCTCCAAGAATTTCTTCTTGGTTTGCCTCCACCATGGGGTGGATAGCTGGCTCATCATCCAACACTCGTGTCATGGGTTGGCTCCACCAGTCCATGACCACATTCATGCTAGAGCTGAAGGAGTCCTATTCTCATTCATCATGGATGAGAAGAAGGTCTCCACTCAAGGGGTGAAATGAAGAATGCTCGAGTTCCAATAGCTTGTCATGCACACCACTTCACAAGGTGGATATGCTAGTTATGGAACTACACCTCCCATTGAAGTGTCATGAATATCCAAGTCATTGGAGATTTGTTTGGATAATCCAAGTCATGGATATTCACATGATTTGTGAAAATCCATGTCATCATGGGACGCGTGGGAATTATTTCCCTAAGACCCATGAGGATTTTTTTCAAACAACAACTCCAATGGCTACCATTCACAAGGAGGTCAAGGGTGGAATTAACATCACCCTTGTATTCAAGGAGGCTATGGCTTTCCAAGGGATTTATGTTCAACTAGCCTACCTTGAAGTATCTTGGCCAAGAAAAAATCAAGACAACATTCACATGAAGATCTTGGCCAAGGACAAGAACTTAAGGAGGACAAAGCCTCACCATACTCATGAAGGAATACATTCAAGAGGGAGAACCTGTCGCTACAACAACATGTCTATATCAATACAACAGGGAGAGGCTAGGGCCACCATGTGGCCCACATGTCCAAATGATAGCCAAATGAGTTTGGCATGTCAAAACAGAAGAAATTCTCCACATCTTCAACTCCGAGATTGGACAACAAATCATCGCTCTGAACAGAACGGAGGTAAGTCCTCTTCATCGGATTTCAAAAGTTTGGTGAGTCCTTGCCAATAGGTTAATTGGTAGTTATCACTCATCGGACTTCAAAAATTCGGTGAGTCCTTGCCAATAGGTTAATTGGTAGTTATCTCATATCTGTTTTCCAAATTGCATCAACCATTGCATTAGCATGTTTGAAATTCCACACTTGCATGTTGGAAAGTAAAATTTCCAACCATCATAAAACTAAAAATTTGAATTAGGGGAGAAATTTAATTGGATATGAACTACGTGCATGACCACTTGAATTTATCTTCCTAGTTCAAACAAAAAAGATTTGCTTTGACCCTCATTGCATTTACAAGTTATTTCAAGCTGGGCAAGACAATTTGAAAATTGGGTTCAATTTTCTTTTGGCTAATGTAACCCGTTTTTGAGTTGTTTTGTGTGTTCTTGATTAAAGTGCAGCTAGGTAAAAATTGTGAAGAGGTGGCATGGCAAGAAAGTGGAAGGTTTCATCAAGCTTAAGTCACCATTGGGAGGATTTGAGAACACTTCTCTCCTTCAAACTCATTTTGAGTTTGAGGAAGAGAAATGTTCAAGAGGATGACCCAATGGAGGAGCCAGAACCAAATCCATCGCCAAATCCAACCTCAACTTGGCATTTGACATCAACCATCATGCCTACGCCAAAAATCAAGGTTGTGAGTTTCTCACACAAAGACCTTCGTCACCAACTGCTCTTCAAATGAGGTATGAGTTTAGAATTTTTCATTGTTTGGTTTGCCATAGAATTGAATGTATTTGCTTGCATTTGTGAGGAAGGTTGACACTTCCACATCATTTAATTCTCATGCATCCTCACAAGAGTAAGTGTGGGTACTGACTTTTGGATCTCCAAAAGGAAATCCCACCTTACTTGGAAAAATATAAAACAAGTACCTAGAATCCTTTAAGCATTGTTTTGTAGACTTAGTGATTTTTGTCTAGGTTTAGAAAATAGAACTTTTGGTCATGAATTAATTGGTGAATTGGCATATAGGAACTTGGGCATAGTGACAGCCATAATTTTTAATTGAGCTCTACGCATAGATGGTGTCACTAGATTTCAAACTCCTAGGAATAAGTGAATATCCTTGCTCTGAAATTGAATTTCATTTTTAGGAGGAGTCACTAAATTTCAAATTCCTAGTGAGGTTCAGGAGGATAAAATTGAGAATCTTGTTTGTCATGGTCTAAATGATAAAAATTTGCTCTTGAAAGCTAAGATGGTTAGAAACTTTAAAAGGTTTAGGGATCCATATAGTGTATTTCTATCACATGCATTGCTATGGGTAGGAGCTTTAGAAAATATGCAACATGAATTATCCATAAAGCTCCACTCTTATCAATGAATAACACATTGATCATAGATACACTTGACATTGGATCCAATGCATATTTGATTTTGTTCATCCACGTATGTACAAATGAAAGTTCGGTTACCTAACTCGAACGTTCATTTGTACAAGTCTCGGGAGCTAACCATCGCTCTCCATTCAAGAGAGGAAGTTTACAGGAGTAATATTACTATGTAGACATTCAAGAAGCTGATTGTTGGGATCCCTAGAGGATCCCATTTCAACATCTCTTGGACAAGGAGTAAATGAGGATGGTTGCTACCTATCGGAAATTATGCCCGAAGGTCAATCATAATTATACGAGGCTAGAGATTTGAAATGGGAACCCTCCATGAGCAACCAATGGGCTGCCACGAATGGGTGAGAGCATTATGCTCTCAACTATTTTAAGCACTCATTCAAGCTCAAGGGATTTGCCACCATCATTGGGTACAAGTTATTCCTATGTGGCTAAGAGTTATGATGTACCATAACCAAGGAATGGTAAGATCACACCCAATTTATATTGGGTGCAAGTTGTTCCTATGTGGCTAGAAGGTATGTCATGCCTTAGCCAAGGAACAACAGATCACACTCAACCCATGTTGAGTGCATGTCATTCCTTTGTGGTTCTAGGTATGTTGTACCTTACCCAAGGAACAACTGATCATACCTAATGCATGTTGGGCACATGTCACTCCATTATAGCAATAAGATATGATACACCTTAGCCAAAGAATGATGAACATACTCAATGTATGTTGAGTGCACGTCATTCCTTTGGATCTAAAGGTTATCATTATCCTAGCCAAGGAATGACAAATCACACCCAACACATGGATACCCTGATGTGCGGATGATCAACATCGGAAACACTCTATTCAACCACACTCATGGTGTCAGTGGGAGGCAACACAACAATCAACACTCTACCCTCCATTGTCAAAGCCATGTTGCAACAAGGATAGGCCAACTCATGGCCTACCTCCGTTGTTAGGGTTTCAACCCCTATCACGGACCTTGATCTAGAATAAGCTTGGGAGAGGATCCCCACTTGAGGTAACTTGTATCACACCAGCTACATTTTTATTCCAAATCATCCATTGCATATTTATTTTCCATCCATCCATCATCCACCTTGCATTTAAATATATATATATATATATATATATATATATATATATATATATATATATATATAGGTTAGATTTGCTTTCATCAAATAAAGATGTGTGGTAAGAATGATTTAAAATTCACATAGATGAAATGATGAATAGTTGCTCTGTTTTATTTTCCTAAGTCTCTAGTTTACAACTTGCTACTCTCCGAATATTGCTTTCATTGGTTTGAAATACTTTTACCTTAATTTGGAAGTTGTGGGTAGCAAAAGCTTAATCTAATTCTAGGTTGTTGCGAGATTAGAATTGGTAATAGGGCTGCTAGTCCTAGTTTGAAAGTAAAACTTAGATGTCCGGAGAAATTCTTAAAAGATTTAAGTTTCCCTCATTTGATTGGAAATACCTACCAAAGCCATATGATATTCATACATAGACAAAACCTTATGCATATGCTATTTGCTTTCACATTGAGCCTAGTCAATCTAGTATAGACCTATGTGAGAAATCATTCAACTCTTTTTGAATTCAAGACTTCACTTGCACATGCTATACTTCTACACTAGAAGTAAGCAAAACGCCCATCATATCCACCATACCACAACAAAAAGAGAAACTCCATGTTATTCATGTTCAACACTCTCTTCAAAATTCATTACAAAGAAAGGGAGTAGTAGACATGGCTACAAAAATGAAAAAAAAAAGAAGCATACTTACATCATAAGCATGAGAAAAAAAAAGAGAGAAAATAAAAGTAGCCATGTTTCATCCCTGCAAAAAGAAAGAGAGATTATACCAAAAAGAAGTTATCTCAAGTATCCACATCCACTTCCACTCCATCACACATGCACTAGTCTTGAATCAAAAAGTTTTTATTTGAATTCTCCTAAGGCTTACTCTTTTGACTTAGCAATATATGTGATGCAAATATACCTACATACTTTCCTTACCAAGCTCCACATACAAGCCATATTCAATGAGTACGAATAGTAGAGGCACAAAGCTTTGGTGAGGAAATATTTCCACTATCCACAAAGGAGTGATTGAGAGAATCAAATTGAGATACTTAATATCTAAATTGAATTCTCCGGGATTTATGTGGAACTTGATTTCTAGGCTATGATTGCTCCATTTGCTATTCTACCTTTCAACTACTCATGATTATGAAAAAGCATAACCCCCATGATAACTTAAGAAAGGTTCGTTGACAATTTCTGCAATATTAGGTAGAGTATCTTGTTGTGCATTAGATACTTTTGAAAATAAGACATTGTAGCAACTCCTGATCATCAACCTAAAGTCTTGACTCTGCTCGGGACGAGCAAAGGATAAGCTTGGGGGAGTTTGTTGACGGCTGCCATATACCAATTTCATCCGTCAATTTAACTCAATTATGTGAAGGATTTGTTATTTCTTGCACACATCACCTTTCTATCTAACCCAATTCTACTTGGACTTGGAGAAATATGTGTATGCAGCATTTTATGCAGGAAATGAGGAAATGTAGAGGGACCAATCCTATAAAATATCATCCCAACCAATTAGGTGACGACACGTGGCATCCCATGGATCAAATGGCCCACAAACAGAAGTATCCGAGGAGATCCAACGGTGTATCACCCATATACATCAATGGGACACACCTGGCAGCCACCTGGAGAAAGCACACAAGAAACGGTGCAATGACCAGGTCGGCCGAAGCAGGGGGTCGGCCGACCTAGTCTTTGCACCAAACTCGGTCAGCCTCCACATGTTGGCTCCTCCCGGCTCCCTGGAGTCAATGGTGACTGATTCATGCGCTTTTGGTGGCGAGAACCGACCTCAACACTAGTATAAATAGGACCCCCCCCTACCCCTCACTTCAACACACACCACTTGGGCATCATTTTATTGTATACACTATCTTCCATAGTCCTTAGAGGAGTTAGGATGTAGAGAGGAGAGCCTCTAGTCCCAAGTTCAAATTGGGAAAGGAGTAGGAGAAGTCTCTCTTCCCAAATTCCACATTGGGAAAGGTATGGCTTATGTATTCCTTCTTGTATTTGTGACTTTGTGCTCAATAAAGATATTATCTTTAGTCTTCTTTTATACGTATACCTAGACAAAACGTTTCTTGTTTCATTGTGGAGTCAGTGTATGTGGATGGTATAGTCTTTATGATTTCACTCTCATGATCACATCTTATGGTCATAAACACTATAGACCCCCACTATAGTCTATGTAGTTATGATATGATTATGTTAATATGAATGACATATGCTATGCTTCAACATTGGTTCAACGATGTTTAGGTTAGTCATTTCCTTAGGATGGCTTGTGCCATGGCTCCTAAGGTATTTTCTTAGTATGCTAGCATGGTGCTAGGGTATTTAAGTAGCATTGGATGTCGCCCTAGTATTGCCACAGGCTCTTGGCGGGAGTCGCTCTAGTATTGCTAGGGGTAAGCCCGTGCCCGATGTGTTGAATAGCATTGCATAGGAATTCATATTTCACATGACCATTTGTATCTACCTTAGGCTATGTATATGTATTAGGAGCATTGTAGGAGCAACTCTCTAACTCTCAATCCAATCTCCCTCTAGGACCCATTTTACCCTTTAGACTAGATTGCCTACATGTGTGTAACACTACCTCTATTTTCAACTTACCCCCTGTCCAGATAATTGATTAGTATCCCATAGCTTGACCATAAGAGTAGTATATACTTTACTCCATTTCCTTCCTTTGGGATAAATACGATACCCTTGGGAATACTCATGGGTGAAATGCAACAACGGTATCTTACGTGCGCTTGCGAATCTCATCTCTTTACTGGAGATTATCCGTGGTGTTAAGAAATACCAATAAACATTTCTGGCGCCATTGTCGGGGATGATTTGTTAGTATATCTTAGGAGCCGTCAACACCTTTCAGGTCCTACTACCGGTGAAGAAAAGCAAAACTTGGTAAAGACCACCTCTGGAAACTCCAACGAGAAAAAGAAGGGTTCCATAGGACGCAAGATGATAAACAACTTCATCACCACACTTCAAGAGCTTAGTTCAAGTGATGTAGGCATTGGAACTGATGAATACAATGACGATCTGGCCAACTTATGCTTCATGGCGGGCAAAACAAGGTCAAGATCAAATCAGGAGGATGCAGAACACAACAGTGACGATGATGAAGTAATTAGAAGTTATAAAACTACCTAGACTTGTCTAAGAAACTTGACGACATGAATATGACACAAGAGTGGTTTTGTACTGGGAATAAGAATCTAAACTTGCTGTTAAATTCTTCTAAACCCTATAATGATAAAACTGGATTAGGTTTTGATTCCCATGATTATTCTAAAACACATCCACCTCACGTTGTAAAATCATTTGGAAAAGGCTTAATCAAAACTGTCCCTAAACAAAAGGATGTAATTTTTAAATCTGCAGGAGTGCTTTCTAATTTTGTTTCTAGTATTGGATGCTCATCTAGACATGATTATAAATTTAAATTTCATTGTACTTACTGTCATAAAGATGGTCATGTCGTAGATATCTGTTATAGACTAGATAAAAAAAATTAAAGAGGATAAAATGTCTGCTAGATCTCATGACTTTCATGCTAAATCTTCTATACATGATAAACCAAAAATTAGAAACATGCAACCTGCTTTAATGAGTCAAAATTTTGAAAAGGTAGCTTCCGAACCTTCTGGTAAGAAATCTGCAAAGGTAGCTCCGGTAGTTCCGATAGCTCTGAGAGCTCCTAGACCTTCTGTTGTTCCCTTCGGAACTTTAGTTTTTGCATTCGGAGCTTCTATTTTTTTTTTGGAACTACTGTCTCTACCTCCAGAGATACTGGTTTTCGTGCTAAACATAAAACAACCTTTAAAACAGTAGTTAAGAATAGAAAACCTCAACTTTTGACTCATAAACCTGCTATTTTATCTCAACTGTCGCGTGTTGTTCCTACTGGACATCGTGTGACTCAGTACTGGATTCCTAAATTCCTATTGACTAACCTCAGTATTGAGTGATCGACGTATTGTGCTTCTATGTAGGTTACATGCTTGAGGAAGGGGAACATTTGGATTGTGGATTCACGTTGCTCACGCCAGATGACCGGTAACAAAGAATGGTTCTCCTCCCTCTCTTTTGTGTCACGTGTAGAGAATGTTACTTTTGCCGATAATTCTTCAACTCCTATAATTGCTAAGGGTTCAGCTAGAGTAAATGATCACTACACTTTGAAGGATGTGGCACTTGTTAAAATTTTGAAATACAATTTGCTTTCTGTTTCACAACTACTAGATAAAAATTTGGAAATTATTTTTACTAAAAATTGCTGCAAAGTTGTTAATTCAAATAGTGAGCTTATTTTTAACATGTCTAATTTTGGAATAGTTTTGAAAGCTGATTTTGATATGTCTTCCTCTAAGCATAGGTGTCTAGTTGCTAATGACTCAAAGGACTTATATTTTTGGCATCGTAGACTTGGTCACGTAGACTTTGATCATCTATCGCGTGTTAGTGCTCTTGATCGCATACGTGGGCTTCCTTAGCTTAAAGGGGACAAAGAAATTGTGTGCTCTTCTTGTAGACATGCTAAGATGGTTGCAAGTTCACATACTCCTCTCACAATGATCATGACAACCGAACCGGGTCAACTTTTGCACCTTGACACCGTAGGACCTTCACGTGTTCAATCCTTCGGAGGTAAATGGTATGTTCTTGTGATTGTTGATGATTATTCTAGATACTCTTTGGTTTACTTTATGGCATCTAAGAATGAAGCTTTTAGTCACTTTAGAACTCTATTTCTTAGATTATCAATTGATCACCCATGATCTTTAAAAGCAATTAGAAGTGATAACAGAACTGAATTTAAAATCAATCTTTTGACCACTTTTGCGCTCAAAATGGAGTAGATCATCAATTTTCTTCACCATATGTACCTCAACAAAACGGTGTTGTAGAAAGAAATAACAGAACCTTAGTTGAGATGGCTAGGACTATGCTTTATGAATATCAAACTCCTAGAAAATTTTGGGCTAAGGCAATTGCAACCGCTTGTTTTTCTCAAATCGTGTTTTCTTGCATGCTAAGCTAGGTAAAACACCATATGAGCTTTAGTTTGGACATAGGCCTAGTGTTACACATTTTCGGGTCTTTGGTTGCAAATGCTTTGTTAAGAAACATGTTAATCTTGATAAATTTGCACTTAGATCCATTGATGGCATGTTTCTTAGTTATCCATCTCATACAAGAGGCTACTGTGTGCTTTTACTTGACACTTACAAAATTGTGGAGACTTGTGAGGTGTCTTTTAATGAAGCTAGCCCAGGTACTAGCTCAAACATTGCAGGTCCGGATCCATATCCTCAGGGGAGGGTATTTTTGAAGAAGAAGAAGAAGAGTCGGTGATATTGCCTCAAAGTTCTGAAGCTGACACATATCTAGCTCTGAACTTTGAACAAGCTCCAACTACCATCTCTGCTGGTCCTGGTCATCCACAAGCCACAAGCTCATCAATCTATGATGAACCAGATGAAAAAGAAGCTTGTGAGACATTTGTTGCCCTACGGATTTACAAGAATCATCCCCCGCAAAATATAATTTGAAGCTTGCATGAACGAGTTACAAGATCTTGTTTTTCCGACCCCATTTCTCATGCTCATTCTGCTTTTGTTGCTTCTTTTGAACCCAAAGATATATCACACGCACTCACTAATGAATCTTGGATTATTGCCATGCAAGAGTTAGAAAATTTTGAAAGAAATAATGTTTGAAAACTTGTACCTCCATCTCAAGATCACACTTTAATTGGAACTAAATGTGTGTTTAAAAATAAACAAAGTAAGGATGGGGTTGTGGAGGAAGAAGGCTAGGTTGGTTGCTCAAGGTTTCACACAAATTGAAGGTCTAGATTTTCATGAAACTTTTGCTCCTGTTGCAAGATTATAAGCCATAAGAATTCTGTTAGCTTTTGTTGCATCTAAAGGTTTCAAGTTATATCAAATGGATGTAAAAAGTGCTTTTCTTAATGGCTACATAGATGAGGAGGTTTATGTTAAGCAACCACCTGGTTTTAAAAATCCAGATTTTCCTAATCATGTTTTCAAACTTACTAAAGCCGTGTATGGTCTAAAACAAGCTCCTAGAGTATGGTATGATAGGTTAAACACATCATTACTTGAAAAGGGGTTTACCATGGGCATGATAAAACTCTTTTTGTGCTTAAGCATGGCAATGACTCATTATTCGTTCAAGTGTATGTGGATGATATTATCTTTGGTTGTACTTCTCATGATCTTATGTCCAAGTTTTCAGCTATGATGAGTTCAAAATTTGAGATTAGTATGATAGGAGAACTCACGTACTTTTTGGGGCTGCAAATCAAGCAAAACAAGGAAGGTACCTTTGTGCATCAAACGAATTATACAAAAGACCTCCTAAGGCGCTTCAACATGGAGAAAAGCAAGCCTCTTTGGACACCAATGGGAACAGCAACAACACTTGAACTTGATGAAGATGGTGAACCCGTGGATCCAAAAGAATATAGAAGCATGATCGGATCACTTTTGTACCTCACGGCATCAAGACCGGACATACAATTCAGCGTATGTCTTTGTGCACGTTTTCAAGCTTCCCCACGTGCTTCACATCGTCAAGTCGTCAAAAGAATTATCAGGTACTTACATGGAACTCAAGAATTTGGCATTTTTCTTCCTTCTTCCTCAACCGTTACTTTGAAAGCTTTTTTGGATGCTGATTTTGGGGTTGTAGGATTGATAGGAAAGTACTTCCAGTGCTTGTAATTTTCTTGGTAATTCCCTTATTGCTTGGCCCTCTAGAAAACAAAACTCAGTTGCACAATCCACAGCCGAATCTGAATATGTAGTTGCTGCCCAGTGCTTGTTCACAAATTCTTTGGATTGTTCAAACACTTAAGAAATATGGGGTTGATCTAGATAGTGTTCCATTATTTTGTGATAACACTAGTGCCAATTGCATTGCTAAAAATCCCATGCAACATTCTAGAACTAAGCACATTGACATTAGGTATCACTTTCTCCATGATAATGTTGAAAAAGGAAACATTGTGCTTCACCATGTAGATATCGAACAACAGTTGGCTGACATTTTACAAAACCTTTGGATTTCACTCGTTTTTGATACATTCGTAGTGAAATAGGGGTTATGCATCCTCATGGATTAAATTGAGGGGGAGTTCTCAAACTGGGGAAGTCTAGGTGTGAATCTGAACTTAAAATAATATGAGCATAGCATTTCATACATATATGACTGTGTGATTCCTTTTACATGCTAAAAGTTCTTACTACATTACTCATGCTATACATTTTGTAGTTTTTGCCATGACTAGTAATTGGAATAATTACTTACACTAAATCTGGTCATGATCGAACTTTCTTGCTATTTTTAACTTGTTGCATGATCACAAGTGCTTTTAATCATAATGAATTAATCAAGTAATCAACTCACATGTTGAGTTTTATGAACAAATATAAATTAAGAAAAGATCAAGAGAATATGCATGCATCGCACTTCTTCTTTTGAGATGGCTTTTTATTGCACTTAGATATGAATTTGGAAGAAATTATGTATGACTAAAACCATGTCCTTAAGCTTCTGGTTGTTAAATGACATAGGCTTGGCTTGGTTGGTTAGAATAAGCCAGATGCGCATATAATCTCCTGCAAATTTCATATGATCAAAATTTGTGCTTAAAAAATTGCAGCAAAAAGTATCATGCCTTCAGGTTTTGAAATAGTTAAGTTTGTGAGATCATGACTTGCTTAAATTGAAAATTACATTTGATCTCTAGCATGGCTTACACTACTTTACGTATCTCATTATTGTGATAGTGTAAGTTACTTGATAGTATGACTTGGATGAGCTTTGTTTTATATGTATATGTTATAATGTGCTCATAATGAATTAAAATTTTTCTTTTGAACCTTGCTGAATACATTGTCAAAGGAGGAGAAATTGCACATATTCACAAGTGTTTTTGGTACAATTCTTCTTAGAGGGAGAAGTATGCAAGGGAGAAAAATAAGTATAGGGAGAGAAATTTTTCCTATCGATTTTCAAAAAGGGGGGGAAATTGTTTTCAAAACTTTTCATGTGAATAAGTCAATGTTCGAATTTTAAGTGGTGTTGCCAATGCATTTATGAAGGGGGAGATTATGAGACCTATGTGTGCTGAGTACATTGGTTATGGCGATAAAAGTTTTGAATACTACCAAAACACCTTTATCATCATAGTCCGACTCTATTTCCGAGCTCCAGTAAGCTCCGAAGCTAGGTCCGACTAGCTTTGGTTAACTCCGACTAGCTTTGGTAAGCTCCGGCGCTAGGTCCGACTAGCTTTGGTTAGCTCCAGCGCTAGATCCTGCTACATGGTTTCGAGGCGTGATGAAGAGATGTGAACATAAAGAATTGGTCGAAAAGGTCCAACCGACTAGGTTATGGACTCAGACTGCGGCTGAGTCGTGTTTGACTCAAATATGGAAAGTTTTAAGTTGGTTATGATAGGATTTTGTGTGGGTCACGAATTTGAGTTGTTTTAGGAATGTGGTATACGTTCCTAAGGTGTTTGGAAGTCTTAAGATTGCTTCTATCTGCGTATAGAAGAGTTTTGAGCAGTTATGGAAAGTTTCAATTCGTGAATTGAGTAGGATTAGAGTCCTAGTTAGGTTTGGGTTGGCCTAAGGGCTAGTTATATAAGCAAAGGAGGCCAGAGCTCGTGGTAGACCACTTTGGGGCTATTTTTCTTGTGTTTTGATCAATAAAATTTATATTTTGAAGGAACTTTTGTGACTTGTTCGTCCAACTTGTTTTATTCAAGTCTTTCTCGTCGAGTTTCTGCACAACACTACCTTTCTTCGGTGATTTTATCATAACTCGAGTTTTACAGATCCGATTGACATGATTCTTTTTTGTTTGTCTTTACAATTTGATTTCCTATCATTTGTAAAAATTTCATCGGTCATTGGATTTGTGGTTTCTTATCTCTATGAGTTTCTTTGCAGTGTTCCAGAACCGACTTGAGTTTCTATCGACAGATTTTTGTGATTCTTGGTGTGACGTCTTTGTGACTTGATTCTCTACAATCTATACTAGTTTTGTGACAATTGAACATGTTTAGATTAGTCTCACACACGGTTTCTTTAACAGATCGGTTTTCTGCCGAGGGATCTTTTGGTTGCTTCCGCTGAAAAGTTTTAATCTACCATTCACTCCCCCTCTAATAGCTTTACACGTGCCATTGGATCCTACAGTATCATCATCTTTTGGTAAAGGAGCCGGTTCGGATAAGTCAACGGATCAACATAGTTTGTAACAAGAACCGGATCAAATAATTCTATTAGAAGCACCAGTTCGTAAGGGAACCACTTCAGATAATTGGCATATAAGTACAAGTTTTTAACTGGATTGGGTATTGAAATTCTACAGATTAGTAGCGGTTCATAACTGAAACTGGTTCTGATAATTGTATTATCCGTACCGATGCTTGTTCTGGATCAGTTCTCATTATTCAATTATCAGCATCGGTTTGTAACGTGAACCGTTTTTGAAATTGTGTTTCTGCACCCGATATGGAACCGGTACTGATTACACCTTATTATCAGCAATGATTATTTAGTAGCGTTTCTGGAACCAGTTCTAATAGGCAGTTATGACCCGACGCGGATAATATTTTCTGTAGTTGTGGTTGAGAGTGTGATTTCATAAAAATTGTATCAATTTGATGTAACTGACAGAAGAATAATAAAATTCTCTTATAAAAAAATATTGTACGGGCAGGATCTTAGTGGCGGTCAGCCTGTCCGCCACCGCAGTCCCTTACTACTCACGACTAAAAGCCTGTGTTGTTCTCCCTCCGTTCTTAATTAATTGACCCTCTAGTTCAAATGAAAACATGTATGCGCATGGAAAAAATATTGTCAAGCAGTGAGGAGCATAAACACATACTGTAGTTTTTTCTTTGCGAGAAATAACACAATATGTTGTGAGAATCCATAATCGGCCTGATACATAAAAATATTTCTACAGCCTAACATAAATAACATGTATTACGGCCATTGTTATTATTAGCCTTCTTTGATTTTCCTAACAAGCAGGCCCAATCAAAAATTGAAAGGGTCTAAGATTCAGGGAGAAATGAAATCTGCAACGTGTCATCCACTGTGCACACTGACATGATGCCATTGTTAAAGATAGAAAATCATGTATATTAGGAATGCTTGATTCTAGTGCTGCGTTCTATCTATTCTTGGCAAGTGATATGAATGTCCTTTTATTCTTGACAAGTGATATTGTTTGTCATGCATGTAACCTGGTGTACACCACTATATATACATGAATTCATCCCTATGAAGGGATTGCCTTGCGCCAATTGAAATGGTAACAGAGCCAAGAAAAATTTTGTGATCCCGCCGCCAGCCACACACTATTCCTCCTCCTCCCCTTCCTCCACCTATGTCAAACACCACTTCTACCATCATGACATCAATCCCCCATACACCATGTCATCACGATTCGACTCAATAAATCCAATTATCACCTATGGCGTGCTCAACTCCTTCCGTATCTACGGAGCTCGAAACTCATGGGGTACCTTGATGGATCCAATGTTGCACCTGAGAAAAAGATCGTCGATACGACAGTCGCGGGCATTGTTGAAGTTCCGAATCCGGCGTATGAACGCTGCTATGATCAAGACCAACAACTATTGAGTGACCTTCTCTCGTCAATAACGGAGGAAGTCCTTAAGGATGTCGTCAATGCGGCATCCTCCAAGGAGGTTTGGGACTCCCTCCAGAAGAAATTCGCATCTTCAACAAAGGCGCGCACGGTTCAAATCCGTGTGGAACTTGCTACATCAAAAAAGTGTGATTGATCTGTGACTGACTTCTTCCGCAAGATCACGGGGCTCGCTAACAAGCTCGCTAGTGCCGACGCTCCTCTACGTGATGAGGAGGTCCTCGCTTATCTACTTGCAGGGCTTCCGTCTTAATATGATCCATTTGTCACCTCCATGACAACCAAGACCGAGCCGCTCTCTATTGACGACGTGTTCGCACATCTAGTTGCATTTGAGGCATGTCAACTTCAACATGTGGCTGAATTGCAGCAGCACCACGATGCCTCTACAAACTACATGCATCGCGGCGGCCCCTCCCACGGTCGCGGCCACAACTGTGGTAACCGTGGTCGCAACAGTTACTCCCGTGGCGATACTTCCATGCAGGCTGATCGTCGCAACACTGGCCCACGTCCTCAGTGCCAGATCTGTGGCAAGATCGGTCACACTGCCATCAAGTGTTGGTACCGGAAGGATGAATCATACCAGTAGGAGTTTCCTTCGGCGGCTCTCACATCTACAAACTCCTACAAAATTGATCCCAACTGGTACAATGACACGAGCGCCACGGATCACATCACAAGTGATCTTGATCGCCTAGTTGTGCGAGATCAGTACCATGGTCGTGACACGGTACTAGTGGGCAACGGTGCAAGTTTGCAAATTAAACACATTGGTTCTTGTTCTATCGATACTAATACACGCCCTCTTGCTTTTAACAATGTCCTTCACGTTCCTGAAATTTCCAAACACCTTCTTTCAGTTCATAAATTATCCCGTGATAACAATATATTTTTTGAATTTCATCCTTCGTATTACCTCATAAAGGATCGCGCGACCCAGAATCTACTCCTGGAAGGCAAATGTGAAGCTGGTATTTACCCCCTCAAGCCGTCTGATATTAAGTTCATCAAGCAAGCGTTTGTGAGCTATTCTGGGCGTCCGGAACAATGGCACGCTCGGTTCGGTCATCCATCTATCCAAGTAGTTCGATCTCTTTTACATATTCATAATCTTTCGTGTCTCAAGAAGTCTACTGTTTCATCAGTTTGTAATGCATGCTAGTTAGCTAAAAGTCATCAATTACCTTATAATATTTCATATCATAGATCCACAACACCACTCGAACTCATTCATTCTCATGTTTGGGGTCCTGCTCATGTTTCTATTGGTGGTTTTAAATATTATATTAGTTTCCTTGATGACTTCAGCAAATTCACGTGGATTTATCTCTTGAATGATAGAACCGATGCTCAACATATTTTTCTTATTTTCAAGCTCATGTCGAACGCCTCCTTGACACCAAAATCAAATGTGTACAATCTGATTAGGGTGGGGAATATAAAAAATTCCATAACCAATTCTTCACTAAAATGGGCATCACGCTTAGGGTGTCCTGTCCTCACACCCATCAACAAAATGGTTCGGCTGAATGCAAACATCGTCATATTGTTGAAACCAGTATCACCCTCCTAGCTCATGCCAGCATGTCACTCAAATTTTGGGATGAAGCCTTCATCACAGCCACATACCTCATAAATCGTCTTTCTACTCGTGTTATTGATAATTTGTGCCCTCTAGAACGACTATTTCGCACACCACCTAATTATTACATGCTTCGTATTTTGGTTGTGCGTGTTGGCCTCATCTTCATCCATACAATAAAAACAAATTATCTTTTCCATCTAAACCATGTGTTTTTATTGGCTACAATAATATTCATAAAGGGTACATATGTTTTGATATGGATACCGGACGTGCCTATATTTCTAGGGATGTTATCTTTGATGAGCATGTATTTTCATTCAAAAATCATTCATCCAACGTTCATCCTCACTCTCCGGGCAGTAATAGTATTAATGGAATTAATAAATAATTTTTTGATTTGCTTTCCTATTCGGTGCCACTAACAAATGCAGGAAATGCCGCCGGCGAATCCTCATCGACACAATCGCGTGATGTGCGCGACACACAAACGACAGCAGCAGAACCGTGTCCTGTGCTATCGTGATCTGCACCCGGATACTGCTCCTCAGTCCCAATGCGTGCACAGGCGCCTGATTTGCAGTCGGTGCCCACTGCAGAGGGCGCGCCCAACATGCACGGCAATGACGGAACTGAATCCCCTGCAGTACTGCAGGTGCATTAGAGGTCACTGACATGTGAGCCCTATACCCTGTGAGACTCATATGTCAGTGACTTCTAATGCACCTGCAGTACTGCAGCTGATTTCAGTCCGGCAATGACCGTGATCAACGCCTGGGCTCAGATGCAAGTGTCGCGGTCACACACAACATTCAGCATGCTCAACAACCGGCAGGCCCAGGAGCCGGCATCAATGTCACTTATGCTGACGTGGAGCAGCCAGGCCCAGGAGCACCTCAGGGAACCAACGTTGACTACGACACCATTCCTGCCCGCATTAATCAGCCTGGAATATTAGCTGCCGCAACAACAGCTCCTATGGCTGTCCCTCCATCAATAGACAACGTTGACTCCATATTAACAAATGTAGCAGCTTCAAATTTGGAGGTATTATCTGATTCTGTTGGTCCCGTTGATCTAACAATTGCTGCAAATAATACCACGGGTCACACGTACGGTACACATTTGAGAAATAATATTCGACAGTCGAAACAACGTACCGATGGTAAGGTAACATATTCTGTTACTCAGACTGCTGTTGAAGAACCATCATCTCATATCACTGCTATGAAGCATTCTTTATGACATCGTGCAATGCAAGAAGAATTTGATGCTCTTATCAAAAACAAGAATTGGCATCTTGTCCCTCCTCGTGCTCGTCTAAATATAATTGATATCAAGTAGATTTTCAAACTCAAATACAAGTCAGATGGGACCATTGATCGCTACAAGGCCCGCTTGGTCGTAAAAGGTTTTAAACAACAATATAGGATTGATTATGATGCGACCTTCAGTCTGGTTCTAAAGCCGACCATCATACGTCTTTTATTATCTTTGGCGGTTTCTCGAGGGTGGTCACTCTGGCAGATTGACATTCAAAATGCTTTTCTTCATAGACTTCTTGATGAAGACATTTATATGAAGCAATCGTCGGGGTTTGAAGACTCCAATTATCCCAATTATATTTGCAAACTTGATAAATCCTTATAAGGTCTTAAACAAGCATCGCGGGCCTGGTTCTCTCGATTGAGTGGCATCTTGATGCAGTTGGGCTTTCGAGCATCCAAGGCGGATGTCTCCCTATTTATCTTCACTCAAGCGGGCATCCAAGTGTATATGCTTATCTATGTTGATAAAATTATCATTGTGAGTTCCTCATCTTTGGCTACTGATCGCCTCCTTCAACAACTTCGAGTTGAGTTTGCGGTGAAGGATCTTGGCTGCCTCAATTATTTTCTAGGCATTGAAGTCCATCATATATCTACTGGACTGATCCTCACACAACGCAAGTATATCAAGGATCTTCTAAAGGTGTCACTACTCCGATGTTGCCTACTGACAAACTCTTTCTCCACGATGGTACACCTCTCTCACCAGATGATATTACATGCTATTGTAGTGTGGTTGGTGCACTACAATATTTATCTTTCACAGGCCCTGATATATCATTCTCAGAATATGTTTGCACCAACTGAATCTCATTGGAAGGCGGTGAAACACATATTGCGTTATCTTCACTACACCTGTGATGTAGAATTTTCCATCACTAAGTATGATTCTTCAGTACTGATTGCCTTTTCTGATGCGGATTGGCTGGTAACCCAGACGACCAACGTATTACTGGCGGCTACACCGTTTTCTTTGGCGGCAATCTCATTTCCTGGAGTTCTTGAAAACACACAAATGTCTCACGCTCTAGTACGGAGGCTGAATATAAGGAGGTCGCCAATACTACCGCAGAATTAATTTGGATTCAAGCACTGCTTCGAGAAATTGGTGTACAACAATCTAGACCGCTGACTCTCTGGTGTGATAACATTGGGGCTACTTATCTGATGGCGAATCCACAGTTTCATCTTCGCACGAAATATGTTGAAGTCGACTATCATTTTGTTCACGAGCAGGTTGCATCTCAACTATTAGATGTGCAGATTATATCCTCCAAAGATGAAGTGGCAGATATTATGACTAAGCTGTTGGCTGGTCCGGCGTTCGGAAAGATCTGTAACAATCTGAACTTAATTTCATACCGTTCAGATTGAGGGGGTGTTAAAGATAGAAAATCATGTATATTAGGAATGCTTGATTCTAGGGCTGCATTCCCTCTATTCTTGGCAAGTGATATTGCCTGCCATGAATGTCCTATAATTCTTGGTAAGTAATATTGTCCTCCATGCATGTAACCTGGTGTACACCACTATATATACATGAGTTCATCCCCATGAGGGGATTGCCTTGTGCCAATTTACAGCCATGTCATTCCGTTAAGCTTCAAAGTTCAGTTTTAATCTCATGTGCACCACTTAAATGCAGTACATGACCCATATGAACAATTTACAAGAAGTATGACATTCTTGCACCCATTGCACAAGTTGTTATACTTACCATGTGATTCACTCTTATAAAAAGAGCTAGCAACGGTTTATTTTAATTATTCAAAAAGCAACTTATTTTAAACACGACTACGAAAAGTTTTATCTCAATCGGCTCTAAACATATTATCACAAGCGGTTTTCAAAACCGTCTGTAACAAAGCGTCTGTGATAATCGGCTATTTTCACAGGCGGTCGCTACAAACCACCGATGATAATGATTTTCCACAGGCGGTTCTTTACGTATAACGTGCCGCCTGTGATAACGTATTATCACAGACGGTTGCTTACGTACATCGTCCGCCTGTGATAAGATATGAACATATACATAACTAAACGCTATTATTTCTAATTTCCTGCTCAAATTCAAATAACAGCAATCACAATATATTCATTGCAATTCATAGTTGACATATCACAATTCATAGTTTCTACATTGCAATTAATAGTTTCTACATTGTACTTCATAGTTTATATACATAGTAATTCATAGTTCATGCATTGCAATTCATAGTTTTCTCCCAGACTCACATCGAATATACATTGTACCGTCGAGCTTGCTACCTAACACGTCTCTTATATCTTTTTTATCTAGGAACATAAAGATTGAAATTAAAAAAAGCACAATGATGAATGATATCGAACCTAGCTTGCTCCCTAACATATAGTTACTAAGAGTCTTTTTCATCCATGAAAAAAATGAGAATATATGCCACATATTGCAATGAACTCAATGATTTCACTAGAACATTGTTATAGTACCACATGTACTTCTGAATCATGATGAACAACGTTGAAAATAGGCTACAATATAATTGCTTCCATGCATCAATAGTGGAATCCAATCTTTATAGGAGTAAAACAGAAGGTGTAAACACAGGACTAAATTTCTGAACCATTAAACATGATTTCGCAATCCTTTGCCAACAACATAGATCTAAATGCTTCAGATACAAAGTTACTTGCAGAAGAATTACTTTTGTAGCATTTTGCTTACTCAATGTGAAGTCATCCTCAGCCAACACTTGCGGCAAAGTAATTTCTGTAGCCGCAGCGCTGGCTTCCATTTTATGTTTGCTTGCTTCAACAACAACTACTTTCACGCTATCTCCTGACAAAGGTTTCCTTCCAAATGTGATATTTTGTTCAGCAACTTTTTCTACTCCTAGAGATACCAGAATTGAACCATGTTAGAGGAATATCCATCTAGAAAATGTAAATCATAAAGGGGAAGGAAAGGCAGACAAATGGTATCAATTCAATACTCAGAATGTTAATGACATGTAAGGAAATAAAAAGGCAAATGACAGATTTGATTGGCTATCTGGCGGATTCGATCAAGGGCAAATGATTCTGTTTATCTGTTAATTGCATTTGCCTAGCATCTTAAAAAAGCCAGCTAGCATGGTTTGATCTTTATTAATGTGGTGTTTATATCCAGAAGCCAGCAAGAATTAAGTGAAGTGATTTTCCCTCATCATTTCGTCCTGATAATACAACAAATTTAAGAAAACAAAACTCTAGCATCAAGATATCACTTGCACAGTGGTTATGAACAAATAGTGCATATTTAAATAGATTGTGCACACCAGACTCACCACAAAGGTTAAAGTAGAACTAAATTAGTTCTCTATACACAGTGCCAATACAAAGACCACAAATTTATAGTTCATGCATAAATGAATCAAGCATGACGATTACCGGAAATGACAAGAAGCACAAAGGACAAATGTGACAAGATATGCATATGAAGTCTAAACAAAAGATTGATGACATAGTAAAGCAAAGACTGAGAACAAGCAATCAGAATAGAGTCCCGCAGAAATGTAAAATCTCGATCTCCATATATGTCAACACTAGAAGCTAATCCAAACTCTCGCATACAAATAGCGTGTGCATCTTCACTAGCAATTCGAGCAACTGACATGGGGGACAACTTCGTGTTTCTAAGTCCTATCACACCAGGCTATGGGTCAGTATCACGCAAAGCAACATGCTGCCCTGGGGCAAATGACATGTAAGGAAATAAAAGGGGGATTGCATCGAGGGCGAGGATGGTGAAGGCAGTGAGAGCGAGGATGGCGACCGAGAGAATGGCGATGGTGGCGAGAGCGACCATGGAGAGGGCGAGGACGACAGGGATGAGGATGAAGCTCGGCGGCGACAGCGACCACGGCGAGGGACACTGCTCGGCAGCAAGAGTGACCCCGACGAGGGCAAGGACAATGATCGGTGGTAACGGTGGCGAGAGCGACTATGGCGTGGGCAAGGATGGCGAGGGTGAGGATGATGCTCGGCAGCGACGACGAGTGGGGGGGGGGGTGGGCTTGGCGGCAAATGAAAAATTAGGTTTGCAGGTTGCGATCGAGAGGCTTTATAGGCATTTATTATCACAGGTGGTCCTTCTTGTAAACGCCAGTTGTATGAAATTTTTAAATAATATATATATATATATATATATATATATATATATATATATATATTTGTGTGTGTGTGTGTGTGTGTGTGTAATTTTTGCAGACGGCTGCTAATTAAAAACCACTTGTGAAGCTGAGGAGTCGCATCTGGAATTTATAAATCTTATTATCACAGGTGCCTTTTTGTTAAGAACCACCTGTGAAAATTTTGCCATCAATTACGGCCAACATTGTCATCAACTAATGTGATACATTTCTACAAGAATTATGTGTAGCACATCTATTAATGTGATATATAGTCCATTAGTTGATGGTTATATATAGTCCATAGTTGATGGTTATAACACATCCATTCGATGATCAAAATTTATCATGTATGGATATATATAGTTCATTAACTTAAAATAACATTATAAAATAAGAAAGGAAAACAACATATAGAATAGATGAACAACATTAAGTTCATTAACTGAAAAACATTACAAAACTAGATAAGAAAAAAACATCAACTAGAAACAAGAAAAGAAAAACAACTAGTACTCCTCCTCCTCCTCGTCCTACAGGAATCCCGACGATTTGCGACGGTCAGGGCCGTCACATATAAGAAAAAAACCGTCGCAAATAAGCAATTTGCGATGATTTTTCTTATTTGCGACAGTTTCTGGCAGTCGCTCGTGGTTTGTCGCAATTTGGTTTTTGTGACGGCTTGCAATGATCGTCGCAAATAAGAGCCCAGGCCTAGCTGATGGGCCCGACCCGACAATTTGCGATGGCTGGCAGTGGTCGTCGCAATTAATGACCTATTTGCCTTGCTGTGGCCGTCGCAAATAACATAGGTTCTATTTGCGACGGCCCGGCTGTCGCAAATAACATAGATTAATTTGCTATGGCTAGAACCCTTATTTGCGATAGTAGTGTATAAAAAGCCACCGCAAATAAGTTTTTTTAAGATAGAAAATGTTGCTGGCTCGAGGGCAAGAAACACGACAGAGACAAAATATATAACATCAACAGCCTCCAGAACACAATATATAATGTATCCATCACAACACAAAGAACACAAAACAGTCCTCTAGCCCTTCTACACAATTCTAGCTACCTCCGGAGCCACCAGCGTCCTCGCCATGCATCAGTCCATGCGTCGGCACAGACGACGACGAAGTTTGAGCCTCCGTTGACGATCCCTGCAACACATAGAAGTTGTTTGACATATTAATTAGTTTGGAACTTCGTTTTTGACTAGAACAGTTTAAACAAGCTAGAATCTTGATCCAACAGTATCAAACGTTGTTGCTTTGTTGAGCAATCGGAGATGCTATAAACTCTTAAACCCTGATGGTGCATTGGAAAACAAGATAGATGGCCTTTATATTAGTGCCATATGATATGAATTACTTCTTCGCGTTCGCAAGTTGCAACAAGCAGAAGAAGTAAACAATATATGATCGAACTAAGTTCCTTTCTGCTAACATCAAACAACAATAATTGATCAGCTTAGTCCCTGTGACCTCTCTTCCAGACCTCAGTAGAGGTCGACAAATAAGGTCCTAAGGCTGAGAAGGGTCCTTGTGACCTCTCTTCCAGACCTCAGCAGAGGTCGGCGGCACCCCCGTCTCGCGCTCATGTCAATGCGTGTTAGTACGAACAATATATTATGAATATATAAATATAAGTTAGATACACTTACCATGCGTTTAGCTAAACGCAAGTGGTTATCTTGGTTGTGGTTGTGCTTCTCCTCGACCCCTCTGCACCCTCGAACCCTCTAGGACTTATCCTTAAACTCATCGCTAGGCCAGTACCGACAAAGGGCCCAGTATACATCGGACTAACCCTGCAACTAGCTCACGTGGCCCTGCACATTGTTGTAGGTTGTTAAAATTACCATTGAGGAAATTATCAGAAAAATATTTACTACACCCCACATACCTATGTGTACTCCTCCTCCGTTAGGTGCCTCTCGCTCTCCTGCTGGAAGTGTAGCACGTGTTGCTGGTTCGCCTTCAAGTGCTCATTGATAATTTGAATACGAGCGTTCGACAAAGCTTGTTGCACCACCTTTGCAACATTGACGTGAAACACTTTCCTCGCATGCTCCAACATGCGAGGGTCGTCCAGGTCCTCTAAAATATACCTTTCTTGTGATAAAGAATATATTGAAGATATGTTCATTAAAAGAGTTTAAGAGTTAAAACATAGAAACTTTATTTAATATACTTACCATAAAATCGACCCATACGCCTCCTAAACATTGTCGTGCTCTTGTTGATGGGCACGTGCGTAGTCCTCCCACGAAGTAGCAGGCACCCCGTCAATGACCCCAGGATATTGCAAATGTACTAAGAACCCGAGGACACCATTCACCGGTCTGTGGTGTCTCTCACGGGTGAACGATGCGTCGTACCAAGCACCGCAAGACATCTATTGATTCATTACTTAAGTAAACAGAAGAAACTAGAATTGAACACTACGATTTTATTACCTATCTCCAATCGGACAATAATGATCCTCTGTGAAAGGACCGCAGGAGGACTGACAAAGTGAGTCCTCCTCGTCCTCCGCGTATCCTTGGGCACCACATCTGGTGACCCAGAAGGCTCGTTACCAGCCGAGCCAAAGGGCTCTGGAACAGAAGGCTCACTGGCTAAGGGCTCGCTCACCGAAGGGTAGACAAGCTCAAGTGGTGCCGTAGCCTTTGAGTCAGTCGGTGAGGACTACAACATTTAAATGATTCATAAGTAAGTTTAATTGGAAATTGAATTTGAAAAAAATTGTCAAAGAATAGTGAAATTTATCTATGTGGGTTGCTGTGACGAGGCCCTAGAGCTGCTCAGAACGTGCCCCAACAGCCGAGAGCGTCTGCTCCCGGACGAGGAGGCACCAACGAAAGCATCCTTAGCTCTAGAGGGGAAGAACCCCCTCGTCGGCACCACCTTCTTACCCTTCTTGGACACCATCCTGTTTTAATAGATAATCATTAAATATGCAAATAATACATAAAAATTCATGTTACTATCTTCAAGAAAACATTACTTGTAACCACTTTCAAAATTGATCAACATCATTATCATGTGTCCCACTCCTTAAACCAGCGTAACGATCTTCCATCATGACATGTTCTAATTTCCATTTTTGCATATTATCTGTCTCTACATCTTCAACATATCCAACTAATTGATCAAGTCATACACCAGGCGCAACGATAAAAGTGTCTAGCAACTGTTATTCTTGGTACACCTTCAATGTATTCACTATCATGGTAACCATCATCCCGAGGAGTATATAACCGCTCACGAGGATTCACCTTATATACCACCCACCAAGCACTGAGCTTTGTGCATTGATAAGGTAGATAATACACTTGCTCCACTTGGTGTGCAAGAACGAATGTATCGTAACCTCGTAGTAGGTCCTTATGTTTGACTTCCACCATTTCAAATTGGTTTTCTCAAGTTCCATGGGTGCTATCAAACCAATCACAGTCAAAGAAGACAACTCGAAGTGTCTTATTTCCGGTAAAAGTAAGTTTAAGGATTTTTTTCATGATCTCATAATAATTGGTTTCATTCCCTTGAGTGTCAATTGCTCTTATCGCAACACCGGAATTTGATTTTGTCGCGAGAGGACAACGAGCTTCAAAATGAGTTGTACGAAATCGAAAGCCATTTACGTCACATTATCGCCATCACCATTAACAACTTGGACATACCTCGATTTACCACATTTCAAGTACATGTTCTCGTTGGTGCGCTCTTTCCAAAATAGCATGCAGTTGTCTGGGCACACATCGATTTTCTCATAGTTCATACCGAGACAAGATATCCGAATATTCCACTCATACATATCTTTAGGTGCTTTGTGAGTTTGTGGAAGGATTTCGCAGATCAATTTCATGAGATCATTGTAGCAGTCGATGGAAAAAGTACTTAGACTTAACTGCCATAAATCTGGTCAAGAAAGCAAGGATGGTCATATCCACGTGTTCATGCAACGGTTGTTGTGATTTCTTGAGCTCCTCGAAGAACTCGTCTACCTCCTTTGTAAGAGGATCCTCCACTTCCATAACTTCTAGCTGTCATCCATCCTATCAACCCTCATTATATCATCATCCTCATGCACTTCTACTATGACTTGATATTTAGTCTTGTCGTGGAAGGTCCACACCTCATAATGTGGTGTGAAACTGTTTCGACATAAGTGAAACAAAAGATCCAATCTGCTCAAAAACTTGGTGTTCTGGCATTCGTACATGGGCACCACACCTTAACATTGGTTGACAACGAGAATGCTCAATCCAAAAATTTATCTAACTTGATGTACCACTCATTTAAGTGACCACCAGTTCTGCTCTTCCAGCCAGTATACATCCAACTACGATTCTCACCCATGTTTTACTCTACAGTTTAAAGCCAAAGAAATTATCGTTAATGTATGCAAGATTTATCTTACTTCTGACGAGGCACAAAATCTGAATCCGAACAAAATTTCAGCAGCATAACCTCGCTTTGTTTTACACTGCACCCCCCAAAAATGGTCCAGTTCTTCAAGCTTTGGGGTCAAGTGTCCAACAACGACGGAGGAGGCGAGGAAAGAACGAAAGAGGAGGAATGAAAGGAAGAAAACCACCCATTAGGGCCCGCCGTCCATGCACGGGAGCTTGTCGTAAGTAACGACATCCTATGGACGAACAACGGTTATTGTCGCCAATTATGGCTATGATACTTTATTTGTGACGGTTACCATTGCGGTTCGCTTCCGTGCCGTCTGGGAGCCGACGCGTAAGTCGCTCGCCGGGGCCGCCGTCGCGTCAGCCGCTCGCTTGGGGCTGCAGCTCTTCAAGACGAGAGAGGAGGAAAGAACGAGACATAGACAAGGAAGTGGGTCTATTGAGGTTCGCCATCCACACGCGCGAGTGCTTGTCGTATGCACCGTCGTCATTCGTCTTCGTGTCCATTTAGATGCATACTTTAACTTCCAACTAAATGGGCCTTGTCAGGCCCTAAATGGTTTGTGTTGGGTCAAGCCGACCCGAATCACTTTTTTGTACATATATTAACACTCAAGCAATCAAATAAAAAATATAACCATAATTTAAAAAACTAAGAAATTCAATTAAACATAAACAATTTCAAACATAACAATTATTAAATTGAAATTTTTCAATCAATAAACAGAAACAATTTTATTCTAAACATAGACATAGTTAAGCATTGACCTAAACATAAGCAATTAAATATAAAAAAGCATTAAAGAAGGCAATTGCATGTACGCATTAACATGTAATTATATTAACAATTAACAAGTGAGATCTAATTCCACAATCAACAAATTAATAAACATGTAATTAACATAATTCAAATTTGTATTGCATAATCAATAATTAAATTTAATTTCTAAATTCAATTGCATTTCAAAATTGAATTGCATAATCAACAATTCTATTGCATTTAAAATTGAATTGCATAATCCATGGAGGGAGGGGAGGGGGGGTCGGCCATGGAGGGAGGGGAGGCTAGGGGTGGGGGCGTTGGCCACGGAGGGGTGGAGCTCAGCCATGGAGGTGGGGAGCTCGGCCATGGAGGGAGGAGGGGGAGGGTCGACCATGGAGGGAGGGGAGGGTGGGTCGGCCATGGAGGAAGGGGAGGGTGAGCTCGGCCATGGAGGGATGGGAGGGGAGGGGGTCGGCCATGGAGGGGAGGGGAGGGGGGTTGGCCATGGAGGGAGGGGAGGGGAGGAGCTCACCCGAGAGGCGGCAACGGGAGGCAGAGACGACGGCGGGCGTGGCAGCGGCGTGCGCTCTGAGGGGCGGCGGCGTTGGAACTAAGTGGGTCGAGCTAAGAGAGGACTGGGGTATATCACTTTAATTTGTGACAACCTCTTTAATTGCGACGACCCTAGGGTTGGCCATCGCTAATAAAGGTATTTGTGACGGCTTCTTTTTCTGGTCGTCGCATGGCCGTCGCAAATAACTTTGGCCGTCGCAAATGATCGTGTTTCCTGTAGTGCTAGGGCTCCTCCGGCGGAACCAGAAAACCCAGTTTCCTAGCCATGGCCACCACCGGGTTTCTGCGATCGTCGACCCCGAGCTCTTGAGCCATAGTCTCCCACAGAGCGTCGAGATGACCGTTCACTTCTGTTAACCCGAACAAATAGTGGACCACGCTGCTCATTCCAGTACATTCTGGTAGGGCATCGAGACCTAGGAGCCACATGGTGTGAGATGTAATGATAATTATATCTCGCGCCATCTCAAGGCACAAGTCGTTCGGACTCATGGAGGGGGATGGGGAGGGTCACGGCCGCTTCGCCACTGGCTCCCTCGATGGGCTTGGTGGCGGCGACTCGTTGTCGGCCATGGTGCAGAGAAGAGGATGGTGCGCCGCGGAGAAAGAAGAGGAAGACTACAGTTGTGCCAGGAGGAAGACGATCGAATGTGCGGAGAAGAGGAACACGCATGTGTCTCGGCGGTTCGCCTCTCGGGGCGCAGTGATGGGACGCTTCGAATTGAATTCAAAGAACGCACGCTATCTGTGCGTTCCCCTCGGTAACCGCTAAGGATGCACGCCCGGTCGCATCACAGGCGGTCCTTTATTAAAATCCGACTGTGAGAAGTTATTGAAAAATTACAGTCAGCAATTTAGGAGACCCGCTTGTAATAATGACGAATATCATAGGCGCCTTTTTTATAGACTGCCTTTGAAAATGGATATCTTTATCCCGGTGGTCTAGTTTTGCGAACCAACTGTGATATTCTATCATCACAGACGGCTATTTATTTATTGGACATCATAGGCGTATTTTTTAACGGACCGCCTGTGTAAAAAACGAGGCGTCTGTGAAAATGCTTTTCGTAGCAGAGAAATATAAATTGACAGCCACATGGAGAAACTATGGCCAAACACAGTAAGGATCATAAACACATGTTTTTTTGGTGAGCATTATTAACAACACAATGTGTTCGGAGACTCTATAATTAATCAGCCTAATACATCAAGATATTTCAACATCCTAACAGACAGGACATGTAGCAAGGTCATTAACATTATTTGTCTTGTTTAATTTTCCTAAGCGCGCGGCTAAGCAGCTGGCACCATCCAAAGTTGAAATGGTCTAGGATGATGTAAGCAGGGGGACACCCGTGACACACCATAACTTATTTTTACCCACAGTGAACTATGACGAGTTCAATATTCGTTAGTCACTTCGAAATCCAATATTAAAAGCAACTCTAGTCTCGGAAATACAAGCTTGCATGCTGGCAGTGATCTACCCGGCCGGCAAATAAAGCACGTGTTTCGAAAGGTTCCACGCCACCAAGTTACAAGGTAAGAGGGAACCGGCACCTTGGGAAGCAGTCTGCATCGCAACGCGTCATGAAATGAAGCAGAAAGGGTTACTTTGGATCACTTTCCAAGCATGGTCGAGTAAGCGAGTCCAGATCTAGTCATCTCTACTGCGTGGTCAAGTTGGTCCCATCACAGCACGCCCACCTGATGCCCGGCGGCGTTTGGTTTGACCCGGCGTTTGATTTGCGCGGGAGAATCAAATTACTCCTCTGTCTTCCACTTTCGCGCACCTTCGTTTGGAGAATTTTATCAGGGACAAAGGTCAATCAGTCCACGGTAACCGAAGGTTTAAATCTACCTATACTTGTCATTGTCTATCGATAAGATATATAGTTTGTGGAAGATTTGTTCTCAGTTTATCCATGACAGATATTAACGCCCCTGAAGATGAAAAATTTTGCTTGAAAGATTGTGTCAGGAGCTCTTGCGTCAAAATCTAATATGAAAAGAATGAATGCAGCCTAGAGGGAGTGAATAGACTTTTTGAACTTTTATCGATTCCTGAAACACTTAACAACGAGATCAAATACAGGGAGGCTGGACTAGTCTGTTATGATGCGGACTAGTCCGGTATACGCGGACTTGAAAATCAAAGTAGATCTTTAATTTTACTTCTAGTAGTCTATGCAGCAGAAAGTAATTGACAATTTAAGTGTATTATGACAATGAAATAAGATATTACAATTATCAAGTTTAATCCAATGTTTCAATGTGAATTACACAAGACTATGCAAACCCTAGAATGTGAAAAAAGGTAAAGCAAGAACACGCGAGACAGGATCTATCCTGAGGTTCGATTCCACACAGGAATCTACTTCCTCGTTGAGGAGTCCACGGAGGACCTGGTCTTCACTAACCCTTCCCTCGGGGTAATCGCCATGGAGACCGATTTTCACTCACAAACTTTGTTCAAAGGGGTCTTCTCACAAGTTGAGGGCTCCCCAAAGATTACAATAAACGAACACCACCATAGACACTCAAGAGATGTACAATAAACAATGAGATTGTGCGAGAGATCAAACCCAAAAGCTCAAGATTGTGTAGAACAAGTTATCTCCTTTGTCCAATCCCTAATCCTCAAAGATTTGATCCTTCTAGGTTTAGAATGAGTGGAGAGAAGTATTTTTGAACTCTTTGGAGGTGTGACGGTGCAGGGAGTCGAGAGAGTTTTTTGTGTGGTCGTGCACCTCTTTTTATACATGGGTTTCCAAAAGATACCGTTAGGGTTTGCGAGGTCTGGACTAGTTCATGGTGGACACTGGACTAGTCTGGTGTGCGTGTGTAAAAAACCCTAAGTGTTGATGGATACCGGACCTGTCCGTTAAGGTGCGGACTCGTCCAATCCTGGCTCAGAAAGTTTTCGGACTAGTCCGGTAGATATCGGACTTGTCTGGTATGGTGATAAAGTGTATTACTGAGTACATGTCCGCACTTGGAGGACTTTTTTGATTTTTACTCAGAGGGTTTTCGGACTATCCGGTGGATATCGAACTCATCTAGTATTGTGCAAATGTGAAGAGCTGCGGACAAGTCCACACTTGGAGGACTTGTCCGTTTTTTGTCCAGAGAGAAATCGGACTAGTCCCGTGGATATCGGACTAGTCCGCTCTTCCTGATATTTGTGTAGTGAGTGCAATCTTTTCACTTGAGCTCTTGGGGTGTGTTTCTCCAACACACTCCTTACAAAATAAATCTATTTTTTCAAGTCTTGAGCTCTTTTCCTTTTGGATCCTCATTCTACTTTATTTTTTGTTATTTTCTTCTAATCTTTTTAAAATTTGCGCTCATCTCAACAATTTTGTTAAGATCTCATTTGTTTGTCATTAACCAAATAAAACCCACAAGGAATGCCTAGATGCACTTTCAATCTCCCCCTTTTTGGTGATTGATGACAACCAATTGAGATTACACAAATATGATGAAAATTTTAGATTTTCATAAAGTGTGCACATATGAATTTTGAGAAAAATAGTAAATGTAGAAGTAATACTCATATGTGCACTCTTTAAGGTGGGGTGCAGAACTATGTGTGTGTGAGCAATAATTTTGATGTGAATGAGGTAAAAAGCATAATCATAACATCATCAAAATTATCAAGTACACATAGCAACTTTAAAGCATAAAACATTGATGATAGTAAAGCATAATCATAACAACATCAAGATTATCAAGTACACATAGCAACTTTAAAGCATAAAACATTTATCATAGTAAAGCATAATCATAATTTCATAATACATTTCCAAAAGCATAATGAGAACATAATATATGTTTACAAGACCAAATGCATGACAGAGTCTCAAAAAAAAAAGAGCAACAAGACACAAAAGAGATCTAGGATTCTCTCTCTCAACCTGAGCTACGACCTAGGACTCCCCCTCAATCTCTCCCCCTTTGGCACCAAGGCACTAAAAAAGAATGGAAGGAGAGATCGACTCGTCATCGTGGCTCCATCCGCGCTGTTAGTCCTTTCTTCATCTTCTTCAGCAGGCTGATGAGGAGGAGAAGAACCACTCGTCGTGCCCCTAAGGCCAAAGTAAGCAAGCTTGGAGTTGGCGAGAGATGGAAGCTCAGAGAAATCAGATCCAGAGTCCTCTAAAATAACAGAAGACCCAATAGGCTCAATCTCCAGTTTTTGGCAAATGGCTTTGACATTTTTCCTTATGTACCACATTTGCTCCTTTCTCGCCTTGTTCATCTTGTGTAGCTTCACCTCTGATTTGCGGCAAGAACCGAAGATAGCATCCACATATTTCAATCTTCCGCTAGCGGGCCCTCTGCGAGATGGAGGGGCCTAGAGCTGGAGGGAGGCCTTGTCTCTTCTTGGGCTCTCCTTGGGTGCTCCTCACTTGAGGTAGGAGAGGGAGCTGCTGGGAGAGTAGCTTGATGCGACTTCTGAGGCCTTAAAGCAATATGCTTCACATCCTTCACAAACTCAATTCCTGTGACCTTCTCAATCATGAACATAATGCATGGCGCATAGCCACAGAAACGGTTCGGAGTGCAAGAGATGTTCACCATATCATTCCAAATGTAATTGAACACATCAAATCTTCTCCTCTTGCTTATCACCTTCATCAAGGTTCTCAAGTAACCTTGGATGCTGCCTGCATCCCCATCCTTAGGAGCAATCATCTTCCGAAGCACTTGATTGAGGACAATGAAGAATGGCTTCATGTTCTTGGTCGATGGAGGATTGTAACGAAGACAAGTGTCATAGAGGAACATCATCTTGTCCTTCTCTAGAGGGATGTGATTGTGGATCACGATCTCGTGGTTCCCGGTATCCTCAAGATGTAACAACTTTGCAAAGTCAACATAGGTGATAAAGTAGATTGTCGCGTCTGTTGGTACACTGCGTACCGGGTACACTATGATACAGCAGGAAGTGCAAAACAGTTCTACCCGTCAAAATTGAAGGCCACCTTAGGCCCCACATGTCATATTACACCGGACCCGCATCCGTCATATGGGTAGCTTCGGAGATTGACACGTGTAATGTAAATCTGGAACTAAACTCTCAACACAGGGAAGCTCCGCGATCAACACGTGTGTAATGACCCCGGACCTAACCCCTAGGGAAGCTACGGTGTTGAAACGTGTACAGTGGTGCTGGACCTATCTCCTCGCAAAGGGAAGCTCCGAAGCTGCCACGTGTGGAGCCTCCGAATCTTCATCAACGAATACATTAGCGGATCTCCTTCAGCATGGACATTCAAGGGACAGTTAAAATGGCAGTTACAAAGATTTGATTACGTGTCGTTAATGTTGTATTAACGACACACGATCGGAGCACTGTTAATAGAGGTAACACAACCATTAAGGCACATTATCAGACCATTAACCATGCTTAATACCCATAGACAGTGTATTAGGCTATTTAGTACGCCAGAGCCACATGTCGGGCCAGGCGAAGGATGTAGCGGTCAGTCCTTTGACTACAAAAGGATTGAGCCGCACGATACAAAGGACTCTCTCCAAGCTGAGCCAGAGACTACGCTAGTGATTCATAATATAACACACACACACACACACACACACACACATACACACACACACACACACACACACACACACACACACACACACACACACACACACACACACACACACCATGGAGTACGGTATTACGCTTAGGCGGCCCAAACCACGTAAATCTCTGTTGTCGCCATCTTGATCATGATCTTTGCGTGACCCAACCGAAACAAGAATCTCCGCGTCCTACACTTTAGTAGTACCGGGGGAAATGTTGTTGTTACACTTCGACATTTGGCGCGCCAGGTGGGGGTAGTCACCCGAGATCTCAAGATGGTGAATTCCGCCGCGGGATCCTCCAACGGAAATCGAGCTGAACAACCTGCTGGTCGCAATACTCTCAATGTGCTGCAGCCAGCAGGTGCCATTGTTCCAGCATGCACCATGGCACCACAACCACGATCTGTTCCGACAAACAATGTTAGGCGACAAGATGGGGCATCTGCGTCGATCACTGCATCGACAAACAACAACCCTGAGCACGTGCTTATTGCTGCGCGAGCTCTTCTACAACATCCACCACCTCCAGGGGCACCTCAGGGCGCCATGGAACAGTGGAGAGATGATGTAGACCATCTGGTTGCCGCTGCAGCCACTGGCATCAGCAATCAAGTTCCTCCCCCTTCGGGGCGAGCACCATCACAACGACAGACCTTGTCGGACCGACTTGATCCGCAAGTCTCGCAGCAGAGGAGACGTGTTGCATCCCAGCAGCTGACCTCGTTGCCTCTTGGGGCACGATGGACCCACACCATTACCAAGATTCTGACTCATGACCTGCAGCCGGAACAGGATCGCCGTTACCGGCAGCAGGACGGTCGTGTCCATATCGAGTGTGCTCGTGAGAGGCGACAGGCTTGGGACAACCCTGCTCCTCATGGAGTAGGAGGAGGAGGTTGTTCTGCCCTGACCATGCATTTACACATGGTCAGATGGCCATAGAAGTTCCAGCCTCACTTGCCAGAAAAATTCGACGGGACTGTCAAAACCGCTGAATTCCTTCAAATCTACTCCACTGCCATACTGGCAGCAGGGGGTGATGAGGCTGTGATGGCCAATTACTTCTCGGTGGCTTTAACTGGGACTGCAAGGTCCTGCTGGTTCATGAGTCTTCCATCTGATTCCATTAATAGTTGGGCGGAGCTATGCCATAAATTCACTGCCAACTTTGGGAGTTCTTACACCCGACCCATCGCAGAATTGGATCTGTTTGTTGTAAAGCAAACAACGGGGGAATCGCTGCGATCATTCATCCAGCGGTTTTCTCAGGTACAGAATACTATTCCTTCAATCTCGAGCTCTTCTGTAATCGTTGCATTCAGACAGGGTGTTTGAGATAAAAAGATGCTAGAAAAGCTGGCAATCAAAGAAGTCACTAGCGTCACATAACTTTTTAGCCTAGCAGACAAATGCGCTAGAGCTGCGGAGGGCCGTGAAATGCACTCCAAGCCAACTTCGGGGCTACAAGAAGTCCTCCAAAATTGAAGCCACTACCTCCGGTAATGGGAAAAAGAAAAAGAAGCCCAACAGTAAGAAAAAGGCATCGGTCGGTGCACCAGCCTCTACAGCTGTTGCAGCTCCGGGTGGCAGGGGGCCACGCCCCGAGAAGCGACCTCATCCTTCATCAAAAGACCGCAACAGCTCAAAGGCGTGGTGTCCGATCCACAAGACGGACAAACACAGCCTGGAAGAATGCTGGGAGATCCAGAATCTTGTCGAGCGCTATAACAAGCGCCTGGAAGAAGCTCCTTTTCGTCAGCGGGAAGGAAAACAAAAAGTCGACGAAGCTCCCGGTGAGAAGGAGCTTGGTTTCCAGGACCCCAAAAAGGTCCTAAAAGCCGTCTACAACACCGTTGATGACGATTCCGACGTCTCTGACAACCAACGTCGGAAAACTATGAACACCATTTTTTTGTGGTTCTTGGGATATTACTTCTCGCCGCATCCTGAAGACAATACGGCGAGATATGGCCGCTGCAGCTCGCACCGCTAGGGCGGAGCCTCATTGGAAGTGGATGGACACTCCCATCATTTTCAATGCCCCGGACTGCCCTCGAAACATGATCAGAGCTAGTCAAATCCCGTTGATGGTGTCACCCACCATTAACAATATTCAACTCCACCATATAATGGTGGATGGAGGTTCAGGGCTAAACCTCATAAGCTTCGAGGCTTTCGTTAAGCTTCAGCTCTGGCCTTCGTACCTTCGCCCATCCCGACCTTTCTCTGGGGCAGGTCTGGGGACCATTACTCCTCTCGGTTCTATCACACTCCCAGTGACCTTCGGGACTCAGAAGAACTACAGAACTGAGACATTGGTCTTCGACGTTGTGCAAATCCGTCTACCATTCAATGTCATTCTAGGCAGGCCATCCTTGTACAAGTTCATGGCCGCCGCTTATTATGGTTACTTAGTGTTGAAGATGCCAACACACACGGGCGTTCTCCGGATCCGCGGAGATGGCATTGCAGGAGTTACTGCTTTAGAAGAACTCTATGCGCTTACCACAGTGCAAGAGGAAGCATCCGGTAAGGAGCTAGCTCAGAAACCTCTGAGCATTCGTCATAAAGGCTCAACCTCTGCACCTCGTGTGCAACCAAGCGGCGACACCAACGTTCTCGTCAAAGTCATCCAAATTTGATCCGATGCTGCTGAGACTACCTGTATATCGGGAGGCCTGAACAACAAATAGGAACTCACACTCATCACTTTCCTCCGGGCTAATGTCGACGTGTTTGCCCTGGCAACTGTCACAAATGCCTGGGATCCCTAGGGAGGTGATTGAGTACAATCTGAAGATTTACCCTAACGCACGGCCTGTACACTAGAAGCCCCAGAAGCAATCAATCGAGCGACAAAACTTTATCCGACAGGAAATCAAGAAGTTGCTCGAATCTGGATTCATCCGGGAAGTCTTCCATCCAAAATGGCTAGCAAACCCGGTTGTTGTACCTAAGGCCGGCGGGAAGCTTTGGATGTGTATCGACTACACCACACAAAAAAAGGCATGTCCAAAGGATCCATTTCCACTACCTAGAATAGATCAGATAGTAGACTCCACCTACGGCTGTGAGCTATTGTGTTTCTTAGATGCATATTCTGGATATCATCAAATCCAAATGTCTAAGGAAGATGAAGAGCATACTGCCTTCATAACAATAGATGGATTATACTATTATACTGCCATGCCATTTGGTTTTAAAAATGTTGCGTCAACATTTGTGCGAGCTATGTACAAAACATTTGGAGAGCTAATTAGAGACTTGGTGGAGGTGTACGTCAATGACATTGTCGTGAAGATCAAAATCAAGGAGTCACTCCTTGACAATTTACAAGCTGTCTTCGACAAGCTGCGCACCACGCGCACCAAGATGAATCCGGACAAGTGTGTGTCCAGGGTTAGCTCCGGGAAGCTTCTGGGTTTCTTGGTGACTCACCAAGGAATTGAAGCAAATCCGGCGAAGATCAAGGCCATAGAAGATATGCGGCCCCCAGCCCACATTAAGGATGTCCAGAAATTAACTGGATGTCTAGCTGCGCTCAGCCGGTTTATCTCAAGACTAGCAAAATGGGCACTACCCTACTTCAAACTCCTGAGGAAGTCCAGACCATTTCATTTGTCTAAAGAAGTAGAAAAGGCGTTTCAAGAGCTAAAACAGCTTCTCACCACACTACCAATATTGGTAGCTCCGAATCCTGGTGAGCCTTTACTCCTTCCTGGCAACCACCAAAGTTGTCAGTATGGTCCTGGTCGTGGAAAGACCGGAGTCACATCCAGTCCAGGAACCCAGACCCCTCTAGGAGGGTCCGAAGTTAAATAAAGGCATGTCTGGGTCCCAGCCCCCAGACATGGAACCTCAAGACAAGATTCTAGGGGATCAACCTCATTTAACTGAGGAAGTTCATCTGACCGACCAAAATGATCTGGATCCTTCTAGCAAGGCCCGGGTCAAACAAGAAGGAGTCTTGGACCCCTCTGGGGGGGGGTCCAAGAAGCACAACATGAAGGTCCAGAACCCTCCAGGAGGGTCCGGATCGATGGAGAAGAAGCTCCGGGTCCTTTCGAAAGGGTCTGAACCATCCAACACCCCGTGTACTTCATCAGTGAAGTGCTCCACAACGCCAAGACAAGATACATTGAGGTGCATAAGTTGCTTTACACAGTCCTTATTGCCTCAAGGAAGCTTCGTCACTACTTCCAAGCCCACAAAATATCAGCGGTAACTTCTTTCCCACTGCGTGCTATTTTGCATAACCCTAACTCTACTGGGAACATTGCAAAGTGGGCAGCAGAACTGGTCGAGTTCGATTTAGAATTCATGTAACGACAAGCAATCAAAAGTCAAGCTTTGGCTGACTTCATGGCGGAATGGACTCCCTCTCCTTCAAACCCTGGGGGCCACAGTGAGCAGAGACAATAACCCAAGGTTCTGATATTCACCAAGCCTCACTGGACTCTCTACTTTGATGGCTCCATGCAGAAGTAGGGAGCTGGAGCTGGAATCCTTCCCCTAGCTCCGAATGGGGAGAAGGTCAAGTACATGGTCCACCTTGATTTCAAGGCGACCAATAACATGGCACAATATGAAGCTTTCATCTACGGACTCAAGGTGGCACTATCCTACGGTGTCAAAAAGTTGTTGGTGAAGGGAGATTCACAACTCATCATCAAACAAGTCAATGGTGAATGCTCCTGCAACAATCCTCAACAAGCTGCTTATCTCCTTGAAGTCCATAGGCTTCAAAAGGACTTCAAAGTCCTGGATCTCCACCATGTTTAACGTTTTCACAACGCTGAAGCCGATGAACTCTCGACGAAAGCCTCAACTGGAGCTCTGGCTCCTGACGGAATCTTCGTCCGGAGGTTGTCAAAACCAACAACTCAGCCTGCCGAACTGAGCGAAGGGGGCGAGACCGGCACCACGAAGTTGGCAGTCCCGGTGGCCCTGTCACCATGGCGTCCACCAAGGGTCGTAGGTGCTGTCGGAAGCTCCGAGCAACCCAGCACGCAAGACTCAGAAGCTCAAGTAAGCTCTGATGCATGGATCTCGGAGATCCAAAGTTACTTGAAAGATAATATCCTTCCTGAAGACAGTGTATCCGTTGACCGGATTGTCAGATTGGCTAGAAGATACACGTTGGTAGAAGGGGATCTCTACCGGGTGAGGTGCCAATGGCATCCTAATGCGGTGCATTGCAAGGGAAGAAGGCTACGTGCTCCTCGCAAAAATCCATGCAGGCGAGTGCGGGAACCATGCTTCTTCTCGCACGCTGGTCGGTAAAGCCTTCCGGCATGGCTTTTACTGGCCTACAACACTCCAGGATGCGGTTGAGCTAGTGAAAAAATGTGAAGCGTGCCAGTTCTACGCAAAACAAATTGCACATCGGCTCAGTCACTACAAATGATACCTCCTACATGGCAATTCGTTGTGTGGGGCATATACATCTTGGGACCTTTCCCAAAAGCCGTCGAAGGTTACAGGTTCCTATATGTCGCCATCGACGAGTTTACTAAGTGGCCGTAAGCAACTCCAGTTGTGACAATCAACAAGCAATCAGCAATCAAATTATTGAAGTCCATTATATGCAGATTTGGAGTTCAAAACAAAGTCATAACTGACAACGAAACTCAATTCACAAGTGTTGCATTCCACGAATATTGCGAAGACCTTGACATTCAACTCAGCTACGCTTCAAAAGCTCACCCAGCAAGTAATGGGCAAGTAGAGAGAGCAAATGCAGGAATCTTAAAAGGACTCAAGACGCACACATATGAGCGCCTGAAAAAGCACAGAGCCAACTGGATTGAGGAGCTTCCATCCACATTATGGGCGAACAGGACAACTCCAAACCGGTCAACCGGGGAAACTCTATTCTTCCTAGTCTACAGAGGTGAAGCAGTCCTTCCTCCGAAGATCACCTTGGGTCCCTCTGGATCTGAACCTTCGATGAAGCCACGCAGGACCAGCTCCAGCGTGAAGACCTTGACCTCGTTGATGAGGGAAGGTGCCAAGCAGCTGTTCGGAATGCACGTTATCGCCAAGCGCTCCGGCGCTATCATCAAAGGCACGTGCGCAACCGACAACTCGTGGAAGGTGATCTGGTGCTTCAGAAGATACTAACTTGTGAAGGGATGAACAAACTTTCCCCCGACTGGGAAGGTCCTTTTCGAGTAATCAAAGTATCCTGACCTGGATGCGTTCACTAGGCAACTGAGGACGGGATTCCACTTCCTAATCCTTGAAACATCGAGCACCTCTGTAAGTTTTATGCTTAGAATAATGGAGGTGAGTCTATAATTACACACGTTGTATGTTATAGAGTCGCCAATCAGACATGGATAAGTCCTCCGGAAGAACATCCGGACCCCTCTGTGAGAATCCAGGAAGTTTAAGTACACTTCGTACAGTCACTGCACTAAAAACATAACTACCTACCCTGGGTTAGTACAAGATGTATAGCACACTTGGCTTGGTCCCGCACCCTAGGTGTGTCCTTGTCTCCCCTGTAATCCAGACCTATTATGAAAGACATTGTTGTGTAAAAACAGACTCCACGTGCATTTATTTTTGTACAAGGTTCGATCTATCAAATGATTGTTTTTAACCTTCTTGTCTATAATGAAGTTGTGCAATTCTTTTTTTGTTTTTACCCAAGTTATTCATATGCTTTGCAAGTTATATTGTTAATCCCTTTGGATCTTAACATGCTATATAGTCTACTTGCCTGAACGCCAAGCCAACATAGGTATGGAGTGTGCTATCGACTTAGCCTGGTCCTGCACCCTAAGTACGCCACTCTACCTACACTCCCGCAGGCATCGGTAGGGTGAGTACTAAAAAAGCATATGGGTCCGGAAGGGTTACATCAATATACTTATTACCATATGGAGTAACTTCGGAATAAAAACTCAAGTAAGAACAATAAGTCACAAATGATTTATAGACAAGAGGACAAATTTTACTTTTTTCTTGTTTTTAGTATGCAGGAAAAACAAAAATTCATAGCAATGGTGGACAACGCCGGAGCTACTAAGCTCCGACAACCCCTAGGGGACCTACCTTCAACTATTCAAGCGGCGACATCAGGGCTACCAAGCTCCGATAAATCCCAGGGCCCCACTGTCGACATTTTGTACGTTGAGAGTGGGTACAGTCGGAGCTACCAAGCTCCGCCAACCCCAGGGGTCCTACCGTCGACGCATCAGAAATGAAGACTTCGGACCTAAAATCTACAAGTGCGAAGCGTTCAAGTCATCAATATTCTGTCAAATCCTTTGGTACATGTACACATTCAATTGTGCACATATACCAGAGGGCCAACAAGATAGATCACATTATATTGAAGACAAAAATAAAGTGAAATTAATGGCAAAATGGTCATTAATTTGAAGCACTGGATTACAAAATTGGGATTACAGTAGAAGGCAAAAGGAAGAAGTACTAGCTGCTGGAGGATCTAAGTCTTGCAGAAGAATGTGGTGACTTTCTTGGCAACCTCTTGGACGCTGGCCTTGGCGGCGTCTTCCTCTTCAGCAATGGGACCTTCAAGCACTGGATCCAGAAAGAATTGGGGGTCTCGGCTTACATAGCACGTTAGCACATATTCTGGGACGTTCGTAGCCAAAGACTTCCCCTCTTTCTCGAGCTGGTCCACAATAATCTCCCATCGCGTCGAGTTTGCCGCCATCACCATTGAGGGCCACCAGCGCTTGGTCCAAGTGCAGCTCCTGGTTGTCCGGACGTACGGGACCGAAGCGTAGTGGTGTCAACGCGTCGTTGGCCCGCCCCAAGAAGTCCCATACTTGAATAGACTCCGTCTCCTTCAAGCTATGCAGCTCCTCCTGTGACTTCCGGGCGACCGCAAGCTTCGAACCTTCTCGAGCGTGGCGCTCGACCAATTTAGCATGCTGCTGCATACTCTCAGCAACTTGCTTCTCATGATCGGTCAGCTCCATCTCTCGGAGGTGGATGCGGTTCCGCCTTTCCGCCAAGTCCTTCTCCCTGCCTTTCACCTTCTCTTCCCTTGTGGCAACGCCAGCTTCTCTTTTCAAGAGCTCCTGCCCCAGTTTCCAGTACTTCTCTTTCTCCTCTTTGCTCCATAGATCTAGCTTCTTGCTGCGATCTACCAAATTCTGCTCACCCAGAGTCAACTTCTGGGTGACCTCCGCCTCCCTCTTCACAACATCCTCCTGCTGCTCCAGGAGTTTTTCTTCCCTCGCCTCAAGGTCCTTCCAGCGCTTCAGGAGAATCTCATTCGATTCATTGGTTTTCATGATGCTCATCAGCAGCATCACGCCTCTCCTTAGCTTGCTCAAGGATCTCCCTGGAGTTAGCGTCGAGCGCCTGGATGGCGGCTTCCTTCTCCTCATGCAGCTTGTCCCAGTATTCTGGCCGGGCCTTGTCCCTCTTGATCCACTCCTTCTGGTTAGTTAGCCTCGTCTGGGAAAGCCTGGTCTCGAAGTGGAGTCTGTTGCGCCAACGCCTCAAGGTGTTGCACTCCTCTTCTAGGGCTTTGCTCTCATGATCGAAGGCGAGCAGAACTTGTCGGAAGCTCGAGCCGGCATTGTCTATGGACAACGCCATAGGGATAGGCTCCGGGCCTGCTGGGACCAACTCCGTAGGCTCCAAAGGATTCTCCATCACAAAAATTGGGTCTCACTCTTCAAGGGTGGGCCCCTGACCTCCTACAGCACTAGGGCTGCTCTCCGGAAGCCCTTCCGCAGCAGCAGAGGAAAAACCCACTGGGGGAGCTCCCACCTCTGGAGTAGCAGTTGAAGGCGCTGCTTCCAGTTCTTCGATCGCCATCTCCGAGGGCGGAGGACATGTCGCCACCTCTTCATGCAGCTCTAGTTCTGGGTCAGCTACCTCCGGGGCAATGGCAGGGGCTTCATCTGGGGCCTTTGCCGCTGCTAGCTCAGATGCCGGCACGTCAGCTTGTTTCGGTTCAGCGATCGGAGCTTCAGGCATCTCCGGCTCAGCCGCTGGACCTTCAACTGCTTTTGGCACAAGGGTTGGAGCTTCAATGACTTCCGGCTCAGTGGATGGGACTTCGATTGCCTCTGGCTCAGCGGCAAGGGCTCCCACGACCTTCGGCTCAAAGGATGGAGCTTCTAGCTCTGGTACTGGAGCATCAGCCTCCGACACGGATGCTAGAGGTACATCTCCAACTTCTCCTTCGTGGTTCAGCGCTACCACAGGAGCTTCAGGCGAGGACTCCGAATCCAACTCCACGACAGCTGGCGCTAGAGCTACCGTGACTTCTGCTGCCACTTGAGGAGAAGGCTCGGTGCTTGAAGCTGGAGCTTCGGCATGCACAACCCCGGTCGCTGCAACAGACGTCGAAGTTCCTGACCTTTTCTTCGACACCCTAGAAATAAAGGGAGGAGAATATTAAAGACACAGCAAAAACAAGGCTAGCATTGATTGCTCACCTTCTTCCAGTCATCCCATTTGCCGGAAGGAAATGACTTCAAGTATTTGAAGGAGCAATTCATGCGCCTCACAAAATAGTAGAAGCCAAGAAGCTCAGTCCCCTTGCCGGTGGTGTGGATGGTGAAGAAAGTACGAAACAGCTCGATGCAGGTGGGAACACCCACCCACATCTCGGAAAAGTGGACGGAAGTCGCCACTAGAAGAAGAGAATGGGGGCCAAGGTCATACAGCTGAAGACCGTAAAAGTCCAGCATCATTAAAAGAAAAGTTGAGAAAGGTGGGATCAATCCCACCGTGGCGTACACAGAGAAGTACACCATGTCGCCATTACGCTCCTTCTTGAACGGGAGCTAGCCGGCGCGGATCGGGTGGCTGAAGGAGTCACTGGACCACTCCATATAGGTCTAGACCTTCATCAAATCGTCCTTGCTCTTGAGGCAGCTCTTGGGAAGTCCCAATTCCATCGCGACAAAGTGGAGCGAAGGAAGGGAAAGCTAGGCGAAGTTTGGGAGGCTCTGAGTGCAAGTCTGATTGAAAGCGTAAAGAGTCTCCAAACCACGCACACCTTCCTTCTTAAGTAAGTCTCCACAACACTTGGATGGAAACTGCAACAAGAGTGGGGTTACATTTCAAAAATTTACCCTGTCCATGACGAATGGGTCCGGGGCCACCCCGACAAAGAGATTGAGGTTATTACCCCAGGCGAACTGTTGTCATGATGGGCGGCGGGAGACCCAAACGCGGCGCCCTGACAAGGCGCTCAAAAACGATATGGTTTTTGTATGGAGAACTGGCGACCTTCAATTGCGTGAGATCCGCACTCAAAGATCTCATCTGACGTATTCATAACAAGCAACGCGGTGATGGTTTCAACCTGGACCATCACCCCAATGGCACAGTACAAGACTTTTGAAGTTGAAGCGCACGAATCAAGGATGGCCCCACCTTTGGTAGAATAACTTAACCCAAAGGATTTCTCCCAAAGGTGGGCTCAAGGGCCACTGTCGGTACCCTGCGTATCGGGTACCCTATGATACTGCAAGAAGTGCAAAAGAGTTCTACCCGTCGAAATTGAAGGCCACCTCAGGCCCCACATGTCATATTACACTGGACCCACATCCCTCATATGGGTAGCTCCGGAGATTGACACGTGTAATGTAAATCCAGAGATAAACTCTCAACACAGGGAAACTCCGCGATCAACACGTCTATAATGACCCCAGACCTAACCCCTAGCAAAGGGAAGCTACGGTGTTGACACGTGTACAACAGTGTTGGAGCTACCTCCCCGCAAAGGGAAGCTCCGAAGCTGCCACGTGTGGAGCCTCCGGATCTTCATCAACGAATACATTGGCGGATCTCCTTCAGCATGGACATTCAAGGGACAGTTAAAGCGGCAGTTACAAGATTTGATTACGTGTCATTGATTCTGTATTAATGACACACGATCAGAGCACTATTAATAGAGGTAATGGGTCCATTAAGGCACGTTATCACACTATTAACCATGCTTAATACCCATAGACAGTGGATTAGGCTATTTAATACGCCAGGGCCACGTGTTGGGCCAGGCGAAGAATGTAATAGTCAGTCCTTGGACTACAAAAGGACCGAGCCGCACGGTACGAAGGACTCTCTCCATGTTGAGCCAGAGACTACGCTTTCTAGCTATATAACACAGACACACACTCTGTGGAGTAGGGTATTACACTCAGGTGGCTCGAACCACATAAATCTCTGGTGTCGCCATTTTGATCTTGATCTCTACGTGCCCCAACCAAAACAAGAACCTCCACGAGCTACACTTTAGTAATACCAGGGGAAGTGTCGTTGTTACACTTCGACAGCTTCCAAAGGAGTTGTGCACAACAACTCCCAGCTGCAACATACTCCGCTTCGACTGTGGACAATGCAATGGAGTTTTATTTTTTTGGAGGACCAATAAACTAGGGACCTACCCAAAAATTGCCAAGTATCGGAGGTACTTTTTCTATCTACCTTGATTCCGGCATAATCTGCATCAGAGTATCCAATGAGATTGAACTTTGAACCTTTAGGATACCAAAGGCCTAGGTTGGGTGTATGAACTAAATATCTCAAGATCCTTTTTACGGCTTTCAAATGACATTCCTTAGGACTGGCTTGAAACCTTAGATAGAGACATACACTCAACATGATATCTGGCCTAGATGCACATAAATAAAGTAGAGAGCCAATCATGGAACGCTATACCTTTTGATCCACGTTAGGTCCATCTTCATTGAGGTCTAAGTGTCCATTTGTCGCCATGGGAGTATTTATGGGCTTCGCTTTGTCCATGCCAAATTTCTTGAGAATGTCTTGGGTGTACTTTGTTTTGCTTATGAACGTTCCTTCCTTTAGTTGTTTCACTTGGAATCCCAAAACATATTTCAGCTCTCCCATCATGGACATCTCAAATCTATCTATCTTGAGTTTACTAAATTCTTGACAAAAAGATTTGTTAGTTGAACCAAATATGATATCATCAACATAAATTTGACAAATGACTAGGTCATCATCAAGGTGCTTGGTAAACAAAGTGTAATCAGCTTTACCAATTTTGAAGCCATTTTCAACTAGAAAATCTCTAAGGCACTCATACCAAACTCTAGGAGCTTGTTCGAGGCCATAGAGAGCCTTACGTAGTTTGAATACATGGTCGGGATACTCTTGATCTTCAAACCCAAGGGGTTGCTCCACTACACCTCCTCCTTGATCGGTCCATTGAGGAAGGCACTTTTGACGTCCATTTGATATAGATTGAATTCATGGTGAGTAGCCTATGCAAGTAATATACGAATTGATTCAAGCTGAGCTACGGGAGCAAAAGTCGCGTCGAAATCCAAACCTTCGACTTGTGAGTAACCTTTGGACACAAGTCGTGCCTTGTTCCTTGTCACCACTCCGTGTTCATCTTGCTTGTTGCAGAAGATTCCTTTAGTGTCGACGATGTTGGACTTGGGTCTTTCAACAAGTTCCCATACTTTGTTCCTCTTGAAGTTGTTCAATTCTTCTTGCATCGCCATCACCTAGTCAGGACTCTTAATGCATCTTCAACCCTGTATGGCTTCAAAGAGGATACAAAAGAATAGTATTCACAAAATTAGCTATATGAGATCAAGTTGTCACTCCCTTTTGGATGTCACCAATTATGCTATCGACTGGGTGATCTCTTTGTATGCTTTGATGTACTCTTGGATGTGGCACTGGTGGTGTTGAATCCTCATGATCATCATCTTCTTCATCTCCCCCTGGATAGTTGCCCTCATTAATGTTTTGATTATCTTGATCTCCTTGAGGTTGATCTTGTGTGGAAGCTCCCCCTTGATCATTTTCCTCCGTTTGTGGTTCATCTTCTTCATTCGGATTTTGAGCTGATGCTTGTGGTTGAATATCGCCCAGCGCCATTCTTCTCAATGCTTGACATGGAGCTTCTTCTTGATCTAGCACACACCGGTGAACTTGCTCTACTTGAGAGCCGTTAGTTTCATCGAACACTATGTCACGTGCTACTTCAACAAGTCCAGAGGCTTTGTTAAAGACACGATAAGCGTAGGAGTTCGAATCATAGCCAAGCGAGAAACTTCATCAGACTTCAAAGCAAACTTCGAAGCCCTAGGCCTCTTGTTTAGAATATAATATTTTGAACCAAAAACTCAACAATATGAAATATTGGTTTGTTACCGATGAGTAGTTCATATGAGATTTTCTTGAGTAAACGATGAAGATATAGTCGGTTTATGGCGTGACAAGCGGTGTTAATCGCTTCAGCCCAAAACCAGTCTCAAGTCTTGTATTCATCAAGCATTGTCCTCGCATCTCAATGAGTGTTCGATTCTTCCTTTCAACTACCCCATTTTATTGAGGAGAGTAGGGTGATGAGCATTTGTGCTTTATTCCTTCTTCATCTAGATACTCCTCAACTTGAGTATTCATGAATTCTGTTCCATTGTCACTTTGTATGTTCTTCATCGTCAATGAGAATTTATTTTGAGCTCGCCTGAGAAACTTCTTGAGTGTTCCTTGAGTTTCCGTCTTATCATGCAAAAAGAAAACCCACGTGAAGTGTGAAAAATCATCGACAATGACTAAACCATATTTAATACCGCCGATGCTTATGTAAGCAATTGGACCAAATAGTTACATGTGGAGGAGCTCAAGCGGTCTTGTTGTAGTCATGACATTCTTCGCGGGGTGGGGTGCTCCTACTTGCTTCCCGGCTTGGCACGCGCTACAAGTCCTATCTTTCTCAAAAACAACATCCTTCAAACCTTGGTTGTGATCGCCTTTTAGAAGTTTTTGTAGATTCCTCATATCAACATGTGCTAGCCGTCTATGCCACAACCAACCAATGATAGTTTTTGCAATCAAGCATGTGTCAAGTTCGGCTTTATCTTTGTTGAAGTCAACTACATAAAATTTTCCCTTTAACACACCCTTGAATGCAATAGAGTTATCACTCTTTCTAGAGATGGTCACACCCTCATAAGTTAATAACCAATTATTACCTTTGTCACATAGTTGAGATATGGACAAGAGGTTATAATCTAAGGAATCAACATGTACAACATGAGAAAGTGTATGCTGTAATGAAATTGCAATTTTACCGGTACCTAGCACCCTTCCTTGACTATTATCATCAAAATAGATGCCTTCACTTGAGTCATAATTTTGTTCATACTCCACAAACATTTTTCTTTCTCCGGTATGTGATTTGTGCATCCACTATCTAGCACCCATTTTGCTCCACCGGATGAGTAAGCGTGCAAAAAGAAATTATGCCTAGGTCTTAGGTACCCAAGCTTGCTTGGGTTCTTTGAGGTTAGTCACAAGTGATTTGGGCACCCAAACACGAGACTTGGTGTTCTCATGGCGTGGGCCGACATATTTAGCATAAGCTTTTCCATAACCATTTTTCATAAGCACATAAGAATCATCAAAGGTTCTAAACATAATTTGTTGTCCATATGAGTTCACAATGTTCAATTTATCGATGTTATCATGTTTTCCAACTTGGGAAGAGTTTACCTTGACAAAAGCAATGCGATCCTTGTCATTCTTGTGGATTCTAACGTTTTTTCTTTCATAATAAGAATACCCAATGCCATATTTAACATTAGGAGGTCCTGTGACCGAGTATGCACTGCGTGCAGACTTGACCTTCTCCTTGTCAAACATGCCACTTTGGGAGGGATGCTTGTCTTTTGTCAAGTTGGACATTTCTTCCAAGTCGGTGTTATTTTTGGCACATGTACAATTAATGAAAGTTTTAGATTTGATATGTTGAGAAGGTGAGCTTAAAGAAGATGAAGAACCACATTGCTTGAGTGACTCAACTTGTGTCTTAAGGATCTTGTTAACTTTGGTTAAGTTAGCAAGTTCATCCTTAATAGTCACGTTTGAGTCTTTTAACTTCAAACAAGCTTCCTTGCTTGAAGATAACTCAAGTTCTAGTGATTTACTTCGCTCATTTTCAAGCTCAAGGAGAATTTCAATCTCAAGATATTCCTCCTTTTGGAGAATGATCATATCTTCTTGGCGATTGATTAGCTCCTCCTTATCAACAATCTTATTCATTAGAAATTTCATTTTAGCAGCAGTATTTTTATCTAAACCACTAAACATGTCTTCATCGTCACTAGAATTATCAATATCACTAGTAAAAGAAAGCGAGGAGGAAGATTTAGTTCTAACCTTTCTTTTTTCTTCCTTGGCCTTTAGACATGTGTGGTCGGTGACCTTCCATGCACCCATGGTTGAGAAAAGAGTGGACTTCTTGGTAGGCTTCTTGATGGCTATAGTGGCCATCTCCTCTTCTTCGGCAGATGATGACTCATCATTGGAGTCCCACTCCTTCCCTAGATGTGCTTGGCCATATTGATTCTTTTTCTTGAATACTTTTTTCTGTTGAGGCTTGTTGTCTTTACTCTTCCTCTTATTATCTTATGTGGACAATCTACTATGAAATGATCATACTCTCCACAATTATAGCATGCACGTCTCATCTTGGGTCTTTGTGTGTCCCTATGTATTCCTTCATTTGAGCTACCACCCTTTCTTCTTCTCATCATTTCCTTGAACTTTTTCATGAACAAGATCATGTCTTCATCATCGACATCACTGCCTTCATCATCACCATCATCTTCCTCAGGAGCTTCTCGAGCTTCTTTTGATGCGGGCTTTTAGGTTGCGTTTAGAGCAACTCCTATCTTCTTTGCCGAGGTAAGGTTGGCATGTTCCTTAACATGCTTGGCTTCTTTCTCCATCATTTCAAAGTTAATGATCTTGCCAAGAATTTCGTCCGGAGTCATTTTTTGATACCCTGGACTTTCTCTAATCATAGAGCGTAGCGTCAAGTTCCGAGGCATGAATGCCCTAAGAATCAATTTCACCACGTAATGATATGTCCAATTGTTTCTACCATAAGCTCAGACTTTGTTGATGAGAGATTTAAGTCGATTGTACATATCTTGAGGTGATTCACCTTCTTATATAGCAAATCTTCCCAATTCACCTTCAATCATATCAATTTTAGCTTCACGTACATGACGATCACCTTCATGTGCGGTTTTGAGAGTATCCCAAATTCCCTTGGCAATCTCAAGTCCATCCACTTTGGTGAACTCGTCTAGGCTCAATGATGATGTAATTACAGCTGCGACTTGAGCACTTCAATGAATAGCTTACTCTTGACTTGGAGTTAGCTCTTCATCATCATCTGGAATATCTATCCTTGTCCACACTATATGCCAAAGACTTGGGTTAAGAGATATAAGGTGCATTTTCATGTTTTTTCTCCACATTGTATAGTCATTTCCATCAAAGTAAGGTGATTTTCCTAAAGGAAATGACAAGTAATGACTATTATTAGAATTTAAATGCTCATAGTTAAAAGGATATCGGGAGCAGTCTGTGTGACTACTCCTCTTTTTCTTCTTGTCTTCAATCTTCTTCTTCCCTTTTGGAGAGAGTGCCTTCTTCCGCAGAAGAGCCTTGAGTTCAAGCATATCCTCATCATCATCCTCACAGTCTTGAATGGCATCGAGGGCTTTCTCTAGTTTTTGGTTCCTTTCATCATCACCCTTTTCGTTGTTGAAGCCCTTGTGTTCACTCTTGATGTCCGACATCGTCTCTTCGAGCGGTGAGTCTATTTTTGAAGAATTTGGCCCTGATACCAATTGAATGCAGCCTAGAAGGGGGTGAATAGACTTTTTGAACTTTTATCGATCCCTGAAACAGTAAACAAAGAGATCAAATACAGGGAGGCCGGACTAGTCCATTATGGTGCGGACTAGTCCGGTATACGCGAACTTGAAAATCAAAGTAGATCTTTAATTTTACTTCTAGTAGTCTATGCAGCGGAAAGCAATTGACGATTTAAGTGTATTATGACAATGAAATAAGATATTGCAATTATCAAGTTTAATCCAATGTTTCAATGTGAATTACACAAGACTATGCAAACCCTAGAATTTGATAAAAGGTAAAGCAAGAACACACGAGAAGGATTTATCCCGAGATTCGATTCCACACAAGAATCTACGTCCTCGTTGAGGAGTCCACGGAGGACCAGGTATTCAATAACCCTTCCCTCGTGGTAATCGCCACGAAGGTCGATTTTCACTCACTAACTTTGTTCAAAGGGGCTTTCTCACAAGTTGAGGGCTCCCCAAAGATTACAATGAACGAACACCACCAAACACACTCAAGAGATGTACAATTAACAATGAGAGTGTGAGAGAGATCAAACCCAAGAGCTCAAGATCGTGTAGAACAAGTTCTCTCCTTTGTCCAATCCCTAATCCTCAAAGATTTGATCCTTTTAGGTTTAGAATGAGTGGAGAGAAGTATTGTTGCGCTCTTGGGAGGTGTGACGGCGTAGGGAGTTGAGAGAGTTTGTTGTGTGGCCGTGCACCTCTTTTTATACAAGGGTTTCCAAAAGTTACCGTTAGGGTTTGTGAGATTCGGACTAGTCCATGGTGGACACCGGACTAGTGTGGTGTGCGTGTGTGAAAAAACCTAAGTGTTGATGGATACCAGATTAGTCCGTTAAGGTGCGGACTAGTCCGATCCTGGCTCAAAAAGTTTTCGAACTAGTCCGGTAGATATCGGAGTTGTCCGGTGTGGTAAAAAAGTGTAGAACTGAAGATAAGTGCCCACTTGGAGGACTTGTCCGGTTTTTACACAGAGGGTTTTCGGACTAGTCCGGTGGATATCGGACTTGTCCGGTATTGTGCAAATGTGAAGAGCTGCGGACAAGTCAGCACTTGTAGGACTTGTCCATTTTCTGTCCAAAGAGAAATCAGACTAGTCCGATGGATATCAGACTAGTCCGCTCTTCCTGATATTTGTGCAGTGAGTGCAATCTTTTTCACTTGATCTTTTTGGTGTGTTTCTCGAACACACTCCTTACAAAATAAGTCTATTCTTTTCAAGTCTTGAGCTCTTTTCCTTTTGGATCCTCATTCTCCTTTCTTTTTGTGATTTCCTTCTAATCTCTTTAAAACTTGCGCTCATCTCAATAATTTTGTTAGGATCTCATTTGTTTGTCATTAATCAACCAAAACCCACAAGGGATGCCTAGATGCACATTCAGAGAATGCATCTTGTTGATACTGAAACATGCAATTAATATGGTATGAGTGCTGAAAATTCTTTTCATGCTCTAGTATCATGTCGTTTTGTATCGAATATATGCAAGTGCATGAAGGAAGTTTGGCCTATCCCAGCTCTGGATACTATTCGCTATACTGGACATGAGTGGTTGTTTGATTTGCTTAGCTCTGTAGCTAAGGATGTAAGAAATATGATAATTATGATCCTTTAGAGGGTGTGATAGTTAAGGAACGACTTATATCATGACAAATATATACCCGCTACTTAAAAGATGAAGAGGTATCTATGTTCATACTTTGAATCACTTTTCGGGCAACCAAGTGTATCTGAAAAGCTAAAAGGAAAGGCCCCATATATCACAGTCATGGCACCACGTTGCAATTTCGGGCAAGTCTTAGTCCCACCATGGCTACGCCCGTCTATGGGACAGGTGGCTTTATCTATTGATGGTTCATTCGACAACAGTGGTAACGCGGGTACTGAAATTATCATAAGTGTTCATTGTGGTGTTGTTATTATATTTTCTTATCAGTATCTGTCGATATTATTTAGACCAGGTACCCCCGCGTACAAGCTAGAAGAGGCACCAGGCCCTCGCTCCCATCGAAGAGGGCTCTGGAGCTGCCTCGCGTCCTCCGGCTCCGAACCCTTGCTCCCACCGAGGAGAGTTCCAGAGTTGGCATGTGTCCCATGACTTGTAATGGGCCAAGGGGCCCCGAAGAGTAAAGGGCGGCGCGTCCAGTCACGAATTGAAGGCACGCGCCTTTCCCAGGCGAATGGTGCAGTGCACGCCCCTGTCAGGTACCGCTGCATCCAATCACATCGCAATGAAGGCGCCGCAGGCCTACCCCACACCGCCAAGTGGGTAGCTTATGCCGACAAGACGGATGGGACATTCTCTGTCATCACTAACGACTATGCCTAGCCACTGGTGACCGAAGCGGCAACACAACAAGTCTTCAAGGTACGGTCAGAGGCAGTGTATGCAAGAAGCCTTAGATCTTGTTTAGGATAAGATCACCCCGGGGCCACTTGTCGGGCCCCGGGCTCTACTTGTAAGCTCTCCGACCTTGGACTATAAAAAGACTAGATAGCCACCGACTTAGATAGGCTCTCTAGTCCGCTCGGACAAGGATCCACAATCGAACATCCAACCCCCAATACACACACACCAGAAATACAATCTCACCATGGAGTAGGGTGTTACGCTCTTACGGTCCGAACCACATAAAAACCACCGTCTCTTACTCTCATACGCGTGACCACTAGATTGAGAACTAAGCTCTGTGACACACTTACCAGGGGGCCTCTAAGGGGTCTCATGGGAAGGACGTCAAGCGGTTCCCCGCCACCACGGCGACAACGACGTCACCAAGGCATTACGATAAGTACGACACAAAGATCCGCTGTAAATTTTACTTTTGCCACGGTGGGAGGTCCAGAGTATGCAGCCTGCTTAGTCTGGTCCTGCACCCTAAGCATGTGCACTTTGCCTCCCCAGTGCCACTTCGGTAGAGCTTCATCCCAGGTGTAGTGTTAGGATAATTTTTCTTTTTTTCTGAAAAGGGTGTCATAGCGTCTAGGAGCAGCGCTCGAAGCAACTAAGCTCCGGTGGTCTGGTCTAGGGTGTTAAGCCTTCTTAGCCTGGTTTCATACCCTAAGCCTGTACATTTTGCCTCCCTTATCATCCTGAGCGGGTTGTTGCCTTCTTGTAAAGTCTGCCTCCTCCTATGATTACCAAGTTAGAAGAGCCATTGTCTTGACCTATGCTCTTTTTATGTTCATGTAATTACGCATTAATTTTATGATCATCAAATCATGCTCATTCTCGCATATTTATGTCATATGCTCGATCACTCACTCCCTGTCTCGCGCCTAGTAAACTTATGCAATCCTCTTGCAGGCGGGTCTGCTTGAGGTACTTGCAACATGTTTGGGTTCTCCCGGCCGCCCCCTTGTTTGGGGTCCTGTGTCGCTAGACGGTCTCCCCCACGAAAGGCCTACGCCAAGCCGGAGGTCCAGGGTGTGTAGCTCACTTAGCCTGGTTCTGTACCCTAAGCGTGCACACCATGCCTCCCAGAGCTGCGGCTAAGTGCTGGGGGCCAGACGGCTCACACCCCGAATAAGGCAGGAACCGGGCCCCGGATGCTAACGCGCTGAATTACCCAAGCCCCGCTCAACAGTTTAGGAATGTAAGGCTTAACAAAACTAAAAAGCAGAAGGCAGTAACCGACGAACAAAATTATTTACATTATGCTTTAATTTTTTTTCTTATTTTTGCATATCGTCTGTCATATGCCCGGTTACATTTCTCCTGTCTCGTCCTAGTTGGAGTTGTGCTATCCTGCAAAAAGCAGATCCGTATGAGGTACCTGCAATGTGTTTTGGGGTCCAATGGTTGTTTTCTTGCTCAGGGTCGATGGTGTCGAATGGTTCTCACACCTGAAAGGCTAACGCCAAGCTGGAGGTCAAGGGTGTGCAGTCTGCTTAGCCTGGTTCTGTACCCTAAGACTGCAGACCTTGCCTCCCAGTGCTAACAGCTGAGTACAGGAAGTTGGAAGGCTCATGCCTTGAGCAAGGTAGCGACCATACCCTGAATGTTGTGGCACCGAATTACCCATATCCCATATCTTAGCTAAGGAACGTAATCCATAATGAAACTAAAGAGTAGGGAAGTGGTGACCGACGAGTGAAATTACTTTTTATCTACCGTGTGTGCAGGACATACAGGGAGCCCGTCGCTGATGTTTTACACGTCCGTAGTAGGCGCCGTCAACGCTTCTCCGAGCTCTGCCGTCCACCAAGGGGGCCATCAGCGCCAGTTCTCTGAGCTCTGGCGCCCCAAAGGGGGCCGCCGGTGTCACTTCTCTGAGCTCCGGCGCCCCCCAGGGAGGTCGTCGGCGTCACTTCTTCGAGCTCCTGTGCATCCAAGGGGGCCGCCAATGTCACTTTTCTGAGCTCTAGTGCCCCAAAAGGGGGTCGTCGACGTCATTCTTTGAGCTCTGGTGCCCCCAATGGGGCCGCCTGCGTCACTTCTCGAAGCTCTAGCGCCCCCATGGGGTAGCTGGCGTCACTTCTCTGAGCTCCAGCACCTCCGAAGGGGCCGCCGGCGTTGCTTCTCCGAGCTCCAGTGATGGCCGCTTCATCGAGCTCTGGCGCCCCACCCCCCCCCCCCCCCCCAAGGGGGCCACCGACGTCACTTTTCTGAGCTCTAGCACCTCCCAAGGGAGCCACCGGCGTCACTTCTGCGAGCTCCGCACCTCCAAGGGGGTCGTCAGCGTCACTATTCTGAGCTCTGGCGCCCCAAAGGGGGCTGCCGGTGTCACTTCTTCGAGCTCCGGCGCCCCCTAAGGGGGCCGCCAGTATCACTTCTTCGGGCTGCGGCGCCCCCCAAGGGGGCCACCGGCGTCACTTCTCTGGGCTTCGTTGCCTCCCAAGTTGGCCGTTGGCATCACTTCTCCAAGCTCCGGTGCCGGCGTCATTTTCCGAGCTTTGGCGCCCCCAAGGGTTCTGCCAGGGTCACTTCTTTGAGCTTCGGCGCCCCCCAGGGGGCCCGTCGGCATCACTTTTACAAGACAAGATGAAGGCCCCACCTATGGGATTGTCACCTCTCCCTAGGTGGGCCCAGGGGCCACTGTCGGTATTATTTAGGTCGAGTACCCCCGGTACAAGCGAGAAGAGGCACCAAACCATTGCTCCCACTAAAGAGGACTCCGGAGCTGCCACGCATCCTCTAGCTCTGGGCCCTTGCTCTCACCGAGGAGGGCTCCAGAGCTGCCACACGTCCATCGGCTCTGAACCCTTGCTCCCACCGAGGAGATCTCTAGAGTTGGCATGTGTCCCATGACCTGCATTGGGCCGGGGGGCCCGAAGAGTAGAGGGCGGTGAGTTCTATCCAGTCACGAATTGAAGGCACGCGCCTTCCCCAGGGGCACGGTCCAGCGCACGCCCCTGTTAGGTACCACTGCATCCAATGACATCGCAATGAAGACGTCGTAGGGCTACCCCACACCGCCATGTGGGTAGCTTACAGCAACAAGACGGATGGGACGTTCCCTGCCATCATCAACGACTACGCCTAGCCACTCGCGACCGACGTGGCAAGACAACAAGTCTTCAAGGCGTGGTGAGAGGCAGCGTATGCAAGAAGTCTTAGATCTTATACAGGATAAGATCACCCCAGAGCCACCTGTCGGGCCCCGGGCTCCACTTGTAAGTTGTCCGACCTTGGACTATAAAAGGAATAGGCAGCCACCGACTTAGACAGGGTCTCTAGTCCACTTGGACTAGGATCCACAATTGAACATCCAACCCCCAATACACACACAGAAGCAATACAATCTCACCGTGTAGTAGGGTGTTACGCTCTTGCAGTCCGAACCACGTAAAAACTACCGTCTCTTACTCTCATACGCGCGACCACTAGATTGAGAACTAAGCCCTACCGATCAAGAACCTCCGCAGGCTGCTCCTTAGCAGATCCGAAGGAAGTGTCACATTAACACTTTGACAGTATCTATTTAACTGCGACACGGCTCTACAGGCAGAGGTGAGTGCAATGATGGAAGGCCTGGAATTAGCTTTGGAATGGTCTGATCTTCCAATCGTTGTTCATACTGATAACTCTGATGTAATCAAGGCTGTACAGGCACTACAAGAAACCCGATGATTTGCGACGGCCAGGGCTGTCGCAAATAAGCCAAATGCCGTCGCAAATAAGCTATTTGTGACGGCTTTCCTTATTTGCGACGGTTTTTGGACGTCGCAAATAAGTTGTCGCAATTAAGCTTATTTGCGACGGCGTGGAACCTTATTTGCGACGGTACTGTATAAAAAGCCGTCTCAAATAAGGTTTTTTATTTTTTTTTAACAAAAAATACTAACCGGCTCGATGGCCAGAATCACAGAACAGACAATATTCATCACAACACATCACAAGAGTTTCAAAACACATCACACACATCGTACACACATCGCATCAACATCAACAAACTAAACATGGGCTCCTCGCCCGTCTGACCTCCGTATCCACCTCCGAAGTCGAAGTCGTCGTCGTGCCTCATTCCATGTGGCGGTAGCGACGGCGACGGTGTTTGTGCAGCCGTCGCAGATCCCTGCAATTAATGAAACTTAGATTTAGAATATAAATGCATCAACATCTCTCTCCCTCCCTTCCTCTCCCTCTATCTTCATCTAGATCCCCCTCTCTTCCTCTCTCTTTTCATTTCTCTCTTTGTCTCTCACTCTATCTTTCTCTCTCACTCTATCTCTTTATTGCTATCCTTTTCCCTCTATCTTCCTCCCTCTATCTCCATCTACATCTCCCTCCCTCTATCTTCCCCTCTCTATCTCCATCTACATCTTACTCTCTCTCTTCATTCCCCTCCTACTCTATCTAACTATCTTTCACTCTTTCTTCTGTCTCTCTCTTCCTTCTCTCTCTCTTTCTTCTATCTCGATCCTTTTCTTCTATCTAACTATCTCTTTCTTTCTTCTATCTCAATCTTTTTGCGCTGAAAAAGAAGGATTACAAAGAAAATTACCTGACCCATAGAAGAAGGATCGCCTAGAAGGACCGGTGGTAGTACCGGTAGCTGGATCCCCAGACCTTGCGCCCGAGCCATGGCCTGTCATTGCAAACATTAAATGCTATCTATTAGTAAGTCATTTACGCTGAATTAATGAGAACTTTAGTTTTTATTTTGTTACCTCCATTGCTTCCCGCATCTGCGCCAACGCTGTTGCCTGGGTTTGGATCGTAGCCTCCGTCGTGATCCTTTGGCGTTCCGACTCCTCCTGCCGCCTGAAGAGGGACTGCATCTCAATGTCGCTCTGCGAGGTGCGAGGACTAGTCGTGCCCACCGAAGAAGCCTGCGTGGAGCTGCCTCTCGCAGGTCTCGCCGCCCTCGAGTCGACAACTCCGTCGAATATGGCGAGCCTATAAAAAAGAGAGTGAGTAATATGAAATGGAAATATCTTGAATACTTTGAATTGAAAACGATAAAATGACTTGTAAACTCACCTTCCATGTGCTTTTCCACCACCACTTGCATACGCGGCTTGAGGATCGATTGGTTGACGTTCCCAATCGAAATCCTCGTCGTGTATCTTCCTAGCCTCCTCCCCGTACTTAGCCTACAAAACAAGAAAACCGTGTAAGTTCAACAATCTATATAGTTATATTTAATATGAATGATTTCTAAACTTACTAACCGCTCGGCTGCAGCCTGACTGCACCCTGTCGGCTAAGAAGGATCCCTGTGACCTCTCTTCCAGACCTCAGCAGGGGTGGGCGGCACCCCCGTCTCGCGCTCCTGTCAATACGTATTAGTACGAACAATATATTATAAATATATAAACATAAGTTACACACACTTACCATGCATTTAGCTAAACGCAAGTGGTTATCTTGCCCGTGCCTGCTCTTCTCCTCTACCCCTCTGCAGTCTCGAGCCTTCTCGGACTTAGCTTTAAACTCATCGCTAGCCTAGTAGTGACAAAGGGCCCGAAATGCATCGGTCCGACCCTGCAACCAGCTCACGTGGCCCTGCACATAGTTGGAAGTCGTTAAAAATACCATCGAGGAAATTATCAAAAAAAAATACTTACTACACTCCACGTACCTGCGTGTACTCCTCCTCCGTCAGGTGCATCTCGCTCGCTTGCCGGAAGTGTAGCACGGGCTGCTGGTTCGCCTTCAAGTGCTCATTAATAATTTGAACGCGGGTGTTCGACAAAGCTTGTCGAAGCGCCTTGGCAGCGTTGTAGTGAAACACTCGCCTCGCATCCTCATACTGGCGAGGGTCGTTCGAGTCCTCTAAAGTATATCTTGCTTGCGACAAAGAATATATTGAAGAGATGTTCACTAAAAGAGTTTAAGAGTTGAAACTTAGAAACTTTTTTTAACATACTTACCATAAAATCGGCCCATACAGCCTCCTGAAGGTTGTCGTGCTCCTAGTGATGGACGCGTGCGTAGTCCTCCCACAAAAGAGCAGGCACCCCGTCGATGACCTCAGGATAGTGCAAACACACTATGGACCCGAGGACACCGTTCACCGGTCTGTGGTGTCTCTCACCGGTGAAAGCCGTGTCGTCCCAAACCCTGCAAGATATTTATTCATTCATTACTTAAGTAATCAAAAGAAACTAAAATTGAGCACTATAATTTTTATTACATGTCTCCGACTGGACGAATCATGATCCTCTGTGAAGGGACCGCAGGAGGATTGACAAAGTGAGTCCTCCTCGTCCTCCGTGTCTGCTGGGGCGCCACGTCAGGTGACCCAGACAGCTCCTCACCAGCCGAGTCAAAGGCCTCAGGAACAGAAGCATCGCCAGCTGGGGGCTGGCTCGCCGAGGGCTGGCTCGCCGAGGGCTGGCTGGCCGAGGGGTGGCTCACCGAAGGTGCCGCAGCCTCTGAGTCAGCCGGTGAGGACTACAACATTCAAATTATTCATAAGTAAGTTTAATGTGAAATTGAGTTTAAAGAATTTGTCAAAAACGAGTGACATTTACCTGTGACGAAGCTCTAGAGCTGCTCAGAACGTGCCCCAACAGCTGAGAGCATCTGCTGCCAGTCGATGAGGCACCAACGAAAGCGTCCTCAGGTCTAGAGGGGTAGAACCCCCTCGTCGGCGGCACCTTCTTACCCTTTTTTGACGCCATCCTGTTGTAATTAGATAATTAGTAAATATGCAAATAAAATATACAAAATTTATGTTACTATCTTCAAGAAAACATTGCTTGTAGTCACTTTCAAAATTCATCAACATCATTGTCATGTGTCTGTGCCCTACTCCTTAAACCAGCCCAACGATCTTCCATCGTGGCCTGTTCTAATTTTCGTTTTCGCGTATCATCTGCCTCTAAATCTTCAACGTCTTCAACATCTCCAACTAATTGATCGAGTCCTGCACCAAGCTCGACGATAAAAGTGTCTGGAAACTCTTCTTCTTGGTACACTTCTTCAACGTCTTCGCTATCATGGTAACCATCATCCCCAGGAATATATAGCCGCTCACGAGGATTCACCTTATATACCACCCACCAAGCACTGAGCTTCGTGCATGGATAAGGTAGATAATACACTTGTTCAACTTGATGCGCAAGAACAAATGTATCGTAACCTCGTAGTTGGTCCTTATGTTTCACTTCCACCATTCCAAATTGGTTTTCTCGAGTTCCATGAGTACGATCAAACCAGTCACAGTGAAAGAAGACAACTCAAAGGGTCTTATTTCCGATAAAAGTAAATTCAAGGATTTTGTTAATGGTCCCATAATAATCGGTTAAATTCCCTTGAGTGTCCATTGATCTCGTCACAACACCGGAATTTGATGTTGCCGCAAGAGGACGATGAGCTTCAAAATGAGTTGTATGGAATCGGAAGACATTTATGTCTTATCGACCATAGCTTCTAACATTCACCAGACCATAAGATAGCTGCCACAAATCTTCATGGAAATTGTGAGTCCGACACTGTCATAAATGATCGTGAGTTAAAATATTACTTCTTTAATAATAGTAATTTATAATACATAGAAGATGAGAGAATATTACATATTCTTGAAACCCGGATAGAAAACTCTGCCCCCCCCCATTTATTCCTTCCTTTTGCATCGCTTCTACTTGTTTGGCTGTAGGTTGATGCCTATGTGGCCAATATTGTCTGTGGAACTCGCTGAACATGAAAAAACATCTTTTAGAGTACATGTGTAGCCAAATATGTCGATTAGCATAAATGTAGGAGAAACACTTCCTTGAAGTATTCCTGCATGCCTTCTATATTTGCGTACATGTAGAGTAAAGCAACAGTCCTTTCATGTTCGGATAGCACGTAGGTCGTGTAGCTATCAACGGTGGTGCCTCTCATTTGAAAAATGGAAAGGTCGCTTAGAGGGGGTGTTTCGTCCACATTGTACCGCATCGCCGAAGTATTGATATTGTTTTCTTCCGCAAAGTAGACACTTGAAAAGTATCCTACTTCCTTAAGAGCATATGCTTCAGCGATGCACCCTTCCACCCTTGCCCTGTTGCCAACCATTGGTTTCAGATATCGTAGCGCTCTTTCAATGTGATACATCCACCTATATTGCACAGGACCACCAACTTTAGCTTCGAATGGAAGATGGATAAGCAGATGTTGCATTGGATTGAAGAAAGCCGGTGGAAAAAAAAATTCCATCTTACATAAAAGTATGGTTATCTCCTTCTCTAACTTATCCATCATCCTGATCTTGATTTCTTTAGTACAAAGCTGTCTATAGAAATAGCTGAGCTCGACTAAAACCTTCCACACCGCATCATCTAGATAGCCTCGGAACATAACAGGTAGGAGTCTTTCCATTATAATGTGATAATCATGACTCTTCAACCAATTGAGGTTTCCTGTATTAACATTTAAGACTCGTTTCAGGCTAGCTTCGTAACCATCTAGGAATTTCAAAGTTTTCATCCATTTCATAACTTCTTTCTTTTCTTTCGATCGAAGACAGAAAGAAGCACGTGGCTTTCCACCACTTTCAGAGATTTCAAGAGTTGGACGGTGACAAATGTCTGCCAAATCTAGTCTAGCTTTATAATTGTCTTTCGTTTTGCTAGGCATATCCATGCAAGTGCTTATGATACTTTCGCTCATATTATGCTCCTGATGCATGACATCAATGTTGTGCATTAGAATCAACGACTTCAAATACGGTAGCTCCCAAAGTCCATATATGTGAGTCCAATTGTGTTCCTCTCCATAACCTACGAAATATCCAGAACGACCTTCATCAGGCACCAGTTTGTCCAACATATCAGAAATTTCTGACCCGTTGAGACGCTTCGGTGGTCCTTTAGTGACAACAGTGTTCATTCGAAAGACATGCCTCTGCTGCCTAAATATATGATTTGAGGGCAGCCAACGTCTGTGACAATCGAAGTAAGATATTTTGCCTCCATGAGTTAGTCGAAAGCAATCTGTGTCTGAAGCACATATCGGACACATCAGACGACTGTGAGTGCTCCATCCGGAAAACATGCCATATGCCAGCAAATCATGGACGAACCACAAATAAGTAGCTCGAAGGTTGAATTTCTGCTTCTTGTAACTGTCGTACGCTTCGACTCCTGTCCACAAGACTTTCAATTCTTCGATCAGCGGTTTTAACATCACATTGAGACGTGACCTGGGATGATCAGGTCCAGGTACAATGAGGCTGAGAAACATGAACTTGTTCTTCGTACAAAAAGCAGGTGGTAGGTTGTACGAAATGACAAAGACAGGCCAACATGAGTATGGCGTGGCGTTCGTACTGAATGGTTAGAATCCGTCTGTCGCTAATCCGATGCGAACATTCCTCGCATCACGAGAAAAGTCTGGATCGAAATGATCTAGCGCCTTCCATGCATCACCGTCGGACGGATGCATCAAGAATTCTTTGTTCTCACGTTTACCTTCTTTGTGCCATCTCATGTGTCTTGCGGTTCTTTTTGAAAGAAACATCCGCTTCAACCGAGGTGTCACAGACAAGTAACGAAGATGCTTATGTGCGACATCTGTCATCACATTATCGCCATCATCATTAACAACTTCGACATCCCTCGATTTACCACATTTCAAGCACATCTTCTCATTGGCGTGCTCTTTCCAGAATAGCATGCATTTGTCTGGGCACACATCGATTTTCTCATACATCATACCGATACTAGATATCTTGATCTTTGATTGATACATATCTGGTGGCGCTTTGTGAGGTTGTGGAAGGATATCGCAGATCAATTTCATGAGATCATTGTAGCAGTTGATGGAAAAAAGTACTTGGATTTAATTGCCATAAATCTGGTCAAGAAAGCAAGTACGGTCAGAGCCGTGTGTTCATGCAACAGCTCTTGTGATTTCTTCAGCTCCTCGAAGTACTTCTCTGCCTCATTTGTAAGAGGATCCTCCGCTTCCAGAGCTTCTAGCATCTCATGCATCCTATCAACCTCTGTTATATCATCATCCTCATCCACTTCGGATATGACTCAAGAATTAGTCTCGCCGTGAAAGGTCCACATTTCATAATGTGGAGTGAAACCGTTTCGACATAAGTGAAACGAAAGCTCCAATCTTCTCAAAAACTTGGTGTTCTGACATTTTGTACATGGGAACCGCACCATATCTTCCGTTGACAACGAATATGCTCGATCCAAAAATTGATCTAACTTGATAAACCACTCATCGAAGTGACCACCAGTTCTGCTCTTCCAGCCAGTATACATCCAACTGCGGTCTTCACCCATGTTTGGCTCTGCAGTTTAACGCGAAAGAAATTGTCGTTAATGTATTGTTGTGTTATTTCACGACCCTACAACCTAGGCAGATAGATCCTAAACCCACCCAAGAGTGACCGAGCGGAGCGTGCTCATGACGAGACGCGTGATCCGGATTCGAACTAAATTTCGGCAGCATAACCCCGCTGTTCTCCACTACATGCCCAAAAATGGTGCAGCAGAGAACAACAAGGTTACGCCACCGAAATATCATCCAAATCCGGACCTGCGTCTCGTCACAAGCCACGCCCCCTCGGTCACTCCGAGGCTGTCCAAAAAGGGACAATTCCGAACATGCACGTCTCACATGCCAATGGCATGTGAGATGTGCCGATCCAAAACGGGTAATACATTGCTATAGGTTATGTTGCTCATTTTCATTTTGAGGTCATTTAAGAGAGAGGAAAGAACTAGAGAAAGAGTGATAGGAAAGTTGGTCTTAGATGACAATTCCACATCCATTTCCACCGTCCACGCAATCGCGGGTCATTGACGTCCTTACCAACCCGTTCGCTTCCGTGTCGACTTGACGCATACTGTACCACTACAATGGTCTACACGGCATGATCACACTTATTACGTGTCGTGCCCTTCCGGGTTGGTCCGAGCTGGCCCAAAACCCCTTTATTTATATATATATCAAGTAGTCACTCAAAAACATTATATGAATGCACTAAAGTCCAAACATTAACTAAACAAAATAAAAAAATTATTAATTCTAAACACTAACGCAATCAAAAGAATAAGAGAAAAAAATTATTAATTATAGTAACCTGCATAATAAACATATTTACCAAAGCATGATAATTAGGATCTAATTCTCGACTCAACCCGGCGAGGATCTGGACTAAACCCAAACCCAATCCATTTTTTCTCTATCAATCAACCCGGCCCAACCCAACCTGTAAAATAAACATACAAAACCAAACCAACCCAACCCACACCTACTTTTGAGCCCAACCCAAACCGATCTGTTTTCAATAACCACGGTTTGGAACCGGTTCCAACCCACAAGCTCGGCCCAGTAGCCAGACGAGGAGGTTTGTCCTCCTCCATTGCCCCTCCCCTGAGACGCCATGCGCCATGTTCGGCAAGGTGACCTGCCCCATAGATGCATTCCCCTCCGCCCCCCTCCCCGCAGTCTCTTGGGCCCCATCCCAACTGATATCGCCACCTACCAGCGGCGCACGAGGCCCCCAGATCGCCACCGTTGCGCCCCCACGGTGTCACCCACCCCCCCCCCCCCCCCCGCGAGGCCAGGCTCTTGCAGCTCCCGGCACGGCGACGAGCGGTTGCGCCTGCCGGCCATGGCGACGATGTTCGCCGCGCAGGCCCCCCCCCCCCCCCCCCCCCAACCGGCAGTTCCGCCTCCCCGCCATGGCGACAATATTTGCCCCTGCATGCCCCTCGCCATAATGCCACCGGCGGGTGCACGGGGACACGACGACGATGCCCAGCCACTCGCTTCCCACCGACGCGATGCCCGACTCACCCGATCCCCAATGCACGTCGGTGCCGGCGGTGGGCCCCACCCCCACAGGTCGATAACAGAGTTCCAAAACAGTTCTAGCATCATCAAAACAATACCAGCTGCTCTCTCAAAAAAATGCTGACCAAGATAAACATCTTATTATTTTTTCTATAAAATTTTCTGTACTGTGTAGAAACTTTTAAAGTCTAATCTCAACAAAAGAGAAGCAAAATTCAATTTAAAGGGCTTCTGTACTAGATAACATGCTACCGGAATGATCGACAAGCAGGGATATAGCTAAAATGATCGACAAGCAGGGATATAGCTAAAATGATCGACAAGCAGGGATATAGCTAAATATACACCAGGATTAATATGCACAGTGCATTATGCAGATAATGCAACCAAAAAGCAATAAGGCAATTGGACACACTCGGTGTCGGAGGCGTCGGGGGCCGGGGGCGGCGGGGGCCCAGGGGGGCACGGCGGTCCGGGCCCGGCGAGGCCGGGGGCGCGGCGGGCCGGGGCGGCGGGGGCATGGCGAGCCGAGGCCGGGGGCGCGGCGGACAGGCGGCGGCGAGCAAGGGCGGCGGCAGGGCGGCGACGACGGGGAGGCGAGCCGGCGGCGGGGTGGCGACGGCGGGCAGGCGGCGGGGTGCGGCAGGGCGGCGGGCAGGCGGCGGGGCTGTGGAGTGGAGTGGACTAGAATGAACCATCGGGGTAGGGATAAAAGCCCTTATTTGCGACGGCCTCCTAAATTGCGACGGCCCCATCATGCGGCCATCGCAATTAATGTTACTTGCGACGGCCTTTTTAGCAGCCGTCGCAAATAAACTATTATTTGCGACGGATCTCTTAGTTGCGACGGCCCTAGGGTTGGCCGTCACAAATAACTACTTATTTGCGATGGCCCTTGGATTGGCCATCGCAAATAAACTGTTATTTGCGATGGCCATTCTATTTGCAACGGCCACAGGCGGGCCGTCGTAATTTAATCTATTTGCGATAGCTGGCCATCGCAAATAAAACCAGCCGTCGCAAATGATCGCGTTTCCTATAGTGAGGATGGCCAAGGAATAAATCATCGCTTAGTCATTTGTTTGAAGAAGTAAAACACCTCATGGGTTGTCGGGATGTATCAATTATAAATGTTTAATGTGATCAAAATAAGGTTGGTCTTAGACTAGCTAATTTAGGATGATCCTCCGGTGGTACAGCATGTTGGTTAAGTGGAGTTCTAGAGTGTGTTGAACAGCTAGTTCTAGCTGACTGTAACCAATTGTTTTCAAACTAAAGTTTAAATGATCGGTTCGGAAAAAATGCCCCGCTATTCAAGCATTTAGCAAGAATATTATTTGGACAGATGCTAATGGAAACGAAATGTGTACTCCCTCCATTCCCAAATAATAGATATTTTTTGAACTAATTCTAATTCAAAAAACATCTTTTATGTGGGATGGAGGGAGTACATATTTATTTATTTGTCTCGACTACAATATGGGACGGGCATAGTTGAGTTTAGTACACTAGATTGGTCCGACAATAGGCTGTTGACTCAATCATGCCTGCTCAGGACCCACTACACAAAAAAGGCCGAAAGGCAAGTGAAAGGAGGTTTAGTCTAGTGGTTATGTACTCTGAGTAGGACTATTCAGTTACTGGCACTACTAGAAAAAGTATTTTTTACAAACGGCTCTAAACATATTATCACAAGGGTTTTGAAAATTGCATGTAACAAAGAGTGTGAAAATGACCGATTATCACAGGCGGCAGCAAAAACCGCCTGTGAAAATGCATTTTCACAGATGGTGTTTTACTGCCGATCGTTTGTGAAAATGTATTTTCGCAAGCTGTTTTTTACTGTCGACCACCTTTGAAAATTGATTTTCACATGTGGTTTTTCACTTCCAACCGCCTATGAAAATGCATTTGAGAATATAATATTATTCATGCTGCATATCTCTTGGAAGCACGCACCACTGGTCAAGATTCTCAGTAAGTTATTTTGACATGGCTCGGACAGTGAACTCACAAAATTTTTATAAAAACATGGTGATCTAAGCATCAGTGATTACAGATACTTCTTAGGCGACACAGCATCACTAAGACCAAAGAATCACAACACGGCATCACTAAGACAAGAACACGAGCTGGACGGGTTACTTCTTTGGCGACTTGGTGGCGGCGACCCTCTTCTTGGGTGACTTGGCACCGGCTGCAACTCCTGCTTGTCACGACCTTTCTTGAGCAGGACGGGGTTGATGTTTGTTAGGACCTTGCCGTGCGGATGGTAACCCGCGCTAGCAGCTTGCATGCCGAGCTCTCTATCGATGTGGTTCCCCTTTGTCGATGCGCGCTCCAACCAAAATAGCCATGATCAGAGAGCGAACCAAATAGGCTACAACAAAACTAAACAAATCAGCTAGCTTGCACATTACCGGATGAAGGCATGGAGGCATTGAGCTAGTTGGAGCTCCAACAGCAATTCAAGGAGCCATCCAAATTGCCACCGAGAGGCAAGATCAGACCTTCATGTTATTAGATACTACTAGAGATATCACCCAAAATGGCTGTCCCCACAAATCAGATCCCTTCGACTCTGGAGCAAAACTACAACTGCACTGCTACAATAAGCCTCATCACAGGCGGCTCCAAACCTATTATCACAAACGGCTTTTAAAACCGCCTGAAACGAAGAGTCTGTGATAATCCGCAATTTCACAAGCGGAGAACTGATACCGCCTGTGAAGACACATTATCATAGACGGTTCTTTACTTAGGCTTGCCGCCTGTGAAGACACATTATCTTAGATGGTTCTTTACTTAGGCTAGTCGCTTGTGAAGATACTTTATCATAGGCGGGTCGTGCAGCATATATAACCGCCGGTGATAAATGTCTTATCACAGACAGGTATTGAAGCATAACTAACCGCCTATGATAATATGTCTTCACAGATGGGTATTGAAGCATAACTAACTGCCTATGATAATGTGTCTTCACAGACGGGTATTGAAGCTTAACTAACCGTCTAAGATAATGGTGTTATCACAGACGGACGTTTACCTACATCAACCGTCTGTGAAGACCCTTTAACGCAGTCGGTTTCTACCATAACAGTCACCGCCTGTGAAAATTAGGTTATCACAAATGTTTTTTACTTGTATCTAGCCACCTGTGATAATTGTTTTTCACAGTCATGCCTAGCCGTTGGTTAATAACCGCTTGTGATAAGGTATAACCTATGCAATACTACTTCTGTTATTTCTAATTTCCAGGTCAATTCAATATAATCACAGAACAAAAAACAACAATATCATCACAGAACAAAAGTCAACAATATTATCATCACAGAAGTCAATTTCACTAAAACAATATACATATGTACAAGTTACAGATACAATTCATCTCAAAGTTTACAAGTTTTCACTAAAAACTGTTTCTATTGGCATAGTCGCAAAGTTCTGGCACATCAGCTGTTGCACCATTCTTATCAAAGAACTTCCCTTTTTTGTGCAAAATTTCGCGACGAATGAACTGACAGAGTTCAGAAGCAATCCTGTCGGCTCCTCCATCAGGAATACTTATACAAACTGGCCATTCTTCATTCAGTTTCTTCGTGTGCTGCAATATAACACATAACAAGGTTTAGAATGTGTTGGTTTGAACAATCTCAAAGTATAGATCAAAGTGAGAGTATACAGGAATTTATTTGGTATTTTTGGAGCAGTTGTACTATGAGTATTTCTTTTGAAGTTGGAATCAAAATATGAAAATAATGTTTCCGGTAATATTGAACAGCAGAGAATATAAGCATTAAACTATGCTAGTTACAATGAAAATGAAACACAAAAGTAAGAAAATAAGGTATCGACATTAAGGATAACATACATCCTCACGATTCACTCTATATACGCCGGAGGTCCGAAGATGCTCGCATATATAATACCCACATAAGACACTCAAACATAATACGTTTTAATGTTCAATGCATTCGTATTAGGAGGTCTCTGACCGCCAAGCTGTTCCGCGTAAAACCGCCAAGCGATGTAATACAAGAAATGTCATATAAAACTTGTCAACACATTCTAAATGTGCGTAAATTAAAATTATTGAATAAACGTATAGTTTCAAAATGGAAAGGAAATCTTTGTAACGATCTGGTGAGAAATCGACCGAGTCCAAGACTGTTGCCATTCCCTGTGTTGGCTTGATGAAGATCATTATGTAGTGATTACTGCAAACATACAAACACACGTGTTAACAATTACCAATAATTGCTATTTCAATGCCATTTGTCGAACTTACTCGAAGTGGTACGGATCCTTTACGAAGTCCTTGCCGTCTCTAACAAGGTTAAGCATCGCATGTCCTATGTAAGCTGCAACTTCTGTCTTTCTATCCTTCTTAAGTTTTGCAATTGCTTTTTCAAAATCTCTTTTGTTCATGTGTTTGTACTGTCCTGAGTCTCGATTCGCCTGGACATCGAATAACGACTTTGCAATCCTAGTAGGGTCAAGGATACCTGTCTTGTGCTCCAACTTTTCATTATCCATGTATTGCATCCTATTGAAGAAGTCCAGAATTGTTATAATCTCATGAAATGCGTATGCGTGTAGTAAGAAAAGCAAATACAAAATATCAGAGCACTTACAAGCACCAGACGAGCAGCAGGTTGATTTCGAGCATGCCCCGATGGAAAAGGGAATGCAGCTCTTCAAATAAAATGACTCGTTTATCTACTCCAGTGCTCCAGAATGCTGCTTTTGGAATACGAAAAACGCAATTAAGACCATATTTTGTGCTGGCAGTGATGTACCACTCATGCATTTTTCTGAGCTGGACAGGTTGTTTGCTAAGTTTTACGGATGTCATGAATGGCTTTCCATTTGCAAATTTAGGAGGAACATCTTCAAGCTTGTATATGGGAACTCCTGGTTTAACTAAAGCCGTCCGCCGATTATACATGACACCGTCTTCTTCCCACTCCTCGATATCTTCTAATGCTGGCTCATGAGAAGAACGAGATGCACTCGATTTTCTAACATTTTCCTTCATAGCTTCCAAATACTTTGACACTTCTGATGAAGGTTTATTAATTTCTTATGAGCTAACTTTGATAGGCACTGATGATCGAGGAGTAGTCGTCAGAAGTTGGACACTGGATTGTTGTTGAACCTGTTGTTCAACTGATTGCTCTTTACTCCCAGCAGTTGGCTCTAGTACTACTTCAAGTTGTTGCTCAACTGGTTGCTCTTTACTAGCAACAGCTTCCTCTGGTACTGCTTGAAGCTGTTGTCCAACTTGTTGCTCTTGGATATCATCCATACTGAGACATAGGGGGAGTGGATCTTCCCGGACTAGGAGTGGATCTTCTTCATGCACTTTCGCCTTAGAAGATGGGGTTGCAGTATTTGGAGATGCGATGGGGCTAGAAATTGGCTCATCGTCCAACACGATATCGCGTCGATGCCAAAGGATTAATTGGTTGATAGCCTGCCCCAGAGTCGTGATCCCCTCAGGTGTGACGTGGTCTATTTCATAATCTTCATAATCATTATCAATGATATGAAGAACTTGCACCACAACATAATACAATAGAAGTGGATTCCTGTTGAAGTCACGATCAGGCTTTGCCATAGCAGTGGCAACCTGTTTGGTTTTGTTCCCTACTCTGCCTATCGGGACAAGAAGACGACAAGATTTGTCGTTAGCAATATCATCAACAGGGAACTTATGGGTTGACCCTGAGCCCGGCACGGAACCAACGCTGCTAGAGTAGGCAGTTGGAGATACTAATTGCTCCTTTTGCACCGGAACCATCACTGTACTTGGTGCCACTAATTGTCCTGATTGTCTAAGTTGTTCCATTATTTCTTGCATATTTTCTTTGACCTTTTGAGCAATCGTTTCATCAAGTGTTTTCTTAAACTTCTCACGTCTTTTATATGTGTCTTTATCTTTAGGGAAACCATCTAGCCAAGACATTTGAGAAGAGACCGCTCGAACCCGTCCGCTGTGTTCAGGGTTTCCTAAGATAGCGGTAAGTTGGTCATTCTCCCTCTTCGGCTTGAAGAGACCCTTCTGTTGCTTTTCAATCACTTCTTTCATTTTATCCTCTACTTCATTCAGAGAGTCAGGCTTTTCAAGTTTGCCCTCGCTGGTCAAACCTGACCGAGCAAAGACCCAGCGTTGGGTTCGCTCATCGCACCCTTCTAATGGGTGAGGATTGCCCTTACTGGTAATTTCGTCTAATATCTTATTCCATTTTTGGACTTTGCGGGCATATCCGACAGACCCCAAGCGATGATGGTATTTGTTCTTTTTTGCAAGCTCTGACCTAGTTGCACTTAGAGCTTTAGCATCAGGTGTGCTCTTTTGACGAACAAACTCTCGCCAATGAGCTTTTGTGATTTTTCCCATCTTCCTCGGGCTAGGGACCTTATCGGCCTTAACATAAGCATTCATTTCACTCTTCCAGCATCGAAACTTCTTGCCGCAAGAGACCAATGTTGCTTTATTTACAGCTTCTTTTGTGCCATTCGGGAACTTGAATTGTTTCTTTATCTTTTCCCACAACTCATTCTTGGTCTGCTCGGGTAATTTCCTCCAATTCTCGGTTGTGATCGGCACAACCTCCCTAACAAGAAAACCGCATGCATTACGATACTTGGTAACTGAATCCAGTGGTTCTTGGGGAAGCCCACCTGGATCGACCCTTGTTATGTACATGATGCGGTCCAATGGACCCTTATTGGGACCTCGTTGCCCTCGTTTCCGCTTGAGTGAAGTTGAGGATTCATCCATTGGAGAACCTTCTGCGGTTTTAGGAGCCGATGTCACCTCATTGTCTTCGCGATTAATCTAGGTAGAAAAAAATTATAAGACTTTGTATACTTGACAACCAACATTAACTTGAACTGCTGAAGTTAAGATTCGTGATCCATACCCCGTCGGCAGGATCATATTCTGGGTCTAGATCCACTGAAGTCTTTTTAATTTTTATATTCGGAAAAGGATCCGATGGACTGTGATAGGAGCCTGAACCGCTGGAGTCAGTAAACTCCATATTGTCTTCTTTGTTGTTACTACCAGGACCAGTCTTCTTAGGGCTTTCCATGCTAGATCTAATAAGACAAAAATCTAATAAATGGCATATTAACTCTACATGAAGTGTTGCATGAAGAAAAAGATGGAAGCATTCTAGGATCTGATAAGGCATTCTAGGGTTTAAGGCGACTGACCAAAAGGTTCCTATACATTGCGAGGGTGACAAGCATGTTAAAGTTGATCACCAGTAATGGCAATTTTATCTTTTTATTCTAAATAGGCTAGCTTCGTTCAGAGTAGCTGCAGGCGAGAAGAGACACTCTTTTTCAGCGATCATCTCTACAACCGTGGGATTTGCACGGTAAAAAAAGATAAAAGACCCACATTCTCAAACGAATCAGGAATCCGGAAACATTCGCCAAATTCTAATCCCGGTGTGCCCGACCGCACCAAATGGGCTCATCATGGCAGCAGGTTCAGCCATCATGAAAGGCATTACGTACCCCACATATGATGGCACAAAGGATTTCTGAGATGGTCAATTGTCCTGGCTGTTTAGAAAACAGGACAGGGAAGTCGGCGCCTCCTATAGTGATAAACTTGGTGAGTTCTAGAGGTTCACGAGGTTTAGGTGACTTGATCAAGTCTGGGCATATGAAACCTTTGGTGGAATATTTCTGATAGGATGGGATTAACTAGGTCGAGGGGTTGGGGGCTTGTTTTTGAAATCCCCCTTCATGTGACTCCAAATCCTATATGGATTGTAACTCAATTCGTACTAGGACTAGGACCGATTCCTAAACTGAATCTGACTCCTAACTCTATTCAGAGTAGGACTCTACTAATATCGTTAAGGACGAAATCTGCTTTATCTAGAACAATCATGTACCCCTGGACTGGTGTTTCCGCAACTTTGTCCAAAGTCCAAGTTCGACTCCTCTACTGGGTGCACCAGATACCCAGATCATCCAACAAAAATGAAGTCCCAATATATCTAGTTTGATACAAATGGTGCTAACAAATCATAAATGGGTACATAAACTTTTTTTCTGTGAAATGCCTTAATATTAAGCTGAGTTCAATAATGGGATACATAATTGTTTTAACGCATGCAATCCTTCTGTAATTCTTTACATCATCATGATTGAATAATCTATTCAATAAACAAACTCATAGTCATATAACAACTACACTATCAACAAGAATTATTCAATATAGTAATATATCATTCTCCAAAGGATAAGATACATATATTTTTATTGTACGTGTTGCTGGAACTGCTGCTGCGTAGAATTGATGGAAGTACACCGACAACCCAAGGATGCCTACCCACCGAACCCTAACCAAAGATGCCACCGAACTTGACAGTTTTTCGAATTCCAACGAACCCTAACCAAGGATGCCTACCATTTTCCAATTCCCGAACCCTAACCAAGGACATGCAAGGCGGCGGCGAGGGCGGGGAGGGAGGCGGGCGAAGGAGGATGGAAGGTTGAAGGGTTTAGGGTTTACCTTGAAGCTCGGCGGCGACAGCAATGGCTTCGCTCGGCGTACCTAGAAGTCACGAGGGCGAAGCTCGACGACGGCGAAGCTCGGCGGCGTACGTGGAACTGACGAGGGCGAACTCTTGGCGGCAAATGAAATTTTGGCAGCCTAACGGCGTCTAAGTGTTTCGCCCGGGTTAGGTTTTTCCAACGCTACCGAGGGGTATATATAGACTCCCATTTTCTCAGGTGGATTTTAAGTACCGACCGCCTGAGAAGATTGTTACCTCAGGCGGGTTTTACTTACCAACTGCCTGAGAAGATACAATTATCTCAGATGGTTGGTTAGTAACACCCGCCTGGGATAAACATGGGTCTGTGAAGATATTTACTTCTTCTTAATTAATATGTGTTCATAATTTGATGAACGCCTACATAAAGACCCCTCACCAACCGTCTATGAAGACGTGTCGACGACCATGCGCGACCTTTCTTTTCGCGGTAAACCAACTGCTCCATCTTCCACTCCGCGCGGCCTTAAAGACGCGCTATCACCCGTTAGTTCTCCACAAGCGCATCGCTCACTTTGATCCTCTTGATTTCTTCGTCTTCCTCCGCTCCGATGACCCAACACCACTATGGCCGACCTTCCGCCGCCAAGCCCTCCGAGGGAGCCACCTTGCAAGAAACTATATTGCAGCTCCCCCGAGATGATCAACACCGAGCAGCGCCTCCTCATGGCGCGAGAGGTGTACAACAATACGTCTCGCGCCATGAGTGCCTTGGGGCTGGGTACCCTTCCAGAGTATCCTGGAATGGGTACCTTGGGCCACTACCTCTACGCCCTCACGGGGGTGGCTGATCGTCTCGACATTCTGTTCGCGACAATGGCCCAGGTTCTTGGCCCCGAGGGCCATAGAACGCTGGTGGAGGCGACGGCTAGCAACCTCGGGGTTGCACAGCTGGTGCAGCCGATGCAGCCGACCCTGCCTCCTGTTGCACCGGTGCCGGAGTCGCCGGAGGACGAGGAGGAGGAGGAGGAGGAGGAGGAGGAGGAGGAGGAGGAGGAGGAGGAGGAGGAGGAGGAGGAGGAGTAGGAGTAGTAGGATTTAATTAGTTTTTCTCTTTGTTGTTTTTAGTTGCTTCAGTTTTGTAAATATTGTTAATGAATGAAATCTATCTTTGTTCATCTATGTGATTGAATGTTACTTGCGTATCTTATGTGTTCTTGTGTGTTCTTGTGTAAATATTATGCATCTTGTGTAAATGAATGTGTAGTGTGTTCATCATTAATTAAAACACGTCTCAGAAGAAGATTATCTCAGGCGGTTGGTAAGTAATACCCGGAGATAAACATCTTCTCAGGTGGTTGGTAAGTACCAACCGCCTGTGAAGATATTTACTTCTTTTTAATTAATATTCTTGATTAAATGTGGTCATTTAAAAAGGCAAAAATCCACTTTCTTGTAATATTATTGATAAGTAAAGGTTACCATTAAATTTCACTTCATAAATCCTTTGAAATTGGTCAGAACATAAAAAACATACAACTATTTTTCATTTTTCTATCTTGATGAATATAATGCTTTTTTCATTTATTTTTTCAGTGGACATTTTTACTCATCATACCAACCTCTATGAATTTTTTTCAGATTTTTTTAAATTTTTTTGAATCAGTTTGTGTTCATAATTTGATGAATGCCTCATATGTATATGAGCATTTAGTTAGAATGGTGGATAGTTTGAAGTTTGACATGTTGGAATGCTTTTAAAAAAATCAAAAAAAAATTCATACATGTATAAATTATACATATATGTCCATAGCAACAATTTTGATTGAAGGAACTTTTTTTATGAGATATACAAATTGAATAATATGTGAGTAGAAATTAATTTGATATTTACCAAAACATTACAATGTCAGCTATACAAGTTTTAAAAATATTTTGTTCAGGTAGTAGATGTTAATTTTATACAAATGTAGAAGAAAGAATCATCGAATTTGGACACAATTTCTAGAATCTAAACATGTTTGAGTATTTATATTGGAATCTAAATAAAAAAGAAGTAAGGGATAAGGAAACTGAAGAACAGTATCGGGAATTATCTCAGACGGTTGGTAAGTAATACCCGCCTGAGATAAACATCTTCTCAGACGGTTGGTAAGTACCAACCGCCTGTGAAGATATTTACTTCTTCTTAATTAATATTCTTGATGAAATGTGGTCCTTTAAAAAGGCAAAAATCCACTTTCTTGTAATATTATTGATAAGTAAAGGTTACCATTAAATTTCACTTCATAAATCCTTTGAAATTGGTCAGAACATAAAAAACATACAACAAATGCTATTTTTCAGTTTTCTATCTTGATGAATATAATGCTTTTTTCATTTATTTTTTCAGTGGACATTTTTAATAATCATACCAACCTCTATGAATTTTTATAGATATTTTTAAATTTTTTTGAATCAATGTGTGTTCATAATTTGATGAATGCCTCATATGTATATGAGCATTTAGTTAGAATGGTGGATAATATGAAGTTTGACATGTTGGAATGCTTTTAAAAAAATTAAAAAAATTCATACATGTATAAATTATACATATATGTCCATACCAACAATTTTGATTGAAGGAACTTTTTTTATGAGATACACAAATGTGAATAATATGTGAGTAGAAATTAATTTGATATTTACCAAAACATTACAATGTCAGCTATACAAGTTTTAAAAATATTTTGTTCAGGTGGTAGATGTTAATTTTATACAAATGTAGAAGAAAGAATCATCGAATTTGGACACAATTTACAGAATCTAAACATGTTTGAGTATTTATATTGGAATCTAAATAAAAAAGTAGCAAGACTTAAGGAAACTGAAGAATAGTATCGGGCATTATCTCAGACGGTTCGTAAGTAATACCCGCCTGAGATAAATATTTATGAAACTACAAGAAGTTAATTAACGTCCTGAGAAGATGTTAATTAACTGACGCGCCGCACGAGGTCTGCGGAGAAGTTAAGAAGTCGTGGTGCAGGGACGCGTGCACGACGTTCCACATGGATACCAGTGAGACGGAAGGATCTCTGAAGATCGTCTTCCACAATGGTTTAATTGTGCGCCGCACGAGGTCTACGAAGAGTTCAATGCGCGGGAAATGAACCGCTCCCTCGTCTGCTCCGCACAGACCATATATAAGGCATGTCGTCGGTTATGTACAAGCACATAACTTTTGCAATCCTTTCTTCTTCTTCTATCGTTCCACCTCCTAGCCCGGCGCCGACGAACCACCACAGCCATGGACAACCTTCCGCCTCCTAGTCCGCCGAGGCAGCCACCCTGCAAGCGGATACGCTGCAGCTCCCCCGAGAGGGTGAATGACGACCAGCGCGTTCCACCGCCGGTGCAGCCGGAGCCACTGGTATAGCCGAAGCAATCGGGTCAGCCGGAGCAGCGGACCCACTCTCCTGCTGCATCGTCGCCGGAGGAGGAGGAGGAGGAGGAGGAGGAGGAGGAGGACGACGACGATGATGACGATGATGATGATGATGACGATGATGACGACGATGACGACGGCGACGACGACGGCGACCACCACAATGGTGACGACGATGACGACGACGACGAGTCGGAGGAGGACCGCTTGGCGTGGTTTGAGAAGTTGGCGGAGAGGGCGGAGGAGGCGGGGCCGTAGTGTAGTTTTAGGAGTTCTTGTACATGTTTAGCTTCAATTCTGTTCTTGTACATATTTCTTGTGTTTTGTAATATATATGTGTTCATTCGTGTCAATGAATACTGGTGTGTTAGAATTTATGGATTTCAATCAAGTGAATGTGCTCTAAATGCTCATATGTATATGAGCATTTAGTTAGAATGGTGGATAATTTGAAGTTTGACATGTTGGAATGCTTTTAAAAAGATTAAAAAAAATTCATACATGTATAAATTATACAAATATGTTCATACCAACAATTTTGAGTGAAGGAACTTTTTTTATGAGATACAGAAATGTGAATAATATGTGAGTAGAAATTAATTTGATATTTTCCAAAACATTACAATGTCAGATATACAAGTTTTAAAATTGTTCAGTTGGCATTATCTCAGGCGGTTCGTAAGTAATACCCGCCTGAGATAAACATCTTCTCAGGCGGTTATTAAGTACCAACAGCCTGTGAAGATATTTACTTCTTAAATAATATTTTTGATTAAATATCTTTTCAGGCGGTTGGTAAGTAAAACCCGCCTGAGATAAAGTTAAAAACCGCCTGTGAAAAACCGACGTCTATATAAGGACCCCTCACCGCAGTCAAAACGCAACCCTGGAGAATTTATATCGACGCTACAAGGATGTTGAATTTCCCCTGCGCCGCGCCGCCGCCCAGCCCATACTGTCGCGCCGCCGCTCAACCCCGCACCGCCACTTCTCCACCCAGCCGGCCCACCGTGATGACGCCTCTGCAAGGTAAATGTAGTTTCCTTACTTTTTCTTTTTATACTTTCATTAGCTGATAAGCTGTTAGTTTTGTGTGTTCTGGTATATGGATTTTGTCCTTTTGCATGTGTAAGCACTGTATGGATTGTGTTCAGGTATATTGATGTATGGACTATATGGATTGTTTCCTTTTTGTACCTATTATGTGACATGAATATGATGTTTAATTAACAGATGCTATTGTAATATATATAAGATGCATGAAGTTTACCCGAACTTGTAATTGTAGTTTTATGTGTTTTCCTTTTCAATATGCTACATGTGTGTGTGTACCTCCTGCTTGCATATATTTCGAAGGAGTGATTAGGGTTAGCTTTCTAAGGAGATGGTTTTATAACTCACCCATTTAGTTACCATCATTGGATGGGATCTGACGTCAAGATATAACGGACCGGATCCCACCCAGACCTAGCCCATGCTGCTGGGCCTATTTCCCCCTTTGACTCCGTCCGCCTCAAGACGTCGCCCGTCACCTACATTAGTCGCCCTAATCATACTTGTTATGTCTCTATAAATTCATTTTATAGAAGACCTTTAGAGAATATTTGTGGCCAAATTTTGTAAATCTGACAAAAATTCTATTATTGAAGCATGGACAGTCGAGCGTGGATGTATAACATGCCAAGACCCGATCCTATGTACATTCATAATGTTGCAAATTTTATTGAAGCATCCAAGAGCCTGCGAAATTGCAAAAGATAGATAACATATTATGTCCATGTATCGACTGCGAAAATAAGATTGCTTGGACGGATACTATAGTAATCCAATCTCATTTGGTGAAAAGAGGTTTCGAAAATAACTACACAATATGGACAGAGCATGGTGAGTTAGATACACATGATGTGGATAAAGATAATGAGAGAGGCTCAGATGATGATAATGTTCATATCAATGATGGTAGTGACAACCAAGCTGGTGATGATGATGAGTTCAATTGTGAGGAGATGTTGCGTCACATTGAACCATATGTACTGACTTCTATGGGAGCAAGCAAAGGTTTAAGTAAAATGGAGACATTGCAGAATGCGGCAACAGAGCTTTTATATGATGAATCAAATGGTTGTGATAAAGAGTTTACTACATTGTGTGCAGTCTTAGAACTACTAAAGTTGAAAGCTACGCATGGATGGTCCAATTGTAGTTTCTCTGATATTTTGAATCTTCTGGCAGAAATTCTTCCAAATCCAAATAAACTTCCCAGAAGCACTTATAAAGCGAAGAAACTTCTTTGCCCGATGGCACTAGGTGTGACAAAAATACACGCTTGTGTGAACCATTGTATTCTGTATCGCATAGAGCATGAGCTCGCAACTAGATGCCCCATTTGTGGTGTCAGTAGATATAAGAAGGACTACAATCACCAGTATGTTACCAACATGAAAAAGACTCAGAAGAATAAGAAGTTTATTATTGGTCCTGAAGGTGACGATGATGATACTTCTGTCGATGCAGACGGGAAGAATAAGAGAAAAATTTCTGCCTTGGTGATATGGTACCTTCCCGTAATTGATTGCTTGAAGCGTTTGTTCTCAAACCCTAGGGAGGCTGAACTTATGCGTTGGCATTCCGAGCAACGCAAGAAGAATGAAAAACATATACGACACCCTGGTGATGCAACACAGTGGAAAATTTTTGATATTCAGTATCCAGAATTTGCGAAGGAAATCAGAAATATGAGGTTTGCCTTGGGTACAGATGGAATGAACCCGTTTGGTGAAAAAAGGAGCATACATAGCACATGGCCCGTGGTCTTAACGATGTACAACCTACCGACGTTGTTGTGTCACAAAAGGAAATATATCTTATTATCTGTTCTTATCCAAGGTCCGAAACAACCCGGCATCGAAATTGATGTGTTCTTGGAACCTTTAATGGAAGATATGGCGAAATTGTGGAATGAAAGGGGTACATACATGGGATGAGTACAAGCGGGAGTATTTCACGCTAAGAGCAATGATATTCATTACCGTGCATGATTATCCCAGACTGTTTATATTATCGGGACAAATGAAAGGGAAGAAAGGTTGCGTTAGGTGCGTGGATAGAATTGGATTTCTATACCTCACTTCATCCAGAAAGACGGTGTACATGAGACATCGACAATTCTTGACAGATACACACAAGTATAGGAAGATGAAAGAACAATTTGATAACAAAATCGAAAAAGATACTGCACTGAAACCTTACAGTGGAAAACTTGTGTTTGAAATGGTCAAGAACATTCATATTGCTTTCGGTAAGGGAAAAAATTGTAAAGGAATTAAGAGAAAGAAAAGTACATCTTCGGATTATACCACTGACATGGCTTTCAAGAAACAATCAATTTTTTTCAAGTATCTTCCGTATTGGAAGAATCTGGAATTTTGCCATAGTATTGATTTGATGCACGTTACAAAGAATGTATTTGACAGCATCATTGGGACCTTGCTGGACATGCCTAGGAAAACAAAGGACGGATTAAATTCACGTATGGACCTAGTAAATCTTGATTTGAGACCAGAGCTTCATCCAGTAGAAAAGGCGAATGGGAAGCATTACCTTCCCCTAGCCAGCTACATCTTGACGCTAGAAGAGAAAAAAGCAATTTGCGAATTCTTGCGCGGGATCAAAGTGCCCACGAGTTTCTCATCCAATATCCGCAAACTAGTCTCAATGAAAGACTTGTCTTTATTCGTTTATAATTCTCACGACTGTCACATGATGATGACAGTTTTCCTTGCCATTGCAATAAGAGTAATCAAATCTGAGCATATAAAAGTTGTCATCACACGTTTGTGTTACTTCTTCAATGCAGTATCGCAAAAGATGATACCACGTGAAGATTTAGACTATCTGAAAACATACATCGTCGAGACAATGTGCAAGCTTGAGATGTGTTTCCCACCATCCTTTTTTGATATGCAAGTACACCTAATCATACATCTTGTTGATCAGATAAAAGCATTGGGGCCACTATATTTACATCATATGTTCTCGTTGGAGAGATATTTAGGAGTATTAAAAGGTTATGTGCGAAACCGTGCTCACCCAGAGGGTTCAATTATGGAAGGATACACCACTGAAGAAGTGATTGAGGGTTGCGCTGATTACATCAAAGATGGAAAATCGATAGGTGTGCCTATACCGGTTGTCGGCGGTTTTGATCCGGCAGATCTCCCGACACTACTAAAGTGTTAGAGGAGTTTGAGGTTCGGTGTGGGCGAGCGGAGATTCAAGAAGGTGAAGTGTTAAGTGGCACAGGAGACACGAAGATTTATGTGGTTCGGGCCGTCTGAGCATAATACCGTACTCCACGGGTTGTGTTGGTGTATTGGATGTATGAGCTTAACGTAAGTTGAGAGTGTAGAGTGAGCGCGTCTCGTCTGAGTGTGTAGAGTGAGCGCGTCTCGTCTGAGTGTGTAGAGTCCTTCCTATGTATCGTCGGCCTGTCCTTTTATAGTACAAGGGCAGGCCGTTACAAGTTAGCCTGGCCCGACATGTGGCCCCGGCGGTTACTAATATTGATACACATTTGATGCGCTTAATTATCCTTAATAACCGAGTTACGGGCTTTGATAGCACCGTTACTGGTAATTAAGGTCGTCCGATCGAGTGTCATTAATATAGTATTAATGACACTTAAATGGGTCTTGAAGTCCTTGATTCCCCTTTGAAGATCCGGAGCTGTTGTGAAGTCTTCCGGAGGTTGGAGGCTGAAGATCCGACGGTTGGACACGTGGCAGCTCCGGAGCGTACTATGGGAAACAGATAGGTCCGGTGCCACCTAACACGTGTCAGTTCCGGAGCTTCCCTCGGTCTGGGGTTAGGTCCGGGGGTACCGCTATGGTACATAGCCCGGAGCTTCCCCCTTGTCGGCGGTAGCTCCGGTTTGATAGTACATGTGGCGACCCTGGGACTAACTGTGTTGGGGAAGCGGGTCCGGTCATGTCTGACATGTGGGCCTCCGAAGGTCTTCCAATCAAGTAGATGATATTCCCTTGAGATCTTTGCAATCCCAAGGGGTATATGGTACCCAGGGTACCGACAGTGGCCCCCTGGGCCCACGTCTGGGGAAGGCCCCTTGGGTGAAGTTCTTTCCGTTGGAGGTGGGTCCATCCTTCGACTTTTGAACTGAGTCTTCAAAGGTCTTCGGATGTGTCGCTGGTGATGGTTTGGAGTTAAATCCTCGCCGCGTGGCATATCCCGTGTGCGGCAAATGAGATCTTTGGCGTGTGGATCTCACGCAATTGAAGGTCGCCGGTTCCCGATACGAAAATCGTATCGGTTCCGCACGCCTTGTCAGGCCGCTGCCTTCGGGCTTCCCGCCTCATGATGACAACCGTTCGCCTGGGTAAGAACCTCGACTTGATCATCGGGGTGGTCCCGGGCCCTCTTGTCATCGGCTGGGTGGAATTTTTGAGTAGTATCTTTGACTTCCTTGCGGTTTCCATCCAAGCGTTGCGAGGGCTTACTTAAGAAGGAAAGCGCGCACCGTCTGGAGTTCTTTACGTGTCTCATCTGATCTTGCGCTCAAACTCCCAACTTGTGTTTGCTTTTCCTCTCTTGCCTTGCTGTGCCGCGATGGAGTTGGGTCTCCGCGAAAGCCGTTTCAAGACTGAAGGTGACCTGAAGAAGGTCCCGGACCTCATGGGATGGTCCCCGGACTTCTTCAACCGTCTAGTCCGCACCGGAGGAGAGCTCCCGTTCAAGAAGGAGCACGCCGGCGAGATGGTGTACTTCTCTTCGTACGCCATGTTGGGGTTGATCCCACCTTTTTCCTCCTTTTTCTTGATGCTGCTAGACTTTTATGGTCTGCAGCTGTATCACCTTGGCCCCCACTCCATTCTTCTTGTGTCTATCTTCGTCCACTTCTGTGAAATGTGGGTGGGCATCCCCCCTGCATTGAACTTTTCCGGACCTTCTTCACCGTCCATACCACCGGTAGGAGTAATGAGTACCTTGGCTTCTACTACTTCGTGAAGCGCAAGAAGTGCCCATTCAAGTACCTCTGGTCATTTCCCTCTGGAAAGTGGGATGACTGGAAGAAGGACTGGATAGTCATCCGGGTGGAGGAGAACGAGAAGCTGGAGCTGCCCGAAGGCCCCCCCCCCCAACATCGACACTGCGGTCTAGAGTGAAGCTCCGGTGCTGTCAGATGCCTTCAACCCTGCTCTAACTAGGATCCGCCAGTGTGTGGAGGGAGGATTAACTCCTCAGGTGGTATTTTGCAATTTCCTGGTCAACAGGTGGGTACCGCTGAAGAAGAGAGAAAAACTCGCTTGGGCCCTCAACAGCGTGATGGACGACGACCGGGTCGAGACCGGACTAAAGTCCAACATGGCAGGGGGGGCAACCTTGGAGTTACATCTCAAGAAGTTCCAGCACGGCATCGACGTTGCGGGAGATGACTTTACCGCACCATCAACTTTTCTCCCTCTGAACGTGGAAGTAGAGTTCAGCAGGGAGCTCCGACGGACGATGCCGGTGCTTGATGACCTTGGTGTCGTCGAGAGAAGATCGACCTCCAGGGTGGTGATCCCTAGGGCTTCTGAAGGTGGCTCCGACCCTTCCCCGAAGCCAAGGATCGAAGTTGTCGGCAAGGGCAAGGAGCCGGCAAACGAACCCTTGAGCCGGAAGAGGAAGCTACAGCATGCCGACGGAAGGTCCGTCAGGCCAACAACCTCTGCATCAGCTCCTTCTCCCCGGAGGGGGAGGTCTTCTACAACTGCGGCGACTATACCCGCAACGACGTCTTCCCGGGGTGCTTGCTCCGGGCATGCGACTCCATCACCAGGGCCAGTTGAGTCCTCTAGGTCCGGAGGTCCTTCCCGGTCGAGAAGGACCTCGACTAAGGAAATGCCCGTGGCTGCAACGAGTTCCGGGGGGCCTTCCGGATCGTCCACGCCGATGGTGGCTATGGTTAGCCCAGAACGCCCGGGAAAGAGGTTCCGCGCAAGCTGGTGCGGAAGCCTCTCGAGGTAATTTTCAATCTTTACCTTAGACAGTTGTTTTATTGTAGTAACTGTTTTTTAAGTTTCTTCATCCATCATCTGCAGCGTTCCCAAGAAGAGGAGTGAGGCTCCACCCTCAGCCACAGCAGCTGAAGCTGTGAGGGCGGAAGCCTCTGCTCCTGTCCCGGTGCCGCCCCAAGTGGTGGCTGAACCTGCAGCAACTCCGGCGCCAGCTGTCGTGGTCATGTACCTCGACTCAGCCCCCGAGACTCCCGTGGTAGCGCCGGACCACGGGAGAGAAGATGCGCCAGAGGCACCTGCCCTGAAGGTTGAAGCTCTGGGTTTGGGTGTTGAGATGATGGAAGCTTCGGCCGTTGAGCCGGAGGAAGCAATAATTCCGGCCCCAGAGCCGGAAATTGTCGAAGCCCCGACGGTTGAGTCGGAGGTAATTGAAGTCCTGGCAAGTGAGCCGGATGTGGAGGAAGCTCCGACGGTTGAGCCGGCTACCTCCGAAGCTCCGGCCTTAGAGCCGGTGACAGTTGAAGACCTTCCGGCGCCCGAGCCGGTTGAGGTTGAAGCTCCGGCCGTAGGGCCGGTTGTTGCGGAGGTATCGCCACTCGAACCAATGATGGTCGAGGCGCCAACATCCGAGCCACCAGCGGAGGAGTCCAGGCCGGAGCCTGAAGTGGTCCCTGCTCCGGAAGGGATGATGGCGGAGGTGCCTGCTGCTGGGCTGGGATGCCCAGATGAAGTTGCTGGCCCCCTGCCTGAGGGGGCAAATGAAGACCTGGCGGCAGGGCCTTCAGAACCACTTCTGGAGTTCAGAACTTCTTCTGTGGGACCCTCCTCGGCGGCGACTGAGGCTATCCCGGAGGACGGCCCTAGTTCCATGGAGGCTCAGGGGACCACTCTTGTGGAGTGGGACCCAATTTTTGTAAGCGAGAACCCGCTGGAACCAGCAGAGGAGACCCCAGCAGGTCCGGAACCCATTCCCCTTTCATTGTCCATTGACAACGCTTGCTCCAGCTTGCGTCAAGTTCTGCTGGCATTCTACCACGACAGCAAGGATCTTGAAGAGGAGCGCCAAACCCTTAGGCGGTGGTGTAACCGGCTCTTCTTCGTGACCAAGTTGGCGCAGTCGAGGGTTGCTGACGACAAGGAATGGATCAAGCAGGAGAAAGTCCGCCTGGAGTACTGGGGCAAATTATTGGATGACAGGGGGAGCTTGACTCGCGCTCTCGACGCTCAATCTCGGGCCATTTATGAGCAGACCAAAGTAGCTAATAGTGCGGCTGATGAACACCAAGAAAGGCTTGAGGCCATTAACACTACTCTCATCAAGCGCCGGGAGGCACTTGAGGAGAGGGAGAAGAGGCTCGAAGATGAAGATCAAAAACTCCTAGAGTTGCGGGATGACGTCTTGAGGAGGGAGGAGGAGCTCGCCGAAAAGGTGGCTCTGGTTGATAAGGGTCTCGAGGAACGCACTAAAAAGTTGGTGGAGCGTTGCCTTGAGGAGGAGGAGAAGGCCTGGGTGCGAGGGCAGGAACTCTACGAGCAAGAGTGTGCCATCGCTGCCAGGAAGAGGAAAGTAAGGGGTAGGGAGAAGGACCTGGTTGACCGCCGGAACAAGATCTACCTCCGGGAGGAGGATCTCGGAAAACTCGAGAAGCGGGTTGCTGAAAAGATTCAGCAAAATGCCAAAGAAGTTGAGCGCCTCGCTCGCGAGAATTCTGAACTGGCGGCGGCCAAAAGATCCTTGGAAGAACTGAAGGGCTTGAGGGCTGCAGACTCCCTACAGGTTTGGGAGTTCCTGGGCAAGGCAAACGACGCGCTGACACTGATGCGCTTCAGTCCCGTGCGTCCGGATGATCCGGAGCCAGAGCCGGACCTGGCGTTGCAGGCGTTGAGCTCGGGGGGTAGCAAACTCTCCAAGGTGGGCGACGTCATCGTGGACCAGTTGGAGGTTGAGGGGCAATCCCTGGCGAAGAACGTCGCAGAGTATGAGCTGACGTGCTACACCAGCCAGAATCCCCAATTCCCTCTGGACCCTGTGCTTGAAGGTCCCGTCGAAGGAGAAGGTGAACCCGCCCGAGCCAACGTGTCGGAGGTTGCTCAGAAGGTCGCCCAATTCTTCCATAGGGTCTAGGACCATCTATGTAGCTCCCACTTGTATTCTCTCTTTTTCTTCCTCAATTTTGTAATCCTTTGTCTCCAGATGAATGAAATCCCCAAATTTTTGTGAATTTCATTTTTTGTGTTCAACACTTTTGTCTTCACTTGGCCCCCTGGTAGATGTACACAATTTGATTGTGAACATGTACCAAGAGGATATTGTGTTTTGTTGAAGACTCATTTGCTTCGAACTTGTAGAGTGTAGGTCCGAAGTCTTCGATAGTGAAGGCCCCCTGAGGTTGTCGGAGCTTAGAAGCTCCGGCATTGTCTATCGTCGGAGCTTAGTAGCTCCGGCAATAGTCCCTATCAACCCGTAGAGCATCGATAGTTAGTCCTCCGTGGTGTCGGAGCTTAGTAGCTCCGGCAGTGACCTTTGCCAACACGTAGTTTGTCGGCAGCAGACTTTGCTTGTGGGGTCTTCTCACCATCTTTTATTTAGCGTCGACGGCTGGCCCCCCTAGCTTTACCGGAGCTTGGTTGCTCCGGTGATGCTCGTTTTCAATGTTTAACATCGATTACAAGCCACCTAGGGGGAGTCGGAGCCTTCTTAGCTCCGGCTTTTTTCCATCAATGTGGATTCTTTATTTTTCCTGCACACTGAAGCCAAGAAAAATAGTAAAATTCGTTTCTTGTCTATAACTTCGTTGCGGCTTACGATTCCCAAGAAAGTTTTAGGTCAAACGCGATTCTAAATACAACCGAATGTGTTGTCCTTTCTTCCAGATCCAATTGTACTTGGACCCGCCTTACTTCGGCCTGCCGGGGTGTAGGAAGAGTGGCGTACTTAGGCTGCTTGACCAGGCTAAGTCGATAGCACACTCCGGCCATAGATTGGCTTGGCGGCATTCAGGCGAGTGGGCCATGAACAATATTTGAATCCAAAAGAATTGACAATACAACTCGAATTGTACATGAACTGGTCGAACTAAAATTTCTTAAGAATTGCACAACATTGTTATAGACAAGAAATAGAAAAATAAAAAATGGTGAGCCTGTACAAAATAAATGCACATGGATTCTATTTCACATGAAGATGTCTTTCATTATAGGTCCGGGGTACAGGGGAAACAAGTACACTCTTAGGGTACGGAACCAGGCTAAGCGTGTTTAATTTCTCGTTTGACCCAGGATAGCTAGCCACACTTTTAGTCCTGAGACTGTGACAAGTGTTGCATGAACTTTGCGGACCTTCCGGGAAAGGTCCGGCTATTCTCCCGGAGGAACTACCCGACTCTGTACAATGACTCTATAACATACACCTAAGGCTACTACAGACTCACCTCCGTGATATTAAGTGTAGAACTTACGGAGGTGCTCAATGTTCCAAGGATTTGGGAGAGGTGTCCCATCCTCGGTAGCCAAGCGAACGCTTCCGGGACGGGATACTTTAATCACTCGGAAAGGTCCCTCCCAGCTGGGGGAGAGTTTGTTTAACCCTTCTCTGGATTGTATTCTCCGTAGCACCAGATTGCCTTCCTCGAGCTGTCGGTTGTGTACATGCCGCTGATGATAGCGCCAAAGAGCTTGGTGGTATCGGGCATTCCGAACAGCTGCTTGGCACCTTCCCTCCCTCTAGGAGGTCTAGGTCTTTACGCCGGAGTTGGTCCTGCGTGGCTTCGTCGAAGGTCCGGACCTGGAGTGACCCCAAGGTGATCTCTGGAGGAAGGATTGCTTCAGCTCCGTACACCAGGAAGAAGGGTGTCTCTCCAGTTGACCGGTTTGTAGTTGTCATGTTGGCCCATAAACTGGGCGGAAGTTCTTCAATCCAGTTGGCTCCATGTTTTTTCAAGCACTCATAGGTGCGCATTTTGAGTCCTTTAAGGATTTCAGCATTGGCTCTCTCGGCCTGGCCATTGCTTGCCAGGTGAGCTACGGAGGTGTAGCAAACTTGAATGCCGAGGTCTTCGCAATATCCTTGAAATGCAGAGCTTGTGAATTGGGTCCCATTATCAGTGATGATTTTGTTTGGGAATCCAAATCTGCATACAATGGACTACAAGAAATTGATAGCAGACTGCTTGTTGATTGTCACAACTGGAGTTGCTTCCGACCACTTAGTGAACTTGTCAATGGCGACGTACAGGAACTTGTAACCTCCACTCTTGGGAAAGGTTCCAAGATGTCCATCCCCCACACAGCGAAGGGCCATGTAGGAGGTATCATTTATAGAGGCTGAGCCGGTGTATGAATTTGCTTTGCATGAAATTGGCATGCTTCGCATTTCTTCACCAGCTCAGTTGCATCCTGGAGTGCTGTAGGCCAGTAGAAGCCATGCCGAAAGGCTTTACCGATGAGCGTGCGGGAAGATGCGTGGTTCCCACACTCGCCTCCATGGATCTCTGCGAGGAGCTCGCAGCCTTCTTCCCTTGTGATGCACCGCATTAGGATGTCGTTGGCACCGCGCCGGTAGAGATCCCCTTCTACCAACGTGTATCTTTTAGCCAATCTGACAATCCGGTCAGCGGATACATCGTCGTCAGGAAGGATGTTGTCTTTCAAGTAGCTCCGGATCTCCGAGATCCATGCATCGCAGCTAACTTGAGCATTTGAGTCTTGCGTGCTGGGTTGCTCGGAGCTTCCGGCAGCACCTACAACCCTTGATGGCTGCCATGGTAACAGGGCCATCGGGCCCGTCAGCTTCGGGATGCTGATCTCGCCCCCTTCGCTTAGTTCGGCAGGCTGAGCTGTGGGTTTTGACAACCTCCGGACAAAAGTTAGGTCAGGAGCTGGAGCTCCGGTTGGCGCTTTCGTCGAGAGTTCGTCAGCTTCAGCGTTGTGGGCACGGTGGACATGGTGGAGGTCTAGGACTTCGAAGTCCTTCTGAAGCCTCTGGACTTCAAGGAGGTAAGTAGCTAGCTGGAAGTTGTTGCAGGAGCATTCACCCTTCACTTGCTTAATGATGAGCTGTGAATCTCCCTTGACCAGTAGTTGCTTGACACCGTATGACAGTGCCACGTTTAGTCCGTAGATGAGTGCTTCATACTCCGCCATGTTGTTGGTCGCCTTGAAGTCAAGGTGTACCATGTATTTTACCTTCTCCCCGGTTGGTGCGAGGAGAAGGATTCCAGCTCCGGCCCTATGCTTTTGCATGGAGCCGTCGAAGTAGAGGGTCCCGTGAGGCTCGGTGAAGACTGGAACTTTGTGTTCCGGCTTCTACTCACTGGGGCCCCCAGGTTATGATGGAGAGGGAGTCCATTCCTCCATGAAATCTGCCAATGCTTGACTCTTGATTGCTTGCCTCAAAATGAATTCGAGATCGAATTGGGCCAATTCCGCTGCCCACTTTGCGATATTCCCAGTTGAGTTGGGATTATGAAAGATTGCTCGAAGTGGGTAAGAAGTCACCACTGAGATCTTGTGAGCTTGGAAATAATGGCGAAGCTTCCTGGAGGCAATAAGAACTGCATAGAGCAGCTTATGCACCTCTAGGTATCGAGTCTTGGCGTCATGAAGTACTTCACTGATGAAGTACACTGGGCGCTGGATGGTCTGGACCCTCCCGGAGGGGCCCGAAGCTTGCTCTTCATTGACTCGGATCCTCCCGGATGGATCCGGATTTTCTTTGGGGACCTCCGGGTCCTTGCTGGAGGAACCCAGAGCTTCTTCAGAAGCGACCTGGACCCTCCCGGAGGGGTCTCGGTCTTCTAAAGTAACTTCTTGTGGAATCAAGTCTGGGAACTGGGACCCAGACTCGCTTTCAGGAACCTTCGGACCCTCCCGAAGGGGTCTGAACTCCTGAGTATGGGATAGTTCTGGTCTCTCCGCAACCAGGACCATACTGACGACTTCGTCAGTGGCTGAAATGTAAAGCAGCAAAGGCTCACCAAGGTTCAGGGCTACCAGAGTTGGTAGGGTGGTGAGGAGCTGTTTTAGCTCCTGGAACGCCTTTTCCACTTCTTCAGACCATTGGAATGGTCCGGACTTCCTCAATAACTTGAAGAAGGGAAGTGCCCATTCCGCCAGACTTGAAATGAACCGGCTGAAGGTTGCTAGACATCCAGTTAGCTTTTGGACATCTTTGGTGCGGGCTGGTGGCCGCATGTCTTCAATGGCCTTGATCTTCGCCAGATTAGCTTCTATGCCCCGGTGACTTACCAGGAAAACAAGAAGTTTTCCGGAGCTAACCCCGAAGACACACTTGTCTGGGTTTAGCTTTGTGCAGGTGACCCGCAGCTTGTCGAAGACAGCCTGCAAGGTGTCAATGAGAGACTCCTTGTTTTGACCTTGACCACGATGTCATCGACGTACACTTCCACTATGTCTCTAATGAGTTCTTCAAAGGTTTTGTACATAGCTCGTACAAAGGTTGAAGCTGCATTCTTGAGACCAAATGGCATGGCTGTATAACAGTACAATCCATCTACTGTGATGAAAGAGGTATGCTCTTCATCTTCCCTAGACATTCTGATTTGATGATACCCAGATTATGCGTCTAGGAAACACAGTAATTCACAGCCGGAGGTGGAATCCACTATCTGATCTATTCTAGGTAGTGGGAATGGATCTTTTGGACATGCCTTATTTAGTGTTGTGTAGTCGATACACATCCGAAGCTTCCCGCCGGCCTTGGGCACAACGACTGGGTTTGCCAGCCATTTTGGATGGAAGACTTCTTGGATGAATCCAGCTTCGAGCAACTTCTTCACTTCTTGTCAAATGAAGTTCTTTCGCTGCACGGACTGCTTCCGAGGCTTCTGGTGTACGGGCCGAGCGTCAGGGTAGATCTTCAGATTGTGCTCAATCACATCCCTGGGGATCCCAGGCATTTGTGATGGTGTCCAGGCAAACACGTCGACATTAGCCCGGAGGAAAGCGATGAGCGCGAGTTCCTATTTGTCGTTCATTCCCCCCGATATACGGGTACTCTGAGCGGCATCTGAACCGATTTGGACGACTTTGACGGGAATGTCGGTGTCGCCGCTTGGCTGCACGCGAGGTGCAGAAGTCGATCCTCGCTGACGAATGCTCAGGGGTTTTGGAGCTTGTTCCTTTCTGGAGTCCTCCTCTTGTGCCGTAGTAAGCGCATGAAGTTCTTCCAGAGCAGTTACTCCAGCAGTGCCATCTCCGCGGATCCGAAGAACGCCTACTGGTTTTGGCATCTTTAACACCAGATAACCATAATGAGCAGCTGCCATGAATTTGTACAAGGCAGGCCTACCCAAGATGGCATTTAAGGGTAAGTTGATCTGAGCAACATCAAAGACCAACTTCTCGATGCAATACTTCTCCCGGGTCCCGAAGGTAACGGGGAGGGTAATAGCACCGAGTGGGGTAATGGCTCTCGGACCTACTCCGGAGAAAGGTCGGGAAGGGTGGAGATCTGAATGTTGGAGTTGAAGCTTGGTGAAAGCTTTGAAGCTTATGAGGTTCAACCCCGAACCTCCGTCTACCGTGACATGGTGGAGCTGGATGTTATTGATGGTAGGAGATACCATCAAAGGTAACTGACCTGCTCCAACCATGCTTCAAGGGCAGTCCGAAGCATCAAAAGTGATGGTTGTGTCCATCCACTTCCGATGAGGCTCCGCCCTGGCTGTAGGAGCTACAGCAGCCATGTCCCGACACATTGTCTTGAGGATGCGGCTGGAGGTGATGTCCCATGATCCACCAAAAATGGTGTTCATGGTTTTCTGACGCTCGTTGTCAGAGACGTCAGAATCGTCGTCGACGGAGGTGCAGACGGCCTTCAGGACCTTTTTTTGGATCCTGAAAACCTAACTCCTCTTCAGCCGGAGCTTCGTCAACTTTTTGTTTTCCTTCCCTCTGTCGGAAAGGAGCTTCTTCCCGGCGCTTGTTGTAACGCTCGGCAAGGTTTTGGACCTCTCGGCAGTCTTCCAAACTGTGGCTGTCCGTTTTGTGAATTGGACACCACACCTTGGGTTTGCCACCGTCTTCAAAAGATGGTCGAGGTCGCTTCTCGGGGCGTGGCCCCTGGCCACCCAGAGCTGCAGCAGCTGCAGCATTGGATGCGCCGGCCGACGGCTTCTTCTTGCCGTTGGTCTTTTTCTTCTTCTTGCCACTCCCGGAGGTAGCGGCTTCTCCTTTGGAGGATTTCTTGTGATCCTCCGGAGGTGGTTTGGAGTGCATTTCACGGCCCTCCGCAGCTCTGGCACATTTGTCAGCCAGGCTGAAGAGTTCCGTGACACTGGTGATCTCCTTGATCACCAGTTTCTCCAGCATCTTCTTATCCCCCACTCCCTGTCTAACTGCCACAATGACAGAGGTGCTAGAGATAGAAGGGATAGTGTTTCGTACCTGAGAGAATCTCTAGATGAATGATTGCAGGGATTCTCCTCCTTTTTGCACAACTGCAAAAAGGTCCAGTTCAATGCCTGGTCGGGTGTATGAACTCCCGAAGTTGATGGTGAACTGCCGGCACAACTCCTCCCAACTGTTGATGGAGTTGGGTGGAAGACTCATAAACCACGACCGGGCGGTCCCAGTTAAAGCCATCGGAAAATAATTGGCCATTACGGCCTCATTTACTCCAGCTGCCAGGATAGCAGTAGAGTAAATCTGAAGAAACTCGACGGGATTAACGGTCCCGTCAAACTTCTCCGGCAGGTGAGGCCGGAACTTCTGTGGCCATGTGACCATACGCAGATGCATGGCCAGGGCTGAGCAGCCTCCTCCTACTCCTTCAGGAGCAGGTATGTCCCGAGCTTCTCGTCTTTCGTGAGCACGCTCAATATGGACTCGGCCATCTTGTTGACGGTATCGGCGATCAAGCTCCGCCCGGAGGTCATGAGTTGAAAGCCTTGATACCGTGTCAGTGCGTCGTGCCCCAGAGGGCAACGACGTCACCTGCTATGACGCAGCACGTCTCCTGCTGTTAGAAACGTGCGGACCAAGTCTACAAGACAAGGTCCATCGCTACGACGGGGCCCGTCCTGAAGGAGGAGGACCCTGGTTGCTGATGCGGTCGGCTGCTGCTGCAACCAAATGTTCCACATCGGCCCTCCACTGCTCCATGGCATCCCGGGATGTATTCGGAGGTGGTGGGCGTTGAAGGAGAGAACGTGCTTCATGAAGCGCGTGTTCCGGGTTGTCAAGATTCGCCGACGTAGTGATTGACATCGGTGCACCATCGCGCTGCCCAGCTTGATTTGGTGGCGGAGATAGCGGTGGTGGAAGTGTGACTCCTGCTGGAACCGTGGTTCCTGCTGGTGGCTGCATATTGGAGGGATTGCCCCCAACAGCTTGAACAGCAGGATGACCGTTGGATGATTCAGCGGCTGAGTTCACCATTCTTGAAATCTCAGGCGCCCCTATCTGGCGCGCCAACTGTCGGTGGTTTTGATCCGGCAGATCTCCCGACACTACTAAAGTGTTAGAGGAGTTTGAGGTTCCGTGTGGGCGCGCGGAGATTCAAGAAGGTGAAGTGTTAAGTGGCACAGGAGACACGAAGATTTACGTGGTTCAGGCCGCCTGAGCGTAATACCCTACTCCACGGGGTGTGTTGGTGTATTGGATGTATGAGCTCAACGTAAGTTGAGAGTGTAGAGTGAGCGCATCTTGTCTGAGTGTGTAGAGTGAGCGCGTCTCATCTGAGTGTGTAGAGTCCTTCCTATGTATCGTCGGCCTGTCCTTTTATAGTACAAGGGCAGGCCGTTACAAGTTAGCCTGGCCTGACATGTGGCCCCGACGGTTACTAATATTGATACACATTTGATGCGCTTAATTATCCTTAATAACCGAGTTACGGGCTTTGATAGAACCGTTACTGGTAATTAAGGTCGTCCGATCGTGTGTCATTAATATAGTATTAATGACACTTAAATGGGTCTTGAAGTCCTTGATTCCCCTTTGAAGATCCGGAGCCGTTGTGAAGTCTTCCAGAGGTTGGAGGCTGAAGATCCGACGGTTGGACATGTGGCAGCTCCGGAGCATACTGTGAGAAACAGATAGGTCCGGTGCCACCTAACACGTGTCAGTTTTGCAGCTTCCCTCGGTCTAGGGTTAGGTCCGTGGGTGCCGCTATGGTACATAGCCCGGAGCTTCCCCCTTGTGGGCGGTAGCTCCGGTTTGATAGTACACGTGGAGACCCTGGGACTAACCATGTTGGGGAAGCGGGTCCGGTCATGTCTGACATGTGGGCCTCCGAGGGTCTTCCAATCAAGTAGATGATATTCCCTTGAGATCTTTGCAATCCCAAGGGGTATATGGTACCCATGGTACCGACACCAGTACATGAGGGTAGACTACGTTGGAGAGGCAAAGTGGGTAAGAGAACTTTTATTGTTCAAGATTACAAGAATGTACACCGTGCACATTTTGGTGTACTACAACAGCTCGCAATAGCTAAGTCGTACATCGAGGAACACCAAATTGAGCTTCGTGATGAAAACCAAGACCACACAGAGGACTGGATCATGAAAGAGCACAGAAGATGTTTCACTGAATGGTTAATGGACAAAAATATATCATACGGAAACACTATAGAAGAGGCAACAATGAAGAAGTTAGCTTCTGGCCCATCTGCTTTGGTAACATCATGGCAAGCATATGACATCAATGGTTACACATTTTACACTAAAGAAAAAGACGGTAAGAGTGTTGCACAAAATAGTGGTGTTTGTATTGAGGCTTATGATTCACAAGGGCAGGAGACCACATACTTTGGGTTCATAGAGGAAATATGGGAACTCAATTATGGCGAAAGAATGGTAATGCCCGTATTTAAGTGCCAATGGGTCAAACATCCTGATGGTTTGAAAGTGGACAATTACGGGCTGACACTGGTAGACTTGAATAAAGTGGGTTACAAAGATGACCTGTGGGTTCTCGCCGATAATGTTGCACAAGTTTTTTATGTTCAAGATCCAGAAACTGAGAAGTTGCACGTAGTTGTTTCTGGAAAGCAAAATATTTTTGGGGTTGAGAATGTGGGAGATAATAAAGAGGAATATAATTAGTATGAAGAGATGCACCTTTTCACCGAACCAGAAAACATCAAGCGCGTAGAGAGAAGCATTAAAAAGAATTTGAAACCATATATGCACGAAGATGTCAATGCTGGACAAAATGTATATAGCAATGCGAGATGATATATATTGTATATATTTGTATCTTCTGAAATCAACTTAGAACAATGTTGGTATATGGATTGTGTCCTTTTGAATTTGTGTACATATGCGTTTGGACTCAATAATTTGGAAGTTTGGAAGTTTGGTCTTTCAGATAATGATGTCTCGGGCGTGTAGCCGATTGAAGGAGGAGCGCTTGGCGTGGCGCAAGAACCATCCCCATGTATGTACATATGGCACACCGGTCGCATGGTTGTATATACATATGTATTTGTAATGGACTGATGAATTTAATTGTAGTTTCTTTTTCTGTCTTGTTTGTTTTTGGTATTTTCAATTTCTCCATGTAGGGTTTCTCTGCGAAGCCTGAATCGGGAGATTTATTGAAGTGGCAGTGCATCGTCCCCAGTAAAGAAGGGGTAAGTCATGGAGAACAAGCACAATATGAGTTTAACCATCGTCCTCCTATTAATAACTTTCTTTTGCAGACTGAATGGGAAGATGGTTACTACCCCGTGACAATCTCCTTCTCTGAGGACTATCCCTTGGTGCCTCCAAGATGTGGCTTTCCAATTGGGTTCTTCCACCCAAATGTCCATCGTTCGGGAGCACTCTGCATCGGTATTCTTGATCAAGAGACTGTAAGATAGACCTATTTTGTTCATGTAATTATTACTTATAATTGTTGTCAAACTTATTTGAACTGGTTTCTTAAATTGCTTAAATTATATTTCGTAGGGGTGGTGCAGTGCTTTTACAATCAAAACTATACTACTTGAAGTTCAGCGTTTGCTACATCAGTCAAATGTGCCTGATGTTGAAAATGATTGCTATAATCTACTTATTAAGGTTAGATGACACTTTGACTTAGTGACCAATGTAGGTTATTCATTCCTCCTTCGACATTTGTTAATTTAAATAATGTCAATATTTTCAGGATCCAGCGGAATATAAGAGACGTGTTCGAGAGCAAGCAGGACGGTACAATTTAGATTGATTGATGGGAGCTTCATCGTCGATCTACAAAGAATGTAGCATGATTTTTGTTCTTAGTGTGTAAAGAAATTATCTTTGAACAATTGTAAAGCCTCTAATGGTGTATTATCACAATTAAGCCAGCCTCACTGGTGATCGAGCATTTCCTATAATGCATTACTGAACTAGTATCCACTCATCTGTGTTTCTTTCCTGATACCATACTGTTGTGATAATTGCAACGACTACATCCCTGTAATTTCAATAAAAACCGCTTGTGATAATTGAACAACTACATACGGTTCTTAAACAATGACCGCCACTGAAAATACATGATCTTCTCAGGCCGTTGTTAATTAAGAACCGTCTGTGAAGTTCTTTACATTACAGGTGGTTATTAATTAAGAACCGTCAATGAAGATCATGTATTTACCCAGGCGGTTGTTTCTTAAAATCCGTCTGTGAAGTTCATTGCATTACAGGCGGTTCTTAATTAAGAACCGATTATGAAGATCATGTATTTACCCAGACGATTGTTCTTTAAAATCCGCCTATGTTGTTATTTCATCACATGCGGATATTATATCATTCGTCATCACAGTCGCATATTTTTAAGGACCGCCTGTGTTTGAAAAATTGAGGCGCCTGTAAAAATGCTTTTTGTAGTAGTGCTGTCAGCATGCATGATTTCATAAGGTAAAGCAATCTCGCTACTTGCACGCCTCTATCCCCGTGGGGGCAGGGCACAAGCACGGGCCCGGGCCCCTGACAATCGATAGGGACAGTGACCTAGACACTGAAACCCCACCTGGTTCCGTGTGCTGCTTCCACAGCCTCCCTGTCCCGCAGGAATTCGGTCGCGGCAGCGGTATTAGATGCTGACGATTTGGAGTGGTCAGCATCAACCCGGGAGATGCCGAGGAAGCCGGCCATCCTGCGGAAGAAGCCCATCGACGGCGAGTCCCCGCGTCCGGAAGGCAGCAGCGGGAGGATCTTGCGGTTGTGGCGCAGGAATGTCAATGGCTTGACCGCCGCTCCGCCTCATGATGCAGCGTAGAGGCCCAACGTAGAGTCTTGATCCGCGACCCTCGGCGTCGAGCGAGGCTGGATCCGCGGCCATCGGCATTGAGTGTGGCCCCTACGACGGGCGAAGAATGCGGTCAACGTGACAACGAGGACCACGAGGGGGCAGATCGGGCAGCCGACGTGGCAGCCATGAGGCAGAGCGGTGGTCGAGCGAGGTTGGGGAGAAGGACGGTGAGGTGAGATTGGGGAGAAGGACTGTGAGATTGGGGAGAGACTGGGGATAAGGATGTGAGGTGTTGGTGTTGCTGTTGTTATATATACAAGCCTTGTGCGGGTTCTGGGGATGGTCTCGTGCGAGTCGCTGGATCGGTAAGTAGCAGACAGCGGAGATGTGAAGTTCAAGAGCGATCTGTGGGATGAAGCAGCAGACTAATCAGGAGCCACCATTACCACAGGCGGTTTGTACTACCAACCGCTTGTGATAATTATATTATTTCACATGGGGTTTATAGTTACGGGCCGCCTGTGATATGTTATTATCACAGGCTGATTTTAATGTATTTCACATCGCAATCGTCTTTTTTATGGACCGCCAGTAAAAAAAATTTAGAGGCGCCTGCGAAAATACTTTTTGTAGTAGTGTGGGCTCAATTCCTGATGGGAGCGAATTTCAAGCAAAATTTCATAATACTAAATGCTGATACTCTGCAAAGTAATTTGTGGGTGCTGTGTTGCATGTTGGTCTAAGAAGTCCGATCAACAGTCGTGTGCTTAGTCATTCTGTTATCGTTGTCTTGTTCTAGACAATAGGTTATGAGTATCTGCATTTGTATTCGCTTGTAATAAGCTGACCATAACATCATTGGAGGAAGGTCGGTACTTTACCCATCATCTAAAAAATTCAGGACCTTCTCATGTCTGGAATTCCATCAACGGCTTACTCAGTAAATTATTTATCGTATGCTTGTTTTAAGTATTATTGGCCAACCTGCAAGCATCACCCTATAATAGAATATTTATTCCGTTACCGTTTTCTAAACCTAGCAACTCGATTGTATATGGCATGACGCTGTGCAAGATTTGGTACTCCCTCCATTTTAAATTAGTTGATGCATTGATCTAACCAGCATAAATTAATTAGAGATGGAGGGAGTGTGTCATATACATTTGTTCAAAACCATATATGCTTGCGTCATGCAGATTACACCTTTTTCGGTACATAACTGAAATTTCATGGAAGGTTTGAGTAATAGTGAAGTGATCACCATATAGTTACCACAAGGTAATATAGTTTGTGACTGATACTCTTGATGTGTGGTCTGATACATATAGATTTCTTATTCATGAGGGAAATTGTGTTGTTATGCTCATAGTCCGATATGCCGACATTTCAGTCATCCCCCAGTTGCAGTAACTGATTGATATAGGTCCCGGTTGGCGGAAACCACTAATGTGAGGCATGTGCCTGTTCGGCTGGTTGATGTTGAATTTTGTCCTCGTATGAGAAGACGAAAATTAAATTTCTACATAAATCTCTAATGATCGTGTATGACATGAGGTAGGCCCATGTGAAGCAAACTGGTGCGTGCTAAGTTTAGTAACACATGGAGAATGGAAGGAGAGTGAGACTCACTTATAAGTGGAGGTGTTTTAACACTTTTTAAGTGAGTCAGAAAAGAAATGATAAACTTTTATTTTAGCAGTCTCGAAATTTAGTCACAGACAGACACATCTCAAATAGCGGATCGGTCACTCCCAAACCTTTGGCTGTTGTAACTGACTCGAACGTATGATGCAGGCTTAGCGTCCAATTCGTACACAGTAGGGTTTTCTGATAGGCTATAAATAAAGATGCGTGCGGTATATGCTAAAAACAAAATAATAATTATGTTTTGCCTCTCTGCTGTTTACACCACCATTATACCTACTCTATCCTGAGTGTCAATGTTCACTGACGATTGGGAGATCATATCTCCGGAATCGCTCACTTTTGCGATCTTGCATCGGGAGAGTGCAAATAAGACTTCTGATAAAAGCTGTAAGCGAGTGCTCGTGTTCTTCGTCATAAACCGTCCTCCATCCGAGTCTGCAGATTTGCGGACTTCGCCGATTGGTTTGCAGCAACATTATCGTCGACCACGCTACACCGATTGTACCATCTCCTCTAATACAAATCGGTATGTGAGACGTAATTGTTGTAATATGGGTGCAGTTGCATACACGTTGATACTGCTCGTGTTGTATTATTTTTGTCATGATATTTTTTAGAATTAATCAATAAATTTCCAAAAATTCTAACCATACAAAAACCTTATAATCGACAATTTTCTATATGTATCATGTGTTGTTTAGCCAATGCACTGAGACAGGGTAAATTCACCGACGTGCGTTTTAAGAAGTGACGAGTCAAGACCACGATTTGGCTTACTGCTCCAATAATATCTTGGGTGCCTTAGGGCAAGCCTCAAGGAACTATGTGTGATGAAGATAAAGAAGTTCAAGAAAGTCGATTCCATCTTGGTGTAGTAATTTATTTAAGTCCTTACAGTATGTAAATCTCCATCTTGGTGGATTGATACAGGTGCTAGCGTTCACGTTTGTGCTGACATGTCTATGTTCACCTCTTATCAATATGCTTTAGATTCCTTTGATTTAATGTAGAATGGGTCACATGCTTCTATTCATAGAGTTTAATTTAATTTTAGAGTCTAATTGTTTACTCTTGGTAGTCACAACAACAAAAACTATCACTAACAATGGTGTAAGCGATGCTTTGTTGACAACGGCTGACTTTTACAAAAATGATCCGCAAGTGTACGGATACCGCTGTGGCACTTCATCAAGCAGTATTTCAAGGTATTGAAATCACAAAGAACATGTGTGCAAATCTTCCATCTAGTTCATCTAAGGACGATAATTTTTGGGATGGCAAATCCACTCGTGGGTCTGGGTACCCGACAAGAGTGGGCGCAGTTGGAAATTTCCACTTGCGGATGTAATCCACACCCAACCCAACTTGCCGCGAGTGTGGGTGTGGGTTTTATTTCCACTCGCAGGTACACGAAATAACCTAAAAATTGTGAATTCATTATGATGTATGTACCTTTCAGGTCAAATTCTGTCATTTTTCTATATTTGTCTCATCGGACCTATTTGAAGTTACATTTACACCTTAATATTTTTGTACTACATTGTCATTAAAAAGTGGATGATTTTTATTAAACATTTTTGTTAAATGTTGTATTATGTTCAAAGGATGTCAAACAAGCGGGCACCTGAAACCCACCCGAAACATGACGGGTGTGGGTGCCAATTCACACCTGTGGGTGCGGGTCTTAAATTTCACACACAACCTCTTTCGTTTCAGGCTGGATTTTGCTCTACCCAACTTGAAACCGGGCCAGTGCCATCTCTAGAAGAGTTGTTAGGTAGGCAGAAGATAGAGAAGATTTCCTACGGATGAAGTTCCTAATTCAAGACAAGTTATCCAGTAATTGCTTGTATTGTGCACAAGCTTACCCCTAGTCTTACAGACGACTCTTACAAAGTGGACTACTACGTACCAGAACGTAGACCATTACAATGCCGGATAGAGTTACCACCACCTACCGCCTACCTCTACAGCTCATGGGAGCGCTCTGTAGTCAAAGATAATGTCCAGCCTAGGCACAATGCCTATGCTATTGGTTACTCCTCTAATCTTTCAATTGTTGAACAAAGACTAGGTCCTCTAATAAAATAGAGCGATGAACAAACCAGCAACTAAAGAAAATAATAAATTAAAAAACTAAACTCAATTGGAAGGCATGAATACTTACTAACAAAGAATCTTCCATCGAGGTACAGGCGTGGAGAAGGCTTCGAACAGACTCGAGCCTCCTATTTCTTTCCCTCACTCTCTCCCTATTTTCTATGAATTATATAGGCAGCACTACCTCTTCGAGTGATACTTGAAATTTACAAACTTAGTGTTTCTTTTTTTTGTGTGTGTGTGTGTGTCAGTGAGTGATCATCTCTACTTATAGCCTTTCCAAGGTGATTTCACTAGAATGTACACGCAAATCAATCTCCAGTGCCTTTAGAAACACAATGGAAGTTGACACGTGCACTGTTACAATAAGCCTCATCTCGGACGGCTCCAAACATATTATCACACACAGTTTTTAAAACCGTCTAAAACGAAGAGCCTGTGATAATATGCAATTTCACGGGCGGAAAGTGAAACCGCCTGTGAAATAATTTTATCACAGGCGGTTCTTTACTTATGACTAGTCGTCTATGAAGAAACATTATCACAGATAGTTCGTACAGTATAAGTAACCGCCTATGATAATGGTGTTATCACAGGCGGATCCTTACCTAGGACAAGCTGCCTGCGGAGACAATTTATCGCAGCCGGTTTGTACTGTAATAGTAACCGCTTGTGATAATGGAGTTATCACAGGTGGTTCTTTACCTATGACTAGCCGCCTGTGATAATATAATTTCACAGGCAGGTCTAGCCGTAGGTAAAGAACCGCCTGTGATAAAATATACCCTATGCAGTACTACCTGCTGTTATTTCTAATTTCCAGGTCAATCCAATATAATCACAGAAGTCAACAATATAATCATAGAAGTAACAATATAATCACAGAAGTCATCTAACAGAAGTCAATTTTACTAAAACAATATACATATGTACAAGTTAAACATACAAGTCATCTCATAAATTACAAGTTCCACTAAAAACTGTTTCTATTGTCATAGTCTCAAAGTTCTGACACATCAGCTATTACACCATCCTCATCAAAGAACACCCCTCTTTGGTGCAAAATTTCATGACACATGAAATGACACAGTTCACCGGCAATCTTGTCAGCTCCTCCACCAGGCATACTTCTATAAACCGGCCATTCTTGGTACACATTCTTTGTGTGCTGCAACCAAACACATAACAAGGTTTAGAATGTGTTGGTTTGAACAATCTCAAAGTATAGATCAAAGTGAGTATACAAGAATTTATTTGGTATTTTTGGAGCAGTTGTACTATGAGCAATTGAATTTTGAAGTTGGAATCAAAATCTGAAAATAATGTTTCTGGTAATATTGAACAGAGAATATAAGTATTAAAATACGCTAGTTACAATGAAAATGAAACTCAAAAGTAAGAAATTAAGATATTGATATTAAGGATAACTTACATCCTCACGATTTAATCTATATTCGCTGGTGGTCCGAAGATGCTCGCATACATAATACCCATATAAGACGCTCCATACATAATCTATATTTGCTGGCGGTCCGAAGATGTTTTAATGTCCAATACATTCGTATTAGGAGGTATCTGACCGCCAAGCTATTTCTTATAAAACTGCCAAGCGCTGTAATACAAGAAATGTCATATAAAACTTGTCAACACATTCTAAATATGTGTAAATTAAAAGTATTGAATAAAAGTACAATTTCAAAATAGAAAGTTAATCTTTGTAACGATGTGGTGGTTAATCAGCTGAGTCCAAGACTGTTGCCAAACCATGCGTTGGCTTGATGAAGATTATTATGTAGTATTCACTGCACACGTACAAACATACATGTTAAGTTAACAATTAGCAATAATTGCTATTTCAATGTCATGTGTCGAACTTATTCGAAGTGGTACCGAGCCTTTACGGGGTCCTTGCCACCTCTGACAAAGTTAAACATGGCATGTCCTATGTAAGCTGCAACCTCTGTACTTTTATCCATCTTTTGTTTTGCGATTTATTTCTCAAATTCTTTTTTCTATGTGCTTGTACTGTTTTGAGTCTCGATCCACCTTAACGTTGAATAGCATCTTTGCAATCCGTGTAGTGTCAAGGAGCCTGTCTTGTGTTTCATCTTTTCATTATCCATGTATTGCATCCTATTGAAGAAGCCCAGAATTGTTATAATCTCATGAAATTGTATGCATGTAGTACGAAAAGCAAATACAAAATATTAGAGGCACTTACAAGAACCAGATGAGTAGCAGGTTGATTTCGAGCATGCTCCAGTGCTCCAGAATGTTTTTTTCGGCACACAAAATGTGATGTAAGAAAGGTCATATTTTGTGCTGGCAGTGATGTGCCACCCATGGATTCTTTTGAGCGGGATAGGTTGTTTGCTAAGTTGTACCGATGTCATGAACAACTTCCCATTCTTATATTTAGGAGGAACATCCTCAATCTTGTATATTGGAACTCCAGGTTTAACTAAAGTCATCCGCTGATTATACATGACACCGTCTTCTTCCCACTACTCAATATCTTCTAATGCTGGCTCATGTGAAGAACTAGATGCATTCAATTTTCTAATATTTTCCTTCAGATTTTCCAAATATTTTGAACTTCTTTATAAGGTTTCTTATTTTCGTATGAGCTAACTTTCATAAGCATTGATGACCGAGGAGTAGTCGTCAGAAGTTGGACACTGGCTTGTTGTTAAACCTATTGTTCAACTGATTGCTCTTTACTACCAGCAACTTGCTCTAGTACTATCTCAAGTTGTTGCTCAACTTGTTGCTCTTTATTGACAATAGCTTGCTCTGGTACTGCTTCAAGCTGTTGTTCAACTGGTTGCTCTTGGTTATCTTTACTAGCAAGGTTACTATCATCCTTACTGAGACATAGAGGGAGTGTATCTTCTAGTACTGGGAGTAGATCTTCATGGACTTTCGCCTTAGAAGACGGGGTTGCAGTATTTTGAGATGCAACAGGGCTAGAAATCAGCTCATCGTCCAATACGATATCGCGTCGGTGCCAAATGATTAATAAGTTGACAGTCTGCCCTAGAGTCATGATCCCCTCATGTGTGATGTGGTCTATTTCATAATCTTCATAATCATTATCAATGATCTGAAGAACTTGCACCACAGCACAATACAACAGAAGTGAATTGCCATTGAAGTCACCATCAGGCTTTGCCATAGCAGTGGCAACCTGTTTGGTTTTGTTCCCTGCTCTGCCAATCGAGACAAAAAGATGACAAGATTTGTCCTTAACCATATCATCGACAGCGAACTTATGGGTTGACCTTGATCCTAGCACAGAACCTACTATGCTAGGGTAGGCAGTTGGAGATACCAAATGCTCCTTTGGCATGGGAACCATCGTTGTACTCGGTGCCACTAATTGTCCCGATTGTCTAAGTTCTTCCATTGTTTCTTGCACATTTTCCTTGACCTTTTGAGCAATCGTTTCATCAAGTGTTTTCTTGAACTTCTCACATCTTCTATATGTCTCTTTATCTTTCGGGAAAAAACCATCTAGCCAGGACATCTGAGAAGAGATTGCTCGAACCCATCCACTCTGTTCAAGGTTTCCTAGGATAGCGGTAAGTTGGTAATTCTCCCTCTTCGGCTTAAAGAGACCCTTCTGTTGCTTTTCAATTATTTCTTTCATTTTTTTTGCTCTACTTCGTTCACAGAGTCGTGCTTTTCAAGTTTGCCCTCGCTGGTCAAACCTGACCGCGCAAAGACCCACAGCTGAGTTCTCTCATCGCAACCTTCTAACGGGTGAGGATTGTTCTTACTGGTAATTTCCTCTAATATCTTATTCCATTTCTGAATTTGGGGGCATATCGGGCAGACCCCAAGCGATGATGTTATTTGTTCTTTGTGGCAAGCTCTGACCTAGTTGCACTTACGGCATTAGCATCAGGTGTGGTCTTTTGAGAAAAAAATTCTTACCACTGAGCTTGTGTGATTTTCCCATCTTCCTCGGGCTAGGGACCTCATCGGCCTTAACATAAGCATTCATTTCACTCTTCCGCCACGAAACTTCTTGCCGCAAGAGACCAACGTTGCTTTCTTTACAGCTTCTTTCGTGCCTTTTTTGAACTTGAATTGTTTCTTTATCCTCTCTCACAACACATTCTTGTTCTCCTTAGGTGATTTTCTCCAATTCTTGGTTGTGATTGGCACGAGCTCTCTAACAAGACAACCGCATGCATTTCGGTACTTTGTAACTGAATCCAGTTGTTCCTGGGGAAGCCCACTTGGACCGAACTTGTTATGTACATGATGCAGTTCAATGGACCCTTATTGGGACCTTGTTGCCCTCATTTTCGCTTGAGTGAACCTTAGGATTCATCCATTGGAGAACCTTTTATAGTTTTAGGAGCCAAAGTCACCTTGTTGTCTTCGCGATTAAGCTAGGTAGAAAAGAATTATAAGACTTCATTACTTCACAACCAACATTAACTTGAACTGCTGGAGTTAAGTTTCGTGATCCATACGTCATCGGTAGGATCATATTCTGGGTTGAGATCCTCTGAGGTCTTTTTAATTTTTATATTTGGAAAATGATCTGATTGACTGCGAAAGGAGTCTGAACTGCTGGAGTCACTAAACTTCATATTGCCTTCTTCATTGTTACTACCAACAACAGTCTTCTTAGGACTTTCCATGCTAGAACTAATAAGATAAAAAATATGTCTCACTTCAATGAAAGCTACAAAAATAAATGATCTTAAACATTTAAACTTCATCTTGAATTATACTGGCTAAAAAATCTTAAATTTCTCAAAAATGTGGAAGAGATCTGGTCTGAGCCAACCAGAGATAGAGAGGCTTTCAGTAGATTCATGTTCAAATTAAGAAAAATTAAAAAATTCTTAAATGACTGGGGTTATAATCAAGCTATGAGACTTATGTGTGCTGAATACATTGGCTTTGACAATAAAAGTTTTGAATGTTGCCATAACATCTTTTTAGCAAGGTCCGACTCTAGCTCTGAGCTTTTGCAAGGTCCGACAATAGGTCTGACTTTCTTTGTCTAGATATGACATTTTTATGGGTAGCTCCAGTGAGCTTTGTCTTTAGCTCCGGCATGTCTTTGATAGCTCCGGCATGTCTTTGTTAAGCTCCGATATGTTTTTCTAGGTCCTACTTATGTTGGTTAGCTCCAACATGTTTTTCTAGCTCCGACTTTTGGGATGACTAGTTCCGACTAGTTTTGGTAAGCTCCGGCACTAGGTTGTACTAGCTTTGGTATGCTCCGGCGCTAGGTTGTACTAGCCTTGGTAAGCTCTGGCTCAAGCTCCGGTTAGCTTTGGCAAGGTTTGGAGCTTGATCGCAATGTTCCTGCTTTTATCTTGCAATGTTTCAAACTTGCTTTATATTCTTAGAAAGATTGCTTAATATTCATTTGCTAAGTTTTTGGTGCGTTTTGGTTGATATGGCTGATATCGTTTTGATATGCTTTGCAACATGCTTATGTGAGGTGCTCACGTAAGGTGTTGTGTTCGGAACTGACTTGAGTCAAGTTGCGGACTTGGGCTCGTACGGATTGGTTGTTTGTTCATGTGCAGGTGTTGCTTGAGTTCAAGACATGGCTGGTGACGGGATCCTTTGAACTAGTCTTTGGGAGAAGATGAGGTTCAACAACCAAGTTCAGGAGGAATTGTGGTTGAGTTGATCGGGTGGTTGCGCAGCATGTTTGAATCAAGAACAATGCATATGAAGGTATTGTGGACGTCATTGGAAGATGTTTGCACGTGTGCAAGGAGTGCATGGACGTGGCTACATGGTTCCGAGGCATGATGAAGAGATGTGGACGTAAAGAATTGGTCGGAAAGGTCCAACCGACTAGGTTATGGACTCAGGCTGCGGTTGAGTCGGGTTTGACTCAAATATGGAAAGATTTGAGTTGGTTATGATAGGATTTCGTGTGGGTCACGATTATGAGTTGTTTAGGAATGTGGGGTACGTTCCTAAGGTGTTTGGAAGTCTTAATATTGCTTCTATCTGCGCATAGAAGAGTCCTAAGCAGTTGTGGAAAGTTTCGATTCGTGATCAGGGTAGGATTGGAGTCCTAGTTAAGATTGGGTTGGCCTAAGGGCTGGTTATATAAGCAAGGGAGGCCAAAGCTCATGGTGCACGACTTTGAGGCTGTTCCTCTTGTGTTCTATTGAATAAAATTCGTAGTTTGAAGGAACTTTTGTGCCTTGTTCGTCTGACTTGTTCCAGACAAGTTTTACTCGTCGAGTTTCTGGACAGCACTACCTTTCGTTGGTGGTTTTATCATAACTCGATTTTTACAGATCCAATTGACGTGATTCTTTTTGAGTAGTCTTTAAAACTTGATTATATATCATCTTTCAAAATTTTACGGTCATTGGATTTGTGGATTCTGATCTACACGAGTTTCTTTGCAGCGTTCCAGAACTGTTTTTCTCAGGTAGGACAGATTGACCATTGTTGGATCTTTCGATCATAACTTGAGTTTCCCTCGACGGATTTGAGTGATTCCTTTTGTGCATTCTTCATGACTTTATTCTCTCTGATATATATCCCTTTATTCATGGTGAAACACATTTAGATTAGTTTCACACACGATTTCTCTAACATATCATTTTTCTGCCGAAGGGGTTGGGATTTAATTGTTTCCGCTACGTAAGATTTTTAAATCCACCATTCACCCCCTCTTGTAGCTTTTCACTTGCTATTGGATCCTACAATTGGTATCAGAGCCAGGGTGCTCTAATCATTGTGATTTGCATGTGTTTTTGACTAATCATCATGGAGAAATACTCCGCGAAACCTTGTTGTGTGTTTGCTGGTATTGATTTCTATGTTTGGAAGGCACGCATGGAGGCTTTCATCCAGGTGCAAGGCTTTGCAATATGGGAGAAGGTGTACAAGCCTTACGAAGTACCGTCAAATGATCAAGTTACACCTACAAATCTGAGAGATGTCGACAACAACAACAAGGCTCGAAACGTGATCATATAAGGATTAACTCAAAGCGACTTCGACCGTGTTGCACACCTCCGATCTGCATACGATATGTGGAAAGCACTTTGTGACTACCACGAAGGATCCAACACGATCAAGGAGGTAAGACAATACATGTTCAAGAAAGAATACATGCGTCGAGATACAACCCGGTGAGTCTATTGATGACCTTTTTGCTCGCTTTAATAAAATTCTCAGCAACTTGCGTAGTGTCAATGTTGATTTTTCAGATGCTAAAAATGCTAGGCAATTGTTAAGTGCATTAGATATGTCAATTTGGGAGATGAAAGTCACATCTATTCGTGAATCTACTGTCATGAGTACACTTACTTTAGATGTGCTTTACTCTAAACTCAAAACTCATGAAATTGACATCTTATCACGTAAGAACCCAAATAAGTTTATTGCATTTGTCTCACAACATGATATGCCTAGCTCCGGCCAATTATCGTCTTGCAATACTCTTGCTTTGTTGTCCTTACTAACCCTGGAGCAGGTCGAGAAATTTCTAGAGGAGGAGCTAGCACTTCTCTCTACTAGGTTCTCAAAAGCATTGCAAAATGTGAGAACTAGAAGGAAAGGAAGCTTCGGACCTCAACGATGCTTCGAATGTGGTAAGACAAGACACCTTCGTACAGAATACCCTAACCTTTCAGGTTCTACTTCCTGAGAAGAAAAACAATCAAGGACGAAACACTCCTCAACAAATGATAAGAAGAAGAAGAAGGGCTTTACAGGTCGCCAACTGGTGAATAGTTTTATCTCCGCACTCCAGGAACTTGGCTCAAGCGACGTGGACATTAGAAGTGACGAAGATGAAGATGATTTGGCCAACTTATGCTTCATGGCGGGCAAAACAAGATCAAGATCAAGTCAGACGGATGCAGAACACAACACTAACGATGATGAGGTATGTTCTACCTGTAATGAAATGTGTGATGCAATTTCTCGTGCAACTATTATTGTTAAGAAAAAGAACAAAAAGCTTAGGAATAATGCTGCTAAAATTGAATCACTAGAATCTGAAATCAACCATTTGAAAACCTTGATTCCTAGTGATGATTCTCGTCCCTTGTGTGATTTAATCTATGAACAATTGTCCACATTAAGAACTGCACATTCCTCTACTCTAGATAGACTTGAACTTGAAATTGGAAAGAACAAAAAGCTTGCTGCACTCGACATTGGAAACTTAAAAGATGCTTCTTGTTCTACAATTGATTTGCATTGTTCTAGTTGTGATGATCTTGAAAAAAAACTAAAGGATGCTATGAATGAAATTTCAATATTGAATAATGCTTTACATTCTCATGAAGTTAAATATTGTTCCAATTGCAAATGAAAAGGAAAACTTCATGTGAAAATTGCCTTGATCTGTCCAATAAACTTGATAACATGCATAGGACATTAGATCGGTTTTGTAATGGTAATAAGAACCTAAACTTGCTGCTGAATTCTTCCAAGTCTTGCAATGATAAAACTGGTTTAGGTTTTGATTCTCATGCGCATGCTAAGGCACATCCACCTAAAATTATAAAGTCATTAGGAAGTGGTTTGATTTGAATAGTTCCTAAACAAAAAGAAGTGGTTTTCAAATCTGCAGGAGTGTTGTCTCATTCGGTTTCAAATAAAAATATTGCTTGCTCATCTAGACATGAACACAAAGTTGAATTTCATTGTACCTACTGTGGTAGAGATGGTCATGTCATAGATTTTTTTATAGAATAGCTAAACAACAGAAAAGGGAAAGAATGATTGCTAGATCTCATAACTTTCATGCAAAATTTGCTGCACATATTAAACCGAATGCCAGGAACATGCAACCTGCTGTTATGAGTCAAAAACATTCAAAGTTTACCTTCGGACCTTCTGTTTTTGCCTCCAGAGCTACTGATTTTTGTGCTACACAAGTAATACCTTATAGGTCAGTAGTTAAGAATAAAAAACCTCAAACTTTGACTCATAAACCTATTGTTTTATCTCAGCTTCCGCGTGTTTTTCCTGCTGCACGTCGTGTAAATCGGTACTGGATACCTAAATGCCTTTTGACTAACCCCAATATTGAGTCATCGACGTATTGTGCTTCTATGTAGGTTACATGCTTGAGGAAGGAGAACAGTTGGATTGTCGATTCAGGTTGCTCACGCCACATGACCGGTAACAAAGAATGGTTCTCCTCCCTCTCTTTTGTGTGACGTGTAGAGAATGTTACTTTTGCCGATAATTCTTCAACTCCTATAATTGCTAAGCGTTCGGTTAGGGTAAATGATCATTACACTTTGAAGGATGTGGCACTTGTCAAAAATTTGAATACAACTTGCTTTCTGTCTCACAATTGCTAGATGAAAATCTGGAAATTATTTTCAATAAAAACTGCTGCAAAGTTGTAGGTTCAAATAGTGAGCTTATTTTTAACATGTCTCGGTTTGGAAGAGTTTTTAAAACTGATTTTGATATGTCTTCCTCTAAGCATAGGTGTCTAGTTGCTAATGATTCAAAGGACTTATATTTTTTGCATCGTAGACTTGGTCACGTAGGCTTTGATCACCTAACGCGTGTTAGTGCTCTTGATCGCATACGTGGGCTGCCTAAGCTTAAAGGGGACAAATAAATTGTGTGCTCTTCTTGTAGATATGCTAAGATGGTTGCAGGTTCACATACTCCTCTCACAATGATCATGACAACTAAACCGTGTCAACTTTTGCACCTTGACACCGTAGGACCTTCACGTGTTCAATCCTTCGGAGGTAAATGGTATGTTCTTGTGATTGTTGATGATTATTCTAGATACTCTTGGGTTTACTTTATGGCATCTAAGAATGAAGCTTTTAGTCACTTTAGAACTTTATTTCTTAGATTATCAATTGATCACTCAGGATCTTTAAAAGCAATTAGAAGTGATAACGGAACTGAATTTGAAAATCAATCTTTTCATCACTTTTGTGCTGAAAACGGAATAGATCATCAATTTTCTTCACCATATGTACCTCAACAAAACGGTGTTGAAGAAAGAATGAACAGAACCTTAGTTGAGATGGCTAGGACTATGCTTGATGAATATCAAACTCCTAGGAAATTTTGGGCTGATGCGATTGCAACCGCTTGTTATGTCTCAAATCGTGTATTCTTGCGCGCTAAGCTAGGTAAAACACCATATGAGCTCCGGTTTGGACATAGGCCTAGTGTTACAGACTTTTGGGTCTTTGGTTGCAAATGTTTCGTTAAGAAACATGGTAATCTTGATAAATTTGAACCTAGATCAATTGATGGCATGTTTCTTGGTTATCCATCTCATATTAGAGGCTACCGTGTGCTCTTACTTGACAATAACAAAATTGTGGAGACTTGTGAAGTGTCTTTTGATGAATCTATCCCATGTACTAGCTCAAACATTGCAGGTCCATATCCATATCCTCAGGGGAGAGCATTTTCATTGAAGATGAGGAAGAGGTGGAGCTGCTGCCCGAAAATTCAGCAGCTAATGATATTGTTCGAGCTCCTGATTTTGATTCACAGCCAGCACCGACGACCACCATTGCTAGTTCAGATCCTCCTCAAGTCACAAGCTCATCGATTTGTGATGAAAATGAAGAAGAAGAAGCTTGTGAAGTGTCCACTCCCCTCTGGGTTCTCAAAATTCATCCTCCACAACAGATTATTGGAAGCTTGCACGAACGAGTTACACGGTCCAGGTTTTGTGATCCAAACTTTCATGCTCATTCTGCTTTTTTTACTTCTTTTGAACCCAAAGATATATCACACGCACTCACTAATGAATATTGTATTATTGCCATGCAAGAAGAGTTAGAAAGTTTTTAAAGAAATAATGTTTGGAAACTTGTACCTCCACCTCAAGGTCATACTTTAATTGGAACTAAATGGGTGTTTAAAAATAAACAAAGTGAGGATGGGGTTGTGGTTAGGAATAAGGCTGGGTTGGTTGCTCAAGGTTTCACTTAAGTTGAAGGTCTAGATTTTGATGAAAATTTTGCTCGTGTTGCTAGATTAGAAGCCATAAGAATTTTGTTAGCTTTTGATGCATCTAAAGGTTTTAAGCTATATCAAATGGATATTAAAAGTGCTTTTCTTAATGGCTACATAGATGGGGAGGTTTATGTCAAACAACCATCGGGTTTTGAAAATTCAAATTTTCCTAATCATGTTTACAAACTGTCCAAAGCCTTGTACGGTCTCAAACAAGCCCCTAGAGCATGGTATGATAGGTTAAAAACATTCTTACTTGAAAAGGGGTTTACCATGGGCAAGGTTGATAAAACTCTTTTTGTGCTTAAGCATGGCAATGACTCATTATTCGTTCAAGTGTATGTGGAGGATATTATCTTTGGTTGTGCTTCTCATGATCTTGTGTCCAAGTTTTCAGCTATGATGAGTTCAGAATTTGAGATGAGTATGATGAGAGAACTCACGTACTTTTTGGGGCTGCAAATCAAGCAAACCAAGGAGGGTACCTTTGTGCATCAAACAAAGAATACAAAAGACCTCCTAAGGCGCTCCAACATGGACAAAAGCAAGCCTCTTCGGACACCAATGGGAACAGCAACAACACTTGAACTTGATGAAGATGGTGAACCCGTGGATCAAAAAGAATATAGAAGCATGATCGGATCACTTTTGTACCTCACGGCTTCAAGACCGAACATACAATTCAGCGTATGTCTTTGTGCATGTTTTCAAGCCTCCCCACGTGCTTCACATCGTCAAGCCGTCAAAAGAATTCTCATGTACTTACATGGAACTCAATAATTTGGCATTTTTCTTCCTTCTTCCTCAACCGTTATTTTGAAAGCTGTTTCCGATGCTGATTTTGGAGGTTGTAGGATAGATTGGAAAAGTACTTCTAGTGCTTGTAATTTTCTTGATAATTCACTTGTTGCTTGGTCCTCTAGAAAACAAAATTCAGTTGCACAATCCATAGCCGAATCTGAATATGTAGTTGCTGCTAGTGCTTGCTCATAAATTCTTTGTATTGTTCAAACACTTAAGGACTATGGGATTGATCTAGATAGTGTTCCACTGTTTTGTGATAACACTAGAGCCATTTGCATTGCTAAAAACCCTGTGCAACATTCTAGAACTAAGCACATTGACATTAGGTATCACTTTCTCTGTGATAATGTCGAAAAAGGAAACATTATGCTTCAACATGTAGATACCAAACAACAACTGGCTGGCATTTTTACAAAACCTTTAGATTTCACTCGTTTTTGTTACATTCGTAGTGAAATAGAGGTTATGCATCTTCATGGCTTAAATTGAGGGGGAGTTTTTGAAACTTGGGAAGTCTATGTGTGAATCTGAACTTAAAATAATATGAGCATAGTATTTCATACATATATGACTTTGTGATTCCTTTTACATACTGAAAGTTCTTACTACATTACTCATGTTATACATTTTGTAGTTTTTGTCATGACTAGTAATTGGAATAATTACTTACACTAAATCTGGTCATGGTTGAACTTTCTTGCTGTTTTGAACTTGTTGCATGCTCACAAGTGTTTTTAATCATAAAGAATTAATCAAGTAATCAAATCACATGTTGAGTTTTTGTGAACAAATATAAGTTGAGAAAAGATCAAGAGAATATGCATGCATCGCACTTCTTATTTTGAGATGGCTTATCATTGTACTTATATATGAACTTGGAAGAAGTTGTGTATGACTAAAACCATGTCCTTAAGCTTCTGAATGTCAAATGACATAGGCTTGGCTTGGTTGGTTAGAATAAGGCAGATGCACATATAATCTCTTGCAAATATCATATGATCTAAATTTGTGCCTTGAAAAATAAAAAAATGTAGCAGCAAGTGTCATGCTTTCAGGTATTGAAATAGTTAAGTTTGTGAGATCATGACTTGCTTAAATTGAAAATTACATTTGATCTCTAGCATGGCTTACACTACTTTATGTATCTCATTATTGTGATAATGTAAGTTACTTGATAGTTTGACTTGGATGAGCTTTGTTTTATATGTATATGTTATAATATGCTCATAACAATTAAAAATTCTCTTTTGAACCTTGTTGAATACATTGTCAGAGGGGGAGAGATAATATGGTGAATTATGCAAGGGGGAGAAATATGTATAGGGGGAGAAATTTATTTCTATCTCTCATTTGATTTTCAAAAAGGGGGGAAATTGTTCTCAAAACTTTTCATGCCAATGTTCGTATTTTAAATGGTGTTGCCAATGCATTCATCAAGGGGGAGATTGTGAGACCTATGTGTGCTGAATACATTGGCTCTGACAATAAAAGTTTTGAATGCTGCTATAACATCTTTTTAGGAAGGTCCGACTCTAGCTCCGAGCTTTTGCAAGGTCTGACAATAGGTCTGACTTTCTTTGTCTAGATGTTTTTGGGTAGCTCCGATGAGCTTTGTCTTTAGCTCCGACATGTCTTTGATAGCTCCGGCATGTCTTTGTTAAGCTTTGATATGTTTTGCTAGGTCTGACTTATGTTGGTTAGCTCCGACATGTTTTTCTAGCTCCGACTTTTTGTATGACTAGTTCCGACTAGTTTTGGTAAGCTCCGGCGCTAGGTTGTACGAGCTTTGGTAAGCTCCGGCTCAAGCTCCAGTTAGCTTTAGCAAGGTTCGGAGCTTGATTGCAATGTTCCTGCTTTTATCTTGTAATGTTTCGAACTTGCTTTATATTCTTAGAAAGATTGCTTAGTATTCATTTGCTAAGTTTTTGGTGCGTTTTGGTTGATATGGCTGATATCGTTTTGATATGCTTTGCAACATGCTTCTGTGAGGTGCTCACATAAGGTGTTTTGTTCGGAACTGACTCTAGTCAAGTTGCGGACTTGGGCTCGTATGGATTGGTTGTTTGTTCATGTGAAGGTGTTGCTTGAGTTCAAGACATGGCTGATGACGGGATCCATTGAACTAGTCTTAGGGAGAAGATGAGGTTCAACAACAAAGTCCGGGAGGAATTGTGGTTGAGTTGATCGGGAGGTTGCGCAGCATGTTTGAATCAAGAACAATGCATATGAAGGTATCGTGGACGTCATTGGAAGATGTTTGCAGGTGTGAAGGAGTGCATGGACGTAGCTACATGGTTCTGAGGCGTGATGAAGAGATGTGGACATAAAGAATTGGTCAGAAAGGTCCAACCGACTGGGTTATGGACTCAGGCTGCAGCTGAGTCGGGTTTGACTCGAATATGGAAAGATTTAAGTTTGTTATGATAGGATTTTTTGTGGGTCACGAATTTGAGTTGTTTAGGAATGTGGGATTCATTCCTAAGGTGTTTGGAAGTCATAAGATTGCTTCTATTTGCGTATAGAAGAGTCCTAAGCAGTTTGGAAAGTTTCGATTCGTGATCGGAGTAGGATTGGAGTCCTAGTTAAGATTGGGTTGGCCTAAGGGCTGGTTATATAAGCAAGGGAGGCCAAAGATCGTGGTGCACAACTTTGGGGCTGTTCCTCTTGTGTTCTATTGAATAAAATTAGTAGTTTGAAGGAACTTTTGTGCCTTGTTAGTCTGACTTGTTCCAGACAAGTTTTACTCGTCGAGTTTCTGGACAGCACTACCTTTCGTCGGTGGTTTTTTAATAACTCGAGTTATACAGATCCAATTGATGTGATTCTTTTTGGGTACTCTTCATAACATGATTATCTATCATCTGTCAAAATTTCACGGTCATTGGATTTGTGGTTTCTTATCTACACGAGTTTCTTTGCAGCATTCCAGAACTGTTTTTCTCGGGTAGGACAGATTGACCATTGTTCGATCTTTCGATCATAACTTGAGTTTCCCTCGACGGATTTGAGTGATTCCTTTTGTTCTTTTATCATGACTTTATTCTCTCTGATATATATCACTTTTGTCATGGTCAAAAACGTTTAGATTAGTTTCACACACGATTTCTCTAATAGATCATTTTTCTGCCGAAGGGGTTGGGATTTAATTGTTTCCCCTACGTAAGATTTTTAAATCTACCATTCACCCCTCTCTCTGGTAACTTTTCACGTGCTCTTTGATCCTACACAAGCAGGTCATGATTTTTATGAAGGGAAGCTGGTATCAAAAGGTTGAATTATGGGTTCATCACCTTACTTCCAAAAGTAAAAGATGCTTAAAGAATTCAGAAATACAGACCAATATGCCTCCTAAACTGTATTTTTAAATGGTTTACAAAGATATTAACACTGAGAATGGAGAAAGTGGCAGATAAAATAATTCACAAGGTTCCATCTGCATTATAGGGTTGCATGAATGGCCTATTAACTCTACATGAAGTGTAGGATGAAAGAAAAAGATGGAAGCATTCTAGGGTTTTATAAGACATTCTAGGGTTTAACGCGACTGACCAAGGCAACTAGCCAAGTTCCATTCTAGGGTTTGAGGCGACTGACCAAGGCATTAGCTAGGCATGTGTATTGCTTGTATCAAAGGTTGATAGAAAAATCTAGGGTGCGGCGGCGGCGAGGACATGACTCGTCCGGGTTATGTATTGGTATTGCAAATGTAGAATGGGTACAAATATTGGTATTCTGACAAACAGGGGAAAGTTTAAGATTTATATTTTTTTCAAAAAAAAATAATTTTGACTGCAAGTTTTAAGTTTGAACTAATGCATAAGTATGACCTAATGAAATTTCAAATCATACATAATAATACATAAAACCATCAGCAAGTCATTCAAATCATAATTGTGACCTAATGCAATTTGTAATGACAGTGGCAACAACTAGCAAGTAAATCGAGATACAGTCTAAAATCAAAGTTCCCCAAATTGTCACAAGTTGTGGGGTGCGGCGCAGAGGACATGACTCGGCTAGCGGCGAGGGTGAGGAGGGAGGTGGCATGGGGACGGAGGAGGGAAGGAAGCGGCAGCATGCTTGGCGGCAAGGTCGAAGCTCGGCGACAATAGCAAGGGCAAAGCTCGGCGTACCTGGAAGTCAGGGAAGGAAGCGGCGAGTGCGAAGCTCAGCGGCGAGATCGAAGCTCGACAATGACGGCGAAGCTCGGCGGCGAGGGCGGCGTAGACTTGGTGGCAAACGAAATTTTGGCAGCCTGACGTTGTCTAAGTGTTTTGGCACGGGTTAGGTTTTTCCAAGGAAGCTGAGCGCTATATATAGACACCTATCTACTCAGGCGTTTATTAAGTACCAACGGTTTGAGCAGAGGACTTCTCTCAAATGGTTATTAATTATTAATAATTATCAACTGCCTGAGAAAATGTCTTTATCTCAGGCGGTTAGTACGTAATAACCGCTTGAGATAAAGACTTATCTCAAACGGTTATTCATAACCAACCGCGTGAAAAGATCTTTATGTAGGCTTAATTAATATCCTTGATTAAAATGAGGGGCCTTTTAAAAGCCCAAATTCCACTTTCTTGTAATATGCTTGAGTATTAAAGGTTCTCATTAAATTTCACTTCGGAAATTCTTTGAAATTGGTCAGAACATAAAAAACAAATAACACTAGTTATTTTTCATTTTTCTATCTTTATGAATATAATGATTTTTTCATTGAATTTTTCAATCGAACTTTTTTGTCATCATACCAACATCTATGATTTTTTCAGATTTTTATAATTTTTTTGAATCAATGTGTGTTCAAAATTTGAAGAATGCCTCATATGTATATGAGCATTTGATTAGAATGATGGATAATTTGAAATTTGATATGTTGGAATGCGTTAAAAAATTAACAAAATGCATACATGTATAAAAAAGACAAATATGTTCATACAAACCAATTTGAGTGAAGGATCCCTTTTTTAGGAGATACAAAAATGTGAATAATATGTGAGTATAAATTAATTGAATATTTACCAAAACACTGCAATGTTAGCTATATAAGTTTTAAAATATTTGGTCAAGGTGGTAGATATTAATTTTTGAAGAATATAGAAAAAAGAATCATCGAATTTGGACTCAATTTGCAGAATCTATACATGTTTGAGTATTTATATTGGAATCTAAATAAAAAAGAAGCAAGGGAAAAGAAAATTGAAGAACAGGCTCGGACCATTATCACAATTGCAGCAGTTAAAAACCACCTGAAAAAATGTAGTGATACTAGGATTTTATAATATTCTTGATTAAAATGAGGGGCCTTTTAAAAGCCCAAATTCAACTATCTTGTAATACACAGAAAACCTAACACGGGAGATTTTCTATCGACGCCGCCAGGCTGCCAAAATTTTCTAGTGTGCGTGTGCTGGTCCTTTATTTATCAGTTGATCAAGCTTCGAACAGGGAAAAGGTTAGAAGAGACTTCTTCAATGCGGTATCGCAAAAAGGTGATAACACGTGAAGATTTAGACTATTTGAAAACGTGCATCGTCGAGACTACTTGCAAGCTTGAGATGTGTTTCCTACCATACTTTTTTGATATGCAAGTACGCCTAATCATACATCTTGTTGATCATATAAAAGCATTGGGGACATTATCGAAGTGTAGTAGCGACACTATCCCCGGTACTACTAAAGTGTAGCCCGCGGAGGTTCTTGTTTTAGTTGGGGCACGTAGAGATCAAGAATAAGATGATGACACGGGAGATTTACGTGGTTCGGGCCGCCTGAGCATAATACCATACTCTACGAGGTGTGTGTTTTTGTATTGTGAATTGCTAGAAAACGTAGTCTCTGGCTAAGCTCGGAGTTCTCCCTTGTATCGTGCGGCTCAGTCCTTTTATAGTCCCAGTACTGACCGTTACATCATTTCCCTAGCCCGACATGTGGCCTTGGCGTATTTAATAGCATAATACACTGTCTATGAGTATTAAGCATCGTTAATAGTGTGATAACATGCCTTAATGGCTGCGTTACCTCTATTAATAGTGCTCTGATCGTGTGTTGTTAATACAACATTAACGACACGTAATCAAGTCTTGTAACTGCCGCTTTAACTGTCCTTTGAATGTCCGTGCTGAAGGAGATCCGCCAATGTATTTGTTGGTGAAGGTCCGGAGACTCCACTCGTGGCAGCATTGGAGCTTCCCTTTACGGGGAGGTAGCTCTAAAACTGCTCTACATGTGTCAGCACTGGAGCTTCCCTCTGCGGGGGGTAGGTCCAGGATCATTATGCATGTGTGGATCGCGGAGCTTCCCTTTGTTGGGAGTTTGGCTCTGGGTTTACATTACACGTGTCAATCCCCAGAGCTACCCATATGAGGGATGCGGGTCCAGTGTAATATGACAGGTGAGGCCTGAGGAGACCATCAACTATGACGGGTAGAACTCTTTTGCACTTCTTGCGATATCATAGGGTACCCGGTACACAGGGTACCGACAGTGGCCCGAGGGCCCACCTTTGGGATAAACCCTTTGGGTTAAGTTATTCTACCAAAGGTGGGGCCATTGTTGATTCCCGCGCTTCAACTTCAAAAGTCCTGTAATGTGCCGTTCGGGCGATGGTCCGGGGTTAAACCATCGCCGTGTGGCTTGTTATGAATGCGGCAGATGAGATCTTTAAGTGTGGATCTCACGCAATAGGAGGTCGCCAGTTCCCAATACAAAAACTGTATCGGTTCCGAGCACCTTGTCAAGGTGCCTCCTTTGGGTCTCCTGCCACCCATCATGACAACGGTTCGCCTGGGGTAATAACCTCGATCTCTTCGTCGGGGTGGCCCCAGATCGATTTGTCATGGACGGGGTAGATTTTTGAAATGTGACCCCACTCTTGTTGTTGTTTCCATCCAAGCGTCGTGGAGGCTTACTTAAGAAGGAAAGTGTGCGCGGTTTGAGGACTCTTTACGCTTTTGATCAGACTTGTGCTCAGAGCCTTCCAAACTTCGCCTAGCTTTCTCTTCCTTCGCTGCACTTTGCCGCGATGGAGTTGGGTCTTACCAAGAGCCGCCTCAAGAGAAAGGATGATTTGATGAAGGTTCAGACCTATATGGGGTAGTCCAGTGACTCCTTCAGCCACCTGATCCATGCCGGTGAGCTCCCGTTCAAGAAGGAGCGTAATGGCGACATGGTGTACTTCTCTGCGTACGTCATGGTGGGACAGATCCCACCTTTTTCAACCTTTCTTTTAATGCTTCTAGACTTTTATGATCTCCAGCTGTATCATCTTGGTCCCCATTCTCTTCTGCTAGTGGCAACCTTTGTCCACATTTGCGAGATGTGGTTGGGTGTTCCCCCCTGCATTGAGCTGTTTCGTACCTTATTCACCGTCCACACCACCGCCAAGGGGACTTAGCTTCTTGGCTTCTACTATTTCATGAAGCGCAAGAACCGCCCCTTAAGTATTTGAAGTCATTCCCTTCCGACAAAAGGGATGACTTGAAGAAGGACTGGATCATCATTGCAGTGGAGGAGCACGAGAGGTGGGAGCTGCCTCAAGGACTCCTCAACGTTGACACCGACGCTTGGAGTGTAGTTCTGGTTTTGTCAGATGCCTTCAATCCCGTCTTGACCAGGATTCACGAATGCGTGGAGGGTGGAGTGACCCCTCAGATTGTCTTCTGCAACTTCCTGGTCAACAGATGGGCTCCGCTGAGGAAGAGGGAGAGGCTCACTTAGGCCCTCAATAGCGTGATGGATGATGACCAGATTGAAACTGGTCTAAAATCCAACTTGGATGACGAAGCTTTGAAGCTTCATCTCAAGAAATTCCAGCAAGGGATAAACGTCGACGGCAACGACTTGGTTCCGCTGGCAGCTTTCCTTCCTCTGAACATGGAGCCGCAGTTCAGCAGAGAGCTCCGGAGGAATATGCCGGCGCTTGATGACCTTGGTGAGGTCGAAAGGCGTCCGACCTCCAGGGTGGTAATCCTCGGAGCTTCTGAAGGAGGGCCTGCCTCCGCCCCGAGCCGGAGGGTTTAAGACATAGGCAAGGGCAAGGGCAAGGAGCCAGCCGAGCCCTCCAACTGGAAGAGGAAGCTGAGGCATGTTGATGGGAGGTCCCTCATGGTTGCTCCCTCTACAACGGCTCCTTCTCCCTGGCAGAGGTGGTCTTCAGTTACTACACCTTCTCCAACGCAGGCAACTTCCAGAGGTGCTAGCTCTGGGCAGTTAACCCCGGCCTATGTGCCGGCTAAAAGCTCCAGGCCTGGGAGTTCTTCCTCAGTTGCGGTCCGAAGTCGTTGTGTCACCAGACATGGTGGGCTCTGGCTCCAGACCTCAGAAGAAAGGTTCCAAGGCGACTGGGGTGGTAGCATCACTAGGTAAGCATTGATTTCTCAACTTAGAGCGTTGATCTTGTTTTTTGTTGTGTCTTTAATCTTCTCCTCCCTTTATTTCTAGGGTGTCAAAGAAGGGGTCAGGAACTTCGGCGCCTGTCGTAGCGACCAGGGTTGCGCACGACGAAGCTCCAGCTTCAAGCACCAAGCCTCCTCCTCAAGTGGTGGCAAAAGTCACGGCAGCTCCGATACCAGTTGTCGTGGACTTGGATTCAGAGTTGTCACCGGACTCTCGTGGTAGCGCCGGACCACGGGGGAGAAGTTGAAGGTGTACCTCTGACAATGGTGTCGGAGGCTGATGCTCCGGTACCAGAGCCGGAGATGTTTGAAGCTCTAGTCATTGAACCGGAAGTCATCAAAGACCTGGCCGCTGAGCCAGAGGCAATTGAAGCCTTAGCCACGAGCCGGAGATAATTGAAGCTCCAGCCCTTGTGCCATAAGTAGTGAAGGTCTGGCGGCTGAGCTGGAGATGCTTGAAGCTCCGGTCACTGAACCAAAAGCAACTGACGCGTCGGCGTCTAAGCCGGAGGTGGTAGGGGCACCGGGTGAAGCTCCAGCTGCTGCCCCAGAGATAGCTGCCCCGGAGGTGTCTGGAGCAGAACCAGAGTAGCCTGAAGAGGTGGCGACAGGATCTCCACCTTCGGAGCCGATAATTGAAGACTCAGAAGCAGCGCCTTCGACTCTCAGTCTGGAGGTGCGAGTCCCCCCAGTGGGTTCTTTCTCTGGTGCTGCTGAAGGGCTTCCAGAGAGCGGCCCTAGTGCTGCAGGAGCTCAAGGGACCACCCTTGTAGAGTGGGACCCAATTTTTGTGATGGAAAATCCTCTAGAGCTTGTGGAGTTGGTCCCAGCAGGCCCAGAGCCTATCCCTCTGGCGTTGTCTATAGTCAACGCCTGCTCGAGCCTCTGACAAGTCCAACTTGCCTTTGATCATGAGAGCAAAACCCTAGAGGAGGAGCGCAACACCTTGAGGCGTTGCCGCAACAGACTCCACTTTGAGACCAGGCTTGCTCATACGAGGCTGGCTGACCAGAAGGAGTGGATCAAGAGGGAAAAGGCTCGGTTGGAATACTAGGACAAGCTGCTGGAGGAGAAGGAAGCTGCCATCCAGGCGCTCGACGCTAACTCCATGGAGATCCTTGAGCAAGCCCAGGAGAGGCGTAATGCTTCTGATGAGCGTCATGGAAACCTCAATGAATTGAACAAGGTTCTCCTGAAGCGTTGGGCAGACCATGAGGCAAGGGAAGAAAAGCTCCTGGAGCAGCAGGAGGATGTTGTGAAGAGGGAGGTGGAGGTCACCCTGAAGTTGACTCTAGGTGAACAGAATTTGGCGGATCACAGCAAAAATCTGGATCTATGGAGCAAAGAGGAGAAGGAGAAGTATTGGAAACTGGGGTAGGAGCTCTCGAAAAGAGAAGTTGACATTGCCACCAGGGAAGGGAAGGTGAGATGCAGGGAGAAGGACTTGGCGGAAAGACGGAACCGCATCCACCTCCGCGAGACGGAGCTGACCGATCGTGAGAAGCAAGTTGCTGAGAATATGCAGCAGCATGCTAAATTGGTCGAGCGTCTCGATCGGGAGGGTTCAGAGCTTACAGCCATCCAGAAGTCACTGGAGGATCTGCGGAGCTTGAAGGAAACCGAGTCCATCCAAGTATGGGACTTCTTGGGACAAGCCAATGACACGCTGATGCCACTAGGCTTCAGTCCTGTACGTCCGGACAATCCAAAGCTAGACTTGGACCGAGCACTGGTGGCCCTCAATGCTGCTGGAGGCAAACTCGACACGATGGGCGACGTCATTGCAGACCAGTTGGAGACAAAGGGGAAGTCTTTAGCAACAAACAACATAGAATATGTGCTGACGTGCAATGTGAGCCGAGACCCCCAATTCTCCTTCGACTCGGTGCTCCAAGGTCCCGTTGCTGAAGAGGAGGGCGCTGCCAAGGCCAGTGTCCAAGAAGTTGCCAAGAAAGTTGCCACATTCTTCCGTAGGACTTAGATCCTCCAGTAGCTAGGACTTCTTCCTTTTGCCTCCTGCTGTAATCCCAATCCAGTGCTTCAATTTAATGAAATCCATTTTGCCATGAACTTCATTTTATTTTTGTCTTTAATATAATGTGTTATGTCTTGTTTGCCCCCTAGTATATGTACGCAACTGAAGTGCGTACATGTACCAAAGGATTTGACAGTATATTGAACGCTTCACACTTGTACATTTTAGGTTCGAAGTCTTCATTTTTGATGCGTCGATGGCAGGCCCCCTAGGATTTGCGGAGCTTGGTAGCTCTGACGGTATCCACTATCAACGTATAAAACGTTGACGGTGGGCCCCCCAGGGCTTGTCGGAGCTTAGTAGCTCCGACGTCATCCACCATTACTATGAATTTCTGTTTTTCCTGCTCATCAAATACAAGAAAAAAGTAAAATTTGTCATCTTGTCTATAAATCATTTGTGACTTATCGTTCTTACTTGAGTTTTTATTCCGAAGTAACTCGATATGGTAACAAGTATATTGATGTAACCCTTCCAGACCCATATGCTTTTTTAGTACTCACCCTACTGAGGCCTGCCGAGTGTAGGTAGAGTGGCGTACTTAGGGTGCAGGACCAGGCTAAGTTGATAGCACACTACGGACCTATGTTGTCTTGGCGTTCAGGCAAGTAGACTATTCAACATGTTAAGACCCAAAAAGATCAACAATATAACTTGCAACGCATATGAATAACTTGGGTAAAAACTAAAAAAGAATTGCACAACTTCGTTATAGACAAGAAGGTTAAAAACAATAATTTGATAGATCGAGCCTTGTACAAAAATAAATGCATATGGAGTCTGTTTTCACACAATAATGTCTTTCATTATAGGTCTGGATTATAGGGGAGACAAGGACACACTTAGGGTGCAGGACCAAGCTAAGTGTGCTATACATCTTGTACTAACCCAGGGTAGGTAGTTACACTTTTAGTGCAGTGATTGTATGAAGTGTACTTAAACTTCCTGGATCCTCCCGGAGGGGTCGGATGTTCACCCGGAGGGCCTACCCATATCTGTTTAGCGACTCTATAACATAAAATGTGTGTAATTACAGACTCACCTCCGTGATTCTAAGCATAAAACTTACTGAGGTGCTTGAAGTTCCAAGGATTAGGAAGCGGAGTCCCATCCTCAGTTGTCAAGCGAACGCATCCGGGACGGGATACTTTAATCACTCGGAATGGACCTTCCCAGCTAGGGGAAAGTTTATTCATTCCTTCACGATTTAGTATCTTCCGAAGCACCAGATCGCCTTCCTCGAGTTGTCAGTTGCGCAGATGCCTTTGATGATAGCGCCGGAGCGCTTGGCGATAACGTGCATTCTGAACAGCTGCTTGGCACCTTCCCTCGTTGACAAGGTCAAGGTCTTGACGATGGAGCTGGTCCTGCGTGGCTTCGTCGAAGGTCCGGAACCGGAGGGACCCCAAGGTGATCTCCTGAGGAAGGACTGATTCAGCTCCGTAGACCAGGAAGAATGGAGTTTCCCCAGTTCACCGGTTTCGAGTTGTCCTGTTCGCCCATAATGTGGACGGAAGCTCCTTAATCCAGCTGGCTCTGTGCTTTTTCAGGCGCTCATATGTGCACGTCTTGAGTCCTTTTAAGATTTCTACATTTGCTCTCTCGGCTTTGCCATTGCTTGCTGGGTGAGCTACTGAGGCATAGCTGAGTTGAATGCCGAGGTCATCACAATATTCTTTGAATGTAGCACTTGTGAATTGGGTCACGTTGTCAGTTATGACTTTGTTTGGGACTCCAAATCTGCATATAATGGACTTCGAGAACTTGATTGTTGATTGTTTGTTGATTGTCACAACTGGAGTTGCTTCTGGCCACTTGGTGAATTTGTCGATGGCGACATACAGGAACCTATAACCTTCGACGGCTTTTGGGAAAGGTCCCAAGATGTCTATGCCCCACACGGCGAATGGAGGTATCATTTGTAGTGACTGAGCCGGTGTGTGAATCTGTTTTGCGTGGAACTGGCACGCTTCACATTTTTTCACTAGCTCAACCGCATCCTGGAGTGTTGTAGGCCAGTAAAAGCCATGCTGGAAGGCTTTACCGACCAGCATGCGAGAAGAAGCATGGTTCCTGCACTCACCTCCATTGATTTCCGCAAGAAGCTTGCGGCCTTCTTCCTTTCCAATGCACGGCATTAGGATGCTATTGGCACCGCGCCAGTAGAGATCCCCTTCTACCAACATGTATCTTTTAGCCAATCTGACAATCCGGTCAGTGGATACACTGTCTTCAGGAAGGATATTGTCTTTCAAGTAGCTCCAGATCTCCGAGATCCATGCATTGGAGCTTACTTGAGCTTCTGAGTCTTGCGTGTTGGGTTGCTCGGAGCTTCTGACAGCACCTACGACCCTTGGTGGACGCCATGGTAACAGGGCCACCGGGACTACCAACTTCGTGGTGCTGGTCTCGCCCCCTTTGCTCAGTTCGGCAGGCTGAGCTATTGGTCTTGACAATCTCCGGACGAAGATTCCATCAGGAGCCAGAGCTCTAGTTGAGGCTTTCGTCGAGAGTTTGTGAGCTTCAGCGTTGTGAAGACGTTGAACATGGTGGAGATCCAGGATTTCGAAGTCCTTCTGGAGCCTCTGAACTTCAAGGAGATAAGCAGGTAGTTGAGGATTGTTACAGGAGCATTCACCTTTGACTTGTTTGATGATGAGTTGTGAATCTCCTTTCACCAACAGCTATTTGACACCATAAGATAGTGCCACCTTCATTCTGTAAATTAGAGCTTCATACTCCTCCATGTTGTTGGTCGCCTTGAAATCAAGGTGCACCATGTACTTGACCTTCTCCCCAGTCGGAGCAAGGAGAAGGATTCCAGTTCCAGCCCCATGCTTCTACATGGAGCCATCGAAGTAGAGAGTCCAGTGAGGCTCGGTGAATACCGGAACCTTGGGTTCTGGTTTCTACTCACTGTGGCCCCCAGAGTTTGATGGAGAGGGAGTCCATTCTGCCACAAAGTCAGCCAAGGCTTGACTTTTGATTGCTTGTCGTGACATAAATTCTTGATCGAATTCGGCCAGTTTTGCAGCCCACTTTGCAATGTTCCCAGTAGAGTTAGGGTTATGCAAAATAGCACGCGGTGGAAAAGAAGTTACCACTGATATTTTGTGGGCTTGGAAGTAGTGTTGAAGCTTTCTTGAGGCAATAAGAATTGCGTAACGCAGCTTATGCACCTCAACGTATCTTGTCTTGGCATCGTGAAGCACTTTGCTAATGAAGTACACATGGCATTGGATGGTGTGGACCCTTTCGGAAGGACCCAGAGCTTCTTCTCCATCGACCCGGACCCTCTTGGAGGGGTCCAGACCTTCATGCAGTGCTTCTTGGGCCCTCCCGGAGGGGCCCAAAACTCCTTCTTGTTCGATCCGGACTTTGCTAGAAGGGTCTAGATCGTGTTGGTCGGCCAGAAGAACCCCCTCAGGTGAATGAGGTTGATCTCCTAGCATTTCATCTTGAGGTTCCATGTCTGGGGGTTGGGACCCATACACGCCTTAATTTAACTCCGGACCCTCCTGGAGGGGTCTGGGTTCCTGGAGTAGATATGGCTCCGGTCTTTCCACAACCAGGACCATACTGCCAACTTTGGTGGTTACCAAAATGTAAAGCAATAAAGGCTCACCAGGATTCGGAGCTACCAATATCGGTAGTGTGGTGAGGAGCTTTTTTAGCTCTTAAAACGCCTTTTCTGCTTCTTCAGACCAATGAAATGGTCTGGACTTCCTCATGAGTTTGAAGAAGGTTAGCGCCCGTTCTGCTAGTCTTGAGATAAACTGGCTGAGTGCAGCTAGACATCCAGTTAACTTTTGGACATTCTTGATGCGAGCTCGGGGCCGCATATCTTCTATAGCCTTGATCTTCGCCGTATTTGCTTCAATTCTCAGGTGAGTTACCAACAAAACTAGAAGCTAACTGGAGCTAACCCCGAAGACACATTTGTCTAGGTTCAGCTTGGTGCGCGTGGTGCGCAACTTATCAAAGACAGCTTGTAAATTGTCAAGGAGTGACTCCTTGTTTTTGATCTTCACGACGATGTCATCGACGTACACCTCCACAAAGTCTCTAATTAGCTCTCCAAATGTTTTTACATAGCTTTCACAAATGTTGAAGCAATATTTTTAAGACCAAATGGCATGGCAGTATAACAATACAATCCATCTACTGTTATGAAGGCAGTATAATCTTCATCTTCCTTAGACATTTGGATTTGATGATATCCAGAATATGCATCTAAGAAACACAATAGCTCACACCCGGAGGTGGAGTCCACTATCTGATCTATTCTAGGTAGTGGAAATGGATCCTTTGGACATGCCTTATTTAAGATAGTGTAGTCAATACACATCCGAAGCTTCCCGTCGGCCTTAGTTACAACAACTGGGTTTGCCAGCCATTTTGGCTGGAAGACTTCCCGGATGAATCCAGCTTCGAGCAACTTCTTGATTTCCTGTCGGATGAAGTTTTGTCGCTCAATCGATTGCTTCTGGGGCTTCTGGTGTAACAGTCGCCAGACAAACACGTCGACATTAGCCCGTAGGAAAGTGATGAGCGCAAGTTCCTATTTGTTGTTCAGACCTCCCGATATACGGGTAGTCTGAGCAGCATCGGAACCAATTTGGACGACTTTGACGGGAACGTCGGTGTCACCGCTTGGTTGCACACAGGGTGCAGAGGTAGAGCCTTTATGACGAATGCTCTGAGGGTTTGGAGCTGGCTCCTTACTAGATGCTTCCTCTTGCGCTGTGGTAAGCGCATAGAGTTCTTCTAAAGCAGTGACTACTGCAGTGCGATCTCCACGGATCCGGAGAACACTTGCAGGTGTTGGCATCTTCAACACTAAGTAACCATAATGAGCAGCAGCCATGAACTTGTACAAGGCTAGCCTGCCCAAAATGGCGTTGAACGATAGACTGATTTGCGCGACGTCGAAGACCAACTTCTCAGTTCTGTAGTTCTCCCGAGTTCCGAAGGTCACTGGGAGTGTGATGGAACCGAGAGGAGTGATGGTTCCCGGACCTACCCCAGAGAAAGGCCGGGATGGGCGAAGGTCCGAAGGCCGGAGTTAAAGCTTAACAAAAGCTTTGAAGCTTATGAGGTTTAGCCCTGAACCTCCGTCCACCATTACATGGTGAAGTTGAATATTGTTAATGGTGGGTGACACCATCAACGGGAGTTGGCCATCTCCGATCATGTTTCATGGGCAGTCCGAAGCATCGAAAATGATGGAAGTGTCCATCCACTTCCGATGAGGCTCTGCCCTAGCGGTGGGAGCTGCCACGGCCATGTCCCGCTACATTGTCTTGAGGATGCGGCGAGAGGCGATGTCCCAAGAACCACCATGGATGGTGTTTAGGATCTTCCGGAGCTCGTTGTCTAAGACGTCGGAATCATCATCGACAGTGTTGTAGTCAGCTTTCAGGACCTTCTTTGGATCCTGGAAACCTAGTTCCTCCTCAGCCGGAGCTTCATTGACTTTTTGTTTTTTTTCCCGCTGACGGAAAGGAGCTTCTTCTCGGCGCTTGTTATAGTGCTCGACAAGATTATGGACCTCCGGGCATTCTTCCATGATGGTTTCTGCACGTCTTGTGAATCGGACACCACGCTTTGGAGCTGTTGCCATCTTCTGATAAAGGACGAGGTCTTTTCTCCGGGCGTGGCCCCCGGTCACCCGGAGCTGCAGCAGCTGCAGCGGCTAGTGCGCCGGCCGACGGCTTCTTCTCGTCATTGGGCTTCTTCTTCTTCTTTTTGCCACTACCGAAGGTAGTGGCTTCAGTTTTGGAGGACTTCTTGTTGGCCTGCGGAGCTGGCTTGGAGTGCATTTCACAGCCCTCCACAACTCTAGCACATTTGTCTGCTAGGCTCAAGAGTTCCATGACGCTGGTGACTTCTTTGATGGCCATCTTCTCCAGCATCTTTTTATCTCGAACACCCTGTCTGAATGCAATGATAACAGAGGAGCTCAAGATTGAAGGAATAGTACTCCGTACCTGAGACAACCGTTGGATGAAGGATCGCAGCGATTCCCCCATTGTTTGCTTTACAACAGACAAATCCAATTCAGTGTCTGGCCGGGTGTAAGGACTTCCGAAGTTGGCAGTGAATTGTTGGCATAGCTCTGCCCAACTATTAATGGAGTCGGGAGGAAGACTCATAAACCAGTGCCTTGCAGTCCCAGTTAGAGCCACTGGGAAGTAGTTGGCCATCACGACCTCATCACCCCCCGCTGCCAGTATAGCAGTGGAGTAGATTTGTAAGAACTCAGCGGGGTTGACAGTCCTGTCGAATTTTTCCGACAAGTAAGGTCAGAACTTTTGTGGCCATATGACCATGCATAAATGCATGGCCAGGGCAGATTAGCCTCCTCCTACTCCCTGAGGAGAAGGGTTGTCCCGAGCCTCTCGCCTCTCGCGAGCACGCTCGATATGGACGCATCCGTCCTGCTGTCAGTAACGGCGATCAAGTTCCGACTATAGGTCATGAGTCAGAATCCTGGTGATGGTGTGGGTGCGTCGTGCCCCAGGAGGCAGCGAGGTCACCTGCTAGGATGCAACACATCTCCTTTGCTGCCAGACTTGTGGACTAAGTCAGCCCGACAAGGTCCATCATTGTGATGGTGCTCGCCCCGAGGGGGGAGGACCTTGATTGCTGACGCCAACAGCTACAACCAGATGGTCAACATCAGCTCTCCTCTGTTCCATAGCACCCTGGGGTGCCCCTGGAGGCAGTGGATGTTGTAGGAGAGCTCGTGCGGTAATGAGCGCGTGCTCAGGGTTGTTGTTCGTTGATGCAGTGATCGACGCATTTGCCCCATCTTGTCGACCAACATTGTTTACAGGAACAGATGGCGGCTAAGGTGCCGTAGTGCCTGCTGGAACAACGGCGACTGCTGGTAGCTGCACATTAGAGGGATTGCCTCCAGCAGGTTGTTCAGCATGATTGCCATTGAAAGATCCTGCGGCGGAATTCACCATCTTAAGATCTCGGGCTCCCCCTTCCTGGCGCGCCAAATGTTGAAGTGTAGCAATGACACTTGCCCTAGTACTACTAAAGTGTAGCCCGCGGAGGTCCTTGTTTTAGTTGGGGCACACAGAGATCAAGAATAAAATGATGACACGGAAGATTTACGTGGTTCGGGCCGCCTGAGCGTAATACCCTACTCCACGAGGTGTGTGTCGTTGTATTGTGATTTGCTAGAAAACGTAGTCTCTGCCTAAGCTCGGAGTTGTCCCTTATATCATGCGGCTCAGTCCTTTTATAGTCCAAAGACTGACCGTTACATCATTTGCCTAGTCCGATTTGTGGCCATGGCATATTTAATAGCCTAATACATTGTCTATGAGTATTAAGCATGGTTAATAGTGTGATAACGTTCCTTAATGGTTGCGTTACCTCTATTAACAGTGCTCTAATCATGTGTCATTAATACAGCATTAACGACATGTAATCAAGTCTTGTAACTGCCACTTTAACTGTCCCTTGAATGTCCGTGCTGAAGGAGATCCGCCAATGTATTTGTTGGTGAAGGTCCGGAGACTCCACTCGTCGCAGCTTTGGAGCTTCCCTTTGCGGGGAAGTAGCTCCGAAACTGCTATACACGTGTCAGCACCAGAGCTTCCCTCTGCGGGGGGTAGGTCCGGGATGATTATGCATGTGTGGATCGCGGAGCTTCCCTATGCTGGGAGTTTGGCTCCGAGTTTACATTACACGTGTCAATCCCCAAAGCTACCAATATGACGGATGCGGGTCCGGTGTAATATGACATGTGGGGCCTGAGGAGACTTTCAACTTTGACGGGTAGAACTCTTTTGCACTTCTTGTGGTATCATAGGGTAACCGGTACACAGGGTACCGATAGACACCATATTTACATCATATGTTTCCGTTGGAGAGATATTAAGAGTATTAAAAGGTTATATGCGGAAACGCGCTCACCCAGATGGTTCAATTGTGGAAGGATGCACCACTAAAGAAGTGATTGAGGGTTGCGCTGATTACATCAAAGATTGAAAATCGGTAGGTGTGCCTACACCAGCACATGAGGGTAGACTACGTGGGAGAAGCAAAGTGGGTAACAAAACTTTTATTGTTCAAGATTACAATAATGTACACCGTGCACATTTGGTATACTACAACAGCTCGCAATAGCTAAGTTATACATTGAGGAACACCAAAATTGAGCTTCGCAAAAAAATCCAAGACCACACAGAGGACTTTATCATGAAAGAGCACAGAAAATGTTTCACTAAATGGTTGATGGACAAAAATATACCATACGGAAACTCTATAGAAGAGGCAACAATGAAGAAGTTAGCTTCTGGCCTATCTACATTGGTGACATCATGGCAAGCATATGACATCAATGGTTACACATTTTACACTAAGCAAAAAAGACGGTAAGAGTGCTGCACAAAATAGTCGCGTTCGTATAGAGGCCTATGATCCACAAGGGTAGAAGACCACAATACTTTGAGTTCATAGAGGAAATATGGGAACTCGATTATGGCGAACGAATGGTAATGCCCGTGTTTAAGTGTCAATGGGTCAAACATCCTGATGGTGTGAAAGTGGACAACTACAGGCTGGCACTGGTAGACTTGAACAAAGTGTGTTATAAAGATGACCCGTGGGTTCTCGCTGATCGTGTTGCACAAGGTTTTTATGTACAAGATCCAAAAACTAAGAAGATGCATGTAGTTGTATCTAAAGCAAAATATTGTTGGCACATAGAATGTGGGAGATAATGAAGAGGAATATAATCAGTATGAAGCGATGTACCTTTTCACCGAACCAGAAAACATCAAGCGTGTAGAGAGAAGCATTAAAAAGGACTTGAAACCCTATATGCGAGAAGATGTCAATGCTGGAAAAAATGTATGATATATATTGTATATATTTGTATCCTCTGAAATCAACTTAGAACAATGCTCCATTTCAGCTTTATAGCATGTTTTGAACATTATTAAATTCATCTTCTAGAGAGAAGACTAATATGGACAAGTGATCCTTTTTGTCTTGACTATCACAATTATCAACATCACCTATTCCATAAGATATCAAATTGTATGTGCATATAAATTTCTTCTGACCTATGATGTTGATGGCTTGCCTTCCAACAGCTGGGTTCCAAACAACATCTAGAAGCACAACTCTTGAAGCTCCTGTCAAGCTAATCCCTTCACAGCAAGCTCTTGTAGATGCAAGTAACACCTGAGACTCATCATTTGGATTGTTTAAAGCTTCAATTAAAGTCTGATGATACCTTGGAAGGATTTTCCCATCCATTTGAAGGCTCGTTTGGATAGGAGTGGATTCACTTCAATCTAAGTGGATTGAGGTGGATTGAGGAGAAAATTAGTTCATTTTTCACTCCAATCCACTTCAATCCAATTGTATTAAGTACACCTAAAAAATCCCTGAAGGATTTCTTTCTCTTCTCTTCATTTCAAAAACTTACAAAGATGCTACTTTTTGACACCCGGTTCCAAAAAATGAACCAAGTGAACGCATATGTGTGCCCAGGACGTTCAATACACATACACGAGTGCATTCACAAAAGAGTATACAGAAAATTACCATATTACACTAACCATATCATCCTCGAGTACAGGTTCTAATGAATATTAATGACAAGTTCCAACTAATGCAGCGGAAATAAACTAATTAAGCAAACTAAACAGCTAGGCAGCATAAGCAATAGGGTATAGCGCAGCTCCATGCAACACCACAGGCAAAGCTAACGGTAGACACGGCCTAGAACTCCGCATTATCGTCATTAAACTCACAATACTGACCTGCAACTGTTGGAGGATTGCAAGAGTGAGTACATGTCGTACTCAGCAAGTGTGGAAAGTATGATATGTGGCTGATTCAAATGACGAATATAATAATGGTTGAGTGCTGAAAAGTAAATTAAAACATTTGAAAAGCAATATATTACATGTATATGAAATAAACCCATCATATGCCATGTAGTTATCATAATACCAATCCATATTCCATATCCATCATCATATACCAATATCCATATTCAATACCAGAATTCAATTCATAACCATCCATAACCATAATACTAACCATAACCATCTCAAATACCATCCCAATACCGAGTTCTCTCTAATCATGTGAGGGTCCAGGTTGCTCATAACCGGGAGCACGGCTATCATGATAGTTTTAATACGCTGCAGAGTTTGTACCACTTTACCCACGTGTTTGTGATTTCATCACCTGTCGGCGACTAAAGAACCTCCCTTATGCCAATTACACTTTCTTTGGTATATGACCAAGAGATCATAAAATAGCCTTTACAAAGGGATTACTAGCTTATTTAGACCCCACTGAGGTTTCACCGGTGGCGATATCTCCAACTGAGCACATCTTCAACCAAGGGCCCCCTCTTGAGCCATTCGGATCCCAGGGTAGTCCCACCAATCATCAACAAACCCAATCCAACTACCCCTTCCTCGAGCATCCTTAATGGTCCAAATAGCACTGGCAAGCCCTAATTAATCAGCTATGTCGCACCCATACTTGGCCTCGTGGTGGCACTGTAAATCCTGGATGGTTGCTCCACGAACCGGTCCTTAGATCTAAAGCAAGCAAAACCACCATAACATCCAACCCATCCACATACCAGGCTTGCTTAGATCACCCGTTACCATATCATATTAACCAGTTCATGTCAACCACAACCTCATTAATGCATAATTAAATTAAGTAGTGTAGTTGTTCTTCCATCCCAATTAATTAAGCAAAGCAAAAAGGTAAAAATCCCATCCCGACTCTCTACCATATATCCCAGGTGACAAGGGTGGTTAAACAATGCTAGTAAACTTCTTATCATAGGATTCTCATCAAATTGACAGAAGCATGCAGTTTGCAAACAAAACATTTATTTAAAACAGGATCAATATACTTCAAGGACACTTGCCTTGCTCCGACGAATAGGGTTGCTCAAGCGCTTCGAAGTCTTGGTTCTGGAAATCCTCATACACGACCTCTTGAGCACTTCCCTCTATTCGTGATCACTCATACAAGGAAATACATACAAATCAATATGATGCACACACATTAATCAACATGCGATGACATGCATGCATGCAAAGTTCAATTATTAATTAACTATGGTTGTTTATAGATTATATGCAACTAGTTCATATGTGTTCATACGAGTTTACGGGGATTTTAGCGAGAATTAATGCTGCTGAAAATAATTTTATGGTGCAACTATGATCAAATTACGTCTATTAGATCTAATACATCGCTAAAATTCGTATCGGAAAAACGAATCCTACCGTAGACGCGACGGCTTCGAAGATCGCGGGACGAAGATGACGCATAGACGAAGTGGATGACGCAGCGGTCCTCCGGCGGCACGACGACGGCGATGTCTGGCAGACGACGGTTTCCTCCTCCTTTTCTTCTTCTTCCCCTCTTTTTTTTTTCTTCTCTCTATCTCTCTGGCGGTGCAGCTCTGTCCTCTCTTTTTCTACCGGCCTAGGGATTTCTGGCTGCGCTGGAACAATCGTCTGTCGAGAGAAAACATGAAGGCCTACAATCGCTTTTATAGGCGGGACTGCGGGAGGCATCTAGTCCAGCCGCAACCGACTCTGACGCGGGTGCTCTGGCTCGGCTGCGGCGCTTGGGTGCCCTGGCACGCGCTCGTTGACGAGCGGGGTAACTCGACCCCATGGCCTGGCGCCGGCTTGGCACTGGCTGAGTTGATTTCTCTTTTTTTTTCTTGCATGGTGGTGGCCTACTGCAAAAGTCCAGACGGACTCGGTACAGGGCGGGGCTGGCTGTACGGGACTTGAGTCCCAGTCAGTTTTGGTTGCTGCGGGCTGTATGTTTTTTTATTATTATTTTACCAGCAGTGGTTTTCTTTGAGTGGGCAGGTCTGTACGGGTCCAGCCATGTTGACTTTTTTTGTATTGTTTTCTTTTCATTTCATTTGTCTGTTATTTATTTTCTTAAATTAACTGTTGTTTATTATTTCTTTCTTTGTTTATTTTTGTTTTGTGTGCGGTAAGGATGATCTACTTAACGATTGACTTTTTGTTATTTATATATTTAGTGTGATGAAGTACTAAAATACACTAAACTGCAGAGTACCGGACTAGTCCGTTTAATACCGGACAAGTCTGTTCCAGTACAGAGAGGTATTTTGGACAAGTCCGGTGTGGTGCCGGACAAATCCGCCGTTTGTACGTTTAGGGACTTCAGACTAGTCTGTTGTAACTGATAAGTCCGAAGTGAGAAAAAATTTTGATTAAGTCTGTGCATACCGGACTAGTCCGATGTTTTCCAGTGAGGGTATTCGGAATTCTTTTACGTGGCTTCTTTTCATCCTACTTAATTCTTTTTTCATGAATGCATCATATAATTAAACTATTATATTCATATATATACCTTTAGTTTTATTTATTTCTTTTATCTCATATTTGTTATGCATATTTGTTATGGCAAATAAATTACTTTTTGCATATTTATTTTGGTAACTAATTTTCAATGCTTGAGTATGAATGCAAAATGCAATATGAGATGCATATATTTTATATTTTTATTTATAAAAACAATTTCTTCTCATTATTAACTCTAAATTCTCATTTAAATTTTTAATTTGCCGAAACTCAAAAATCAGGGTGTTACATACTTTATCAGTTCTAATGGCTGAATATATTGACTAAAAATCAGTACCATCTCTCTTAGTACTTCACACAAGCGACGAAGCGAACAACTTCAATCACAAATCTTGTTTTTACCCTTTTTTAGGAATTTGACCTTAATCTTTCAAGCATAGATTTATCAATAAGTGATGCTTCCTCATCAGACATGTTAATGGCAGTTACAAGCGAAGGGTGTGACGAAGCTAACGAAATCTCAATGGGGTTGAAGACAAAGAGATCCTGCATATGAGTGGCAATGTCCAGGTTTGACAGCGTGAAGCTATCATGGTAGCCTTTAACAATATGAAAAGTGATGTCAAGGTTATGCTTGCATCAACCAAGCCATGTTGTGAGGGCATAACACTTGTTGGGGCATCACGATTATGCTTGCCCCAACAAGTGTTATGCCCTCACAATATACCTTGGTTGATGCAAGCATAACCTTAGCATAACTTTTCATGTTGTTGAAGACTGCCACCATAGATTCACGCTGTCTAACTTAGATATTGCCACTCATATGCAGGATCTCTTTGCGTTCAATCCAATTCATATTTCGTTAGCTTCAGCACACCTTTCGCTTATAACTGTCATTAACATGTCTAATAAGGAAACTTCACTTATTGATAAATCTATGCTTGAAAGATTAAAGTTAAATCCCTATGAAAGGGTAAAAAAAGATTTGTGATTGAAGTTGTTCGCTTCATCGCTTGTGTGAAGCACTAAGCGAGAAGGTACTGATTTTTAGTCAATATATCCAGTCCTTAAAACTGATAAAGGAGCATCTTCCTAGGTTTTTCAAATGGACAGGGGGTGAAGAAACCCTTCAAATGGATGGGAATATCCTTGCAAGGTATCGTCAGGCTTCAATTGAGGCTTTCAACAATCCAAATGATGGGTCACGGGGGTTACTTGCATCTACGAGAGCTTGTTGTGAAGGGATTAGCTTGACAGGAGCTTAACGGCATCAGATGCAATTTTTAATTAATAAGCAACCTGTGAAAACAATGAATTTGCCCGGATGGTTCTTCAATAAAAACCGCTTGTGATGTTTGAACCAGTACATGCGGTTCTTAAACAATGGCCGCCCATGAAAATCATGTATTTACCTATGCGGTGGTTAATTAAAAACCGCCTGTGATGTTTGTTACGGTACATGCAGTTCTTAATTAATAGCCGCCTAAGAAAATAATGTATTTACCTAGACGGTTGTTTTTTAAAATCCGCCTATGATGTTTAGTCATCACAGGCAGTTATTGTATCATTCGTCATCACAGTCAAATTTTTTTACGAACCGTCTGTGTTTGAAAAATCGATGCACCTGTGAAGATGATTTCTGTGGTAGTGGTGGCGACTCGAATAAAATGATGCGAGGGACAGGTGGGCGACCCAGGGGTCAGCCGCCCTCTAGAGGCCCACTTTGCATTGAAGCTTCTACCACAAACTCATAGGTGGGCTCACTTCCTGGACACGGGGTGTTCCAGTGTAATTACGATGATATAGTCCCTGTGTGGACCCATGAATCCTTGAGTTTTCACCTGATTGACAAAAAATGACTTTCTTTATTTAGTCACTAAAATTTAATTTAAATATGGGTAAATACCCTACATGCATAAAAGTACTCACCAACACTTGTAAAAATTGTTAGTAATAAATTTCTACATCTATGTTGGTTGCTCATTTCCATATATTTATGCGAAGATTTGACGGCCAAATTTAGCAATCATGGATTTTAAACACCAATAAAATAATTTTCTCCAAGCATGAACAATTAATTGGTAAATGTTATCAATGTGAAGGGTTGTTCCATTTTTCCTTGCTAGATTATTGCAATAGGTCTATGAACCATATTTATGACAGTGATATAGATCATGCTTGTATTTAACTTCCTTGTTTATGTCACATTAATTTTGATTGAATGTCTGGTCTTTGTTGTATCAAATTATTTCTGAATTTTAACACTACTAAAAATTTTAATTGTCATAATTATAACAAGCAAAGCAATTTAGTATGGAAGTCGAGGAGAGAAACATGTCACATCTAAAACTCATACATTTTGATATATTCCAAATGAATGCTGTCTCAACAGAAGATGGAATTAAATATTTCATGACATTGTTATTGATGCTACTAGGTTCTGCTACTTTTAGTTGTTGGAAACTAAAGATAAAGATTTATACTACACTTAAATCTCTATGGCTGAAGTTGAAAACCAATTAGAAAAAAGATCAAACGTCTGAGGTCACATCATGGTGGTGAATATTTTCTCAAAATATTTGATGAGTTTTGTGAGAATTACGGTGTTATTCATGAGAGGACGCCTCTCTATTCACCCCCCACAATACGTAAGAAGCCAAAATAGGAGATAAAGATGCGCAACACGCTCAAAGGAGAGCATCTCTGATAATGTTAAGCGAGACGAGCCCGCTTTAGCGAGGATCTGACATGGCTCAGTTGAACGTATAAGGAGACGAGTTACAATACGACCCATCTCAGTTAAGTTGGTATCTGAGACGCGCCCTCCTCTCTGACAAACGGAAGACACACATCTAACAAAGTGTGTATCCTATTTGCGAAAGAAATGAGACAAACTTTACCGGAAGCACGTCTCCTTTATCTTCGGTAAGAGACATACATGAACACGCCGATGAACGATGAACACATTCATTCGTTCATAGTTGAACATACAAGATAATGTTCAACACAGATATGAACACAGATAACACATTCATTCATTAATAATGTATTACAAAACACAAGAAAAATTATGTGTCACAAGAAAAGAAAAATAGTATCAACTAAAAACAACAAAACAAAACTTGAATCCTACTCCTCCCCCTCCTTCTCCTCTGATGTCCATCTGGCACCGGTGCAACAGAAGCCCTTTGTAGGATCGAAGAGCACGTGAAAAGCTACCAGAGGGGGGGGGAGGGTGAATCGTAGATTAAAAAAATCTTACGCAGCGGAAAAAATTAAATCCCAACTCCTTCGGCAGAAAAATGATCTGTTAAAAAATCGTGTGTGAGACTAATCTAAACGTGTTTCACCATGACGTGATAGATATCAGAGAGAATCAATTCACGAAGACGACACAACAAGAATCACTCAAATCCATCGAGAGAAACTCAAGTTATGATCGAAAGATCGAACAAAAGTTCAATCTGTCCTACCCGAGAAAAACAATTCTGGAACACTACAAAGAAACTTGTGTAGATCAGAAACCACAAATCCAATGACCTTGATATTTCACAGATGATAGAAAATCAAGTTGTTAAGTCAACCCAAAAAGAATCACGTCAATTGAATCTTACGTTAGTTCCGAAACTACAACATCTTACGTGAGCACCTCACATAAGCATGTTGCAAAACATAGCAAAATGATATCAACCAAAACCACCAAAACATAGCAAATGAATACCAAGCAATCTTTCCATCAATGTAAAGCAAGTTCGAAAAATTTTGTAGTAAAAGCAGGAACATTGCGATCAAGCTCCAAATCATTCCACAACTAACCGGAGCTTGAGCCGGAGCTTACCAAAGCTAGTACAATCTAGCGCCGAAGCTAAAAAAACATGTCAGAGCTAAGCAACATAAGTCGGACCTAGCACAAACATATCGAATCTTAACAAAGACATGCCGGAGCTATCAAAGACATGCCGGAGCTAAAGTCGGACCTTGCTAAAAAGATGTTAAGGCAGCATTCAATACTTTTATTGTCAAAGCCAATGTATTCAGCACACATAGGTCTCACAATCTCCCCCTTGATGAATGCATTGGCAACACCAATTAAATTCCAAACATTGGCTTATTCACATGAAAAGTTTTGAAAACAATTTCTCCCCCTTTGTAAAACAAAAATAAAATGACAAGAAAAACAAATTCTCCCTCAGAGAAGATTCGAAGAATCGTGCCAAAACAATTGTGAATATGTGCAATGTGTAATCAATTTCTTCCCCTTGCATACTTATCTTTAAAAATTCACATATTATATATTATCTCTCCCCCTTTGACTATATATTCAGCAAGGTTCAAAAGAGAAATATTAATTGTTATGAGCATATTATAACATATACATATAAAACAAAGCTCATCCAAGTCATACTATCAAGTAACTTACACTATCACAACAATGAGATACATAAAGTAGTGTAAGCCATGCTAGAGATCAAATGTAATTTTCAATTTAAGAAAGTCATGATCTCGCAAACTTAACTATTTCAAAACCTGAAAGCATGACACTTGTTGTGTCATTTTATTATTTCAAAACACAAATTTAAATCATATGATATTTGCAAGAGATTATATGCACATCTGCCTTTTTCTAACCAACCAAGCCAAGCCTATGTCATTTGACAATCAGAAGCTTAAGGACATGGTTTTAGTCATACACAACTTCTTTCAAGTTCATATCTAAGTACAATGATAAGCCATCTCAAAAGAAGAAGTGCGATGCATGCATATTCTCTTGATCTTTTCTCAATTTATATTTGACCATAAAAGCTCAACATGTAAGTTAATTACTTGATTAATTCTTTATGATTAAAAGCACTTGTGAGCATGCAACAAGTTCAAAACAGCAAGAAAGTTCGACCATGACCAGATTTAGTGTAAGTAATTATTTCAATTACTAGACATGGCAAAAACTACAAAATGTATAACACGAGTAATGTAGTAAGAACGTTTAACATGTAAAAGGAATCACAAAGTCATATATGTATGAAATACTATGCCCATATTATTTTAATTTTAGATTCACACATAGACTTCTCAAGTTTGAAAACTCCCCCTCAATGTAAGTCATGAGGATGCATAACTCCTATTTCACTATGAATGAAACAAAAACGAGTGAAAAATCCCAAGATTTTGTAAAAATGTCAGCCAGTTGTTGTTCGGTATCTACATGGTGAAGCACAATATTTCCTTTTTCAACATTATCACGGAGATAGTGATACCTAATGTCAATGTGCTTAGTTCTAGAATGTTGCACGGGGTTTCTAGCAATGCAAATGGCACTAGTGTTATCACAAAACGGTGGAACACTCTATCTAGATCAACCCCATAGCCCTTAAGTGTTTGAACAATTCAAAGAATATGTGAGCAAGCACTAGCAGCAGCTACATATTCAGATTCGGCTGTAGATTGTGCAACTGTGTTTTGTTTTCTAGAGGACGAAGCAATAAGTGAATTACCAAGAAAATGACAAGCACCAGAAGTACTTTTCCTATCAATCCTACAACCCCCAAAATCAGCATCCGAAAAAAATTTCAATGTAATGGTCGAGGAAGAAGGAAGAAAAATGCCAAAATCTTGAGTTCCATGTAAGTACCCGAGAATACTTTTGATGGCTTGACGATGTGAAGCACGTGGGGAGGCTTGAAACCGTGCACAAAGACATACGCTGAATTGTATGTCCGGTCTTGATGTCGTGAGGTACAAAATCTGATCCAATCATGCTTCTATATTGTTTTTGATCCACGGGTTCACAATCTTCATCAAGTTCAAGTGTTGTTGTTGTTCCCATTGGTGTCCGAAGAGGCTAGCTTTTGTCCATGTTGAAGCACCTTAGAAGATCTTTTGTATACTTTGTATGATGCACAAAGGTACCCTCCTTGGTTTGCTTGATTTGCAGCCCCAAAAAGTATATTAGTTCTCCCATCATACTCATCTCAAATTTTGAACTCATCATAGCTGAAAACTTGGACACAAGATCATGAGAAGCACAACCAAAGATAATATCATCCACACACACTTGAATGAATAATGAGTCATTGCCATGCTTAAGCACAAAAAGAGTTTTATCATGCCCATGGTAACCCCTTTTCAAGTAAGAATGTTTTTAACCTATCATACCACGCTCTAGGGGCTTGTTTGAGACCGTACAAGGCTTTGGACAGTTTGTAAACATGATTAGGAAAATTTGGATTTTCAAAACCCAGTGGTTGTTTGACATAAACCTCCTCATCTATGTAGCCAATAAGAAAAGCACTTTTAACATCCATTTGCTATAGCTTGAAACCTTTTGATGCAGCAAAAGCTAACAAAATTCTTATGGCTTCTAATCTAGCAACAGGAGCAAAATTTTCATCAATATCTAGACCTTCAACTTGAGTGAAACCTTGAGCAACCAACCTAGCCTTATTCCTAACCACAACCCCATCCTCTCTTTGTTTATTTTTAAACACCTATCTAGTTCCAATTAAAGTGTGACCTTGAGGTGGAGGTACAAGTTTCCAAACATTATTTCTTTCAAAATTTTCTAACACTTCTTGCATGGCAATAATCCACGATTCATTAGTGAGTGCGTGTGATATATCTTTGGGTTCAAAAGAAGCAACAAAAGTAGAATGAGCATGAGAGTTTGGATCGCAAAACCTGTACCGTGTGACTCGTTCGTGCAAGCTTCCAATAATTTGTTGTGGAGGATGACTTTTGAGAACCCAGAGGGGAGTGGACACTTCACAACCTTCTTCTTCTTCGGATTCATCACAAATCGATGACCTTGTGACTTGAGGAGGATCTGGATCAGCAATGGTTGTCGTCGGTATTGGCTATGAATCAAAATCAGGAGCTAGAACAATGTCATTAGCTGCTGAATTTTCGGGCAGCAGCACCACTTTTTCGTCATCTTAATGGCTACATTCTTAAATGCCATAAAGTAAACCCAAGAGTATCTAGAATAATCAACAACAATAACAAGAACATACCATTTACCTCTGAAGGATTGAACACGTGACGATCCTACGGTGTCAAGGTGCAAAAGTTGACCCGATTCAGTTGTCAAGATCATTGTGAGAGGAGTATGTGAACCTGCAACCATCTTAGCATGTCTACAAGAAGAGCACACAATTTCTTTGTCCCCTTTAAGCTTAGGCAGCCCACGTATACGATCAAGAGCACTAACACGCGTTAGATGATCAAAGCCTACGTGACCAAGTCTACGATGTCAAAAATATAAGTCCTTTGAATCATTAGCAACTAGACACCTATGCTTAGAGGAAGACATATCAAAATCAGCTTTAAAGACTCTTCCAAACCGAGACATGTTAAAAATAAGGTCACTATTTGAACCTACAACTTTGCAACAGTTTTTATTGAAAATAATTTCCAGATTTTCATCTAGCAATTGTGAAACATAAAGCAAGTTGTATTTCAAATTTTTGGCAAGTGCCACATCCTTCAAAGTGTAGTGATCATTTACTCTAACCGAACCCTTAGCAATTATAGGAGTTGAAGAATTATCAGCAAAAGTAACATTTTCTACACGTGACGCAAAAAAAAAGAGAGAGTAGAACCATTCTTTGTTACCGGTTATGTGGCGTGAGTAACCTGAATCCACAATCCAAAAAGGTCTCCTTCCTCAAGCGTGTAACCTACATAGAAGCACAATACGTCGATGACTCAATACTGGGGTTAGTCAAAAGGCATTTAGGAATCCATTACTGAGTCACAAGACGTGCAGCAGGAATAACACACGGAAGCTGAGATAAAACAGTAGGTTTATGAGCCAAAACTTGAGGATTTTTGTATCCAACTACTGTCCTATGAGATGTTACATGTGTAGCACGAAAAAACAGTAGGTTTGGGAGCAAACATTATATGTTTTCGGCTTATTACAGCAGGTTGCATGTTCCTATCATTCGGTTTAGCATGAGCAGCGAAATTTGCATGAAAGTTGGGAGATCTAGCGACCATTCTTTCCTTTTTCTACTGTTTAGCTAGTCTATAACAAAAATCTATGACATGACCATCTCTACCACAGTAGGTACAATGAAATTTAACTTTGTGTTCATGTCTAGATAAGCAAGCAACATTTTTATTTGAAGCCGAATGAGACAATACCCCTACAGATTTGAAAACCACTTCTTTTTGTTTAGGAATTGTTTGAGTCAAACCACTTCCTAATGACTTTACAATTTTAGGTGGATGTGCCTTTGCATGAGCATGAGAATAAAAATCTAAACCAGATTTATCATTACATGATTTAGAGGAATTCAGTAGCAAGTTCAAGTTTTTATTCCCATTATAAAACCGCTCTAGTGTCCTATTCATGCCATCAAGTTTATTGGACAGATTAAGACAATTTTCACATGAAGTTTTTCCTTTTAATTTGCAATTAGAACAATTTTTAACTTTATGAGCACGTAAAGCATTGTTCAATATAGAAATTTCATTCATAGCATCTTGTAGTTTCTTATCAAGATCATCACAAGTAGAACAATGCAAATTAATTGTAGAACAGTTAGCATTTTTCATGTTGTTATCATTAAGTGCAGCAAGCTCTCTACTCTTTTCAATTTCTAACTCAAGTTTATCAAGTGTGGAGTTGTGCGCACTTCTTAATGAGGAAAATTGTTCATATATTAAATCACATGAGGGACATGCATCATCACTAGGAATCAATGTTTTTAAACGGTTGATTTCAGATTCACTACAAGGATTCCACCCAGTTGCAATGATTGTACTGCAACGAATACTAAATCGTTGCAGTAAGCTTGGTCTTTTGCCATGATTCACTAGTTTGTGACATTAGCATCTATCGCCACGGAACACGATCGTTGCATTAGGATCTATTGCCACGATTCACTAGTGTGTGGCATTAGGATCTATTGCCACGAATCTGTTGCCACGATTCACTAGTTCGTGGAATTAGCATCTATCACCATGCGACACGATCGTTGCATTAGGATCTGTTGCCACGATTCACTAGTTTGTTGCATTGGGATCTATCGCCATGAATTTGTTGCCACGATTCACTAGTTCGTGGCATTAGCATCTATCGCCATGGAACACGATCGTTGCACTAGGATCTGTTGCCACGATTCACTAGTTTGTGGCATTAGGATCTATCGCCACGAATCTGTTGCCACGATTCACTAGCTCGTGGCATTAGCATCTATCGCCACGAAACCCAGTCGTTGCACTAGGATCTGTTGGGCATTAGGATCTATCGCCACAAATCTGTTGTCACGATTCACTAGTTCGTGGCATTAGCATCTATCATCGCGGAACCCGATCGTTGCATTAGAATCCACGATTCACTAGTTCGTGGCATTAGCATCTATCGCCACAGAACCCGATCCTTGCATTAGGATCTGTTGCTATGATTCAATAGTTCATGGCGTTAGCATCTATTTCTACGGAACCCGATCGTTGCATTATAATATGTTGCCACGATTCACTAGTTCATGGCATTAGCATCTATTGTCACGGAATGTGATCATTGCATTAGGATCTGTTGCCACGATTCAATAGTTCGTGGCGTTTGCATCTATCGCCGCGGAACACAATCATTGCATTAGGAACTTTTGCCACGATTCACCAGTTCGTGGCGTTAGGATCTATCACCACGAAACACAAACGTTGCATTAGGAACTTATGCCACGATTCACAAGTTCGTGGCAATAGGATCTATCGCCACAAAACACAATCGTTGTATTAGGATATGTTGCCATGAAATACCGGTTGGTGACGTTAAGATCTATAGCCACGGAACACAAACGTTGCATTGCATAATTCACGTACAGCTAGCTCACACAATACCTATATAAAAAATCATCATCTTCGCTGTCCTCCCCCACTATTTGAGGTACAATACCATCATTGATATATGTATCATCATCATCGTCGTCGTCGTCGTCATCTTCATTTGAAAGAGCGGAAGCATCACCGGTTGCTCCGTCAATGTCATTCCTATCCCATGCGGTCATATCCTCATTTATATCAGTAAGTCGTCGAGCATCAAATAATGTCTCAGCCTCCATCGTCTCAGTGACATTATTTTCATTGTCTCCAGGGGGCATGGCAAAAAGGTTTTGTGGCTTCATTTTAACAACTGTAGCCCATTTAGGGTTGTTCACACTTCTAGCATAAAAAAACTTGTTTTGCTTGGGTGGCTAGAATGTAAGGCTCACACTTAAATTGAGAAATAGTAGTGTCAACATCTATCATTCCGTATCGATCCATTTTGTAGCCTCTGTTTTGGATCTGACCGGAACGAGGCTGATCAAACCATTCACATTGAAATAACAGAACCTCTTGATTTTTTTCAAAAGCAATAGAAATCATTTTCTTTATTACTCCATACCACTCATGATCACCATCCTGAATAAAACACCACTGTTTTGCGTCCGTAAATCTTTTTCCACCTCTGTTGTTCAAAAGAACAAGCAATTTATGAATGATCGAATAAAAACACGTGCCCGACGATCAGGTCCTATAGATAATGCATACAAATAATCGGTTACTTTGCCTTCTTTGTGTAATGTCGTAATCTGTACACATTAATTATTATAAAAGGGGTCATCGATAAAACAACTTCAGAACTGATATTTCTTCAATATTTCATCAAAGTAAAAACTTGCATGTACTTACTCGTTTCTGAAACCAATAAACAAACTCATCTCTATGGCATTTTTCAACATCACGAGAATGAATCTTTTCAGCTCTTCAAAATGCTCACTGAAAAGGGTACAAAATTAAATTATCCATCTACAATAAGCATGATCCAATATATACTATAGAACATTTGAGTATTATACGTACTTGATCCATGGAGCGACCTCTTTAACATTAGAAATAATATAATGCCTGATGTTATGTAGTTCCACCATAGTAAGTTGGCCCCATTTAAACCCTTTTTTAGAATTATCAACTTCTGTAAATATATTAGACTCGAGAGAAGGTTCATTCCTAGCTGCAGCTTCATGACATTCTGGCATATTAATCTTGGTGTTGATGTTATCCAAAAACTGGCTACAAAAAGTCATACACTCTTCCATAATAAATCCCTCAGCTATAGAAACCTTCGGGTGAGCTCTGTTACGTACATACCTCTTCAATGTACCAAGGTACCTCTCAATTGGATACATCCATCTGTAAGAAACAGGTCCACCCAAGTGAGCTTCTTCGCCAAGATGGATTGGAAGATGTACCATGATATCAAAGAAAGCGGGAGGAAGCAACATCTCAAGCTTACAAATTGTTTCAGGAGATTGTTCAATCATCTTATCCAAATCTGGTTCCGCCAATTCTTTAGAACAAATTTTAGAAAAGAATCTGCTAAATTAAATTAAAGGTTCAACAACCTTTTCAGGCAATATGTCATGTATTGCAATAGGAAGGAGCTTCTGAAATATAATATGGCAGTCATGAGTTTTTAGACCTGATACCTTACGTGCTGTTATGTCCACACTTCTCTTGATGTTTGAGGCATAACCATCGGGCATCTTCACATCCGCCAAAAACTTGCACAAGGTGGTCTTCTGATCTTTTTGCAAAGTATATGATGCTGATGGACAATCATGCTGTTATGTCCACACTTCTCTTGATGTTTGAGGCATAACCATCGGGCATCTTCACATCCGCCAAAAACTTGCACAAGGTGGTCTTCTGATCTTTTTGCAAAGTATATGATGCTGATGGACAATCATACTTCCCTTTCATACCCACCGGATGTTGCTTTGGCCGTATACCCATTTCCTGCATATCAAAACGAGCTTGTAGACTATCTTTTGTTTTACCATCCATATTAAGCAATGTCCCCAATATGCTATCACAAATATTTTTCTCAATGTGCATGATATCCAAGTTATGCCTTATTAGCAATATCTTCCAATACGGGGGCTGAAAAAAATACACTTTTCTTCTTCCAACTGTGCCACCAATCTTCCTCAGTGCACTTTCTCTTATTATTCGTCTGTCCAAAACTCACTTGATCAAAAGTCTCATATTGTTGGAGTACTTCGTGACCAGAGAGTGATGTTGGAGCCTCTCTATTCTCTATTTTGTTGTTGAAAGAAGCTTTGTCCCGACGCCACCGGTGATCCTGAGGTAGGAAACGACGATGACCCATGTAGCAATACTTTCATCCATCTTTCAACCACAAGGTGTCAGTGTTTACATGGCAGTATGGACATGCTAGCCTACCTTTTGTTCTCCATCCACATAGCATTGCATATGCTGGAAAATCATTTATTGTCCACAATATAGAAGCTCACATGAGAAATGTCTCTTTCTTTGAACTATCGTATGTTTCAACACCATCAGACCATAATTTCAGTAGCTCATCTATCAAAGGCTGCAGATACACATCAATGTTGTTTCCAGGTGACTTTGGCCCAGGAATTATCATTGACATCAACCAATAAGGTTGCTTCATACACAACCAATGTGGTAGAATATAAGGGATTAGAATCACAGGCCATGTACTGTAAGAAACATTCATTACTCCAAAAGGATTGAAACCATCAGATGCTAGCCCGAGTCTTATGTTGCAAGGATCAGATGAGAAATTTGGGTGAATGCTATCAAAATGCTTCCATGCTTTCGAATCGGCAAGATGGCGTAATATTCCATCATCAATACGTTCTTCGTTGTGCCAGCGCATGTTTGATGTTGTTGATTCTGCCATATAAAACCTTTGAAGACGGGGAATAAGAGGGAAGTATCGTAGATCTTGTGTGCTACAAGCTTCTTGGCTTTTCCACAAGGTTAAGCCTCTCTTGCATCCCCACCAGTACTATTTTTCCATCTTAATTCACCACATTTTGGGCATCGATCCAGCAGAGAATAGTCCTTCCGGAATAACACACAGTCATTGACACATGCATCGATCTTTTCGTAGCTCAGCCCGAGGTCACGAACAACCTTCTGAACTTTATCAAGTGTATTAGGAATGCAATGGCCCTCTGGAAGCACATATGAGAATAGTTCAACGATCAACTCACACGCTTTTTTGCTCAAACCAGTTAAACACTTTATCTGGTACAACCTGACAATGAAGGATAATTGGGTCACCTTCTCACAACCTGGATACAACTCCTTTTTGGCATCATTTAATAAGTCATAGAATGCCTTTGCACACCCAGTTGGCTCCTGCTGGTTTATAGCATTTTCTGGATCATCAACATCTACTGAAGTACCACCATGATCACTGTGACGCCCGGTCCCGAAAAAGAACCAAGCTAACACATATGTGTGCCCATGATGTTCATCACACATACACGAGTGCATTCACAAAAGAGTATACTAAAAATTACCACATAACAAGATTAATTAACCAAATTTTATTAAACAAACCATATTATCCTCGAATACAAGCTCTAAGCAATATTAACGACAAATTCAACTAATGCGGCGGAAATAAACTAAATACGCAAACTAAACAACTAGGCAGCATAAGCGATAGGGTAGCGCAGCTCCAATCAACACCACAGGCAAAGCTGACGGTAGACACGGCCTAGAACTCCACATTATCGCCATTAAACTCCCAATCCTGACCTGCAACTGTTGGAGGGGGGATTGCAAGAGTGAGTACATGTCGTACTCAGCGAGTGTGGAAAGTATGACATGTTGCTTATTCAAGTGACGACAATAATAATGGCAAAGTGCTGAAAAGTACATTAAAACATTTGAAAAGCAATATATTATATGTATGTGAGGTAAACCCATCATAATCATAAGTAATATCATAATACCAATCTGAATTCACTACCATCATCAATAATTCCAGATTTCACCATTGCCAATAACCATATTCAATACCAGAAATAAATCCATAACCATAATACCAACCATAAACATCCCAGAACACCATCCCAATACCAAGTACCATCTAATAATGGAAGTTTTCCAGGTGCTCATAACCGGGAGCACGGCTATCATGATAGTTTTGGACACACTCTGCAGAGGTTGTACCGCTTTACCCACGTGTTTGTGATTTCATCACCCGTCGGCGACTAAAGAACCTCCCTTTCGCCAATTACACTTCCTTTGGTGTATGGCCAAGAGATCACAAAATAGCCTTTACAAAGGGATTACTAGCCTATTTAGACCCCACTGAGGTTTCACCGGGGCGATGTCTCCCGCAGAGCACATCTTCAACCAAGGGCCCCCTCTTGAGCCATTAGGATCCCAGGGTAGTCCCGCCAATCATCAACAAACCCAATCTGACTACCCCTTCCCCGAGCATCCACAATGGTCCAAACAGCACTAGCAAAGCCCTAATTAATCAGATACGCCGCACCCATACTTGGCCTCATGGTGGCACTGTAGTCCTGGCTTATTCTCGCATGAACCGATCCTTAGATCTAAAGCAAGCAAACCACCATAGCATCCAACCCATCCACATACCAGGCTTGCTTAGTTCACACATTACCATACCGTATCGACCAGTTCACATTAGCCAAAATATCATTAATGCATAGTTAAATGTGTAGTGTTGTTTTCCCATCCCGATTAATTAAGCGAAGCAAAAGGTAAAAACCCTTCCTGACTCTCTACCATGTAATCCAGGTGACAAGGGTGATTTAACAAGTCTAGTAAACTTCCTACCATAGGATTCCCATCAAATTGACACAAGCATGCAGTTTTGCAAACAAAACATTCACTTTAAAAACAGGATCAATATGCTTCAAGGACACTTGCCTTGCTCTTGCTGTTGATTAGGGTCAAAGCCTTCAAAATCTTGGTGCTGTAGATCCTCCGCGGCACTCTCTAGTGCAAATCTGTCTAATCCACACAATAAACATACAAGAGAAGAAACACAATCAAAGAGTGCACAAATATTACTCAATATGTCATGACATGCATGATTGATGCAAATGCAAGGTAGAACTTGTTAATAGATTGCTTTTAATGATCAATAACTAGTTCTAATAGCTTTTAACAAGTTTATACAGGTTTGGAGTTGATTCGGTTAGTTTTTGGAATTAATTCAACACAATTTAATCCAGAAAGATCGGACTAGTCCGCGACCGGACAAGTCCGCACTTTACGAGATCAGCAGATTAGGGTTTTCTAGATCGACGTAAATTTGGAGATTAGGGGTTGAATTCTCGTAAGGAAAAGAGAGTAGAAGGTATACCAGGTGTTTAGGACTCCAATGAATCAAGAAACATGGAGGTAGCACTTGGATCTTGGTGATCTAGGGTTGGTGATGAACTTCGGGATGAATTGGTGATGAAGAACGAAAACTTGGTGGAGATCTTGATCCTCTTTCGTTTCCTCCTCTTCTTCTTCTTGCTTGGGATCTTCTCCTCCCTCCTTGGTGGTGTCTCTCCACAAACTAGGGTTTGGGTGGGGTGGAAAAGTGGCAAATAGATGTCAATCCAAGGGGTGGGGTTGTTTATATAGAGGTGGAGGCTAGGGTTAGATGGATTTCGAGTTTGGGATGAGTAGAGGCTGGTTTAGAGTCCCACATGGGCTCTAAAAGAGTTAGGCACGACGTCCCTAGGCCCACTTAACATGAAACCCAAGAAACAAGTCGTAAAACGAAAGATCAATTCGGAGTCGCGAAATATAGGACAAGTCCGGAAAGGACCAGACTAGTCCAAAGTCATCCAGAGAGAAAATCGGACAAGTCTGGCCATACATCGGACAAGTCCGACTTTAAACGGAGAGGAAATCAGACAAGTCCGCTGGAACACCGGACTAGTCCAGAAAAGTCCAAGGACTTAGCAAGTTTTCAAGGATTCTTGGAATATCGGACTAGTCCGCACAAAATCGAACAAGTCCGAAAGTTTCTAGAGGCAAAATCGGACTAGTCCGTAGCAAAACCGGACAAGTCCGCTTTTAGTCAGAGAGAAATCGGACTAGTCCTCAGTAAAATCGGACTAGTCCGCACTTTCCTGCGTTTTAAGTGCGGTTTTGTTCCAAATCAATTTTAAACTCGTTCCTCTTTATGTGGGTTAATGTTAAACATGTATATGAGTGTATGCAAGGCATGATGCATGAAAATGAGGGTGTCACAAACCTACCGCCCTTAAAATGAATCTCGCCCTCGAGATTCGACGCGGAAGAGAAAAGATAGGGAAATTCCTTCTTGAGATCATCCTCCAATTCCCACGTTGTTTCTTTTTCTGTGTGGTGCTTCCATTGAACTTTACACCATCTAATAACCTTGTTCCTTGTGACCCTCTCCTTAGTTTCCAAGATTTTGACCGGTTGTTCGGCATAAGTCAAATCTTCCTCTAGTTCCAATTCTTCCATTGGCACTTGTTCTTCCGGTACTCTCAAACACTTCTTGAGCTGGGAAACATGAAAGACATCATGGACATCCGAAAGATGAGCTGGCATCTCCAACTTATACGCTACTTCTCCTCTTTTGTCCAAAATCTTGAATGGTCCAATATAACGAGGTGCGAGCTTGCCCCTTATGTTAAACCTCTTATGACCTCTTATTGGTGACACCTTGAGGTAAACAAAATCTCCTTTCAAAGGCTAATTTCCTTCTCCTATTGTTTGCATGGCCTTTTTGCCTTGATTCAGCCCTCAAGTTTTCACGAATTATTTGGACTTGCTTTTCGGCTTCTTGCAACACATCTGGACCAAATACTTGAGTTTCTCCTGCCTCATTCCAGAATAAAGGTGTCCTACACTTCCTTCCATAAAGTGCTTCATATGGTGACATCTTCAAACTCGCTTGGTAACTATTGTTGTATGAAAGTTCCGCGTATGGCAAGCTTTTGTCCCAACTCTTCCCATGCTTTAAAGCACAAGCTCTTAACATGTCCTCCAAAATCTGATTGGTCCTCTCGGTTTGTCCATCCGTTTGAGGATGATATGCTGAACTAAAATTCAACCTCGTTCCCAAAGCTTCATGCAATTTTTGCCAAAATCTGGAGGTAAATTGAGAACCTCTATCCGAAACTATCTTCTTAGGGACTCCATGTCAGCACACAATATGCTCCATGTATATTGCGGCCAATTGTGCCGCTGTATATTTGGTCTTCACTGGGACAAAATGAGCTGACTTGGTTAAACGATCCACAATTACCCAAATTGAGTCATACCCGGACTGAGTACGGGGTAACCCAACAATGAAGTCCATTCCAATTTCTTCCCACTTCCATTCCAGGATCTTCAATGGTTGCAATAATCTAGCTGGACTTTGATGTTCCGCCTTGACTCGTTGACACACATCACACAATGCTACGTATTCAGCTATGTCCTACTTCATGCTATCCCACCAATAGCAAGCCTTCAAGTCTGTACATCTTTGTACAACCAGGATGAATTGAGTAAGCTAAGTCATGTGCCTCTTTTAATATCGTCTCCCGAATATGCTTCACATTAGGCACACCGATTCTCTTTCCAAGCCATAGGGTACCATGTTCGTCTTCATCAAATCTTAATTCTCTCCCTTCTTCGGTCATGTCCTTGATTTCCTTGATCTCTTCATCTGCGGTTTGTGCCTCTCGAATTTCTTGCTCCAAGATTGGGTTTAACTCCATCATCTCCATCTCATTTACAAATCCGAGGTTCAACCTTTCAAACTCCTTACATAACTCGAATAGTAACTCTCGAACTGTGAGTTGGTGACTTACTCCCTTTCTACTCAAAGCATCGACCACTACATTGGCCTTTCCCAAATGATAGTTGATCCCCAAATCATAATCTTTGATGAGCTCCAACCATCTTCGTTGCCTCAAGTTCAGATCCGTTTGTGTGAAAATATACTTCAAACTCTTATGATCCGTATAAATTTCACACCTATGTCCAAGGATATAGTGCCTCCAAATCTTCAATGTGTGTACTATGGCCGCGAGTTCCAAATCACGTGTTGGGTAATTCTGCTCATGTTTCTTCAGTTGTCTCGATGCATAGGCGACCACTTGACCTTCTTGCATCAATACACATCCAAGTCCTTGTCTTGATGCATCACAATAAATATCAAAACTCTTGCTCACATCCGGCAGTACCAAAACTGGGGTTGTTGTCAACCTCTTCTTCAACTCCTCGAAACTATTTTGAAAAGCTTGAGTCCATTGAAAATCCTTCCCCTTCATTAGCAATTCCTTCATGGGCTTGGCTATCTTGGAAAAGTCCCTGATGAATCGACGGTAATATCCAGCCATCCCAAGAAAACTCCTTATTTCCTTGACATTTTGTGGCGGTTCACACTTCAACACGTCTCTCACTTTTCTAGGGTCAACCGATACTCCTCCTCCTGAGATGATATGACCCAAAAACGACACCTCTTTCAACCAAAACTGACACTTGTTGAACTTGGCATACAATCGATGCTCCCTCAATTTCTGCGACGTAAGCCTCAAGTGTTCCCCATGTTCCCTCTCATCCTTCGAGTAGATCATAATATCATCAATAAACACCACAACGAACTTATCCAAGTACTCCATGAAGACCTTATTCATGAGGTACATAAAGTACGCAGGTGCATTTGTCAATCGAAAAGACATCACGGTGTACTCATAAGATCCATACCGCGTTCTAAGCTGTCTTGGGTATGTCTGATGGTCTAATCTTCATTTGAAAGTATCCCGACCTCAAATCAATCTTAGAGAAGACACAAGCACCCTTCATCCGATCAAACAAGTCTTCTATACGTGGCAAGGTATACTTGTTCTTGATTGTTACCTCGTTGAGAGCTCGGTAATCTACACACATCCTTTGGGTTCCATCCTTCTTGTCCACAAACAGCATGGGCGCTCCCCAGGGTGAAGAACTAGGGCGAATAAAACCTTTATCTAGTTGCTCTTGAATTTGTTTCTTGATCTCCGCTAATTCCAAAGGAGGCATCCTATACGGCCTCTTAGCTATAGGTGCAGTTCCAGGTATTAAATCAATAACAAACTCAATGTCTCGATCAGGTGGCATACCTGGCAACTCTTCCGGAAAAACATCCAAAAATTCACACACCACCAGAATCTCCTCAATTGTGGCACCGTCCATAAGATTTAGCTCCAATTGCTTTGGTGCGTTTTGAGATGCTTCAAATTCTACGGTGATCCCTTCCTCATTGGTCAACTTCACCGTCTTTGTGGCACACTCAATAACTCCATTGTGCTTCCTCAACCAGTCCATACCAAGTATAATGTCCAATCCTTGAGAATCCAAAACAATGAGGTTGGCGGAGAAGTCTACCCCCCTTATTCTAAGGCTTACTTTTGGACATACTATATTTGTCCTCATCTCTCCTCCAGGAGACTTAACCAATAGAGTAAACTTCATATGAGAGATAGGCAAACTATACTTGGCAATATACTTTGATGCAATGAATGAATGCGATGCTCCACAATCAAATAACATAGTCGCGGGGTTGGAGTTGGCGAGAAACATACCAATGACCACGTCATCCGCTTGTTGAGCATCCTCCGTAGATACATGGTTCACGTTGCCATGAGCAAAATTCTGCCGTCCACGGTTCCCTTGTGGCTGTCCTCCATTGGGTCTTGGGTTTTGCCTCGGTGCATTGCTTCCTTGACCAAGGCCTGACTTAGGACATTGATGCGCAAAGTGACCAGCTTCTCCAAAAGTATAACACTTCTTAACTCCACCAGAATTATTTGGATGAGCTTGGTTTTGAAGACTTGCAGCAGGAAAATTAGCACGAGGCGCATAAGGCATTGGAGGCCTAAGTGCTTGCATGACAGGGCGCTGCTGCACAAACTGAGTTGGGCGTGGTGCATAACCAGGGCACTGAGCAAGAATAGAAGAGCTGTAATATGGCGCATTGGGCGGCGCAAAGAGAGGGTGCACATTACTTCCTTGTTGCTGTCCTTGATATGGCGCCTTTCTCTTATCGTCTTGCTCCATCTCACGAATTTTGTTCTCAACCACAATTGCTTTGTCCACAAGCTTCTAAAAATTTGCATAATCACAATTGAGTAGTTGCACTTGGATTTCATCGTTCAAGCCCCTCATGAACAAGTATTGTTTTCGGCTGTCCCGACTAACATCCTCAGGCGCATACCTTGAGAGTTGAGTGAACTTATTGAGATATTCACTCACGCTTGATCTTCCTTGCCTTAAATTCTCAAATTCTTGCCTCTTCAAGATCATAGCTCCCTCTGGCACATAATGAGAACAGAAATTCTCCTTGAATTCGGCCCAAGTAATTCTCTCTTGGTACTCATGAGCATTGCAATAAGAATCCCACCAATCCGCAGCTGCTCCAACCAGTTGATGAGAAGCAAAAAAGACCTTCTCCCGGTCACTGCATTGGACAATAGCTAGCTTCTTCTCCACGGACTTGAGCCAATCATCCGCATCCATAGGGTCAGCGGCTTGAGTGAAGGTTGGCGGCCTAGTCCTCATAAACTCTCCCAATCGGTTATGAGGAGGCCGGGTTGGCGGTGGAGGCATGTGGGGCTTATTGTTGATGTTGCCAGCCTGCAGCTGTCCCATAGTCTGTATCATGGTCTGCATGAACTGGTTTTGCATAGCCAAAAGCTGCTCAATATTGATAGCTATATGAGCAGGTCCTTGCCCATTGTTGTTCTGAGGTACTCCATTGTTCTCGTCCTCATCATTGCCATCCCTCTGGTTGCGAGTCCTCACCATCTAAAGAAAAGCAATAGGTAAGAATTAGAGAACGTCCCCAACTATATGCATCAAGGGATATGAAACTAAACAGCTAGCTACACTAGCCTAGGAGGACATGGCAATGCTAAAGCATCCCAAAATCCTCTATTAAGCACACGAGGGACCAATATATAACAAACAACACACCAACCAAAATATATCGATTCCTGAGTGCTCCTATGTGCTCTAAAGTGTCCATTCTATCTAGGCTAGCTGCATCCTACGGTCAACCTGTGACTCTGATACCAATCCGTGACGCCCGATTCCGAAAAAGAACCAGGCTAATGCATATGTGTGCCCAGGATGTTCATCACACATACACGAGTGCATTCACAAAAGAGTATACAGAAAATTACCACAGAACAAGATTAATTAACCAAATTTTATTAAACAAATCATATTATCCTTGAATACAAGCTCTAAGGAATATTAACGACAAATTCAACTAATGCAGCGGAAATAAACTAAATAAGCAAAATAAACAACTAGGCAGCATAAGCGATAGGGTAGCGCAGCTCCAATCAACACCACAGGCAAAGCTGACGGTAGACACGGCCTAGAACTCCGCATTATCACCATTAAACTCCCAATCCTGACCTGCAACTGTTGGGGGGGGGGGGAATTGCAAGAGTGAGTACATGTCGTACTCAGCAAGTGTGGAAAGCATGACATGTGGCTTATTAAAATGACGGCAATAATAATGGTAAAGTGCTGACAAGTACATTAAAACATTTGAAAAGCAATATATTATATTTATGTGAAATAAATCCATCATAATCATAAGTAATATCATAAAACCAATCTGAATTCACTACCATGATCAATAATTCCAGATTTCAGCATTGCCAATAACCATATTCAATACCAGAAATAAATCCATAACAATAATACCAACCATAACCATCCCAGAACACCATCCCAATACCGAGTACCCTCTAATCATGGAAGTTGTCCAGGTGCTCATAACCGGGAGCACGGCTATCATGATAGTTTTAGACACACTCTATAGAGGTTGTACCGATTTACCCACGTGTTTGTGATTTCATCACCTGTCGACGACTAAAGAACCTCCCTTTCGCCAATTACACTTCCTTTGGTGTATGGCCAAGAGATCACAAAACAGCCTTTACAAAGGGATTACTAGCCTATTTAGACCCCACTGAGGCTTCACCGGTGGCGATGTCTCCCGCAGAGCACATCTTCAACCAAGGGCCCCCTCTTGAGCCATTCGGATCTCAGGGTAGTTCCGCCGATCATCAACAAACCCAATCCGACTACCCCTTCCCCGAGCATCCACAATGGTCCAAACAGCACTAGCAAAGCTCTAATTAATCAGCTATGCCGCACCCATACTTGGCCTCGTGGTGGCACTGTAGTCATGGCTTATTCTCGCATAAACTGGTCCTTAGATCTAAAGCAAGCAAACCACCATAACATCCAACCCATCCACATACCAGGCTTGCTTAGATCACCCATTACCATACCGTATCGACCAGTTCACATTAACTAGAATATCATTCATGCATAGTTAAATGTGTAGTGTTGTTTTCCCATCCCGATTAATTAAGCAAAGCAAAAGGTAAAAACCTTTCCCGACTCTCTACCATGTAATCCAGGTGACAAGGGTGGTTTAACAAGTCTAGTAAACTTCCTACCATAGGATTCCCATCAAATTGACACAAGCATGCAGTTTTGCAAACAAAACATTCACTTTAAAAACAGGATCAATATGCTTCAAGGACACTTGCCTTGCTCTTGCTGTTGATTAGGATCAAAGCCTTCAAACTCTTGGTGATGTAGATCCTCTGCGGTACTCTCTAGCGCAAATCCGTCTAATCCACACAATAAACATACAAGACAAGAAACACAATCAAAGAGTGCACAAATATTACTCAATATGTCATGACATGCATGATTGATGCAAATGCAAGGTAGAACTTGTTAATAGATTGCTTTTAATGATCAATAACTAGTTCTAATAGCTTTTAACAAGTTTATACATGTTTGGAGTTGATTAGGTCAGTTTTTGGAATTAATTCAACACAATTTAATCTAGAAAGATCGGACTAGTCCGCTAGGGACCGGACAAGTCCGCACTTTACGAGATCAGCAGATTAGGGTTTTCTAGATTGATGTAAATTTGGAGATTAGGGGTTGAATTCTCGTAAGGAAAAGAGAATAGAAGGTATATCAGGTGTTTAGGACTCCAATGAATCAGTAAACTTGGAGGTAGCACTTGGATCTTGGTGATCTAGGGTTGTGGATGAACTTGGGGATGAATTGGTGAAGAAGAACGAAAACTTGGTGGAGATCTTGATCCTCTTTCATTTCCTCCTCTTCTTCTTCTTGCTTGGGATCTTCTCTTCCCTCCTTGGTGGTGGCTCTACACGAACTAGGGTTTGGTTGGGGTGGAAAAGTGGCAAATAGATGTCAATCCAAGGGGTGGGGTTGTTTATATAGACGTGGAGGCTAGGGTTAGATGGATTTCGAGTTTGGGATGAGTAGAGGCCGGTTTAGAGTCCCACATGGGCTCTAAAAGAGTTAGGCACAACGTCCCTAGGCCCACTTAACGTGAAACCCAAGAAACAAGTCGTAAAACGAAAGATCAATTCAGAGTCGCGAAATATCGGACAAGTCCGGAAAGGACCGGACTAGTCCAAAGTCGACCAGAGAGAAAATCGGACAAGCCTGGCCAAACATCGGACAAGTCCGACTTTAAACAGAGAGGAAATCGGACAAGTCCGCTAGAACACCGGACTAGTCCAGAAAAGTCCAAGGACTTAGCAAGTTTTCAAAGATTCTTGGAATATCATACTAGTCCGCACAAAATCGGACAAGTCTGAAAGTTTCCAGAGGCAAAATCAGACTAGTCCGCAGCAAAATCGGACAAGTCCATTTTTAGTCGGAGAGAAATTGGACTAGTCCTCAGTAAAATCGGACTAGTCCGCACTTTTCAGCGTTTTAAGTGTAGTTTTGTTCCAAATCAATTTTAAACTCGTTCCTCTTTATGTGGGTTAATGTTAAACATGTATATGAGTGTATGCAAGGCATGATGCATGAAAATGAGGGTGTCACAATCACCAGTGCCTCTAAGAAGACTGGACAACATATTTTCCATAGCAGCATCATCAGAAATTATCTCCTCATTATTTGCTGATTGCTCAGCAATATTTTTCTCAACTCGTTTTTCTCCATGGTGTACCCAACAATTATAACCAAATGACATCCCATTACGAAGCAAGTGAAGATGAACTTCATTGCGTCTACCGTGGCAAATATTACGACATTTTGTGCAAGCACAAGGCTTAGTTTCTTCTTCACGAGTGCCCTGGAATGCTAAATTTAACAATGACTTCATTCCATCCTGCCACTTCTTCGTATGCCTGTCTTTTCCCGTCCATGTCTTATCTTTGACATCGCTTCCTACAATTCAATCAGCGTATCCGTAAGAGGATATTGAACTACAATTACATTATGTGAGCAATTATACCTAGTGTTGTTGCTCCTCCACGTGTGGCGGCCGGCGGATGCTCCTCCACGCCGGTGGACGGCGGATGCTCTTCCAAGAGTTTGGCAGTCGGCGGATGCTCCTCCAAGAGCGTGGCGGCCGGCATATGCTCCTCCAAGAGCGTGGCAGCCGGCGGATGCTCCTCCATACGCGTTTTGTGCAATCAGGAGAGGGGCCGTTGTGGACCGAAGGGTCCGGCGGGGAGGCAGCCAGGACAAAGCGTACGTGAAGCCATCAGAGTAGGCCCAACACTGTGTTGGGCTGCTTGTTATTCGTGGGCTAAAATTGCGTTGAGTCACTTTGTATTCCTGGGCCGAAACTGCGCTGGAACGCTTGGTGTTCGTCCCCATGACGCGTGAGCCCATGTACGGGCGCACATCTCTGGCTCTGGCAATTTGTAATCTAAATAAGTTAATGCAATAATGGGGGTGGTATTCCGATCAAAGGGGAAAATTTGGCGTCGTTAAAGGAGATGTTTTTTGATAAAAGGAGAAATTTTTAATTTGACACGGAAAGGGCCCAGCGTATGCATGGAAAAATTATGCTTATAAAAAACCGCGGTTTGCATCCCTCTCGGTTATCGCAACGGCTCGACGTGTCCCATCGGCTTCACTGGCAGTTTTTTAATTTGACACGGAAAGGGCCCAGAGCTTTTATAAAAAAAACATCCACTCGGTACACGCCTCATACATGTTCCATTCGACTTCGATCGGACGAGCGGACGATGTCAAAAGGAACGTGGATGAGTCTTGTACGACATATTTTTTCAATCGGATGTGTGACTACAATAGCGCGCGTTGCCTTATATTCTCGTTGCAACGAGCTTAACTTTCCGAGGTGGGACAAATCATTCACAGCTTGTCAAAATCACTCGCACGAATTCGTTATGGATACCGGGTATAGGAGTAGTGGTAATGGTTACACCGCGCATAGGGAATTAAGCCAGTGTTACATTGGGTCCAGTGGTATATAGATGGTGCCACGATCAGGGAACGACGATTGAAGACACGAGAACAAAGTACGTGTGGCACCATCTGAGAACGGTATGCACTTGCTCTCCGGTGCGTCGTTAAAGAAGATGTTTTTCGATAAAAGGATAAATTTTTTATTTGACATGCAGAGGGCCCAGCGTATGCGGGGAAAAATTAAGCTTATAAAAAACCGCGGTTTGCATCCCTCTCGGTTGTCGCAACAGCTCGACGTGTCCCATCGGCCTCACTGGCAGTTTTTTAATTTGACAAGAAAAGTGCCCAGGGCTTTATCTAAAAAACATTTGCCTTGTACAAGCCTCCTTTACGTCCCGTTTGATTTCAACCGGGCGAGCTCGGTTGAAATCAAACGTGGCATGCAGGAGTCTTGTACGACATCTTTATTCAATCGAATGTCTGACGACAATAGCGCGTGTTGCCTTATATTCTCAATGCAATGAGCTCAAATTTCCGAGGTGGGACAAATCGTTCATAGCTTGTCAAAATCACTCGCACGAATTCGTTACGGACACCGGGTATAGGAGTAGTGGTAATGTTACACTGTGCATAGGGGCATTGGGCCAGTGTTATGTTGGGGCCAGCGGTATATAGATGGTGCCACGATCAGGGAACGGCGATTGAAGACATGAGAAGGAAGTACGTGTGGCACCATCTGAGAACAGTATGCACTTGCTCTCCGGTGCATCGTTAAAGGAGATGTTTTTCGATAAAAGAAGAAAATTTTAATTTGACACGGAAAGGGCCCAGCATATGTGGGGAAAAATTATGCTTATAAAAAACCGCGGTTTGCATCCCTCTCGGTTATCGCAATGGCTCGACGTGTCCCATTAGCTTCATTGGAAGTTTTTTAATTCGACGCGGAAATGGCCCAGGGTTTTGTATAAAAAACATCCACCCCGTGCCTTATACACGTCTCGTTTGACTTCAACCGAGCGAGCTCCGTTGAAATCAAACGTGGCATGCAGGACTCTTGTACTACATCTTTTTTCAATCGAATGTCTGACTACAATAGTGCGTGTTGCCTTATATTCTCATTGCAACGAGCTCAACTTTCCGAGGTGGGACAAACGTTCACAGCTTGTCAAAATTGCTCTTACGAATTTGTTACGGACACTGGCTATAGGAGTAGTGGTAATGATTACACCACGTATAGGGGCACTGGGCCAGTGTTACATTGGGGCTAGTGGTATATAGATGGTGCCACGATCAGTGAACGATGATTGAAGACACAAGAAGGAAGTACGTGTGGCACCATCTGAGAACGGTATGCACTTGCTCTCCGATGCGTCATTAAAGGAGATGTTTTTCGATAAAAGGAGAAATTTTTTATTTGACACGGAAAGGGCCCAGCGTATGCAGGGAAAAATTATGCTTATAAAAAACCGCGGTTTGCATCCCTCTCGGTTATCGCAATGGTTCGCCGTGTCCCATCACCTTCACTGGCAGTTTTTTAATTTGACGCGGAAATGGCCCAGGGTTTTATATACTCCCTCCTTATCTTTTTAATTGACGTTTTAGACAAAGATTTAAACTAAAAATGACATAGGTTTCCTGTCCTAACGTCAATTAAAAAAATCTAGAGGGAGTAAAAAGCATCCGCCCCGTACATGCCTTATACACGTCCCGGTCGATTTCAACGGAGCCGTTTGATTTCAACCGGGCGACCTCCGTTGAAATCAAACGTGGTATGCAGGAGTCTTGTACGACATCTTTCTTCAATCGTTCGTTCATGTGCACACATGTCATAGTAATGCAACTGCTTCATCCGTCCGTTCACGTGGACACATGTCACAAATGTGGAACGGTATGCACAGCCTTGGATATGCATACCGTATCCATAAATTTTTTTCCTCATTTGGGTAGGAGTGGTTCCACTTCAATCTAAGTGGATTGGAGAGTGTCCGGCCATCATACGACGTGGCGTAATGAAGATTTTTGAATCTGATATACTCCTCTTTTTAATTCTTATCGTTATGACCACAAGTTGCATTATCTCAACCAAACATCACGTACAACAACAATGACTCAGCGGAATCGGGAACTGGCCAATTAAAATGGAAGTTAGCAGTCTCGCGGTTCATAGATCGAAACACGCGCCATCCTTTTTCTTCTTCCTTTTTTCTATCCATAACCGTGAGACTATTGAATTCCATCTTCACTGACACATATGTACGGTCCGGGTGTGCTGGTGTGTACCTTAACCCCCGTCGTGCATCCCCGGTTGTGGTTGAAAGACCCCTGCAGGTATGTTCTGATTCCTGTCCTCCAACTACATCTAGGTTTCTGATGACGCATGCGGTTCACCACCAGACAAACCAGCAAAGCCTCGGTGATGAGCGGCATGCAAATTTCTTGATGACAAACTGACTGCGGGGGCCTCCCGTTCGGATGCAACTTTGGTTCTCCCGTTTGTGCTACCATGCGTACTCCCGCTTATGTGTCATCATCTAATTTGTTGAAGTTAAATCAGGCATTATGTTAGGTAAATGAAAGGGCCAATAAAATCATGACACTTAATGAGGAGTACGCATGGAAGCACTGAATGGGAGTATACAAGCCGTGTCCCTCCCGTTCTGTCCTCCCATGCGCTATCCCGCTGATGTGTCAAAATGTTATGGGTCCCTTTATTAATGCTTAGTTTAACTACCATAACTTCACAACAAATAAGATGATGACACGTCAGCGGGAGTGTCATCAAAAAACTAGAGATGGATGCGTCAGCAGGCCGCAGTCAGCGGGCCGCAGTCAGTTTTTCATTAAAAAACTTGCATGCCGCTCAACACCGAGGCTTTTCTGGTTGTCTGGTGGTGAACCGCCTACGTCATCAGAAACCTAGAGATGGAGTAAGAGGACAGGAATCAAAGCATACCTGTAAGAGCATCTCCAACCGGTTTGGTATTCTTGGTGTGCTATTCTTCTGAATAGCAAATGTGTTATCCGCATTTAGCAATCCATTTCATGAGCATCTCCAACCGATTTGCTAAACCTGTTTGCTATATCCAACTTTCTCATATTTTATAATATTCGTTAACTAGTTTGAAACTCAAATGATATTGTTGCAACGGTTATATTTGTTACTATTTCATCATAGAACATGTATTAGCAATGTCTATTTGATTTTTGAATGATGTACTATGTAGTATCAATGTATTTTATTTGAAAAAAATATTACATTATTTTTTCCTGCCTTCTTTACTATTTATTTTCTTTGTTTCTTCGAATATTTATTTTATTTTTTATTTTCCTTCCTTTTTTCATGTTTTCGGTTATTTCACGAAGCAAGGAGTCGCTGCTGGAACAACAAAAATGTTGCAAGAGTCGGGATAGCAAATCAGATAGCATTTGCTACTAGTAGCACACCGGAAACTCCATATAGCAAATGGCTAAAAGTAGCAATCTTAATAGCAAACCAGTTGGAGATGATTTTCGCTCTAGATTTGCTAAATAATAGGATAGCACACCATATAACTAACCGGTTGGAGATGCTCTAAGGCTCTTCCCAACAACCACCGGGGACGGACAACGTACAGGGGGTTAAGGTACACCGGCACACTCATACCGTACGTGTACCCGGCCAGTCGTGTACTAGTAGTTTCCTTCTGTAGGATCGAAGAGCACGTGAAAAGCTACCAGAAGGGGGGTGAATGGTAGATTTAAAAATCTTACGCGGCGGAAACAACTAAACCCCAACCCCTTCGGCGGAAAAACAATATGTTACAGAAATCATGTGTGAGACTAATCTAAATGTGTTTCACCGTGAAAAAAGTGATAGATATCAGAGAGAATAAAGTCACGAAGACAACACAACAAGAATCACTCAAATCCTTTGAGAAAAACTCAAGTTATGATCGAAAGATCAAACAAAGGTCAATATTCCCTACCCGAGAAAAACAGTTCTGGAACGCTACAAAGAAACTCGTGTAGATCATAGACCACAAATCCAATGACCGTGAAATTTTGAAAGATGATAGATAATCAAGTTTTAGTGACAACCCAAAAAGAATCACGTCAATTGGATTTGTAAAACTCGAGTTATGATAAAACCACCGACGAAAGGTAGTGCTGTCCAGAAACTCGATCAGTAAAACTTGTCTGGAACAAGTCGGACGAACAAGGCACAAAAGTTCCTTCAAACTACGAATTTTATTCAATAGAACACAAGAGAAACAGCCCCAAAGTCGTGCACCACGAGCTCTGGGCTCCCTTTCTTATATAACCAGCTCGAAAGCCAACTCAACTTAGATCAGGAACCTAATCCTACTCTGTTCACAAATCGTAACTTTCCATAACTGCTTAGGATTCTTCTATACCCAGATAGAAGCAATCTTAAGACTTCCAAACACCTTAGGAACGTATCCCACATTCCTAAACAACTCAAATTCGTGACCCACACGAAATCCTATCATAACCAACTAAAATCTTTCCATATTTGAGTAAAACCCAACTCAGCCGTAGCCTAAGTCCATAACCTAGTCGGTTGGACCTTTCCGAACAACTCTTTACATCCACATCTCTTCATCACGTATCGGAACCATGTAGCCACGTCCATGCACTCCTTGCACACGTACAAACATCTTCCAATTACGTCCACGATACCTTCACATGCATTGTTCTTGATTCAATCATGTTGTGCAACCTCCAGATCAGCTAAATCACAATTTCTCCTGAATTTGGTTGTTGGAACCTCATCTCCTCCCTGAGACTAGTCCAATGGATCCCATCACGAGCCATGTCTGGAACTCAAGCAACACCTGCACATGAATAAACAACCAATCCATACGAGCCCAAGTCCTCGACTTGACTCAAGTTAGTTCCGAACACAACACCTTACGTGAGAACCTCACATAAGCATGTTGCAAAACCACAGTAACACAATATCATCCTTGTCAACCAAAAACGCACTAAAGACTTAGCAAATGAATACTAAGCAATATTTTTAGAGATGTAAAGCAAGTACGAAACATTGCAAATGAAAAACAGAAGCACTGCGGTCAAGTTCCGGGCCTTGCCAGAGCAACCCGACCCTTAAGCCGGAGCTAACAAAAGCTAGTAGAACCTAGCGCCAGAATTTACCAGAACTAGTACAACCAAGCTCCCGCCGGATCTTACAAAACTAGTCAGACCTTGATAAAAAGGTGTTTTAGTGATATTCAAAACTTTTATCATCAAAGCAAGTGTATTCACTACAAGCCAATGTATTTAGCACACATAGGTCTTACACCTTCGAACCTTCGGCAGAAGAAAGTGGCATGCAAGTTTCTTTCTGTATGGAGAATATTTATTGTGTATTCATCAGGGAACACATATACACTTTATAAAGGCTAGCTAGTGTAGTGTGAAACCAAAACAAAACCCTTTTGCACTACACAGATTCAAAAGCTAGCGTTAATGACTAAACGTAGGCCTACGCAGTCAAACAATGACGTTATACCAACGCAGTCTACAATGAATGTTACATGTGTGCATGTTTATCCTTTCTACAGTCTGGTGGTGAACCGCCTGTGTCATCATAAGCCTAGATGGAGTTGGAGGACAGGAATCGGAGCATACCTGCCTGGACCAGGATCGCCTGACGTAGCGACATTTTGATGCATGCGTGCAGTAAAGGTTGCTTCCACCGTTTGTTTTGATCTGACGGTTGTACTTCCCAGCTATCCAACTAAGGGGTCCATTCAAATCGTTTCTTAAACTCTTGCCTGCTTGCTTCAACATGAGAAAGAGTTTACATGCATATAATGATGCATACTTCAAACATTTAAATAAAACAAACTTCTATAAAAAATTAATAGGATTAAAAACATTAACTATCTTATGTGGCATGCCAATGTGGATGTCCAACTCAGAGTAAGGATGAAAGTGAAATTGTTTTTTGAAGTTGATGGACTAAATAATTGACCCATTTAAAATCTCAAGGACCAAACTTAGTTTTGATTGAAAGTTTGAGGATGAAGTTGAGTATTGCCACCTTGATGAGCTCAAGCTCGAAAAGTTCGAGTAAGCTCATTTGCTGTTGTCATTATGATATGTACGTATGATTAACTAAACTATATAACTCTATTAAAAATGTTCTATGGGACACAATTTTTATATATGGTAGAAACAAACTCACTCGAGTTCGACTCGTTGACATCCCTACATGCAATTAAAGTATTGGTGCAATCGTGTAATCAAAGATTTTCATATGTTGGATCTATACATCCTACGGTTATTAAATATTTTCATTTAACCCCTTCCACCCCCACCACCACCCCTCCACCTGGTGGAGGGGGTTAAATAAAAAGATTCAATGACCGTAATGTAGATCGATCCAATTAGGACAAGTTTTGTAGTTCAAATATGAACTAAAAAACTTGTTCTAACGACAAGTAACATAGGTAGGAGGCCATAATGTTTTATGATAATGAACTCAATGTTGTTCGTCTGTTCCATCTGTTATTTTGTTTTCTATCTGCTGTTTAGTGAACTATCTGTTCTATCTGTATTCTCTATTAATGAATGACCCTCCACACCGCCGGTGGCTTGTAAAGTTGCATGTACGATACTTTAGTCGCTAAAGGTGCCAGGAGATCGCCCGCAGCGGGGCCTGCAAAGCGGTCTGTAAAGTAGTATACAGTACTAACAGGTAGCGATGACTGGAAAGAAAAGTGGAGACAATCAACAGAGAGAAAACAAAAGAAAAGAAAGGACGAGAAAAATATTAGAAAAAGATAGGTAGAACTCCAACGTACCACTGGCCCTATGCCCCTATACACGGTGTAATCATTACCACTACTCCTATACGCAACCAAAAGTTATTACCACTGCTTCAAGGGAAGTGATGCGGACTAGATGTGCCGATTATTTTATTTTGTGTTTATTGGGGATTATGTAATAGCTAGTTCTGTCGATTAGCGACGACTGGAATGAAAAGTGGAGACAATGAACAGAGAGAAGGGAACACTGATTTCCTTTGTCGGTATGATTAAATGTATTCATTTCCGAAAGAATCCATTTCTTTAAACTGTCTCGTGAGTTTCCTTTGATGCAAACAGGGCTAAACATAATACGAGCACGCATAGGGGAAACACAACAAGTGCAACATTCATTAAAGATTAGCGGGCATAGGGGAAACACATATACTACAAGTCTATTTTATACACTCCCTTTGTTCTCCTTTAATTAGCGTCGGGAGAACTAGGGGTGCATCCAAACGGAAATGGAGGGAATATAACCCATAGAGTACAACGTCTAACGGTAGAACAGGTCATGCTCGTGCTTAATCCTACAGTTCTCTGTACAGAAGATTGTCCACTCCTCCCATGTAGGCCTGCCACAGCGGGCAGTTCCCTGGTCCCCCCCTATTGAGTAGCCCCAAGCGTCATCATCAATGTTGGGCACCGCCACCGGCGGCGCTTCTCGATGAGGCCTGCCCAGGAACCTCCAGACGACACCATCATACTATTCATGGCTTCATGCTGACACCGGCAACACTCCTTGTTGGTCCACTTCATGGCGACGGATCCGACCGTGTTATAGCCGACGTGGGCCTCACCTTCGACCTGTCGAATATACTCGAAGGTGTCGCTGGCCCTGCGGTCAGTGTCGTAGTGGAGCATGGCGAGGATGTAGGCCACCACCATGTGGCCGTTTGTGGCCGCCCGACAAGGAACTGGGTGCCTGGCTACGCGCGACCATGCAGGAAGACGAGGTCGAACCCGGTGACGTAGCACGCATGAGGGTTACCGACAATTTCCAGGCGCTCCATGAGGCAGTCATAGCTCCAGTTAAACTTCCAGATGCTCTCCCGCTTCAGCACCACGCGCCTGCCCATGGCGCGATCCCGGCACGCCGCGTGCATGGCCTTGTAGGTGCGCAGACTGGAGAGGTTGTCCATTGGCTGCGGGGAGGTTGCGGCGACCCACCCCGCGATCAGGACCGCAATATCGTGTGGCAAGGGGAACTCCATGGGCTTCGAAGGAACCAATGAGGGCACGCGCGACGTAGACGAAGAGGAAGAGTACGCACGGAGAAGAGGATGGCCTGTGTGTGTTGCGGAGAAGAGGATGGTCTGTCTTTATTAGTACGCACGGAGAAGACAATGAGATGCGCGCAGTGATGGTTATGGCTTCTAAAGTGCACCGTTTGGAATGCTACTTGCGAAACTTGTATGAATGTCTTTCCCTTCTAGAGGATTCCATTCCTTTAAACTGTCCCGTGAGTTTCCTTTGATGCAAACTGGGGTTACGGCTTCTAAAGTGCAACTATAGGCTACTTTAGCCGCTGGAGTTGTCACTAGGCAGGAGATTGCTTGCAGCGGGGCCTGCAAAGCGGTCTGTAAAAAGTACTCCTCCCTCCGTCCCAACTCAAGTCTATTTTTAGCTTTGGTCAAACTTACCTTTGACCAATGATTTCTTGCCTTGTCCTTATCCTTATCATCAAGGTCCTCTGTCTGCTGCCCCAAATGACTTGCGGCAGAATTATCCTGGCGACCATAGTGAAGTGTCGGATATGTTGTCCATGGCGCAGGGTTATTCAACACAAGCAATAGATAGTATATCCTAATCTTTCTCCTCATATATAGCGTGCTAACTAATTTTTGGGCCCCAAATGATCTAGAGAAATTACTCCAAATTTGATGATGCCATAAATTAATCGCCGCTCAAAACAATGATGGTGCTCATCAAGCTCGCAAGCTCAACTTCATTCATCCTCAAACTAGCTAATTATTTCGGATGGATTTACATTAGGGGTGTGCATTCGGTCTACCCGATATTTTGGTTTGGGTATTTTGGTCTTTTTCAAAATTCGGTTTCTTGAAATCACTACCCAAATTGTTGTAATAATATTAGGTACCCGAACATTTTGGGTACCAAAATTCTGGTTCGGTCTTCGGTCCTACGCGATATATCCAAATTATACATTATATCCATGTCATGTTTGCACAAATTTAATATGATTGATAAATTTAATCCCATGAGGTAATTTATAATAAATTGACAAATGGAAAATAAAAAATAAACGTTTAAATGCAACAACTTCACACATCACAACTTGAAAATAAAATATCTAAATTTGAATAGTTCATAGTTTAGCACACATAATTTAACTTATTATTTGATGGACCGACTATTCGGTTATTTCAGTTACCCGAGAGTGGTACCCGAACCCGACATTTATTTTTCAGTTATTTATATTTGCTACCCAAAAAGTACCCGATACCCGATATTTTGGTCTTTTCGGTTCCGGTCTCGGGTTTTTCGGTTTCGGTTTTTTGGTCTCGGTTTATTTGACCACCCCTAATTTACGTAGTAGCAGCATATGGGATATACATATTTCTCCTCAATGTTTTTTTGCAAAACAATCAAGTGATATATCCTATGTGCATATTACATATGTAAAACTAATGTAAAATATAAAACTTTTTCAAAGGGAAGTCTTAGGTTTCATCAAATCTATCTTTGAGATTTACGCAATTTTGATCTGTTTTAACAATACAAGATATGTACTTTTAGATTCACCATGAAAATATTTCCATAATATACAATCTAGTACTACATGTTATTGAAATTAATAAATTCTATATAAATCATTGGTCAAAGGTAATTAGTTCGACCAAAATAGAAATAGAGTTGAGTTGGGGCGGAGGAAGTATTATACGTTGTTGTTTGCCGCATAAGGTTTGGTCCTTCAAGCCGTAGCCATTTGTACAGGCGGCTGATGCGACCGGGTGCACCAAGCTTACATGTGTGCCAGTCACCGAGGCGCCTTAAACGCGCGTAGCCCATGCGCATCTTTGAATTGAATTGGAACCGCTCCGCATCCCATCACCACTACTGCGCGCGTCGAGAGACGAACAACCAGGCGGGTTCAAATACCTTGCAGTACTGTAGGTGCAGTAGAGATGGCTAACATGAGGGCCCTATAGGGTGTGGACCCACATAACAGCCACCTCTACTGCACGTGCAGTACTACAGAGGATGAGCACCCCAGCCAGGTTGCTACTACGCTATAAGCCCAAGGAGGAGGAGGAGAAGGAGAATGAGAAGTAGGTGGAGCGAGGTGGAGGAGAAGTAGTTTTTTTCTTGTTCTTAGTTGTGATGTTTTACTTTTCTTGTTTGTATTTGTGTTTTTCTTTTTTCTTGTTTGTAGTGTATCGTCTTAAGGTAATGAACTTTATATTTCTGTTCATTGGTGTGCAAAAATAGTTCTAATGTTGCTGTTCTAACTCTACTGAGCTGGAGATCCAGAACGTGACTATCACCTAGTTTATCTGACAGGACCAGCAGGGAGAAGTCCACTCTCTATGTTGAAACCCAACACGGATCCAACATAATGAGCAATCAAACAGCAAAGCACATAGTAAATCACAAAAAACGCAACAACAGTTTCTGGAGTACGTATCAACTTTAGCCCAGATTAGATGCTCGTGGGCGCCATTGCAAAAGGGTGAAGATAAAAAAGAATTGATTCGGATGGCTTGCAAAAACAAACTAGAAGTCAGGGTCATCAAATTTTTTTACCCGATTTGGATTGAGTCTTAGTTATAGACTTCCGTAATAATAAAATATATCGGGTATTTTACTTTCACTATTGTATCATAAAGTGTACGCCGGCCACGTATCCTGATCCAACCGTACAACTTCAAATAAAGGAGGGTTAGAAGATTGGTGGAAAATAATACGAACTTATAAGAAAAAGGAGAAGAAGAAAAAGGATGGTGGGCATTTCGATACATGAACCGTGACACTATTGACATCCATCTTCATTAGCCAGTTCCCGATTCTGCTGATCTCTCCAGCATGTATTCACACTAGCTACTCTCTGGTGACTGGACCCAAGGTATCCCATGCCCCACCCGGCATATCCAGTGGGTGGGCTCCTGAGAAATGTTATTGTTGTTGTACGTTGTGTTAGGTTGAGACAATGCAACTTGTGGTCATAACGACAAGAATTAAAAATTAGAAAGAGTATATAAGATTCGAAAATCTTCATTACTCTCTTTACTCCAGGCTCGGGCCGTCAAATTCAGAAACTCCTCCGCTCATATCATAACTGCATGAGTTATATATCCAGGCCCGTTTCCAATTAAAATCCAAACTAAAGGTGTAGACGAAGGTTTTGCACAAGAGAGAAGTTGTGCCGCGCCGCTGTAGACGGCAACCGTAGGGATGACAAGGAGAGAGACCTGGCAGGGACTCGGGTGTATAACGTGACGTTCGAGGAAGACGTGATCACCACCACCGTGATGTCCTCCGACAAGGCCGTGGAGGACTGGCTCGACGAGGTCCTCTCCGTCCACCGTTGGCGCCTTCACAAGTTTGTCGTCGGGCTCGACATCGAGTGGCACCCAAAGCTACTCCGTCGACCAGAACCCCGTCGCCGTTCTGCAGCTCTGCATCGGCCGCCGCTGCCTCATCTTCCAGGTCACCCACGCTGACTACTTCCCCGACGAGCTGAAAGATTTCCTCGGCGATTCCGACTACTGCTTCATCGGTGTCGGCGTGGAGGGTGACGCTGACAGACTTTGGAAGGACTGGCAGCTGAAGGTGGCCAAAACGGTGGACCTGGTCGAGCTCGCGGCAGAGGAGATGGATCGCCCGAGCCTCCGCCGCGCGGGGCTGAAGGATATCGCGAGCGCCGTGATGGGCGCCTACATGGAGAAGATTTACGGGGTGAGGACGAGCAACTGGGACGTGTACAATCTCTTCGGCGAGCAGATCAGCTATGCGTGCATCGATGCCTTCGTCTCCTTTGAGGTCGGCCGCAAGCTGCTCTCCGGTGACTACTGATCTTACCACCAAGTTTGCGGATCGGCTGCTGTCGATCATCTCGACATATGGAATTCGTAGGTGCATCGCTCAAGTTCTAGCTTTTGTGCTTGTGCACCCAATCTCTCATAAAATTATTTTTTTGAGGAAACACTATATCTTGCTTTTAAAAACATGCATGTTATTTCACATGCATCAAGGTCTTTCACATGCATGTTAGTTGTCCATGCATGCTACGCCCGAAACATGACCAACGAGCCTCAAACATGGTGATCTCTCAACAAAAAAGAGAACATGTAACGTCAGCAAACAAGATCGAGGTCTTTCACATGGATGTTAGACGTACATATGCATGCTACGTCCCAAACATGTATTCCAAGAATAGAATAATATTTCCTACCATGTATATATATTTCTATATTTATCATATTCTCTGCCATCATGCATGTGTGTATGCTCTCAACCTATATGGCAGTTGTTTAACTACCACACTAATGAAGAATATTATCCTGTCATCAATAGAGATAACAAATTTGACACAAGGATGTTCCCTCGACGGTACAAGGATAGAATGTGGACTACCATCATCTAATAAGCACAGAGCTCTCATTACGTACGTACGTGGTTCATCAAATTAATCGATCACATGCTGCCATTATGTATCGCTGTACTCGTCTTTTGAAGAAACGACAGGCGTAGGTGCTAGCCGCTACGTGTTCTGATTTTTGGAACAAATGGACACTCTTGTGAAAACACGTACGCCACATCCGATCCTCAAAGTAATCCAATTAAGCTGTTCCTCAACAAGGGGGCACAAAAATCCTCAACACATGACCAAACATGCTTGATCGCAAGTCTCTTTCACATGCATTACATTCATGTCCACCATCATCCATGATCACGACAATTATCAGTTCCATATGGACTCTCGGTCAGCAACAGTCGGATCCTTAAAAAAGAAAGATATGGACTCTCTGTTGATTGCCATGCGCGTTCACATCAATCTCCGCACCTTTGTGTGTCAAATTAAAAAACTGGCCGATGGGACGTGTTGAGCCGTTGCGATAACCGAGAGGAGGCAAACCGCGGTTTGGAGTAACTCTGACCGTCGATTCAAAAGCACAATTTTTGAAGCGTCCAATCATCTCCACTCACGCGCTTAGACGACAACCCGCTATAGAGGCACACCGTCCTCTTCTTCTCTGCCGCAGCTCTTGATCGATTTTAGCCTCCAAACTTCTCCTCTTGCTTCTCCACCGCACCACCGTCGACCACCTCTCTCTCTTTGTTCACACCTCCTTCGCCGCACAAATGGGTAGCCCCACACCGAAGCGCTCCAGGTCATCGATGCCCTCTGAACCTCCTTCTCTGTTTTCGTCGCCGCCAAGGCTGGTGGAACTGGAGGCGGCGCCCGCACCTCCTCCACTCCCGTCTCCGCCTACGGCGCCCGCACCTCTTCTGTTCGACTATGATGAGAATATCCGCCCCATCGAGGAAAGCATCGACAAACTCGATAGCAAGCTTAAGGAGGTCACCGACAGCCTGTTCGCCGCTGATGTGCAAGCAAAAGTGCTCGAAAAAATGGCGCGGGATGTATTTCATAATACATCTCACTTCTATCGCCGACTGGGACTTGGTATCCTTCCCCACCATGCCAGCATGGACTCCGCTGGCTACTACATCTTCGGGTTACGCTTTGTTTCCGCTCATCTCGACTGCCTCTACGAGACGATTGGTAAGGAGGCCGGGGTGGAGTTTCGCGAGCAACTCGTGAAGGCCACCAGCCGGAAGAAGTTCGATCTGGTGTTGGAGGATGCTCCGTCGGCGGTTGCGGCAGAGGCGGAGGCGGAGACAGAGGCGCCGGCAGCGGATGCGGAGGCGGAGGCGGAGGCGCCGCCGGCGGAGGCGGTGGCAGCGGCGGAGGTGGACAAGTCCTCCTCCGAGTAGAGTAGGATGAGTAGTAGTTTTTTCTTTTGTTTTCTTTGTTTTTTTCTTGTTTATAATATATGTGTTGTTTTTAAGTTAATGAAAAATGTCTTTTATTTTATGTTCATGAACAATGTGTCCTACAGTACATGCACTAACGAAAAACTCCTCCTTTTTTTGAAAAACATCGCATATGGAAAATTAACACATTAGTAATATTATATTGTATCTTATAAATATTGTATTAAACACATTAATAGGACGTATGTAGTAGAATTATATTTCGAAAAATTATGAAAATAAAAAGCTACACACTAATTAATTTTATTTCTTTTCTCTTTACCAGCTGTCATCGTGCCCGCCCCACCACCCCCACCCACCGGCCTAGCCCTAGGCAGTAGCCCACAAATTTTCTGCGACCCTGCCGCACAGCATCGCGCGTGCACCCCCGCCTCACACGCCGTCCGATCAAAATTGCATAATCATGGGAGCGGGACACGCGGTATTTACATCCTTTGGTGTCCAGACAACAAACCCAGCGCGAAGCGAAGGATCTCAGCAGGATTTCCATGGGACGACGTGCGGGGCGGGGGCGCACGCGCGACATTGTGCGGCAGGGCCGTAAAAAATTTATTTCTGCCCGCCTAGGCCCAGAGCCGGGCCTGCCTTTAAGACCATCCGCTGTGGTTCACGGTAAAGCTTTAGGTTGTGTTTGGGAGCACAGTTTTTCAATACTCAAGATTTGGAAACCACAATTTTTAAAATGACATGGCAATACCAAAGTATTTGAATAACACGGTTTTGTAATACCACAATTTTGCAATACATAGGACTGTTTGGTTGACAAACACCATTCTGTAAAAAATACTATAGTAATCTCAAATACCACGGTATTGCTAATTGCTCTAAAACTCTAAAAATACCGTGTTCCCAAACACCATTACTGCCCTGCGAATCAGATGGTCTTATCTCTTAACCCCTTGGTGCGGAAATCGAATTCTCCGCGGCCCTTCCGTACAGCCGTCTCTGTGCGACCCTGCCCAGATGGTTGCCACATACGTTCACGCTCCAAATCTTACAGCCAAGGGCGCACTGCACGGTTCTCGCGACTGTACCACCCTGCCCTGATGATTGCCACATCGTGAACGCACCGAATCTTGTACCGTGCATGGGCACACGAACTCCATGTCCGAACTTTGCTCGGCGATCCGAATAACTCGGCGCTAGGCGTGCACGATCCATCATCATGCGCACGAACACGTACGACGCTGCCAAAAAGATTTGTGTTTGGTTGCTTGTCTTGGATTGAATTGACTTGGATTAATTGGATGGTCCAGTCATGTGTTATTTGTTTCGCGGTCAGACGGGTGATCCAGGTTTGAGGAATATAAAATATCCTCACAGATGTTGGATGAGATGGTCCAGGATATTTGGTTGGATGTGAGTCCATCCACCTTATCTAATTATGCTTCTTAGAAATGCAATTAGTGATAATTACCTTGTTTATTGTTGATTAATAATTACAATTATGATAGTAACATTAATATTTGCTAGTAATATGATAATTAGTATATAAACAATTAATATTATGAAATTATCAACTTTGATGATTCAATAATCCAATCAAGTTTCATCCAACCTACCAACAAAAAATGGGATCGTCCAGTCCATCCAACCAAACGTTAATTTGGATGATCCAAGACATAAAGAAACGGATGATCTATCACCAATCCAACTTCGACGCCAAATCAAACGCAATTGATGACTGAGCACTTTGTCACATGTCATTAGAGTGTACGCACAAATGACAAATACACGACCTCAACACTAGGTTTAGGGTGCATCGTGGACTAACCACACGACCCGACCAAACACTCACGTAATTACCACACACCTGCAAGAGCAACTACCTGGCCGCATCCTTCGCGTACGAACGGCAATGCCAACCAACTTATACTTTTTGTACTCCGTACAAAGAATTTTCCTTGTCCATGAGCCAATAAACAAGCTCTTCTAATGCGGCTTTTGTAGTTAAAAAATGAACTACGACAAAGTGACAAGTTCATGGAGACGGGGGGAGTACATATGATCATCGACGTCTCTCTCACATGCATGTTATAGTTGTCCATGCATGCTACCCTACGCCCCAAACATATGATCAACGAGCCAAACTATATATATATATATATATATATATATATATATATATATATATATATATATATATATATATATATATATATATATATATATATATATATATATATAACATGTTAGTTGTCGTGCCCCAAACATGATCAACAAGCCTCAAACTATATATGACGATGTTTCAACAAAAAACAGAGAAAACATGTAATAATGTTGTCATCAAACATTATCGTCGCGAGGTTTTCAAGTGCATATGTTACTTGTCCATGCATGCTTGCTACACCCCAAACATGATCAACGAGTCTCAAATATGACGATCTTTCAACAAAATTAGAAAACACCTAACGTCATCAAACATGCATGATCGAGGTCTTTTGCATGTCAAACTGAAAAAACATGAACGAGGGTTTGTGATATATATATATATATATATATATATATATATATATATATATATATATATATATATATAAATTTGTGTGTGTGTTAATGAATGCATGGATGTGTGGTGTGTTCATCGTCTTGTACTTTTTTCTTGTGTTTTCTGACGATCTTTCAACTTTCAACTATATATATATATATATATATATATATAGAAAAAAATTGGAACATTGCATATACCTTGGGCTGGTGGGCCCTTTGCGTGTCAAAATAAAAAACTGGAACTGAAAAACTGAAGCACCGCCGGACGGACCTACAAAGTATGTCAGGTGGGCCACTACATACCTTGGACCCTTTGCATGTCAAATTAAAAAACTTCCTGTGAAGCGACAACTTAGAGGAAGCCAACCCCGGTTTTGATTAATTCAAAAGCGCAGTTTTCGAAGCGTCCGATCATCTCCACTCGCGCGGACCATCCGCAGTGGCGTACTGTAAAGCATACTGGATACACTGTTTCGCAGTGTAATTTGGAGTACGTAGTGTAAAAGCTGAAGTAGAATAGTGTATAGAGTATGCTTTAGAGTACGCTGGTGTGGATGGTCGACGAGGACCCGCTATAAAGGCACACCTTTCCTCTTGCGTCTCTGTCGCACCACTCCATCTCCATCGTTTGTAGCCTCCATACTTCTCTTCCTTCACCGCCGCACCATCGCCGACCACCTCTCGCTCTTTGTCCGCACCTCCGTCGCCGGACAAATGGGTAGCCCCGCACTGAAGCGCTCCAGGCCGTCGACATCCTCCGAATCTCCTTCTTCTCCATTTATGTCACAGCCAATGCCGGTAAAACTGGAGGCGGTGCCCGCACCTCCTCCGTCCCCTTCTCCGCCCGCGGCGCCCGCACCTCCTCATCCCGTTTGGGTTCAGGAGACTGTCTGCCTCGTCGAACACCGCTTCGATGAACTCGACCGGCGCCTGAATGAGGCCACCGAGCACCTTTTTGCCACTGTAGGGCGAGCAAAAAGGCTCGGCAAATTGGCGCAGGATATATTTTCCGATACATCTCGCTCGTGTGACCGTCAGGGTCTTGGGAAACTTCCCGTCTGCACTAGCATGGACACCGCCAGTGACTACTGCTTCGGGTTAGGGTTTGTGGCTGGTCGTTTCAACATCCTCTACGAGACGATCGGGGAGGTGGCTGGGGTGGAGGTCCACCAGCATCTTCTGCGGACCATCGCTCGGAAGCTTCGGACTCAATTGCCGGAGGAGGCAGCAGCAGCGGCGGAGGTGGCGGCGGCAGCAGCGGCGGAGGAGGAGGAGGCAGCGGCGGTGGAGAAGGAGGTCGAGGAGATCTCCTCCGACTCCGAGTAGAGTAGTATTTGTAGTTTTTCTTTTTCTTGTTTTCTATGTGCTTTCGTAGTTCTTGTTTGTAATATATGTGCTGTTTCTATTTTAATGATAAATGTTTTTTCTGTTCATGAACAATGCGTCCTATGCAGTATCGAAAAACAACTCCTTTCTGAAAAAGGGGCGAGATAACTGTTGTTCAATGTCTAGCTAAGAATTTGTTGTGTTGCGACAAACGACGACTCTTGGTTGAAACTCCATTGAGATTGTGGTTGAGACTGTGTTTCTCCTCTTTTGTGTTCTTTCACTCAATTTTTTCATTTGTAGTCGGCACATGGGAAAATGTATTTTTAGTATGTAGTAGTATATACTACATCTTATCATTTCATTGTGATTAATGTTACAAAATTTTGATTGTTTACCATCGTCCTTTCGTGGACTTGGCTGTATTTGCATATTGTTTGCATTAGCACATATACATTTGGCGATTCATATTTTTTCGTATTTTTTTGGAATGTCCCACTAGCTAGCAGATGACTGCTTTTAGATTTCGATCTCCATGCATGGCAACAAAGATGAATTAAGAAGCGAGCAAGTTGTCCTAAGATGAAGTCTACCCCTCTAGCTGCACGCACCATGTGCAGGAATCGACGCGACATGAGATGTAATTAATCACGATTGGATGCGTGCACAAGGGCACAGCTTGCGTCAAATTCTCCACTCCTGCGAAAATTTTATCGTTCTACTTGGCGCGCCACATTTGAGATTTTGACAATTCAATTTTCACTACCCGCCTCCAATTTCAGTCCCGCCTATTATTGTAACCCTATTTCAGCCAGATGAGTATAAATGGAAACACTGGCCTCCGATCTCAACACACCGCTGCCCCGCCCTTCCGGTGATCTCGCAGTACTCCAAATGTGTTGTCCCTCTGTCCTATTTTCCATACTTGTATTCCTAAGAAATTCTTGTTTTCATTTCCCACGGTTTTTACAATTTTTCCCCCATGGATCTCATAGTGACGCATCAAAGCTCTTGGTGGTGTTGACTCCTGGGTACAACATCGGGCGACCAAGTTTGACGGGCTTTACCGAACCTCTTCGTTGCCGATACCTCCCTGCGACATCGCATCTCAGACTCCAGTTTTGTGCTAGGTAAACTACACGATCCATGCCATCTTTTTATAGAGCTATATTGGCTTGGTTCTACACGATCCGTGTAGTTTTGGCCTAGTTAAGTTATACACGATCCATCGTGATATACGAAGATTAAATAAATTAACAAAAAAGAAATGTGGTCCGCTGTTTAACGAATTTAGTTATATATGTGTGTGTGTGTCTATATATATATATATACACACTACATCTGTCCCTAAATAAATGTTGCTCCGATAGCTTATTACGGTAGTGTATTTCTAGTTCAATTCCTGGCCAGGAACGACAAATACTAAAAACTAGAGGTAGTAGTATGTAATTTTTGGATTTAGAAGTAAATGACGCACGGGTTATCTGATCAACCACACAAAATGTTGTTCTCTCATTCCTGTTTTACAAATTTGTATTCCTAAGATTTTTAGTTCCCATGGTTTTTATACTTTTTTCTTTCTTGTGGCTTTCTCGGATCGTACGTTTTTTCTATTCTTTCTTTTCTAATTCCTCTGTTAGTAACAAACAATGTTGTTTATAGAAAGCACACCGTCCGATCCAAAATCTACATCGGTCATGTAATCTGACGTTATCACTGTTATTTGGAATGACTACTTACAATGCTCTTTACATTAGGAACAAGACATCAAACCATGATGTCGTCTACAAGCATTCATGGTGGACAACAAGCACCTGGTATAACTATAAATGTGTTTACTATCAAAATTAAACAAATTTAGACAACATTAAATTGTTCGCATGGTACGCAGAGAATATTGCAGCACATGATGTTCAGGAACCCCGAGGTTCTTCACTCCCTGGTACTACGATGCATGAGCCAACAACAGGTATAGATATATAAACCAGAAATACTCCTTCTGCCCCAGCGTAATTTTACTTTTGGAGCTTAAAAAATGTCTCACTCCAACTCTATCCTCGGTAGTAGCTTCCAACTACCCATATCACATCACATTACTACCTGCCTCTCTACCGTGCCATATGTTTTGGCAGAGCGTGTTAGTTTTTTACTCCTTTGGCATTGAATTTGGAGCATTTTGAGAGACTATGTTCTGTCCTTTAGATGTATTGATGATGGGTGTATCCTGGTCTTTGCATTCTTTTCTAGGCTCTACTAATTTTTTAGCATGCCTTGCGATTCTACTTTCTTATTAGTACTTAGTCTTTATAGTTAACAGTTCACCAGCCTGTGTGATGGCATGATTTTTTATGCCTCCACACTGTGCTCTCTCGCCGCCGGCCACTCCGGCCGGCACCAGCGCCCACGCCCTGCTGCTGCTCACTTCAGTGTCCTCCCCGACGCATCTCCCTGGCCCATTGCCATGTCCCATCCTTCGCGTGCCATGATTACCCCGCTGCCCGCAAATCCCTCGCCATTACTTGCCATGCCACCAATCCTCCTCGAGAGTTTTGGTGAGACCGAACCCTCGCTTTGTTGAGTGTCGCAAGCTGGCACTATGCAGTACTGCACCTGCAGTAGCCGCCACTAACAAGTAGACCCAATGTCTCATGGGCCCACATGTCAGTGGCACCTAATGCAAGTGCAGTACTGCGGAGGATTTCAATCCCGCAAGCTACATACCTTATCTGTCTTGCATTCGCCACCTGCTAACGCTGGCGTTCATTACTTGCCCTGTAACTAATAATTCTCTTCGAGACGCGCTTCGGCTGATGTCAGTCAGACCGAACTAGCGAACCCTATCTTTGTCTAGTCTAGCATTGTCAGCTGCATGCCCCCTCACAGTCTTGCCTGCTTTGCTCATGGACTGAAAATCCTCTGCAGTACTACGAGTGCGTACCGCCACTGACATGTGTACCTGATGGCTCCTTTTAGGGTATGAAAAGCAACAAAGAAGTCAATAATGTAACCCCCCCCCCCCCCCCCGCCATCAAAATAGTTGTCGTTAGGACAGTCCTAACTACTGTAGTAGTTCATTTTTAATTCATTTGTTGGTCTGATACGACAATTAATATAAACCACGAGGGAGTACTATAGAACAAAATGGTGCTGGCACGACACGGTCGTCCCACGCTCGTATTTGCCGCACTCGTCCTGAAGATGGTATGAACATCAGACTTTTCTTCTTTTCACACTATTTGTACATGATACTAAACTTGTTCAGGCGGTAATTTGTTTTAATCGTTACTGTTTGAATCAATGTAACAGAAGGAATGAAGCTAGGAAGAAGCGTGGCTAAAGGACTTAAGGTTGCCAGAATACGCTATGCATCCCAAGTTAGTAGAACGGAGTATGTGAAGCTACCAATTCAGTTCTCCGCTAGGTTGGGTGCTGCGGTTGGTATTAATCAGCGGCACTTTGTCGATGATGTGGTTATGTTTACAAAAATACATGCATCCCTCAGCGGTGCAAGGAAGTGGGCAGAGGTTGGCCATAGTAACAAGAGAGATATAGTACGAGACATTATGTTTAGTGTTGTCACACCCTTACACAAGTATTTTTTTTCTTGCAATCTCCATCCTGTACGTTTACAGCAACTTGTTATACAATGTACAGGATTCTTGGGACATGGAGGACACACCAGAGAGCACAAGAAAAATTTTGAAAATTGCTGGTGAGCGCTACAAGGGGCGGCGCTCGACTTTGCATGCCACCTATAAGAGTTATTCTACCGATGAAGAACGTATACGAAACCAGCCTGCTGACGTAACAGTGCCCGAGTGGTTGCACCTAATAGAATATTTAGGGTCTGAGCGATTCAAGGTCAGCTAACTTTTTAATAGCTTCGCATCATACAAAAAATATTTCATTTACTTTCATTCGTGGAATTAATTCTTAAAATTATTGCAGTCAATAAGAAGGACCAATTCTCAAAATCGAAGCAGACAAAAGGTGTGTCACTTGCTTGGCTCCAAATCCTACGCCCAACTTAGTTACGAGAAGGTATGAAAAATAAATAACGCTTTTACTTTGCGCTGCAAACAATATGTATATCAACATGTTGAAGTTTACTTGTAATTTATGTAGTGAGACCCAGAGAGCGGAGAAGAGCCCGGTTGCATACAACTGTGGGAGGAAAGCCATTTGTTGGAGAACAGTAACTGGACAAATAAGCTGGCAGAAACTGTACATGTGAGTAACACTTCAAACAATCCCCAATTAAATAAATATTTGCAAATTACCTGTGACTTTTCTTTTCGCATATAGATCCAAGCACGTGCCCAAGTGGACGACATGGAAGCTGAGCAGAGACACCCAATTTCAAATGAGGAAAGAAACTACATCTTCCAGCGTTGTTATAGATCCTCAATCGGTTGTGCAGGATCACAGGTTCGGGGGCATGGTTATATGGCTAACCGAACTGGTCCCGAACATGAACGTATGCATATCCAGATGTCTGAACACCTCAACGACCAAGTTCAAAACTTAGAAGATAGAAATGCAGGCCTCAATGAAACAGTGCAGGAGTTGGAAGGAAGAAATGATAGCTTAAACACCCAGATGGACTGCATAAACCAGAAGAATGAAGACTTAATCGTTCAAGTCCAGAACTTACAAGGGCAGATAGCAGCTGATCGTGAACAGACAGCTAAGGAAATGCAGGACATGCGCGCCTCAATGGCTGAAATGCGCAAAATGATGATGGCAACCACTCCACAGAAAGTCCACCAAAGGAACCGCCAAAAGCCACCTGCTCCAACAATTAGTCCCGGTCAGCTTAGGAAAATTGTTAGCATGCAAACATGTCGCTTTAGTAATCCTTAAGTGTTGTTATGCGTGTTGTAATATCAATTGATGGATGTTTATTGTTAAACTCGTGATTTTGTTGCCACTAATTTTCAAACCTGGTGCATTCAGGTTCTACTGTCGCTAATTATAAAACGTGGCATTACGAATTTCTTGTCATGAATGATAAATTGTTGCAATAGGAAGCTATTGCCAATACGGATGATAAAACGTGGCAATAGAATGACAAAACGTTGCAGTATAAACATTTGGCAACGACTCAAAAAACGTTGCATTAAAACATTATTGCCACAGATAAGAAATCGTTGCAATACCAAACTATTCGTCAAGGATGCAAAATCTTTGCGGTACCATACTAGTTCCAACGGATCTGAAATCGTTGCAATACGGTACTATTCGCCACGTTTGTGGACTCGTTGCAATATCCAACTATTCGCCACGGATACGAAATCATTGCAGTACCAGACTAGTTCCAACAATCTAAAATCGTTGTAATACGGTACTATTCGCCATATTTGTTGACTCATTGCAATAACCTACTATTTGCCACGAACGTTAAACCTTCGCAGTATCATCCTATTTTGCACGGCTGTGACATTGTTGCAGTACCACACTATTTGCCACGAATGTGAAATCGTTGCAATACCGTGATATTCGTTGCAATATGGTAAATCGTCGCTACACCATAACTCATTGCAGTATGTTACTATTTGCCACGGCCGTGAAAATCGTTGCAATACTGTAGTATTTGCCACGAATGTGAAAATCGTTGCAATCACATACTATTACCACGAACGCGAAATCGTTGCAGTACAATGCTATTCGTTGCAATACGTTAAATCGTCGCAATATGCTAAACCGTTGCAATAACATACTATTTGGCACGAATGTGAAATCGTTACAATACCATACTATTGCCATGCCTGTGAAATCGTTGCAACCACATACAATTACCATGAATGTGAAATCGTTGCAATACCATGTTATTTGTTGCAATAAGTTAAATCGTCGCAATACGCTAAATCGTTGTAACAACATACTATTTGCCATGAATATGAAATACTTACAATACCATACTATTTGCCACAATCATGAACCCGTTGCAATACCGTACAATTTGTTGCGATACGTTAAATTGTCGCAATACATGAAAACGTTGCAATAGCGTCCTATTTGCCATCGATGCAAAATTGTTGCAATACCATACTATTCGCCATGGATGCCAAGGCATCGGAAATAACCTATCGCTGCGGGAATTTTTACGATGATTCGTAAAAACTATCGCCACGCTCTTTTTCATTGCAACATCGACCTATTGCGACGTATTCCTTCGTTGCGATAAACCGGAATCCTTGCAGTGATTCTAGTGATTCAATTATAGCAGCACTATCCCTAAGCTTTTTGACCTTTTTCTTAACTATAATAGTGGCACGAGAAATAGCATCACATTTCTTCACAAGTAGGACATACCTCTTCATTGTAGCTGTTGTGTTCTGCCTCCTCCATACTTGATCTTGACTTGCCCGCCATGAAGCACAAGTTTGCCAAATCATCTTCATCTTCATCACTTCCAATGTACACGTCGGTTGAGCCAAGTTCCTGGAGTGCAGAGATAAAACTGTTCACCAGTTGGCGACCTGTAAAGCCCTTCTTCTTCTTCTTCTTCTTCTTCTTCTTCTTCTTCTTCTTCTTCTTCTTCTTCTTCTTCTTCTTCTTCTTCTTCTTCTTCTTCTTCTTCTTCTTCTTCTTCTTCTTCTTCTTATCATTTGTTAAGGAGTGCTTCGTCCTTGATTGCTTTTCATCCCAGGAAGTAGGACCTGAAAGGTTAGGGCAATCTGAACAAAAATGTCCTGTCTTACCACATTCGAAGCATCGTTGAGGTCCGAAGCTTCCTCTCCTTCTATTTCTCACATTTTGCAATGCTTTTGAGAACCTAGTAGAGAGAAGTACTAGCTCATCCTCTGGAAACTCCTCAATTTGTTCAAGGGTTAGAGAGGACAACAAAGCAAGTTTACCAAAAGATGAAGATTGACCGGAGCTAGGCATGCCACATTGAGAAACAAAAGCAATAGACATGTCGGGGTTCTTACGTGATATTATGTCAATTTCATGAGTTTTTAACTTGGAATATAGCACATCTAAAGTAAGTGTACTCATGATAGTAGATTCACGAATAGATGTGACTTTCATCTCCCAAATTGACATATCTAATGCACTTAACAATTGCCTAGCATTTTCAGCATCTGAAAAATTAACATTGACACTACGCACGTTGCTGAGAATTTTATTAAAGCGAGCAAAAAGGTCATCAATAGACTCACCGGGTTGCATCTCAAAGCGCATGTATTCTTTCTTGAACATGTCTTGCCTTACCTCCTTGATTGTGTTGGATCCTTTGCGGTAGTCACAAAGTGCTTTCCACGTATCGTATGCAGATCGGAGGTGTGTAACACGGTCGAAGTCGCTTTGAGTTAATCCTTGTATGATCAAGTTTCGAGCCTTGTTGTTGTTGTCGACATCTCTTAGATTTGTAGCTGTAACTTGATCATTTGACAGCACTTTGTAAGGCTTGTATACCTTCTCCCATATTGTGAATCCTTGAGCCTGGATGAAGGCTTCCATACGTGCCTTCCAAACCTGAAAATCAATACACACAAGGTTTTGCGGAGTATTTTTCCATATGATTAGTCAAATCACGTGCAAATCACAAAGATTAGAGCATCGTGGCTCTGATACCAATTGTAGGATCGAAGAGAACGTGAAAAGCTACCAGAGGGGGGTGAATGGTAGATTAAAAAATCATATGCAGCAGAAACAATTAAATCCCAACCCCTTCGGCAGAAAAACAATCTGTTAAAGAAATCGTGTGTGAGACTAATCTAAACATGTTTAATCGTGACAAAAGTGATATATATCAGAGAGAATCAAGTCGCAAAGACGGCACAACAAGAATCACTCAAATCCGTTGAGAGAAACTCAAGTTACAATCGAAAGATCGAACAAAAGTTCAATCTGTCCTACCCGAGAAAAACATTTCTGGAGCACTACAAAGAAACTTGTGTAGATCATAAACCACAAATCCAATGACCTTTATATTTTCACAGATGATAGAAAATAAAGTTTTGAAGACAACCCAAAAAGAATCACGTCAATTGGATCTATAAAACTTGAGTTATGATAAAACCACCGAAACAAGATAGTGCTGTGCAGAAACTAGACGAAAAAAACTTGTCTGGAACAAGTTGGACGAAGAAGGCACAAAAGTTTCTTTCAACTATGAATTTTATTCAATAGAACACAAGAGGAACAGCCCAAATGTAGACATCTACCATGAGCTCTGGCCTCCCTTGCTTATATAACCAGCCCGGAGGCCAACTCAACTCAAACTAGGACTCCAATCCAACTCAAATCACGAATCAAAACTTTCCATAACTGCTTAGAACTCTTCTATACGCAGATAGAAGCAATCTTAAGACTTCCAAACACCTTAGAAACGTATCCCACATTCCTAAAACAACCCAAGTTCGTGACCCACACGAAATCCTATCATAACCAACTCAAATCTTTCCATATTTGAGTCAAACCCGACTCAGTCGCAGCCTGAGTCCATCACCTAGTTGGTTGGACCTTTCCGGCCAGTTCTTTACGTCCACATCTCTTCATCATGCCTCGGAACTATGTAGCCACATACATGCACTCCTTGCATAAGTGCAAACATCTTCCAATGACGTCCACGATACCTTCATATGCATTGTTCTTGATTGAAACATGTTGTGCAACCTCCTGATCAACTCAACCACAATTCCTCCCGAACTTGGCTGTTGAACCTCATCTTCTCCCTAAGACTATTTCAATGGATCTCGTCACCAGCCATGTCTTGAACTCAAGCAACACCTGCACATGAATAAACAACCAATACTTTCGAGCACAAGTCCTCGACTTGACTCACGTTAGTCCCGAAACTACAACATCTAACGTGAGCACCTCACATAAGCTTGTTGCAAAACATAGCAAAATGATATCAACCAAAACACACCAAAAACATAGCCAATGAATACTAAGCAATCTTTTCGTCAATGTAAAGAAAGTTCGAAACATTTCATAGTAAAAGCAGGAATATTGCGATCAAGCTCCGAATCTTGCCAAAACTAACTAGAGCTTGAGCTAGAGCTTACCAAAGCTAGTACAACCTAGCGCCGGAGCTTACCAAAGCTAGTACAACCTAGCACCGGAGATAAAAAACCATGTCGAAGCTAACCAACGTAAGTTGGACCTAGCAAAAACATATCGGAGCTTAACAAAGACATGCTGGAGCAATCAAAGACCTGGAGCTAAAGTCGAACCTTGCTAAAAAGTTGTTATGGCAGCATTCAAAACTTTTATTATCAAAGCCAATGTATTCAGCACACATAGGTATCACACCCTGGCCAGCTACTCTGGCTGCTCGGCTGGTTGCTCCGGCTGGTCCAGATCCAGCGGTGCAATCTCACAACCGAGGTTCCTCGCCATCGCCACCACCAGGATACTGCAGCCCTTGGAACCGAGCACCTCGGCCATAGTCTCGAGCAGCCTTTGGAACCGGTCGAACAGCCTGTCGAACAGCATCTCGAGCAGCTCGTTGTTGAGTCTCTCGGAGGAGCGGCAGCACTATTTCTTGCAGGGTGGCTCTCTCGGCGGGCTTGGCAGTGAAATGTTGGCCATGGTGGGTTGTCTGCACGGAGAAGACGAACGAAGAGAAGAGGAGAGACTGATGGCGCCTTATATAAGGTCTGTGCGGAGACCCAAAATGGAGACGCACTTAGCAGCAAAGTGCATCTCTTATGCTCGACGTCTCCCTCTCCTCTGCTTAAAGGGAGACGCGCTCTTATGAAAAGTGTGTCTCCTATTCCCCACGTCTCCTTTACCTTCATGATTTTATCTATTTTACTTCGGTTCACTGTTGATATCACACATTACTGAACTTAGAGCACATTCACTTGATAACTAATAAATCATTCACTTGTCCAGAAAATAATCAAATCCTTCATGTTTGCAATTGTTTTCACACAGTTCACTGTCCACACAATCAGCACACATTCATTCATTCACACAGTTGAACACACAAAAAAATATTCATTCACAACAATGGAACACACAGTTGAACATAGATAAATTTCATTTATTAACTCACTATATTCCCAAACACAAGAAAAAAGTACAAGAAGATACAAGAAAAGAAAAAAATCAAGTAAAAACAACAAGGAAAAACTAAATCCTACTCCTCCTCCTCCTCCTCCTCCTCCTCCTCTCCTCCTCCTCCGGCGGCGGCGACTCTGGCGACGGTGCAACAAGAGCCTGGGCCGGCTGCTCCGATTTCTCCGGCTGCCCCGGCGGTGCAACCTCGAGACTGAGCTTGCTCTCTGTCGCCGCCACAAGGTTTCTGCGGCCATCGGCGCCGAGCACCTGGGCCATCGTCTTGAACAGAATGTCGAGACGATCGGCCACCCTCGTGAGGGCGTAGAGGTAGTGGCCGATATACCCATTCCAGTAAACTGTGGAAGGGTACCTAGACCCAAAGATATCACGGCGCGATACGTATTGTTGTACGCCTCTTGCGCCATAAGGAGGCGCTGCTCGGTGTGAAACTCTCGGGGGAGCTGCAGCACACTTTCTTGCAGGGTGGCTCCCTCGGCGAGATTGGAGGTGGAACATTGGCCATGGTGGTGGTTGGTCGTCGACGCGGAGAAGACAAAGAAGAAGAAACGGATGCAAAATGAGCGACGCGCTTGTGGAGACACGGGTGATGGCACATCTTATATAAGGTCTAGTCGACGATGGAGCAGTTGGTTTCCCGCGCACTCATAGAATGATGGGACACATCAATACCACCTCGGGGAAATGAAAGGTCGCGCACGCCGGTCGCACGCATCTCTACACCACCGCCGCCGAAATTAAGTTCCCTGCAGTCCTCATGGCGTGCATCTCTCTTTCAACAATGAAATACGCGCTTTCATATCTCGCGCATCTCGCTTTAGTCTTGCGCGTCTCGCATTTATCTCACTCGTCTGTTCACCTCCGGTGCTCCTTTATTAATAGACCAATGCTCCTTTACTAATCGACATATCCATTGCGACCGCTACCTCTGTTCGACCAACTCCAGTGTGACTGTCGCCTCTGTTCGCCATCACCATCGTCGTTGTCATGGTCGCCGTCCTCATCGTCATCGTCACTGTTCATGGTTGGGTTAGATATCTACTTGGTGCATAGCCAACTGAAGGAGGACTGCTTGGCATGGCACAAGAACCATCTCCATGTTTGTACATATGGCACACCGGTCGCATGGTTGTATATATGTATCTTTGCAATGGACTAATGAACTAAACAGTAGTTTTGTTTTTCCGTCTTGTTTGTTTTTGGTATTTCTGATTTCTCTGTGTAGGGTTTATCTGTGAAGCCTAAGTCAGGAGATTTATTGAAGTGGCAGTGCATCGTCCCCAATAAAGAAGTGGTAAGTCATGAAGAACAAGCACGATCATATGATTATAACCATCATCCTCCTATTAATGAATTTCCTTTGTAGACTGATTGGGAAGGTGGTTACTACCCCTTGACAATCTCCTTCTCGGAGGACTTTCCGTTGGTGCCTCCAAGATGTGTCTTTCCATGTGGTTTTGTCAACCCAAATGACCATCGCTCAGGAGTACTCTACCTTGGGGTTCTTGATCAAGAGACTCTAAGATAGACTTATTGTGCTCAAGTAATTAGTAATTATTGCAGAACTTATTTGAACTGGTTTCTTATGTTGCTTAAATTGATATTTTGTAGGGGTGATGGACTGGTTTTACAATCAAAACTATACTACTTAAAGTTCAGTGTTTGCTTCATCAGCCAAATATGTCCGATGTTGAAAATGATTGCTATAATCTAGTTATCAAGGTTAGTAACTTTGTGTTTTGACCAACGTAGGTTATTCATTCCTCATTCGACAATTTGTTAATTTAAAGAATGTCAATATTTCCAGGATCCAAGGGAATATAAGAGATGTGTTCGGGAGAAAGCTGGACGGTACAGTTTAGATTGATCGATAGGAGCTCCATAAGAATAAGTTTAGAATCGAAATGTATAGTTTAGAGGGCACGCAATATGTATGAACTATGAAATTCATTGAGTTGTAAATTATCTCTGAAATGCAATGTCATTGCATTTGTTACCCCTGAATTCCAATTATATCTCTTATTGCAATGTCATTGCGTTTGTTTATCCCTGCAACGGACACTCACGATGTTGTGCGAGTGGAAACAGACGCTCACGATGTCGTGCGAGTGGCAATAGGGAGACGAGCACATGAGAAACGCACCTTAAAAATGTGCATCCCCAATTTCTAAAATCCGGCAAAAGGGAGACATGCCTTACTCAGGACGTTCCCAGTTCGTGCTGAAGATCTTTTGTCCCACCTCGGAAAGTTGTGCGCGTTGCAACGATCATATAAGGAATTGCGCACAGTTGCCAGTGGGACATGTTCGGATGCCAAAAGATGTTGTTCCTGGCTTCAGCACACCGTGGCGCATCTTTGGCATACGGGGTGCCCGTTCGGCCATAAAATAATGCGAGACACACCTTACCTGAGTGCGTCTCCGATTCATGCCAAATATCTTTTGTCCCACCATGAAAAGTTGAGCGCGTTGCAACGATTACGTAAGGCATTGCGCACAGTATCCAATTGGACATGCCCGTATTCAAATATGTTGTTCTTGGCTTCAGCACACTATGGCGCATCTTTGCATACGGCGTGCCCGTTCGGCCATAAAATAATGTGAGACATGCATTATATATGTATGTCTTTGATTTTGAATTATTTTTAGCTCTCGCGACCTCTCTAGCAAAAAATTTTGCGCAAAACTTACTCGCACTCTCTCGACCAAAGGGAGACGCTAAAATGAGAGACATGTGTTATAGAGGCTCGTCTCCGAGTTTTGTTATTTTATCTCCCGCGTGCTCTCTCCCAACACTTGGCAAAAAATTTTAGCTCTCGTGCGCTCTCTCGATCTAGAAAGCACGGCTCTTGAGCACGCCACCGCTGTCCCTCTTCCTCAACTCGCTCTTTGCAATTGTCGCACTGCCGCCGTCGACTTCGACCTTCGTCATCAGAGAGATGAGCACGCTGGAGCACGTCTCCTCGTCCCCTGTCCCCGGAGCACGCCGCCGCCTCGACCCTGACCTATGTAATCGGTATGAGCACGCCACACCTTCACATAAGTGGAAATGTTCTCCCTGTCCCCGGAGCATGCCGACCTGCTATCATTAGAGAGTTGAGGAACTGCCGCTCCAGCGCCTCTGCCAGCTCGTCCCGTAGCACGCCGACACCTTGTCCCCTGTCCCCAGAGCACAATGCTGCCTCGACCCTTCAGAGCATGTATTTTAGTGATTTTATTGAATTTGAGAATGTTTAATAAAGGTTCATTGTTAATGAAGTCATTGATCCAAAGGGAGAATTTTCATTATGTATACATTCATCTTCCTTGTTTATGTCCAATGCAGAAGTAATGTATTTGTTTTGTTGTGAATATATCTAATGAATTCTGATTCGTAAACCCTTAAAACTACAGGAACTGTGGTTCCAGTGAGTTTGATTTCTACATCTGTAGCCATGCTGGAATCAAGGTACCTTCCTATAATTGGTGTTTCTCTCATGAGATTTATATATCATGCTATTAATGCATCAGTGGAATGTAAATTGTTTGTTTTTCAGGGGACAAGCACACCAGCTCACTACCATGTCCTCTATGATGAGAACAATTTCTCTGCTGATGCTTTGTAGATGCTCACCAACCGCCTGTGCTACAAGTAAGCTCGGTTCTCCAATCACTAACAGTTGTTGTGTTTATTACAATTGTATACCAATTTGTTCCTAACCTTCAAATATTTGCTCCCTTATGTGACCATTTAAGCAAATGTGACTGCAATTTGATAATGTTTTATATGATTTTAGTGATTTTATTGAATTTGAGGATGTCTCAGTCGGAGCATTAGAGGCTATGAAGGCTCACCGTTAACGAAGTCATTGATCGAGAGAATTTTCATTACGGTATACAGGATTAGATGTTGATAGTTATGATATGTGTAATTAGTTAATTCGTAATCAGGGGACAAGAGGGCATTCTTTGTTGTGTAATTAGTATACTTGATAACCATGATTGACACTTTGTTAATATTTGATTGGTCAATATAATTTTAAGGTGTGATCTTTTTGGCTCTACATATATTCATGTATGTGTATGTTGCTGACACAAGCAATGCGACTGCCAAATCTCCTGGCTAGCTCCAGGATGCAGCCGGCAACCAGGATAATCAGTAGTGGGGGCACCTAATAGGAGACCCCTCCTATAAAAAATATGCGACGAGCTATAACAGAGACCGTCTCAGATTACCTAAATAAAGGAGACAAGCTTCCTTAAAGCGTCGTCTCAGATCAGTATACAAATCTGTGAAGCGCTGCAATAAAGAACGTCTCGGATCAGTCAATAAATATGCGACTCGCCATGTTAGTGCTTGTCTCGCATGTATGCTTATGGGCGACACGCACGGATCACGTCTCCAATGACACCGTAAAGAACGTGTGTTATGACTCAAAGAAAGGAGACGCGCTACATTTGAGCATGTCTCGCACATTGGCTGATCAGCGACGCACCGGCCGCTCGTCTCTAATGACAACGTAATGCAAAACGCGATGACAGAGACGCACAGTTTGTTCGTCTTCCTTCTTCGTTCGGGCACGTCTTGGATGAGCCTTTCTTACGTAGTGCCAATAAAATGGAATTGCTGAATGGAAAGACCGCACAGTAATTGACTTGGTAAATGTCATTTTAAACACTGGTGGTTTATCTAAGGCATGGTGGAGGAGGCATATTGACATCATGTTATGTAATAAAGTGAGTTCCAAACAAAAGTAAAGAGAATATCCATTATGAGAAGTGGCTTAGGAAAACCATCACTTTCTTTCTTGTGTACTTGGGGATGCTTTGCAAAGGTCAACATTCCAATCCAAGAAACACAAGCTTGGGCCAAAGGCAGTAAATAATATCCTCCTAGGTAATGGTCAGTGGAGCATTACCAATAGATTTTTAGCAGTTGAATCAGAGATACATTGTGTACTATAATGGAGTTCCATTTTTTAAGCATATTTTACCTATGAAATATATGCATAGCAATGCTAGGGTTTATCTAAAATATTTTTTGAATTAGTATTTTGAACAACCATCCGAGGATGTCCTTGAGAAGGAACATGATGGAACTCCTACTAGGAGTATGAGATTGAGGATTGTAAAATCTTTTGGTAATAATTTTATTGTGTACGTTATGGATGATACTCCCAAATCCATTACAGAGGTGTATGCATCTCCCGATGCAGATGATTGGAAAAATTAGTTCATCATGAGATTAAAATAATTCTTTATAAAGGAACTTGAGAATTAATTGAGTGACTATATGGTTGTAAAACTATAGGCTGTAAATGGGTGTTGAAGAAAAAATTAGGCCTGATGGTACTATTGAGTAGTGTTCAAAAAAAAGGATGCCTAGTGCCTATGCGTTTTGCAAAACATGGAGTCAAATCTATATATATTTTTTTTGTGCATGTTATTTATATTTTTATGCATGGATGGCATCGACAATAAGCTGTACTCAGCTTGTCAGATATACACAAGCTCTCAAGTGCAACAGTATGTCAAGTCTCCTAGACACCATTTTCTGCAGTGGCATCAATGATAGGCTTGTACACAGCTTCCATGTTATTAAAAACAACCTCTTTAAATCACAACAAAATGGAGAAAAGTGTAAAAAAAACACGCTGACCGCTTAATCCTCATCGCCTAACCAAAAATGAAATGTTTGGCTGCAGCGCAACACCTAAGCGGTGCCTAGGTGACTGATGCGATCACTTTTTTAAACACTTCTAGTGAGAAGTGCAAGGAACCACTAGCGGTCAAGGGCTCTACTAAAAAACATAGTGAAGATTACACTGATTCACTAATCTCTAGAATGATGACTATTCGAGTACTACTTTTTTTGGTTGCCTCTTTTTGTATAATCGGTCATCAAATGTATGGGAAGATAACTTTCCTTAACAAAGAGTTGGTAGAGGAAATCTAAACTAATCAACCTAATTTATTCTCAGTAAAATGTGAAGAGTGAAAGGTGTGCAAGTGGCTAAAGCCTTTGTATGCCTAAAACAAACACCTAAGCACCGGCATAAGAAGTTCGACATAACACTATTTTCTTTGAACTTTGTCAATAATGAGGCTGATAGGTGCATGATTTATCACCAAGGTGGGGATGATAGTGTTATTATGCTTGTATATCAACTTACATACTCTCATATGATCGGTTCACACATGTACTTCGTGACAATTACCCGACCTGATGTATCTTTTGGTGTAGCAAATTGAGTAGGTTCATGTCAAACCCAGGTATCGGTCATTAGCATGCATATGAAAGGGATTCACTACGACATCCAATCATACCTAAAGGATATAGTTATTCGAACAGGATCTCAAGTGTTGATGAACTCCGTGTCACAAATGGCTATGTGTTTGCTCTTGGATGTGGCGTGGTGTCATGTAGGTCTTGCAAATAGACCATATTGACGTGGTCAACTAAAGGAAGTAAAATTTACTGCTTTAGAGACGACAACTGTGGAGGAGATGTTTTTAGTGGTGCAAGACTCACATGTCACTAAAATTTAATGTATGATAGGCCATGATTAGGGGGACTTTTCAGTTAAGTGATATGTCAATCTTGCACCACCTATAATTGTGGCTTCTCCTGATGGATGAAATGGTCACGGAATATAATTTACACTAGAAGTTAAAAATGCAAAATAAGGTCCCTTTGCTGCAAGCATGCCAATCTTTATAAAATTTATATATTTCTTATATTTTGTAATTCACGAAATAAAAATCTGTGTTACCAGTTTATCATAACACTTGGACATTTCTACTTATGTTTTGGCTAACAATATTTGTTTAATTAATTAGTTAAGTAAATAATAAAATAGCATATGTATGTGGATGCTCACATAAATATTTGGAGAAGATAAATGGTCAAATATACACCCAATTCTGAGACCAAAATCGAATGCATATATGTGTGTCCAGGATCAAGTTTTTTTCTCAACTGTTTGGGTAGACCACCCCAATGGAATCCCGTATAAGAGAATCTCAAATCCCCAAACCTCGGTAGACCATGCACCTACAAGTTTCAGAAACCGTAGATCACGCTGGTGACTACTGCAACTACGCCTGGTAAGAGAGCCCGAATCAACCCGTAACCCGAACACCGGACACCAACTCAAGACAGCTGTCAGCGAGGAGATTTTAATTTTTCACAAATTGTGCAAGACCAGGGTTCGAACCCTGGTGGGAAGGCCTCACACCTGGAGGTCCTACCAACTGACATGCAGTCAATTTGCTCCAGGATCAAGTTTTCACACACATAGAACATCATAAGTGATAAAGAAAAATATTAATTTTAGTAAATCAAATAATCTATTATGAGGATGAAACGTAGATCAAACAAAATATATATAGGAGCAGAGAGATAGCTATGTATTCTTACCCGTGAAGTCCACATAGAGTCGACCATAATACATCATCCATTACCTTCACTTCTTCATATTCGGGTAATTCTATACATTCACATAGAAACAAATAAAATAGTATGTGGTGAGCGTCAGTACATCAAGTATTCAGTAAGTTTTGAAAAAAGTATGACAAGTTGGCTAATGTAACAAAAAACTATATTTGTTTTGATTGCAGAAAACCAAGTTCTGTTAACAATAGTTTTTGAAGGGAATCTAATTACAATGTGTGAAGTGAACCCCAAATCATCTAATCTAATAACTTGGTTCTACCTAAACCATAACAAAACATGACTGCTACATGGAAACCACCCAAAAAAACTATGGCTCCTACATGGAAACCATCCAAACAAACCATGACTCCTACCTAGAAACCATTCAAGCTAAACTAGTCCACTATTTTCAACCAACCATAACCTTCTAATCATGTGAGGATCTAGGTCGCTCTTGATCGTGAGCACGACTTTCATGAAAATTTTATACTTTGCGGAGGTTACATAACTTTATCCAAAAATTATGAGTCCATCCACTATTGTCAGGACTAAAGTATCCATTTTTTCATGGTAGCTATCTACTTGCACTCTTTTTTTTTTGACGAAAATATGGCAGGTGCGCTTCCCAATCATTATAGAAGGAAGAGATTACAGAGTCTTATACAAACGAGCAGCTTGGACTGCCCTAAAGGAAATAACACATAAGAAAAAAACAAACAAACCCGCGACTTCCAATCCTGGTAGGGAGAAACAAAGATATCCCTCTGGTCAGACCAAAGAAGGGACATAAGGGGATGGCGAAGTTGCCCACTTAAACGAGTTAATCTCCTCCTTGGCCAGCCAAGCGACTTGTACGACGCGATTTTCTTCGCCCTTAAAAATCCTCATGTTACGTTCCTTCCAGATATTCCACCAGACATAGAAAATTTGCATGCCCCATTCGAATTTTCCTCTCTTTGGCATTCATGAAGTGCATCGCTGCAGCTATCCAGTTCTTAGTAGAGTCCTGCGGCAAAAGATGCAATGGGGGAAGTTGAAGGTTTAACCAGGAGAAGACTTGTAGCACCTGGATGGTAAAGGGGCAATTCATGAGCAAGTGACAGGTAGTTTCCGCCTGTTCAAGGCATAGTGGACAAATGACGTTATTATCCCATCCTTTCTTTTCGAGATTGTCCGCAGTTTGTAATTTGTGGTGGAAAGCAATCCACGCAAACCATTACACTTTGGGTTCAGTTTTCGATTTCCAGAGGGACATGAATAGGGGTTGCTTGTCAACGTTAGCAAACTGGTAATAGTAAGCAGAGCTCGCCTTGTAATGTCCATCTCGTGAGAATCTCCATACCACTTTATCCTCCCTTTCACTGCATAACTGGATTGTGGCGATGTACTCCCAAAGTCTAATACACTCCAACACTTCCGGAACTGATGAAATGCTGTCTAGAGCCTTGAGCCAGTTGTTATTTTGTAGCTCCTTGGCCACTGTCCTATTTTTATGTTTGGCTGCAGTATACAGAAGGGAGAATTTCTCTTTGAGTGGCTGCCCGCCCATCCAATTATCATGCCAAAACAGTGTTCTGCTCCCATTGCCGATTGTGATATGAGTCGAGTGTAAAAATAGGTGCTGTTCCGATTTTGTGTTGGAGATTACTATTCCTGACCAACATCTCTGGGCTCCTGTTCTAGATAACCAGATCCATCTCAATCTCAAGGCTATGTCGTGCTTGCGTAAATCCAGTATACCAAGACCACCTAATTGTTTGGGCATGGACGTGGTGCTCCAGTTTACGAGACTACGGCCCGCCTTGCTGTCCGAGCCCTCTGTTCCAGTCCAGAGAAAACCCCTTCTGATCCGGTCGATCTTTTTAATGGTCCATTTAGGTAAGCTGATCACCATGGCATAGTGCATCACGGTTGAGGTAATAACAGATTTTACTAGAGTCGCTCGGCCTGCCTTTGTTAAGTGACTTCCTTTCCACGCAGCTAATTTGCTGCCCACCTTATCTATCAGAGGTTGTATGTCAACTTTTCTCAGCTTCCTGGTGTGCACTGGGAGTCCCAGGTATTTACATGGGATCTGCTTAAGATTTGCCGGGAAAGTTTGCACAAGCTGGTGCAAGTCAATGTTCTCGCACCTGATAGGAAAAATGTCTGATTTGCATAGATTAGTCCGCACGCCCGTGGATTGTGCAAACAGCTCTAACATTTGCTTAAGCAAGCTCAACTCTAACGCTTCTGGGTTTATGAAAATTGCCACATCATCAGCATATAAAGATAGAGTTGGTCCTTGCACACGGGTGCTTAGGGGGCGGAACAACCCTGTCTCTGTTGCTAATTGCAGCATTTTTTGCATTGGGTCCATAGCGAGGATAAATAGGAGAGGGGATAGGGGGTCTCCTTTTCGAAGTCCTCGACCATGCTTAATGGACTGTCCAGGCCTCCCATTGAGTAAAGCTCTCGAAGAGCTGGTAGATAGGAGGATGGAGATCCATTCTCTCCACTTATGGCCGAAGCCCATCTTTTCCAGCAATTCTAACAGGTACCCCCAACATACCGAATCGAAAGCCTTTTCAATATCAAGTTTTGTGAAGAGTGCCGGCTTCCTTTTTCTCTGCAACTCCTTTACCACACATTGCACATATTGATAGCTGTCGTGCAGGCATCTTCCCTTTATGAAAGCATTTTGATTGAGTGCAATGATAGAATGCAGTTTCGGCGCCAACCTGTTTGCCATAATTTTTGAAAAGATTTTTGTCACGCTGTGGATGAGGCTTATCGATCTGAATTCCCCAATCCTTGTTGCCCTCTCTTTTTTGTGGAGCAGCACAATGTGTGCTGAGTTAAGTAGATTAAAATTTGCCCCTCTAAGTTGGGATAAATGATGGAATACATGCATTATGTCAGTCTTTATAATTTCCCAACACTTCACGAAGAAAAGTCTGTTGAAACCATCCGGCCCGGGCGCTCTGTCTTTTGGTATCTCAAAGACAGCTTTGCGCACTTCCTCTTCAGTGAAGTCTTGTTCAAGCTCATCCATTTGATAGCATGGTATATTCAGTTGTTCCCAGTTGAGAGTCAGATGTCGGACCGGTGGAGGAGCAAATAAGTTATTGAAGTGCTGCTGAATGTGCGCCTCTTTGTCTTGATGTGTAAACAAGACCCCTGTATCAGTCTGCAGGGATTGAATATATTTTTTCCTCCTCCTTCCATTGGCTCTCAGGAAGAAAAGCTTAGAATTGTTATTCGCCAATCTAATGTTATTTAGTATTGATCTCTGTTCCGCTTTGATTTTCTCTATTACCAGTAGCCCTTGAAATTTTAGTTTTATTCTTTCTCTGAACTGTCTTTCCTCTTGCGTAAAACCTCTGGCTTCTTGGGCTCTGTCTATTTCGCCTAGGATAGCTTTTGCTATTTCCAATTGTAGTTTAATGTTTCCAATATTTTCTTTGTTCCATCTGATCAGTGTCTTTGCCGTTCTGCACAGCTTTATGTGAAGTCTTCTCATTGGATTTGTGGCATGTACCGTTCTATTCCAGGCCTCATGTACTACTTCGCAGAATCCTGGCGTCTGGACCCAAAAGGACTCAAATCTGAAACCTGCATACCTCCTGTGTTCCGGTACGCCTGTCAAAAGCATGGGACAGTGATCCGACAGGGCAGAGGGTAGAGCTTGTAGGTGGGCGTTAGGAAATTCTTCTTCCCAGTTTTGCCGAGCAGAAAACCCTATCAATTTTACTCATAACTGGGTTTTCTTGATCATTGCTCCAGGTGAATTTTCTCCCATGGAGTTTTAGTTCCCTCCAGTGAAGATGATCAATGTTATCTCGGAACTTATTCATCAATCCCCTGTTTATCCTGCTGTTATTCTTGTCTTCGGTTTTATAAATAAGGTTGAAATCTCCAACGACAAGATTAACTCCTGCTGGCCCGATAAAATTGATACCTTTTAGCTCATCCAGAAACTGAAGTTTCTGTTGATCGGATTGGGGGCCGTAGACACCAGTAAGAGTCCATTCATACTCATCATCTAGATTCTGTATGTATCACTGTTACCGTGTTGTTTGTGTTCCCAGTAGCAAGAAGGCGATAGTAATTGTCAGAAACTGCAATCAGTACACCCCCTCTGGTGCCGCTGGCCGGCAGGAAGGAATAACTGGATGCAAAATTGCAGACCAGTGTCTCATAGATGGCAGCATAATCAATTTGCTGTAGTTTCGTATCTTGTAGACAAATCAAAGTAGCCCTGGTCGATTGGATAAAATTTTTGATTGCCAGCCTCTTTACTCTATTGCTTAGGCCCCTAACATTCCAATTAAGTAATCTGAAGTTGTCTTTACTCATGGAAACTATGGGGCCACAACTGGAAGTAAACAAGATTTGGTTCATAAATCTCACAGGATAACACAGATTGACCTGCTGCTAGAACAGGAGCAAGCGGCCACCAAAATACATTGGGCGAGCACACCAGGGGCTGGGCCTCAACGCGAAGCAGGACACCAAGAGTCTGGAATAGTAGCAAGCAGACTCCACAAAAGACTATTGAGGATCTACCACTCAAGTAGTATGCCCAGGCGCAACTAAATGAGAAATAAGGAAATAGCCACACACACTGGAAATCTAGGACACAGATACTCGACATTAGGATGTCGTCAACCCCTGGCCAATCTACAGAGAGGCCCCAACCACTCATTTGGCCTTGTCTGGCCTGCCTCTAGGTTTGGCGCCTTTGTTGAAGTCAATACTCATCGCCATCAGTAGATATTCCATGGCTTGCATAATCTCCGTGGACAGGGGCTCCTCAAATAGCTGTGAAAGTTTCCCTGCAGCCAGCCCACCGCGCATCTCTTCCGGCACCTTCTGCCCCAGTTTCTTGGCAAGGACAGCTTGAGCCTTCTTCTCCATTGTGGCACCTCCTGCAGTCTTCCACATATTGGCAATTCTGCCACTCCTTCTAACAGTCTTGACCTGATCCCCAACAGTCTTCTTTGCCACCGTCTTCTTTGGCAGTGGGAAGCGTAAGATTGGAGGCGGCAAGGCTGTCACTAGCTGGCCACAGAAAGACTCCTGTTGGTTGTCTACAGCAATCGCCCCCATTTTGTCTAGATTTTCTAGTGGTTCATAGATTGGAGCCTTGAGCAGCGGCACATCCTCTTGCTCTTTGCTTGGCGGGCGATCAGCACCCACCTGGCCTGCAACACAGAGGAGTTCCACTAGCATTGGATCAGTGGATGATTCCTTGGCCGGCTGCTGTCCTCTGGAAAGCATGTAAATACAGGGATCCTCCGAAACTGAAAACACATTACCAGAAGTGTCTTCATCAACACCACCCAGTAGCGTATCAGCCTGATACTGCAGCTTCTTCTGTGGCTCTTGTCCATCAGCTTCTTCTATCCCTTCATTAGCTTCAAGAACTCTGGTGCGCCCACCGCCATGGCGACGATGCGGCACCCCCTCTGGATGACGGCTCCCATCACCTAGCCCATGCAACCTTTGAAGCAGACTGCGACACTGGGGCACGTCTTGCATATGTGCCCTGTTCTCGCCAGGATCTTCGTCATCATCTCTCCTGTAGTGTCGCTCAGTCCAGTGCGCTGCACTACAAGATCTTCTGGGTGGAGCGGGTAGGTCTGGAGTCTGTTGTAGCTGGATGGGCTCCTCCTGCGCTCCATGTTCAGCCACGTCAGCTCTCTCGAACATCCATGGGATGGGTGTTGCACGAGGATGTCCGTCCAGCGACACCTGTTGAAGATCAACGACGAGCTGTAGATGCACCAGGACGTCATATGTGTTGGCCATCCTTGGAGCGCTTGGCTCATCGAGGAACATCTGCATGTTGGGGCTTGCTGGTCCATTGGGTCCAGCATCTGCAATGGCGAGCCGTAGGCGGGTTGGGATACCCGCGGCTCTGTAGTAAAAGCCCAGCACACGAAGCCTCTCGTGTCAAGTCTTCTCTGACTGTAGGCTTCGGAGAAATGGAAGGCGCATGACCTGCTTATCATCCAAGCGACAAAGTGGTCCGTCCAAAGATGTAAAGGTGAGTTTTCCAGACAGAGCTTGACATGATACCTGAGGCCCTCCCGGATGGCCCTCTGCTCCGGCACCCAATTACGCAGCCTGTACAGCCTTCCAGCGCTCGTGAAGTGATGAACTCCTTCCAGAGCATTGAAATCCTCTCTCAGGGTGAAGGTGACCAGGAAGTCTTCCGGATTGTGCCGGAGACATGGATGTTCTCAGGATCAAACCCGAAGTATCTGGCGAAGACGGCCACTACATGGCCCGGTTCAGTCTCAGGGCGGTTTCACCCAAGCCAGACCAGCAGGGAGCGCGACTGGAAAAAGTCAATGCGCCCTTGAATCGACAGGGGAAAATTGCAGTGCTCAATCTCAGGACGAGCGTGAAGTCCAAGTCCAGCCATGTTCACCTCCTTTGCAGCAGGGAATGCAGGTTGTGGGTCAGGAGGGTGAGGCTTGCTTGGTGGTTTGGAAATTGGGGTCTGGAAGAGCACTTAGACGAGATGTGCCCTGAGTTCAGGCATCGCCAACATTTGGTTGGGTTTCAGCACTCTGCAATCTGGTGATCAAAGGCAAGGCAGTTGAAACATTTGCCTTTCGTGTGGTTTAAATAGGCAGCCCTTCTAGTGTTGGGAGCAGAGTCTATCAATGATCCCAATGCCAGCATTGAGGATCTCTTCATACGATTTCGCCGCGCAACAAGCTGCCAGCCATCATCTGCCACTGGAGGTTTTGAGCCTCGAGCTTCTTCCACGCTCCGATTAGTCTTGTCCTGGGCGCTGTTTCTGCCAGACCATGATCGGAGCAGGGCATCTTTGTATGACGTAAATCCTTCTGTCTCTCGCAACAGGCATCCTTTGGCCTCACGGGATGTACAAGCGCCGGCTTTGATGCGACCTGGTGTTGAGTGAAAGGTTTGGGAGTAGTCACCGAACCTGTAAGATTCGTCCTTCCTTAGCAGGCCTGGAGGAATTTTTGGGGCTGGAGCCAATTTTTTCTCCTTTTTCGCCGCTTGGGACAGCTTTCTGGCATCCTTGTCCTTCAGATTCTTGGGGATTTTTGCAGAGACTCCCTCCATATCCGACGTCAGAGGTCGCCGGAGATTTTCTGGAGCCGGGGCTGATTTTCCCCCTTTTCCCCCGCATGAGGCAGCTTTCTGGCATCTATGTCCTTCAGAATCTTGGGGATTTCAATGGAGGTTCCCTCCGTATCCGCCGTCAGGGACCGTTGCTCTGGATCTGGATCCACGGAACATTGTACCTGCTTCAGATCTGAAGTTTGGTGCGGTGCTCAAGCTGGATCCGAATCCTCTGCTGCCCGATCTTCAGTCTCCGCTTCTTTCAAGGTCTTGTACCGCTCGGTGTCATCCTCATCTTCCGATTCCCAAAGTACGAGTTCTTCCGGTTCGGCAGAGCAGCTACCTGAACTTCGTGACTCCTTTCTAGAAGGGCTTGTTCGACGGAGTGGGGTGTGGATTCAGCGGGATTTGTTTGGGGAGTGGTAGCGAGGGCGGGGGTTGGCTGGGTGGGGCTGGCGGCAGCGGAGAGTGCCGTGGAGGCAGCGACCGCCTTTGATATGTACTTGCACTCTTTCATAGATGTATGACTTGGAGATCACTACAAAGTCTTACAAATGGTCTCCAGCATGTAGTCGCCCTCTAAGATTTGCACCTAGCAGGTCATTGGCTACCCTTTCATAAATTGTACATCCTCGTGCCTCCAATTGCTTGTACAGCACTGCGAGTGCACCTAATAACGAGCCAATCCTTACCCATTACCGGTCTTGTGGTAACACAGCAGGACCAACACAAAGTTGAATATCATGCATACTACACCACTATCTCAACCATTCACTCGCCCAAATCATGATTTTCCTAATCATCAATGTTGCTAATTAAATTGCCACAATAGCCTCATGTGCAAAAGTATAATTAATCAGGTTATATCACCAAGAACCGTACCCATTGAGCAAGGCTAGAATAACTAATCACCTACCATACAACCAACACTAGGGCAGTAGGCCCTAACTATAAGTAGCCACGAAGTTTGACACGAGCATGTATGTTTGTAAGAATTTTTTTTATAAAAGTAAGTATAAAATGGTCAAGCAAACTTGCCTTTCGTTTTATGTTGCTTAGTGATACTTGTCTTCGTCTTAAAGATCATCAATTTATTCCCATTCATATTATCCTATTTTGGCAAAGCATATAAAATAAATGCACTATGCAAGATAGAAACTAGATAAAAGTAGTAAGCAGGGTCGATGGTTGGATAGTACAGATTGCTCTGAGAATTTAAGCGTAAAAATCACCTAAATCAGAGTTACCAATAAAAAGATATTCAAGATTAAAGTCATAGAAACTAAGGGCCCGTTTGGATGGATGAAACGTTTCTGATTCTGGGTAGAATCACTTGAAACTGATCCAAACGGTAAAAAAGAGAAACATTTCAGGGGAGAAATAATCTGAAGTGATTCACTTTTTTAAACTGTGGAGGTGAAACACCTGAAAAGGTGTTCCACACCTTGGAAAACTTTGGTCAACCGTAACTCGGGTCTAAGTTCTAGAAAAATTACGATGATTTGCCACCACTTTAGAATGCTTCGGATCAGTGCCAAAAATTTTTATCTTCGTTTTTTTAACTCGTCAATGTGATAATAGAAATAAAATAAAAACTTACATGAATCTCACTAGGGATCAACATTACGACCGGAGGCTATTTTTTTGTATTGTCAACGTCATTACATAATCACAAACATAAATGAAGAAGAATGACAAATCGGACTGGGTTAAATGGATCAATTTACCATTTCTCTCCTCTCTCCTGAAACTGAAACAGATATGCTAGCCAAACGGTTTCTAAAGTGATTCTATTTCAGAGTCTGAAACCGTTTTTGTATTGGAACTGAAACGTTTCTGATTCTCTGTGAATCTGGAACCGTACCAAACGAGGCCTAAAAGAGGTAAACTCGCAATGGATTTTGTCGTGTGATGTGACACCCAACAACACACACGAAAAGATACTCAAAAATACAAACAAACTATTTATTTTACATAGTTGTAGCGGAAGTTTACAATTAATAATATACAGAGGAAGTCTTTATCTCATAGCTCACTCTCTCAAGCATAAGCTATGCAAAAAGTGGAGCCGTCCAGTCTTCTTATGCTTTCCCCTGGCAGCACGCAAAGATCACGGCAGCGTGTAGGACTCCCACTCGGCGGTGTACCCCGAAGAGGGTAATGCCTCACTTTCAAGCCTGTCATTTTACGTGTCACTATAAGTGACGTTACCTGCATCAATATAACAATATACAAACTATGAACATGATGGCTCAACAAGACTTAACCGTCTCATCTAAATATAGAACTCCATATGTCGGAAAAACAAAACCTCGGATGTAATTTGCAACAAAGGACTCGCCTACAGGTTGAACCTTATTTCAGCTTTTAGGCAGCAATTTAATGGTTCATGGAACATAACTTTAGTGAGATCTATGTCTACAACATACAAGTGACAATATAAAATTATTCATAAAGCATAATTCATATGATTCCAAACTACAGTTATTTACTACTTCACAACACAATGAACAAGCGGTACTCACATAGTCGCGAGGGACGGTGATTCGAATCAATAGACACACAGGCAACACGACTGATATGCACTTTTGAAAGTACAATAAGTCACACTTTGATACTTGTCATATGTGGCAACCTCTCACAAGACACCCGAATGCTGAACTGGTCCTTCTATCACGGGCAGGAGGTCCCTACGCGGAGCACAAATCGATGATGTTGCCCACAAGCGGATTTTTACCTTTCTGCCCTCAACCCACTTCTATAAGATGGTAGGGTATGCCTCGAGGGCCAGGTTAACTAGTTACATCGGTTTACTGAGGCCCATCACTACAGGAATCGCGATAATAGACGATGGCTAGAAACTGTCGTCTATAAGAACAGCACCGTCATCTATTAGCTATAGATGACTGTATAAGCTTATAGACGACAATTTTTGGCCATCGACAGTTATTTGTTGTCTATAAGCTTATAGACGACAGTAATCGTTGTCTATAAGCTAATTGACTACGACCGGATTTAGCTGTCGTCAATAAGGGACTTCGTCCACGTGGCAGCGAGGGGGGCTTATTGACGACGGTGGCCCGAACCATCGTCTATAATATACTTGTAGACGACGACATAACAGCAACTGCGTCGATATTGGACGTTATCATCGACGGTCTTTCGCAGACTGTCGACGATAACTTGCCAGTATCGATGATGGCCGGACTCAAACCATCGTCGATAGAACTTATCGTCGATGGTGTCTTGGGAACCGTCGACGATAACTTGCCAGTATCGATGACGGCCGCCCGAAAACCGTCATCGATAAGGTATGCAATTTTTTTAAAAAAAATACAGAAAATGTTGCCCTGGCTTCGAGGCCAGCCTTGGTTTTATGGCCAGATCACACAGGCATACAATTTATACATCAGAAGCATATATATCACAATAAGTTTCAAAACATTGTACACACGCCACTACACACTGCGAGTTCGTGAAGCCAAAACTACAAAGACAGAAGCAAAATACAAATGTGATTGCCCAATAGCCAATATGAAGACCTGCAAAATATTAAGAGTGTCAAAAGCAGGAAAATGAAATTCTTTAAGGTTGATTGCTAAACATGAAGAGTTTCAAGCTTTCATTCTCCAGCTTCATGAAGCAATGGCTTGCAGGCTGTCAACATATACCAATTTCTTTCAAAGGCTCAAGAATATACATCTTTCTAGCTGGAAGTAAATCGATCCTTGTTGCAGGGGGGATAAGAGAGGTTGAGCCATTTTGGTTTTGTAATGAATGATCATATACTGGAGCCCTAAAGGTGTTGCAGTATAGATGTTATTGAACAGCAAATACAATGCTTATCACCTTGCACCATTTTCTTTGAACTTGTGACGACACAACATTTTGAACAGTTCTTTTTGATGAGCCTTGCCAATCTGACTTTATACATCTCTTGTTGTTTCTTTCTTGGCAAATTGACTTAATCTGAATGTCAACCGATATTTGCATTTCAAGTTTACACTGGAGTTAGTAAGCTCTTTACTCTCTTGAGCTTACTGAAGTGTATTTTACCCGTTGTATACTAAATTGCATTTAATTGTCGACAGTGAATTAAATCCATGTTTTGCAGGTCAAAGATTGTAACCGAAAATTCAAGCGAGGAGCTGACCTGACTATCAGACCCTACCCCGTCCGCTACCATCGGAGTTCAGAAAGTCCTCCTCCTGCAGTCGTCCAAGCGCCGGAATCTGAGGCGACGGAGTTTGAGGCTACGTTCCCGATCCCTGTGATGTGCAAGTGTGGTTAGACATGTTACAAGTAAAAAATGCATATTTTACTATATTTGATCAAGTTTAACTAGTTTAAGCTATTTTGAATAATTTTGTACCCGGGTTGCTGTCGTCGGCACCAGCGGCAGCGGTATCGCCGGCGGTGCCCATTGCGGAAAGGCATGCAGTTGTCCTGGAAACATAGCCTGCAAACACAAAGCAAATCATTATACATGTCATTTATATATTAAATGTTAGAATGTACCTGCACGGCAGCTTGCATCTGTAGCATGAACGAGTGTTGACACTCGTCCCTAGCCCTGGTCTCCACTGCCTGCGTCTCATCCAAGCCCTAAGCACTTCTTGAGTCCTCTAGAGCTCCCCTCAAAGACTCTGGAGCTCCAGGCTTGCACGACTGCTGTTGGACCAGCTCTGATACGATGAAGAGGCCCTCGAGGAAGCTCGCGCGTGTCTGGAGTCGACCACTCCATCGAAGATGGCTAACCTACACAATGAAGTTAGATTATTAAATTGTTTGTATCTCGAAGTTGATAAAAGTAAATTAAAAATAACAAAGCTCACCGTCCGTGAGGTTTCCCACCAACGCTTGCAAACACGTCTTTGACATGCTCTGCTAATCAAACTCTTTGCCTTGAATCCTTCGCACCTCCTCCCCGTACTTTGCCTGAAATACAGAAAAATAACATCACTAGAACTATTAAAGAGAATTCAATTAAGTTGAAAAAATAACTCACCAAAGTCTGTGTCACCATCTGAGAAGGCAACTGGTCAGCCTGCAACGGGTCACTTCCCAAGTGACACCTCTTCCACACCTCGATAGGTGCCGGCTACTGACCTCTCTCGTGCTCCTATTGATACATATTAGCACAATGAAGATTATAAAATTACTTACTAGAATGTGAGTAGCACTTACCATCCATTTAGCGAGGCGTATGTAGCCGTCCCCACCGAAGCGATGTTTTCCCTCTGTCCCTCTACTCTCTCAACGGATTTTAGAAAGTGCCTGGAAGCCCTCGCTTGCCCAAAGAGCACACATGGCACGGTATGCGTCCGGATGGCTGTCGAGCCACGCTATGCTGACTTGCACAAATTTATTATTGAATGAAAATATTGAACACATTCAGATAATGAAGCAAAGTAAACTAAAAATTTTACCGCTGTGTATTGCGCCTCCATCAACTACGTGTCGGCCGAATACTTCTCCGACTCATGCTCGTTTGGATGCAACTTGAAGTACGCGTTCGTAGCTTGAATGTGAGCCGCCGATAGTGACTGTGTCACGATTTTCCTGGCGCAGTTATGGAAGACGAGACGAGTGTGATCCGTCTGCTCAGCCTCGTTCTCCAAACGATACCGTGCCTGAAAAAAGAAATATACAAGTAAATGTATGTGCTGCCTATTTAACACTACACCCGTGCAGTTCTTCAAGTAAAAAGGGGATGGCTATATGGTTATAGCCATCATACGTATGTTGCAAGTCCTCGTGCAGAGGGAGGAGCGTGGCTCGCAGGGTGGAACGGCGATGCGGGGCTGGACGGAGGGAAGCACAGGACGGTGGGAGGAGCACGCGATCGCGGGGCGAGACGGTGATGTGGGGTTGGGCAGCAGGCGGCACAGGCACAAGGCGGTGAGAGGAGTGTGGCTCGCGGGGTGGGCCTGGGCGGAGGAGCAGAGAAGGGGTGTAGCGTGTCGCAGTGCGGAGAACGGGCGGCTTGGCGAGAGGAGGCGGCGGCAGCAAGGAGGCAGGCGGCTGCAGCGATGTGAGAAGCATGTAAGGATCCAAATTGCACAAAAAATTGAATTCTCTGAACTAAAGTGGACCAAACATAGAAGCAGCGCCAGGGCATACCATGTGTAAGGGTGCTCGGAGGCATGGCTGGCATGCAAACAAACCATAATTGTGAAGAAGTAATACGAAAACAGAAAAGGGATGGGAGTTGAAGAACCATGACGAAAATTTACAGCTTTCAAAAGATGCATATGCATAAGTTGGCATCTTATTGTTCCGAAATCCCACAATGTAAAATATCTCTTCCTGATTCTTTCACTCCCACCATTTAAAAATACAGGGCGCATTAGGCTTCATAAAGTAAAACATCATAAATTTTGACCAACAATTAATCAAGTTATGGGCATGTTAGCATACAGAACCAAATATACTGAGTAAATATTAATATGTTATAGGAGAATTCAGTGGGTAATATATAGTTGGAAATACTTTCTCGAATCCTAATAGGCCCTACGAAAGTAATGGAGGAACCACCAGAAGCATAGAACACAATGCCGGTTCAGCCATGTTTGGACATTGCTATACAAAAAAAAATACCAGAGGGGATCCAATCAACATAAAACCTTGATTCTTTAACATAAGTTTCCTTTTCAGTGAAAAGGACTATTATGCAGGGACTAGCCTGTAAACATAAGTTTCCTTTTCTATGAAAATGACAATTTGTCAGCTCATATAGGTAAAAACATAACACAATGAAATGTGTACTACAGGTTGACTTTAGGAACAAGGCATATAAGGTTTACTGGTAGCACCAATTCAGCGGTGAAATATGTGCTGTGAGCTCGCCGACGTGGCGCGGGTTGTCGCCATGCTCGCAGATGAGGGCAGGCTCGGAGAGGCAGACGATGAGGACGGGCTGCTGGTGCCGGCGCTGCTGGTGCGGCTTGCTGGATTGGGGAGCGCCGAGGTCAGGATGAACGTCATGGCAGCGCTGCGCAAAGGGAGGCGGCAGCGGCGAGAGGCGGCTAAGGGGCACCCACGGTGGGAAGGGGGTGCTGGGAAGGGGGTGCTGGGGAGGAGGAGGAGGCGCCAGGAGAGGTGGCGGCGGCGAGAGGCGGCACAGGGGCACCCATGGTGGGGAGGGGGGCGCTGGGAAGGGGGTGCTGGGGAGGAGGAGGAGGCGCAAGGGGAGGGGCGGCGCAAGGGGAGGTGGCGGCGGCGAGAGGTGGCGCAAGGGAAGGGATGGTGCGGCAGCGAGAGGCGGTGTAGGGGAGGGTGCCACTGGGGAGGGGCGACAAGAGGGAGCTACATGGGGAGGGGACAACGGGGAGAGGTGGCGGCGTATCTGGGAGGCAGAGAACAGCGGCGGCAATGGTCTTCAGCAGCGGTGGCAGCTGTCGACAGCAGCACTGCATGGCGCGATGGTGGTGGAGGCGCGGCGGCGGCGGTGCAGTCGGTGGAGGAGGGCGCGCGGGCGGCGGAGAGACGGGCGGGAATTGAGTTGGCGGGGCACGGGTTATACCTAAAAATTTGTTATCGACGATGGTGTAGGTTAACCGTCGTTGATAAGCTACTATTGACAATGGTGCAATTGGGTCATCATCGATTACGGCTTGGGTGGGCCCGATTTTGGCCAATATTGAAGATGGGTCCTAATTGACGATGGTGCACTGTCATCTTTAAGTAATTGACGACGGTACTAGGTCAACCGTCGTCAATTACAGGCTTATTGGCGACGGTTGGATTTAGCCATCGTCAGTTACTTAAAAGACGACGGCCCCATCGTCTATTATTCTAGCCGACGTCTATTGTTGTGATTCTTGTAGTGCATATATCCAGCATGTCTCTGGTACATTTCAAACTTGTTCAGCGGTGTCACGTAGGATCGGTCCTCAAACGACATTAGGTTGGTCTATGCACACGATACCATGTCTCGCTGCAACCTAGACCTCTGCCCGGTCTCAATTTACAGTATGGTGAATCATTTTCCCAAATCCAATCCCGTGTGTACCTGATTCCATATCTCGCGAGTAGATTCCAACTACTCGACTTCTACCGATTTCCCTACACATTAGCATGGCAATTTTGACACGTTGAGCTATAGACCAACCCATACACTCCATGGGATCTATGGGGTCATTCAATTGAATGTCAAATACCATAGACATAATGCACAATTCAAACTATACTCATATATGTCATATGAGGCAAAACTTTATAAAAACTTGTTAATTGCAAACTGGGGCCTTCCTTGTTGTAGATCAAACTCAAAGTTAGTCTCTGGAAAGATGCTATCGATGGCATCTGAGATCTCCTCGAGCTCGGTTACTAATCGATATGCAATACAATGCAAAAAATGAGTTAATAGTGGGATAATATGAATAGAGATGATAAACACTATTTGGTACAGAAACTAAAGTCTGCTACCCTTGAGATTTTTACAGTCGTTAGCAAAAGACAGCTTTGAAGTGTTGGCCAAGTTTCAGAATTTTTCATGAAACTATGTGGTCACCAAAATTCTATTAGGCTTTTTAATCCACGGAATTTTCAGAGAAAATCTAGGACTTTAACATACTGGCCAGTGGGTTTGACATTTAGGTCTGGTCCTAAGGAGTCCAACAGAATTGGTTTCACATTTTTCTAAGCTTCCTACAGGCCACAATAGATTTTTCAAGTTTCCAATATTTTCTAGAAAATGTTTCTCTTGTATTGGTGATTTTTATGGACATAAGGCAAAGTAGCACAATTTGACTCCTTTAAACATACTCAATGAAGCTCAAAATTTTTCTGGGCTACTATGGTGCTAAATGAAGACTTTGGCCAAGTTTGGAAATTTTCTATACACTGGATCTTCCGGAATAATTTAGAAAAGGTTTAAGTTCACTGAACTATAGAGAAATTTCAAGGGACTTTTCATATTAAAAAGTTGTACCACCGGACAGCACAGGTTATGTGAATTCTAGCAAAATTTATTTGAGAATTTTTGGACAATTCTACAGAGATCTATGATTTTCTGAAGTTTGAACTATTTTCTGCTTTTCTTTTATATTGGATATTTCAGATAATAGCAGCTGGACCGATGGGTTTAAATAAACCAATCACAGTGAGGCAACACGGGGCCACAAGGTTCTCTCGTGCGGCCAGGTAAAATCTGGGTGCCACAAACCATCAGTCGAGGTGGAATTATCTCACTGACAAGTGGACCTCGTCCCCCATTCCTCTACCTCGGGACGGCAGCGGCACCCACTGTGGCGCCTGGCGGCGAGCTCATGCCACTGCCTCCCCAACCTCCGCCCTCACCCAAACTAACCGTCAGAAAGTTTTTGAGGCTGGGGAATATGTCGGAGGTGTCAGCATTGCCCGGCAATGGCCGTAGGTGGTCGCACGACGGTGGTGGCGGAGTAGAGCTCGGCGGTGAGCTCCAACTCCCTCAAATCAATCTTAAAGGGCTCAGATTTTGATACACAAGCTCCATGGAAGTATGCTGAGTCAGAATCTGAATCACAAAAGTGATGGAAAAAGCTGGAAGCATGACTTTGTCGAAGACCTAGGTACTTTTAGCCGCCCACCACTATAGGAAACTGGACACACTACGACGGCTGACATAATTTATATGGGCCAGCCATCGTACATAAGCTAACTTACGTCGCCCTGTGATAGCCATCGTATGTAAGGTAACTTTCGTTGGCCATTGGCCCGCAGACGTCGTATGTAAAGAAACCGTCAGCATTCAACAACTGACATACGTCGGCCCAACCCTTCCGACGTAAGTTTAGTTACGTACAATGGCCTGAAGCTGGGCCAACGTAAGATAGATTAAGTATGTGCGGCCCATACCATGTGCGCCTCTTCCTTTCTCCTCACACCGCCACCTCGCTACCGCCCAAGGCTTCCCCGTCGAGCTGCAGCCCGAGAGCGCCGCCGTGCTACTGCCCGCCTACCTGTGCCGCCCGAGCCGCAGGTATGCCGGACTCCTCCTACCGCCTCGGCCGACCGCCGTGGCCGGCCGCCGGCGCCTCCCACGCCAGCCTCCATCGCCGGCCATGGCCTACCGAGTCTAGCTCGGTTGTTTTCTTTTTTTCCAATTAGCAATTGTTTTGCCGATTTTTAGCAATTTGCAATGGTTTAGTAGTTATTGCTAAGTAGTAATTGTTTAGCAATTAGAAATTGTTCAAAATTGTTTAGTAATTGTTTAAGAATTGTTTAGGACTTTTTAGGAATTGTTTAGAAATTGTTCCAGAATTGTTTAGAAATTTTTTAGAATTGTTTACATCAGCCAGCCTAACCGTCGTAAGTTAGGTTTCCGATGCTTTTTCTTAGGGAAGTGATCCGGAACATCATCTTTAATTGGAATGACCCATGATCAAGTGTTCGACTCGAATTAAACAAAAACCTAGGTTCTGCTCCTATGAACATCCCGAGACTAAACTTCAAAATACGATGTATATTCAAGCAAACAAGGAACGACTTGGACAGGATCAAAGCACAGGTGCTAGCACACATTTTTGTTGTTTGGAGCAACACGAGACAAGGTTTCAAACGTCAGGGCGACAGCGAGCAGAGGAGGCGACCGTGCTCTGTTCTTGTGGTGGGGAAAGAACAGAGAGGAGAGAAGGTGATTCTCCACTTTGGTCAGGATAGGGATGGAGGAGCAGAGGAGGATGAGCTCTGCTTTATTGTAGGTGCCACACAGCTGCTTGTAGAGCTGGAGTTACGGCCGCCGGAGTGGAAACGTGGGACAGGGAAAACCATAGGCAGTTGACCCGTTATGATGCTGACAGGGGGTCCCACTCCCCCTCCTCCTTATTCCATCTTTGTTGATTTATTTCTAGATACAAACAAGCTCTAAAAATGCTCAAACTTGGCAGCTAGGCTAACTCGGAAGTGAGGAATCCAAATTTGAAGTCAAAGTTTGGCTTGATCCAAATAAATAGCAAATAAATTTGAAGTCAAAGTTTGGCTTGAAGACAAAGTTGAAGTCAACTTTAAATTTGAATTTGAATTCCCTCTTTTGGCTTGATCCAAATAAATAGCAAAAAAAGTCTAAAAATAATGAGATTTGGCAGGTTTGGTATTCGAATTATGGGAAATCCATTGGTGAAATCCAATTTGCAATTTGACCTAATTTAAATATGACATTTGATTTTTAATTTGAACCTCCTTTTTAGGGTTTGATTTAATTCTTTCCCACATGAGCACTATTTTCTATGTTTTTTCTTTATCATTCTTTATCTTTTAGCAGGGGTGAACACATTTACTTCTTATGGATTTTACATGCCTCCCCCTTAAAAAATATCATCCTGAGATTACAAATGAAAAGATGAAGGTAGAGAGGTTACCGGATATAAGATGATAATAAGTCCAGATAACTTGAGCCGAGATAATCTTTACTCTCTCATGTTGATTCTTCAGCGGTACGGTGACTCCACAAGACTTTGTAAACCACAATGTCCAGTTCCTCGTAGTTCGAGTCTTTTCATCAATAATCAGGATTGAATGTTCAATGTATGTGAGATCCAATTGCAATGCTTCATGATCATCAGTGCAAATTTCTGCTGTGGGCTTGAGACATTTTCATAGCTGTGATATGTGAAAAGTGTCATGAATCCAAAAACAGGATGCGGTTAACTCCAGCCAATATGCCACGGGTCCGCATTTTTCTGTAATGGTGAACGGACCAATAAATCGAGGTGTGAACTTTCTCTTCGCTCAGAAATGATGAATCCCTTTCATCAAGAGACACAAATATAAACATGGTCTCTGATGTCAAAGTGTAATGGATGACGTCTCTTGTCCGCATAGCTCTTTTGCTGAGATTGAGCAGCCTTAATGTTGGCTTGAATAAGTCGAACTCGTTCTTCATCCTCATTGGCGAGATCAATCCCGTATATTACTCTTTTGCCTTCAGACTGATTGAATGGTGTGTGCATTTTTGGCCGTAGAGAGCATCATGCGGTGTCATCTTAATACTAGCTTGATACCCATTGTTATAAGAGAATTTCGCCAACAGCAAATGTCATCCCAATTTTTACCTTGGTGTATGGCACAAGAGCATAGCATGTCCTCAAGAATTTGGTTCACCCTCTCGATTTGACCATTGATCTGTGGATGATACGCAGAGCTTCGGATCAGCTCGGTTCTCAATGAGGCATGTAGCTGCTCCCAAAAGCAAGCGACGAACAGCATACCTCAGTCGGATATGATAGTACAAGGAACTCCATGTAAGCACATGATCTGTGCAATATACAACTCCACATACTTGTTAGCATAATAGTTGGTATGAAGAGGAATAAAATAGGCTGATTTTGTTAGACGATCGACGATCACCCAAATCGAGTCATGTCTGTGGAATACGAGAGATAATGCAAAAATGAAATCCATACTAATGCCATCTCATTTCTATGTTGGAACATTCTACAGTTGCAGCTGTCCGGCCTTCCTCATCTGATCAGCTTTAACTCGCCGAGACGTATCACATTCGATACGTACTTTGCAACCTCATGTTTCATCCATGTCCACCAAAATTAGTTTTCAAATCTTGGTACATCTTGTTGCTACTCAAATGAATGAAATATTTGGACAAGTGTACTTCATTCAAAATTTTCCTTTGTAGTCCCATATCATGTGGTACTACTATACGATCGTTGAACCATAAAGTTCCTTGATTGTCTTTTCGGAAACATTTCATTTCTACATCATCCATTCTCCTTCGAATGTGAGACATGCCCTTGTGCCTCTTTTGAGCCTCCATAATCTCCTCTCAGATTGGAGGTATGAGAGAAAGATTATACAAAGCTCCATATAATCAAGTATAAACTTGGTTCTTCCTCTTCCATCGGAGTAATGGATAGGTTATGGACATGAGATTTGCGACTAAGCACATTGGCAATGACATTAGCTTTGTCAGGATGGTAATGAATATCAATCTAATAATCTTTGAACAGCTCTAACCATCTTTGCAGTCGCTTATTTAATTCCCTCGATGTGAGTATGTCTTTCAAGTTTTATGATTGATGTAGAGATGTACTAGATTGGCCAGTAAATAATGTCTCCAACTCTTCAATGCAATCACCACGGCAGCTACCTCAAGATCACGAGTCGAATAATGTCGTTCATGATTCCGGAGCTACCATTATCCATATGCGACCACCCTCCTTTTTGCATAAGAATGCAACTAAGACCAATGCTGGATGCATCATAATAAACGTCAAAGAATTTAGTTGTATCTGGCTGAGCTAAGACCAGGGTTGTTGTGAGGTGTTTCATCAATATTTGGAAAGCTTCCTCACAAGCTTCACTCCAAGTATATATAGTCTCCTTCTTTAGCAGCACTGTCATTGGTTTAGTGATTTTGGATAAGATAGGAATGAATCTCCGAGAATAACCCGCTAAACCCAAGAAGCTTCGGATTTCATGGACGGATATATGAGACTTCCATTTCAGCACTTGTACGATTTAACTCAGATCAACACATATGCCCTCTATTAAAATATTGTGCCCAAGAAATGGCACTTGACTGATCTAAAATTCGCTTTTGCTGAATTTAGCGTGCAGCGTGTGATTTCACAATTGTTGAAGCACGATATACAAATGTTCGGCATGTAATACCTCCTATTTGGAATAAACCAAAATGAGCACAACAAGAACTTGTCCAACTCTAGCATGAACATTGAACTCATGAGATACATAAAGTGAGCCGACGCATTGCTAAGACCAAATGACATGACGAGATACTCATATAGTTTGTATCTCATTGAGAATGTCGTCTTTGGTATGTCTTCGTTTCAATTTTAATTTGATGATAACTGGACCGAAGACAGATTTTAGAACACTTAAGCATCCACAAGCTGATCAAAGAGAATGTCGATACGAGGTAGTTGATCCTTATTCTTGATAGTCAGAACATTTAGCGAATGATAGTCCACACATAGATGCAACATTTTGTCCTTGTTTACCAACAGTGCGGAGCATCCCTAAGGTAATGAACTTGGACGAATCAGACCTTTATCCAAAAGGACTTTCAAATGCTCTTTTAATTCAGCTAGTTCATTTGGTCTCATTTTGTAGAGCCTTTCAGAAATGGGTGCGGTTCCTGGGACAAGTTTGATTTTGAACTCGATGTCCATTTCCTGTGGCATACCCAATAAGTCATCGGGAAACACATCTAGATATTCATGGACCATGGGAATGTCTTCGAGTTTCATGGATTGTATTGTACGTGGCTTGAATTCCTTGAGCAAGGGTGTCAAGAATGAAAGTTTGTGGACTATATAGTGAAGAGTTTAAATGAATTGTTCGAGGACTGATGTCAAGAGAGCAGCGCCGTGATGATGTAACCACGACATTCCCAATATGACATTGATGTTTTTCCCTCTTGTATAATGAGAGAAGTGTAATATATGTTTTCTCTCATCCTAAGTGGTGCTTTAGAGACCATCATATCAGCTGCAATTTTGCCTTTGGGTTAACAAATCAAGTAAGACCTTTTGGTGGAAATAATTGTTAATTGATGCATGACTTGAAAAACATATGATTGGCTAATGAAATTGTGCATGCCACTGGAATCAAAGAATATGACAATGGGGTGATCAATGAGTAAACATACTCGCGAGTACAGGTTCGCCTTCCAGGACATCCTCAATAGCAATATGGTGGATGTTATCGAGTTTTGGAGCTGGCTTCTTATGTTGGTTGCGGGGCTAGTTTACACCTTGGAATGATGCTTGTCCGCTGCCCCGTTGATTCTCTAGATAGTCTCTAGAGAAGTGTCCAACACAACCACAGGTGTAGCACATGTATTGCGTTGGAGTACTGCTGATCGGAGGATGGAAACTTGGTGCTTGCTGCTGCCGTGGGGTAAATGAGAAAACATCCTATACTGCTGGTGTTTCTGTTGTGACAACGGTGGTCAGAAGCTTTGTGTGTTCACTGCAAGGATTCCGGTTTATCGCAACGAAAAAATTCGTCACAATAGGTCATTTTTCGTCGCAATAGGTCACTGTTGCAACGAAAAAGAGCGTGGCGATAGTTCTTACGAATCGTCGTAATAATTCCCATGGCGATAGGTTATTATGATGCCTTGACATCCATGGCAAATAGTATGGTATTGCAACAGTTTCACATCGGTGGCAAATAGGACGCTACTGCAACGATTTCACGTATTGCGACGATTTAACATATTGCAACGAATAGTACGGTATTGCAACAATTTCATATTCCTGGCAAATAGTATGTTATTACAATGATTTAGCGTTGCGGCGATTTAACGTTTGTGGTAATTGTATGTGGTTGCAACGATTTCACGGCCGTGGAAATAGTACGGTATTGCAACCATTTCACATTCATGGTAATTGTATGTGGTTGCAACGATTTCACAGCCGTGGCAATAGTACGGTATTGCAACGGTTTCACATTCGTGGCAAATAGTATGTTATTGCAACAATTTAGCGTACACGACGATTTAACGTATTGCAATGAATAGCATGGTATTGCAACGATTTTACATTCGTGGTAATACTATGTGATTGCAATGATTTCTCATTCGCGGTAAATACTATAGTATTACAATGATTTTCACAGCTGTGGCAAATAGTACGGTATTGCAACGATTTATGGTATTGCGATGATTTAACATATTGCAACGAATATCACGGTATTGCAACGATTTCGCATTCGTGGCAAATAGTATGGTACTACAACGATGTCACAGCCATGGCCAATAGTATGGTATTGCGGCGGTTTAACGTATGTGGCAAATAGTATATTATTGCAACGAGTGCACAAACATGGTGAATAGTAGTGTATTGCAACGATTTCAGATCCGTGGGAAATAGTATGGTACTGCAACACTTTCACATCCGTGGCGAATAGGTTGGTATTCCAACGATTTCTTATCAATGACAACAGGTTCGTAATGCAACGTTTCCTGATATGTGGCAATAGGTTTCTAATGCAACATTTCCTGATCTGTAGCAATAGGTTCGTAATGCAACATTTTTTGATCTATGGCAGTACGGTTGTAATGCAACATTTAATGATTTGTGGTGATAAGAGGTGTAATGCAACATTTTCTCATCTGTGGCAATAGTGTTGTAATGCAACGTTTTCTGTGTGGTGACAATTGCAGTCTAGTGCTATGTTTTTTGAGTCATGGCCAAATATTTATACTGCAACGTTTTGTAATTCGTGACAATAGCTTCCTATTGCAAAAATTCATAATGCCACATTTTATAATTAGCGGCAGTAGAATCCTAATGCACCAGGTTTGAAAATTAGTGGCAACAGAATCACGAGTTTAACAATAAACATCCATCAATTGATATTGCAACACGCATAACAACACTCAAGTATTACGTTGTTCGCGACGTGTTGGCATGTAATTTTGCCTAAGATGACCGGGACTAATTGTTGCAGCAGGTGGCTTTTGGTGGTTCCTTTGGTGGACCTTTTGTGGAGTGGTCTCCATCATCATTTTGTGCATTTCAGCCATTGAGATGTGCATGTCCTGCTTTTCCTTAGCTGTTTGTTCACGATCAGCTACTATCTGACCTTGTAAGTTCTGGACTTGAATGTTTAACTCTTCATTCTTCTGGTTTATGCAGTCAATCTGGGTGGTTAAGCTATCATTTCTTCCTTCCAACTCCTGCACTTGGTGATTGAGGCCTGCATTTCTATCTTCTAAGTTTCGAACTTGGTTATTGAGGTGTTCAGACATCTGGATACGCATACGTTCACGTTCAGGACCAGTTGGGTTAGCCATATAACCACGCCACAAAACCTGTGATCCTGCACAACCGGTTGAGGATCTATAACAACACTGGAAGATGTGGTTTCTCTCTTCATTTGGAATTGGGCCTCCCTGCTCAGCTTCCATGTTGTCCACTTGGGCACATGTCTGGATCTATATGCGAAAAGAAAAGTCACAGGTAAATTGCAAATATTTATTTAATTGGAGATTGTTTGAAGTGTTACTCACATGTACAGCTTCTGCTAGCTTGTTTGCCCAGTCACCGTTCTCCAACAAATGGCTTGCCTCCCACAGTTGTATATCATCGGGTTCTTCTCCCGTCTCGGGTCTTGCTACATAAAATACAAGTAAAATTCAATATGTCGATATACATATTGTTTGCAGCGCAAAGTAAAAGCGTGATCTATTTTTCATACCTTCTTGTAACTAAGTTGGGCGTAGGATTTGGAGCCAAGCAAGTGACTCACCTTTTGTCTTCTTCGATTTTGAGAATTGGTCCTGCTTATTGACTGCAATAATTTTAAGAATTAATTCCACGAATGAATGTAAATCAAATAGTTTTTGTATGATGCGAAGCTATTAAAAAGTTAGCTGACCTTGAATCGCTCAGACCCAAAACATTCTATTAGGTGTAGCCACTCGGGCGCCGTTACGTCAGTAGGCTTGTTTCGTATACTTTCTTCATCGGTAAAATAACTCTTATAGGTGGCATGCAAAGTCGAGCGCCACCCCTTGTAGCGCTCACCAACAATTTTCAAAATTTTTCTTGTGCTCTCTGGTGTGTCCTCCATGTCCCAGGAATCCTGTACATTGTATAACAAGTTATGTGGATGACCTGGAAGATGAGGCAGCAGCTGCCAACGCAGAGCTGCAGAACGGCGACGGGGTTCTGGTCAGCGGAGTAGCTGGGGCACCACTCGACGTCGAGCCCAACGACGAGCTTGTGAAGGTGCCCATGGTGGATGGAGAAGACCTCGCCGAGCCAGTCCTCCATGGCCTCGCCGGAGGACATCACGATGGTGGTGATCACGTCTTTCTCGAACGTCACGTTGTACACCTGAGTCCCCGCCATTGGGTCCTCTCTCCTTGTCATCCCTACAATTGCCGTCTGCGGCGGCGCGACACAATTTCTCTCTTGTGCAAACCTTCGTATACACCTTTAGTCTGGAATTTAATTGGAAACGGACCTAGATATATAACTGATGCAATTACTCTATGAGCGGAGGAGTTTCCGAATTTGACGGGCACGAGCCCAGAGTAAAGAGAGTAATGAAGATTTTTTCAATCTGATATACTATTTCTAATTTTTTATTCTTATCGTTATGACCACAAGTTGCATTGTCTCAACCAAACACCACGTACAACAACAACAACATTTCTCAGGGGCCCACCCACTGGGTATGCTGGGTGGGCCACGAGATACCCTGGGTCCAGCCACCAGAGAGTCGCTAGTGTGAATCCATGCTGGAGAGATCAGCGGAATCGGGAACTGGCCAATGAAGATGGAAGTCAGCAGTCTCACGGTTCTTGTATCGAAACGCGCGCCATCCTTTTTCTTCTTCCCTTTTTTCTTATACGTATTATTTTTCCACCAATCTTCTAGCCCTTCTTTATTTGAAGTTGTACGGTTGGATCAGGATACGTGGCCGGCGTGAGGCGAGAGCCGTGTGTGCAACACCAGGTGGAACGTCGTGGAGAGACGTTGCTCCCCTTGTTGAATTTGATGACGTTGAGGATCAGATGTGGCGTACGTGTTTTCAGAAGTGTGTTCATTTGTTCCTAAAATATGAACATGTAGCGGCTAGCGCCTACGGCTGTCGTTTCTTCGAAAGGACAAGTACAGCATGGTTGGAAATTATATTGTACTGTGCAAAGCATGCAATTAATTTGATAAACCGCGTATGTAGTGAGATGTTCCTAGAAGGTATTCTATCCTCGAACCCTCGAGGGAACATTCTTCATGTCAAACATGCACGACGAGAGTGAGGACGACACTTTGTTAATCTGGGATAAAGTTTTTTTAGATAATGGAAATAATTAAATCAGGCAACGACTGTTGTGCAATCTGGACTCTTGTACAAGCGTGCAATCCGCATCTAAAGATGGCTACCATTTTACACATAGATCCTTGCTTTTACACAGGCAGGTGGAAGGATTTATGTGTAAAATGTCAGATACCCTTGGATGTATGTCAAATGGCTGAGATTTGTGGATTGCACGCTTGCACAAGAGTCCAAATTGCATAGAAGTCGTTTCCATTAAAACGACCTTTTCCTCAGTACAGTGTACGGCCACACTGATACACCAAGTTGTGAAGATCAACAACAAAAGACTCAACCCGGCACGCTAGTGAAAGTAAAACACTCGATACATTTTATGACACACTAGTGAAAGTGAAACACCCGATACATTTTATTATTATGGAAGTCTATAACTAAGACTCAATCCAAAAAAGACAAAAACTTCGATGACCCTGACTTCTAGTATGTCTTTGCAAGCCGTCCGAATCAAGTCTTTTTTGTCTTCATCCTTTTGCAATGACGCCCACGAGCATTTAATCTGGGCTAAAGTTGATACTCCAGAAACTGTTGTAGCATTTTTTGTGATTTACTACGTACTTTGCTGTTTGATTGCTCATTATGTTGGATCCATGTTGGGTTTGAACATAGAGAGTGGGCTTCTCCCTGTTGGTGCTGTCAGATAAACTAGGTGGTAGTCACTTTCTAGATCTCCAGCTCAGTAGAGTTGGAAGTGGAAATATATTATATTCTAAAAAATAAAAGAGATAAATAGTCCACTAGTTTATCGTTAGAATAGCAATATTAGAACAATTTTTGCGCACCAATGAACAGAAAAATAAAGTTCATTACCTTAAGATGATACATTACAAATAAGAAAAAAGAAAAACACAAACTACAAATAAGAAAAGAAAAACAACACAACTAAGAACAAGAAAAAAACTACTTCTCCTCCACCTACTCCTCCTCCTCCTCCTCCTCTTCCTCCTTGGGCTCCTGGTAGGGCGGGCACGCCTCCCGTAGTGGAGACGGGAAGCCCAGTTTTCTAGACATCGCCGCCACCAGGTTGTCACGGCCGGCGATGCTGAGCTCGTTGCCAGTGTCTCCCAGAGTACGTCGAGGCGACCGACCAAGTGCGTCATGTGCAAGACATAGTGGCCCGTGGTCTCCATTGCAGTATACTCTGGAAGGGGACAAAGCCCAAGGCGACGCATGGAGCGTGATGTATTATCAAATACATCGCGTGCCATCTTCTTGAGAGCCCACTCCTTTTCCAAAGGGAGTCTGATCGGGGACGCTTCCCCTTGGCATCCTTCAGCAGCCTTGGCGGAGGCATTTTCTTGTCAGCCATGGTGTTCTTGGCGCGGTTTTAGGAAGAGAGGAAGAGTGGCTGTGCGGAGAAGACTATGGCGTGCCTGGCTGATCTTATAGCGTAGTAGCAGCCTGGTTGTTCGTCTCTCAACGCGCGCAGTAATGATGATGGGACGCGGAGCAGTTCCAATTGAATTCAAAGATGTGTATGCGTTGCGCGCATTTAAGGCGCCTCGGTAACTGGCGCACACGTAAGCTCAGTGCGCCCGGTCGCATCAGTCGCTTGTACAAATGGCTACGGCTTCAAGGACCAAACCTCATGCGGCAAACAACAACATATAATACTTTCTCCACCCCAACTCAACTCTATTTCTATTTTGGTCAAACTTACCTTTGACCAATGATTTATATGGAATTTTTTAACTTCAATAACATATAGTACTAGATTGTATATTATGGGAATATTTTCATGGTGAATCTACAAGTAAAATTCTTGTATTGTTAAAACAGATCAAAATTACGTAAATCATTGGTCAAAGATAGATTTGAAGAAACCTAAGGCTCCCTATGGATAAGGAATTGAAAAACAAAGGAATAGGGAAAACATAGGAATTGAGGCTCCCTTTGGATTGAAGGAATTGAAAAACACTAGAATATGATAAACATAGGAATTAAAATTGTATGTTTTTGCAATCCTATAGGAATTTAAAATATAGGAATTGAGATGAGAAGCCCTTTGGCAGTATCATAGGAAAAACAAAGGAACCTGCAACATGAGCCATGAAAGAAAAAGAGGTCCAAGCTCATGTTATGTTTCCTACAAAATTTAGCAAAGGAATCCATTCCTGTAGAAACTACCCTTTGTTTTTCCTGTGAGCCAAATGGTCATGTAGGAAAAAATCCTTTACAAATCCTATCCTTCAAAATTCTTTTACCATTCCTTCCATCCAAAGTGTCTACTGTTGGATTCGGCAGATCTCCTGACACAGCTAAAGTGTCGAAGGAGTTCGTAGTTCGGTGTGGGCGCGCGGAGACTCAAGAAGGTGAATCGCGGTTTAACACTGGAGACACTAAGATTTACGTGGTTCGGGCCGCCTGAGCGTAACACCCTACTCCACGGGGATGTTGATGTTGTATTAGCTTATCACGTATGATCTACCGTCTGTTTCCTCTGTGTATCGTCGGCCTGTCCTTTTATAGTACAAAGACAGGCCGTTACAAGCTGCCTGGCCCGACATGTGGCCCTGGCGGTTACTAGTATTGATACACGATTAATTGTTGTTAATGAGCCTGTAACGGGCTTCGACAGTGCCGTTACAGGCGTTAAGATCGTCCGTTTAAGTGCCATTAATATGGCATTAATGACATTTAAAAAGGTCTGGAAACCCTTGGCTCTTCTTTGCAGATCCGGAGCAGTTACAAGGTCTCCCGGAGGTTAGAGGCGGCTTGACATGTGGCAGCTCCGGAGCTTGCTGCGGGAAGCAGGAAGCTCCGGGGCTACTTGACACGTGTCAGGTCCGGAGCTTCTCTCGGTCAGGGGTTAGGTCCGGAGGTGTCGTTTCGGTACTCAGTCCGGTGCTTCCCCCTTGTGGGCGGTAGCTCCGGTTCGGTAGTACATGTGGTGACCTAGGGATTAACCATGTTAGAAAAGCTGGTCCGGTCATGTCTGACAAGTGGGCCTCCGAGGGTATTCAACTCGAGTAGTCGTCCTTCCCCTGAGATCTTTGTAATCTCAGGGGGTGTACGGTTTTTAGGGTACCGACAGTGGCCCCCTGGACCTACCTCCGAGGAAGGTCACCGGGGTGAAGTCGTTCCATCGGAGGTGGGTCCACCTTTGCGACTCTTGAACTGGGTCTTCAAAGGTCTTCAGAGGCGCCGTTGACAGGATTTTACAGTTAAATCCCGACGCGTGGCACACCTCAGGCGGCAGATAAGATCTTTGGCGTGCGGATCTCACGCAATTGAAGGTCGTCGGTTTCCGATACGAAAACCGTATCGGTTCCGCGCGCCTTGTCAGGCCGCCGCCTTTGGGTTTCCTGCCTCGTGATGACAACCGTTCGCATGGGTGAGAACCTCGACTTGATCGTCAGGGTGGTCCCGGGCCCCCTTGTCATCGGCTGAATTGAACCCTTGAGTAGTATTTTCGACCCCCCTGCGGTTTCCATCCAAGCGTTGCGAGGGCCTACTTAAGAAGGAAAGGGCGTACCGTCGGGAGTTCTTTACGCCTCCCATCTGATCTTGCTCTCAAACTCCCGACTCGTATTTTGCTCTTCCTCTCTTGCCTAGTTGTGCTTTGATGGAGTTGGGTCTGCGCGAGAGTCGCCTGAAGACCGACAACGATTTGAAGAAGGTTCGGGCCCTTATGGGGTGGTCCTCGGACTTCTTCAGCCGCTCGGTCCGTGCCGGCGGAGAGCTCACCTTTAAGAAGGAGCGCGCTGGCGAGATGGTGTACTTTTCTTCGTACGCCATGGTGGGACTGATCCCACCATTTTCTTTTTTCTTCTTGATGCTGCTAGACTTCTATGGTCTGCAGCTATACCACCTTGGTCCCCACTCCATTCTCCTTGTGTCCATCTTTGTCCACTTCTACGAGATGTGGGTGGGCATCCCCCCCTGCGTCGAGCTCTTCCGAACCTTCTTCACCGTTCACACCACCGGTCGGAGCAACGAGTATCTTGGCTTCTACTACTTCGTGAAGCGCAAGAAGTGCCCGTTCAAGTACCTCCGGTCGTTCCCTTCCGGGAAGTGGGATGACTGGAAGAAAGATTGGATTGTCGTCAGGGTGGAAGAGCATGAGCGGTTGGAACTGCCAGACAGTCTGCCTGGCATTGACACATTGATATGGAGTGAAGTCCCGGTGCTGGCGGAAGTTTTCGACCCTGTCCTGACCAGGATCCGCCGATGTGTGGAGGGAGGATTGACTCCCCAGGCGGTGTTCTGCAACTTCCTGACCAACAGGTGGGCGCCGCTGAAGAGGAGGGAGAAGCTCGCCTGGGCCCTCAACAGCGTGATGGATGAGGACCGGGTTGAAACCGGGTTGAAGTCCGACATGGTGGGGAAGACCCTGGAGTTCCACCTCAAGAAATTCCATCACGGCATCGACGTCGACGGAGATTACTTAACTCCGCCGCCGGCCTTTCTCCCTCTGAACGTGGAAGTGGAGTTCAGCAGAGAGCTCCGGCGGAAGATGCCTGCGCTTGACGACCTTGGCGTCGTCGAGAGGAGACCAACCACCCGGGTGGCGATCCCTGGGGTGCCCGAAGGTGGCTCAGTCCCTGCTCCATAGCCGAGGGTTGAAGTCATCGGCAAGGGCAAGGAGCTGGCGGAGGAGCCGGAGAGTCGGAAGAGGAAGCTGCGGCATGTCGACGGAAGGTCCGTCATGCCCGCTGCTTCTACCTTGGCTCCTTCTCCACAAGGGGGAAGATCTTCTGGTGCCGTGGCGACTGTCCCCGTGGTGGGATCCTCCCGGAACGAGACTGTTCCTGCAGTGGGATCCTCCCGGAGCGCTTCCGTCTCCGTGGTAGAGCCCTCCAGTGGTGCTAGCTCCGGGTGTACGACTCCGGCCCCCGGGGCGGTTGGAGTCTCCAGGTCCAGGGGTTCCTCCCGATCGAGGAGGGCCTCAACTCGGGAATCTCCCGTGGCTGCGGCGAGTTCTGGGGGGCCTCCTAGAGCTCCTACGCCGACGCTGGCCAGCCCAGAACGTCCGGGAAAAAGGTTCCGCGCAAGCTGGTGCGGGAGCCTTCCAAGGTAATTTTTGATGTTTACCCTGGTTAACTTTTTAGTTGTAGTGATTGTTTGTTAATTCCCTTTATCCATCCTCTGCAGCGTCCCTAAGAAAGGGGGTGAAGCTCCACCCTCGGCCACGGTTTCTGAGGCTGTGGGAGCTTCCGCTCCTGTCCCGGCTCCGCCCCCAATGGTGGCTGAGGCTGCGACAGCTCCGGCGCCGGCTGTCGTGGTCATGAACCTTGACTCGTCCCCAGAACTTCCCGTGGTAGCGCCGGACCACAGGAGTGAAGACATGCCGGCGGCACTTGTCTCGGAGATTGAAGCTCCGGGTCCTTGTGCTGCAGTAATGGAAGCTCCGGCTGCAGAGCCGGAAGAAGTGATAGTCCCGGTCTCAGGGCCGGAACTTGTTGAAGCCCCGGCGATTGAACCGGAGGTGATTGAAGCTCCGGTGTGCGAGCCGGAAGTCGAGGTAGTTCCGACAGTTGAGTCGGTTACCTCCGATGCACCGGTCGCTGAGCCGGTTGTTGTTGGAGCGCCGGTCGCAGAGCCAGCGGTTGAAGAGGCGAGGGAGCTCGGGTCTCCCTCAGAAGAGGTGCCCCGATCGGAGCCAACAGTAGCTCCTGCTCCGAAGGCGACGACATCGATGGTACCTGTGGCAGAGCCAGAGTGCCTAAACGAAGTCGCCGGCCCCCTGCCTGAGGGGGCGAATGAAGACTTGGCGGCGGGGCCTTTTTCGATGGCGACTGAGGCCATCCCGGAGGAAGGCCCTAGCGCTTTGGAAGCTCAGGGTTCCACTCTCGTACAGTGGGACCAAATTTTTGTACGTGAAGACCCGCTGGAACCAGCGGAGGAGACCCCAGCAGGTCCGGCGCCCATCCCGCTGTCGATGTCTATCGACAATGCCTGCTCCAGTCTACGTCAGGTCCAACTGGCCTTCTTCCACGACTGCAAGGCTCTTGAAGAGGAGCGCCAAACCCTTAGGCGGTGGTGTAATCGGCTCCACTTCGAGACTAAGCTGGCGCAGTCGAGGCATGCGGAGGACAAGGAGTGGATCAAGCGGGAGAAGATCCGCCTGGAGTGTTGGGAGAAGCTGCTGGATGAGAGGGAAAACATGACCCATGCCCTCGACGCTCATTCTCGGGAGTTCCATGATCAGGCCAAGGCTGCCAATGACACGGCCAATGCTCGGTTCGAGCAGCTTGAAGCCATCAACGCAGGTCTCATCAAGCGCCGAGAGGCACTCAAGGGGAGGGAGAGACGGCTCGAAGACGAAGAGCAAAAACTCCTGGAGCTGCGGGATGACATCCTGAGAAGGGAAGAGGAGCTCGCCGAGAAGACAGCTCTGGCGGACAAGGGTCTCGAGGAGCGCACTAAGAAGTTGGAAGAGCGCTGCCTCGAGGAAGAGGAGAAGACCTGGGTGCGAGGGCAGGAACTCTACAAATACGAGTGTGCCCTTGTTGCCCGGGAGAAGAAAGTGGAGGCTAGGGAGAAAGACCTGGTCGACCGTCGGAACAAGATCCACCTCCGGGAGGAGGAGCTCGGAAGACTTGAGAGGCGGGTTGCTGCAAAGATTCAGCAAAACGCCAAAGAAGTTGAGCGCCTCGCCCGTGAGAATTCCGAACTGACGGCGGCCAAGAGATCCTTGGAAGAAGTGAAGAGCCTGAGGACAGTGGACTCCCTGCAGATTTGGGAGTTCCTGGGTAAGGCCAACGATGCGCTGACGCCAATGGGTTTCAGCCCCGTGCGCCCGGATGATCCGGAGCCGGAGTCGGACCTCGCGCTGCAAGCATTGAGCGCAGCAGGCAGCAAGCTCTCCAAGGTGGGCGACGTCATCGCGGACCAACTGGAGATCGAGGGGCAATCCCTGGCGAGAAACGTCACAGAATACGTGTTGACGTGCTACACCAGCCGGAACCCTCAATTTCCTCTGGACCCGGTGCTTGAAGGCCCTGTCGAAGGAGAAGGCGAAGCTACCCGAGCCAGCGTATCGGAGGTCGCCCAGAAGGTTACCGAGTTCTTTCATAGGGTCTAGGGTCATCTCTTTAGCTCCCGCTTGTATTTTCTCTTCTTCCTCAATTTTGTACTCCCTTGTCTCCAGATGTAATCTCCTGTCTCCAGATAAATGAAATCCCCAAATTTTTGCAAATTTCATTTTTTGTCTTCAACATCTTTATCTTCTCTTGGCCCCCTGGTAGATGTACACAATTTGGTTGTGAACATGTACCAAAAGGATATTGAGTTTTGTTGAAGACGAATTTGCTTCGAACTTGTAGAATTTGGTTCCGAAGTCTTTGATAGTGAAGGTCCCCTGAAGTTGTTGGAGCTTAGAAGCTCCGGTACTGTCCATCGCTGGAGGTTAGTAGCTCCGTCAATAGCTTCTATCAACACTTAGAGCGTCGATAGTTAGTACTCCAAGGTGTCGGAGCTTAGTAGCTTCGGCAATGACCTTTAGCAACACTTGGTAAGTTGGCAACGGACTCCATGTACGGGGTCTTCTCACCATCTTTTACTCAGCGCCGATGGTAGACCCCCTTGAGGGGGTCGGAGCTTGGTTAGCTCCAGCTTTTCTCCATCAACGTATATTTTGTTTTTCCTGCACACTTAAGCCAAGAAAAACGATAAATTTGTTCCTTGTCTATAATTTCATCGCGACTTACGATTCTCAAGTAAATTTTAAGTTGAATGCGTTTTTAAATACAACTGGAAGCGTTGTCTTTTCTCTTAGATCCAACTGTCCATGGACCCACCTTACTTTGGCCTGCCGGGGTGTAGGTAGAGTGGCGTACTTAGGGTGCTTGACCACGCTAAGTCGATAGCACACTCCGGCCCTAGATTGGCTTGGCGGCTTTCATGCGAGTTGGCCATAAACGATATTTAAATCCAAGAGTTCTGACAATTCAACTCTAGTCGTATATAAACCGGTCAAACTAAAATTTCTTAAGAATTGCACATTTCTGTTATAGACAAGAAAGAGAAAAATAAAAATATCGAGCCTGCACAAAATGAATGCACGTGGAGTCTATTTCACATGAAGATGTCTTTCATTATAGGTCCGGGGTACAGGGGAAACAAGTACATTCTTAGGGTACGGGACCAGGCCAAGACTTGGTTTCTCGTTTGACCCAGGGTAGTTAGCCATGCTTTTAGTCCGGGGACTATAACAAGTGTTGCTTGAGCTTTACAGACCTTTCGGAAAAGGTCCGGCTGCTCTCCCGGAGGAACTACCCGACTCTGTACAATGACTCTATAACATACATCTCAAGTTACTCAAGACTCACCTCCGTGGAATTAAGTGTAGAACTTACGGAGGTGCTCGATGTTCCAAGGATTTGGGAGAGGTGTCCCGTCCTCAGTAGCCAAGCGAACGCTTCCGGGACGGGATACTTTGATCACTCGGAAGGGCCCCTCCCATCCGGGGGAAAGTTTGTTTAGCCCTTCTCTGGATAGTATTCTCCGTAGCACCAGATCGCCTTCCTCGAGCTGTCGGTTGTGTACATGCCGCTGGTGATAACGCCGTAGAGCCTGGCGATATCTGGCATTCCGAACAGCTGCTTGGCACCTTCCCTCCTCGAGGAGGTCTAGGTCTTCACGCCGGAGCTGGTCCTGCGCGGCTTCGTCGAAGGTCCGGACTCGGAGCGAACCTATGGTGATTTCCGGAGGAAGGATTGCTTCAGCTCCGTACACCAGAAAGAAGGGTGTTTCTCCGGTTGACCGGTTTGGAGAAGTCATGTTGGCCCATAGACTGGGCGGAAGCTCTTCGATCCAATTGGCTCCGTGCCTTTTCAAACGCTCATAGGTGCGCGTTTTGAGTCCTTTAAGGATTTCTGCATTTGCTCTCTCAGCTTGGCCATTGCTGGCAGGATGAGCTACGGAAGCGTAGCAAACCTGTATGCCGAGGTCTTCGCAATACCCTTGGAATGCGGAGCTTGTGAATTGAGTCCCATTATCAGTGATGATCTTGTTTGGGACTCCGAATCTGCTTACAATGGATTGCAGAAAGTTGATAGCAGATTGCTTGTTGATCGTCACAACTGGATTTGCTTCCGGCCACTTGGTGAACTTGTCGATGGCGACGTACAGGAACTTGTAACCTCCGACGGCTCTTGGGAAGGGTCCCAAGATGTCCATCCCCCACACAGCGAAGGGCCATGTAGGAGGTATCATTTGTAAGGGCTGAGCGGGTGTATGAATTTGCCTTGCATGAAATTGGCATGCTTCGCATTTCTTTACCAGCTCAGTGGCATCCTGGAGCGCTGTAGGCCAGTAGAAGCCATGTCGAAGGCTTTTCCGACCAGCGTGCGGGAAGATGCGTGGTTCCCACACTCGCCTCCATGGATTTCTGCGAGAAGCTCGCAGCCTTCTTCCTTTGTGATGCACCGCATTAGGATGCCATTGGCACCGCGCCGGTAGAGATCCCCTTCTACCAGTGTGTATCTTTTAGCCAATCTGACTACCCGGTCAGCGGATACATCATTGTCAGGAAGGATGTTGTCTTTCAAGTAGTTCCGGATCTCCGAGATCCATGCATCGGAACTGACTTGAGTATTTGAGTCTTGCGTGCTGGGTTGCTCAGAGCTTCCGGCAGCACCTACGACACTTGATGGCTGCCATGGTAACAGGGCCATCGGGACCGTCAGCTTCGGGATGCTGATCTCGCCCCCTTCGTTCAGTTCGGCAGGCTGAACTGTGGGTTTTGACAACCTCCGGACAAAGATTCCGTCAGCAGCTGGAGCTCCGGTTGACGCTTTGGTCGAGAGTTCGTCAGCTTCAGCGTTGTGGGCACGCTGAACATGGTTGAGGTCTAGGACTTCAAAGTCCTTCTGAAGCCTCTGGACTTCAAGGAGGTAAGCAGCTAACTGGACATTATTGCAGGAGCATTCACCCTTCACCTGCTTGATGATGAGCTGTGAACCTCCTTTGACCAGCAGTTGCTTGACACCGTGTGACAGTGCCACCTTTAGCCCGCAGATGAGTGCTTCATACTCCGCCATGTTGTTGGTTGCCTTGAAGTCAAGGTGTACCATGTATTTTACTTTCTCCCCAGTCGGTGCAAGGAGAAGGATTCCAGCACCGGCCCCCTGCTTCTGCATGGAGCCATCAAAGTAAAGAGTCCAATGAGGCTCGGTGAAGGTTGGAACTTGATGTTCCGTCTTCTGCTTGCTGGGGCCCCCAAGGTTTGATGGAGAGGGAGTCCATTCCGCCACAAAATCTGCCAACGCTTGACTCTTGATTGCTTGTCTTGAAGTAAATTCGAGATCGAATTCAGCTAATTCCGCTGCCCACTTTGCAATATTCCCAGTTGAATTGGGATTATGCAGGATCGCTCGAAGTGGATAAGAGGTCACCACCGAGACTTTGTGAGCTTGGAAGTAGTGTCGGAGCTTCCTAGAGGCAACAAGAACTGCATAAAGCAGCTTATGCACCTCTAGGTATCAAGTCTTGGCATCATGTAATACTTCACTAATGAAGTATACCGGACGTTGAATGGTCCGGACCCTCCCGGAGGGGTCCGGAGCTTCCTCTCAATTGATCCGGATCCTGTCGGAGGAGTCCAGATTTTCTTCAGGGACCTCCGGGTTCTGGCCGGAGGAACCTGGAGCTTCTTCAGAAATGACTCGGACCCTCTCGGAGGGGTCTGAGTCTTCTGAAGTGACTTCTTGTGGATTTGAGTCTGGGAGCTGGGACCCAGACTCACTTTCAGGGACCTCCAGACCTTCCCGAAGGGGTCTGGATTCCTGAGTATGGGATAGTTCTGGTCTCTCCGCAACCAGAACCATACTGACAACCTCGTCAGTAGCTGAAATGTAAAGTAGCAAGGGCTCACCAGGGTTTGGAGCTACCAGAATTGGTAGGGTAGTGAGGAACTGTTTCAGCTCCTGGAATGCCTTCTCTGCTTCTTCGGACCATTGGAATGGTCCAGACTTCCTCAACAACTTGAAGAAGGGGAGCGCCCGTTCCGCCATTCTTGATATGAATCGACTGAGGGCAGCTAGACACCCAGTTAACTTTTGGACGTCTTTGATGCGGGTCGGTGGCCGCATCTCTTCAATGGCTTTTATCTTCGCCGGATTAGCTTCTATGCCCCGGTGACTTACCAGGAACCCCAGAAGTTTTCCGGAGCTAACCCCGAAGACACACTTGTCTGGGTTTAGCTTCGTGCGGGTGGCCCGCAGCTTGTCGAAGACAGCCTGCAAGGTGTCCAATAGGGACTCCTTATTCTTGACCTTGACCACGATGTCATCGACGTACACTTCCACTATATCTCTGATGAGTTCTTCAAAAGTTATGTACATAGCTCGTACAAAAGTTGAAGCTGCATTCTTGAGACCAAATGGCATGGCTGTGTAACAATACAATCCATCTACTGTGATGAAGGAAGTATGCTCTTCATCCTCCCTAGACATCCTGATTTGATGATATCCAGAATATGCGTCTAGGAAACACAGTAACTCACACCCAGAGGTGGAATCCACTATCTGATCTATTCTAGGTAGTGGAAATGGATCTTTTGGACATGCCTTATTCAGTGTGGTGTAGTCGATGCACATCCGAAGCTTCCCGCCGGCCTTAGGCACAACGACTGGGTTTGCCAACCATTTTGGATGGAAGACTTCTCGGATGAATCCGGCTTCGAGCAACTTCTTCACTTCTTGTCGGATGAAGTTCTGTCGCTCTACGGATTGCTTCCGAGGCTTCTGATGCACAGGCCGAGCATTGGGGTAAATCTTCAGATTGTGCTCAATCACTTCACTAGGGATCCCAGGCATTTGTGACGGTTGCCAGGCAAACACGTCAACATTAGCCCGGAGGAAAGTGATGAGCGCGAGTTCCTATTTGTCGTTCAACCCACCCGATATGCGGGTGGTTTGAGCTGCATCGGAACCAATTTGGACGACCTTGATGGGAATGTCGGTGTCGCCGCTTGGCTGCACACGTGGTGCAGAGGTTGAGCCCCGTTGACGAATGCTCGGGGGTTTTGGAGCTTGCTCCTGTCTGGAGTCCTCCTCTTGCGCCGTGGTTAATGCATGGAGCTCCTCCAGAGCAGTTACCCCGGCGGTGCGATCTCCGCGGATCCGGAGAACGCCTACTGGTGTTGGCATCTTCAACACCAAGTATCCATAATGAGCAGCTGCCATAAATTTGTATAAGGAAGGTCTACCCAAGATGGCGTTGAATGGTAAGTTGATCTGAGCGACGTCGAAGACCAACTTCTCAGTGCGATACTTCTCCCGTGTCCCGAAGGTAACGGGGAGAGTTATAGCTCCGAGTGGAGTAATGGCCCCCGGACCTACTCCGGAGAAAGGTCGAGAGGGCTGGAGATCCGAAGGTCGGGGCTGAAGCTTGGTAAAAGCTTCAAAGCTTATGAGGTTTAGCCCCGAACCTCCGTCCACCATAACATGATGGAGTTGGATGTTATTAATGGTAGGAGATACCATCAAAGGTAACTGTCCAGCTCCGACCATGCTTCGAGGACAGTCCGAAGCATCAAAAGTGATGGATATGTCCATCCACTTTCGATGTGGCTCCGGTCTAGCTGTAGGAGCTACAGCGGCCATATCCCGCCGCATAGTCTTAATGACGCGACGGGAGGTGATGTCCCATGACCCACCAAAAATGGTGTTCATGGTTTTCCGACGCTCTTTGTCAGAGACGTCAGAGTCATTGTCGACGGAGGTGTAGACGGCCTTCAGGACCTTTTTGGGATCCTGAAACCCTAACTCCTCTTCAGCCGGAGCTTCGTCGACCTTCTGTTTTCCTTCCCTCTGTCGGAAAGGAGATCCTTCCCGGCGCTTGCTGTAGCGCTCGGCAAAGTTTTGGACCTCCCGGCAGTCTTCCAAACCGTGGCTGCCCGTTTTGTGAATGGGACACCACACTTTGGGTTTGCCACCATCTTCGGGAGACGATCGAGGTCGCTTCTCTGGGTGTGGCCCCCGGCCACCAGGAGTTGCAGTAGCTGCAACGTTGGATGTGCCGGCCGACGGCTTTTTCTTGCTGTGGGTCTTCTTTTTCTTCTTGCCACCCTCGGAGGTAGCAACTTCTTCTTTAGAGGATTTCTTGTGATCCTCCGAGGCTGGTTTGGAGTGCATTTCATGGCCCTCCACAGCTCTGGTACATTTGCCTGCCAGGCTGAAGAGTTCCGTGACGCTGGTGATCTCTTTGATCGCCAGCTTCTCCAACATCTTCTTGTCCCGTACGCCCTGTCTGAATGCCACAATGACAGAAGCGCTTGAGATAGAAGGGATTGTGTTGCTTACCTGAGAGAACCTCTGGATGAAGGACCGCAAAGATTCTCCCCCTTTTTGCACGACCGCAAAAAGATCCAGTTCAGTGCCTGGTCGGGTGTATGAACTCCCGAAGTTGGCAGTGAACTGACGGCACAACTCTTCCCAACTGTCGATAGAGTTTGGTGGAAGGCTCATAAACCAGGACCTGGCAGTCCCGGTTAAGGCCACTGGAAAGTAGTTGGCCATTACAGCCTCGTTTCCTCCAGCTGCCAAGATTGCAGTGGAGTATATCTGAAGGAATTCAGCGGGATTGACAGTCCCGTCGAATTTTTCCAGCAGGTGTGGCCGGAACTTCTGTGGCCATCTAACCATGCGCAGGTGCATGGCTAGGGCTGAACAGCCTCCTCCTACTCCTTCCAGAGTAGAAAGGTCCTGAGCTTCCCGTCTTTCACGAGCACGCTCGATGTGGACACGGCCATCCTGTTGGCGGTATCGGCGATCCAACTCCGCCCGGAGGTCATGAGTGGAAAGCCTAGATACCGTATGGGTACGTCGTGCCCCGGAGGGCAACGATGTCACATGCTGTGACGCAGGACGTCTCCTATTGTTGGAGACGTGCGGACCAAGTCTCCCTGACAAAGTTCGCCGCTGCGACGGGGCTCGTCCGGAAGGAGGAGGTCCTTGGTTGTTGAGGCGTTCGGTCGCTGCTGCGACCAAATGCTCCACATCGGCCCTCCACTGCTCCATTGCATCTCGAGATGCGTCCGGAGGTGGTGGTCGTTGGAGAAGAGCACGCGCTGCATGGAGCGCATGTTCCGGGTTGTCATGACTTGCTGACGCAGTCAGTGACGCCGGAGCACCATCGCGTTGTCCAGCACGATTCGCCGGAGAAGACGGTGGTGGTGGGAGAGTGGCTCCTGCTGGTGGCTGCCAGTTGGAGGGATTGCCCTCAACAACTTGAACAGCAGGTTGGCCATTGGATGATCCAGCCGCGGAGTTCACCATTCTCGAAAATCTGAGGCGACCCCCTACCTGGCGCGCCAACTGTCGACTGTTGGAGTCGGCAGATCTCCTGACACAGCTAAAGTGTCGAAGGAGTTCGTAGTTCGGTGTGGGCGCATGGAGACTCAAGAAGGTGAATCGCGGTTTAACACTGGAGACACTAAGATTTACGTGGTTCGGGCCGCCTGAGCGTAACACCCTACTCCACGGGGATGTTGATGTTGTATTGGCTTATCACGTATGATCTACCGTCTGTTTCCTCTGTGTATCGTCGGCCTGTCCTTTTATAGTACAAAGACAGGCCGTTACAAGCTGCCTGGCCCGACATGTGGCCCTGGCGGTTACTAGTATTGATACACGATTAATTGTTGTTAATGAGCCTGTAACGGGCTTCGACAGTGCCGTTACAGGCGTTAAGATCGTCCGTTTAAGTGTCATTAATATGGCATTAATGACATTTAAACAGGTCTTGAAACCCTTGGCTCTCCTTTGCAGATCCGGAGCAGTTACAAGGTCTCCCGGAGGTTGGAGGCGGCTTGCTCCGATGTTTAGACATGTGGCAGCTCCGGAGCTTGCTGCAGGAAGCAGGAAGCTCCGGGGCTACTTGACACGTGTCAGGTCCGGAGCTTCTCTCGGTCAGGGGTTAGGTCCGGAGGTGTCGTTTCGGTACTCAGTCCGGTGCTTCCCCCTTGTGGGCGGTAGCTCCGGTTCGGTAGTACATGTGGCGACCTAGGGATTAACCATGTTGGAAAAGCTGGTCCGGTCATGTCTGACAAGTGGGCCTCCGAGGGTATTCAACTCGAGTAGTTGTCGTTCCCCTGAGATCTTTGTAATCTCAGGGGTGTACGGTTTTTAGGGTACCGACACAAAGGGAGCCTAAAAATAGAGTTGACATGGGATGCACGACGGAGGTTATGGTGCACCGTCACACTCGGACCGTACGTGTACCCCACCAGCCGTGTAGCTTCGTTTTATATTTTATTCCCTAGACTTAAAAGTTTCCTCATCCTCCCTGTTTGCTCTGTTTGCTCTTCACAAGGCTTAAAAGTTTTATATTTTACAATACTTTTACATATGTAATATGCACATAGGATATATCACTTGATAGTTTTGCAAAAAAAACATGAAGGAGAAATATGTATATCCCATGCAACTACGTAAATCCACCCGAATTAATTAGCTAGTTACTTTCTAAGATGATAAAAAATTATTATATTTTTCTAAGTGAGGTGTCTGGGGTAGATGATGTGGCATAATAGCTTATGTGGCATGCCAACGTGGATGTCCAACTCAGACTAAGGATGAAAGTGAAACGGTTGTGTGAAGTCGAGGGACTAAATAATTAACCCATTTGAGAGTTCAAGGACCAAAAATGAGTTTTGATTGAACATTTGAGGATGAAGTTGGGTATTGTACCATTCTAAACGAGCCAAGACCTTGCGAGCTTGATGACCACTATCATTATTTTCAGCAGCAATTAGTTTATGCATCATCAAATCTGGAGTAATTTTTCTAGATCATTTGGGGCCGAAAAATTAGTTAACAAGATATATATGAGGAGAAAGATTAGGATATGCTACCTTTTGCTTGTGTTGAATAACCATGCGCCGTGGACAACATATCCGACACTTCATTATGGTTGCCAGGATCATTCTGCCCCAAGTCATCTAGGGCAGCAGGCGGAGGACCTTGATCATCAGGATAAGGACCAGGCAATAAATCATTGGTCAAAGGTAAGTTTGACCAAATCTAAAAATAGAATTGAGTTGGGACGGAGGGAGGAGTACTACTTTTTACGGACCGCTTTGCAGGCCCGCTATGGGCGATCTCCTGCCTCCTGACAACTCCAGCGGCTAAAGTAGCGTACAGCTGCACTTTAGATACCATATCTCCAGGGTTCGTCTTTTGTTTAGGCCAGTTTGCATCAAAGTAAACTCACGGGAAAGTTTAAAGGAATGGAATCCTCCGGAATGAAAAGACATTCGTATATAGTAGTTTCATAAGTAGCATTCCAAATGGTGACTTTAGAAGCCATAACCGTCACTGCGCGCGTTTGCGCGCATCTCATCGTCTTCTACGCTCGTACTAATAAAGACACACCATCGTCTTCTCCGCAACACACACGGACCATCCCCTTCTCCACGCGTACTCTTCATCTTCGTCTCCGTCGCGCGCGCCCTCATTGGTTCCCTTCAAAGCCCATGGAGTTCCCCTTCCCGCACGATATTGCGGTCCTGATCGCGGGGTGGGTCGCCGCAACCTCCCCGCAGCCCACGGACGACCTCTGCAGTCTGCGCGCCACCTACAAGGCCATGCACGCGGCGTGCCGGGTTTGCAATGTGGGCAGGCACGTGGCGCTGGAGCGGGAGAAAATCTGGAAGCATAACAGGAGATACGACACCCTCGTGGAGCGCCTGGCAATCGTTGGCAACCCTCATGCACGCTACATCACTGGGTTCGACCTCATCTTCAAGGACGGTCGTGCGCAATTGGGCACACAGTTCCTTACCCGGGTGGCCGCGAACGGCCACATGGTGGCGACCTACATCCTCGCCATGCTCTGCTACGACGCCGACTGTGGGGCCCGCAACACCCTCGAGTATATCTGGTAGGTCGAAGGTGAGGCCCATGTCGGCTACAACGCGGTCGGGTTCGTCGCATTGAAGTGGACCAACAAGGAGTGTTGTATGTGTCGGCATGAAGCCATGAAGAGTGTCTATGGTGTCGTTTGGAGGTTCCTGGGCAAGCCTCATCCGGAGCACCGCCGGTGGTGGTGCCCAACATTAATGATGACACTTGGCACTGCCCAACAGGGGGGAACCAGGGAACTGCCCGCTGCGGAAGGCATGGGTGGGAGGAGTGGAGAGTCTTTCGTACTGAGAATTGTAGCATTAAGCACGAGCATGACCGGTTCTGCCGTGAGGTGTTGTACTCTATGGTTATATTCCCTCCATTCCCTTTTGGATGCCACGCTCTTGGACGAGCATCTGCCGGCCGTCACACTCTTGGAAGAGCATCCACTATCCACCGGCGTGGAGGAGCATCCGCCGGCCATCGCACGTGGAGGAGCAATAGCGCTAGGTATAATTGCTCACATAATGTTATTGTAGTTCTATCCTCTTACGGATATGCTGATTGAATTGTAGGAAGCGATGTCAGAAGATAAGACATGTATGGGAAAAGATAGGCGTACGAAAGAGTGGCAGGACGAAATGAAGTCATTTTTAAATTTAGCATTCCAGGGCACTCGTGAAGAAGACACTAAGCCTTGTCCTTGCATGAAATGTCGTAATATTTGGCATGGGACACACAAGGAAGTTCATCTTCACTTGCCTCATAATGGGATGTCATTTGATTATACTTGTTGGGTACACCATGGAAAAAAAACGAGTTGAGAAAAATATTGCTGAGCAATCAGCGAATAATGAAGAGATAATTTCTGATGACGCTGCTATGGAAAATATGTTGTCCAGTCTATTTAGAGGCACTGATCATGGTGGTACTTTAGCAGATGTTGATGATCCAGAAAATGCTATAAACCAGCAGAAGCCAACTGGGTGTGCAAAGACATTCTATGACTTATTAAATGATGCCAAAAGGAGTTGTATCCAGGTTGTGAGAAGGTTACCCAATTATCCTTCATTGTCAGGTTGTACTAGATAAAGTGTTTAACTAGTTTGAGCAAAAAAGCGTGTGAGTTGATCCTTGAACTATTCTCATATGTGCTTATAGAAGGCCATTGCATTCCTAATACACTTGAAAATGTTCAGAAGGTTGTTCGTGACCTCGACCTGAGCTACGAAAAGATCAATGCATGTGTCACTCACTGTGTGTTATTCCAGAAGGACTATTCTCTCCTGGATCGATGCCCAAAATGTGGTGAATTAAGATGGAAAAATAGTACCGGTGGGGATGCAAGAGAGGCTTTACCTTGTGGAAAAGCTAAGAAGCTTGTAGCACGCAAGATTCTTCGATATTTCCCTCTTATTCCCCATCTTCAAAGGTTGTATATGGCAGAATCAACGGCATCAAACATGCGTTGGAACAAAGAAGAACGTATTGATGATGGAATATTACGCCATCCTGCATATTCGAAAGCATGGAAGCATTTTGATCGTATTCACCCAAATTTCTCATTTGATCCTCGCAACATAAGACTTGGGCTAGCATCTGATGGTTTCAATCCTTTTGGAGTAATGAATGTTTCTTACAATACATGGCCTGTGATTCTAATCCCTTATAATCTACCACTTTGGGTTTGTATGAAGCAGCCTTATTGGTTGATGTCAATGATAATTCCTAGGCCAAAGTCACCTGGAAACAACATTGATGTGTATTTGCAGCCTTTGATTGATGAGCTATTGAAATTATGGTCTGATGGTGTTGAAACATATGAGAGTTCAAAGAAAGAGACATTTCTCATGCGAGCTTCTATATTGTGGACAATAAATGACTTTCCAGCATATGTCATGCTATGTGGATGGAGCACAAAAGGTAAGCTAGCATGTCCATACTTCCATGTAAACACTGACACCTTGTGGTTGAAACATGGACAAAAGTATTGCTACATGGGTCATCCTCGTTTCCTACCTCAGAATCACAGGTGGCATTGAGACAAAGCTTATTTCAACAACAAGATAGAGAATGGAGAGGCTCCAACATCACTCTCTGGTCACGAAGTACTCAAACAATACGAGACTTTTGATCAAGTGAGTTTTGGACACACGAATAATAAGATAAAGCGCACTGAGGAAGATAGGTGGCATAGTTGGAAGAAGAAAAATATATTTTTTCAGCTCCCGTATTGGAAGACATTGCTAATAAGGCATAACTTGGATGTCATGCACATTGAGAAAAACATTTGTGATAGCATATTGGGGACATTGCTTAATATAGATGGTAAAACAAAAGATAGTCTACAAGATCGTCTTGATATGCAGGAAATGGGTATACGGCCAAAGCAACATCCGGTGGGTATGAAAGGGAAGTATGATTGTCCATCAGCATCATATACTTTGCATAAAGATCAGAAGACCACCTTGTGCAAGTTTTTGGGGGATGTGAATATGCCCGATGGTTATGCCTCAAACATCAAGAGATGTGTGGACATAACAGCACGTAAGGTATCAGGTCTACAAACTCATGACTGACATATTATATTTCAGAAGCTCCTTCTTATTGCAATACGTGACATATTGCCTAAAAAGGTTGTTGCACCTTTAATTGAGTTTAGCAGATTCTTTTTTTGTAATTTGTTCTAAAGAATTGGCAGAACCAGATTTGGATAAGATGATCAAACAATTTCCTAAAATAATTTGTAAGCTTGAGATGTTGCTTCCTTCTGCTTTCTTTGATATCATGGTACATCTTCCAATCCATCTTGCCGAAGAAGCTCGCTTGGGTGGACCTATTTCTTACAGATGGATGTATCCAATTGAGATGTACCTTGGTACATTGAACAGGTATGTACGTAACAGAGCTCACCTGGAGGGTTCTATTGCTGAGGGATATATTATAGAAGAGTGTATGACTTTTTGTAGTCAGTTTTTGGATAACATCAGCACCAAGCTTAATAGGCCAGAACATCATGAAGCTGGAGCTAGGAATGAACTTTCTCTCAAGTCTAATATATTTACATAAGTTGATGGTTCTAAAAAAGGGTTTAAATGGGGCCAACTTACTATGGTGGAACTACATAACATCAGGCATTATATTATTTCTAATGTTGAAGAGGCCGCTCCATGGATCAAGTATGTATAACTCAGATGTTCTATACTATATTGGATCATGCTTATTGTAGATGGCTAATTTAATTTTGTACCCTTTTCAGTGAGCATTTTGAAGAGTTGAAAAAGATTCATTCTCGTGATGTTGAAAAATGCCATAGAGATGAGTTTGTTTATTGGTTTCAGAAATGAGTAAGTACATGCAAGTTTTCACTTTGATGAAATATTGAACAATATGTGTTCTGAAGTTGAACTATGCCTATGTTGTAATGACATAGCTGGTCCCAAGCCCGGGTAAAGGAGGAGGGGTTGTGATAGGCTTGGCAAGCCAGCAACTAAACTTAGCCATTCTCATGGAAATGAAACCCATTGGAAATTCGTTGGGGCGTAACCCTCTTAGCGACGCGCCATACCGGAACACGGGTATGGTGTTAAGTGGGCGAGGGTCGGGTCGCCACCGCCTTAGTGGCACGCCATATCAGAACCCGGATGTGGTGTTAAATGAGCGAGGGCCGGATCGCCATCACCTTAGTGGCGCGCTACATCATCGCCCGAATGTAGTGTTAAGTGAGCAAGGGTCTTTGCATCTTCCTCGACGGATGCGAAGGGTAACGAAGCTAGCCGAGGAAACTAGGTTTCGGGTGGGTAGTTGGAATGTAGGATCCTTGACGGGAAAGCTACGAGAGTTAGTGGACGTTGTGAGTAGGAGGCGTGTAAATATTCTTTGTGTACAAGAGACTAGATGGGCAGGTCAAAAGGTGAGAGAGGTTGATAATACCGGTTTCAAGCTTTGGTATTCTGGCTCGACGGGAACTAGGAATGGCGTAGGCATCTTAGTAGATAAGAGCCTCAAGGATGGAGTAGTGGATGTCTGTAGACGAGGGGATAGGATCATCCTAGTCAAGGTAGTTGTGGGGGACCTATTCTTGAATGTCATTAGTGCTTATGCTCCACAAGTTGGGCTCGACATGAGCACTAAGAGACAATTTTGGGAGGACTTGGAGGATATGGTTAGTAGTGTACCGGTAAGCGAGAAGCTCGTCATAGGACGAGATCTCAATGGTCATGTAGGTACAACTAACTTAGGTTTTGAGAGGGTACATGGAGGTTTTGGGTGTGGCGATAGAAACCAGGAGGGTAAGGATATCCTAGACTTTGCCGTAGCCTATGACCTATTGGTAGCTAACACCCTCTTTAAAAAGAGGCCATATCACATAGTGACCTTTACTAGTGCCCAACATTCTAGTCAAATCGACTATATCCTCACCAGGAGAAGGGAGAGAGGGGCATGTCTAGATTGTAAGGTGATTCCTGGAGAATGTGTTGTTCGACAACATAAACTTGTGGTAGCCGACTTTCGTTTCCACGTGCGTGTGTCACGAGACAAAGGTGTTAAAACCACGTGAAAGTTGCCTAGAGGGGGGGTGAATAGGCTAATCGACCTGCAAATGACTTAATAAAACGAGATTAAATTACAAGGGGCGGACTAGTCCGGTCTTAGGGCGGACTAGTCCGGTCAGCCTGCGTGAAGATCCCTAAAAAGTGTTTCTAGCAAGTTTTAAGGCGATTTTCTCGAGGCTACAGGTGAGGATATGGTTATGTCAAGTTTAGCAACTACCAACACAAGTATATGACTAAGAGGAACAAGTTTATAGCAATATGAAGCACAAGACAAAACTAGCAACCCTAGAACGAAATATTCGATGAACGAAATGCGAAGAACGCGGAGACACAAGGATTTTATCCCGAGGTTCAATCCCACACAAGGAATCTACGTCCCCGTTGAGGAGTCCACAAAGGACCAGGTTCAACAACCCTTCCCTCACCAAGTTTACCGCACGGGCCTAACTTGGTTCTCCACTATCACAAAGAATGAATACAAGATTTGTTGGGGCTTCTCACAATCTGAGGCTCCCACCACAATTACAATTGCAAATCACAAAGATTAACTCAAGCCACATATCACAATGATTCACAAAGTGCAAGATATCAAACCGGGAGCCTAAGCGCGATGTTCTTCCTCTTTTCCACCTCACTAAACCCTAATACACTCAAGAATTAGTTTTAGAGGGAAAGTAGGCAAGAAAGAGGCTCAAGAATGCTCCAAGTTTTGTTGTGGCGATGCTAGGTTTACAGGTTGCTCAAAGATGGTTCAAAAGAACCCAGGGGACCTCTATTTATAGAGGTCCCAAGCCCATACTGCTGACTTCAGCAGATGGGCGGACTAGTCCGGCCTAGAGCCCGGACTAGTCCGGCCTAGGGGACCACTGACCCCTCTGACAACTATCGCACTGCGCGGCAATCGTCACACTACCCGCCAAACTTCAAATTCAAACGGTAACTTCAACAACGGACTAGTCCGGCCCTCACCAGACTAGTCCGATCTCACACAGAACCTTTTGTTCCGTGTGAAAACGGACTAGTCTGAAGACCACAGACTAGTCCGGCCCCATGGGCGGACTAGTCCGGCCTTCCCAGACTTAGTCGCAAAACCTCTCTGCACTTAGCAACACGGACTAGTCCGGCCCATGGACGGACTAGTCCGATCTCACTCAGAACCTTTTGGTCCGCCCCAAAACGGACAAGTTCGCTCTCCTGGACTTAGTTCTGAAACTTCACCATTGGGGTACCACGGACTAGTCCGTCCCACTATGGACTAGTCCGAAGTCACACAGGACCTTTTGGTCCGTGCCAAAACGGACTTAGTTTGCCAAGGAGCGGACTAGTCCGGCCGTCAGTTGGACTAGTCTGGCCCCTCCTGGCAGACTACTCTAACTTCAACTCTCAAAGGGGTTTCTACCTAAACCACCACTCTTGGGCTCCTAACTTGATCTCTTTGCACTTTACGCACACACCCTACTATTTCTACGGCTAGTCCAACTCAACACGCTAGAAACCCTAGTTTCTACGCTTCGAGTCGACTCCATTTCCTTCCTTTTCCTTTTTGAGGGTTTGCGTCTCCGATCGAGTCCACACCTGTGCTAAAGATCACTTGAGCTCATTAGCGACTTAATTTTCATCATTAATCATCCAAAACCCACGGGGAACCTAGATGCACTTTCAATCTCCCCCTTTTTGGTGATTGATGACAACACATCAAGTCCTTCACAATTAAGAGTATAAATTTGGTTTTCATAACATGTGTGCATATGATAGACTCCCCCTCAATGTATGCAACATGTAAAAGAGGTGGAGGAGATCTTTCATACCCACACACATTATGGTGGGGTGCCTATGTGATGTGCTCAACAATTGTGACAAGATATAAAGAACATCAATATTATCACAAGATAGTCAATGAGAGCATCATATTGAAATTAAGCAATAGTAACAAGTCTTGCACAAAAGTAAACATCCAACATCCAAGTAGCATAAATATATTACAAGACAAGTCCAAAGGCACCACACAAAAGACTAACTTCCCCCTAACTCTCCCCCTTTGGCATCAAGGCACCAAAAAGGAAAAGAAGGGGAACTAGGACCTAAAAGCTAGTCCTCGTCCTCGTCACTACCACTCTCCGTGGCCTCGCGGTCCGTGACATCCTCATCATCATCGGCATTGTCGTCGTCGTCGTCGGAGGTCGGTGCGGAGGTACCCTCCGTCTCACCAATGAGTGTCAACTCGTCGGGGGTGAGAAGCGGGTACGGAGTGAGCTCGTCGTCGGAGGCCTCAGGGCTCATCAGGATCTCGAGCTTGTCGCAAATCTTCCTCACGTACCGCTCAGTCCTCTGAGCTCGCACCTCAGCTTTGCGGCATGAGGTGAAGATGGACCGAAGAAACTTGAGGACTCCACTGCTAGAGGAGCCCGCCGAGTGCTGAGACGGAGGTGCAACGGAAGGAGGCACCTCGGAGCGGAAGGATGGCTCCGCATTCTTCCTCCGGGCAGGAGTCAGGACAGCAGGTGGCATCTGGGGTCGGAGAGGCTGGTGAGTGGTGTCCTTCACAAACACGAGCCCGGACACCTTCTCTATCAGGCACATTATGTAAGGGGCATAGCCACAGGCACGGTTGGGTGTGTGTGAGATGTTGTAGATATCATCGAAGATGTAATCCACAAGGTTGAACATCTCATGTCCATCAATGAGAACCAACAGGTGCCTGAGGTGACCCTGGATGATCCCCGCATCCCCTTCTTTAGGAGCCACCGTCCTCCTAAGGATCCTGTTAAGGATGCTGTAGAAGAGAAGGATGTTCCTGGCCAATCCAGCTTCATAGTGGATGTGAGGAGGGTACATATAGCTCATGTCATCCCTGTCCATAGCCTTGAGATTGGAGATAATGATCTCATGGTCCAGGTGACTCTCCAGTCCAAGTGCCTGAGCAAAGACCTCGAAGGTGGCATAGTACTCCTCACCGTTGGTCATCCAGGTGATGGCTCGGTCGCCATGAGAGTGGAAGTGAATTGTGGTATAAAACTGTACAATGACCTCCTCATTCCAGTCATACTTGAATCCAAGAATGTCTTTGATGCCGTGGCGCTCAGCTGCCTCAATCACTGCGTCAAATGCCTCGTGTTTCTTCTTAGCCATATATGCCCAGTCCACCCATTGAGCCTAGATCACTGGCTTCTTCATTGCCTGATAGATTGTGCGATAGTAATCGCAATGGAAGTCACACCAAAACCGAGGGTCGGCGGTGGACCTCTCAAACCTATAGACATTCTCATCTCTTAGCCTCCTGGCCTTCTCAGCTCCCTTTCCTTTGAACACATTTGCAGCCAAGTTGGGCTGCCTATTGGGGTTTCGCGCTGGACTGTGCATCTTGAGAGGGCCAATGGCCTGGGCCTTCCCTTTCTCTCGAATCACTACCCCTCCGGCTGCCTTCTTGGATGGCACCTTGACAGCTGGCTTTTTCTTCTTCGGCTCGACTGGAGCCGGAGCCTTTCCCTTCTTAGGGTCACGCTCGACCCTAGGCTCAGCTGCCCCTTGGGCTTGCTCCTTGCTCTTAGCCTTCTCGCCAATGGTGACGAGCTTCTTCCTCTTGGGGGCATTGGCCTCTGCGGCCCTAGAATTGTGAGCCTCTCTATCTTCTCTCTTCTTCTTCCGTGCCTCACGGAGAGAGTCTTCAGTAGCACGAGCAATGGCTTTGTCCTCGTTGTAGATAGTTGCGGCTACTCTGGAAGCTTCAAGTGTCTTCAGCCGCCGTTCTTCCTTGCTTTCTGCGCCTCGATGAGGGCAGCCTTAGTTCTTGTCTCGATGATTTGGGCTTTGGTGCGTGCCTCCCGGGGATCTCTGGGAGGGGGAGGCACTTCAGCACCCCTCTCCTCGGTGCGGCGCTCCTCACCCGCAGGGTTGGAACTCGGAAGATTGCGCTCGAAATCTGACATCGTGCTGAAAACACAACGAGAAGAGGACATAAGAGACCAAGGGTGTGAAATATTGTGGAAGGAATCTCAAGAAATAGCTAAGATTAGGGTTTGCCCTGTGCAAAACGGACTTGTCCGCCTTAGGGGCGGACTAGTCCGGGTTGCACAGGATGAACCCTAACCCTAACGATTTTTTGAAAAATCTTTAAATCAACGTGCAATACTTCTAGAATATGATCGCAAGAATGTATGAAGCAACATTAATGAAGGTACTCCTATCAAAAACTCCAAGAATCAAAAATGAGAGGAATTTTTGAAAGGAGGGAAATACCTCCTCAAATCCGAAGAAATCGACGAGATCGGAGTAGGAAGGCGTCGAAGAAGTGCGGGGAAATGATCCCACACTCCTAAAGGCTTCAATGTGCGGATTGGATGCAAGTTTTGGTGGTTGGAGCGAAAAATCGCTGACGGGGCGGTTGCTTGCGCGCGGGAGAGAGAGAGAGGCGAGTGTGAGAGGAGAGAGGAGGGGTTTGGGCCGCCCCTGGGGGTTTAAGTCCCCAAGGGCCGGACTAGTCCGGTACCAGGGCGGACTAGTCCGGTGCGCGGACCAGCCGCAGACTAGTCTGCCTCCGGACTTGTCCGTCCTTAGGGCGGACTAGTCCGGTCCTACAGGGCTGAAGTCAATATATATGAGTTTATGCCCACAACTAGGGTCCTTTTGGACAAATATGCACAACAAAACTTTGTGAATATGGTTAGTAAGCAATCAACATTCAAACTATGACCATGACTCACAAAGTCACTAGTTTTTCAAATATTTAGGAGAAAATTGAGATAGAGAGAGTTTTTCCAACCACATGCATTCTTTTGAACAAGGCATAAGTAAACATTCAGATGTGCATGTTTCAAGCCACATTTCGAGAATCTAAGATATTGATCTCACTCCTAAGCTCACAAAATCGCTTCTCATCTAGGGGCTTGGTGAATATGTCGGCTAGTTGGTTCTCGGTTCTCACATGGGAAATCACTATATCCCCCTTTAAGGAATGATCTCTCAAGAAGTGGTGTCTAATGTCTATGTGTTTGGTCCTTGAATGCTCAACTGGATTATGGGCTATTTTGATGGCGCTCTCATTGTCACATAGGAGAGGGATATGGCGCAAGTTTATACCATAATCCCTTAGAGTTTGTCTCATCCACAGAAGTTGTGCACAACAAGTTCCGGCTGCGACGTACTCCGCTTCGGCTGTGGAGAGAGCAATGGAATTTTGTTTCTTAGAGGACCAAGACACTAATGATCTACCCAAGAATTGGCATGTCCCGGATGTGCTCTTTCTATCAACTTTGCACCCCGCATAATCCGCATCAGAATAACCAATGAGGTTGAACTTGGATCCTTTGGGGTACCAAAGTCCTAGGCTCGGTGTGTGAACTAGATATCTAAGAATTCTCTTCACGACGGTCAAATGACACACCTTTGGTGCAGCTTGAAACTGTGCACACATACACACACTAGGCATGATATCTGGTCTAGATGCACAAAGATATAACAGGGACCCAATCATGGAACGATATACCTTTTGGTCCACACTTGGTCCATCTTCGTTGAGGTCTAGGTGTCCATTCGTCGCCATAGGGGTCTTAATGGGTTTGGCCTTGTCCATGTCAAACTTCTTCAATATGTCTTGAGTGTACTTTGTTTGACTTATGAACGTGCCTTCTTTGAGTTGCTTGACTTGGAAACCTAAAAAGAACTTCAACTCCCCCATCATGGACATCTCCAATCTTTCCGTCATAATCTTTGAAAACTCATCACAAAACACTTTGTTAGTAGAACCAAATATAATGTCATCGACATATATTTGGCACACAAAAAGATCATCATTGAAGTGCTTCGTAAATAGAGTGTAATCAGCTTTTCCTATCTTAAAACCATTGTCAATTAGAAAGTCTCTAAGACACTCATACCAAGCTCTAGGAGCTTGTTTGAGGCCATAGAGAGCCTTACGCAATTTGAAGACATGGTTTGGGAATTCTTGATCTTCAAAGCCCGGTGGTTGCTCCACATATACTTCCTCCTTGATTGGGCCATTTAGGAACGCACTCTTGACGTCCATTTGATAGAGCTTAAAATCATGGTGAGTGGCAAAGGCAAGTAATATTCGAATTGAATCTAACCTAGCTACGAGAGCAAAGGTTTCATCAAATCCAAACCTTCGACTTGTTAGTAACCCTTGGCCACAAGTCGTGCCTTGTTCCTTGTCACAACACCATGTTCATCTTGCTTGTTGCGGAACACCCACTTGGTGCCTACAACATTTGCTTGTGGACGCTTGACAAGCTCCCAAACTTTGTTCCTCTCGAAGTTGTTAAGCTCCTCTTGCATGGCCACCATCCAATCTGGATCTCTCAAGGCATCTTCAACCCTATGGGGCTCCAAAGAAGAAACAAAAGAGTAATATTCACAAAAGTTTGCAACACGAGAACGAGTGATTACCCCTTTAGTAATGTCTCCTAGTATGTTGTCAACAGGGTGATCCCGTTGAACACTTTTATGTACGCGAGGATGTGGAGGTTGAGCTCTTGAGTCATCATCATCTTCTTCTTCTTGATCTCCCCATTGATGAGTGCCTCTCTCTTGACTTTCATCTTCTTGATCGTTTTGAGGTCCTACTTGACCGTCGACAACTTGATCACATGGAGGAGTACTTGCATCATCTTGTGGTTGGTCACTTGAGCATTGAGGTTGTTCTTGTGGTCGAACATCTCCAAGTGCCATTCTCCTAAGTGCTTCTTGTGGAGAGTCTTCTTGATCTAGCACACTTTGATCAACTTGCTCCACTTGGGAGCCATTAGTTTCATCAAACACCACGTCGCGTGTTATTTCAACAATTCCGGAGGTTTTGTTGAAGACACGGTAGGCGTGAGTGTTTGAGTCATAGACAAGCAAGAAACCCTCATCGGACTTTGAAGCAAACTTTGAAGTCCTAGGCTTCTTGTTGAGAATATAACACTTGCTCCCAAAAACACGAAAATAAGAGATATTGGGTTTCTTACCAACTAGAAGCTCATAGGGAGTCTTCTTGAGGAGGTGGTGGAGGTATAATCGATTGACGGCGTGGCAAGCGGTGTTAACCGCCTCCGCCCAAAAGCGATCCGATGTCTTGTACTCATCAAGCATCGTCCTTGACATCTCAATGAGTGTTCTGTTCTTCCGTTCCGCCACCCCGTTTTGTTGAGGGGAGTATGGAGCTGAAAATTCATGCTTGATGCCTTCCTCATCCAAGAATTCTTCTACTTGAGTGTTTTTGAACTCGGTGCCGTTGTAACTTCTTATAGCTTTGATTCTTGAGGCGAACTCATTTTGAGCTCTCCTCAAGAACCTCTTGAGGACACCATGGGTTTCACCCTTATCATGCAAGAAAAACACCCAAGTGAAACGAGAAAAGTCATCAACAATAACAAGACCATATTTGTTACCGCCAATGCTTATGTAGGTTATTGGCCCGAAAAGGTCCATGTGTAGCAGCTCCAACGGTCTTGTTGTCGTCATGATGTTCTTGGAGGGATGTTGAGCTCCTACTTGCTTCCCCGCTTGGCACGCACTACATGGCCTGTCTTTTTCGAAGACAACATTCTTCAAGCCATGGATGTGATCGCCCTTAAGAAGCTTTTGTAAGTTCCTCATGCCAACATGGGCCAGCCGTCTATGCCAAAGCCATCCCATGTTGGTTTTTGCCATTAAGCATGTGTCAAGTTGAGCTTTATCCGACGCAAAGTCCACAAGATAAAGCTTTCCCTTGAGCACACCCTTAAAAGCGATTGAGTTATCACTTCTTCTAAGGACGCTCACACCCTCATTAGTGAAAACACAATTATAACCCTTGTCACATAGTTGTGATATGGACAAGAGGTTATAGTCTAAAGAATTAATGTGTAGAACGCTAGAAAGAGTGTGTTGAGGAGAGATGACAATTTTACCGGAGCTAAGGATTTTTCCTCGGCTATTGTCTCCAAAGAGGATTCCTTCATTTGGATCATCGTGTTCTTCATACTCCTCGAACATCGTCCTCTCTCCGGTCATGTGGTTTGTGCACCCACTATCGAGCACCCATTTGGAACCACCAGAGGAGTATGCCTACAAAACAAGATTATGCCTTCCTTTTAGGTACCCAAGCAGAGTTGGGCCCTTTGACGTTAGTGGTAAGGCATTTGGGCACCCACACGCAAGGCTTGGGGCTCTTGCGGAGTGGCCCAACATATCTAGCAAACACCTTGCCATATTTGTTCCTCATAAGCACATAAGAAGCATCAAAATCATGAAATAGAGGATGCGGTTCAGATTTAGGCATTTTGTTGCTAGTGGATGTGTTCTTCTCAATTTTAGTGTAGATGAACTTCCCTTAACAAAGACAATCATGTCATTGCCATACTTGGAGGTTTTGGCGTTGTGCCTACCACTTCTAGTATAGCCAAGACCATCCTTGACATGGGGAGGTCTTGTGTTGGTGTATGCACTTCGTGCATATGCCACCTTCTCCTTGTCAAAGATGGCACCCTTAGGTGCTTGCTTGCCTTGCGCTAAGTTCAGTTCATCCTTAAGTTTAAGGATTAAGTTAGAGCACTTGCAAGGCGTGGTTGCATTGGATGAGGCCTTTGAGGAGGTTGAGCTCTTGGAGGAAGAGGCTACATTGTTCTTAAGGGACCCAACTTGAGTCTCAAGGATCTTGTTAACTTTTGTCAAGTTCCCAAGTTCATCCTTGAGCTCAATTGATTTCTCCTCAAGACTTGAACACGTTTTCTTGCTTAGAGCAAGTTCGTGTTCCAATGCCTTGCTCTTCTCTCTTTCAAGCTCAAGGAGCTCATTAAGCTCTTGACATCTCTCCTTTTCAAGGATGAGCATGTCCTCTTGTCTGTTGATGAGCTCCTCCTTCTCAAAGATCTCATCCATAAGCAACTTCATCCTACGCAAGGTGCTTTTGCTTATGTCCTTAAACATGTGCTCATTTTCACTAGCGCTATCAAATTCATCATGAGGGGAAATGGAGGAGGAGGAGTGAGATGTTACCTTTCTCCTTCCCTCCTTTGCCATAAGGCAAGTTGGTTTGTAGTCGTTGTTGAGGTTGGGGAAGAGCTTGCTTCCCTTGGAGCTCCTCCCGATGGCTATGGTGGCCATCTTCTCCTCTTCTTCTTCGGAGGAGGACTCATCGTTAGAGTCCCACTCCTTGCCCAAGTGTGCTTGTTCGGAGGGCCTCTTCTTCTTGAAGAACTTCTTCTGTTGAGGCTTGCCCTCCTTTTTCTTCTTCACTTCTTCATGGGGGCAATCAACTATGAAGTGGCCATACTCGCCACAATTGTAGCAAGCCCTCTTGTTTTTTGGCCTTGCCTTTTCTTTGCCTTTTCCTTCATGCTTGTATCCTCCTTTTCTTCTCCTCATCATCCTCTTGAAGTTGTTGATGAAGAAGGTCTCTTCCTCATCGGTGTCAAGGCTCTCCTCATCATCTTCCGTTTGCTCTTTTGGGGAGGATGTTGCTTTGAGCGCAACATTCTTCATCTTCGAGCCGGTGAATCTTTGAAGATCGTTGTAGAAGAGCGCCTCCTTTTCCATGATCTCATGATTGATGATCCTTCCAAGGACCTCTTCCGGGGTCATTTTGGCAAACCCCAGACTTTCTCGGATCATGGAGCATAGAGAGACGTTCCTAGGCATGAATGCCCGAATCATTCTCTTCACCACCTCGTGGTCTGTCCACTTGGTACAGCTATAAGATCTACTCTTGTTGATGAGTATCTTTAGGCGGTTGTACATCTCTTGGGGAGATTCACCATCCATAATGGCAAACCTCCCGAGCTCTCCTTCAATGAGTTCAATCTTTGCTTCCTTGACGACTCGGTTGCCTTCATGAGCCGTCTTGAGAGTGTCCCAAATGTCTTTGGCCACCTCAAGTCCATCCACTCGGTTGAACTCATCTCTTGAGAGGGATGAGATGATCACTCCGGCCGCTTGAGCATTGTGGTGAAGGAGCACAGCTTGCTCCGGAGTGATATCTTTTTCATTCTTAGGGATGTGCACCCCGGTCAAGACAATTTGCCATAGTGAGAGATTGAGTGACACAAGGTGGATCTTCATGTTGTGCTTCCACATCCCATAGTCAGTTCCATCGAATTGGGGAGGTTTCCCCAACGGGATGGAAAGGTAGTGGTTGTTGGCGGCAAGGCGTTCATAGTTGAACCCTTGTTGGTTGTAGTTGACTCCGCCACCACCACTTGATGAGCTTGATGGATCAACCGCAGCAATCTTCAGCTTCTCCCGGAGCTTCGCCTTGAGCTCGCGAGTCTCCTCATCATCGGTTGGCTTGTCTTGATAAGCCATTGTCTCCTCACGTGTCGGTTGAGAATCATTGGTCGACACCTCTTCAAACACCACTCCGGCCATCTCTCCGAGTTGTTAGACTCTTTGTGGAGAGTCCTGCTCTGATACCAATTGAAAGTTTCCTAGAGGGGGGGTGAATAGGCTAATCGACCTGCAAATGACTTAATAAAACGAGATTAAATTACAGGGGGCGGACTAGTCCGATCTTAGGGCAGACTAGTCCGGTCAGCCTGCGTGAAGATCCCTAAAAAGTGTTTCTAGCAAGTTTTAAGGCGATTTTCTCGAGGCTACAGGTGAGGATATGGTTATGTCAAGTTTAGCAACTACCAACACAAGTATATGACTAAGAGGAACAAGTTTATAGCAATATGAAGCACAAGACAAAACTAGCAACCCTAGAATGAAATATTCGATGAACGAAATGCGAAGAACGCGGAGACACAAGGATTTTATCCCGAGGTTCGATCCCACACAAGGAATCTACGTCCCCGTTGAGGAGTCCACAAAGGACCGGGTTCAACAACCCTTCCCTCACCAAGTTTACCGCACGGGCCTAACTTGATTCTCCACTATCACAAAGAATGAATACAAGATTCGTTGGGGCTTCTCACAATCTGAGGCTCCCACCACAATTACAATTGCAAATCACAAAGATTAACTCAAGCCACAGATCAAAATGATTCACAAAGTGCAAGAGATCAAACTGGGAGCCTAAGCGCGATGTTCTTCCTCTTTTCCACCTCACTAAACCCTAATCCACTCAAGAATTAGTTTTAGAGGGAAAGTAGGCAAGAAAGAGGCTCAAGAATGCTCCAAGTTTTGCTGTGGCGACGCTAGGTTTACAGGTTGCTCAAAGATGGTTCAAATGAACCCAGGGGACCTCTATTTATAGAGGTCCCAAGCCCATACTGCAGACTTCAGCAGATGGGCGGACTAGTCCGGCCTAGAGCCCGGACTAGTCCGGCCTAGGGGACCACTGACCCCTCTGACAACTGTCGCACTGCGCGGCAATCGTCACACTACCCGCCAAACTTCAAATTCAAACGGTAACTTCAATAACGGACTAGTCCAGCCCTCACCGGACTAGTCCGATCTCACACAGAACCTTTTGTTCCGTGTGAAAATGGACTAGTCTGAAGAACATAGACTAGTCCGGCCCCATGGGCGGACTAGTCCGACCTTCCCAGACTTAGTCGCAAAATCTCTCTGCACTTAGCAACACGGACTAGTCCGGCCCATGGACGGACTAGTCCGATCTCACTTAGAACCTTTTGGTCCGCCCCAAAACGGACAAGTCCGCTCTCCTGGACTTAGTCCCAAAACTTCACCCTAGGGGTACCATGGACTAGTCCGTCCCACTACGGACTAGTCCGAAGTCACACAGGACCTTTTGGTCCGTGCCAAAACGGACTTAGTTTGCCATGGAGCGGACTAGTCCGGCCGTCAGGCGGACTAGTCTGGCCCCTCCTGCCAGACTACTCTAACTTCAACTCTCAAAGGGGTTTCTACCTAAACCACCACTCTTGGGCTCCTAACTTGATCTCTTTGCACTTTACGCACACACCCTCCTATTTCTACGGCTAGTCCAACTCAACACGCTAGAAACCCTAGTTTCTACGCTTCGAGTCGACTCCGTTTCCTTCCTTTTCCTTTTTGAGGGTTTGCGTCTCCGATCGAGTCCACACCTGTGCTAAAGATCACTTGAGCTCATTAGCGACTTAATTGTCGTCATTAATCATCCAAAACCCACGGGGAACCTAGATGCACTTTCACCACGAGAACAAAGTGGTGGAAGTTGAAGGATGAAGCGCAACAATCATTCAAAAGGAGGATGATCGCAGAAGGACCTTGGAGCGAAGAGGAAGATGCAGATAGAATGTGGGAGAAGATAGCGACTTACATTAGGAATACGGCTAGGGAGGTGCTTGGGTGGACAAAAGGTATGAAACCTGTAGATAAAGACACTTGGTGGTGGAATGAAGATGTACAAAAAGCTATTAAGGAGAAGAAGGAGTCTTATAAGAGCTGGCATCATGAGAGAAGTGCAAGTAACATGGTGAAGTATAAAGAGGCTAAGAAAAATGCTAGGCGTGTTGTGAGTAAAGCAAGGGGGCAGGCCTATGATGCGCTATATGAGAGGCTAGGGACAAAAGAAGGCGAAAAGGATATATACAAGATGGCGAAACTTCGCAAGAGAAACATGAGAGATCTCAACCAAGTCAAATGCATTAAGGATGAGGCGGGCCAAATTCTATTGAAGGAGGAAGAAATTAGGAACAGATGGTGGGAATACTTCAATGGACTATTCAATGACGGGAATGAGAGTATTAAGTTCGAGTTGGATGACTCATTTGATGACACCAACAGACGATTCGTGCGGAGGATACAAGAGTCTGAGGTTAGAGAGGCCCTAAAAAGGATGAAAGGAGGAAAGGCCCGCGGCCCCGATGATGTCCCCATTGAGGTGTGGAGATGTCTAGGGGATGTAGCAATAGTATGGCTCACTAAACTATTCAACCGCATTTTTCAGTCAAACAAAATGCCTGAAGAGTGGCGGAAAAGAATTTTAGTACCCATCTTCAAAAATAAAGGAGATGTTCAAAGTTGTACTAATTACCGAGGAATTAAGCTCATGAGTCATACTATGAAGCTCTGGGAGAGAGTGATTGAACACCGCTTGAGGAAAGTGACCAGTGTCACTAAAAACCAGTTTGGTTTTATGCCTGGGAGGTCCACTATGGAGGCGATTTTCTTACTCCGTCAGCATATGGAGAGGTATAGGGAGCAAAAGAAGGATCTACATTTAGTGTTCATTGACTTGGAGAAGGCATACGATAAGGTACAAAGACCGGTGATGTGGTGGGCACTAGAGAAACACAAAGTCCCAACAAAGTACATTAACCTTATCAAGGATATGTACGATAATGTGGTGACAAGTGTGCGCGTAAGAGATAGTGAGACCGACACTTTTCCTATCACAATAGGGTTACACCAAGGATCAGCCTTAAGTCCTTACATCTTTTCCTTAGTGATGGATGAGGTGTCAAAGGATATACAAGGGGATATCCCTTGGTGTATGCTCTTTGTTGATGATGTAGTGTTGGTAGATGAAACTAGGGATGGTGTTGATAGAAAATTGGAGCTATGGAGGCAGACCTTAGAGTCTAAGGGGTTTAGACTTAGTAGAACCAAGACCGAGTATATGAGATGCGACTTTAGTGATGTCGGGTGCGAGGATGGTAATGTTAGTTTACAAGGACAAGTAGTACCTAGGAGGAACACATTTTGATATTTAGGATCAATGTTACAAAGCAATGGTGATATTGACGAAGATGTTTGCCACAGGATCAAGATCGGGTGGATGAAGTGGCGACAAGCATCTCGAATCTTATGTGATAAGAAAGTTCCACAAAAATTGAAAGGAAAATTCTATAGGACGGTGATCAGACCTACGATGCTGTATGGAGCAGAATGTTGGCCAACTAAAAGGCAACATGTCCAACAAATGAGTGTTGCGGAGATGCGCATGCTACGGTGGATGTGCGGTCACACAAGAAGAGACAAAATTAGGAACGAAGTAATACGTGATAGGGCACGAGTGGCACCGATTGAGGAGAAGCTAGTCCAACATCGCCTACGGTGGTTTGGGCATATCCAGCGGAGACCCCCAGAAGCACCGGTTAACAGTGGGATTATAAAGAGTGGAGAAAATTTTAGGAGGGGTAGAGGTCGACCAAGGTTGACATGGCAGGAGGCGGTGAAACGAGATTTAAAGGAGTGGGACATACCTCAAGATTTGGCTCATGATAGGACTACATGGAAATTAGCAATTCATGTGCCAGAATCTTAGTTTATTCGGAATTTGTTACTCTTATCTTCTTTCTTATTAACCCGTTTTTTTTTACTTTCATCTTATTTTCTATTACTTTTCTTCAAAATTGTTGGGTTTCATTTCTAGCCGACCCCAACTTGTTTGGGACAAAGGCTTGGTTGTTGTTGTTGTTGTATGTGTTCTGAAGTTGATTTATCGATGACCCCTTTTATACTAATGCGTACAGATTGTGACATTACACAAAGAAGGCAAAGTAACCGATTATTTGTATGCATTATCTAGCGGACCTAATCATCGGGCACATTTTTTTAGTCGATCATTCATAAATGGCTTCTTCTTTCGAACAGCGGAGGTGGAAAAAGATTTATGGACGCAAAACAGTGGTGTTGTTGTTCGGGATGGTGATCATGAGTGGTATGGAGTAATCAAGAAAATGATTTCTGTTGATTTTGAAAAAAAAATCAATAGGTTTTGTTCTTTGAATGTGATTGGTTTGATCGGTCTCATTCTGGTCAGAGCCAAAGCAGAGGCTACAAAATCGATCGATAGGGAATGATAGATGTTGACACTACTCTTTCTCAATTTAAGTATGAGCCTTACATTCTAGCCACCCAAGCAGAACAAGTTTTTTACGTTCGATGTGTAAAGCAACCTAAATGGGCTACAGTTGTTAAAATGAAGCCACAAAACCTTTTTGCCATGCCCCTTGGAGACAGTGAAAATAATGTCACTGAGACGATGGAGGTTGAGACATTTGATGATCGACGACTTATTGATATAAATGAGGATAGGATCACATGGGATAGGAATGACATTGAGGGAGCAACCGGTGATGCTTCTGCTCTTCAAATGAGAACATGTGATCAGTTTGAGACACATAGAGTTCCATCAGAAAATGAAGATGACGACGACGACAACGATGATACATATATTATTGATGGTATTGTACCTCTAATATTGGGGGAGGACAGCAAAGATGATGATTTTTTTATATAAGTACTGTGTGAGCTAGCTGTACATCAACTATTTGATTTTTTTTTTGAAAAGATAGAAGCCACTATTCTAATTAGCAGCAAGCTTAGAAGCAAGCCGATATTGAATTGTGGTGAATAGTGGCAAAAGTTTGTAATGCAACGATTGTGTTCTGTGACAATAGATCCTAACACCACAACTGGTGAATCATGGCAAAAGTTCGTAATGCAACGATTGTGTTCCATGGTGATAGATCCTAACGTCATGAACTAGTGAATCGTGACAAAAGTTCCTAATGCAACGATTGTGTTCCATGACGATAGATCCTATCACCACAAACTGGTGAATCGCGGTGAAAGTTCCGAATGCAACGATTGTGTTTTTGTGGCGATAGATCCTAACACCATGAACTGGTGAATCGTGGCAACAGATCCTAATGCAACGATTCTTTTTCGTAGTGATAGATCCTAACGCCATGAATTGGTGAAGCGTGGCAAAAGTTCCTAATGCCACGATCGTGTTTCGTGGCGATAGATCCTAACGGCACAAACTGGTGAATCGTGGCAAAAGTCCCTAATGCAATGATTCTGTTCCGTGGTGATAGATCCTAACGCCTTGAACCGGTAATTTGTGGCCACAGATCCTAATATAACAATAGTGTTTCGTGGTGATAGATCCTATAGCCACGAACTGATGTATTGTGGCAAAAGTTCCTAATGCAACGTTTGTGTTTTGTGGCGATAGATCCTAACGCCACAAACTGGTGACTCGCGGCAAAAGTTCCTAATGCAACATTTGTGTTTTGTGGCGATAGATCCTAACGCCACAAACTAGTAAATCGTGGCCAAAGTTCCTAATACAACGATTATGTTCCGTGGCGATAGATCCTAACACCACGAACCGGTATTTCATGGCGACAGACCCTAATGCAACGATTGTGTTTCGTGGGGATAGATCCTATCTCCACGAACTGGTGAAGCATGGCAAAAGTTCCTAATCCAATGATTGTGTTCCGTGGCAATAGATGCTAACGCCACGAACTAGTAAATCATGGCAACAAATCCTAATGCAACGATCGTGTTTCATGGCGATAGATGCTAACGCCACGAACTAGTGAATCATGGCAACAGATCCTAATGCAACGATCATGTTCCGTGACGATAGATAATAATGCCACAAACTAGTGAATTTTGGCAACAAATTCGTGGCGATAGATCCTAATGCCACAAACTATTGAATCGTAGCAACAGATCCTAATGCAACGATCGTGTTCGATGGCGATAGATGCTAATGCCAAGAACTAGTGAATCATGGCCAGATTCATGGCGATAGATCCTAATGCCACGAACTAGTGAATCGTGGTAAACAGATCCTAATGCAACAATCATGTTTCGTGGCGATCGATGCTAATGCCACGAACTAGTGAATTGTGGCAAAAGACCAAGGTTACTGCAATGATTTAGTATCCATTGCAGTACAATTGTTGCAATAGGGTGGAATCCTTGTAGTGGTTGAATGGGCAGCCACGGAATTGTGAGGGTCGCGTCGGTGGCTGCAAGCTCTGACAGGACGCTGCGTGATACAACAACCAATACGTATGAGGAGTAGGATTGTGGCTGCCTGTGGAGCACTGTCAGGACCAGGGTCCCTCATTCCAGGAATTACGTTGGGTGGTGCCGTGCGATGCGGCACCCAACAGCACACATGAAAAGACAAAATAAAGATACAAAGTTTTCATTTCATAATAAGATATTGTTTACAACATAGTGTACAACAACAATACACACGCAGTGGAAAGTACCTGCTCACACTCTCAATCTATCTATGCACAAGAGAAGTCGTCCATGCCCATGGATGTTTCTCACTAGCAACATGGAGATCATAAGGCAGCAGCATGGTATCACGTGAGAGATACATCTCAACAGCTCGTTGTCTCACGGACAACCCATAACAGCAACAATTAAAGTAAACCTGCAAAATCACATATAAAGCAATCGTGAGTACGAAGGCTAAGCAAGACTTAACCGTCTCACCTAAAGCATGAAACTCTACATGCTGGAAACTTTAAAGACTGGAAGCTGAAATTTGCAGAAATGAACTCACCAATATTAAATCCTTAGTTGTCAGTTTTTAGAATAGCAAATGCGAGATCAGTTGGCATGCATCATAATAACCTCCACAATCAAACAAGAAACGCTTCATCCACGATGATACTTGCCCAAAACTGCATAGGCTTCATTCAAATTAAATGTTTGGAAATGATAACTTTAATTATGCTATCTCTAATTCAGCCAAGGTTACAATACCAAAGATTATTCATAGCGGCATATTCATATTCTTCTAACTACTTATTTTTACTAAGTCACAGCGCAGTGAACAAGCAGTACTCGATCCATAACCGCGTGGGACAGTGATTGCAATTAATAGCACCCGGATTGCATGACACGCACACCCGTGCGTAAGAAGCGTGCGTTGCTCCTCATGACGTCATACACAGCCACCTTCCATAAGAAACTTTGCGCCCGCTAGTGGATTTACACCTTGCTGCCCTCAATCCACCCCTATTGACAGTGGGCTATGCCTAGGAACCCAAGTTATCAAGTTACATCAGTTTCCTAAGTTCCATATGCCCACTATGCCTTTCCGGTACAGTTCGAACTTGTCCAGTAGGGTTGCACATGGATCGGTCCTTAACCAACATAGACAGGGCTACCATACCAACCTCCAACACCTGCCTCGCCATTACTGGCCCAGGCATGATGTGGTCACAAGCGATGCCTCACCCTTCGGGCCGAGAGCACCCTCGTGCAAACCAACCTACACAAATCATCGTCCACGTCTCATATTAAAGAGTGAATGTCATATTAACCTCTCACGAGTAGGTTTCCCTCACTGGACTTCTTTTGCAAGTAGAATTCAACTACTTGACTTGTGGCCGATAAAATATGACCAGTCTCGCGAGTAGTATCCAACATACTCGACTTCTACCGATCTTCAAACTAAACATTAAGCATAGCAATATAATTCATTGGAGTCTTATTCTACCCATCTACTCCAAGGATTATTTGGTCATGCATGTGGAGTATTCAATCAACATAGACCTAATGCACATATCAAGTCTACTCAATGAAGTGTGTAAAGCAAAACTTTAGAAAATCTCTTAAATGCAAACCGAGACTTGCCTTGGGTTGCGACTAAATAAAAGTCAATAAGTCAGCAATTGATCTCCTGAATGAAAATTCCTGTCAAATTCCTCCTCCTCTTCCCTTGCTGCAGCTCCATCAAAATTTTGCTTGCAGCAAATTTGATATTGAATTGCTTCTCCTCCATGTGTTGCTCCTCATCTATCTTCATCACCATGTGAGCTATCAATATGAAAATGCACATGTAAAGATTTCAATTTAGCAAGGTACTGTATGAAGTTTCTTGTAACTCCAGGAGTGAAACTGTCCAAGAAAAAGAAGCCTGCTGCTCTGTTGTACAGAAACAGGAATAAACCCAAGTGAAACATAGGAGCGGTGGAGATGAAGGAAAAATGTGCACAAGAGAAGAAGGTAACTTAACAAATGAAGAAATGAAGTTTCATAAGCTCAAGGATGAAAAAACCAGAGAGGAGTGAGAGACCTGATGCTATAATGTACAGCAGAGAAATTCAAGGTCAACATAGAGCATTTGGATATGACATGACATAAGCTATGTTTTGGACATAATGAATTTTTCATACAAAACTTGGGTTAAAAGTTTTAATGGGACTGGAAATTTTACAGTGGAAGCATGTGGTCATGGATAACTGCTCAGAAATGTTTCAGCTATGAAAAGTGAATATTAAGGTCTACATAAATCCTTAGAGTTTTAAGCATCTATGAATTTTCATTAATGTTCTGTTGTTTTAACATAGGTAAAAGTTGGTTTTCTGTTTCGAGGAGGTCAAGGGGAGTCTAACAAAATTGGTTTCATAATTGTCTAAGTATTCTACAGGGAGATATTGATTTTAGAAGTTTGGATAATTATCTGAAAATGTTTCTCGACATTTTGGAATTTTTCAGGTACATACAAGTTGGAAACTCAATTTTACCTATCATATGACGTCCAATGAGTTTGAAATTTTTACTGGGATTCAAGGTAATTGTTAGGAAGGATATTGCCAAATTTGGGAATTTTCCAAAGAACGGATCCTCAGGAATAAATTCTAAGTCTTTTTGCTTAGGGGAATTATTTTGAAATATTATGGATTTTCATACTAAGGAAAATGCCCTAGTAGAAAGTCTAGATCATAAGTAGTCTAACCAAATTTATTTGTGAATTTTTCGTCAAATACTTTAAGAGATATTGATTTTCTAAGGTGGGATCAAATCTGGAATTAACTTTGACTGGAAATGTTTGATTTATTCAAATGGACCCACGGGATTTAAATCGACCAATGAGATTTAGGCCACACTGGGCTGCATACTTAAAGGCCATGGCCACGTGGCATCCGGGGTTCACAATAGATCTGGGAGAAGATTTAAACGCTGACAGGTGGGACCCAGCCCTTGGTCGTCTTCTACCTTGGGTCAAAGGCCGAGTGGATGGCGCCCTTGCCGGAGTGCAGCGGCGCAACACCGGGACCGAGCTGCAGGGCGTCACCAGAGTTGAGTCCTGCTGCCAGGGCCTAAACAGGGCTGCAAAACACAAAGGTGAGGTCGGGAAATCGTGGGAAAGCCCGGAGATGAGGGTGCGACGGCGGCGGCTGGGCTAGGGTTTCGTTCATGTCGATTTTGCATGGGAATAGGTCTGCTTGTTTGTTTCTCGCACCAAGATGTCTCTAGTGACCTAGAGAAACTGAGAAAGGATGCCAAATGCGATGAAATAAAAACCTCTGAGCAAAGGAGTTGACGGCGAGGTGGGAGGTCTTAATCCGGCGGCGAGGAAAACTCGGATTCCCGTCTATTCCCTCGATGTTTTTCTAATTAGTTTCTTCGAGGTGATGTGCCTGATCATGTAGAAAATAAATCTCACTGCCATGAGCGATAATCAAACGTGAAAACCAAATTTAAATGAAGACCAAGGCTCGGTTATATGAAGAACTCGTCGGCAAACTTTAGAAATCCGGCGAGGTTAGGAGATGACAAACCGCGAAACTTGGCAGGAGCAAACTACATACTATTGCACACCTTTTTGGTTAAAGAAGGTGGAGGAGAGGAGACTTGCAGCGTCGGTGCTAGAGTTGAGCAGAGGGCGGCCACCATGAACAGAGGAGACGGCAGCCACGGTTTCACCTCGATGAACGTTGGGAAGGCTCAAACTGACAAGAGAAAGATTCAGAGAGTTGTGTGACACATCAAGGAGCAAGAAAGCAACTAGCACATGGATCAAAACTATTTGTTTAGGGGCCGATTTCGCCAGAACTGAGAAGTCACTGGGGAGCTGCGCGTTTTTCAGCTAACAGAGGAGAAGCACACGCTGTCGTTTGGTCCAGGAGAGGTTAAGAGAGGATGAGGGCGTAGACCTTCTGCTATGCAGCTGGAACCGCCTCATCAAGCTAGCAAGCAAGCAGCTGGAAGAGTTCTGCATGCGTGCGGTGTCAAAAGGTGAGGTAACAGGGAAAAACCGGGGGGGGGAGGAGGAGCTGACTAGTGGGACCCACTAGCCCAACAAAAATGTCTTCCCTGTTGATTTCAAAATCTAATTCAAACATCCTCTTAAGATGATGAAACTTGGCATCTAAGTTAAGTCCAACATGTAGAATTTGATTACAAAATCAAAATTAGCATTTGAAAAGTTTAAGGTTAAATTTGGATTTCAGTTCAAACTTGAACGCTCTCATATGGCTTGATTCAATTACATAGTAAATGTGATTTAAAATTATCAAATTTGGCAAGTTGATTAATTGAACTATATGAAACACGTTAGTGATCTCAAATTTGGAGTTCGACATACTTGAATATTGAATCTTGATTTGGATTTGAAACTCCCTTGAATGGTTTAATTGAAATAATCTATGAGCACTAATTCTATCTCTCCTCTACTTCTCCATTGGATTCATAAGCTGAAACATACTTAAGGGTTTTTAGAGTTTTTACCTTGGCTCATATTGTTGGTGTTGATCTCGGTCCAACCTGAGAAAAATGGTGAAAAAGTCAAATAAAAAAGAAATAAATAAAAAGGAAAAGGGAGACTGGTAACCGACGTTACTGGGTTTTCCCGTACGTAACCGCCTCGATCGGAGGCGGCAATAACCGACTTGGCCCGGTCCCTCTGCCGCACCCACTATAAAAGTGGGAGAAGGGACTAATGATGGGATAAGCACACTAATTACCCCTCAATCCCAAAAGTAAAACCGATCAAGATGAAGTGCGGTGCGGTGGGAAGGACTGACGCCCTCAGATCCGCGCACAAGAACGAAGAAGGCGACTGTGAAAGTGAAATTTCAAGTAAGTATCACCAATCCATCCTTAATTATGTTGATTAGGTGCATAATAAGGTGATTAGGATTATGATTACTGTTAATCAGAAACAGATTACAATGGTTTCAGATCGAAACCTAATCATCTGTATGCCTTAATAATGTTGGATTAGTGATTAAGATTAGAGAAAGTTGAATCCAAATGCACATCCCCAAATTTCCTGAAACCTAACCCTATCATGTTATTACTGAAATGAATACTACTGATTCGAAGCAAGATTCAAGGCAGTCAAAAGAAATGTTTCGAATTGATTAAGATGATGCCAAGGAGGCAAACGGGCTTATCTGATGACGGACTTTGTCGTTCAACACCTTGCCCGAATGAGCCGTGCATCATGCGCATACGATCCGGCGCCGCTGCCCAAGCGCTGAACGCCGTCGCCACGACTTGCGACCTTGCCACTCGTTGGACATAGACGGGCCATCCCTTGATGTTTTTGCCCTGCGCACACAACCTCATGAACCAGATGCGCCGCGTCAGCTAACACCAATGGGTTGTTCCGCAAGAACACGCGGCACCGCACGTCCTGCTCACTCGCTAGCCGCACACGCTAGCCGCGCCCCGAATGCCATCGTGTGCCGAGCGCTGAGCACCGGCCGCGTGCAAGCTGTCGGGCATGCCGCGCGGGCCACCCGCTAGCCCGCATGTGCGTTGTGCTGCCGGGAGATCCGCTCCCTGATCTGATTTTTCCGGGGGTGGGTGGAACAAAAATGGCCTAGGGTTTGAGGTTGTCTGACGCCAGATTTTTCTCCATCATGGGTGCATCTCGTTCATTGATTTCTGATGCACGGCTCAGATGAGGCGGCGGGGGTTATGGGCTAATGGCCAGTGCGAAGGGGAAGTGTGGGGGCTCTTAACAGGCCGATTTCAGCCGCGAGCTTTGGCCCAGGTTTTGTTGACCAATAATTTTTTATTTATTGGTATCATCATATGGGCCATATTCTGATTCGGGCCTCAACCGAAGTTATTTAGGCTGTAGAATTTTAATTTAATTATGCTGATTGGTTGGGCTGTTTTTATCTTTGTCGAGGATTTGGGCCCACTAATGTTAGGTATTTTATCTATTTTTCAGTGCGGAATTATATTTTAATTTAGTTATGTTTTATGGTTTTTTGGCACTAATTTAAATAGAGAAAATTAAGTTGATGGATTTATGCCTCGACATGTTATTTATCTGAATAAAATTTGAACCACCAGGATAATTTTATTTAAGTTAATATGTGTATGATGTTTATCAATTTAAGCATCAATAAATGGCGTGATTTATTTTATGTTTACAAATGGATGTTTAATTTGAGAATGTTGGCTCTGAAATTATTTTTGACGAACGTTGATTTAATTTTTGATTCATTTTTATTTAAAGCTTAATGATTAATTTTTGTTTGCCAATTTTGTGTTATTTTCTGCCCAACGGTGATATAACACAAAATTTGTTAAGGATTTTGACTCTAGAATTACTTTTAACCAACGTTAACTTAATTCTACGAGTCATGTTTAATGCTCATATTCTATTATGCCTTGCAATTTTATGCTATTTTCTACCCGATGGTGATTTAGCATGAAATTGAAAGTTTTGAGCATTTATTGACTCTAAGATTAAATCTGGTTGATTTAATTGAGTCATGTATTGTATAATAATGCTTTGTGATTCATGATATTTTCTGCCCAGCGGTGATATGTCATATAATTGCACTCTTATTGCGTGATGATTTATTTACCGATATGCATAATCCATTAATGTTTTTCTAATGTTATAATGACAGCCACTATAACGATGTTTTGATATAAAAATATCATAAATTTCAGTGCAGTAATTTCTCTTGTTGAATAACTGCATTAAGGTCTACTTAGGATCTAATGATTTTTTGTATATCCAAGTAATGATGTTTTAAGTGATATTATGAGGCTAAGTTAAGAAAAATAGAAGTGCTCTGGACTTGTTGTCCCTCACATAATGAATTTCTCAATGTCTTCGGATATTGTGGATGTAATGTCATAAAGAAAATATTGTCATAAAACTTTTTATAACTGTAAAAATGTCTTTGAAAAGGTTTCAAAGTACTAATGCTCATAAGTTTTTGATAAATCTTTTGAGAAATGTTAAGATGTTATGAATGTGGGGGAGCATATTATGAATAAAGTGTTTTGCTTGTTCAAAACTTTATGTTTTGGATTAAGCAAAAAATTACTCATGAAATATTGTTGGAGTATCTTCCATCTGAGTATGTGTAATCAAAATGTCATCTATAATTCTCTTAAAATATGATAGTACTTTCTGAAATGACTCTGGAAGTTATTCAGGATGAACTGAGAATTATAAAAGAAATTAAGAATCAAGGCATGAATGTTAATTCTTATCAAATAAATATAAAATGTCTTGTTATTGATTCTTACAAGCCTCGTATAATGTCTTTTAAGAATCAATCGATCGGAATTATGACATGTGCGATTTTATCACCATAAGTTTTCGATGTGTACAAGTCAATTGTATGCAACTTCTGCAATAAGAAACAATGATGAGGCTTATGTTTCTAGATAAATCATGTTATGTTGATTTTCTAGAAATTTTTAGTGGATTGAATGAAATGAAAATGTTCATTCCTTGCAAAAGATTTCATAAAACCCAAACCATGAGGTGAGGGGAAAGAACAATTAAAATGGGAAACGAGAAATATACGGATGTCGAAGCTGCGATAACTCATGCTGAAGTACATTCTATATTTCTATTCCATAATTATTTATCCATTTTAAGTATGGATGATGTTGGTGTCATGCTTAGGAGATAAAAAATTATATGTTTTGCCTCGTCTTCAAACAAAAAAAATCTACGTATTCTCTTCATGACTCCGTCTGGCATGTGAGTAATTCATATAAAGTTAACGATATTAGTGAGAAAATGTGATGTTGAGAAGAATGGAAAAGCGCGACTAATTCTTCAAAATTGTGGCACTGTCGTCTATGCCACATTTCGGGGGGGGGGGGGGGAATTGAACGTCTAATTAAAGATATGTTTTTCCATTAGTCTTCTCAAATACCAATAAGTGCATTGATTGTATTAAAGAGAAACACGTGAAAATGGTTAAGGAAAAATAAGAGCCACGAATGCAGACCTTTTAACGTTAAATCTGTGAATTATTTTGACTCATTCCTAATATTTACGGATAATTTCTTCCGCTATGGCTATTGTGTAATCTGAACTCCTGTACAAGCGTGCAATCCGCGAATCTTAGCCATTGGATGGACATCTAATGGTGGCTACCATTTTACACATAGATCATTCTTTTTACATAGGCAAGAAGAAGAAATTATGGATAAAATGTCAGCCAACCTTGGATGTCTGTCAAATGACTGAGATTCGCGAATTACACGCTTGCACAGGAATTCAGATTGCACAATAGTCGTTGCCTTTAAATAAACCAATCACACAAAAGCAACATGGAGCCACAAGGTTCTTTCACGCCACAGACGATTAGTCGGGTTGGGGTTATCTCACTCACAAGTTGACCCCACCCCTTTCTTCTACCTCGGGATATGGCAGCGGCACTTGCAACGGCGCTTGGCGGTGAGCTCGCCGCCGCTGTCTTCTAGCCTTCGCCGTCACCAAAACTCACTGCCAGGGGGTTTTTGAGGGTCGGGAATATGTCAGAGGTGTCAGCGCGACGGCGGAGTAGACCTTGACGGCAAGCTTGAACTCCCTCGAATCTAGCTTAAAGGGCTCGTTTTTTGAACTAGAAGCTCCGTAGAAGAGTCAGAATCTGAATCGCACAAGTGATGGAATAAGCTTGAAGCACGACTTCATCAAAGACCTAGACCTAGGTACTTTTAGTCGCCGGCGAGAAAAACTTGCGTTCCACAGTAAAACTTTTACAGTTTTTGGTGCTTTTTCTTCAAGGCAACTCGCAAGGGGGTAAGGAATGTCATCTTTAGTTGGAATGACCGATGATCAAGTGTGCAACACGAATTGAACAAAAATCTAAGTTTGCTCCTATGAACATGTCGAGACTACAAAATGTGATGATGATATTCAAGCAAACAAGGAACGACTTGGACATGATCAAAGCAGAGGTGCTAGCACACCTTTTTGGTGTTTGGAGCAACACGAGACAAGTCTTCAAACATCAGATCGACGGCAAGCAGAACTGGGTGACGGTATGTTGTTCTTGCGGTGGAGGAAAGAACAAAGAGGAGAGAAGGTGAGGTTGGTGATACGGCTAAGAAGCAATCATAACAATTCGGGTTAAGTCATGTTGGATATTTGATCCATAAGCAATTAGGGTACTAATGGGCCTGCGACCTAAAAATCCATTAGTACGCCTATAAATACGAGGGGTGGGGTTAGAGGATAATTACTCCACTACGTGACAGCCCTAGCCGCCACCTCTCGCAGGTCTCACGCCGAGACCCCTGCTGCGGACGCGGTATTAGCACACCGGCGGACAGCATTTCTCCCTGTACATGTGGACTCCGAGGAGGCGCTGATCGGCTATGATGATCGTGATCATCTACCTGCTGTCGTGACGAGGACGAGGAGGAGATGAACGAGATGGTCTGCTTCCCCTACACTGATGCGCGTCTACGTTTCGTTGTGTTGCGCGTCTAGTGCTAACGATCTATGACCTCTATACTCGCATGTTTCATGGGTGTTCCGGTAAAATTGCTATAGTAGCGTATCGCCAATTTCCCAACAGTAGTATCAGAGCCGACTTGCATAGTTTTTTGTCTGGATCTTGCTAGTAGATGTGATCTACTGCAGACATGTTCATACGATGAATTTTTTTGCACGATTTTTGGGTTTGGAATTAGTTAGAGTAGATTGTGATCGTATATGACTAAACGGTCAGTTCGTGCTCCTTCTCTACTATGTGTGCAACCTGTCCCTACTGGTTGGAATCACCATCAGGACTAATCGTGTACATAGCTAACAGACTGAGCCAACAGACCACAGTTATGAGTCCCAAACTACTCATGAATAATCGGTCACATTGAAAATTGGGGCATTCTAAATGGCTCGGATTCGGGTTGATTTCATCAATCTGGTGATATTTTCATAGTGATTTCATAGATGCGATATATGTGTTTGAGGCCACCATTTTGCTATCTGCTATAGCAATTACATAATATTGTTTTGCGCTAGAAACCGTTCTATGCTTAACTCATTTTTGCGGGGAATGGTGTGAATGGTATGGACTTATTGTGATGTGATGATTTGTGTGTAATATTTGTGCAGCTGCGTGTTGCAAATTTAACACAACCGGGTTGAGGTTGTCACATAATTGTATAACGACTTGCGTGTCGACTTGTGATGCTTGATCTCTCAGGTAATTTATTTGGTAGCTATTAGTTGTATTAGCTTCTTTTATGATCATGGAGATGTCTTCAAGCATGGTGGAGATGGAAATCACCACAAGAAGGGAGGTATGGCAACTCAGATCATGATGAAACCATGGCGATGGAGACCATTATGATTTTAAAGGTCATACTATTCACAATGTGATATGATCATATGTCTATGATGTTTATTTATAACTATTCCTTTCATGCTTTTCATATGGTGGATGTTTTGTCATGATAGAATAGCTGCCCTTGCAAAAGTTGAGTATTTGATGCTATTTACCAATAGGCGCACCTATGTTATTTTGATCGTTGTGTGGTAGGTTTGCCAAAGTAAAGTACCATCATCTATCATAATGCATAGGATGAATGTTGGAAATTCACATGCATAGTGTTGGTTTACTCAACAAAGCTATCAAAATGGTTTTGGGCTTTATGGCATAGAGTTGGGAGTCGGGGCATTGGATGTCACCCAGCAAACAAGAGTCATATAGAGATATGATTAACAATTGTTGTTTATCTATGTCACTAATTTCCTAGCAGTGAAACCAAAGCTCACTAGGAATTAGTGAATGTGGATCTTGAACTACTATATGTCGTTAGAGGGAAGACGATAATCATATATTGATGATATCTTTTATTAAAACGTTAATAGAAGATTGGTACATAACAAAGTGTTAAACCTTGCATATTTATTTTCTATTGTAGATCATGTCTGCTAGTAACCATTTCGGTTTCAATTTGCGATTTGTGCTTGAAAAGGAAAATCTTAATGGAGCTAACTTTATCGATTGGTACTGCAACATGAGAATCGTTCTTAGGCAAGAGAAAACTGAGTACGTTCTTCTGCAGCCATATCCTGATGACCTCCCAGCTAATGCAACTAATGCAACACGTAGAGCTTATACGAAGCACTGCGATGATGCGCTTAATGTAAGTTGTCTCATGCTCGCCACTATGTCCCCTGATCTGCAAAAACAGTATGAGCATATAGATTTTTATTCTATGATTGAGGGATTGCGTGGAATGTTTGAGAATCAAGCTAGAGCTGAGAGATATAACATCTCAAAGTCCTTGTTCTCATGCAAGCTGGCAGAGGGTAGCCCGGTCAACCCTCATGTAATCAAAATGATTGGTTACATTGAAACTTTGGGCAAACTCGGTTCTGAACTCAAGGATGATCTGGCTATTGACGTTGTTCTACAGTCGCTCCCACCGAGCAACGAGCCATTTCTATTGAATTTTCAAATGAATGGCATGGAGAAAACTTTAGCTGAATTGCATGGGATGCTTAAAACAGCCAAAGAAAGCATTAAGGAAAACGCCACTCATATGATGATGGTGCAAAAGGAGAATAAAAAGAGGAAGTGTGTGATGCATCCTAAAGGCAAAGGTAAGAGAAAGGTTCCCGATGAGCCATCAAGCTCAAAGTCTAAGCCAAAGGTCAAATCTGGCCATTCTCTTGATGATGAATGCTTTCACTGTCATACTAAGGGGCACTGGTCTAGGATCTGCAAGAAGTACTTGGAGGATATGAAGAAGAAGAAGGGAAGTGAGAATTCCGCTTCAGGTATAAATGTTATAGAAATTAACATTGCATTATCTTCTAGTGAATCATGGGTTTTGATACTGGATCGATGATTCACAATTGCAAATCGTTGAAGAGTCTAAGTGAGACTAGAAGATTTGCAAAAGGCGAGTTGGATGTTCATGTCGGCAATGGAGGAAAAGTTGCAGTCATAGCTGTCGGAACCTACCACTTGTCATTACCCTCAGGAATAGTGTTGGAAATGAATAATTGTTATTGCATTCCTACTTTAAGCAAGAACATTATCTCCTCTTCGTGTTTAGAAGAAGTTGATGGTTATGAGATTGTAATAAAGAACAAATGTTGTTCCATTTATTACAATGATATTTTCTATGCTCAATGTCCATTGGTGAATAGATTATATGTTCTTGATCTTGAGGATAAAACTGTTTGTAACATTAATATCAAAAGGGATCGACAAAAAAATCTAAATCCCACTTTCATTTGGCATTGTTGCTTAGGTCATATAAATGAGAAACGCATTGAAAAAACTCCATAAAAATGGTTTACAAAGCTTATTTGATTTTGAATCATTTGACACATGCGAATCTTGTTTGCTTGATAATATGACCAAAGCACCCTTCACTGGTCAAAGTGAGAGGGCGACTGACTTGTTGGGACCTATACATACAGATGTATGTGGACCAATGAGTTCAATTGCTAGAGGTGGTTTTTAGTACTTCATCACATTTACCGATGAGTTTAGTAGATATGGCTATGTCTACCTAATGAGGCACAAGTCCGAATCCTTCAGAAAGTTCAAAGAATTTCATAATGAAGTACATAATCAATTGGGCAAGACAATTAAACTTCTACGATCTGATCGTGAGGGTGAATATTTGAGCCATGAATTTACGATCATTTAAAACAATGTGGAATTGTTCCACAGTTGACTCCACTTGGAACGCCTCAATAAAATAGGGTGTCCGAACGGAGGAACCGAACCTTGTTAGACATGGTTAGGTCGATGATGAGCCAAGCAAATCTTCCACTATCCTTTTGGTGTTATGCTCTTGAAACTGCTGCGTTTATACTAAACAGAGTCACAACTAAGTCTGTTGAGAAGACACTGATGAGATCATGCACATTATTATTGCACCTACAAACATGACACAATATTTATTTGTTTGGGATCCTGGCTCAAGTGAATGTGCACTCTTATTTGATGGACAAGATCAAGATGGTGCACTATGCCGTCCACCACCTTGGCCTCCTCCTTTCATGCTTACAAGAAGATTTGATGGCATTGCACATATGGACCCACACATGATAGAAGATGAACTTGAGTCGAGGACGACTCCAATTCAAGAAGGGGAGGATGATGAGGACATCACTTATATGGATACAAACAACACTCTGCTGAATATACAAGATGCAATCAATAGAGTTCATACACAACAATTAATTTCAGAGGTGAACTCGTTCTTATATATTTCCTTATATGTTTTTGAACATAAATTGCTACTTAATGATTTATTTGTGATTAGGATCCATGGAGAGGTTCAAGGAGTACTTGGAGGGAGTATTAGGGACGTGGAAGACCAGAGAATTCGTTCAAAGAAGATGGAAACCGAACCAAACTCCAAATCGTATCCAACTCGGAGTCCAGGAGCAGTACGCACTAAAAGGGACGCCCAGGACGCATATGAACTCCGTTTTGGACGTTCTACATATGCACGGAAAGGGGAGAGGATAACCTTTCCAATGGCACCGGTCCCATGTCAAAATTCCCTCGGAGTCGTCGGGAATCGTCGAAACAAAATAAAGTACAGAATCTGGCAGGGTGCTGCGCCACCATATTGGGCCATTGGGCCTTGTATCAAGTCTAAGTCCATTATTTTCGTGTGTTAGGGTTAGGTCACGACCCCAACATCCCCTTGGACGTCCTCCCACCTATATATACTCCATGGTAGCCGCCATGAACAATTGGGTTTTGCATAGATTAATAATATCGCTGTTCTACAGTTTGTGAAACCCCAATTCAGCAATTTCAGATTGCTTCTTCTACGTTCTTGCTTGTGTTCTCGGTTGCACTTGCAGGGATTAGCCTTCTTGGCGAGGTCAATCGTGTCAAGCACGGTTGATAACCAACGGAGCGGTGGTGTAGTGATTGCAGGGGCTGTTCGTGTTCTACTCGAGAGCCTCGGATCATCAACGTCGAGATCTCCACATCAATCGACTTATCCATTACCTTTCGGAAGATCGGGACTCATCATCAATTTCTCCTATCATCCTCACTTTTTCCTATCAATTGGTATCAGATTTCCAGGTTGCCCGTTAGGTAATTCATCTATCCATTACATTAGTTTTGTTTTTCATACCTAGAGTCCACAAAAAAAGCCACAAAAAAAACTTGCAGTTTAGTAGATCTGTTCATTACTTTGTCCAAACCACATTGAGCCTTTGCAACTTTGTTATTCAGTTTGGTTTTGTTGAGTTTGTGTCCGTGGTTGAGTCATATTGCTGGTTTAGAAAGTGTTTTTGGTATTAGTTTGAGTTTTGCATTGTGTTGATTCATCCTTTTGAATCACGTCATCACGTCCAGATTAGATTCACCTCTGTCCAGTTCGGTATTTTCATCATATCTCGCTCATACGAACTCGGATTTTGGTGTTCTTGCACTTTCTGGAAAGCTTAAGAAGTTCTCTATAACTTTCATATTCATCATTCTCCCGGAAAATATATTTATCGATGACTAAATTGCATTAGATCCGAATCTGTTATTGACCTAAAAATTTTGAACAGTCTGTATTTCGGGGTCAGTATCTCCTATTGTTCTTTTCCAAAATAGGTCTTCTTTATATTGAAATTAAAGAGGAGAGATATATCTACAGTCTTGCTGTTCTAAGTTTTCCAATTTAGAGCCTATAAGTGTGCCTATTTGTCCTTAGAAGATTGAGCAGAAAATCTGCGACAGACACACGTGATATCTTGGGTTGATTTTTATTGTGGTCTTCCCTTGCAGCACATTCTGAAAAAAAAAGGAAGAAAAAAGAAAAAGGCAAGTGCAAAACAAGAAACAAAAGCCGCACAAAAAAAAAGAGGAAAAAAAAACAAAACAAAAACAGAAGTGCTTGCATTCTTTGTGTCATCTAGTTTTGTCTCATGTCTTGCTAGCTTGAACTACTAGGAACACATTTAGACCAGCAACTTTGACAAATACTTTGGACACTTATTCAACTTTACTATCTGATTTCATTGTTGTTAATCCTTGCTACATAGAAAGTGCCAGCCAAGCTACACCTTACTCTTGAGCAGAATCGATACACCTTTGCAATCATCCCACGCTTCATTGGTCTCTTCATACCGTCCACCGTTTGCCACCTGCAGTGTCGGTAAGAACACTTGTAAGAGCGTGGTAAGATGCTTGAGAGTGTGTGATTCCACTTCCACTTTGCCATTATCCTTTGTAGTTGATAGGGATAACATATTTTTTGTGTTGTCTTCTGTTTGCTACTAACAATGTCAGGTAAAAGCAAGAATTATGCATTATATGCTGAGATGATGGACATGATGAAGACAGCGATAGAGTTGCGCACTAAAAATCAAACATCAACCAAGGATTCACATGACATTCAGACCACCTTTACAACACCTTCCACAAGAAGTAATTACATTCTCCCATCTCTTCCTTCTTATGATGGTTTTGGTTACGATGAATATATTGCTTGGGAAATAGAGTTGGATAAAATTTTTGGACAATGTCATATGTGTGAGAAAAGAAAGATTAGAAATGTTGCAAGTGCATTAGTAGGTTGTGCATTGACTTGGTGGAACAACTTAAGTGATTTAGAAAGACCTCGAACATGGAAAGATATGAAAATTCTTATGCGAGAAACTTTTGCTAATGTATCTAATTGTAAAGATGAAATACATGAACTTGAGAAGAATTTTCTTGTTGTACCTCCTCCTTTGCCTAACCTTTTGCAGGAACATGAACAAATAAATGGAGATGCAAATGAGAGTGAGGTGTTGAACAACTCTTCTGAATTTTTTGATGAATCAACTCATAATGCATTTGAATTTCTTGCTGAAAATGAGAGTAGTGTTAGTGGACAATGCTCTACAGTTAACCACGGTATGACATTTTCAGATGTGCTGAATTTTGCTACCAATCATACTATCGATGAGCAGCAACAAGATGAACCTTTTCATAATACAACTTTACCATTAGTTGATTTTCCCACTGATTCTTATAACAAAAATGAGTTGTGTGCTGATAATTATATTATACCTATGCTAGAACAACCAAATGAATTTGATACTTTATCACTCACTTGTGCTGAAATTAAGCATTTGATCCCAACTACATGTGAAAGGGATGAGCTGAAATTGTTATCTTCTCTAAATACTTTGGGCTATATTGAATTTGACACTCTTTGTGATCTAGATATCGTAGAGAAGATAATATTTTCTCAATCTGAATTGCCTTTGTTAAGTAGAAATATTTTTCATGCTATAGGCAAATATGAACATAGTGGTATGTTTATGGTGCATAAAGTTTACATATGTTCAAATGAGGAAGCTCCTTTTGTGCTGCAACAACATGGTCAAGTAAATGAATGTACTAACGCTAATAATGTCTTGTCAAGTTTTTCTAGTATGTTTTCCTTGCAGCAGGGACAACAAAAGCATTATTCACTGTGGTTGTGCATTATGGACAGCACTTACTCTACCTCCAATGCAAGCCTCTTTGCTGGACATACGAGCAAGCCGAGGACGGCTTGCCATAAAGAAGGGGAGAATGATGAGATCATGCACATTATTATTGCACCTACAAACATGACACAATATTTATTTGTTTGGGATCCTGGCTCAAGTGAATGTGCACTCTTATTTGATGGACAAGATCAAGATGGTGCACTATGCCGTCCACCACCTTGGCCTCCTCCTTTCATGCTTACAAGAAGATTTGATGGCATTGCACATATGGACCCACACATGATAGAAGATGAACTTGAGTCGAGGACGACTCCAATTCAAGAAGGGGAGGATGATGAGGACATCACTTATATGGATACAAACAACACTCTGCTGAATATACAAGATGCAATCAATAGAGTTCATACACAACAATTAATTTCAGAGGTGAACTCGTTCTTATATATTTCCTTATATGTTTTTGAACATAAATTGCTACTTAATGATTTATTTGTGATTAGGATCCATGGAGAGGTTCAAGGAGTACTTGGAGGGAGTATTAGGGACGTGGAAGACCAGAGAATTCGTTCAAAGAAGATGGAAACCGAACCAAACTCCAAATCGTATCCAACTCGGAGTCCAGGAGCAGTACGCACTAAAAGGGACGCCCAGGACGCATATGAACTCCGTTTTGGACGTTCTACATATGCACGGAAAGGGGAGAGGATAACCTTTCCAATGGCACCGGTCCCATGTCAAAATTCCCTCGGAGTCGTCGGGAATCGTCGAAACAAAATAAAGTACAGAATCTGGCAGGGTGCTGCGCCACCATATTGGGCCATTGGGCCTTGTATCAAGTCTAAGTCCATTATTTTCGTGTGTTAGGGTTAGGTCACGACCCCAACATCCCCTTGGACGTCCTCCCACCTATATATACTCCATGGTAGCCGCCATGAACAATTGGGTTTTGCATAGATTAATAATATCGCTGTTCTACAGTTTGTGAAACCCCAATTCAGCAATTTCAGATTGCTTCTTCTACGTTCTTGCTTGTGTTCTCGGTTGCACTTGCAGGGATTAGCCTTCTTGGCGAGGTCAATCGTGTCAAGCACGGTTGATAACCAACGGAGCGGTGGTGTAGTGATTGCAGGGGCTGTTCGTGTTCTACTCGAGAGCCTCGGATCATCAACGTCGAGATCTCCACATCAATCGACTTATCCATTACCTTTCGGAAGATCGGGACTCATCAATTTTTCCTATCAGACACCATATGAGATGTGGATCGGGAAATGTCTCGGATTGTCTTTTCTCAAAGTTTGGGAGTGTGATGCTTATGTCAAACGTCTGACGTCAGACAAACTCACTCCCAAATCAGATAAATACTTCTTTGTTGGATATCCTAGAGAAACCAAAGTATATTATTTTTATAATAAAACAGAGGGTAAAGTGTTTACCGCTCGCAATGGTGTCTTCTTGGAGAAAGAGTTTCTCTCAAAAAGATTTAGTGGGAGCAAGGTGCATCTTGAAGAAATTCAAGAAATACCTAAAAATGTTTCAGCATCTACTGATCCTATACAGGATGTACAAGATGTTGTGCAACCAGTTGATGACACACCAGCCCCACGAAGGTCTATGAGGGTACGTCGTGCGACTGAAAAGTTAACGCTTCTAACCACGGAGCAGCATGACATGGTATTGTTGGACAATAATGATCCCACGGCCTATACCGAAGCAATGACGGGACCCGACTCTGAGAAGTGGCTTGGAGCCATGGAATCCAAAATTGAATCCATGCATGAAAATCAAGTTTGGAACTTGGTTGATCCAATCAAAAGTGTGATACCTATCGATTGTAAATGGATTTTCAAGAAAAAGACTAATATGGATGGAAATGTTTACATCTATAAAGCGAGATTGGTGGCAAAAGGTTTCAAACAAATTCAAGGTATTGATTATGATGAAACTTTCTCACCCGTTGCAATGTTGAAGTCTATTAGGATTCTCCTAGCAATTGCTGCATATTTTGATTATAAAATATGGCAGATGGATGTCAAAACAACCTTTCTTTGGAAGTATGACTGAGGATGTGTACATGACATAGCCTGGGGGTTTTGTCGATCCTAAAAATGCTATTAAAATATGCAAGCTTCAAAAGTCCACCTATGGGTTGAAGCAAGCATCTCGGAGTTGGAATCTTTGTTTCGATGAAGTGATCAAAGGGTTTGGTTTCATCAAGAACGTAGAAGAACCTTGTATTTATAAGAAGTTTAGTGAGAGCGCGCATGTATTTCTGGTCCTATATGTAGATGACATATTATTGATCGGAAATGACATTCCAATGTTTGATGATGTTAAATCCTCATTAAGAAAAAGTTTCTCAATGAAGGATTTAGGAGAGGCAGCATACATTTTGGGCATAAAGATCTATAGAGATAGATCTAATAGGCTAATTGGATTAAACCAAGATACATATATTGATAAGATTCAATATGCAGGATTCCAAGAAAGGTTTCTTGCCAATGCCACATGGCATTACTCTAAGCAAGAGTCAGTGTCCTCCGACACCTGATGAGCAAAAGAGGATGAAAGCGATTCCTTATGCTTCGACTATTGGATCCATCATGTATGTCATGCTATGTACACGCCCAGATGTATCTTATGCTCTAAGCATCACGAGCAGGTATCAATTAGAATATGGTGATGCTCATTGGACCGTTATCAAAAACATCCTTAAGTACTCGAGAAGAACTAAGGATGTGTTCTTGGTGTTTGGAGGTGAAGAAGAGCTCGTTGTAAAAGGTTACACTGATGCTAGCTTCCAAATTGATAAGGATAATTCTAGATCGCAATCCGATTTTGTATTCTGCCTCGATGGAGGGACAGTGAGCTGGAAAAGTTCCAAGAAAGATACAATAGAAGATTCAACGACAGAGGCGGAGTATATTGCATCTTCTGAAGCTGCAAATGAAGCTGTTTGGATCAGAAAATTTGTTTCTGAGTTGGGTGTTGTTCCTAGCGCGTCCAGTCATGTGGATCTCTGCTGTGACAATAATAGAGTCATCGCATAGGCAAAGGATCCTAGATCACACAAAAGATCCAAACACATACTACGACGCTATCGCCTCATCCGAGAGATCATCGACCGTGGTGATGTGAGGATATGCAAGGTGCACACGGATTTGAATGTTGCAGATCCATGGACAAAGTCTCTTCCACAATCAAAGCATGAGGCACACACGGGATCTACGGGTATTAGATACTTAAATCAGTGATCATAGTGTGTAGTGGGAAACTTGTGGCACATATATGTTTATGTACTATTAAATAAATTGTTATATGAGTATTTATTATTTACATTGATCATCAAGTATGTGACTTGTTCGTGAAACTCTTTGTTAATAATAATGTTACTCTGAATGATCCTTAGTCTATATCATTGTATGAGATAATGATGTCACACAGACTAGTACATGTATTAATTGATGATCACATTTCATGGATCATAGATATGGAGATATCAGATTAATAATGTGAAGACATGTTAGTGAACATAGTGTTGGATTGACCCACTCCGAGACACTGCTAGGATTGTTATTTCCATATGTGCCATCAGTTGGTCTTGAGTGATACACCTGCTAGATCCTTAGACCTGAGATCGCCACTGTTTCTCACTGTGTGTAGTTGTGTACTTTGAGACTACTAAATGCTACTCCGTAATTGGATAGTCATAAAAGTAGTCTCGGGTACATAATAAAACATATAATGGGATGTGCGCGAATCAAGATGGGATTTGTCCCTCCTTAATAAAAGGAGAGATATCTCTGGACCCCTTGAGATAGTTTGATTTGAATGTGCATGGCCATGCCAGGATGATTAAAGGTTAATCACAATGACTAAAAGTTAGTTAAGGAATGAATCCACTATTTGATCGAGTGAATGGTCGAGCTATCACAAGGATGGCATGCATCTCGCCTTGAGCTTGACCGGTATCGTGAGGCAAAGGGATTAGCATGTTGAATGTATCTAGGTTCGGCCGATACGATCTTTTTGTACATTTGGAAGTCAATATGTCCTGCTAAGTACCTCTACTGACTTGTAGTTGGAAACGGTTTCCATTCACAACCGACTGCACATGAACCTAACAGATCAAACACTTAAGGGGTTGTAATATTGAAAAGCTTGGTTAGATGATTGTCTCTAGTGCAAGTGGGAGATTGTTGGTGATATGCCCAAGAGGCAATCATAACAATTCGGCTTAAGGCCTGTTGGATATTTGATCTATAAGAAATTAGGGTACTAATGAGCTCTCGACCTAAAAGCCCATTAGTATGTCTATAAATACGAGAGGTAGGGTTAGGGGCTAATTCCTCCACCAAGTGACAGCCCTAGCTGCCACCTCTCGCAGGCCTCACGCTGAGACCCTTGCCGCGCACGCGGTGCTAGCACACCGGCTCATGGCGTTTCTCCCCGTACGTGTGGACTCCGAGGAGGCGCTGTTACTACTGCTGTGCTGATCGGCTACGACAATCGTGATCGTCTACCTGCTGCCGTGACGAGGACGGGGAGGAGACGAACGAGATCGTCTGCTTCCCCTACACCGACACACATCTATGTTCTGCTGCGATGCGCGTCTAGTGGTAACGATTTATGACCTCTGTACTCGTATGTTTTTTAGGTGATGCGGTAGAATTGCTAGAGTAGGGTACCGCTGATTTTCCAACATGTGATTCTCATACTTTGGTGAAGATACGGATGGAGGAGCAGAGTAGGATGAGCTCGACTTTATTGCAAGTGGCACGCAACTGCTTGTCCGGCTGGAGTCACGGCCGGCAGCGCGGAAGCGCGGGACAGGGGATTCCCCTGTTGTGCTGCTGACAAGGGGGTCCCACTCCCCTCCTCCTTATCCTATCTTTGTTTATTTATTTCTTCATTCAAACAAGCTCTAAAAATGCTCAAACTTGACAGATAAGCTAACTCAGATATGAGGAATCCAAATTTCAAATCCAGTCTGACATTTTACAAAGTTGAAGTCAAATTTAAAATTGAATTGAATTTGAATTCCCTCTTTTGGCTTGATCCAAATAAATAGCAAAAGAAGTCTAAAAATAATGAGATTTGGAAGGTTTGGTATTTGAATTACGGAAACCCATTGATGAACTCAAATTTGCAATTTGACCTAATTTGAGTATGACATTTGATTTTTAATTGGAACCTCCTTTTAGTGTTTGATTTAATTCTTTCCCACATGAGCACTATTTTCTATTTGTTTTCTTTCTCGTTTTATATCTCTTAGCTGAGGTGGACACATTCACTTCTTAGGGATTTTACAGTTAATGCCTAATTGCAATTAAGAAAAAGTTGTAAGGGCTACAGGGTAAAAAGCTAGGACCAATACAAATTTAAATAAAAATTAATGGTGATTTTGCGAAAACATAGGATCTGAAAAAAAAATAGAAAGACCATGGTATGGATGCATTGAAACTGACATTCTTTGCTATTAAAAGCATTATTAAATGCATTTTGTAGGGAGATGAATGTGGATGGTATTATGCATGCGGCAGATGTACTAAAACAATTATTATTTCGTCTAGGTTCATTTGTGGCAGTTGAAAATAATGAACTGACGTGCGAGGACATGCAAGCGCGGTTTAACGAGTTGGCGTATTTGTTTTAAAGTAAAAATAATTATATTTTTGCACGTTTCATTTGAAATAAAATACTAAAATTTTATAGCCTCATAACAATATTTTTAAAAAACTTGTTTAAACAAAAAAGATAATCCTTTCTTGAAAAGACCTCTATGAGAAGATTAAAAATTAAAATCATTTTTAAGACTAAATAAATTCATTTTGATTTCGATGTTGATGAAACGACTGTAACAATCTAAAAACACTAATGCTTATTATTAGGAAACGTTTCACATTATAAAATAAAATTATAACGATGGGACATCAAACAAAGAACAGTGAAAGAAAAACTATTAAGGGTTTCGAAACAGGTGTTTGAAGTGTCGAACTTTTGCAAGGCCCTCGTTACGGATTAGGAACGCTAGCACGTGCCAACCTGCAGCAAAAACTGTGCACACTTTTTTGAAAAACGAAGACCATGGGTTCTGTTCTGCAACAGTAATTGACTTCCAGGACGACGATAAATAATAATAATAAAACAAAAGCAACGGACCACGGACTGGGTTCAGCATCAGCGCCGGGCCGACTCCGCCGCTTCGGGCGCCTATAAAAGCTCTCAACGGTGCCGGGCGGCACCAACGGATCAGGTCGGCGACTCTTCTCTCGAGTCTCGCGCTCGATCCCACCATCTCCTCCGTTCTCGCATCACAGATGGAGTCTCTCCTCGCCACCTCCTCGGTTGCCAAGGCCTCGCTACCCCGGGCCGCGTTCTCGCCGCCGTCCGCCGTTCTGCGCTCCGTCGCCGTGGGGTCCGCACACGCCGCCGTGCGCGGCGTCCGCAGCGCCTCCGGCAAGGTGCGCTGTTGATTCGATTGAATCGCCGTTCATGCATTCCTCATTCTCCCGCGTGGTTACGATGTGTTGTGGCAACAGAATGCCCTTTTTCTTGGATTGTTCTGTTTCGTTCTCTGTTTGTTTCAACCGGTTTTCATGGAGTCTGGAAACGGAAATCAGCCTTCCGCTTCATTCCGCCAGGAATATTCCTGGTCTTTTTTCAGTCCGTGAATAATCCAGCTGGTCTGATTCAGGACTCGATCTTCTACGAGCTGACACACGACGAGTTATTCAACTCGGCGGAGGTGGTCCAGTGGGAGAGCGGCAAGTCCATCAACGCCATCGCCGCCGCGCAGGGCATCCGCATCCGCCGCCTGTGTCGGCCCAGGTACCCCTCCGAGGGCACCGGCGCCGACCGGGTCGTCCCGCGCAACATCCTGGAACAGATCATCTGGGACAAGGAGGTCGATGTGTCCGAGAGGAAGGCCAAGAAGCCGCTCCAGAAGGTGATGGAGGCCGCCCAGCACGCGCCGCCGGCGAGGGACTTCGTCGGCGCCCTGGACACCGCGCACCGCCGCAACGGTGCTCCCGCCCTGATCGCCGAGGTGAAGAAGGCGTCTCCAAGCAGGGGCGTGCTCCGGGACCACTTCAATCCTGTACGTAGGCCCACACCCTGACGACATTTATCCGAGTTTTTTTTTTGGAACAGAACATTTTCCTGCGCGGCACCTGACATAACAACTCACTGAAGATCGATTGTACGAGACTGACTTTGCTCTTTAAAACTGGTGGCAGGTCGAGATTGCGCATGCTTACGAGAACAATGGTGCGGCATGCTTGAGCATTCTGACTGACGAGAAGCATTTTCAGGTTAGCCGATTTTTCCCACTGCAGACTCATCAGATGGTTCCTGTTGTCTGATATCTTGAATGGCATTTGTGTGACAGGGAAGTTTTGAGAACCTGGAAACCGTGCGTAATTCTGGAGTAAAGGTACGTACCATCAACATTCATGTGTTGCCTGTAGAGAAGATGTCTAACATGTATTCGGGGGAATACATGCAGTGCCCACTACTTTGCAAGGAGTTCGTTATTGACATCTGGCAAATCTACTATGCACGCTCAAAGGGTGCTGATGCAATTCTTCTGATTGCTGCTGTGTTACCGGATCTTGACATCAAGTACATGCTTCGCATATGCAGGGATCTTGGAATGACAGCTGTTATTGAGGTCTGTTGTAAATCTTGCTATACCTTTGTATTCAGGAAATGTAGCTATTACAGATAAAGGTTTACTGGCCCTCTTCCTTTTATTAGCTGCAAGTGCAACAAAACCCGAATGCAGTCAACATTAAGGGTTCATTTGTCATCAAAAGTACTTCATCAGATTCTGATATTGCTGCCAATGATGGACTATATTTTGCTCTGTTCTTGGTGAATTTTATTCTAACAGTCCCGTTTTGCAGCATGCTAAACATAAACTTGTATTCCAGGTTCATGATGAGAGGGAGTTCGATCGTGTACTGAAGATGGACGGTGTTAAGGTTATTGGCATCAACAATCGCAACCTTGGTATTGTCTCCATTAGTTACTACATAACTACATGACATTAATTTAGTTAAGCTTGACAATGTTTGTGGTATTATTCCGCGGACAATAAGTTTATAATGTTTGTATAGCTAACACTCCTGACTGTTGAAACTTGTTTATGTTGCAGAGACATTTGAAGTCGATACTGCAAACTCTAAGGTGTTGTTGGAGAAACGTGGTGATATCATAAAGAAGAAGGGCATATTGGTATGTCTTTCATATCTCAATTTTTGTAACCCCAAGTAGGCATAATATTTTTGTTGGATGATTCCTTGCTATGTGCGGCATGAGCTAGGCGCGGGCAGCAGGTGAGTCCTTTCAGGTTAGGAAATCTATGGATAAGACTGCAGATAAATATCCTAAAGCTAGAAAATTTTCCCCTATTTAAATTAGCAAAAAGAGTCCTAACGGTTAGGAAATGGGAGTTTTGGATGGTGGACAGGAATCGGGGTGCAATCAGGTAGTTACCTCCCCCCTCCCTCCCTCCCTCCCCGAAAAAGGGTTTTCCTCGGCGCTGCACGCCCCTGCTCTTTCCCCACGCATGCACGGGCCTGCAATATAAGCAATTCTTGTTCTATTGAATTGTGTATTGCCCAGTCAATTGTCCATGATATTGACATTGCACTTGACATGGTCAGGTAGCGACCCAGTTATTTACAAAAATAATATTACACAGCAATTCTTCGTGTATTCCCTACTTCAGCTTTATTGGAATATTATTGATTGGCTTATGTTTCTTCAGGTTGTAGGCGAGTCTGGCCTATTTACCCCTGAAGACATCAAATTTGTCCATGATACTGGTGTTTCTGCAGTAAGTATTTCGACTACTGTCCACTTCTCAAAAGTACCAGACTTGTATCTGACGGATAACTATTTTTGGTGTCAGGTTTTGGTAGGAGAATGCCTACTGACGCAGGATGATCCTGGGACAGCCATTGCAGGACTATATGGAAAAGAGCTCTTGCACTGAATGTTGTCTCCCTTGTGTTTTAGTTGTTGTATCTAGCAATCATATGGGCCGATAAGAGAAGTTTTCAATGCATAATCATCGCACCATATGAAACCATGAATAAATGCAGAGTCTGTACATGGTGACCGTACCGGATGTAACCAATCTAGAACGTATTTATGCGTTACAATGGCATGGGAACCGTTGCAGGAGATGAGCAAGCTACTTCCTTGTTTTCCTGTATACTACCTTCCATACTTCCTATATGACATTTAGGACAGCTATCAAGTATGAAGTAAACGAAACTCAAGTAAACCGAACTCAATGCACTCTCACGACACACCGGCACATAGTAGAATGCAATAGACATGACCCAGTTAAGATAGAGCCGACCCCAAACTAATGTAATTGCTGGTATAAACAACACACTCCGGTATCAACCTTTGCTTCGCATTTTTAGGATCCGACATGCCAATCTTTGCACCCATCATACAACAACAACAACGAATCCTTTTCCCAAGCAAGTTAGGATCAGCTAGAAATAAAACTCAATAAGTTTTGAAGAAAAATAATAGAGTGTAACAACATACAAATAAAATAAGATTATGAATTTAGCACCCAGCATGGTAACAAAAAGTTATATACTCGATACATTTCTTTTTATTTGATGTAACTAATGTCACGTCAAATAAAAAGAAACAAAGATAGTACTAAGAATAGATTTTTAACATAACAACATGACACCTCATCATAGCGTTAAACAATAAAAGCATCGCCATGGATATGTGGCAAGTATGTATGTAGGTGAGTTGAATAGAAAATCGTAGCGCCTCTTGAAGTATTATGATGTGGACATACTAGCAACAGACACACGTAAACAAATTTATGAAAGGATCCATTACACACATTCGTGCTAAGAAACTCGAACAACAGATCAATGCTTTCCTTTCTACATTACATTTTAATATTGATGAGAGTTATATATTATCTAAATTATGTAATCTACTATTACTCAGATGTACACATGAGACAACACAATTGGCTAGCACAAAGCACCAAGTTAGCTTGCACTATCTGAACTATTCGACTTATGTAGTGGAGCGATAGTTCGGGTTGTTCGAACTAAGAAGGGGTACGCTGTAGGAACTTCAACTTTACGTGCAATCATGTACAAACCTGTCATGCCGCCCCAGAATGCATAATACATGGTGCAAAAGCTTATCAAGTCTACTTTCCAATGCAATAAAAGGTGCGTCATTTGAAGTTCCCAAACAAGAGTTATTGTCATTTTACTGCTGACTGCGCAAAAGACAAAGAGAAGCTCGAGGACTGAAGACCACTTTGTGAATTCTTTACCAGCTGTCTTTGAAACAAAACATGTTGACTTCAGTTTACACCTAGCTAGGAGGGTTGTTCCTAGTTTATATCACCTTTGTGATCCTAGAAAAACAACCATTGATGACTTGATAAACAAGATTATTTCTGAGTTTCTTGCACACCTTTGTTCGTCCTTGTTCTTCATGGACTTGTGAAGTGATCTCTCTGGGTCTCCTCATACACGCTCTAGGATTTTGAGCCTTTTGTGTGAATTAGTTTCAAGTTTTTTGGTTCTGCGATCGACCAGAGATCGAGTCAAAGTACTCAAGCTTTCAATGTCTCTCTCTTCGTCGCTTGGTCACATCCAACCTTGGCAGGTATTAAGCTATTTATCTCGGTTTGTGGTTCTATGATCGATCTGAGATCGAGTTGAGTTCTCAAACACTTTGGTGCCTCTCTTCCTGTCACTTGGTCGCATTCAACCTTGGCAGGTGTAAAGCAAGTTATCCAGTTGATTTCAGCTAGTTACCTTTTACTTGTACTGCTGTCCAAAGACGGATAAAACTGTCCGGACTGCTTATTCGCTGTTCTTCATACATACTGCCGTGAAGATCGGGCCACCCCTTTGTTTCATCCTATCTTTTGGTATCATATTTCAGGTTTTTCTGGTAGGTACCTCATATCATCCATTATTTTATTATTGTTTTACTATTATCCTCTTGTGTCTTCGTGCCATAGCTATAGCCCATTAAACCACCACAAAAAGTAACCAGACCTTTGTGTAGTACTGTTAGTCTTGTGTCGTTTACACCATTTGTTTTTCATCATCTATGTCCATCTACATTTTCTTCAATCAGCTCGCATCCTAGTGTCTGTTCATAAAAAAGAGGTGGAAGAAAGAAGTAAAAAAAGAAAAAAATTGCAAAAAGAAATAATGAGAACTGCAATCATTATTGAATTTTTTCAGATTTGGCAACAAAGTTTACTCATCTCTTGATTTGGTTTACGACATTTAATTTTTGATGCTTCATGCCTTTCCTTCTTTAGCCATCCAAGCTCCATAGAATGTCGTAAGTGGACCTCTCGACTCGTGGACATTTCAACCCCTTAATCGTAGCAAGGTTACTACCACTTTTCGCACATTCACGACCCCATAGAATGGGAAAGAATTCTGGTAAGCAAGAGTTCAAGTTGTGTGATTCCACATAATTTACCTATATCATTTCTCCCTCCACTATTCTAACAAGGTAGGATCTGATTAAAGTGTTCGTGGTGGTAATACTGGATGGGAAGAACTGCCAATTGCACGAGCTGAACTACACCAACTTGGAGATTCGCTATTGGAGACCATGGAGAGGATGTTCAATGAACATCTCCCTCCAGCTTGTGGTAGGGCTCCATGACACCATAATGAAGAATTTTGTGATGAAAATTCTAGGATCAGAAATGGTTCTCGTAACCATTTGAGAAATGACCATGCTGGCCATGATGGTGGTAGGCGTGTTGGTGACAATGATCAGCATGGAGGAAGGGTTCAAGGACGTGGACGCGGCAACCGTGTGCACTTCAATGATGAGTAAGAGTTACATGACAATTATTATGATGGTTATGATACCGATGATAACCCTTCCGCAGATCATGGACACTTTCAACATAACCGTGATCGTTGTCGAGGTGCTGGTCATAATGGAGAACATCGTCAACATCACAATATGGATGATCCGGACAACATTGCTCGTGTGAATCTAAGTGTCCCAAAATTTTCAAGGAAAGAAGACACAAATGCATATCTAGAGTTGGAGGAGCGATGTTATAAAATTTTGAGTACATAATCTCTGTGACCAGAGGCGTGTCAAACTTGCTTCCATCCAATTTTTTGGTTATCACCCACTTGGCTTAATAAAATACAAGAATAACAATTTGTGTTGGGATGTGATTATATTAACAAGTGGAATGAGATGAGGCATGTGATGAGAAGACACTTTGCCCTTGAGGTTATCAACGTGATCTTCAAAATAGGTTGCAAGAAGTGAGACAAGGCACGAAATCAGTTCATGACTATTACAAGGAAATGGAGCTGCTATTGTTTCGATTAGAAATTAGAGAAGATGGAGAGTCAAAAATGGAAACATTTTTTCATGGTCTTAATGCTGAAATTTCTGATTTTGTTGAAATCTTTCCATATCATAATCTGGTGGATCAAGCTATGCACACCGAGAGAAATATTTAGCAAGCTAGACGTAGTTGATCCAATGGTGGTCGATCAATTTAACTTCTATGGAACCGGCAGCAACCCGGTACATCTTTTCCTGAGGGGAAATCTCAAGGCAGTGCAACTAAGTCCTCTCCATCTATTGGTGCTGCCTAGACACTGATTTCTACTGCTTCTTCACCTACAATTCAGCAAGAGCAATGACACCGTGCTGCAAGTACAGCAGCCCCCCTCTGTTGCATCAGTGGTTGCATTCTCTTCAAATGGCTGAAGCATTGTTTGTCACAAGTGCCAAGGGCGTGGACATGTTGCCGTCGAATGTCCACTTGTAGGACTATGATTGTGAATGAACAAGGTGAATAGGAATCTGAAAGGGAACCAAAAGATGTTCCTCGCTATGATGAGGAAATAAAAAAGATGAGAATGAGATCCAACCCGATGAAGGTGATGATAGTTGCTTCATTTCTCTTCTAGTGCTTCGTGTTACTGTTGTAAAAGAAAATAATAGATGGGGAGACAATCTTTTCCACACGAGGGGCATAATCAAAGACAAATTATGCAGAATTATTGTTGATAATGCAGCTGCAAAAATATTACAAGTCAAGAATTGGTGGAGAAAATGATATTCAAACAGTAGTGTCATCCTAACCCATACAAGATGCAATGGCTTAATGATTGTGGAGCACTATGAGTAACGACACTATGATTGTTCATTTCTCTATTGGAAAGTATAAAGACCAAGTGGAATGTGATGTCGTCCCACTTCATGCATGTCAGCTATTGTTAGGAAGACCATGGCTATATGATCGTGATGTTCAAATTTGTAGTCGTGCTAACAAGCTTATCTTCATGTACAACGGAGAGCGTTTCACATTACTTCCATTGGCACCGGAGGAAATTGTGAAGGGTGATCTGAAAAGAAAACAGCAAGAGAGTGAGAACCACTTGTGAGTGACCTACAAAAATAGTGAGAGTGTGTCTCCACAGCATAATAAAACCCCACAACCGCAAAGAACCAAGCCAGAGAAAAGAAGGTTTAGTGATAATAGCTCCAAAAAGAGATTTAAAAGAATTGAGTGAACCCAATGCCATGTTCTTTGTACTCCTGTACAAGGACAACTTTCTTACCACTAATGACTTATGTTCTACCTTGTCAAGCCTATTTTTGATGTATTGCATGAATATGTAGATGTGTGTTCTAAATAAGTACCACTAGGGCTGCCACCAAAGAGAGAAATTGAGCATCAAATTGACCTTGTTCCTAGTTCTTCACTTATTAACCGTGCACCATACCGCAATAATCCGAAGGAAACCAGTGAAATTCAGCATCAAGTAGAAGAGCTCATCGACAAATGATATGCATAGGAAAGTCTCTCTCCTAGTGCAATCCCCAGGCTTTTAGCTCCAAAGAAAAATGGTTCATGGAAAATATGTGTTGATTGCAGAGCCATAAATAACATCATAGTAAAGTGTATGCATCCTATTCCTAGGCTTGATGACATGCCTTATGAGCTTAGTGGTGCCGCCATATTTACAAAAATTGATTTAAGAAGTGGCTATCACCAAATCCAAATGAGAGAGGGCGGTGAGTGGAAAACAACTTTCAAAACAAAGTTTGGTTTATATGAATGGTTGGTGATGGATTTTGGATATTGACAAATGCTCCTAGTACATTTAGTGATATTGATGAATCATGTTCTTAATTTACAGCAAGTCACTTTACGAACATGTTGAACATAAAAAATGTGTGCTTGTTGTTCTTAGAAATGAATGATTGCATGCTAATCTTAGCAAGTGAACCTTTTGCACCGGCAATGTAGTCTTTCTTTGTTTTCTTGTTTCAGCTCAGAGCTTGTAGGTTGATGAAGAAACGATTAAAGCTATTCGTGAGTCGATGGCTCCACAAAATGTCAGCCAAGTGCAAAGCTTTTTTGGACTTGCCAACTTCTATCAATGTTTTGTGAAAGATTTTAGTACCATTGCTTCCCCAATCAACGAGTTGACAAAGAAGGATGTACCCTACCATTGGGGAGAAACTCAAACAAAAGCATTTGAAGAGCTGAAAATGAAGTTAGTAACAACCCCACTCTCTGCTCTCCCAGACTTCGGTAGTACTTTGATATTCAATGTGATGCATGTGGAGAAGGAGTTGGAGGCGTGCTAATGCAAGAAGGAAGGCCAATTGCATAGTACAGTGAAAAGCTAAGATATCCAACTCGCAATTATTTAATTTATGATAAATAATTATATGCTCTTGTGAGATGTTTGAAAACTTGGCAACACTAACTTTTGGCTAAAGAATTTTTCGTACATTCAGACCATGAATCTTTGAAACATCTCATGAGTCAAATAAAACTGAACAAAAAACATGCTAAATGAAGTGAATTTATTGAGATATTTCCATACGTTGTAAATTATAAGAAAGGAAGGGACAATGTTGTTGCAGATGCTTTATCTAGATGTCATTTTTTTTTGTCTCAACTTGATGCAAAAGTTCTTGGTATCGAAAGTATCAAAGATTATATATCACTGATTCATATTATTTTGAACCATTCTCCAAATGTTATCATGGAAAGGGATGGAAAAAATTTCATATGCATAATGGATTTTTGTTTTGAGGTAATATACTTTCCATTCTAGATTGCTCTCTTCATCTAATGCTTGTTTACAAAGCTCATGCCGGAGGGTTGATGGGCCACTTTGGTGCCAAGAAAATAGAGCAAGTGCTGCTCGATGACTTCTTTCAATCCAAGATAAGAAGAGACGTGGAGAGACATGTTATGCATTGTGTCATCTGCATCAAAGATAAGTCACGCATCAATCCTCATGATCTATATACTTCTCTACCTATTCCTAGTGTTCCATGGGAAAATATTTCTATGGACTTTGTTCTTGGTCTACCTCAAACAAAGTGCTGGAGAGATTAACTTTTTGATGTTGTGGATCGGTTAAGTAAAATGGCTCATTTTATTCTCTATCATAAGAGTGATGATGCATCACATATTACTAAATTGTTTTCCAAGAAAATTATACGATTTTTGGTGTGCCACGGACAATAATTTCAGATCGTGACACCAAATTATTTTATCTACTTTTTGAAGACCCTGTGCGGAAAACTTGGGGATTCAGTTGCTATTTTGCACAATACGTGATTCACAAACAGATGGGCACACCAGTGGTAAATCGCACATTATCAAAAATATATGAGCTATGCTAAAGAAGAACTTGAAAATGAGAAGAAAGTTTGCCATATGTAGAGTTTGTTTACAACAGGGCCGTACACTCAACAACATTTTTTTGTCCATTTGAGATAGTGTATGGTTTCAAACCCACTGCTCTCGTCGATCTTCTGCCTTTGCATTTGCAGGAATGTGAGAACATTAATCCAAGCAAGCATGCTGAATTTATCAAAAAATTCATCATCAAGTGTGGACAAACATAGAGAAAATAACAAAGGTCTATGAGAGGCGTGACAACAAGGATTTGTGTGCATTTATGCAAGGAACAATTTCATGAGCAACGTAAGTCCAGATTGCAGCCTCGAGCCAATAGATCTTTCAAAGTACTTCAAAAGATCAATGACAATGATTATGAGATTTACCTTCCAAGTACACATGGAGTAAGTACAACATTCAACGTCGCTGATCTATCCCAACTTTGGAGTAGAAGAGTCGAGAATGGCTCCTTTTCAAGAGGGAGAGAACGATGTGGACATACTAGCAATAGACATACGTAAACAAACCTATGAATGACCGATTATACGCACTCGTGCTAAAAACGCGAACATCAAGTGAATGTTTTCCTTTGTACATTACATTTTAATATTGATGAGAATTATATACTATCTAAGTTGTATAATCTACTATTACACAGATTTACACATGAGGCAACACCATTGCCTAGAACAAAAGCACTAAGACAGTTCGCACCTCCGAACTATTCGGCTTATGTAGTGGCGCGATAGTTTGGACTGTCCGAACTGAAAAGGGGTACGCTTTTGGAACTTCAACTTCATGTGCAATCCTATACCAACCTGTCATGTCCTATGATGCACAATACACAAGGCGTAAAAGCTTATTAAGTTTATTTCCCAACAGAACAAACGATGCATCATTTGGAGTTCCCAAACATAAGTTATTGTCATTTTACTGCTGATTGCGCAGAAGACAAAGAGACGCACAAGGACTGAAGACCACTTTGTGAATTCTTCATCAGTTGTCTTTCAAACTCGAAACATGATGAATTCAGTTCCAACTAGCTAGGGGGGTTGTTCCTATTATAAATATCACCTTTGTGCTTCCGCAAAAACAACAATTGATTATTTGTTAAATAAGATAATTTCTTAGTATCTTGCACACCTTTGTTCTTCCTTATTCTTCACGGACTTGTGAAGTGATCTCTCTGGGCTCTTCTAATTCGTGCTCTAGGCTTCCAAACCTTTTGTTACATTAGTTTCTGATTTGTAGTTCTGCGGTCGTTCAGAGATCAAGTCGAAGTCCTCAAGGTTTGGGTGCTTCTCTCCTCGTTGCTTGGTCACATCCAACCTTGATAGGTATAAAGATAGTTATCTCGGTTTGTGGTTCTGTGATTATGTTACCGAGTCGAAGTTCTAAAAACTTGGTGTCTCTCTCCTCGTCACTTAGTCGCATCCAATCTTGGCAGGTATAAAACTAGTTATTCGACTGATTTTCAGCTAGCTATCTTTTACTCGTACCACTGCCCAAAGACATATCAGACTGTCCAAAATGCTCACTAGAGATAGTTCGAGCTATCCGAACTGCTCATTCGGTGTTATCTGTACCTTGTATTAGGTGACTTGAAATCTCACCATATCGTATTAGGTAACTTGAAATCAAATTAATGTATTTTATTGTTTTTCTTCCTTAAAATGTTACGGTCCAGATTTAACTCTTCTCTTCCCCTGGAGTCATTTTCGTAAGTGTCCTCTAGATTTCAGATGTATGAAATTTAAGAAGATTCCAAGTGACGGGTAATTAACAATATTACCCTTAAAATGTATGAAATTTTCTTAGATTTCAGATGTATGAAATTAGAATTCTCCGTGGTCCGCCACGAGCAATCTACACCTTGCAGCCGCACGTCGTGTGGCCGGAGTTGGGCACATAATTCTTTAGGTTGTGAGAGAGGAGTTGATAAAGTTAGTTCACACAAATCTCAAAGCAGGATCAACGGTTGCCTAAAACTATACTTATTTTCAGGCGTCAAAAAATATTTCCATTTTCTGTATTGTTTAATCTTTCTATTTATCACGTCCATCTAATTGTACAAACATAATATACAACATATGCGACATAAGAAAGGCACACGGATTGGAAGCTCTTAAATCAAAAAAGAAAAGAGCTGTTTAGCATTTAGTTATCAATTTTTTTAAATTTCAAGCACTAAGATATTTAGCAGCTAATTTCTACCATTAATCACTAATTCGTGTAATTAATCAGTAATTAATTATTAACTCTTAAATATATAGATTAATCAATAATAAATTTATTTGTTTAATTATTTTACAATTATCATAATACTTACAAATTACATATTAACTGTAAAAAATAAAAAAAAATCAATGTCCTGTACTCGTGGCTGCGCACTCGCACTCGCACTCCGTGCCCCTTACTGCGGAACCGCCTGAAATATCAGGCACCTGCCAACCAGTTTTCCAAAAAACAAAGCATGCGACGTGAGGTCGTCAGGAAATACGTGGCAACCACGAGCACCTTCGAGCGATGCCTACCTGTCTGGGTCCCCTCACCGCTCTTGCTTCATTAGAAAACAAGCGTTAGCTCTACTGCATCAGCATCAAAACCACTAGTGCTGACTCGACGTGGAGGCACCGGTCAGCAGCAAAAGAAAAAGACTCAAGAAACCGCTGAGAGGCCAGCTCCAGTGTGTCAGGATCAGCAGCGCAGTTCGGCCCGAAACTGGAGGAGCAGGACAAGGCCATCGCTGTAGCCACGGCCAGAAGGGACAACGGCGATTTAGAGCTAGTCCAGATCAGCAGCATCACAAGACAACAACACCGCTCAAGAAACCGGTGACGCCAGTGTAACGCCGCAGGAATGAGCACCTCGACGCTACTAAAAACATTTAAACACTACAAGTAAGAAAAATATTAAAAATTTCAGTAGAGTCTCCTTGAAAACTCTATCATCCGTAAACAACAAAACACAATAATATGCATAATATTATATAGCAACACTATTAAACTCATATTCATTCACACAAGAGAATTAAAGACTCAAATAACCACGCCGCAGTCTCAACAACACAAAAAGTATGTAATTAACTAATAATTTCAATAAACTAAGCTTATTAAATGGTTTGCGTGCTCAAGTGCAGATGCTACCCTATTCCCAATGCATGATTGATCAACGTTTACCTAAAAACTAAATAAACAAAAGAGTGAGTAAAAACTCTCAGCAAGTACACTTAGAGCTTGAAGAACATTAGAATCAACTGAATAAAACATAGCGATATTTAAACTTGAAATAAGGAACAATGAAATAGAAGTTTACGTCTGAAATGGACAACACTTGAAATCTTCTTAGTATTTACCGGTAAAGTCGAGCAAGTGGCGCCAACACTTACACACAGGAACTTGAATATAAGAATGACTCCGGACTTAATCGGTACTTGAACGATAATTAAATGAATAACTTGAATCTTCAACATGAACAAAATAGAATCATGAGGCAATTAAATCTTAAAACCTCAATAAACGAATTAAAAGCATGAGAAAGCGTAATCACAGGCAATTCACATGTTTTAAAATAAAACCTATCATGCATTTGTCTTAATAACTTTGGTAGGATTTGGTGTCGCTCTCCCTGCACCAAACCCATAGAAGTCGTAGAAATAACCTACAAAAAAACATCCCAACATAACTAAATCTACATTTGTGTTAGAAATCATAAGGGAACCCAAAGATCAAATAGCCACTAAATTATCTCAAATTATATGAAGAAAACTGAATACAACATGAGCACAAGTGCTATCTCTCAAATAGCACAAGAACACTTCTAATACCTTCTCCTCTATCTTTGTTGTTGCTTGACGATGTGGCCATCTAGCCAACAGGCGAGGCCGCAAGAAGAACGATGACGAGAGGCGTTTCCCCTTGTTCTTCTCTTGGTATATTGATCGGATTCTGAGTGGGTTAGAGTGTTCAAGTGTGTATGTGTGTATGTCTTCGCATTCCTTGATCATACACTTGAATCTCTTCTTATAGTTGACCAAGAGACACAAGAGGGGGCCTCCCACCCTTAGGAATCATTGAGTCTCCCGATCAGAGACTCAAAATTTGCCAGGTCGTGTTCTTTCAATTAGAACACATGTCAATTTCGAGTTCAAACTGGCAGTTACTGAAAAAATTGGACAAGTTCGTATGGGGTCCAAACTAGTCCGATATCCTCACTGGACAATATCGGACTAATCCTATAAAAGGTCCAGACTAGTCTGGTTACCCTTACTTGACAGCAACCGGACTAGTCCGGTCTTTATCAAACAAGTCTGGTACTTCCAACATTCTCCCCTTTGAACTCGACTCTGAAACTTACCAACTTACTTAATACTAAATTTAGTGTCAATTTTCTCATGCTTGACATATAGGGCACGACACATCACAACAACCATTTACGTATTGTTGGACTCAAAGACCACGATACATCTTACACTTGAAAATGAACCTTACTCTTACTTGGCTCCTAAATATCCAGTGATCATAGGTTCTTCCTTAAACCCATGCCGGCTACGTGTTCACTGAACACGCTAGGTAGAAGACCTTTTGTTAGTGGATCCGCAAACATACGCTTCGTACTTATATGCTCAAGACTTATGGTATGATCCTGAATTCGATCTTTCACAACATAAAACTTAATGTTGATGTGTTTGGCAGCACCACTCGACTTATTGTTGTGAGAGTAAAATACTGCAGGCTCATTATTGCAGTATAAATTAAGTGGTTTTTCAATGCTGTCTACCACTCTAAGACTGGATAAATTTTTTTTAAGGCAAACAGCCTGCCCGGTGACCTCATAACGTGCAACAAACTTGACATACATCGTGGACATGACGGTTTGTTTGGATCTTTTCCATGAAATGGCTTCATTCACGAGGGTGAATATATAACCTGATGTGGATTTCTTAGTATCCACACATCCCGCGAAAGTTGACTCTGAATATCCCACTACTTCAAGTGGGTCTGACTCACTATACGTTAACATGAGGCTTTTTGTGCCTTACACATATCTTAATGTTTTCTTAACTGCCTTCCAGTGATCAATCCTTGGATTGGCCTAATATCTGCCAAGCATTCCAGTCACATATGCTAAGTCAGGGCGAGTACAAACTTGAGCATACATAAGGCTTTCGACAGCAGAAGCATACGGAACCGATTTCAATTGATCGATCTCATGTTGGTTCCTGGGACACTGAAAGTTTGGAGCAGGCGAAGACTTACTCTTATGCATACTGTACTTTCTCAGTATATTCTCTAAGTATGCCTTTTGTGATAAGCTTAATACCCCCTTATTTCTATCTCGGTGAATTTCCATGCCCAATACATAGAATGTTTCACCAAGATCTTTCATATCAAAATTAGAGGACAAAAACTTCTTAGTTTATGATAGTAGATTGATATCACTACTTGCAAGTAGTATATCATCTACATAAAGCACGAGGAAAATAAATTTCCCGCTCTTAAACTTAGCATAAATGCAGTTGTCCTCCTCATTTTATTTAAACCTAAACTTTCTTATTGTCTCATCGAACTTGAGATACCACTGCCTTGATGCTTGTTTAAGTCCATAGATGGACTTTCTTAAGTGACATCCCATATGTCCCTTATCTTTAATAACAAAACCTTTCGGTTGTGTCATATAGACATTCTCATGTAGATCACCATTGAGAAACGCCATCTTTACATCCATCTGATGTAATTCTAAATTGTAATATGCAACTAATGCCATAATGATTCTGAACGAATCCTTACTTGAGACAGGTGAAAATGTCTCATTATAATCAATCCATTCTCTTTGAGTGAAGCCTTTTGCAACAAGTCTGGCTTTAAACTTATCAATATCCTCTTTGGAGCCACGTTTAATTTTGTAGACCTATTTTCAGCCTACTATTTTGGTTCCATTAGAAATCTCAACTAAATCTCAGACTTTGTTTGTTTCCATAGACCTCAATTCATCCTCCATGGCTTTACGCCATTCAGATGATTGAGAACTTCTCATAACTTCTTCAAATGTGGTGGGATCACCCTCCATTTGAATTGCCTCACTCAAATAGATCTCATAATCGTCTGGAATGTCCGATTTTCTTTCTCTTTGATCTTCTTAATTACACATTATCTTCATTTTGAGGTTGTTGTTGCTCTTCATTATTAGTGACAACGGGCTGAGAATGCTCAACCTCTCTTAATAATTCCGTTGTCAATGGAGAACTAACAACAGGTGTTGAATCTTTACAAACAGGCACTGATGATTCATAAATAGTAGGTAATGAGAAATATGTTTCTTGAATCATAGGAGTGGGTACATAAAGCCGCTTCTCTCCAAGATTAATTTCTCGTCTTATCGTACCCCCCTGATCATGACATCCTCTAAAAAGATTGCATGCCTTGTTTCTACAAACTTAGTATATTATTCTGGACAATAGAAACGATATCCCTTACTCTTTTCTGCATAGCCAATAAAATGGCAACTTATTGTCTTAGCATCCAACTTACCAATGTTTGGGTTAAACATTTTTGCCTCAGCAGGACAACCCCATATATGCATATAACTTAATGAGGGCTTACGTCCTGTCCACAACTCATACATTGTTTTGGGCACCGACTTAGTAGGAACCCAATTTAGCACATGAATGTCGGTTTTTAATGCCTCCATCCATAAGATAACCGGAAAATCTGATTGACTTAACATGGATCTAACCATATCCATTAGAGTACGGTTGTGCCGTTCCACTACTCCATTTTGCTGAGGCTCGCCCAGTGTGGAATATTGGGCGGCTATGCCATTTTCCTGTAGGAACCGAGCAAATGGTCCAGGAACTTGACCATACGGGGTATGACAATTGTAGTACTCACCACCACGATTGGATCTTACCACTTTAATCTTAGTGTTGTGCTGATTTTCAACTTTAGCCTTAAATATCTTAAATTTATCCAACGCTTCAGAGCATTCTTGAATTGGATAAATATAGTCATAGTGAGAATAGTCATCCGTGAAGGTTATGAACGAATCAAAACCATCAACAGATATTATGGGAAATGGACCACAAATATCCGTATGGATTAATTACAAAATTCTCGCACTACGTATGGCACCTTTCTTAATTTTCTTAACAAATTTTCCTTAATGCAATATATGCGTTCTTCTGAATCCAAAAATTCAAATGAGAAGAATCGATTGTGAAATCAATTGTTCAATTCTCTCCCTCGAAATATGGCCTAAGCGATAATGCTATAATTTCGAAGACATTACGGAATCGATTCTCTTACGCTTACCCTGATGTGAGGAAAACTAAATATCGCTTACAACATTAGTATCATCATGCATAGATAATAAGTATAGCATGTCTTGTCTTATGGCAACACCAACAATCTTATTATCAAACTTAATTACACATCTGTCTTTGCCAAACTGGCAAACATAACCATCATCATCTAAGCATGATACTGAGATAAGATTTCTACTTAAAGAGGGTACATATAATACATCCTGAAGTGTAAGTACAAAGTCATTTCTTAATACTAATTGATAATCTCTAATGGCTTTCACTTCAGCTTCATGGCCATCAGCAACTTTAATGACCCTTTCCCCTCTTTCTAGGGCCCTCCTCATATTTAACCCCTGCAACGAATTGCAAATGTGCACAGTGGCACCTGAGTCAATCCACTAAGAAGATGGTGTATAATCTAAAAGCAGAGATTCATCAACAAAGGTCACAAAATCATTACCATTTTTATAACACCATTTAAGGAAGTCTATGCAATCCTTCTGATGGTGGCCTTTGTCTAAACAAAAGCGGCACTGATCTTTATCCACTTTCACATCCTTGTTGTAAGGATGGCTTTGTGGAAACATACCCTTATCTTTATCATGGTGAGAAGAACCATGATACTTAAAAGATAGCTTAGAAGAATAATTTTTTTTAGCCTTACCTTTTCCCTTCACGTAATTAATAGCATCATAACCGTGAAGGAACTTAATCCTCTCTTCCTCCTGAACACACATAGCCATGAGTTTTTCTATGTTCAATAGTTCAAGTTGAGAGTTATAGTTGATGACAAAAGTCTCAAATTCCTTAGGAAGTGAGGCAATGATGAGATGCACAATGAACTCATCTTTAATCCCCAAATCCATAAGCTTAAGCTTTGCAGCCATATTTATCATCCTTAAGATGTGCTCACGTACACCACCTCCCTGATACTTTTCAGTAACAAGCCTCTTGATAAGAGTGCTTGCAGTGGCCTTATAAAAACCTGTAAACTGATTATCTATCATTTGGAGGTATTCAACAGCAGTTTCACATTCAGGGATTGCTCCTCAAATGGCCTCAATGATAGTGCTCTTAATTACCATCAAACATTTCTTGTTTGATTCCTTCCACTTATAATAATCAATGTCATAAGCCAATAACTCAGTAGTATATTCCTTTGTTCTCACAACAAAGGCTTCCTGAGTTTCATTAGCATCTCTAATTGGTTCAAATGGTGGAACCGGATATGGAGTAGTGAGAGCCAAGTCTATCTCAGAGACTGCTAAAGCAATCTCCAACTTCTCTCGCCATCTCCCATAATTGCTTCCATTGAGTGGATCAATAGAAGCGATGAAACTCAATGCTGAATTCGCATTGGAGGAACCTTCATAATCAAAATCAAAATAAAAAAGAATGCATAGATGTTAACCACAAGAAAATTATGAGTTTTATCTTTCACTTTGGTTATTCTACCAGAACTCAACATTTGAAAATAACTGAAAATTAACATAGTAATTTATCTTTTGCTTTAGTTACTCGACCAGATTACTATGTTCTTACAAAAAGAATGTCATTAATGCCTTTCGCTTTGGTTACTCAGTCAATAATGACATTAAAACTTAACATTGAAGAACAACTGAAATACATAACAATTTATCTTACGCTTTAATTATTCGACCAAATTACTATGTTCTTAGAAAGAAAAATGTCATTAATGCCTTTCGCTTTGGTTACTCGGCCAGTAATGACATTAATATATCTTAAAAACATGAAAATTCTATTTTTCACTTTGGTTACTCAATAGAATTCTATGTAACTTAAATTGACATAGAAATTTATCTTTCGCTTTGGTTACTCGACCAAATTGCTATGACAATATAAACTTAATTCACAGTAGAAGCTTAATTAAATAAGCAAACTTAATAGTATAGCCTGGACTAGTCCGAACTCTTACAGTATGGTTTTCGGACTAATCAAGTCCATACGCCGGACAAGTCCGGTCCCATAAAAAACTTTTGATCCGTTCTTTATTTAACTTTTCGAGTTTGATCTGTACTATTCCGGACTAGTACGGCCAACCCCAGAAAAGTTTCATATAAAAAACCGGAAAATGTTGAAATACCCAAAAGGGAATCTTAATCTTACCAAATTTACTTAATTTTTACAATGGATTTCAATCCAAAGTGCTTAATTGGTTTTTAATCATATGAATGCGTCAAAACGCCCTAATCCAGAAAATCTAACCATTTTATTGTGGCACACCGGACTAGTCCGACCCTTGGACCAGACAAGTCCAGACATTCAAAATTTTCAGCGAAAACTTTGATCAAAACTCAATTCGAAATGATTAGTGGTCCAAACGGCTCTGATACCATTGTTAGAAATCATAAGAGAGTCCAAAGATCAAATAATCACTAAATCATCTCGAATTACATGAAGAAAATTGAATACAACATGAACATCAAGTGCTATCTCTCAAATAGCACAAGAACACTTCTAATACTTTCTCCTTCATCTTTAGTGTTGCTTGACGATGCGGCCATCTAACTAACAAGGCGAGGCCGCAAGAAGCCCCTTGTTCTTGTCTTTGTATATTGATCAGATTCTGAGTGGGTTAGAGTGTTCAAGTATGTATGTGTGTATGCCTTTGCATTCCTTGATCATACACTTGACTCTCTTCTTATAGTTGACCAAGAGACACAAGAGGGGGCCTCCCACCCTTAAGAATCATTGAGTCTCCCGATTAGAGACTCAAAATTCAGTGGGTTGTGTCCTTTCAATTAAAATACATGTCAATTTCGAGTTCAAACTTACACTTACTGAAAAAATCGGACTAGTCCGTATAGAGTCCGGACTAGTCCGATATCCTCACTGAACAATATCGCACTAGTCCTATAAAGATCCAGACTAATCCGGTTATCCTTACTAGAAAGTAACCGGACTAGTCCGGTCTCTACCGGACAAGTCCGATACTTCCAATACACCTGAACTTGAACATAACAAACAATAATTTACTATGGGTAATAGAAATACTAATATAGTCACTATTTTGATGACTTCTCTCTACTATTAATCTGAATTGAACAAGACTGTAGTCAATAAAAAGATAACATACAATTATTATTATTTTATTCAAATATCTCTGATTAATATCAGATATGGAGGCAATTTATCGATCTAAATTACACAATTAGCGGCGGAAAGCAACAATTAGCGGCAGCAGCTATCAGCTCAGCAATGGTAGGAACAAGTATATCAGGTGGATCAGCAGTAGCAAATAAGAGATTAAACAATCAAGCGGTGGTGAGGTGTTGCACCCTAAGCAACCAGCGGCACCTATTCTTACATGTAGCGGCCGCAAAGTACAGATCCACCGCTCAAAGCTTCAAGCTGCAGTGCTGATCTAACACTCGTAGAGGCTACAGGTGCCAGCTATTCTGGATGCAGGCGCAAGGAACAATGAAGCCAGGTGAAGGCAATTGGCAGTAGGTTGGTTGTTCTAATCGAGGCGGCGGCACATGGGAAGCCAACGCGGCTTGCGAGGTTGGGAACGCCAGGAATGTCTGATGGCGGCGGGGTGAGGGAGAAAAGGAGAAAATCCACCCAACAGTTTTTCTTATACTGCAGCTAATCTAGTTTTATATCTAACGGTTCAAAATAAATTGATTCATAATTATCTCATTCGTTCCCCGAATCAAGCGTATGAGTAGTGAAATGAAATCTTCTCGACGAGCCCTACGCATCTACGGTCTTCGATCGTCCATCGGATCAAAGCTTCAAGAAGTCAATATTTGGTCAACCGTATGTGTTTTTGACCGCAAAATTATAATATTATTTTTTTCCTAAAATCACTACAGGAAAAGATGAATAAGGTGTCGGTTTATTTAGAGGCGTCGGCCCCGACATATATAAAAGGACTAAGAGTGTCGGTTTTTATAAACCGACACTCATAAGTTAAATGTGTCGGTCTTATTTAAAGAACCGACGCATATATTAAATAAGTCGGTCAAACCGACCTTTTTATTATATGCGTCGGCTCAACCGGCGCATTTAGAGCGGGCGCAACTCAAGCCACGGGCGTACTAAATTTCTGCGCACCATCCCCGTCAACCTCTCCAAAATTTCCGCCGCCATCGATTTTTAAAATATTTTTAACCCTCTGCCCACCCCACCTCCCATTTAATTCCCGATAGTCCACCCCACCTCCAAGTCTCCAACCCTAGCCGCCGGTAGTCTCGCGTCTCCCTCTGCTGCCGTCCCAAGCTCTTTACCTCCGCCGTCTCCCACAGCCGCCGCCGCCTCCCACGGTCGCCACCGCCTCCCACGGCCTGCGCACGCGGTGCCAGCAGATGGGGAGCTCCCTGCCGCCACCTCAGAGACGCCAACTCGCCGCCTCCATGCAGCGAGCGGGGCCATGGACGCGCGGCCTCCCTTCGCGTCGCGGACTCGGCCTCCCGTCGCGGGCGCGACCTCGGCCTCTCGGCACCGAGGCGGGCTCTGATGCGCGCGGGCGCAACCTGCCGTCGCGGGCGCGGAGGCGTGTACTGGCGCGGAGACGGGTACCGACGCCAAGGGCGCAGCTTCCTGGCGCAGAGGCGGGTCCGAGCGGCTCTGGCGTGCTTCTTCCCCTTTCTTCCTCTTTTGTGTTCATATTTTCTTTTACTGAGCAGATCTTAGGTCGTCAATGGAATGTTTTGTGAGGATTTTTGTTTGTAAAAAGGAAGGGAATTATATTGAAGATCATGTTCAAAATTTTCTAAATTTTGTGAACTGTAATTTACGTGATGGAGGAGCTGGATTCTAAGTTGAAATTCTGTGATGGAGGAGCTGTAATTTAGGTGATGAACTGTTGAAGATCATTGAAATTCTAAGTTGCGGATTCCTTCTAGGTGACTTTTGGACCGGGATGGAGGATCTGGATTTTTTCGTGTCAGAGAGTTAAATGGGTCGGTACATAGAAAGAACCGACACTCATAAAACTTTAAAAGTGTCGGGTTGTCAGGCCGACACTCTTAAAGGTAAAGGTGTCGGTTTTTTAAACCGACGCTCATAATTGGTAAGCGCGTCGGCCTGACGCAGTTATGAGTTAAATGCGTCCATTATATTTCGTCGGCTAAAAGCGTCGGTTCCTCGACACTTTTAATTTATGAGCGTCGGTTTCTATGGACAACCGACGCTTATATAGCCGACGCCCTATTCGTGGATTCCTGTAGTGAATGTTCAGGTTATTACATTCCCCGCCCCCTTCAACAGAATTCGCCCTCGAATTCTTTATTATCATTATAGGGAAATGATGCAAAACTGATAATTTCAAGAAACTATAAATGCTCACCGGATTCAAATAGTTCAAGGTATTTCTCTTGCATCTTAGATTCAATCTCCCAAGTGGCTTTACGCTCAGTTTGGTTTGTCCATAAAACTTTCACAAATTTGAATGGTTTGCGTCTAAGCACCCTCTCAGACGCCTCCAAAATCCTCACAGGACGAGATTCAACTAATAGATCTTGTTCAATAGTCATTGACTCTACGATTATGTGATGTTCTGGATCCCTCAGATACTTCCCCAATATTGAGACATGTAATACATTGTGAACTCTTCTCATTGACTCTGGCAACTATAATCGATATGCTAATTTTCCCACTCGTTGCTTGATAACAAAGGATCCAATATATCTTGGATTAAGATTTCCCTTAGTACCAAATCTCACAACACCCTTGGTAGGCAACCACCTAAGAAGAACCTCATCACCTTCTTGAAACTCTAAGTCTCACCTTTTAATGTCAGCATAGATCTTCTGCCTACTTTGTGCTGCAAGCATGTGTTCTCGGATTTCAGCAACCCGTTGAGTCGATTGTTGAACTCAATCTAGACCCAAAACAGTTTTCTCACCAACCGCATCCCAACAAAGGGGTGATCTACACTTCCTTCCATAAAGAGCCTCATATGGTGCACATCGAATGCTAGAGTAATAGCTATTATTATAAGAGAACTCCACAAGAGGTTAATGTTCTTCCCAACTTTCTTGCCAAGATAGTACACATGATCTGAGCATATCTTCCAGGGTCTGAATTGTACTCTCCAACTGTCCATCTGCATGAGGGTGAAAAGCGGTGCTCATCCGTAGTATTGTGCCCAACGCTTATTGTAAGCTCTCCCACAACTTGGAGACAAACTTAGCACCCTAGTCTGAAACAATGGTGCGAGGTATACCATGTAGTCGTACTACTTCTCACATATAAATAGGCACCAAGTCCGTTGCTGAACTAGTGGACCAGATAGGAAGAAAGTGAGCAACCTTACTAAGACGATCAACTATCACCCAAATAGTATCTCGTACTTTTGGAGAACATGGTAAGCCAACAACAAAATCCATAGCAATATCTGCCCACGGCCACACGGGAACCTCAAGAGACTATAATTTCCCAGCGACACTCTTTTGTTCGGCCTTTACTCGTTGGCAAACCCCACATGAAGTCACATACTTTGCTACAGCCACCTTCATTCTCTTCCACCAATAGATTTTGTTCAAATCATGGTACATCTTATTCTCTCTAGGATGCACGGTATAACGAGCACTATGTGCCTCCTTAAGTATATCCTCTTTAACTTGGGATCTTTGTGGCACGCATAAGCAACCACGAAACCGAACGTCCCCAATGGCGTCCAAAGTGAAATCTCGTACCTTCCTTCTTGAATTCGTTTCTTAACATCTAGCAACAAGTGATCTAGTTTTTTGCCTCTAAGACTCGTTCTGGGATATCTAATGATAAGATTAGTTGAGTCTCTACCTCCACAACTCCAACATAGCAATAATAAATATCCATCCACTCAAAATCAGCTATTAAAGAATTTATAGTAGGAGGAGTAGCTCTATGACTTAATGCATAAGCCACCACATTTTCTTTACCAGGTGTGTAATGGATATTCAGATCATAGTCCTTGATCAACTCCAACCATCTCTGTTGCCTCAAATTTAAGTCCTTTTGAGTGAATATATACTTCAAACTCTTATGATCGGTGAAAATATCACATGACTCCCCATATAAATAATGTATCCAGATTTTCAGTGCAAAAACTACAACAACAAGCTCTAAATCGTGGGTGGGATAATTCTGCTCATGCGTCTCTAACTGTCTTGAGGCATAGGCAATCATTTTTCCTTCTTGCATAATTACACAACCAAGTCCCAAGCAAGAGACATCTGAATAGACGGTGAAACGTCTACCAAGCTCAGGAAGGGCAAGGATAGGAGCAGTAATCAACTTCTCCTTCAATAATTGGAACCAACGCTCACATTCTTGAGTCCACAAGAACTTGACATTCTTTTGAGTAAGTTGTGTCATAGGCTTAGCAATGCGAGAGAAATCCTTTACAAAGCGACGGTAATAACAAGCCATAAACAAGAAACTCCTGACCTCCTTGACATTGGTTGGTCTTTCCCATTCAACTATTATAGAAACTTTGCTTGGATCAACCGAGATGCCATGTTGATTAATGACATGACCTAGAAAACCAACTTCCAAGAGCCAAGATTCACACTTCTTCAATTTGGCATAGAACTTATGACTCCTTAGAGTATCAAGAACTCTCCTCAAATGTTTCTCATGCTCTGCTTCGGACTTGGAGAAGACGAGTATATCATCAATAAAGATCGCTACAAACTCCTCCAATCCATGAATCATATTATTCATCGTCTCCATAAGGTATGCAGGTGCATAGTGAGTCCAAAAGACATAACTCTAAACTCATAATGACCATACATGGTGGAAAAAGCTGTCTTCTCAATATCCTCCTCTCGAGTAGGAATTGTATTATAGCCAGATTGAAGGTCAATTTTGGAAAAGACCCTGACTCCTATTGATCGATCAAATAACACATCAATGCGAGGTAATGGATACTTGTTCTTAATTGTCACGACATTTAAACCACGATAATCCACACACATACGCCAACTTCCATCTTTCTTTTTAGTGAACAATACCGGAGCTCGCCAAGGTGAAACACTACGACGTATCAACTTCTTAGCCAATAGATCATCCAACTGCTTCCTCAACTCCCCTTGAAAAGGACAAGATAATTGGTAGGGAGCTATGGATACAAGGTGGGTACCAGGTATAAGATCAATGCGAAACTTCACTTCTCGCTTAGGTGGCATTCCTGGCAGCTCATCAGGGAAGACATCAGAATAGTCTCGCACTACTGGAATCTCCTCAATAACCAATGCCCTTGTCTGCTTTCCAACAAGGCTCCATAGAAAGCCTGTCTTTACAAGATAACGACCAGGAAAAAGATTTGCCATCACCGATAAAGAACAAAGAGGTGCATCCGCCTGAAAAGTGATAGCCTTCCCAGATGGCGCCTCTAACGTAACGGTTTTCCAAAAACAAGATATAATGGCTCGATAGCGGTGTAGCCAATCCATGCTCAGGATAACATCAAAAATCGATAGTGGAATCACCATTAGATTAGCTACGGATTTATCATCCCCTATAGAAATAGTGCAAGCAGGACATACAATAGAACTAGACACCAAGTCCCCAAGAGAACTAAAACGAACCGACCGAGATATCTCTTGACTGGAAATATTCGCCTTTCTTACGAAATCAAGTGAAGTGAATGAAGAGGTAGCACCTGAATCAAATAAAACAGAGCGTCATGAGAGTCAACAATAAGAGTACCTAAAACCACATCTGGACGACTCAAAGAGGATTGCACTGGCATGGTGTAGACTCCTGTAGGGGTGGAGGAAGAACCGCCTACAGCATGTTGAGCAGGCTGAGCAGCAGGAGTAGGACGAGCAGGCAACTGTAGTGGAACATACGGATCAAGAAGCTGAGGCGCAGGGCAGTTGTAGCCTGATGGAGGAAAATGCTGGTCAGGGAACTGGTAATGTGGAGTTGAAGGACCAATCATCATATGAATGGTGCCACGAGGAGCATTGATTGTCGAAGTTGAACCCTTGGAGCTAGCCATAGACGTGGGTCTTGGTGAGGAAGAGTTTCACTTCTACCACTTGATAATAGAATCTGGGTTTTTCTTGCAAACCAAAGCCATATGTCCATCTCTCCCACAGAGACGACAGGTCCGAGAAAAGCCACAGTCTGAAGCACGATGAGGCTTCCCACACTTGAAACAAATCAAACCTTGTCCAGATAAATGACGCATAAATGAGGCACTCGAAGTGTGCTGCCCTGTGGAAGATTGAGCAACTGATTGTTAGGTTTTGAAAGATTGTTAAGAGGAATTGTGGGTCTTGGGATTTTTGAAAGAGGTATGTTTAGAGGACTCTCCTCCCTCATGATGAACCCTCTTATGATCATTTCCAGTATTACTCTCATTACCATTACATTTCTTCTGTAGAGCTATAAGCTGAAACTGAGTCTCCATACCTCTAGCCTCCTCAACTGCTGTGATGTATGTAGTGAGAGGGTTTCTACCCATCACCTCTCGGTACCGAGCGTTAAGCCCCATAAAAAACTTCCTAGATTTTTCACGTTCATTGTTTGCAACACAAGGCACAAAGCAAACGATGTTGCTGAAATGCCGCTCATACTCATCCACTGTTTTGTCTCCTTGTTGGATATGGTTCAGCTCATCACTCATCTTGTCTCTGAAGGAATTTGGATAATATTTAGCCTTGAACTGTGCCAAGAATACCTCTCAAGTGATAGCACCACGAGCAGGAGTCCAAGCGTCACATACTCCTATCCACAAAATATCAGCTTAACCTGTCAACTGGTGAGGAATGAACAAGATCATTTCCTCTTCTGTCATCCTACAAGCAGTCATGATCTTCTCCATCTTTTGTAGCCAATCAGCGGCATCAATAGGTGTTCCAAAACCATCAAGGTGTCGAAGAGCATAGACATCCACCTGGTGAACGTCATTGTCTGGACCATGACATTTCCACCCCGAGCAATAGGATTGACAGCCACTAAGTGTTCCCCCCCCCCTCAATCTCTTGGTTTACTTGATTTACTTGCTTATTAGTTAGCATCACCTCTACCACGACCACCACCACCACGACCTCTACCACGACCTCTCCCACGTGCGGCAACACGTGCACTCCGTCATGGCGGTATAATTCTAAAGTACAAGAAAAGTATAGTTACATAACATATCATCATAATAAAAATAAACATGAGAAAAAATGCAACGAAAAGAAGAATGAAAGGTATGCCCATGAACCTGTCCTATTGTGCATAAGTGTGTCAAATTTAATTTTAGATTGACGTAGTTATTTTTTTACTCACTAGTCATTAAAATTTATTAGTAAACTATAAAACCTAGGCTTTGATACCAACTGTAACGCCCCAGGAATGAGCACCCTAGACGCTACTAAAAACATTTAAACATTACCACTAAGTAAGAAAAATATTAAAGACTCAAATAACCACACCGCAGTCTCAACGACACAACAAGTATGTAATTAACTAAGAATTTTAATAAACTAAGCTTATTAAATGGTTTGCGTGCTCAAGTGCAGATGCTACCCTCTTCCCAAAGCATGCTTAATCAACGGGTACCTAAAAACCAAATAAACACGAGTAAAAACACTCAGCAAGTACACTTAAAACTTGAAGAACATTAGAATCAACTAAATGAAACATAGCAATACTTGAACTTGAATGAGGAACAATGAAATAATAGTTTCTATCTGAAACGGATGACACTTGAAATCTTCTTAACATTTACCGGTAAAGCCGAGCAAGTGGGGTCAGCACTTACTCACAGGAACTTGAATATATGAACGACTCCGGACTTAACCGTACTTGAACGATAATTAAATGAAAAACTTGAATCTTGAACATGAACAAAATAGAATCATGAAGCAATTAATCTTGAAACCCCAATAAACGAATTAAAGGCATGAGAAAGCGTAATCACAGGCAATTCACACGTTTTAGAATAAAACTTGTCATGCACATGCCTTAATAACCTTGGTAGAATTTGATGTCGCTCTCTCTACACCAAACCTATCAAAATCGTAGAATTAACCTACGAATAAACATCCCAGCATAACTAAATCTACACCTGAACTTGAGCATAACAAATAAGCACTTCACTGTGGGTAATAGAAATACTAATATAGTCACTATTTTGATGACTTCTCTCTACTGTTAATCTGAATTGAACAAGACTATAGTCAATAAAAAGATAATGATTGTACATACAATTATTATTATTATTTTATTCAAATATCTCCGATTAATATCAGATATGGAGGCAATTTATCAATCTAAATTACACAATTAGCGACAGAAAGCAACAATTAGCGGCAGCAGCTATCAGCTCAGCGGTGGTAGGAACAGTAGCAAATAAGAGATTAAACAATCAAGCAGTGGTGAGGTGCTTCACCCTAAGCAACCAGCGGCACCTATTCTTACCTGTAGCGGCCGCAAAGCACTGATCCACCGCACAAGGCTTCAAGCTGCGGCGCTGATCTAACACTCGAAGAGGCTACAGGCGCCAGCTATTCTGGATGCCAGGCGCAAGGAACAATGAAGCCAGGTGAAGGCAATTGGCAGTAGGTTGGTTGTTCTAATGGAGGCGGCGGCACTTGGGAAGCCAATGCGGCTTGCGAGGTTGGGAACGCCAGCAACATCTGATGGCGGCGGGGTGACCAAGAAAAGGAGCAAATCAACCGAACAGTTTTTCTTATACTGCAGCTAACCTAGTTTTACATCTGTTTAAAATAAATTGATTCATAACCATCTCATTCGTTCCCCGAATCAAGCGTATGAGTAGTGAAATGGAATCGTCTCGATGAGCCTTACGCATATACGGTTCCGGGTTGTCCATCGGATCAAAACTTCAAGAGGTCAAAATTTAATCAACCGTGTGTGTTTTTGACCGCAAAATTATAATAATTATTTTTTCTTAAAATATTTAGGTAGTACAGCCAGCTCCGGTGTGCCAGGACCAGCAGCACCTTTGGAAGCTGGAGGAGCAGGAATACAAGGCTATCACTGCTCACTGGAGGCATGGCCACAGAAGTGACAACGGCTGTTTGGAGTCCAGATCAGCAGCAACAAAAGAAGACAACATCGCTCAAGAAACCAGTGACGCAGGCTCCGGTGCGCCAGGATCAGCAGCATCCCCGGAAGCTGGAGGTTATAGCTATAGCCATGGTTAGAAGAGACAACTGTTTGGAGTTGAGATCAACAGTGTTAGAATTATTGGGCTTGGCCTAACAATAATTAAGAAATAATTCCTAGAAAATCTCAAAGGGCTATTAGTGCAAGAGAGGGTGGTGCTGTATGAATAGTCTCACATGGGAAGTAGAAGTGGAGCAACTCCTACATTTAAGAGAGGTTGTTCTTACACTCATTAAGTGCGAGAGTACAGGAGAAGAGAGGAGTGGCCCACGCGTGCTCCTCCTCCTCGCTGCTCGCCTCGCCACGTCACGTCACGCCACGCCCCGCCCCGTCCCGTCGACGCGCGTGTGTTCGTGTGAATTCGAGCCTCGAGACGAGTCCATATTTTATATTTTTGCAGAAAAATTAAATTGGACTTGGGGCTTTTGGACTTCTGAATTTTGGGTCGAGTCCAAGTCGTTGGAAATGGACGCGTCTACGACTGCAGAGTCGAATCAGATGCGGAACCTCCGGATCGCAGCCGAACCAACTTCGCAGGACTTTATAAATACTGGCATCCGCGGTAGGGCAGATCATTCCACGATCAGATCGTCTCTCACGTTCGCGTTCCTTGCGCCGCCTTCTAGTCTACTCCATCCCGAGCGTCGGCGCGCACCGACGATCAGAAGAGCAGGTCTCCAGAACCGCTCGCCCTTGCGATCCTACACCGGGAGAGGGCGAATAAGGTTTTTGGGAAGCGCTCCGCGCGACTGCTCGCGTTCTTCACCACAGGTCATCTACCGAAGAGATCGGGCACTGCGACCCAACGTCATCACCAGCGTCTACAGCGACTGTTCGCAGTCAGATCTACAACAGTTCCCCCGGCTTTAAATTGGTACGCGATATTTCTTGTACCGTCAGTCTGCCGGTATTGATCGCTGCTGTTTTCGCGTGTTTTTCTGGAATTGTTCAGTAAAATGCTTTATATTTTCTAACAATACAAAAACCTTATTAGGCAATTTTCTGAGTTGAACGTGATGACTTTAGCCGATGCACTGAGGCCGGAGAAATTCTCTGGCGTGCACTTTAAGAGGTGGCAAGTTAAGGCCACGCTCTAACTCCAGTCACTTAAGATCTTTTGGGTAACCGAGGGCAGGCCTCAAGGTACTTTGTCTGTTGAAGAACAGACGAAGTTCGAGGAAGCCAATTCTGCTCCGAGAGGATGCGTCTTAAGTGGTCTTGACAACAAACTATGTGATGTTTATCTAACAATCACAGATGGTAAAGAGCTCTGGGATACACTTAACGCTAAGTATGGTGCAGCTGATGCAGGCGGTGAACTGTATATCATGGAGAATTTTCATGACTACAAGATGGTTAACAACCGTGTCGTAGTTGAACAAGCTCATGAAATACAATGCCTTGCGAGAGAGCTCAACATCCTTAAGTGTCATTTAGACAAGTTTGTGGTTGGGTGCATTATTGCAAAGTTTTCTCCTTCATAGAGGAACTTCGCCAAAGCTCTCAAACACAAGAGACAGGAAATATCAGTTGAAAACCTGATAGCATCTCTTGATGTCGAGGAGAAGGATCGGGCTAAGGACGCTACTAAGAAAGGAGGTGAGGGTCAATCTAGCGCCAATGCTAATATGGTGCAGAAACCCATTTTCAAGTATAAAGGGAACAACAAGTCTCAATTCAAGCCAAATGAAACTACTGCTTTCAAGAAGAGACAATACCAATGATGGGTGATGCTACACCGGTGAGCACGGGTATTTTTCCAAGGACGGTCCTGAGAGGGCAGACCGCAGAGGGAAAAAGAATGTCAACATCGTGGCATCTAGCAATGCAGATGGGTACAATAATTTCTTTACTATTCTTTTTGTTTCTCAAATGCCGTCGTGGTGGTTTGATACGAGTTCTAATGTGCATGTGTGCTCTGACAAGTCTATGTTTACTTCTTACCAGTTCGTCCGGGATTACGCAGTCTTGATGGGGAATGGGTCACATACTTCTATTCGTGGTGTTGGCACGGTCGATCTGAAGTTTACTTCAGTAAAGATTGTCCAGCTGAAGAACATGCAGCATGTTCCTACGCTGAACAAGAACCTTGTTAGCGGCACCCTTCTATGCAGTGATAGGTTTAAAGTAGTTTTAGAATCCAATAAAATAGTTCTATCGAAGCATGGACAATTTATTGGAAAAAGCTATGAATGCGGTGGCTTGTTCCGCTTTTTCTCTTTTGGAGTTTAATAATAAATCAGTAAACCATATTTGTGGCAGTGTTGATGATGACGCAAATGTTTGACCTTCTCGTTTATATCACATTTGTCAGTGGGTAAATCCGGCAGATCTCCCGGCACTACTGTTCGTAGTCCGTAGAGTTTGTAGTTTGGTAATGGGCGCGCAGAGATTCAAGAGATGGTGGCAAATTGATATAGAGGTTTACGTGGTTCGGGTCGCCTGAGCGTAATACCCTATTCCACGGGGTGTGTTGATGTTGTATTGAGCGAGTGAGTATGTGTGTGAGAGCATCAGTGTCTCGAGAGCTCAGAGAGAGTCGCCTGAGTGTGTTCAGAGAGCCTCCTTGTGTATCGTCGACCAGTCCTTTTATAGTACAAGGACCGGTCGTTACACAGTTAGCCTGGCCTGACATGTGGCCCTGGTGGTTACTAATGTTCAATACATAATAAATGAGGTTAATTACCCTTAATACAGTGGTAACAGGCCTTAATAGTGTCGTTACTGGTATTAAGGGCCTTCCGATTAAGTGTCATTAATATGGTATTAATGACACTTAATCGAGTTTTGAAGTCTTTGATTGCCCCTTGAAGGTCCGAGCCGCAGGGGGTCCACCATCCTGATTATTGAGGTTGAAGGTCCGACAGTTCGTACACGTGGAACCTCCGGATCTTACCGTCGTGGACGGGTAGGTCCGGTGCTGTCGGACACGTGTCGGTACCGGAGGTTCCCTCTATATGGGGTTAGGTCCGGGGGTGCCATACTGGTATTCAGTCCGTAGCTTTCCCATGTGTGGGCGATAGCTCCGGTAGTATGATACACGTGGCGGCCCTAGGACTAACCATGTCGGGGAAGCAGGTCCGGTTATGACTGACATGTGGGGCCTCCAGAGGTCTTCAAATCTAGTAGATGGAGTTTCCTTGTGATCTTTGTAATCCCAAGGGGTATCCGGTACGCAGGGTACCGATAACGTTAATTTTGGTTCAATGAATCGGCTATCCAGTCTCAAATTAATTCCGGAATTTCCCATTGTCAAAGGTTCTAAGTGCCATAGTTGTGTGCAATCAAAGCAACCTCGAAAGCCTCACAAGGCAGCCGATGAGAGAAACTTGGCACCATTAGAACTCATACATTCTGATCTATGCAAGATGAATGGTGTGTTGATAAAAGGTGGAATGAAATACTTTATGATATTAATAGATGATTCTACTAGATTCTGCTATGTTTACTTGTTGCAAACTAAAGATAAAGCTTTAGACTACTTTAAAATCTATAAATCTGAAGTACAAACTCAGTTAGAGAGAAAGATGAAACGTCTTAGGTCAGATTGTGGTGGCGAGTATTTTCTCAAACTATTTGATGATTTCTATGCGGAACACAGTATTATACATGAGAGGACGCCTCCCTATTCTCTCCAATCAAATAGGATAGCCGAGAGAAAAAACCGCACATTGTGTGACTTGGTGAACGCTATGTTAGACACATTCGATTTATCTAAGACATTGTGGGGGGGGGGGGGATGGGGGCTCTATTGACTTCATATCATGTCCTAAACCACGTTCCAAACAAGAATAAAGAGAAAACCTCTTATGAGGAGTGGGTTGGGAGAAAATCATCATTTTCATACTTGCGTACTTGGGGATCTTTGGCGAAGGTCAATGTTCCAATTACCAAGAAACGCAAGCTGGAACCAAAGACAGTGGATTGCGTCTTTCTAGGCTATGCTCATCGAAGCATCGCGTATAGATTTTTAGTAGTTAAATCAAAGGTACCTGATATGCATGTTGATACTATTATGGAATCTCGTGATGCAACCTATTTTGAGAATATTTTTCCTATGAAAGATATGCATAGCACTACTAGAATCTCTTCTGAAATTTGTCCAGAATCCACCACAACTAGCGAGTTTCTTGATACACTATTTGAGAGTGTCCCAGAGGAGGAACACAATGAAATAACTCAATCGAGTAAGAGATCACAAATTGCAAAATCCTTCGGTGATGATTTCATTGTGTACCTTGTGGACGATACCCCTAGATCCATAGCCGAGGCATATGCATCACCTGATGCAGATGACTGGAGAGAAGTAGTTCATAGTGAGATGGACTCAATTCTTTCCAATGGAACCTTGGAGTTATCTGAACGGCCGTACGGGTGCAAATCAGTAGGCTGCAAATGGGTGTTCAAGAAGAAGCTCAGGCCTACGGTACTATTGAAAAGTACAAGGCGAGGCTAGTTGCAAAGGGCTATACTCAAAAGGAAGGTGAAGACTATTTTGACACCTATTCACCTGTTGCCAGAATGACGACAATTTGTGTACTACTCTCTTTGGTTGCCTCCTATGGTCTAATCATCCATCAAATGGAGGTGAAGACAACTTTATGTAACGGACAGTTGGAAGAAGAGATCTATATGGAACAGCCTGATGGGTTTGTAGTAAAAGGTGAAGAGACATAGGTGTGCAAATTGTTGAAATCCTTGTATGGCCTGAAACAAGCACCTAAGCAATAGCATGAGTAGTTTGACAGTACTTTGACGTCTGCTGCTTTGCCATTAATGAGGCTGATCGGTGTGTATACTGTTGGTACCCTGCGTACTGTATACCCCTTGGGACTGCAAAAAGAACAAAGGAACTTCACCCGTCTGATTTGAAGACCTACGAAGGCCCCACGTGTCATACAGGACCGGATCTGCCTCCGTTCTATGGTTAGTCTTGGTGCAGCCACGTGTATACTTCAACTGGAGCTACGTCCCACACATGGGAAAGCTCCGGGCTAAACACCTGCGTGGCACCCCAGACCTAACCCCCGACACAGGGAAGCTCCGGTACCGACACGTGTACAACTGCACTGGACCTACCCATCCCAGATGGTAAACTCCGGAGCTGCCACGTGTCCAACCGTCGGACCTTCAACTTCAACGAGCAGACAGGAGGACCCCCAACGGCTTGGACCTTCAAGTGACAATCAAGGACTTCAAGACCCGATTAAGTGTCATTAATACCATCTTAATGACACACGATCGGAGGGCCCTTAATACCTGTAATGACACTGTCAAGGCCCGTTACCATACTATTAAGGGTAATTAACATCATTAATTCTGTATTAAGCATCAGTAACCGCCAGGGCTACATGTCGGGCCAGGCTAGCGATGTAACGACAAGTCCTTGTACTATAAAAGGACTGGTCGAGCGATACACGAGGCTCTCTCTCTCTCTCTCTCTCTCTCTCTATCTCTCTCTCTCTCGGCTCTGAGATCTCTTCCAGACTCGGCTCTGACACACACTCACAAGTGCTCAGACGCTCAATACAACAACTACACACCCCGTGGAGTAGGGTATTACACTTAGGAGGCCCGAACCACGTAAATCCTCGTGTCTACTTGCCATCATGTTCTGAATCTCTGCGCGCCCAATACCGAACTACAAACTCCTTGGGCTATCAATAGTAGTACTGGGAGAATTGCCGGAACCAGACCCCGATAGTTGGCGCGCCAGGTTGGGGCGCCCGAGATTTAAGGATGGTGAACTCTGTTGTTGGATCGTCCAACAACAACCCTGTTGCGCAACCTGCTGGAGGCAATCCCTCCAACATGCAGCAGCCAGCAGGTGCTGTGGCTCCAGCAGGAGTCATGCCACCGCTGCCACCGTCCGGACCGGCAAGTCAAGCTGGACAGCGAGACAGGGCGTCTGCGTCGGTCACGACATCGGCGAACAACAACCCTGAACACGCGCTCAATGCCGCGCGTGCTCTTCTCCAACGTCCGCCGCCTCTAGGAGCATCCCAGGGTGCAATGGAGCAGTGGAGGGCTAATGTGGAACACTTGGTTGCAGCAGCAGCCAATCGCATCAGCAACCAAGGTCCTCCCCCTCGGGGCGGGCCCCATCACAGCATCGGACCGTGCTGGGTAGACTTGGTCCACACGCTTCCTAACACAGGAGGAGTGTTGCGTGTTAACAGGTGACGTCACTGCCTTCCGGGGCTCAACGTACCCATACGGTAACCAAGCTTTCAACTCACGACCTCCGGGCGGAGCTTGATCGCTATTACCATCAATAGGATGGTCGCACCCATATCGAGCATGCTCGCGAGAAGCAAGAGGCTCGGGACAGTCCTGCTCCCGAGGGAGTAGGAGGAGGCTATTCTGCCCTGACCATGCACCTACGCATGATCAGATGGCCACAGAAGTTCCGGCCTCACCCGCCAGAGAAATTTGACGGGACTGTCAATCCCGCTGAGTTTCTCCAAATCTCAACGAGCTGACAGGAGGACCCCCAATGGCTCGGACCTTCAACTGACAATCAAGAACTTCAAGACCCGATTAAGTGTCATTAATACCATCTTAATGAAACACGATCGGAGGGCCCTTAATACCAGTAACAACACTGTCAAGGCCCGTTACCATACTATTAAGGATAATTAACCTCATTAATTGTGTATTAAGCATCAGTAACCGCCAAGGCCACATGTCGGGCCAGGCTAGCGATGTAACGACCAATCCTTGTACTATAAAAGGATTGGTCGAGCGATACACGAGGCTCTCTCTCTCGGCTCTGAGACCACTTTCAGACTCGGCTCTGACACACAGTCACAAGTGCTCAGACGCTCAATACAACAACTACACACCCCGTGGAGTAGGGTATTACGCTTAGGCGGCCCGAACCACGTAAATCCTCGTGTCTACTTGCCATCGTGTTCTGAATCTCTGCGCGCCCAATACCAAACTACAAACTCCTTGGGATACCAATAGTAGTACCGGGAGAATTGCCGGAACCAGACTCCGACATATACTATCGCCATGGTGGGGGTGAAAGTGCATCTAGGACTCCCTTGTGGGTTTTGGATGATTTATGACAAGCAATTGGGATCCTAATCCTTTTGTTGAGATGAATGCAGGAAAATGATGAAAAATGAGTAAAATGCCAAAAAGAGGGAAATTAAGAAGGAGAATGAATTTGAGCTCAAGAAGAATAAACTAGTAGATTAGTATGTATGGAGTGTGTTAAGGAAACACACCCAAGAGCTCAATCTCATTTAATCACACACACACAATGCACAAAGCTATACAGGACCGGACTAGTCCGCTATGAGCCGGACTAGTCCGATATCACATTCTGCACAAGATCGGACAAGTCCGGTCTCCACCGGACTAGTCCGATATCTTTCTGTTCCACTTCGGTCTAGTCCTCCTCAGTGCGGACTAGTCCTCAACACAATGCACAAGTCACTAGATCGGACAAGTCCGGTCACCACCGGACTAGTCCGATACCCTTTCTGATCCTCTTCGGACAAGTCCGGTGATTACACGGACTAGTCCGATATACACTCTGATCTAAATCAGACAAGTCCTCCAAGTGCGGACTTGTCGTTCTTAACACTTAGGGTTTCACAGGTCCGGACAAGTCCGATGGCAACCGGACAAGTCCGAAGATTTCCAGCAGCGAAATCGGACAAGTCCGTTTTTCAATCGGACTAGTCCGATATTCCTGGACACTTAGGGTTTGCTTCACACAGCACACCGGACTAGTCCGGTCTCCACCACGGACTAGTCCGATCTTTCTGAACCCTAACGGTAACTTCTAGAAACCCCATATAAATAGAGGTGCACGGCCCACTTTTAACCTCTCTCGAACCCTAGCGCCGTCACACCTCCCAAGAGACTCAAAAACCATCTCTCTCCACGAAGTTAAGTGAAAAATCAATCAATCCATTGAAGATCACTTCTAGATCATTGGAGAGGCACTTGACACACGATTGAGCTCTTGGTTTGAATCTCTAACACACTCTTGCATCTCAATTTGTATATTTCGAAGTGTGTTATTGGTGGTCTTGAAAATTGTAATCAAGGGAGCTCTCAACTTGTGAGATCGCCCCTTCAAATTGGTCATTTACCCCTGTGTGGTTAGTGGAAGAGGATTGGCCTTCGTGGCGATCCGACGAGGGAAGGGTTGGTGAAGACCCGGTCCTTTTGTGGGCTCCTCAACGTGGACGTAGGTTGCCTTCGTGGTAACCGAACCACGGGATAAATCTTGTGTCTTGTTCGTTTGTGTTCATCATTCTAGTTGATCAACATTATCTAGGGTTTGATTCATCTTGTTGAATTTAAGTTAAATAGTTAAACAAGAATCATACTTACAATAGAACTTGACATACAATCATTGTACTGTTATTGAAGTTTATATTTCCGCTGCAAACGTCAACTAAACAATCAAATTGACCTAGCTTGATCAACCTAGTCCGTGAAATCCGGACTAGTCCGCACTTTACCGGACTAGTCCGATATATCTGGATTTGACCTTTTTGTTGAAGTGCTACAGGAACTGAGAAAATCCAGAAGGCCTATTCACCCCCCCTCTAGGCCTACATTCAATTGGTATCAGAGCAGGTTCTTCAAGAAAGAGTGCAACCACTCGAAGAGATCATGTCGGACATGAAGGAAGTCCAGAAAATCAACAACCAGGAAGAAATGAACAATGACAAGCACCAAAAGCTCGAAAGGTATCTCAAAGCCATTCAAGACTTCGATGATGATGATGAGGAGACATTGGAGCTGAAAGCACTGCTCCGAAAGAAAGCACTTTCCAAAGGGAAAGCTAAAGTTGAAGAAAAGAAGAAGGGGAGTAGTCACACCGACTACTCCCGATATCCTTTTAATTATGACCGTTTAAATTCTAACAGCAGTCATTATCTATCTATTCCTCTCGGAAAAGCCCCACACTTCGATGGGAGTGATTACTCCATGTGGGGGCAAAATATGAAGATGCACTTGATTTCCCTTAACCCAAGTTTATGGCATATTATGTGCACAGGAATAAACATCCCTGATGACGATGAAGAACTCACACCAAGTCAAGAGCAAGCCATCCACAGGAATGCCCAAGCCGCAGCCGTTATCACCTCATCTCTAAGTAGAGATGAATTCACAAAGGTGGACGGATTGGAGATTGCCAAAGAAATCTGGGACACACTACAGACAGCACATGAAGGTGACAGGCATGTGCGGGAGGCAAAGATTGAGATGATTGAAGGCGAACTGGGAAGGTTCGCGATTGAGGAAGATGAGTCTCCCCAGGACATGTACAACAGACTGAAGACCCTTGTGAACAAGGTTCGATCATATGGTAGCAAAAAGTGGAATGACCACGAGGTTGTAAAGCTCATCCTTAGAGCCTTTATGCCTCGCAACGTCACACTTTGCTCTATGATCCGAGAAAGTCCCGGGTACAAGAAAATGACTCCGGATGAACTGCTTGGCAAGATCATTAACTTTGAGATGATGGAGAAGCAAGCCAAGCACGTAAAAGAAATAGCCGATCTCACATCAGCTAAGAAGAAGGGAGTTGCCCTAAAGTCCTCACTCAAGCCTCTATCCAAAGAAGCAAGAGAAGCACAGCTTGAGGAGGACAACGGTGATGAAAGCAGCGAGCTGGACGAAGAAGATATGATTTTGTTCATGAAGAAGTTCAAAAGAATTATGAAGAAAAGACAAGGAGCAAAATCGAGTGAAGGAAAACACAAGGAGAAGACAAAGCCGAAGATGAGGCGGGCATGTTATAATTGTGGTGAATACAATCACTTTATAGTCGATTGCCCGTATGAGGACAACAAGAAGAAGAGTAAAGAGTTCAAGCCTCAACCGAAGAAATTCTTCAAGAAGAAGAAGCAAGTTGAACAAGCACACATCGGAAAGGAATGGGACTCAAACGATGAGTCCTCATCGTCCGATGAAGAAGAAATGGCTAGCATAGCCATTGAAAGCATGTCCAAGAAATCCACACTCTTCCCCACGCTCGGTGCAAAGAAGGCAAATGGAACTTGCCTCATGGCTAAGGAAGGTAAATGCAAGGTAAACATCAAAACCCCTTCCTTGCATTCTTACTCAAGTGATGATGATCTAGACAGTGATGATGAAGATATGCTAATTGGTTTAGATAGAAAAACTGCTGCAAAAATGAAATTCTTGCTTAACCAACTTATTGAGAAGGAAGAGCTAATTGATCGTCAAGAAGACATGATTATCTCCCAAAAGGAGAAGCATGTCGAACTTGACAATCTTCTAGCTCTTGAAAAGGAGAAAAATCACTCACTAGAGCTTGAGCTAGCTTCAAGCAAGAAAACTTGCTTGGAGTTAACCAACTCAAATGTTGCAATCAAGAATCAACTTGATGACCAAATCAAGGTCAACAAGATCCTTGAAGTGCAGGTTGAGTCACTCAAGCTTAGTGAACCTTCCTCCTCTTCAACCCTACCTTCTCAACCCACTTTAACTAATATCACTCATGTTTGCAAATGTGATAAAACTAACACCAGGTTGAAGGAAAATCCTACCTCCACGAAGGACAAAAATCCTACCCAATGTGTAATATTTGACAAGGAGAGGATCAACTATGCACGTAGTGCATATTTGGTCCAAAGACCTCCAAATGTCAAGTATGGCATTGGTTACTCTTGTGATGGAAAGCAAAGAGCCGGAAATCATAATAATAACAAGGGAAGGATCACCTTTGTGAAGGGAGGACCCTCACAACCTGGTAACTCGAAAACTAAAAATCTGAACTCTCATGAAAATCGGACTAGTCCGGTTGTGGTCCGGACAAGTCCGGTCATCCGGACAAGTCCGGTCACACAGACTAGTCCGACCCATAATCAACAGCAACTTCTGTTTAAAACATTTGATGCCTCCTATGTTTTAATGAAAAATAATGTTGGTAAAGTGTATGCTTATTATGCTGGGCCACGCCATGGGAACACAAAATCCCATGTGTGGGTGCCCAAATGTATTGTTACTAACCTCCAAGGACCCAAGCAAGCCTGGGTACCTAAAACCAAGGCGTAATTTGTTTTGCAGGCCTACTCCTCCGGTGGATCCAAATGGGTGCTAGACAGTGGATGCACCAACCACATGACCGGAGAAAGGAGGATGTTTGTGGAGTATGAAGTGAACCAGGACCCAAACGAAGGCATCTACTTTGGGGATAACAGTCAAGGAAGGGTCCTCGGTACCGGTAAAATTGCAATATCCTCTGAACATACTTTTTCGCATGTTTTACACGTTGAATCTTTAGATTATAACCTGCTGTCCATATCTCAGTTATGTGACAAAGGTTATAATTGTCTGTTTACTAACGAGGGTGTGACCGTCTCAAGGAGAAGTGATGGTTCCGTTGCATTCAAGGGTATGTTAAAGGGAAAGCTTTATCTTGTTGACTTCAACAAGGATAAAGCCGAACTCGACACATGCTTGATTGCAAAAACCAACATGGGTTGGCTGTGGTATAGACGGCTAGCACATGTTGGTATGAGGAACCTTCAAAAACTCCTCAAGGGCAATCACATCCGAGGTTTGAAAGATGTTGTGTTTGAGAAAGACAGGCTTTGTAGCGCGTGCCAAGCAGGAAAGCAAGTTGGAGCACAACATCCTGCGAAGAACATCATGACCACGACAAGACCGCTCGAACTACTTCATATGGACTTGTTTGGTCCAATTGCTTACATAAGCATCGGCGGTAACAAATACGGTTTAGTTATTATTGATGATTTTTCCCGGTTCACTTGGGTGTTCTTTTTGCATGACAAGTCAGAAACACAAGGAACACTCAAGAAATTCTTCAAGCGAGCGCAAAACGAATTCTCACTATCAATCAAGAGTATTCGGAGCGACAATGGCACGGAGTTCAAGAACATACAAGTGGAGGAGTACCTTGATGAGGAAGGAATCAAGCACGAATTCTCAGCGCCATACTCTCCACAACAAAATGGAGTTGCCGAAAGGAAGAACCGAACGCTCATAGAGATGGCAAGAACAATGCTCGATGAATACAAGACTTCGGATCGATTTTGGGCGGAAGCAATCAACACCGCCTGCCATGCCACAAATCGACTCTATCTTCATCGACTACTTAAGAAGACCCCCTATGAGCTACTCACCGGTAACAAACCGAACATTTCATATTTTCGAGTTTTCGGTTCTCCTTGCTATATTTTGAACAAGAAGCCCAGGACTTCAAAGTTCGCTTCGAAGTCCGATGAAGGTTTCTTGCTTGGTTATGATTCGAACACTTACGCCTATCGTGTTTTCAACAAGGCCTCCGGACTTGTTGAAGTGGCACGTGACGTAGTGTTCGATGAAACTAATGGCTCCCAAAAGGAGCAAGTTGATCAATGTGAATTAGGTAAAGAGGAAGCCCCCTATCAAGCAATAAAGAGGATGGCTCTAGGCGAAGTACGACCACAAGAGTCATCGGCACAGATACAAGAGGAAAGTGAACCACAAGAGGAGATCAACAATCAAGGGGGAGCCTCGATACAAGATCAATCACAAGAATATGAACATGATCAACAAATCAACGAGGACAACAACTCAGGGGGAGAAGAAGATGAACACCAACATACGACCCCCCAAGTGCCACACCCAAGAGTACACCAATGCATTCAAAGGGATCATCCAATCGACAACATCATCGGCGACATCCAAAAAGGAGTAACCACTAGATCTCGTATAGCAAATTTTTGTGAACATTACTCGTTTGTCTCCTTTTTGGAACCCCGCAGGGCTGAGGATGCATTAAAGGATCCTGACTGGGTGGTGGCAATGCAAGAAGAGTTGAACAATTTCAAGAGAAACGAGGTTTGGGAACTTGTGGAAAGACCCAATGCAAATATTGTGGGCACCAAGTGGGTCTTCCGCAACAAGCAAGACGAACACGGAGTGGTGACAAGAAACAAGGCACGACTTGTGGCCAAAGGTTACTCACAAGTCGAAGGTTTGGATTTCGATGAAACTTTTGCCCCAGTAGCTAGGCTTGAATCAATTAGAATATTACTTGCATATGCTACTCACCATGATTTCAAGCTGTACCAAATGGACGTAAAAAGCGCCTTCCTCAACGGACCGATCAAGGAAGAGGTGTACGTGGAGCAACCACCCGGATTTGAAGACGAAGAGTTCCCCGACCACGTGTATAAACTGCGTAAGGCTCTCTATGGCCTCAAACAAGCTCCCAGAGCTTGGTATGAGTGTCTTAGAGATTTTTTAATTGATAATGGCTTTCAAATTGGCAAAGTAGATTATACACTATTCACGAAAAATCTGGATAATGATCTTTTCATTTGCCAAATCTATGTTGATGATATAATTTTTGGATCAACTAACCAATCTTTCTGTGAAGAGTTTAGTAAAATTATGACAGACAGATTTGAAATGTCAATGATGGGAGAATTGAAGTACTTCTTGGGATTCCAAGTGTGGCAACAAAGGGAAGGAACATTCATAAGCCAAACCAAGTACACACAGGACATCCTCAAGAAGTTTGGCATGGACAAGGCAAAGCCCATAAAGACTCCCATGGCAACGAATGGTCACTTGGATCTCAATGAAGATGGACCAAGCGTCGACCAAAAGGTATATCGCTCCATGATTGGATCTTTACTTTACTTATGTGCATCTAGGCCAGATATTATGTTGAGTGTATGTTTGTGTGCAAGATTTCAAGCCAACCCTAAGGAATGTCATTTGACAGCCGTAAAGAGAATCCTAAGATATTTAGTTCATACACCCAACCTTGGTCTTTGGTACCCAAAAGGCTCAAAATTCAATCTCATTGGGTATTCCGATGCAGATTATGCCGGGTGCAAAGTTGATAGAAAAAGCACTTCTGGCACTTGCCAATTCCTAGGAAGATCCTTAGTTTCTTGGTCATCCAAGAAACAGAATTCCATTGCATTATCCACAGCCGAAGCGGAGTATGTTGCAGCCGGGAGTTGTTGTGCACAACTCCTTTGGATGCGACAAACTCTAAGGGATTACGGTTACAATATGAACCGTATTCCTCTTCTTTGCGACAATGAGAGTGCCATTAAAATAGCCCACAATCCAGTTGAGCACTCTAGAACTAAACACATTGACATAAGACACCATTTCTTGAGAGACCATTCCATGAAAGGAGACATATCCATCTCTCATGTCAACACCCAAAAACAATTGGCCGACATATTCACCAAGCCACTTGATGAAAAACGTTTTTGCGAACTCCGAAATGAGCTAAACATTCTTGATTCTCGGAGTGTGGCTTGAAAAGTTGCATACCTGTATGATTGCTTCAAAATATTGATTGAATTGTGAAAATTATTCCTCCCCATTTTTCTCTCGAAAAACTATGTCCATTATTAGATCTTGATGAATTTTTGATCATAGTATGATTGTTGTTTGCTTACTGATCAAATTCATCAGGATTATTTGAATTGTTTTGCCTCTCCACTCTCAATTATTGGACCTTCAAATATATATGAACGGGCTATGCAATTCTCTCCTGGTGACCACGGACAAGTCCGTGGTTACCCGGACTAGTCCGCCATTGCAGACTAGTCCGCAGTGTGCAGGTTAGGCCGGACTAGTCCGACAGACCACGGACTAGTCCGATTTAGGTTTCTGGAGGACTTCGGACTAGTCCGGTCTTGTCCGGACTTATCCGATTTTTTGTGTCCATAACCCTAGCCGCCACCAAACCCTAATCCCTTCACCCCACACTCTCCCCCAAGCTTTCTCTCTCTTGCGCTTGAGCTCCCAAGGCGAACCCTTGATTCCTCCGTCGAAAAGCCTCAATCTTGGGCGGAGATCACGCTTGAAGACTCGGGGATTGAAGTTAGCGGACAAGTCCGGCCTCCAACCCCCACATTTTCAAGCTTCCTTGGATTTCTTGGTAAATTTTCCTCAAAACCCTAAGAAATCACAAATTTCTTTATTGCTTATCGTTTGGCCTAGCATTCTTCACTAGTTGCATGTCCAGTTGATGTACTATGTGTATGCTAGACTAGTTATTTCATTAGGGATCAATTTTTATCCAGTTTGTTAGGTTTTTGCGGATGAACACCGGACTAGTCCGGTCCAGGTACGGACAAGTCCGGTCCCCCGGACTAGTCCGTGCCTGTGCACCGGACAAGTCCGTTGTTTCTGAACCAAAACCTAATTCTTTAATTCCCTACTGCCTTCCATTGCCATCTTACCTCACCAATACCTTGTATAACTTGTCTTTTCTCTTGATCACTCATTCTCAGATCATGTCGAGCTCCGACAACGAAATCTCCGATTTCGAGGCCAAGTTGGACCACGAGGTGGCACCTCGATCCTCGACGGGTCTTGGCAAGAAACGCCAAGAGAGACCCTCCGAGCCTGCTCCCTCACCTCCCCAGGTTCAGAGGAAGGTGTGTGTCAAGAAGCCTGCCTCGAAGGCTGCTACTTCCTCAAGTGCCTTCGCCAAGCTAAAGGGAAGGGCAAGGGGGTTGCCACAGGGCCTGTCGGGCCCCTGAAGCTGCATACTCCCAGAGAAGGAGTCCGGGACCCCAATGAGGAAAGATTCAATGGCAAGGGCAGCGATGTGGCCGTGAAGCTGAGAAGTGTGGATTACTATGCAAGGCCCAAGCAAGCAGCTGATGGCAGATTCTGGTCAAATTTCCATGCTGACTTCTACAAGCTGGTCTACTTGCCGATGAAGACCCCGGTGGTGCGCAGTCAATGGATTGACTGGGCCCACCTTGAGAAGAGGAAATGTGCAGCTTTTGATGAAGTGATACAAGCTGCAGAGAGACATGGGCTGAAGGATCTGTTTGCTTTCAGGTACAATTGGAATGATGAAGTGATTGCACAATTCTATGCAACGTGCCACTTCTCAGGCGAAGACGAAGTGTGGGGACCGGGGTCCACACATCCGAGGATCTCATTGGGCGGTGTCGTGCGATGCGACACCCAACAGTTTACAAGAATAGAACCAGAATAAAGTACAAGACCAAGTCTTTTATTTAATACACAGCGGAAGTTTTCACAATACTAGCGGATGTAAAGAAATATATACATACCATAGCTACGCTCTCAGCACTAGCTATGCAAAAAGCAAAGTTTTCCATGCCAGGGATACTTTGCACTAGCACACTCAAACTATGGCGGCGTGCAGGGTTCCCACTCGGCTGTACACCCTGGAGGGGGTGTTGCCTCATCGTCAAACCCATCCTCATTAGGGTAACCTGCAAAATCTCGTTAACTGCAAACGTGAGCATAAAGCTCAGCAAGACTTAACCGTCTCACTAGACATATGCAAGGGGACACTAAACATAGGTAAGGAATAGCATAAATGGACTTGCCTACAAGTGGATCCTTATAATCAAGTTTTAAGTAGCAAATGACATTCTCCGAGCACGGCACATCATGGGCTCCACAATCAAACAAGAAACGCTTTACCGATGATATGATATGCCCAAAGCACGTAATGCTATTACAGCTAAAGTATGGGGAAATTGTAAACTTTTAATTATACTATCTCTAAATCATACAAGGTTGCAAAATAATTATAAATCAATACAATATGAATTTCTGACTTCTTTAGTATTTACTACGTCACCGCTCAGTGAACAAGTGGTACTCTATTACTGCGAGGGACAGTGATTGCAATCAAGACACACCCGGACAACACGACACATACGTCGTTCGGAAGTGTCAGCGAGTACACCTGGACCTACATAACACTTCAGTACTAGGCGTATATGGCCACCTTTCACAAGAAACTCAAAGGCTGAGCCCGTCTCACCTCCGCAAACAGAAGGTCTCCGCACAGAACACCTCATGTGTCTGCCGACCGATTTACACCTTACTGTCCTCAACCCACCCCTATCGATGGTGAGTTAATGGGTCTCAACACCCCAGTTATCAAGTTACATCAGTTTATTGGATTCCATATGTCCATTATATTGCCGGTACAATTCAAGCTTGTCCGAAGGGGCTGCATACGGACGGGCCTTAATCGACACAGGCAGGGCTATGCGACCGAGACTCAATTCTCGCCGCTTCCTATCCAATCCCTGCCCGGTCTCAATTTCATTATATTAAACCATTTTCTTTTCAACCAATCCTGTGAGATACATCTCTCGCGAGTAGATTCCAACTACTCGACTTCTACCGGATTTCCTATGCATTAGCAAAGCAGTTACTACAGGTCAAACTGTAACTCGTGCCAAACAAACCACTGGGATTTTTGGTCATGCAAGTGGAGTATCATACACCCTAAACGTAATGCACAATTCATATACTATTCATCATAGTGATAAAGCAAAAGCTCATAAACGACTTAAATGCAAACCGGGGCTTGCCTTGTTGCAGGTCAGGTTCTGAGTTAAAAATTGGAAGGTTCTCTTCCAAGGCTTCTGGCTTCTCCTCGACTTCGGTCACTATACGATATGCAGATAAGATGGATATATAAATGACTTTGAAATTTATTTAGTTTAAGACCATAAATTAATTCATGGTGATCACTATATGACAGGGACCTTAATTGGCTCTGGAACTTCGATGGTAGATACTAGGGAATATGATCAAAGCTCTTGCAAAGAACAGGAGATGATCATAGCAGATTGTGGTCTCCGAAAGTATGGCAAGCAAATCAACTTCCAAAAATTTCCGAGAGGAAACTGTAGCTTGAACCTAGCTAACAGTTGATAATCAAGATGGAGGGAGTGGTTCTGGTCTTAGAAAAATTTGTTTCATAATTTTCTAAGCTGTGGGGAAGGAGTTATTGTATTTCTAATTCGGTAGGAATTTCTAGATTTACTTTATGATTGAGTTTCTAGACATTAAACCAATATTTAGTTTGTAACTGATTTAGGACTAGTATAGTAGGTTAATTAAATCCAAGACTTTAACAGGAGCTAGGGTATGACTAAAGGAAGACTCAGTAAAATTTTGGGACTTAATAAAGCAACCTAATAGCTGTGAAAATTCAATAACTGAAAAAGGAAATTGAATTATACAGAGAGTTAAACAGGTGCTATGGCTCCCAAATTTTGCCTGATAATCAAGAATAGGACAATAAATTTTATGTGAATTTTGGGGATTTTTCCTGTGGATATTTTGTCTGGAAAAATTTCATTTGCATTAGGAAAGATTATTTTCTACAGAATTTAACTCTGAGTTTCACAGAACCTAATTGGTATTGACAGAAACTAGAGCTCGAGATCTTTCGAACAAAATTAGTTTGAAGAATTTTGGAGTATCCTACAGAAAGTTATGGATTTTCTAAGTTGGAGCCTATTCTGGAATAATTTCCTAATTTGATTTAACTCGTGGGCCCCACTGTTTTAAAATGAACCAATAGCATTTAAACCACACGGGGGCCACAGATTCCCACCGCGTAGCCACAGCAAATCCCGTGGCCACACCTGATCCGACGGGATTTACCGCCGCTGACACGCGGGACCCGCCGCGTCGTCTTCTACCTCCCGACGCGGGCGGCGCGCGGGGTTCCCGCGGCGGTGCTCTCCGGCGAGCCTCGCCGCCGGCCAATCCAACGCACCAGAATCGCGGAAACTTGCCGCCTGGGGGTTTTTGGGGTCGCTGAGCACGGTGGTGAGGTCAATGGGTCTTGAAACTCGCCGGAAAAGGTCGTGCGACGGCGGTGGCGGCGATGAGTGCTCGGGCATCATAGAACTCTCTAAAGAGTAGCTCAAATCACTTGGGAATTGCTCCAAAACCTTTCTGGGATGATGGAGTTCAAGGATATGGGCGCAGAAAGGGAGTGAGTTGCCGGGAATCATGAGTTCGACGGTGAACCGAGGTTTTCTCACCGGCGGCGAGCAAAACTCGAAATTCAGAGCCGTTGCTTGATGAAGGTTTTTGATCAGACAGGATCGCTAGGGCCTATAGAAACTATCTCTAAGTAATTGCAAAGGATGATTGCTTGTCGAAAAGGAATTTGACATGAAATCATAGCTAGCTATCTACCCTCGGCCGTAGAGGAAACGATCAATATCTGGCTCAGGCTTCAACGATAATGGAAACGGTTTGTACCATGAGCTAGAGTTTGATCAGGCGCACCTTTTTGCTCTTTGGAGCTAGGCTTGAAACGGCGTGGAACGGCGGCACCCGCGGAGCAGTGGCGAGCGGCGGCGATGGCGCGCGGCGGAAGAAAAATGGCGAGGCAGTGGAGCTGTGACCGGGGATGAGGATTAAAGGGGCTTCGGCCGGCTTTTTATAGAGCCGCGGCGAGAAGGCAGGCAGCTCGCTGGAGCTGCATGCGCGCGCGGTGTCGAGCGGGGGCGCGGCGGTGCAGAGGTGTCGGGGTTGAGCTGATCCGTTTAAAAGGGGAGCTGACATGTGGGGCCCACTGTCCAGTGATTCTCCCCACAGTTCAGTTACTAATTCATTTAAAAATAGAAGATCAACTCCAAAAATCATGAAATTTTGTGGAGATGGCAAATGAATTATTCTGAACACAATGGTGAATTCAATTCTTATGTTTAAAGAAGTTGGAGAAGAATTAAAATTCAGATTTGAATTTGATTCAAATTTGCCAAGCACCTCAATAAAAATAGTAGATGAGTTTCTAAAATCTTGAAACTTTGTAAGCATGCTATTGAGGAATTTAGGAGCTCATGGAAAAATTTAGAGCCCTTAATTTGAATATTTGATTTAGAGCTTATTAGGGCTTCATTGTGCATTGCTTACTAATCCTTATCCAAAAATTCTTATTCTAAAAAGGTGAATAGAATATAATTTGGATTCATGGTGAAGTCTAATACCCATGATAAAAGAATCTAACAAAGAGTGCAAGAAAAGTTTTGGATGGCATAGTTCATGTGTACTATTATATTGGGGATCCAAAATAGTTGATCACAAAACCCATATGAACTTAACATGCCATAAAAGTGGGGTTTTACATTCCTCCCCCCTTAAAAGAATCTCGTCCCGAGATTACAAAAGAAGGCAAAGGAAAAAGGATCTATCGAATATATGCCGCTAACAAGTCCGGATAGTTCGTTCTAAGATACTCCTCGCTTTCCCACGTGGCTTCTTCGGCACTGTGGTTGCTCCACAAGATCTTGTAGAAACGTAAGGTGCGGCTTCTTGTGGTGCGAGTCTTTTCATCGATGATCTGAGTTGGATGCTCGGAATAGGTGAGATCTGGTTGGAGAGCTTCCAAATCCTCTATGCGGATATCAGCTGGAGTCTTAAGGCATTTCCGTAATTGGGAAATGTGGAATACATTGTGGACTCCTGAAAGTGACGTTGGTAACTCCAATTGATATGCCACAGGTCCGTATCTTTCGATTATTGCGAATGGCCCAATAAAGCGGGGAGCTAGCTTCCCTTTTACCCCGAAGCGATGGATACCCTTCATAGGGGATACCCGGAGATAAACTTGATCTCCAACTTCGAAATGAAGAGGTCGACGTCGTTTGTCCGCGTAGCTCTTCTGACGAGACTGAGCAACTTTGAGATTTGCCTGAATAGTGCGAACTCGATCCTCGGCTTCATTTACTAAGTCGATGCCGTACACTGCCCGTTCACCTGATTCACACCAGTTCAAGGGTGTGCGACACTTTCGGCCATAGAGAGCTTCATATGGTGCCATCTGGATGCTAGCCTGGTAACCGTTGTTGTATGAAAACTCTGCCAAAGGTAGGTGATCATCCCAGTTCTTTCCCTGGTGGATGGCACAGGCACGGAGCATGTCCTCTAGCACTTGATTCACCCGTTCGGTCTGACCATCGGTCTGAGGATGATAAGCCGAGCTCCGAATCAGTTTTGTCCCCAGTGCATCGTGAAGATGTTCCCAGAATCGCGAAACAAATACAGCCCCACGATCTGAGATGATGGTACAGGGTACACCATGTAGACATATTATTCTGGAGATATAAATTTCCGCATATCGCCTCGCATCGTATGCCACGCTGACCGGTATGAAATGAGCCGACTTGGTCAATCGGTCAACGATCACCCAAATGGAGTCGTGTTTATGGAGAGTGGGAGGCAACCCAACAATGAAATCCATACTGATATCCTCCCATTTCCAAGCCGGTATGCTTAAAGGTTGAAGCTGTCCAGCTGCCTTCATATGGTCGGCCTTCACTCGCCGACACGTATCACACTCGGACACGTATTTAGCTACCTCTCTCTTCATTCGAGTCCACCAGAATTTCTTCTTCAAATCTTGGTACATCTTGTTGCTTCCCGGATGAATGGAATACTTGGATAAATGAGCTTCGTCCAATATCTTCTTTCTAAGTTCCATGTTTCGGGGTACCACTATACGGTCGTTAAACCAGATGGTACCCTCTTTGTCACTATGGAAACATTTCATTTCCCCCTTTATCATTCTTTGTCGAATATGCGACATCCCCTTGTCTTCCTTCTGAGCTGCTACAATATCCTCCCTGATGGTAGGAATGAGAGCTAGGTTGTAGAGTGCTGCATATGGAACCAAGTAAAGACTCTGTCCTTCTTTACCTTCCATTGTGGTGAGGGAAAGATTGTTGACATGGGACTTGCGGCTCAGTGCATCGGCGACTACATTCGCCTTGCCTGGATGGTAGTGGATCTCAATTTCGTAATCCTTGATCAATTCTAACCATCGCCTTTGTCGCATATTCAAATCCTTCTGGGTGAAGATGTATTTCAAGCTTTTGTGATCAGTGTAGAGGTGTACTAAATTACCCAGTAGATAATGCCTCCACATCTTCAATGCTAGCACCACAGCAGCCAGTTCAAGATCATGAGTCGGGTAGTGCTGCTCGTGGTTCCGAAGCTGTCGCGATCCATACGCGATCACTCTTCGCTCTTGCATTAACACACAACCTAAACCAATCCCAGATGCATCGCAATAGACATCAAATGCTTTGGTAGTGTCTGGTTGGGCTAAAACTGGTGCTGTTGTAAGGTGTTTCACCAATGCTTTGAAACCTGCCTCACATGCCTCAGTCCATACATATTTTTGTCCTTTCTTCAGAAGTTCTGTCATTGGTTTAGCTATTTTGGAGAAACTGGGTATAAACCTCCGGTAATATCCTGCTAAACCCAGGAAACTTCGGACTTCATGTACAGACTTTGGAGACTCCCATTTGAGGACTTGCTTGATCTTGCTTGGATCAACTGCAATACCTTCTGCTGAAATGATGTGCCCTAAAAATGGCACCTGGTTGATCCAGAATTCACACTTGCTGAACTTAGCATACAACTGATGGTCCCGTAATCGCTGAAGCACAATATGCAAGTGTTGAACATGTTCTTCTTCGGATTTTGAATACACAAGTATGTCGTCAATGAAGACCACGACGAACTTGTCCAATTCCGGCATGAACACTGAGTTCATGAGATACATGAAATGAGCCGGGGCGTTGGTTAATCCGAAGGACATAACCAGATACTCATACAGTCCATACCTTGTTGAGAATGCTGTCTTGGATATATCTTCTGGTCGGATCCTAATTTGATGATAACCAGAACGAAGATCCATCTTCGAAAACACTTTAGCACCCACTAATTGATCGAAAAGAATATCAATGCGCGGTAGTGGATACTTGTTCTTGATGGTGACAGCATTAAGTGGACGATAGTCTACACATAGCCTCAAGGTCTTATCTTTCTTTTCCACAAACAGTGCAGAACAACCCCATGGTGACGAACTTGGACGAATAAAACCTTTGCTCTCAAGTTCAGTTAATTGTTCCTTCAGTTCTGCAAGTTCCTTAGGTGCCATCTTGTAGGGTGGTCTTGAAATTGGCACTGTTCCTGGTGCAAGTTCAATCTTGAACTCTATATCTCTCTCTGGGGGCATACCAGGAAGATCTTCAGGAAACACGTCGGGGTATTCACATACTACCGGAATATCCTCTAGTTTCATAACCTCGGTTTGGAGAATAGATGGTTCCAATGGAATGGTGTTCTTAAGATTGAGAACTTGGGGTCGATGGAGTGGAGAGTTTAGATAAATCTTTCTAGGAATGATATCAAGAATAGCACCATGGTACTGCAACCATGCCATACCTAAGATGATATCAAGCTTTTGATGTTCTAATATCAGAAATGAAGTAAGATATATGGTCCCATCTAGGCTAAGTGGGATTCCAGGAACCAATTTATTTGTTACCGTTTTCCCGGCTGGAGTGCTAATCACATATGGGGTTTTTGTGGAGATAACAGGCAATTGACTTTTAACGACAAAAGATTTACTAATGACATTGTGTGAAGCTCCGGAGTCAAAGAGTATGACTACGGGTTGATCGAAGATAGAGAACGTACCCGTGAGCACGGGTGCGCCTTCTGGAACGTCCTCGATGGCGAGGTGGTGGATGTTGCCGGGTCTGGTGGCTAGCTTCTTGGGCGGGTTGTGGGGTTGGTTAGCCCCCTGGTAAGATGATTGCCCTCCACCTTGTCGATTCTGCGGACAATCCTTGGCGAAGTGCCCCGTACGTCCACACGTGAAACACGTGTACGGGGTTTGGCCAATACGAAGGGGAGGACGGAATCCCGGTGCACGTGGTGGAGGTGGAAGTGCATGTGGAACCATCCCCTGTTGTTGCTGCGGCCGAAATCCGCCGTTATTGAACTGACGACCACGGAACATTGGTGGTCGCGATGGCGGCTGCCACCTCTGGCCGGATGGTGATCGATACACCATACGGTACTTCTGAGGAGTACCACCTCCGCTGCCCTGTGGAGCACCCCTCTTCTTTTTATCGGAGGACAGCTCGCGCGTAGCGTCCTCCTGCATGATAGCGGCATTGACTATGTCGTTGAGGCTGCCGCGGTTGAACAGGACAAGCTTGTCCTTCAACTTGGGGTTCAAACCCCGGTAGAAACATTCCCGCTTCCGATCTTCGGTATTCACTTGGTCCTGAGCATATTGGGCCAAGTGGTTGAATGATTTGGAGTATTCGTATGCACTCCTTCCTCCTTGCCTTAGCTCCAGGAACTCTTGAAGCTTCCTCCTCATAATCCCGGGAGGGATGTGGTAGGCGCGAAATGCCTCCCGGAATTCGGTCCAGCTTACAACATGGCCTGCGGGGCGTGCGGCAAGGTAATTGGCCCACCACGCACCGGCAGACCCCTGCAGTTGTTGTGCTGCAAACAACGTCTTCTGCTGTTCGGTTACCGCGAGTAAACCGAACTTTCCTTCAATAGTGCGGAGCCAGTTATCCGCGTCCAACGGTTCATCGGCTTCTCTGAATACCGGTGGGTGTGTCGATGAGAAATCAGAGTAGGAACTCTGAAATTGTTGACGCGGTCCATCATCCTGTCGTCCCCCTTGACGGGACGAGTGCTGCACCAACGTCCGCAGTAACTCGGTTTGCTCGTCGCGCGAGCCGAGCACTGCAGCGAGAACTTCCGCGAGACTCCTGGGGAGTGTGGTTGGAGGTGGTGGAGGTGGTTGCGTCTGAGGCGTATTCTGCCCCGGGGGTGGTGTGTCATCCCCCTGTCCTCCACTAGATCCTCCCACCTCTGAGGCTGTACGAGTACGCACCATACATTTAACTATATGCCGCCCGGTGTTGGCGGAAGTGCTACCACATCTAACTTCAATACGCTCTACTCGACGTATTCAAGTTCCTCTGGGTCTTCTTCTTCTTCTTCATCTTCAGGGCTAGGCACCTCTGATACGGGTGCTGGAGTAGAAGTTGATACATCGTTCAACATCAACGTCCTCTTGGCAGCCATAGCTTGCCAATCTGTCTGTATCATAAACATCCCCCAGGCCTCATTCTCTTGCTGAGCCTGTTCACAGCTGGTCTTCCAGCTCTGAGCCTCTACTCTGGACTGATCCCTGTCTGCAGTCACCACGTTCAACTGTGTGTCCCGTTGGTGCCCATAAAGTAGGCTTGCCTCCAGATCAATATCTCTCTCTAGAGTCTCCTGGCGAGACGCGGCCAAATCCATCACAGCGTCATGCCATTGATTCTCCCTAAGGTTCAAACGATGATTAAGAGGAGCCATCATATCCCTAAGTCTGTCATTTGCCCACTCAAAGTGGTTTGCTCGCTTCATGGCTTGCTTCAGATTATTTGTCAATTCTTTTATGCATGTCCTTTGATTACCCTTCTCGCGATGTGAGGCTGCCGCATACATTGCTAAGGCCGTTGCGGATGTTTCGCCATGCTCTCCCACCTCCGCAAGCAAGCGGGTTGCCCAGGCTCCAGAAGCCCTGCCGTTGACTGGGAAGAACTCATACGGAGTACCCACCAGATGACGGTAATGGAGTTTGCAAAACCTCCCCATGGCAACACTTGCGGCGTAGCTCCATGTTTCTTCTAATATCAATCCTTTGATCTTGATGGAGTATGGAGCCCATCCGAGATGCGGTGGACCGGCAGGCACATCGACGTAGATGGTGCAACTCCACATACCGCCCTCCTGGAACTTCTTGCCCCAATAGCTAGGTAACACCAAATAGCCAAACTGGCCGAGCAACCGTGCAAACACGTCCGGAAAACCGGCGTGCCCGGTGCATGTTGAGAACACCCATCCATTAGGCAATTGAATTCTTGGTGCTGCCATCTGTGGACAAATATACCCGAATGTCAATACACCGTTTAAGTATTCGACCCAATCACTGGTGATGTGGGACAAAAAGAAATATCCATAATCAATTGGTTCAGTCAAAGCTGCAATCTGGAAATGAGTATAGTTCTGGTTTATCTGACCTATCTGCAGTAACCCGTAAGTTTCATACAGAAGAAGTCAGAACTAAACTTTATGTTGAATACAAAAATTGTAGTACACTTCAAAACCTTTCCAGATTGTACCCATACAGCCACTGTTGAACTAGTATGAACAATCTATACCAGTTTCAAGTTGACTCAAGGGTTCTGAAAATTTTGACAGAACCTCCCCTGTATATGGGCTTATCTCCACATTCTATACAGGTTCATCATGATAAGATATTGAGGTAGTGTCAAAATAAACATTGAGTAACATCGTGTTAACAATCCAGAACTAAAGAAGGTCCACCACGACAACCTTGTCATGAAGGTATTATGCATCAATTCACAATTATGTGCAAACTGTTCCAAGTTCTGGACTGCAGGAACCAAATTTGCGACAAATGGAATTAGGCATAGCTACACCTAGATTCAGGTAAGGAGTGATAAATAAAGTTGATAGATGGCTTCCTAAGCTTTCCAGAAATGTATATGCGTAACCATATCACTGTTCTGGATTAGGGGTTATAATTATCCAAACCCAACAGTAAAGCTGACTGGTTTGCATCAGCAGTCATGCAGTTTACTGTGCTGACTTCCTGATTTGGTTAAACTCTAATTAAAATCAGGAAGGACTCCCCAAACAAACTCGTGAATCTCCACCTACCCTTCTCAAACATATATCCCAATAAGGTAGTGGATCTTTCTACAGTGAGTTATGGCAAGAATACAGAAACGGTACAAAGGTGGGTTCATATGGAGTAATTACAGTAAACCCCAGTTTTCAACAGATTAACAAGCTTTTCTGTCTTTATGGTCAACGGAAAAGTTGGAGAGACCTTCACGAGCTTTCTATTCATGTAGGATGTGCTTATGTCATCTAATTGCTAACCAAGATTACAACCTGGCGAAGTTGAGCTACTTCTACCAGAAAGCAAGAATCTTGGTCCTATCCATTTTATCAAGTCGAGCCCGAAATTATCAGTATCTGATAGTCGGACTTTCTTAAAACACAATGCAACCATTCTGTCGGTGGGGAGGGTCTAGTATCATGTTTGATACTGACGGTACTACGTGCCTCACGAAAGGAAATTCTATCCGGTACATCCGGTTACGTCTATAGGTGGTTCCTATATCGTTCCCTTGCAAACGGCTTCTACACGGGTTGCTACCGGAGTTAGGTTACCTGCAGAAGACAAACAATCCCCTTTCACACCTTCGCACCTCAAGGGCGGCACGGGGAAACACGGCAGGCAGTCACAATAATATATAACTAAAAGTAAATGCATACGACTCTGGTGTGAGTCGTCCTCGAGCAAGGCCATGTCTCGAGGTACATGGCTGTAAATACGTCTGTACAGCAAAGACTCCCGTACGATCCGGCTTATACACGCTCGGGCATACGTGTTCGCATGTTCTCACAGATATGAGAACACACTATCGGGTTACATACCACCCGACGGGGTTTCCCTCTAACTTTGTGTCACGCTGGGGTACCGCGTGTCATATGTTCTTTAGAAACATGGAAAGTTTCAAAGACTCATATTGACTTTCCGTGCCAAGCCACGGAAATTTCACATACCACCTCTCGTATGCTGAGTTTACCGAGATTGATCCGCTCTCGGTGGCGTACCTTACCTCTTACCTGATGTCGGAGCGTCGTTACAGAATATAATAACACATAGTTAGTTTACCACCTTTATATCTTATACTAATAATACTCCTTATAACGGCATATAACTAATTCCTCACTCAAGTTCCTAATTTTTGAAAATATGTTCTTTTCCGGTACACTGTTCCCAACGAAGCTCTGATACCATGTCTGTGGGGACCGGGGTCCACACATCCGAGGATCTCATTGGGCGGTGTCGTGCGATGCGACACCCAACAGTTTACAAGAATAGAACCAGAATAAAGTACAAGACCAAGTCTTTTATTTAATACACAGCGGAAGTTTTCACAATACTAGCGGATGTAAAGAAATATATACATACCATAGCTACGCTCTCAGCACTAGCTATGCAAAAAGCAAAGTTTTCCATGCCAGGGATACTTTGCACTAGCACACTCAAACTATGGCGGCGTGCAGGGTTCCCACTCGGCTGTACACCCTGGAGGGGGTGTTGCCTCATCGTCAAACCCATCCTCATTAGGGTAACCTGCAAAATCTCGTTAACTGCAAACGTGAGCATAAAGCTCAGCAAGACTTAACCGTCTCACTAGACATATGCAAGGGGACACTAAACATAGGTAAGGAATAGCATAAATGGACTTGCCTACAAGTGGATCCTTATAATCAAGTTTTAAGTAGCAAATGACATTCTCCGAGCACGGCACATCATGGGCTCCACAATCAAACAAGAAACGCTTTACCGATGATATGATATGCCCAAAGCACGTAATGCTATTACAGCTAAAGTATGGGGAAATTGTAAACTTTTAATTATACTATCTCTAAATCATACAAGGTTGCAAAATAATTATAAATCAATACAATATGAATTTCTGACTTCTTTAGTATTTACTACGTCACCGCTCAGTGAACAAGTGGTACTCTATTACTGCGAGGGACAGTGATTGCAATCAAGACACACCCGGACAACACGACACATACGTCGTTCGGAAGTGTCAGCGAGTACACCTGGACCTACATAACACTTCAGTACTAGGCGTATATGGCCACCTTTCACAAGAAACTCAAAGGCTGAGCCCGTCTCACCTCCGCAAACAGAAGGTCTCCGCACAGAACACCTCATGTGTCTGCCGACCGATTTACACCTTACTGTCCTCAACCCACCCCTATCGATGGTGAGTTAATGGGTCTCAACACCCCAGTTATCAAGTTACATCAGTTTATTGGATTCCATATGTCCATTATATTGCCGGTACAATTCAAGCTTGTCCGAAGGGGCTGCATACGGACGGGCCTTAATCGACACAGGCAGGGCTATGCGACCGAGACTCAATTCTCGCCGCTTCCTATCCAATCCCTGCCCGGTCTCAATTTCATTATATTAAACCATTTTCTTTTCAACCAATCCTGTGAGATACATCTCTCGCGAGTAGATTCCAACTACTCGACTTCTACCGGATTTCCTATGCATTAGCAAAGCAGTTACTACAGGTCAAACTGTAACTCGTGCCAAACAAACCACTGGGATTTTTGGTCATGCAAGTGGAGTATCATACACCCTAAACGTAATGCACAATTCATATACTATTCATCATAGTGATAAAGCAAAAGCTCATAAACGACTTAAATGCAAACCGGGGCTTGCCTTGTTGCAGGTCAGGTTCTGAGTTAAAAATTGGAAGGTTCTCTTCCAAGGCTTCTGGCTTCTCCTCGACTTCGGTCACTATACGATATGCAGATAAGATGGATATATAAATGACTTTGAAATTTATTTAGTTTAAGACCATAAATTAATTCATGGTGATCACTATATGACAGGGACCTTAATTGGCTCTGGAACTTCGATGGTAGATACTAGGGAATATGATCAAAGCTCTTGCAAAGAACAGGAGATGATCATAGCAGATTGTGGTCTCCGAAAGTATGGCAAGCAAATCAACTTCCAAAAATTTCCGAGAGGAAACTGTAGCTTGAACCTAGCTAACAGTTGATAATCAAGATGGAGGGAGTGGTTCTGGTCTTAGCAAAATTTGTTTCATAATTTTCTAAGCTGTGGGGAAGGAGTTATTGTATTTCTAATTCGGTAGGAATTTCTGGATTTACTTTATGATTGAGTTTCTAGACATTAAACCAATATTTAGTTTGTAACTGATTTAGGACTAGTATAGTAGGTTAATTAAATCCAAGACTTTAACAGGAGCTAGGGTATGACTAAAGGAAGACTCAGTAAAATTTTGGGACTTAATAAAGCAACCTAATAGCTGTGAAAATTCAATAACTGAAAAAGGAAATTGAATTATACAGAGAGTTAAACAGGTGCTATGGCTCCCAAATTTTGCCTGATAATCAAGAATAGGACAATAAATTTTATGTGAATTTTGGGGATTTTTCCTGTGGATATTTTGTCTGGAAAAATTTCATTTGCATTAGGAAAGATTATTTTCTACAGAATTTAACTCTGAGTTTCACAGAACCTAATTGGTATTGACAGAAACTAGAGCTCGAGATCTTTCGAACAAAATTAGTTTGAAGAATTTTGGAGTATCCTACAGAAAGTTATGGATTTTCTAAGTTGGAGCCTATTCTGGAATAATTTCCTAATTTGATTTAACTCGTGGGCCCCACTGTTTTAAAATGAACCAATAGCATTTAAACCACACGGGGGCCACAGATTCCCACCGCGTAGCCACAGCAAATCCCGTGGCCACACCTGATCCGACGGGATTTACCGCCGCTGACACGCGGGACCCGCCGCGTCGTCTTCTACCTCCCGACGCGGGCGGCGCGCGGGGTTCCCGCGGCGGTGCTCTCCGGCGAGCCTCGCCGCCGGCCAATCCAACGCACCAGAATCGCGGAAACTTGCCGCCTGGGGGTTTTTGGGGTCGCTGAGCACGGTGGTGAGGTCAATGGGTCTTGAAACTCGCCGGAAAAGGTCGTGCGACGGCGGTGGCGGCGATGAGTGCTCGGGCATCATAGAACTCTCTAAAGAGTAGCTCAAATCACTTGGGAATTGCTCCAAAACCTTTCTGGGATGATGGAGTTCAAGGATATGGGCGCAGAAAGGGAGTGAGTTGCCGGGAATCATGAGTTCGACGGTGAACCGAGGTTTTCTCACCGGCGGCGAGCAAAACTCGAAATTCAGAGCCGTTGCTTGATGAAGGTTTTTGATCAGACAGGATCGCTAGGGCCTATAGAAACTATCTCTAAGTAATTGCAAAGGATGATTGCTTGTCGAAAAGGAATTTGACATGAAATCATAGCTAGCTATCTACCCTCGGCCGTAGAGGAAACGATCAATATCTGGCTCAGGCTTCAACGATAATGGAAACGGTTTGTACCATGAGCTAGAGTTTGATCAGGCGCACCTTTTTGCTCTTTGGAGCTAGGCTTGAAACGGCGTGGAACGGCGGCACCCGCGGAGCAGTGGCGAGCGGCGGCGATGGCGCGCGGCGGAAGAAAAATGGCGAGGCAGTGGAGCTGTGACCGGGGATGAGGATTAAAGGGGCTTCGGCCGGCTTTTTATAGAGCCGCGGCGAGAAGGCAGGCAGCTCGCTGGAGCTGCATGCGCGCGCGGTGTCGAGCGGGGGCGCGGCGGTGCAGAGGTGTCGGGGTTGAGCTGATCCGTTTAAAAGGGGAGCTGACATGTGGGGCCCACTGTCCAGTGATTCTCCCCACAGTTCAGTTACTAATTCATTTAAAAATAGAAGATCAACTCCAAAAATCATGAAATTTTGTGGAGATGGCAAATGAATTATTCTGAACACAATGGTGAATTCAATTCTTATGTTTAAAGAAGTTGGAGAAGAATTAAAATTCAGATTTGAATTTGATTCAAATTTGCCAAGCACCTCAATAAAAATAGTAGATGAGTTTCTAAAATCTTGAAACTTTGTAAGCATGCTATTGAGGAATTTAGGAGCTCATGGAAAAATTTAGAGCCCTTAATTTGAATATTTGATTTAGAGCTTATTAGGGCTTCATTGTGCATTGCTTACTAATCCTTATCCAAAAATTCTTATTCTAAAAAGGTGAATAGAATATAATTTGGATTCATGGTGAAGTCTAATACCCATGATAAAAGAATCTAACAAAGAGTGCAAGAAAAGTTTTGGATGGCATAGTTCATGTGTACTATTATATTGGGGATCCAAAATAGTTGATCACAAAACCCATATGAACTTAACATGCCATAAAAGTGGGGTTTTACACGAAGAAAGTGTGACTTGGATGACTCATGGATCCAAGTATTCCATCACTCAAGAAGAGTTTGCCCGCCTGCTGCATCTTGACTCTGAGGGAGATGACCACCTCATTATCCACAACATTGGGGTCATTGAGAGGGATGGAATGAAGTTCATGTATGAGCCCACCTCCAAGTATGTCCCTCCCTCCACAAAGAATATGAAGCCTTTCTTTGTGGTCCTCAACAGAGTCCTCAGGAAGACGATTGCCCCCAAGGATGGGGATGCAGGGAGTGTGCAAGGCTATCTCCGGACCCTGATGAGGGTCATTAGCAAGAAAAGGCAATTCGATGTTGCAGACTATATTTGGAATGATATGGTCAATATCTCAAGTACCCCCAACCGATCCTGTGGCTATGCCCCTTACTTGATGTTCATGATTGAGAAAGTCACAGGAATCGAGTTTGTGAAGGACGTGGAGCACACTCCACTGAGGCCTCAGAAGCCTCAGTCAGTGAGTGTCCAGGCTGCTCCATCGCCGGTCTCAAGCCCCGAGGCACCGGCAAGGCAAGAAGAAGCTGCTAGGGCTACTCCCCCCTCCAGGGAAGCCCCTCAAAAAGGATCCGCCAGTGGGATCCTCAAGTACTTGGCTGCAATTTTCTCCTCATGCAAGAAAACTGAAGTGAAGCTTCACAAGCTAAATCAGAAGAGGAAGGAGGACATGAGATACATAAAAGCCAATGTGAAGCAGCTGAGTGAGAAGCTGGAGATCAATCCAATTGGATCTCCAGTACTTTCTGAAGATTCTGATCCAGACATCACCGAGCTCAGCCCCTTGACTCCTTCCGAGCTTGCCTATTTTGGCATTGGGGGCTCGAGCAGCTCCGCTCCTCCTCCTACCTCTCAACCTCGTCAAGCCGAAAGCAATGAAGACGATGAAGACGACGAGAGGACTGACAGCGAAGAGTGAAGCCCTAGGACCTTCCTCTCTCTCTTTTTGGTGTCTTGATGCCAAAGGGGGAGAGATTGAGGGGGAGTCTCTAGTCTAAGCTTTAGCTGAATAGGATGCGAGGAGAGAGCTCTCTATGTTTTTTAATTGTGATTGTATTTGCTTAACTCTCTTTTCATATCATGTTTGGTCCTGTGATGAATTGCTCAATTAATTTGCAAGTGTGTGATGAAATCTGGGTTTTTGCTCCTGAAGTGCCATATTCACTTGATATTAGTTGGTAAATGAAAATTCTGTCATTCTTAATGCATTCATGCTCTTAGTATGCATCCCACCATAAAGAATGCACATATGAATAATTATCTTGTTGCCTGATGCATTTTTGAGTCATATGTGCATACTTTATGAAAATCTCATTTTATACCTCATTTTGTGAAATCTCAATTGGTTGTCATCAATCACCAAAAAGGGGGAGATTGAAAGTGCATCTAGGACTCCCTTGTGGGTTTTGGATGATTTATGACAAGCAATTGGGATCCTAATCCTTTTGTTGAGATGAATGCAGGAAAATGATGAAAAATGAGTAAAATGCCAAAAAGAGGGAAATTAAGAAGGAGAATGAATTTGAGCTCAAGAAGAAGAAACTAGTAGATTAGTATGTATGGAGTGTGTTAAGGAAACACACCCAAGAGCTCAATCTCATTTAATCACACACACACAATGCACAAAGCTATACAGGACCGGACTAGTCCGCTATCAGCCGGACTAGTCCGATATCACATTCTGCACAAGATCGGACAAGTCCGGTCTCCACCGGACTAGTCCGATATCTTTCTGTTCCACTTCGGACTAGTCCTCCCCAGTGCGGACTAGTCCTCAACACAATGCACAAGTCACTAGATCGGACAAGTCCGGTCACCACCGGACTAGTCCGATACCCTTTCTGATCCTCTTCGGACAAGTCCGGTGATTACACGGACTAGTCCGATATACACTCTGATCTAAATCGGACAAGTCCTCCAAGTGCGGACTTGTCGTTCTAAACACTTAGGGTTTCACAGGTCCGGACAAGTCCGATGGCAACCGGACAAGTCCGAAGATTTCCAGCAGCGAAATCGGACAAGTCCGTTTTTCAATCGGACTAGTCCGATATTCCTGGACACTTAGGGTTTGCTTCACACAGCACACCGGACTAGTCCGGTCTCCACCACGGACTAGTCCGATCTTTCTGAACCCTAACGGTAACTTCTAGAAACCCCATATAAATAGAGGTGCACGGCCCACTTTTAACCTCTCTCGAACCCTAGCGCCGTCACACCTCCCAAGAGACTCAAAAACCATCTCTCTCCACGAAGTTAAGTGAAAAATCAATCAATCCATTGAAGATCACTTCTAGATCATTGGAGAGGCACTTGGCACACGATTGAGCTCTTGGTTTGAATCTCTAACACACTCTTGCATCTCAATTTGTATATTTCGAAGTGTGTTATTGGTGGTCTTGAAAATTGTAATCAAGGGAGCTCTCAACTTGTGAGATCGCCCCTTCAAATTGGTGATTTACCCCTGTGTGGTTAGTGGAAGAGGATTGGCCTTCGTGGCGATCCGACGAGGGAAGGGTTGGTGAAGACCCGGTCCTTTTGTGGGCTCCTCAACGTGGACGTAGGTTGCCTTCGTGGTAACCGAACCACGGGATAAATCTTGTGTCTTGTTCGTTTGTGTTCATCATTCTAGTTGATCAACATTATCTAGGGTTTGATTCATCTTGTTGAATTTAAGTTAAATAGTTAAACAAGAATCATACTTACAATAGAACTTGACATACAATCATTGTACTGTTATTGAAGTTTATATTTCCGCTGCAAACGTCAACTAAACAATCAAATTGACCTAGCTTGATCAACCTAGTCCGTGAAATCCGGACTAGTCCGCACTTTACCGGACTAGTCCGATATATCTGGATTTGACCTTTTTGTTGAAGTGCTACAGGAACCGAGAAAATCAAGAAGGCCTATTCACCCCCCCTCTAGGCCTACATTCAGGGGGCGATAGCGTTATATTATGCTTGTATGTGGATGATATACTCTTTTTTTGGTATGAGCATTGATACATTTTCTGAGGTCAAGTCTTTTCTATCAAAGTGTTTTGATATGAAAGATTTGGGAGAAGCTAATGTTGTTTTAATCATTAAGTTGAATAAGGATGAGATTGGGATGACTTTAAGTCAGTCCCACTATGTTGAGAAAATCTTGAGCCGGTTCGGCTTTATGGATAGCAAGATTTCTCCAATGTCTTATGATCCCAGCGTTGTCGGTATCCTGCGTACTGGGTACCCCATGATAACACAAGAAGTGCAAGGGAGTTTCACCTATCATGAAGACCTCCGTAGGCCCCATGTGTCAAACAGCACTGGACCCACCTCCTGCATAGGGGAGCTCCAACACTGCCACGTGTAACACGAGAACGAAGCCAAACCCTTTACATAGGGGAGCTCCGCACTTGATACGTGTACAGTGACCGCGGACCTAAGCCCCAATAGAAGGAAGCTCCGGTGCCTCCACGTGTATAGCAGCTTCAGACCTACCTTCCCGCAAGGGAAAGCTCCAGAGCCGCCATGTGTAAAGCCTCCAGACCTACTCCACCAACGGGAATACAAATGGATCTCCAATGACATAAGTATTCAAAGGACTTTTATTGCTACAATTACAAGGTCTGATTATGTGCTATTAATGCAATATTAATAGTGCACGATCAAAGGACCCTTAATATTGGTAACACCACCATTAAAGCGCGTTATCACACAATTAAAGTTCTTAAACACATTTAGACCGTGTATTACGTAAGAATAACCGCCAGGGCCACATACTGGGCCAGACAACCCATGTAACAACTATCGATTGGTCTATAAAAGGGATGTGTTGCTCGATACAAAAAAAAAAGCTCATACGCATACAAGAATGATCAAATCTCTAAGAAAACAATACACAATCCATGGAGTAGGGTATTACGCTCAGGCGGACCGAACCACGTAAAATCCCTTGTGTCATTATCTTGTACATAATCTCACTCGTGCCCCAACCAATCAAGAACCTCCGTGTGCTACAATTTAGTAGTACCAGGGGAAGTGTCATCTGTATGCTTTGACATTTGGCGCGCCAGGTAGGGGGGCGTCTAAGATTTCAAGATGGTGAACTCTGCCGCAGGGTCATCCAACGGAAACAACGTTGTACAACCTGTTGGAGTAAATCCTTCCAACATGCAGCAACCAGTGGGCACCGTTGTCCCGACAGGTGTCACACCACCACCACCACCATCTGCTCCAACAAACAATGCTGGACAGCAGGATGGGGTACTCACGTCGGTCACAGCATCAGTGAACAATAACCCTGAGAACGCGCTGATTGCTACGCGTACTCTGCTGGAGCGCCCACCAGTGCCCAGAGCACCTTAGGGTACAATGGAGCAATGGCGTGCTGATGTGCAACATCTAGTTGCAGCTGCAGCTGATGCCATCAGCAACCAAGGTCCTCCCCCATCGGGGCAGGCACCGACTTAACGTAGGAGGTCAGGGAGACTTGGTCCTCACGTATCACAGCACCAGAGGCCTGTTGTATCTCAACAGGTGACGTCGCTGCCTTCTGGGGCGCGTCGCATACACACCATGTCGAGGCTATCGACACACGATTTGCGGTCAGAGCTTGACCGCCGCTACCGACAGCAGGACGGTCGCGTCCATATTGAGCGTGCTCGTGAAAGGTGAGAGGCCCGGGACAACCCTACTCCAGTGGGAGTTGGAGGAGTTTGTTCTTCCTTAGCCATGCACCTACACATGGTCTGCTGGCCACAGAAGTTCCGACCTCATCTGTTGGAGAAATTCGATAGGATTGTTAACCCCGCCGTATTCCTTCAAAATCTACTCTACTGCTATACTTGCAGCAGAAGGCAATGAGGCTGTGATGGCCAACTACTTCTCTGTGGCTCTGACTGGGACCGCCAGGTCCTGGTTCATGAGTCTTCTGCCCGATTCCGTCAACAGTTGGGTGGAACTATGTCAACAGTTTTCTACCAACTTAGGGAGTTCTTATACCCGACTAGGCACTGAACTTGACCTGTTTGCCATGAAGCAAACAACGGGGGAATCACTGCGATCCTTTATCCAATGGTTTTCTGAGGTACGCAATACAATCCCCACTATCTCGAACGTTTCTGTTATTGTCGCATTCAGACAGGGCGTCCGAGACAAGAAAATGATGGAGAAACTGGCGATAAAAGAAGTCACCAGTGTTACGGAGTTGATCAGCCTGGCTGACAAGTGTGCCCGGGCCGCAGAGGGCTGGGAAATGCATTCAAAGTCAGCTCCGGAGGTTAACAAAAAGCCTTCCAAAGCTGAAGCCACTACCTCCAGCAGTGGCAAAAAGAAGAAGCAGTCCAACAGCAAAAAGAAGCCGTCTTCTGGTGCACCTACTGCTGCGGCAGCTGCAGCTCCAGGCCCCGAAAAACAACCTCGACCTTAATCATAAGATGGCAGTAGTTCCAAGATGTGGTGTCCAATCCAAAATATGGACAAGCATAGTGTGGAGGACTGCCGAGAGGTCCAAAATCTTGTCGAGCGCTACAACAAGCGTCGAGAAGAAGCTCCTTTCCGTCAGAGGTAAGGAAAGCAAAAAGTTGATGAAGCTCTTGCTGAGACGGAGCTAGGCTTCCAGGACCCCAAGAAGGTCCTAAAGGTTGTGTACAACACAGTTGATGATGACTCTGACATCTCTGATAATGAGCACCGGAAGACCCTCAACACCATCTATGTAGGGTCCTGGGACATCACCTCTCGCTGCGTCCTCAAGACAATGCAGCAGGACATGGCTGTTTTAGCTCCTGCCGCTAGAGCAGAACCACATCAGAAGTGGATGGATACGCCCATCACTTTTGATGCATCAGACTACCCCAGGAACATGGTTGGAGCTGGCCAACTTCCACTGATGGTATCTCCGACCATCAACAACGTTTAGCTCTACCATGTTCTGGTAGACGGAGGCGCAACACTCAATATCTTGAGCTTTGAAGCATTCATGAAGATACAGCTACAACTCTCGGACCTTCGCCCCTCAAGACCTTTCTCTGGGGTAGGTCCGGGGGCCATCAACCCCTTTGGATCCATCACTCTCCCGGTGACTTTCGGGACCTCGGAGAAATACGCGACTGAGAAGTTGGTCTTCGATGTCGCTCACATCAGTCTGCCCTTCAATGCCATCCTGGGCAGGCCTGCCTTGTACAGGTTCATGGCCGCAGCTCACTACGGCCATCTGGTGTCAAAGATGCCAACACATTCAGTCGTCCTCTGGGTCCATGGAGACCACACTGCAGGAGTCACCGCCCTAGAGGAACTCCATGCGCTTGCCACAGCGCAAGAAGGGACCTCCGGCAAAGAGCTCATTGCTCAACCCCCGAGCACTCTTCATCGGGGCTCAACCTCTGCACCACGCGTGCAACCATGCGTCGACACCGACATTCTTGTCAAAGTCGTCCAAATTAGTCCTGATACTGCTCAGACCATCCGTATATCAGGAGGACTGAACAACAAATAGGAACTCACGCTCATCACTTTCCTCCAGACTAATGTTGATGTGTTTGCCTGGCAACCATCACAAATGCCTGGGATCCCTAGGGAGGTGATTGAGCACAATCTGAAGATTTATCCCGATGCACAACCTGTACACCAGAAGCCCCGGAAGCAATCAGTCGAGCGGCAAACTTCATCCGATAGGAGATCAAGAAGTTGCTTGAAGCTGGTTTCATCTGGGAGGTTTTTATATCCAAAGTGGCTGGCAAACCCAGTCGTTGTACCCAAGGCCGACGGGAAGCTTCGGATGTGTATCGACTACACCACACTAAATAAGGCATGTCCAAAAGATCCATTTCCACTACCTAGGATAGATCAGATAGTGGACTCCACCCCCGAGTGTGAGCTATTGTGTTTCCTAGATACATCCTCCGGATAATATCAAATCCAAATGTCTAGGGAAGATGAAGAGTATACTGCCTTCATAACAATAGATGGATTGTATTTTTATACTGCCATGCCCTTTGGTCTCCAAAACACTTCTTCAACCTTTGTGCGAGCTATGTACAAAACATTTGGGGAGCTAATCAAAGACTTGGTGGAGCTATACTTTGATGACAACGTTGTCAAGATCAAGAACAAGGAGTCACTCCTTGACAACTTGCAAGTCATTTTTGACAAGCTGCGCATCACGCACACCAAGATGAACCCATATAAGTGTGTCTTCGGGGTTAGCTCCGGGAAGCTCCTTGGTTTCTTGGTGACTCACCGATGAATAGAGACAAACCCGGCGAAGATCAAGCCTATAGAAGACATGCAGCCTCCAGCCCGCATCAAGGACGTCTAGAAGCTAATTGCATGTCTAGCTGCACTCAGCCGGTTCATCTCAAGGCTGGCAGAGCGAGCACTTCCATTCTTCAAGCTATTGAGGAAGACCGGACCATTCCATTGGTCCGAAGAACCAAAAAAGGCGTTCCAAGAGCTCAAACAGCTCCTCACCACCCTACCAATCTTGGTAGCTCCGAACCCTGGTGAGCCTTCTTTATATTTTTGCAACTACAGAAGTTGTAAGCATGGTCCTGATCGCAGAAAGACTGGAGCCACATCTAGTTCAGGAGTCTAGACCCTTCCAGGAGGGTCCGAATCTTCCTGAAGGTGAGTCTGGGTCCCAACCCCCAGACACAGATCTTCAAAACGGACTGCTAGAAGATCAATCTCTCTCATCTGAGGGAGTTTCCACGGCTGCTCAAGAAGACCCGAACCCCTTAGGGAGGGTCGAGATTGAACAAGAAAAAGTTTTGGACCCTTCTGGGAGGGTCCGAGAAGCTCAACAAGAAGGTCCGGACCCCTCCGAGAGGGTCTGGGTCGATGGACAAGAAGCCCCGGGTCCCTCTGAGAGGGTCTGGACCGTCCAATGCCCAATATACTTCATCAGTTAAGTACTCCATGATGCCAAGACCAGATACATCGAGGTGTATAACCTGCTTTACACAGTTCTTATTGCCTCAAGGAAGCTTCGTCACTACTTCCAAGCCCCCAAGATATCAGTGGTAACTTCTTATCCACTGCGTGCTATATTGCATAACCCTAATTCAACTGGGAACATCGCCAAGTGGGAAGCGGAGCTAGCCGAGTTCGATATTGAATTTGTGTCGCGACAAGCAATCAAAAGTCAGGCTTTGGCTAACTTCATGGCAGAGTGGAACCCCTCTCCATCAAATCCTGGGGGCCCCAGTGAGCAGAAACCGGAACCCAAGGTCCCGGTCTTCACTGAGCCTCACTGGACTCTCTACTTCGATGGTTCCGTGCAAAAGCACGGGGCCAGAGCTGGAATCCTTCTCCTCGCTCCGACTGGGGAGAAGGTCAAATACATGGTTCACCTTGATTTCATGGCAACCAACAACATGGAGGAGTATGAATCTCTCATCTACGGGCTCAAGGTGGCACTATCCTATGGTGTTAAACAACTGTTGGTGAAGGGTGATTCACAACTCATCATAAAACAAGTCAGAGGTGAATGCTGTTGCAATAACCCCCAATTAGGTGCATATCTCCTTGAAGTCTAGAAGCTCCAGAAAGACTTTGAAGTCCTGAATATTCACCATGTTCAGCGTCTTAATAACGCTAAAGCCGACAAACTCTCGATGAAGGATTCAACCGGAGCTACGGCTCCTGACGTAATTTTTGTCTGGAGGTTGTCAAGACCAACAGCTCAGTCTGCCAAACTGAGCGAAGGGGGCGAGACCAGCACCTCGAAGCTGGCGGTCCCGGTGACCCTGTTACCATGGCGTCCACCAAGGGTTGTTGGTGCTGTCGGAAGCTCCGAGCAACCTAGCACACAAGGCTCATAAGCTCAAGTTAGCTCCGATGCATGGATCTTGGAGATCCGGAGCTACTTGAAAGACAACATCCTTCTTGAAGACGGTGTATCCAATGACCGGATCGTCAGATTGGCTAAAAGATACACGTTGGTAGAAGGGGATCTCTACCGGCGCGGTGCTAACAGCGTCCTAATGTGGTGCATTGTAAAGGAAGAAGGTCGCGATCTCCTCGCGGATATCCATGGAGGCGAGTGTGGGAACCACACGTCTTCCTACACGTTGGTTGGCAAAGCCTTTCGACACGGCTTCTACTGGCCTACAGCACTCCAGGACACAGTTGAGTTGGTGAAAAATTGTGAAGCATGTCAAATTCACGCAAAACAAATTCACTCACCGACTCAGGCACTACAAATGATTCCTCCAACATGACCATTCACTGTGTGGGGCATGGACATTTTAGGACCCTTCCCAAAAGCTGTCAGAGGTTACAGGTTCCTGTATGTCACCATCGACAAATTCACCAAGTGGACAGAAGCTACTCTAGTTGTGACTATCAACAAACAATCAGTGATCAAGTTCTTGAAGTCCATAATATGCAGATTTGGAGTTCTGAACAAAGTCATAACTGACAATGGAACCCAATTTACAAGTGCTGCATTCCAAGAATATTGCGAAGACCTCGACATTCAAGTCAGCTACGCATGAGTAGCTCACCCAGCAAGCAATTGTCAAGCCGAGAGAGCAAATGCAGAAATTTTAAAAGGACTCAAGACACACACACATGAGCGTCTGAAAAAGCATGGAGCCAACTAGATTGAAGAACTTCCATCCGCGCTATGGGCAAGCAGGACTACACCTAACCTGTCAATTGGAGAGACACCCTTCTTCTTGGTGTACGGAGCTGAAGCAGTCCTTCCTCCGGAGATCACTATGGGGTCGCTCCAGTTCTGGACCTTCGATGAAGCCACGCAGGATCAGTTCCGGTGTGAAGACCTGGACCTCGTCGACGAGGGAAGGTGCCAAGCAGCTGTAAGGAATGCACACTATCACCAAGCGCTCCGGCATTGTCATCAAAGGCATGTGCGTAACCGATAGCTTGAAGAAGGCGATCTGGTGCTGCGGAAAATACTAAATCGCGAAGGGATGAACAAACTTTCATCAAGCTGGGAAGGTCCCTTCCCAGTGATCAAAGTATCCCGTCCCGGATGCATTCGCTTGGCAACTGAGGATGGGACTCCACTTCCTAATCCTTGGAACATCGAGCACCTCCATAAGTTTTATGCTTAGAATCACGGAGGTGAGTCTGTAATTACACACAATGTATATTATAGAGTCAATATACAGTGACAGCTAGGTCCTCCGGGAGATCATCCGGACCCCTTTGGGAGGGTCCGGGAAGTTCAAGTAACACTTGACATAGTCACGACACTAAAAGTGTAGCTGCCTGCCCCAGGCTAGTAAAAGATTTATAGCACACTTAGCCTGGTCATATACCCTAAGTGTGTCCTTGTCTCCTCTGTAATCCGAACCTACAATGACAAACATTGCTGTGTGAAAACAGACTCCACGTGCATTTATTTTTGTACAAGGCTCAATCTTTTGAATTATTATTTTTATCCTTCTTGTCTATAATGATGTTGTGCAGTACTTTTTAAGTTTTAGTCCAAGTTATTTATATGTGTTACAAATTCTATTGTTGGTCTCCTTGGATCTTAACATTGCTGCATAGTCTACTTGCCTGAACGCCAAGCCAACATAGGTCCAGAGTGTGCTATCGACTTAGCTTGGTCGTGCACCCTAAGTACGCCACTCTACCTACATCCCGACAGGCCAGAGTAGGGTGAGTACTAAAAAAGCATACGGATCTGAAGAGACAACATCAATGTGCTTGTTATCATATCAAATTTTTTCGGATCTAAAACTCCAATAAGAACAATAAGTCACAAATAATTTATAGACAAGTAGACAAGTTTTACACTTTTTCTTGTCTTTAATGGACAAGAAAAACAAAAAACCAAGCAATAGTGGACGATGCCGGAGCTATCAAGCTCCGACAACCTCCAAGGGGGCCGCCGTCGATGTTTTCTGACGATGAAAGTGGGCGCCACCAGAGCTAACAAGCTCCGGTAACTTCCATGAGGGCCGGACATTGACATAAAGTATAATTCAAGTGAAGATGGCATAACAACCCAAGGGGCCCGCCGTCGGCATTATCTATGCGTTGATAATGGGTGCCGTCGGACCTACCAAGCTCTGACGACCCCAGGGGGCCGCCGTCAACGTTACAAAAGCTCCATGGAGAAGTCGGAAATAAACTTCGAACCTACAAGCTATAAGTTCAAAGTGTCCAAGTCATCAACATTATGCCAAAACCTTTTGGTACATGTTCACAATCGAATTGTGCACATATACCAGGGGGCCAACAAGACAAATGACAATATATTGAAGAGAAGACAAAGATAAAGTGAAATTCATGGCAGAAAGAGTGGATTTCATTCATTCAAAGTACTGGACTACAAAATCAGGGTTACACCATAAGAAAAAAGGAAAAGGCCTTAACTACTAGAGGATTTAAGTCCCGCAGAAGAATGAGGCGACCTTCTTGGCAACTTCTTGAACGTTGGCCTTGGCTGCGTTCTCCTCTTCAGCAACGGGGCCTTTGAGCACTGGATCCAGAGGGAATTGGGGATCTCGGCTCACGTAACTAGACGACACATATTATTCTACATTCTTAGCCAAAGATTTCCCTTCTGTCTCCAGCTGGTCTACAATAACGTCACCCATTGCATCAAGTTTGCCGCCAGCAGCTTTGAGGGCCACCGACGCTCGGTCCAGCTCCAGTTCTTGATTGTCCGGACGCACTGGACTGAAGCCTAGTGGTGTCAACGCGTCATTGGCTCACCCCAAAAAGTCCCATACTTGAATGGATTCAGTCTCCCTCAAACTCCGCAGCTCCTCTAGCGACCTCCGGGCGTCCACAAGCTCCGAACTTTCTCGAGCGAGGCACTTGACCACTTTGGCATGTTGCTGCATACTCTCAGCAACTTGCTTTTCGCGGTCGGCTAGCTCCGTCTCCCGGAGGTGGATGCGGTTCCTCCGTTCAACCAGGTCCTTCTCCCTGCCCCATACCTTCCCTTCTCTAGCGGCAACATCAGCTTCGCTTTTTGAGAGCTCCTGCCCCAGTTTCCAGTACTTCTCCTTTTCCTCCTCACTCCAGAGATCCAACTTCTTAGTGTGATCTACCAAATTTTGCTCAGCCAGAGTCAAATTCTTGGTGAGCCCCTCCTCCCTTTTCAAAACATCCTCCTGTTGTTCTAGGAGTGTTTCTTCTCTCACATCAAGGCCCGCTCGACGCTTCTGGAGAATTTCATTTAGTGCAGTGAGGTTGTCATGACGCTCATCAGCAGCATCATTCCTTTCCTTAGCACGTTCGAGAATATCCCGAGAATTAGCATCAAGATCCCTAATGGTGGCTTTCTTCTCCTCCAGTAGTTTGCCCCGGTATTCCATCTGTGCCATTTCCCTCTTGATCCACTCCTTCTGATCAGCAAGCCTCGTCTGTGCAAGCTTGGTCTCAAAGTGGAGCCTGTTGCGCCAACACCTCAAGGTGTGGCGCTCCTCTTCAAGAACCTTGTTGTCGTTGTTGAAGGCTAGCTGAACTTGTCGGAGGCTCGAGCAGGCATTGTCTATCGACAATGCTAAGGGAATGGGTTCCGGACCTGCTAGGGTCATCTCTGCTGGTTCCAAGGGATTCTCCATAACAAAAATAGGGTCCCACTCTACAAGCGTGGTTCCCTGAGCTTCTGTGGCACTAGGGCCACCCACCGGGAGCTCCTCAGCAGCCGTTGAGGAAGAGCCCACTGGAGGAACTTCTACCTCTGGAGTTGAAGCTGAAGGTTCTGCTTCTGGGTCTTCAGCCGCTGGCTCTGTAGGTGGAGAGTCTGCCACCGCCTCTTCATGGTGTTTTGCTCTGGCATGGATACCTCCGGAGCAATTATTTCTGGGACAATTGTTAGAGCTTCACCCGAAGCCACTTTCGCCACCGGCTCTGGCGCCAGTACATTAGCCACTTCCGGTTCAGCAGCCAGAGCTTCAAGCATCTCCGGCTCGACAACCGGAGCTTCAAAAACTCTTGGCTCGAGGACTGGAGCTTCAATCATCTCCGGCTCAGTGGCCGGAACTTCAATCATCTCCGGCTCAGAGGCCGAAACTTCAATCATCTCCAGCTCAGCAACCAGAGCTTGAACGATTTCCGGCTCAAGGGTCGGAGCTTCTGGCGCCACTGGTTCACCTACCGGTCCTGAAACAACCTCTGGCATAGGAACCGGAGCCTCGGTTACCTCTGGCTCAGACGCCAGAGCTTCTGACACCTCTAGCTCCCGCACTGGAGCTTTGGTCTCTAGTGCTGTTGTCTTTGGTGCATCTTCAGCAACTCCCCCCCCCCCATGGTACGGCGCTACCACGAGAGCTTCTGGCATCTCTTCTAGATCCAAGTCCACAATAGCTAGCGCCAGAGCTTCCGTGACTTCTGTCACCACCGGAGGAGGCTCAATGGTTGAAGCCGGAGCTTCAACATGCACGACCCCAGTCGTTGCGATATATGCCGAAGGATCAGACTCCTTTCTTGACACCCTAGAAATAAAAGGGCGAGAAGATTAAAAACATAATAAAAACTAGATTAGTGTTTCAAGGTAAGTCCACGATGCTTACCTGGGGATGCTACCGCCCTAGTCGTAGCGTAACCTCTTCTTCTGAGGTCCGGAGTCAGAACCCACCAGGTTTGGTGAGACACCAACTTCGTACTTCAGCCGGGAGCCATCTGCAGCAGTTGGAGTCTTCTCGGCCAGAACTTCCCTTGGCCAGGAAGGACCTCCGGACCTGGAGCCCCTAGCTGGCACTAGGACCGGAGTCGACTGTCCGGATCTAGCAACTCTTGAAGATGACTGTACCGGAGGAGGTGCCACCACTGAAGATCTCCCTCGTCGGGGAGTAGGGGCAGTTGTTGCTGGAGCAGACCTGACAGAGCTCCCATCAGCATGCCTCAACTTTCTCTTCCGACTGGAAGGTTTGGCTGGCTCCTTGCCCTTGCCCTTGCCGACATCATCAACCCTCTCGCTCAAGGCAGGGGCGACCACCTCTTCAGAAGCTCCGAGAATCACAACCCTAGAGGTCCTGCGTTTCTCCACCTCACTGAGGTCATCTAGCACCGGCATCTTCCTCCGGAGCTCCCTTCTGATCTCTGGAATCATGTTTAGAGGTAGGAAAGCAGCCGGTAGAGCTAAGGCATCATCGGCAATAGACCCATGCTGAAATTTCTTGAGATGGAGCTTGAAAGCTTCGTCATCAAAGTTGGATTTCAAACTGGTTTCAATCGGGTCATCATCCATCACACTGTTGAAAGCCCAAGCGAGCTTCTCCCTCCTCCTCAGCGAAGCCCACCTGTTCACCAAGAAATTTCCGAAGACCATCTGGGGGGTCACTCCACACTCCACACATTCTCAGATCCTAGTCCGGACAGGGATAAATGCATCCGATAGCTTCAAAACTACATTCCACGCATCGGTGTCGATGTTGGGGAGTCCTTGGGGCAGTTCCAACCTATCGTGCTCCTCCACTGCAATGACGATCCAATCCTTCTTCTAGTCGTCCCATTTGCCAGAGGTGAATGACTTCAAGTACTTGAAGGAACAGTTCTTGCGCTTCGCGAAGTAGTAGAAGCCAAGCAACTCTGTCCCCTTGCCGGTGGTATGGGCGTGAAGAAGGTCCGGAACAATTCAACGCAAGGAGTCACGCCCACCCACATCTCACAGAAGTGAATGAAAGTTGCCACGAGCAGGAGGGAGTGCGGGCCGAGGTGATGCAGTTGGAGGCCGTAGAAGTCCAGCAGCATCAAGATGAAACTTGAAAAAGGTGGGATCAGTCCCACCATGGCATACATTGAAAAGTACACCATCTCGCCGCAACGCTCCTTCTTGAAGGGGAGCTTGCCAGCACGAACCAAGTGGTTGAAGGAGTCGCTGGACCATCCCATGAAGGTTCGGACCTTCATCAGATTGTCCTTGCTCTGGATGCGACATTTGGGAAGACCTAACTCCATCGCAACAAAGTGGAGCAAAAGAGGAGAAAGCTAGGCAAAGTTTGGGAGACTCTGAGTGCGAGTTTGACGGAAAGCGTAAAGAGTCCTGAAACCATGCGGACTTTCCTTCTTAAGTAAGCCTCCTCGACGCTTGGATGGAAACCGCAACGAGAGCAAGTCCATATTACAAAGAATCTACCCCGTCAATGACTAATGGGCCCGGGGCCACCCCGACAAAGATGTCGAGGTTATTACCCCAGGTGAACCGTTGTCATGATGGGCGGCAGAAAGACCGAGGGCGACAGTCTGACAAGGCGCTCAGAACTGATACAATTTTCGTATTGGGAATCAGCGACCTTCAATTGCGTGATATCCGCACTCAAAGATCTCATCTGCCGCATTCAAAAACAAGCCACACGACGATGGTTTAATCCCGAACCATAGTCCCATCGGTACATCAAAAGACCTTAGAAGCTGCAGCGCAGGAATTGAGGATGGCCACCTCCGGTAGAATAGCTTTATCCAAAGGATTTTCACCCAGAGGTGGGCCTGGGGGCCACTGTCGATACCTTGCGTACCGGGTACCCCATGATACCGCAAGAAGTGCAAGGGAGTTCCATCTGTCAAAGTTGAAGACCTTCGTAGGCCCCACGTGTCAAATGGCACTAGACCCACCTCCTACATAGGGGAGTCCAACACTGCTACATGTAACATAAGACCAGAGCCAAACCCTTTACATAGGGGAGCTCTGCACTTGACACGTGTAGAGTGACCCCGGACCTAACCCCCAGTAGGAATCTTCGGTGCCTCCACGTGTATAGCAGCTTTGGACCTACCTTCTCGCAAGGGAAAGCTCCAGAGCCGCCATGTGTCAAGCCTCCGGACCTACTCCACCAACGGGAATACAGACGGATCTCCTCCGACATAAGTATTCAAAGGACTTTTATTGCTACAATTACAAGGTCTGATTATGTGCCATTAATGCAATATTAATGGTGCACGATTAGAGGACCCTTAATACTGGTAACACCACCATTAAAGCGCGTTATCACACTATTAAAGTGCTTAAACACATTTAGATTGTGTATTAGGAAAGAATAACTGTCGGGGCCACATGTCGGGCCATGCAACCCATGTAACAGCCATCCGTTGGTCTATAAAAGGGATGTGCTGCTTGATACAACAAAAATCTCATATGCATACAAGCACGATCAAATCTCCAAGACAACAACACACACTCTATGGAGTAGGGTATTATGCTTAAGCGACCCGAACCACGTAAAATCCCCTGTGTCATCATCTTGTCCATAATCTCACTCACGCCCCAACCAATCAAGAACCTCCGCGAGCTACAATTTAGTAGTATCGGGGGAAGTGTCTTTTCTACGCTTCGACAAGCGTGATACTCAGAAAGAACAAGAAAGAGTCAAGAGATCAACTTAAATATTTCCAGATGATCGGTTCACTCATGTACTTAGCTAGCGCAACCCGTCCTGATATCTCGTTTACTGTGAGCAAGTTGAGTAGGGTCATGTCAAACCCAGGTATAGATCATTGGCATGCACTTGAAAGGATTAAGCGCTACTTGAGAGGTACAATGAGTTATGAAATTCACTATACTGGGCATCTAGCCGTGCCTGAGTGTTATAGTGATTCGAACTGGATCTCTGATGTTGATGAACTATATGCCACGAGTGGATATGTGTTCACTCTAGCTGGTGGCGCTATATCATGGAGGTCTTGCAAACAGACCATTTTGATGAGGTTAACCATGGAAGAAGAACTCACTGCTTTAGAGACAGCAACTGCAGAGGCAGAATGGCTGCGAGAGCTCTTGATGGATTTGCCTGTAGTTGAGAAACCATTGCTGGCAATCCTTATGAACTGCGACAATCAGACGGTGATTGCCAAATTTACCAGTTCTAAGGATAATGCAAAATCATCAAGACATGTCAAGAGACGTCCGAAATCTATCCGAAAAATGAGAAACTTCGAAGTTATTACTGTTTCATACATACAAGCAGATAAAAACCTGTCAGATCCCTTTATGAAGGGTCTATCACGTAATGTGATAGAAAGTGCATCGAGGGAGATGGGTTTGAGAAGCATTGATGTGACACCATAGTAGTGACCCAACCTATACGATCGGAGATCCCGTGAATTAGGACATGGGGAAACAAGCTAGTGGTTCACCGAGAATAATACTTCCTTTAGACCCTCTCTATGTGAAGATGCACACTTGTACTCTCAAACTGTATGGCAGGTTGGCGATTTGCCTTAATGTGTTTCAGTTGGCTATGTGTAGCAAAGATGCCGTTCTATAGGGCAATCTTGAAGGAAACACATCTATATGAGCTATGACTGTCTAATGTCGCAGTCTGTGAGATTTGGGTGATCTCTGAAAAGCTCATGAAGAGACCCGGGAGTACGACGCATATGCTCAACCCGTGGGGTAGACTACTTGTAGTCAAGTACTGGTAATGATCTTTGAGTGAAGTCAGTTCGCACAAAACTTGCAATTCAAGGAGTAGTCCATTGTTTAAGTTGTGACCTGATGAATTTTGAAGATCTAGACAGAAGTTCAACTTAATAGTCTCTGCTGAAACACTAGTATATCAAACAAGGAACGAGAATGACCTCTCTTCTAATGACTTTGATATCTTGTGGGGTGTTGTTAGAATTATTGGGCTTGGCCCAACAATTATTTAGAAATAATTATTAGTGCAAGAGAGGGTGGTGTTGTATGGATAGTCCCACATGGAAAGTGAAAGGGGAGTAACTCCTACATTTAAGGAAGGTTGTTCTTCCACTCGTTGAGTGAGAGAGTACAGGAGAATAGAGGAGTGGCCCCATGCACGCTCCTCCCCCTCCTCCCCCTCGCTCGCTCGCCGCGCCACGCCACGCTCTGGCCCGCACACGCGCGCACGCGCGTGTGTTTGTGTGAATTCGAGCCTCGAGTCGAGCCCATATTTTATATTTTTGGCAAAAAATTAAATTGAGCTTTGGCCCTTTGGGCTTCTGAATTTTGGGCTGTGTGCAAGTTGTTGGAGACGGACGAGTCTACGACTGCAGAGTCGAATCGGATGCGGATCCTCCAGATCGCAGCCGAACCGACTCCGCGGGACTCTATAAATACTGGCCTCCGCGGTAGGGTAGATCATCCCACGATCAGATCGTTTCCCATGTTCACGTTCCTTGCGTCGCCTTCTAGTCTACTCCATCCCGAGCGCCGGCGTGCACCGATGATTAGGAGAGTAGGTCTCCGGAATCGCTCGCCCTTGCGATCCTGCATCGGGAGAGGGTGAATAAGGTTTTTGGGAAGCACTTCGCGCGACTGCTCGCGTTCTTCACCACGGGTCGTCTATCGAAGAGATCGGGCACTGCGGCCCAACGTCGTCACCAGTGTCTACAACGGCTGTTCGCAGTTAGATCTACATCGATTCCTCCTGCTTCAAATCGGTATGCAATATATCTTGTCCCGTCAATCTGCCGATATTGATCGCTGCCGATATTGATCGCTGCTGTGTTTCGTGTGTTTTCCGGAATTATTCAATAAATTGACTTATATTTTCTAACAAGCAGCAACAGAAGAAGACAACACCGCTATAGAAACCGGTGACGATGGTTCGCCTGAGCTAGGATCAGCAGCTACCCCGACCGAAAGCCGGAAGCCGGAGGAGCAGAGGGACAAGACCATCGCTGGAGCCACGGCTATAAGGCACAGTGCAACAACCCCAGTTTCATGTCCACAGGAAAGAGTTAAGCGTCCCGAGGAAAGCGGTGAGTTTAGGAATTTACCAAAAGCTATGTCATATAATTTTTTATAATGATAAAATAATTAATTTTACAACATAATTTTGTAGACAAATGTAAGTCTAAAATTTAATAAATTATAATATTAACAGTTCAAATACAATACTTATAGTTTGAAATACAGCCATAAGAGCACTTACATTACTTTGTCTACCTTTTTAGCGTGGTGGCGGATGACATGTTGGGGTGGGCTTGGGCCGTTTGGTGCGTCGCTGACACTTGGAGTGGAGGGGATGTTGGGAGGGAGAGGCACTCGGGGTGTCAATCCTGCTAACAGGAAAAGAGGCGGCATGTATGATGATGTGGAAAATAGGTTCGACAATGATGAATTCTAATCAAATTGGTGACGTGGGGGAGAGGACAGGAGAGAGATCACATAGAGTTTGGGCATGTGATGGCGGTGAGATTGAGTGGGTCGGATGGGAGGGGGGAGAGGGGGAATGTGGAAGAGAACCTAGGTTGTATTTCTGATGGACGGACACGAGGGCAGCCGACCTAGAGACTACGCAGTGGCGCGAGGGAGTCCAACGGGAGGTTGTGATAGGTAGAAATTTCTTATTAACTCTATGAGTGAGAGGTCTGGGTGACCGGGAGATAGAAGGAAAGTCCTATCTGATTTATATATAACCAAATTTGGACTCACATGTCGCTCATATTAGACAAAAGATGACACTACTCGAGAAGCTGGTGATGCTGTCTCCAGTGTGCTAAGATTAGCAACGACATCGGAAGTAGGAGGAGCAGAGGGACAGGACCATCGCTAGATCCACGGCTAGAAGGAACAATGGCGGTTTGGAGGCCGGATGGAGGAGTTAGGGTTTGTTTGGTTGTATGCCTAAGTTGACTAAGCTTAACTTTAGTCACTTGTCACACTTGTGACATGCCAAAGCTACCTAATGTTAGCTGTTGTTTGGTTTGTTACCGTAGCCTAAGCTTAGGCGCACCTAAGAAAGTGTGGCATGATTAGCTGGTCGATTCGAGCACCTCAGTTGAGGCAATTTTTTGTTAGGCAATGGATGCAAAAGTTGCCTAACTTTTGTGGCGCACCTAACTCAAGTCAACAATCAAACACCCGCCTAAAGCGATGTGTCATTGCCTAACGTTAGGCTTAGGCAACTTAGGTGTAGAACCAAACAACCCCTTAGTGCACAACGAACACAATTGTGGACCTAAGGTTTACTAAACGGTATGTCGTACAAAATTTTTCATATGTAATTCGCTAAAATTATATATTTGTAATATAATTCAATATACAACTACTAAATAACATTAAAATATCTTAAATTTAACTAAAGTTATATAAATATAAATTATATAAATATTTCAAAGACAATACCGATAGATCAAAATATAGTCATAAAGAGATACTTATAATACTAATTATCTAATTTTTTAGCACATGTGGGGCACGACATGCAGGAGTGGGCTTGGGTTGCTGGATGCGTGTAACAAACCTAATTTTTAAACAGAGTATAAGTTGCTCTAAATTTATTTTTTGAGAAATCTTGTACAAAATATATCGTCAAAATGAAAAATAAATTTAGGCACTTTTATATATAATAATATAAAACTAAAAATGCAATTTCATTTGTAGTAAATAAACATAAAGTGAAAATATAAATAACGTTGGCATATAAAATATCTATATGTATCCGTGAGCGAACTACTATTTTAAAAGAAATGCAAATAGAGATTGGCATATCCTGTCTCAACATACACTACAGGAATTCCAACGATTTGCGACGGCCATGCAAAAAGCCGTCAGAAATAAGCTACTTGCGACGGTTTTCCTTATTTGCGATGATTTTTGGCCGTCGCTCGTGTTTTGTTGCAATTTAGCTTATTTGCGTGACCAACATCGCGAATAAGCTTATTTGCGACGGCTTGCGATGACCATCGCAAACAAGAACCCATGCCCGACGGATGGGCTGGGCCCAACAATTTGCGACGTCTAGCAGTGGTCGTCGTAATTAAGGCGCTATATGCGATGGCTTACCATGGCCGTCACAAATAACATATGTTCTATTTGCGACGACCGAACTTTATTTGTGACGGTGCTGTATAAAAGCCGTTGCATATAAGATTTTTTAATTTTTTAAAAAACAGAACATTCTGAGGATTTTTTAATTTTTTAAAAAACAGAACATTCTGCTCGGCTCGATGGCCAGAATAACAATAACAATAGTATAACAGACTAACAGAAACACAATATATAACAAACATCTCGATCCATAACAGAAATACAAAGTCCATCCATCACAACACAAAGTCCATCCATCACAACACAAACACAAAACAAAGTCAAATGCATCTCCAACAATCAATTCTAGCTACCTCCCGTCCCGCCAACATCCTCGCAGCGCGTAAGTCTAGGCACCAGTATAGACGGCGACAGAGTTTGAGCCTTCATCGCCGATCCCTGCAACACATAGAAGTTATTTTACATATTGATTTGTTTGAAAATTCATTTTTGACTAGAATTTAATAGACAAGCTAGAATTGATCATACTGAACTCACTTTAGATAATTTGAGTTAGATTTTCTATGTTTGATTATTTAAAACTAAGTAAGACTATAATAGCTAAGTTGAATTAGATTTTCCTATATGTGTTGAACTAAAACTAAATAAGAACGTTTTTGATTACCTGAAAACCCGAAGAAGTGTGCACCGGCGGTGGTACATGCATTTCTGGCGGTGGAGTTGGCGGTGGCAGTGGAAGTAGCTCGAGGTACAACCCTTGGACTGCGTGACCTTGAAAGAAACTCTACCATTGCAAATGTTACATGTTATTACATATTATTAAGAATGCGATGAATTTAAATTACTTTAACTTACCGTCATCGCCTGCCTCTGCATCTCCATCGCCTCCTGCATCTGCTCCATGAGGGCACACTGGTAGGAGATGGTGGCCTCCATCGCCGCCCTCGGTGCCTCCATCTTCGTCTGGTGCTGCTCGCGGTTCTCCTGGACCTGACGGGCAAGAGTCTCCACCTCCAAGACACGGTGACTCGGGCCTGCAGACGAATCTTGTGTGAAGCTGCCTCTCGCATGTCTCGCTGCCCTCGAGTCGATAACTCCGTCGAATATGGTGAGCCTATAAAAAGAGAATCAACAATATATAATCGAAATATCTTGAATATATTGAATTGAAAACGATAAAATGACTTATGAACTCACCTCCATGGACTTTTCCACCTTCACTTGCATACGCGGCTTGAGGGTAGATTGGTTCATGTTCCCAATCAAAACATGTGCCGTGTATCCTCCTAGCCTCCTCCCCGTACCTAGCCTTATATAAGAGGCATCAACTCCAATAAGAAGTGGAATTCTATAAGGAATAAAGTAATAAACAAGTTGTGATGTTGTCTGCTTACAAAAAACCTAAAAGGTGAATTCTTTGATGCTATTTATATTAAAAATTTCTGCCCAACCAGTTTTGATAACTTCACCTGGTTGGTGACTCTTGAGGCTCTTTGATTGTCTGGAAAAGCTCGAAGCTAGAAGAAACGCAATGCTTCCAAAATTAATTTGCACAATCAGTTGAATTCACATTAATGATTTTCTGGACAAAGATGGATTCTCACAAATATTTATGCACCCTGTACTCCCCGAGGAATAGAAGCTTTTCTGGAATGGTTCTACGACATTACAATGTTGGATGAACAACTATGGCTTGTAGTATGCACTACAGGAAACTCATCCATTTACGACGGCTAAGCTAATTTATGAGGCCGGCCGTTGTAAATAAACTAAGACAGCCCGCTATGGTTGTCGTAAATTAGGTTGTTCACAAAGGCTACGGGCCCATAGCCGTCATAAATTAACTACCCTTCATAAGTTATGAGTTAACTTACAACAGCCTAACCCTAATCCGTTGTAAGTAAGCTTACAGTGGTTAATTAGAGTATAACTTACGATGGCTAACCCTAATGCCATCGTAAATTAGCGAGCCATCGTAAATAAGGGGATATACCCCAGCCCACGTGGCCCACCTCTCTTCTCTACCTCACAAAATGCTGACACCGCCTCTCTTCTCTCCCGACGCCGCTGCTGTCATAGCCGTCCGACGCCATGCCCTCGCCATCCCACTACGTAAGAAACGCAAATACGAGACAAAGATCAGAGACGAGTGCAAAGGCAATCATCATTGATATGGACAAACGAGACATGCCCGCCTCAGCGTGGATGCTGGTTCATGAAAGAAAGCGTAAAAGGAACAGGTTACTATAAGGCGCGTCTCATTTAATAAAATATTCAAGACGCGCCTGATCCTCTAACAAACGGAAGACGCGCGTCTAACAAAGCACATCTCCTATTTGCGAAAGAAATGAGATGAACTTTATAGAAAGCACGTCCCCTTTGTCTTTGGTTACAGATGGACGTGAACACATGTCTGAACGAATGTAGAGCACATTCACTTGATAACTAAATAATCATTCCAATGTAGAGTACCAACATTGTAGTATTTTAAATCCAAAAAATAATCAAATCCTTCCTTATGAATTGTCTTTCCTAAGGAACACGATGAACACATTCATTTATTCACAGTTGAACAGACAAGATAATATTTATTCACACAGACAACACATTCATTTATTAAAAATATATTACAAAACACAAGAAAAAAGTACAAGACACAAGAAAAATAAAAACAACATCAACTAAAAACAAAAAAAACCTAAATCCTACTCCTCCTCCTCCTCCGGCATCCATATGGCGCTGGTGCCACAAGAGCCCTGGCCGGCTGCTTCGCCGATTGCTCCGGCTGGTCTGGATCTGGCTGTGCAACCTCACAACCAAGGTTCCTCCCCATCGCCGCCACCAGGTTACTGCGGCCCTCGGCGCCAAGCACCTCGGCCATCGTCTCGAGTAGCCTCTGGAACTTGTCGGATAGCCCGTCGAACAATATCTCGAGCACCTGGGCCATCATCTCTAGCAACTCGTCGTTGAGCCTCTCGGGGGAGCGACAAGACTGTTTCTTGCAGGGTGGCTCCCTCGGCGGGCTTGGCGGCAGAATGTTGGCCATGGTGGGTTGACTGCGCAGAGAAGACGAATGAAGAAAAAGGAGAGACTGATGACGCCTTATATAAGGTCTGTGCGGGGATGTAAAATGGAGACGCGCTTAGCAGCGAAGTGCGTCTCCTACGCTCAACTTCTCCCTCTCCTTTGCTAAAAGGGAGAGACGCTTATCTGAAAAGCGTGTCTCCTATTCCCCACACCTCCTTTAGCTTCATGATTTTTTCCATTTTGCTTCAGTTCACTGTTGATATCACACATCACTGAACTTAGAGCACATTCACCTGATAACTAAATCATTTATTTGTCCAGAAAATAATCAAATCTCCTTATATTCCTTAGGAACACAATGAACACACCACACATTCATTCGTTCACATAGTAGAGCACACAAGTTAATATTCATTCACACAGATGAAAACAGATAAATTTCATTTATTAACACAATATATTACAAAACACAAGAAAAAAGTACAAGAAGGCATAAGAAAAGAAAAACATCAACTAAAAAAATAAAGAAAAACTAAATCCTACTCCTCCTCCTCCTTCGGCGGCGACTCCAGCGCCGGTGCAATAGGAGTCGGGGCCGACTGCGCTGGTTGCTCCAGCTGCACCGGTGGTTCAACTTCGTGACCGAGGTTTCTCCCCGTTGCCGCCACCAGGTTACTGCGGCCCTCAACGCCGATCACTTGGGCCATCATCTCGAACAAAATTTCGAGATGATCGGCCACTCTCGTGAGGGCGTAGAGGTAGTGGCCGATGGTATCCATTCCAGTAAACTCTGGAAGGGTATCCAGACCCAAGGAACTCATAGCGCGAGAGGTACTGTTGTATGCCTCTTCCGCCATAACGAGGCACTGCTTGATGTTCAGCCTCTCGAGGGAGCTGCAACATAGTTTCTTGCAGGGTGGGTCCCTCGGCGGGCTTGCCAGCGGAACGTTGTCCATGTTGGTGGTGGGTCGTCAGCGCGGGGAGGACGACGAAGACGAAATGGATGCAAAATGAGAGATGCGCTTGTGGAGAACTGACAGGTGATGGGGTGTCTTATATAAGGCCTGTGCAGAGTCGATGATGGAGCTTTTGGTTTCGCACGCATTGATGGAACGATGGGATGCATCGATACAACCTCGAGGAAATGAAAGGTCACGCACTGGTCGTACGCGTCTCTGCACCACCACCGCTGAAATTATGTTCTCCGCAATCCTCATGCCGCACGTGTCTCTTTCAACAATGGAAGACGTGCTTTCATATCTTGCGCGTCTCACTTTAGTCTTGCTCATCTCGCGTTTATCTGTAACACCCTCATTTTCATGCATCATGCCTTGCATACACTCATATACATGTTTAACATTAACCCACAACAAGAGGAACGAGTTTAAAATTGATTTGGAGCAAAACCGCACTTAAAATACAGGAAAGTGCGGACTAGTCCGATTTTACCGAGGACTAGTCCAATTTCTCTTTGACTAAAAATGGACTTGTCCGTTTTTGCTGCGTACTAGTCCGATTTTGCCTCTGGAAACTTTCAGACTTGTCCGATTTTGTGCGGACTAGTCCGATATTCCAAGAATCCTTGAAAATTTGCTAAGTCCCTAGACTTTTTCGGACTAGTCCGGTTTTCTAGCGGACTTGTCCGTTTTCCTCTCTGACTAAAGTCGGACTTGTCCGATTTTTGGCCAGACTTGTCCGATTTTCTCTCTGGACAACTTCAGAATAGTCCAGTCCTTTTCGGACTTGTCCGATATTTCGCGACTCCGAGTTGATCTTTTGATTTATGACTTGTTTCTTGGGTTTCACGTTAAGGGAGCCTAGGGATGTCGTGCCTAACTATTTTAGAGGCCATGTGGGACCCTAAACCGGCCTCTACTCATCTCAAACTCGAAATCCATCTAACCCTAGCCTCCACCTCTATATAAACTACCCCACGCCTTGGCTTGACGTCTATTTGCCACTTTTCCACCCCACCAAAACCCTAGTTCGTGGAGAGCCACCATCAAGGAGGGAGGAGGAGATCCCAAGCAAGAAGAAGAAGAGGAGGAAACGAAAGAGGATCAAGATCTCCATCAAGCTTTCGTTCTTCAACACCAATTCATCTCCAATTTCATCCCCAACCCTAGATCATCAAGATCCAAGTGTTACCTCCAAGTTTCTTGATTCATTGGAGTGCTAAACACTTGGTATACCTTCTATTCTCTTTTCCTTATGTGAATTCAACCCCTAATCTCCAAATTTACGTTGATCTAGAAAACCCTAGTTCGCTAGTTCTGCGAAGTGCGGACTAGTCCGGCCTTCTACAGACTAGTCCAATTTTGCTGACTAAATTGTGTTGAATTGATTCTAAAAGTAGGTCTAATCAAATCCTAACCTATATAAACTTGTTAGAATCTATTAGAACTAGTTAGTGATCTTTGAAATCAATCTATTAACAAGTTCTACCTTGCATTTGCATAAATCATGCATGTCATGTCATATTGAGTAATATTTGTGCACTCTTTGATTGTGTTTCTTGTTTGTATGTTTATTGTGCGGATTAGACGGATTTGCGCTAGAGAGTGCCACGGAGGATCTACAACACCAAGAGTTTGAAGGCTTTGACCCTAATCAACCGCAAGAGCAAGGCAAGTGTCCTTGAAGCATATTGATCCTGTTTTAAAATAAATGTTTTGTTTGCAAACTGCATGCTTGTGTCAATTTGTTGGGAAATCCTATGGTAGGAAGTTTACTAGAATTGTTAAACCACCCTTGTCACCTGGAATATATGGTAGAGAGTCGGGAAGGGCTTTTCACCTTTTGCTTCGCCTAATCAACTGGGATGGAAAACAACTATACCACTCAATTTAAATATGCATGGATGAGATTACGATTAACATGAACTGGTTAAATATGATATGGTACTGGGTGATCTAAGCAATTCTGGTATGTGGATGGGTTGGATGTCATGGTGGTTTGCTTGCTTTAGATCTAAGGACCGGTTCATCCGAGAATAAGCCAGGACTACAGTGCCACCACGAGGCCAAGTATGGGTTCGGCGTAGCTAATTAATTAGGGCTTTGCTAGTGCTGTTTGGACTATTGTGGATCCTCAGGGAAGGGGTAGTCGGATTGGGTTTATTAATGATTGGTGGGACTACCCTGGGATCTGAATGGCTCAAGAGGGAGCCCTTTGTTGAAGATGTGCTCTGTGGGAGACATGGCCACTGGTGAAACCTATGTGGGGTCTAAATAGGCTAGTAATCCCTTTGTAAAGGCTATTTTGTGATCTCTTGGCCATACACCAAAGGAAGTGTAATTGGCATAAGGGAGGTTCTTTAGTCGCCGACGGGTGATGAAATCACAAACACGTGGGTAAAGCGGTACAAACTCTGCATAGTCAAATAAAACTATCATGATAGCCGTGCTCCCGGTTATGAGCACCTGGACAACTTCCATGATTAGAGGGAACTCGGTATTGGGATGGTATTTGGGATTGTTATGGTTGGTATTATGGTTATGGATGGTTATGAATTAAATATTGGCATTGAATATGGTTAATGGTATGATGGTGATGGATATGGAATATGGATTGGTGCTATGTTATTAATTATGGTTTATGATGGGATTACTTCACATACGTATAACATATTGCTTTTCAAATGGTTTTACTATACTTTTCAGCACTTAGCCATTATTATTGTCGTCATTTGAATCAGCCACACGTCATACTTTCCACACTTGCTGAGTACGACATGTACTCACTCTTGCAACCCCCCCCCCCCCCCCCCAGTAGTTGCAGGTCAGGATTGGGAGTTTAATGGTGATAATGCGGAGTTCTAGGCCGTGTCTACCGTCAACTTTGCCTGTGGTGTTGATTGGAGCTACGCTATACCCTATTGCTTATGCTGCTTAGCTGTTTAGTTTGCTTATCTAATTTACTTCCGCTGCATTAGTCGAACTTGTCATCAATATTCATTAGAGCTTGTATTTGAGGATAATATATAAAATTTGGTTAATTAATCTTGTTCTGTGGTAAATTTTATGTATACTCTTTTGTGAATGCACTCATGTATGTGTGTTGAACATCCTGGGCACACATATGCGTTCACTTGGTTCAATTTCGGAACCGGGTTTCACAGATTGGTATCAGAGCCACAGGTTGACCATAGGATGCAACCTAGATAGAATGGACACTTTAGAGCACATAGAAGCACTGAGGAATCGATGTGTTCTTGCTTGGTGTGCTGTTGCTATATAAATTGGTTGCTTGTGTGCTTAATAGAGGATTTTGGGATGCTTTAGCATTACCATGTCCACGTAGGCTAGTTAGTTGTTTAGTTTCATATCCCTTGATGCATATAGTTGGGGACGTTTTCTAATTCTTACCTATTGCTTTTCCCCAGATGGTGAGGACTCGCAACCAGAGGGATGGCAATGATGAGGAGGAGAACAATGGAGTGCCTCAGAACAACAATGGACAAGGATCTACTCAAGGAGCTATCAACATTGAGCAGCTATTGGCTATGCAAAACCAGCTCATGCAGACCATGATACAAACTGTGGGACAGCTGCAGGCTGACAATAACAACAATCAGCCCCACATGCCTCCACCACCACCCCCACCCCCTCATAATCGGTTGGGAGAGTTTATGAGGACTAGGCCGGCAACCTTTGCTCAAGCTGCTGACCCTATGGACGCCGATGATTGGCTCAAGTCCGTGGAGAAGAAACTTTCTATTGTCCAATGCAGTGACCGCGAGAAGGTCTTATTTGCTTCTCATCAACTAGTTGGAGCAGCTGCGGATTGGTGGGATGCTTATTGCAATGCTCATGAGAATCAAGAGAGGATCACTTGCGCAGAATTCAAGGAGAACTTCTGTTCTCATTATGAGCTGGAAGGAGTTATGATTTTGAAAAGGTAAGAATTTGAGAACTTAAGGCAAGGAAGATCAAGCGTGAGTGAATATCTCAATAAGTTCACTCAACTCTCAAGATATGCGCCTGAGGATGTTAGTCGGGACAGCCGAAAGCAATACTTGTTCATGAGAGGCTTGAACAATGAGATCCAAGTGCAACTACTCAACTGTGATTATGCCAATTTTCAGAAGCTTGTGGACAAAGAAATTGTGGTTGAGAACAAGATCCGTGATATGGAGCAAGACAACAAGATGAAGGCGCCATATCAAGGACAACAACAAGGAAGTAATGTGCGTCCTCGCTTTGCGCCGCCCAATGCGCCTTATTACAACTCTTCTATTCCTGCTCAATGCCCTGGATTTGCACCGTGCCCAACTCAGTTTCTGCAGCAGCGCCCTGTCATGTAAGCACCTAGGCCTCCAATGCCTTATGCACCTCGCACTAACTTTCCTACTACAAGTGTTCAAAACCAAGCTTGTCCCAATAATTCTGGTGGAGTTAAGAAGTGCTATACTTGTGAAGAAGCTGGACACTTTGCGCATCAATGTCCTAAGTCAGGTCTTGGTCAAGGAAGCAATGCACCGAGGCAAAACCCAAGACCTAATGGAGGACAGCCATAAGGGAACCGTGGATAGCAGAATTTTGCTCGTGGCAACGTGAACCATGTCTCTACGGAGGATGCTCAACAAGCGGATGATGTGGTCATTAGTATGTTTCTCGCCAACGCCAACCCCGCGACTATGTTATTTGATTCTGGAGCATCGCATTCATTCATTGCATCGAAGTATGTTGCCAAGTATAGTTTGCCTATCTCTCATATGAAGTTTACTCTATTGGTTAAGTCTCTTGGAGGAGAGATGAGGACAAATATAGTATGTCCAAAAGTAAGCCTTCGAATAAGGGGGGGGGGGTAGACTTCTCCGCCAACCTCATTGTTTTGGATTCTTAAGGATTGGACATTATACTTGGTATGGACTGGTTGAGGAAGCACAATGGAGTTATTGAGTGTACCACGAAGACGGTGAAGTTGACCAATGAAGAAGGGATCACCGTAGAATTTGAAGCATCTCAAATCGCACTGAAGCAATTGGAGCTGAATCATATGGACGGTGCCGCAATTGAGGAGATCCCGATGATGTGTGAATTTTGGGATGTTTTTCCGGACGAGTTGCCAGGTATGCCACCTGTTATTGATTTAATACCTGGAACTGCACCTATAGCTAAGAGGCTGTATAGGATGCCTCCTATGGAATTAGCAGAGCTCAAGAAACAAATTCAAGAGCAACTAGAGAAAGGTTTTATTTGCCCTAGTTCTTCACCTTAGGGAGCGCCCGTGCTGTTTGTGGACAAGAAGGATGGAACCCAAAGGATGTGTGTGGATTACCGAGCTCTCAACGAGGTAACAATCAAGAACAAGTACACCTTGCCACGCATAGAAGACTTGTTTGATCATATGAAGGGTGCTTGTGTCTTCTCTAAGATTGATTTGAAGTTGGGATATTTCCAGATGAAGATTAGACCATCGAACATACCCAAGACAGCTTTTAGGACACGGTATGGATCTTATGAGTACATCCTGATGTCTTTTGGATTGACAAATGCGCCTGCCTACTTTATGTACCTCATGAATAAGGTCTTCATGGAGTACTTGGATAAGTTCATTGTGGTATTTATTGATGACATTATGATCTACTCGAAGGATGAGAAGAAACATGAGGAACACTTGAGGCTTACGCTGCAGAAATTGAGGGAGCATCGATTGTATGCCAAGTTCAATAAGTGTCAGTTTTGGTTGAGAGAGATGTCGTTTTTGGGTCATATCATCTCAGGAGGCGGAGTATCGGTTGACCCTGGAAAAGTGAGAGACGTGTTGAAATGGGAACCACCGCAAAATGTCAAGGAAATAAGGAGTTTTCTTGGGATGGCTCAATATTACCGTAGATTCATCAAGGACTTTTCCAAGATAGCCAAGCCAATGACTGAATTGCTAATGAAGGGAAAGGCGTTCCAATGGACTGAAGCTTGTCAAAATAGTTTTGAGGAGTTAAAGAAGAGGTTGACAACAGCCCCAGTTTTGATATTGTCGGATGTAAGCAAGAGTTTCGATATTTATTGTGACGCATCAAGACAAGGACTTGGATGTGTGCTTATGCAAGAAGGTCAAGTAGTAGCCTATGTGTCGAGATAATTGAAGAAATATGAGCAAAATTACCCAACACATGATTTAGAACTTGCAGCCGTGGTACACACATTGAAGATTTGGAGAGACTATACTCTTGGATATAAGTGTGAAATTTATACGGATCATAAGAGTTTGAAGTATATTTTCACACAAACGGATCTGAATTTGAGGCAACGGAGATGGTTGGAGCTCATCAAAGATTATGATTTGGGGATCAACTATCATTCGGGAAAAGCCAATGTAGTGGTCGATGCTTTGAGTAGAAAAGGAGTAAGTCATCAACTCACAGTTTGAGAGTTACCATCCGAGTTATGTAAGGAGTTTGAACGGTTGAACCTTGGATTTGTAAATGAAATGGATATGATTGAGTTAAACCCAACCCTAGAGCAAGAAATTCGAGAAGCACAAGCCGCAGATGAAGAGATCAAGGAAATCATGAAATGGACCGAAGAACGGAGAGAATTCAGATTTGATGAAGACGAACATGGTACCTTATGGCTTGGAAAGAGAATCATTGTGCCTAAGGTAAAGCATATCCGGGAGACAATATTAAAGGAGGCACATGACTCGCCGTACTCGATTCACCCTGGTTGTACGAAGATGTACAAAGACTTGAAGGCTTGCTATTGGTGGGATAGCATGAAAAAGGACATAGCTGAATATGTGGCATTGTATGATGTGTGCCAACGAGTTAAAGCTGAAAATCAAAGGCCAGCTGGATTATTGCAACCATTGAAGATCCCAGAATGGAAGTGGGAAGAAATTGGAATGGACTTCATAGCTGGATTACCACGTACTCAGTCCGGGTATGACTCAATTTGGGTAATTGTGGATCGTTTAACAAAGTAAGCTCTTTTTGTCCTTGTGAAGACAAAATATACAGCTGCACAATTAGCCGAAATATACATGGAGCGTATTGTGTGTTGACACGGAGTACCGAAGAAGATAGTCTCAGATAGAGGTTCTCAATTTACCTCCAGATTTTGGCAGAAATTGCATGAAGCTTTGGGAACGAGGTTGAATTCTGTTCGGCATATCACCCTCAAATGGATGGACAAACCGAGAGGACCAACCAGATTTTAGAGGACATATTAAGAGCTTGTGCTTTAAAGCATGGGAAAGGTTGGGACAAAATCTTGCCATACGCGGAATTTTCATACAACAATAGTTACCAAGCAAGCTTGAAAATGTCACCATATGAAGCACATTATGGGAGGAAGTGCAGGACACCTTTGTTCTGGAATGAGGAAGGAGAAACTCAAATATTTGGTCCGGATGTGTTGGAAGAAGCCGAAAAGCATGTACAAATAATTCGTGAAAACTTGAGGGCTGCCCAATCAAGACAAAAAGTCTATGTGGACAATAGAAGAAGGAAATTAGCCTTTGAAATAGGAGATTTTGTTTACCTCAAGGTGTCACTAATGAGAGGTCATAAGAGGTTTAACATAAGAGGCAAGCTAGCACCTCGTTCACTACAGGAATATCGATCAATACGTCGGTCAAGGCCGACATAATTAAGGCCTAAACTGATGTAAGTAACTTAATTATGTCGGTTTTTCCTTAATTACGTCGGCAGCTGGCCGACGTAGCGGTTTGGACGTAATAAAGGTAACTTACATGGTCGCCAACGTAAGTTATCTTAATTACGTCGGTCTACAGCAGCCGACGTAAATAACGTACCAGGATGGGCCGCGGGCTGGGCCGGATTACTTACGTCGGCCACAGCAGGCCGACGTAAGTTATGTGGTGTTACTTACGTCGGTTGAACCAAAACGACGTAATTTAAGTGACATAACTTACGTCGGTTAGGACATACAGACGTAAGTTAAACTAGGCTAACTTATGTTGGCACGGTCATAGCCGACGTAAGTTAAGTTTTCGATTGTTTTTAAAAACAGAAACTGACTACCTCGCTCGATGGCGAGAACACAGAACAGATATACAGATACACAGATACACATAACAGATATACATAACACAAACCAGTTGCAAATTAAGTTCCAAAACATCAGCAACAACAAAACATCCACCAGGCTACACGCTAGCCCCTCCACTGCCTCTGGGATCTTCTCGGCGCGTTCCCGAACCCTGTAAAAGAACATAATCACTAGTAAGCATCAATGTCAACTCAGTGATAACATCAGAGTCCAAGAACAGCAGTGACAAAAGAAGGAAGCATGCTGTAGTTTTAAATGAAGTAATGTTGCATATATATATATATATATATATATATATATATATATATATATATATATATATATATATATATAGCAAACTAGTAGGTATCAGAGTTGGAGACTTTAGGTAACAGGTCAAGCTTATGAACCACTGGCCCTTTGTTAAGTGGAAGCACTGATCACAACTTATCAACAATATACTAATCATTTCTGCCATGGTCAAAAACTACTAAATCTTGATTAGATACACTTAACTTCCTCACCACCATAGGAATCAATATCTGACAAGTCATCAAGATCTACCTCTATGTTCTACCTCCTTATCTCTCTATGTAAAATATTAAAATGGATACAACAATATTAAAGAGAGAGTTTATGACCTGCTCTGGTGTCTGCTACGGCGGAAGCGTAGGAATCTCGATATCCTGACCGCTGTGTCGAGCAAGAGCCTGCCATTGCAAAATATTAGAAGATATATGTTATTGAAGTGCTATGAAATTTAACTACGATACTTTAAATTACTTACCGCCACCGCTGCTTGCATCTGGGCCATCATTAAGGCTGTCCTCTGCTGCTCCTCCCTTGCCTCCGCTCTCGTCCTCTCCAGCTCTGCCTGGGTTTGCGTCAGCGTCTCCCTCATGGCCTGGAGATCCAGCTGGGTCTGCGATAGATGACCACTGGTCCCAACGGACGAAGCCTGCGACGATGAAGCGCCTCTCAAAGGTCGCGTCGACCTCGAGTCGACAACTCCATCAAAAATGGCAAACCTGCAAAATAATGAAAACACTAAGTAGAAGAATATTAATTGAAAATGAAATGAAACACACGAAGAACTCACCGTCCGTGGGCCTTCCCGCCTCCGCTTGCATACGCGGCTTGGGGGTCGATTGGCGCGCTTTCCCAATCGTAATCCGCACCGTGTATCTTCGCGACCTCCTGCGCGTACTTTGCCTACAAAACAAATAAATCTTGTAAGCATGTCAATAATAGTATTAGTTATAATGAAATTGATGAATTTTGAAAACTTACCAGCCGGTCGACTGCGACCTGACTACACTGCCCTAGCTCAGAAGGGTCACTTCCCTTGTGACCTCTCTTCCAAACCTGGGTCGGGGTCGCCTCATGACCCATCTCTCACTCCTGTACAGCCGTGTTAGTGAGATAAATAATATATTAGGAACACATAAATAAATTGAAAAGGTACTTACCATGCATTTAGCCAAACGCAAGTAGCCGTTGCCACCATAGTTGTGCTTGCCCTCGGACCATATGCGACATTGTCTAGCCTTGGTGGACTTATTGATGAAAGCGTCGCTAGCCCAGTACCAACAGAGAGCTAAGTACGCCTCGATGTTACCCTGTAACCAGGAAATACTAACATGCAAATATTTCATTTTTCATCCACGCAGTTAACATACGTAGATATTGTAAATATTTAACAATATTAAAAACATACCTCCGCGTACTGCTCCTCTGTCAAGTACGAGTCGGAGTCCTTCCTAAATACACCCTTTTGCCGCTCCTACTCCTGCTCCCGGGGGTGCCGCTTGTAGTATGCGTTGACGGCCTGAATCCGGGCATACGACAACGCCGCCGTTGTGAGCTTCCGAGCGTTGTAATGGAACACGTGTCTCACGTGGTCCTCCATGCCCAGTTCCTCTACTTGGTACCTCAGCTTTTAGCAAACAAATATTTAAGTGATATGCATTAACAATTCAAACGAGTTGAAAAAATGAAACAATTAAACTTACCATAAAATCGTGCCACACGGCTCCCTGAACTGTGCTGTGGACCGGGTGAGAGACACGAGCGTAGTCATCCCACGACAGGGCAGGAAAACCGTCGATGACACCGGGGTAGTGCAACTTCACGATAGCACCCAGGACACTATTAACCTGCCTGTGGTGCTTCTCGGCCCCCGTGAACGAAAAGTCGTACCAACATCTACAAAATATATTAAATCATTAAGTAAAGGAAAACAACATCTAATATTTAATATACTATATACAATATTTACCTGTCTCCAACTGGATAGATCGTGGTCCGCTGAGTAGTAACCGGAGGAGGAGCCGCAAAGTGGGTCCTCCTCGTCCGTCGCCTCTGCTGCGAAGCTGTCGCGTCCTGTGACCCTGAAGGCTCTGCGGAACCACCGGAGTCCCCAGGAAGGCTAGTGGTAGCCGGCTGCACAGGGAGGCTGGCGCTAGCCGGCTCCAAAGGGAGGTTAGCGCTAGAGGGCTCCTGTAGTGGCCCCTAGCCTCTGAGTCGGGCTCCTATAGTGGCCCCCTAGCCTCTGACTCTGACTTTGACTCAGAAGTCTCTGAGTTAGACTGCACAAAAGGAAAAGATTGACAATAAATAATTAATAACAACTGCAATTTCTAAAATAACTTTATTGTAAACTAAAATTTTCCTCCGTCTGCTGAAAGCACACGACAGTTGAGGGTGGAGCGTGCGCCAGAAAGGGGGAACGTCGGCTCAAAGGTAACGAGGTCCCTGAGCAAGGATCTCGTGGCGGCTTAAACCCTCTCACTAGCTTCCCCTTCCCCTTCCCCTTCCCCTTTGACGACATCCTGTTGCAAGAAATAAATGATTAATATGAAAAGATAATATACAAAAGTAATGTTAAATTAGTGAATAAAATGTTACTTCAAAATTCATCAACATCACGATCATGCACCCTACTCCTTAAACCAGCCCATCAATCTTCTTCTTCTGCATATCGTTTTCGTTTGCACAAATCAGCAAGTTCGATAATGTCATCGATATCTTCAGTTTCTGATTCTGATTCTGTTTCCGCTTCCGTGCCAACCTCGATATCTTGAGCATCTCCAACTAAGTCATCGAGTCTTACACCGGGCTCGACTGAGAAGGAGTCTGGCAACTCTTCCTCTTGGTAGACACAATCAACCTCAGCTTCGTCGTGGTAATCATCATCTCCTGGAGCGTATAACCGCTCAGGAGGATTCACCTTATGTACCACCCACCAAGCTTTGAATTTATTGCATGGATAAGGTTGATATTACACTTGCTCTACTTGGTGTGCAAGAACTAATGAATCGAATCCTTTCAACCGTTCCTTGTGTTTTACTTCGACCATGCCAAATTCGTTTACTCGAATTCCACGAATGGAATCAAACCATTCACAGTCAAAGAATACTGCTCGAATTGGCTTGTTTGCGACAAAAGTGAATTCAAGGATTTTTTTAATAATCCCGTAGTACTGCGTTTCATGATCTTGCGAATCGATTGCCCTCATCACAACTCCGGTATTACATGTTGCCGCGAGAGGACGAAGAGATTCAAATTTAGTTGTACGGAATTGAAAGCCGTTGACGTCATATCGACCATAACTTCTAACATTAACCACTCGACGGGATAGTTGTCGCAAATCTTCGTGGACGTTGACATCTTTTTGGCACTGTCCAAGACATGGAGTTATTAGAAAATGTAAGCATTATTATATTATAAGAAAACATTGTTAACATTGATTAGTTATCGAGAAAACGTTATATGATCTCGAAACCAGGAGAGAAAATTAGATCCCCCATTTATTCCTTCCCGTCGAATCTGTTCTATTTGCTTGCTTGTGGGTTGATGTCTATGTCTCCAATTTTGCTTGTCGAACATACTACACGAAAAAGAGAACCTTTTAGAATACATGTGTCGGAAAAGATGGTGAAAAGCATAAGTGTAGGAGAAACACTTACTTGAAATATTCATTCATTTCTTCCATATTAGCGTACATATAGAAGAATGCAGCATGCCTTTTTTTTTCACTAACATCGTAGGAAGTGTAACTACCAACAGTAGTGCCTCTTGTTGCAAAAATGGAGATATCGCTACAAGGAGGTTGCTCATCCATATTGTACCGCATTACCGTAGTATTAAAATTGTGTTCCTCTGCAAAGTAAACACTTGAGAAGTATCCCACTTCCTTAAGAGTAAAAGCTTCGGTGATGCAACCTTCAACCCTTGCCCTGTTACCAACCATTGGTTTCAGATATCTAAGTGACCTTTCAATATGATACATCCACCTATATTGCACGGGACCGCCCACTTTCGCTTCAAATGGAAGATGAATTAAGAGATGTTGCATTGGATTGAAAAATCCTGGAGGAAAATTTTTTCCATCTTACACAAAAGTACCGAAATCTCTTTTTCCAATTTAGTCATCATCTCTGGCATGATTTCTTTAGCACAGAGTTGCCTATAGAAGAGGCTAAGCTCGGCTAACACCTTCCACACTGCATCGTCAAAATAGCCTCGAAACATAACAGGCAGAAGTCTTTCCATGATTATGTGATAATCATGACTCTTCAACCCAATGAGCTTTCCCGTTTTCACATTCACGGCTCCTCTCAGACTAGCTGCATAACCATCTGGGAATTTCAACCTTTGCAACCATTCGAGAATTTTTTTCTTTAGGTCGAAGACAGAAAGGAGCACGTGGTTTACCACCATTTTCGGAGAGCTCAAGAGTTTGATGGTAACAAAGCTCAGCAAGATCCTTTTGAGCCTTTAAATTGTCTTTTGTTTTGCCCGTCATGTCCATGCATGTGCTTATGATACATTCGGCCATGTTATGCTCTTGATGCATAATAACATCAATGTTGTGCCTTAGAATCAACGACTTCACATACGGTAACTCCCAAAGTCCACATATGTGAGTCCAATTATGTTTGTCTCTGTTACCTTCGAAATATCCAGGACGACCTTCATCTGACACCAATTTGTCCAACATATCAGATAATTTCGGACCCGTTAAGAAGTTTCGGTGGTCCTTTAGTGACAACGGTGTTCTTTCTGAAGACATTCCTCTGTTGTCTAAACAAGTGATTCGGAGGCATCCAACGTCTATGACAATCGAAGTAAGATATCTTGCCTCCATGGGTCAGTCGAAAGCTATCGATATCCGAGGCACATATCAGACACGTCAACCGACCATGAGTGCTCTATCCAGAAAACATGCCGTATGCCGAAAAATCATGAACGGACCACAAATAAGCAGCTCGGAGGTTGAATTTCGGCTTCTTGTAACGGTCGTACGCTTCGACTCCTGTCCACAACATTTTCAACTCTTCGATCAACGGTTTCAACGTCACATTAAGACGTGATCCAGGATGATCTGGCCCAGGTACAATGAGGCTAAGAAACATAAACTCATTCTTCATGCAAAAAGTCGGTGGAAGATTGTACGAAATGACAAAGACGGGCCAACAGGAGTATGGTGCGGCGTTTCTGCTGAACGGCGTGAACCCATCTGTCGCCAACCCGATGCGAACATTTCTCGCTTCACGAGCGAATTCTGGGTCGAACCGGTCCAGCGCCTTCCATTCCTCACCATCATACGGGTGCGTCATGACTCCATTGTTCTCACGCTCACCTTCTTTGTGCCATCTCATGTGTCTGGCCGTTTTTTTTGAAAGGAACAGCTGCTTCAACCTCGGTGTCACAGGTAAGTAACGAAGCTGCTTACGTGCGACTTCCGTCGTCACAATATTACCATCGTTATTAACAACTTCGACAAACCTCGGTTGACCACATTTCAAACATTTTTTCTCATTGGCATGCTCTCTCCAGAAAAGCATGCAGTTGTCCGAACACACATCAATCTTCTCGTGCTTCATACCGAGACCGAATATAATTTTCTTCGAGTTGTACATATCCTTAGGCACTTTGTTGGGTTGTGGAAGGGCCTCTTTGAGCAAATCGATCAGCATGTTGTAACAATTGTTAGAAAAGAAGAACTTAGACTTTTAGTGTGTCCATAAATCTAGTCACAAAATTGAGGATTGACATTTTAGTGTGTCCATGCAGTGCCTCTTCTAAATCTTTGAGACGTTTGAAGAACTATTTAACCTCTGCTGTTTGAGGATCTTCTGTAAGCTCTGGTCGTATAGCTTCCAGCATCTCATCCATCATATCAACCTCTGTGGCATCATCATTGTCCGCTTCCACTTCTTATACAGCTTGAGAAACTGTCTCGCCGTGGAAGTTCCACAACTCATAATGTGACACGTAACCGTTTCGACACAAGTGCATCGTAAGTTCCACTTTGTCCAGAAACGTTTCGTTTTGGCATTTCGTATATGGGCACCGCACCTTATCGCTATTTGACAACGAAAAAGCTCGTTCCACAAAAGCTTCTGTCTTGGCGTACCACTCATCTGAGTGACCACCAGTTCTGCTCTTCCAACCAGTGTACATCCAACTACGATCTTTGCACATGTTTGACTCTGCAATTAATATCCGGATAAATTACTATTAGTTTCTCATTAATTTATGCATGATAGAGGAAATAATGAGAGAGACAGTGAACTAGGTCCGTGCCATTTCGAAGCCCGACACGGGCCATGCTCGAGCTTGACCTCAGACCCAGCTCAGCTGTCCTCGGCTCCCTTGCCACGTATTGAATCTATGAGGATGCGAGGCGAGCCCAACGAGCGACGACTCCTAGACTCTCATCTAGAGGAGGCGAGGCGAGGACCCCGGCGAGACGATGAAACTGTTGGCAAAGAAGCTGTGGAGGAGGCCACGACTACAATGGTCTACATGGCACGATCACACTTATTGCGTGTCGTTCCCATCTGGGTTGGTCACTTAACCCTAACGATTCATCAATGTTTGACTATCATCCGTCTCTGAAATCAAGAAATTTTGGCAGCATAACGCCGCATATTTAACACTACATCCCCCTATCCGGTGCAGTTCTTAAAGTACAAAGGGGGGCAACTGGTTAGCTCAGAAACCTGTTGCCTTACGGATCTTGCGAGTCAAGGACAAATACTCACAACATCCATTTTTGGAGTTTTTATGGACTTATACGTACTCACAAACACGCCGATGTGAACGTACAGGGGTGCCGATGTGAACGTACGGGGGTCCTTGCGGTGAAGAGATACCTAGCTACAGACTTTTAGGGTTAGTAATGGGCCGCCCGACCCATATACACTTAACCCTAACGCTTCACCTCATGTCACCAGTCACGGGTCACGATCGTGACCCACACTGCCTATATACGCTAAAGTTGGGTCCGATGGGCCGTATATACGCTACATATATACCAAGGCTCGGCTAGGCACGACACGCTCGACCCGTGAATGGGCCCAGCACGGCCAGAGAGGGGAAAATGGGATCTGTCATGCTTGGCTTTGGCTTATGGCCCGTCGTGCCGGCCCGTTCCGGCACGGCAAATTTGCGGGCCACGCTGGGCATAATGTTTTCATGCACGAGACCGGTCGGGCTCGGGCCGGGCCGGCCCGACATAGCCCATTGGCCATCTATAGCCACGACAGAACCTAAGTGCCTCGACAACCGGCCGCCCCCGACGCCGCCCTCGACATAAACCAATTAAGCATAATCTACACTAAGCAAATTAAGCACAATTAAGCAACTTAACCACTTAAGTATAATTAAATAAACATAATCTAAAGTAAGCAAATTAACTAATTAAGCATAATTAAATAAACAATTAAGCAATTTAAGCATAATTTAGACAATTCAATTCAATTCAATTTCAAAATTGAACAATTCAATTCAAATCAATTCAAATCAAATTTAAACATAGAAATTCAATTAAATTCAAATTTCAATGTGGAAGGGGTGTGGGGTGGGGTGGGTGGGGGTGTCTGTGGAGGGGGAGGGGCGAGGGGGGGGGGGGGGGGGGGGGGGGGGGTGGGGGGGGGTCTGTTCTGTTGGGGAGGGGGGTGAGGGGGTCTGTGGAGGGGAGGGGGTGGGGGGGTCTGTGTAGGGGAGGGGGGGCCGGGGAGGGGAGGGGGAGGTAGGGTGCCATCGGCCAGGGAGGGTAGGGGGAGGGGGCCGGAGAGGGGAGGTGGAGGGGGAGGGGGGCCGAGGAGGGGAGGGGAAGGGGGGGCGGCGCTCGGCCGTGTAGGGGAGGTGGAGGGGGGGGGGGAGGGGGAGGGAGGGCTGGACGGCGGCGATCGGGGAGGGAGGGCGGGGCGGTGCTAGCTAGGGGAGGGGGCGGGGGAGCCGGGCCGGCGGTCGGGGAGGGGAGGGCAGGATACCTGGCAGCGGCGGCGGCGTCGGACGGTGGCGGTGGCGCGGCGGCGTGGAGCGACGACGTCGGGAGCGGTGGCGGCGAGCGCGGGCGGCGGTGAGAAGAGAAAGCGGCGAGTAAGGAAGAAAAGAGAAGGCGCGTGCGGGGTAGGTTAAAATACATAACTTACGTCAGCTAAATAATAAACTTACGTCGGCCGATGTAACTTACAACGACCATTTTATTAGCTAGCGTAAGTTAAGGCTTATTTACGTCGGCCCACTTATTTACGTCGGCCTGTTGTCCGTGCCGACATAAGTGTTCATTTACTGTTGTCGGGCAAGTTACTTACGTCAGCAGCCGCCGTAGGTTAACTTACTTACGTCGAGTTTCTACAGCCGATGTAAGTTAGTTTATTTACGTCGGCCAACCGACATAAATTAAATTGGCCGACGTAAGTATCAGCGTTTCCTGTAGTGGTTATATTGGACCATTCAAGATTTCGGACAAAAATGGAGAAGTAGCGTATAAGTTGGAGATGTCAGCTCATCTTTCGGATGTCCATGATGTCTTTCATGTTTCCCAGTTCAAGAAATGCTTGAGAGTACCGGAAGAACAAGTGTTAATGGAAGAATTGGAAATAGAAGAAGATTTGACTTATGCCGAGCAACTGGTTAAGATCTTGGAAACCAAGGAGATAGTCACAAGGGACAAGGTGATTCGATGGTGTAAAGTTCAATGGAAGCACGACATAGAAAAAGAAGCAACGTGGGAATTGGAGGATGATCTCAAGAAGGAATTTCCCTATCTCTTCTCTTTCGCGTTGAATCTCGAGGGCGAGATTCATTTTAAGGGGGTAGGTTTGTAACACCCTCATTTTCATGCATCATGCCTTGCATACACTCATATACATGTTTAACATTAACCCACAACAAGAGGAACGAGTTTAAAATTGATTTGGAGCAGAACCTCACTTAAAATGCAGGAAAGTGCAGACTAGTCCGATTTTACTGGGGACTAGTCCGATTTCTCTCTGACTAAAAATGGACTTGTCCGTTTTTGCTGCGGACTAGTCCGTTTTTTGCCTCTGGAAACTTTCGGACATCTCCGATTTTGTGCGGACTAGTCCGATATTCCAAGAATCCTTGAAAATTTGCTAAGTCCTTGGACTTTTCCGGACTAGTCCGGTTTTCTAGCGGACTTGTCCGTTTTCCTCTCTGACTAAAGTCGGACTTGTCCGATTTTTGGCCAGACTTGTCCGACTTTCTCTCTGGACAACTTCGGAATAGTTTGGTTCTTTTCAGACTTGTCCGATATTTCGCGACTACGAGTTGATCTTTTGATTCACGTTAAGTGGGCCTAGGGTTGTCGTGCCTAACTCTTTTAGAGGTCATGTGGGACCCTAAACCAGCCTCTACTCCTCTCAAACTCGAAATCCATCTAACCCTAGCCTCCACCTCTATATAAAAACCCCACCCCTTGGCTTGACGTCTATTTGCCACTTTTCCACCCCACCCAGACCCTAGTTCGTGGAGAGCCACCATCAAGGAGGGAGGAGGTGATCCCAAGCAAGAAGAAGAAGAGGAGGAAACGAAAGAGGATCAAGATCTCCATCAAGCTTTCGTTCTTCAACACCAATTCATCTCCAAGTTCATCCCCAACCCTAGATCATCAAGATCCAAGTGTTACCTCCAAGTTTCTTGATTCATTGGAGTGCTAAACATCTGGTATACCTTCTATTCTCTTTTCCTTACGTGAATTCAACCCCTAATCTCCAAATTTATGTCGATCTAGAAAACCCTAGTTTGCTAGTTCTGCAAAGTGCGGACTAGTTGTAGGATCGAATATCATGTGAAAAGCTACCAGAGGGGGGGGGGGTGAATGGTAGATTTAAAAATCTTACGCAGCGGAAACAATTAAACCCCAACCCTTTCGACAGAAAAACGATCTGTTAAAGAAATCATGTGTGAGACTAATCTAAACGTTTTTCACCATGACAAAAGTGATTTATATAATATAGAATCAAGTCACAAAAACAACACAACAAGAATTACTCAAATCCGTCGAGAAAAACTCAAGTTATGATCGAAAGATCAAACAAAGGTCAATCTGCCCTACTCGAGAAAAAAAACAGTTCTGGAATGCTGCAAAGAAACTCGTGTAGATCATAGACCACAAATCCAATGACCGTGAAATTTTGACAGATTATAGATAATCAAGTTGTGAAGACAACCCAAAAGGAATCACGTCAATTGGATATGTAAAACTCGAGTTATGATAAAACCACCAATGAAAGGTAGTGCTGTCCAGAAACTCGACGAGTAAAACTTGTCTGGAACAAGTCGGACAAACAAGGCACAAAAGTTCCTTCAAACTATGAATTTTATTCAATAGAATACAAGAGGAAAAGCCCCAAAGTCGTGCACCACGATCTCTGGGCTCCCTTGCTTATATAACCAGCTCGAAAGCCAACTCAACTCAAATCAGGAACCTAATCCTACTCTGTTCACGAATCGTAACTTTCCATAACTGCTTAGGATTCTTCTATACGCAGATAGAAGCAATATTAAGACTTACAAACACCTTAGGAACGTATCACACATTCCTAAACAACTCAAATTCGTGACCCACACGAAATCCTATCATAACCAACTTGATACTTTCCATACCGAGCCATAACCGACTTCGCTGCAGCCGAAGTCATCAACCGATATGATCCGATCCTTCCAACCAGATCTTCCCATCCATAAACCATCTTCGGAACCATGTTGCCACGTCATGCACCGCATGCATACGTGCAAACACCTTCCTTCGACGTCCAGTAACCTTCATATGCACTGCCCTTGATTCAATCATCCCGCGCAACCTCCTGATCAGCTCAACCACAGTTCCTTCCGAACTTGGTTGTTGGAACCTCATCTCCTCCCTGAGACTAGTCCAATGGATCCCGTCACCAGCCATGACTTGAACTCAAGCAACACCTGCACATGAATTAACAACCAATCCATACGAGCCCAAATCCTCGACTTGACTCAAGTTAGCTCCGAACACAACACCCTATATGAGCATCTCACTTAAGCATGTTGTAAAACCACAGTAAAACGATATTATCCATATCAACCAAAACACACCAAAAACTTAGCAAATGAATACTAAGCAATCTTTCCAACAATGTAAAGCATGTACGAAACATTGCAAATGAAAAGCAGAAGCACTGCGGTCAAGTTCCGGACCTTGCCAGAGCAACCCGAACCTTGAGATGGAGCTAACAAAAGCTAGTCGAACCTTAATAAAAATGTGTTTTGGTGATATTCAAAACTTTTATCATCAAAGCAAGTGTATTCACAACAAGCCAATGTATTCAGCACACATAGGTCTTACAATCTCCCCCTTGATGAATGCATTGGCAACACCATTTAAAATCCGAACATTGGCTTATTCACATAAAAGTTTTGAAGAACACTTCTCCCCCTTTGTAAATCAAAAGTAAAATGAGAAGAAAATCCAAAAAATATCCCATATTATCTCTCCCCCTTTATTATCTCTCCTTATGCACATATTCTCTTTCTCTTCATGCTTATCTCTCCCCCTTTGACAATGTATTCAGCAAGTCATGAGCATATAAAAAAAATGTCTCTCCCCCTTTAGTTGTTATGAGCATATTACAACATATACATATAAACAAAGCTCATCCAAGTCATACTATCAGGTATCTTACATTATCACATCAATGAGATACATAAAGTAGTGTAAGCCATGCTAGAGATCAAATGTAATTTTCAATTTAAGCAAGTCATGATCTCACAAACTTAACTATTTCAAAACCTGAAAGCATGACACTAGTTGCTGTATTTTATTATTTTTCAAAGCATAAATTTAGATCATATGATATTTGCAAGAGATTATATGCGCATCTGCCTTATTCTAACCAACCAAGCCAAGCCTATGTAATTTGACAATCAGAAGCTTAAGGACATAGTTTTAGTCATACACAACTTCTTCCAAGTTCATATCTAAGTGCAATGATAAGCCATCTCAAAAAAAGAAGTGTGATGCATGCATATTCTCTTGATCTTTTCTCAATTTATATTTGTTCATAAAAACTCAACATGTGAGTTGATTACTTGATTAATTCTTAATGATTAAAAGCACTTGTGAACATGTAAGAAGTTCAAAACAGCAAGTAAGTTCGACCATGACCAGTTTTAGTGTAAGTAATTATTCCAATTACTAGACATGACAAAAACTACGAAATGTATAACATGAGTAATGTAGTAAGAACTTTCAACATGTAAAAGGAATTACAAAGTCATATATGTATGAAATACTATGCTCATATATTTTAATTTCAGATTCACATATAGACTTCCCAAGTTTCAAAACTCCCCCTCAATTTAAGCCATGAGTATGCATAACCCCTATTCCACTACGAATGTAACAAAAACGAGTGAAATCCAAAGGTTTTGTAAAAATGTCAGCCAATTGTTGTTCGGTATCTACATGGTGAAGCACAATGTTTCCTTTTTCAACATTATATCGGAGAAAGTATACCTAATGTCAATGTGCTTAGTTCTAGAATGTTGCACGGGTTTTTTAGCAATGCAAATGGCACTAGTGTTATCACAGAATAGTGGAACACTATCTAGATCAACCCCATAGTCCTTAAGTGTTTGTACAATCCAAAGAATTTGTGAGCAAGCACTAGTAGCAGCTACATATTCAGATTCGGCTATGGTTTGTGCAACTGAATTTTGTTTTCTAGAGGACCAAGCAACAAGAGAATTACCAAGAAAATGACAAGCACTGGAAGTACTTTTCCTATCAATCCTACAACCCCCAAAATAAGCATCCGAAAAAGCTTTCAAAGTAACAGTTGAGGAAGAAGGAAGAAAAATGCCAAATTCTTGAGTTCCATGCCAGTACCTGAGAATCATTTTGACGGCTTGACGATGTGAAGCACGTGGGGAGGCTTGAAACCGTGCACAAAGACATACGCTGAATTGTATGTCTGGTCTTGATGCCGTGAGGTACAAAAGTGATCCGATCATGCTTCTATATCCTTGTTGATCCACTGGTTCACCATCTTTATCAAGTTCAAGTGTTGTTACTGTTCCCATTGGTGTCCGAAGAGGCTTGCTTTTTTCCATGTTGAAGCGCCTTAGGAGGTCTTTTGTATACTTCGTTTGATGCACAAAGGAACCCTCCTTAGTTTGCTTGATTTGCAGCCCCAAAAAGTAAGTGAGTTCACCCATCATACTCATCTCAAATTCTGAACTCATCATAGCTGAAAACTTGGACACAAGATCATGAGAAGCACAACCAAAGATAATATCATCCACATACACTTGAACAAATAATGAGTCATTGCCATGCTTAAGCACAAAAAGAGTTTTATCAACCTTGCCCATGGTAAACCCTTTTTCAAGTAAGAATGTTTTTAACCTATCATACCATGCTCCAGGGGCTTGTTTGGACCGTACAAGGCTTTGGATAGTTTGTGAACATAATTAGGAAAATCTGAATTTTCAAAACCCGGTGGTTATTTCACATAAACCTCCTCATCTATGTAGCCATTAAGAAAAGCACTTTTAACATCCATTTGATATAGCTTAAAACCTTTAGATGTAGCAAAAGCTAACAAAATTCTTAGGGCTTCTAATCTAGCAACAGGAGCAAAAGTTTCATCAAAATCTAGACCTTCAACTTGAGTGAAACCTTGAGCAACCAACCTAGCCTTATTCCTAACCACAACCCCATCCTCACTTTGTTTATTTTTAAATACCCATTTAGTTCCAATTAAAGTGTGACCATGAGGTGGATGTACAAGTTTCCAAACATTATTTCTTTCAAAATCTTCTAACTCTTCTTGCATGGCAATAATCAAAGATTCATTAGTGAGTGCATGTGATATATCTTTGGGTTCAAAAGAAGCAACAAAAGCATAATGAGCATAAGAGTTTGGATCACAAAACCTGAACCGTGTGACTCGTTCGTGCAAGGTTCCAATCATCTGTTGTGGGGGATGATCTTTGTAAAACCGTAGGGGAACAGATGTCTCACAAGCTTCTTATTCTTCATGTTCATCACAAATCGATGATATTGTGACTTGAGGATGATTTGAATCAGCATCGATGGTTGTCGGAGCTGATTGAGAATTAACATCCAGAGCTGAACCAAAGTCTTTAGCTGCTGAATTTTCGGGCAGCAGCTCCAATTCTTCATCATCTTCAACGAAAATGCTCCCCTCCCGCGGATATGGATCTGGACCTGCAATGTTTGAGCTAGTACCTGGGCTAGTTTCATCAAAAGACACTTCACAAGTCTCCACAATTTTGTTAGTGTCAAGTAAAAGCACACGGTAGCCTCTAGTATGAGATGGATAACCAAGAAACATGCCATCAATGAATCTAGGTTCAAATTTATCAAGATTACCATGTTTCTTAACAAAGCATTTGCATCCAAAGACCCAAAAGTGTGTAACACTAGGCCTATGTCCAAACCAGAGCTCATATGGTGTTTTACCTAGCTTAGCACGCAAGAAAACACGATTTGAGACATAACAAGCGGTTGCTAACGCATCAGCCCAAAATTTCCTAGGAGTTTGATATTAATCAAGCATAGTCCTAGCCATCTCAACTAAGGTTCTGTTCTTTCTTTCTACAACACCGTTTTGTTGAGGTACATATGGTGAAGAAAATTGATGATCTATTCTTTTTTCAGTACAAAAGTGATCAAAAGATTGATTTTTAAATTTAGTTTCATTATCACTTCTAATTGCTTTTAAAGATCCTGGGTAATCAATTGATAATCTAAGAAATAAAGTTCTAAAGTGACTAAAAACTTCATTCTTAGATGCCATAAAGTAAACCCAAGAGTATCTAGAATAATCATCAATAATCACAAGTACATACCATTTACCTCCGAAGGATTGAACACGTGAAGGTCCTACGGTGTCAAGATGCAAAAGTTGACATGGTTCAGTTGTCATGATCATTTTGAGAGGAGTATGTGAACCTGCAACCATCTTAGCATGTCTACAAGAAGAGCACACAATTTCTTTGTCCCCTTTAAGCTTAGGCAGCCCACGTATGCGATCAAGAGCACTAACACGCGTTAGGTGATCAAAGCCTACGTGACCAAGTCTACGATGCCAAAAATATAAGTCCTTTGAATCATTAGCAACTAGACACCTATGCTTAGAGGAAGACTTATCAAAATCAGCTTTAAAACTCTTCCAAACCGAGACATGTTAAAAATAAGCTCACCATTTGAACTTACAACTTTGCAGCAATTTTTATTGAAAATAATTTCCAGATTTTCATCTAGCAATTGTGAAACAGAAAGCAAGTTGTATTTCAAATTTTTGACAAGTGCCACATCCTTCAAAGTGTAGTGATCATTTACTCTAACCGAACCCTTAGCAATTATAGGAGTTGAAGAATTATCGACAAAAGTAACATTCTCTACATGTGACACAAAAGAGAGGGAGGAGAACCAATCTTTGTTATCGGTCATGTGGCATGAGCAACCTGAATCCACAATCCAAATGTTCTCCTTCCTCAAACGTGTAACCTACATAGAAGCACAATATGTCGATGACTCAATACTGGGGTTAGTCAAAAGGCATTTAGGAATCCAGTACTGAGTCACGCGACGTGCAGCAGGAAAAACACGCGAAAGCTGAGACAAAACAGTAGGTTTATGAGTCAAAGTTTGAGATTTTTTATTCTTAACTACTGACCTATAAGGTGTTACTTGTGTAGCACAAAAATCAGTAGCTCCGGAGGCAAAAAAAAAAGGTCCGGAGGTAAACTTTGAATGTTTTTGACTCAAAACAGCAGGTTGTACATTCGGTTCAACATGTGCAGCAAATTTTGCATGAAAGTTATGAGATCTAGCAACCATTCTTTCCCTTTTCTGTTGTTTAGCTAGTCTATAACAAAAATCTATGACATGACCATCTCTACCACAGTAGGTACAATGAAATTTAACTTTGTGTTCATGTCTAGATGAGCAAGCAATATTTTTATTTGAAACCAAATGAGACAACACTCCTGCAGATTTGAAAACCACTCCTTTTTGTATAGGAACTGTTTGAATCAAACCACTTCCTAATTACTTTACAATTTTAGGTGGATGTGCCTTAGCATGAGCATGAGAATCAAAACCTAAACCAGTTTTATCATTGCAAGACTTGGAAGAATTCAGCAGCAAGTTTAGGTTCTTATTCCCATTACAAAACCGATCTAATGTCCTATGCATGTCATCAAGTTTATTGGACAGATCAAGGCAATTTTCACATGAAGTTTTTCCTTTTAGTTTGCAATTGGAACAAAATTTAACTTCATGAGAACGTAAAGCATTATTCAATATAGAAATTTCATTCATAGCATCCCGTAGTTTCTTATCAAGATCATCACAAGTAGAACAATGCAAATCAATTGTAGAACAGCTAGCATCTTCAAGTTTTTATCATTAAGTGCAGCAACTCTTTGTTCTTTTCAATTTCTAACTCAATTTTGTCTGAAAAATTAACATTGACACTACGCAAGTTGCTGAGAATCTTATTAAAGCGAGCAAAAAGGTCATCAATAGACTCACCGGGTTGCATCTCGAAGTGCATGTATTCTTTCTTGAACATGTCTTGCCTTACCTCTTTGATCGTGTTGGATCCTTCGTGGTAGTCACAAAGTGCTATCCACACATCGTATGCAGATCGGAGGTGTGCAACACGGTCGAAGTCGCTTTGTGTTAATCCTTGTATGATCAAGTTCCGAGCCTTGTTGTTGTTGTCGACATCTCTCAGATTTGTAGCTGTAACTTGATCGTTTGATGGTACTTCATAAGGCTTGTATACCTTCTCCCATATTGCAAAGCCTTGTGCCTGGATGAAAGCCTCCATGCGTGCCTTCCAAACCTGAAAATCAATACCAGCGAACACACAAGGTTTGGCAGAGTACTTCTACATGATGATTAGTCAAAAACACGTGCAAATCACAATGTTTAGAGCACTGCAGATCTGATACCAACTGTAGGATCAAAGATCACGTAAAAAGCTACCAGAGGGGGGGTGAATGGTAGATTAAAAATCTTACGCAGCAGAAACAATTAAACCCCAACCCCTTCGGCAGAAAAACGATCTGTTAAAGAAATCATGTGTGAGACTAATCTAAACGTTTTTCACCATGACAAAAGTGATATATATCAAAGAGAATCAAGTCAAGAAAACAACACAACGAATTACTCCAATCCGTTGAGAAAAACTCAAGTTATGATCAAAAGATCAAAAAAGGTCAATCTGCCCTACTCGAGAAACAAAACAGTTCTGGAACGCTACAAAGAAACTAGTGTAGATCATAGACCACAAATCCAATGGCCGTGAAATTTTTACATATGATAGATAATCAAGTTGTGAAGACAACCCAAAAGGAATCACGTCAATTGGATCTATAAAACTCGAGTTATGATAAAACCACCGACGAAAGGTAGTGCTGTCCAGAAACTCGAGGAGTAAAACTTCTCTGGAACAAGTCGGACGAACAAGGCACAAAAGTTCCTTCAAACTACGAACTTTATTCAATAGAATACAAGAGGAACAGCCCCAAATTCGTGCACCATGAGCTCTGGGCTCCCTTGCTTATATAACCAGCTCGAAAGCCAACTCAACTCAAATCAGGAACCTAATCCTACTCTGTTCACGAATTGTAACTTTCCATAACTGCTTAGGATTCTTCTATACGCAGATAGAAGCAATCTTAAGACTTCCAAACACCTTAGGAACGTATCTCACATTCCTAAACAACTCAAATTCGTGACCCACACAAAATCCTATCATAACCAACTCGATACTTTCCATACCGAGCCATAACCGACTTCGCTGCAGCCGAAGTTATCAACCGATATGATCCAATCCTTCCAACCAGATCTTCCCATCCATAAACCATCTTCGGAACCATGTTGCCATGTCATGCACCGCATGCATACGTCCAAACACCTTCCTTCGACGTCCAGTAACCTTCATATGCACTGCCCTTGATTCAATCATCCTGCGCGACCTCCTGATCAGCTCAACCACAGTTCCTTCCGAACTTGGTTGTTGGAACCTCATCTCCTCCCTAAGACTAGTCCAATGGATCCCGTCACCAGCCATGACTTGAACTCAAGCAACACCTGCACATGAATAAACAACCAATCCATACGAGCCCAAGTCCTCGACTTGACTCAAGTTAGTTCCGAACACAACACCTTATGTTAGCACCTCACATAAGAATGTTGTAAAACCACAGTAACACGATATTATCCATATCAACCAAAACGCAACAAAAACTTAGCAAATGAATACTAAGAAATCTTTCCAACAATGTAAAGCAAGTACGAAACATTGCAAATGAAAAGTAGAAGCACTGCGGTCAAGTTCCGGACCTTGCCAGAGCAACCCGGACCTTGAGCTGGAGCTAACAAAAGCTAGTCGAACCTTAATAAAAAGGTGTTTTGGTGATATTCAAAACTTTTATCATCAAAGTAAGTGTATTCACTACAAGCCAATGTATTCAGCACACATAGGTCTTACACTAGTCTGGCCTTCTACAGACTAGTCTGATTTTGCTGACTAAATTGTGTTGAATTGATTCTAAAAGTAGGTCTAATCAAATCCAAACCAGTATAAACTTGTTAGAATCTATTAGAACTAGTTAGTGATCTTTGAAATCAATCTATTAACAAGTTCTACCTTGCATTTGCATAAATCATGCATGTTTTATTTGTGCACTCTTTGATTGTGTTTCTTGTTTGTATGTTTTTCTGCGGATTAGACAGATTTGCGCTAGAGAGTGCCGTGGAGGATCTACAGCACCAAGAGTTTGAAGGCTTTGACCCTAATCAACCACAAGAGCAAGGCAAATGTCCTTGAAGCATATTGATCCTGATTTAAAATAAATGTTTGTTTGCAAACTGCATGCTTGTGTCAATTTGATCGGAAATCCTATGGTAGGAAGTTCACTAGAATTGTTAAACCACCCTTGTCACCTGGAATATATGGTAGAGAATCAGGAAGGGATTTTTACCTTTTGCTTCGCTTAATCAACTGGGATGGGAAAACAACTATACCACTCAATTTAAATATGCATGGATGAGATTATGGTTAACTTGAACTGGTTAAATATGATATGGTAATGGGTGATCTAAGCAAGCCTGGTATGTGGATAGGTTGGATGTCATGGTGGTTTGCTTGCTTTAGATCTAAGGACTGGTTCATGCGAGAATAAGCCAGGACTACAGTGCCACCACGAGGCCAAGTATGGGTGCGGCGTAGCTAATTATAGGGCTTTGCTAGTGCTGTTTGGACCATTGTGGATGCTCGGGGAAGGGGTAGTCGGATTGGATTTGTTAATGATTGGTGGGACTACCCTGGGATCCGAATGGCTCAAGAGGGGGCCCTTGGTTTAAGATGTGCTCTGTGGGAGACATCGCCACCGGTGAAACCTCAGTGGGGTCTAAATAGGCTAGTAATCCTTTGTAAAGGCTATTTTGTGATCTCTTGGCCATACACCAAAGGAAGTGTAATTGGCATAAGGGAGGTTCTTTAGTCGCCGACGGGTTATGAAATCACAAACACATGGGTAAAGCGGTACAAACTCTGCAGAGTCAAATAAAACTATCATGATAGCCGTACTCCTGGTTATGAGCACCTGAACAACTTCCATGATTAGAGGGAACTTGGTATTGGGATGGTATTTGGGATGGTTATGGTTGGTATTATGGTTATGGATGGTTATGAATTAAATATTGGCATTGAATATGGTTAATGGTATGATGATGATGGATATGGAATATGGATTGGTGCTATGTTATTAATTATGGTTTATGATGTGATTACTTCACATACGTATAACATATTGCTTTTCAAATGGTTTTACTGTACTTTTCAGCACTTAGCCATTATTATTGTCGTCATTTGAATCAGCCACATGTCATACTTTCCACACTTGCTGAGTACGACATGTACTCACTCTTGCAATTCCCCCCCCCCAACAGTTGCAGGTCAGGATTGAGAGTTTAATGGTGATAATGCGGAGTTCTAGGCCGTGTCTACCGTCAGCTTTGTCTGTGGTGTTGATTGGAGCTGTGCTATAACCTATTGTCTATGCTGCTTAGCTGTTTAGTTTGCTTATCTAATTTATTTTCGCTGCATTAGTCGAACTTGTCATCAATATTCATTAGAGCTTGTATTTGAGGATAATATGATTTGTTTAATAAAATTTGGTTAATTAATCTTGTTCTGTGGTAATTTTCTGTATATTCTTTTGTGAATGCACTCGTGTATGTGTGTTTAACATCCTGGGCGCACATATGCATTCACTTGGTTCAATTTCGGAACCGGGGGTCACATTATCTCCAACATTCTTCCACCTGAATGTCCATCGCTCGGGAGCACTCTGCCTTGGGGTTCTTGATCAAGAGACTGTAAGATAGAGTTATTTTGCTCAAGTAATTAGTAATTATTGCCAAACTAATTTGAACCAGTTTCTTATGTTGCTTAAATTGATATTTCTTAGGGTTGGTGGTCTGGTTTTACAATAAAAAGTATACTATTTGAAGTTCAACGTTTTCTTCACCAGCCAAATGCGCCCGATGTTGAAATTGATTGCTATAATCTACTTATCAAGGTTGGTAACTTAGTGTTAGTGACAAACATAGGTTATATATCATTCCTGATTCGACATTTATTAATTTAAAGAATGTCAATATTTTCAGGATCTAGGGGAATATAATTGAAAGTGCATCTAGGAATCCCTTGTGGGTTTCAGTTGATTTATGACAAGCAAATGAGATCCTAACCACATTGTTGAGATGAGCTCAGGTTCTAATGAGAGAATGAACAAAGTGCCAAAAAGAAAGGAGAATGAGAAGCAATGCGGAAAAGAGCTCAAGAACCAAATGTAGTAGATCATTGTGTATGGAGTGTGTTAAGGAAACACATCCCAAGAGATCAAGCACAAATAATCTCACACATTGCACAAAGTTATACAGGACCGGACTAGTCCGACTGACCCCGGACTAGTCTGATATCTTTCTGCACGAGATCGGACAAGTCCTCACAATGCGGACTTGTCCTCACAAAAGGTTCTGTGTGAGATCGGACTAGTCCGGTCTGGACCGGAGTAGTCCGTTATGAAGTGACCGTTTGAATTTGAAGCTTGGCGGGTAGTGTGACGATTGCCGCGCAGTGCGACAGTTGTCAGGGACGTTAGTGGTCCCAAAGGCTGGACTAGTCCGGGCCATAGGCTGGACTAGTCCACCCATCTGCTGAAGTCAGCGGTATGGGCTGGGAACCTCTATAAATAGAGGACCCCTGGGTTAATTTGAACCATTCCTTGAGAAAGTTGAAACACTAGAGCCGCCACAACAAACCTTGAGCCTCCAAAAGCCTCCATCTTGCCTACCTTCCCTCTAAAACTAATTCTTGTGTGGATTAGGGTTTGGTGAGGTGAAGAAGAGGAATAACACCGCTCTAGGCTCTCGGTTTGATCTCTTGCACTTGTGAATCTTTGTGATCTGTGGCTTGAGTTGATCTTTGTGATTTGTGATTGTATTTGTGGTGGGAGCCTTAGATTGTGAGAATCCCCAACGAATCTTGTATTCACCCCTTTGTGATAGTGGAGAAACAAGTTAGGCCCTTGTGGTAAACTTGGTGAGGGAAGGGTTGTTGAACCCGGTCCTTCGCGGACTCCTCAACAGGGACGTAGATTCCTTTGTGGGATCGAGCCTCGGGATAAAATCCTTGTGTCCCTTGTGTACTTTGCTTTCACTTATCGCACATTGCTTCTAGGGTTAGCTTTACCAGTTTTGTTCATCACTCTTATTTCATTGTGATCCTTAGTCTCATACTTGTTCCATAACTTGTTAAGGTTCACTAAGTTATTCCAACATACCTTGCATTACAAAAATCAAACTAAAACTTGTTAGAAACACTTTTTAGGCTTTCCCTGCAAGAGGACCGGACTAGTCCGCCCTTGGACCGGACTAGTCCGCCCCCTGAGTACTGATCTCGTTTTATTAAGTCATTTCAGGTCGATTAGCCTATTCACCCCCCCCCCCTCTAGGGAACTTTCAATTGGTATAAGAGCAGGACTCTCCCAAAGAGTCTAACAACTCGGGGAGAAGATGGCCAGAGTGGGGTATGACGAGGTCTCGACAAATGAGATCCAGGCAACCCAAGAGGAGGTGCTTGTCTACCAAGACAAGTCCACGGATGACGAAGAGACTCGCCAACTCAAGGCGAAACTTTGAGAGAAGTTGAAGAGTCCAAAGGTTGACTCCTCAACCTCTACATCGGGTGGCACGATTAACTACAACCAACAAGGCTACAACTATGAATGTCTTGTCTCCAACAACCACTACCTTTCTATCCCATTGGGGAAACCTCCCCAATTCGATGGAAACGACTACGGGATGTGGAAGCACAACATGAAGATCCATCTCATGTCACTAAATCCCTCTTTGTGGAAAATTGTGTTGACCGGAGTGCACATCCCGAAGAATGAAGAAGACATCACTCCGGAGCAAGCCGTGCTCCTTCAACGCAATGCCCAAGCGGCCGGAGTGATCATCTCATCTCTCTCAAAATATGAGTTCAACTCAGTGGATGGACTTGAGGTGGCCAAAAATATTTGGGACACCCTCAAGGTGGATCATGAAGGCAACCGAGTCGTGAAGGAAGCCAAGATTGAGCTCATTGAAGGAGAGCTTGGGAGGTTTGCCATTATGGATGATGAATCTCCCCAAGAAATGTACAACCGCCTAAAGCTGCTCATCAACAAGAGCAGATCTTATGGCTGCACCAAGTGGACGGACCACGAAGTGGTGAAGAGAATGATTTGGGCATTCATGCCTAGAAACGTCTCTCTTTGCTCCATGGTACGAGAAAGCCCAGGGTTTGCCAAAATGACCCCGGAGGAGGTCCTAGGGAGGATCATCAACCACGAGATTATGGAGAAGGAGGCACTCTTCTACAACAACCTCCAAAGGTTCACCACTTCGAAGATGAAGGATGTTGCCCTCAAAGCGACATCCTCCTCAAAAGAGCAAAACGAAGATGATGAGGAGAGCCTTGACACCAATGAGGAAGAGGCCCTCTTCATCAACAACTTCAAGAGAATGATGAGAAGAAGAAAAGGAGGATACAAGCATGAGAGCAAGGGCAAAGAAAAGGCAAGGCCCAAAACCAAGAGGGCTTGCTACAATTGTGGCGAGTACAGGCACTTCATTGTAGATTGCCCACATGAAGAGGGCAAGAAGAAGAAGGAGGACAAGCCGCAAGAGAAGAAGTTCTATAAGAAGAAGAGGCCCTTCGGTCATGCTCACTTAGGCAAGGAATGGTACTCTAATGATGAGTCCTCCTCGTCCGAAGACGAGGAGAAGATGGCAACAATAGCCATCGGGAGGAGCTCCAAGGGAAGCAAGCTTTTCCGCAACCTCTATGACCACAAGCAAACTTGCCTCATGGAAAAACAAGGAAGGAGAAAGGCATACTCCTCCGGTGGATCCAAATGGGTGCTCAATAGTGGATGCACCAACCACATGATCGAAGAGACGAGAATGTTCGTGGAGTATGAGCAACATGATGATCCAAATGAAGGGATCCTCTTTGGGGACAATAGCCGAGGGAAAATCCTTGTCTCCGGTAAAATTGTCATTTCTCCCCAACATACTCTTTCTCACGTTTTGCATATTGATTCTCTAGACTATAACATTTTTTCCATATCACAACTATGTGACAAGGGTTATACTTGTGTTTTTACTAATGAGGGTGTGAGCGTCCTTAGAAGAAGTGATAACTCAATCGCTTTTAAGGGTGTCCTCAAGGGAAAGCTTTATCTTGTTGATTTTGCCTCGGATAAAGCTCAACTTGACACATGCTTAATGGCAAAAACCAACATGGGATGGCTTTTGCATAGAAGGCTATCCCATGTTGTGATGAGGAACTTACAAAAGCTTCTTAAGGGCGATCACATCTATGGTTTGAAGAATGTTGTCTTTGAAAAGGATAGGCCATGTAGTGCTTGCCAAGCGGGGAAGCAAGTGGGAGCTCAACACCCCTCCAAGAACATCATGACGACGACAAGACCTTTGGAACTACTACACATGGACCTTTTCAGGCCAATAACCTACATTAGCATTGGCGGTAACAAATATGGTCTTGTTATTGTTGATGATTTTTCTTGTTTCACTTGGGTATTTTTCTTGCATGATAAGGGTGAAACTCACGGTTTCCTCAAGAGGTTCTTGAGGAGTGGTCAAAATGAGTTCACCTCAAGAATGAAGGCTATAAGAAGCAACAATGGCACTGAGTTCAAGAATACTCAAGTGGAAGATTCTTGGATGAGGAGGGCATCAAGCATGAATTCTTAGCCCCATACTCCCCTCAACAAAATGGGGTGGCGGAATGGAATAATAGGACACTCATTGAGATGTCAAGGACGATGCTTGATGAGTACAAGACATCGTACTGTGGGCAGAGGCGGTTAACATCGCTTGCCACACCGTCAACCGATTGTACCTCCACCGCCTCCTCAAGAAGACCCCCTACGAGCTTCTAGTTGGTAAGAAACCCGATGTCTCTTACTTTCGTGTTTTTGGGAGCAAGTGCTATATTCTCAACAAGAAGCCTAGGACTTCGAAGTTTGCTTCAAAGTCTAATGAAGGTTTCTTGCTTGGTTATGATTCAAACACCCACGTCTACCGTGTCTTCAACAAATCCTCCGGGATTGTTGAACTAGCACGCGACGTGGTGTTTGATGAAACTAATGGCTCCCAAGTGGAGCAAGTTGATCAAAGTGTGGTAGATCAAGAAGACTCTCCACAAGAAGCTCTTAGGAGGATGGCACTTGGAGATGTTCGACCACAAGAACAACCTCAAAGCTTAAGTGACCAACAACAAGATGATGCAAGTCATCCCCCACGCGATCAAGTTAAAGATGGACAAGTGGCACCTCAACATGATCAAGAAGACAAAAGTCAAGATGAAAGCATACATCAAGGGGGAGACCAAGAAGAAGAAGTGGATGATGATGACTCAAGAGTTCAACGTCCACATCCTCATGTGCATCAAAGTGTTCAACGGGATCACCGCATTGACAACATTCTAGGAGACATTACAAAAGGGGTAATCACTCGTTCTCGTGTAGCTAACTTTTGTGAACATTACTCCTTTGTACCGTCTTTGGAGCCCCATAAGGTTGAAGATGCATTGAGCGACCCGGATTGGGTAGTGGCCATGCAAGAGGAGCTCAACAACTTTGAGAGGAACAAAGTTTGGGAGCTTGTCAAGCGTCCACAAGCAAATGTTGTGGGCACCAAGTGGGTGTTCCACAACAAGCAAGATGAGCATGGAGTGGTGAAAAGGAACAAGGCATGACTTGTGGCCAAGGGGTACTAACAAGTTGAAGGTTTGCATTTTGATGAAACCTTTGCTCCCGTAGCTAGGCTAGAGTCAATTCGTATATTACATGCTTTTGCTACTCACCATGATTTTAAGCGTTACCAAATGGAGGTCAAGAGTGCGTTCCTAAATGGCCCAATCAAGGAGGAAGTCTATGTGGAGCAACCACCAGGCTTTGAAAACCAAGACTTCCCAAATCATGTCTTCAAATTGCGTAAGGCTCTCTATGGCCTCAAACAAGCTCCTAGAGCTTGGTATGAGTGCCTTAGAGACTTTTTGATTCAAAATGATTTTAAGATAGGAAAAGCTGATTACACTCTCTTTAAAAAGCACTTTAATGATGATCTCTTTGTGTGCCAAATATATGTTGATGACATCATATTTGGTTCTACTAACAAAATGTTTTATGATGAATTTTCTAAGATAATGATAGAGATATTTGAGATGTCCATGACGGAGGAGTTGATGTTCTTTTTAGGTTTCCAAGTCAAGCAACTCAAAGAAGGCACGTTCATAAGTCAAACAAAGTACACTCAAGACATATTAAAGAAGTCTGACATGGACAAGGCCAAACCCATCAAGACTTCAATGGCAACAAATGGACACTTAGACCTCAATGAAGATGGTCCAAGTGTGGACCAAAAGGTATATCGTTCCATGATTGGCTCTTTGTTATATCTTTGTGCATCTAGACCGGATATTATGCTTAGTGTGTGCACACGCTTTCAAGCTGCACCTAAGGTGTGTCATATGACTGCCGTTAAGGGAATTCTTAGATATTTAGTTCACACACCTACCCTAGGACTTTGGTACCCCAACGGATCCAAGTTTAACCTTATTGGCTACTCCTATGCGGATTATCTGGGGTGTAAAGTTGATAGAAAGAGCACATACGGGACATGTCAATTCTTGGGTAGATCCTTAGTGTCTTGGTCCTCTAAGAAACAAAACTCCACTGCTCTTTCCACAGCCGAAGCGAAGTATGTAGCAGCCAGAAGTTGTTGTGCACAACTTCTTTGGATGCGACAAACTCTAAGGGATTATGGTATAAACTTGCGCCATATTCCTCTCCTATGTGACAATGAGAGCGCCATCAAAATAGCCCATAATCCAGTTGAGGATTTGAGGACAAAGCATATAGATATTTGACACCACTTCTTGAGAGATCATTCCTTGAAAGGAGATATAGTAATTTCCCATGTGAGAAACGAGAACCAACTAGCTGATATATTCACCAAGCCTCTAGATGAGAAGCGCTTTTGTGAGCTTAGGAGTGAGCTCAATATCTTAGATTCTCAAAATGTGGCTTGAAACATGCACATCTGAATGTTTACTTTACATCTTATTCAAAAGAACATATGTGTTTGAGAAATTCATCTCTATCTAAATTTTCTCCAAAATATTTGAAAAACTATCAACTTTGTGAGTTATGGTCATAGTTTGATTTTTGATTGCTTACTGACCATATTCATAAGGTTTTATTGTGGCAATATGTTCGAAAGGATCAACTATAGTGGCTAAAACTCAAATATATATGTTTTCAGCCTCCCAGGACCGGACTAGCCGCCCTATGGCCAGACAAGTCCAGATCCGGACTGGTCCGGGTCTGGTCCACAGACCGGACTAGTCCGGCCCCTTCACCAGACTATTCTGGCCCCTGGGGACATAAACCCCCCAGGAGGCGGCCGACCCCTCCTCTTCTCCACACTCACTTTTCCCTCTCCCACGCGCGCTCAACTCCCGTCCTTGGGCGATTTTCGACTCCATCCACCAAAGATCGTTTCCAATCCATGCATTGGAAGCCCCAGAAGCGTGGGAAACCTTTCCCAACCTTTCACGACGCGATCAATCCCCAATCCCGTAGATTTCTCAAGATTTGAAGAGGTACTCCTCACTTTTCAAAAACTTGCCTCATTCTTAATCTATAAAGTTTTTGATAGGTCCCTCTTCATTAAAGTTGTTCCTAGCATCCTTGTGATCATAGCCTAGAAGTATTGCGACTTGATTCAATGATTTTTCGAAAAACCGTTAGAGTTAGGGTTCAACCTGTGTAAAATGGACTAGTCCGGTGCCAGGCAGACTAGTCCGCTCGGTAGACTAGTCTGCCCCTGGGGTGGACAAGTCCGGTGTACACAGGACCAAACCGTAACTTTGGCTGTTTCTCGTGATTTCTTTCGCAATATTCCACCTTCTTGACCTTCTATCCCTTGTTTTCCTCCTGTTTCAGCAGCGATGGCAGATACTCGCCGTTCCGTTTCTCCACCCATAGATCCCGAGTGGGAGGCGGAGCAGCTTCGCCTTGGCGAGGAACGGACAAAGGATGAGGTTGAGGCTGCCAAGAAACTTCTCGAGTAGGAAGAGCGAGCAAAGGCAGCCAAGAAACAACAAGCTAGGGCCGCAACTACGGCCTACAACGAAGATGAAGCGATGGCTCGTGCCATTGAGGAGTCCTGCAAGGAACTCCGCAAGAAGAAGTGAGAGGAGCGCGAAGCTCACAATTCTCAGGCTGCAGCAGCACAAGTCTCAAAAAGGAAGAGACTTGTGGCCATGGGAGAGAAAGTAAGGGGCAAGGAGCAAGCCCAAGAAGAAATTTCTGAACGCTGGATCGAGAGAGATCTGAAGAAGGGCAAGGCTCTGACTCCAGTAGAGCCCAAGAAAAGGAGGCCCACTGTGAAGATACTGGCGAAGAGGGCCGTAGGCCCTGTGATCAAGGAGAAGGGGCAGGCCAAACCCATTGGCCCCTTGGAGGTGCACACTCCTGAGAGAAATCCCAATGGGCAGCGTGAAATAGCTTCCAATGTCTTCCATGGAAAAGGAGCTGAGAGGGCGAGAAGACTGCGGACGGACAAAGTCGACAAGTATGAAAGGAGCACCGCTGACCCTAAGTTTTGGTGCGACTTTCACTGTGACTATTACCGTCTGGTCTACCAGAACATGAAGAAGCCAGTGATCGAAGCACAATGGGTAGACTGGAAGTACATGGCCCAAAAGCAACATTCTGCTTTTGATGCGGTCATTGAAGCCGCTGAGCGCCATGAGCTCAAAGGCATCATGGGCTTCAAATATGACTAGAATGTTGAAGTCATCCTGCAATTCTACTCCACCATCTACTTCACCACTTCAGGTGATAGACGGATCATTTGGATGACGTTGGTGAGCAGCTCTCAGTTACTTTTGAGGAGTTTACCAAGATTCTAGGACTTGAGGCCCATTTGGACCATGAGATCATTATCTCTAACCTCAAGGCTGTAGACCGAGACGAGCTGGCCTACATGTATCCCAGTCATGTTCAATATGATGTTGGGCATGCTCGCAATATCAAACCATTCTATAGCATTCTAAACAGGATCCTAAGGAGGACAATAGCACCAAAGGATGGTGATGCAGGGGTGATCCAAGGCAATCTGGGGCACCTGCTGCTTCTTATTGATGGGGAGGAGAAGTTCAACCTCGTCGATTACATCTTCGATGACATTTTCAACATCTCACATACCCCCAACCGTGCTTGCGGGTATGCCCCCTACATCATGTATCTCATCGAGAAGGTGTCGGGCTTGACCTTCATCAAGGATGTGACTCATCGCCCGCTCCATACTCAGACGACACCTGCAGTGCCGCCTCCTCTGCGCAGGAAGAATGCAGAGCCTCCCTCTCACTTGACGGTGCCAGCACCTCACCCCATGGCACCTCCCTCTCGGCCTCCACCTCAATCGATGAGCGCCTTCTTCAAGTTCTTTAAAGCTATCTTCACCTCCTGCCGGAAACAAGAGATCCGGAATCAGCGGGCAAACAAGCGCCAAGAAAAATATCTCAAGGCGGTGTGTGACAAACTGGAGGTCCCCATGTCACCTCCGGAGGAGAGCGATGGCGAGATCACGCCATTCCCCATCTTCACCACCGACGAGCTTGCCCAATTCCAAGAGGATGGGATCTCTTCCCGGGCTGCTCCCCCGGCACGAGTCTCTGACGACGATGATGAGGATCACGAGGATCCGAAAGCCACGGAGAGCGACTCCCGTGATGAGACGGCGGACGACGACCAGTGGATAGGCCTCGTGGTCCCCTCTTCTTTTCCTTTTTGGTGTCTTGATGCCAAAGGGGGAGAGTTAGATGAGGGGGAGTTAGAAAGGATGGGGTGGGTAATTAGATTGGGGAGAGTAGCCCTTATTTTGGATCCTTGGACACGTTGCACTTCTCATTGTAATATTTATGTCATGTCGAATGTTTAAATTTGTGCAAAACTATGTTTTGAATGTTTAATATCAATATGATGCTTTGAATGTCTATCTTTCAATCATATTCATATTTGTTATGTCTTGTCACAAATTGTTGAGCACAACACGTAGGCACCCCACCATAGCGTGTGTGTGTATGAAGTACTTCCTCAATCTCTCTTTTATGATGCATTCATTGAGGGAGAGTCACTCATACACCCACACGTTATGAAAACCAAAATTTATACTCTTATATGTGAATACCTAATGTGTTGTCATCAATCACCAAACAGGGGGAGAATGAAAGTGCTTCTAGGATCCCCGTGGGTTTTGGATGATGGATGACGACAATTAAGTAACTAATGAGCTCAGTGATCTTAAGCACAGGTGTGGATTCAAGCGGAAACACAAACCCTCAAAAAGGAAAAGGATGAAAATGGCGATGTCGACTCGAAAAGAAGAAACTAGGGTTTCTAGCGTGTCGAGTGTAGACTAGCCAAATATGTGTGAGGATGTGTGTGTAAAGTGCATTGAGATCAAGTTGGGAGCTCAAAGCGCTTTAGAGATCAAACCTATTGAGAGAAGAGAGTTGGAAGTAGTCTGGCGGGAGTGGCCGGACTAGTCCGTGTAGGTGGCTGAACTAGTCCTCTCCTGGCCGACCAAGTCCATTTTCAGCCGGAACAGAAGGGTCCAACTGAGTTAGGACTAGTCCGTAGTGAGACGGACTAGTCCGGGTAGTCGTGGAGTGGGTTTTGGGGGCTAAGTCCCAAAACCAAAGACTTGTCCATTTTAGTCCGGACCAAGAGGTCCTAACTGAGATCGGACTAGTCCGCCCTGGTGGCTGGACCAGTCCGGGCTTGGAGAGAAGTGGAGTTTCAACGACTAAGTCTGGGTAGGCCGTACTAGTCCGCCCTTGGGGCCGGACTAGTCCGTGGTCTCCAGACTAGTCCGCTTTCACACGGAACAAAATGTTCTGTGTACATTGGACTAGTCCGGTCTGGACCGAACTAGTCCGTTATGAAGTGACCGTTTGAATTTGAAGTATGGCAGGTAGTGTGACGATTGCTGCGCAGTGTGACAGTTGTCAGAGACGTCAGTGGTCCCAAAGGCTGGACTAGTTCGGGCCATAGGCCGGACTAGTGCGCCCATCTGCTGAAGTCAGCAGTATGGGCTGGGAACCTCTATAAATAGAGGACCCCTTGGTTCATTTGAACCATTCCTTGAGAAAGTTGAAACACTAGCGCCGCCACAGCAAACCTTGAGCCTCCAAAAGCCTCCATCTTGCCTACCTTCCCTCTAAAACTAATTCTTGTGTGGATTAGGGTTTGGTGAGGTGAAGAAGAGGAAGAACACCGCTCTAGGCTCTCGGTTTGATCTCTTGCACTTGTGAATCTTTGTGATCTGTGGCTTGAGTTGATCTTTGTGATTTGTGATTGTATTTGTGGTGGGAGCCTTAGATTGTGAGAAGCCCCAACAAATATTGTATTCACCCCTTTGAAATAGTGGAGAACCAAGTTAGGCCCTTGTGGTAAACTTGGTGAGGGAAGGGTTGTTGAACCTGGTCCTTCGTGGACTCCTCAACGGGGACGTAGATTCCTTCGTGGGATCGAACCTCGGGATAAAATCCTTGTGTCCCTTGTGTACTTTGCTTTCACTTATCGCACATTGCTTCTAGGGTTAGCTTTACCCGTTTTGTTCATCACTCTTGTTTCATTGTGATCCTTAGTCTCATACTTGTTCCATAACTTGTTAAGGTTCACTAAGTTATTCCAACATACCTTGCATTACAATAATCAAACTAAAACTTGTTAGAAACACTTTTTAGGCTTTCCCTGCAGGAGGACCGGACTAGTCTGCCCTTGGATCGGACTAGTCCGCCGCCTGAGTACTGATCTCGTTTTATTAAGTCATTTCAGGTCAATTAGCCTATTCACCCCCCTCTAGGCAACTTTCAGTACGGAACACCATACCTTCTATCTTCAACGCTCCAATTGTCGTTGCATTTCGACAGGGGGTTCGAGACAAGGAGATGTTGGAGAAGCTGGCAACCAAGAATGTCAGCAGCGTCACAGAACTCTTTAGCTTGGCCGATAAATGTGCTAGAGCTTTTGAGGGTCGTAAGATGCACTCCAAACAACCTACAAAGGTCAGCCAATCTACCTACAAAGTTGAAGCTACTGCCTCTAGTAGAAGTAAAAAGAAGAAAAAGTCAACTGGCAAGAAGAATTCACTTGTCGGCACACCTACAGCTGCCACTACTGCAACACCTGGTGGTCGGGGGCCACGTTGCGACAAGCGACCTCGAAAATATTCTGAGGACAGTGAAAAGATGTGGTGCCCGATCCACAAATCCACGAGCCATAGTCTTGAAGACTGTCGTGAGGTCAAGATGCTTGCTGAATTCAATAGCAAGCGTCAAGACGAGACTCCTTTCCATTAGCGGGAAGGGAAGCAAAAAGTCGACGAAGCTCCGCCTGATTAGGAGCTAGGCTTTCAAAATGCCAAGAAGGCATTGAAGGTGGTCTACAAAACCATCAATGACGACTCCGACACCTCTGACAACAAACTTTGGAAGACTATCCATATGATGTATGGAGGGTCCTGGGACATCACTTCTTGGCGCTTACTAAAGACTATGCGTCAGGAGATGGCTACTGCTGCTCCTACTGCCAAGACGGAGCCTCATCAGAAGTGGATGGATACTTCCATTATCTTCAATGCTTCAGACTGCACGAAGAACATGGCAAAAGCTGGACAATTGCCCCTAATGGTCTCCCCAACTATCAACAATATCCAGCTCTTCCATGTCTTGGTGGATGGAGGCGCGACACTCAACCTCATCAGCTTTGCAGCCTTTGTGAAGCTCCAACTCAGTCTCTCAAACCTCAGGCCCTCACACCCATTCTCAAGAGTGCGTCCGGGAGCTATCACACCTCTCGGGTTAGTTACTCTGCCAGTGACCTTCGAGACACCGGAGAACTATAGGTCCGAGAAGCTGGTGTTTGATGTGGCACACATCAATTTCCTTTCAATGCCATCCTAGGCAGCCCAACCCTATATAGGTTTATGGAGGTAGCCCGTTACGGCTACCTCATGTTGAAGATGCCAACTCCGTCAAGCGTCCTCTGGATCTGAGAGGACCGGACTGTTGGACTTACTGCGCTGGAGAAACTTCGTGCTCTTGGAGCAGCGCAAGAAGATGACTCTAGCAAGGAGCAACCTGCTCAACAACCACCGAGCTCACGCCAGCGTGGTTTAGCCTCTGCACCTCGTGTGCAACCAAGCAACGACATGGACATTCCAATCAAAGTCATCCAAATCGTTCCTGATGCCGCTTAGACACCCCGTATATCGGAAGGTCTGATTGACAAATAGGAACTCGCGCTCGTCACATTCCTCGAGGCAAATGTTAACGTGTCCGTATGGAAACTGTCACAAATGCTTGGGACCCCTAGGGAGGTGATCGAGTACCGTCTGAAGATATACCCCGATGCATGGCCTGTACACCAAAAGCTCTGGAAGGAATCTGTTGAGCGCTTGAACATCATCAGAGAAGAAGTCAAAAAGCTGCTTGACACTGGGATTGATTTGAGAAGTTCATCATCCACGGTGGCTGACAAACCCCGTCATCGTGCCAAAGGCTAGCGGTCGACTACACCACTTCAAATAAGGCATGTCAAAAAGACCCTTTCCACTACCAAGAAGAGATCTAATAGCGGATTCTACCTCTAGGTGTGAAATACTGTGTTTCTTAGATGCTTATTCTGAATATCGTAAAATTCTAATGTATAAGGAAGATGAAGGGCACAGTGCCTTCATCACAGTAGATAGGTTGTATTGTTATACTGCCATGCCTTTTGGTCTTAAAAATGTTGTCTCTACTTTTGTACGAGCCATGCACAAAACTTTTTGGGAGCTAATTAGGGACCTGGTGGAAGCCTACGTCGATGACATTGTTGTCAAGGTGAAGAACAAAAGACTCACTCCTCGATAATCTTCAATATGTCTTCAACATGCTGCGCCTGACATGCACGAAGCTCAACCTGGACAAGTGTGTCTTTGGGGTTAGCTCCGGAAAGCTTCTTGGTTTCTTGGTGACTCACCGAGGAATTGAGGCGAATCCGGCCAAGGTTAAAGCCGTTGAAGCGATGCGGCCTCCAGTCCGTGTTAAGGATGTCCAGATGAAAGTGCATCTAGGCATCCCTTGTGGGTTTTGGTTGATTTATGACAAACAAATGAGATCCTAACAAAACTATTGAGATGAGCGAAGGTTTTTAAATAAATTAGGAGGAAAGCTCAAAAAGAAAGGAGAATGAAGAATCAAAGGAAAAGAGCTCAAGAGCTGAAAAGAATAGTTTATTTTGTATGGATTGTGTTGGAGAAACACACCCCAAGAGCTCAAGCAAAAGAAATCTCATTCACTGCACTATTAACAAAAAAATCGGACTAGTCTGATATGACCACCGACTAGTCCGATATGTCTCTGACTAGAAACGGGCAAGTCTCCCCAGTGTGGACTTGTCCACAAGTACTCCAGTTTTCACAGCACCGGACTAGTCCGATAATACCACATACTAGTCTTATATCTTTATGACTAAAAACAGACGAGTCCGCCCTAGTGCAGACTTGTCCTCAGGACCTCACACTTTACATAGAAACAGACAAGTCCGATATCATCATGGACTAGTCACTGCAAGGATTCCGGTTTATTGCAACAAAAAAATTTGTCGCAATAGGTCGTTTTTCGTCGTAATAGGTCACTGTTGCAACGAAAAAGAGTAAAACGATAGTTTTTAAGAATTGTCGTAATAATTCCCGTGGCGATAGGTTATTGCGACGCCTTGACATCCGTGGCAAATAGTATGGTACTGCAACGACTTCACATCGGTGGCAAATAGTGCGCTATTGCAACGATTTCACATATTGCGATGATTTAATGTATTGCAACAAATAGTACTGTATTGCAACGAGTTCACGATCGTGGCAAAAAGCACGATATTGCAACGATTTCATATTCGTGGCAAATAGTAATGCTATTACAACGACTTATCGTATTGCGACGATTTAACATATTGCAACAAATATCATGTTATTGTAACGATTTCACATCCGTGGTAATTGTATGTGATTGCAACGATTTCACAGCTGTGGCAATAGTACGGTATTGCAACGATTTCACATTCGTGGCAAATAGTGTGTTACCGCAACGATTTAGTGTATTGCGATGATTTAACGTATTGCAACGAATAGCATGATATTGCAACGGTTTTCACATTCGTGGTAATAGTATGTGATTGCAACGATTTCTCATTCGTTGCAAATAGTGCAGTATTGCAACGATTTCACCGCCGCAGCAAATAGTACAGTATTGCATCGATTTATGGTATTGCGACGATTTATGGTATTGCAACGAATATCACAGTATTGCAACGATTTCACATTCGTAGCAAATAGTACGGTACTGCAACGATGTCATAGTTGTGGCAAATAGTGTGGTACTGTGATAGTTTAACGTCCGTAGAAAATAGTATGTTACTGCGACGGTGCACAAACGTGGCGAATAGTAGTGTATTGCAACGATTTTAGATCCATGGAAGATAGTATGGTACTGCAACAATTTCACATCCGTGGCGAATAGTTGGGTATTGCAACGATTTCTTATCTGGGGCAACATGTTCGTAATGCAACGTTTCCTTATCTCTAGCAATAGGTTTCTAATGCAACATTTCCTGATCTGTAGAAATAGGTTCGTAATGCAACATTTTCTGATATGTGGCAGTACGGTTGTAATGCAACGTTTAATGGTTTGTGGTGATAGAGGTGTAATGCAACGTTTTCTCATCTATGGCAATAGTGTTGTAATGCAATGTTTTCTACGTGGTGGCAATAGCAGTGTAGTGCAACATTTTTTGAGTCGTGGACAAATGTTTATACTACAACGTTTCGTAATTCATGACAATAGCTTCCTATTGTAACAATTTATCATTCGTTACAAGAAATTTGTAATGCCACGTTTTTCTAATTAGCGGCAGTAGAATCCTAATGCATCAGATTTAAAATTAGTGGCAACAGAATCACGAGTTTAACAATAAACATCCATCAATTGATATTGCAACACGCATAACAACACTCAAGTATTACATTGTTCGTGACGTGTTTGCAGTAATTTTGGCTAAGCTGACCGGGACTAATTGTTGCAGCAGGTGGCTTTTGGCGGTTCCTTGGTTGGACCTTTTGTGGAGTGGTCTCCATCATCATTTTGTGCATTTCAGCCATTGAGGCGCCCATGTCCTGCATTTACTTAGCTGTCTATTCATGATCAGCTGCTATCTGACCTTGTAAGTTCTGGACTTGAATGTTTAACTCTTCAGTCTTCTGGTTTATGCAGTCCATCTGGGTGTTTAAGCTATCATTTCTTCCTTCCAACTCCTGCACTATTTGATTGAGGCCTGCATTTCTATCTTCTAAGTTTCGAACTTGGTCGTTGAGGTGTTCAAACATCTGGATATGCATACGTTCACGTTCGGGACCAGTTGTGTTAGCCATATAACCACGCCCCCGAACCTGTTATCGTGCACAACCGATTGAGGATCCATAACAACGATGGAAGATGTGGTTTCTCTCCTCATTTGGAATTGGGCCTCCCTGCTCAGCTTCCATGTTGTCCACTGGGGCACGTGCCTGGATCTATATACGAAAAGAAAAGTCACAGGTAAATTGCAAATATTTATTTAATTGGAGATTGTTTGAAGTGTTACTCACATGTACAGCTTCTGCCAGCTTGTTTGCCCAGTCATCGTTCTCCAACAAAGGGCTTGCCTCCCACAGTTGTATGTTATCGGGTTCTTCTCCGGTCTCTGGGTCTTGCTACATAAAATACAAGTAAAATTCAACATGTCGATATACATATTGTTTACAGCGCAAAGTAAGAGCATGATTTATTTTTCATACCTTCTCGTAACTAAGTTGGGCGTAAGATTTGAAGCCAAGCAAGTGACTCGCCTTTTGTCTTATTTGATTTTGAGAATCGGTCCCTCTTATTGACTGCAATAATTTTAAGAATTAATTCCACGAATGAATGTAAATCAAATAGTTTTTGTATGATGCAAAGCTATTAAAAAGTTAGCTAACCATGAATCGCTCAGACCCGAAATATTCTATTCAGTGCATCCACTCGGGCGCCATTTCGTCAGCAGGCTTGTTTCGTATACGTTCTTCATCGTTAGAATAACTCTTATAGGTGGCATGCACAGTCGAGCGCCACCCCTTGTAGCGCTCACCAGCAATTTTCAAAAAAAAATTTGGCGCTCTCCGGTGTGTCCTCCATGTCCTAGGAATCCTGTATATTGTATAACAAGTTGCTGTAAATGTACAAGATGGAGATTGCAAGAAAAAAATACTTGTGTGGGGGTGTGACAACACTAACCAGAATGTCTTGTACTATATCTCTCTTGTTACTATGGCCAACCTCTGCCCACTTCATTGCACCGCTGAGGGATGCATGTCTTTTTGTAAACACAACCACATTATCGACAATTTGCCGCTGGTTGATACCAACCGCAACACCCAACCTAGTGGAGAACTGAATTGGTAGTTTCACATGCTCCGTTCTACTAACTTGGGATGCATAGCATATTCTGGCAACCTTAAGTTCTTTAGCCACGCTTCTTCCAAACTTCTTTCCTTCTATTACATTGATTCAAACGGTAAACGATTAAAGCAAATTACCGCCTGACCAAATTTAGTATCATGTACAAATAGTGTGAAAAGAAGAAAAGTCTGATGTTCGTACCATCTTCAGGACGAGTGAGGCAAATACGACCGTGGGAGGACTGCGTCCCAGCAACATTTTGTTTGTATTACTCCCTCCTGGTTTATATTAATTGTCGTATCACACCAACAAATGAATTAAAAATGAACTAGTTAGGACTGTCTGAACGACAACTATTTTGATCGGAGGGGGGGGGTACATTGTTGACTTCTTTGTTGCTGTTCATACCCTAAAATGAGCCATCAGGTACACATGTCAGTGGCGGTACGCACTCACAGTACAGCAGAGGATTTTTAGTCCATCAGCGAAGCAGGCAAGACTGTGAGGGGGCGGGCATGCAGCTGGCAATGCTAGACTAGACAAAGATAGGGTTCGCCGGTTCGGTTTGACTGACATCAGCCGGAGCACGTCTCGAAGAGAATTTTCAGTTGCAGGGCAAGTAATGAACACCAGCGGTAGTAGGTGGCGAATGCAAGACAAACAAGGTAGGCATCTTGCGGGATTGAAATCCTCCGTAGTACTGCATCTGCATTAGCTACCACTGACATGTGGGCCCATGAGACATTGGGTCCACTTGTCAGCAGCGGCTACTGCAGGTGCAGTACTGCATAGTCCCAGCTTGTGTCGCTCAACAAAGCGAGGGTTTGGTCTTGCCGAAACTCTCGAGAAGGATTGGTGGCAGGGCGAGTAATGGCCAGGGATTTGCGGGTGGCAGGGTAATCATGGCACGCGAAGGATGGGACGTGGCGATGGGCGAGGGAGACGCGTCGGGGAGGACACTGAAGTGACCAGCAGTAGGGCGTGGGCGCCGGTGCTGGCCGGAGTGGCCGATGGCGAGAGAGCACAGCGTGGTGGCATAAAAAAATCACGCCATCACACAAGCTGATGAACTGTTAACTATAAAGACTACTCCCTCCTTCCAATAATAGTTGTCGTTAGGACAACAAATCTAGTTCAAAATGGAACTAAGTTTGTTGTCCAAATGACAACTATTGTGGGAAGGAGGGAGTACTAAGAAAGTAGAATCGCAAGGCATGCTAAAAAATTAGTAAAGCCTAGGAAAGGATACAAATGACCATGATACACCCATCATCAATACATCTAAAGGACAGAACGTAGTCCCTCAAAATGCTCCAAATTCAATGCCAAAGGAGTAAAAAACTAACACGCTATGACAAAACAAATGGCACGGTAGAGAGACAGGTAGTATTGTAAAGTGATATGGGTAGTTGGAAGCTACCGATAGAGTTGGAGCGGGATTTTTTTTAAGCTCCAAAAGTAAAGTTACGCTGGGGTGGAAGGAGTATTTCTGTTTTGTATATCTATACCTGTTGTTGATTCATGCATCGTAGTTCTAGGGAGTGAAGAACCTCGGGGTTCCTGAACATCATGTGCTGCAATATTCTCTGCGTACCATGCAAAGGATTAAATGTTCTCTATATTTTTAGTTTTGATAGTAAACACATTTATAGTTATACCAGGTGCTTGTTGGCCACCATGAATGCTTGTAGACGACATCACAGTTTGATGTCTTCTTCCTAATGTAAAGAGCATTGTAAGTAGTCATTCCCAATAACAGTGATAAGGTCAGATTACATGACCGACGTAGATTTTTGATCAGACGGTGTGGTTTCTATAAACTGCAGCGTTTGTTACGAACGGAGGAATTAGAAATGAAGGAATAGAAAACAAACATACGATAAGTGTAAAAACCGTGGGAACTGAAAATCTTAGGAATACAAATTTGTAAAACAGGTATGAGAGTACAACATTTGGAGTGGTTGATTAGATAACCCGTGCGTCATTTACTTCTAAATCCAGAAATTACATACTACCTCTGGTTTTTAGTATTTGTCGTTCCCGACTAGTGCGACATTTATTTCGGGACAAATGTAGTATATGCTATATATATATATATATATATATATATATATATATATATATATAACTAAATTCGTGAAACAGATGACCACATTTCTTCTTTGTTAATTTATTTAATCTTCGTATATCAGGATGGATCGTGTAGAACTTAACTAGCCCAAAACTGCATGGATCGTGTAGAACCAAGCCAATATAGCTCTATAAAAAGACGGCATGGATTGTGTAGTTTACCTAGCACAAAACTAGAGTCTGGGATGCAATGTCGCAGGGATGTGTCGGTGACGAAGAGGTTCGGTAGAGCCCGTCAAACTTGGTCGCTCGGCGTTGTACCCAGGAGCCAACACCACCAAGAGCTTTGATGTGTCACTGCGAGATCCATGGAGGAAAAAATTGTAAAAACTATGGGAAATGAAAACACGAGAATTTCTTAGGAATACAAGTATGGAGCACAGGACAAAGAGAAAACATATTTGGAGTACTGCAAGATTACCGGAAGGGCTGGGCAGCGGTGTGTCGGGAACGGAGGCCAGTGTTTCCATTTATACTCATCGTGGCTGAAATAGGGTTACAAAAACAGGTGGGACTGAAATTGGAGGCGCAGGTAGTGAAAATTGAATTGTCAAAATCTCAAATGTGGTGCGCCAAGAAGAACGAAATTTTTTTCGTGGGAGTGGAGAATTTGACGCAAGCCGTGCCCTTGTGCACGCATGCAATCGTGATTAATTACATGTCATGTCGCGTTGATTCCTGCACATGGTGCATGTAGCTAGAGGGGTAGACTTCTTAGGAAAACTTGCTCGCTTCTTAATTCATCTTTGTTGCCATGCATGGAGATCAAAATCTAAAAGAAGTCATCTGCTAGCTAGTGGGACAATCCAAAAAAAATATGAACAAAAATATGAATAAACAAATGTATATGTGCTAATGCAAACAATATGCAAATACAGAACACCCAAGTCCACGAAAGGACGATGGCAAACAATCAACATTCTGTAACATTAATCACAATGAAATGATAATATGGAGTATATACTACTACTAAAAATACATTTTCACATGTGCCGACTACAAATGAAAAAAATTGAGTGAAAGAACACAAAAGAGGTGAAATGCAGCCTCAACCACAATCTCAATGGAGTTTCAACCAAGAGTTGTCGATTGTCGCAACACAACGTATCCTTGGCTAGACATTGAATAACAGTTATCTCGCCCCTTTTTAGAAAGGAGTTGTTTTTTGATACTGCATAGGACGCATTGTTCATGAACAGAAAAGACATTTTTCATTAATATAAAAACAACACATATATTACAAACAAGAACTACGAAAGCACATAGAAAACAAGAAAAAGAAAAACTACAAATACTACTCTACTCGAAGTCGAAGGAGATCTCCTCCACCTCCTTCTCTGCTGCTGCTGCCGTCTCTTCCGTCGCTGCTGCCATCAGCGCCTCCTCTGCCGCTGCCGCCGCTGCCTCCTCTGCTGCCGCCTCTGCTGCCGCCTCCTCCGGCAATTGAGTCTGAAGCTTTCAGGCGACGTTCTGTAGAAGATGCTGGCGGCTCTCCACCCCAGCCACCTCCCTGATCGTCTCGTAGAGGACGTTGAGATGATCGGCCACAAACCCTAACCTAACGCAGTAGTGGCCGGCGGTGTCCATGCAAGTGCAGACAGGAAGTTTCCCAAGACCCAGACGGTCACACGAGCGAGATGTATCAGAAAATACGTCCCTTGCCAATTTTTCGAGCTTTTTTTGCGCGCCCGGCGGTGGCAGAAAGGTGCTCGGTGGCCTCCTTCAGGCGCCGATCCAGTTCATCGAAGCGGTGTTCGACGAGGCAAACAGTCTCCTAAACAAAATCGGGATGAGGAGGTCTGGGGGCCGTGGACGGATAAGGGGACGGAGGAGGTGCGGGCGACGTCTCCAATTCCACCGGCATTGGCTGTGATGGAAACAGAGAATAAGGAGGTTCAGAGGATGTCGATGGCCTGGAGCGCTTCAGTGTGGGGCTACCCATTTGTGAGGTGACGGAGGTGCGGAGAAAGAGCGAGAGGTGGTCAGCGACGGTGCGGCGGTGAAGCAAGAGAATTTTGGAGCTACGATCGATGGAGTGGTGCAGCGGAGACGCAAGAGGATGGGTGTGCCATTATAGTGGGTTGTAAGACCTATATGTGCTAAATACATTGGCTTGTAGTGAATACACTTGCTTTGACGATAAAAGTTTTGAATATCACCAAAACACCTTTTTATCAAGGTCCGACTCTAGCTCGGAGCTACAGCAAGGTCCGACGGTAGGTCCGGCTTGTTTTGGGTAGCCCCGGTTACGTTCGATGCTAGGTCCGACTAGCTTTGGTCAGCTCCGGTGAGTTTTGTCTTTAGCTCCGGTGTGTTTTTGCTAAGCTCCGAGTTGATTTTTCTAGCTCCGGCTTTTGGGTTTACTAGTTCCGACTAGTTCTGGTTAGCTCCAGCGCTAGGTCCTGCTAGTTCTGTAAGCTCCGGTGGGAGCTTGGTTGTACTAGTTTTGGTAAGCTCCGGTGCTAGGTTCTACTAGCTTTGGTAAGCTCCGACTCAAGCTCCGGGTTGCTCTGGCAAGGTCCGGAACTTGACCGCAGTGCTTCTGCTTTTCAATTGCAATGTTTTGTACTTGCTTTACATGGTTGGAAAGTGTGTTTAGTATTCATTTGCTAAGTTTTTGGTGCGTTTTGGTTGATATGGATGATATCGTGTTACTGTGATTTTGCAACATGCTTCTGCGAGGTGCTCACGTAAGGTGTTGTGTTCGGAACTAACTTGAGTCAGGTCGAGGACTTGGGCTCGTATGGGTTGGTTGTTTATTCATGTGCAGGTGTTGCTTGAGTTCAAGACATGGCTAGTGACGGGATCCATTGGACTAGTCTCAGGACGGAGATGAGGTTCCAACAACCAAATTCAGGAGGAATTGTGGTTGAGCTGATCAGGAGGTTGCGCAGCATGATTGAATCAAGAACAATGCATATGAAGGTATCGTGGACGTCATTGGAAGATGTTTGCATGTGTGCAAGGAGTGCATGGACGTGGCTACATGGTTCCGAGACGTGATGAAGAGATGTGAACGTAAAGAATTGGTCGGAAAGGTCCAACCGACTAGGTTATGGACTCAGGCTGCGGCTGAGTCGGGTTTGACTAAAATATGGAAAGATTTGAGTTGGTTATGTTAGGATTTCGTGTGGTTCACGAATTTGAGTTGTTTAGGAATGTGGGATATGTTCCTAAGGTGTTTGGAAGTCTTACGATTGCTTCTATATGCGTATAGAAGAATCTTGAGCAGCTATGGAAAGTTACGATTCGTGATCTGAGTAGGATTGGAGTCCTAGTTGATATTGGGTTGGCCTAAGGGCTGGTTATATAAGCAAGGGAGCCCAGAGATCGTGGTGCACGACTTTGGGGCTGTTCCTCTTGTGTTCTATTGAATAAAATTCGTAGTTTGAAGGAACTTTTGCGCCTTGTTCGTCTGACTTGTTCCAGACAAGTTTTACTCGTCGAGTTTCTGGACAGCACTACCTTTCGTCGGTGGTTTTATCATAACTCGAGTTTTACAGATCCAATTGATGTGACTCTTTTTGGTTTGTCTTCACAACTTGATTGTATATCATATGGCAAAATTTCATGGTCATTGGATTTGTGGTCTCTGATCTACACGAGTTTCTTTGCAGCATTCAAGAACAATTTTTCTTGTGTAGGGCAGATTGACCATTGTTTGATCTTTTGATCATAGCTTGAGTTTCTCTCGACGGATTTAAGTGATTATTTTTGTGTTGTCTTCATGACTTGATTCTCTCTGATATCTATCACTTTTGTCACGGTGAAACACGTTTATATTAGTCTCACACATGATTTCTTTAACATATTGTTTTTCTGCCGAAAGGGTTTGGGGTTTAATTGTTTCCGCTGCGTAAGATTTTTAAATCTACCATTCACCCCCTCTGGTAGCTTTTCATGTGCTCCTCGATCCTACAATTGATATCAGAGCCACGGTGCTCTAATCTTTGTGATTTGCGTTTGTTTTTGACTAATCATCATGGAGAAGTACTCTGCCAAACCTTGTGTGTTCGCTGGTATTGATTTTCAGGTTTGGAAGGCACGCATGGAGGTTTTCATCCAGGAACAAGGCTTTGCAATATGGGAGAAGGTATACAAGCCTTACAAAGTGCCATCAAACGATCAAGTTACAGCTACATATCTGAGAGATGTCGACAACAACAACAAGGCTCAGAACTTGATCATACAAGGATTAACACAAAGCGACTTCGACCGTGTTGCACACCTCCGATCTGCATACGATGTGTGGAAAGCACTTTGTGACTACCACGAAGGATCCAACACGATCAAAGAGGTAAGGCAAGATGTGACGCCCGATTCCGAAAACTGAACCAAGCTAACGCATATGTGTGCCAAGGATGTTCAACACACATACACGAGTGCAATCACAAAAAGTATACAGAAAATTACCATAGAACAAGATTAATTATCAAATTTTATTACACAAACCATGTTATCCTCGAATACAAGCTCTAATGAATATTAATGACAAGTTCAACTAATCCAGCGGAAATAAACTAATTAAGCAACTAAGCAAACTAAGCAAAAGGGATAGCACAGCTCCATGCAACACCACAGGCAAAGTTGATAGTAGACACGGCCTAGAACTCCGCATTATCGCCATTAAACTCACAATTCTGACCTGCAACTGTTGGGGGGGGGGGGGATTGCAAGAGTGAGTACATGGCGTACTCAGCAAGTGTGAAAAGTATGACATGTGGCTGATTCAAATGACAAATGTAATAATGGCTAAGTGCTGAAAAGTACAGTAAAACCATTTGGAAAAGCAATGTATCATATTTATGTGAAGTAAATCCATCATAAACCATGTAACCATCATAGTACCAGTCCATAATTTACCATTGCCAATAACCATAATCAATGTCATAAACCATGATTCCATCCCATAACCATAACCATAACCATAACCATTACCAAACCATAACCATCCCAAATCCCAATTTCCCTCCAATCATGTAGGTCATCCAGGCGCTCATAATCGGGAGCACGACTATCATGATAGTTTTAGTACTCTGCAGAGTTTGTACCATTTTACCCACGTGTTTGTGATTTCATCACCCGTCGGCGACTAAAGAACCTCCCTTATGCCAATTACACTTCCTTTGGTGTATGGCCAAGAGATCACAAAATAGCCTTTACAAAGGGATTAATATCCTATTTTGATCACCCATCGTATTGACCAGTTCACATTAACCAGAATATCATTGATGCATAATTAAATGTGTAGTGTTGTTTGCCATCCCAATTAATTAAGCGAAGCAAAAAGGTAAAAAGCCCTTCCCGAATCTCTCCCATATATTCCAGGTGAGAAGGATGGTTTAACAAATATAGTAAACTTCCTACCATAGGATTCCCATCAAATTGACACAAGCATGCAGTTTGCAAACAAAACATTTATTTTAAAACAGGATCAATATGCTTCAAGGACACTTGCCTTGCTCCGACGGATACGGTTGCTCAAGCGCTTCGAAGTCTTGATCCTGAAAATCCTCGTACACGATCTCTTGAGCACTTCCCTCTACTCGTGATCACACATACAAGAAAATACATACAAATCAACATGATGCACACACATTAATCAACATGCGATGATATGCATGCATGCAAAGTACAATAATTGATGAACTACGGTTGTTTATTAATTAGATGCAACTAGTTCATACGTGTTCATACGAGTTTATGGGAGTTTTAGTGAGGATTAATGCTGCTGAAAATAAAAAGGCGATGCAACTAAAATCAATTTACGTCTATTAGATCTAATACGTTGCTAAAATTCACATCGGAAAAATGAATCCTACCGTAGATGCGACGGCTTTGAAGATCCCGGGACGATGGCGACGCGTAGATGAAGTAGACGGTGCAAGGTCCTCCGGCGGCACGACGACGACGACGACGATTCCCAGCGGATGACGGCACCCTCCTCTTTTTCTTCCTCTTCCGCCCTCTTTTTCCTCTCTTTTTCTTCCTGGTGGCACCTCTATTCCTCTCCCTTTTTTTATCTACGGCGGCTAGGGTTTTTTTTCTGGCTCTGGCGTCGGGAAAACACGAAGTCCTCGGGACTTTTATAGCCGCGGAAGACAGTGCTAGAGCCGGCGCGGCTGGGGCAGGGCGTCGCACGGCCGGGGCGTGTGGCGCGAGGGAAGCGCGAGCGCAGGCGGGTCAACGCGGCGCGCGGTGCGTTGTGATGCGGGGCCAGGCGGGGCGCGCGATGCGCTGGGGCGCGGGAGCAGGCGGTGCGTGGAGCCAGGTGCGGGCGTCGCGGTGCGCTCGGCCAGGGGGCGGGCAGCGCGTGGCTGGCGGGTGGGGCCGGTCGGGCAGGGGCGCATGGCAGGCGCGCGATGCAGCGGCTCGGCGGGGACGCGTGGCGCGCAGGCGAGCGCGGGGTGCGGGGCTGGCACACGTGCCGGCGGCGCGCAGTGGGGCCAGCGGGCGGGGTGCGGTGCGGGGCCGGCACGGGGGTCGCGCGCTGGGCGCGATGCTGCGGGGCCGGGCGAGCAGCTCGGCCGCTGGGCCATCGGCCTGGCCGGTGGGGCTGCTTTGTTTTCTTTTTTTTTTCTTTTATACTTTCTTCTTTTTTATTATTATATATTTTATTATTTATATTTTTTTATATATGATTATTATATATATTATATATATATATTTATTATTATTCTTATGCTTATTCCCTATTACAAGTTTTAGGCTATAATTATTATTTTATTTTTCTTCTTTTGCTGTACATATTTTGTATATATGCTCCATCTTCTATTATTATTATTATTATTCATCTTCTCCTATAATTTTCTTTTCCAATTACTTTTCTATAGTATAAAATTTCTATTTTGATTTTAATAGATCTAGTTACTCATTTTATACATCTAAATACGAATGCATGTACATAGACGATTTATTTCTTTTCCTTTTCTTTTTATTTCTTTTCTCCCATATTCGTTATGCTAATTTAATTTATTTTAATGTACTTACTCTAGTAAACAAATTTATTTTAGCTTATATATTTTGGTAAAAAATTTTCAATACATGAGGATGAATGCAGAATGCAAAATGCAAAATGCAATATGAGATGTATATATTTTATATTTTTATTTATAAAAACAGTTTCCTCTCATTATTAACTCTAAATTCCTATTTAAAATTTTAATTTGCCGAAACTCGAAAATCAGGGTGTTACACAAGACATGTTCAAGAAAGAATACATGTGCTTCGAGATGCAACCCGATGAGTCTATTGATGACCTTTTTGCTCGCTTTAATAAGATTCTCAGCAACTTGCGTAGTGTCAATGTTAATTTTTCAGATGCTGAAAATGCTAGGCAATTGCTAAGTGCATTAGAATATGTCAATTTGGGATATGAAAGTCACATCTATTGGTGAATCTACTGTCATGAGTTCACTTACTTTAGATGTGCTATATTCCAAGTTAAAAACTCATGAAATTGACATAATCTCACGTAAGAACCCCAATAAGTCTATTGCATTTGTTTCACAACGTGATATGTCTAGCTCCGGCCAATCATCATCTTGCAATACTCTTGCTTTGTTGTCGTCACTAACCGTGGAGCGGATCGAAGAATTTCTAGAAGAGGAGTTGGCACTCATCTCTACTAGATTCTCAAAAGCATTGCAAAATGTGAGAATTGAAGGAGAGGAAGCTCTGGACCTCAACGCTGTTTTGAATGTGGTAAAACAGGACACTTTCGTACAGAATGCCCTAACCTTTCAGGTCCGACCACCCGGGAAGAAAAACAAAGCAAGGTTCGGACCTCCTCTGGAAATTTCAACAAGAAGAAGAAAGGTACCATAGGATGCAAGATGATCAACAGTTTCATCACCGCACTTCAAGAGCTCAGTTCAAGCGATGTGGACATTGGAAGTGATGAAGATGAAGATGATTTGGCAAACTTGTGCTTTATGGCGGGCAAGTCAAGATCAAGTATGGAGGAGGCAGAACACAACAGCGACAATGAAGAGGTATGTCCTACTTGCGAAGAAATGTGTGATGCCATTTCTCGTGCCACTATTATTGTTAAGAAAAAGGACAAAAAGCTTAGGGATAGTGCTGCTAAAATTGAATCACTAGAATCTGAAATCAACCGTTTAAAAACTTTGATTCCTAGTGATGATGCATGTTCCTCATGTGATTTAATATATGAACAATTGTCCTCATTAAGAAGTGTGCACACCTCCACACTTAATAAACTTGAGTTAGAAATTGAAAAGAACAAAGAGCTTGCTGCACTTAATGATAAAAACTTGAAAGATGCTAGCTGTTCTACAATTGATTTTCATTGTTCTACTTGTGATGATCTTGATAAGAAACTATAGGATGCTATGAATGAAATTTCTATATTGAACAATGCTTTACGTTCTCATGAAGTTAAATTTTGTTCCAATTGCAATCTAAAAGGAAAAACTTCATATGAAAATTGCCTTGATCTGTCCAATAAACTTGATGACATGCATAGGACATTAGATCGGTTTTGTAATGGGAATAAGAACCTAAACTTACTGCTGAATTCTTCCAAGTCTTGCAATAATAAAACTAGTTTAGGTTTTGATTCTCATGCGCATGCTAAGGCACATCCACCTAAAATTGTAAAGTCATTAGGAAGTGGTTTGATTCAAACAGTTCCTAAACAAAAAGGAGTGGTTTTCAAATCTGCAGGAGCGTTGTCTCATTCGGTTTCAAATAAAAATATTGCTTGCTCATCTAGACATGAACACAAAGTTAAATTTCATTGTACCTTCTGTGGTAGAGATGGTCATGTCATAGATTTTTGTTATAGACTAGCTAAACAATAGAAAAGGGAAAGAATGGTTGCTAGATCTCGTAACTTTCATGCAAAATTTGCTGCTCACATTGAACCGAATGTACAACCTGCTGTTTTGAGTCAAAAACATTCAAAGTTTACCTCCGGACCTTCTGTTTTTGCCTACAGAGCTACTGATTTTTGTGCTACACAAGTAACACCTTATAGGTCAGTAGTTAAGAATAAAAAATCTCAAACTTTGACTCATAAACCTGCTGCTTTGTCTCAGCTTTCACGTATTTTTCCCGCTGCACGTCGCATGACTCAGTACTGGATTCCTAAATGCCTTTTGACTAACCCCAGTATTGAGTCATCGACGTATTGTGCTTCTATGTAGGTTACACGTTTGAGGAAGGAGAACATTTGGATTGTGGATTCAGGTTGCTCACGCCACATGACCGGTAACAAAGATTGGTTCTCCTCCCTCTCTTTTGTGTCACGTGTAGAAAATGTTACTTTTGCCGACAATTCTTCAACTCCTATAATTGCTAAGGGTTCGGTTAGAGTAAATGATCACTACATTTTGAAGGATGTGGCACTTGTCAAAAATTTGAAATACAACTTGCTTTCTGTTGCACAATTGCTAGATGAAAATCTAGAAATTATTTTCAATAAAAACTGCTGCAAAGTTGTAGGTTCAAATAGTGAGCTTATTTTTAACATGTCTCGGTTTGGAAGAGTTTTTAAAGCTGATTTTGATATGTCTTCCTCTAAGCATTGGTGTCTAGTTGCTAGTGATTCAAAGGACTTAAATTTTTGGCATCGTAGACTTGGTCACGTAGGCTTTGATCACCTAACGCGTGTTAGTGCTCTTGATCGCATACGTGGGCTGCCTAAGCTTAAAGGGGACAAATAAATTGTGTGCTCTTTTTGTAGACATGCTAAGACGGTTGCAGGTTCACATACTCCTCTCACAATGATCATGACAACTGAACCATGTCAACTTTTGCATCTTGACACCGTAGGACCTTCACGTGTTCAATCCTTCGGAGGTAAATGGTATGTTCTTGTTATCGTTGATGATTATTATAGATACTCTTGGGTTTACTTTATGGCGTCTAAGAATGAAGTTTTTAGTCACTTTAGAACTTTATTTCTTAGATTATCAATTGATCACCCAGGATCATTAAAAGCAATTAGAAGTGATAATGGAACTGAATTTAAAAATCAATCTTTTGATCACTTTTGTGCTGAAAATAGAATATATCATCAATTTTCTTCACCATATGTACCTCAACAAAATGGTGTTGTAGAAAGAAAGAACAGAACCTTAGTTGAGATGGCTAGGACTATGCTTGATGAATATCAAACTCCTAGGAAATTTTGGGCTGATGCGTTAGCAACCGCTTGTTATGTCTCAAATCGTGTTTTCTTGCGTGCTAAGCTAGGTAAAACACCATATGAGCTTCGGTTTGGACATAGGCCTAGTTTTACACACTTTCGGGTCTTTGGTTGCAAATGCTTTGTTAAGAAACATGGTAATCTTGATAAATTTGAACCTCGATCCATTGATGGCATGTTTCTTGGTTATCCATCTCATACTAGAGGCTACCGTGTTGTTTTTACTTGACACTAACAAAATTGTGGAGACTTGTGAAGTGTCTTTTGATGAAGCTAGCCACAGGTACTAGCTCCGGTGTTGTAGGACCAGATCCGTATCCTCAGGGGAAGGGTATTTTCGAAGATGAAGAAGAGCTGGTGATACTGCCTGGTAGTTCCGAAGTTGACACGTGTCCAGCTCCGGACATTGAACAAGCTCCGGATATCGCCTATGCTGGTCCTGATTCTCCACAAGTCACAAGCTCATCAATCTACGATGAACCTAATGAAGAAGATGCTTGTGAGACATCTGTTCCCCTACGATTTTACAAAGATCATCCCCACAATAGATGATTGGAAGCTTGCACAAACGAGTCACACGGTCCAGGTTTTGCGATCCAAACTCTCATGCTCATTCTGCTTTTGTTGCTTCTTTTGAACCCAAAGATATATCACACGCACTCACTAATGAATCTTGGATTATTGCCATGCAAGAAGAGTTAGAAAATTTTGAAAGAAATAATGTTTGGAAACTTGTACCTCCACCTCAAGGTCACACTTTAATTGGAACTAAATGGGTATTTAAAAATAAACAAAGTGAGGATGGGGTTGTGGTTAGGAATAAGGCTAGGTTGGTTGCTCAAGGTTTCACTCAAGTTGAAGGTCTAGATTTTGATGAAACTTTTGCTCCTGTCGCTAGATTAGAAGCCATAAGAATTTTGTTAGCTTTTGCAGCATCTAAAAGTTTTAAGCTATTTCAAATGGATGTTAAAAGTGATTTTCTTAATGGCTACATAGATGAGGAGGTTTATGTCAAACAACCACTGGGTTTTGAAAATCTAGATTTTCCTAATCATGTTTACAAATTGTCCAAAGCCTTATACGATCTCAAACAAGCCCCTAGAGCATGGTATGATAGGTTAAAAACATTCTTACTTGAAAAGGGGTTTACCATGGGCAAGGTTGATAAAACTCTTTTTGTGCTTAAGCATAGCAATGACTCATTATTTGTTCAAGTGTATGTGGATGATATTATCTTTGGCTGTGCTTCTCATGATCTTGTGTCCAAGTTTTCAGCAATGATGAGTTCCGAATTTGAAATGAGTATGATGGGTGAACTCACTTACTTTTGGGGCTGCAAATCAAGCAAACCAAGCAGGGTACCTTTGTGCATCAAACGAAGTATACCAAAGACCTCCTAAGGCGCTTCAACATGGACAAAAGCAAGCCTCTTCGGACACCAATGGGAACAGCAACAACACTTGAACTTGATGAAGATGGTGAACCTGTGAATCAAAAAGAATATAGAAGCATGATCGGATCACTTTTGTACCTCACGGCATCAAGACCGGACATACAATTCAGCGTATGTCTTTGTGCACGGTTTCAAGCTTCCCCACGTGTTTCACATCGTCAAGCCGTCAAAAGGATTCTCAGGTACTTACATGGAACCCAAGAATTTGGCATTTTTCTTCCTTCTTCCTCAACCGTTACTTTGAAAGCTTTTTCGGATGCTGATTTTGGGGGTTGTAGGATTGATAGGAAAAGTACTTCCGGTGCTTGTCATTTTCTTGGTAATTCTCTTGTTGCTTGGTCCTCTAGAAAACAAAATTCAGTTGCACAATCCACAGCCGAATCTGAATATGTAGCTGCTGCTAGTGCTTGCTCACAAATTCTTTGAATTGTTCAAACACTTAAGGACTATGGGGTTGATCTAGATAGTGTTCCACTATTTTGTGATAACACTAGTGCCATTTGCATTGCTAAAAACCCTGTGCAACATTCTAGAACTAAGCACATTGACATTAGGTATCACTTTCTCCGAGATAACGTTGAAAAAGGAAACATTGTGCTTCACCATGTAGATACCGAACAACAATTGGCTGACATTTTTACAAAACCTTTGGATTTCACTTGTTTTTGTTACATTCGTAGTGAAATAGGGGTTATGCATCCTCATGGCTTAAATTGAGGGGGAGTTTTGAAACTTGGGAAGTCTATGTGTGAATCTAAAATAAGAATAATATGAGCATAGTATTTCATACATATATGACTTTGTGATTCCTTTTACATGCTGAAAGTTCTTACTACATTACTCATGTTATAAATTTTGTAGTTTTTGCCATGTCTAGTAATTGGAATAATTACTTACACTAAAACTGGTCATGGTCGAACTTTCTTGCTGTTTTGAACTTGTTACATGTTCACAAGTGCTTTTAATCATAAAGAATTAATCAAGTAATCAACTCACATGTTGAGTTTTTATGAACAAATATAAATTGAGAAAATATCAATAGAATATGCATGCATCGCACTTCTTCGTTTGAGATGGCTTGTCATTGCACTTAGATATGAACTTGGAAGAAGTTGTGTATGACTAAAACCTTGTCCTTAAGCTTCTGATTGTCAAATGACATAGGCTTGGCTTGGTTGGTTAGAATAAGGCAGATGCACATATAATCTCTTGCAAATATCATATGATCTAAATTTATGCTTTGAAAAATAATAAAATGCAGCAATTAGTGTCATGCTTTCAGGTTTTGAAATAGTTAAGTTTGTGAGATCATGACTTGCTTAAATTGAAAATTACATATGATCTCTAGCATGGCTTACACTACTTTATGTATCTCATTGATATGATAGTGTAAGTTACTTGATAGTATGACTTGGATGAGCTTTGTTTATATGTATATGTTATAATATGCTCATAACAACTAAAGGGGGAGTGATAAATTGTTTATATGCTCATGACTTGCTGAATACATTGTCAAAGGGGGAGAGATAAGCATGAAGAGAAAGAGAATATGTGCATAAGGAGAGATAATACGGGATAATTTTTCTTCTCATTTTACTTTTTATTTACAAAGGGGGAGAAATTGCCTTCAAAACTTTTATGTGAATAAGCCAATGTTCGGATTTTAAATGGTGTTGCCAATGCCTTCATCAAAGGGGAGATTGTAAGACCTATATATGCTGAATACATTGGCTTGTAGTGAATACACTTGCATTGACGATAAAAGTTTTGAATATCACCAAAACACCTTTTTATCAAGGTCCGACTCTAGCTCTGAGCTACATCAAGGTCCGACGGTAGGTCCGGCTTGTTTTGGGTAGCCCCGGTTACGTTCGATGCTAGGTCCGACTAGCTTTGGTTAGCTCCAGTGAGTTTTGTCTTTAGCTTCGGCGTGTTTTTGCTAAGCTCCGAGTTGATTTTTCTAGCTCCGGCTTTTGGGTTTACTAGTTTCGACTAGTTCTGATTAGCACCAGCGCTAGGTCCTGCTAGTTTTGTAAGCTCCGGCGGGAGATTGGTTGTACTAGTTTTGGTAAGCTCTGGCGCTAGGTTCTACTAGCTTTGGTAAGCTCCGGCTCAAGCTCCGGGTTGCTCTGGCAAGGTCCGGAACTTGACCGCAGTGCTTCTGCTTTTCATTTGCAATGTTTCGTACTTGCTTTACATGGTTGGAAAGTGTGCTTAGTATTCATTTGCTAAGTTTTTGGTGCGTTTTGGTTGATATGGATGATATCGTGTTACTGTGATTTTGCAACATGCTTATGTGAGGTGCTCACATAAGGTGTTGTGTTTGGAACTAACTTGAGTCAAGTCGAGGACTTGGGCTCGTATGGATTGGTTGTCTATTCATGTGCAGGTGTTGTTGAGTTCAAGACATGGCTGGTGACGGGATCCGTTGGACTAGTCTCAGGGAGGAGATGAGGTTCCAACAACCAAATTCAGGAGGAATTGTGGTTGAGCTGATAAGGAGGTTGCGCAGCATGATTGAATCAAGAACAATGCATATGCAGGTATCGTGGACGTCATTGGAAGATGTTTGCACGTGTGCAAGGAGTGCATGGACGTGGCTACATGGTTCCGAGACGTGATGAAGAGATGTGGATGTAAAGAATTGGTCGGAAAGGTCCAACCGACTAGGTTATCGACTCAGGCTGCAGCTGAGTCGGGTTTGACTCAAATATGGAAAGATTTGAGTTGGTTATGATAGGATTTCGTGTGGGTCACAAATTTGAGTTGTTTAGGAATGTGGGATACGTTCCTAAGGTGTTTGGAAGTCTTAAGATTGCTTCTGTCTGCGTATAGAAGAATCTTGAGCAGTTATGGAAAGTTACGATTCGTGATCTGAGTAGGATTGGAGTCCTAGTTGATATTGGGTTGGCCTAAGGGCTGGTTATATAAGCAAGGGAGCCCAGAGCTCGTGGTGCACGACTTTGGGGATGTTACTCTTGTGTTCTATTGAATAAAATTCGTAGTTTGAAGGAACTTTTGTGCCTTGTTTGTCCGACTTGTTCCAGACAAGTTTTACTCGTCGAGTTTTTGGACAACACTACCTTTCGTCGGTGGTTTTATCATAACTCGAGTTTTACAGATCCAATTGACGTGACTCTTTTTCGGTTGTCTTCACAACTTGATTATCTATCATATGTCAAAATGTCACGGTCATTGGATTTGTGGTCTATGATCTACACGAGTTTCTTTGCAGCGTTCCAAAACTGTTTTTCTCGGGTAGGGCAGATTGACCATTGTTTGATCTTTCGATCATAGCTTGAGTTTCTCTCGACGGATTTAGGTGATTCTTTTTGTGTTGTCTTCGTGAATTGATTCTCTCTGATATCTATCACTTTTGTCACGGTGAAACACGTTTAGATTAGTCTCACACACGATTTCTTTAACAGATTGTTTTTCTGCCGAAAGGGTTTGGGATTTAATTGTTTCCGCTGCGTAAGATTTTTAAATCTACCATTCACCCCCCTATGGTAGCTTTTCACGTGATCCTCGATCCTACACAGGTCGTCTTCTAAGCGGGCAACAACTGTTGTGCAGTCTGGACTCCTGTGCAAGCGTGCAATCAGCGAATCTCAATCATTGGACAGACATCCAAGGGTGGCTGACATTTTACACATAAATCCTTCCACCTGTCTGTGTAAAAGGAAGGATCTATGTGTAAAATGTCAGCCACCCTTGGATGTCCGTCCAATGGCTGAGATTCGCGGATTACACACTTGCACACGAATTCAGATTGCATAGCAGTCGTTGTTGTCTAAGCGCACGAGTGAAGATGATCGGACGCTTCGAAAACTGCGCTTTCGAATCCAAACCGCGGTTGGCCTCCTCTAAGTTTTCGCAACGGCTCAACGCGTCCCATCTCCGCTTCACAGGCAGTTTTTTAATTTGACACGCAAAGGGTCCAGGGTATGCAGTGGCCCACCTGACATACTTTGTAGGTCCGTCCGGCGGTGTTTCAGTTTTTTAGTTCCTTTTTTTTAAGTTTGACACGAAAGGGCCCACCGGCCAACAGTATATACAATGTTCCAGTTTTTTTTCAGTTTGTCACGCAAAAGACCTCGATCATGTTTCATGACGTTACGTGTTTTCTCTTTTTTTTGAAAGATCTTCATATATATATATATATATATATATATATATATATATATATATATATATATATATATCACAAACCCTCGTTCATGTTTTTCTCAGTTTGACACGCAAAAGAACTCGATCATGAATGTTTGATGACCTTAGGTGTTTCCTAATTTTGTATAAAGATCGTCATATTTGAGGCTCGTTGATCATGTTTGGGTGTAGCAAGCATGCATGGACAAGTAACATGCACTTGAAAACCTCGCGATCATATTTGATGACAACATTATTACGTGTTTTCTCTGCTTTTTGTTGAAACATCGTCATATATAGTTTGAGGCTCGTTGATCATGTTTAGGGCGTGACAACTAACATGTTATATATATATATATATATATATATATATATATATATATATATATATATATATATATATATATATATATATATATATAGTTTAAGGCTCGTTGATCATATGTTTGGGGCGTAGGGTAGCATGCATGGAAAACTATAACATGCATGTGAGAGAGACGTCGATGATCATATATGATGACATTATGCGTGTTTTTTCTCTTTTTTTGAAAGATCGTCATATATATATATATATATATATATATATATATATATATATATATATATATATATATATATATATATATATATATACTCCTCCCGTCTCCATGAACTTGTCGCTTTGTAGTTCATTTTTAACTATAAAGCCGCATCAGAAGAGCTTGTTTATTGGCACATTGACAACACTACAAGAAAAGAGGAATAGGCTACCGACGTCTATATGGCCGACGACATTTTGCCCGATTCTTGTAGTGCAAGGAAAATTCTTTGTACGTAGTACAAAAAGTATAAGTTGGTCGGCGTTGCCGTTCATACACGAAGGATGCGGCCAAAAAGTTGCTCTTGCAGGTGTATGATAATTACGTGAGTGTTTGGGCGGGTCATGTGGTTAGTCCACGATGCACCCTAAACCCGGTGTTGAGGCCGTGTATTTGTCATTTGTGCGTACACTCTAGTGACATGTGACAAAGTGCTCAGTCATCGATTGTATTTGGTTTGACGTCAAAGTTGGATTGGAGATATAGGATCATCCATTTCTTTATGTCTTGGATCATCCAAATTAACGTTTGGTTGGATGGACTGGACGATCCAATTTATTGTTTGGTACATAGGTTGGATAAAACTTGATTGGATTACTGAATCATCTAAGTTGATAATTTCATAATATTAATTATTTATATACTATTTATCATATTACTACAAAATATTAATGTTAATATCATAATTGTAATTATTAATCAACAATAAATAAGTTAATTATCACTAATTACATTACTAAGAAGCATAATTAGATAAGGTGGATGGAGTAATATCCAACCAAATATCCTGGACCATCTCATCCAACATCTGCAAGGAATATTTTATATTCCTTGAACCTGGATCACCCGTCTGACCGCGAAACAAATAACACATGACTGGACCATCCAATTAATCCAAGTTAATTCAATCCAAGACAAGCAACTAAACACAGATCTTTTTGGCCGCGTCGTACGTGCTCGTGCGCATGATGATGGATCGTGCACACCAAGAGCCGAGTTATTTGAATCGCTAAAAAAATTTCGGACGTGGAGTTCGTGTGCCTATGGGAACTGCAAAATTCGGTGCATTCGCGTACGTGGCAATCATCAGGGCAAGGTGGCACGGTCGTGGGAACCGTGCAGTGTGCCCTTGGCTGTACGTCTGTGATTCGGAGTGTGAACGTACGTGGCAACCATCTATGCAGGGTCGCACATAGACGACTGTGCGGCAGGGCCGCAGAGAATTCTATTTCGGCACCAAGGGGTTAAGAGATAAGACCATCTGATTCACAGGCTGCAGTCCAGTAATGGTGTTTGGGAACACGGTTTTTGTGGAGTTGTAGAGCAAAACCGTGGTATTTGAGATTACTATGGTTTTTTTTACAGAATGGTGTTTGACAACTAACTCAAAAACTATGTATTTAAAACCACAGTTTTGTCTATACTATGGTATTCTTGGAGTATAAAAAACTTTGGTCTAAACCAAAGTTTTTCTCCGCTGGCTTGCTCTTGATGCTTGCTACTTTGCTCCCAAACAATCCTATGTATTGCAAAATTGTGGTATTACAAAACTGTGTTATTGAAATACTTTGATATTGCCATGTCATTTTAAAACTATGGTTTCCAAACCTTTAGTTTTGAAATACTATGCTCCCAAACACAGCCTAAGCTCTACCGTGAACCACTGTGGATGGTCTTAAACGCAGGCTTGGCTCTGGGCCTAGGCGGGAGGGGCTACTGCCTAGGGCTAGGCCGGTGGATGGGTGAGGGGGGAGGCACGATGACAGCTGGTGTAAGACCTATGTGTGCTGAATACATTGGCTTGTAGTGAATACACTTGCTTTGATGATAAAAGTTTTGAATATCACCAAAACACCTTTTTATTAAGGTCCCGCTAGTTTTGTAAGTTCCAGTGGGAGCTTGGATACACTAGTTTTGGTAAGATCCGGCGCTAGTGAATGTAGGCCTAGAGGGGGGGTGAATAGGCCTTTTTGATTTTTCTCGGTTCCTGTAACACTCAGCAACAAGGTCAAAACTAGAGATATCGGACTAGTCCGGTAATGTGCGGACTAGTCCGGTTTTCACGGGCTAGGTTGATCAAGTTCAGACAATTTGATTGATTCGTTAATGTTTGCAGCGGAAATATAAACTTGAATCTCAATTTAATAGTTGTATGTCAGATTCTATTGTAGTTAAAGCTCTTGATCAACAATTAGACTTAAATTGAATAAAGTGAATCAAACCCTAGATTAAGTTGATCAAATTAGATGAAGAACACAAAAAGGACAAGACACACGATTTATCCCGTGGTTCGGCTACCACGAAGGCAACCTACGTCCACGTTGAGGAGCCCACAAAAGGACCGGGTCTTCTCCAACCCTTTCCTCATCGGATCGCCACGAAGGCCAATCCTCTTCCACTACTCAAAAGGGGTAAATAACCAAGTTGAAGGGGCGTTCTCACACGTTGAGAGCTCCCTTGATTACAACTCACAATTACACCAATAACACACTCGAAAATTACAAATTGAAACGTAAGAGTGTGTTAGAGAATCAAACCAAGAGCTCAATGATGTGTGCCAAGTGTCTCTCCAATGATCTAGAAGTGATCTTCAATGGATTGATTGAGTTTGCACTTAATTTCATGGAGAGAGATGGTTTTGAGTCTCTTGGGAGGTGTGACGGCGCTAGGGTTCAAGAGAGTTAAAAGTGGGCCGTGCACCTCTATTTATATGAGGTTTCTAAAAGTGACCGTTAGGGTTCAGAAAGATCGGACTAGTCCGTGGTGGTCACCGGACTAGTCCGGTGTGCTGTGTGTAGCAAACCCTAAGTGTCTAGGAATATCGGACTAGTCCGGTTGACAACGGACTTGTCCGATTTCACTATTGGAAATCTTCGGACTAGTCCGATTGACATCGGACTTGTCCGGTCATATGAAACCCTAAGTGATTGGGATGACAAGTCCGCACTTGGAGGACTTGTCCGATTTAGATCGGTGTGTATATCGGACTAGTCCGTGTAGACACCGGACTTGTCCGAAGTGGATCAGAATGAATATCGGACTAGTCCGGATCACAACGGACTTGTCCGATTTTGTGTGACTTGTGCATTGTGTTGAGGACTAGTCCGCATTGGGGAGGACTAGTCCGAAGTGGATCAGAAAGATATCGGACTAGTCCGGTGGAGACTGGACTTGTCCGATCTAGTGCAAAATGTGATATCGGACTAGTCCGGCTGATATCGGACTAGTCCGGTCCTGTATAACTTTGTGCATTGTATGTGTGTGCTTGAAAGTGATTGAGCTCTTGGGTGTGTTTCCTTAACACACTCTATACATAATAATCTACTATTTCCTTCTTCTTGAGCTCAAATTCACTTTGCTTCTCATTTCCCTTCTTTTTGGCATTTTGCTCATTTTTCATCATTTGCCTGCATTCATCTCAACAAAAGGATTATGATCCCAATTGCTTGTCATAAATCATCCAAAACCCACAAGGGCGTCCTAGATGCACTTTCAATCTCCCCCTTTTTGGTGATTGATGACAACCAATTGAGATTTCACAAAATAAGGCAAAAAATGAGATTTTCATAAAGTATGCACATATGACTCAAAAATACATCAAGCAACAAGAGAATTATCCATATGTGCATTCTTTATGGTGGGATGCATACTAAGTGCATGAATACATTGAGAATGATAGAATTTGCATTAACCAACCGATATAAATGCATATGACATTCCAGGGGCAAAAACACAGTTTTCATCACACACTCCAAATAAATTAAGCAATTCATCACAGGACCAAACTTAATATGAAAACAGAGTTAAACTATTACAACCACAAATAAAAGATAAAGACTCTCTCCTCGCACTCTACCACAGCTAAAGCTAAGACTCCCCCTCAATCTCTCCCCCTTTGGCATCAAGACACCAAAAAGAAGGAGAGGAGGGTCCTAGGGTCTTCACTCTTCACTGTCGGTCCTCTCGTCATCGTCTTCATCTTCTTCGCTTTCTGCTTGACGAGGAGGAGAGGGAGGAGGAGGAGCGGAGCTGCTCGAGCCCCCAATGCCAAAATAGGCAAGCTCGGAAGGGGACAAGGGCCCGAGCTCGGTGAAATCCGGGTCAGACTCCTCAGATATCACTGGAGATCCAATGGGGTCGATCTCCAGCTTCTGACAGATTTGCTCCACATTGGCCTTTATATACTTCATGTCCTCCTTTCTTTTCTTGTTGAGTTTGTGGACCTTCACTTCGGTCTTTTTGCAGGAGGAGAAGATTGCTGACAAGTATTTGAGGATCCCACTGGCGGATCCTCTCTGAGGGGCTTCCCTAGAGGTAGGGACCTCCCTAGCACTGCTTCTTGCTCTTGTCGGTGCCTCGGGACTGGAGACCGGTGAGGGAGCAGCCCGGATGCTCACTGGTTGAGGCTTCTGAGGCCTCAAGGGGGTGTGCTCCACATCCTTCATGAACTCAATACCTGTGACTTTCTCAATCACATACATGAGGTAGGGAGCATAGCCACATGACCTGTTAGGGGTGCTTGAGATGTTGACCATGTCGTTCCAAATGTAACCTGCAACATCAAACTGTCTCTTCTTGCTTATGACCCTCATTAGAGTCCGGAGGTAGCCCTGTACACTCCATGCATCCCCATCCTTGGGGGCAATGGTCTTCTGGAGAACTCTGTTCAGGACCACAAAGAAGGGCTTCATGTTCTTTGTGGAGGGAGGAACATACTTAGAGTTGGGCTCATACATGAACTTCATTCCGTCCCTCTCAATGACCCCTATGTTGTGGATGATCAGGTGGTCATTTCCAGCAGAGTCTAAATGGAGCAGGTTTGCAAAATCCTCCCGAGTGATGGAGTACTTGGATCCATGGGTCATCCAAGTCACACTCTCTTCATCTTCACTCGAGAAGTGGCACGTTGCATAGAATTGTGCAATCATTTCATCATTCCAATTGTGTCTGAAGGCAAACAGATCCTTCAGGCCATGCCTCTCAGCTGCTGCAATGACTTCATCAAAAGCTGAGCACTTCTTCTTCTCTAGGTAGGCCCAGTCAATCCACTGACTGCGCACCACCGGAGTCTTCATCGGCAGGTAAACCAGCCTGTAGAAATCTGCATGGAAGTTTGTCCAAAACCTTCCATCAGCTGCCTGCTTTGGCCTCCCATAGCAATCAATGCTTCTGAGCTTGGCTGCCATATCACTGCCTTTCCCATTGAATTTCTCTTCATTGGGGTCCCAGACCCCTTCCCTGGGAGCATGTAGCTTCAAGGGCCCAACTGGCCCCGTTGCTACTCCCTTGCCCTTTCCCTTTGCTTGCCGAAGGCCGCTTGAAGATGTAGCAGCCTTCGAGGCGGGCTTCTTGGCACAGACCTTCCTCCGAACTTGGGGAGGAGATGTAGCAGGCCCGGAAGGTCTTTCTTGGCGTTTGCCAAGACCCGCCGAGGACCGAGATGCCACCTCGTGGTCCAACTCGGCCTCAAAGTCGGAGATTTCGTTGTCGGAGCTCGACATGATCTGAGAATGAATGAGCAAGAAAAATGACAAGTTATGCAAGGCATAGGTAAGACATGATAGTAATGGATGGCATTAGGGAATTAAGGAATTAGGTTCAGGTTCAGAAACATCAGACTTGTCCGGTGCCTAGGCACGGACCAGTCCGGGGTACCGGACTTGTCCGTGCATGGACCGGACTAGTCCGGTGTTCATCCTAAAAAACCTAACAGATTGAACTGGACACAATCCCTAATGTAATTCTAGTCTAGCATACACGTAGTACATCAGCTAAACATGTAACTAGTGCAGGGTGCTAGGCCAAATGATCAATGATTGAGAAAAATACGATTTCTAGGGTTTTGAAGGTTTTTACCGAAGAAATCGTTGGAGACTTGAAGTTTTGGGGGTTTGAGGCCGGACTAGTCCGGTGGAATCAATCCCCAAGTCTTCAAGCTTGATCTCCGCCCAAACTTGTGGCTTTTCGACGGAGGACACAAGAGATTGCTTTGGGAGCTCGAGCGCAAGAGAGAGAAAGGCGTGAGCAAATGTGGGGATGAGTAGATTAGGGTTTGTGGCGGCTACGGTTATGGACACGAGAAATCGGACAAGTCCGGACTTGACCGGACTAGTCCGAAGTCATCCAGAGACCTATATCGGACTAGTCCGTGGTCCGTCAGACTAGTCCGGCCTAACCGGCACTCTGCGGACTAGTCTGCATGGGCGGACTAGTCCGGATAACCACGGACTAGTCCGTGGTTACCAGGAAAGAATTGCATAGCCCATTCATATATATTTGAAGGTTCAATAATAGATAATAGAGAGGCAAAACAATTCAAGCAATCTTGATGAATTTGACCAGTAAGCATACAACAATCATACAATGATCAAAATTCATCAAGATCCAATAATTGACATAGTTTTTCGAGAGGAAAATAGGGAGGGGTAATTTTCACAAATCAATCAACATTTTTGAAGTAATCATACAAGTATGCAACTTTTCAAGCCACACTCTGAGAATCAAGAATATTTAGCTCATTTCGGAGTTCGCAAAAACGCTTTTCATCAAGTGTCTTGGTGAATATGTCGGCCAATTGTTTTTGTGTGTTGACATGTGAGATGGTTATGTCTCCTTTCATGGAATGGTCTCTCAAGAAATGATGTCTTATGTCTATGTGTTTAGTCCTAGAGTGCTCAACTGGATTGTGGGCTATTTTAATGGCACTCTCATTGTCACAAAGGAGAGGAATATGGTTCATATTGTAACCGTAATCCCTTAGAGTTCGTGGCATCCAAAGAAGTTGTGCACAACAACTCCCGGCTGCAACATACTCCGCTTCGGCTGTGGATAAAGCAATGGAATTTTGTTTCTTAGATGACCAAGAAACCAAAGATCTTCCTAGGAATTGGCATGTGCCAGAGGTTCTTTTTCTATCAACTTTGCACCCGGCATAATCTGCATCGGAGTAACCGATGAGATTGAATTTGGAGCCTTTTGGGTACCAAAGACCAAGGTTGGGTGTATGAACTAAATATCTCAAGATTCTTTTTACGGCTGTCAAGTGACATTCCTTAGGGTTGGCTTGAAATCTTGCACACAAACATACACTCAACATAATATCTGGCCTAGATGCACATAAGTAAAGTAAAGATCCAATCATGGAGCGATATACCTTTTGGTCGACGCTCGGTCCATCTTCATTGAGATCCAAGTGCCCATTCGTAGCCATGGGAGTCTTTATGGGCTTTGCCTTGTCCATGCCAAACTTCTTGAGTATGTCCTGCGTGTACTTGGTTTGGCTTATGAATGTTCCTTCCTTTTGTTGCCGCACTTGGAATCCCAAGAAGTACTTCAATTCTCCCATCATTGACATTTCAAACCTGTCTGTCATAATTCTACTAAATTCTTCACAGAAAGATTGGTTAGTTGACCCAAAAATTATGTCATCAACATAGATTTGGCAAATAAAAAGATCATTATCTAGATTTTTCATGAATAGTGTGTAATCTACTTTGCCAATCTGAAAGCCATTATCAATTAAAAAATCTCTAAGACACTCATACCAAGCTCTAGGAGCTTGTTTGAGGCCATAGAGAGCCTTACGCAGTTTATACACGTGGTCGGGGAACTCTTCGTCTTCAAATCCGGGTGGTTGCTCCACGTACACCTCTTCCTTGATCGGTCCGTTGAGGAAGGCGCTTTTCACGTCCATTTGGTACAGCTTGAAATCATGGTGAGTAGCATATGCAAGTAATATTCTAATTGATTCAAGCCTAGCTACTGGAGCAAAAGTCTCATCGAAATCCAAACCTTCGACTTGTGAGTAACCTTTGGCCACAAGTCGTGCCTTGTTTCTTTTCACCACCCCATGTTCGTCTTGCTTGTTGCGGAAGACCCACTTGGTGCCCACTATGTTTGCATTGGGTCTTGCCACAAGTTCCCAAACCTCGTTTCTCTTGAAGTTGTTCAACTCTTCTTGCATTACCACCACCTAGTCCGGATCCTTCAATGCATCCTCAGTCCTGCGTGGTTCCAAAAAGGAGACAAACGAGTAATGCTCACAAAAATTAGCTATACGAGATCTAGTGGTTACTCCCTTTTGGATATTACCGATGATGTTGTCGATTGGGAGATCCCTTTGAGTGCGTTGGTGTACTCTTGGGTGTGGCACTTGGGGAGTTGAGTGTTGGTGATCATTTTCTTCTCCCCCTGAGTGGTTGCCCTCGTTGATTTGTTGATCATCTTCATATTCTTGTGATTGATCTTGTATCGAGACTCCCCCTTGATTGTTGATCTCCTCTTGTGGTTCACTTTCCTCTTGTATTTGTGACGATGACTCTTGTGGACGAACTTCGCCTAGAGCCATTCTCTTCAATGCTTGGTAAGGAGCTTCTTCTTTACCTAATTCACATTGATCAACTTGCTCCTTTGGGAGCCATTAGTTTCATCGAACACTACGTCACGTGCCACTTCAACAAGTCCGGAGGCCTTGTTGAAAACACGATAGGCGTAAGTGTTCGAATCATAGCCAAGAAGGAAACCTACATCGGACTTCGAAGCGAACTTTGAAGTCCTGGATTTCTTGTTCAAGATATAACATGGAGAGCCGAAAACTCGAAAATATGAAATGTTGGGTTTGTTACCGGTGAGTAGCTCATAAGGAGTCTTCTTGAGTAGTCGATGAAGGTAGAGTCGATTTGCGGCGTGGCAAGCGGTGTTAATCGCTTCCGCCCAAAATCGATCCGAAGTCTTGTATTCATCGAGCATTGTTCTTGCCATCTCTATGAGCGTTCGGTTCGTCCTTTCAGCGACTCCATTTTGTTGTGGAGAGTATGGTGCTGAATATTCGTGCTTGATTCCCTCCTCATCAAGGTACTCCTCCACTTGTATGTTCTTGAACTTTGTGCCGTTGTCGCTCCGAATACTCTTGATCGATAGTGAGAACTCGTTTTGAGCTCGCTTGAAGAATTTCTTGAGTGTTCCTTGTGTTTCTGACTTGTCATGCAAAAAGAACACCCAAGTGAAGCGGGAAAAATCATCAATAATGACTAAACTGTATTTATTACCGCCGATGCTCATGTAAGCTATTGGACCAAACAAGTCCATATGAAGTAGTTCGAGCGGTCTTGTCATAGTCATAATGTTCTTTGCAGGATGATGTGCTCCTACTTGCTTCCCGGCTTGGCACGCGCTACAAGGCCTGTCTTTCTCAAAAACAACATCTTTCAAACCTCGGATGTGATCGCCCTTGAGGAGTTTTTGAAGATTCCTCATACCAACATGTGCTAGCCGTCTATGCCACAGCCAACCCATGTTGCTTTTTGCAATCAAGCATGTGTCGAGTTCGGCTTTATCCTTGTTGAAGTCAACAAGGTAAAGCTTTCCCTTCAACATACCCTTGAATGCAACGGAACCATCACTCCTCCTTGAGATGGTCACACCCTCGTTAGTAAACAAGCAATTATAACCTTTGTCACATAATTGAGATATGGACAGCAGGTTATAATCTAAAGATTCAACATGTAGAACATGAGAAAGAGTGTGTTCAGAGGATATTGCTATTTTACTGGTACCGAGCACCCTTCCTTGACTATTATCTCCGAAGTAGATGCCTTCGTTTGGGTCCTCATTTTCTTCATATTCCACGAACATCCTCTTTTCTCCGGTCATGTGGTTGGTGCATCCACTATCTAGCACCCATTTGGATCCACCGGAGGAATAGGCCTGCAGAAACAAATTATGCCTTGGTTTTAGGTACCCAAGCTTGCTTGGGTCCTTGGAGGTTAGTTACAATACATTTGGGCACCCACACATGGGATTTTGTGTTTCCATGGCGTGGCCCAGCATAATAAGCATAAACTTTACCAATATTGTTTCTCATTAATACATAAGAGGCATCAAAGGTTTTGAACAAGAGTTGCTGTTGTTTATGGATCGGACTAGTCTGGGTAACCGAACTTGTCCGAATGACCGGACTTGTCCGGACCTCCACCGGACTAGTCCGGCGTTTATGAGAGTTCAGATTCTTAATTTTTGAGTTACCAGGTTGTGAGGGTCCTCCCTTCACAAAGGTAATCCTTCCCTTGTTATTCTTATGACTTCCAGCATTTTGCTTTCCATCGTAAGAGTAACCAATGCCATACTTGACGTTTGGATGTCTTTGGACCAAGGCACTACGTGCATAGTTGATCCTCTCCTTGTCAAATATTCCACATTGGGTAGGATTTTTATCCTTTGCGGAGGTAGACTTTTCCTTCAAGCTGATGTCGACTTTACCACATTTGCACATATGAACAGGATTAGTTGAAGTGTGTTGAGAAGGTAGACTTGAAGAGGAGGAAGGTTCACTTAGCTTGAGTGACTCAACTTGCACTTCAAGGATCTTGTTGACCTTGATCTGGTCATCAAGTTGATCCTTGATTGCAACGTTTGAGTTGGTTAACTCCAAACAAGTTTTCTTGCTTGAAGCTAGCTCAAGCTCTAGTGAGTTGTTTTTCTCCTTTTCAAGAACTAGAAGATTGTCAAGTTCGACATACCTCTCCTTTTGGGAGATAATCATGTCTTCTTGACGATCAATTAGCGATTCCTTCTCAACAAGTTGGACAAGTAAAAATTTCATTTTAGCAGCAGTTTTTTTATCTAATCCAGTTAACATATCTTCATCATCACTATCTAGTTCATCATTACTTGAGTACGAATGCATGGAAGGAGTTTTGATGTTTACCTTGCGTTTACCTTCCTTTGCCATGAGGCAAGTGCCATGTCCCTTCTTTGCACTGAGCGTGAGAAAGAGTGTGGGTTTCTTGGATGAGCTTTCAATGGCTATGCTAGCCATCTCTTCTTCATCGGATGATGAGGACTCATCGTTTGAGTCCCACTCCTTTCCAATGTGTGCTTGTTCAGCTTGTTTCTTCTTTTTGAAGAATTTCTTCGGTTGAGGCTTGGTTTCTTTATTCTTCTTCTTGTTGTCCTCATACGGGCAATCGACTATAAAGTGGTTATACTCACCACAATTATAGCACGCCCGCCTCATCTTCGGCTTTGTCCTTTCCTTGTACTTGCCTTCACCTGATTTTATTCCTTGTCTTTTCTTCATTATTCTTTTGAATTTTTTCATGAACAAAATCATATCCTCTTCGTCCAGCTCACTGCTTTCGTCATCGCTATCCTCCTCAAACTGTGCTTCTCTTGCTTCTTTGGATAGAGGCTTGAGTGTGGACTTTAAGGCAACTCCCTTCTTCTTGGTCGATGTGAGGTCGGCTATTTCTTTGACGTGCTTGGCTTGTTTCTCCATCATTTCAAAATTGATGATTTTGCCAAGCAATTCATCTGGAGTCATCCTCTTGTACCCGGGACTTTCTCTGATCATAGAGCATAGTGTGACATTGCGAGGCATAAAGGCTCTAAGGATGAGCTTTACAACCTCGTGGTCATTCCACTTCTTGCTCCCATATGATCGAACCTTGTTTACAAGTGTCTTCAATCGGTTGTACATGTCCTGGGGAGACTCGTCTTCCTCAATTGCGAACCTTCCTAGTTCACCCTCAATCATTTCAATTTTGGCCTCCCGCACATGCCGGTCACCTTCATGGGCTGTTTGTAGTGTGTCCCATATTTCCTTGGCAATCTCCAGTCCGTCCACCTTTGTGAATTCATCTCGACTTAGAGAGGAGGTGATCACGGCTGCAGCTTGAGCGTTTCTGTGGATGGCTTGCTCTTGACTTGGAGTGAGCTCTTCGTCGTCATCTGGGATGTCTATTCCTGTGCACACAATATGCCATAAACTTGGGTTAAGGGAAATCAAGTGCATCTTCATATTTCGCCTCCACATGGAGTAATCACTCCCATCGAAGTGTGGGGCTTTTCCAAGAGGAATAGATAGGTAATGTCTATTGTTTGAATTTAAACGATCATAGTTGAAAGGATATCGGGAGTAGTCGGTGTGACTACTCCCCTTCTTGTTTTCTTCAACTTTAGCTTTCCCTTTGGAAAGTGCTTTCTTTCTGAGTATTACTTTCAGCTCCAGCGTCTCCTCGTCATCATCATCGAAGTCTTGAATTGCTTCGAGATACTTTTCCAGCTTTTGGTTCTTGTCTTTGTTTACTTCTTCCTGGTTGTTGATTTTCTGAACATCTTTCATGTTCGACATGATCTCTTCGAGTGGTTGCACTCTTTCTTGAAGAACCTGCTCTGATACCAATTGAATGTAGGCCTAGAGGGGGGGTGAATAGGCCTTTTTGATTTTTCTCGGTTCCTGTAACACTCATCAACAAGGTCAAAACCAGAGATATCGGACTAGTCCGGTAATGTGCGGACTAGTCCGGTTTTCACGGGCTAGGTTGATCAAGTTCAGACAATTTGATTGATTCGTTAATGTTTGCAGCAGAAATATAAACTTGAATCTCAATTTAATAGTTGTATGTCAGATTCTATTGTAGTTAAAGCTCTTGATCAACAATTAGACTTAAATTGAATAAAGTGAATAAACCCTAGATTAAGTTGATCAAATTAGATGAAGAACACAAAAAGGACAAGACACACGATTTATCCCGTGGTTCGGCTACCACGAAGGCAACCTACGTCCACGTTGAGGAGCCCACAAAAGGACTGGGTCTTCTCCAACCCTTTCCTCGTCGGATCGCCACGAAGGCCAATCCTCTTCCACTACTCACAAGGGGTAAATAACCAAGTTGAAGGGGCGTTCTCACACGTTGAGAGCTCCCTTGATTACAACTCACAATGACACCAATAACACACTCGAAAATTACAAATTGAAATGTAAGAGTGTGTTAGAGAATCAAACCAAGAGCTCAATGATGTGTGCCAAGTGTCTCTCCAATGATCTAGAAGTGATCTTCAATGGATTGATTGAGTTTGCACTTATTTTCGTGGAGAGAGATGGTTTTTGAGTCTCTTGGGAGGTGTGACGGCGCTAGGGTTCGAGAGAGTTAAAAGTGGGCCGTGCACCTCTATTTATATGGGGTTTCTAAAAGTGACCGTTAGGGTTCAGAAAGATCGGACTAGTCCGGTGTGCTGTGTGTAGCAAACCCTAAGTGTCTAGGAATATCGGACTAGTCCGGTTGACAACGGACTTGTCCGATTTCACTACTGGAAATCTTCGGACTAGTCCAATTGACATCGTACTTGTCCGGTCATATGAAACCCTAAGTGTTTGGGATGACAAGTCCGCACTTGGAGGACTTGTCCGATTTAGATCAGTGTGTATATCGGACTAGTCCGTGTAGACACCGGACTTGTCCGAAGTGGATCAGAATGAATATCGGACTAGTCCGGATCACAACGGACTTGTCCAATTTTGTGTGATTTGTGCATTGTGTTGAGGACTAGTCCGCATTGGGGAGGACTAGTCCGAAGTGGATCAGAAAGATATCGGACTAGTCCGGTGGAGACCGGACTTGTCCGATCTAGTGCAGAATGTGATATCGGACTAGTCCGGGTGATATCGGACTAGTCCGGTCCTGTATAACTTTGTGCATTGTATGTGTGTGCTTGAAAGTGATTCATCTCTTGGGTGTGTTTCCTTAACACACTCTATACATAATAATCTACTATTTTTTTCTTCTTGAGCTCAAATTCACTTTGCTTCTCATTTCCCTTCTTTTTGGCATTTTGCTCATTTTTCATCATTTGCCTGCATTCATCTCAACAAAAGGATTAGGATCCCAATTTCTTGTCATAAATCATCCAAAACCCACAAGGGAGTCCTAGATGCACTTTCAGCTAGGTTCTACTAGCTTTTGTTAGCTCCGTCTCAAGGTCCGGTTTGCTCTGGCAATATCCGGAACTTGACTGCAGTGCTTCTGCTTTTCATTTGCAATGTTTCGTACTTGCTTTACATCTCTGGAAAGATTGCTTAGTATTCATTTGCTAAGTCTTTGATGTGTTTTGGTTGACATGGTTGATATCATGTTACTGTGGTTTTGCAACATGCTTATGTGAGGTTCTCACGTAAGGTGTTGTGTTCGGAACTAACTTGAGTCAAGTCGAGGACTTGGGCTCGTATGGATTGGTTGTTTATTCATGTTCAGGTGTTGCTTGAGTTCAAGACATGGCTGGTGATGGGATCCATTGGACTAGTCTCAGGGAGGAGATGAGGTTCCAACAACCAAATTCAGGAGGAATTGTGGTTGAGCTGATCAGGAGGTTGCGCAGCATGATTGAATCAAGAACAATGCATGTGAAGGTATCATTGACGTCATTGGAAGATGTTTGCACATGTGCAAGGAGTGCATGGACGTGGCTACATGGTTTCGAGATGTGATGAAGTGATGTGGACTTAAAGAGTTGGTCGGAAAGGTCCAACCGACTAGGTTATGGACTCAAGCTGCGGCTGAGTCGGGTTTGACTCAAGTATGGAAAGATTTGAGTTGGTTATGATAGGATTTCGTGTGGGTCATGAATTTGAGTTGTTTAGGAATGTGGGATACGTTCCTAAGGTGTTTGGATGTCTTAAGATTGCTTCTATCTGCGTATAGAAGAATCATAAGCAGTTATGGAAAGTTATGATTCGTGAACAGAGTAGGATTAGGTTCCTGATTTGAGTTGAGTTGGCTTTCGAGCTGGTTATATAAGCAAGGGAGCCCAGAGATTGTGGTTCACGACTTTGGGGCTGTTCCTCTTGTGTTCTATTGAATAAAATTTGTAGTTTGAAGGAAATTTTGTGCCTTGTTCATCCGACTTGTTCCAGACAAGTTTTACTCGTCGATTTTCTCGACAGCACTACCTTTCGTCGGTGGTTTTATCATAACTCGAGTTTTACAGATCTAATTGACGTGGTTCTTTTTGTGTTGTCTTCAAAACTTTATTATATATCATATGTCAAAATTTCACGGTCATTGGATTTGTGTTTTTTGATCTACACGAGTTTCTTTGCAGCGTTCCAGAACTTTTTTTTCTCGGGTAGGGCAGATTGACCTTTGTTTGATCTTTCGGTCAAAACTTGAGTTTTTCTCGACAGATTTGAGTGATTCCTGTTGTGTTGTCTTCGTGACTTGAGTCTCTCTGATGTCTATCACTTTTGTAATGGTGAAACACGTTTATATTAGTTTCACACACAATTTCTTTAATAGATCGTTTTTATGCCGAAGGGGTCGGGGTTTAATTGTTTCTGCCGCGTAAGATTTTTAACTCTACCATTCACCCCACCTCTGGTAGCTTTTCACGTGCTCTTCGATCCTACAATTGGTAACAGAGCCACGGTGCTCCAATCTTTGTGATTTGCACGTGTTTTTGACTAATCATCATGGAGAAGCACTCTGCCAAACCTTGTGTGTTCGCTGGTATTGATTTTCAGGTTTGGAAGGCACGCATAGAGGCTTTCATCCAGGCACAAGGCTTTGCAATTTGGGAGAAGGTATACAAGCCTTAAAAAGTGCCATCAAATGATCAAGTTACAACTACAAATCTGAGAGATGTCGACAACAACAAAAAGGCTCGGAACTTGATCATACAAGGATTAACACAAAGCGACTTCGACCGTGTTGCGCACCTCCGATCTGCATACGATGTGTGGAAAGCACTTTGTGACTACCACGAAGGACCCAACACGATCAAAGAGGTAAGGCAAGACATGTTCACGAAAGAATACATGCGCTTCGAGATGCATCTCGGTAAGTCTATTGATGACCTTTTTGCTCGCTTTGATAAGATTCTCAGCAACTTGCGTAGTGTCAATGTTAATTTTTCAGATGCTGAAAATGCTAGGCAATTGCTAAGTGCATTAGATATGTCAGTCACATCTATTCGTGAATCCACTGTCATGAGTTCACTTACTTTAGATGTGATATATTCCAAGTTAAAAACTCATGAAATTGACATAATCTCACGTAAGAACCCCAACAAGTCTATTGCTTTTGTTTCTCAACGTGACATGCCTAGTTCCGGTCAAACATCATCTTGTGGTACACTTGCTTTGCTGTCCTATCTAACCCTTGAACAGATTGAGGAGTTTCCAGAGGAGGAGCTAGCGCTCATCTCTACCCGGTTCTCAAAAGCATTGCAAAATGAGAGAAATAGAAGGAGAGGAAGCTCCGAACCTCAACGATGCTTTGAATGTGGTAAGACAGGACATTTTCATTCAGATTGCCCTAACCTTTCAGGTTCTACTTCCCGGGATGAAAAGAAACAAGAACGAAGAACTCCTCTGCAAAAGATACGAAGAAAAAGAAAGGTTTTATAGGACGTCAATTGGTGAGCAGTTTTATCTCAGCACTCCAGGAACTTGGCTCAAGCGACGTGGACATTGGAAGTGATGAAGATGAAGATGATTTGGCAAACTTGTGCTTCATGGCGGGCAAGTCAAGATCAAGTATGGAGGAGGCAGAACACAACAACGACAATGAAGAGGTATGTCCTACTTATGAAGAAATGTGTGATGCTATTTCTTGTGCCACTATTATTGTTAAGAAAAAGGACAAAAACCTTAGGGACAACACTGTTAAAATCGAGTCACCAGAATCTGAAATTAATCGTTTGAAATCCATGATTCCTAGTGATGATTCTTGTTCCTCATGTGACTTAATATATGAACAATTGTCCTGCCTAAGAAGTGCACATACCTCCACACTTGATAAACTTGAACTTGAAATTGAAAAGAACAAAAAGCTTGCTGCACTTAATATTGGAAACTTAAAAGATGCTTCTTGTTCTACAATTGATTTGCATTGTTCTAGTTGTGATGATCTTGATAAGAAACTGCAAGATGCTATGAATGAAATCTCTATATTGAACAATGCTTTACGTTGTCATGAAGTTAAATATTGTTCCAATTGCAAATTAAAAGGAAAAACTTCATGTGAAAATTGCCTTGATCTGTCCAATAAACTTGATAACATGCATAAGACATTTGATCGGTTTTGTAATGGGAATAAGAACCTAAACTTGCTGCTGAATTCATCCAAGTCCTGCAATGATAAAACTGGTTTAGGTTTTGATTATCATGCTCATGCTAAGGCACATCCACCTAAAATTGTAAAGTCATTAGGAAGTGGTTTGATTCAAACAGTTCCTAAACAAAAAGAAGTGGTTTTCAAATCTGCAGGAGTATTGTCTCATTTGGTTTCAAATAAAAATGTTGTTTGCTCATCTAGACATGAACACAAAGTCAAATTTCATTGTACCTACTGTGGTAGAGATGGTCATGTCATAGATTTTTGTTATAGACTAGCTAAACAACAGAAAAGGGAAAGAATGATTGCTAGATCTCATAACTTTCATGCAAAAGTTGCTGCACATATTAAACCGAATGTCAGGAACATGCAACCTGCTGTTATGAGTCAAAAACATTCAAAGTTTACCTCTGGACCTTCTGTTTTTTCCTCCGGAGCTACTGATTTTTGTGCTACACAAGTAACACCTTATAGGTCAGTAGTTAAGAATAATAAATCTCAAACTTTGATTCATAAACCTGCTGTTTTCTCTCAGCTTTCGCGTGTTTTGCCTGCTGCACGTTGCGTGACTCAGTACTGGATTCCTAAATGCCTTTTGACTAACCCCAGTATTGAGTCATCGACGTATTATGCTTCTATGTAGGTTACACGTTTGAGAAAGGAGAACATTTGGCTTGTGGATTCAGGTTGCTCATGCCACATGACCGGTAACAAAGATTGGTTCTCCTCCCTCTCTTTTGTGTCACGTGTAGAGAATGTTACTTTTGCCGATAATTCTTCAACTCCTATAATTGCTAAGGTTTCGGTTAGAGTAAATGATCACTACACTTTGAAGGATGTGGCACTTGTCAAAAATTTGAAATACAACTTGCTTTCTGTTGCACAATTGCTAGATGAAAATCTAGAAATTATTTTTAATAAAAACTGTTGCAAAGTTGTAGGTTCAAATAGTGAGCTTATTTTTAACATGCCTCGGTTTGGAAGAGTTTTGAAAGCTGATTTTGATATGTCTTCCTCTAAGCATAGGTGTCTAGTTGCTAATGATTCAAAGGACTTATATTTTTGGCATCGTAGACTTGGTGACGTAGGCTTTGATCACCTAACGCGTGTTAGTGCTCTTGATCGCATACGTGGGCTGCCTAAGCTTAAAGAGGACAAAGAAACAGTGTGCTCTTCTTGTAGACATGCTAAGATGGTTGCAGGTTCACATACTCCTCTCACAATGATTTTGACAACTGAATCGGGTCAACTTTTGCACCTTGACACCGTAGGATCGTCACGTGTTCAATCCTTCAGAGGTAAATGGTATGTTCTTGTTATTGTTGATGATTATTCTAGATACTCTTGGGTTTACTTTATGGCATCTAAGAATGAAGCTTTTAGTCACTTTAGAACTTTATTTCTTAGATTATCAATTGATCATCCAGGATCTTTAAAAGCAATTAGAAGTGATAATGGAACTGAATTTAAAAATCATTCTTTTGATCACTTTTGTGCTGAAAATAGAATAGATCATCAATTTTCTTCACCATATGTACCTCAACAAAACGGTATTTTAGAAAGAAAGAATAGAACCTTGGTTGATATGGCTAGGACTATGCTTGATGAATATCAAACTCCTAGGAAATTTTGGGCTGATGCGTTAGCAACCGCTTGTTATGTCTCAAATCGTGTTTTCTTGCGTGCTAAGCTATGTAAAACACCATATGAGCTTCGGTTTGGACATAGGCCTAGTGTTACACACTTTCGGGTCTTTGGTTGCAAATATTTTGTTAAGAAACATGTTAATCTTGATAAATTTGAACCTAGGTCCATTGATGGCATGTTTCTTGGTTATCCGTCTCATACTAGAGGCTACCGTGTGCTTTTACTTGACACTAACAAAATTGTGGAGACTTGTGAAGTGTCTTTTGATGAAGCTAGCCCAGGTACTAGCTCAAACATTGTAGGTCCAGATCCATATCCGCGGGGGGGGGGGGGGGGGGGAGCATTTTCGTTGAAGATGAGGAAGAATTGGAGCTGCTGCCCGAAAATTCAGCAGCTAAATACTTTGGTTCAGATCGGGATGTTAATACTCGACCAGCACCGACAACCATCAATGCTGATTCAAATCATCCTCAAGTCACAAGCTCATCGATTTGTGATGAACATGAAGAAGAAGAAGCTTGTGAGACATCTGTTCCCCTACGGTTTTACAAAGATCATCCCCCACAACAGATGATTGGAAGCTTGCACAAACGAGTCACACGGTCCAGGTTTTGCGATCCAAACTCTTATGCTCATTCTGCTTTTGTTGCTTCTTTTGAACCCAAAGATATATCACACGCACCCACTTATGAATTTTGGATTATTGCCATGCAAGAAGAGTTAGAAAATTTTGAAAGAAATAATGTTTGGAAACTTGTACCTCCACCTCAAGGTCACACTTTAATTGGAACAAAATGGGTATTTTATTATAAACAAAGTAAGGATGGGGTTGTGATTAGGAATAAGGCTAGGTTGGTTGCTCAAGGTTTCACTCAAGTTGAAGGTCTAGATTTTGATGAAACTTTTGTTCCCATTGCTAGATTAGAAGCCATAAGAATTTTGTTAGCTTTTGCTGCATCAAATGGTTTTAAGCTATATCAAATGGATGTTAAAAGTGCTTTTCTAAATGGATACACAGATGAGGAGGTTTATGTCAAGCAACCACCAAGTTTTGAAAATCTAGATTTTCCTAATCATGTTTACAAACTGTCCAAAGCCTTATATGGTCTCAAACAAGCCCCTAGAGCATGGTATGATAGGTTAAAAACATTCTTACTTGAAAAGGGGTTTACCATGGGCAAGGTTGATAAAACTCTTTTTGTGCTTAAGCATGGCAATGACTCATGATTCGTTCAAGTGTATGTGGATGATATTATCTTTGGTCGTGCTTCTCATGATCTTGTGTCCAAGTTTTCATCTATGATGAGTTCAAAATTTGAGATGAGTATGATGGGTGAACTCACGTACTTTTTGGGGCTGCAAATCAAGCAAACAAAGGAGGGTACCTTTGTGCATCAAACGAAGTATACAAAAGATCTCCTAAGGCGCTTCAACATGGACAAAAGCAAGCATCTTCGGACACCAATGGGAACAGCAACAACACTTGGACTTGATGAAGATGGTGAACCCGTGGATCAAAAAGAATATAGAAGCATGATCGGATCACTTTTGTACCTCACGGCATCAAGACCAGACATAAAATTCAGTGTATGTCTTTCTGCACGGTTTCAAGCCTTCCCACGTGGTTCACATCGTCAAGCCGTCAAAAGGATTTTCAGGTACTTACATGGAACTCAAGAATTTGGAATTTTTCTTCCTTCTTCCTCAACCGTTACTTTGAAAGCTTTTTCGGATGCTGATTTTGGGGGTTGTAGGATTGATAGGAAAAGTACTTCCGGTGCTTGTCATTTTCTTGGTAGTTCTCTTGTTGCTTGGTCCTCTAGAAAACAAAATTTAGTTGCACAATCCACAGCCGAATCTGAATATGTAGCTGCTGCTAGTGCTTGCTCACAAATTCTTTGGATTGTTCAAACACTTAAGGACTATGGAGTGGATCTAGATAGTGTTACACTGTTCCGTGATAACACTAGTGCCATTTGTATTGCGAAAAACCCCGTGCAACATTCTAGAACTAAGCACATTGACATTAGGTATACTTTCTCCGAGATAATGTTGAAAAAGGAAACATTGTGCTTCACCATGTAGATACTGAACAACAATTGGCTGACATTTTTACAAAACCTTTGGATTTCACTCGTTTTTGTTACATTCATATTGAAATAGGGGTTATGCATCCTCATGGCTTAAATTGAGGGGGAGTTTTGAAACTTTGGAAGTCTATGTGTGAATCTGAAATTAAAATAATATGAGCATAGTATTTCATACATATATGACTTTGTGATTCCTTTTACATGCTGAGAGTTCTTACTACATTACTCATGTTATACATTTTGTAGTTTTTGCCATGTCTAGTAATTGGAATAATTACTTACACTAAAACTGGTCATGGTCGAACTTTCTTGCTGTTTTGAACGTGTTACATGTTCACAAGTGCTTTTAATCATTAAGAATTAATCAAGCAATCAACTCACATGTTGAGTTTTTATGAACAAATATAAATTGAGAAAAGATCAAGAGAATATGCATGCATCACACTTCTTTTTTTGAGATGGCTTATCATTGCACTTAGATATGAACTTGGAAGAAGTTGTGTATGACTAAAACCATGTCCTTAAGATTCTGATTGTCAAATGACATAGGCTTGGCTTGGTTGGTTAGAATAAGGAAGATGAGCATATAATCTCTTGCAAATATAATATGATCTAAATGTATGCTTTGAAAAATAATAAAATGCAGCAACTAGTGTCATGCTTTCAGGTTTTGAAATAGTTAAGTTTGTGAGATGATGACTTACTTAAATTGAAAATTACATTTGATCTCTAGCATGGCTTACACTATTTTATGTATTTCATTGATGTGATAATGTAAGGTACTTGATAGTATGACTTGGATGAGCTTTGTTTATATGTATATGTTATAATATGCTCATAACAACTAAAGGGGGAGAGATAATTTGTTTATATGCTCATGAATTGCTGAATACATTGTCAAAGGGGGAGAAATAAGCATGAAGAGAAAGAGAATATGTGCATAAGGAGAGATAATAAAGGGAGAGATATAATATCTTCTCATTTCTCATTTTACTTTTGATTTACAAAGGGGGAGAAATTGCCTTCAAAACTTTTATGTGAATAAGCCAATGTTCGGATTTTAAATGGTGTTGCCAATGCATTCATCAAGGGAGAGATTGTAAGACCTATGTGTGTTGAATACATTGGCTTGTAGTGAATACACTTGCTTTGACGATAAAAGTTTTGAATATCACCAAAACACCTTTTTATTAAGGTCCTGCTAGTTTTGTAAGCTCCGGCGGGAGCTTGGTTATACTAGTTTTGGTAAGATCCGGCGCTAGGTTCTACTAGCTTTTGTTAGCTCCAGCTCAAGGTCCGGTTTGCTCTGGCAATGTCCGGAACTTGACTGCAGTGCTTCTTCTTTTCATTTGCAATGTTTCGTACTTGCTTTACATCTCTGGAAAGATTGCTTAGTATTCATTTGCTAAGTCTTTGGTGCGTTTTTGGTTGACATGGATGATATCATATTACTGTAGTTTTGCAACATGCTTATGTGAGGTTCTCACGTAAGGTGTTATGTTCAGAACTAACTTGAGTCAAGTCGAGGACTTGGGATTGTATGGATTGGTTGTTTATTCATGTGCAGGTGTTGCTTGATTTCAAGACATGGCTGGTGATGGGATCCAATTGACTAGTCTCAGGGAGGATATGAGGTTCCAACAACCAAATTCAGGAGGAATTGTGGTTGAGCTGATCAGGAGGTTGCGCAACATGATTGAATCAAGAACAATGCATGTGAAGGTATCATGGACGTCATTGGAAGATGTTTGCACGTGTGCAAGGAGTGCATGGACGTGGATACATGGTTTCGAGACGTCATGAAGTGATGTGGATGTAAAGAGTTGGTCGGAAAGGTCCAACCGACTAGGTTATGGACTCAAGCTGCGGCTTAGTCGGGTTTGACTCAAGTATGGAAAGATTTGAGTTGGTTATGATAGGATTTCGTGTGGGTCACGAATTTGAGTTGTTTAGGAATGTGGGATACGTTCCTAATGTGTTTGGAAGTCTTAAAATTGCTTCTATCTGCGTATAGAAGAATCCTAAGCAGTCATGGAAAGTTATGATTCGTGAACAGAGTAGGATTAGGTTCTTGATTTGAGTTGAGTTGGCTTTCGAGCTGGTTATATAAGCAAGGGAGCCCAGAGCTCGTGGTGCACGACTTTGGTGCTGTTCTTCTTGTGTTTTATTGAATAAAATTCGTAGTTTGAAGGAACTTTTGTGCCTTGTTCGTCCGACTTATTCCAGATAAGTTTTACTCGTCAAGTTTCTGGACAGCACTACCTTTCGTCGGTGGTTTTATCATAACTCGAGTTTTACAGATCCAATTGACGAGATTGTTTTTGGGTTGTTTTCACAACTTGATTATATATCATATGTCAAAATTGCACGGTCATTGGATTTGTTGTTTTTGATCTACACGAGTTTCTTTGCAGCGTTCCAGAACTGTTTTTTCCCGGGTAGGGCAAATTGACCTTTGTTTGATCTTTCGGTCAGAACTTGAGTTTTTCTCGATGGATTTGAGTGATTCTTGTTGTGTTGTCTTCGTGACTTGATTATCTCTGATGTCTATCACTTTTGTCATGGTGAAACACGTTTAGATTAGTCTCACACACGATTTCTTTAACAGATCGTTTTTCTGCCGAAGGGTTGTGGGTTTAATTGTTTCCGCTGCGTAAGATTTTTAAATCTACCATTCACCCCCCTCTGGTAAATTTTCACGTGCTCTTCGGTCCTACTGCTGGTAAAGAGAAAATAAATAAAATTAATTAGTATTTGCATCATCCGGATGCGATGTACAGTTACACGGTCTAGCTTTTTATTTTCATAATTTTTTGAAATATAATTCTACTACGTACGTCCTACTAATGTGTTTAATATTTATTAGATATAATATTACTAATGTGTGAATTTTCCATATGCGATGTTTTTCGATAAAAGGAGGAGTTTTTCGTTGGTGCGTGTACTGTAGGACACATTGTTCATGAACATAAAATAAAATATATTTTTCATTAACATAAAACCACACATATATTACAAACAAGAAAAAAACATATAAAATAAAATAAAAAACTACTACTAATCCTACTCTACTTGGAGGAGGACTTGTCCACCTCCTCCGCCACCGCCTCCGCATCCGCATCCGCCGGCAGCGCCTCCGCCTTCGCCGCAACTGCCGGCAGAGCATCCTCCAACACCATATCGAACTTCTTCCGGCTGACGGCGTTCACGAGTTGCTCGTGAAACTCCACCCTCGACTGCCCACCGATCATTTCGTAGAGGCAGTCGAGACGAGCGACCACAAAGCCTAACCCAAATATGTAGTAGCTGGCGGAGTCCATGCTGGTGTGGTGGGGAAGGATACCAAGTCCCAGTCGGTGATAGGAGTGATATGTATTGTCAAATACATACTACTCCATTTTGTCGAGCGATTTTGCATGCACGTCGGCGGTGAATAGATTGCCGATGACCTCCTTAAGCTTCCCGTCGAGTTTGTTGATGCTTTCCTCGATGAGGTGGACAGTCTCATCATAGTCAGACGGAAGAGGTGTGAGCGCCGCGGGCAGAGACGGAAGTGGAGGAGGTGCAAGCGTTGCCTCCAGTTCCACCGGCCACGGCGGCGACAAAAACAGAGAAGGAGGCTCGGAGGACTTCGATGACCTGGAGCGCTTCGGTGCGGGGCTACCCATTTGTACGGCGAGGGAGGAGCGAACAAAGAGAGAGAGGTGATCGATGGTGGTGCGGCGGAGAAGCAAGAGGGGAAGTTTGGAGGCTAAAACCGATCGAGAGGTGCGGCAGAGAAGAAGAGGATGGTGTGCCTTTATAGCGGGTCGTCGTCTATGCACGTGAGTGGAGATGATCGGACGCTTCAAAAATTGTGCTTTTGAATCGACGGTCAGAGTTACTCCAAACCGCAGTTCACCTCCTCTCGATTACCGCAACGGCTCAACACGTCCCATCGGCCGGTTTTTTAATTTGACATACAAAGGGCCCAGGATATGCAATGGCCCACCTCGCATACTTTGTAGGTCCGTCCTGCAGTGTTCGTAACATTTGGTGCGAATGATTTGAACGAGGTGCGGAGATTGACGTGAACGCGCGTGGCAATCGACCGAGAGTATCTTTTTTTTAAGGATCCGACTGTTGCCGACCGAGAGTCCATATTGAACCGATGATAATTGTCGTGATCATGGATGATGGTGGACATGAATGTAATGCATGTGAAAGAGACCCGCGATCAAGCATGTTTGGTCACGTGTTGAGGATTTTTGTGCCCCCTTGTTGAGGAACATGTTAATTTGATGATGTTGAGGATCGGAGTTGGTGTACGTGTTTTCACAAGTGTGTTCATTTGTTCCTAAAATCAGAACACGTAGAGGCTAGCACCTACGCCTGTCGTTTCTTCAAAAGACGAGTACAGCGATACATAATGGTAGCATGCAATCAATTAATTTGATGAACCACGTACGCACGTAGTGAGAGCTGTGTGCTTATTAGATGATGGTAGTCCACATTCTATCCTCATACCGTCGAGGGAACATCCTTGTGTCAAATTTGTTATCTCAGGATAATATTCTTCATTAGTGTGGTAGATAAACTGCCATATAGGTTAAGAGCATACACATGCATGGTAGAGAATATGATAAATATAGAAATATATATACATGGTAGGAAATATTGTATTCTTGGAATACATGTTTGGGACGTAGCATGCATATGTACGTCTAACATCCATGTGAAAGACCTCGATCATGTTTGCTGACCTTACGTGTTTTCTCTTTTTGTTGAGAGATCGTCATGTTTGAGGCTCGTTGATCATATTTGGAGCGTAGCATGCATGGACAACTAACATGCATGTGAAAGACCTCGATGCATGTGAAATAAAATGCATGTTTTTAAAAGCAAGATATAGTGTTTCCTCAAGAAAAAAATAATTTTATGAGAGATTGGGCGCACAAGCAGAAAAGCTAGAACTTGAGCGATGCACCTGCGAATTCCATGTCGGGATGATCGATGGCAGCTGATCCGCAAACTTGATGGTTAGATCAGTAGTCGCCGGAGAGCAGCTTGCGGCTGACCTCGAAGGAGACAAAGGCGTCGATGCACACATAGCTGATCTGCTCGCCAGAGAGATTGTACGTGTCCCAGTTGCTCATCCTCACTCGGTAAGGCTTCTCCATGTTGGCGCCCATCACGGCGCTCGTGATGTCCTTCAGCCCAACGTGGCGGAGGCTCGGGCGATCCATCTCCTCTGCTGCGAGCTTGGCCAGGTCCACCATTTTGGTCACCTTCAGCTGCCAGTCCTTCCAAAGTCTATCGGCGTAACCCTCCATGCCCACGCCGACGAAGTGGTAGTCAGAATCGCCGAGGAAATTTTCCAGCTCATCTGGGAAGTAGTCACCGTGGATGACCTGGAAGATGAGGCAGCAGCGGCCGACGTAGAGCTGCAGAACGGTGACGGGGTTCTGGTCGGCGGAGTAGCTGGGGCGCCACTCGACGTCGAGCCCAACATCGAGCTTGTGAAGGCGCCGACGGTGGACAAAGAGGACCTCGCTGAGCCAGTCCTCCACGGCCTCGTCGGAGGGCGTCACAGTGGTGGTGATCACATCTTCCTTGAACGCCACGTTGTACACCTGAGTCCCCCCCCCATTGGGTCCTCTCTCCTTGTCGTCCCAACGGTTGCCATGTGCGGCGGCGCAGCGCAACTTCTCTCTTGTGCAAACCTTCGTCTACACCTTTAGTTTGGATTTTAATTGGAAACGGGCCTGGATATATAACTGATGTAGTTACTATATGAGCGAAGGAGTTTTCGAATTTGATGGGCCCAAGCCCGGAGTAAAAAGAGAAATGAAGATTTTTGAATCTGATATACTCTTTCTAATTTTTAATTCTTATCGTTATGACCACAAGTTGCATTGTCTCAACCAAACACCACGTACAACGACAACAACATTTCTCAGGGGCCCACCCACTGGGTATGCCGGGTGGGCCACGGGATACCCTGGGTCCAGCCACCAGAGAGTAGCTAGTGTGAATGCATGCTGGAGAGATCAGCAGAATTGGAAACTGGCCAATGAAAATGGAAGTCAGCAGTCTCACGGTTCATGCATCGAAATGTGCGCCATCCTTTTTCATCTTCCCTTTTTTTTATACGTCATACTTATCCACCAATCTTCTAGCCCTCCTTTATTTGAAGTTGTACGGTTGGATCAGGATACGTGGCCGGCGTGAGGCAAGAGTTGTGTGTGCAACACCAGGCGGAACATCGTGGAGAGACGTTGCTCCCCTTGTTGAATTTTATGATGTTGAGGATCGGATGTGGCGTACGTGTTTTCACAAGTGTGTTCATTTGATCCTAAAATCTAAACACGTAAGTGGCTAGCGCCTACGGCTGTCATTTCATTGAAAGGATGAGTACAACATGGTTGGAAGTTATATTGTACTGTGCAAGGCATGCGATTAATTTGATGAACCGCGTACATAGTGAGCTGTTCCTAGATGGTATTCTATCTCGAACCCTCGAGGGAACATTCTTCATGTCAAACATGCATGACGAGAGTGAGGACGGCGCTCGGTCATCGATGACGCTTTGTTAATCTGGGCTAAAGTTTTTTTAGATAATGGAAATAATTAAACCGGACAACAACTGCTGTACAATCTGGACTAGGATCTATGTGTAAAATGGTAGCCATCTTTAGATGCAGATTGCACGCTTGCACAAGAGTCTAGAGTCCAGATTACATAGCAGTCGTTCCCATTAAACCCACCATTTCCTCAATACAGAGTATGGCTACACTGATACACCATGTTGTGAAGATCAACAACAAAAGACTCAACTCGAAAGACTAGTGAAAGTAAAACACCCGATACATTTTATGACACACTAGTGAAAGTAAAACACCCGATACATTTTATTATTATGGAAGTCTATAACTAAGACTCAATCCAAATCGGGCAAAAACTTCGATGATTCTGACTTCTAGTATGTCTTTGCAAGCCATCCGAATCAAGTCTTTTTTTCTTCACCCTTTGATGACCCTGACTTCTAGTATTGGGCTAAAGTTGATAATCCAAAAACTGTTGTTGCGTTTTTTGTGATTTACTACGTATTTGCTGTTTGATTGCTCATTATGTTGGATCCGTGTTGGGTTTGAACATAGAGAGTGGCCTTCTCCCTGCTGGTGCTGTCAGATAAACTAGGTGGTAGTCACTTTCTGGATCTCCAGCTCAGTAGAGTTGGAAGTGGAAATATATTCCATTCTAAAAGATAAAAGAGATAAATAGTCCACTAGTTTATCGTTAGAATAGCAACATTAGAACTATTTTTGTGCACCAATGAACAGAAAAATAAAGTTCATTACATTAAGATGATACATTACAAACAAGAAAAAGAAAAATACAAACTACAAACAAGAAAAAAAACAACACAACTAAGAACAAGAAAAAAACTACTTCTCCTCCACCTCGCTCCACCTACTTCTCCTTCTCCTTCTCCTCCTCCTCCACCTCCTTGGGCTCCTGGCAGGGCGGGGGCGCCTCCTGCGGTGGAGACGTGAAGCCCAGTTTCCTGGACGTCGCTGCCACGAGGTTGTCACGACCGGCGACGCCGAGCTCGTCCGCTAGCATCTCCTAGAGGACGTCGAGGCGACCGGCCAAGTGCGTCATGCCGAAGACATAGTGGCTCATGGTCCCCATTGCAACATACTCTGGCAGGGGAGCAAGCCGAAGGCGACGCATGGAGCGCGATGTATTGTCAAATATATTGCGCGCCATCTTCCGGAGAGCCCACTCCTTGTCCGGGGGGGGGGGGAGGGGGAATTCGGTCGGGGACGCTTCCCCTCGGCGTCCTTCAGCGGGCTTGGCGGTAGTGTTTTCTTGTCAGGCATGGTGTTCTTGGCACGGTTATGGGAAGAGAGGAAGAGTGGTTGTGCGGAGAAGACGATGTCGTGCCCAGGTGATCTTATAGTGTAGTAGCAACCTGGCTGTTCGTCTCTCGAGGCGCACAGTAGTGGTGATGGTACGCGGAGTGGTTCCAATTGAATTCAAAGATGCGCTTGCACTGCACGCATTTAAAGCGCCTCGATGACTGGTGCACACGTAAGCTTGGTGCGCCCGTTCGCATCAGCCGCCTGTACAAATGGCTACGACTTCAAGGACCAAACCTTATGCGGCAAAAAGCAACATATAATACTTCCTCCGCCCCAATCGAACTCTATTTCTATTTTGGTCAAACTTGCCTTTGACCAATGATTTATATGGAATTTATGAACTTCAATAACATGTAGTACTAGATTGTATATTATGGAAATATTTTCATGGTGAAACTAAAACTACAATTCTTGTATTTTTAAAACAGATCAAAATTACGTAAATCATTGGTCAAATATAGATTTGACAAAACCTAAGGCTCCCTTTGGAAAAGGAACTGAAAAACACAGGAATAGGAAAAACATAGGAATTGAAAACTAGAATTGACGTGGGACGCACGACGGATCGGAGGTTATGGTGCACCGGCACACCCGGACTGTACGTGTACCTTGCCAACCGTGTAGCTTTGTTTTATATTTTATTCCATAGGCTTAAAAGTTTCCTCATCCTCCCTGTTTGCTCTGTTTGCTCACCCCTAGGCTTAAAAGTTCTATATTTTATAACATTTTTACATATGTAATATGCACATAGGATATATCACTTGATAGTTTTGCAAAAAAAACATGGAGGAGAAATATGTATATCCCATGCTACTATGTAAATCCACCCAAATTAATTAGCTAGTTACTTTTTAAGATGATAAAAAATTATTATCTTTTTCTAAGTGAGGTGGCCAGGTAGATGATGTGGCATAATAGCTTCTATGGCATGCACGGTTGTGTGAAGTCGAGGGACTAAATAATTGACACATTTGAAAGTTCAAGGACCAAAAACTTAGTTTTGATTGATAGTTTGAGGATGAAGTTGAGCTTGCGAGCTTGATGAGCACCGTCATTGTTTTGAGCACCGATTAGTTTATGGCATCATCAAATCTGGAGCAATTTTTCTAGATCATTTGGGGCCGAAAAATTAGTTAACACACTATATATGAGGAGAAAGATTAGGATATGCTACCTTTTGCTTGTGTTGAATAATCCTGCGCCGTGGACAACATATCCGACACTTCATTCTGGTCGCCAGGATCATTATGCCCCAGGTCATCTGGGGCAGCGGCGGAGGACCTTCATCATCAGGATAAGGACCAGACAAGAAATTATTGGTCAAAGTAAGTTTGACCAAAGCTAAAAATAGAGTTGAGTTGGGACAGAGGGAGGAGTACTTTTTACACACCGCTTTGCAGGCCCCGCTGAGGCTGACCTCCTTCCTCCTGACAACTCCAGCGGCTAAAGTAGCATACAGCTGCACTTTAGAAGCCATAACTCAAGCGCTCGTCTTTTGGTTAGCCCAATTTGCATCAAAGGAAACTCACGAGATAGTTTAAAGGAATGAAATCCTTCGCAAGGGAAAGACATTCATACGAGTTTTGTAAGTAGCATTCCAAAGGGTGCACTTTAGAAGCCATAACCATCACTGTGCGCGTCTGCGCGCGTCTCATCATCTTCTCCGCGTGTACTAATAAAGCCACACCATCCTCTTCTCCGCAACACACACAAGTCATCCTCTTCCCCGCGCGTACACTTCCTCTTCATCTCTGTCGCGCACGCCCTCATTGGTTCCCTTCGAAGCCCATGGAGTTCCCCTTGTCGCACGATATTGCAGTCCCAATCGTAGGGTGGGTCGCCGCAACCTCGCTGCAGCCCATGGAAGACCTCTCCAGTTTGCGATCCAGCTGCAAGGCCATGCATGCGGCATGCCGGGATCGCGCTGTGGGAAGGCGCGTGGTGGTGGAGCGGGAGAGCATCTCGAAGCTTAACGAGAGCTACGACGCCCTCGTGGAGCGCCGAACAATCGTCTCGTGCTACGTCACCGGTTCGACCTCGTCTTCCTAGACAGTTGCGTGCAGCTGGGCACCCAGTTTCTTGCCCGGGCGGCCGCGAATGGCCACATGGTGGCGGCCTACGTCCTCGCCATTCTCTGCTACGACACCGACCACGGGGCCCACGACGCCTTCGAGTATATCCGGTAGGTCGAAGGTGAGGCCCACATTGGCTACAACGCGACCGGGTCCGTCGCGATGAAGTGGACAAACAAGGAGTGATGCCGGTGTCGGCATGAAGCCATGATAGTATCAATCGTATTGCCTGGAGGTTCCTGGGCAGGCCTCGTTCGGAAGCGCCGCTGGTGGTGGTGCCCAACATTGATGATGACGCTTGGGGCTGCTCAACAGGGGGGAACCAGGGAACTGCCCACTGCGGCAAGCAAGGTACGTGGGAGGAGTGGAGTCTTCTGTACTGAGAACTGTAGGATTAAGCACGAGCATGACCTGTTCTACCGTCAGACGTTGTACACTATGGGTTATATTCCCTCCGTTCCCTTTTGGATGCACCCTAGTTCTCCCAACGCCAATTAAAAGAGAACAAAGGGAGTATATAAAATAGACTTGTATGTATTTCCCCTATGCCCGCTCGTCTCTGATGAATGTTGCACTTGTTGTGTTTCCTCTAGCGCGCTTGTCTTTTGTTTAGCCCAGTTTGCATCAAAGCAAACTCACGGGACTATTTAAAGAAATTGATTCTTCCGGAAATGAAATACATTTCATCATACAGTAGTTTGAAACAAAGGAAATCAGTGTTCCCTTCCGAAGGATATACATTCGAAGTGGGAATTTGCTCGGACTAAGAGCTAGTTTGGATAGGAGTGGATCCACTTCAATCTCAGTGGATTGAGGTGGATTTAGGAGAAAATTAGTTCATTTTTCACTCCAATCCACTTATATTGAGTGCAACCAAACAAGCCCTAAAGCATCTCTCTCCAGTTTATTTCCTAACTCGTACTACATGCCAATCCCATGGGTCCATAAATTCATTGGAGTTAGTATCTCATTTGTGACCGCAACCGCATATTCCTCATTTTTCTTTGCGATTTGGCCAAATATGTGGCACAGCGGACCACCATCTTCTGGGATCATCAGCTGCGGACAAAACCGACGGGGGTCGATGGAGAAGTTTGCCATTAATGAGCGACGAGCTGCGAAGAAACAAATCTTCCAAAGAGCAACAAAGGGTTTAGTACTACTTTACTACGGAGTATTCGGAGGTTGCGGTTTCTTGGGAGTCTCCGGAGTATTAGATAGGGATCGCACGCAGTGATGGTTCGGCTTCCGATGGTGGCGGATTCCACATCCTCTGCAGTATTGCAGGTGCATTAAGGGTGGCTGACATGTGAACCCACAACCTATGGGACCCACGCCTCATGCACTGATGGGACGCGCGAAGTAATGGAACCGCTCTGTTTTCAACATCAGCACAAGAATAATATCCTGCCATCAATAGAGATAACATACTATGTTTGACAGCAATCTGCGCCAAACATTTCCTGTTTTACAGTACTACCTATCTTTTTCTAACATTTTTCTCTTCCTTTCTTTTCTTTTCTATCTGTTCATTGTCTCCACTTTTTATTCCAGTCGTCGCTAATCGACAGAACTAGATGTTACATAATCCCCAATAAACACAAAATAAACTAATCGTCACATCTCGTCCGCAACACTTCCCTTGAAGCAGTGGTAATAACTTCTGGCCTTGTATAGGAGTAGTGGTAATGATTACACCACGTATAGGGGCATATGGCCAGTGGTACGTTGGAGTTCTACCTATCTTTTTCTAACAATTTTCTCGTCCTTTCTTTTCTTTTCTCTCTGTTGATTGTCTCCACTTTTCTTTCCAGTCGTCGCTACCTGTTATTACTTTATAGACCGCTTTACAAGCCCCGCTGCGGGCGATCTCCTAGCACCTCCAGCGGCTAAAGTATCGTACAGGCCACTTTAGAGGCCACCGGCGGTGTGGAGGGTCGTTCATTAATAGAGAATACATATAGAACAGATAGTTCACTAAATAGCAGATAGAAAACAAAATAACAGATGGAACAAATGAACAACATTGAGTTCATTATCATAAAACATTACTCCCTCCTTCCTATATTACTTGTCATTAGAACAAGTTTTTTAGTTCATATTTGAACTAGAAAACTTGTACTAATTATTAACGACAAGTAATATGGGAAGGAGGAAGTACAAAACATGAAAGACAGCATCACGGAACAAGAAAAAATATAATCATCACAAAAACAAGAAGAGAAAAACATCACGACTGCATTAATCATTGTCAAAAGATTTCCTGTTTCAAAGTTGGGTTCAACTAGAATGTAATCAGATGTTTGGTGCAATCGTGCAATCAACCATCTTCAACCGTTGGATCGATCTACATTACGGTCGTTGAATCTTTTTATTTAACCCCCTCCACCAGGTAGAGGGGTGGTGGTGGTGTTGGAAGGGGTTAAGTGAAAAGATGTAATAACCGTAAGATGTATATATCCAATGGATGAAAATCTTTGATTATACGGTTGCACCAAAACTTTAATTGCATGTAGGGCTGTCAACGAGTCGAACTAGAGCGAGTTTGTTTCTATCATATATAAAAATTGTGTCCCATAGAACATTTTTAATATATTTATATAGTTTAGTTAATCATACATACATATCATAGATGACAACAACAAAAGAGCTTACTCGAACTTTTCGAGCTTGAGCTCATCAAGCTGGCCCTGGAACTTTCAAATAGGTCAATTATTTTAGTCTATCAACTTCAAAAAACCGTTTCACTTTCATCCTTAGTCTGAGTTGGACATCCACATTGGCATGCCACATAAGCTATTATGCCATGTACATCATCTACCCCGACCACCTCACATAGAAAAAAGATAATAATTTTTTATCATGTTAAAAATAACTAGCTAATTAATTGGGGTGGATTTACGTAGTTGCATGGGATATACATATTTCTCCTCCATTTTTTTTGCAAAACCATCAAGTGATATATCCTATGTCATATTACATATGTAAAAATATTGTACAATATAAAACTTTTAAGCTAGGGAAGAGCAAACAGAGCAAAAACAGAGAGGAATAGCAAACCTTTAAGCCTAGGGAATAAAATATCAAACACAGCTATGCGGCTGGCCGGGTACACGTACAGTCCGGGCCGGTGTGACGGTGCACATTAACCCTCGTCGTGCGTCCTCGGTGGTTGTCGAGAAGACCCTTCCAGGCAGACCAGGATCGCCTGACGTAGTGAATTTTACTGCATCATATTTTCAGGAGTCTTTTTAAATATGACATTTTCTCATTAATTATTGCGGTCGATCTATACGACACTTCATGCTATAGGCAAAAAAGGAAAAAGATTGTACTTCATGTTGATGCAAACAATCGGCAATTAAAATAGAAACTCCTGAGTTCTTGTCAAGTTTACAAAATGAAAGCATCGGAGCCCTCCCTATTGTCCTCGATAGTTAATGTGTTTTTAGTCCTGTTAATTTGTTATAGAAGTTTGTTTTATTTAGATGTTTGAAGTATGCATCATTATATGCATGTAAACTCTTTCTCATGTTAAGGCAAGCAAGCAAGCAAGAGTTTAAGAAATGATTTGAATGGACCCCTTAGTTGGATAGCTGGGAAGTACAACCGGCGGATCAAAACAAACCGTGGATGCAGTCTTTACTGCACACATGCAGTAAAATGTTGCTACATCAGGCAATCCTGGTCCAGGCAGGTATGCTCTGATTCCTGTCCTCCAACTCCATCTAGGCTTCCTATGACGCAGGCGGTTCACCATTAGACTGTAGAAAGGATAAGCACACACACATGTAACAGTCATTGTTGACTGCGTTGGCAATGCCACCTCCCATTTGTACTCCTATGCTTACTCCCGCTGACGTGTCATCATCTTATTTGTTGTGAAGGTATGGTAGTTAAACTAAGCATTAATAAAGGGACCAATAACATTTTAACACATCAGAGGGAGGATGCATGGGAGGACAGAACGGGAGGCCCCCACAGTCAGTTTTTCATCAAGAAACGTGCATGCCGCTCATCACCAGCTTTGCTAGTTTGTCTGGTGGTGAACCGCATGCGTCATCGGAAACCTAGATGAAGTTGGAGGACATGAATCAGAACATACCTGCAGGGGTCTTCCAACCACCACCGGGGAAGCACGATGGGGGTTAAGGTACACCGGCACACCTGGACCATACATGTGTAGGTGAAGATGAAACTCAGCAGTCTCACAGTTATGGATAGAAAAAAGGAAGAAGAAAAAGGATGGCGCGTGTTTCGGTCCATGAACCGTGAGGCTACTGACTTCCATTTCAATTGGCCAGTTCCTGATTCCGCTGAGTCATTATTGTTGTAAGTGGTGTTTGGTTGAGACAATGCAACTTGTGGTCATAATGATAAGAATTTAGAAAGAGGAGTATATCAGATTCAAAAATATTCATTACGCCAGGTCGTATGATGGCCAAAGACTCTCCAATCCACTTATATTGAAGTGGATCCACTCCTACCCAAACGAGGAAAAAAATTATGGATACCGTATGCATATTCAAGACTGTGCATACCGTTCCAGATTTGTGACATGTGTCCACATGAACGGACGGGTGAAGCAGTTGCATGATTGTGACATGTGTCCAAATGAACGAACGAGGTCGTATGATGGCCGGGCATGACAGGGATAACGCCAGGATTAATTCCAGGAAACGTATCCTCATCACTTGCAATCTATTCACCACCTGGGCCCAGGTTGTGCACTGGTCACCTGGCATATTCCCTACGTTTGTCCCCGCGCACGGTGTCCGTAACAAATTCGTGCGAGCGATTTTGACAAGCTGTGAATGATTTGTCCCACCTCAGAAAGTTGAGCTCGTTGCAACAAGAATATAAGGCAACACACACAATTTTAGTCAGACATCCGATTGAAAAAAGATGTCGTACAATAGTTCTGCACGCTCCATTCGACATCGTCTGCTCGCCCGGTAGAAGTTGAAAGGAACGCGTAGGAGGCATGTACGGGGCGGATGTTTTTTTATATAAAGCCCTGAGCCCTTTCCGTGTCAAATTAAAAAACTGCCAGTGAAGCCGATGGGACACGTCGAGCCGTTGCGATAACTGACAGGGATGCAAACCACGGTTTTTTATAAGCATAATTTTTTCCCGCATAAGTTGGAACCTTTGCGTGTCAAATCAAAAAATTCTCCTTTTATCGAAAAACATCTCCTTTAACAACGCACCGGAGAGAAAGTGCATACCGTTCTCAGATGGTGCACATACTTCCTTCGTGTCTTCAATCGTCGTTCCCTGATCCTGACACCATCTATATACCACTGGACCCAATGTAACACTGGCCCAATACCCCTATACGTGGTGTAATCATTACCATTACTTGTATAAGCGGTGTCCGTAACGAATTCGTGCGAGCGATTTTGACAGGTTGTGAACAATTTGTCCCACCTCGGAAAGTTGAGCTCGTTGCAACGAGAATAAAAGGCAATGCGTGCTATTGTCATTACACATCCGATTGAAAAAATATGTCGTACAAGACTCGGCCACGCTCCGTTTGACATGTCGATCAGGATGTGGATGAGGCATGTACGGGGCGGATGCTTTTTATATAAGCCCTGGGCCCTTTCCGCGTAAAATTAAAAAACTGCTAGTGAAGCTGATGGGACATGTCGAGCCGTTGCGATAACCGAGAGGGATGCAAACTGCGGTTTTTTATAAGCATAATTTTTCCCCGCATACGCTCGACCCTTTTCATGTCAAATTAAATATTTCTCCGTTTATAAAAAACATCTCCTTTAACGACGCCAAATTTTCCCCTTTAACCCACTTCGTGCGTGTATCAAATTGTGTGACCCTCCACACCGGGGGCCTCTAGAGTGGAGATAATGAACTCCAAAAAAGAAAAGAAAAGAAAATAAAAGAAAATAAAGGAAGAGAAAAATGTTAGAAAAAAATAGGTACTACGTACGAGATTTAAGGTGAAAGAGCCTGTAGAATGAAACTGTAAAACAGGAAATCGATTGACACAGATTAATCCAAGTCGTGATGCTGTGCTTCTATTCTTGTTTTTTTGATGTTTTTACTTTTCACGTTTTGTCATGTTGTTTTCCTGCCAAAATTTGAACAGTCGCAATGTTATTATTGCAAGGACTGGAACGATTGCCGAAAAAGAGGAGTATATCAGATTGAAAAATCTTTATTACGCCAGGTCGTATGATTGTCAGACACTCTCCAATCCACTTAAATTGTAGTGGATCCACTCCTACCCAAACGAGGTCGTATGATGGTGGGACATGACAGGGATAACACGAGGATTAATTCTAGGAGTCGTATCCTCGTCACTTGCAATATATGCACCACTTGGGCCCAAGTTGTGCAGTGGTCACCTGACATATTCGCGATGTCTGCCCTCGCGCGCGATGTCCATAACGAATTTGTGCGAGGGATTTTGACAAGCTGTGAACGATTTGTCCCACCTCCGAAAGTTGAGCGCGTTGCAACGAGAATGTAAGGCAACACACGTTATTGTAGTCAGACATCCGATTGAACAAAGATGTCGTACAAGACTTCTACACACTCTGTTCGACATCGTCCGCTTGCCCAGTCGAAATCGAACGGGACGTGTAGGAGGCGTGTATGGGGGCTTCGGTTCAGGTCAAGCAGGAAGTATTTGTTACAGCTGGCACACCTGCTTGCAAACTAGAAAAATTTGATTGAATTGCTGAAAAATAAAGGATATTGTTGTAGAATCCTAAAATAAAGTACTTACTTTTTTAGCGTCCCAGCCTTTTTGTTCAATAAACCCCTCCGACCAAAGACTAGTGATAGGTGGTCCCGCCGGATGTTTTTTTTTATAAAGCCTAGGGCCCTTTCCATGTCAAATTAAAAAACTACCAGTGAAGCCGATGGGACACGTCGAGCCATTGCGATAACCGAGAGGGATGCAAACCATGGTTTTTTATAAGCATAATATTTCCCCGCATACGCTGGGCACTTTGTGTGTGAAATTAAAAATTTCTCATTTTATCGAAACAAACCTCCTTTAAGGACGCACTGGAGAGCAAGTGCATACCATTGTCAGATGGTGCCACGTACTTCCTTCGTGTCTTCAATCGCCGTTCCCTGATTGTGGCACCATCTATATACAATTGCCCCCAACGTAACACTAGCCCAATGCTCCTATACGCGGTGTAATCATTACCACTACTCTGATACGCGGTGTCCGTAACGTATTTGTGCGAGCGATTTTGACAAGCTGTGAACGATTTGTCCCACCTCAGAAAGTTGAGCTCGTTGCAACGAGAATATAAGGAAACGCGCGCTATTGTCGTTACACATCCGATTGAAAAAAGATGTCGTACAAGACTCGGCCACGCTCCGTTCGACATCGTCCGATCGCCCGATCGAAGTCGAACGGGACGTGTATGAGGCGTGTACGGGGCATATGTTTTTTATATAAGCCCTGGACCCTTTCTGTGTCAAATTAAAAAACCGCCAGTAAAGCCGATGGGACATGGCGAGCCATTGCGATAACCGAGAGGGATGCAAACCGCGGTTTTTTATAAGCATAATTATTCACCGCATACGCTGGGCCCTTTCCGTGTCAAATCAAAAATTTCTCCTTTTATCAAAAAACATCTCCTTTTATCAAAAAACATCTCCTTTAACGATGCCAAATTTTCCCCTTTAACCCACTTTGTGCGTGAATCGAATTGTGTGACCCTCCACACCGGGGGCCTCTAGAGTGGAGACAATGAACTACAGAAAAGAAAAGAAAAGAAAAGTGGAGACAATGTACTCTAGAAAAGAAAAGAAAAGAAAATAAAAGAAGGAAGATAAAAATGTTAGAAAAAATAGGTACTACATACGAGATTTAAGGTGAAAGAGCCCGGAGAACGAAACTCTAAAACAGGAAACCGATTGACGCAGATTAATCCAAGTCGTGATGCTTTCCTTCTGTTCTGGTTTTTTTTATGTTTTTTCTTTTCGCGTTTTGTCATGTTGTTTTCCCGCCAAAATCTGAACAGTCGCGATGTTATTATTGCAAGGACTGGAACAATCGCGTATGCTTTATTTTGATTGGAATACCACTCCCATTACTATATTAACTTATAGAGATTACAAATTGCCAGAGCCAGACGCGCACCCCTAAATGGGCTCACGCGTCATGGGGATGAACACCAAGCGTCCCAACGTAGTTTTGGCCCAGGAATACAAAGTGTCAGCGCAGTTTTAGCCCACAAATAACAAGCGGCCCAGGGCAGTGTTGGGCCTACTCTGATAGCTGCATGTACGCTTTGTCCTGGCTGGTCCCCCCCGGACCCTTCGATCTACAACGACCCCTCTCCCGATTGCACAAAATGCGCCTGGAGGAGAATCCGCCGGCCGCCACGCTCTTGGAGGAGCATCCGCTAGCCGCCACGCACTTGGAAGAGCATACATCGTCCACCGGCGTGGAGGAGCATCTGTCGGCCGCCTCACGTTGAGGAGCAACATCGCTAGGTACAAGTGCTCACATAATGTTATTGTAGTTCAATCCTCTTACGAATACGCTGATTGAAATGTAGGAAGCGATGTCAGAAGATAAGACATGGATGAAAGGCGTACGAAGGAGTGGCAGGATGGAATGAAGTCATTTTTAAATTTAGCAGTCCACGACACTCGTGAAGAAGAAACTAAGCCTTGTCCTTGTACAAAATGTTGTAATATTTGCCACAGGACACACAAGGAAGTTCATCTTCACTTGCTTCGTAATGGGATGTCATTTGATTATACTTGTTGGGTACACCATGGAGAAAAATGATTTGAGAAAAATATTGTTGAGCAATCAGCAAATAATGAGGAGATAATTTCTGATGATGCTGCTATGGAAAATAATTTTTCCAGTCTACTTAGAGGCATAGATCATGGTGGTACTTCAGCAGATGTTGATGATCCAAAAAATGCTATAAACCAGCAGGAGCCAACTGGGTGTGCAAAGGCATTCTATGACTTATTAAATGATGCCAAAAAGGAGTTGTATCCAGGTTGTGACAAGGTGACCCAATTATCCTTCATTGTCAGGTTGTACCAAATAAAGTGTTTAACTGGTTTGAGCAAAAAAGCATGTGAGTTGATCCTTGAACTATTCTCATATGTGCTTCCAGAGGGCCATTGCATTCCTAATACACTTGATAAAATTTAGAAGGTTGTTCGTGACCTCGGGCTGAGCTACGAAAAGATCGATGCATGTGCCAATGACTGTGTGTCATTCCGGAAGAACTATTCTCTGCTGGATCGATGCCCAAAATGTGGTGAATTGAGATGGAAAAATAGTACTGGTGGGGATGCAAGAGAGGCTTTACCTTGTGGAAAAGCCAAGATGCTCGTAGCACGCAAGATTCTATGATACTTCCCTATTATTCCCTGCCTTCAAAGGTTTTATATGGCAGAATCAACGGCATCAAACATGCGCTAGCACAAAGAAGAACGTATTGATGATGGAATATTACGCCATCCTGCATATTCGAAAGCATGGAAGCATTTTGATAGCATTCACCCAAATTTCTCATCTGATCCTCGCAACATAAGACTTGGGCTAGCATATGATGGTTTCAATCCTTTTGGAGTAATAAATGTTTCTTACAGTACATGGCATGTGATTCTAATCCCTTGTAATCTACCACCTTGGTTGTGTATGAAGCAGCCTTATGTCAATGGTAATTTTTGGGCCAAAGTCACCTGGAAACAACATTGATGTGTATCTGCAGTGTTTTATTGATGAGGTACTAAAATTATGTTCTAATGGTGTTGACACATATGACAGTTCAAAGAAAGAGACATTTCTCATGTGAGCTTCTATATTGTGGACAATTAATTATTTTCTAGCATATGCGATGCTATGTGGATGGAGCACAAAAGGTAGGCTAGCATGTCCATACTTCCATGTAAACACTAACGCCTTGTGGTTGAAACATGGATGAAAGTATTGCTACATGGGTCATCGTCGTTTCCCGCCTCAGGATCACTGGTGGCGTCAGGACAAAGCTTCTTTGAACAACAAGATAGAGAATAGAGAGGCTCCAACATCACTCTCTGGTCACGAAGTACTCCAACAATACGAGACTTTTGATCAAGTGAGTTTTGGACAGATGAATAATAAGAGAAACCGCACTGAGGAAGATAGTTGCCATAGTCGGAAGAAGAAAAGTATATTTTTTCAGCTCTCGTATTGGAAGACATTGCTAATAAGGCATAACTTTTATGTCATGCACATTGAGAAAAACATTTGTGATAGCATATTGGGGACATTGCTTTATATGGATGGTAAAACAAAAGATAGTCTACAAGCTCGTTTTGATATGCAGGAAATGGGTATACGACCGAAGCAACATCCGCTGGGTATGAAAGGGAAGTATGATTGTCCATCAGCATCATATACTTTGCAAAAAGATCAGAAGACCACCTTATGCATGTTTTTGGCGGATGTAAAACTCATGACTGCCATATTATATTTCAGAAGCTCCTTCCTATTGCAATACGTGACATATTGCCTGAAAAGGTTGTTGAACCTTTTATTGAGTTTAGCAGATTCTTTTCTGGAATTTGTTCTGAAGAATTGGCCGAACTTGATTTGGATAAGATGATTGAACAATTTCCTGAAACAATTGTAAGCTTGAGATGTCGCTTCCTCCGGCTTTCTTTGATATCATGGTACATCTTCCAATCCATCTTGCCAAAGAAGCTCGCTTGGGTGGACCTGTTTCTTACAGATGGATGTATCCAATTGAGAGGTACCTTGGTACATTGAAGAGGTATGTACGTAACAGAGCTCACCCGGAGGGTTCCATAGCTGAGCGATATATTATGGAAGAGTGTATGACTTTTTGTAGTCAGTTTTTGGATAACATCAGCACCAAGCTTAATAGGTCAGAACATCATGAAGCTACAGCTAGGAATGAACCTTCTCTCGAGGCTAATATATTTACAGAAGTTGATAATTCTAAAAAAGGGTTTAAATGGGGCCAACTTAATATGGTTGAACTACATAACATCAGGCATTATATTATTTCTAATGTTGAAGAGGCCGCTCCATGGATCAAGTACGTATACCTCAGATGTTCTATACTATATTGGATCATGCTTATTGTAGATGGCTAATTTAATTTTGTACCCTTTTCAGTGAGCATTTTGAAGAGCTGAAAAAGATTCATTCTCGTGATGTTGAAAAACGCCATAGAGATGAGTTTGTTTGTTGGTTTCAAAAACGAGTAAGTACATGCAAGTTTTTACTTTGATGAAATATTGAACAAATATGTGTTTTGAAGTTGGTTTATCGATGACACCTTTTATACTAATTAATGTGTACAGATTACGACATTACACAAAGAAGGCAAAGTAAGCGATTATTTGTATGCATTATCTAGAGGACCTGGTGGTCGGGCACTTTATTTAGTCGATCATTCATAAATGGCTTCTTCTTTCAAACAACAGAGGTGGAAAAAGATTTATGGACGTAAAACAGTGGTGTTGTTGTTCGGGATGGTGATCATGAGTGGTATGGAGTAATCAAGAAAATGATTTTTGATTTTGAAAAAAAAATCAAGAGGTTCTATTATTTGAATGTGACTGGTTTGATCGGCCTCATTCTGGTCAGAGCCAAAGAAGAGGCTACAAAATGGATCGATACGGAATGATAGATGTTGACATTACTCTTTCTCAATTTAAGTATGAGCCTTACATTCTAGCCACCCAAGCAGAACATGTTTTTTACATTCGAAGTGTGAAGCAACCTAAATGGGCTACAGTTGTTAAAATGAAGCCACGAAACCTTTTTGCCATGCCCCTTGGAGAGAATGAAAATAGTGTCATTGAGACGATGAAGACTGAGACATTTGATGATCGACGACTTACTGATACAAAAGAGGATAGGACCGCATGGGATAGGAATGACACTGAGAGAGCAACCGGTGATGAATCCACTCTTTCAAATGAAGATGACGACGACGACGACGATGATGATGATACATATATCAATGATGGTATTGTACCTCCAATATTGGGGGAGGACAGCGAAGATGATGAATTTTTTATATAAGTACTGTGTGACCTAGCTGTACGTGAACTATTTCATTTTTTTGAAAAGATTGAAGTTACTATTCTATTTAGCAGCAAGCTTAGAAGCAAGCCGATATTGAATCGTGGTGAGTCGTGGCAAAAGTTCGTAATGCAACGATTGTGTTCCGTGACGATATATCCTAACGCCACGAACTGGTGAATCGAGGCAAAAGTTCCTAATGCAACGATTGTGTTCCGAGGCGATAGATCCTAACGCCACGAACTGGTGAATCATGGCGAAAGTTCCTAATGCAACGATTGTGTTCCGTGACATTAGATCCTATCGCCACGAACTAGTGAATCGTTGGAAAAGTTCCAAATGCAACGATTGTGTTTTCGTGGCGATAGATCCTAATGCCATGAACTGGTGAATCGTGGCAACACATAAATGCAACAATTATGTTTTGTGGCGATAGATCCTAACGTCATGAACTGGTGAAGCATGGCAAAAGTTCATAATGCAACAATCGTGTTTCGTGGTGAAAGATCCTAACGCCACAAGCTGGTGAATCATGGCAAAAGTTCCTAATGCAACGATTCTGTTCCGTGGCGATAGATCCTAATGCCACGAACCGGTAATTCGTGGCAACATATCGTAATACAATGATAGTGTTTCGTGGTGATAAATCCTATTGCCACGAACTGGTGAATCATGGCAAAAGTTCCTAATGCAATGTTTGTGTTTCGTGGCGATAGATCATAACACCATGAGCTAGTGAATCGTGGCAAAAGTTCCTAATGCAACATTTGTGTTTCGTGGCGATAGATCCTAACCTCATGAAGCGGTGAATTGTGGCAAAAGTTCCTAATGCAACGATTCTGTTCCGTGGCGATAGATCCTAACACCACAAACCGGTATTTCATGGCAACAGATCCTAATGCAACGATTGTGTTTCGTGGCAATAGATCCTATCATCACGAACTGGTGAAGCGTGGCAAAAGTTCCTAATGCAACGATTGTGTTTTGTGGCGATAGATGCTAACGCCATGAACTAGTGAATCGTGGCAACAGATCCTAATGCAACGATCGTGTTCCATGCGATAGATGCTAATGCCACGAACTAGTGAATCATGGCAACAGATCCTAATGCAACGGTCGTATTCCGTGGCGATAGATGATAATGCCACAAACTAGTAAATCATGGCAATAGGTCCATTGTGATAGATCCTAATGCCATGAACTATTGAATCGTAGCAACAAATCCTAATGCAACGATCATGTTTCGTGGTGATAGATACTAATGCCACGAACTAGTGAATTGTGGCAACAGATTCATGGTGATAGATCCTAATGCCACGAACTAGTGAATCATGGCAACATATCCTAATGCAACGATCGTGTTCCGTGGCGATAGATGCTAATGCCACGAACTAGTGAATCGTGGCAAAAGACCAAGCTTATTGCAATGATTTAGTATTTGTCGCAGTACAATCGTTGCAACAGGGCAGAATCCTTGTAGTGAGTCCAAAAACTCTCTGACTAAAATCGGACAAGTCCTCCAACTGCAAACTTGTCCTCAATTCTATATGAGGTTCACCAGACCGGACTAGTATGATATATACCGGACTAGTCTGAAACTTCCAGAGCCTAAATCGGACTAGTCTGATATATCAGAACACTTAGGGTTTCCCACATGCCACACACCAGACTAGTCTGGAGTCCACCACGGACTAGTCCAGAGATCGCAAACCCTAACGGTAACTTTTGGAAACCCTAGTATAAATAGAGGTGTACGACCCTACAACCACAACTCTCGACTCTCTGCACCGTCACACCTTCCAAGAGCCCAAAATACACATCTCTCCACACATTCTAACCCTATAAAGATCAAATCTTTGAGGATTAGCATTGATCAAAAGGAGAGACTTGTTCCACACAATCTAGAGCTCTTGGGTTTTAATCTCTCACACACTCTTGTTGTTTATTGCATACCTTTCGAGTGTGTTCGGTGGTGTTATTCATTGTAAATCTTGGGGAGCCCTCAACTTGTGACAAGGCCCCTTGAACACGGTTATTTGCCCCTTTGTGGTTAGTGGAAGAGAATCGGCCTCTATGGCGATTCGACGAGGGTAGGGTTGGTGAAGACCCAGTCCTTCGTGGGCTCCTCAACGTGGATGTATTTTCCTTCGTAGGAATCGAACCACGGGATAAAATCGCGTGTTGCGCACTTTTGTTTCATTGTTCATCACATTCTAGGGTTTACATGATCTTGTGAAACTTATGTTAAGCTATTGGAATTAAAATTGATCCTTGTCATAAACTGTTTCATTGTACTAATACATTCAAGTTTCTATTTACTTTCCGCTGCATAGGGTACTAGAAGTGAACTTATCGATTAAACTTGATCTTTCTAGTCCGCGAATACTGGACTAGTTCGCACAGTACCGGACTAGTCGGATCTATCTGTATTTGATCAATTTGTCAAGTGTTTCAGGGTTTGACAAAAGTTCAAAAAGCCTATTCAACCCCCTCTAGGCTACATTCAATTGGTTTTAGAACAGGACTCTTCAAAAGAGACTCACCGCTCGAAGAGAATATGTCAGACGTCAAGGATGTACACAAGAACTTCAACAACTAGAAGGGTGATGAAGAAAGAACTCAAAAGCTAGAGAAGCTCCTCGACGCCATCCAGTATTGTGAGGACGATGATGAGGAGATGCTTGAACTCAAGGCACTCCTAAGGAAGATGGCACTCTCCCCAAAGGGGAAGAAGAAGATCGAGGAAGAAAAGAAGAAGGGGAGTAGTCACACCGACTACTCCTGATATCGTTTTAATTATGATCGGTTAAATTCCAACAATAATTATTACTTGTCAATTCCTCTAGGGAAAGCACCTTTCTTTGATGGCAATGATTATTTTATGTGGAAACAAAATATGAAAATGCATCTCATATCTCTTCACCCCTGTTTGTGGCACATAGTGTGTACAGGTATAGATATCCCGGATGATGATGAAGAGCTGACTCCAAGCCAAGAACAAGCTATTCATCAGAACGCTCAAGCTGCAACTGTTATCACATCGTCACTGAGCCGAGATTAGTTCACCAAGGTGGATGGACTCGAAATTGCCAAGGAGATATGGGACACTCTACAAACTGCTCATGAAGGTGATCGTCATGTAAGCGAAGCAAAGACTGAAATGATTGAAGGTGAATTGGGAAAATTCGCCATAGAAGAAGATGAATCACCACAAGATATGTACAACCGATTGAAGAATATCATCAACAAAGTCCGAGCATATGGCAGCAAGATGTGGAGTGATCATGAAATCGTAAAGCTGATACTTAGAGCTTTCATGCCTCGCAACATAACCCTTTGCTCCATGATTAGAGAAAGTCCCGGGTATCGGAAAATGACCCCGGATGAGCTTCTTAGGAAGATTATAAACTTTGAGATGATGGAGAAGCAAGCCAAGCACGTTAAGGAGATTTCTGACCTTACCTCGGAAAAGAAGAAAGGAGTTGCTTTCAAGTCAACTCGCAAACCCATATCAAAAGAAGCTCGGGAAACTCATGGAGAAGACAGGACGATGAAAGCAGTGATATAGATGAAGAAGATATGATCTTATTCATGAAGAAATTCAAGAAAATGATGAGAAGAAGACAAGGTGGAAGCGCAAAGGAAGGAAAACAAAGGGACAAGCTAAGACCCAAGATGAAACGGGCATGCTACAATTGCAGAGAATATGACCACTTCATAGTAGATTGCCCACATGAAGAAAACAAGCCTCAACCTAAGAAAACTTTCAAGAAAAAGAAACAATATGGTCAAGCACACTTGGGGAAGGAGTGGGACTCTAATGATGAGTCCTCATCCGAAGAAGAAGAGGAAATGGCTAGCATAGCCTTCATGAAGCCTACCAAGAAATCCAACCTCTTCCCAACCATCGGCGCATGGAAGGAAACCGATCATACGTGTCTAATGGCCAAGGAAGGTAAAATAAAGGTAATGACTAAATCTTCCTCCTCGCATTCTTTTAATAGTGATAGTGATAACTCTAGTGATGATGAAGATATGCTTGTTGGTTTAGATAAGAAAATTATAGCTAAGATGAAATTTTTAATGGATAAGCTTGTTGATAAGGAGGAGCTAGTTGATCATCAAGAAGATATGATCATCCTCCAAAAGGAAGAATATCTTAAGATCAAAGAGCTCCTCGAACTTGAAAAGGAGCGAAGCAAATCACTAGAACTTGAGTTAGCTTCAAGCAAGAAAGCTTGCTTGATGTTAAATGACTCAAACGTCAACATCAAGAATGAACTTGCTAACTTGACCAGAGATAACTAGATTATTTAGGTACAAGTTGAGTCACTCAAGCAAAATAATTCTTCATCCTCTTCAAGCTCACCTTCTCAACATATAAAATCTGAAACTGTTATTGCTTGCACATGTACTAAAAATGACACTAACTTGATGGAAAAAATCAAACATGACAAAGGACATGCATCCTTCCCAAAGTGGCATATTTGACAAGGAGAAGGTCAAGTATGCACACAGTGCATACTTGGTCACAAGACCTCCTAATGTCAAATAGGGCATTGGGTATTATTATGGTGAAAAGGAAAATGCTAGAAGCCACAAGAATAACAAGGAATGCATTGCTTTTGTCAAGGGAAACACCTCTCAAGTTAGACAACTTAGTAATGTTGATAAAAGTAACATTGTTAACACATATGAACAACAACTCTTGTTTAGAACTTTTGATGCATCATATGTTCTTATTAAAAGTAATCTTGGTAGAGTTTATGCTAAACATGTTGGGCCACGCCATGGGAACACCAAGTCTCATGTGTGGGTGCCCAAATCACTTGTGACTAACCTCAAAGGACCCAAGCAAGCTTGGGTACCAAAGACCAAGGCATAATTTGCCTTTTGCAGGGCTATTCATCCGGTGGAGCTAAATGGGTGCTAGACAGCGGATGCACCAATCACATGACTGAAGAAAGACAAATGTTCGTGAAATATAAAGAAAATGAAGATCAAAGCGAAGGAATTTACTTTGGTGATAACAGTCAAGGAAGGGTGCTTGGTACTGATAAAATTGCAATTTCGTCAAAACATACTCTTTCTCATGTTTTACACGTTGATTCTTTGGATTATAACCTTTTGTCCATATCTCAATTATGTGACAAAGGTTATTATTGTTTATTCACTAATGAGGGTGTGACCGTCTCTAGAAGGAGTGATAAATCGGTTGCATTCAAGGGTGTGTTAAGGGAAAACTTTATCTAGTTGACTTCAACAAAGATAATGCCGAACTTGACACATGCTTGATTGCAAATACCAATATGGGATGGCCGTGGCATAGACGGATAGAACATGTTGGTATGAGGAATATTCAAAAACTCCTTAAAGGTGATCACATCCAAGGTTTAAAGGATGTTGTTTTTTAGAAAGACAGGCCTTATAGCGCGTGCCAAGCCGGGAAGAGGGTAGGAGCACCCCATCTCGCGAAGAATGTCATGACTACATCAAGACCGCTAGAGCTCCTTCACATGGACCTATTTGGTCCAATTGCTTATATAAGCATCAGCAGTAACAAGTACGGTTTAGTCATTGTTGATGATTTTTCTCGCTTCACGTAGGTTTTCTTTTTGCATGATAAGACAGAAACTCAAAGAACTCTCAAGAAGTTTCTCTAACAAGCTCAAAATGAGTTTTCGTTGACAATCAAGAACATATGAAGTGACAATGGAACGGAGTTCAAGAATACCCAAGTTGAGGAGTATCTAGACGAAGAAGAGATAAAGCACAAGTTTTTAGCACCTTATTCTCCTCAACAAAACAGAGTAGCCGAAAGGAAGAATCGAACATTCATTGAGATGGCGAGGAAACTGCTCTATGAATACAAGACTTCAAACCGGTTTTGGGCTGAAGCGGTTACCACCACTTGTCACACCATAAACTGACTCTATCTTCATTGGTTGCTCAAGAAAACCTCATATGAGCTACTAACCGGTAACAAACCGAATATTTCATATTTTCGAGTTTTTGGTTCTAAATGTTATATTTTGAACAAGAAGCCTAGGACTTCAAAGTTCGCTTCGAAGTCCGATGAAGGTTTCTTACTTGGCTATGATTTGAACTCCTACGGCTATCGTGTCTTCAACAAGACCTTCAGACTTGTTGAAGTGGCACGTGATGTGGTGCTCGATGAAACTAACGGCTCTCAACAAGAGCAAGTTGATTAATGTGTGCTAGATCAAGAAGAAGCTCCATGTCAAGCATTGAGAAGAATGGCATTGGGCGATGTTCGACCACAAGTGCCACCTCCAAATGCAAATGAAGAAGATGAACACAAGTGGAGGATAATGATCAAGGGGGAGCTTTCACAAAAGATTAACCTCAAGAAGACCATGATGATCAACACATCAATGAAGGCAACCATCCAGGGGGAGAAGAAGATAATGACCATGAAGATTCAAGATCACAAGTGCCACATCCAAGAGTACATCAATGCATCCAAAGGGATCACCTTGTTGACAACATAATCGGTGACATCCAAAAGGGAATAACAACTCAAGCTCGTATAGCTAATTTTTGTGACCATTACTCGTTTGTATCCTCTTTGGAACCACACATGGTTGAAGATGCATTAAAGGATCCGGATTGGGTGGTGGCAATGCAAGAAGAACTGAACAACTTCAAAAGGAACAAGGTGTGGGAACTTGTTGAAAGACCCAAGTTCAATGTCGTCGGCACTAAATGGGTCTTCTGCAACAAGCAAGATGAATACGGGGTGGTGACAAGGAACAAGGCACGATTTGTGGCCAAAGGGTATTCACAAGTCAAAGGTTTGGATTTCGACCAGACTTTTGCTCCCGTAGCTAGGCTTGAATCGATTGATATATTACTTGCATACGCTACTCACCATGATTTCAAGCTTTATCAAATGGACGTGAAAAGCGCATTCCTCAGTGGACCGATCAGGGAGGAGGTGTACGTGGAGCAACCTCCCGGGTTTGAAGATCAAGAGTTCCCCGACCATGTATACAAACTGCGTAAGGCTCTCTGTGGCATCAAACAAGCTCCTAGAGCTTGGTATGAGTGCCTTAGATGTTTTTTGATTGAAAATGGTTTTAAGATTGGAAAAGCTGATTACACCATATTTACTAAGCATTTTGATAATGATCTATTCATTTGCCAAATTTATGTTGATGATATCATTTTTGGTTCAACTAACAAATCTTTTTGTCAAGAATTTAGTAAGATTATGACAGATAGATTCAAGATGTCCATGATGGGAGAGTTGAGATACATTTTTGGGATTCCAAGTCAAGCAATAAAAGGAAGGGACATTCATAAGCCAAACAAAGTACACTCAAGACATTCTCAAGAAATTGGGCATGGACAAAGCAAAGACCATAAAGACTCCCATGGCGACAAATGAACACTTGGATATCAATGAAGATGGACCAAATGTGGATAAAAAGGTATATCGATCCATGATTGGCTCCTTACTTTATTTATGTACATATAGGCCTGATATCATGTTGAGTGTATGTTTGTGTGCAAGATTACAAGCTAATCCTAAGGAATGTCACTTGACAGCGGTAAAAAGGATCTTGCAATAATTAGTTCATATACCCAACCTAGGCCTTTGGCATCCAAAAGGTTCAAAATTCAATCTCATTGGATACTCCGATGTAGATTATGCCAGATGCAAGGTAGATAGAAAAGTACCTCCGGCACTTGCAAATTCTTAGGTAGATCCCTAGTTTCTTGGTCCTCCAAGCAACAGAATTCCATTGCCTTATCCACAGCCAAAGCGGAGTATGTTGCAGCCGGGAGTTGTTGTGCAGAACTCCTTTAGATGTGACAAACTCTAAGGGATTACGGTTACAATATGAGCCGTATTTCACTCCTTCGTGACAATGAGAGTGCAATTAAAATTGCGCATAATACAGTTGAGCACTCTAGAACCAAACACATAGACACCCGACATCACTTTTTGAGAGATCATTCATTGAAAGAGACAAAGCCATTTACCATGTCAACACTGAAAAACAACTAGGTGATATCTTTACCAAGCCACTTGATGAAAAACGTTTTTGTGAGCTCCAAAATGAACTAAATATCCTTGATGCTGAAAACGTGGCTTGAAAACTAGCATACCTATATGCCACCATCAAAATAAGGTTGATTGTGTTGAAAAATCATCTCTCTCTATTTTCCTCCAAAAACTATATTAATTACTTGATCTTGGTGAATTATGGTCATAGCTTTATTGTTGTATGTTTACTGATCATATTTATTAAGACTATTTGTGTGTTTTTGCCCCCTATCTTCTTTAAGAACCTTCGAGTATATACGAAAGGTCTATATACTTTTTCTATCCTGGTGACAACGGACTAGTGCGTGGTTACACCAGACTAGCCTGCACATTGCAGACTAGTCCGCGGAGTATCCGGTAGTATGGACTAGTCCGGTCCGACCACAAACTAGTCCAATTTTTCGACCCCATAACCCTAGGGCCAGCGCAACCCTAATCTTCTTCCTCCTCACAACTCATCTCACATTCTGTCTCCTCACTCAAGTGCTCCCAAGGCGATTTGGCGAGCTCTGCATCAAATCCACTCAAGTTTTGGTGGGATTTGGTCTCCATTGCAAGGGGATTGAAGACCACGGACTTGTCCGCATCAACAACCTCCTCAATGCCTCAAAATTGAAGGATTTGGTAAATTCATCTACAAACCCTAAAATCTTCAATTTTCTTTGTTCTTGCTCAAAAAGCTTAACACTTTAGCCAATACATGCTCTAGTGATGTATTCCATTTACCCTAGAACACTTTTGCATTGAGTAATCTGAAATTTTGTCAAGTTAGGTTTTGAACAACCGCATAACAGACTAGTCTGACCCTGAATAATAGACAAGTCCGGTTTGCCCTGATCAGACCCTAACTTATATCGATTCAATGAACCTCCTTGTCATCTTTGCTCATCCATATCCTCTATATCTTCCTTGTCAGAATCATGTCGGATGAAAACATCTCCGACTTTGAAGCCTAGATGGATCAAGATGAGTTATCGTATGTCTTAGAGTCTCGCGCTAACAAAAGGCAAGAGCGTGCTGCCAAGCCTTCGCCTACTCAACCCATGGTGCGGCGGAAGGTTGTGGCCAAGAAGCCAGCTTCCAAAGCTCAAGATATGGTTGGTTCTAGCTCAGTGGCTCATCGCCAATCCAAAGGGAAAGGAAAAGGGATTGCCTCTGGCCCGATTGGCCCTCTCAAAATGACAACTACAAGGCAGGGGAATAGAGACCCCTCGAAAGAAAAGCTCAATGGCAAGGGGAGTGATGTGGCCTGGAAGCTGAGGAAAGTTGATGCATATAGCAGTAGCAAGAAGGTTTTTGATCCTAAATTCTGGAGCAACTTACACGCGGACTACTACAATACCATGTACCTTCAGATGAAGACTCAAGTGGTCTGCAGCCAATGGTTCAACTGGGCACACTTTGAGAGAAAGTGCTGTCAAGCCTTTGATGAAGTGATAGAGGCCGTGGAGAGACATGGCCTCAAGGACTTGTTTACATTCAGGTATAACTAGAAGTATGAGGTCATAGCACAATTCTTTGCAACTAGCTACTTTGCCAGCAATGAAGAAGAAAGGGTGATTTGGATGACACATGGATCCAAGTACATTGTTACTTTTGATGAGTTTGCTAGGCTGCTACATCTTGAGGACTCCCGTAGCAATGAGGTCATTATTCACAATATTGGTGTATTGGAGAAGGACAAGATGGACTTTCTCTATGATACTCACCTCAAATACAATCCTCCCTCAACCAAGAACATGATTCCCTTCTTCATGGTTCTCAATAGAGTGCTCTGGAAGACCATTGCTCCCAAGGATGGAGATGCAGGGAGTGTGCAAGGTTACTTAAGAACCTTGATGAAAGTGATTAGAAAGAAGAGGAAGTTTGACATCTTCGACCACATCTGGAATGACATGGTGAACATCTCCTGCACACCGAGCCGCTCCTGTGGCTATGCACCATACTTTATGTTTATGATTGAGAAAGTCACATGAATTTAGTTTGTAAAGGATGTAGAGCATACTCCTCTAAGGCCTCAGAACCCTCCTCAAGCCTTTCTTCCAACTGCTCCATCTCCTGTTTCAAGTGAAGAGGCTCCAAGGAGAGCTCAAGGAGATGCAAGGACTGCCTCTAACACTAGGGCCCCACCTCACAAAGGGTCTCCTGGTGGCATTATGAAGTACCTGGCTGCTACCTTTGGTTCTTGCTGCAAGACTGATGTGAAGGTTCATAAGTTGAATAAGGCAAGGAAAGAGGACATGAGGTACATGAAGAAAAATATCAAAGCCATATGCCAGAAGCTGGAGATTGAGCCTGTTGGGTCTCCAGTTATCTCCGAGGACTCAACTTCTGATTTCTCGGAACTTCCATCTCTTTACCCTTCTGAACTTTCTTATTTTGGCATTGGGGGCATGACGAGTGGTTTTCATCCTCAGCCTGATGATGAAGACGATGAGAGGACCGACAATGAGGAGTGAGTCGGCGACGACTAGTAGATCCCTCTTCTCCTTCTTTTTGGTGCCTTGATGCAAAAGGGGGAGAGATTGAGGGGGAGTCTTAGGTCCTAGACGTAGATTGATATATGAGAGCTCCAATTGTGTATCTCATGCAATTCTGCTACTTTTGAGTTGTAAAACTGTTATTATGCTCGCATTATGCTTATGAACATGTTTCTGGAGTTTGTGATAATGTCCTGTTATGATCTATGTTAATACTTTGTTATGATCTATGTTAATGCTCTAAATCGACATACATACTTGATAATCTTGATGTTGTTATGATTGTGTCATTTACCTCATTCTCATCACAATTATTGCTCACACACACATAGTTTGCATCCCACCATAAAGAGTGCACATATGTCCCATGTTTACATTGCCTACTTTGTTCAAAGCTCATATGTGCACACTTTATGAAAATCTGAATTTTTATCATATTTGTGTAAATCTCAATTTTTTGTCATCATTCACCAAAAAGGGGGAGATTGAAAGTGCAGCTAGGCATCCCTTGTGGGTTTTGGTTGATTTATGAAAAACAAATGAGATCCTAACAAACTTGTTGACATGAGCACAAGTTTTCAAAGAAATTAGGAGGAAAGCTCAAAAAGAAAGGAGAATGAAGAATCAAAGGGAAAAGAGCTCAAGAGCTGAAAAGAATAGTTTATTTTGTATGGAGTGTGTTGGAGAAACACACCCCAAGAGCTCAAGCAAAAGAAATCTCATTCACTGCACTATTCACAACAAAACCGGACTAGTCCAATATGACCACAGTCTAGTCCGATATGTCTCTGACTAGAAACGAAAAAGTCTCCCCAGTGCGGACTTGTCCGCAAGTACTCCCGTTTTCATAGCATCGGACTAGTACGATAACACCACGGACTAGTCCGATATCTTTCTGACTAAAAATGGACAAGTCCGCCCCAGTGCAGACTTGTCCTCAGGACCTCAGACTTTACACAGAAACGGACAAGTCCGATATCATCATCGACTAGCCCGCAAACTCTCTGACTAAAATCGGACAAGTACTCCAACTGCGGACTTGTCCTCAATTCTACATGAGGTTCACCACACCGGACTAGTCCGATATATGCCAAACTAGTCCGAACACTTCCAGAGCTTAATCGGACTAGTCCGCGGATTCTCGGACAAGTCCAATATATCAGAACACTTAGGGTTTCCCACATGCCGCACACAAGACTATTCTGGAGTCCATCACGGACTAGTCCGGACATCACAAACCCTAATGGTAACTTTTGGAAACCCTAGTATAAATAGAGGTGTACGGCCCTACAACCACATCTCCCGACTCCCTGCGCTATCACACCTTCCAAGAGCACAAAATACACATCTCTCCACACATTCTAACCATAGAACTATGAAATCTTTGAGGATTAGCATTGATCAAAAGGAGAGACTTGTCCACACGATCTTGAGCTCTTGGGTTTGAATCTCTCGCACACTCTTGTTGTTTATTGCATATCTTTTGAGTGTGTTTGGCGTTGTTTTTCATTGTGAATCTTGAGGAGCCCTCAACTTGTGAGAAGGCCCCTTGAACACGGTTATTTGCCCCTTTGTGGTTAGTGGAAGAGAATCGGCCTCCATGGCAATTCGACGAGGGTAGGGTTGGTGAATACCCGGTCCTCCGTGGACTCCTCAACGTGGATGTTGGTTTCCTTCACGGGAATTGAACCATGGGATAAAATTGCGTCTTGTGCACTTTTGTTTCATTGTTCATCACATTCTAGGGTTTACTTGATCTTGTGAAACTTACGTTAAACTATTGGAATTAGAGTTGATCCTTGTCATACACTGTTTCACTATTCTAATACATCCAAGTTGCTATTTACTTTCCGCTGGAAGGGTACTAGAAGTGAACTTATCGATTAAACTTGATATTTCTAGTCCGCAAATACCGGACTAGTCCGCACAGTACTGGACTAGTCCGACCTGTCTGTATTTGATTAGTTTGTCAAGTGTTTCAGGGTTCGACAAAAGTTCAAAAAGACTATTCACCCCCCCTCTAGGCTTCATTCACCAAAAGCTTACTGGATTTCTAGCTTCACTCAGCTGGTTCATCTCAAGGCTGGCAGAGCGGGTGCTTCCCTTCTTCAAGCTTCAAGCGGAGAAGGCGTTTCAAGAGCTCAAACATCTTCTCACCATACTACCTATCATGGTAGCTCTAGAACCTTGTGAGCCTCTTCTGCTTTACATTGCTGCAACTATGGAGGTTGTCAGTATAGTTTTGGTTGCGGATAGATTAGAAAAATCTTCAACTCAGGAGCTTAGACCCTTCCGGGAGGGACTTGAGCTACTTGAAGGCGAGTCTGGGTCCCATCCCCCACTCATGGGTCCTAAAGGCAAGATGACTGTGGATGAACCTCTCTCATCTTAGGGAGTATCTACTATTCAAGATGGAGATCCAGACCCCTCCGGGAGGGTCCGGGTTGATGAAGAAGAAGCTTTGGATCCTTTCAGGAGGGTTTGAACTGTTTAGCAGCCAGTGTACTTCATCAGCGAAGTACTTCATTGCATCAAGACTCGGTATATTGAGGTGCATAAGCTACTGTACGCATTTCTTATCGCGTCAAGGAAGCTTCATCACTACTTCCAGACCCACAAGATATCAATGGTAACCTCTTTTCCACTACGATCTATTTTACATAACCCCAATTCAACGGAAAATATCACCAAGTGGGATGCAGAGCTTGCGGAATTCGATCTCGAATTCCTACCTCAACATGCAATCAAGAGTCATACACTGGTTGACTTCGTGGGGGAGTGGACACCTTCTTCATCAACTCCAGGGAGCCTCAACGAGCAGAAGCCGGAACCTAAGATCCTGGTCTTGAATGAGCCTCACTGGACTCTATACTTCGACGGCTCTGTGCAGAAGCTGGGTGCCGGAGCTAGAATTCTTCTCCTCGCTCCGATCGGGGAGAAACTCATGTACATGGTGCACCTCGACTTCAAGGGAACCAACAACATGGCAGAATATGAAGCTCTCATCATCGGACTCAAGGTGGTGCTATGATATGGCGTTTGACAGTTGCTGGTGAAGGGTGACTTGCAACTCATCATCAACCAAGTCAAAGGTGAATGTAGTTGCAATAACCCTCAGCTTGCTGCATATCTACTTGAAGTCCAAAAGTTGTAGAAAGACTTCCACGTCTTGGACCTCTGCCATGTCCAGCGTCTCAACAACGTTGAGGCTAAGAATCTTTCGACGAATGCATCAACCGGGGTTCAGGCACTCGACGGAGTTTTTGTCAGAAGATTATCAACACTTGCCGCTCATCCCACCAAACTGAGTGATGGGGGCGAGTCCAGAACCCCAAAGCTGGCGGTTCCGGTGGCTCTGTTACCATGGCCTCCACCAACGGTCCTACGCGTTACAGGAAGCTCAGAGCAACCAAGCGCACAAGTTCCAGAAGCTCAAGTTAGTCTCGATGCATGGATCTCAGAGGTTCGAGACTACTTGAAAGACAACATCCTTCTTGAAGACGGTGTATCTGCTGAGCGAATTGTCAGATTGGCTAAAAGATACACATTGGTAGAAGGGATCTCTATCGTTGTGGTGCGCCAACGACATTCTAATGATGTGCATTTCCCAAAAAGAAGGTTGTGAGCTCCTCGCAAGAGATCCATGGAGGCGAGTGCGTGAACCACACATCATCCCGCACGCTGGTCGGTAAGGCATTCCGACATCGTTTTACATGCCTACAACACTCCAGGATGCAGATGAGCTGGTCAAAAAGTGCGAAGATGTGAAACCTATGTGTGCTGAATACATTGGCTATAGCAATAATAGTTTTGAATATCACCAAAACACCTTTTTCAACAAAGTCCGACCGACTCTAGGTCCGAGCTCCAGCAAGGTCCGACAATAGGTTCGACTTGTTTTGGGTAGCTCCGGCAAGGTCCGACTTGCTTTGTCTAGGTTCGACTTATTTTGATCACGTCTAGAGTAGTCGCACACACAATTTCTTAACAGATTGATTTTCTGCCGAGGGGTTTTTGTTGCTTCCGCTGAAAAAGTTTTAATATACCATTCACCACCCCTCCGTTAGATTTTCACGTGCTCTTTGATCCTATAGAAGCGTGACAGTTCCACGCGAAGCAGATTCACGCACTGGCGTAGTCACTGCAGATGATTCCTCCCACATGGCCATTCGTTGTGTGGGGGATGGACATTTTGGGACCTTTCCCAAAAGCCGTTGGAGGGTACTGGTTCTTATATGTCACCATCGACAAGTTCATGAAGTGGCCAGAAGCAATTCCAATTGTTAAAATCAACAAGCAATCTGCCATCATGTTCTTGAAGTCCATTGTCTATAGATTTGAAGTTCCAAACAAAGTCATCACTGACAACGGAACCCAATTCACAAGCGCAACATTCCAAGAGTACTGCGAAAGACCTTGGCATATCAGTCAGCTACGCATCAGTAGCTCATCCGACAAGCAATGGCCAAGCTGAGAGAGCAAACGTAGAAATACTCAAGGGACTCAAGACACACACTTATGAGCACTTGAAGAAACATGGCACCAACTGGATAGAAGAGCTTCCGTCTGCACTGTGAGCGAGCCGGACAACACCCAACCGGGCCACAGGAGAGACACCCTTATTTTTGGTGTACAGAGCTGAAGCGGTCCTTCTCTGGAGGTTACTACGGGTTCTTTCTAGGTCCGGACCTTCGACGAAGCCACGCAGGACCAGCTCCACGCGTGAAGACCTAGACCTCGTCGACGAGGCAAGGTGAGAAGCAGCTGTCCGAAACACGCGCTACCGCGAGGTGCTCTGGTGCTATCACCAAAGGTATGTGAACAATTGGGTGTTGGAAGAAGGTGATCTGGTGCTGTGGCGAATATTTACTAGCGAAGGGATGAACAAACTTTCCCCCAGCTAGGAAGGTCCCTTTCGAGTAGTAAAAGTTTCCCGTCCTAGATGCATTCGCTTGACAACAGAGAATGGGATACCACTTTCCAACCCGTGGAACATAGAGCACCTCTGCATGTTCTACACTTAGTTACACAGAGGTGAGTCTGTATTTGCATAAAATGTATCTTATAGAGTCTATGAACAGAGTCGGGTCGATCTTAGATCAAAAGCACACTTAACTTGGTCCTGTACTTTAAGTGTGTCTTTACCTTCCCTGCGTTAGTACAACATGAATAGCACACTTAACTTGGTCTTGTACTTTAAGTGTGTCCTTGTCTCCCCTGTTATTCGGACCTATGATGAAATAATTTATGTGCAAACAGACTCTACGTGCATTAATTTTGCGCATGCTCATTATTTTTATCATCTTTTACCTTCTTGTCAATAGCAATGTTGTGCAATCCACTTGAAATTTAGTCCTAAAGATTCATGTGACATACAAGTTTTATTGGTAATCTTCTATCGGATAGTAGTATTGCTAGATGGTCTACTCGCCTGAAAAAAAAGCCAATGATAGGTCTAGAGTGCGCTATCGACTTAGCCTGGTCCAACACCCTACGCACGTCACTCTACCAATTCTGGTGGATCTCAGTAAGGCAGGTCCAAAAAGCATTCAAATCTAAGGAATTTTAATCAATATACTTATGTTGTCATAGTGAGTTTTTTGGGATCTGAAATTCAAAGAAGGATAATAAGCCGCAACTGTGCTATAGGCAGGAGGACGAATTTTACTGCTTTTCTTGTCTCTCATGTGCAGGAAAATGAACAATTGACGGCAATCTGCATGGGCGATGGTGGATGTTGTCGAAGCAACAAGCTCCGACAACTCCCAGAGGGCCCGCCGTCGATGTTTTATGTGTTGATAGTGGGCGCCGTTAGAACAAATAAGCTCCGACAACTCCCATGGGGCACACCGTCGACATTTTATGCGTTGCCAGTGGGCGCTGTCGAAGCATCAAACTCCGACAACCCCTAGGGGGCCCGCCGTCGATGTTTTATGCGTTGAGAGTGGGCGCCGTCGAAGCATCAAGCTCCAACAACCCCCAGGGGCCCTGCTGTTGACGTTTTACGCGTTGACAGTGGGTGTCGTCGAAGCATAAAGCTCCGACAACCCCTAGGGGTCCGCCGTCGATGTTTTACGCATTGACAGTGGGCGCCATCGAAGCATCTAAGCTCCGACAACTCCGAGGGGCCCGCCGTCGATGTAACAAAGGGTCCTTGGAGATTTCGGAAGCAAGACTTAGACCTTGGAGCTATCATGCTGGCTACGAGTCGGAGCAATCAAGTTTTCAAGGCATTGTCAAATTCCATATGGTAGATGTCCTCAATCAATTGAACACATCTACTAGTGGGCCAACAAGATAAAGGGCAATGCATTGGAGACACAAAAATGGAATTCAAAAAGATTTCATTCATTCAAAATTTGGAGATTTACAAGGTGAAGGCAAAAGAGAAAAGTCCTAGCTACTGGAGTTCTGCATGAAGTATGAAGCAACCTTCTGGGCGGCTTCTTGGGCGTTAGCCCTGGCAGCTTCTTCCTCCTCGGCAATGGGTCCTTCCACCACCGGAGCTAAAGACACGAGGGATTTTGGCTCCGGAAGCACTTCAACACATACTCTGCAATGTTCTTAGCCAGAGACTTCCCTTCCACCTCGAGCTAGTCAACGACCACATCCCCCAGTGCATCCAGCTTAGTGCGTGAAGAGTTCAGCACTACCAAGGCCTTGTCGATCTCTGGCTTCGGGTCAGCTGGTCAGACCGGGCTAAATCCCATCAGCACCAAAGCTTCATTTGCATGCCCAAGGAAGTCCTAGAGATGCTAAGATTCAATTGCTCTTATGCTCCATAGCTCCTCCAGCGACCTCCTTGCAGATGAAAGCTTCACAGAACCTTCCTTCAAGAATCGCTCGACCTCTTTGGCATGTTGTTGGATCTGTCCAGCCAGCAACTTCTCCTGGTCAGCGAGTTTCTTCTCTCGGAGGTATATGCGGTCCCACCTTTCCGCGAGGTCTTTCTCCTTCTCCTTTACTTTGTCCTCCCTGGCAGAGACAACATTTTCTCCTTTGCTGACTCCTTCTCTTGCCAGCCATACTTGGTGCTTCTCTTGTTCGCACCAGGACTTGAATTTTTCCAAGCGGTTAGCCACGTCCTGGTTGCCACGTGCCAGCTTCTGAGAGATTTCATCCTCTCCTTTTTGGAGTTCATCCTCCTTATTGTCCAATTCATCCCTACGTTTGAGGAGTTGTTCCCTCGTAACGTTGAGACTCTTCGAGCGGCTTTTGGCCACTTCATTGGCCCTTTGAGCGTGCTCGTAGATCTACTGGGTCTTTTACCGAGGGATTTTATAGTAGCCTCTCGTTCATCCAGCGCCTTATTCAGGCGCGACTGCGCTTTCTTCGATTCCAGCCACTCCCTTTAGTTATCGAGCCGGGGGTTGCGTCAACTTTGTCTTGAAGTCCAACAGTCTTTGCGAGCGCCTCAAGGTCTCATTCTCTTCTTCTAGGGCTTTGCACTCGTAGTCAAAGGCGAGATGGACTTGGCCGAGGCTAGAGCGGGCATTATCTATAGACATATCCAGGGGGATTGCTTTAGGACCAGCCACATGTTCCTCCTCCTCTGGCTCTCTCGAGTCTTCCAGAATGGTCGTCGGAGCCCATGGCACATGCATGGAGTCCAACAGCTCGACGTTAGCAGTGCTAAACTCCAGTAGCTCATCCTCCTACGGTGCAGAAGTCAAAGGTCCCGCAATCGGATCTCCTTGTGAAGGATCGGGCATGGCCACCTCTAGTGCCGTCACCTCTAGAGCTGGCACTGGGACTTCCGTCGAAGCTTCATTAATTTCTGGCATTGATGCTGGAATCTCTGCAGCTGGCTTCGAGACAGCCGGAGCTTGCTGAAGCATTTCTTCCTCGTGGTGCGGTGCAACCACAGGCTCTTCGGTTGTCAGCGTTGAAGTCATATCCACGACAGCCGACGCAAGAGCTGTCATGTCGTCCGCCACAACCATAGGAGGAGGGGCTAGAGCAGTGGCAGGATCTTCAGCTTGCGCATTCTCTATCGTTGCGGCAGGCACCAGAGCAGCAGTTCCTCTTTTCGACACTCCTGAAATAGAGGATAGAAAATTCAAGAAAAAACAAAAAGCAAAATCAAGACACAAACTAAAGAGTCAGCCCTTACCTAGGGACGTTGCCGCTCCAGTCGACATGGATCTTCTTCCTTGGACGACGGGAGCCAGGGCCCGCCATCGTTGGTGAAGCAGAGGCCCCCAACTTTGTACTGGTGCTTGTAGCAGCCATTAGCATCACCTGAGCCAGGATCTCCCTCCGCTGAGAAGGGACTCCGGACCTAGAGCCCGCTGATGGCACCGGGACCAGAGTTGACTTGCTGGACCTAGTGCCCTTCGTGGACACTGGATCCAAAGGAGTTGCTGAAGCTGGACGCACAACCAGTAGAGATTTCAACCGGGGTTGAGGGGTCACTTCTCTTGGTGCATCCCTCACGGAGCTCCCGTCGCCTCTTGTCAACTTTCGCTTGTGATTCAGGGTGTAGACGAGATCTTTCCCCTTGCACTGGCATGGGACCGACTTTTTGGAAGGCAGAGCTGCGGGACCATTGCCTTTGCCACTCACTGGCGCATGTTTGGAGCCTCCATGTGGACAAGGAGCTCCGGAGATCGGTGGAGCTGCGGGATCTTTGCCTTTGCCACTGGCTGGTGCATGTCCGGAGCCTCCATGTGGACAAGGAGCTCCAGAGATCACGATCCCTACTGGAAGAGCACTTCTACGTCTCTCCACAATGCCCGAGTCATCAAGCGCCGCCATCTCTTTCTATAGCTCCCTCCTAACTTCTGGAACAATGTTTAGGGGCAGAAACTCCGCTGGAGGTGTCAGGTCATTGGGATTGATGGTTCTGTAGTTTAACTTTTGGATATGAAGCTTCAAAGCCTTTTCCATGTTTGACCCGAGACCAACATTAATCCAGTATGGGTCCATTTTTCCACTGAATGCCCATGCAGGACATTCCCTCTTATTAAGCGGAGCCCAACGGTTGGTCAGGAAGTTCGCAATCACCATTAGAGGAGTCACCCCTCCTTCCACGTAACTTCGGATCCTTGACAAGATCGGGTTGTACTCTTCTGTCAGCTTTGGCAGCACTTCCACGGTGTCAGTGCTGGTGTCGGTGGTTGGAAGGCCGTCAGGCAGCTCCAGCCTGTCATGGCGATCCAACCTAACGATCACCCAATCCTTCTTCCAGCCATCCCACTTTACAGAACGAAATGACTTCAAGTACTTGAAGGGTGGATTCTTGCGCTTCACGAAGTAGTAGAAGCCAAGGAACTCATTCCCTTTCCCGCTTGTCTGGACCGTGATGAAAGTCTGGAAAAGCGCGATGCAGGGTGGCACACCCACCCACATCTCGAAAAATGGACAAAAGTGGCCACCAGCAATAAAGAGTGGGGGACAAGGTGGTGGAGTTGCAAAAACCGTAGAAGTCTAGCAACATCAAAAAGAAGCTGGAGAATGGCGGTATGAGCCCCACCATGGCAAACATCAATAAGTACATGATCTCGTTGGTGGTTTCCTTCTTGAAGGGGAGCTTGCCGAAGTGAATCAAGTTCTTGAAGGAGTCACTCGACCACCCCATGTAGGTGCGGACTCTCGACAACTCGCAGTCACCCTTGGTCTTGCTAGAAGGAAGTCCTAACTCTATCGCCGCAAAAGTGGAGCAGAAGTAGAAAAAGTGATGCAAGGGCGGAGAGCTCCAAGCGCAAGATCAAATAAAAGTGTAACTAGTTCACTTCCCGTGCAGACTTTCTCCCTTTAGTAAGCCTCCACAACGCTTTGATGGAAACTGCATTTGGATTGAAATCACGCTTTGCGAAGTTATCTCATCAATGACAAGGGGGCCTTGGTCCACTTTGTAAAAAAGTCACTCCAGGCGAACCGTTGTCATGATGGGAAGTTGGAAGCCTGAGGGCGGCGGCCTGACAGGACTACAATGATTACACTGGGATCCGATACAAATATCGTATAGGAAACTGGCGACCTTCAATTTTGTAAGATCCGGAAGTCATACGTCTCACCTACCAAATAAAGGAAGTCCGTGTGTCCTGAGAGGAAAGTTGAAGCAACAGCGCGGGAGAAATAATGGCCCCACCTTCGGCATCAAAACCTCACAATCTGACCAGAGGTGGGCTCTGGACCACTGTCGATACTCTGCATAACAGGTATCCTTTTGTACCAGAAGAAGACGCGTTGAGTTCCACCTTCTAGTATCGTGGACTTCTAGAGGCAACACGTATCTCACAGTGTCGGACCTGCCTCCCTTCTTATGGTGGCTCTGGCACTGCCACGTGTCCAGGGGCGTCGGACCTACCTCCCCGACAAGGGAAGCTCCAGTGCTGTCACATGTCTAGTAACTCGGGACCTGCCTCTCCGTAGAGGGAAGCTCCAGAGCTACCACACATCATATGCTCGGACCTATGTCTGCAACGCGAAGACTGCGGGATCTCCAACGTCGTGGACATTCAAGGGCTATCAATTGGCTATTACAAGACCTGATTAACGCGTCATAAATGATATATTAATGATGCATGATTAGAGGACTGTCAAGAATGGAAACGCTGCCATTAAGGCATGTTATCACGCCATTAACCACCCATAACACGATAGATCGTGTATAGGGTGGTTATTACAGCCAGGTCCACCTGTCAGGCCAAGGCGCACATTGTAACAGCTAGTCCTTGGCATATAAAAAGGTTGCGTTGCACGGTAGAAAGAGAGGTAATCTCGGCCAACCTCAATCGAGCTCAGACACACTCAAGCTCAGGCTTTCATACTTATACAATCAACACACACCCCATGGAGTATGATATTCACCATTGTTCTTGATCTTGATTAGCGCCCCATCCGAATACAAACCTCAACGGACTACTTCTTGGTAGTACTAGGGGAAGTGTTTTAGTCTACACTTCGACAGTATAGTTTAAAGGGCATGCAATGTGTATGAACTAACAAATTCATTGAGTTGCAAATTATCTCTGAATTGCAATGCCATTGCGTTTGTTTATCCCTGAATTCCAATTATATCCCTAAATTGTAATGTCATTGCATTTGTTTATCACTGAAATTTGGACGCTCACAATGTTAACTCTGCGCGAGTGGCAACAGACGCTCACGATGTTGCGCGAGTGGCAAAAGGGAGACAAACTTTAAACAGGATCGTCTCCCTTTTGCTAGATAAGGCCCGTGGGAGACGAGCTAATGCGAGACACGCCTTACCTACGCACGTCTTCGATTCATACCGAAGATCTTTTGTCCCACCCCGAAAAGCTGATCGCGTTGCAACGATCGCATTGCGCACAGTTGCCCGTTGGACATGCTTGTATTCGAAAGATGTTGTTCCTGGCTTCAGCACACTGTAGCATATATTTCACATACGGCGTGCCCATGCGGCCACAAAATAATACGAGATCAACATTATATATGTCCGTCTCCGATTTTTGACCTATTTTTTGCTCTCGTGCGCTGTCTAGCGAAAATTTTCGCGCGAAACTTACTTGCTCTCTCTTGACCTCAGGGAGATGCTCAAATGAGATACGGGTGTTATAGAGGCTCGTCTCCGAATTTTCCTATTTTTATCTCTCGTGCGCGCTCTCCTAACACTTGCCGAAATTTTTTATCTCTCACGCGCTTTCTCGGCCTAAAAACCGCAGCTCCCGAGCACGCTGCCGACGTCCCTCTTCCTCAACTCGCTCTTCGTCATTGTCGCGCTCCCGCCGTCGACCCTGACCTTAGTCATCAAAGAGTTAAGCACGCTGAAGCACGCCGTATCGTCCCCTGTCCCCTGGGCATGTTGCCGCATCAACCACGACCTCGGTAATCGGTATGAGCACGCCTCCGCCTTCACATAAGTGGAAATGTTCTCCCTGCCCCCGGAGCACAACAACCTGCTGTCATCAAAGAGTTGAGGAACCTCCACTCTGGCGCCACCGCCAATTCGTCTCGGAGCATGCCGCCTCCTCGTCCCTTGTCCCCGGAGCACGCCGCTGCCTCGACCCTGCACTCACAGTGTACATTTCAGTGATTTTATTGAATTTGAGGATGTCCAATGAAGGCTCATCGTTAATGAAGTTATTGATCCAAAAAGAGAATTTTCATTATGGTATACATTCATCTTCTTTGTTTATGTCCAATGCAGAAGTAATGTATTTTTTTACTATCAATGTATATAATGAATTCTGATTTGCAAACCCTTGAAACTGCATGAACTGTGGTTGACAGTAGCATTTGCCATCTGAGTGAGTTTGATTTCTACCTCTGCAGCCATGCTGGAATCAGTGTACCTATGCGATAATTGATAGGCTTCCATGTGCCTTATGTCATCTCCATCAAAACACAAGTCTTAAAAACTCTCTTAATAATGGAAGCCTGACAAAAGTAGTTATTTGTCCTCAAGGCTCTACTAAACACCTTTGTAGATCTACAGGATGCAAAGTCAATTATAAAAAGTCAAACATTTATCCCATCAATGTGAATCAAGATAAGATGGTTGTTTTTGCATGAACATTCAAATGCAACATAGGGACATTTCCATTCACATACTTGGCCCTGCCACTAGGTGTAAACAAGCCAACAATAGAACATTTTATACCTTCTGTGTGCATAATTGAGAAAAGGTTCACCTTCGCTTCAATGTTTCTCACTCAAGCATGGAAGTTAGAAATGGTAAACTCTATATTCACAGCTTTCCAACCTATTATATGTGTACTCTCGGGTTACAACCATTAATAGTCAAACAAATTGACAAATATCGGAAATGTCTATGGAGAAGAGCAGATTTGAATGCAAAAAAGCCAGCTTTGGCAGCTTGGAAATTGGTCACTGGGCCATAAAGTGAGGGCAGTCTAGGTGTTCTCAAAATATCTACTCAGAATGATGTATCTACTCATGAAATATCTTGACAAGTTCTTCAATATATACAATCTACCATGGGTCTCGCTCATTTGTGATAATCATTACAGAAATGGTAAACTGCCTGATACGTAGCAAAAGGGTCATTCTGGTGGAGAAACATTCTAAAATTACTAGACTCGTACAAAGGACAAGCTATAACAATTGCACAAGATGGGAAAATAATACAACTATGGAACGACATATGGAACATGAGAGTTCACAAGGTTGAATACGAAGAGCTCAGTTCTTTTACCAAAGAACATGATATTACCCTTAAGCAAATGATTAATCTCTCTGCACTTCAGGTATCTTTCATCTACCCGTCACTACAGAAGCATATCAACCATTTTTAGCTTTGGAGATTGAATTGGCTAATATCAACCTAACAGACCAACATGATACACTAATTCGGGGCTCATGTAAATTTTCAGCTCATAAGGCCAGCCGTGTAGCTTCATTTTATATTTTATTCCATAGGCTTAAAAGTTTCCTCATCCTCCCTATTTGCTCTGTTTTCTCATCCCTAGGCTTAAAAGTTTTATATTGTACAATATTTTTACATATGTAATATGACATAGGATATATCACTTGATGGTTTGCAAAAAAAAATGGAGGAGAAATATGTATATCCCATGCTACTTCGAAAATCTACCAGAATTAATTAGCTAGTTACCTTTTAAGATGATAAAAAATTATTATCTTTTTCAAAGTTAGGTGGCCAGGGTAGATGAAGTGGCATAATAGCTTATGTGGCATAATAGCTTATGTGAAGTCGAGGGACTAAATAATTGACCCATTTGAATGTTCAAGGACCAAAAACTGAGTTTTGATTGATGGTTTGAGGATGAAGTTGAGCTTGCGAGCTTGATGAGCACTGTCATTGTTTTGAGCAGCGATTAGTTTATGGCATCATCAAATCTGGAGCAATTTTTCTAGATCATTTGGGGCCGAAAAAATAGTTAACACACTATATATGAGGAGAAAGATTAGGATATGCTACCTTTTGCTTGTGTTGAATAACCCAGCGCCGTGGACAACATAATCGACACTTCATTCTGGTCGCCAGGATCATTCTGCCCCAAATCATCTTGGGTAGCAGGCGGAGGACCTTGATCATCAGGATAAGGAAAAGACAAGAAATCATTGGTCAAAGGTAAGTTTGACCAACGCTAAAAATAGAGTTGAGTTGGACGGAGGGAGGAGTACTTTTTACACACCACTTTGCAGGCCCCACTGAGGGCGATCTCCTGACTCTTGACAACTCCAGCGGCTAAAATAGCGTACGGCTGCACTTTAGAAGCCATAACTCCAGCGCTCGTCTTTTGGTTAGCCCATATTGCATCAAAGGAAACTCACGGGACAGTTTAAAGGAATGAAATCCTCTGGAGGGGAAAGACATTCATACGAGTTTTGTAAGTAGCATTCTAAACGGTGCACTTTAGAAGCCATAACCATCACTGTGCGCATCTACGCGCGTCTCATCGTCTTCTCCGCGCGTACTAATAAAGCCACACCATCCTCTTCACCGAAACACACACAAGCCATCCTCTTCTCTACGCATACTCTTCCTCTTCGTCTACGTCGTGCGCGCCCTCATTGGTTCCCTTCGAAGCCCATGGAGTTCCCCTTGCCGCATGATATTGCGGTCCTGATCGCGGGGTGGGTAGCCGCAACCTCGTCGCAGCCCATGGACGACCTCTCCAGTCTGCGATCCAGCTGCAAGGCCATGCATGCGGCGTGCCAGGATCGAGCCGTGGTCAGGCGCGTGGCGCTGGAGCGAGAGAGCATCTGGAAGCTTAACGGGAGCAACGACGCCTCGTGGAGCGCCTAGCAATCGTCGGCAACCCTCATGTGTGCTATGTCACCGGGTTCGACCTCGTCTTCCTGGACGGTCGCGCGCAGTCGGGCACCCAGCTTCTTGCCCGGGCGGCCGCGAACGGCCACATGGTGGCGGCCTACGTCCTTGCCATGATCTGCTATGACACCGACTGCAGGGCTCGTGACGCCTTCGAGTATATCCAACACGTCGAAGGTGAGTCCCACGTCGGCTACAATGTGGCCGGGTCCATCGCGATGAAGTGGACAAACAAGGAGTGATGTCGGTGTCGGCATGAAGCCATGAATAGTATCAATCGTGTCGTCAGGAGGTTCCTAGGCAGGCCTCGTCCGGAAGCGCCGCCAGTGGCGGTGCCCAACATTGACAATGATGCTTGGGGCTGCTCAACCGGGGGGGAACCAGGGAACTACCCGCTGCGGCAGGCAAGGTACGTGGGAGGAGTGGAGAGTCTTCTGTACTGAGAACTGTAGGATTAAGCACGAGCATGACCTGTTCTGCCGTCAGGCGTTGTACTCTATGGGTTAAATTCCCTCCATTCTCTTTTGGATGCACCCCTAGTTCTCCCAACACGAATTAAAAGAGAACAAAGGTAGTATATAAAATAGACTTGTATGTGTTTCCCCTATGCCCGCTCGTCTCTAATGAATGTTGCACTTGTTGTGCTTCCCCTATGCGCGCTCGTCTTTTGGTTAGCCCCGTTTGCATCAAAAGAAACTCACAGGACTGTTTAAAGAAATGGATTCTTCCAGAAATGAAATGCATTCAATCATACAGTAGTTTGGAACAAAGGAAATCAGTGTTCCCTTCTGAAGGAAATACATTCGACGTGGGAATTTGTTCGGACTAAGAGCTTGTTTGGATAGGAGTGGATCAACTTCAATCTCAGTGGATTGACGTGGACTTAGGAGAAAATTAGTTCATTTTTCACTCCAATCCACTTCAATCTACTTATATTGAGTGCACCCAAACAAGCCCTAAAGCATCTCACTCTAGTTTATTTCTTAACTTGTACTACATGCCAATCCCATGGGTCCATAAATTCATTGGAGTTAGTACCTCATTTGTGACCGCAACCGCATATTCCTCATTTTTCTTCGCGATTTCGCCAAATATGTGGCACAGTGGACCACCATCTTCTAGGATCATCAGCAGCGAACAAAACCGACGGCGCTCAATGGAGAAGTTTGCTCAATGGAGAAGTTTGCCCTGACAAGTTTGACAGTAATCCGCGCCAAACATTTCCTGTTTTACAGTACTACCTATCTTTTTCTAACATTTTTCTTGTCATTTCTTTTCTTTTCTCTCTGTTCATTGTCTCCACTTTTCATTCCAGTCGTCGCTAATCGACAGAACTAGATGTTAAATAATCCCCAATAAACGCAAAATAAACTAATCGGCAAATCTCGTCTGCAGCACTTCCCTTGAAGTAGTGGTAATAACTTCTGGTCGCGTATAGGAGTAGTGGCAATGATTACACCGTGTCTAGGGGCATAGGGCCAGTGGTACGTTGGATTTCTACCTATCTTTTTTCTAACATTTTTCTCGTCCTTTCTTTTCTTTTCTCTCGGTTGATTGTCTCCACTTTTCTTTCTAGTTGTCGCTACCTGTTAGTACTTTACAGACCACTTTGCAGGCCCCGCTGCGGGCAATCTCCTGGCACCTCCAGCGGCTAAAGTGAATGTAGGCCTAGAGGGGGGGGGGGTGAATAGGCCTTTTTGCAAATTGTCGGATCCCGCAACACTCAACAACCAGTTCAATACTAGAGATATCGGACTAGTCCGGTAAAGTGCGGACTAGTCCGGTGTTCACGGACTAAGTTGATTAAACTAGATTGATTGGTTTGATTCTTTTATGTGTACAGCGGAAATATAGAATCAAACAACAGTTTAACAGTTATCTACTGAATTATATCACAATCAAGTCTTATGTTCAACAATTTAATGTAAGATGAGCAATATGTATGAAACCCTAGATTAAGTTGATTAACTTTAATGATGAACACTAAAACGAGACACAAATGTTTATCCCGTGGTTCGGCTACCACAAAAGGCCACCTACATCCACGTTGAGGAGTCCACAAAAGGATCGGGTCTTCTCCAAACCTACCCTCATTGGATCACCACGAAGGCCAATCCTCTTCCACTAATCACAAAGGGGTGAATAACTGAATTCAAGGGGCGATCTCACACTTTGAGAGCTCCCTTAGATTACAAAACACAATGCAACCGAAAACACACTCAAAAGTTACAATCGAAACGCAGGAGTGTGTTAGAGAATCAAACCAAGAGCTCAATGTGATGTTGCAAGTGTCTCTCTAATGATCTAGAGTGAATCCTCAAAGGATTGGACGATGTTGCACTTGATTTCATGGAGAGAGGTCGTTTTTGAGGCTCTTGGGAGGTGTGACGGCGCTAGGGTTCGAGAGAGAGTAAAAGTGGGCCGTGCACTTCTATTTATATGGGGTTTCTAAAAGTGACCGTTAGGGTTCGGAAAGTCTGGACTAGTCCGTGGTGGTCACCAAGCTAGTCCGGTGTGCTGTATGTTGCAAACCCTAAGTGTCCTGAAATATCGGACTAGTTCGGCTGAAAATGGACTTGTCCGATTTCACTACTGGAAATCTTCGGACTAGTCCGATGTCTATCGGACTTGTCTGGACATGTGAAACCCTAAGTGTGTTGGATGACAAGTACGCACTTGGGAGGACTTGTCTGATTTAGATCAGTGGGTTTTTCGGACTAGTCCGTGGAAATATCGGACTTGTTCGAAGTAGATCAGAAAAGATATCGGACTAGTCTAGTTGATAACGGACTTGTCCGATTTTGTGTGACTTGTGTAGTGTTTTGAGGACTAGTCCGCACTGGGGAGGACTAGTCCGATTCTAGTCAGAAAGATATCGGACTAGTCCGACAGATATCGGACTTGTCCGATCTGGTACAGAAAGGTTATCGGACTAGTCCGGTAGTGATCGGACTAGTCCGGTTCTGTGTGACTCTGTGCAATGTGTGTGTTTAATTATTATTGAGCTCTTGGGGTGTGTTTCCTTAACACACTCCATACAAAATAATCTACTACTCTTTTTCCTTGAGCTCATTTCCACTTTGCTCCTCTTCATCCCTTCTTTTTGGTATTTTGCTCATTTTTCTATTATAGGCCTGCATTCATCTTAACAAAGAGGTTAGGATCCCAATTGCTTGTCATAAATCATCCAAAACCCACAAGAGTCCTAGATGCACTTTCAATCTCTCCCTTTTTGGTGATTGATGACAACCAATTGAGATTTCACAAAATATAACAAAAATTGAGATTTTCATAAAGTATGCACATATGAATCACAAATACATCAAGCAGTGAAAGAATTATCCATATGTGCATTCTTTATGGTGGGATGCATAACTAAGACATTAAGACATTGAGAGTGACATAATTTGCATTAATCAACCAAAACAAAGCACATATGTCAATCCAGGAGCGAAATTACATATTTTAACAAAAACTTCTCAAATTAAGTACGCATTGCATCACAGAACCAAAGTTAATCTTAGAAACACAATTAAATCATTACAAACAAAAATATAGATAAAAAAGAGTTCTTTCCTCGCATCCTACAGCTAAAGCTAAGACTCCCCCTCAATCTCTCCCCCTTTGGCATCAAGACACCAAAAAATAAGGAGAGGAGGGTCCTAGGGTCTTCACTCTTCACTGTCAGTCCTCTCATCATCGTCTTCGTCTTCTTCATCATCAGCTTGACGAGGAGGAGAAGGAGGAGGAGGGATGGAGCCACTCGAGCCCCCAATGCCAAAGTAGGCAAGCTTGGAGGGGTTCAAGGGCGCGAGCTCTGTGAAGTCTGGGTCAGAGTCTTCAGAAATCACTGGAGATCCAATGGGGTCGATCTCCAGCTTTTGGCAGATTTGCTTCACGTTGGCCTTTATGTATTTCATGTCCTCCTTTCTCTTCTGGGTGAGCTTGTGGGCCTTCACTTTGGCCTTCTTGTAGGAGGAGAATATGACAGCCAGATACTTGAGGATCCCACTAGCTGATCCTCTCTAAGGGGCTTCCCTAGAAGAACGGACAGCTCTGGCACCTTCACTTGATCTTGCCGGTGCCTCGAGACTGGAGGCCGGCGAAGGAGCAGCCTGCACACTCGGCTTTTGAGGCATTTGAGGCCTCAAGAGGATATGCTCCACATTTTTCACAAACTCAATGCTGGTGACTTTTTCAATCACAAACATTAGGTAAGGAGCATATCCGCAAGATCTATTTGGAGTGCAGGATATGTTCACCATATCATTCCAAATGTATTCCGCCACATCAAATGGGCGGTCCTTGCTTATGACTCTCATCAGAGTCCAGAGGTATCCTTGCACACTCCCAGCATCGCCATCCTTGGGAGCAATTGTCTTTCTTAACACTATGTTCAACACCACAAAGAATGGCTTCATGTTTTTGGTGGAAGGAGGGTTGAACTTTGAGTTTGGCTCATATAGTAACTTCATCCTATCCTTGTCAATGACACCAATGTTGTGTATGACAAAGCAATCAGACCTTGTGGTGTAAAGGTAAAGCAGGTTAGCGAAATCTTCTTGAGTGATGCTGTACTTGGATCCATGGGTCATCCAAGTGACACTCTCTTCATCCTCACTAGAGAAGTGACAGGTCGCAAAGAACTGCGCAATCACTTCATCATTCCAATTATTTATGAAAGCAAACAGATCTCTCAGTCCATTCTTCTCAATGGCTCTCACTACATCAGTGAACGGTGAGCAGCCCTTCTCCTCAAAATGTGCCCAGTCAATCCACTGACTGCGCACCACAGGGGTCTTCATTGGCAAGTATACCAGTTTGTAGAAGTCAGCATGGAAGTTGCACCAGAACCTTCCATCGGCAGCTTGCTTCGGTCTACCATACCAGTCAATGCTTCTGAATTTAGCGGCCGAGTCACTGCCCTTGCCATTGAACTTCTCCTCAGTAGGGTCCCGGACCCCTTCCCTGGGAGCATGCAGCTTCAGAGGCCCGACTGGACCCGTCCCTATCCCTTTGCCCTTGTCCTTTGCTTGGCGGGCACTTGCCGAGCTAGGGCCACCACTGGCGGTAGCCCTAGAAGCTGGCACCTTGGAGGCTGGCTTCTTCGCTAGCACTTTCCTCCGAACTTGTGGAGGGGATGGAGCTGTCTCGGTAGGTCTTTCTTGGCGCTTCTTGCCAAGACCCATTGAGGTCCGAGGTGCCACCTCGTGGCCCATCTCGGCCTCAAAGTTGGAGATTTAATCATTTGAGCTTGACATGATCTGAGAATGATTTGCAAGAATGATGATGAGTGATACAAGGCATAGGTATGAGAAGATAGCAGGGAATTGCCTTGAGGAATTGAGGAATTAGGTTTTAGGTTCAGAGACATCGGACTTGTCCGGTGCACAGGCACGGACTAGTCCGGGGGACCGGACTTGTCCGTTCATGGACCGGACTAGTCCGGTGTTCATCCTCGAAAACCTAACAGACTGGACAAAGGCTGATTCCTAATGCATAACAAGTCTAGCATACACGTAGTACATCAAAGAAACATGTATCTAGTGAAAGATGCCAGGCTATTCGATCAACAATGGAGAAAAACAAGATTTCTAGGGTTTGGGAGAAAATTACCGAAGAAATCGATTGAAGCTTGAGGATTAGGGAGTTGGAGCCCGGACAAGTCCGCTAGCTTCAATCCGCACGAGGTCAAGCTTGATTTCCGCCCAAATGCGCACCCTTTGGATGGAGGGATCAAGGAATCGCCTTGGGAGCTCGAGCGCAAGAGAGAGAGTGCGTGAGGAAGAGTGGGGATGAGATGAATTAGGGTTTGGTGGCGGCTAGGGTTATGGACACAAAAAATCAGACAAGTCCGGAGATGACCGGACTAGTCCGAACTCATCCAGAGAGCTATATCGAACTAGTCCGTGGTCTAGCGGACTAGTCCGGACTAACCGACACTCAGCGGACTAGTCTCCATGGGCGGACAAGTCCGGGTAACCACGGACTAGTCCGTGGTCACCAGGAGAAATTTGCATAGCCCATTCATATATATTTGAAGGTTCATAAATAGAGAATAGAGGGGCAAAAACAAATCAATTAATCTTGATGAATTTGACCAGTAAGCATACAACAATCAAGCCACACTCCGAGTATCAAGGATATTTAGTTCATTTCACCAAGATTTAGTAATTGACATAGTTTTTTGAGAAAAAATGAGAGAGATGATTTTCACAATTCAATCAACATTTTTGAAGAATTCATACAGGTATGCAACCTTTCAAGCCACACTCCGAGTATCAAGGATATTTAGTTCATTTCAGAGTTCACAAAAACGCTTTTCATCAAGTGTCTTGGTGAATATGTCGGCCAATTGCTTTTGGGTGTTGACATGTGAGATGGTTATATCTCCTTTCATGGAATGGTCTCTCAAGAAATGATGTCTTATGTCTATGTGTTTCGTTCTAGAGTGCTCAACTGGATTGTGGGAAATTTTAATGGCACTCTCATTGTCACAAAGGAGAGGAATACGGTTCATATTGTAACCGTAATCCCTTAGAGTTTGTCGCATCCAAAGGTGTTGTGCACAACAACTCCTGGCTGCAACATACTCCACTTCGGCTGTGGATAGGGCAATGAAATTTTGCTTCTTGGAGGACCATGAAACTAAGGATCTCCCTAGGAATTGGCATGTGCCGGAGGTGCTTTTTCTATCTACTTTGCACCCGACATAATCTGCATCTTAGTAACCAATGAGATTGAATTTTGAGCCTTTTGGGTACCAAAGACCAAGGTTGGGTGTATGAACTAAATATCTCAAGATCCTTTTTACGGTTGTCAAGTGACATTCCTTAGGGTTGGCTTGAAATCTTGCACACAAACATACACTGAACATAATATCTGGCCTAGATGCACATAAATAGAGTAGAGATCCAATCATGGAGCAATATACCTTTTGGTCGACGTTAGGTCCATCTTCATTGAGATCCAAGTGGCCATTTGTTGCCATGGGGGTCTTTATGGGCTTTGCCTTGTCCATGCCAAACTTCTTGAGTATGTCCTGCGTGTACTTGGTTTGGATTATGAACGTTCCTTCCTTTTGTTGTCACACTTGGAATCCCAAGAAGTATTTTAATTCTCCTATCATTGACATTTCAAACCTGTCTGTCATGATTTTGCTAAATTTTTAATTGAGACACGTGGAAAACCGGATGTACCATCGATCCCACAGGCTATTTCCATCTATAAGCTAAAGTTCCAATCTTATCTAGAATTTCAAATGGCCATAGTACAGCTCAGTTTGTGCTGCCTTTTTCCTGACACTGTGATTTGTCTATGAGGTTGAAGTTTTAGCACAAAAGGATTGGTTAGTTGACCCAAAGATTATATCATCAACATAAATTTGACAAATAAAAAGATCATTATCTAAATTCTTTGTAAATAATGTATAATCTACTTTGCCAATTTGAAAACCATTCTCAATTAAGAAATCTCTAAGACACTCATACCAAGCTCTAGGAGCTTGGTTGAGGCCGTAGAGAGCCTTACAAAATTTATATACGTGGTCGGGGAACTCTTCGTCTTCAAACCCGGGTGGTTGCTCCACGTACACCTCTTCCTTGATCGGTCCGTTGAGGAAGGCGCTTTTCACGTCCATTTGATACAGCTTGAAATCATGGTGAGTAGCATATGCAAGTAATATTCTAATAGATTCAAGCCTAGCTACTGGAGCAAAAGTCTCATCGAAATCCAAACCTTCGACTTGTGAGTACCCTTTGGCCACAAGTCGTGCCTTGTTCCTTGTCACCACTCTATGTTCATCTTGTTTGTTGCGGAAGACCCACTTAGTGCCGACGATGTTTGCATTGGGTCTTGCCACAAGTTCCCACACCTCGTCCCGCTTGAAGTTGTTCAATTCTTCTTGCATTGCCACCACCCAGTCTAGATCCTTCAATGCATCCTCAATCCTGCGTGGTTCCAAAAAGGATACAAACGAATAATGCTCACAAAAGCTAGCTATGCGAGATCTAGTGGTTACTCCCTTTTGGATGTCACTGATGATGTTGTCGATTGGGTGATCCCTTTGGACGCATTGGTGTACTCTTGGGTGCGACACTTGAGGAGTTGTGTCTTCATGATTGTCTGCTTCTCCCCCTAAGTGGTTGCCTTCATTGACTTGTTGATCATCTTCGTACTCTTGTGGTTGATCTTGAGTTGAAGCTCCCCCTTGATTGATGGTCTCCTCTTGTGGTTCATCTTCCTCATGTACGTGTGAAGGTGGCTCTTGTGGTTGAACTTCGCCTAGAACCATTCTTTTCAATGCTTGACAAGGAGCTTCTTCTTTACCTAATTCACATGGATCAACTTGCTCCTTTTGGGAGCCATTAGTCTCATCGAACACTACGTCACGTGCTACATCAACAAGTCCGGAGGCCTTGTTGAAGACACGATAGGAGTAAGTGTTTGAATCATAACCAAGCAAGAAACCTTCATCGGACTTTGAAGCGAACTTTGAAGTCCTAGGCTTCTTGTTCAGGATATAACATGGAGAACCGAAAACTCGAAAATATGAAATGTTTGGTTTGTTACCGATAAGTAGCTCATAGGGAGTCTTCTTGAGTAGTCGATGAAGATAAAGTCGATTTGCGGCGTGGCAAGCGGTGCTAATCGCTTCCGCCCAAAATCGATCCGATGTCTTGTACTCATCGAGCATTGTCCTTGTCATCTCAATGAGTGTTCGGTTCTTTCTTTCGGCAACTCCGTTTTGTTGTGGCGAGTATGGTGCTGAAAATTCGTGCTTGATGCCCTCTTCATCAAGGTACTCCTCCACTTGTGTGTTCTTGAACTCTGTGCCATTGTCGCTTCGAATACTCTTGATTGTCAATGAAAATTCGTTTTGAGCTCGCTTGAAGAACTTCTTGAGTGTTCCTTGTGTTTCTGACTTATCATGCAAAAAGAAAACCCAAGTGAAGCGAGAAAAATCATCAATGATAACTAAACCGTATTTGTTACCGCCGATGCTTATGTACGCAATTGGACCAAACAAGTCCATGTGAAGTAGTTCGAGCGGTCTTGTTGTAGTCATGATGTTCTTTGCGGGATGATGTGATCCAACTTGCTTCTCGGCTTGGCACGCGCTACAAGGTCTGACTTTCTCAAAAACAACATTCTTCAAACCGCGGATGTGATCACCCTTGAGGAGTTTTTGAAGGTTCCTCATATCAACATGCGCTAGCAGTCTATGCCACAGCCAACCCATGTTGGTTTTTGCAATCAAGCATGTGTTGAGTTCGACTTTATCCTTGTTGAAGTCAACAAGGTAAAGCTTTCCCTTCAACATACCATTGAATGCCATAGAACCATCACTCCTCCTAGAGACGGTCACACCCTCGTTAGTGAACAAGCAATTATAACCTTTGTCACATAGTTGAGATATGGACAACAGGTTATAATCCAAAGATTCAACATGTAAAACATGAGAAAGCGTGTGTTCAGAGGATATTGCAATTTTACCGGTACCGAGCACCCTTCCTTGACTATTATCTCCGAAGTAGATGCCCTCGTTTGGATCCTCATTCTCTTCATATTCCATGAACATCCTCCTTTCTCCGATCATGTGGTTGCTGCATCCACTGTCTAGCACCCATTTGGATCCACCGGAGGAATAGGCCTGCAAAAACAAATTATGCTTTGGTTTTAGGTACCCAAGCTTGCTTGGGTCCTTGGAGGTTAGTCACAATACATTTGGGCACCCACACATGGGATTTTGTGTTCCCATGGCGTGGCCCAACATAATAAGCATAGACCTTGCCAATGTTTTTTCTCATTAACACATAGGAGGCATCAAAAGTTTTAAATAAAAGCTGCTGTTGTTTATGAGTCGGACTAGTCAGGGGGGCCGGACTTGTCCGGATGACCGGACTTGTCCGGACACCGACCGGACTAGTCCGGTATTCATGTGAGTTCAGGTTTTTATCCTTCGACTTACTAGTTTCAGAGGATCTTCCCTTCACAAAGGAGATCCTTCCCTTGTTATTCTCATGACTTCTAGTATGTTGCTTTTCATCATAAGAGTAACTAATGCCATACTTGACATTTGGAGGTCTTTGGACCAAGTATGCACTACGTGCATAGTTGATCTTCTCCTTGTCAAATATGGCACATTGGGGAGGATTTTTATCCTTTGTGGGGGTTGATTTCCCTTTCAATCTGGAGTCAGTTTTACTAAATGTGCACATATGAGCAGATTCAGTTTTAGTGGGTTGAGAAGGTGAGTTTGAAGAGGAGGAAGGTTTGCTCAGCTTGAGTGACTCAACTTGCACTTCAAGGATCTTGTTAACCTTGATCAGGTCAGCAAGTTGGTCCTTAATTGCAACATTTGAGTCGGTTAACTCCAAGCAAGCTTTCTTGCTTGAAGCTAACTCGAGCTCTAGTGAACTGTTTTTCTCCTTTTCAAGCTCTAGAAGTTTGTCATGTTCGACATACTCCTCCTTTTGGGAGAAAATCATGTCCTCTTGACGATCAACTAACCTTTCCTTCTCAACAAGTTGGTCAAGTAAGAATTTCATTTTTATTGCAGTTTTCCTATCTAGTCCATTTAGCATATCCTCATCATCACTATCTATTTCATCATCACTAGAGTAGGAATGCATGGAAGGGGTTTTGATGATTACCTTGTGTTTACCTTCCTTTGCCATAAGGCAAGTGCCATTTCCCTTTCTTGCAACGAGTGTGGGAAAGAGTGTAGATTTCTTGGATGTGTTCTCGATGGCTATGCTAGCCATCTCTTCTTCATCGGATGATGAGGACTCATCGTTTGAGTCTCACTCCTTCCCAATGTGTGCTTGTTCGGCTTGTTTCTTCTTCTTGAAGAATTTCTTAGGTTGAGGCTTGACTTCTTTGGTTTTCTTCTTGTTCTCCTCATATGGGCAATCAACTATAAAGTGGTTATACTCACCACAATTAGAGCATGCCCGCCTCAACTTTGGCTTCGTTCTTTCCTTGTACTTGCCATCACTTGATTTTGTCCCTTGCTTTTTCTTCATTATTCTCTTGAACTTTTTCATTAACAATATCAAATCCTCTTCATCTAGCTCACTACTCTCGTCATCACTGTCCTCCTCTAGTTGTGCTTCTCTTGCTTCTTTGGATAAAGGCTTGTGGGTGGACTTTAAAGCAACTCCTTTCTTCTTAGCCGAAGTGAGGTCGGCAATTTCCTTGACGTGCTTTGCTTGTTTCTCCATCATTTCAAAGTTGACAATTTTACCAAGCAATTCATTCGGAGTCATCCTTTTGTATCCGGGGCTTTCTCTAATCATGGAGCATAGCGTGACATTGCTAGGCATAAAAGCTCTAAGGATGAGCTTTACCACCTCGTGGTCATTCCACTTCTTGCTCCCATATGATCAAACTTTGTTGACGAGTGTCTTCAATTGATTGTACATATCCTGAGGTGACTCGTCTTCCTCGATTGCGAATCTTCCTAGTTCGCCTTCGATCATCTCAATTTTTGCTTCACGCACATGCCGGTGACCTTCATGTGCAGTTTGTAGTGTATCCCATATCTCCTTAGCAATTTCGAGTCCATCTACCTTGGTGAACTCGTCTCGACTGAGTGAGGAGGTGATTACAGCTGCGGCTTGAGCGTTTCTATGAATGGCCCGCTCTTGACTTGGGGTGAGCTCTTCGTCGTCATCCGGAATATCTATCCCTGTGCATACAATATGCCATAAACTTGGGTTGAGGGAAATCAAATGCATTTTCATATTCTGCCTCCACATAGGGTAATCACTTCCATCGAAGTGTGGGGCTTTTCCAAGTGGGATAGATAGGTAATGGTTGTTATTGGAATTTAGACGATCATAGTTAAAAGGATATCGGGAGTAGTCGGTGTGACTACTCCCCTTCTTCTTCTCTTCAACCTTTGCTTTCCCTTTGGAAAGTGCCTTCTTTCTGAGGAGTGCCTTCAGCTCCAGCGTCTCCTCATCGTCGTCCTCGAAGTCTTGAATGGCTTCGAGGTACTTCTCCAGCTTTTGGTTCTTGTCGTTGTTAACCTCTTCTTGGTTGTTGATTTTGTGGACGTCCTTCATGTCCGACATGATCTCTTCAAGTGATTAGACTCTTTCTTGAAGAACCCGCTCTGATACCAATTGAATGTAGGCCTAGAGGGAGGGTGAATAGGCCTTTTTGCAAATTGTCGGATCCTGCAACACTCAACAACCAGTTCAATACCAGAGCTATCGGACTAGTCCGATGTTCACGGACTAAGTTGATTAAACTTGATTGATTGGTTTGATTCTTCTATATGTACAGCGGAAATATAGAATCAAACAACAGTTTAACAGTTATCTACTGAATTATATCACAATCAAGTCTTATGTTCAACAATTTAACGTAAGATGAGCAATATGTATGAAACCCTAGATTAAGTTGATTAACTTGAATGATGAACACTAAAACGAGACACAAATGTTTATCCCGTGGTTCGGCTACCACAAAAGGCCACCTACATCCACGCTAAGGAGTCCACAAAAGGACCGGGTCTTCTCCAACCCTACCCTCGTTGGATCGCCACGAAGGCCAATCCTCTTCCACTAATCACAAAGGGGTGAATAACCGAATTCAAGGGGCGATCTCACACTTTGAGAGCTCCCTTATATTACAAAACACAATGCCACCGAAAACACACTCAAAAGTTACAATTGAAACGCAGGAGTGTGTTAGAGAATCAAACCAAGAGCTCAATGCGATGTTGCAAGTGTCTCTCCAATGATCTAGAGTGAATCCTCAAAGGATTGGACGATGTTCCACTTGATTTCGTGGAGAGAGGTCGTTTTTGAGGCTCTTGGGAGGTGTGACAGCGCTAGGGTTCGAGAGAGAGTAAAAGTGGGTTGTGCACTTCTATTTATATAGGGTTTCTAAAAGTGACTGTTAGGGTTCAGAAAGTTCGGACTAGTCTGTGGTGGTCACCGGACTAGTCCAGTGTGCTGTGTGTTGCAAATCCTAAGTGTCCCGAAATATCGGACTAGTCCAGCTGAAAACGGACTTGTCCGATTTCGCTATGGAAATCTTCAGACTAGTCCGATGTCTATCAGACTTGTCCGAACATGTGAAACCATAAGTGTGTTGGATGACAAGTCCGCACCGGGGAGGACTTGTCCGATTTAGATTAGTGGGTTTTTCGGACTAGTCTGTGGAAATATCGGACTTGTCCGAAGTAGATCAGAAAGGATATCGGACTAGTCCGGTTGATAACGGACTTGTCCGATTTTGTGTGACTTGTGTAGTGTTTTGAGGACTAGTCCGCACTAGGGAGGACTAGTCCAATTCTAGTCAGAAAGATATCGGACTAGTCCGACAGATATCGGACTTGTCCGATTTGGTACAGAAAGGTTATCGGACTAGTCCGGTAGTGATCGTACTAGTCCGGTTCTGTGTGACTCTGTGCAATGTGTGTGTTTAATTATCATTGAGCTCTTGGGGTGTGTTTCCTTAATACACTCCATACAAAATAATCTACTACTCTTTTTCCTTGAGCTCATTTCCACTTTGCTCCTCTTCATCCCTTCTTTTTGGTATTTTGCTCATTTTTCTATTATAGGCCTGCATTCATCTCAACAAAGAGGTTAGGATCCCAATTGCTTGTCATAAATCATCCAAAACCCACAAGGGAATCCTAGATGCACTTTCATAAAGTATCGTACAGGCAACTTTAGAGGCCACCGACGATGTGGAGGGTCGTTCATTAACAGAGAATACAGATAGAATAGATAGTTCACTAAACAGCAAGTAGAAAACAAAATAACATATGGAACAGACGAATAACATTGAGTTCATTATCATAAAACATTAAACCCTCCTTCATATATTACTTGTCGTTAGAACAAGTTTTTCAGTTCGTATTTGAACTAGAAAACGTGTCCTAATTATTGACGACAAGTAATATGGGAAGGAGGAAGTAAAAAACATGAAAAACAGCATCACAGAACAAAAAAAAAATAAAACATCACAAAAAGAAGAAGAGAAAAACAACATGACTGGATTAATCAGTGTCAAAAGATTTCCTGTTTTAAAGTTGGGTTCAACTAGAATGTAATCAGATGTTTGGTGCAATTGTGCAATCAACCATCTTCAACCGTTGGATTGATCTACATTACAGTCATTTAATCTTTTTATTTAACCCCCTCCACTAGGTGGAGTGGTGGTGGTGGTGGTGGTGGAAGGGGTTAAATGAAAAGATGTAATAACTGTAATATGTATAGATCCAACGGATGAAAATCTTTGATTACACGATTGCACCAAAACTTTAATTACATGTAGGGTTGTCAACGAGTCGAACTCCAGCGAGTTTGTTTCTATCATATATAAAAATTGTGTCCCATAGAACATTTTTAATAGAATTATATAGTTTAGTTAATCATACGTACATATCATAGATGACAACAACAAAAGTTACTCGAACTTTTCGAGCTTGAGCTCATCAAGCTGGCAATACTCAACTTCATCCCCAAACATTCAATCAAAACTAAGTTTGGTCCTGGAACTTTCAAATGGATCAGTTATTTTAGTCCATCAACTTCAAAAAACCATTTCACTTTCATCCTTAGTCTGAGTTGGACATCCACATTGGCATGCCACATAAGCTATTATGCCATGTACATCATCTACCCCAACCACCTCACTTATAAAAAGATAATAATTTTTTATCATCTTAAAAAATAACTAGCTAATTAATTGGAGTGGATTTACGTAGTTGCATGGGATATACATATTTCTCCTCCAATTTTTTTTTTTTTTGCAAAACCATCAAGTGATATATCCTATGTCATATTACATATGTAAAAATATTGTACAATATAAAACTTTTAAGCCTAGGCAAGAGCAAACAAAGCAAAAACAGAGAGGAATAGCAAACTTTTAAGCCTAGGGAATAAAATGTAAAATGCAGTTACGCGGCTGGCCGGGTACAAGTACAGTCCGGGCCCGTGTGCCGGTGCACCTTAACCCTCGTCATGCGTCCCCGGTGGTTGTTGGGAAGACCCTTGCAGGCAGACCAGGATCGCCTGACGTAGTGAATTTGACCGCATCCTATTTTCAGGAGTCTTTTTAAATATGGCATTTTCTAATTAATTATTATGGTCGATCTATACGACACTTTCTGCTATAGGCGAAAAAGAAAAAAGATTGTTCTTCATGCTGATGCAAACAATAGGCAATTAAAATAAAAACCCTTGAGTTCTTGTCAAGTTTACAAAATGAAAGCATCGGAACCCTCCCTAATTTCCTCGATAGTTAATGTGTTTTTAATCCTATTAATTCGTTATAGAAGTTTGTTTTATTTGGATGTTTAAAGTATGCATCATTATATGCATGTAAACTCTTTCTCATGTTGAAGCAAGCAGGCAAGAGTTTAAGAAACGATTTGAATGGACCCCTTAGTTGGATAGCTGGGAAGTACAGCCGTCGGATCAAAACAAACGGTGGATGCAGTCTTTACTGCACGCATGCAGTAAAATGTCGCTACATCAGGCAATCCTGGTCCAGGCAAGTATGCTCTGATTCCTGTCCTCCAACTCCATCTATGCTTGCTATGACACAGGCGGTTAACCATCAGACTGTAGAAAGGATAAGCACGCACACATGTAACAGTCATTGTTGACTGCGTTGGCAATGCCTCCTCCCATTTGTGTTCCCATGCGTACTCCCGCTGACGTGTCATCATCTTATTTGTTGTGAAGGTATGGTAGTTAAACTAAGCATTAATAAAGGGACCAATAACATTTTGACACATCAGCAGGAGGACGCATGGGAGGTTAGAACAGGAGGCCCCCGCGGTCAGTTTTTCATCAAGAAACTTTCATGCCGCTCATCACCGGCTTTGCTGGTTTGTCTGGTGGTGAACCGCATGCGTCATCAGAAACCTAGATGGAGTTGGAGGACATGAATCAGAACATACCTGCAGGGGTTTTCCAGCCACCACCGGGGACGCACGACGGGGGTTAAGGTACACCAGCACACCTGGACCGTACATGTGCCGGTGAAGATGGAACCCCATAGTCTCACGGTTATGGATAGAAAAAACGAAGAAGAAAAAGGATGGTGCGTGTTTCGATCCATGAACCGTGAGACTGATGACTTCCATTTTAATTGGCTAGTTCCAGATTCCGCTGAGTCATTGTTGTTGTACGTGGTGTTTGGTTGAGACAATGCAACTTGTGGTCATAACGATAAGAATTAAAAAAGAGGAGTATATAAGTTTCAAAAATCTTCATTACGCCAAGTGGTATGATGGCCGAACACTCTCCAATCCACTTATATTGAAGTGGATCCACTCCTACCCAAACGAGGAAAAACAATTATGGATACCGTATGCATATCCAAGGCTGTGCATACCGTCCCAGATTTGTGACATGTGTCCACATGAACGGACGGATGAAGCAGTTGCATGACTGTGACATGTGTCCAAATGAACGAACGAGGTCGTATGATGGCCGGACATGACAGGGATAGTGCCAGGATTAATTCCAGGAATGGTATCCTCGTCACTTGCAATTTATGCACCACCTGGGCCCAGGTTGTGCACTGATCACCTGGCATATTCCCTACATCTGTCCCCGCGCACGGTGTCCATAATGAATTCGTGCGAGCGATTTTGACAAGCTGTGAATGATTTGTCCCACATCGGAAAGTTGAGCTTGTTGCAACGAGAATATAAGGCAACACGCGCTATTGTCGTTACACATCCAATTGAAAAAAGATGACGTACAAGACTCGGCCACGCTCCATTCGACATCGTCCGCTCGCCCGGTCGAAGTCGAACGAGACGTGTATGAGGCGTGTACGGGGCGGATGTTTTTTATATAAGCCCTGGGTCCTTTCTGCGTCAAATTAAAAAACTGCCAGTGAAGCTGATGGGACACGTCGAGCTGTTGCGATAATCGAGAGGGATGCAAACTGTGGTTTTCTATAAGCATAATTTCCCCCGCATACGCTGAGCCCTTTCCGTGTCAAATTAAAAATTTCTCCTTTTATCAAAAAACATCTCCTTTAACGATGCAAAATTTTCCCCTTTAACCCACTTCGTGCGTGAATCGAATTGTGTGACCCTCCACACTGGGGACCTCTAGAGTGGAGACAATGAACTCCAGAAAAGAAAAGAAAAGAAAAGTTGAGACAATGAACTCCAAAAATAAAATAAAAGAAAAGAAAATAAAAGAAAGGAAGATAAAAATGTTAGAAAAAAATAGGTACTACGTACGAGATTTAAGGTGAAAGAGACTGGAGAACGACACTCTAAAACAGGAAATTGATTTACGTAGATTAATCTAGGTCGTGATGTTGTGCTTCTGTTCTTGTTTTTTTTTATGTTTTTTCTTTTCACGTTTTGTCATGTTGTTTTCCTGCCAAAATCTGAACAGACGCGATGTTATTATTGCAAGGACTTGAACAGTCGCATATGCTTTATTTTGATCGGAATACCACACCCATTGCTGTATTAACTTATTAAGATTACAAATTGCCAGAGACAGACACACGCCCATAGATGGGCTCACGCGTCATCGGGATGAACACCAAGCGTCCCAACATAGTTTTGGCCCAGGAATACAAGGTGTCAGTGCAGTTTCAGCGCATGAATAACAAGTGGCCCAGTGCAGTGTTGGGCCTACTCTGATAGCTTCACATATGCTTTGTCCTGGCTGCCTCCTCGCCAGACCCTTCGATCCACAACAACCCCTCTCCAGATTGCACAAAACGCGCCTGGAGGAGCATCCGCCGGCCGCCACGCTCTTGGAGGAGCATTCGCTGGCCGCCACGCTCTTGGAGGAGCTTCCGTCGGCTGCCACGCTCTTGGAACAGCATCCGTCGTCCACCGGCGTGGAGGAGCATCCGCCGGCCGCCGCACATGGTGGAGCAATAGCGCTAGGTACAATTGCTCACATAATGTTATTGTAGTTCAATTCTCTTACGGATACACTGATTGAATTGTAGGAAGTGATGTCAGAAGATAAGACAGGATGACAGGCGTACGAAAGAGTGACAGGATGGAATGAAGTCATTTTTAAAATTAGCATTCCAGGGCACTCGTGAAGAAGAAACTAAGCCTTGTCCTTGCCGGAAATGTCATAATATTTTCCACGGAACACGCAAGGAAGTTCATCTTCACTTGCTTTGTAATGGGATGTCATTTGATTATACTTGTTGGGTACACCATGGAGAAAAAATGAGTTGAGAAAATATTTCTGAGCAATCAATAAATAATGGGGCGATAATTTTTGATGATGCTGCTATGGAAAATATTCTTTTCAGTCTACTTAGAGGTATTGATCATGGTGGTACTTCAGTAGATGTTGATGATCCAGAAAATGCTATAAAGTTGCAAAGGCATTCTATGACTTATAAAATGATGCCAAAAAGGAGTTGTATCTAGGTTGTGAGAAGGTGACCCAATTATCCTTCATTGTCAGGTTGTACCAGATAAAGTGTTTAACTGGTTTGAGCAAAAAAGCGTGTGAGTTGATCCTTGAACTATTCTCATATGTGCTTCTAGAGGGCCATTGCATTCCTAATACACTTGATAAAGTTTAGAAGGTTGTTCGTGACCTCGGGCTGAGCTACAAAAAGATCGATGCATGTGTCAATGACTATGTGTTATTCCGGAAGGACTATTCTCTGTTGGATCGATGCCCAAAATGTGGTGAATTAAGATGGAAAAATATTACTGGTGGGGATGCAAGAGAGGCTTTACCTTGTGGAAAAGCCAAGAAGCTTGTAGCACGCAAGATTCTACGATACTTCCCTCTTATTCCCCGTCTTCAAAGGTTTTATATGGCAAAATCAACGGCATCAAACATGCGCTGGCACAAAAAAGAACGTGTTGATTATGGAATATTACGCCATCCTGCGGATTTGAAAGCATGGAAGCACTTTGATAGCGTTCACCCAGATTTCTCATCTGATCCTCGCAACATAAGACTTGGGCTAGCATCTGACGGTTTCAATCCTTTTGGAGTAATGAATGTTTCTTACAGTACATGGCATGTGATTCTAATCCCTTGTAATCTACCACCTTGGTTGTGTATGAAGCAGCCTTATTGGTTGATGTCAATGGTAATTCTTGTGCCAAAGTCACCTGGAAACAACATTGATGTGTATCTGCAGCGTTTGATTGATGAGCTACCGAAATTATGGTCTGATGGTGTTGACACATACGACAGTTCAAAGAAAGAGACATTTCTCATGTGAGCTTCTATATTGTGGAAAATTAATTATTTTCCAGCATATGCAATGCTATGTGGATGGAGCACAAAAGGTAGGCTAGCATGTCCATACTTCCATGTAAACACTGATGCCTTGTGTTTGAAACATGGACGAAAGTATTACTACATGGGTCATCGTCCTTTCCTACCTCAGGATCACCGGTGGCATCGGGACAAAGCTTCTTTCAACAACAAGATATAGAATAGAGAGGCTCCAACATCACTCTCTCGTCATGAAGTACTCCAACAATACGAGACTTTTTATCAAGTGAGTTTTGGACAGACGAATAATAAGAGAAAGCGCACTGAGGAAGATAGGTGGCATAGTTGAAAGAAGAAAAGTATATTTTTTCAGCTCCCGTATTGGAAGACATTGCTAATAAGGCATAACTTGGATGTCATACACATTGAGAAAAACATTTGTGATAGCATATTGGGGACATTGCTTAATATGGATGGTAAAACAAAAGATAGTCTACAAGTTCGTTTTGATATGCAGGAAATGGGTATACGACCAAAGCAACATCCGATGGGTATGAAAGGGAAGTATGATGGTCCATCAGCATCATATACTTTGTAAAAAAATCATAAGACCACCTTGTGCATGTTTTTGGCGGATGTAAAGATACCCGATCGTTATGCCTCAAACATTAAGAGATGTGTGGACATAACATCATGTAAGGTATCAGGTCTAAAAACTCATGACTGCCATATTATATTTCAGAAGCTCCTTCCTATCGCAATACTTGACATATTGCCTGAAAAGGTTGTTGAACCTTTAATTGAGTTTAGCTAATTCTTTTCTGGAATTTGTTCTAAAGAATTGGCGGAGCCAGATTTGGATAAGATGATTGAACAATTTCCTGAAACAATTTGTAAGCTTGACATGTTGCTTCCTCCCGCTTTCTTTGATATCATGGTACATCTTCCAATCCATCTTGCCAAAGAAGCTCGCTTGGGTAGACCTGTTTCTTACAGATGGATGTATCCAATTGAGAGGTACCTTAGTACATTGAAGAGGTATGTACGTAACAGAGCTCACCCGGAGGATTCCATAGCTGAGCGATATATTACGGAAGAGTGTATGACTTTTTGTAGTCAGTTTTCGGATAACATCAGCACCATGCTTAATAGGCCAGAACGTCATGAAGCTGCAGCCAGGAATGAACCTTCTCTCGAGTCCAATGTGTTTACAAAAATTGATAATTCTAAAAAAGGGTTTAAATGGGGCCAACTTACTATGGTTGAACTACATAACATCAGGCATTATCTTATTTCTAATGTTGAAGAGGCCGCTCCATGGGTCAAGTACGTATAACTCAGAAGTTCTATACTATATTGGATCATGCTTATTGTAGATGGCTAATTTAATTTTGTACCCTTTTCAGTGAGCATTTTGAAGAGCTGAAAAAGATTCATTCTCGTGATGTTGAAAAACGCCATAGAGATGAGTTTGTTTATTGGTTTCAGAAACGAGTAAGTACATGCAAGTTTTTACTTTGATGAAATATTGAACAAATATGTGTTTTGAAGTTGGTTTATCGATGACACCTTTTATACTAATTAATGTGTATAGATTACGACATTACACAAAGAAGGCAAAGTAATCGATTATTTGTATGCATTATCTAGAGGACCTGATGGTCAAGCACTTTTTTTTAGTCGATCGTTCATAAATGGCTTCTTCTTTTGAACAGCAGAGGTGGAAAAAGATTTACGAACGTAAAACAGTGGTGTTGTTGTTCGGGATGGTGATCATGAGTGGTATGGAGTAATCAAGAAAATGATTTTCTGTTGATTTTGGAAAAAAAATCAAGAGGTTCTATTATTTGAATGTGACTGGTTTGATCGGCCTCCTTCTGGTTAGAGCCAAAGCAGAGGCTACAAAATGGATCGATATGGAATGATAGATGTTGACACTACTCTTTCTCAATTTAAGTATGAGCCTTACATTCTAGCCACGAACATTAGATCCTATCACCACGAATTGGTGAATCGTGGGAAAAGTTCCAAATGCAACGATTGTGTTTTCGTGTTGATAGATCCTAATGCTACGAACTGGTGAATCGTGGCAACCGATCCTAATGCAATGATTGTGTTTCGTGGCGATAGATCCTATCGCCACAAACTGGTGAAGCGTGGCAAAAGTTCTTAATGCAACGATTGTGCTCCATGGCGATAGATGCTAACGCCGCGAACTAGTGAATCATGGCCACATATCCTAATGCAACGATCGTGTTCCGTGGCGATAGATGCTAATGCCACGAACTAGTGAATCATGGCAACAAATCCTAATGCAACGATCATGTTCCGTGGCGATAGATGATAATGCCACGAACTAGTGAATCACGGCAATAGATTCGTGGCGATAGATTCTAATGTTGTGAAGTATTGAATTGTAGCAACAGATCCTAATGCAACGATCATGTTCCGTGGCGATTGATGCTAATGCCACAAACTAGTGAATCGTGGCAACACATTCGTGGCGATAGATCCTAGTGCCACGAACTAGTGAATCATGGCAACAGATCCTAATGCAACGATTGTGTTCCGTGGTGATAGATGCTAATGCCACGAACTAGTGAATTGTGGCAGAAGACCAAGCTTACTGCAATGATTTAGTATTCATTGCAGTACAATTGTTGCAACAGGGCGAAATCCTTGTAGGGAGTCAGAAAACTCTCTGACTAAAATCGGACAAGTCCTCCAACGGCGGACTTGTCTTCAATTCTACATGAGGTTCACCACACCGCACTAGTCTGATATATGTCAGACTAGTCTGAACACTTCCAGAGCGTAAATCATATTAGTCCGTAGATTCCCGGACAAGTCCAATATATCAGAACACTTAGGGTTTCCCACATGCCGCACACCAGACTAGTCTGGAGTCAACCACGGACTAGTCCGGACATCGCAAACCCTAACGGTAACTTTTGGAAACCCTAGCATAAATAGAGGTGTACGACCCTACAACCACAACTCTCGACTCCCTGCGCCGTCACACCTTCCAAGAGCCAAAATTACACATCTCTCCACACATTCTAACCCTAGAAAGATCAAATCTTTAGGATTAGCATTGATCAAAAGGAGAGACTTTTTCCACACGAACTGGAGCTCTTGGGTTTGAATCTCTCGCACACTCTTGTTGTTTATTGCATACTTTTCGAGTGTGTTTGGTGGTGTTTTTTATTGTAAATCATGGGGAGCCCTCAACTTGTGAGAAGGCCCCTTGAACACGGTTATTTGCCCCTTTGTGGTTTGTGGAAGAGAATTGGCCTCCGTGGCTATTCGACGAGGGTAGGGTTGGTGAAGACCCGGTCCTCCGTGAACTCCTCAACGTGGATGTAGTTTCCTTCGTGGGAATCGAACCACGTGATAAAATCGCATCTTGTGCACTTTTGTTTCATTGTTCATCACATTCTAGGGTTTACTTGATCTTGTGAAACTTATGTTAAACTATTGGAATTAAAGTTGATCCTTGTCATAAACTGTTTCACTGTACTAATACATCCAAGTTGCTATTTACTTTCCGCTGCATAGGGTACTAGAAGTGAACTTATCGATTAAACTTGATCTTTCTAGTGCATGAATACAGGACTAGTCTGCACAGTACCAGACTAGCCCAATCTATCTGTATTTGATCAATTTGTCAAGTGTTTCAGGGTTCGACAAAAGTTCAAAAAGCCTATTCACCCTCCTCCAGGCTACATTCAATTGGTTTTAGAGCATGACTCTTCAAAAGAGACTCACTGCTCGAAGAGAATATGTCGGATGTCAACTATGTACACAAGAACTTCAACAACGAGAAGGGTGATGAAGAAAGAACTCAAAAGCTAGAGAAGCTCCTCGACGCCGTCCAGGATTGTGAGGACAATGACGAGGAGATGCTTGAACTCAAGGCACTCCTAAGGAAGAAGGCACTCTCCCCAAAGGGGAAGAAGAAGATCGAGGAAGAAAAGAAGAAGGAGAGTACTCACACCGACTACTCCCGGTATCCTTTTAATTATGATCGGTTAAATTCCAACAATAATCATTACTCGTTAATTCCTCTAGGGAAAGCACCTTTCTTCGATGGCAATGATTATTCAATGTGGAGACAAAATAGGAAAATGCATCTCATATCTCTTAACCCTAGTTTGTGGCACATAGTGTGTACAGGTATAGATATCCCGGATGGTGATGAAGAGCTGACTCCAAGCAAAGAAAAAGCTATTCATCAGAACGCTCAAGCTGCAACTGTTATCACATCGTCACTGAGCCGAGATGAGTTCACCAAGGTGGATGGACTCGAAATTGCCAAGGAGATATGGGACACTCTACAAACTGCTCATGAAGGTGATCGTCATGTACGCGAAGCCAAGATTGAAATGATTGAAGGCGAATTGGGAAGATTCGCTATAGAAGAAGATGAATCACCACATGATATGTACAACCGATTGAATAATCTCATCAACAATGTCCGAGCATATGGCACCAAGTAGTGGAGTGATAATGAGGTCGTAAAGCTGATACTTAGAGCTTTCATGCCTCGCAACGTAACCATTTTCTCTATGATTAGAGAAAGTCCCGGGTATTGGAAAATGACCCCGGACGAGCTTCTTAGGAAGATTATAAACTTTGAGATGATGGAGAAGCAAGCCAAGCACGTTAAAGAAGAAAGGAGTTGCTTTGAGGTCAACTCACAAACCCATATCAAAAGAAGCTCGGGAAACTCATGGAGAAGACAAGAGCGATGAGGAAAATAGTGATATAGATGAAGAAGATATGATCTTATTCATGAAGAAATTCAAGAAAATGATGAGAAGAAGACAAGGTGGTAGCGCAAAGGAAGGAAAACAAAGGGACAAGCAAAGACCCAAGATGAGACGGGCATGCTACAATTGCAGAGAATATGACCACTTCATAGTAGATTGCCCACATGAGGAAAACAAGAGGAAGACGAAGGACAACAAGCCTCAACCTAAAAAAACTTTCAAGAAAAAGAAACAATATGGCCAAGCGCACTTGGGGAAAGAGTGGGACTCTAATGATGATTCCTCATCCGAAGAAGAAGAGGAGATAACTACCATAGCTGTCATGAAGCCTACCAAGAAATCCACCCTCTTCCCAACCATCGGCGCATAGAAGGACACCGATCATACGTGTCTAATGGCCAAGGAAGGTAAAAGAAAGGTAACAACTAAATCTTCCTCCTCACATTTTTTTAATAGTGATAGTGATAACTCTAGTGATGATGAAGATATGCTTGTTGGTTAGATAAGAAAATTGTGGCTAAGATGAAATTTTTAATGGATAAGCTTGTTGATAAGGAGGAGCTAGTTGATCATCAAGAAGATATGATCATCCTCCAAAAGGAAGAATATCTTAAGATCAAAGAGCTCCTTGAACTTGAAAAGGAGCGAAGCAAATCACTAGAACTTTGAGTTAGCTTCAAGCAAGCAAGCGTGTTTGAAGTTAAATGACTCAAACGTCACCATCAAGAATGAACTTGCTAACCAGTCCAAAGTTAACAAGATTCTTGAGGTACAAGTTGAGTCACTCAAGCAAAGTGGTTCTTCATCCTCTTCAAGCTCACCTTCTCAACATATAAAATTTGAAACTGTTATTGCTTGCACATGTACTAAAAATGACACTAACTTTAAGGAAAAGTCAAACTTGACAAAGGACATGCATCCTTCCCGAAGTGGCATATTTGACAAGGAGAAGGTCAAGTATGCACGCAATGCATATTTGGTCACAAGACCTCCTAATGTCAAATTGGGCATTGGGTATTCTTATGGTGAAAAGGAAAATGCTAGAAGCTATAAGAATAACAAGTAACACATTGCTTTTGTCAAGGGAAACACCTATCAAGTTAGACAAATTAGTAATGTTGATAAAATTAACATTGTTAACACATATGAACAACAACTCTTGTTTAGAACTTTTGATGCATCACATGTTCTTATGAAAAGTAATCTTGGTAGAGTTTATACTAAACATGTTGGGCCACGCCATGGGAACACCAAGTCTCATCTGTGGGTGCCCAAATCACTTGTGACTAACCTCAAGGGACCCAAGCAAGCTTGGGTACCAAAGACCAAGGCATAATTTGTCTTTTGCAGGGCTATTCATCCGGTGGAGCTAAATGGGTGCTAGAAAGTGGATGCACCAATCACATGACCGGAGAAAGACAAATGTTCATGAAATATAAAGAAAATGAAGATCCAAGCGAAGGAATTTACTTTGGTGATAACAGTAAAGGAAGGGTGCTTGGTACCTATAAAATTGCAATTTCATCAAAACATACTCTTTCTCATGTTTTACACGTTGATTCCTTGGATTATAACCTTTTGTCCATATCTCAATTATGTGGCAAAGGTTATTATTGTTTATTCACTAATGAGGGTGTGACCGTCTCTAGAAGGAATGATAAATCGGTTGCATTCAAGGGTGTGTTAAAGGGAAAACTTTATCTAGTTGACTTCAACAAAGATAAAGCCGAACATGACACATGCTTGATTGCAAAGACCAATATGGGTTGGCTGTGGCATAGACGGCTAGCACACGTTGGTATGAGGAATCTTCAAAAACTCCTTAAAGGTGATCACATCCAAGGTTTAAATGATGTTGTTTTTTAGAAAGACAGGCCTTGTAGCGCGTGCCAAGCCGGGAAGCAAGTAGGATCACCCCATCCCACGAAGAATGTCATGACTACATCAAGAACGCTAGAGCTCCTTCACATGGACCTATTTGGTCCAATTTCTTATATAAGCATCGACAGTAACAAGTTCGGTTTAGTCATTGTTGATGATTTTTCTCGCTGCACGTAGGTTTTCTTTTTGCATGATAAGACAAAAACTCAAGGAACCCTCAAGAAGTTTCTCAAACGAGCTCAAAATGAATTTTTGTTGACGATAAAGAATATATGAATTGACAATGGAACATAGTTCAAGAATACCCAAGTTGATGAGTATCTAGACGAGGAAGGGATAAAGCACGAGTTTTTTAGCACCTTATGCTCCTCAACAAAACAGAGTAGCCAAAAGGAATAATCGAACATTCATTGAGATGGCGAGGACACTGCTCGATGAATACAAGACTTCAAACCGGTTTTGGGCTGAAGTGGTTAACACCGTTTGTCACGCCATAAACCGACTCTATCTTCATCGGTTGCTCAAGAAAACCTCGTATGAGCTACTAACCAGTAACAAACTGAATATTTCATATTTTCGAGTTTTTGGTTCTAAATGTTAGATTTTGAGCAAGAAGCCTAGGACTTCAAAGTTGGCTTTGAAGTCCGATGAAGGTTTCTTACTTGGCTATGATTCGAACTCCTACGGCTATCGTGTCTTCAACAAGACCTCCAGACTTGTTGAAGTAGCATGTGATGAGGTGTTCGATGAAACTAACGGATCTCAACAAGAGCAAGTTGATTAATGTGTGCTAGATCAAGAAGAAGCTCCATGTCAATCATTGAGAAGAATGGTGCTGGGCGATGTTCGACCACAAGTGCCACCCCCAAATGCAAATTAAGAAGATGAAAACAAGTGGAGGAGAGTGATCAAGGGGGAGCTTTCACACAAGATCAACCTCAAGAAGACCAAGATGATCAACAAATCAATGAAGGCAACCATGCAAGGGAAGAAGAAAATGATGACCATGAAGATTCAAGATCACAAGTGCCACATCTAAGAGTACATCAATGCATCCAAAGGGATCACCCTGTCGACAACATAATCGGTGACATCCAAAAGGGAATCACAACTCGAGATTGTATAGCTAATTCTTGTGAAAATTACTCGTTTGTAACCTCTTTGGAACCACACAGGGTTGAAGATGCATTAAAGGATCCGCATTGGGTGGCGGCAATACAAGAAGAACTGAACAACTTCAAAAGTAACAAAGTGTCGGAACTTTTCAAAAGACCCAAGTTCAATGTCGTTGGCACTAAATGGGTCTTCCGCAACAAGAAGACGAACACGGGGCGGTGACAAGGAACAAGGCACGACTTGTGGCCAAAGGGTATTCACAAGTCGAAGGTTTGGATTTCGACGAGACTTTTGCTCCTGTAGCTCGGCTTGAATCAATTCATATATTACTTGCATATGCTACTCACCATGATTTCAAGCTTTATCAAATGGACTTGAAAAGCGCATTCCTCAGTGGACCGATCAAGGAGGAGGTGTACGTGGAGCAACCCCCCGGGTTTTAAGATCAAGAGTTCCCCGACCATGTATACAAACTGTGTAAGGCTCTTTGTGGCCTCAAACAAGCTCATAGATCTTGGTATGAGTGCCTTAGAGACTTTTTGATTGAAAATGGTTTTATGATTGGAAAAGGTGATTACACCCTGTTTACTAAGCATTTTGACAATGATCTATTCATTTGCCAAATCTATGTTGATGATATCATTTTTGGTTCAACTAACAAATCTTTTTGTCAAGAATTTAGTAAGATTATGACAGATAGATTCGAGATGTCCATGATGGGAGATTTGAGATACTTTTTGGGATTTCAAGTGAAGTAACAAAAGGAAGGGGCGTTCATAAGCCAAACAAAGTACACTCAAGACATTCTCAAGAAATTGGGCATGGACAAAGCAAAGCCCATAAAGACTCCCATGGTGACAAATGTACACTTGGATTTCAATGAAGACGGACCAAACGTGGATCAAAAGGTATATCACTCCATGATTGGCTCCTTACTTTATTTATGTGCATCTAGGCCTGATATCATGTTAAGTGTATGTTTGTGTACAAGATTTCAAGCTAATCCTAAGGAATGTCACTTGACAGCCGTAAAAAGGAGCTTGCGATATTTAGTTCATACACCCAACCTAGGCCTTTGGCATCCGAAAGGTTCAAAATTCAATGTCATTCGATACTCCGATGTAGATTATGTCGGATGCAAGGTAGATAGAAAAAGTATCTCCAGCACTTGCCAATTCTTAGGTAGATCCCTAGATTCTTGGTCCTCCAAGAAACAGAATTCCATTGCCTTATCCACGGCCGAAGTAGAGTATGTTGTAGCGGGGATTTGTTCTGCAGAACTCCTTTGGATGCGATGAACTCTAAGGGATTACAGTTACAATATGAGCCGTATTTCACTCTTTCGTGACAATGAGAGTGCAATTAAAATTGTGCACAATACCGTTGAGCACTCTAGAACCAAACACATAGACATCCGACATCACTTTTTGAGAGATCATTCAATGAAAGAGACATAGCCATTTCCCATGTTAACACTGAAAAACAACTAGGTGATATCTTTACCAAGCCACTTGATGAAAAACATTTTTGTGAGCTCCAAAATGAACTAAATATCCTTGATGCTCGGAACGTGGCTTCAAAACTAGCATACCTGTATGCCACCTTCAAAATCATGTTGATTGTGTTGAAAAATCATCTCTCTTTATTTTCCTCCGAAAACTATGTTAATTACTTGATCTTGGTGAATTATGGTCATAGCTTGATTATTGTATGTTTATTAATCATATTCATTAAGATTATTTGTGTGTTTTTGCCCCTATCTTCTTTAAGCACCTTCGAGAATATACGAAAGGTCTATATACTTTTTCTGTCCTGGTGACAACGGACTAGTCATTGGTTACCCCGGACTAGTCCACACGACTAGTCTGCGGAGTATCCGGTAGTCCGGACTAGTCTGGTCTGGCCACGGACTAGTCCAATTTTTCGACTCCATAACCCTAGGGCTAGCGCAATCCTAATCTTCTTCCTCCTCACAACGCATCTCACATTCTATCTCCTCACTCAAGTGCTCCCAAGGTGATTTGGCGAGCTCTCCATCAAATTCACTCAAATTTCGGTGGGATTTGGTCTCCATTGCAAGGGGATTGAAGACCACGGACTTGTCCGCATCAACAACCTCCTCAACGCCTCAAAATTGAAGGATTTGGAAAATTCATCTCCAAACCCTAAAATCTTCGATTTTCTATGTTCTTGCTCAAACAGCTTAGCACTTTTAGCCAATACATGCTCTAGTGATGTATTCCATTTACCCTAGAACAATTTTGCATTGGGTAATCTAAAATTTTGTCAAGTTTGGTTTTGAACAGCCGCATAACGGACTAGTCGGTTCTCAGGGCGGAGAAGTCCGGTCCTCCGGACTAGTCCGACCCTGAATAACGGACAAGTTCGGTATGCCCTGATTAGACCCTAACTTATATCGATATAATGCACCTCCTTGTCATCTTTGCTCATCCATATCCTCTATATCTTCCTTGTCAGAATCATGTCGGATGAAAACATCTCCGACTTTGAAGCCGAGATGGATCAAGATGAGTTACCGCATGTCTCAGAATCTCATGCTAACAAAAGGCAAGAGCATGCTGCCAAGCCTTCGCTTACTCCACCCATGGTGCGGCGGAAGGTTGCGGCCAAGAAGCCAGCTTGAAAAGCTCAAGATATGGTTGGTTCTAGCTCAGCGGCTCATCGCCAATCCAAAGGGAAAGGCAAAGGGATTGCCTCTGGCCCGATTGGCCCTCTCAAAATGACAGCTACAAGGCAGGGTTATAGAGACCCCTCGGAAGAAAAACTCAATGACAAGGGGAGTGATGTGGCTTGGAAGCTGAGGAAAGTTGATGCATATAGCAGTAGCAAGAAGGCTGTTGATCCTAGATTCTGGAGCAACTTCCACGCGAACTACTACAATACCATGTACCCTCATATGAAGACTCCAGTGGTCCACAACCAATGGATTGACTGGGCACACTTTGAGAGAAAGTGTTGTCAAGCCTTTGATGAAGTGATAGAGGCTGTGGAGATACATGGCCTCAAGGACTTGTTTACTTTCAGGTATAACTGGAATGATGAGGTCATAGCATAATTCTTTGCAACTAGCTACTTTGCAAGCAATGAAGAAGAAAGGGTGATTTGGATGACACATAGATCCAAGTACATTGTTACTTATGATGAGTTTGCTAGGCTGCTACATCTTGAGGACTCCGGTAGCAATGAGGTCATTATTCACAATATTGGTGTATTGGAGAAGGACAAGATGGACTTTCTCTATGATACTCACCTCAAATACAATCCTCTCTCAACCAATAACATGAAGCCCTTCTTCATGGTTCTCATTAGAGTGCTCCAGAAGACCATTGCTCCAAAGGATGGAGATGTAGGGAGTGTGCAAGATTACTTAAGAACCTTGATGAAATTGATTAGCAAGAAGAGGAAGTTTGACATCTTCGACTACATCTGGAATGACATGGTGAACATCTCCTGCACATCGAAACGCTCCTGTGGCTATGCACCATACTTGATGTTTATGATTGAGAAAGTCATAGGAATTGAGTTTGTAAAGGATGTAGAGCATACTCCTCTAAGGCCTCAGAAGCCTCCTCAAGCCTCTCTTCCACCTACTCCATCTCCTGTTTCAAGTGAAGAGGCTCTGAGGAGAGCTCAAGGAGATGCAAGGACTGCCTCTAACACTAGGGACCCTCCTCACAAAGGATCTCCTAGTGGCATTATGAAGTACCTGGCTGCTACCTTTGGTTCTTGCTGCAAGACTGAGGTGAAAGATCATAAGTTGAATAAGGCATGGAAAGAGGACATGAGGTACATGAAGAAAAATGTCAAAGCCATATGACAGAAGCTGGAGATTGAGCCTGTTGCGTCTCCAGTTATCTTCGAGGACTCAACTTTTGACTTCTCGGAACTTCCACCTCTTTATCCTTCTGAACTTGCCTATTTTGACATTGGCGGCACGACGAGTGGTTCTCATCCTCATCCTCCTCAGCCTAATGATGAAGACGACGAGAGGACCGACAGCGAGGAGTGAGTCAGCAACGACTAGTAGATCCCTCTTCTCCTTTTTGGTGCTTTGATGCCAAAGGGGGAGAGATTGAGGGGGAGTCTTAGGTCCTAACCGTAGATTGAGAGATGAGAGCTCCAATTGTGTTTCTCTTGCAATTCTGCTACTTTTGAGTTGTAAAACTATTATTATGCTCGCATTATGCTTATGGACATGTTTATGGAGTTTGTGATAATGCCCTGTTATGATCTATGTTAATGCTTTGTTATGATCTATGTTAATGCTTTGTTATGATCTATGTTAATGCTCTAAATCAACATACATACTTGATAATCTTGATGCTGTTATGATTGTGTCATTTACCTCATTCTCATCACAATTATTGCTCACACACACATAGTTTGCATCCCACTATAAAGATTGCACAGATGTCCCATGTTTACATTGCCTACTTTGTTCAAAGCTCATATGTGCACACTTTATGAAAATATAAATTTTTATCATATTTGTGTAAATATCAATTGGTTGTCATCATTCACCAAAAAGTGGGAGATTGAAAGTGCATCTAGGCATCCCTTGTGGGTTTTGGTTGATTTATGACAAACAAATGAGATCCTAACAAACTTGTTGAGATGAGCGCAGGTTTTTAAAGAAATTAGGAGGAAAGCTCAAAAATAAAGGAGAATGAAGAATCAAAGGGAAAAGAGCTCAAGAGCTGAAAAGAATAGTTTATTTTGTATGGAGTGTGTTGGAGAAACACACCCCAAGAGCTCAAGCAAAAGAAATCTCATTCACTGCACTATTCACAAGAAAACCGGACTAGTCCGATATGACCACGGACTAGTTTGATATGTCTCTAACTAGAAACGAACAAGTCTCCCTAGTGCGGACTTGTCCCCAAGTACTCCAGTTTTCACAGCACCAGACTAGTCCGTGGTGTTATCAGACTAGTATGGTATCTTTCTGACTAAAAATGTACAAGTCCGAGATCATCACAGACTAGTCCGAAAACTCTTTGACTAAAATCGGACAAGTCCTCCAACTGCGGACTTGTTCTCAATTCTACATGAGGTTCACCAGACCGGACTAGTCCGATATATGCCAAACTAGTCTGAACACTTCCAGAGCCCAAATCGGACTAGTCTGCAGATTCCCAGACAAGTCCGATATATCAGAACACTTAGGGTTTCCCACATGCCGCACACCGGACTAGTCCGGACATCGCAAACCCTAACGGTAACTTTTGGAAACCCTAGTATAAATAGAGGTGTACGGCCCTACAATCACAACTCTCGACTCCCTGCGCTGTCACACCTTCCAAGAGCCCAAAATACACATCTCTCCACACATTCTAACCATAGAAAGATCAAATCTTTGAGGATTAGCATTGATCAAAAGGAGAGACTTGTTGCACACGATCTTGAGCTCTTGGTTTTGAATCTCTCGCACACTCTTGTTGTTTATTGCATATCTTTCGAGTGTGTTTGGTGGTGTTTTTCATTATAAATCTTGTGGAGCCCTCAACTTGTGAGAATGCCCCTTGAACACGGTTATTTGCCCCTTTGTGGTTAGTGGAAGAGATCGGCCTCCGTGGCGTTCGACGAGGGTAGGGTTGGTGAAGACCCGGTCCTCCGTGGACTCCTCAACGTGGATGTAGATTTCCTTCACAGGAATTGAACCACGGGATAAACTCGCGTCTTGTGCACTATTGTTTCATTGTTCATCACATTCTACGGTTTACTTGATCTTGTGAAACTTACGTTAAACTATTGGAATTAAAGTAGATCCTTGTCATACACTATTTCACTGTTCTAATACATCCAAGTTTATATTTTCTTTCCTCTGCATAGGGTACTAGAAGTGAACTTATTGATTAAACTTGATCTTTCTAGTCTGCAAATACTGGACTAGTCCGCACAGTACTGGACTAGTCCGATCTGCCTGTATTTGATCAGTTTGTCAAGTGTTTTAGGGTTTCACAAAAGTTCAAAAAGCCTATTCACCCCCCTCTAGGCTACGTTCACTAGAAGCTTACTGGATTTCTAGCTTCGCTCAGCTGGTTCATCTCAAGGTTGGCAGAGCAGGTGCTTCCCTTCTTCAAGCTTGAAGTGGAGAAGGTGTTTCAAGAGCTCAAACATCTTCTCACCATACTACCTATCATAGTAGCTCTGAAACCTGGTGAGCCTCTTCTAATTTACATTGTTGCAACTACGGAGGTTGTCAGTATGGTTCTGGTTGCAGATAGATTAGAAACATCCTCAACTCAGGAGCCAAGACACCTCCGGGCGGTCCTGAGCTACTTGAAGGCGAGTCTGGGTCCCATTCCCCAATCACGTATCCTAAAGGAAAAATGATTGTGGATCAACCTCTCTCATCTGAGGGAGTATCTACTACTAAAGAAGGAGATCCATACCCCTCTCGGAGGGTCCAGGTTGATGAAGAAGATGCTTTGGATCCTTTCAGGAGGGTTCAAACTGTCCAGTGGCCAGTGTAATTCATCAGCGAAGTACTTCATGGCATCAAGACTCGGTATATTGAGGTGCATAAGCTACTATACGCAGTTCTTACCGCCTCAAGGAATCTTCATCACTACTTCCAGGCCCACAAGATATCAATGGTAACATCTTTTCCACTACGATCTATTTTACATAACCCCAATTCAACGGAAAATATCGCCAAGTGGGATGCAGAGCTGGCAGAATTCAATCTCGAATTCCTGCCTCGAAATGCAATCAAGAGTCAGACACTAGGTGACTTCGTGGGGGAGTGGACACCTTCTTCATCAACTCGAGAGGGCCTCAACGAGCAGAAGTCAGAACCTAAGATCCTGGTCTTGACTGAGCCTCACTGGACTCTCTACTTTGACGGCTTCGTGCAGAAGCTGGGTGCCGGAGCTAGAATTCATCTCCTCGCTCCGATCGGGGAGAAACTCATGTACATGGTGCACCTCGACTTCAAGGGAACCAACGACATGGCAGAATATGAAGCTCTCATCTTTGGACTCAAGGTGGTGCTATGATATGGCACTCGACAGTTGCTCGTGAAGGGTGACTTGCAACTCATCATCAAGCAAGTCAAAGGTGAATGTAGTTGCAATAACGCTCAGCTTGCTACATATCTACTTGAAGTCCAAAAGTTGCAGAAAGACTTCCACGTCCTGGACCTCTGCCATGTCCAGCGTCTCAACAACGCTGGAGCTGATAATCTTTTGACGAATGCATCAACCGGGGTTCAAGCACCTGACAGAGTTTTTGTCAGAAGATTATCAACAACTGTCGCTCATCCTGCCGAACTGAGTGATATATGGGGGCGAGTCCAGAAACCCAAAGCTGGCGGTTCCGGTGGCTCTGTTACCATGGCCTCCACCAAGGATCCTACGCGTTACAGGAAGCTCGGAGCAACCAAGCACGCAAGATCCAGAAGCTCAAGTCAGTCTCGATGCATGGATCTCAGAGGTCTGAGACTACTTGAAAGACAACATCCTTCCTGAAGACGGTGTATCCGCTGAGTGAATTGTCAGATTGGCTAAAAGATACACGTTGGTCGAAGGGATATCTACCGATGTGGCGCCAACGACATTCTAATGATGTGCATTTCCGAGAAAGAAGGTTGTGAACTCCTCTGAAGAGATCCATGGAGGCGAGTGCGTGAACCACGCATCATCCTGCACACTGGTCGGTAAGGCCTTCCGACATGGTTTTTACTTGCCTACAACACTCCAGGATGCAGATGAGCTAGTCAAAAAGTGCAAAGATGTGAAACCTATGTGTGCTGAATACATTGGATATAGCAATAAGAGTTTTGAATATTACCAAAACACCTTTTTCAACAATGTCCGACCGACTCTAGGTCCGAGCTCCAGCAAGATCCGACAATAGGTCCAACTTGTTTTGGGTAGCTCCGGCAAGGTACGACTTGCTTTTTCTAGGTCCGACTTGTTTTGGCTATGTCCAACAAGTTCCAGTGCTAGGTCTGACTAAGCTTTAGTAAGCTCTGGCATTAGGTCCGACTAGCTTTGGTAAGCTCCAATGCTAGGTCCTGCTAGCTTTGGTAAGCTCCAGCTCAAGGTCATGTTACTTTTGGCAAGGTCCGGAGCTAGATTGCAATGGTTCTGCTTTTACTTTGAATAGATTTGAATTTGCTTTACATCTATGGAAAGTTTGCTCAATATTCTTTTACTAAGTTTGTGGTGTGTTTTGGTGGTTATTGTTGATATATTTTTTCTAAGGTTTGCAACATGCTTATGTGAGGTGCTCACGTAAGGTGTTGTGGTTATCTGAACTAACAAGAGTCAAGTAGAGGACTTGTGCTCAGAAGTATTGGTTGTTTATTCATGTGCAGGTGTTGCTTTAGTTAAAGACATGGCTGGTGACGGGATCCATTGAACTAGTCTTAGGGAGAAGATGAGGTTCAACAACCAAGTTCGGGAGGAATTGTGGTTGAGTTGATCTGTAGGTTACACAACATGTTTGAATCAAGAACAATGCATATGAAAGTATCATGGACATTGTTGGAAGATGTTTGCTTGTGTAAAAGGAGTGCATGGACGAGGCTACATGGTTTCAAGGCATGATGAAGATAAGTTGATGTAAATAATTGGTCAAAAAGGTCCAACCGACTAGGTTATGGCCTCAGGCTACGACTAAGTCTGGTTTGACTCAAATATGGAAAGATTTGAGTTGGTTATGATAGGATTTCATGTGGGTCACGAAGTTGGATTGTTTTAGGGATGTGGGGTATGTTCCTAAGGTGTTTGGAAGCCTTAAGATTGCATCTATCTGCGTATAGAAGAGTCTTTAGCAGATATGAAAACTTTCGGTTGAATCTGAGTAGGATTTGAGTCCTAGTTAGGATTGGGTTGGCCTAAGGGCTGGTTATATAAGCAAGGGAGGCCAGAGCTCATAGGGAACGACTTTGGGGCTGTTCATCTTATGGTTTGATCAATAAAATTCGTAGTTTAAAGGAAACTTTTGTGCCTTGTTCGTCTGGCTTGTTTTCGTCAAGTCTTTCTCGTCGAGTTTCTGCACAACACTATCTTACTTCGGTGGTTTTAGCATAACTCGAGTTTTAAGGATCCAATTGACATGATTCTTTTTGGTTTGTCTTAAAAAATTTCTAATCTATCATCTGTGAAAATTTCAGGGTCATGGGATTTGTGGTTTTGAATATACACAAGTTTATTTGCAGTGTTGCAGATCTGGTTTTTCTCGGGTAGAACAGATTGACTTTTGTTGGATCTTTCGATCGTAACTTGAGTTTTACTCAATGGATTTTTGTGATTCTTGTTGTGATGTCTTCGTGACTTGATTTTCCACAATCTATACTGGTTTTGTCACAATTGATCACGTCTAGAGTAGTCGCACACACAATTTCTTAACAGATTGATTTTCTGCCGAGGGGTTTTTGTTGCTTCCGCTGAAAAGGTTTTAATCTACCATTCACCACCCCTCTGGAAGCTTTTCACGTGCTCTTTGATCCTATAGAAGCGTGAAAGTTCTATGCGAAGCAGACTCACGCACTGACGTAGTCACTGCAGATGATTCCTCCCACATAGCCATTCGCTGTGTGGGGGATGGACATTTTGGGACCTTTCCCAAAAGCCGTTGGAGGGTATCGGTTCTTATATGTCGCCATCGACAAGTTCATGAAGTGGTCAGAAGCAACTCCAGTTGTTAGAATCAACAAGCATCTGCCATCATTCTTGAAGTCCATTGTCTACAGATTTGAAGTTCCGAACAAAGTCATCACTGACAACGGAACCCAATCCACAAGCGCAACATTCCAAGAGTATTGTGAAAGACCTTGGCATATCAGTCAGCTACGCATCAGTAGCTCATCCAACAAGCAATGGCCAAGCTGAGAGAGCAAACGTAGAAATACTCAAGGGACTCAAGACACACACTTATGAGCACTTGAAGAAACATGGCGCCAACTGGATAGTAGAGCTTCCCTCTACACTGTGAGCGAGCAGGACAACGTGTCACAGGAGAGACACCCTTATTTTTGGTGTACAAAGCTGAAGCAGTCCTTCCTCAAGAGGTTACTATGGGTTCTTTCTGTGTGCGGACCTTCGACGAAGGCACGTAGGACCAGCTCCACGCGTGAAGACCTAGACCTCGTCGACGAGGCAAGGTGCCAAGTAGCTATTTAAAACGCGCGCTACCTCCAGGCGCTATCACCAAAGGTATGTGAACAATCAGCTGTTGGAGGAAGGTGATCTGGTGCTGTGGATAATACTTACTGGCGAAGGGATGAACAAACTTTCCCCCAGCTAGGAAGATCCCTTTCGAGTAGTAAAAGTTTCCCGCCCCGGATGCGTGTTGACAGCTTTTATATGCCAATTTCATCCGTCAATTTAACTCAATTATGTGAAGGATTTGTCATTTCTTGCACACATCACCTTTCTATCTAACCCAGTTCCACTTGGACTTGGAGACAGTGGCGGACCTACAGGGTATGTCGGGTGGGCCCTGGCATACCCTGGGCCCCACAAACATGTGTAGTCGCAGGCCTGTGATCAAGCCGAGCCTGTAAGCGGTGAGCCTTCTCTCTGAAGCGTTCCATTTTCCGGGCACGACGTAGGTGCGCGTCAGGTGACGTGGACTTTTCCTTTCCTCAGCTTCTCGCGTTTCGTAGTCGGCGATTGAACGGCACAAGTTACGTGGGTCACAGGCAACAGGCTTCCTCGGTACTCTGATCAGGAACGGCTTGGGCAATAGCAGGCTTGGGCTTCTCGGTATCTCATCAATCGTAGTGTGGAACATGCTACGTTGCTACGTGCATCTAGTGATCACTTTGGCATCTCAACAGACCATACTACATATCATGCACGTATTAGGATCCATGTCGCAAAGTAAAAATTTAGGTCATATTGCTCTCAACTGACAGACGGGCCAAGCTTAAGATTATTTGTGTTTTCATCATTTATTTTGTTGTTGTGATTAGGTAAATTGTTCGTGTTTCTATCATGTTTTTTATTGTGATTGGATGAATCATTTGTGTTCTTCTCTTTCTATAGATTTTATCAATATATTATTTATGTATTGGAAAGGGGTACATTAAAGAGATCAATAAATTAAAGATTGGTTAGCCCAATATAAATGTTAATATCAGATATTTTTCTTTAATAGATTCAATATCTAGTCACATTCACTGAATGGGATATTTTTTCTTTAAAATGGGTGTAACTGATACAATCAATACATTCATTTGATTTCGAATGTGAGAGTTAAAAAAGTCGGATAAAAAATATTGTAAGTCTCTCTTATAGTTATATTTAAAACTATCAGTATTGTAATTTAACTATTTTAACTATTTATATGATAATATATTGAATCTAAGATTTATCCTGTTATTTAATATGGTATACAGAATTATATTATGAATTTTATAATTATTTACTAAATTACTAAATAATTTTATCAAACTCTATATGAATTTTTCGCGGCATACCCTTCGATAAAATTCTGGGTCCACCACTGCTTGGAGAAATATGTGTATGCAGCATTTTATGCAGGAAATGAGGAAATGTACAGGGATCAATCCTATAAAATATCATCCCAGCCAATCAGGCGACGGCACATGGCATCCCATGGATCAAATGGCCCACAAATAGAAGTATCCGAGGAGATCCAACAGTGTATCACCCATATACATCAATGGAACCCACCTGGCAGCCACCTGGTGAAAGCACACGAGAATATGTGCAATGACCAGGTGGGCCGAACCAGGGGGTCGGCCGACCTGGTATCTGCACCAAACTCGGTCAGCCTCCACGTGTTGGCTCCTCCTAGCTTCCTGGAGTCAATGGTGACTGATTTGCGTTCTTTTGGTGGTGGGAACCGACCTCAACACTAGTATAAATAGGACCCCCTACCCCTCACTTCAACACACACCACTTGAGCTTCATCTCTATTGTATACACCATCATCCATAGTCTTAGAGGAGTTAGGTTGTAGAGAGGAGAGTCTCTAGTCCCAAGTCCAAATTGGGAAAGGAGTAAGGAGTCTCTCTCTTCCCAATCCTACATTGGGAAAGGTATGGCTCATGTATTCTTTCTTGTAATTGTGACTTTATGCATAATAAAGATAGTATCTTTAGTCTCTACTTATACATATACTTGGGCAAAGCATTTCTTGTTTGATTGTGGAGTCCATGTATGTGGAAGGTATAGCTTCTATGACTGTTTCATGATGAACATATCTCATTATCATATAACATGTAGACCCCCACTATAGTCTAGTTAATTATAACATAACTAGGTTGGTATGGATAATTATGTTGTGTATCAACATTGGTTTAATGATGATTCAATTCATTGCCTTGGGATGGATTGTGCCTAGGCTCTTAAGGTAATTACTTAATATGCTAGCATGGTGCAAGGATAGCTAAGTAGCATTGGATGTCTCGTAGACCCACGGATTGAAGAGGTAGGCAGTAGGTGGTGACAACCCTATATGTCCTTTGTAATCCTCCACGTTCGGCTATGCCACAGGCTCTTGGCGGGAGTCGCCCTAGTATTGCTAGGGGTAAGCCCATGCCCAATGTGTTGAACCACATAGCATAAGTATTCACTATTGATCTAGCTTATGAATAATTAGTTTAGATTATGTATATGTACAATAGAGCATAGTATGAGTACCTCCATAATTCTCAACCTTAACTAACCTCTAGGATCCTCTTACCCCCCTTAGACTTGAAAGCTTTTGTGTGTCACACTACCTCTACTATTATTTTATCCATCCTTACTAGATTCTTACCTAGACCTTTCTACCCTATCCATTTGATGATTGTTATATCTCTTCCCTGCCTTCCTTTGGGATCAAATAAATGACACCCTTGGGAATACTCTTAAGGGGAAATGCTACAATGATACCTCCTTGCGCTTGCAGAATTCACTTTGTGATCCAATAGAACTGTTAACAAGCATTTCTGACACATCAGCTGTAGATGTTTAGTTAATGGTGCATAAGAAATACCAACAAGCATTTCTGGCACCATTGCTGGGGATGATTTGTTAGTATATCTTAGGAGCCTTCAACAAGCATTTATGGCGCCGTTGCCGGGGGAGGCAAATAGATATATAACATGACTAAGTGAATAGGATAGAACCTTGGGTAGGACTGTAGTAGGACAACCATTCTTTGTTTTCGCATTTATTGTGAAAACAGGGTAGTGGATGTCTGGTTTCCACTTACCAGAAAACTTTGTTGAAGATCCCAAATCTCTTCTGGGAGAACGACCCCGTGTCGTTACTCCTAAGAAGATTTGAGTGGCAAGGCAAGCCAACATTTCTGCACCAACAATCCAAGCGCCAATGGCCTAGAAGACCTTTCGTGAGTTCTCAGCTCCCTCTGCTAACAATGTGCCTATTGGGCCCACTGTTAACACGGGAGATGTGAACTTCGAGATCAAAACTGGCCTTATCACTGTGGTGCAAGCCAACCCATTCTGTGGGAAAACTAACGAGGATGCAAGTGCTCACCTGCAACAATTCCTCGAGATTTGCAGCACTTTAAGATCAAGGACATGTCTCCGAATGCGATCCGTCTGAGACTGTTCCTGTTCTCTCTCCTTGGGAGAGCGAAACAGTGGTTCTACGCGAACCGAAGTGCTATAGACACTTGGGAGAAGTGTTCTATGGTATTACTCGCCAAATTCTTCCTGTTGTGCAAATCCAATGCCCTACGTGGAAGGATTTCCAGCTTTCAGCAAGATCCCAAGGAATCTATTCCCGAGGAATGGGAAAGGCTTCAGGAGTACATCCTAACCTGTCCCAACCATGGGATGGATGACTGGATTCTTATTAAAAATTCCTATAACGGGCTGATCCCATCAGCTCGTGACCATTTGGATGCTGCTGCTGGAGGAGCCTTCTTCACATTGACGGTGCCAAAAGCTAAAGATCTTATTGAGAAGATGGTGTCCAAAATGGGATGGAACGATGAGTGTCTCCATAACCGACAGCGAGGCATGCACACCTTGAAGGAGGTGGACATGATAGCTGCAAAATTGGACCTCCTAATGAAGAAAATTGATGGACAAGCCAGTGGTGAAGTGTCTGGCAATGCCTATGCCCTAGACTCTCACATCACGTGTGAAGTCTGTGGCGACACGGGTCATATGGGCAATGATTGCCCAGAAACTCGTGAGGTTGCCTTATACCTCGCCAACAACGGAAATTTCAACAACAACAATGGCTATGGTCCAGGAAGTCAAGGGTGGGGTCAACAACGCCCATTCTTTCAAGGAGGGTACAACAACAATGGCAACCCTGGAAATCAGCCCAACTTGAGAGATCTTGCCATTAGCCAACTCAAGATCAACGACACCCTATCCAAGAAGCTGTCAGCTAATGACAAGACCCTAGAGAATATCAATGCAAAGATGAAAGGACTATCCTTAGCCTTCAAGAATCAACTAAGCTTCAACAAGATGCTCGAAACTTAGTTGGCTCAACTGGCAGCTGCTATTCCTACAATGGAGAATGGAAAGATGCCACGCCAGCCAGAACCCCCGACAGAAAATGTCAACATGATTTCCGTATGAGAGAGCAACTAGCAGAAGGACCCTGGATGTCCTACCATTTCATGCTCAATTGGGGCTCGCCACTTTGACAAGGAACTTTGTGATTTGGGAGCAAGTGTCAGTGTGATGCCCATGGTTGTGTTCAACCAGCTAAACTTCACAGAATTGACTCCAACACCAATTCAGCTACAACTAGATGACTCTTCAGTCCGTTATCCTGCAGGTATTGCTGAAGATGTCCCGGTGAAGATCCAGAATTGCTTCATACCAGTGGATTTTGTAATGCTAGACATGGACACCGAGAAGGATACACCACTCAATCTTGGGCGCCCATTCCTAAGCACTGCAAAAGCTCGCATAGATGTGGGAGCTGGAGGAATCCACTCCCATATCAATGGCAAGGAGGAAAGGTTTAACTTTCGGCCAAAATCAGAACAATGCTCCATGATTCGAATCAAGTATGGGCCAAATGATAAACACATCAGAGAGGTCGAAGTCACACCTCCAAAGGTGGATTCACTCATTGCATTCATGAGAAGATTAATCTATGAGGAGAATCCATCGTTTCGACCACAACGATATCCAAAGGCGACGGAATCATCTGGACCTTCCCGAAGGACCAAGTCCACCAAGCCGCCAAAGAAGGAATGGCGGAAGAAGCAAGACAAGCCGTCCGAGCCCATCCCTCCGGGCCCGGATGTGAAATGAAGACGGAGGAATGTCCATCTCGTCTGACGGTGGTGAGACCTACGCCAATAGGTCAAATTGGTAGTTATCCCACTTTTTTAAATTTTTTCTCTCTTTTTCCACCCCATTTGGATTTTTCCCATTGCATATTTGATTTTTCCTAGCAAGTTGAGAATCTTATATTCTCAACTATCATTTTCCTTTCTTTCTTTTCAAAAGAAAATTTTTATTGGATTTGAGAAAAGGTTTTATTTGAAAAACATTTTTTTCTAAGCTGCACATGTGGCATTTCACCAACGTGCTAACTTTATAGCCGTTGGGGAGCCATTTGCCAAAAGGGGAACCAGGGGGTCCTCCTATCAAGTCGGCCGAACCCCCCTGGTCGGCCGAACAGGGAGTGGAGCCAAATTGGCTCCCCTTCCTCCAACAGCTACATTTTGAACCCCAAGTGACCTTTGGAGGGTGCACCCTATAAATTGTGGTCGTGAGGAGCACCTCTCTTCACACACCACATCATTTTACACCTCTTCAAGTCACTCTCTAGCTCACCTTGTTTTTCTTGCTCTACATTGCAACACTCTTGCTCAAATCCATCCCCAAAAAGATTTTCTTTTGTTTGCATTTGAATTTTACACTCCAGCTTTCGAGAGGAGAAAATTCGTTGAGAGTTTTGTTTTCCAAACATTGCTTCTTTTTGGATTTTTCTCGCCTTGTTTAGTTCTTTCTTGTTGAACTCAAAAAGACATGAAGAGGTTGTTTGGAAAGAGGAAGGAGGCTGCAAGCTCAAGCCATGGTGAAGGTTCTAGTGAACGCCTCTCTTCCATGGGTACAAGCCCAAGGAGGAGAAGTGTGTGTGAGTATACTCCCATGGAAGAGAGAAGCAACCCAGACCAACTTCTTCATGATAATGACCTCGACATACGAAGCGAAGTTGAAGATCAAGCATGCAGGCTTCTCCAAGATCGTGAGTTCCGCCACACCAAGGCTTACGATCCACATTTGATCTCCAAGATAGGTATGGACGTCGAATTTCTTTCCATTTGTCATGCAATTGGATTTATTGACTTTGCTCACATAGAGGAGAAAGGTTCACGCCTTCTCATTATCCAATTCCTTTGCACGCTAAGAATAGGATTTGATGGTATTTCTTTTAGATTATTTCAAAAAGAATACAACATCCTATGGAAAGAATTAGGTAGCATCCTAGGCTTCCATAAACGGTGTTTTCTAGATTTAGACAATTTGCCTAAGTTTAACAAACAAAGTTTTTGGCATGAGCTAACTAGTGAGGTCACATGTAGGGCTCCTAGGAATAGCCACATCCAAAACCCTAGCTTACACTTCATGCATAGATGGGTGGCTATGACTATGTTCCCTAGGGGAGATGTTAGGGTTGTGCGAGATGATGAATTGAAAATTTTGTTTGCCATGACTAAAAAGATAAAAGTTGCTCCAGTCAAAGCCATGATGACACAATGGTTAGATTACATTTCAAAATCAGGACCAATTGAATGCACTTCATTGATTACTCATATTGTTGATAGGGTAGGAGCACTTAAATACTCTTCATTTGAATACATTGAAACTGAAAGAGAATTAATTGATGAAGACTATTTAGTGCAAGGACATACCCTTAAGCATGATCAAGATGGGTCCTTGATATTTTTCTATCCCGGCTTTGTCAATGAAATTCGGTTACCTAACCCGGATTTTTATTTGTACAAATGCCGAAGGCTAACCATTAACCTTCTTCCCCTTGAGGAAGCAAGAAGAAGTAATGTCTCTGGCAAGGTAACAAGGAATCATGCGAGGGCTGCAGCCACAGGCATGCCACCGATAATCTCTCCGGTCCATGAATGCAAAGAGGAATAGAACCCAATGTGTTATGTGCCCGGATGGACTCAACCTCCGACGTATGAGACTGGGGGATCATCTTGGCAAGAATGGCAAACGGATCAACCCTTATCCTCTTCAAGCTCTAGCAGCTTGCCCCCAACGTCCATGAGAGGGCGTCGTTCCTTTTCGGCCAGAAGTCATCATGACTATAGCCAAGGAATGACGGACCTCACTAGACATATGGGAGAACCTGAAGTGAGAACGGGTGACATCTACAGCACACTCCAAGAGCATGTTCAAGGTACCCAGGATTGGCAACAACACATGGATGTTCAATTCACCAACTTCATCACGGCGCTACAACAACAACAAGCCGATCTTGCAGCGTACTTCCGTCATCAAGGGTTCAACCCTTATCACGGAGGTAGTTGAAGAACAAGCTTGGGGGAGGACCCCCACTTGAGGTAACATGTATCACATTCCTTGCATATTTATTTTCCATGCATCCATCATCCACCTTGCATTTAAAAAAAATATAATATATAGGTTAGATTTTCTTTCATCAAATAAAGATGTGCGGTAAGAATGATTTAGAATTCACATAGATGAAATGATGAATAGTTGCTCTGTTTTATTTTCCTAAGTCTCTAGTTTACATCTTGCTACTCTTCGAATATTGCTTTCATTGGTTTGAATTACTTTTGCCTTAATTTGGAAGTTGTGGGTAGCAAAAGCTTGACCTAATTCAAGGTTGTTGCGAGATTAGAATTGGTAATAGGGCTGCTAGTCCTAGTTTGAAAGTAAAACTTAGATTTCCGGAGAAATTCTAAAAAGATTTAAGTTTCCCTCAATTGATTGGAAATACCTACCAAAGTCGTATGATGTTTATACATAGACAAAACCTTATGCATATGCTATTTGCTTTCACATTGAGCCTAGTCAAACTAGTATAGACCTATGTGAGAAATCATTCAACTCTTTTGAATTCGAGACTTCACTTGCACATGTTATACTTCTACACTAGAAGTAAGCAAAACGTCCATCATATCCACCATACCACAATAAAAAGAGAAACTCCATGTTATTCATGTTTAGCACTCTCTTCAAAATTCATTGCAAAGAAAGGGAGTAGAAGACATGGCTACAAAAAGAAAGCGAAAAAAAAGGAGAGCATGCTTACATCATAAGCATGAAAAAAAAGAAGAGAAAAGAAAACTAGCCATGTTTCATCCCTACAAAAGAAAGAGAGACTACACCAAAAAGGAGTTATATCAAGTATCCATATCCACTTCCACTCCATCACACATGCACTAGTCTTGAATCAAAAAGTTTTGATTTGAATTCTCCTATGGCTTACTCTTTTGACTTAGCAATATATGTGATGCAAATATGCCTACTTACTTTCCTTACCAAGCTTCACATACAAGCCATATCCAATGAATAGGAATAGTAGAGGCACAATACTTTGGTGAGGAAATATTTCCACTATCCAAGAAGGAGTGACTGAGAGAATCAAATTGAGGTACTTAATATCTAAACTGAATTCTCCGGGATTTAAGTGGAACTTGATTTCTAGGCTATGTTTGCCACATTTGCTATTCTACATTTCAACTACTCATGAATATGAGAAAGCATAAGCCCCATGATAACTTAAGAAAGGTAGAGTATCATAGCCAATTTCTGCAATACTAGGTGGAGTATCTTCTTGTGCATTAGATACTTTTGAAAATAAGACACAGTAGCAACTCCTGATCATCAACCTAAAGTCTTGACTTTGCTCAGGACGAGCAAAGGATAAGCTTGGGGGAGTTGGTTGACGGTTGTTATAAACCAATTTCATCCGTCAATTTAACTCAATTATGTGAAGGATTTGTCATTTCTTGCACACATCACCTTTCTATCTAACCCAATTCCACTTGGACTTAGAGAAATATGTGTATGCAACATTTTATGCAGGAAATGAGGAAATGTAGAGGGACCAATCCTATAAAATATCATCCCAGCCAATCAGGCGACAACATGTGGCATCCCATAGATCAAATGGCCCACAAGCAGAAGTATCCGAGGAGATCCATAGGTGTATCACCCATATACATCAATGGGACCCACCTGGCAGCCACCTGGAGAAAGCACACGAGAATTGGTGCAATGACCATGTCGGCCGAACTAGGGGGTCGGCCGACCTGGTCTCTGCACCAAACTCGGTCGGCCTCCACGTGTTGGCTCCTCCCGGCTTCTTGGAGTCAATGGTGACTGATTTGCGCGCTTTTGGTGGTGGGAACCGACCTCAACACTAGTATAAATAGGACCCCCTACCCCTCACTTCAACACACACCACTTGAGCTTCATCTCTATTGTATACACCATCATCCATAGTCTTAGAGGAGTTAGGTTGTAGAGAGGAGAGTCTCTAGTCCCAAGTCCAAATTGGGAAAGGAGTAAGAAGTCTCTCTCTTCCCAATCCTACATTGGGAAAGGTATGGCTCATGTATTCTTTCTTGTAATTGTGACTTTATGCATAATAAAGATAATATCTTTAGTCTCTACTTATACATATACTTGGGCAAAGCGTTTCTTGTTTGATTGTGGAGTCCATGTATGTGGAAGGTATAGCTTCTATGACTGTTTCATCATGAACATATCTCATTATCATAGAACCTATAGACCCCCACTATAGTCTAGTTAATTATAACATAACTAGGTTAGTATGGATCATTATGTTGTGTATCAACATTGGTTCAATGATGATTCAATTCATTGCCTTAGGATGGATTGTGCCTAGGCTCTTAAGGTAATTACTTAATATGCTAGCATGGTGCTAGGATAGCTAAGTAGCATTGGATGTCTCGTAGACCCACGGATTGAAGAGGTAGGCAGTAGGTGGTGACAGCCCTATCTGTCCTTTGTAATCCTCCACGTTCGGCTATGCCACAGGCTCTTGGCGGGAGTCGCCCTAGTATTGCTAGGGGTAAGCCCGTGCCCGATGTGTTGAACCACATAGCATAAGTATTCACTATTGATCTAGCTTATGGATAATTTTAGATTATGTATATGTACAATGGAGCATAGTAGGAGTACCTCCATAATTCTCAACCTTAACTAACCTCTAGGATCCTCTTAACCCCCTTAGACTTGAAAGCTTTTATGTGTGTCACACTACCTCCACTATTATTTTATCCATCCTTACTAGATTCTTACCTAGACCTTTCTACCCTGTCCACATGATGATTGTTATGTCTCTTGCCTGCCTTCCTTTGGGATCAAATAAATGATACCCTTGGGAATACTCTTAAGGGGAAATGCTACAATGATAGCTCTGTGCGCTTGCGGAATTCACTCTGTGATCCAATAGAACTGTTAACAAGCATTTCTGACACATCAGTTGGAGATGTTTAGTTAATGGTGCATAAGAAATACCAACAAGCATTTCTGGCATCGTTGCGCGGCATGATTTGTTAGTATATCTTAGGAGCCGTCAACAATGTGTTCGCTTGGCAATAGAGGATGGGATACCACATCCCAACCCGTGGAACATAGAGCACCTCTGCAAGTTCTACACTTAGTTACACAGCGGTGAGTATGTATTTGCATAAAATTTATCTTATAGAGTCTACGAACAGAGTCATGTCGATCTTAGATCAAAAGCACACTTAACTTGGTCCTGTACTTTAAGTGTGTCTTTACCTTCCATGCGTTAGTACAAGATGAATAGCACACTTAACTTGGTCCTGTACTTTAAGTGTGTCCTTGTCTCCCCTGTTATTTGGACCTATAATGAAATAATTTATGTGCAAACAGACTCTACGTGCATTAATTTTGTGCATGCTCATTATTTTTATCATCTTTTACCTTCTTGTCAATAGCAATGTTGTGTAATCCACTTGAAATTCAGTCCTAAAGATTCACGTGACATATATGTTTTATTGGTAATCTTCTATCGGATAGTAGTATTGCTAGATGGTCTACTCGCATGAAAAAAAGCCAATGATAGGTCCCGAGTGCGCAATCGACTTAGCCTGGCCCAACACCCTAAGTACGCCACTCTACCTATTCTGGTGGGTCTCAATAAGGCAGATCCTAAAAGCATTCGGATCTAAGGAAGTTTAATCAATATACTTATGTTGTCACAGTGAGTTTGTTAGGATCTAAAATTCAAAGAATGATAATAAGCCACAAATGAGCTATAGGCAAGAGGACAAATTTTACTGCTTTTCTTGTATCTCATGCGCAAGAAAAATGAACAATTGACGGCAATCTGCATGGGTGATGGTGGATGTTGTCGAAACAACAAGCTCTGACAACTCCCAGGGGGACGCCATCGATGTTTTATGCGTTGATAGTGGGCGCCGTCAGAACAAATAAGCTCCGACAACTCCAATGGGGCACGCCGTCGACGTTTTACGCGTTGATAGTGGGTGCCGTCGAAGCATCAAGCTCCGACAACCCCTAGGAGGCTCGTCATCGATGTTTTATGCATTGAGAGTGGGCACCGTTGAAGCATCAAGCTCCAACAACCCCCAGGGACCACGCCGTTGACGTTTTACGCGTTGACAGTGGGTGCCGTCGACGCATAAAGCTCTGACAATGCCTAGGGGTCAGCCGTCGATGTTTTACGCATTGATAGTGGGCGCCGTCGAAGCATCTAAGCTCCGACAACTCCCAGGGGCCCGCCGTCGACGTAAGAAAGGGTCCTTGGTGATTTTGGAAGCAAGACTTAGACCTTGGAGCTATCATGCTGGCTACGAGTCAGAGCAATCAAGTTTTCAAGACATTGTCAAATTCCTTATGGTAGATGTCCTCAATACATTGAACACATCTACTAGGGGGCCAACAAGATAAAGGGCAATCCATTGAAGACACAAAAATGGAATTCGAAAAGATTTCATTCATTCAAAATTTGGATATTTACAAGGTCAAGGCAAAAGAGAAAAGTCCTAGCTACTGGAGCTTTGCACGAAGTATGAAGCAACCTTCTGGGCGGCTTCTTGGGCATTAGCCCTGACAGCTTCTTCCTCCTCGGCGGCGGGTCCGTCGACCACCGGAGCTAAAGACATCGAGGGATATCGGCTCTGGAAGCACTTCAATACATACTCTGCGATGTTCTTAGCCAGAGACTTCCCTTCCGTCTCGAGCTTGTCAACGACCACATCCCCCAGTGCATCCAGCTTAGTGCGTGAAGAGTTCAGCGCTACCAAGGCCTTGTCGATCTCTGGCTCCGGGTCAGCTGGCCAGACCGGGCTAAATCCCATCAGCACCAGAGCTTCATTCGCACGCCCGAGGAAGTCCTAGAGATGCTCACATTCAATTGCTCTTATGCTCCATAGCTCCTCCAGTGACCTCCTTGCAGATAAAAGCTTCACAAAACCTTCCTTCAAGAATCGCTCGACCTCTTTGGCATGCTGTTGGATCCGTCCAGCCAGCAACTTCTCCTGGTCAGTGAGTTTCTTCTCTCGGAGGTATATGCGGTCCCACCTTTCTGCAAGGTCTTTCTCCTTTGCCTTTACTTTGTCCTCCCTGGCAGAGATGACATTCTCTCTTTTGCTGACTCCTCCTCTTGCCAGCCATACTTGGTGCTTCTCTTGTTCGCACCAGGACTTGAATTTTTCCAAGCGGTCAGCCAAGTCCTGGTCACCACGTGCCAGCTTCTGAGAGATATCATCCTCTCGTTTTTGGAGTTCATCCTCCTTATTGTCCAATTCATCCCTACGTTTGAGGGGCTATTCCCTCATAATGTTGAGACTCCCCGAGTAGCTTTCGGCCACTTCATTGGCCCTTTGAGCGTGCTCGTAGATCTACTGGGTTTTATTACCGAGGGATTTTATAGTAGCCTCTCGTTCATCCAGCGCCTTATTCAGGTGCGACTGCTGAGCTTTCTTTGATTCCAGCCACTCCCTTTAGTTATCGAGCCGGGACTGCATCAACTTTGTCTTGAAGTACAACAGTCTTTGCAAGCACCTCTAGGTCTCACGCTCTTCTTCTAGGGCTTTGCACTCGTAGTCGAAGGCGAGCTGGACTTGGCAGAGGCTAGAGCGGGCATTATCTATAGACATATCCAGGGGGATTGATTTAGGACCTGCCGTAGGTTCCTCCTCCTCTGGCTCTCTCGAGTCTTCCAGAATAGTAGTCAGAGCCCATGGCACATGCATGGACTCCAACAGCTCGACGTTAGCAGCGCTGAACTCCAGGAGCTCATCCACCTCCGGCGCACAAGTCAAAGGTCCCACAACCGGATCTCCTTGTGAAGGATCGGGCATGGCCAGCTCTGGTGCCGTCACCTCTGGAGCTGACACTGGGACTTCCATCGAAGTTTCATTAATTTATGGAATATATGCTGGAATCTCCGCAGCTGGCTCCGAGACAGCCAGAGCTTGCTGAAGCATTTCTTCCTCATGGTCCGGCGCAACCACGGGCTCTTTGGTTGTCGGTGCTGAAGTCGTCTCCACGACAGTCGGTGCAAGAGATGTCATGTCATCCGCCACAACCATAGGAGGAGGGGCTGGAGGAGTGGTAGGAGTTTCAGCTTGCGCATTTTCCGTCACTGCGGCAGGCACCAGAGCAGTAGTTCCTCTTCTCGACACTCCTGAAACAGAGGATAGAAAATTTAAGAAAAAGCAAAAAGCAAAATCAAGACACAAACTAAAGCGTCGAACCTTACCTAGGGACGTTGCCGCTCTAGTCGGCATGGATCTTCTTCCTTGGACGATGGGAGCTAGGGCCCACCATTGTTGGTGAAGCAGAGGCCCCGAACTTCGCACTGGGGCTTGTAACAGCCATTAGCATCACCTCAGCCAGGATCTCCCTCGGCTGAGATGGGACTCCGGACCCAGAGCCGGCTGATGGCACTGGGACCAGAGTTGACTTGCCGGACCTAGTGCCCTCCATGGACACAGGATCTGGAGGCACAACCAGCAGAGATTTCAATCAGGGCTGAGGGGTCACTTCTCTCGAGGCGTCCCTCACGGAGCTCCCTTCACCTCTTGTGACTCAGGGCGTAAACGGGATCTTTCGCCTTGCACTGGCTTGGGATCGACTTTTTGGAAGGCAGAGCTGCGGTACCTTTGCCTTTGCCGCTCACTGGCGCAGGTTTGGAGCCTCCATGTGGACAAGGAGCTCCGGATATTAGCGGAGCTGCGGGACCTTTGCATTTGCCGCTGGCTGGTGCGAGTCCTGAGCCTACATGTGGACAAGGATCTCCGAAGATCACGATCCCTACTGGAAGAGCACTTCTACGTCTATCCACAATGCCCGAGTCATCAAGCGCTGTCATCTCTTTCTATAGCTCCCTCCTAACCTTTGGAACCATGTTCAGTGGCAGGAACTCCGCTGGAGGTTTCAGGTCATCAGGATTGATGGTTTTGTGGTACAACTTTTGGAGATGAAGCTTCAAAGCCTCTTCATCCAAGTTTGATCCGAGACCAACATCAATCTGGTATGAATCCATTTCTCCACTGAACGCCCATGCAGGACATTCCCTCTTCTTTAGCGGAGCCCAACGGTTGGTCAGGAAGTTCGCAATCACCATTAGAGGAGTCACCCCTCCTTCCACGCAACTCCAGATCCTTGACAAGATCTGTTGTACTCTTCCATCAGCTTCGGCAGCACTTCCACGGTGTCGGTGTCGATGGTGGGAAGGCCGTCAGGCAGCTCCATCCTGTCATGGCGATCCACCCTAATGATCACCCAACCCTTCTTCCAGCAATCCCACTTTAGAGAAGGAAACGATTTCAAGTACTTGAAGGGTGGATTCTTGCACTTCACGAAGTAGTAGAAGCCAAGGAACTCATTCCCTTTCCTGCTTGTGCGGACTGTGAAGAAAGTCTGGAAGCGTGATTCAGGGTGGCACACCCACCCACATCTCGAAAAATGGACGAAAGTCACCACCAGCAATAAAGAGTGGGAGACAAGGTGGTGGAGTTGCAAACGGTAGAAGTCTAGCAGCATCAAAAAGAAGCTGGAGAATGGCAGTATGAGCCCCATCATGGCGAACGTCGAGAAGTACACGATCCCGCTGGCGCTTTCCTTCATGAAGGGGAGCTTGTTGAAGCGAATCGAGTTCTTGAAGGAGTCACTCGAACACCCCATGTAGGTGCAGACTCTTGACAATTCGCTGTCGCTCTTGATCTTGCTAGAAGGAAGTCCTAACTCCATTGCCGCAAAAGTGGAGCAGAAGTAGAAAAAGTGATGCAAGGGCGGAGATCTCCAAGCGCAAGATCAAATAAAAGTGTAAGTAGTTTGCTTCCCGTGCAGACTTTCTCCCTTTAGTAAGCCTCCACAACGCTTGGATGGAAACTGCATTTGGATTGAAATCATGCTTTGCGAAGTTATCTCATCGATGATAAGGGGGCCCTGGTCCACTTTGTAAAAAAGTCGCTCCAGGCGAACCGTTGTCATGATGGGAAGTTGGAAGTCTAAGGGCGGCGGCTTGAAAGGACTACAAAGATTATATTGGGAACCAATACGAATATCGTATTGGAAACCAGCGACCTTCAATTTTATGAGATCCGCACGTCATGCGTCTCACCTACAAAATCAAGGGAGTTCGCATGTCTCGAGAGGAAAGATGAAGCAACATCGTGGGAGAGATAATGGCCCCATCTCCGGCATCAAAACCTCAAAATTTCACCAGAGGTGGGCTCGGGGCCACTATCGATACTCTGCATACCAGGTATCCTTTTGTACCAGAAGAAGACGCATTGAGTTCCACCTTCTAGTATCGTGGACTTCTAGAGGCAACACATATCTCACAGTGTCAGACATGCCTCCCTTCTTATGGTGGCTCTGGAACTGCCACGTGTCTAGGGGCGTCGGACCTACCTCCCTGACAAGGGAAGCTCTGGTGTTGCCACGTGTCTAGTAACTCGGGACCTGCCTCTCCGCAGAGAGAAGCTCCGGAGCTGCCACGTGTCATATGCCCAGACCTATGTCCGCAACGCAAAGACTGCGGGATCTCCAACGGTGCGCACATTCAAGGGCTATCAATTGATTGTTATAAGACCTGGTTAACGCGTCATAAATGCTATATTAATGATGCACGATTAGAAGACTGTCAAGACTGGAAACATTGTCATTAAGGCATGTTATCATGCTATTAACCACCCATAATGCCATAGATCGTGTATAGGGTGGTTATTACAGCCAGGTCCACCTGTCGGATTGTAACAGCTAGTCCTTGGCATATAAAAGGGTTGCGCTGCATGGTAGAAAGAGAGGGGTCTCACTCATTTGTGATAATCATTACAGAAATGGTAAACTGTCTGATACGTAGCAAAAGGGTCATTCTGGTATAGAAACATTCTAAAATTACTAGACTCGTACAAAGGACCAGCTGTAACAATTGCACAAGATGGGAAAATAATACAACTATGGAACGACATATGGAACTTGAGAGTTCACAAGGTTGAATACGAAGAGCTCAGTTCTATTACCAAAGAACAGGATATTACCTATAAACAAATGATTAATCTCTCTGCACTTTAGGTATCTTTCAGCTACCCATCACTACAGAAGCATATCAACCATTTTTAGCTTTGGAGATTGAATTGGCTAATATCAACCTAACAGACCAACATGATACACTAATTTGGGGCTCGTGTAAATTTTCAGCTCATAAGGCATATAAATCACTAATTGTTCATATACCATCCACCCAGCCTTCGAGCTCCAAATGTCAACCAAAACATAAAGTGTTTTTCTGGTTGCTACTTCAAGATCGATTGAACACAAGAGAGATGCTAAGAACAATATACAAGGAACTTGAATCTTACACCTGTGAAAATTGCATACTACAGAAAGAAGGGTCTCTATCACATCTTTTTCTCAGGTGCAACTTTGTGAGGGCATGCTGGAACTCGATTGGTATTTCAGCACGAAGAACTATGTGCACACAAAGAGCAGTAGGATGATTAAAACAGAAACTTTAGATACCGTTCTTCATGAATGTAATCATCTTAATGACATTGGGTATATGGAAATGCAGAAATTGGTGAATTTTTGAATCAATTCCTCCGACAGTTGAAGCTGTTTGACTGACTTAACTTCAGAAAGGAAAATCTACTGCTTGTCCATAGAGTTAGAAATAGACTAGACCCTTTTGTTTGCTAAGGCTTAGATCAGTTGTAATTACTGCCTCTTATACCTCCCCTGATCTCCTTTATTTTCCTTCTTTTCCTTCTCCTTCCTTCTTCAGTTGTAAACATTTATTTTTTATTTTAATAAAATCGCAATAGGGGCTACTACTCGTGTTTCCTGTAAAAAATACTATTTTAAACAAAACAAATAAATCAAGTATGAAAATATTAAACAAAAGGACCAACAAATAACTTAAGTGCAAATTAACATCAAAATTTAAATGCAAAATCCTAAATCTGAATCTGGAAAATAATAAAATATCCTCTACCTTCTAGGCGAAGCCCAGTTATCTCCCCCTCTCTTTTCTCATTCTTGGCCCTGGCACCTCCTTCTCCTCTCTTTTTGGCCAGCCCACCCAGCTCTTCCCTTCTTCCGCCTCCCGCATAGGCCACCTTTCTTTCCCTTCTCCCTTTGTTTTTTCGAAATAGTTATATTTACATCAGAATTTACAAAATAGAGATGTCAATTTAAATAAAATAAAAAATGGGTACTAGTTGCCAAGCCACCAGGTGACTCATTCACTGTAGCAATGAGTCACCCAACTACCTGTCAACTCATTGCTACAGTGATTGAGTCACCTCCTGGTTGGGTCACTCATCAATCCTCCAAGGGGCTGGAGGGAAAATGCATCTTTTGCTACTTTGCGTGCAGCCCCCCGATAGGACCCAACCAACGGCCGACTTTGTTAGAAATCATGAGGGAGCCCAAAGATCAAATGGCCATTAAATCACTTCGAATTACATAGAGAAATCTTATTACAAGATTAACACCAAGTGCTATCTCTCAAATAGCACAAGAACACTAATAATACCTTCTCCTCCATCTTTGTTGTTGCTTGACGATGCGGCCATCTAGCCAACAAGGCGAGGCCGCAAGAAGAACGACGACGAGATGTGTTTCCCTTATTCTTCTCTTAGTATGTTGATCGGATTCTGAGTGGGTTAGAGTGTTCAATTGTGTATGAGTGTATGCCTTTCGCATTTTTTGATCGTACACTTGACTCTCTTCTTATAGTTGACCAAGAGACACAAGAGGGGGCCTCCCACCCTTAGGAATCATTGAGTCTCCCGACCGAAGACTCAAAATTCGGTGGGTTGTATCCTTTCAATTAGAACACATGTCAATTTCGAGTCCAAACTGACTGTTACTGAAATTATCGGACTAGTCCGTATAGGGTCTGGACTAGTCCGGTATCCTTACTGGATAATATCGGACTAGTCCTATAAGGGTCCGGACTAGTCTGGTTACCCTTTCTGGACAGCAACCGGACTAGTCCGATCTTTACCAGACTTGTTCGGTCCTTCCAACATTCTCCCCCTTGAACTCGAATCTGAAACTTACCAACTTACTTAATACTAAATTTAGTGTCCGTTTTCTCATGCTTGACATATAGGACACGACGCATCACAACAACCATTTACGTATTGTTGGACTCGAAGACCACAATACATCTCACACTTAAAAATGAACCTTACTCTTACTTGGCCCCTAAATATTCAGTGATCATAGGCTCTCCCTTAAACCCATGTCGGCTACGTGTTCACTGAACACGCTGGGTGGAAGACCTTTTGTTAGCGGATCCGCAAGCATATGTTTGGTATTTATATGCTCAATACTTATGGTATGATCCTGGATTCGATCTTTCACAACATAAAACTTAATGTCAATGTTTTCGGCATCACCACTCAACTTATTGTTGTGAGAGTAAAATACTGCGGGCTCATTATCGCAGTATAACTTAAGTGGCTTTTCAATGCTGTCGACCACTCTAAGACTCGGTAAAAATTTCTTAAGCCAAATAGCCTGCCCGGTGGCCTCATAACATGCAACAAACTCGGCATGCATTGTGGACAATGCAGTGATGGTTTGTTTTGAGCTTTTTCACGAAATGACTCTATTCACGACTCTGAATATATAACCTGATGTGGATTTCTTAGTATCCACACAACCCGCGAAATCTGAATATGAATATCCCACTACTTCATGTGGGTCTGACTTACTATACCTCAACATGAGGCCTTTTGTGCCTTGCACATATCTTAATGCTTTCTTAACTGCCTTCCAGTGATCAATCCATGGATTGGCCTGATATCTGCCAAGTATTCCGGTAACATAAGCTAAGTCAGGGTGAGTACACACTTGAGCATACATAAGGCTTCCGACAGCATAAGCATATGAAACCGATTTCATTTGATCGATTTCATATTGGTTCCTGAGACACTAAAAGTTCCCAAACTTATCGCCCTTGACAATTGGAACAGGCGAAGGCTTACTCTTATGCATACTGTACTTTCTCAGTACATTCTCTAAGTATGTGTTTTGTGATAAGTCTAATACCCCTTTATTTCTATCTCGGTGAATTTCTATGCCCGATACATAGGATGCTTCACCAAGATCTTTCATATCAAAATTAGAGGACAAAAACTTCGTAGTTTCTGATAGTAGATTGACATCACTACTTGCAAGTAGTATATCATCTATATAAAGCACGAGGAAAATAAATTTCCCGCTCTTAAGCTTAGCATAAATGCAATTGTCCTCCTCATTTTCTTTAAACCCAAACTTTCTTATTGTCTCATCGATCTTGAGATACCACTGCCTTGATGCTTGTTTAAGTCCATAGATGGACTTTCTTAAGTGGCATCCCATATGTTCCTTACCCTTAACAACAAAACCTTTCGGTTGTGTCATATAGACGTTCTCATATAGATCACAGTTGAGAAACGCCGTCTTTACATCCATCTGATGTAATTCTAAATTGTAATATGCAACTAATGCCATAATGATTCTGAATGAATCATTACTTGAGACAGGTGAAAATGTCTCATTATAATCAATCCATTCTCTTTGAGTGAAGCCTTTTGCAACAAGTCTGGCTTTAAACTTTTCAATATTCCCTTTAGAGTCATGTTTAATTTTGTAGACCCATTTACAGCCTACTGTTTTGGCTCCATTAGGAATCTCAACTAAATCCCAGACATTGTTTGTTTCCATAGACCTCATTTCGTCCTCCATGGCTTTAAGCCATTCAGATGATTGAGGACTTCTCATAGCTTCTTCAAATGTGGTGGGATCACCCTCCATTTTCATTGCCTCACTCAAATAGATCTCATAATCGTCTGCAATGACCAATTTTATTTCTCTTTGAGATCTTCTTAATTGCACATTATCTTAATTTTGAGGCTGTTGTTGCTCTTCATTATTAGTGACAACGGGCTGAGAAGTTCAACCTCTCTTAATAATTCCGTTGTCAATGGAGAACTAACAACATGTGTTGAATCTTTACCAATAGGCACTGATGATTCAACAACAGTAGGTAATGAGAAATATGATTCTTCAATCATAGGAGTGGGTACATAAACCCGCTTCTCTTCAAGATTAATTTCTCGTCTTATCGTACTCCCCCTGATCATGGCATCCTCTAAAAAGACGGCATGCCTTGTTTCTACAAACTTAGTATATCATTCTGGACAATAGAAACGATATCTCTTACTTTTTTCTGCATAGCCAATAAAATGGCAACTTGTTGTCTTAGCATCCAACTTAGCAATCGTTGGGTTAAACATTTTTGCCTTAGCAGGACAGCCCCATATATGCATATAACTTAATGAGGGCTTACGTCCTGTTCACAACCCATACGGTATTTTGGGCACCGACTTAGTAGGAACCCGATTTAGCACATGAATGGCGGTTTTAATGCCTCCATCCATAAGCTAACTGGCAAATCTGATTGACTTAACATGGATCTAACTATATCCATTAGCGTACGGTTGCACCGTTCCGCTACTCCATTTTGCTGAGGCTCACCCAGTGTGGAATACTGGACGACTATGCCATTTTCCTGTAGGAACCGAGCAAATGGTCCAGGAAAATGGCTACGGGGTATGACGACCGTAGTACTCACCACCACGATAGGATCTTACCACTTTAATCTTAATATTGTGCTGATTTTCAACTTCAGCCTTAAATATCTTGAGTTTATCCAATGCTTCATAGTGTTCTTTAATCGGATAAATATAGCCATAGCGAGAATATTCATCCGTGAAGATTATGAACGAATCAAAACCATCAGTAGATACTACAGGAAACGGACCACAAATGTCCGTATGGATTAATTCTAAAATTCCCACACTGCGTATGGCACCTTTCTTCATTTTCTTAACAAATTTTCCCTTAATGCAGTCTATGCATTCTTCTGGATCCAAAAAATCCAAATGAGGAAGAATCGATTGTGAAATCATTTGTTCAATTCTCCCCCTCAAAATATGGCCTAAGCGACAATGCCATAATTTTGAAGACATTTTGGAAACTATTCTCTTACGCTTATCCTGAAGTGAGGAAAATTGATTGTCACTTACAACATTAACATCATCATGCATAGTATAGTATGTCTTGTCTTATGACAACACCAACAATCTTATTATCAATCTTAATTACACATCTGTCTTTGCCAAACTAGCAAACATAACCATCATCATCTAAGCATGATACTGAGATGAGATTTCTACTTAAAGAGGGTACATATAATACATCCTGAAGTGTAAGTACAAAGCCATTTCTTAATACTAATGGATAATCTCTAATGGCTTTCACTTCAGCTTCATGGCCATCTGCAACTTTAATGGCCCTTTCCCCTCTTTCTAGGGTCCTCCTCATATTTAACCCCTGCAACGAATTGCAAACGTGCACAGTAGCACCTGAGTCAATCCACCAAGAAGATGGTGTATAATCTAAAAGCAGGGATTCATAAACAAATGTCACAAAGTCATTACTATTTTTGCAACACCATTTAAGGAAGCCTATGCAATCCTTCTGAGAAGAACCATGATACTTAAGGTGACCTTTGTCTAAGCAAAAGCGGCACTGATTTTATCCACTTTCATATCTTTATTGTAAGGATGTATTTTTGGAAACTTACCCTTATCTTTATCATGGTGAGAAGAACCATGATACTTAAAAGATTTCTTAGAAGAATAATTCTTCCTAGCCTTACCTTTTCCCTTCATGTAATTAATAGCATCATAACCGTGAAGGGACTTAATCTTCTCTTCCTCCTGAACACACATAGCCATGTGTTTTTCTATGTTACATAGTTCAGGTTGAGAGTTGTAATTGATGACAAAAGTCTCAAATTCCTTAGGAAGTGAGGAAATGATGAGATGCGCAATGAACTCATCTTTAATCCCCAAATCCATAGGCTTAAGCTTTGCAGCCATAATTGGCATCCTTAAGATGTGCTCACGCACACCACCTCCGTGATACTTTTCAGTAACAAGCCTCTTGATAAGAGTTCTTGCAGTGGCCTTAGAAGAATCAGTAAACTGATTCTCTATCCTTTGGAGGTATTCAACAACAGTTTGCATTCATGGATTGCTCCCAGAATGGCTTCAGTGATAGTGCCCTTAATTACCATCAAACATTTCCTGTTTGATTTCTTCCACTTATAACAATCAATGTCATAAGCCAATAACTCAGTAGTATATTCCTTTGTCCTCACAGCAAAGGATTCCTGAGTTTCATCAACATCTCTTACTGGTTCAACCGGTGCAACCAGATATAGAGCAGTGAGAGCCAAGTCTATCTCAGAGACTGCTAAAGCAATCTCCAACTTCTCTCGCCATCTCCCATAATTGTTTCATTGAGTGGGCCAATAGAAACGATGAAACTCAGTGCTGAATTCGCATTGTAGGAACCTTCATAATCAAAAACCAAAATCAAGAAGAATGTATAGATGTTAACCACAAGAAAATGATGAGTTTTATCTTTCGCTTTGGTTACTCGACCAAAACTCAACATTTGAGAATAACTGAAAATCAACATAGTAATTTATCTTTCACTTTGGTCACTCAACCAAGTTACTATGTTCTTAGAAAAGAATGTCATTAATGCCTTTTGCTTTGGTTACTCGGCCAATAATGACATCAAAACTCAATATTGAAGAACAACTGAAATACATAGTAATTTATCTTTCGCTTTGGTTACTCGACCAAATTACTATGTACTTAGAAAGAAAATGTCATTAATGCCTTTCGCTTTGGTTACTCGGCTGATAATGACATTAATAAAGCTTAAGAACATGAAAATTCTATTTTTCACTTTGGTTACTCAATAGAATTCTATGCAACTTAAATTGAAATAGCAATTCATCTTTCGCTTTGGCTACTCGACCAAATTGCTATGATAATATAAACTTAATTCACTGCGGAAGCTTAATTAAATAAGCAAACTTAATTGTATAGCACGAACTAGTCCGCACATGGCCGGACTAGTCCAAACTCTTACAGTATTGTTTTCGGACTAGTCCGGTCCATACGCCGGACAAGTCCGGTACTGATCCAAACACTTTTGATCCGTTCTTTATTGAACTTTTCGAGTTTGGTCCGTACTATTCCGGTCTAGTAAGGACAACCCCGGAAAAGTTTCATATAAAAAACCGGAAAATGTCAAAATACCCAAAAGGGAATCTTAATCTTACCATCTTACCAAAATTAACTTAATTTTTACAATGGATTTCAATCCAAAGTTCTTAATTGGTTTTCAATCAGATGAACGCGTCAAAATGCCCTGATCTGAAAAACCTAACCACTTTATTGTGGCACACCGGACTAGTCCGGCCCTTATATCGGATAAGTCCGTACCTACTTTCAGCGAAAAACATCGATCAAAACTCAATTCGAAATGATTAGTGGTCTAACCGGCTCTGATACCATTGTTAGAAATCATGAGGGACCCAAGGATCAAATAGCCACTAAATCACTTCAAATTACATGGAGAAATCTGATTACAAGATCAATACCAAGTGCTATCTCTCAAATAGCACAAGAACACTAATAATACCTTCTCTTCCATCTTTGTTGTTGCTTGACGATGCGGTCATTTAGCCAACAAGGCGAGGCCACAAGAAGAACGATGACGAGAGACATTTCCCCTTGTTCTTCTCTTGGTATGTTGATCGGATTCTGAGTGGGTCAGAGTGTTCAAGTGTGTATGAGTGTATGCCTTTAGCATTCTTTGATCATACACTTGACCCTTTTCTTATAGTTGACCAAGAGACACAAGAGGGGGTCTCCCACCCTTAGGAATCATTGAGTCTCCAGATCAGATACTCAAAATTCAGTGGGTTGTGTCCTTTCAATTAGAACACATGTCAATTTCAAGTTCAAACTGATAGTTACTGAAATTATCAGACTAGTCCGTATAGGATCCAAATTAGTCTGATATTCTTACTGGACAATATCGGACTAATCCTATAAGGGTCCAGACTAGTTCGCTTACCCTTACTGAACACCAAACGGACTAGTCCGGTCTTTAGCGGACTTGTCTGGTACTTCCAACAATTGACTGCAATGAATTAGTCACTTGTGGTGGGCTATAAGGGTAACCGTGATCAATAAGTTATCGATGACAAAAAAACGTAGATGGTCAGAAACCATTGTCTATAAGGGTATACCGTCGTCTATCACTTATAGACGACGATATAGTACTTATCGATGACGGTTTCTGGCCGTCATCTATTATCTCGATTCCTGTAGTGGCGGCGACTAGTAACCATTTCGGATTTTTTGTTTAATCTGCATCCCCATTTTGTAAATTTTTACTTGTATATTACTATTTGAAAATACATTCTTCTTACTTCTGTGGACCCCTCGGCTTAGCTTGGCACTGTAGAACATATTTAACACCTCACTACACGTGTTGAAGCACTTACACAATAAGGCTTCGTTTGGATAGGCTGGGATCGGAGTGGATTCGGGCCTAATCCACTCCGGTCGTGGGCTGAAATACACATCCATTTAAAATACTCGTCGTGGGCTAAAATTCCATTTGGGTAGAGAGTGGATCAGCCCACGTGACTCCCGATCCACTCCATCCGGAGTGGAAATCCAGCGACTCCTCATCGACCGGGAACGGAGCCGTCCATCTCTCGAGTCCCGACCCTATCGCGGTTACACCGCAGCACCGCCGCCAACCCTCCTCACTGCCGGCGGTGCGCGGCTTCTACTTCCTCGACCGCAGCAGCACCATTCGTTGCCGTCCGTCTCGTGCCTCCTCGCCTGTCTCCTCTCTGGTAGAGGTAATCCCCTCCTCTTCTCTCCCCTTTCTCTCTCTCTCGCGATCCAACTGTTTGCGCGCTAGATCTGTTCCTGTTCTAGCTCCTATTCCAGCATCCGTGTGTTTTAGCACCCAGATCTGACCAACCCGGCTCAAGATTTGTGGTCTCGCGTTCTAGCCGCTTCTACCGAGTGCTCGCGCCAGATCCAGGATCGCCATGGGTCGTGTTCATCGTATGGTCGTGCTTCATGAAATGAACCCCGTGTTGCTCATCCTGATCTCTAGATTTTTCGATCCATCTCCTGGAAATTTGTTGTCGGGGGTTTGCTCCAGCAAGGCCTTTGATAGCCCGACCGACAAGTTAACTGACCCCATTCTTTCTACCTCTTGCAGACTAAATCTGTAGAAAATGGCTGACGGTGAGGATATCCAGCATCATCACTAGCAAGCTTAGCGTATTCAGAGTACAGGAAAGTCCTCTTGGTATGTCCTTTATAGCCTACTTGTATACAAGCTCAGGTTTTTTTTGTCTGAAAAGCTTAGCGTAGTCATGTTTTGAGTTCCAAATTTCTCATTTTATATTACTGTAATCCTATGATGTTTTACTCTTTGTCTCAATTTCAGTTTAGTTCTCAGATATAATTAACTCTACAGGAACATTTATTATTGTTGTTAGTAAGTCTTGACTGTTTGAGTAATAGTTATTTTTCTGTTCTGAATAAGTGTTTCTGTGTAGCAGCAGATTGGGTCCTTAATCAGTTAGCATTTAGCAGTTAGAGGAGGTCACTAGTTGATCCTATTTTCTAGGGAGTTTGGTGGTGCGAGTCCTAATCAGTTAGCATCTAGGATTAGTGAGTCATAATTCGGCTGCTTCAACAGCGTGACTCACACTATAAATAAAGACTGACAGTAAGCTATTAGGTTACGCATTGAACAGCTCAAGTATTTTCTCTTTTGTTCCTCTTATCAGAGAAGTTTCAGTGAAGAGAGAGCTCTGAATTGCTAACAACATTATCATTTGGACATTGAGTATTTTGAAATGGAACTAGTCCCGTGATCTGGTTATACATAACTAGTAAACATCTTTTTTAGTCCTGCTATTTAAATTCTTGTTGTTGTTGCAGGCAAGACTGCATTACAGCAGCAAGCTCTGCCACCACGTGAATCTAGCATATATCATCACACCTAGCAAGCTCTGTCGCCACGTGACTCCAGCATCAGTACCTAGCAGGCTACTAGGTACCTCACCTCCTCGTCCTCCTGCATCTTTTTGTTCTCTGGAAGGTTGTTATTTGATGCCATGTGTTGATCGTTCTTCATGTGTTATCTCCTTAACATCATTGCTCTGAAGATTGCCTGCCTATCTCATAACTGCTTAGTCATTGAACCATTCAAGATTGGACAATAAGCACCTAATTTGATTTTAACATGATAATGCCTAAGGTTGTACATGTTGTTTACCTTCTCTGCTGTAGAAAATCCTCTGTATTCTGCCATAGATGTAATCTATTTATTTGCATATCTTGTAAGAACAGACCACACTATACTACGCAGCACCAGCCTTCTGCCTACTTGTTGACGAGAGGAAGAAGGAGAGGGTCACACGCCCCAAGCTCACGCCGAACCTGCTCCTATCCGACGACGATCTCGACTTCTTTCTCTGCTACTTCCCCAAGGTAACCCTTCTTAGCCGATTCTCATTCCCCCGCTGCTAACTGAATCTAACAATTTGCCGAAATCTGACTAGAGTGTCTCCAACAGTTAAAGAAGATACCAGTTCCTCTTTTATAAGTACTTTGGCTGGAGCTTGTTATGCTTTATCTGTTAATTTCAATCTTGACTTTGATGATTTCCAGTACTATTTCTTAGCTGAGTGAAAAGCTTCGTATTGCTTTCCTGCATCAGATTGTTTTGACTCTTCTTGGAATCATGAATCATAGCAGATGGTATTAGCAAAAAAAAAAAGTAGAAATAATTTAAAGGCTCCAGACCTGTCTTATTGTTACCTGTAGTGTTTATACGGTTCACAAAATGAAGTGAACAACAATGAACCTGTGTATTGTCCATGTACTCAGCTTATTCGTGCGGGAGTAATTCACTTGCACAGCGGCCATTACAGTTGTAGTACCTTGCGATAAGATTTGTGATATGTATTCTTGCAAAAAATTTCAGGTGCTTCTCCTTTACCATTTCTGGTTCCTCACGAACACTATCCGAGGGTCTCAAGAAGTTTAAGGTATAATTTTGCAGCTATTATTTTCCTATCAGATTATGTTTCTGCATGTGCCTTAATTAAAAAATCTGAGCTTTGTACAGCAACTGTTCCATGACTGCCACACCATGAATGTTTTCACTGTTTGCACATTGCACTCAATCTTTTATTGTTCAATTTATTTGCTTTGTACAACCTGAATAAATGAAGTTACTTTGTAGTTTGTTTCACTGTTCAATATGTTTGTTGGTTGATTAACTATATATGTCGTGTAATACTTCTAAAATTCCGATATATATATATATAATCTTATTTTTATAGACAGTAAATATTTATTACTTGGTAGCAGAATGTGTTCGAGAAAGGAGCGCATAATTAGGAGGAAAGAAGATGATGATGAACTGATATTCTTTCTTCTACCAAGTTTACTACTGTTGGGTAGTAGTAGTACTCATAGCACGAAGAAGAAGCTTAGGCACACATCTAGTCGTACTGGAAAGGAGCTTATGAAAGAAATCCTAGATGGACATGAGAAGGACTGTCAAGTAGCATTTCGAATGGAACCGGTCATCTTCAAAAAGATTGCTTCCTATCTTAGAACCGAGAACCTCTTACGTGATACAAGAGGTGTAAGAGTGGAAGAGCAACTAGGAATGTTCATGTTTATGCTGTCGCATAATGCCAGCTATGAGGATCTACAATATGAATTCAAGCATAGTGGAGAAACAATCCATCGACATATCAAATCAGTTTTTGATATAATTCCCGCTCTCACCTACCGATTCTTGAAGCCAACTCTTACAACCGAGACACATTGGAAGATCGCCACTGATACGACACGTTTCTTCCCATATTTTAAGGTGAACAAATTTACACACTATTTCACCTATTATGAACCTATATCTTCTAAGTTATGTAACTAACATCCACATTCATTTTCTTTTTTTAGAACTGCATTGGTGCTATTGATGGCACTCATATTCCAATCACTATGGCTGAGGACAAACAAGCTCCATATAGGAACAGAAAGGGCACACTTAGCCAGAATGTTATGCTAGCTTGTGATTTTGATCTTAACTTCACTTTCATCTCTTGCGGTTGGGAAGGATCTGCAACTGATGCTAGGGTTTTAAGGTCTGCTATACTTGGTGGTTTCCGTGTTCCAGAAGGAAAATATTTTCTTGTTGATGGAGGTTATGCAAACACACCATCTTTTCTTGCTCCTTATCGCGGTGCCCGATATCATTTAAAGGAGTTTGGACGTGGTCATCGACGACCAAACAACTACAAGGAGTTGTTTAATCACCGTCATGCAATATTGAGAAATCACATAGAAAGGGCAATAGGAGTTTTGAAGAAACGTTTTCCTATTTTAAAAGTTGGAACACATCATCCTATGAAGAACCAAGTGAAGATACCAGCGGCTGCTGCAGTCTTCCACAATCTTATTCGTATGCATCAAGGAGATGATGCATGGTTGGATGACCAACCAGATAACATACCACCTTCATCATTTGTTGACCTTCCCGGAGGAGATACTAGCTATGACAATGATGTGATCTCTCTTAGTAGTCAAATAGAAAATGGAAATGCTTTTAGAGATGTAATTGCTTTGCAGATGTGGGAGGATTACTCTCATAATCATTGATTATGTATTTTGCATTTTATTTGTAACCAAATGTAGTAATTGTGGACATGATGTGATAATCTTGAGTTTATTTTGTTCTAAATCAGGCATGATGTTTGGGAAAAAATAACTAACTCTCTGTTTATTCTGTAATATGTTTATTCTTTGCATTTGAATGTTTTATGCAGCTAGGATGTTTGGAAGAGGCTCTCCAAAGATTAACTTAATGCAGGTTGCATCTTTGCAAAGACAATTATCACCAAAAAGTGGTGGTAAACGAAAGAAGAGATCACCGAAAGGTATTTGTTTTATTTTTTGACTTGCTACTAATGAGTTTCAAATCATGTTGTGATTTTGAATTGTATGTGTAGCAAAATCTTCTAGGGCTAATTGGAACCCTGGGTTAGAGAAGGGATTGGTTCAAATACTCCGAGATCATGATAATGATTGTTTTAGAGGTCAAAATGGGTGGTCAACGGAGACATGGAATCGTATGGTGCAGAAGTTTCATGAGCAATTCCCATATGTCTCATTTTCCAAGGATCAAATTATGGACAAAGAAAAAGAATTAAAAAGAGATTTCAAGGTCCTTAAGGAGGCTCGAAAACAAAGTGGAGTGCATTGGGATGATAAACTTTGTATGATCATAGCAGAACCACCAATTTGGGATAACATCATTATGGTAAAAAATTCCTTGCTATATTTCAATACCATACATCATTTTGCATATTACATTTCTTATGTTCTTAACTCATTTTGTATGTTGCAGTCCCATCCTAAAGCTAGCAAATTTCAGAGGCAGGGTTTCCCTTTATATGACGATTTAGAGAAACTATATGAAGGTAAATTGTCATTGTTGAACTTTCATATTAATCTTAACATCAGAATGATATTATTGTCAATGTATTTGTATTTTAACTCTTTTGTGTAGGTAAAACAGTAGATGGAAAGATGGCTTTTATCTCTCTAGAGCCAAAAGATGATGGAAATGTGAGGATTGTACAACCAGCGATGCAGCCAATGACACATGGTGCAGCCATGGGAAGTTTGGATTTTCTTTCAGGGTACAATGATGGTCAAGATGATGTTGATGACGATGATGTGAGGACATGTGATGTTACATCGTCAAGAGGTGCATCGGAGTCATCTAGGAGTGTTGCTGAAAGAGGGTTGTCAATGGATGCTGCAGAAAGAGATGAAAATCCTGCTGAAATATGTTCTACTACAAGGTAAACTATAATTATTCAATTTATTTATTTATGTTGTGACTAGTGCAGGAAAAAAGACATGAAGAACTTGATTTATATTATCTTTACTGTGACTGTTTTGTGACTGTTTCAGGAAAAATGTTGGACAAAAGCGCAAGAAAAATGTGAATGTTGCTGAGATGATGGAAAAGTATCTTGAATTGAAAACAAAGCAAACCAAGCAAGAAGTTGTAGAGCAAGAAAGAGATAGAGAGAAGGTAGCAGCTGCTGATTTTTCCATCAGAAATTGCATTTCACTAGTAGCCACAATGGATGAACTGACAAGTGAAGAGAGAGCGGATGCATATGACGTTTTCAAAGACGTTCAAAATAGGGAGATTTTCATGACGGCTGATGCTTCTTCACGCCTAATATGGCTCAAGAAAAAAATAGTAAGTTTTTGTTCTTCATGTCAATACTGGTCAGCATGTATGAATGTTTAACTGGTCAAGTAACTTGTATAGTAAGTGTCAGTTAACTTGTTTTTTGTCTGTAGCTGTCACTTAAGATGTCAATCAACATGTATGAATGTTTAGCTGGTCAGTAATATTATTGTGGTTGGTAATTTGTTTTTGCAGCGGATAATGAATCAACTTCTTTGATCGTTTGAAGTTCCATGCAAGTGCAAGCGCTGCCATGTTCACATTTTTTTGGTAAGATGTTGCATGCGGATAAGCATTTTATCTCTTAATCTTGTAGTGATTATTTATTATGTTAACATTAGGTTTGAACACAATTTGTCTTTCTGGTGCATGCTTGTGATGATAATGTTTCATATAGCCTACATTCTATACTGTGTCAAGGTTGATTGCATAGGAACTTGTATATAATGCTTAACTTGAAAGTGTACAGACCTTAAACAAAGTAAAAGTCTGAGTTGTTTTTTTATGTGTATGTCATGATGTATTTATTTTTGTCAAATGACTTTTGCCTTTCTTCTTATGATCATTCTTTCAATTTTGGCTCCTTTTCCTGAATAATGAAATGCATAGTTGTTCAAATGATTGATACTTTGATATTTGCAGCACAATCTCTCTCTCTGGTAATCACATAACACCTTATTTTGTATAGTTTGTTAGCTTTGAACTACGATTTCATGCAAACATATGTATGTGTTGCTATTGTATTGGGCTGATAGAAATATTTAGTTTTGCAACAAAGGTGTCCGTTCCTTTGGTGACTGCATGTATTATCCCCTGCTGATATTTAACAGATCGGTAATATTTATGTGATTTGTATTTTGTTTTGCAGTGGATAACGAATTCAACTTGTTCACAATCTGAAGTTCTATTGCAACTGCAAGTGTTGTCACAGAGCATTGGTCAGGTGTTTTTCCAGTCTCGTGATGTGTTGGCTGCCAGTACCAGTTTGTCTATGTGGTTGAACTCTTACGTTCATCAATTCTTCCTCTGTTATAGAGTACTATTTTAGTCAGTATTATAGAGGTCCAGAGCTAAAAAATGTATTTTTTTAGACTCAAGGCTTAATATTCTGGATGCTGGATTAATATGAATTGTTATTATCAACCTTGGTACATCATTTTTAATAGCTATTATATTTTCTCAAATTTTTAAGTAGTACCTGACTTGACATTGTGTATAAATTGATTTCCTTTCACAACTTTTATTGACGTGTGTGAGCGGTTGGCATCAATCCACTCTGATACTCCCACCAGCCAAATGAGCAACGCTGATGTTTTGACGGGATTTTGAACCCCGTGTGGTTTGGGCGGCTGCCGTGGATCCACCCAATCCACTGGTGGATGAACTTACACGTGTCTTTGCTCCCCGGTATGCCAAACGAAGCCTAAAGAATAAATGCAGTGCGCGATGTTTTCCATCGAGCCCTGCATTATTGGCTACAGGCGTTCAGTCGCCGATGCCCCTCTAGCGATCCTCCCACCACACTCTCTTTGTCCATGTGGCACCTATTTGGCAGCTACATGGCAGTACACATCGGCCATTGTCCACAGTTGGCAACCCAATCAGCGCCAAATATTGTCCTTTTCACCCACCTGCTTGCGTGGCAGCTGTGTGGCACACATGCGGCTGGCCGCCTGGCAATTTTCCTACATGGCTGCTGAATCGGTTCCACACATGCGCACGCTCAGGCTGGCCCACTGGTCAGCTTATGAACAATTGCATTGCTGAGTCCACACAAGTAGTGCACACAAAATATTAAAATTTGCATTACAAATATAGAAAAATTCCATAAAGATTGATAAAAATTATTATTTGACTTCTAAAACATAAAACAAGTGATAATAGGCCAAAGTAAATTATGCAGATTGGTAATAGGACAAAGAGATTCGTTAATAATGTGGCCACAATGACCATGTTGGCATATGGAGTATCATAGGTCTGATATCTTCCCGTGTCAGGTTGTTTAGAATGCAAACTATTTCTCGACTCGTTGCAGTGCGTTGCTGCACATGACGCTGATTGTATTCTAAACTTGAGAGTTGAGGTGATCCAGTTGAATCATGTCCTGTCGGGTTAGTGTTAACGGCTACAGACAAGAATCCGTAACCATAGGGATACTCCTGTAGCACTTCACCTCAAGAGAATTCTCAAGGATATGGAATCCGTATTCGCTAATCTTCTATGTTGTTCACCCAAGGATACGAAACTTGGTGGTAGGCAAAGGGTAGAGAGAATTTTATAGAGAAAGGTCTTTAATTCAAGGCTAGTATCCAATAATTGCTTGTATTGGGTACGGACTTACCCTGTTCTACTAGGCGACTTCCGCCAAAAGCCTTCATCATAGCTGAACATGGAGGATTACAATAGACGGGTAGGGCTGTTACCACCTATCGTCTATCTCACTACTATAAAAAGCATTTTTACAGGCGCCTCAAATTTTCAAACACAGGCGGTCCTTAAAAATATGTGATTGTGATGACAAATAATATAATAACCGCCTGTGATGAAAGAACAACACAGACGGATCTTAAAGAACAACCGTCTCGGTAAATACATGATCTTCACATGCGGTTCTTAATTAAGAACCGCCTGTAATGCAATGAACTTCACAGACGGATTTTAAGAAACAACCGCCTGGGTAAATACATGATCTTCATAGGCGGTTCTTAATTAATAACTGTCTGTAATGTAATGAACTTCACAGACGGTTCTTAATTAACAACGGCCTGAGAAGATCATGCATTTTCAGTGGCGGTCATTATTTAAGAACCGTATGTAGTTGTTCAATTATCACAAGCGGTTTTCATTGAAATTACAGGGATGTAGTCGTTGCAATTATCACAACCGTATGTAGTCGTTGCAGGGAAAATTGTATCAGGAAAAAACACGGATGAGCGGATACTAGTACAGTAATGCATTATAGGAAATGCTCGATCACCAGTGAGGCTGGCTTAATTGTGATAATACACCATTAGAGGCTTTACAATTGTTCAATGATAATTTCTTTACACATTGAACAAAAATCATGCCACATTCATTGTAGATCGACGATGAAGCTCCCATCGATCAATCTAAATTGTACCGTCCTGCTTGCTCCCGAACACGTCTCTTATATTCCGCTAGATTCTGAAAATATTGACATTATTTAAATGAACAAATGTCGAAGGAGGAATGAATAACCTACATTGGTCACTAAGTCAAAGTGTCATCTAACCTTGATAAGTAGATTATAGCAATCATTTTCAACATCAGGCACATTTGGCTGATGCAGCAAACGCTGAACTTCAAGTAGTATAGTTTTGATTGTAAAAGCACTGCACCACCCCTACGAAATATAATTTAAGAAATATAAGAAACTAGTTCAAATAAGTTCGACAACAATTATAAGTAATAATTACATTAACAAAATAGGTCTATCTTACAGTCTCTTGATCAAGAATCCCGATGCAGAGTGCTCCCGAACGATGGACATTTGGGTGGAAGAACCCAATTGGAAAGGCGCATCTTGGAGGCACCAAGGGATAGTCCTCAGAGAAGGAGATTGTCAGGGGGTAGTAACCATCTTCCCATTCAGTCTGCAAAAGAAATTTATTAATAGGAGGACGATGGTTAAACTCATATTGTGCTTGTTCTTCATGACTTACCCCTTCTTTACCGGGGACGATGCACTGCTAATTCAATAAATCTCCCGATTCAGGCTTCGCAGAGAAACCCTATGCGGAGAAATTGAAAATACCAAAAACAAACAAGACAGAAAAACAAACTACAGTTAAGTTCATCAGTCCATTACAGATACATATGTATATACAACCATGCGACCGGTGTGCCATATGTACATACATGGGGATGGTTCTTGCGCCACGCCAAGCGCTCCTCCTTCAATCGGCTACACGCCTGAGACATCATAATCTGAAAGACCAAACTTCCAAACTTCCAAATTATTGAGTCCAAACGCATATGTACACAAATGCAAAAGGACACAATCTATATACCAACATTGTTCTAAGTTGATTTCAGAAGATACAAATATATACAATATATATCATCTCGCATTGCTATATACATTCTTTCCATCATTGACATCTTCTCGCATATAGGGTTTCAAATTCTTTTTAATGCTTCTCTCTACGCGCTTGATGTTTTCTGGTTTGATGAAAAGGTACATCTCTTCATACTGATTATATTCCTCTTCATTATCTCCCACATTCTCAACCCCAACAATATTTTGCTTTCCAGAAACAACTACGTGCAACTTCTCAGTTTCTGGATCTTGAACATAAAAAACTTGTGCAACATTATCGGCGAGAACCCACAGGTCATCTTTGTAACCCACTTTTTTCAAGTCTACAAGTGTCAGCCCGTAATTGTCCACTTTCAAACCATCAGGATGTTTGACCCGTTGGCACTTAAATACGGGCATTACCATTCTTTCGCCATAATCAAGTTCCCATATTTCCTCTATGAACCCGAAGTATGTGGTCTTCTGCCCTTGTGAATCATAAGCCTCAAAACGAACACCACTATTTTGTGCAACACTCTTACCGTCTTTTTCTTTAGTGTAAAATGTGTAACCATTGATGTCATATGCTTGCCATGATGTTACCAAAGCAGATGGGCCAGAAGCTAACTTCTTCATTGTTGCCTCTTCTATAGTGTTTCCGTATGATATATTTTTGTCCATTAACCATTCAGTGAAACATCTTCTGTGCTCTTTCATGATCCAGTCCTCTGTGCGGTCTTGGTTTTTATCACGAAGCTCAATTTGGTGTTCCTCGATGTACGGCTCAGCTATTGCGAGCTGTTGTAGTACACAAAAATGTGCACGATGTACATTCTTGTAATCTTGAACAATAAAGGTTTTCTTACCCACTTTGCCTCTCCCACGTAGTCTACCCTCATGTACCGGTATAGGCACACTTATCGATTTTCCATCTTTGATGTAATCAGCGCAACCCTCAATCACTTCTTCAGTGGTGTATCCTTCCATAATTGAACCCTCTGGGTGAGCACGGTTCCGCACATAACCTTTTAATACTCCTAAATATATCTTCAACGAAAACAAATGATGTAAATATAGTGGCCCCAATGCTTTTATCTGATCAACAAGATGTATGATTAAGTGTACTTGCATATCAAAAAAGGATGGTGGGAAACACATCTCAAGCTTGCACATTGTCTCGACAATGTATGTTTTCAGATTGTCTAAATCTTCACGTGCTATCACCTTTTGTGATACTGCATTGAAGAAGTAACACAAACGTGTAATGACAACTTTTATATGCTCAGGTTTGATTACTCTTATTGCAATGGCAAGGAAAACTGTCATCATCATGTGACAGTCGTGAGAATTATAACCGAATAAAGACAAGTCTTTCATCGAGACTAGTTTGCGGATATTGGATGAGAAACTCGTGGGCACTTTGATCCCACGCAAGCATTCGCAAATTGCTTTTTTCTCTTCTAGCGTCAAGTTGTAGCTGGCTGGGGGAAGGTAATGCTCCCCGTTCGCCTTTTCTACTGGATGAAGCTCTGGTCTCAAATCAAGATTTACTAGGTCCATACGTGAATTTAATATGTCCTTTGTTTTCCTCGGCACTTCCAGCAAGGTCCCAATGATGTTGTCAAATACATTCTTTGTAACGTGCATCAAATCAATACTATAGCAAAATTCCAGATTCTTCCAATATGGAAGATACTTGAAAAAAATTGATTGTTTCTTGAAAGCCATGTCAGTTGGATCATCCGAAGATGTACTTTTCTTTATCTTAGTTCCTTTACTATTTTTCCCTTACCGAAAGCAATATGAATGTTCTTGACCATTTCAAACACAAGTTTTCCACTGTTAGGTTTTGGTGCAGTATCTTTTTCGGTTTTGTTATCAAATTGTTCTTTCATCTTCCTATACTTGTGTGTATCTGTCATGAACCGTCGATGTCTCATGTACACCGTCTTTCTGGATGAAGTGAGGTATAGAAATCCAGTTCTATCCACGCACCTAACGCAACCTTTCTTCCCTTTCATTTGTCCTGATAATGTAAACAGTCAGGGATAATCATGCAAGGTAATGAATATCATTGCTCTTAGCGTGAAATACTTCCGCTTGTACTCATCCCATGTACGTACCCCTTCATTCCACAATTTCTCCATATCTTCCATTAAAGGTTCCAAGAAAACATTAATTTCGATGCTGGGTTGTTTCGGACCTTGGATAAGAACAGATAATAAGATATATTTCCTTTTGTGACACAACCACGTCGGTAGATTGTACATCGTTAAGACCACGGGCCATGTGCTGTGTATGCTCCTTTTTTCACCAAATGGATTCATTCCATCTGTACCCAAGGCAAACCTCACATTTATGATTTCCTTTGCAAATTCTGGATACTGAATATCAAAATTTTTCCACTGCGTTGCATCACCAGGGTGTCGTATATGTTTTTCATTCTTCTTGCGTTGCTCGGAATGCAAACGCATAAGTTCAGCCTCCCTAGGGTTTGAGAACAAACACTTCAAGCGATCAATTACCGGAAGGTACCACATCACCAAGGCAGGATTTTTTCTCTTATTCTTCCCGTCTGCATCGCCAGAAGTATCGTCATCGTCACCTTCAGGACTAATAATAAAATTCTTATTCTTCTGAGTCTTTTACATGTTGGCAACATACTGGTGATTGTAGTCCTTCTTATATCTACTGACACCACAAATGGGGCATCTAGTTGTGAGCTCATGCTCTTTGCGATACAAAATACAATATTTCACACAAGCGTGTATTTTTGTCACACCTAGTGCCATCGGGCAAAGAAGTTTCTTCACTTTATAAGTGCTTCTGGGCAGTTTATTTGGATTTGGAAGAATTTCTGCCAGAAGATTCAAAAGATCAGAAAACCTACAATCGGACCATCCGTGCGTAGCTTTCAACTTTAGTAGTTCTAAGACTGCACACAATGTAGTAAACTCTTTATCACAACCGTTTGATTCAAAGCTCTGTCGCTGCATTCTGCAATGTCTCCATTTTACTTAAACCTTTGCTTGCTCCCATAGAAGTCAATACATATGGTTCAATGTGACGCAACATCTCCTCACAATCGAACTCATCATCATCATCACCAGCTTGATTGTCACTACCATCATCGATATGAACATTATCATCATCTGAGCCTCTCTCATCATCTTTATCCACATCATGTGTATCTAACTCACCATGCTCTGTCCATATTGTGTAGTTATTTTTGAAACCTCTTTTCACCAAACGAGATTGGATTACTATAGTATCCGTCCAAGCAATCTTATTTTCGCAGTCGATACATGGACAAATATGTCATCTATCTTTTGCAACTTCGCATGTCTCTTGGATGCTTCAATAAAATTTGCAACATTATGAATGTACATAGGATCGGGTCTTGGCATGTTATACATCCACGCTCGACGGTCCATACTTCAATAATAGAATTTTTGTCAGATTTACAAAATTTGGCCACAAATATTCTCTAAAGGTCTTCTATAAAATGAATTTACAAAGACATAACAAGTATGATTAGGGCGACTAATGTAGGAGACGGGCGACGTCTTGAGGCAGACGGAGTCAAAGGGGGAAACAGGCCCAGCAGCATGGGCTAGGTCTGGGTGGGATCCGGTCTGTTATATCTTGACGTCGGATCCCATCCAACGATGGTAACTAAATGGGTGAGTTATAAAACCATCTCCCTAGAAAGCTAACCCTAATCACTCCTTCGAAATATATGCAAGCAGGAGGTACGCACACACAAGTAGCATATTGAAAAGGAAAACACATAAAACTACAATTACAAGTTCGGGTAAACTTCATGCATCTTATATATATATTACAATAGCATCTATTAATTAAACATCATATTCATGTCACATAATAGGTATAAAAAGGAAACAATCCATATAGTCCATACATCAATATACCAGAACACAATCCATACAGTGCTTACACAGGCAAAAGGACATAATCTATATACCAGAACACACAAAACTAACAGCTTATCAGCTAATGAAAATATACAAAGAAGAAGTAAGGAAACCACATTTACATTGCATCTGTTAATTAAAAAATAACATCTTATATATATTACAATAGCATCTGTTAATTAAACATCATATTCATGTCACATAATAGGTACAAACTACAATAAGCTTATTACAATATAGTCCATACATCAATATATAAAAGACCAAACTAGCAGAACACACAAAAAGGAAACAATCCATATAGTCCATACATCAGTATACCAGAACACAATCCATACAGTGCTTACACATGCAAAAGGACAGAATCCATATACCAGAACACACAAAACTAACAGCTTATTAGCTAATGAAAATATACAAAGAAAAAGTAAGGAAACTACATTTACCTTACAGAGGCGTCAGCACGGTGAGGAGGTGTCAGCACGGTGGGCCGGCTGGGTGGAGAAGTGGCGGTGCGGGGTTGAGCGGCGGCGCGGCAGTATGGGCTGAGCGGCGGAGCGGCGGCGCGGCGCAGGGGAAATTCAATAGCCTTGCGGCATCGATATAAATTCTCCAGGGTTGTGTTTTGACTGCGGTGAGGGGTCCTTATATAGACGTCGGTTTTTCACAGGCAGTTTTTAACTTTATCTCAGGCGGGTTTTACTTACCAACCGCCTGAAAATATATTTAATCAAGAATATTAATTAAGAAGTAAATATCTTCACAGGATGTTGGTACTTAATAACCGCTTGAGAAGATGTTTATCTCAGGCGGGTATTACTTACCAACCACCTGAGACAATGCCAACTGAACAAAATATTTTTAAAACTTGTATAGCAACAGGAGATAGGGCCGGCTGCACTGGCTGCACCGGCTGCACCGGCGGTGCAACCCCGAGGTTGCTAGCCGTCGCCTCCACCAGCGTTCTACGGCCCTCGGGGCCAAGAACCTGGGCCATCGTCGCGAACAGAATGTCGAGACGATCAGCCACCCCCATGAGGGCATAGAGGTAGTGGCCCATGGTACCCATTCCAGGATACTCTGGAAGGGTACCCAGCCCCAAGGCACTCATGGCGCGAGACGTATTGTTGTACGCCTCTCGCGCCATGAGGAGGCGCTGCTCTGTGTTGATCTTCTCGGGGGAGCTGCAACATAGTTTCTTGCAAGGTGGCTCCCTCGGAGGGCTTGGCGGCGGAAGGTCGACCATAGTGGTGTTGGGTCGTCGGAGCGGAGGAAGACGAAGAAAACAAGAGGATTCTTGTGGAGAACTAACGGGTGATAGCGCGTCTTTAAGGCCGCACGGAGTAGAAGATGGAGCAGTTGGTTTACCGCGCATTGAAAGGTCGCGCCTCGGGGAAAAGAAAGATTGCGCACGGTCATCGACACATATTAATTAAGAACCTCACAAGCGGTTGGTGAGGGGTCTTTATGTAGGCGTTCATCAAATTATGAACACATATTAATTAAGAAGAAGTAAATAATTTCACAGGCGGTTGGTAATTAATAACCGTCTGAGAAGATGTTTATCTCAGACGGGTGTTACTAACCAACCGCATGAGATAATTATATCTTCTCAGGCGGTTGGTAAGTAAAACCCGCCTGAGGTAACAATCTTCTCAGGCGGTCGGTACTTAAAATCCGCCTGAGAAAATGGGAGTCTATATATACCCCTCGGCAGCGTTGGAAAAACCTAACCTGGGCAAAACACTTAGACGCCGTTAGACTGCCAAAATTTCGTTTGCCGCTATGTGTTCGCCCTCGTCACTTCCAGGTACGCCGCCGAGCTTCACCGTCGCTGAGCTTCGCCGTCGCTGAGCTTCGCCGTCGCTGCTGAGCTTCGCCCTCGTCACTTCCAGGTACACCGAGCAAAGCCATTGCCATCGCCGCCGAGCTTCAAGGTAAACCCTAAACCCTTCGACCTTCCATCCTCCTTCGTCGTGCCACCTCCCTCCCCGCCCTCGCCGCCGCCTTGCATATCCTTGGTTAGGGTTCGGGAATTGGAAAATGGTAGGCATCCTTGGTTAGAGTTCGGTGGAATTGGAAAAACTGTCAAGTTCGGTGGCATCTTTGGTTAGGGTTCGGTGGGTAGGCATCCTTGGGTTGTTGGTGTACTTCCATCAATTCTACGCAGCAGCAGTTCCAGCAACCCAATGTCCTCACCTGACCGGAATTTGAATACGTAATGAACTGGAATATTCATGATGACTCACACTCGATACACAAAATGAGTTAGGTTGAGGGGGTACCTGCAATGAGAACTCTATTGGAAGTAGGTGTGCCCATCTTCTAGCGGTGTTGGATGCCAAACATATGATGTGTCACTCAAATACGTAGGATTGTGATGATAATGGCCATATTGGCACAATTGAACGAAATTAGTGGCTACGATTTGCATTTTTTAGTACAATGGTCAAATTGAAATACATGAACATGTATAATAAACATATATGTATCTTATCCTTTGGAGAATGATATATTACTATGTTGAAAAATTCTTGCTGATAGTGTAGCTATTATATGACTATGAGTTTGTTTATTGAATAGCTTATTCAATCATGATGATGTGAAGAATTACAGAAGGATTGCATGCGTTTAAACAATTATGTATCCCATTATTGAACTCAGCTTAATATTAAGGCATTTCACAGGAAAAAAAGTTTATGTACCCATTTATGATTTATTAGCACCATTTGTATCAAACTTAACGATATGATTGTTCTAGATAAATCAGATTTCACCCTTAACGATATTAGTAGAGTCCTACTCTGAATAGAGTTATGAGTCAGATTCAGTTTAGGAACCAGTCCTAGTATGAATTGAGTTACAATCCATATATGATTTGGAGTCACATGAAGGGGGATTTCAAAAATAAGCCCCCAACCCCTCGACCTGGTTAATCCCATCCTATCAGAAATATTCCACCAAAGTTTTCATATGCCCAGACTTGATCAAGTCACCTAAACCTCGTGAACCTCTAGAACTCACCAAGTTTATCACTATAGGAGGCGCCGACTTCCCTGTCCTGTTTTCTAAACAGCCGGGACAATTGACCATCCCAGAAATCCTTGGTGCCATCATATGTGGGGTACGTAATGCCTTTCATGATGGCTGAACCTGCTGCCATGATGAGCCCATTTGGTGTGGCCGGGCACACCGGGATTAGATTTTGGTGAATGTTTCCGGATTCCTGATTCGTTTGAGAATGTGGGTCTTTTATCTTTTTTTTACCATGCAAATCCCACGGTTGTAGAGATGATCACCGAAAAAGAGTGTCTCTTCTCGCCTGCAGCTACCTCGCCTCGCTTCACCTCACCATCCAAATCCAAGTGCCACACTTTGCAATTCTTGATACTAGAAAAAGGCTGGAGGATTTGCTTTTAGTCCCTTGCTTGATCAGTTATAGGTCCGGAGCTAGGTGCCGCCTAGTAAACCTCAAGAACGCGGTCGCCACTCTGAATGAAGCTAGCCTATTTAGAATAAAAAGATAAAATTGCCATTGCTGGTGATCAACTTTAACATGCTTGTCACCATCGCAATGTATAGGAACCTTTTGGCCAGTCGCTTTAAACCCTAGAATGCCTTATCAAATCCTAGAATGCTTCCATCTTTTTCTTCATGCAACACTTCATGTAGAGTTAATATGCCATTTATTAGATTTTTTTGTCTTATTAGATCTAGCATGGAAAGACCTAAGAAGATTGGTCCTGGTAGTAACAACAAAGAAGACAATATGGAGTTTACTGACTCCAGTAGTTCAGGCTCCTATCACAGTCCATCAAATCCTTTTCCGAATATAAAAATTAAAAAGACTTCAGTGGATCTATACCCAGAATATGATCTTGCCGACGAGGTATGGATCACGAATCTTAACTTCAGCAGTTCAAGTTAATGTTGGTTGTCAAGTATACGAAGTCTTATAATTTTTTTCTACCTAGATTAATCGCGAAGACAATGAGGTGACATCGGCTCCTAAAACCGCAGAAGGTTCTCCAATAGATGAATCCTCAGCTTCACTCAAGCGGAAACGAGGGCAACGAGGTCCCAATAAGGGTCCATTGGACCGCATCATGTACATAACAAGGGTCGGTCCAGGTGGGCTTCCCCAAGAACCACTGGATTCAGTTACCAAGTACCGTAATGCATGCGGTTTTCTTGTTAGGGAGGTTGTGCCGATCACAACCAAGAATTGGAGGAAATTACCCGAGCAGACCAAGAATGAGTTGTGGGAAAAGATAAAGAAACAATTCAAGTTCCCAAAAGGCACAGAAGAAGCTGTAAATAAAGCAACATTGGTCTCTTGCGGCAAGAAGTTTTGATGCTGGAAGAGTGAAATGAATGCTTATGTTAAGGATAATAAGGTCCCTAGCCCGAGGAAGATGGGAAAAATCACACAAGCTCAGTGGCAAGAGTTTGTTCGTCAAAAGAGCACACCTGATGCTAAAGCTCTAAGTGCAACTAGGTCAGAGCTTGCAAAAAAGAACAAATACCATCATCGCTTGGGGTCTGCCGGATATGCCCCCAAAGTCCAGAAATGGAATAAGATATTAGACGAAATTACTAGTAAGGGCAATCCTCACCCATTAGAAGGGTGCGATGAGCGAACTCAACGCTGGGTCTTTGCTCGGTCAGGTTTGACCAGCGATGGCAAACTTGAAAAGCCCGACTCTCTGAATGAAGTAGAGGATAAAATGAAAGAAGTAATTGAAAAGCAACAGAAGGGTCTCTTCAAGCCGAAGAGGGAGAATGACCAACTTACCGCTATCTTAGGAAACCCTGAACACAGCAGACAGGTTCGAGCAGTCTCTTCTCAAATGTCTTGGCTAGATGGTTTCCCTAAAGATAAAGACACATAGAGAAGACGTGAGAAGTTTAAGAAAACACTTGATGAAACGATTGCTCAAAAGGTCAAAGAAAATATGCAAGAAATAATGGAACAACTTAGACAATCAGGACAATTAGTGGCACCGAGTACAGTGATGGTTCCGGTGCAAAAGGAGCAATTAGTATCTCCAACTGCCTACCCTAGCAGCATTGGTTCCGTGCCAGGCTCAGGGTCAACCCATAAGTTCCCTGTCGATGATATTGCTAATGACAAATCTTGTCATCTTCTTGTCCCGATAGGCAGAGCAGGGAACAAAACCAAACAGGTTGCCGCTGCTATGGCAAAGCCTGATCATGACTTCAACGGGAATCCACTTCCGTTGTATTATGGTGTGGTGCAAGTTCTTCAGATCATTGATAATGATTATGAAGATTATGAAATAGACCACGTCACACCAGAGGGGATCGCGACTCTGGAGGAGGCTATCAACCAATTAATCCTTTGGCACCGACGCGATATCGTGTTGGACGATGAGCCAATTTCTAGCCTCGTCACATCTCCAAATACTGCAACCCCATCTTCTAAGGCGAAAGTGCATGAAGATCCACTCCCAGTCCGGGAAGATCCACTCCCCCTATGTCACAACAAGGATGATATCGAAGAGCAACAAGTTGGACAACAGCTTCAAGCAGTACCAGAGCAAGCTGTTGCTAGTAAAGAGCAACCAGTTGAGAAACAGCTTGAAGTAGTACTAGAGCCAACTGCTGGGAGTAAAGAGCAATCAGTTGAACAACAGGTTCAACAACAAGCCAGTGTCCAACTTCTGACGACTACTCCTCGATCATCAGTGCCTATCAAAGTTAGCTCATACGAAATTAATAAACCTTCATCAGAAGTGTCAAAGTATTTGGAAGCTATGAAGGAAAATATTAGAAAATCAAGTGCATCTCGTTCTTCTCATGAGCCAGCATTAGAAGATATCGAGGAGTGTGAAGAAGACGGTGTCATGTATAATCGGCGGACGACTTTAGTTAAACCAGGAGTTCCAATATACAAGCTCGAGGATGTTCCTCCTAAATTTGCAAATGGAAGCCGTTCATGACATCCGTACAACTTAGCAAACAACCCGTCCAGCTCAGAAGAATGCATGAGTGGTACATCACTGCCAGCACAAAATATGGTCTTAATTGCATCACATTTCATATTCCAAAAGCAGCATTCTGGAGCACTGGAGTAGATAAACGAGTCATTTTATTTGAAGAGCTGCATTCCCTTTCCATCGGGGCATGCTCGAAATCAACCTGCTGCTCGTCTGGTGCTTGTAAGTGCTCTAATATTTTGTATTTGCTTTTCTTACTACACGCATACGCATTTCATGAGATTATAACAATTCTGGACTTCTTCAATAGTATGCAATACATGGATAATGAAAAGTTGGAGCACAAGACAGGTATCCTTGACCCTACTAGGATTGCAAAGTCGCTATTCGACGTCCAGGTGAATCGAGACTCAGGACAGTACAAACACATGAACAAAAAAGATTTTGAAAAAGCAATTGCAAAACTTAAGAAGGATAGAAAGACAGAAGTTGCAGCTTACATAGGACATGCGATGTTTAACTTTGTGAGAGACGGCAAGGACTTCGTAAATGCTCCGTACCACTTCGAGTAAGTTCGACACATGACATTGAAATAGCAATTATTGGTAATTGTTAACATGTGTGTTTGTATGTTTGCAGTAATCACTATATATTCATCAAGCCAACGCAGGGAATGGCAACAGTCTTGGACTCGGCAGATTTCTCACCAGATCGTTACAAAGATTTCCTTTCCATTTTGAAATTGTACGTTTATTCAATAATTTTAATTTACGCACATTTAGAATGTGTTGAAAAGTTTTATATGACATTTCTTGTATTACAGCGCTTGGCGTTTTACGCGGAACAGCTTGGCGGTCAGAGACCTCCTAATACGAATGCATTGAACATTAAAACATATTATGCTTGTCCGAAGCAGCCTGCTGGGAGTGTATTATGGGGGTATTATGTATGCGAGCATCTTCGGACCGCCAACGTATATAGAGTGAATCGTGAGGATGTAAGTTATCCTTAATGTCGATACCTTATTTTCTTACTTTTGTGTTTCATTTTCATTGTAACTAGCATAGTTTAATGCTTATATTCTCTGCTAATCAATATCACCAGAAACATTATTTTCATATTTTGATTCCAACTTCAAAATTCAATTGCTCATAGTACAACTGCTCCAAAAATACCAAATAAATTCCTGTATACTCTCACTTTGATCTATACTTTGAGATTGTTCAAACCAATACATTCTAAACATTGTTATGTGTTATATTGCAGTACACGAAGAATCTGAACGAAGAATGGCCGGTTTGTAGAAGTATTCCTAGTGGAGGAGCCGACAGGATTGCTGCTGAACTCTGTCAGTTCATTCGTCGTGAAATTTTGCACAAAAAAGGGAAGTTCTTTGATGAGAATTGTGCAGCAGCTGATGTGTCAGAACTTTGCGACTATGCCAATAGAAACAGTTTTTAGTGAAAACTTGTAAACTTTGAGATGAATTGTATCTGTAACTTGTACATATGTATATTGTTTTAGTGAAATTGACTTCTGTGATGATAATATTGTTGACTTTTGTTATGTGATGATATTGTTGTTTTTTGTTCTGTGATTATATTGAATTGACCTGGAAATTAGAAATAACAGCAGTAGTACTGCATAGGTTATACCTTATCACAGGCGGTTATTAACCAACGGCTAGGCATGACTGTGAAAAACAATTATCACAGGCGGCTAGATACAAGTAAAGAACCATCTAACATAACCTAATTTTCACAGGCGGTGACTGTTATGGTAGAAACCGGATGCGTTAAAAGGTATTCACAGACAGCTGATGTAGGTAAACGTCCGTCTGTGATAACACCATTATCATAGGCGGTTAGTTATGCTTCAATACCCGCCTGTGAAGACACATTATCATAGGCGGTTAGTTATGCTTCAATACCCGCCTGTGATAAGACATTTATCACATGCGGTTATATATGCTGCACGACCCGTCTGTGATGAAATATTTTCACAGGCGGCTAGCCTAAGTAAAGAACCACCTATGATAATGTGTCTTCACAGGCGGTATCACTTCTCCACCTGTGAAATTGCGGATTATCACAGGCTCTTCGTTTCAGGCAGTTTTAAAAACCGTTTGTGATAATAGGTTTGGAGCCGCCTGTGATGAGGCTTGTTGTACTAGTGTCTATACAAGCCGTGGACTATAAGATAATCGATGGTAACTTATAGCCTAAACACCACTTTTACGCTATCGATTACTTCCCTAACACTATAGGAAACGAGTAAAAGGGTGTCGGCCTTATATCTGTCGGTTGTCTACTAAAACCGACTTCCATACGTTATAAACGTTGGTATACCAACGACTTTAGCCGACGTCTTATATTCGACATTTTTAAGTAGTAAAAACGTCGGTCCCGATGTATATAACCATTAAAGCTATCGGTTTCAGTACCGACGTCTTTATTGCCATAAAACAGTCGGTCAAAAAACTGACGCATTTATTATGTTTAAAAACGCTGGCAGCCCAAACAGCCGACAACTTTACTTGGCTTTTGTTTTTTTATACCGAACCGTTCGTGTCTCTCTTCCTCTCCCCGTATCCATCTCTCTTCGTCTTCCCGTCCTCTGATCTATGTAATCCGTGCATAAAACATGAACAATCCAAGTATCAAAAGATGAACAGTCTCAGTACATAATATCTCAGTATTATTTATCCCCAAAGATGAAAAATATGATTTGAAAACTTTTCATATCTATTAATAAAAACACAAAAAACACAGATTTGAGGAATGGCGATGGAGCAGTGCTGCTCCTTCATCTGCTGCTTGCGGCTCTGTTCGACAGATTCATCACCGGAGGTCGTGGAGGTCGCCGGAGGTCGCGGGAGGTAGCGGGAGACGCCAGATTTGTCACGGGAGGCTGCACCGTGCGATTCGTCACCAGATCTGGAGTCGCCAGAGGCGACTCCTCGTCCGGCGCCTCGTCAGAGAGTCGGGATCTCACGCATCATGCCGGATCTCGCGACACCTCGCGTCAGAGGCTGCGCGTCGCGCCGGAGACCGCGCCTGGCGCTAAAGGCCGCCGCGCCTCCTCGCGCCGGAGGCTGCGCTTCCTCGAGGCGAAGGTCGCGCCTCCTCGAGCAGGAGGTCGCGCTTCCTCAAGCCGATCGGAGGGAGGTGGGGGCAGCTGGGTGAAAACTGAAGAGAGAGAGAGAGAGACCGGGGGGAAATAAAGAGACAGGGGAAATAAAGAGAGACCGCATGCGGGACATAAAAAATTTACTGGGAGCGCACACGGGTCCGCACAATTTTGGGAGCGGGGTGCTTCTTTATGGCTGTCAGTTGGAACTGCTAAACCGACGATGTTATTTTTCTACGTCGGTCGGGCCTGGGCAACCGACGGTCATATTACAACTATCGGTTTTTGATATGTGGCCGACGGCTTTAGTTCTAAGACTGTCGGTTTTGCAGTTCCAGCTGACACATTTAATTAAGACCGTAAGCCAGTCGGCATTCATAAAATTATAACCGTCAGGTGCAAAAGACCGATGCTTTTTATTTATTAAGTGTGACGGCCCCGACAGTCTTATTACAAACCGACGGCTGTTTGCCCGTTTCCTGTAGTGTAATCCCTATATCTGATGATCAACACCAAGGCCCCTACTTACATAGAGCGATGAACCAAAAAGCAACTAAAGTAATTATCCTACTTGCATTGAAGAATTGAACTCAATTGAAGATCACGTACACTTACTTGAATCGAAAGTGTCTGTCGAGGTACAAGGGTGAAGAGGGCTCGACAAACCTAAACTGTATCCTTAAGTAGAGGAAGCCTGACAAGCCGAAGATCCTCCTCCTCTTCATCACCCTCTCCCTATGTTTTAAGCAGTAGAGGGGCAGCCCACGCCTCTGGGATGAAGCTCAAAGCTCAAGCTTGTGATCATTGGAGTGGTGTGAGCCTCTTCCCCTATTTATACCGTTCATAGGTTGCTTTAACACTAGAATTCGCGTGGGTAATATTTGCCACTGCCTTTATTAAACCATAGGGAGTTGACATGTTGCACTTGATCATGTTTAGTACCAAGACTGCATCGAGCGACCTAAGAGGTCGACCGACCTTCTGGTGGCCCCTCACCATGAATATCATTCCTAACACTGATGTGTGGGCTCTCACTATGGATATGGTTGATTTAGTGATTTTAGTTGGTTTTCTCCTCCACTTGGGCCCATGAATCTGCGTGCTCGCTGTTGATTGGTCAGATGGTGTGTTTCTTGTAATGCCCCTACACATTCCATTAGTTATGGGTAAAAGTAACCTGCATACAAATATACACCAACACTTATGGAAATCATTAGTAATAAGTTGTAGGATCGAAGAGCACGTGTAAAGCTACCAGGGGGTGAATAGTAGATTAAAACTTCTCAGCAGAATCAACAAAAAATCCATTGGCAGAAAAATGATCCGTTAAAGAAATCGTGTGTGCGACTAATCTAAAGGTGATCAACTGTGACAAAACTAGTATAGATTGTAGAGAATCAAGTAACGAAGACATCACAAATAGAATCACGAAAATCCGTCAAGAGAAAATCATACGATCGAAAGATCGAACAAAGGTCAATTTGTCCTATCCGAGAAAAAAACAGTTTTGGAACGCTGCAAAGAAACTAGTGTAGATCAGAAACCACAAATACAATGACCGTGAAATTTTCACAGATGATAGAAAATCAAGTTGTGAAGACAACCAAAAATGTATCACATTAATCAAATATGTAAAACTCGAGTTATGATAATACTACCAAAGCAAGGTAGTGTTGTTGTAACACCATAAATTTTCGCATCCTGCATTGCATACATGATCATGCATTAAATATTAATAGAATAAAAGAAAAGATAAAACATACATATATGGTGTAGCCAAGGAAGAAAAAGAAAATAATAAGTATAGCCTAAAACATGTATTAGGGAATAAATATAGATAAATAATAATCAATAAAATAATAATATATAAAAAGAAATATATATAAATAAATTATATATAATAATAAATATATATAAAATAAATAATAAATAAAATGAATAAGATAAACAAAATAAATAAAATATAAATAGTAAAATATATAATAATAATAATAATATAAAAAGAAAAAAATAGTAAAAAAGAAGAAAAAATATATAAAAAATAATAAAAAATAATATAAATAATAAATAAATAATATAAAAAAATGAAAAAAAAACCCCGCCGGCCAGGCCGAGCGGCCCAGCCAGCCGCGCGCGCCGCCTGCCGGCCGACCCCACCCCGCAGCTCCGCGACCGCCCGCCCTCCCGCGCGCGATGCGCGCCGATCCGGCCGCCGCCTGGGCCCCGCTCCCCAACCAGCGAGCGCTCGACAGGATGCGCCGCCCCCTGGGCCCCGCATCCCGCTCCCACCGCCGCCTGCCCGAGCGCGGGATTCCCGCCGCCCCCCTCCCACGCCCCGCCGCCTGAGGCGCCTGCACCCTCCCACGCTGCGCCCCGCCGCCTGGCCCACCCCAGCGCCCCATCCCACGCCAGCCCCGCCGCCCGAGGCGCCCGGGCCCCGCCGCTGCAGCGCCTGGCGCGCGCCCACCCCCACCGGTCCCCGCCGCCTTGGCTCCCGCGCCGAGCGCCTCCCGCCGCCTGCCGCCTTGGCCCCCGCGCCAGCCGCCTCCCGCGACCCGTGCCGGCCCCGTGCTGGGCCCCACCGCCGCCTGGCCCCCGGTCGACACGGCACCGCAGCGCGCCCGCCGCCTGCGCCCAGCCCCACCCCGCCTCCACGCGCCGCACCTCGCAGCGCGCCCGCCGCCTGCGCCCGGCCCCACCCCGCCTCCCACGCGCGCTCACGTGCGCCCGCCCGATTTCCCGCCTGGCCCCGCCGCCCACGCAACCGCGCCAGCGCGCACGCGACCCCGCCGCCCCCCTGGGCCCCACCCGACCGACTCCCGCGCCGAAATGCGCGTTTCTCGCGCCAACCCGCCGATTTTCGCTCCGACCGCGCCGCACGCCCGCGCGAGTTCCGCCTCCCAGCGCCGGCCCTAGCCTGGCGCCTATAAAAGAGAGAGGCTTCGTAGGTTTTCCCAGGAAACGCCGCCTCCACGGTAACAGCCACCGCCGCCGGTACCGAAGGCAAAAAAAGAGTCAAGAGAGCTGCGCCCAGGGAAGAAAAAAAGGAGAAAAAGAAGGGGAAGAAGAGGAAGAAAAAGAGGAGGGCGCCACCGTTCGCCAGAGATCGATGTCGACATCGCGCTGTCGTCGTCGTGCCGCCGGAGGATGCATCTACTTCGTCTACGCATTGTCCCCATCTCGCGATCATCGAAGCCATCGCATCTACGGTAGGCTATGTTCCCGATGCGAATTTTAGCGACACATTAGATCTAATAGACATAAATTGATTTTAGTTGCACCATAATTTTATTTTCAGCAGCATTAATCCCCGCTAAAACCCCCGTAAACTCATATGAACATGTATGAACTAGTTGCATATAATTAATAAACAACCGTAGTTAATTAATTATTTGACCTTGCATGCATGCATATCATCGCATGTTGATTAATGTGTGTGCATCATGTTGATTGTATATGTTTCTTGTATGTATGATCACGCGTAGAGGAACATGCTCAAGAGGTCGTGTATGAGGATTTTCAGAATCAAGACTTTGGAGCGCTTGAGCAACCCCATCCGCCGGAGCAAGGCAAGTGTCCTTGAAGCATATTGATCCTGTTTTGAAATAAATGTTTTGTTTGCGAACTTGCATGCTTGTGTCAAATTGATGGGAATCCTATGGTAGGAAGTTTACTAGATTTGTTAAACCAACCGTGTCACCTGGAATTTATGGTAGAGAGTCGGGAAGGGTTTTTACCTTTTTGCTTCACTTAATTAATTGGGATGGAAAAACAACACTACAAATTTAATTATGTATTAATGATATTCTGGTTAATGTGAACTGGTCGATACGGTATGGCGATGGGTGATCTAAGCAAGCCTGGTATGTGGATGGGTTGGATGTTATGGTGGTTTGCTTGCTTTAGATCTAAGGACCGGTTCATGCGAGAATAAGCCATGACTACAGTGCCACCACGAGTCCAAGTATGGGTGCGGCGTAGCTGATTAATTAGGGCTTTGCTAGTGCTATTTGGACCATTGTGGATGCTCGGGGAAGGGGTAGTCGGATTGGGTTTGTTGATGATTGGTGGGACTACCCTGGAATCCGAATGGCTCAAGAGGGGGCCCTTGGTTGAAGATGTGCTCAGTTGGAGGCATCACCACCGGTGAAACCTCAGTGGGGTCTAAATAGGCTAGTAATCCCTTTGTAAAGGCTATTTTGTGATCTCTTGGCCATACACCAAAGGAAGTGTAATTGGCATAAGGGAGGTTCTTTAGTCGCCGACGGGTGATGAAATAACAAACACGTGGGTAAAGTGGTACAAACTCTGCAGAGTATGAAAACTATCATGATAGCCGTGCTCCCGGTTATGAGCGCCTGGATGACCTACATGATTAGAGGGAAATTGGGATTTGGGATGGTTATGGTTGATATTATGATTATGGTTATGGTTTGGTAATGGTTATGGTTGATATTATGATTATGGTTATGGTTATGGATGGAATTATGGTTTATGACATTGATTATGGTTATTAGTAATGGTGAATTATGGGCTGGTATTATGATGGTCACATGGTTATGATGGGTTTACATACACATAATACATATGTTGCTTTTCAAATGTTTTACTGTACTTTTCAGCACTTAGCCATTATTATTGTCGTCATTTGAATCAGCCACATGTCATACTTTCCACACTTGCTGAGTACGACATGTACTCACTCTTGCAATCCCCCCCAACAGTTGCAGGTCAGAATTGTGAGTTTAATGGCGATAATGTGGAGATCTAGGCCGTGTCTACCGTCAGCTTTGCCTGTGGTGTTGCATGGAGCTGCGCTATCCCTTTTGCTTAGTTTGCTTAGTTGTTTAATTAGTTTATTTCCGCTGCATTAGTTGAACTTATCATTAATATTCATTAGAGCTTGTATTCGAGGATTTAATGAATTATGTAATAAGAGTACATATTTAATAATTTGAGCTGTGGTAATTTTCTGTATATCGTTTGTGAATCGCTCGTGTATGTGTGTTGAACATCCTGGGCACACATATGCGCTAGCTTGGTTCATTTTCGGAACCGGGCGTCACAGTTGTGAAGAAACTCGACAAGAAAAACTTGTCTGAAAACAAGTCGGACGAACAAGGCACAAAAGTTCCTTCAAACTACAAATTTTATTGATCAAACCACAAGAGGAACAACCCCAAAGTCGTGCACCACGAGCTCTGACCTCCCTTGCTTATATAACCAGCCCTTATGCCAACCCAAACCTAACTAGGACTCTAATCCCATTCAATTCACGAATCGAAACTTTCCATAATTGCTCAAGACTCTTGTATACGCAAACAGAAGCAACCTTAAGACTTCCAAACACCTTAGAAACGTATCCCACATTCCTAAAACAACTCAAATTCGTGACCCACACAAAATCCTATCATAACCAACTCAAAACATTCCATATTTGAGTCAAACACGACTCAACCGCAGCCTGAGTCCATAACCTAGTCAGTCGGACCTTTCTGACCAATTTTTTACGTCCACATCTCTTCATCACGCCTCGGGACCATGTAGCCACGTCCATGCACTCCTTGCACATGTGCAAACATCTTCAAATGATGTCCATGATACCTTCATATGCATTGTTCTTGATTCAAATATGTTGTGCAACCTCCCGATCAACTCAACCACAATTCCTCCCGAACTTGGTTGTTGAACCTTATCTTCTCCCTAAGACTAGTTCAATGGATCCTGTCACCAGCCATGTCTTGAACTCAAGCAACACCTGCACATGAATAAATAACCGATACTTTTGAGTACAAGTCCTCGACTTGACTCTCGTTAGTTCCAAAACCACAATACCTTACGTGAGCACCTCACATAAGTATGTTGCAAATCTTAGCAAAAAGATATCAACCATAACCACCAAAACACAACAAAAACTTATTAAAAGTACGAAGCAAGCTTTCCATGATGCAATGCAAGTTCGAATCATTTTAAGGTAGAAGCAGAACAATTACGGTCAAGCTCCAAATCTTGCCAAAGCTAACCAGACCTTGAATTGGAGCTTACCAAAACTATGAGGATCTAGCGCCGGAACTTACCAAAGCAAGCAGGACCTAGCGCCGGAGCTAACCAAAGCTAGTCGGACCTAGCGTCAAAGCATACCAAAGCTAGTAAGACCTAGAGCCGGAGCTAACCAAAGCTAGTCGAACCTAGATAAAGAAGTCGGACCTTACGTCGGACCTTGCCGGAGCTATCCAAAACAAGCAGGACCTATCCTCGGACCTTGTTGGAGCTCAGATCTAGAGTCGAACCTTGATGATAAAGGTGTTTTGGTTGTTGTAGGTACACTGCGTACCGGGTACCTTATGATACTGCAAGAAGTGCAAAAGAGTGCTACCCATGAAAAGTGAAGGCTTCCTCAGGCCCCACATGTCATATTACTCCGGACCTGCATCCATCATATGGGTAGCTCCGGAGATTGATGCGTGTAATGTAAATCCGGATCCAAACTCTCAACACGGGGAAGCTACGCGATCAACACGTGTATATGACCCCAGACCAAACCCCCAGCAGGGGGAAGCTCCGGTGTTGACACGTGTACAGCAGTGCCGGAGCTACCTCCACGCAAAGGGAAGCTCAGAAGCTGGCACGAGTGGAGCCTCCAGATCTTCATCAACGAATACAGTGGCGGATCTCCTTCAACACGGAAATTCATAGGACAGCTAAAGCGACAATTACAAGATTTGATTATGTGTCGTTAATGTTGTATTAATGACACACGATCAAAGCACTGTTAATAGAGGTATCGCAGCCATTAAGGCACGTTATCACACTATTAACCATGCTTAATACCCGTAGACAGTGTATTAGGCTATTTAATACGCCAGGGCCACATGTCGGGCCAGGCTAATGATGTAACGGTCAGTCCTTGGACTATAAAAGGACTAAGCTGCACGATACAATGGACAACTCCAAGCTAAGCCAGAGACTACGCTTTCTTGCGATTCATAATACAACACACACACCCCGTGGAATAGGGTATTACGCTCAGGCGGCCCGAACCACATAAATCTGTGGTGTCGCCATCTTGATCCTGATCTCTGTGTGCCCCAACCGTAACAAGAACCTCTGCAGGCTACACTTTAGTAGTACCAGGGGAAGTGTCGTTGCTACACTTCGACATTTGGCATTCCAGGAAGGGGATAGTCACTCGAGATCTCAAGATGGTGAATTCCACCGTGGGGTCCTCCAACGGAAATCGAGCTAAACAACCTGCTGGTGGCAATACTCTCAATGTGCCACAGCCAGCAGGTGCCACTGTTCCAGCAGACACCATGGCACCACAACCACCATTGGTTCCGGCAAACAATGTTGGGCGCCAAGATGGGGCATCTCCATCGATCACTACATCAACAAACAACAACCCTAAGCATGCGCTCATTGCTGCACGAGCTCTTCTACAACATCCACCACCTCCAGGGGCACCTCAGGGTGCTATGGAACAGTGGAGAGCTGATGTAGACCATCTGGTTGCAGCTGCAGCCGCTGGCATCAGCAAGAAAGGTCCTCCCCCTTCGGGGCGAGCACCATCACAACGACGGACCTTGTCGGGCCGACTTGGTCCGCATGTCTCGCAACAGAGGAACGTGCTACATCCCAGCAGGTGACTTCATTACCTCTCGGGGCACGGTGCACTCACACCATTACCAGGATTCTGACTCATGACCTGCGGATGAAACTGGATCGCCGTTACCGGAAGCAGGACGGATGCATCCATATCGAGCGTGCTCATGAGAGGCGAGAGGCTCGGGACAACCCTACTCCTCAGGGAGTAGGAGGAGGTTGTTCTGCCCTGGCCATGCACTTACGCATGGTCAGATGGCAACAGAAGTTTTGGCCTCACTTGCCGGAAAAATTCGACGGGACTATCAACCCCGCTGAATTCCTTCAAATCTACTCGATTGCCATACTGGCAGCGGGGGGTGATAAGGCCGTGATGGCCAACTACTTCCCAGTGGCTCTAACTGGGACTGCAAGGTTCTGGTTCATGAGTCTTCCACCCGACTCCATTAATAGTTGGGAGGATCTACGCCAACAATTCAGTGCCAACTTTGGGAGTTCTTACACCCGGCCTGGCACATAATTGGATCTGCTTGCTGTAAAGCAAACATCAGGGGAATCGTTGTGATCCTTTATCCAGCGGTTTTCTGAGGAATAGAAGACTATTCCTTCAATCTCGAGCTCTTCTATTATCGTTGCATTCAGACAGGGTGTTCGAGATAAAAAGATGCTGGAGAAGCTGGCAACCAAAGAAGTTACCAGCGTCATAGAACTCTTCAACCTAGCAAACGAATGTTCTAGGGCTGCAGAGGGCCGTGAAATGCACTCTAAGCCAGCTCTGGAGGCTAACAAGAAGTCCTCCAAAACTGAAGCCACTACATCCGACAGTGGCAAAAATAAACAAAAGCCCAACAGCAAGAAGAAGCCGTCGGCCGGCGCACCAGCCGTTGCAGCTGTTGCAGCTCCAGCTGGTCGGGGGCCACGCCCCGAGAAGTGACCTCGTCCTTCGTCAGAAGATGGCAACAGTTCAAAGGCGTGGTGTCCGATTCACAAGATGGACAGACACAACCTGGAAGAATGCCGAGAATTCCAAAATCTTGTCGGGTGCTATAACAAGCGCCGGGAAGAAGCTTCTTTCCGTCAGCGGGAAGGAAAATAAAAAGTCGACAAAGCTCCGGCTGAGGAGGAGCTAGGTTTCCATGACCCCAAAAAGGTCCTAAAAGCCGTCTACAACACCGTTGACAAGGATTCCGACGTCTCTGACAACGAATGTCGGAAAACTATGAACACCATTTTTGGTGGTTCTTGGGATATTACTTCTCACCGCATCCTCAAGACAATGCGGCGAGATATGGCCGCTACAGCTCCCACTGCTAGGGCAGAGCCTCATCGAAAGTGGATGGACACTGCCATTATTTTTGATGCTTCGAACTGCCCCCAAAACATGATCGGAGCTGGCCAACTCCCATTGATGGTGTCACCCACCATTAACAATATTCAACTCCACCATGTAATGGTGGATGGAGGCTCAGGACTAAACCTCATAAGCTTTGAAGTTTTTGTTAAGCTTCAGCTTCGGCCTTCAAACCTTTGCCCATCCCGACCTTTTTCTAGGGTAGGTCCGGGGACCATTACGCCTCTCGAATACATCACACTCCCAGTGACCTTCGGGACTCGGGAGAACTACAGAACTGAGAAGTTGGTATTCGATGTTGCTCAGATCAGTATGCCGTTCAATGCCTTTATGGAAAGGACATCCTTGTACAATTAATGGTTGCTTCTCATTATGGTTACGTAGTGTTGAAGATGCCAACACCTGCGGGCTTTCTCTGGATCCGTGGAGATTGCACTGCGGGAGTCACTGCTTTAAAAGAACTCTATGTGAGACATATGTGTGCTGAATACATTGGCTTTGACAAAAAAAATTTTTAATGCTGCCATAACATCTTTTTAGCAAGGTCTGACTTTAGCTCCGGCATGTCTTTGATAGCTCCAGCATGTCTCTGTTAAGCTCCGATATGTTTATGCTAGGTTAGACTTATGTTGGTTAGCTCTGACATGTTTTTCTAGCTCCAGCGCTAGGTTGTACTAGCTTTGGTGAGCTCTGGCTCAAGCTCCGGTTAGTTTTGGCAAGATTCGGAGCTTGATCGCAATGTTCCTGCTTTTACCGTGAAATGTTTCAAACTTGATTTACATTGTTGGAAAGATTGCTTAGTTTTCATTTGCTAAGTTTTTGGTGTGTTTTGGTTGATATGGTTTGTCGGTACCCTACGTACCGTATACCCCTTGGGACTGCAAAAGGACCAAAGGAACTTCACCCGTCTGAGTTGAAGACCTCCGAAGGCCCCACGTGTCATACAGGACTAGACCTGCCTCCCTTCTATGGTCAGTCCCAGTGCTGCCACGTGTATACTGCAACCAGAGCTACGTCCCACACATGGGAAAGCTCCGGACTAAACACCTGCGCGACACCCCCGGACCTAACCCCCGACAGAGGGAAGCTCCGGTACCGACACGTGTACAACTGCACCGGACCTACCCATCCCAGACGGTAAGCTCCGGAGCTGCCACATGTCCAACCGCCGGACCTTCAGCCTCAACAATCAGACTGCTGTATCCCCAACGGCTTGGACCTTCAAGGGACACTCAAGGACTTCAAGACCAGATTAAGTGTCATTAATACCATATTAATGACACACAATCGGAGGGCCCTTAATACCTGTAACGACACTGACAAGGCCCGTTACCACAGTATTAAGGGTAATTAACCTCATTAATTGTGTATTAAGCATCAATAATCACAAGGGCCACATGTCGGGCCAGGCTAGCGATGTAACGACCAGTCTTTGTACTATAAAAGGACTGGTCGAGCGATACACGAGGGCTCTCTCTCTCTCTCTCTCTCTCTCTCTCTCGGCTCTGAGACCTCTTCCAGACCCGGCTCTGACACACACTCACAAGTGCTCAAATGGTCAATACAACAACCACACACCCCGTGGAGTAGGGTATTACGCTTAGGTGGCCCGAACCACGTAAATCCTCGTGTCTACTTGCCATCATGTTCTGAATCTCTACGCGCCCAATACCGAACTACAAACTCCTTGGGCTACCAATAGTAGTACCGGGAGAATTGTCGGAACTAGACTCCGACAGTTGTCGCGCCAGGTAGGGGACCCAGGAGAATTACCGCATTGAGAAGTTGGTCTTCGATGTGGCGCAAATCAACTTACCATTCAACGCCATTTTGGGGAGGCCAGCCTTGTACAAATTCATGGCTGCCGCCCATTATGACTACTTGGTGTTGAAGATGCCAACACCAGCAGGCGTTCTTCGGATCTGCAGAGATCGCACTACTGGAGTGACTGCTCTGGAAGAACTCCATGTGCTTGCTACAGCGCAGGAGGAAGAATGCGGAAAGGTGCAAGATCCATAACCCCCGAGCATTCGTCATCGAGGCTCAACCCCCGCACCTCGCGTGCAACCAAGTGGCGACACCGACATTCCCGTCAAAGTCTTCCAAATCGGTTTCGACGTTGCTCAGACCACCCGTATATCGGGAGGTCTGAATGAACAATAGGAACTTGCGCTCATCACTTTCCTCCGGTCTAATGTCGACGTGTTTTCCTGGCAACCGTCACAAATGCCTGGGATCCCTAGGGAAGTGATCGAGCACAATCTGAAGATCTATCCTGATGCTCGGCCTGTACATTAGAACCTCGGAAGCAATCAGTAGAGCGACAGGACATCATACGTCATGAAGTGAAGAAGTTGCTTGAAGCTGGATTCATCCGAGAAGTCTTCCACCCAAAATGGCTGGCAAACCCAGTCGTTGTACCCAAGGCTGGTGGGAAACTTTGGATGTGTATCGACTACACTACACTGAATAAGCCATGTCCAAAAGATCCATTCCCACTACCTAGAATAGATCAGATAGTGGATTCTACCTCCGGGTGTGAATTACTGTGTTTCCTAGACGCATATTCTGGGTATCATCAAATCAGAATGTCTAGGGAAGATGAAGAGCATACTTCCTTCATCATAGTAGATGGATTATATTGTTATACTGCCATGCCATTCAGTCTCAAAAATGCTGCTTCAATATTTGTGCGAGCTATGTACAAAACTTTTGCAGAGCTCATCAGAGATGTAGTGGAAGTGTACATCGATGACATCGTCATCAAGATCAAGAACAAGGAGTCATTCCTTGACACCTTGCAAGCTGTCTTCGACAAGTTGCGAGTCACACGCACGAAGCTGAACCCGGACAAGTGTGTCTTCGGGGTTAGATCCAGAAAGCTTCTCGGATTCTTGGTGAACCACCAAGGAATAGAAGCAAATCTGGCGAAGATTAAAGCTATTGAAGACATGTGACCACCAGCTCGCATCAAGGACGTCCAGAAGCTAACTGGATGTCTAGCTAACCTTTGCCGGTTCATCTCAAGACTGGCATAACAGGCGCTACCCTTCTTCAAGTTATTGAGGAAGTCCAGACCATTTCAATGGTCTCAAGAAGCAGAAAAGGCATTCCAGGAGGTGAAGCAGCTCCTCACCACTCTACCAACCTTGGTAGCTCCGAATCCTGGTGAGCCACTTCTGCTTTACATTTCGGCAACTGACGAAGTTGTCAGCATGGTTCTGGTTGTGGAAAGACCAGAACCATCTCCAGTTCAGGAACCCAGACCCCTTTGGGAGGGTCCGGAGATACCTGAAGACGAGTCTGGGTCCCAGCTCCCAAACCCGAATCCTCAAGGCGAGATGCAAAGGAGCCACCTCCTTCAAGTGGAGAAATCACTACTGCTGAGCAACAAGATCCGAACCCCCCCGGGAATGTCCGGATCACTTCAAAAAAAGCTTCGGGTTCCTCCAGCAGGAACACAGAGGCCCCTGAACAAGGTCTGGATCCCTCCGGGAGTGTCCGGGTTGATGAGGAGGAAGCTCTGGGCCCTTCAGGAGGGTCCGGAAAGTCCAACGCCCAGTGTACTTCATCAGCAAAGTACTCCATGATGCCAAGACTCGGTACTTGGAGGTGCATAAGCTGCTCTACGCAGTTCTTATTGCTTCTAGGAAGCTCCAACACTACTTCCAAGCTCACAAGATTTCAGTGGTAACTTCTTATCCACTGCGTGCAATCTTGCATAACTCCAATTCTACCGGGAACATTGCAATGTGGGCAGCGGAACTGCCCGAGTTCGATATTGAATTCATCCCAAGACAAGCGATCAAAAGCCAAGCACTGGCAGACTTCATGGCAGAATGGACCCCCTCTCCATCAAATCCTGGGGGCCCCAGTGAGCAGAAGTTGGAACCCAAAGCTCCGGTCTTCACCGAGCCTCACTGGAATCTCTACTTCAACGGCTCCATGCAAAAGCAGGGATCCGCAGCTGGAGTCCTTCTCCTCGATCTGGGCGGGGAGAAGTTCAAATATATGGTTCACCTTGACTTCAAGGCGACCAACAACATGGCAAAGTATGAAGCACCAATCTATGGGCTCAAGGTGGCACTATCTTATGGTGTCAAGCTGTTGTTGGTAAAGGGTGATTCAGAGCTTGTTGTAAAACAAGTCAAAGGTGAATGTTGCTGCAATAACCCTCAACTAGCTGCATACCTACTTGAAGTCCAGAAGCTTCTGAAGGACTTCGACGTCCTAGATCTCTGCCATGTCCAGCGTCTCAACAATGTTGAAGCTGACGAACTCTCGACGAAAGCTTCAACCGGAGCTCCGGCTCCCGACAGAACCTTCATCGGAAGATTGTCAAGACCAACAGCTCAGCTTGCCGAACTGAGCGAAGGGGGCGAGACCAGCACCTCAAACTGGCGGTCCCGATGGCCCTGTTACCATGGCATCCATCCAGGGTCGTAGGTGCTACAGGAAGCTCCGAGCAACCCAGCACGCAAGACTCAAATCCTCAAGCTAGCTCCAATGCATGGATCTCGGAGATCTGGAGCTACTTGAAAGACAATTTCCTTCCAGAAGATAATGTATCCGTTGACTGGATAGTTAGATTGGCTAAAAGATACACACTGTAAGAAGGGGATCTCTACTGGCGTGGTGCCAACGGCATCCTAATGCGGTGCATTACAAGGGAGGAATGTTGCGAGCTCCTCGCAGGAATCCATGGAGGCGAGTGTGGGAACCACACGTCTTCCCGCAAGCCAGTCGGAAAAGCCTTCCGGCATGGTTTTTACTGGCCTACAGCACTCCATGATGCAACTGAGTTAATGAAGAAATGCGAAGCATGCCAATTCCATGCAAAGCAAATTCACACACCAGCTCAGCCTCTACAAATGATACCTCCTACATGGCCATTCGTTGTGTGGGGGATGGATATCTTGGGACCTTTCCCAAGAGCCATCGGAGGTTACAAGTTCTTGTACGTTGCCATCGACAAGTTCACCAAATGGCCGGAAGCACCTCTAGTTGTGACAATAAACAAGCAATCAGCTATCAACTTCTTGCAGTCCCTCGTATGTAGATTTGGAGTCCCAAACAAGATCATAACTGATAACGGGACCCAATTCACAAGCTCTGCATTCAAAGTATATTGCGAAGACCTCGGCATTTAGGTCAGCTACACTTCTGTAGCTCACCCGGCAAGCACTTGCCAAGCTGAGAGAGCAAATGAAGAAATCCTAAAAGGACTCAAGACGTGCACATATGAGCGTCTGAAAAAACATGGAGCCAACTGGATTGAAGAGCTTCCGCCCACACTGTGGCCAACAGGACAACTCCAAACCGGTCAACTGGAGAGACACCCTTCTTCCTGGTGTACGGAGCTGAAGCAGTCCTTCTTCCAGAAATCACCTTGGGTCACTTCGGGTCTGGACCTTCGACGATGCCACACAGGACCAGCTCCGGCATGAATACCTTGACCTCCTTGAAGAGGGAAGGTGCCGAGCAGTTGTTCGAAATGCCTGATATCTCCAAGCTCTTCAGCGCTATCACCAAAGGAATGTTCACAGCCGATAGCTCGAGGAAGGCGATCTGGTGCTACGAAGAATACAAACTCAGAAGGGTTAAACAAAATCTCCCCCAGCTGGGAAGGACCCTTCTGAGTGATCAAAGTATCCCGTCCCGGATGCGTTCGCTTGGCAACTGAGGATGGGACACCGCTCCCTAATCCTTGGAACATTGAGCACCTCTGTAAGTTCTACGCTTAATATCACGGGGTGAGTCTGGAGTTACATGTGATGTATGTTATAGAGTCATTGTAGAGAGTCGGGTAGCTCCTCCGGGAGAACAGCCAGACCTTCCCCGGAAGGTCCGCAAAGTTCAGGCAACACTTGTCACAGTCTCAGAACTAAAAGTGTAGCTAGCTACCTTGGCTCAAATGAGAAATACAACACACTTAGCCTGGTTCCCTACCCTAAGAGTGTACTTGTTTCCCCTGTACCCCGGACCTATAATGAAAGACATCATAGTGAATACAGACTCCACGTGCATTTATTTTGTACAGGCTCAATATTTTTTATTTTTCTCTTTCTTGTCTATAACAAAGTTGTGCAATTCTTAAGAAACATTAGTTCGGCCAATTCATATATAATTCAAGTTGCATTGTCAATTCTTTCGAGTCTAAACATTTTTAATGGTCTACTCGTCTGAATGCCGCCAAGCCAATCTAGGTCAAGAGTGCGTTATCGACTTAGCCTGGTCCTGCACCCTAAGTACACCACTCTACCTACACCCCGGCAGGCCGAAGTAAGGCGAGTCTAGAAACAATCAGACCTGAAGAAAACAAGCCAGTGCACTTGATTGTATTTAGAATTGTGTTCGACCTAAAAATTTCTTTCGAGAATAGTAAGCCGCAAACAAGTTATAGAGAAGAAATGGATTTTACTGTTTTTCTTGACTTCAGTGTGCAGGAAAAATAAATATCTCATGATGATGGTGGATGAAGCCGGAGCTACCAAAGCTCTGACAACCCCTAAGGTGGTCTATTGTCAATGTTTCAAACATTGGTAATAGACATCGCCGGAGCTACAAAGTTCTGGCAAATTCAGGGGGCCAGCCGTCAATGTGAAGAAAAGATGGTGGGAAGACTCCCCAGTGGGGTCTGTTGTCGACGCACCGCGTGTTGACAGTGGTCGCTGCCAGAGCTACCAAGCTCCGACATCCCCAGAGGACCAACCGTCAATGCTCTACGTGTTGACAAGGGTCACTGCCGGAGCTACTAAGCTCCGACAACCTCATGGGGCCTCTACTGTCCGTGACTTCGGACCTAGAAACTACAAGTTTGAAGCGCGCAAGTCTTCAACAAAGTGCAACATCCTCTTGGTACATGTTCATAATCAAATTGTGTACATCTAACAGGGGGCCAAGTGGGACAAAGGTGTTGAAGACAAAAAATGAAATTCATAAAAAAACTTAGATTTCATTCATCTGGAGACAAGAGATTACAAAATTGGAGAAAAAGAAGAGAGAATACAAGCAGTAGCTACAAAGAGAGAATCCTATACCCTATGGAAGAACGAGGCGACCTTCTGGGCAACCTCTGACACACTGGCTTTGGCGGCTTCTCCCTCTCCGTCGATGGGGCTTTCAAGCACCGGGTCCAGTGGGAAGTGAGGGTCCCGGCTTGTGTAGCACGTCAGCATGAACTCTGCGACGTTCTTAGCTAGGGATTGTCCCTCGGTTTCCAACTGGTCCACGATGACATCGCCCATCTTGGTGATCTTGTTTCCTGCCGAACTGAATGCCTACAATGCCTGGTCCACCTCCGGCTCCAGATCATCCAGACGCACAGGACTAAAACCCATCAGCGTCAGCGCGTCGTTGACTTTGCCCAAGAAGTCCCAAACTTGTTGGGACTCCGCAGCCCTTGAGCCTCGTATCTCCTCCAAGGATCTTCTGGTCGCCGCAAGCTCCGAATTCTCCTGGGCAAGGCGCTCAACCTCTTTGGCGTTCTGCTGAATCTTTTCAGCAACCTGCCTTTCGAGTTTACTGAGATCCTCCTCCCGAAGGTGGATCTTGTTCCGGCGGTCGACCATGTCCTTCTCCGGCCCCACACCTTCTTCTCCTTGGCAGCAATTCCATCCTCCCTCTTGTGGAGGTCTTGTCCTCGTTGCCAGGCCTTCTTCTCCTCTTTCTCGTAGCGCTCCTCCAGCTTCTTGGTGCGCTCTGCGAGACTCTTGTCACCTAGAGTCAGCCTCTGGGTCAGCTCCTCCTCCATCTTCATGAGGTCATCCCGCAGCTCCAAGAGTTTTTGCTCTTCATCTTCGAGCTTTTTCTCCCGCTCTTCAAGAGCCTCTCGGCGCTTGACGAGACTGTCATGGATGGTGTCGAGCTTCTCCTGGTGATCATTTGCTGCATTATTAGCAGCTACGACCTGTTTGTAAATGGCCCGGGACTGGTTGTCAAGGGATCGCGTCATGCTTTCCCTCTCATCCAGTAGCTGACCGCAGTACTCCATCCGGGCCTTCTCCTTCTTCACCCACTCCCCGTCATCAGCCAACCTGGTTTGCGCTAGCTTGGTATCAAATTGGAGCCAGTTGCGCCACCTCCTATGGGTTTGGCGCTCCTCCTCGAGGGCCATGCTGACGTGGTAGAAGGCCAGGTGCACTTGATGAAGGCTAGAGCAGGCGTTGTCGATAGACAACGACAAGGGGATCGGCTCCGGACCTGCCGGGGTCCTCCGCTGGCTCCACCGGATTCTCTACAACAAAAATCGGGTCCCACTCTCCAAGAGTGGTCCCCTGAGCTTCTGCAGTGCTAGGGCTGCCCTCCAAGATAGCCTCAGCCGCTACCGAGGAAGGTCCTGCAATAGAAGTTTCAACCTCCGGAGCTGGCTCTGAAGGTCCCGCCGTCAGGTCATCAACAACTGGTCCCTCAAGCGGGGGGCCGACAACTTCATCTTGGCACCATGGCTCAGGCACGGGTACCTCCGGGACCACCACCTCCGGGGCAGGTGTTGAAGGTTCGGCCTGAGCTGAAGCCACTTCTGGCTCCGACGCTGTCACCCCCTCCACCGCCGGCTCAGGCGCTGGCACTTCGACCATCATGAGCTCGGGCGCCGACACTTCTGCAGCAACCGGCTCAGGCGCCAGAACTTCTTTGATGACCAACACAGGCGCCAGAACTTTGTCAACCACCAGCTCCGCTGCCGAGGCTTCAACAACGTCCGGCTCTAGGGTCGGGACTGCAGCTACCTCCGACACCTCAGCATCCAAACCCGGAGGTTCAACCTCTGGGGCTGGTGCCGCAGGTACATCTTCATTCCTGTGGTCTGGCACTACCACGGGAGCTTCAAGGGATGAGTCGAGGTCCAGGACCACGACAGTCGGCGTCGGGGCTGCCGCGACCTCAGCCACCACCTAGGGCAGCGCTGGGATTCGAGCCGGAGCCTCTGTCTGCGCAACATCAGTTGCTGCTACAGGAACCGTAGCTTCAACCCCTTTCTTGGGCACTCTGTGGATGAAGGACGGAGAAACTCAAAACATAGTTACAACAAAAAACAATCAACTGAGGTAAAAATTCAAACTTACCTTGGAAGGCTTCTGCTCCAGCTAGGGCAAAACCTTTTCACCGGACGCTCAGGACCGGGCCCTATCGCCACTGGCGTGGTAGCTCCGGAAGGTTCCCCGGAGCTTGCACCCGCCATAAGCGACGTCTTAGTTGAGGCTCCCTTCAACCGGGAAGGACCTCTGGACCCAGAGCCTTCAGCTGGCCCTGGTACCAGAGCCACATGGCCAGAGCTAGCGTCCCGAGGAGATGCCGATGCTGGAGTGGTCGCCGCCATCGAAGACCTCCTCCGCTAGGGAGAAGGAGCCATCGTGGAAGGAGTAGCTCTGACAGACCTCCCGTCAGCATGCTTCAATTTCCTCTTGCGGATCGAGGGCTCGACCAACTTCTTGCCCATGCCTATGACTTTGGTTCTTGGCTTTGGGGCGGGAACGGAGCCATCCTCCGAAGCTCGGGGATTGCCACCCCGGAGGTTGATCGCCTCTCCACCAGGCCCAAGTCATCCAACAGCGGCATCTTCCTCCGGAGCTCTCTGCACTCTTCTGGTATCATAATCAGAGGCAGGAAGGCCGCTGGTGGAGACACATCGCCAGGGCCGATGTTCCCAGGCTGGAACTTCTTGAGATGGGTCTTCAAGGCTTCACCAGTCAAGTTGGTGTCCAAGCCGACCTCAATGCGATTGGTGTCCATCTCACTATTGAAGGCCAGGCAAGCCGACTCCTAGCCCTTAGCGGGGCCCACTTGTTCATCAAGAAGTTGCCGAAGACCATCTGCAGGGTCACCCCACCTTTGACACATTCCTGTATTCTGTCCAGAATGGGCTTGTACTCCCACGACTAGTCTGGCACGTCACTCCAAGTGTTGGTGTCGACGCGATGAAGGCCTTCAGGCAGCTCCAGCCTCTCGTGTCCTTCGACGGTGATGACCACCCAGTATTTCTTCCAGTCGTCCCACTTGCCGGATGGAAAATACCTCAAGTACTTGAGGGGGGAGTTTTTCCGCTTCACGAAGTAGTAGAAGCCGATGAACTCATCACTCTTCCCGGTGGGGCGGAAAGTGAAGAAAGTCTGGAACAACTCCACACAAGGGGGCACTCCCACCCACATCTCGCAAAAGTGGACGAAAGTCGCCACCTGCAAGATTGAGTGAGGGCCCAGATGGTGGAGCTGCAGACCATAGAAATCTAGAAACATCAAAGAGAAAGGCGGGATCAAACCCGCCATGGCGTACCCAAGGAAGTACACCATATCTCCGGCTCGCTCCTTCTCGAAGGGAAGTTTGTCGCAGCGAATGTCATTGTCGAAGGAGTCACTGGACCATCCCATGTAGGTCTGGACCCTAGACAACTCCTTCTTGCTCCCGATGCGGCTCTTGGGGAGTCCCAACTTCATCGCAGCACAATGTGGCTAGAGAGGAAAAGCGAGTGAAAGTTCGGAGGATCTGAGCGCAAGTTCGAATAAAGGCGTAAAGAATCCCCAAACGTGCGTACTTTGCTTCTTAAGTAAGCCCCCGCAATGCTTGGTTGGAAACTACAGAGGAGCCGACGACACAGTTCAAAAACTTCACCCTGCCAATGACAAGGGGGCCCGGGGCCACCCCGATGATCAAGTCGAGGTCCTTGCCCCAGGCGAATGGTTGTCATCATGAAAGGCGGGAAGCCCGACGACGGCGGCCTGATAGGGCGTGCATAACCGATACGATTTTTATATCGAGAATCGTCGACCTTCAATTGCGTGAGATCCGCACACTCAGATCTCACTTGCCGCACCCTGAATATGCCACGCGGCGATGGTTTAACTGCGAACTACCACCAATGGCTCGTCTAGAGACCATTGAAGACACGACTCAAAAACCAAAGGTTGGACCCACCTCTGGCAGAACGACATCATCCAAAAGGTCTCTCCCAGAGGTGGGCCCAGGGGGCCACTGTCGGTACCCTGTGAACCATATACCCCTTGGGACTGCAAAAAGACCAAAGAAACTTCACCCGTCTGAGTTCAAGACCTCTGAAGGCCCCACATGTCATACGGGACCAGACCTGCCTCCCTTCTATGGTTAGTCCCGGTGCTGCCACGTGTATATTGCAACCGGAGCTATGTCCCACACATGGGAAAGCTCCGAACTAAACACCTGTGCAGCACCCCCGAACCTAACCCCCGACAGAGGGAAGCTCCGGTACCGACATGTGTACAACTGCACCGGACCTACCCGTCCCAGACGGTAAGCTCCGGAGCTGCCACGTGTTCAATTGCCAGAGCTTCAGCCTCATCAATCAGACTGGTGTATCCCCAATGGCTCGGACCGTCAAAGGACAATCAAGGACTTCAAGACCCGATTAAGTGTCATTAATACCATATTAATGACACACGATCGGAGGGCCCTTAATACCAGTAACGGCACTGACAAGGCCCATTACCACACTATTAAGGGTAATTAACCTCATTAATTGTGTATTAAGCATCAGTAACCGCCAGGTCCACATGTCGGACCAGGCTAGCGATGTAATGACCAGCCTTTGTACTATAAAAGGACTGGTCGAGCGGTACACGAGGGCTCTCTCTCTCGGCTCTGAGACCTCTTCCAGACTCGGCTCTGACACACACTCACAAGTGCTCATACACTCAGTACAACAACTACACACCCCATGGAGTAGGGTATTATGCTTAGGCGGCCCGAACCACGTAAATCCTCGTGTCTACTTGCCATCGTGTTCTGAATCTCTACACGCCCAATACTGAACTACAAACTCCTTGGGCTACCAATAGTAGTACCGGGAGAATTGCTGGAACCAGACTCCAACATGGTTGATATCATTTTGCTATGGTTTGCAACATGCTTATGTGAAGTGTTCACATAAGATGTTGTAGTTTCAGAACTAACGAGTGTCAAGTCGAGGACTTGTGCTCGAAAGTATTGGTTGTTTGTTCATGTGCATGTGTTGCTTGAGTTCAAGACATGGCTGGTGACGGGATCCATTGGACTAGTTTTAGGGAGAAGATGAGGTTCAACAACCAAGTTCGGGAGGAATTGTGGTTGAGTTGATCGGGAGGTCGCGCAACATGTTTGAATCAAGAACAATGCATATGAAGGTATGGTGGACGTCGTTCGAAGATGTTTGCACGTGTGCAAGGAGTGCATGGACGTGTATGCATGGTTCCGAGACATGATGAAGAGATTTGGACGTAAAGAATTGGTCGGAAAGGTCCAATCGACTAGGTTATGGACTCAGGCTGCGGCTGAGTCGTGTTTGGCTCAAATATGGAAAGTTTTGAGTTGGTTATGATAGGATTTTTTGTGGGACATGAATTTGGGTTGTTTTAAGAATGTGGGATATGATCCTAAGGTGTTTGGAAGTCTTAAGATTGCTTCTATGTGCGTATAGAAGAGTCCTAAGAAGTTATGGAAAGTTTTGATTCGTGAACGGAGTAGGATTAGAGTCCTGATTTGAGTTGAGTTGGCTTTCGAGCTGGTTATATAAGCAAGGGAGGTCAGAGCTTGTGGTGCACGACTTTGGGGTTGTTCCTATTGTGTTATATTGAATAAAAATCATAGTTTAAAGGAACTTTTGTGCCTTGTTCGTCCCACTTGTTCCAGACAAGTTTTTCTCGTCGAGATTTCTGCACAGCACTACCTTTCTTCGGTGGTTTTATCATAACTCGAGTTTTGCAGATCCAATTGACGTGATTCTTCTTGGATAGTCTTCACAACTTGATTATCTATCATCTGTCAAAATTTCACGGTCATTGGGTTTGTTGTGTCTGATCTACACGAGTTTCTTTGCAGCATTCCATAACTGTTTTTCTCGGGTAGGACATATTGACTTTTGTTCGATCTTTCAATCGTAACTTGAGTTTCTCTCAATGGATGTAAGTGATTCTTGTTGTGTCGTCTTCGTGACTTGATTCTCTCTGATATCTATTACTTTTGTCATGGTGAAACACGTTTAGATTAGTCTCACACACAATTTCTTTAACAGATCATTTTTCTGCCAAAGGGGTTGGGATTTAATTGTTTCCACTGCGTAAGATTTTTTAATCTACCATTCACCCCCCCTATGGTAGCTTTTCATGTGCTCTTCAATCCTACAATTGGTATCAGAGCCACGATGCTCTAATCTCTGTGATTTGCATGTGTTTTTGACTAATCAACATGGAGAAATACTCCGCAAAACCTTGTGTGTTTAGTGGTATTGATTTTCAGGTTTGGAAAACACGTATGGAAGCCTTCATCCAGGCTCAAGTCTTTGCAATATGGGAGAAGGTATACAAGTCTTACTAAGTGCCCTCAAACGATCAAGTTACAGCTACAAATCTGAGAGATGTCGGCAACAACAACAAGGCTCAGAACTTGATCATACAAGGATTAACTCAAAGCGACTTCAACCGTGTGTCAAACCTTCGATCTGCATATGATGTGTGGAAAGCACTTTGTGACTACCACGAAGGATCCAACATGATCAAGGAGGTAAGGCAAGACATGTTCAAGAAAGAATACATGCGCTTTGAGATGCAACCCGGTGAGTCCATTGATGACCTTTTTGCTCGCTTTAATAAAATTCTCAGCAACTTGCGTGGTGTCAATGTTAATTTTTCAGATGCTGAAAATGCTAGGCAATTGTTAAGCGCATTAGATATGTCAATTTGGGAGATGAAAGTCAGATCTATTCGTGAATCTGCTGTCATGAGTATTCTTTAGATGTGCTATATTCCAAGTTAAAACCTCATGAAATTGACATAATATCACGTAAGAACCCCAAAAAGTCTATTGCTTTTGTTTCTTAACGTGACATGCCTAGCTCCGATCAATCTTCATCTTGTGGCACACTTACTTTGCTGTCCGCACTAACCCTGGAGCAGATCGAGGAATTTCCAGAAGAGAAGTTAGCACTCATCTCTACTAGATTCTCAAAAGCATTGCAAAATATGAGAACTAGAAGGAGAGGAAGCTCCAGACCTCTACTCTGTTTTGAAGGTGGTAAGATGGGACACTTTCGTACAGAATGCCCTAATCTTTCAGGTCCTTCTACCCATGAGGAAAAGCAGAACAAGGTCAAGACCACCTCTCGAAACTCCAACAAGATAAAGAAGGGTACTATAGGACACAAGATGATAAACGACTTCATCACCGCACTTCAAGAACATGGCTCAAGGGATGTGGACATTGGAAGTGACGAAGATGAAGATGATTTGGCAAACTTGTGCTTCATGGCAGGCAAATCAAGATCAAGTATGGAGGATGCAGAACACAACAGCGACAATGAATAGGTATGTCCTACTTGCGAAGAATTGTGTGATGCTATTTCTCGTGCCACTATTATAGTTAAGAAAAAGAACAAAAAGCTTAGGGATAGTGCTGCTAAAATTGAAACACTAGAATCTGAAATCAACCGTATAAAAACTTTGATTCCTAGTGATGATGCATGTCCCTCATGTGATTTAATATATGAACAATTGTCCTCATTAAGAAGCGCGCACACCTCCACACTTGATAAACTTGAGTTAGAAATTTAAAAGAATAGAGAGCTTGCTGCACTTAATGATAAAAACTTGAAAGATGCTAGCTGTTCTACCTTTGATTTGCATTGTTCTACTTGTGATGATCTTGATAAGAAACTACAAGATGGTATGAATGAAATTTCTATATTGAACAATGTTTCACGTTCTCATGAAGTTAAATTTTTTTCCAATTGCAAATTAAAAGGAAAAACTTCATGTGAAAACTGCCTTGATCTGTCCAATAAACTTGATAACATGCATAGACATTAGATCGGTTTTATAATGGGAATAAGAACCTAAACTTGCTGCTGAATTCTTCCAAGTCTTGCAATGATAAAACTGGCTTAGGTTTTGATTCTCATGCTCATGCTAAGGCACTCCACCTATTTGTAAAGTTATTAGGAAGTGGTTTGATTCAAACAGTTCCGAAACAAAAAGAAGTGGTTTTCAAATCTGCAGGAGTGTTGTCTCATTCGGTTTCAAATAAAAATGTTCCTTGCTCATCTAGACATGAACACAAAGTTAAATTTCATTGTACCTACTGTGGTAGAGATGGTCATGTCATAGATTTTTGTTATATACTAGCTAAACAACAGAAAAAGGAAAGAATGATTGCTAGATCTCATAACTTTCATGCAAAATTTGCTGCACATGCTCAACCGAATGATAGGAACATACAATATGTTGTATTGAGTCGAAAAAATGCAAAGGTTGCTCCCAAACCTACTGTTTTTTGTGCTACACATGTAACATCTCGTAGGACAGTAGTTGGGTACAAAAATCCTCAAGCTTTAGCTCATAAACCTATTGTTTTATCTCAGCTTTCGCGTGTTATTCCTACTGGACGTTGTGTGACTCAGTACTGGATTCCTAAAAGACTTTTGACTAACCCTAGTATTGAGTCATCGACGTATTGTGCTTCTATGTAGGTCACACGCTTGAGGAAGGAGAACATTTGGATTGTGGATTCAGGTTGCTCACGTCACATGACCAGTAACAAAGAATGGTTCTCCTCCCTCTCTTTTATGTCACATGTAGAGAATATTACTTTTGCCAATAATTCTTCAACTCCTATAATTGCTAAGGGTTCAGTTAGAGTAAATAATCACTACACTTTGAAGGATGTGGAACTTGTTAAAAATTTGAAATACAACTTGCTTTCTGTTTCACAACTGCTAGATGAAAATCTGGAAATTATTTTCACTAAAAATTGCTGCAAAGTTGTAAATTTAAATAGTGAGCTTATTTTTAACATGTCACGGTTTGGAAGAGTTTTTAAAGTTGATTTTGATATGTCTTCCTCTAAGATGGTTTCAGGTTCACATACTCCTCTCACAATAATCATGACAACTGAACCGGGTCAACTTTTGCACCTTGACACTGTAGGACCTTCACGTGTTCAATCCATCAGAGGTAAATGGTATATTCTTGTGACTGTTGATGATTATTCTAGATACTCTTGGGTTTACTTTATGACATCTAAGAATGAAGCTTTTAGTCACTTTAGAACTTTATTTCTTAGATTATCAATTGATCACCCAGGATCTTTAAAAGCAATTAGAAGTGATAACGGAACCAAATTTAAAAATCAATCTTTTGATCACTTTTGTGCTGAAAATGGAATAGATCATCAATTTTCTTCACCATATGTACCTCAAAAAAACGGTGTTGTAGAAAGAACAGAACCTTAGTTGAGATGGCTAGGACTATGCTTGATGAATATCAAACTCCTAGGAAATTTTGGGCTGATGCGATTGCAACCGCCTGTTATGTCTCAAATCATGTTTTCTTGCGCGCTAAGCTAGGTAAAACACCATATGAGCTCCAATTTGGACATAGGCCTAGTGTTATACACTTTCGGGTCTTTGGTTGCAAATGCTTTGTTAAGAAACATGGTAATATTGATAAATATGAACCTAGATCCATTGATGGCATGTTTCTTGGTTATCCATCTCATACTAGAGGCTACCGTGTGCTTTTACTTGACATTAACAAAATTGTGGAGACTTGTGAGGTGTCTTTTGATGAAGCTAGCCCAGGTACTAGCTCAAACATTGCAGGTCCAGATCCATATCCGCAGAGGGAGAGCATTTTTGTTAAAGATGAGGAAGAGGTGGAGTTTCTGCCTGAATCTTCAGCAGCTAATGACATTGTTCCAGTTCCTAATTTTGATTCACAACCAGCACCGAAGACCACCATTGCTGGTCCAGATCCTCCTCAAGTCACAAGCTCATTGATTTGTGATGAACATGAAGAAGAAGAAGCTTGTGAAGCGTCCACTCCCCTCCGGGTTCTCAAAAGTCATCCTCCACAGCAAATTATTGGAAGCTTGCACGAACGAGTCACACGGTCCAGGTTTTGCGATCCAAACTCTCACGCTCATTCTGCTTTTGTTCCTTCTTTTGAACCAAAAGATGTATCACACGCACTCACTAATGAATCTTGAATTATTGCCATGCAAGAAGAGTTAGAAAATTTTGAAAGAAATAATGTTTGGAAACTTGTACCTCCACCTCAAGGTCGCACTTTAATTGGAACTAAATGGGTGTTTAAAAATAAACAAAGTGAGGATGGGGTTGTGGTTAGGAATAAGGCTAGGTTGGTTGCTCAAGGTTCCACTCAAGTTGAAGGTCTAGATTTTGATGAAACTTTTGCTCCTGTTGCTAGATTAGAAGCCATAAGAATTTTGTTATCTTTTGATGCATCTAAAGGTTTTAAGATTTATCAAATGGATGTTAAAAGTGCTTTTCTTAATGGCTACATAGATGAGGAGGTTTATGTCAAACAACCACCGGGTTTTGAAAATCCAGATTTTCCTAATCATGTTTACAAACTGTCCAAAGCCTTGTATGGTCTCAAACAAGCCCCTAGAGCATGGTATGATAGGTTAAAAACATTCTTACTTGAAAAGGTGTTTACCATGTGCAAGGTTGATAAAACTCTTTTTGTGCTTAAGCATGGTAATGACTCATTATTCATTCAAGTGTATGTGGATGATATTATCTTTGGTTGTGCTTCTCATGATCTTGTGTCCAAGTTTTCAGCTATGATGAGTTCAAAATTTGAGATGAGTAAGATGGGAGAACTCACGTACTTTTTTGGGATGCAAATCAAGCAAACCTAGGAGGGTACCTTTGTGCATCAAACGAAGTATACAAAAGAACTCCTAAGGAGTTCCAACATGGACAAAAGCAAGCCTCTTTGGACACCAATGGGAACAGCAACAACACTTGAACTTGATAAATATGGTGAACCCGTAGATCAAAAAGAATATAGAAGCATGATCAGATCACTTTTGTACCTCACGACATCAAGACCGTAAATACAATTCAGTGTATGTCTTTGTGCACGGTTTCAAGCCTCCCACATGCTTCACATCATCAATCCCTCAAAAGGATTCTCAGGTAGTTACATGGAAGTCAAGAATTTGTATTTTTCTTCCTTCTTCCTCAACCGTTACTTTGAAAGCTTTTTTGGATGCTGATTTTGGGGGTTGTAGGATTGATTGGAAAAGTACTTCCGGTGCTTGTCATTTTCTTGGTAATTCACTTGTTGCTTGGTCCTCTAGAAAACAAAACTCAATTGCACAATCCACAGCCGAATCCAAATATGTATCTGCTGCTAGTGCTCGCTCACAAATTCATTGGATTGTTCAAACACTTAAGGACTATGGGGTTGATCTAGATAGTGTTCCACTATTTTGTGATAACACTAGTGCCATTTGCATTGCTAAAAACCCCATGAAACATTCTAGAACTAAGCACATTGACATTAGGTATCATTTTCTTCGTGATAATGTTGAAAAAGGAAACATTATGCTTCACCATGTAGATACCGAACAACAATTGGCTGGCATGTTTACAAAACCTTTGGATTTCACTCGTTTTGCATACTCATGGCTTACATTGAGGGGGAGTTTTGAAACTTGAGAAGTCTATGTGTGAATCTGAAATTAAAATAATATGAGTATAGTATTTCATACATATATGACTTTGTGATTCCTTTTACATGCTGAAAGTTCTTACTACATTACTCATGTTATACATTTTGTAGTTTTTGCCATGTCTAGTAACTGGAATAATTACATACACTAAATCTGGTCATGATCGAACTTTCTTGCTGTTTTGAACTTGTTGCATGCTCACAAGTGCTTTTAATCATAAAGAATTAATCAAGTAATCAACTCACATGTTGAGTTTTTATGATCAATAAAAATTTGAGAAAAGATCAAGAGAATATGCATGCATCGCACTTCTTCTTTTGAGATGGCTTATCATTGCCTTTAGATATGAACTTCGAAGAGTTGTGTATGACTAAAACCATGTCCTTAAGCTTCTGATTGTCAAATGACATAGGCTTGGCTTGGTTGGTTAGAATAAGGCAGATGGGCATATAATCTCTTGCAAATATCATATGATCTAAATTTGTGCTTTGAAAAATAATAAAATGCAGTAACAAGTGTCATGCTTTCAGGTCTTGAAATAGTTAAGTTTGTGAGATCATGACTTGCTTAAATTGAAAATTACATTTGATCTCTAGCATGGCTTACACTACTTTATGTATCTCATTGATGTGATAGTGTAAGTTACTTGATAGTATGACTTGGATGAGCTTTGTTTTATATGTATATGTTAATATGCTCATAACAATTAAAATTTCTCTGTTCAACCTTGCTGAATACATTGTCAAAGGGAGAGAGATAATATGGTGATTTTTTAAAGATAAGTATGGAAGGGAGGGGAATATGTATAGGGGGAGAAATTTATTTTTATCTCATTTGATTTTCAAACAGGGGGAGAAATTGTTCTCAAAACTTTTCATGCCAATGTTCGGATTTTAAATGGTGTTGCCAATGCATTCATCAAGGGGGAGATTGTGAGACCTATGTGTGCTGAATACATTGGCTTTGACAATAAAAGTTTTGAATGCTGCCATAACATCTTTTTAGCAAGGTCTGACTTTAGCTCCGACATGTCTTTGATAGCTCTGGCATGTCTTTGATTGCTCTGACATGTATTTGTTAAGCTCTGATATGTTTTTGCTAGGTTCAACTTATGTTGATTAGCTCCGACATGTTTTTCTAGCTCCGGCAATAGGTTGTACTAACTTTGGTAAGCTCCGGCTCAAGCTTCAGTTTGCTTTGGCAAGATTCGGAGCTTGATCGCAATGTTCCTGCTTTTACTGTGAAATGTTTCGAACTTGCTTTACATTGTCGGAAAGATTGCTTAGTGTTCATTTGCTAAGTTTTTGGTGCATTTTGGTTGATATGGTCGATATCATTTTGCTATGGTTTGCAACATGCTTATGTGAAGTGTTCACGTAAGATGTTGTAGTCTCAGAACTAAAAAGAGTCAAGTCGAGGACTTGTGCTCGAAAGTATTGGTTGTTTGTTCATATGCAGGTGTTGCTTGAGTTCAAGACATGGCTGGTGATGAGATCTATTGAACTAGTCTTAGGGAGAAGATGAGGTTCAACAACCAAGTTTGGGAGGAATTGTGGTTGAGTTGATCGGGAGGTCGCGCAGCATGTTTGAATCAAGAACAATGCATATGAAGGTATTGTGGACGTCGTTGGAAGATGTTTGCACATGTGCAAGGAGTGCATGGACGTGGCTACATGGTTCCGAGACGTGATGAAGAGATGTGGACGTAAAGAATTGGTCGGAAAGGTCCAACCGACAAGGTTATGGACTCAGGCTGCAGCTGAGTCGTGTTTGACTCAAATATGGAAAATTTTGAGTTGGTGTGATACGATTTTGTGTGGGACACAAATTTGGGTTGTTTTAGGAATGTGGGATACAATCCTAAGGTGTTTGGAAGTTTAAGATTGCTTCTATTTGCGTATAGAAGAGTCCTAAGCAGTTATGGAAAGTTTTGATTCGTGAATGGAGTAGGATTAGAGTCCTGATTTGAGTTGAGTTGGCTTTCGAGCTGGTTATATAAGCAAGGGAGGCCAAAGCTCATGGTGCACGACTTTGGGGTTGTTCCTCTTGTGTTCTATTGAATAAATATAATAGTTTAAAGGAACTTTTGTGCCTTGTTCGCCTGACTTGTTCTAGACATGTTTTTCTCGTCGAGTTTTCTGCACAGCACTACCTTTCTTTGGTGTTTTTATTATAACTCGAGTTCTACAGATCCAATTGATGTTATTCTTTTTTAGTTGTCTTCAAAACTTGATTATAAATCATATGTCAAAATTTCACGGTCATTTTATTTGTGGTTTCCGATCTACACGAGTTTCTTTGCAGCATTCCAGAACTGTTTTTCTCGGGTAGGACAGATTGACCTTTGTTCGATCTTTCAATCGTAACTTGAGTTTCTGTCAACGGATTTGAGTGATTCTTGTTGTGTCTCTTCGTGACTTGATTCTCTCTGATATCTATCACTTTTGTCACAGTGAAACACGTTTAGATTAGTCTCACACATGATTTCTTTAACATATCATTTTTCAGCTGAAGGGGTTGGGATTTAATTGTTTCCGTTGCGTAAGATTTTATAATCTACCATTCACCCCCTCTAGTAGCTTTTCACGTGCTCTTTGATCCTACACTCTATGCACTTACCACATAGCAATAGGAAGCATCTGGTAAGGAGCCAGCTTTGAACCCTCCGAGCATTCTTCATAAAGGCTCTACCTCCGCACCTCGTGTGCAACCAAGCGGCGACATCGACGTTCCCGTCAAAGTCGTCCAAATTGGTTATGATACTGCGCAGACTAATCGTATATCGGGAGGTCTGAACAACAAATAGGAACTCGCACTCACCACTTTCCACTAGGCTAATGTCAACGTGTTTGCCTGGCAAACATCACAAATGTCTGGGATCCCTAGGGAGGTGATTGAGCACAATCTGAAGATATACCCTGACGCATGGCCTGTACACCAGAACCCCCAGAAGCAATCAATCGAGCGGAAAAACTTCATCCGACATGAAATCAAGAAGTTGCTCGAAGCTGGATTCATCCGGGAAGTCTTCCATCCAAAATGGCTGGCAAACCCAGTTGTTGTACCCAAGGCCAGTAGGAAGCTTCGGATGTGTGCCGACTACACCACCTTAAATAAGGCATGTCCAACAGATCTATTTCCACTACCTAGAAAAGATCAGATAGTGGACTCCATCTCCGGGTGTGAGCAATTGTGTTTCTTAGATGCATATTCAGGATATCATCAAATCTGAATGTCTAAGGAAGATGAAGAGCATAGTGCCTTCATAACAGTAGATGGATTGTACTGTTATATTGTCATGCCATTTGGTCTTAAAAATGCTGCTTCAACATTTGTGCGAGCTGTGTACAAAACATTTGGAGAGCTAATTAGAGACTTGGTGGAGGTGTACGTCGATGACATCGTCGTGAAGATCAAAAACAAGGAGTCATTCCTTGACAATTTACAAGCTGTCTTCGACAAGCTGCGCACTACGCGCACCAAGCTGAACCTAGACAAATGTGTCTTTGGGGTTAGCTCCAGAAAGCTTTTAGGTTTCTTGGTAACTCACCGCGGAATTGAAGCAAATTCGGTGAAGATCAAGGCTATAGAAGATATGCGGCCGCCAGCCCGCATCAAGGATACCAGAAGTTAACTAGATGTCTAGCTGCACTCAACCGGTTTATCTCAAGACTGGCTGAACAGGCGCTACCCTTCTTCAAACTCTTGAAGAAGTCTGGACCATTTCATTGGTCTGAAGAAGCAGAAAAGGCGTTTCAAGAGCTGAAACAACTCCTCACCACACTACCGATATTGGTAGCTCCGAATCCTGGTGAGCCTTTACTGCTTTACATTTTGGCAACCACCAAAGTTGTCAGCATGGTCCTGGTTGTGGAAAGGGTGGATCCACATCCAGTCCAAGAACCCAGACCCCTCCGAGAGGGTCCGGAGTTAAATGAATGCGTAACTGGCTCCTAGCCCCCAGACACGGAACCTCAAGACGAAGTACTAAGAGATCAACCTCATGCACTTGAGGGGGTTCACCTGACTGACCAAGACGATCTGGACCCTTCTAGCAAGGTCTAGGTCGAACAAGAAGAAGTTTTGGACCCCTCCGGGAGGGCCCAAGAAGCACATCATGAAGGTCCGGACCCCTCCAGGAGGGTCCGGGTCGATAGAGAAGAAGCTCTGGGTCCTTTCAAAAGGGTCCGAACCATCCAACGCCCAATGTACTTCATCAGCGAAGTGCTCCACGATGCCAAGACAAGATACATTGAGGTGCATAAGCTGCTTTACGCAGTCCTTATTGCATCAAGGAAGCTTCGTCACTACTTCCAAGCCCACAAAATATCAGTGGTAACTTCTTTTCCACTGCGTGCTATTTCCATAACCCTAACTCTACTGGGAACATTGCAAAGTGGGCAGTGGAATTGGCCGAGTTTGATCTAGAATTCGTGTCATGACAAGCAATCATGAACTCAAGGTGGCAATATCTTATGGTGTCAAAAAGCTGATGGTGTAGGGAGATTCACAAGTTATCATCAAACAAGTCAAAGGTGAATGCTCCTATAACAATCCTCAACTACCTGCTTATCTCCTTGAAGTCCAGAGGCTCCAGAAGGACTTCAAAGTCCTAGATCTCCACCATGTTCAACGTCTTCAAAACGCTGAAGCTGACGAACTCTAGACGAAAGCTTCAATTGGAGCTCCGTCTCCTAACGGAATCTTCGTCCGGAGGTTGTCAAAACCAACAGCTCGACCTGCCGAACTGAGCGAAGGGGGCGAGACCAGTACCATGAAGCTGGCAGTCTCGGTGGCCCTGTTACCATGGCGTCCACCAAGGGTCGTAGGTGCTGCCGGAAGCTCCAAGCAACCCAGCACGCAAGACTTAGAAGCTCAAGTAATCTCTGATGCATGGATCTCGATGATCCGGAGCTACTTGAAAGACAATATCCTTCCTGAAGACAGTGTATCCGCTGACCGGATTATCAGATTGGCTAAAAGATACATGTTGGTAGAAGGGGATCTCTACTGACGTAGTGCCAATGGCATCCTAATGTGGTGCATTGCAAGGGAAGAAGGCCACGAGCTCCTCGCGGAAATCCATGGAGGCTAGTGCGGGAACCATGCTTCTTCTCGCACGCTGGTCGGTAAAGCCTTCCGACATGGCTTTTACTGGCCTACAACACTCAAGGATGCGGTTGAGTTATTGAAAAAATGTGAAGTGTGCTAGTTCCACGCAAAACAGATTCACACACCAGCTCAATCTCTACAAATGATACCTCCTACATGGTCATTCGATGTGTGGGGCATGTACATCTTGGGACCTTTCCCAAAAGCCGTCGGAGGTTACAGGTTCCTGTACGTCGACATTGACAAGTTCACTAAGTGGCCAGAAGCAACTCCAGTTGTGACAATCAACAAACAATCAACAATCAAGTTCTTGAAGCCCATTATATGCAGATTTGGAGTTCCAAACAAAGTCATAACTAACAATGGAACTCAATTCACAAGTACTGCATTCCAAGAATATTGAGAATACCACAACATTCAACTCAGCTACGCCTTAGTAGCTCACCCAGCAAGCAATGGCCAAGCCAAGAGAGCAAACGCAGAAATCTTAAAAGGACTTAAGATGTGCACATATGAGCGCCTGAATACGAACGGAGCCAACTGGATTGAGGAGCTTCCGTCCACATTGTGGGCGAATAGGACAACTCCAAACTGGTCAACCGGGGAAACTCCATTCTTCCTTGTGTACGGAGCTGAAGCAGTCCTTCCTCCAGAGATCACCTTGGTGTCCCTCCGGGTCCAGACCTTCGACAAAGCCACGCAGGACCAGCTCCGACGTGAAGACCTTGAACTCGTCGATGAGGGAAGGTGCCAAGCAGCTGTTTGGAATGCACGTTATCGCCAAGCTCTCCGGCGCTATCATCAAAGGCATGTTCGCAACCGACAACTCGAGGAAGGCGATCTGGTGCTTTGGAAAATACTAACTCGTGAAGGGATGAACAAACTTTCCCCCAGCTGGGAAGGTCCTTTTCGAGTGATCAAAGTATCCCGACACGGATGCGTTCGCTTGGCAACTGAGGACGGGATTCCACTTCCTAATACTTGGAACATCGAGCACCTCCGTAAGTTTTATGCTTAGAATCACGGAGGTGGGTCTGTAATTACACACGTTGTATGTTATATAGTGTAAGGACCGAATGCCCAAGAGGGGGGGTGAATTGGGCTTCTTTTGAAAAATTCTAAGCAATAAAACTTAATTTCTAAAGCCCAATTCCCTACGCAAACTATCTACGCATTCTAGTAGATAGAAACTTCGCGGAATATAAAATGCATAAAAGTAAGGGAAAGGAGAAGGATGCAAACTCCCGAGGAGACACGAGGATTTATCCCGTGGTTCGGCAAGATCATCAAGATCTTCCTACATCCATGTTGTGGCACCCACCAAAGGGTTTTGCCACACCCAAGCCTTCGAGACAAGGAATCTTCACTATTCCTCTCCGTTCGCCTCCCTTGGCAAGGTGGAGCTCAAGCCTTGTACAACTTCGACCTTCCGGGCTTCCACAAACGCCTTGGCAAGCTCCGGAAGTCTCTCACAATTACAAACACCAAGGGAACTCCCTTGAGGCTCTCACTATCCTAGAGAGTCCACTCACCTAGAATGGAGGCACACAAGCTCTCTCTCTAGCTAGATCTAGCCTAACTCTTGGTGTATAGGTGATTGAAATGATGTGGAAGTGATTGCTCTTCGTCTTGAATGCTTGTGGATGTGTTGATAGTGTCTGGTGATCAAGACTTTTCAAAATGATAGGATTAGGGGGTATTTATAGTCAGCCTTCCCGAAATAGCCGTTGGAAAAGTAGGCTGACAGATCTTTACTGTGAACACCGGATGATCCGATGTCTCCCCTTTAGTTATCATCGTTCAAGTTACTTTAGCTGACGTCATTGTGTCAGATATGACCGTTGTTAGACCGATGTTGATCTTGTCTTCTCATCGGATGATCTAGTGGCTCTTCCTCCAGAATTTTCTCAAACTTGATGCTTACTCGAGTAATTGACCGATGTGTGCTTCTCTGTACATCGGATGATCCGGTGCTACACTTGGTCCAATGATCTTGCAAACTGTACTAATGGACCGATGTTACTGAGCCATTCACATCGGATGATCCGGTGAGTACTTTGTTCTGAGGTCTTCTTCTTCAGCTGAACCAACTCGACCGATGTGTTATTCTGAGGAATCATCGGTTGATCCGGTGAGTTGATTTTGTTTGCTTCGGGTTGTTTCTAAGTGAATTTTTGTGTCTTGCTCAAATGACCTCTTAGACTTTGTTGAACATGTCTCTGATGATTGTCAAACATCAAGTGTCTTCAATTTTGATTGAGTGACTTTGACATAAGAGCTTTCACTTCTTGTCTTCACATAATTGATTTGATCTCATACATTGATTGTATATGGGTCTCCAATAACATATTTATTTCATTTGATTGAGTGATTATGGGGACCTTGCATTCACAAATTCATTAGTAAAATCCAATGGTTGTCATTAATCACCGAAACCATACCTCATGGGGGCCTAGATGCTTTCAATCTCCCCCTTTTTGGTGATTGATGACAACACAACAATTTAAAGCGCAATAGTAATGAATTTGATAGAATGAATCTTAAAGGAATGAAACTCAAAAGATATGCAGTGAATACAAGATATCACACTTATTGTTTGAAAGCTCAAAATCAATCAATAACTCAAGTGTGAATAAGTGAGTAACACCAAATAAGCTCAATCGATTAATTAACATAAGAGTACTCAATGAACACCAAATGAGTAGCAAAAGTATCGAATTACACAGGATAATATAGATAAACTCCAAATTAGAAAACATAACTCATAAGAAGGACTCCCCCTGAGACTAAGACACTCCCCCTGAGACTAAGTAGACCTCCCCCTGACTCCTCTAACTCTTCTCCCCCTTTGGCATCAAGACACCAAAAAGGGATCCAAGTGCCTAAGGATCATGAGCACTGGGCGCGATGACGAACTGGTCACCATCGCTGTCGTCGGAGCTGCTGGCTGGCGTAGCGGTGGAAGGCGCTGCCGGAGCCATAGGAACCACCGTCGGTGCCTGCTGTGTAGGAGCTTCTGGAACAGGGGCACTGACGACGGAGGCCGGCGTCTGCTGAAACAGTGTCGTGGCTGGCAGCGGGGAGTGAATCGGAGCACTAGGAGCTAGAAGTGGAGACATGCTGATGGAGGGAATCGGCGTAGACGGCACCGGAGCGGCAGCTGGAGCCAGGACTGATGGTGGTGGAGCGACTCCTGGCAGCTGCGACAGGAGGGCAATTCCGGTCTGGGTGTAGAGGTTGGTGATCAACCCCAGGATGCCCATCATCGCCTGCTGCGTCTGCTGCTGCTGGAGCTCAAGGAGGCGGGCAGCCTGCTCCGCTCGGGCCTGCTCAGCTGCCAGTTTGTCCAGACGCTGCTGCTCAACCAACTGCTGGAGGAGCAAAGTCAGCTCTGCGGCTGAGTGACCTGTGCCTCAGTGACGGGAGGTGGAGTAGGTGGTGGCACTGTAGAGCCTCCAGCCTCCGCGTCGTGCTGCCTGGGTGGGGGAGGAGGTGGAAAGTACTCCTCGACACTGTCGTCGGTGTCACTCTCGGACCATATGTGCTGTAGGTCCTCACCCTATGCCTCTGCCTCAGCTAGCCTCTCATCCTCCTTCTCCAAGTCCGACCATTCCTCCTCAGAAAGACGAGCCCTGATCTGACGCTCGACTGGACGGCCAAGGCAGCAGTCTCCAGGAGCTGGTGCGCGGTAGTGGCTAAACCGTGTGACGCCCTCGTCAGTGAGGTGGTCATGCACGGCGGACTCCTCAGGGACCATCATGGTGAGCAGGTAGCTGATCCAGTGTCCATACACGAGCTGCCTCATCATCCCCACTCCATCCGTGATCACGTCCTCCATCTCGCATATGAGGACGTCCACTATGTCGAACTCCATCCCGTTCATGATGTAGAACAGGAGAGTCTGCTGTAAGCTGGTGAACCCCTCCAAGTAACCGGACCTCGGCAGGAGCGTGCGGTGCAAGGCGAGGTGCACTGTGCGCGCAGCTGGGGTCAACAGAGCTGGTATCCTCGGCTGGTCTGGAGAGAAGGTTGGACCGAACAAAGAACGGATCTCCTCTAGAGCTGGTGCCACTCCTCCAGTGAGCGGCCTCCTCGGCGGGTCTGCCTGACCATATACTCTCTCATGCACACAAGTGTCGTGCAGGTCCACTCCCAGCAGCTGTGCCAGCGTCTACCTCGTCAGGTGATAGTGTTGTCCCATGAACATGAAATCAATCGATCTTCTGCCCTCAGAGATGTAGAGGGTGGCGTAGAACACGCGGACCCAATCCTCCACGTAGGCACTCCTCTCATAGGACACTAACTGCACCAGACCTCTGTACCTCTTGAAATAAGGTCGAACCTCTGTCTCAACAGCCAGAGCGAGCTGATCCCAGTCCAGGAAGTTGTGCTGGAACAACTTCTAGCCTCGGTGTCTGTAAGTCTCGTAGAGAGACGCCTGCGTCACAGTCCAGAAACGACTGTCTACAAGGGCTTTCCGGGGCTGCGGGTACCACTCCTCAAGCAGCACACTCCACCTGAGTCTGCGAAGCTGCTTGGCCTTCATCTTCCGGTAGTTGGTCAACTGGACTCCTTCAGCGACATGGACAGTGGTGTCCATCTCGTAGATAGCTCACTGGGCCTCCCTGTCCTCACGACGATCGGCAGCCGTCGGTCTCAAACATGGAGTTGCCGCGGGATGACCCCCACGGGTCCAGGCTGAGCGCCGGCGGACGAGAGGCTCTACCGGCTCTTCTTCGGCCTCGGAGTCATCAATCACAGGAGGCTGCCTCGGACGAGCCTCGCGGATCCTTAGCGATCCTCCTCGGCCACGCTCACGCTCCTCGGTGGTGCGAGCGGTCATCAACGCCTTCTTCTCTTCCTTCGACAATTTTTGCTTCTTCGCGGCCAGCTCCGCGATGGCCTTGCCCTTGTTCTTCTTGTCACGAGCCATTGTGATCGGGCACATGAACGGAGTCGGAACAACGACGCAGAGATCGACGCAGCCGGAAACCCTAGCGGCGACGATCGTGGAGGCACCACGACGGTGAGATGTGCGCGTGGGGCGGCTGGTGGTGCACGGGAGGAAGCGGCGGCGGCGCTGTGGTGATGGGGGAGAGCGGCGGCGGTGCTTGGTGGAGCGGCGGCGGTGACTGGTGGAGCGGTGGCAGCGACTGCGGTGGCGGCCGGAGGGCGGCGACGGTGTCCGGCGGTGGCGGTGCGTGAGGCGGCAACCTGAGATCGGCGGGCGGCGACGGGCGGCTGCGGTGGAAGGTGACAGGGTCAGGAAGAGAGAGACAAGGAGGCGTACGACCGTTTAAATAGTGGGTCCCAAACCCTAGCCATCTTTTTAACACCGGATGGACCGATGATGAACGATGGGAGCATCGGTCGAATGATACAGTAGAGGTTTTTCAGAAATGTGCCGTTGACACCGGATGGACCGACGTTGAAGGATGGGGGCATCGGTCGAATGGTACAGTAAGGGTGTCCAAAAATGGAATGTTGACACCGGATGTTCCGACGTGGGAGGAAGTAGCATCGGTGGAATTTGGCACAGCTCCAGAATTGTGAACACCGGATGGACTGATGTTTTTCAGGATGAACTCGTCGGTCGATTAGTCACACTTGACTGAACTGACTTTTGGGGATTGAACACCTATTGATCCGATGAGAGATTGACCTAGGCATCGGATAATCTGATGAGAGCAGAACAAAAACATCCCATATATGTCCTTTGACCAACCAAACAAGCAAAGAGAAACACATGTCTTAGGACTTTTTGGGCAACCCCTTACCCCTCAAAAATGCTAATATGCCAATAACTTGGCTAATCCTTAAAGCAAATAGAACACCGAAGGAAGAAAATGGGAAGGAAATTATCCAAATAAAATGTAAGGCCCATGCTTTGTGAGCTAGAGTATGAAGACTTCTATCTCTTTGAAGCATGTTCCTCTAGGCATTAACGCACCTAACATTTTGTTCTTTCCACCTTGTATGAGTTGAGATATTGCATTTCAAGCAAGTCTCTTTCTCATGAGGTGGGTTCCCCTTTGTGACAATCTACCGTATGCAATGCCAAACATGTTATAATGCAAGAAATTTTAAGTCTATATGGCAGGCATCATGCATTTCAAAGGCTTCTTTAGGGAGAACCACTCTCCAAACCTTGGGAAAACCCAAAAGAACCTCCATCCCAAGCTAACCCTTGCTCACCCCTATCCTTTGAGAGTTAGGCAAGACCTATATGAAGTGCATTCTTACATGACGTTTGTTGCATATAGAACATTTAACTCACTTCTTAGCCTAGAAAAAGTTTTCTCATCAAGTGGTTTAGTGAAGATATCCGCCAATTGTTCTTCGGACCTAACACCTCTCAAAGAGATGTCTCCCTTAGCTTCATGGTCCATTAAGAAATGACGGCGAATATCAATGTGCTTAGTGCGGGAGTGTTGAACGGGGTTTTTGGCTATCTTAACCGCACTTTCATTGTCACAAAGGAGAGGCACACAACCAAGTTTAATACCAAAATCCAAAAGGGTTTGTTTCATATAAAGAATTTGGGCACAACATGCATCGACCGCTATATATTCCGCTTCCGCAGTGGACAAGGCGACAGAATTTTGCTTCTTGCTAGACCAAGATACTAGGGAATGCCCAAGCAAGTGGCACCCACCGGAGGTACTCTTGCGATCCACGCGGCATCCGACAAAGTCCGAATCCGAGTATCCCACAAGATGGAATTTTGCACCTTTAGGGTACCACAAGCCCACACTAGGGGTATGCTTAAGATACCTAAGTATCCTAAAGACCGCCTTCCTATGCGATTCTTTAGGTGCCGCTTGAAAGCGAGCACACAAGCATACACTAAACATGATATCGGGCCTAGATGCGGTAAGGTAAAGCAATGAACCAATCATAGAACGGTAGTTAGATTGATCAATAGGTTTACCGTCCTTATCCGCGTCGAGATGACAATTGGTTGCTATTGGAGTGCTTCTTGAGCTACAATCTCCTCTCTCAAATTTCTTCAAGAGGTCCTTGGTGTACTTCTCTTGATAGACGAAGGTCCCCTCTTGAAGTTGCTTGGTTTGAAATCCAGGGAAGAAGTTGATCTCTCCAATCATTGACATCTCGAATTCCCTAGACATCATTTTGCCAAACTCATGGCTAAGAGCTTCATTAGTTGAACCAAAAATAATGTCATCAACATAAATTTTACAAATGAACAAATCTCCTTTGATGTCCTTGGTGAAGATTGTAGTGTCCACCCTCCCGATCTTAAATCCTTGCATGATGAGGAAATCCCGTAGTCGTTCGTACCACGCCCTAGGTGCTTGCTTGAGCCCGTAGAGCGCCTTGTGCAACCTATACACATGATTAGGATTCCTCGGATCTTCAAACCTGGGAGGTTGTTCAACATAAACAAGCTCATTAATGTAACCATTAAGAAAGGCACTTTTCACATCCATTTGATAAATTCTAATACTATGATGTGATGCAAAGGCAAGAAGTATAAGGATGGCTTCTAGCCGGGCGACCGGGGCAAATGTCTCCCCAAAGTCTAGTCCTTCAACTTGCGAGAACCCTTTGGCCACAAGTCTTGCCTTGTTGCGGACCACAACGCCATTCTCGTCTTGTTTGTTGCGGTACACCCACTTTGTTCCGATGACGTTCTTGTCCTTGGGTTGCTCCTCCAACACCCAAACTTCATTGCGGATGAAGTTGTTGAGTTCTTCTTGCATGGCCATCACCCAATTTGGGTCTTGGAGTGCTTCCTCAATGTGAGTGAGTTCTACACACGAAACAACGAGTAGTGCTCACAAAATGAAGCAACGTGGCGAGAACGTGTGCTTACACCCCTTGACGGACTTCCAATGATTTGGTCCATTGGATGCGCCTTGGAGATGCGTCCATGCCTCATATGTGGTTGTGAAGCACTTGGCGAAGGTGATGCGTGTTGCTCCTCTTGTGGTTGGACTTGGTCATGGACTTCTTCTTCCTCTTGATGTTGTTGTGCTTGTGAATCTTGAGTTGGCAATGGATCATCCTTCTCCTCTTCGCCAACTTGAGGCGCCATGGAGGTGTTGATGTTGGGACATGAAGCTCCCCCTTGATCATGGCTCTCCTCAACTTCCGGCTTGATGTCTCCAATGGTCATGTTCTTCATGGCTTCTCGTAGAGGCTCATCATCTATTTCATCATGACCAAAACTCTCCTCTTGGGAGCCATTAGTCTCATCAAACTCAACATCACAACTTTCCTCAACTAAACTGGAGGTTTGGTTGAATACTCGATATGCTTTTGAGTTTGATGCATAACTAAGGAATATGCCAACATCACATCTTCTTTCAAACTTACCAAGCCTTTTCTTGCAGTAGATGTAGCACTTGCATCCAAAGACTCAAAAGTAGGAGATGTTGGGCTTTCTCCCACTGAGAAGCTCGTACGGGGTCTTTTGAAGTAGGCGATGTAGGTAGACCCTATTTGCGGCATGGCACGCCGTGTTGATCACTTCGGCCCAAAACTTCTCCGATGTGCCGTAGTCATCAAGCATTGCTCTTGCAAGAGTGATGAGTGTCTTGTTCTTCCTTTCAACGACACCGTTTTGTTGAGGAGTGTATGTGGCTGAAAACTCATGTTTCACGCCTTCGCGGTCACATCACTCCCCAATGTTGTAGTTCTTGAATTTGGTGTCGTTGTCACTCCGGACCTTGATGATGGGAAGTTGAAATTCCCTTTGAGCGCGGTTGGCGAAGGTCTTGAACACTTCCGGAGTTTCACTCTTGTCTCCTAAAAATAGAGTCCAAGCATAGCGAGAATAGTCATCAACAATAACGAGACAATAGAGGTTACCGCCAAGGCTTTGATATGTGGACGGTCCGAAGAGGTCCATGTGGAGTAGTTCAAGTGGCTTGGAGGTTGACACCATTGTCTTCATTGGATGGTGTGAAGCAACTTGCTTCCCGGCTTGACAAGCGCTACGAAGCTTGTTCTTCTTAAATGTGACATCCTTCACGCCAGTCACCATCCCAAGCTTGAATGACTTCTTGAGTTTGCTCATCCCTATGTGCGCTATGTGTCGGTGCCATAGCAATCCCAAGCTTGTCTTAGTGAAAAGACAAGTGGTCAAGCTAGCATTCTTGTTGGCGAAGTCCACTAGGTAGAGATGTCCATGCCGAAATCCTTTGAAGACTATGTCTTGGCTAGTTTCACTACTCACAACAACATCATTTTTGCTAAATGTGCACGTTAGTCCAAGATCACATATTTGTGCAATAGAAAGTAAATTAAAACTAAGTGACTTAACGTACAAGACATTAGAAATAGATAAATCATTTGAAATAACAATTTTACCTAACCCAATTACCTTTCCCTTAGAGTTATCACCAAAGGTGACTTGTTCCTGATTGCCGGGGTTTTCTATGGTGGTGAACATACCATCATTGCCGGTCATATGTTGGGTGCACCCGCTATCGAGTACCCAATGATTTCCTCCGGCTTTGTAGTTCACCTACACACATGAATTCAATTTTTAACTTTAGGCACCCAAGCCAACTTAGGTCCTTGTATGTGTGATACAAGTGTCTTTGGGACCCAAAGTTGCTTGGGGAGCTTCCCCTTCATGTCCTTCATGTCCTTGCCAATGAACCTAGCCTTCACCTTGCCATCTACTTTACTTAAGAGATAATAGCGATCATTGAAAGTAGATTTGTAATTAGTAGGAAGCTTGGGAGAGGGTTGGTTAGGAAGACGACACTCCCTTGTGTGGTGACCGGTGACCTCACAATGTTGGCAATAAGAACCAACTTCTTTGATGAAGCTTGTTCTTAGCTCCGGTGAGGGCACCTTTCCTTTGTTGGGCACCGGGAAGGATCCATGTCCTCTTTTGTTGAAGGCCTTTGCTTGTTGGAAGAGGATTTCCTTGTGTTTGACCTCCCCTTTTGAAAGTCTAGCCACACTAGTGCGGAGACTCTCAATTTCTTCCAACAAGTCCTTCTCCCTAGCATTAGCTTTCAAAGGCAAAGACTTTTGCAAAGCATTGGTGGCATGAGAAGTAATGGATATGTTATCATTAAGAGTTTGCTTCTTCATATTTTTCAACTCTTGATCAAGCATGTCATGAGCAAGGTTAAGTGTTTGATGTTCTTGTGTTAACTTTTTGTGCTCTTCCAAGAGTGTTTGGTGTGCTAAGTTAAGTTCATGATTATCTATCTTGACTTTAGCCTTTTCTTCCTCAATTTGCTTGACATGGGATTTGAGCGTGTCATGCTCTTTGAGTATGCTTTCATACTTGTCAAGCAAATCAAGGTTAGCACTCTCAAGTCTAGCACGAGTTTCTTCAAGCACTTTAACCTTACTCTTTTCCCTCTTAATGATAGCATGATATTCATTTATCAAAGAAGTTAAATCATCGGGGGAAAGCTCATCATCGCTAGAGTCGTCACATACCTTGGTGTTACCTTTCGCCATGAGGCACATGGGCGGTGGATGAAGAGGTGCATCATCATTGTTGGCGATGGCAAGGCCGGCCAAGCTTTCTTCTTCCTCTTCACTCTCTTCATCACTTGTTTCTTCGTCGGTGACCCATTCATTTGCCTCACACATGAACACCTTTTGTGGGCCATTTCTCTTCTTTGGGAAGAGCCTTGCCTTCTTGCCCTTGTCATGTTTCTTCTTCCCAAAGGATATTGGCTTTGGTTTGGCCTCTTCTTCATCATCATCACTTCCCTCAAGCTTGCGATGCTTGTTCTTGTGGTTCTCTCTTCTTTTGTCCGGTTTTGGACAATCATAGGAGATGTGGCCTTGATCACCACAGTTGTAGCAAGTCTTGTGATCGTCTCTCCTTGGTAGAAATGCTCTCTTCTTAGGATCAAATGTGTATCCCTTCTTAGTGATCTTGGAGTTCAAGCGTGAGAACTTTCTCATCATCAACGCAAGCTCATCATCATCATCTTCACTTGATGCTTGTTCTTCTTCACTTGAGCTAGGCTCAACCACCTTCTTCTTCTTGTGGCTTGTTTTCTTGGTGGAGGCCTTTAGAGCAATTGTTTTTGAAGCTGATTGCTCCATCATCCCAAGTACACTCATCTCATGAGCGTGTATTTCTCCAATGAGCTCCGAAACTTCAATGTGGTCAAGTGACTCTTTTTGGAGCATGGAGTTGATGATGTTGTACTTTGGCTTGGGAAGGAGCATGAGGATCTTGCGGTTGATGAGTCCCTTGCCAAGAGAAGCAATGTCAAGAGCATTTATTTATTCAATAAGCACATTTAAGCGAGAGAACATCTCATTGACATTTTCATGAGGTAGCATCTTAAATTCATCATATTTTGCTTTAAGCATGTGATATTTAAGTTCCTTGACTCTAGAAGAACCCTCATGAATCTTTATTAAGCAAGACCAAATTTCACAAGCCTTTTCCTTGCTAGCAATCCTAGAAAACACATCTTGACTAATGCATTCATAAATAGCATTCCTAGCTTTAGCATCCCACTTAATTTGATCACCAACATAATTGTGTTCTCCAAACCCCGCATGGGTCGCTTCCCATACTTCGGGCGCAATAGCCTCTAGATAAGCGCAGATGCGTGCTTTCCAATAGGCAAAGTTCTTGCCCTCGAAGATAGGAACCAAACCCCCAACCTTGGCCATTTTAGCTCTCTAGCGGTGAAGCTAGAATGATCCTATGAGCAACCTTGCTCTGATACCAATTGTAAGGACCGAATGCCCAAGAGGGGGGGTGTTTGAAAAATTCTAAGCAATAAAACTTAATTTCTAAAGCCCAATTCCCTACGCAAACTATCTATGCATTCTAGTAGATAGAAACTTCGCGGAATATAAAATGCATAAAAGTAAGGGAAAGGAGAAGGATGCAAACTCCCAAGGAGACACGAGGATTTATCCCGTGGTTCGGCAATATCGTCAAGATCTTCCTACATCCACGTTGTGGCACCCACCAAAGGTTTTTGCCACACCCAAGCCACCGAGACGAGGGATCTTCACTATTCCTCTCCGTTCGCCTCCCTTGGCAAGGTGGAGCTCAAGCCTTGTACAACTTCGACCTTCCGGGCTTCCACAAATGGCTTGGCAAGCTCCGGAAGTCTCCTCACAATTACAAACACCAAGGGCACTCCCTTGAGGCTCTCACTATCCTAGAGAGTCCACTCACCCAGAATGGAGGCACACAAGCTCTCTCTCTAGCTAGATCTAGCCTAACTCTTGGTGTATAGGTGATCGAAATGATGTGGAAGTGATTGCTCTTCGTCTTGAATGCTTGTGGATGTGTTGATAGTGTCTGGTGATCAAGACTTTTCGAAATGACAGGATTGGGGGTTTTTATAGCCAGCCTTCCCGAAATAGCCATTGGAAAAGTAGGCTGACAGAACTTTACTGTGAACACCGGATGATCCGATGTCTCCCCTTTAGTTATCATCGGTCAAGTTACTTTAGCTGACGTCATTGTGTCAGATATGACCGTTGTTAGACCGATGTTGATCCTATCTTCTCATCAGATGATCCGGTGGCTCTTCCTCCAGAATTTTCTCAAACTTGATGCTTACTGGAGTAATTGACCGATGTGTGCTTCTCTGTACATCGGATGATCCGGTGCTACACTTGGTCCAATGATCTTGTAAACTGTACTGATGGACCGATGTTACTGAGCCACTCACATCGGATGATCCGGTGAGTACTTTGTTCTGAGGTCTTCTTCTTCAGCTGAACCAACTTGACCGATGTGTTATTCTGAGGAATCATCGGTTGATCCGGTGAGTTGATTTTGTTTGCTTCGGGTTGTTTCTAAGTGAATTTTTGTGTCTTTCTCAAATGACCTCTTAGACTTTGTTGAACATGTATCTCCGATGATTGTCAAACATCAAGTGTCTTCAATTTTGATTGAGTGACTTTGACATCAGAGCTTTCACTTCTTGTCTTCACATAATTGATTTGATCTCATACATTGGTAATATATGGGTCTCCAATAACATATTTATTTCATTTAATTGAGTGATTATGGGGACCTTGCATTCACAAATTCATTAGTAAAATTCAATGGTTGTCATTAATCACCGAAACCATACCTCATGGGGGCCTAGATGCTTTTATATAGTCACCAAACAGACATGGGTAGGTCCTCCGGGAGAACATCCGGACCCCTCCGGGGGGGGGGGGGGGGGTCCAGGAAGTTTATGTGCACTTCATACAGTCACTGCACTAAAAGTGTAACTACCTACCCTGGGTTAGTACAAGATATATAGCGCACTTAGCTTGGTTCCGCACCCTAAGTGTGTACTTGTCTCCCCTGTAATCTAGACCTATAATAAAAGACATTGTTGTGTAAAAATAGACTCGATGGAATTTATTTTTGTACAAGGCTCAATCTATCAAATTATTGTTTTTAACCTTCTTGTCTACAATGAAGTTGTGCAATTCTTTTTTAGTCTTTACCCAAGTTATTCATATGCGTTGCAAAATATATTGTTGATCTTTTTGGGTCTTAACATGCTGTATAGTCTACTTGTCTGAACTCCAAGCCAACATAGGTACGGAGTGTATTATCGACTTAGCCTGGTCATACACCCTAAGTACGCCACTCTACCTACACTTCGATAGGCATCAGTAGGGTAAGTACTAAAAAAATCATATGGGTCTGGAAGAGTTACATTAATATACTTGCTACCATATCGAGTTACTTCAGAATAAAAACTCAAGAAAGAACAATAAGTCACAAATGATTTATAGACAAGAGGACAAATTTTACTGTTTTCTTGTATTTAATGTGCAGGAAAAACAAAAATTTTACTAAGCTCCGACAAACCCTAGGGGGCCCATCGTCATCGTTTTATACGTTGATAGTGGGTACCGTCGGAGCTACCAAGCTTTGCCAACCCCATGGGGTCCACTGTCGACGCATCAGAAATGAAGACTTCATACCTAAAATCTACAAGTGCGAAGTGTTCGATTCGTCAATATACTGTCAAATCCTTTGGTACATGTACACACTTCAATTGTGCACATATACCAGGGGGCCAACAAGACAGAGCACATTATATTGAAGACAAAAATAAAGTGAAGTTCATGGCAAAATGAATTTCATTAATTTGAAGCACTGGATTACAAAATTGGGATTACAGTAGAAGGCAAAAGGAAGAAGTCCTAGCTACTGGAGGATCTAAGTCATGCGGAAGAATGTGGCGACTTTCCTGGCAACCTCTTGGACGCTGGCCTTAGCGTCGTCTTCCTCTTCAGCAATGGGACCTTCAAGCACTGGGTCCAGGGAGAATTGGTGGTTTTGGCTTACATAGCACGTCTGCCCATATTCCACGACGTTCATAGCCAAAGACTCCCCCTCTGTCTCGAGCTGGTCCGCAATAACATCACCCATCACGTCGAGTTTGCCACCAGCACCATTGAGGACCACCAGCGCTCGGTCCAAGTCTAGCTCCGTGTTGTCCGAACGTACGGGACTGAAGCCTAGTGGTGTCAGCGCGTCGTTGGCTTCCCCAAGAAGTCCCGCACTTGAATGTACTTCGTCTCCTTCAAGCTCCGCAGCTCCTCTAGCGACTTCTGGGCGGTCGCAAGCCCCAAACCATCTCGAGCGAGGCGCTTGACCAATTTAGCATGCTGCTGCATACTCTTAGCAACTTACTTCTCAAGATCGGTCAGCTCCGTCTCCCAGAGGTGGATGTGGTTTTGCCATTCCGCCAAGTCCTTCTCCCTACCTTTCACCTTCCCTTCTCTGGTGGCAACGTCAGCTTCTTATTTTGAGAGCTCATGCCCCAATTTTCCAGTACTTCTCCTTCTCCTCGTTACTCCATAGATCCAACTTCTTGCTATGATCTGCCAAATTCTGTTCACCCAGAGTCAACTTTTGGGTGACCTCCGCCTCCCTCTTCACAACATGCTCCTGCTGCTCCAGGAGCTTTTCTTCCCTCGGCTCAAGGTCCACCTGGTGCTTTAGGAGAACCTCATTCAATTCATTGAGGTTTTAGTGACGCTCATCAGCAGCATCACGCCTCTCCTTGGCTTGCTCAAGGATCTCCCTGGAATTAGCGTCGAGCGCCCGGATGGCGGCTTCCTTCTCCTCTAGCAGCTTGTCCCAGTATTCCAGTCGGGCCTTTTCCCTCTTAATCCACTCCTTCTGGCTAGTCAGCCTCGTCTGGGCAAGCCTGGTCTCAAAGTGGAGTCTGTTGCACCAATGCCTCAAGGTGTTGCACTCCTCCTCCAGGGCTTTGCTCTCGTGATCAAAGGCGAGTTGGACTTGTCGTAGGCTGGAACAAGCGTTGTCTATGGACAATGTAAGAGGGATAGGCTCCAGACCTGCTGGGACCATCTCCATAGATTCTAGAGGATTTTCCATCAAAAAAATTAGGTCCCATTCTACAAGGGTGGTCCCCTGAGCTCCTACAGCACTAGGGTCGCTCTTCAGAAGCCCTTCAACAGCAGCAGAGGAAGAATTCAATGGGGGAACTCCCACCTCCGGAGTAGAAGTTGAAGGCGCTGCTTCTGGGTCTTCGGTCGCCGACTCCGAGGGCGGAGGACCTGTCACCACCTCTTCATGCAGCTCTGACTCTCGTTCAGCTACCTCTGGGGCAATGGAAGGGGCTTCATCTGGGGCCTCTACCGCTGCTGGCTCAGACGCTGGCACGTCACCTCCTTCCGGTTCAGCGACCGGAGCTTCAGGCATCTCCGGCTCAGCCGCCGGACCTTCAACAACTTCTGGCACAAGGACCGGAGCTTCAATAATTTCTGGCTCGGTGGCTGGGATTTCAATTGCCTCTGTCTTAGTAGCCAAGGCTTCCACGACCTCCAGCTCAAAAGCTGGAGCTTCTGACATTTCTGGTTCTGGTACCGGAGCATCAACCTCCAGCACCGATGCCAGAGGTACATCTCCAACTTCTCCCTCATTGTTTGGCGCTACCACGGGAGTTTCAAGCGAGGACTCCGAATCCAACTCCACGACAGCAGGCGCCGGAGCTGCCTTGACTTCAGCCACCACTTAAGGAGAAGGCTTGGTGCTTGAAGCCGGAGCTTTCGTATGCGCAGCCCCGATCGCTGCAACAGACCTTGAAGTTCCTGACCCCTTCTTCGACACCCTAGAAAAAAAGGGAGAAGAAGAGTAAAGACACATCAAAAACAAGACTAGCATTTTAAGGTGAGCAATCAATTCTTACCTAGGGATGGTACCACCCCAGTCGCCTCGAAACCTATTCTTCTGAGGTCCGGAGCTAGAGCCCACAAGGTCTGGTGAGACAACAACTTCGGACCGCAGCTGAGGACTACTTGCGGCAGCAGGTGTCCTCTGAGTCGGAACTTCTTTTGGTCGGGAAGAACTCCCGGGCTTGGAACTCTTAGCCGGCATTGAGGTCGGGGTTGATTGCCCGGAATTGGCGCCTCTTGAAGATGCCTGCGTCAGAGAAGGTGCAATCACAGAGGACCGCCTCTGTCGGGGAGATGGAGCCGTCGTAGAGGGAGCAACCCTGACGGACCTCCTATCAGCATGCTTCAGCTTCCTCTTCTGGCTGGAGGGTTCGCCTGGCTCCTTGCCCTTGCCCTTGCCTATGTCTTCAACCCTTCGGCTAGGAGTGGAGGCAGACCCTCCTTCGAAAGCTCCGGGGATTACCACCATGGAGGTCGGACGCCTTTCCACCTCACCATGGTCATCAAACGTTGTCATCTTCCTCCGGAGCTCTCTACTGAACTGCGCCTCCATGTTCAGAGGAAGGAAAGCTGCTGGCGGAACCAAGTCGTCGCCGTCGATGTTTATCCCATGATGGAATTTCTTGAGATGAAGCTTGATGAGATCATGCATATTATTATTGCACCTACAAATATGACACAATGTTTATTTGTTTGGGATCCTGGCTCAAGTGAATGTGCACTCTTATTTGATGGACAAGATCAAGATGGTGCACTATGCCGTCCACCACCTTGGCCTCCTCCTTTCATGCTTACAAGAAGATTTGATGGCGTTGCACGTATGGACCCACACATGATAGAAGATGAACTTGAGTCGAGGATGAATCCAATTCAAGAAGGGGAGGATGATGAGAACATCACTTCTATGGATACAAACAACACTCCATTGAACATACAAGATGCAATCAATAGAGTTCATACACAACAATTAATTTCAGAGGTGAACTCGTTCTTATATATTTCCTTATATGTTTTTGAGCATAAATTGCTACTTAATGATTTATTTGTGATTAGGATCCATGGAGAGGTTCAAGGAGTACTTGGAGGGAGTATTAGGGACGTGGAAGACCAGAGAATTCGTTCAAAGAAGATGGAAACCGAACCAAACTCCAAATCGTATCCAACTCAGAGTCCAGGAGCAGTACGCACTAAAATGGACGCCCAGGATGCATACGAACTCTGTTTTGGACGTTCTACATATGCACGGAAAGGGGAGAGGATACCCTTTCCAATGGCGCCGGTACCATGTCAAAATTCATTCGGAGCCGATGGGAATCGTCGAAACAAAATCAAGTACATAATCTGTCAGGGTGCTGCGCCACCGTATTGGGCCATTGGGCCTTGTATCAAGTCTAAGTCCATTATTTTCGTGTGTTAGGGTTAGGTCATGACCCCAACACCCCCTTGGACGTCCTCCCACCTATATATACTCCATAGTAGCCGTCATGAACAATTGGGTTTTGCTTAGATCAATAATATCACCGTTTATCGGTTTGTGAAACCCCAATTCAGCAATTTCAATTTGCTTCTTCTATGTTCTTGCTTGTGTTCTCGGTTGCACTTGCAGGGATTAGCCTTCTTGGCAAGGTCAAGCGTGTGCAGCACGGTTGATAACCAACGGAGCGGTGGTGTAGTGATTACAGGGGCTGTTCGTGTTCTACTCGAGAGCCTCAGATCATCAACGTCGAGATCTCCATCGATCGACTTACCCATTACCTTTCAGAAGATCGGGACCAATTTTCCTATCAAAGCTTCAAATCTTCATCATCCAAGTTGGATTTCAGACCAGTTTCAATCCGGTCGTCATCCATCACGCTGTTAAGGGCCCACGCGAGCTTCTCCCTCTTCCTTAGCGGAGCCCATTTGTTGACCCGAAAGTTGCAGAAGACAATCTGAGGGGTCACTCCACCCTTCATGCATTCGCGGATCCTGGTCAGGACGGGGTGGAAGGCATCTGACAGCACCGGAACTACACTCCAACCGTCGGTGTCAATGTTGGGGAGTCCTTCGAGCAGCTCCAACCTCTCGTGCTCCTCCACAGCAATGATAACCAAGTCCTTCTTCCAGTCATCCCATTTGACGGAAGGAAATGACTTCAAGTATTTGAAGGAGCAGTTCTTGCGCTTCACGAAATAGTAGAAGCTAAGAAGCTCAGTCCCCTTGCCGGTGGTGTGGATGGTGAAGAAGGTACGAAACAACTCGACGCAGGGAGGAACACCCACCCACATCTCACAAAAGTGGACGAAAGTTGCCACTAGAAGAAGAGAATGGGGGCCAAGATGATATAGCTGAAGACAATAAAAGTCCAGCAGCATTAAAAGAAAAGCTGAGAAAGGTGGGATCAATCCTACCATAGCGTACACAGAGAAGTACACCATGTCGCCATTATGCTCCTTCTTGAACGGGAGCTCACCGGCGCAGATCAGGTGGCTGAAGGAGTCACTGTACCATCCCATATAGGTCCGGACCTTCAACAATTCGTCCTTGCTCTTGAGGCAGCTCTTGGGAGGACCCAACTCCATCGTGGCAAAGTGGAGCAAAAGAAGAGAAAGCTAGGTGAAGTTTGGGAGGCTTTGAGCGCAAGTTTGATTGAAAGCATAAAGAGTCATCAATTCATGCACACTTTTCTTCTTAAGTAAGCCTCTGTGACACTTTGATGGAAACCGCCACAAGAGTGGGGTCACATTTCAAAAATCTACCCCGTCCATGATGAATGGGTCCGGGGCCACCCCGATGAAGAGATCGAGGTTATTACCCCAGGCGAACTGTTTTCATGATGGGCGGCGGGAGACCCAAAAGTTGAACCCTGACAAGGCGCTCGAAATCGATACAGTTTTTGTATGGGGAACTGGCAACCTTCAATTGCGTGAGATCCACACTCAAAGATCTCATCCGCCGCATTCATAACAAGCCACAAGGCGATGGTTAAACCCTGGACCATCTCCCCAACGGCACATCAGAAGACTTTTGAAGTCGAAGTGCGAGAATCAAGGATGGCCCCACCTTTGGTAGAATAACTTAACCCAGAGGGTTTCTCCCAAAGGTGGGCCCGGGGGCCACTATCGATACCCTGCGTACCGGGTACCTTATGATACCGCAAGAAGTGCAAAAGAGTTCTACCCATGAAAATTGAAGGCTTCCTCAGGCCCCACATGTCATATTACACCGGACCCGCATACCTCATATGGGTAGCTCCGGAGATTGACGCGTGTAATGTAAATCCGGAGCTAAACTCTCAACACAGGGAAGCTCTGCAATCAACACGTGTATAATGACCCCGGATCAAACCCCCATCAGAGGGAAGCTCCGGTGTTGACACGCGTACAGCGGTGCCAGAGCTACCTCCCTGCAAAGGGAAGCTCCAAAGCTGCCACGAGTGGAGCCTCCGGATCTTCATCAACTAATACAGTGGCGGATTTCCTTCAGCACGGACATTCAAAGGACATTTAAAGTGCCAGTTACAAGATTTGATTACGTGTAGTTAATGCTATATTAACGACACACGATCAAAGTAGTGTTAATAGAGGTAACGCAACCATTAATGCACATTATCACACCATTAACCATGCTTAATACCCGTAGACAGTGTATTAGGCTATTTAATACGCCAGGGCCACATGTTGGGCCAGACTAATGATGTAATGACCAGTCCTTGGATTATAAAAGGACTGAGCTGCACGATAGAAAGGACAACTCCAAGCTAAGCTAGAGACTATGCTTTCTAGCGATTCATAATACAACACACACACACACCCCGTGGAGTAGGGTATTACGCTCAGGCGGCCCGAACCACGTAAATATCTGGTGTTGCCGTCTTGATCTTGATCTCTACGTGCCCCAACCGTAACAAGAACCTCCGCGGGCTACACTTTAGTAGTACCGGGGGAAGTGTAGTTGCTACACTTCGATAGTAGTACTCAAAAATTTTATCGCCATAGCTAATCTATTCAGCACACATAGGTCTCACATAAGTTTTTACCACTAGGTTGATTGTTCATTTGCATGCTTTTATGTAGGAATTTGATTGTCATATTTGATACTTAAAGATCGTCAATAAGCTTCCTCCGATATAGCCCTTTACTTTTCATCAAGTGAAAGTAAAACTACATAAGAAACGCAAATAGGAGACAAAGATCAGAGATGAGCGCAAAAGCGATCGTCACTGGTATGGGTAAACGAGACGAGCCCGCCTTAGTGAGGATGCTAGTTCATGAAAGAAAGGCACGGCTAAGTGTAAAAGTAGATGAGATACTATAAGGCATGTCTCATTTAATGAAATATCCGAGACGAGCCTGATCCTCTTACAAACGTGAGACGAGATAACAAAGCGCGTATCCTATTTGCAAAAGAAATGAGACGAACTTTACTTAAAGCACGTTTCCTTTGGCTATGGTTACAAACAAACATGAACACATCAGCGAACTAATGTAGAGCACATTCAACTGATAACTAAATAATCAATCTAATGTAGTGTAACTTCACTGTAGTATTTGAAATCCAAAAAATAATCAAATGCTTCCATATGAATTGTCATTCCAGAATAACACGATGAACACATTCATTCATTCATAGTCGAACACACAAGATAATATTCATTCACACAGATGAACACAGATAACACATTCATTCATTAACAATATATTACAAAACACAAAAATAAAGTACAAGACACAAGAAAAGAAAAACAACATCAACTAAAAACAACAAAAGAAAAACCTAAATCCTACTCCTCCTCCTCCTCCTCCTCCGATGGCCATGCAGCGCCGGTGCAACAGGAGCCCTGGTCGGCTGCTCTGGCTGCTCCGCCAGTTGTTCCGACTGGTCCGACAGTGCAACCACGCGACTGAGGTTCCTCGCCATTGCCGCCACAAGGTTATTGTGGCCCTCGGTGCCAAGCACCTCGGCCATCGTCTCAAGCAACCTCTCAAACCTGTCGAACAGCCTCTCGAGCACAACGGCCATCGTCTTGAGCAGCTCGTTGTTGAGCCTTTCGGAGGAGCGACATCACTATTTCTTGCAGGGTGGCACCCTCTGTGGGCTTGGTGATGGCACGTTGGCCATGGTGGGTTGCCTGCACGGAGAAGACGAACAAAGGGAATAGGAGAGACTAATGGCGTGCCTTATATAAGGAGATGCAAATTGGAGACGCTCTTGACAACGATGAACACACCACACATGCAGTCATCCACATAGATGAACACACAAGATAATATTCATTCACACAGATGAACACAAATAAATTTCATTCATTAAAACAATATATTACAAAACACAAGAAAAAGTACAATACACAAGAAAAGAAAAACATCAACTAAAACCAAACTAAATCCTACTCCTACTCCTCCTCCTCTCCTGGCAGCAACTACCGCACTAGTGCAACAGGAGCTTGGGCTGGCGGCTCCAGCTGTGCCGGTTGCTCCGGCTGCACCGGCGGTGCAACCCCGCGATCGAGGATCCTCTTGGTGCCGAGCACATGGGCCATTGTCTCGAGCAGAATGTCGAGACAATCGGCCACTCTCGTGAGGGCGTACAGCTAGTGGTCGAGGATACCCATTCTAGTGAACTCTGGAAGGGTACCTAGACCCAAGGAACTCATGGCGCAAGACGAACTGTTGTACGCCTCTAGCGACATAACGAGGTACCACTCGGTGTTGAGCCTCTTAGGGGAGTTGCAACACTATTTCTTGCAGGGTGGCTCCCTTTGTGGGCTTAGCGGCAGAACGTTGTCCATGGTGGTGGTGGGTCATTGGCATGGAGAAGATGAAGAAGAAGAAACGGATGCAAAAGGATAGACGCGCTGGTGGAGAACTGACGGGTGATGGCACGCCTTATATAAGGTCTGTGCGGAGTAGACGATGGAGCAGTTGGTTTTGCACGCATTGATGGGACGATGGGACACATCGATACTGCCTCGGGGAAATGAAAGGTCACGCACGTCGGTCGCACACGTCTCTGCACCACCACCATCGAAATTAAGTTCTCTGTCGTCCTCGTGCCACACTTCTCTCTTTCAACATTGGAAGATGCTCTTTCATATCGCGCACGTCTCGCATTTTTCTCTCGCATTTCTTCGCCACTGGTGCTCCTTTACAAAACGACCAATGTTGACAGTTGTTATATACCAATTTCACCTGTCAATATAACTCAATTATGTGAAGTAAATATCATTTCTTGCACACATCACCTTTCTATTTAACCTATTTCCACTTGTACTTGGAGAAATTGGTGCATGTTGGTATTTTATACAGGATTGAAGTAAAACAAGGGGATGGATCCTATAAAATATCATTCTGGCCAATCAAGCACTAACATGTGACACCACATGCATCATATGGCCCACAAATAGAAGTATCCATGGCCATCCAACGGTGTACACCCTATAACAGTCAATGGGACCCACCCCGAGAGAGCACAATGGAATTGGTCCATTTTTCTGTTCGGCCAAAGTGGTGGTTCAGCCGAAGTGCTTCTGGTGCGAAACTCGGTCAACTTCCATGTATTGGCTCCTCCTATCTTGAAGAAGTCAGTGGTGATTGAATCGCTAACTTTTGGTCACGGGAACCGACCCTTCTCCACCTATAAATAGGACTCCTCACTTCAACACACACCACTTGAGCATGATTCTATTGTATACACTAGTCCTCATAGTCCTTAGTGGAGTTAGGATATAGAAAGAAGAGCCTCTAGTCCCATGTCAAAGTTGGGAAAGGTATGTGTCAATACCCCGCATACAAGGTACCCTCGCACATAAGCTGAAAGTACCTAGGTACGTTCAGTGGCGCCACATGTCCAGAGGGTGCAGGACCCCGACCTTCCTTAAGTGCGGGATCCGGCACTGCCACGTGAACCACAAAGATGGGAGCCGACTCCCCCGGTGGAATGGGCTCCCAAGATGCCACATTTTTAGGCAGGACCTCATCCTACTATAGGGGTGAGCTCCCGTGCAACTACGTGGCTTGAAGTACCAGGCCAGACGCCTTCCGCAGAGAAGGGCTCCGGAGCTACCACGTGCCCTGAGGGGCTCCAGAGCTGCCACGTGCCTTGAAGGGCCAAGCTTGGGCTCCTCGGCGGGGGCCAGCCCCGAAGTTGCCACGTGTCCCGCAACTCACCCTGAGTGGTGAGGTGCGGGAGCTAAGGGAAGGTGCGCCCCATTAAATAAAGCATTGAAGACCGGGACCCACCTCTGTCGGGTGACGCGGAGCACGCCAACGGTTAGAGACTGTTGTGCCCAATTACATCACAGTGAAGATGTCGCAGGCCTACCCCGCTCTGCCAAGTGGGTAGCCTGCAGCAACCAGATAGACCGATGGGACATCCCCTGACACCATCAGCGAATACGCATGGGCCAAAGGCGATTGAGGTGGCAAGATAGCGAGTCTTTACGCCATGGTGAGAGGAAGCTTGTGCACGAAGCCACTATAGTCTAAGTAGTAATGATATGATCATGTTAATATGAATAAATTATGCTATGTATCAACATTGGTTTAACGATGATTTAGTTCATTGCCTTAGGATTGCTTGTGTCATGGCTCCTATGGTATTTACTTAATATGCTGGCATGGTGCTAGGGTAGTTAAGTAACGTTGGATGTCTCGTAGATGCATGGATTGAAGAGGTAGGCAGTAGGTGGTGACAGTCCTATCCATCCTTTATAATCCTCCATGTTCGGTTGTGCCACAGGCTCTTGGCAAAAGTCATCTTAGTATTGCTAGGGGTAATCCCATGTCCGATGTATTGAACAACTTAGTATAAGGATTCACCATTGACATGTTCATTAGTATCTAACCTAGGCTATTGTTGACGGCTGTTATACACACATTTCACCCATCAGTATAACTCAATTATATGAAGGAATTGTCATTTCTTGCACACATCACCTTTCTATTTAACATATTTCCACTTGTCCTTGGAGAAAGTAGTGCATGTAGGGATTCTATGCAGAAATGAAGTGAAACAAGGCGGTGGATCCTACAAAATATCATTCCAGCCAATCAAGCAACGCCACGTGGCACCACATGTATCAAATGGCCCACAAACAGAATTATCCTAGGCCATCCAGCAGTGTAGCACCAATATCAGTCAATGGGACCCACCTGTCAGCCACCTGGAGAAAGCACACCGCATAAGGGGCCAGGACCAGGTCGGCCGACTAGGTCCTGACAACTTTCTCGGTCAAACTCCACGTGTAGGCTCCTCCCGGCTTGAAGAGGTCATGGGTGGCTGATTCGCGCGCTTTTGGTTGCAGGAACCGACCCTTCTCCAAGCTATAAATACAACCCCTCACCCCTCACTTCAACACACACCACTTGAGTATTCTTCCTTTGTATCCACTACACTCCATAGGTTTAGAGTAGTATAGGCTATAGAGAGGAGAGTCTCTAGTCCATAGTCCAAGTAGGAGAGGAGTAGAAGGACTCTCTTCCTAATTGGGAAAGGTATGTCTCCCATATTCCTATTTGTATTTGTGGCTTTATTTATAATAAAGATGATATCTTTAGTCTACTATTGTTCTTATACTTGGATGAAGCATTTCTTGTTTGATTGTGGATTCCATGTATGTGGTAGGAATAGTATTTATGATTGTGCTATACCATTCTCATTACATTATCGTAAACACTATAAACCTCCACTATAGTCTAATTAGCTATGATATGACTATGTTAATATGAATCACTTATTCTATGAATTAACATTGGTTCAACGATTATTTAGTTCATTGCCTTAGGATGCATTGTGCCTAGGCTCTTAAGGTAATTGCTTAATATGCTAGCATGGTGCTAGGATTGAGAGTAGCGTTGAATGTCTCGTAGACCCACGGATTGAAGAGGTAGGCAGTCGGTGGTGATAGCCATATTTGTCCTTTGTAATCCTCCATGTTCGGCTATGCCACAGGCTCTTGGCGGGAGTCACCTAGTGTTACTAGGGGTAAACCCGTGCCCGATGTGTTAATTCACTTAGCATGAGAATTCATTACTAACATAATCATTAGTAACTAACTTAGGCTATGTCTATGTACATTAGAAGCATAGTAGGACTCTTTACCTAACTCTTTGCCTAGTTCCTCTATTTCCTCGTTTATTCCCTTAGGATAGAATACTCTTGTATGTGTCACACTACCTCAACTTATAATTAACCCTATCCTTGCTAGAACCCTACCTAGGCCAAACTAACTTTTCCACTTGATGATTGTTTTACTTCCACATAGCCTTCCTTTGGGAAAATATAAATGACACCCTTTGGGAATACTCTTTAAAGGGGAAATTCTACATTGATAGTTTCCGTGCGTTTGCGGACATTCACTTGAGAATTAAAACCTACCAACAAGCATTTCTGGCACCACTGCTAGGGATAAATTGTTAGTAGTGCGTAGGAAATATCAACAGCACCTGCCCTGTCCTGTGGCATCATGTCTCATGTCAACGACTCTGTACCCAGAGTGGCGTGCTATCCACATCGAGATGGGACAACGCACACAGAGAGTTGGCAGCATCACCAACATGGTCTTCCATAAGGAGACTCATGTGGCATGCTCCGGCCCCCATAGTTAGGGCCCAACTGAGTGAAGGTGAGGGAGACCTGCTAAGCGCGGGGTCGGGGAGCCCATTCCCCCATCGCTTGGATTGTTCTTTCGGTGAGGCCTTGTCGGCGGGGCCAAGGCTTATCATCATAGCTCGATCATGATTGGCTAATCTAGACATGGGTTTTGGTCACCCAGGTTCCAAGACCCCGGTAGTAGCCCTCAAGTCTCTGGCAATGTGTCCTGCTCAATCGGAGGCTGAAACTTGCTGACCTCACGATTGAAGATATCAAGCACACACCCAGTGTCGGTGGAGCTCCTTGGTAGTGATGAGAGGGCTTAGGAGGCATGCCTCAGCAGCAGATCCTTGATCTTGCTTGAGCTGACTTTCGGGTGAACCTGAATGAATCCGCACATCCTCAACTATTAGGGTAAATGGAAACTAACGCCCATTTTTGACGAGCCATCAAGATCAGCGCTTGGAGCCCACATTCAATTGTGTGAGATATAGGCGCTGAATACATTGGCAATTATAATTAAAGTGAAGGTTTAAATTCAAAATTTTGAGCTTACACCGATACACCCCGATACCACTGTCCAAACTTGTCTCAGTACATTTTGGGAGTAACGTTACCTTCGATAATTTTGGATTGTCTGAACTTTTCAATGTGTTTTTGGGAGTAATGTTACCTTGATTGTTTCGGATTGTTCAAACTTTTCCTCACATGACTCACACATGTTTCTCGCTTTGGATTGTCCGAACTTTCAATCACGTGAGTTGCACATGAGTCGATACGATTGATCTTTACAAATATGTTTTCGGGAGTAATATTTACTCTTTACTTTGTTAGGACTATCTGAACTTTCTGACATGTTATTTGCACATGAGTTTTGGATTGGAATGTCATATCTTTTGCCTTTATATTGCAGCGCCATTTTTAGTCCATTTGATAATTTTATTTGCTAAAATAATTGAGCGACGGATCTATTTTTAACTTTCAATGTTTCAAACTTGCTCTTTGGCTTGTGGGAAGATTTTCTTAGTACTTTTGGACTATGTTTTTGATGCATTTTGGTTTATCATCGTGGATTATTTTCTTGTTATATTTGCAACATGCTTATGTGAGGTGCTGAAATAAGGTGATGTGGTTATCGGACTAATGTGAGTCAAGTCGAGGACCTGTGCTCGGAAGATTTGGTTGTTTATTCATGTGCAGGTGTTACTTGAGGTCAAGACATGGCTGGTGACGAGATCCATAGAACTATCCTTATGGAGAAGATGAGGTTAAACAACCAAAGTTTGGGAGGAACTGTGGTTGTGTTGATGGGGAGGTCATGCAACATGTTTGGGTCAAGAACAATGCAATGAAGGTATCGTGAATGTTGTTGGAAAGTGTTTGCACGTATGCAAGGGGTGCCTGGATGTGGCTATGTTTCTCCAAGATGTGGTGAAGATATATGGACGTGAAGATATGTCAGGAAAGGTCCAACCGGCTTGTTTATGCATCAAGCTGCGACTGAGGTGGTTATGGTTCGTTTATGGGAGGTTTAGAGTATGTTTTAGTTAGATTTCGTGGTGAGCATGAATTTGAGTTCTTTTAGGTATTTGTAAGTCTTAAGATTGCTTCTATCTGCGTATGGAAGAGTCTTGAGCAGTTATGGAAAGTTTTGGTTGAAACTGAGTAGGATTAGAGTCTTAGTTAGGATTGGGTTGGCCTAAGGGCTGGTTATATAAGAAAGGGAGGCCAGAGCTCATGGTATATAATTTTGGGGCTGTTAATCTTATGTTTGATGAATAAAATTCGTAGTTTAAATATGCTTTTGTACCTTGTTCGTCCGACTTGTCTTCGTCAAGTCTTTCTCCTCGAGTTTCTGCGCTGCCTGACCTTTCTAAAGTGTTTTGATCGTAACTCGCATTTTACTACTCTAATTGACGTGATTATTCTTGTTTTGTCTTCAAAACTCAATTATATATAATCTATGAAAATTTCACGGTCATTGGATTTGTGGTTTTTGAGTTACACGAATTTCTTTGCAGCGTAGCAGATCTGTTTGTTCTTTGTTTGAACAGATTGACTTTTGCTCAGGGTTGTTGTCATAACATGAGTTTTACTCGATGATTTTTCATGATTATAGTTTGTTGTGTTGTCTCCTTGATTATCTACAATATATACTAGTTTTTTCATGGTTTAACTCATCAAGATCAGTCGCACACACAGTTTGCTTATCAGATTAGTTTTCAGCTGAGGGGTTTTCATAGCTTCCGTTCAAAAGTTCCTAAATCTACCATTCACCCCATCTAGTAGCTTTTTACGTGCCTTTCGATCCTAAAATTGGTATTAGAGCCACAGTGTGCTAATCTCATTGATTTGCTCGTGTTTTGACTAATCGACATGGAGAAATACTCTGCAAAACCTTGTGTGTTCGATGACATTTATTTTCAGGTTTGGAAGGCACGTATGGAGACTTACATACTAGAACAAGGCTTCACCATCTGGGAAAAGGTCTTCAAGCACTTCGACATGCCATCAAATGATCATGTAACAGCTGCCAACATAAAGGATGTCGATAACAATAACAAGTTGTGGAACTCGATCATACAAGGATTTTACTCAAAGCGACTTTGATCGTGTTGCACATCTTCAATTAGCATAAGACGTGTGGAAAGCTTTATGTGACTACCACGAAGGATCCAACACAATCAAAGAGGTACGTCAAGATATGTTGAAAGAATGAGTACATGCATTTTGAGATGCAACTAGGTGAGTCGGTCGATGACTTCTTTGCTCGCTTTAATAAAATTCTCAGCAACTTGTGTAGTGTCAATGTTAACTTTTCAGATGTTGAGAATGCTAGGCAATTATTAAGTGCATTAGACATGTCAATTTGGGAGATGAAAGTTACATCTATTTGTGAATCCACTGTCATGAGTACACATACATTAGATGTGCTATATTACAAGTTAAAAACTCATGAACTTGACATAATACCACGTAAAACCCCCAACAAGTCCCTTGCATTTGTTTCACAACGTGACATGCCTAGTTCTAGTCAATCTTTGCCGTGCGGTACACTTGTTTTGCTTTCCTCTCTAACCCTTAAACAGATTGAAGAGTTTCCAGAGGAGGAGCTAGCACTTCTCGCTACTTGGTTCTCCAAAGCATTGCAAAATATGAGAACTAGAAATAGAGGAAATGGTGGACCTCAACATTGCTTCGAATGAGGTGAGTTTGGACATTTATTACAAATTGCCCTAACCTTTCAGGTTCTACTCCTCTTGATGTGAAGCAAACAAAGTTCTAGTCCTCCTCTGCAAACAACAACAAGAAGAAGGGTTTTATAGGTCGCCAATTGGTAAACAGTTTTGTCTCTGCACTTCAAGAACTTGACTTCAACGGCGTGGACATCGGATGTGATAAGATGAAGACAATTTGGCAAATATGTGCTTCATGGTGTAACACCCTCATTTTCACCCATCATGCATTGCATTCATTCTTATACATGTCTAACATAATGCAACACCAAAAGTAATATAATTAAAATGAATTAGAGGCAAACCAGCAGTAAAAATCAATCTTTGGTATGGACTTGTTCGGATTGGACCCCAGACTGGTCTAGTTTCGCTACTATTTGTCCACTGGACCTGTCCATTAATTGCTACAAATTGATCCGGTTTTGTTTTTGTTCTCATATGGACTTGTCTGTTACCATATACGGACTAGTCCGATGATCACTACTAGAACTCTTAGGAGCTGTTCATAAAATCCCAAAACTTAGTCGATTTAGAACTGTGCAAACACCGGACTTGTCTAGGACAACACCAGACTTGTCAGTTGATCTTTTTGTTCCTTTGACGGTCTTGTCCGACACCAGACCGTACTTGTCCAGTCAACTCTCTGTAACCTGAGCGAACTTGTCCGGCCTCTTTTGGACTAGTCTGGTCCCCAGGGTTTCGACTCGGATTCTATTTTTCCTCCACGACGAGTTATAGTGTAATTTCCTTAATTGGGCCCAAGTATGTCGTGCCCCACCCATGAGGAGCCCAAGTGCAACCCCACCAAGGCGCTACTTGCCCTCACTGACTTTTACTTAGATTCCACCCCAACCCCACCACTCTCCTCCTATATAAACACCCCACCACCCACCCCTTGCCCCTTTGCCCACGTTAGAAAACCCCAGCACCTACTCTCTTCATAGCCGCTGCCCTTGAAGGGAGAAGCCTTACTACAAGAAAGAGAAGGAAGAAGAAGGAGAGGAGGGAATCAAGCGAGATCATCGCCACTATTGCGATCTTCATCAACTCTTCACTGCCAACATTCTTCTCCACCAATCTTCATCTTTATCGGATCTAGACGTCAAGATTCACGTGATACGCCTAATTCTCAACCGTTGAACCTTTGTATTCATGGTAACTATCCTAGATCCAACTTTCCACAACAATTCTGATCCCAATCTCGATTTAAACCATGCCTAGATGGGAAGTTCGCAAAACCCTGGACATAGCGGACTTGTCTGGTCTAGCGCGGACTAGTCCATTGAACTTTCTGGTCCGGAGCGAACATATTCGACCTATTGTGCGGACTAGTCCGGCCTCTGAATTCTGAAATTCCTGTAACTTTCCCAGTTTTTCTCCTGAAATGACTTGAAACTTGTCCATCCATGTAAAACTCAATTGTAACTGGTTAGTAAGCAATAGTAGAAACCTAATAACATGTATTACATCATAATTGCATCATTCATGCATATCATGGCATATTGGGTACTATATGAGCATTTATTAATTGTAGTGCTTGTTTCACATGTTTGACGCGTGAAATAGAAGGAAATGCTCTAGGACGTACCTACGAGGACCTTCAGCAAGAGAACTTTGAAGCTTCTGATCCAATCCAGCCACAATAGCACGGGAAGTGTCCTTGAATATTTTGATCCTGTTTTCAAATGTTTGGTTGCAAAACTGCATGCTTGTGTCAAACTGATGGGAGATCCATGATAGGTGTTTACTAGACTTGTATGACCACCCTTGTCGTTTGGAATATATTGTAGAGAGTCGAGAAGGGTGTTTTCCAATTTTGCTTTGCTTTTCTTAATTGAGATTGGAAATAATCAAATGACTCACTATGAACTAATAAACATATGGACTAAGTGAATTGATGATAATGATGACTTAAGTAACATGGAACTGGGGTGATCTAAGCAAGCATGGGTTGTGGACTGGGTTGGATGATATGGTCGTTCCGCTTGACTTAGATCTAAGGACCAATTCATGCAAGAATAAGCCAGGACAATAGTGCCACCACAAGGATAAGTATGGGTATGGCTTAGCCAATTAATTAGGTGCATTGCTAGCATTGTTCGGGTCATTTGGAAGGCTCGGGGAATGGGAGCTAGTTTGGTTTGCATTAGTGGCGAGACTGCTCTAGGATCCGAAAGACACAAAAGGGGGCTCTTGGATGGATGTGCTCACTTGTGAGACATCACCTCCGTTGAAACCGTAGTGGGTCTAAACATGTTGGTAGTCCCTTTGTAAAGTGTATGTTGTGATCTCTTGGACACACACCGTCAAAAGTGTGTAATGTGATCGACGGGTCATGGGCGTAATGGAGGTTCTTTAGTCACTGAAAGGCGATGCAATCACAAACTTCTGGATAAAGCGGTACAACCACTATAGAGTGTTAAAAACTATCATGATAATCGTGCTCCCGGTTACGAGCACCTGGACAACTTCCATGATTAGAGTTGGATTTGGGACTTGGGATGGTTCGGACATGGTTATGATTTGGGTTATGTTATATGAGCATGGTCGGTTATGAAGGTATGAAATCGGCATATGGATATATATAAATTGATGGATGAGGTATTGTCGGTACCCTATGTACCGAATACCCTTGGGACTGCAAAAAGACTAAAGGAACTTCACCTGACTGAGTTGAAGACCTACGAAGGCCCCAAGTGTCATACTGGACCGGACCTGCCTCCCTTCTATGGTTAGTCCCTGTGCTGCTGTGACACCCGATTTCGAATATGAACCAAGCGTGACGCATATGTGTGCCCAGGAAGTTCATCACACATATACGGTTGCATCACAAACAATATACAGAATTTAACCACGTCTTAACTATTAAATAAGTACTTTATTACAATAATCCAATAGTTCACGAATAATAAAACTCTAAATAATTGCAGCGGAAAATAAACTAAAAAGCACGACTCCAATCCACAGGCAATTGACGGCGGTACGCAACCTAGTACTCCACGTGATCCTCAGGGTACTCCCAATTGTCTCCAGTAGCTGTTGGGGGGGGGGGGGGGATTGCAAGGGTGAGTACATGTCGTACTCAGCAAGTGTGGAAAGTATGACATGTGGCTTATTCAAATGACGACAATAATAATGGCTAAGTGCTGAAAAGTACAGTAAAACATTTGAAAAGCATTATACTATGTCTATGTGAAACAATCCCATCATAACCATCATATTAGCAAAATATAAACCATATCCAATTATTGCCATCATCACCATTATCCATGTCCAATTACCATAACTCAAATTCATATCCATGACCATAAACCATAACCATTACCATCCCATAACCATTACCAGACCATAACCATCCCAAATCCCAATTCCAATTCTAATCATGTAGGTCATCCAGGCGCTCATAACCGGGAGCACGGCTATCATGATAGTTTTAAACACTCTGCAGAGGTTGTACCACTTTACCCACATGTTTGTGATTTCATCACCTTTCGGTGACTAAGGAACCTCCATTATGCCGTCTCACACTTCCGTAGGTGCGCGGCCAAGAGATCATAAAATAGCCTTTCAAAAGGGACTACTAGTATGTACGGGCCCACTAAGGTTTCACCGGCAGGCTTGAATCTCCATTCTCCCACCCATGGGCCCCTTCGTGTGCCATGCGGATCCCAGGGCAGTCCTCCTCGACTCCCATTCCCCGCGCCATCCAATGGTCCATACAATACTAGCAACGCTCCTAATTATTCAGCTACGCCACACCCATTCTTGGCCTTGTGGTGGCACTGTTGACCTGGCATATTCTCGCATGAACCGGTCCTTAGATCTAAGGCAAGCATACCACCATATCATCCAACCCAGCCACAAAAACCATGCTTGCTTAGATCACCTATCATATTGACCAGTTCACATTAACCAAAATATCATTGGTGCATAATTAAATGTGTAGTGTTGCTTGCCATCCCAATTAATTAAGCGAAGCGAAAAGGTAAAAACCCTTCCTGACTCTCTACCAGAATTTCCAGGTGACAAGGGTGGTCAAACAAAACTAGTAAACTTCCTACCATAGGATTCCCATCAATTTGACACAAGCATGCAAGTTTGCAAACAAAACATTAATAAAACATGATCAATATGCTTCAAGGACACTTGCCTTGCTCCGGCGGATGGGGTTGCTCAAGCGCTTCAAATTCTTGATTTTGGAAATCCTCGTATGCGGCCTCTTGAGCACGTTCCTCTACGCGTGATCATACATACAAGAAAACATATACAATCAACATGATGCACACAAAATAATCAACATGCAATGACATGTATGCATGCACAATTAAATAATTAATTAACTACGGTTGTTTATTAATTAGATGCGAGTAGTTCATACGTGTTCATATGAGTTTACGGGGGTTTTAGGGTGGATTAATGCTGCTGAAAATAAAATAATGACACAACTACGATCAAGTTACGCCTATTAGGTTCAATATGATCGCTAAAATTCGCATTGGGAACATGGCCTACCGTAGATGCGATGGCTTCGATGATCGCGGGATGGGGACAATGCGTAGACGAAGTAGATGCATTCTCCGGCGGCACGACGATGGCGGCGCGATGTCGACGTCGATCTCCGGCGAACGGTGGCGCCCTCCTCCTTTTCATCCTCTTCTTCCCCTTCTTTTTCTCCTTTTTCTTCCCTGGTCGCAGCCCTCTGGTCCCTGGTATTTTCCCGGCGGCTAGGTTTTTCCTGGGCGTTTCTGGCATCGAGATCGTGAGCCTTAGGTCCCTTTTTATAGGGGCGGCGGAACAGGTGATCGGGAATCGGTTCCGAAGCCGGCGGGATCGGGGGGGGGGGGGGGGGGGGGGGGGGGGGCGTTACGGCGGCAGGGCGCGTACGCGGGAGGGGGCGCGTGCTGGCGCGGGAGCGGGAGGTCGGGAGCGCAGGGTGACGTCCGCGCCGTGGGAGCAGGCCAGGGCTGGCGCGGGGCGCTCGGTCGGCTGGGCCGCTGGCCTGGCCGTCGGGTTGGCCCTTTTTTTCTTTTTCTTTTTTATTAGTATTATTATTATTTTATAATTTATATTTATTTATTTTACTTTTTTTATACTCTTTTTTATTATATAATTTATTATATATATACTTTATATATATATATATATATATATATTATTCATATTATATATTTATTATTTATTATTTTTATAACATATATTATTAAAATTAATATTTTATCTATTTTTATATATTGTATATATATTATTTATATATATATTTATATATATTTTTATTATTATTTTTATACTTATTCCTTATTACAAGTTCTAGGCTATAACTATTATTTTATTTTCCTTCTTTTGCTACACATATTTGTATATGTATGTTTTATTATTTTTCTCTTATTCTACTAGTGTTTAATGCATGATCATGTATGCAGTGCATGATGCGAAAAATTTAGGGTGTTACAAACCTACCCCCCTTAAAGTGAATCTCGCCCTCGAGATTCGATAGCGTGGAGAAAAAGGTGAGGGAATTCTGCCTTCAAGTCTTCTTCACGTTCCCATGTAGCTTCGGCTTCCGTATGGTGTTTCCATTGCACTTTGCACCAACGGATCCTCTTATTTCTCGTGACCCTTTCCTTCATGTCCAAAAATCTTGATAGGTTGCTCGACATAGGACAAATCCTCTTGAAGTTCTAACTCGTCCATCGGCACTTGTTCTTCCGGTACCCTGAGACACTTCTTGAGTTGAGAGACGTGAATACATCATGTACATCGGAGAGATACGTCGGCAGCTCAAGTCGATAGGCTACCTCTCCTCGCTTGTCCAGAATCTTAAATGGTCCGATGTAACGTGGTGCCAGTTTTCCTTTGACGTTAAACCGTCGCTGACCCATAGGTGACACTTTGAGGTATACAAAATCTCCAACTTCAAAAGTCAGACTCCTTCGCCTATTATCAGCATAACCTTTCTGTTGAGACTGGGCAGCCTTTAAGTTTTCCCGTATTATTTGGACTTGCCTTTCAGCATCTTGTAACACGTCGGGACCAAACACTTGATTCTCTCCGGTTTCATTCCAGAACAAGGGAGTCCTACACTTCCTTCCGTACAATGCTTCATAGGGTGACATTTTCAAACTTGCTTGGTAACTATTGTTGTATGAGAATTCAGCATGCGACAAACTTTTATCCCAACTTTTCCCATGCTTTAAAGCACATGCTCTCAACATGTCTTCCAAAATTTGGTTGGTCCTCTCGGTTTGTCGATCTGTTTGAGGGTGATATGCCGAACTGAAGTTCAACCTCGTTCCCATTGCTTCATGCAATTTCTGCCAAAATCTGGAGGTAAACTAAGAACCTCTATCCGAGACTATCTTCTTCGGTACTCCGTGTCGGCACACAATATGTTCCATATACAATTCTGCTAGCTTCGCGGTGGTATATGTGGTCTTGACAGGGATGAAATGAGCTGATTTTGTCAACCGATCCACAATAACCCATATTGAATCATAGCCAGACTGAGTTCGCGGTAATCCAACTATAAAATCCATATCAATCTCTTCCCACTTCCACTCCGGGATTTTCAATGGTTGTAACAATCCGGCTGGCTTTTGATGTTCAGCTTTAACTCGTTGGCACACATCACAAAGCGCAACATATTCGGCTATGTCCTTTTTCATGCTGGCCCACCAGTAGCATGTCTTTAAGTCCTTGTACATCTTTGTACAGCCAGGATGAATTGAGTAAGGCGAGTCATGTGCCTCCTTCAATATTGTTTCTCGAATATGCCTGACATTAGGTACCACAATCCTCTTTCCAAGCCATAAGGTACCCTGTTCGTCCTCATCAAATCTGAATTCTTTCCCTTCTTGGGTCCTTTCCTAGATTTCCTGTATTTCCTTGTCCTTTGTCTGTCCTTCCCGTATTTCCTGCTCTAATGTTGGGTTGACTTCCATCGTTCCCATCTCATTTATGAATCCAAGGTTCAACCGTTCAAACTCCTTCATAACTCGGATGGCAGCTCTCGTACTGTGAGTTGATGACTTACTCCTTTTCGGCTCAAAGCATCAGCCACCACATTGGCCTTCCCTGGGTGATAGTTGATTCCCACGTCATAATCCTTGATGAGCTCCAACCATCGGCGTTGCCTCAGATTCAGATCCGTTTGCGTAAATATGTACTTGAGACTCTTATGATCCGTGTAAATCTCACATCGGTGACCAAAAACATAGTGTCTCCATATCTTCAAGGCGTGTACCACGGCTGCGAGTTCAAGTCGTGTGTAGGATAATTCAACTCATGTTTCTTTAGTTGCCTCGATGCATAAGCTACCACTTGGCCTTCTTGCATGAGCACACATCCTAATCCTTGTCTTGATGCATCACAATATATATCAAAACTCTTGCTCACGTCCAGTAATACTAACACCGGGGCGGTTGTCAACCTTTCCTTTAACTCCTCAAAGCTATCCTGACAAGCTTGAGTCCATCGGAATGCCTTCCCTTTCATGAGTAATTCGGTCATAGGCTTGGCTATTTTGGATAAATCCTTAATGAATCGGCGGTAATATCCAGCCATTCCAAGGAAACTCCGAATTTCCTTGACATTCTGTGGTGGTTCCCATTTAAGCACATCTCTCACCTTCCCTGGGTCAACTGATACTCCTCCTCCGGAAATAATATGGCCTAAGAAAGAAACTTCCCGTAACCAAAATTGACATTTACTGAACTTGGCATACAATTGATGCTCCCTCAATTTTTGCAGCGTAAGCCTCAAGTGTTCCTCGTGTTCCTTCTCATCCTTCGAGTAGATCATAATATCATCGATGAACACTACAACGAACTTATCCAGGTATTCCATGAAGACCTTATTCATGAGATACATAAAGTACGCAGGCGCGTTCGTCAATCCAAATGACATGACGGTGTACTCATAAGATCCATATCGTGTCCGAAATGCTGTCTTGGGTATATCCGATGGTCTAATCTTCATTTGGAAGTATCCTGACCGCAAGTCGATCTTGGAGAAGATACAGGCACCCTTCATTTGGTCGAACAAATCCTCGATACGGGGTAGTGAGTACTTGTTCTTAATTGTCACTTCGTTGAGAGACATATAGTCCACGCACATCCTCTGGGTTCCATCCTTCTTATCTACGAAGAGCACTGGGGCTCCCCACAGGGATGAGCTTGGGCGTATAAAACCCTTCTCTAGCTACTCTTGAATTTGCTTCTTGAGCTCTGCTAATTCCTTAGGAGGCATCCTATACGGCCTCTTAGCTATAGGTGCAGTTTCGGGTATCAACTCGATGGCGAATTCTATGTCACGATCAGGTGGCATACCTGGCAACTCATCTGGAAACACGTCCGGGTACTCGCAAACGATCGGAATGCTTTCCAATGTCACTTGTTCCACGTGATTCAGCATCGCTTTCCCTCTTGCAGGTTGGGCTGCCTCAACTTCGATGCGTGTACCATGTTCACTTGTCAACTGCACAATCCTCTCGGCACATTGAATGACTCCATTATACTTGCTCAGCCAGTCCATTCCAAGTATTATGTCTATTCCTTGGGAGTCCAAGACTATGAGGTTTGCGAGGAAGTCTACCCCCCTTATTTTAATGCTTACTTTCGGACATACTATATTTGTCCTCATCTCTCCGCCAGGAGAACTTACTAGCATAGTTTGCTTCATATGAGATATAGGCAAATTGTACTTGGCAACATACTTTGACGATATGAATGAATGAGATGCTCCCGAATCAAATAAAACAGTCGCGGGGTTGGAGTTGGCAAGAAACATACCAATCACGACGTCATCAGCTTGCTGGGCTTCCTTAGTAGAGACATGATTCACATTGCCACGAGCAAAATTCTGTTGTCCACGGTTGCCTTGCGGTGCTCCTCCATTTGGTCACGGGTTATTTGTCCTTGGTGCATTGTTCATAGGTCCATAGTTTCTTCTGGGGCATTGACTTGCAAAGTGTCCGGGTTCTCCACACACATAGCATGTCTTACCGCCCGTAGCATTACGGAAGTTTGGGCGCAACTGGTTTTGAGCATTTGCTGCCATGTTAGGACGCGGCGCAGGTGGCACAGGATTGCGAGGCGCTTGCATGGCGGGGCGTTGCTGCGGTGGCTGATTTGGGCGGGGCGGATAAGCAGTGCGGTATGCAGGAGCAGATGGGTTGTATTGTGGTGCAGTAGGTGGTGCATAGTGGGGGCGAACATTGCTTCCTTGCTGCGGTCCATGATGTGGCATCTTCCTCTTGTTGTCCTGCTCCATCTCACGAATCTTGTTCTCAACCACAATAGCCTTGTCAACCAGCTTTTGGAAGTTTGGATAATCAGTATTGAGCAACTGGACTTGAATTTCATTGTTGAGACCCCTCATAAACAGATACTGCTTCCTACTATCAGTTTTGATGTCTTCTGGAGCATATCTTGATAATTGAGTGAATTTGTTGAGATACTCACTCATGCTCATCCTTCCTTGCCTGAGATTTTCAAAATCTTGTCTTCTCAGTATCATAACTCCTTCAGGTACATAGTGGGAACGGAAACTCTGCTTAAACTCAGCCCAAGTGATTGTCTCCTGATTATCATGAGCGTTGCAAAGAGCTTCCCACCAGTCAGCGGCTGCTCCAACTAGTTGATGTGATGCAAAGAGAACCTTCTCCCTATCAGTGCACTGGACAATAGCAAGTTTCTTTTCAACGGACTTCAGCCAATCATCAGCTTCCATTGGGTCTGCATCTTGTGCAAAGGTAGGCGGTCTGGTCCTCATGAACTCTCCCAAACGGTTGTGGTGTGGTGGGGGTGGTGGCGGGGGCGGTATATGAGGCTGATTGTTGTTGCCAGCTTGCAGCTGTCCCATGGTCTGTATCATGGTCTGCATGAGCTGGTTCTGCATAGCTAACAGTTGTTCAATGTTGATAGCTCCATGAGCATGTCCCTGGTTGTTCTGAGGTACTTCATTGCGCTCCTCCTCATCGTTGGCATCCCTCTGGTTACGAGTTCTCACCATCTGTTGGCGAAAGAAGGGTGGGGACAGAAGGATTTAGAATTTGGAAAGAAACGTCCCAACTATATGCATCAAGGTATGTGACACTAAATAATCCTTTATTAATATAGGCCTATATTATGAGGATGTGGACAAGTGCTGAAGCATTCCACAACTCTCTACTAAACACACAAGAACTCAAACAAGCACCAAACAAAATTGACAAAAATCCTAAAAGAAGTAACACAACTCAAGGTCACACAAGTATATCTACGTTGCTCTTATTTAACTAATGGGGTGTGCCTATCCTTGAGTCGTGGCATTGGTCGAGGACTACTCGTCGTCGAGCGGGAACTCATCCGGGTCCTCGTCATCGTCGTCATCGTCGGGGTCCTCGGGGTCCTCGGGGTCCTGTGGTGGTGAGGCAGCAGGCGGCGGTGGTGCGGTAGACGCCACACTAGAAGGCTCCTCGTCAGAGGACTCCTAAGAAGATGACTCACGCTGACCGTTGCGACGGTCTGGAGAGTCTGGGGTCCACGTTGGGGTGTCGGACGCGTAGTCGTCCGGGTCCTCGTCGGTGATCCGACGATACCTCCTAATTATCGCCTCGTGGCGCTGGGCGAGGTCACGTCCATCCTGAATCTCCTGTTGCGCCCTCTGAAGTCGGGCACTGAGCTAGGCCACGTCGTCAACAGTCTGACGAGACTGCGGGAGGTCCAGTGGTCCCTCCACGTGCCTGGAGACGAAGTGTGCAGTGCCACTGGGACGCTGCGGAACGAATGCGTGCACCGTGTCCTCCAGACGGAAACGGCGGGCGTGGCTCCAAAAGGTGGCTGCTTCCCAGCTAGCATCCTGCTCCGCAGATCGGCGGGAGCTCCTCCAAGCAGGACTGCTGTGGGTCTTCACCAACTCATCACCATAGTAGATATAGATCTTGCAGCTCCACTCCTTCCTGCCGGGGCGCTGCACTCCAGTGGTGTGGTAGGAGAGCGAGAGGCTGTGGTGACGGTCACGGAGTAGGGCACGGAGACGGTGTCGCAGTTGTCCTGCGGCCCTGCCATCAGAACGGATCACCACGGGGTGACGGGGGTCGACGGCCGGAGAGCGACTGGCCAACCTACGCGGGGGCACAAGTCCACCGGTCGACTTACGGGGGGTTGTCTTGGTGCGGGCCATCTACAGAAAACAAGAATACATTAGAGGAAAAAGAAAATAATGAAATACAAATCTGAAAATTTCAGCAGCTAAAACGGCGGAAAAAGAGCGGTGCAGCGGTTCCAAAAGAACGAAAAAATAGAGAGAAAAATACAGCAACCAACACAATAATTTTACCCACACATAACAGCAGCAAAACACACTTTTTTCGCGAAAATTTAAGCAGCAAAACAGCAGCACTTAATATTGCTCACTTCTGAAAATTTTTATCAAAAACGCAGCAGCGATCAATACTTTTTGCGGCTGAAAATAAGAGAACAAAACAGCAGCAAAAATTTTCGAAAATAGCAGATTAGAAGAGTGTTCCTAAGTGCTCTAGAGTATCCATTCTGCCTAGGCTTGCGTCCTATGGTCAACGCGGCTCTGATACCAATTTGTGACACCCGGTTCCGAATATGAACCAAGCGTGACGCATATGTGTGCCCAGGAAGTTCATCACACATATACGGTTGCATCACAAACGATATACAGAATTTAACCACGTCTTAACTATTAAATAAGTACTTTATTACAATAATCCAATAGTTCACGAATAATAAAACTCTAAATAATTGCAGCGGAAAATAAACTAAAAAGCACGACTCCAATCCACGGGCAATTGACGGCGGTACGCAACCTAGTACTCCACGTGATCCTCAGAGTACTCCCAATTGTCTCCAGTAGCTGTTGGGGGGGGGGATTGCAAGGGTGAGTACATGTCGTACTCAGCAAGTGTGGAAAGTATGACATGTGGCTTATTCAAATGACGACAATAATAATGGCTAAGTGCTGAAAATTACAGTAAAACATTTGAAAAGCATTATACTATGTCTATGTGAAACAATCCCATCATAACCATCATATTAGCAAAATATAAACCATATCCAATTATTGCCATCATCACCATTATCCATGTCCAATTACCATAACTCAAATTCATATCCATGACCATAAACCATAACCATTACCATCCCATAACCATAAACCAACCATAACCATTACCAGACCATAACCATCCCAAATCCCAATTCCAATTCTAATCATGTAGGTCATCTAGGCGCTCATAACCGGGAGCACGGCTATCATGATAGTTTTAAACACTCTGCAGAGGTTGTACCACTTTACCCACATGTTTGTGATTTCATCACCTTTCGGTGACTAAGGAACCTCCATTATGCTGTCTCACACTTCCGTAGGTGCGCGGCCAAGAGATCACAAAATAGCCTTTCAAAAGGGACTACTAGTATGTACGGGCCCACTAAGGTTTCACCGGCAGGCTTGAATCTCCATTCTCCCACCCACAGGCCCCCTCGTGTGCCATGCGGATCCCAGGGCAGTCCTCCTCGACTCCCTTTCCCCGCACCATCCAATGGTCCATACAATACTAGCAACGCTCCTAATTATTCAGCTACGCCGCACCCATACTTGGCCTGGTGGTGGCACTGTTGACCTGGCATATTCTCGCATGAACCGGTCCTTAGATCTAAGGCAAGCATACCACCATATCATCCAACCCAGCCACAAAAACCATGCTTGCTTAGATCACCCATCATATTGACCAGTTCACATTAACCAGAATATCATTGGTGCATAATTAAATGTGTAGTGTTGCTTGCCATCCCAATTAATTAAGCGAAGCGAAAAGGTAAAAACCCTTCCCGACTCTCTACCATAATTTCTAGGTGACAAGGGTGGTCAAACAAAACTAGTAAACTTCCTACCATAGGATTCCCATCAATTTGACACAAGCATGCAAGTTCGCAAATAAAACATTTAATAAAACAGGATCAATATGCTTCAAGGACACTTGCCTTGCTCCGGCGGATGGGGTTGCTCAAGCGCTTCAAAGTCTTAATTTTGGAAATCCTCGTATGCGGCCTCTTGAGCACGTTCCTCTACGCTTGATCATACATACAAGAAAACATATACAATCAACATGATGCACACAAAATAATCAACATGCAATGACATGTATGCATGCACAATTCAATAATTAATTAACTACGGTTGTTTATTAATTAGATGCGAGTAGTTCATACGTGTTCATATGAGTTTACGGGGGTTTTAGGGTGGATTAATGCTGCTGAAAATAAAATTATGACACAACTACGATCAAGTTACGCCTATTAGGTTCAATATGATCGCTAAAATTCGCATCGGGAACATGGCCTACCGTAGATGCGATGGCTTCGATGATCGCGGGATGGGGACAATGCGTAGACGAGGTAGATGCGTTCTCCGGCGGCACGATGACGGCGACGCGATGTCGACGTCGATCTCCGGCGAACGGTGGCGCCCTCCTCTTTTTCTTCCTCTTCTTCCCCTTCTTTTTCTCCTTTTTCTTCCCTGGTCGCAGCCCTCTGGTCCCTGGTATTTTCCCAGCGGCTAGGTTTTTCCTGGGCGTTTCTGGCGTCGAGATCGTGAGCCTTAGGTCCCTTTTTATAGGGGCGGCGGAACAGGCGATCGGGAATCGGTTCCGGAGCCGGCGGGATCGGGGGTGGGGGGGGGGGGGGCGTTACAGCGGCAGGGCGCGTACGCGGGAGGGGCGCATGCTGGCGCGGGAGCGGGAGGCCGGGAGCGCGGGGTGACGTCCGCGCCGCGGGAGCAGGCCGGGGCTGGCGCGGGGCGCTCGGTCGGCTGGGCCGCTGGCCTGGCCGCCGGGTTGGCCCTTTTTTTTCTTTTTTCTTTTTTTATTTAGTATTATTATTATTTTATAATTTATATTTATTTATTTTACTTTTTTTATACTCTTTTTTTATTATATAATTTATTATATATATATATTATTCATATTATATATTTATTATTTATTATTTTTATAACATATATTATTAATATTAATATTTTATCTATTTTTATATATTGTTATATATATTATTTATATATATATTTAAATATATTTTTATTATTATTTTTATACTTATTCCTTATTACAAGTTCTAGGCTATAACTATTATTTTCTTTTCCTTCTTTTGCTACACATATTTGTATGTGTATGTTTTATTATTTTTCTCTTATTCTACTAGTGTTTAATGCATGATCATGTATGCAGTGCATGATGCGAAAATTTAGGGTGTTACAGCTGCCACGTGTATCCTACAACCGGAACTATATACCACACATGGGATAGCTCCGGGCTAAATACCTTTGCGGCGCCTCTGGATCTAACCTCCGACAGAGGAAAGCTCCGGTACTGACACGTGTATAACAGCACCGGACCTACCCATCCTAGATGGTAAGCTCTGGAGCTGCCACGCGTCCAACCACCGGACCTTCAACTTCAACAAGCAGACGGGTGGACCCCCAACAGCTCGGACCTTCAAGGGACAATCAAGGACTTCAAGACCCGATTAAGTGTCATTAATACCATCTTAATGACACATGATCAGAGGGCCCTTAATACCAGTAACGGCAGTGTCAAGGCACGTTACCACACTATTAAGGGTAATTAAGCTAATTAATTGTGTATTAAACATCAGTAACCGCAAGGGCCACATGTCGGGCCAGGCTAACGATGTAACGACCAGTCCTTGTACTATAAAAGGACTGGTCAAGCGATACACAGGGAGACTCTCCCAGACTCGGCTCTGACACACGCTCGCAAGTGCTCAGACGCTTAATACAACAACTATAGACCCCGTGGAGTAGGGTATTACGCTTAGGCAGCCCGAACCACGTAAATCCTTATGTCAACTTGCCATCGTGTTCAGAATCTCTGCGCGCCCACAACCGAATAGAAACTCCTCGGTCTGCCAACGGTAGTACCGAGAGAATTGCCGGAACCAAACTCCGACAGTTGGCGCGCCAGGTAGGGGGAGCCCGAGATTCAAACATGGTGAACTCTGCTGCTGGATCGTCCAATGACAACCCTGCTGTGCAACCTACTGGAGGCAATCCTTCCAACATAAAGCAGCCAGCAGGTGCTCTGGGTCCAGCAAGAGTCATGCCACCACCGCCACCGTCCGCACCGGCGAATCAAGCTGGACAGTGAGATGGGGCGTCTGCGTCGGTCATTGCATCGGCGAACAACAACCCTGAACACGCGCTCCATGCCGCGCGTGCTCTTCTCCAACATCCATCGCCTCCAGGAGCATCCCAGGGTGCAACGGAACTGTGGAGGGCTGATGTGGAACATTTGGTTGCAGCAGCAGCCGATCGCATCAGCAACCAAGGTCCTCCCCCCTCGGGGCGGGCCCCATTGCAGCATCGGACCGTGTCAGGTAGACTTGGTCCGCACACTTCACAACACAGGGGGCGTGCTGCATCTCAACAGGTGATGTCGCTGCCTTCCAGGGCGCGACACACCCATACGGTAACCAAGCTTTCGACTCACGACCTCCGGGCGGAGCTTGATCGCCGTTACCGTCAACAGGACGGCCGTGTCCATATCGAGTGTGCTCGTGAGAGGCGAGAGGCTCGGGACAGTCCTGCTCCCGAGGGAGTAGGAGGAGGCTGTTCTGCCCTGGCCATGCACCTACGCATGGTCAGATGGCCGCAGAAGTTCCGGCCTCACCTACTGGAGAAATTTGACGGAACTATCAATCCCGCTAAGTTTCTCCAAATCTACTCCACCGCAATCCTTGCGGTTGGAGGCAATGAGGATGTGATGGCCAATTATTTCCTCATGGCTTTGACTGGGACTGCCAGGTCCTGGTTCATGAGCCTTCCGCCCGACTCCATCAACAGTTGGGAGGAACTGTGCCAACAGTTCACCGCCAATTTCGGGAGTTCATACACCCGACCAGGCACCAAACTGGACCTTTTTGCTGTCAAGCAGAAGGGGGGAGAGTCCCTGCGATCCTTCATCCAGAGGTTCTCCCAGATACGGAACACCAAACCTTCTATCTCAAGTGCTTCTGTTACTGTGGCATTTAGACAGGGCGTAGAGATAAGAAGACGCTGGAGAAGCTGGCGACCAAGGAAGTCACCAGCGTCACGAAACTCTTCAGTTGGGCAGACAAGTGCGCCAAAGTTGCGGAGGGCCGTGAAATGCACTCCCAACCACCTCCTGAGGACAACAAAAAGTCCTCCAAGGGTGAAGCCACTACCTCCGGGAGTGGTAAGAAGAAGAAAAAGTCTAACGGCAAGAAGAGGCTGTCGGCCGACACACCTACTGTCGCTGCTGCCATAGCTCCGGGTGGCCGGGGGCCACGCCCCAAGAAACGACCTCGGCCGTCGTCTGAAGACGGTGGCATCTCCAAGATGTGGTGTCCCATACACAAGACAAACAAACACAACTTGGAAGGCTGCTGAGAGGTCTAGAACCTTGCTGAGCGCTACAACAAGCACCGGGAAGAAGTTCCCTTCCGTCAAAGGGAAGGAAAACAAAAAGTCAACGAAGATCCGACTGAAGAGGAGTTAGGCTTTCAGGATCCTAAAAAAGGTCTTGAAGGCTGTTTACACCTCCATCGACGACGACTCCGATGTATCCGACAACGAGCGTCGGAAGACCATGAACACCATCTTTGGAGGTTCATGGGACATCATCTCCCATCGTGTCCTCAAGACAATGCGGTGGGACATGGCCTCAGTAGCTCCCACCGCCAGGATGGATCCGCACCAGATGTGGATGGACACTTCCATCACCTTCGATGCTTCAGATGCCCTCGAAACATGATTGGAGCTGGCCAACTCCCATTGATGGTATCTCCGACCATCAACAACATCCAACTCCACAATGTGGTGGTGGATGGAGGTTCGGGGTTGAACCTCCTAAGCTTCGAAGCTTTCGTCAAGCTTCAGCTCTGACCTTCAGATCTTCGCCCCTCCCGACCTTTCTCTAGAGTAGGTCCGGCTGCCATAACTCCACTCGGTGCCATTACTCTTCCAGTGACCTTCGGGACTCAGGAGAATTACCGCACTGAGAAGTTGGTCTTCGATGTGGCGCAGATCAACATACCATTCAACGCCATCTTTGGCAGGTCGGCCTTGTACAAGTTCATGGCTGCTGCTCATTATGGCTACTTGGTGTTGAAGATGCCAACACCAGCAGGTGTTCTCCGGGTCCGCGGAGATCGCACTGCCGGAGTGACTGCTCTGGAAGAACTCCATGTGCTTGCTACAGCGCAGGAGGAAGAATCCGGAAAGGAGCAAGCTCCGAAACCCCCGAGCATTCGTCATCAAGGCTCAACCTCTGCACCTCGCGTGCAACCAAGCGGCGACACCGACATTCCCGTCAAAGTCGTCCAAATCGGTTCCAACACTGATCAAACCACCCGTATATCGGGAGGTCTGAATGACAAATAGGAACTCGCGCTTGTCACTTTCCTCTGGGCTAATGACGATGTGTTTTCCTGGCAACCGCCACAAATGCCTGGGATCCCTAGGGAAGTGACCGAGCACAATCTGAAGATTTATCCCGACGCTCAGCCTGTACATCAGAAGCCTTAGAAGCAATCAGTAGAGCTACAAAACTTCATACGTCAAGAAGTGAAGAAGTTGCTTGAAGCTTTATTCATCTGTGAAGTCTTCCACCCAAAATGGCTGGCAAACCCAGTCGTTGTACCCAAGGCCAGTGGGAAGCATCGGATGTGTATTGACTACACTACATTGAATAAGGCATGTCCAAAAGATCCATTCCCACTACCTAGAATAGATTAGATAGTGGATTTCATCTCCGGGTGGGAATTACTGTGTTTCCTAGACGCATATTCTGGGTATCATCAAATCAGAATGTCTAGGGAAGATGAAGAGCATACTTCCTTCATCACAGTACATGGATTATATTGTCTAGGGTATCTCAAAAACGCTGCTTCAACGTTTGTATGAGATATGTACAAAACTTTTGGAGAGCTTATCAGAGACGTAGTGGAAGTGTACGTCGATGACATTGTCATCAAGATTAAGAACAAGGAGTCATTCCTTGACATCTTGCAAGCTGTCTTTGACAAGTTGCGAGTCACACGCACAAAGCTGAACCCAGACAAGTGTGTCTTCGGGGTTAGCTCCGGAAAGCTTCTTGGATTCTTGGTGAACCACCGAGGAATAGAAGCAAATCCCGCGAAGATTAAAGCTATTGAAGACATGCAGCCACCAGCCCGCATCAAGGATGTCCAGAAGCCCACTGGATGTCTAGCTGCCCTTAGCCGGTTCATCTCAAGACTGGCGGAACGGGCGCTACCCTTCTTCAAATTATTGAGGAAGTCTGGACCATTTCAATGGTCTGAAGAAGCAGAAAAGGCATTTCAGGAGCTGAAGCAGCTCCTCACCACTCTACCAACCTTGGTAGCTCCGAATCCTGGTGAGTCACTTCTGCTTTACATTTTGGCAACTGACGAAGTTGTTAGCATGGTCCTGGTTGCGGAAAGACCAGAACCATCTCTAGTTTAGGAGTCCACACCCCTTCGAGAGGGTCCGGAGCTACCTGAAGACGAGGCTAGGTCCCAGTTCCTAGATCCAGATCTTCAAGGCGAGATGCCAGAGGAGCCACCTCCTTCAAGTGGAGGAGTCACTATTACTAAACAAGGAGATTCGAACCCCTCCGGGAAGGTCCGGATCACATGAGAAGAAGCTCCGGGTTCCTCCAGTAGGAACCCAGATGTCCCCGTACAAGGTCCGGACCCCTCCGGGAGGGTCCGGGTTAATGAGGAGGAAGCTTCGGGCCCCTTCGGGAGGGTCCAGAAAGTCCAACGCCCAATGTACTTCATCAGCGAAGTACTCCATGACGCTAAAACTCGGTACCTGGAGGTGCATAAGCTGCTCTACATAGTTCTTATTGCTTCTAGGAAGATCCGACACTACTTCCAAGCTCAAAAGATTTCAGTGGTAACTTCTTATCCACTTTGTGCAATCTTGCATAACCCCAACTCTACTGGGAACATTGCAAAGTGGGCAATGGAATTGGCCAAGTTCGACCTTGAATTCGTCCCAAGACAAGCGATCAAGAGTCAAGCATTGGCAGGCTTTGTGGCGGAACGGACCCCCTCTCCATCAAATCCTACGGGCCCCAGCGAGCAGAAGCTGGAACCCAAGGTTCCGGTTTTCACCGAGCCTCACTGGACTCTCTACTTCGACGGCTCTGTGCAGAAGCAGGGGGTTAGAGCTGGAGTCCTTCTCCCCGCTCTGACCGGGGAGAATGTCAAATACGTGGTTCACCTTGACTTCAAGGCGACCAACAACATGGCGGAGTATGAAGCACTAATCTATGGGCTCAAGGTGGCACTATCATATGGTGTCAAGCAGCTATTGGTAAAGGGTGACTCGCAACTCGTCATAAAACAAGTCAAAGGTGAATGCTGCCGCAACAACCCTCCGCTGCATACCTACTTGAAGTCCAGAAGCTTCAGAAGGACTTTGACCTCCTGGATCTTTGCCATGTCCAGCGTCTCAACAACGATGAAGCCGACGAACACTCGACAAAAGATTCAACCGGAGCTCCAGCTCCTGATGGAACCTTCGTCTGGAGATTGTCAAGACCAACAGCTCAGCCTGCCAAACTGAGCAAAGGGGGCGAAACCAGCACCTCGAAGCTGGCGGTCTTGATGGCCCTGTTACCATGGCGTCCATCAAGGGTCGTAGGTGTTGCAGGAAGCTCCGAGCAACCCAGCATGCAAGACTCTAATCCTCAAGTTATCTCCGATGCATGGATCTTGGAGATCCGGAGCTACTTGAAAGACAATTTCCTTCCTAAAGATAATGTATCCGCTGACCGGATAGTCAGATTGGCTGAAAGATACACACTGGTAGAAGGGGATCTCTACCGGCGTGGTGCCAATGGCGTCCTAATGCGGTGCATTACAAGGGAAGAAGGTTGCGAGCTCCTCGCATAAATCCATGGAGGCGAGTGTGGGAACCACGCGTCTTCCCGCACACTGGTCGGTAAAGCCTTCCGGCATGGATTTTACTAGCCTACAGCACTCCAGGATGCAAATGAGCTAGAGAAGAAATGCGAAGCATGCCAGTTCCATGCAAAGCAAATTCACACACCAGCTCAACCTCTACAAATGATACCTCCTACATGGCCATTTGTTGTGTGGGGGATGGATATCTTGGGACCTTTCCCAAGAGCCGTTGGAGGTTACAAGTTCCTGTATGTCGCCATCGACAAGTTCACCATGTGGCCGAAAGCAACTCTAGTTGTGACAATAAATAAGCAATCAGCTATCAACTTCTTGCAGTCCATCGTATGTAGATTTGGAGTCCCAAACAAGATCATAACTGATTACGAGACCCAATTCACAAGCTCTGCATTTCAAGGATATTGCGAAGACCTTGGCATTCAGGTCAGCTACGCTTCTGTAGCTCACCCGGCAAACAATGGCCAAGCTAAGAGAGCAAATGCAGAAATCCTAAAAGGACTCAAGACGCGCACATATGAGTGTCTGAAAAAACAAGGAGCCCACTGGATTGAAGAGCTTCCGCCCACACTGTGGGCCAATAGGACAACTCCAAACCGGTCAACTAGAGAGACACCCTTCTTCCTGGTGTACGGAGCTGAAGCAGTCCTTCCTCTGGAAATCACCTTGGGGTCGCTCCGGGTCCGGACATTCGACGATGCCACTCAGGACCAGCTCCGGCGTGAAGACCTTGACCTCGTTGGAGAGGGAAGGTGCCGAGTAGCTGTTTAGAATGCCCGATACCACCAAGCTCTTCGGCTCTATCACCGAAGGCATGTTCATAGCCGACAGCTCGAGGAAGGTAATCTGGTGCTACGGAGAATACAAACTCGAGACGGGTTAAACAAACTCTCCTCTAGCTGGGAAGGACCTTTCCGAGTGATCAAAGTATCCCGTCCCGGATCTGTTCGCTTGGCAACCGAGGATGGGAGACCTCTTCCTAATCCTTGGAACATTGAGCACCTTCATAAGTTCTACGCTTAATATCACAGAGGTGAGTCTGTAGTTACATGTGATGTATGTTATAGAGTCATTGTACAGAGTCGGGTAGCTCCTTTGGGAGAACAGTCGGACCTTCCCCAGAAGGTCCGCAAAGTTCAGGCAACACTTGTCACAGTCTCAGAACTAAAATTGTAGCTAACTACCTTGGGTCAAACGAGAAACGCAACACACTTAGTCTGGTTCCGTACCCTAAGAGTGTACTTGTTTCCCCTGTACCCCGAACCTATAATGAAAGACATCATTGTGTGAAAACGGACTCCACGTGGATTTTTTTGTACAGGATCAATATTTTTTATTTTTCTCTTTCTTGTCTATAATAAAGTTGTGCAATTCTTGAGAAACATTAACTCGACCAATACATATATAATTCAAGTAGCATTGTCAATTCTTCCGGGTCTAAACATTGTTAATGGTCTACTCGTACGAATGCCGCCAAGACAATCTAGGTCTGGAGTGTGCTATCGACTTAGCCTGGTCCTGCACCCTAATTACGCCACTCTACCTACACCTCAGCAGGCCGAAGTAAGGCGAGTCCAGAAACGATCGGACCTGGAGAAAACAAGCCAGTGCACTTGATTGTTTGTAGAGTTGCGTTCGACCTAAAAATTTCTTTCGGGAATAGTAAGACGCAAACGAGTTATAGATAGGAAATGGATTTTACTGTTTTTCATGACTTCAGTGTGCAGGAAAAATAAAGATCTCATGATGATGGTGGATGAAGCCGGAGCTATCAGAGCTCTGACACCCCCTAAGGTGGTCTACTGTCGATGTTTCAAACATTGATAGTAGACATCGCCAGAGCTACAAAGTTTTGGCAAATCCAGAGGGTCAGCTGTCAACGTGAAGAAAAGATGGTGGGAAGACTCCCCAGTGGGGTCTGCTGTCGACGCACCGCGCGTTGACAATGGTCGCTGCTCGAGCTACCAAGCTCCAACAACCCTAGAGGACTAACTGTCGATGCTCTACGTGTTGACAAGAGTCATTGCCGGAGCTACTAAGCTCCGACAACCTTAGGTGGCCCCTACTATCGACGACTTCGGACCTACAAACTACAAGTTCGAAGCACAAAAGTCTTAAACAAAATGTTACATCCTCTTGGTACATGTTCACAATCAAATTGTGTACATCTACCAGGGGGCCAAGTGGGACAAAGGTGTTGAAGACAAAAAATGAAATTCATAAAATTCTTGGATTTCATTAATCTGGAGACAAGAGATTACAAAATTGGAGAAAAGAAGAGAAGATACAAGCGGGAGCTACAGAGAGAAAGTCCTAAACCCTGTGGAAAAACGAGGCGACCTTCTTGGCAACCTCCGACACGCTGGCTTTGGTGGCTTCTCTCTCTCCGTCGATGGGGCCTTCAAGCACTGGGTCTAGTGGGAAGTGAGGGTCCTGACTTGTGTAGAACGTCAGCATGTACTCTGCGATGTTCTTCACCAGGGATTGTCCCTCGATTTCCATCTGGTCCGTGATGACATCGCCCATCTTAGAGAGCTTGTTGCCCGCCAAGCTCAACGCCTGCAACGCATGGTCCAGCTCCGGCTCCAGATCATCCGGACGCACGGGACTAAAAGCCATCAGCGTCAGCGTGTCATTGGATTTGCCCTTGAAGTCCCAAACTTGTTGGGACTCCGCATCCCTTGAGCCTCGCATCTCTTCCAAAGATCACTTGGTTGCCGCAAGCTCTGAATTCTCCCTGGCAAGGCGCTCGACCTCTTTGGCATTCTGCTGAATCTTTTCAGCAACTTGCCTTTCGAGTTTACCAAGCTCCTCCTCCCGGACGTGGATCTTGTTCCGGCCATCGACCAGGTCCTTCTCTCGGCCCTGCACTTTCTTCTCTCTGGAAGCAATTTTGTTCTCCCTCTTGTTGAGGTCCTGTCCTCGCTGCCAGGCCTTCTTCTCCACTTTCTAGCAGTGCTCCTCCAACTTCTTGGTGCGCTCTGCGAGACTCTTGTCACCCAGAGTCAGCCTCTGAGTAAGCTCCTCCTCCCTCTTCATGAGGTCATCCCACAGCTCCAGGAGTTTTTGCTCTTCATCTTCGAGCTTTTTCTCCCGCTCCTCAAGAGCCTATTCGGCGCTTGACGAGGCTATCATGGATGGCGCTGAGCTTCTCTTTGTGTTCATTCGCTGCTTCATTAGCAGCCACGACCTGTTCGTGGATGGCCCAGGACTGGTCGTCAAGGGATCACGTCATGCTTCCCCTCTTGTCCAGCAGTTGACCCCAGTATTCCAGCCGGACCTTCTCCCATTTCACCCACTCCTTGTCGTCGGCCAGCCTCGTCTGCGCCAGCTTGGTCTCAAATTGGAGCCGGTTGCGCCACCTCCTAAGGGTTTGGCGCTCCTCCTCGAGGGCCTTGCTGTCGTGGTAAAAGGCCAGCTGAACTTGACGAAGGCTGGAGCAGGCATGGTCGATGGATAACGACAAAGGGATTGGCTCCAGACCTGTCGGGGTCCTCTTCGCTGGCTCCAATGGGTTCTCCATAACAAAAATCGGGTCCCACTCTACAAGAGAGGTCCCCTGAGCTTCCACGGCACTAGGGACGCCCTCTGGGATAGCCTCGGCCGCCGCCGAGGAAGGTCCTGCAGCAGAAGTTCCTACCTGCAGAGTCGGCTCTGAAGGTCCCGCCGCCAGGTCATCAGCAACTGGTCCCTCACACGTGGGACCGACAGCTTCATCTTGACACCCTGGCTTAGGCGCGGGCACCTCCGGAACCACCACCTCTGTGGCAGGCGTTGAAGGTTCGTTCGGAGCTGAAGCCACTTCCGGCTCCGACGCTGGCGCCTCCTCCACCGTCTGTTTGGGCGCTGGTGCTTTGACCACCATTGGCTCGGGCGCCGGCACTTCTGCGACAACCAACTTAGGCGCCAGAACTTTATCAAGACCAGGCTCCGTCGCCGGAACTTTATCAACCACCGGCTCTACCGCCCGGGCTTCATCAACCACCGGCTCCACTGTCGGGGCTTCAACAACATCCAGCTCTAGGGCCAGGACTGCAGCTACCTCCGGCTCTGAGGCTGGAGCGTCCATCATCTCAACATCCAAACCAAGAGCTTCAACCTCCGGGGCTGGTGCCGCTGGTACATCTTCATTCCCATGGTCCGGCGCTACCACGGGAGCTTCAGTGGATGACTCAAGGTCAAGGACCACGACAGCTGGCGCCAAAGCTACTGCGGCCTCAGACACCTCTTGGTGCAGAACTGGAACTGGAGCCGGAGCCTCCGTCCGCGCAGCATCAGTTGCTGCTACAGGAACCGAAGCTTCAACCCCTTTCTTGGGTACCCTACAGATGAAGGATGAAGAAACTCAAAATATGATTACAACAAAAAATAATCTACTAAGGTAAAAAATCAAATTTACCTCGGAAGGCTTCCGCTCCAGCTAGTGCGGAACCTCTTCACAGGACGCTCAGGATCGTACCCTGTCGCCACTGGTGTAGTAGCTCCGGAAGGCTCCCCGGAGCTTGCTGCCGTCGTCGGCGTCGTCTTGGTTGTGGCCCCCCTCGACTGAGAAGGACCTTCGAACCTAGAGCCCTCAGTTGGCCCTGGTACTGGAGCCACATGGCCAGAGCAAGCATCCCGAGGAGATGCCGATGCTAGAGTGGTTGCCGCCGCCGAAGACCTCCTCCACCGGGGAGAAGGAGATGCAGTGGAAGGAGCAAGTCTGACGGACCTCCCGTCAGAATACTTCAACTTCCTCGTGCAACTCGAGGGCTCGGCCAACTCCTTGCCCTTGCCTATGACTTCAGCTCTTGGCTTCAGGGCGGGAGCAGAGCCACCTTCAGAAGCTCTGTGGATTGCCACCCCGGAGGTTGATCGCCTCTCCATGAGGCCCAAGTCAACCAATAGTGGCATCTTCCTCCGGAGCTCTCTACACTCCTCTGGTATCATATTCAGAGGAAGGAAGGCCGCTGCCGAAGACACATCGCCAGGGCCAATGTTCCCAGGCTGGAACTTCTTGAGATGGGTCTTCAAGGCTTCACCGGCCAAGTTGCTGACCGAACCAACCTCGATGCGGTTGGTATCCATCTCACTGTTGAAGGCCCAGGCAGGTCGCCCCCTAGCCCGTAGCGGGGCCCACCTGTTCGTCAAGAAGTTGCCGAAGACCATATGAGGGGTCACCCCACCGTCGACGCACTCCTGGATTCTGTCCAGGATGGGCCTGTACTCCCTCGACAGCTTTGACACGTCACTCCAAATGTCAGTGTCGACGCGGGGGAGGCCTTCAGGCAGTTCCAGCCTCTCGTGTCCCTCAACGGTGATGACCACCCAATCTTTCTTCCAGTCGTCCCACTTGCCGGAAGGAAAGGACCTCAAGTACTTGAGGGGGGAGTTTTTCCGCTTCACGAAGTAGTAGAAGCCGATGAACTCATCACTCTTCCCGGTGGGGTGGACAGTGAAGAATGTCCTGAACAACTCCACACAAGGGGGCACTCCCACCCTCATCTCGCAAAAGTGGACGAAAGTCGCCACCAACAAGATTGAGTGGGGGCCAAGATGGTGGAGCTGCATACCATTGAAATCAAGCAGCATCAGAAAGAAAGTGGAGAAAGGCGGGATCAAACCCGCCATGGCATACCCAAGGAAGTACACCATATCTCCGGCTCACTCCTTCTCGAAGGGAAGCTTGCCGTAGCGAACGTCGTTGTTGAAGGAGTCACTGGACCAACCCATGTAGGTCCGGACCCTAGACAACTCCTTGCTCCCAATGAGGCTCGTGGGGAGTCCCAGCTTCATCGTAGCACAGCGGGGCGAGAGATGAAAAGCAAGCAAAAGTTTGGAGGATTCAAGCGCAAGTTCAAATGAAGGCGTAAAGAATCCCCAAACGGTGCGCACTTTCCTTCTTAGGTAATACCCCGCAATGCTTGGATGGAAACCGCAAAGGAGCCGACGATACAGTTCAAAAACTTCACCATGCCAATGACAAGGGGGCCTGAGGCCACCTCGACGATCAAGTCGAGGTCCTTACCCAAGGCGAACAGTTGTCATCATGAGAGGCGGGAAGCCTTAGGGCGGCGGCCTGACAAGGCACGCGGAACCGATACAGTTTTTGTACCAGGAACCGGCGACCTTCAATTGCGTGAGATCCGCACGCTCAGATCTCACCTGCCGCATCATGGATATGCCACGCGGCGATGGTTTAACTGCAAACTACCACCAACAGCACATCCAAAGACCCTTGAAGACACGGCTCAAAAATCGAAGGATGGACCCACCTCCGGCAGAACGACTTCATCCAAAAGGTCTCTCCCAGAGGTGGGCCCAGGGGGCCACTGTCAGTACACTGCGTATCGAATATCCCCTGGGACTACAAAAAGACCAAAGGAACTTCACCTGTCTGAGTTGAAGACCTTCAAAGGCCCCATGTGTCATACGGGACCAGACCTGCCTCCCTTCTATGGTTAGTCCCGGTGCTGCCACGTGTATAATGCAACCGGAGCTACGTCCCACACATAGGAAAGCTCCAGGCTAAATACCTGCGCGGCACCCCCGGACCTAACCCTCGACAGAGGGAAGCTCCGGTACCGACACGTGTACAATAGCACCGGACCTACCCGTCCCAGACGGTAAGCTCCAAAGCTGCCACGCGTCTAACCGCCAGACCTTCAACTTCAACAAGCAGACTGGTGGACCCCCAACGGCTCAGACCTTCAAGGGGCAATTAAAGAATTCAAGACCCGATTAAGTGTCATTAATACCATCTTAATGACACACGATCAGAGGGCCCTTAATACCAGTAACAGCACTGTCAAGGCACGTTACCACACTATTAAGGGTAATTAAGCTCATTAATTGTGTATTAAACATCAGTAACCGCCAGGGCCACATGTCGGGCCAGGCTAACAATGTAACGACCAGTCCTTGCACTATAAAAGGACTGGTCGAGCGATACACAGGGAGACTCTCCTAGACTTGGCTCTGACACACGCTCGCAAGTGCTCAGACGCTTAATACAACAACTACACACCTCGTGGAGTAGGATATTACGCTTAGGCGCCCCGAACCACGTAAATCCTCGTGTCAACTTGCCATCGTGTTCTGAATCTCTGCGTGCCCACAACTGAACTACAAACTCCTCGGTCTACCAACGGTAGTACCGAGAGAATTGCTGGAACCAAACTCCAAAAGGTATGATGGTATGTGAGAATATTGGATACATGTATGAAAATTACTTGGGTGATGATGGGATTTAAACTCACATAGACATTGTAAGATGCTTTTAAATTTTTATGAAATGTATTTTTCCGCAAATAGCCATTTATTATCATCCTTGTTTGGGCTACATATCATACTTTCCCACACTTGCTGAGTATGACATGTACTCACCCTTGCAATTCCCAAACTAAAACAGTTATAGGAGACGCTTGGGAGTACCACGAGGATCAAGTGGAGTACTAGGTTGTGTGCCACCGTCAATTGCCTGTGGAGTGGAGTCGTGCTACTTAGTTTATTTCTGCTGCAATAATTAGAGACTTATAATTCGAGAACCATTGAGTTATTCTAATAAGGTACTTATTTACTATTTGAGACATGGTTATTTTCTGAATATCAATTGTGAGGTTGTCGTGTATGTGTGATGAACATCCTGGGCACACATATGCGTTCACTTGGTTCATTTTTGAAACCGGGTGTCACAAATTGGTATCAGAGCCGCATTGACCGTAGGATGCAACCCTAGGTAGAATGGACACTTTAGAGCACATAAGAACACTCGGTTAGCATTGTGTGCTGAATTCTACGTGGTGATTGCTTGTGTGCTTAGTAGAGGATTGTGTGTTGTTTCAGCACTTGTCCACAACCCCATATAGGCTTATATATAGTTTCTTAGTTTCATATACCTTTATGCATATAGTTAGGGATTCGTTCTATCTCTCTTTTCTATCTCGTCGACCTCTACTTCAAAGGAAGATGGACACAACTAGAAGGTTCACTATTTTGGACGAAGCTACATGGAAGATGAGAACAATATAGTATGTCCAAAAGTAAGTCTTAATATAAGGGGGTAGATTTCCTCGCCAACATTATAAGTTCTAAATTCAAAAGGATTGTACATAAATACTTGGAATGGATTGGCTACAAAAGCGTAATGGAGTGATCCAGTATGCCTCAAGGACAGTGCAATTGAAAGATGATAAGGAAGTCAACATTGAGTTTGAGGCATCACAATATACATCAAAATGGGTGGATATTACCAACGAATCGTCAAAGACTTCTCGAATATAGTGAAGCACCTGACTGGGTTGCTAACAAAAGGAAAGTCGTTCAAATGGACTCTAGCTTGTCAGGACAGCTTGAGGAGTTGAAGAAGAGATATGCAACTACACTGGTGTTAGTATTACTAGACGTGAGCAAGAACCTTGGATATATACTATGACTCAAGACAAAGACTTGGATGCATGCTCATGCAAGAAGGCCAAGTGGTAGCTTATGCATCGAGGCAATTGAAGAAACTTGAGCTGAACTATCCTATGCATGATCTCTAACTTGCAGCCTAGTGCATGCCTTGAAGATATGAAGACACTACATTTTTTGTCACAGATGTGAGATTTATACGGATCACAAGAGACTCAAGTACATATTCACACAAACAATCTGAATTTGAGGCAACGAAGATGGTTGGAGCTCATCAAGGATTATGATGTGGGGATCAACTATCACCCAGGAAAGGCCAATGTAGTGGTGGATGCTTTGAGTCAGAAAGGGGTGAGCCACCAACTCATGGTTCTGGAGTTGCCAACCGAGCTATATAAGGAGTTTGAGCGTTTGCACCTTGAATTTGTGAATGAAATGGGAGTAATGGAAGTAAACCCAACTTTGGAACAAGAAATACGAGAAGGTCAAACTAAGATTGGGAAATCAAAGAAATCAAGGAAAGGATCCAAGAAGGGAGAGAATGGAGGTTTCATGAAGATGACCATGGCACCCTATGGCTTCGAAAACGATTTTTCGTACCTAATGTGAAGCATATCTGTCAGGCGATATTGAAGGAGGCACACGACTCGCCTTATTCAATTCATCCAGGTTGTACAAAAATTTACAAAGACTTGAAAACGTGCTATTGGTGGGATGGGATGAAGAAGGACATAACTACATATGTTGCGTTGTGTGACGTATGCCAATGGGTCAAGGCTGACACCAAAGGCCGGCTGGGCTATTACAGCCACTGAGAATACCCAAGTGGAAGTGGGGATAAATAGGTATGGACTTCATAGTTGGATTACCACATACCCAGTCCACTTATGACTCTATATGAGTTATTGTGGATCGATTGACAAAATCTGCTCACTTTATTCCTGTCAAGACCAAGTACACCGCAAAATAGTTAGCTGAGTTGTATATGGAGAATATTGTATTTCGGCATGGAGTTTCGAAAAGGATAGTCTATGACCGATGTTCTCAATGCACCTCTAGGTTCTGGGAGAAACTATACGAAGTTATGGGTACAGGTTGAATTTCAGCTCTGCATATCACACACAAACTGATGGTCAAACAGAGAGGACGAATCAAATATTAGAGGATATGTTGAGAGCTTGTGCCTTGAAACATGGACGTAGTTGGGACAAGAGTTTGCTGTATGCTGAATTCTCGTACAACAATAGTTACCAAGCCAACTTGAAAATGTCACCCTATGAAGCACTATATGGGAGGAAGTGTAGGACACCTTTCTTTTGGAATGAAACAGGAGAGAACCAGGTATTTGGACCTGATGTGTCACAAGATGCTGAAAGGAAGGTTCGAATAATACGTGAGAACCTAAGGGCTGCTCAATCACGACAAAAAGGCTAGACGGATAATTGGCAAATGAATATGGCTTTTGAAGTTGGAGACTTCGTGTATCTCAATGTGTCACTTATGCGAGGTCATAAGCTATTTAACATCAAATACAAGTTGACACCTCACTACATAGGACCATTCAAGATTTTGGACAAACGTGGAGAAGTGGCATATAAGTTGGAGATGCTAGCAAGACTTTCTGATGCTCATGACGTATTTCATGTTTCTTAGCTCAAGAAGTGCTTAAGGGTACTAGAAGCACAAGTACTAATGGATGAATTGGAGTTAGAGGAAGATTTGACTTATGTTGAGCAACCTATCAAAATCTTGGAAACAAAGGTGAGAGTCACAAGAAGCAAGGTGATTCGATGGTGCAAAGTATATCGGAAACATCATACTGAGTCTGAAGCAACTTAGGAGCGTGAAGAAGACCTCAAGAAAGAATTTCCCTATCTTTTTCCTTTGACATCGAATCTCGAGGGCAAGACAAATTTTAAGGGGTAGGTTTGAACACCCTCATTTTCACCCATCATCCATTGCATTCATTCTTATACATATCTAACATAATGCAACACAAAAAGTAACAAAATTAAAATAAATTAGAGGCAAACCAGCAGTAAAATATAATCTTTGGTACGGACTCCGGATTGGACCCCAGACTAGTCCGGTTTCACTACTATTGTCCCCCAAACCTGTCCGTCAATTGTTATGGATTAATCCAGTTTTGTTTCTGTTCTCATTTGACCTTGTCTGTTACTATATAGGGACTAGTCCGATGATTGCTACTGGAAGTCTTCGGAGTTCTTTGTTAAAATCTCAAAACTTAGTCCGAGTTGAAACTGTGCAAACCCGGACATGTCCGGGGCAGCACCGGACTTGCCAGTTGAACTTTCTGTTCCTTGGACGGACTTGTCCGGCACCAGACCGTACTTGTCCGGTCAACTCCTTGTACCCTAAACGAACTTGTCTGACCTCTTTCGGACTAGTCCAATTTGTAGGGTTTTGACTCGGATTCTATTTTTCCTCCACGTTGAGTTATTGGGTAATTGCCTTAATTGAGTCCAAGAACGTTGTGCCCCACCCTTGAGGAGCCCAAGTGGGACCCCACCAAGGCCCTACATGCCCCACTGACTTTTACTTGGATTCCACCCCAACTTCACGACTCTCCTCCTATACAAACACCCAACCACCCACCCTTACCCCCTTGCCCACATTAGAAAACCCAGCGCCAACTCTATTCATAGTCGCTACCCTTGAAGGGAGAAGCCTCACCGTAAGGAAGAGCTGGAAGAAGAAGGACAAGAATCAATCAAGCGAGATCATCACCGTTGTTGCGATCTTCATCAACTCTTCATCGCCAACGTTCTTCTCCACCAATCCTTCATCTTCAGCGGATCTAGACGTCAAGATTCATGTGATACCCCTAATTCTCAACCGCTAAACCTCTGTATTCACGATAACTATCCTATATCCAACTTTTCAAGTCAATTCTCATACCAATCTAGATTTAAACCATGCCTAGATGGGAAGTTCTCAAAACCCTGGAGATAGCGGACTTCTCTGGTCTAGTGCGGACTAGTCCATTGAACTTTCTGGTCTAGAGCGGACATTTCTAGCCTATTGTGCGTACAAGTCTGGCCTCTAAATTCTGAAGTTCCTATAACTTTCTCAGTTTTTCCCGAAATGACTCAAAACTTGTTCAACCATGTCAAACTTAATTGTTACTAGTTAGTAAGCAATAGTAGTAACCTAATAACATGTATTACAACATAATTGCATTAGTCATGCATATCATGGCATAATGAATACTAAATGAGCATTTATTGGTTGTAATGCTTGTTTCGCATATTGGACGCGCGGAATAGAAGGAAACGCTCTAGAATGTACTTACGGGGACCTTCAGCACCAGAGCTTTGAAACTTTTGATCCAAAATGCATGCTTGTGTCAAACTAATGGGCGACCCAAAATAGAAGGCAAGTGTTCTTGAACATTTTGATCCTGTTTTCAAATGTTTTGGTTGCAAAACTGCATGCTTGTGTCAAACTAATGGGCGACCCAAAATAGGTGTTTACTAGACTTGTATGACCACCCTTATCGCTTGGGATATATTGTAGAGAGTCAGAAAGGGTGTTTTCCAATTTTGCTTCACTTTGCTTAATTGAGATTGGAAATAACCAAATGACTCATTATGAACTAATAAACATATGGACTATGTGAATTGATGATAATGATGACTTAAGTAACATGGAACTAGGGTGATCCAAGCAAGCATGGGTTGTAGACTGGGTTGGATGATATGGTGGTTCCGCTTGCCTTAGATCTAAGGACCAGTTCATGCGAGAATAAGCCTGGACAACAATGCCACCACAAGGCCAAGTATGGGTGCGTCTTAGCCAATTAATTAGGTGAATTGCCAGCATTGTTGGGATCATCTGGAAGGCTCGGGGAATGGGAGTCAGTAAAGTTTGCATTAGTGACGGGACTGCCATGGGATCCGAACGACACAAGAGAGGTCCCTTGGATTGATGTGCTCACTTGTGAGACATCACCTCTGGTGAAACCTTAGTGGGTCTAAACATGTTGGTAGTCCCTTTGTAAAGGCTATTTTGTCATCTCTTGGCCACACACCGTCGGAAGTGTGTAATGTGACCGACGGGTCACAGGCGTAATGGAGGTTCTTTAGTCACCGAAAGGTGATGAAATCATGAACTTATGGGTAAAGCGGTGCAACCTATGCAGAGTGTTAAAAACTATCATGGAAGTTGTGCTCCTGGTCACGAGCACCTGAACAACTTCCATGTTTAGAGTTGGATTTGGTATTTGGGATTGTTCGGACATGGTTATGAATTGGGTTATGTTATATGGGCATGGTCGGTTATGAAGGTATGAAATCGGCATATGTATTGGTATAAATTGATGGATGAGGTACGATGGTAATTGATAATATTGGATACATGTATGAGAATTACTTTGGTTATGATGGGATTTAAACTCACATAGACATTGTAGGATGCTTTTGAATGTTTATGAAATGTATTTTTCTACAACTAGCCATTTATTATCATCCTTGTTTAAGCTATATGTCATACTTACCCACACTTGTTGAGTATGCCATGTACTCACTTTTGCTATTCCCACACTAAAACAGTTACAGGAGATGCTTGGGAGTACCACGAGGATCATGTGAAGTACTAGGTTGCGTGCTATCGTTAATTGCCCGTGGAGTGGAGTCGTGCTACTTAGTTTATTTCTGCTGCAATAATTAGAGACTTGAAATTCAAGAACAATTGAGTTATTGTAATAAGGTACTTATTTCACATTTGAGACGTGTTTATCTGAATATCAATTGGGAGGTTGTTGTGTATGTGTGATGAAAATCCTGGGCACACATATGTATTCACCTGGTTCATTTTTAGAACTGGGTGTCACACATGCGGGCAACTCTAGATCAAGTATGGAGGAGGCAGAACACAACAATGACAATGAAGGGGTATGTCCTACTTGCGAAGAAATGTGTGATGCTACCTCTCGTGCTGCAGTTATACTTAAGAAAAAGGATGAAAAACTTAGGGACAATGTTGTTAAAATTGAATCACTAGAATTTGAAATTACTCATTTAAAATCTTTAATTCCTAATAATGATTCTTGTTGCTCATGTGAATTAATATATGAACAATTGTCCTCTTTAAGGAGTGCGCACACCTCCACACATGATAAACTTGAGCTTGAAATTTAAAAGAATAGAGAGCCTGCTGCACTTAATGATAAAAGCTTGAAAGATGCTAGTTGTTCAACAATAAATTTGCATTGTTCTAACTGTGACGATCTTAATAAGAAATTGCATGATGCTGTAAATGAAATTTCTGTTTTCAGCAATGCTTTACATTCTCATGAATTTAGTTGCTGTTCTAATTGCAAATTAAAAGGAAAACATCATGTGAAAATTGCCTTGATCTGTCAAATAAACTTGATGACATGCATAGGACACTAGATCGGTTTTGTAATGCAAATAAGAACCTAAACTTGCTGCTGAATTCATCTAAGTCTTGCAATGATAAAACTAGTTTAAGTTTTGATTCTTTGCTCATGCTAAAGCTCATCCACCTAAGGTTGTTAGGTCACTAACAAGTGGTTTGATTAAAACAATTCCTAAACAAAAGTGGTGGTTTTTAGGTCACCAGGGGTGTTGTCTCATTCAGTTGCTAACGAACATGTTGCTTGTCCATCTAGACATGACCATAAGGCTAAATTTTATTGTGCCTTTTTTGGTAGAGATGGTCATGTTGTAGATTTTTGTTATAGAGTAGCTAAAAAAGAAAAGATGAAACAAAAAAAATCTTGATCTCTTAACAAACTAGCAACACTTGCCAATTAGAAAATTGAACACCCACAATATGTTGATTTTTTATTTAGATGAAAATTAGAAGATTGCAAATATTTCTAACACTAACAATATGTTTGTTAAGAATGTCGATACTTTGTCTTCTACTATTAAAAATGAAAGTGTGGCTTTTAATCATAAACATGCAAATCGTGTCAGGTATCATGGTACTCATTGTGATAAAGGTGGACATGTTTCTAATTTTTGTTTTAGACTAGCTAAACAACATAAAAAGGAAAGAATGCTACCTAGATCTCAGAACCTTCAAACAAAATATGCTGCACACATGTTATTGAGACATAGATGCACAAACATTGCTATTTTGTGTAGGAATCATGAGAATTATGGTCCTAGGTTTGCTGATTTTCATGCTTCATATGCCCCACAACTTAGGTCAGTACTAGGACATTAAAACTTGCATTATTTTTGTGTTACACTTCTTGCTCAAAATTTTGAATGCACACAACCTAGTGTCATGAGTCACAAACATACTAAACATGCTTCTAAACCTATTGTTTTTTGTCCTACACAAGTCACATCTCGTTGGCCAATAGTTGGGTGCAGGTATTCTTAATCTTTGACTCATAAACATGCTAGTTTTCCTCAGCTTTCTTGTATTATGCCTACTTCTCATCGTGTGACAAAGTGTTGGATTCCTAAATGATTTCTCACTAACCCCAGCACTGAGGCAACAACGAATTGTATCTCTTTTTAGGCTATTTTGCATGAAAAGGAGAACTTTTAAGCTAAAAGGCTTTGAACTTGATACACATGTGTTCGGTACAAGAAATATGTTCTCCTTCATTACAAGTGCGTCCAATATAAAACATAAAACATTTTGAAGATGCTTTTCAACTCAAGCCATTGCAAAAGATTCAAAGATGGCTGCATTACCTGAGCATGTTTGAACATGCAAATGTTCAAATGTTTTTGGAGTTTGAAGTGCATATACTCAGGGGGAATCTATTCTTTGAAGAAATCATGAAGATGGACGTGTGACACACTCATTTTCTATACATGGATCAGATCAACAAAAATACGTTAAGCTATCAAGAAACAAGTTAAGTTGAAGCAATATCTAAACCCAGGATCAACACTTTCAACTTCAACTTTCATTGAGCATCAACATAATTGGAAGCTTGCACGAAAGAGTCACACGGTCCAGCTATGATGAGTTCAGAATTTGAGATGAGTATGATGGGTGAACTCACATACTTTTTGGGGCTGCAAATCAAGCAAATGAAGGAAGGAACTTTTGTGCATCAAACAAAGTATACGAAAGACTTTCTTAAGTGCTTCAACATGGACAAAAGCAAGCCTCTTTAGACACCAATTGGAACAGCAACAAAAACTTGAACTTGATGAAGATGATGAACACGTGGATCAAAATGAATATAGAAGCATGATAAGGTCAATTTTGTACCTCACGTCATCTAGACCGGACATACGATTCAACACATGTCTTTGTGCACGATTTCAAGCTTCCCCACGTGCTTCACATCATCAAGCCGTCAAAAGAATTCTTAGGTACTTACATGGTACTCAAGAATTTGCCATTTTTATTCCTTCTTCCTCAACCGTTACTTTGAAAAAAATTCCGATGTTGATTTTGGGGGTTGTTGGATTGATAAGAAAAGTACTTCTTATGTAGCTGAATTTTCCGATGCTTGGTCCTCTAGAAAACAAAGTTCAGTTGCACAATCCACGACCGAATCTGAATATGTAGCTGCTTCTAGCGCTTGCAAACTAATTCTTTGGACTGTTCAAACACTTAAGGACTAAGGGCCCGGGTACAATTACCACCCTAAGGAAATTACTAATCTAAACATCGTTGAAACTAATGTTGGGACCAAGCAGTAAATTATTCATATTAACATAATCATATTAATACCTAATTAGACTATAGTGGTGGTGTATGATGTTTATGATAACATGATATGAGCATTAAGACTAGATCATAACGACATCTACACCTAGCACATGCATGGACTCCACAACCAAACAAAGAACACTTTGCCCAAGTATATGAATAAGTAAAGACTAATAATAACATTATCATAAAGCATAAATTCACTAATAAAGGAAAAGATACATGGGCCATACCCTTCCCAATTTGGACTCGGCACTAGAGGCTCCTCTCTACAGCCTAACCTCCACTAAGGACCAAGGAGAACTAGTGTATACAAGAGAGAATGCTTGAGTGGTGTGTGTTGAAGTGAGGGGTGAGGCGTCCTATTTATACTAGTGTTGAGGTCGGTTCCCACCATCTTTTGAGCACAAATTAGTCACCATTTTTATCACCAATCTATAGGAGTGTGCCATGTTGAAGTTGACTGAGAAAAGAGGGGAGAACAGGTCGGCCGCCCCCCTAGTCGGCCGACCTGGTCAGGGCCCTGCTTGCAGTGTGCTTCCTCAGGGTAACTTCCTGGTGGGTTCTAATGACTCATATGGGTGATACACTGCTGAATCTCCTCGGATAATTTTGTAAGTGGGTCTTTTGATCCATGTGCTTCCACATGTCAGCTTCTGATTTGCTGGGAGGTGCTCTTTAGGATTGCTCCCTTGAATTAACTTCAATTATGTATATAATTCTTGCATGCTCCATTTTCTCCAAGTACCAGTGGAAGTTGGTTATTTCTAACTATGATGTGTGTAAGAAATATTTATTACTTCACATAATTGAGTTATATTGAGCGTCAAATTGGTATATAATGACTTTCAACAAATTCCCCTAAGCTTACTCTTTCCTCGTACCGAGGCAAAGATAAAGACTTAGGTTATTGATCAGGAGTTGCTACAATGTCCTATTTTGGAAAAGTACCAAGTGCACAAAAAAAATTATTCTACCTAGCATTGAATAAATTTTCTATCGTACCTCACCTTTTTTCATAGTCATTATGGAGCTTATGCCTCGTCTTTTTCTTGGGTGGTTGGAGGACAGTACAGCAAAGTGAGCATGCATCACCTAATGTGTGAGTTCCACTCAAATTTCAAGAGAATTTTAAATGGTGTTTGGATTTAAGTTCCTAAAATGATGCACTCAATCACTGCTATGTGTAAGTGATATTTGTATTCCTCACCAAGGCAACGCCTTTCTTGTCCTACATCTGAATAAGGCTTGTATGTGGAGCTTGGTAGGGATCAAGAGTAGGCATATTTGCAACACATATATTGCTAAGTCAAAAGAGTAAGCCTTAGGAGAAAACAAATCATACTTTTGATCAAGATTTGTGCAAGTGTGATAGAATATTTGTGGAGTGGAAATATGAAGATGACTGTATGCACACTTTTTTTGTTTTGTGAGGAAAAAACATGGTTTTGTGAGGAAGAAACATGGCTACTTATTCTCTCTCCCTTTCTTTTCTAATGCTCTTGTACATGAGCATGCATTTTTTTGTAACCATGTCTTCTACTCCTCCTTTTTTTCAAATATTTTGAAGAGAGTATTATGCATGAAAAACATGGAGTATTTTTATATGGTGGAATGGTATGACGGAATTTTGCTAACTTCTAGTGTAGAATTTTAGCATGTGCCCGTGCAATCTTGATCTCAAAAGCATGAAAAGATTCTCACATAGGTCTATACTAGTTTGACTAAGCTCAATGTGAAGGCAGATAGCATATGCATAAGGTTTGTCAAATTCAAATCATCATATGGATTTGGTAGGAATTTCTATGAAATGAGGAACTCCCATTTTAAATTTTGTCTAAAAAACTAAGTTTCACTTTCAACTAGGGTATGTCAGCTCTTATCACAATATCATACCCCACACCAACCTAGAATTGGACTTAGCCTTTGCTGCCCACAAATTCCAAGTTTAAGTCAAGGATATTCTAAGCCAATTAACGCGATACTTGGAGAATACTATGTTGTATGCAAGGGACTAGAGAAAATAAAACAGAGCAACTGCTCATCCTTTCAACTTATGCAAAGTAAAAACATTCTTACCGCACATCTTTTATTTCTTTAACCCAACCTGTACTACATTATTATATTTTTTAGAGGTAAATGTGGTGGAAAGAAAGAAATAAAATAAAGAAATGCAAATGGGGTGTGATACATGTTACCTCAAGTGGGGCTCCTCCCCCAAGCTTGTTCTTGGTCAACGTTCGCGATAGGGGTTCAATCCCTAACGACGGAGGTTGGCCATGAGGTTGGCCTAACCTTGTTGCAGCATGGCTTTGGCATAGGAGGGTTGAGTGTCGATGTTGTGTTGCCTCCCATGGGTTCCATGATTGTTGTCGAGGAGAGTGTTGTCGATGCCGTTCGTCCACACCTCACGAGGTCCCATACATCGGGTGTCATCCTTTATTCCTTTGCTAAGGTCATAATAACCTCTTGCTACAAAGGAGTAATGTGTACCCATCATGTGTTCGTTGTGATCTTTCATTCCTTGGCTAAGGTCAAAATAACCTTGACCCATAAAGGAACAACATGCACCCAACATGCATTGAGTGTGATCTATTGTACCTTGGCTAAGGTTAAAATAACCTTTAGCTACAGAGGAACAATGTGCACCCAACAATGGTGGCAACTACCTTGAGCTTGAATGGGTGCTTAGAATAGTGGGAGCACAGAGATGCCACTTATTCATGCGAGCCCATTGGTTTCTCATGGAAGGTTACCATATCAAACCTCCGGCCTCGTAAAGCTATGATTGGCCCTCGGGATTAAATCTTGATAGGTTTCAACTATGCTTGGTTATTCATTTGCTAAGAGATGTTGAAAAATGGTACCTCCAGATCGACCTATTGCATGCCTACATAGAACTACTCTTGCAAGCTTCCCCTCTGGATAGTGAGGGATGGTTAGCTCCCGACACTGTACAACTAAAACTTCGAGTCAGATGACCGAATTTCATTTGCACATCTAGGCAATAAACACAACAAAGATATATTGGGTTCAAATTCGAGTGCATCCATAAACATTGTGTTGTTCATTGATATAGTAGTGGAGCTTTATAAGTTAATCAATTTGCACATTTTCTAAAGCTCCTACTCATAGCAATGCAAGTGATAGATGTACACTTTATTGATTCCTTCATCTTTAAAATTTCCTAACCATCTTTAATTTTTACAAGATCAAATATTTGTCATGTGGATTATGGCAAACAAGATTTTCAATTTTATCCTCCTGAACATTTTCAATTTATTGCCTAGGAATTTGAAATTTAGTGATCCATGTATGAATGGATTCAAATCAAAATTATGGACATCACTATTCCTAGGTTGCTACATGCCAATTCAACCATTGAGTCATTTCATAAGTATTATTTGCTAAACCTAGGCAGAGAATGTCCAAGTCAATTTGAACAATGCTTTTAAAATTTTAGGTACTTGTTTAATTATATTCCCTAGTAAGGTGACATTCCTTTTTGAAAAATCAAAAAGAGCAATGCCAACACTTACTTTCGTGAGTATCATATGAATTGAATGGTGAGGATGTATAAACCTTGCTCGCTAATGTAAGAAAACAATCATTCAATCCAATTGCAACTCAAACGACAAAAATTTTTAAACTCGTACCTCAATTGAAGAGCAGTTCGAGTTGAAGGTCGTTGCGTGAGAAACTCACCACCAAGGAGTTTGGTGTAGCTTTCATGTTCAGTGCCTTTTTTCCAAGTTGAGGTTGGAGTTGAATGAGCTTCATCTTGCTCCTCCAACGGTCCATCATCTTGAGCATTCCTCCACCACGAACTCAAAATGAGATCATGGAGGGATATGCGCTTGTATTCTCCCGATGGTGCATAGCATTTGATGAGGCTTTCCAACCTCTTTACATGTTTCCTTCTGGCTGCACTAAAATCAAGAACAAATAGAACAACTCAAAAATGGGTTAGGTTAGCTCAAAAGCAAATTGAACCCTTTGTCAAATTATTTTGCCCAACTTGAAACAACTTGCAAATGCAATGAGGAGTAATGGAAATATTTTTTGGTTTGAATTACGAAGATGAATGCAAGTGGCTATACCCAAAGTTCATATCCAAATAAATTTATTTCCTAATTCAAAATTTAATTTTATGTTAGTTGGAGATTTTACTTTACAACATGCAAGTGTGAAAATTCAAAATGCTAAATGCAAATTCAAGGGTTGATGTGAAATTCAATATGCAATTGGAAAATCAAATATGAGATAACTACCAATTAACCAATTGGCAAGGACTGACCGAATTTTTTATGTCTGATGAGGACTTACCTCCGTCCAGTTGAGCCTGATGATGCATCGTCCATGGCCAGAGATGAAAGCATGCATGACTTCCCTTGTTGGCAAGCCAAACCTCATTTGGCTACCATCTTGGACAAGTGGGGCCTGTAATGGCCCCAGCCTCGTCATCGCTTTGATGAAGACTTGTTGATGTTGCGACGACTTCTACCTTTTGAAGATATTCTTTCATGAATTTGGTGAGGCCTATCCTTCTTTCACCATTCTTTTGTTGGCAGCTTAGTGAACTTGGGCCACTTGGATGGCCCTGGCTTCTACGCCTTCTTAGTATGTCATTGTGGATGACATGACAGAGTCTCCTCATTCCTCATGAAGGCAAATGAGGATGTCCACGTATGAGGTTGTCGTTTTGACCTTCAAGATTTTCTTTTGATTCAACCCATGCTTTATCTAGGATCAAGATGCTTCCTTGGGCATAACGACATGTGGATTCCATAATCAAACAAGAAATGCTTAATCCACAGTGTCATTTTGCCCAAAGTTGCACGGGTTTGGTCGAAGTTTAGGGTTCAACAATTGATTTTGGAACCCATGGATCTTGAATACTTTTCAAAGTTTGTCCTTGGGCAAATGCTTTATGAGAGTGTCATTGATTTCTCCTTGGCCATGGACAATATACGTCAAGGTAGGCTAGTTGAAGTTAAATTCATTGGAATTCAAATTCACATAGTCTCCATGATTGTATTGATTTCACTTTTGACCTCCTCGTTGGTGGTGGCCTTTGGAGTTTGTCGGTACCCTGCATACCGAATACCCCTTGGAACTGCAAAAACACCAAAGGAACTTCACCTGTCTGAGTTGAAGACCTTCGAAGACCCCACGTGTCATACGGGACCGGACCTGCCTCCCTTCTATGGTTAGTCCCAGTGCTGCCACGTGTATACTGCAACCGGAGCTACGTCCCACACATGGGAAAGCTCCGGGCTAAATACCTGCGCGGCACCCATGGACCCAACCCCCAACAGAGGGAAGCTCTGGTATCGACACGTGTACAACAGCACTGGACCTACCCGTCCCAGACGGTAAGCTCCGAAGTTGCCACGCGTCCAACCGTCGGACCTTCAACTTCAACAAGCAGACTGGTGGACCCCCAACGGCTCGGACCTTCAAGGGGCAATTAAAGACTACAAGACCTGATTAAGTGTCATTAATACCATCTTAATGACACACGATCGGAGGGCCCTTAATACCCGTAACGGCACTGTCAAGGCACGTTACAACACTATTAAGGGTAATTAAGCTCATTAATTGTGTATTAAGCATCAGTAACTGCCAGGGCCACATGTCGGGCCAGGCTAACGATGTAACGACCAGTCCTTGTACTATAAAAGGACTGGCCGAACGATACACGGGGGAGACTCTTCCAGACTCGGCTCTGACACAAGCTCACGAGCTCTCATACGCTCAATACAACAACCACACACCCCGTGGAGTAGGGTATTACGCTTAGGTGGCCCGAACCACGTAAACCCTTGTGTCAACTTGCCATCGTGTTCTGAATCTCTGCGCGCCCACAACCGAACTACAAACTCCGCAGTCTACCAACGGTAGTATCGGGAGAATTGCCAGAATCAAACTCCCACAGTTGGCGTGACAGGTACGGGCGCCTGAGATTCAAACATGGTGAACTCTGCTGCTGGATCGTCCAACGGCAACCCTGCTGCGCAACTTGCTGGAGGCAATCCCTCCAACATGCAGCAGCCAGCAGGTGCTATGGCTCCAGTAGGAGTGATGCCACCGCTGCCACCGTCCGCATTGGCTAATCAAGCTGGACAGCGGGATGCGTCTGCGTCGGGCACTACATCGGTGAACAACAATCCTGAACATGCGCTCAATGCTGCGTGTGCTCTTCTCCAGCAACCACCGCCTCCAGGAGCATCCCAGGGTGGCAATGGAGCAATGGAGAGCTGATGTGGAACATTTGGTTGCAGCAGCAGCCGACCGCATCAGCAACCATGGTCCTCCTCCCTCGGGGCGGGCCCCATCGCAGCCTCGGACTGTGTCGGGTAGACTTGGTCCGCACGCTTCACAACACAGGAGGTGTCCTGCGTCTCAGCAGGCGATGTCGCTTCCTTCCGAGGCGCGACGTACTCACACAATAACAAGGCTTTCAACTCACGACCTCCGAGCGGAGCTTGATCGCCGTTACAGTCAACAGGACGGCCACATCCATATCAAGCATGCTCGCGAGAGGCGAGAGGCTCGGGACAGTCCTGCTCCTGAGGGAGTAGGAGGAGGCTGTTCTGCCCTAGCCATGCACCTACGCATGGTCAGATGGCCGCAAAAGTTCCATCCTCACCCGTCGAAGAAATTTGACGGGACTGTCAATCCCGCTAAGTTTCTCCAAATCTACTCCACCGCTATCCTTGTGGCAGGAGGTAATGAGGCCGTAATGGCCAATTATTTCCCCGTGGCTTTAACTGGGACCACCAGGTCTTGGTTCATGAGCCTCCCGGCCGACTACATCAACAGTTGGGTGGAACTGTGCCAGCAGTTCACTGCCAATTTCGGGAGTTCATACACCCGACCAGGCACGGAACTGGACCTTTTTGCTGTCAAGCAGGAGGGGGGAGAGTCCCTGTGATCATTCATCCAGAGGTTCTCCCAGGTATGAAACACCACACCTTCTATCTCGAGCGCTTCTGTTATTGTGGCATTTAGACAGGGCGTACGAGATAAGAAGATGTTGGAGAAGCTGGCGACCAAGGAAGTCACCAGCATCACCAAACTCTTCAGTTTGGTAGACAAGTGCACCAAAGCTGCGGAGGGCCGTGAAATGCACTCCCAAACACCTCCGAAGGACAACAAAAAGTCCTCCAAGGGTGAAGCCACTACCTCCGGGAGTGGTAAGAAGAAGAAAAAGTCCAACGGCAAGAAGAAGCCATCGGCTGGCACACCTACTGCTGCAGCTGCTGCAGCTCTGGGCGGCGTCTGAAGATGGTTGCAGCTCCAAGATGCGGTGTCCCATACACAAGACGAATAGCCAAAACTTGGAAGACCGCCGAGAGGTCCAAAACCTCGCCGAGTGGTACAACAAGCGCCGGAAAGAAGTTCCTTTCCGTCAAAGGGAAGGAAAACAAAAAGTCAACGAAGCTCCGGCTGAAGAGGAGTTAGGCTTTCAGGACCCTAAAAAGGTCTTGAAGGTGGTTTATACCTCCGTTCATGATGACTCCGACGTTTCCGACAACGAGCGTCGGAAGACCATGAACACCATCTTTGGTGGTTCGTGGGACATCACCTCCCACCGTGTCATCAAGACAATGCGGCGGGACATGGCCTCAGTAGCTCCCATCGCCGGATCTTTGCCCTTCCCGACCTTTCTCCAGAGTAGGTCCGGGGGCCATAACTCCACTCGGCGCTATTACTCTGCCGGTGACCTTCGGGACCTGGGAGAATTACCGCACTCAGAAGTTGATCTTCGATGTGGCGCATATCAACTTACCATTCAACGCCATTTTGGGCAGACGGACCTTGTACAAATTCATGGCTGCTGGTGTTGAAGATGCCGACACTAGCAAGTGTTCTTCGGATCCGTGAAGATCGCACCGCCGGAGTCACTGCTCTGGAAGAACATACGCGCTTGCTACAGCGCAGGAGGAAGAATCCGGAAAGGAGCAAGCTCCGAAACCCCCGAGCATTCGTCATCGAGGCTCAACCTCCGCACCTCGCATGCAACCAAGTGGCGACACCGACATTCCTGTCAAAGTCGTCCAAATCAGTTCCGACGCTGCTCAGACCACCCGTATATCGGGAGGTCTGAACGAGAAATAGGAACTCGCGCTCGTCACTTTCCTCCAGGCTAATGTCGATTTGTTTCCCTGGCAACCGTCACAAATGTCTGGGATCCCTAGGGAAGTGATCGAGCACAATCTGAAGATTTATCCCGACGCTCGGCCTATACATCAGAAGCCTCGGAAGCAATCAGTAGAGCGATAGAACTTCATACGTCAAGAAGTGAAGAAGTTGCTTGAAGCTGGATTCATCCGAGAAGCCTTCCACCCAAAATGGCTGGCAAACCCAGTCGTTGTACCTAAGGCCGGCGGGAAGCTTCGGATGTGTATCGACTACACTACACTAAATAAGGCATGTCCAAAAGATCCATTCCCACTACTTAGAATAGATCATCTAGTGGACTCCACCTCCGGGTGTGAATTACTGTGTTTCCTAGACGCATATTCTAGGTACCATCAAATTAGAATGTCTAGGAAGATGAAGAGCATACTTCCTTCATCACAGTAGATGGAATATATTGTTACACTGCCATGCCATTTGGTCTCAAAAACGCTGCTTCAACGTTTGTACGAACTATGTACAATACTTTTGGAGAGCTCATCAGAGATGTAGTGGAAGTGTACGTCGATGACATCGTCGTCAAGATCAAGAACAAGTAGTCATTCCTTGACACCTTGCAGGCTGTCTTCGACAAGTTGCGAGTCACACGCACAAAGCTGAAACCGGACAAGTGTGTCTTTGGGGTTAGCTCCGGAAAGCTTCTTGGATTCTTGGTGAACCACTGAGGGATAGAAGCAAATTCGGAAAAGATAAAAGCTATTGAAGACATGCGACCACCAGCTTGCATCAAGGACGTCCAGAAGCTAACTGGATGTCTAGCTGGATAGCTCGCATCTCAAGACTGGCGGAACGGACGCTATCCTTCTTCAAGTTGTTGAGGAAGTCCGGACCATTCCAATGGTCTGAAGAAGCAGAAAAGGCATTCCAGGAGCTAAAGCAACTCCTCACCACTCTACCAACCATGGTAGCTCCGAATCCTGGTAAGCCACTTCTGCTTTACATTTCGGCAACTTACGAAGTTGTCAGCATGGTCCTGGTTGCAGAAAGACCAGAACCATCTCCAGTTTAGGAATCCATACCCCTTCGGGAGGGTCCAGAGCTACATGAAGAAGAGTCTGGGTCCCAGCTCCCAGACCCTAATCCCCAAGGTGGGATGCCAAAGGATCAACCTTCTTCAAATGAAGAAGTTGCTGTTGCAGAGCAACAAGATTTGGACCCCTCCGGGAAGCTCCGGATCACTTCAGAAAAAAGCTTCGGGTTCCTCCAGTAGGAACCCAGAGGTCCCCAAACAAGGTCCGGACCCCTCCGGGAGGGTCCAGGTTGATGAGAAGGAAGCTTCGGGCCCCTTCGGGAGGGTCTGGACAGTCCAACGCCCAGTGTACTTCATCAGCGAAGTACTTCATGACGCCAAGACTCGGTACCTGGAGGTGCATAAGCTGCTCTACGCAGTTCTTATTGCCTCTAGGAAGCTTCGACATTACTTCCAAGCTCACAAGATTTCAGTGGTAACTTCTTATCCACTGCATGCAATCTTGCATAACCCCAAATCTACTGGGAACATTGCAAAGTGGGCAGCGGAATTGGCTGAGTTTTACCTTGAATTTGTCTCAAGACAAGCGATCAAGAGTCAAGCATTGGCGGACTTTGTGGCAGAATGGACCCCCTCTCCATCAAATCCTGGGGGCCCCAGTGAGCAAAAGCTGGAACCCAAGGTTCCGGTTTTCACCGAGCCTCACTGGACTCTCTACTTCGACGGCTCCGTGCAGAAGCAAGGGGCCAGAGCTGGAGTCCTTCTCCTTGCTCCGATCGGGGAGAAGGTCAAATACATGGTTCACCTTGACTTCAAGGCGACCAACAACATGGCGGAGTATGAAGCACTAATCTATGGGCTCAAGGTGGCACTATCATTTGGTGTCAAGCAGCTGTTGGCAAAGGGTGATTCACAGCTCGTCATAAAACAAGTCAAAGGGAATGCTGCTGCAACAACCCTCAACTAGCTGCATACCTACTTGAAGTCCAGAAGCTTCAGAAGGACTTCGACATCCTGGATCTTTGCCATGTCCAGCGTCTCAACAACGTTGAAGCTGACGAACTCTCAATGAAAGCCTCAACCGGAGCTCCGGCTCCCGACAGAACATTCGTCCGGAGATTTTCAACACCAACAGCTTAGCCCGCCGAACCGAGTGAAGGGGGCGAGACCAGCACCTCGAAGAAGGCGGTCCCGATGGCCCTGTTACCATGGCGTCCATCAAGAGTCGTAGGTGCTGCAGGAAGCTCCGAGCAACCCAGCACACAAGACTCAAATCCTCAAGTTTGCTCCGATGCATGGATCTTGGAGATTCGTAGCTACTTGAAAGACAATTTCCTTTCTGAAGATAATGTATCCACTGACCGAATAGTCAGATTGGCTAAAAGATACACACTGGTAGAAGGGGATCTCTATCGGCGTGGTGCCAATGGTGTCCTAATGTGGTGCATTACAAGGGAAGAAGGTTGCGAGCTCCTCGCAGAAATCCATGGAGGCGAGTGTGGAAACCACGCGTCTTCCCGCACGCTGGTCGGTAAAGCCTTCCGACATGGTTTTTAGTGGCCTATAGCACTCCAGGATGCAATCGAGCTAGTGACGAAATGCGAAGCATGCCAGTTCCATGCAAAGCAAATTCACACACCAGCTCAACCTCTACAAATGATACCTCCTACATGGCCATTCGCTGTGTGGGGGGTGGATATCTTGGGACCTTTCCTAAGAGCCATCGGAGGTTACAAGTTCCTGTACATTGCCTTCGACAAGTTCACCAAGTGCCCGGAAGCAACTCCCATTGTGATAATAAATAAGCAATCAGCTATCAACTTCTTGCAGTCCATCGTATGCAGATTTGGAGTGCCTAACAAGATCATAACTGATAACGGGACCCACTTCACAAGCTCTGCATTCCAGGGATATTGTGAAGACCTCGGCATTCAAGTCAGCTACGCTTCTGTAGCTCACCTGGCAAGCGATGGCCAAGCTGAGAGAGCAAATGCAGAAATCCTAAAAGGACTCAAGACACGCATATATGAGCGCCTAAAAAAACATGGAGCCAACTGGATTGAAGAGCTTCTTCCCACAGTGTAGGCCAACATGACAACTCCAAACCGGTCAACTGGAGAGACACTCTTCTTCCTGGTGTACGGAGCTGAAACAGTCCTTCCTCCGGAAATCACCTTGGGGTCACTCCGGGTCTAAAACTTTGATGATGCTATGCAGGACCAGCTCCAGCGTGAAGACCTTGACCTTGTTGAAGAGGGAAGGTGCTGAGCAGCTGTTCAGAATGCCCGATACCGCCAAGCTCTTCGACGCTATCACCAAAGGCATGTTCACAACTGACAGCTCGAGGAAGGCGATCTGGTGCTACAGAGAATACAAACTCGAGAAGGGTTAAACAAACTCTCTCCTAGCTGGGAAGGACCCTTCCGAGTGATCAAAGTATCCCGTCCCGGATGTGTTCGCTTGGCAACCGAGGATGGGACACCTCTTCCTAATGCTTGGAACATTGAGCACCTCCGTAAGTTCTACGCTTAATATCACGGAGGTGAGTCTGTAGTTACATGTGATGTATGTTATAGAGTCATTGTACAGAGTCGGGTAGCTCCTTTGGGAGAACAGTCGGACCTTCCCCAAAAGGTCTGCAAAGTTCAGGCAACACTTGTCACAGTCTCATAACTAAAAGTGTAGCTAGCTACCTTGGGTCAAATGAGAATCGCAACACACTTAGTCTGGTTCTGTACCCTAAGAGTGTACTTGTTTCCCCTGTACCCCAGACCTATAATGAAAGACATCATTGTGTGAAAATAGACTCCACATGCATTTATTTTGTACAGGCTCAATATTTTTTATTTTTTTCTTTCTTGTCTACAATAAAGTTGTGCAATTCTTAAGAAATTTTAGCTCGACCAATTCATATATAATGCAAGTTGTATTGTCAATTCTTTCGGGTCTAAACATTATTAATGGTCTACTCGTCTGAATGCCACCAAGCCAATCTAGGTCCGGAGTGTGCTATCGACTTAGCCTGGTCCTGCACCCTAAGTACGCCACTCTACCTACACCCCGGCAGGCCGAAGTAAGTCGAGTCTAGAAACAATCAGACCTGGAGAAAACAAGCCAGTGCACTTGATTGTATATAGAATTGCGTTCGACCTAAAAATTTCTTTCGAGAATAGTATGCCGCAAACAAGTTATAGATAAGAAATGGATTTTACTGTTTTTCTTGAATTCAATGTGCAGGAAAAATAAAGATCTCATGATGATGGTGGATCAAGTCAGAGTTATCAAAGTTCCGACACCCTCTAAAGTGGTCTACTGTCGATGTTTCAAACATTGATAGTAAACATCGCCGGAGCTACAAAGTTTTGGCAAATCCAGGGGGCCAGCCGTCAACGTGAAGAAAAGATGATGGGAAGACTCCCCAGTTGGGTCTGCTGTCAATGCACCATGTGTTAACAATGGTCGCTATTGGAGCTACCAAGCTCCGACAACCCCAGAGGACTAACTGTCAATGCTCTACGTGTTGACAAGGGTCACTGCCGGAGCTACTAAGCTCCAACAACCTTAGGGGTCCCCTACTATCGGTGACTTCGGACCTACAAACTACAAGTTCGAAGTGCGCAAGTCTTCAACAAAATGCTACATCCTCTTGGTACATGTTCACAATCAAATTGTGTACATCTACCAGGGGGCCAATTGGGACAAAGGTGTTGAAGACAAAAAATGAAATTCATAAAATTCTTGGATTTCATTAATCTGGAGACAAGAGATTACAAAATTTTTGAAAAAGAAGAGAGGATACAAGTGGGAGCTACAAAGAGAGAGTCCTAGACCCTATGGAAGAACGAGGTGACCTTCTGGGCAGCCTCCGACATGCTGGCTTTGGCAGCTTCTCTCACTCCGTCAATGGGGCCTTCAAGCACCAGGTCCAGTGGGAAGTGAGGGTCCCGCTTGTGTAGCACGTCAGCATGTACTCTACGACGTTCTTCTCCAGGGATTGTCCTTTGGTTTCCAGCTGGTCCACGATGACATCGCCCATCTTGGTGAGCTTGTTGCCCGCCGAGCTCAACGCCTGGTCTAGCTCCGGCTCCGGATCATCTGAACGCACGGGACTAAAACCCATCGGCATCAGCGCATCATTGGCTTTTCCTAAGAAGTCCCAAACTTGTGGGGACTCCACAGCCCTTGAGCCTCGCATCTCTTCCAAGGATCTCTTGGTCGCCGCACGCTCCGAATTCTCCCAGGCAAGGCGCTCGACCTCTTTGGCGTTCTGCTGAATCTTTTTAGCAACCTGCCTTTCGAGTTTACCGAGCTCCTCCTCCCGGAGGTGTATCTTGTTCCGGCGGTTGACAAGGTCCTTCTCCCGGACCCGCACTTTTTTCTCCCTGGCAGCAATTTCGTTCTCCCTCGTGGTTAGGTCCTGTCCTCGCCGCCAGGCCTTCTTCTCCTCCTTCTCGCAGCGCCCCTCTAGATTCTTGGTGCGCTCCGCGAGACTCTTGTCACCTAGAGTCAGCCTCTGAGTAAGCTCCTCCCCCCTCTTCACGAGGTCATCCCGCAGCTCCAGGAGTTTTTGCTCTTCATCTTCGAGCTTTTTCTCCCGCTCCTCAAGAGCCTCCCGGCGCTTGACGAGGCTGTCGTGGATGGCGTTGAGCTTCACTTGGTGTTCATTCGCTGCTTCATTAGCAGCCACATCCTGTTCGTGGATGGCCTGGGACTGGTCGTCAAGGGATCGCGTCATGCTTTCCCTCTTGTCCAACAGCTGACCCCAGTACTCCAACTGGACCATCTCCCTTTTCACCCACTCCTTGTCGTCGGCCAGCCATGTCTGCGCCAGCTTGGTCTCGAATTAGAGCCGGTTGCGCCATTGCCTAAGGGTTTGGCGCTCCTCCTCGAGGGCCTTGCTGTCGTGGTAAAAGGCCAGCTGAACTTGACGAAGGCTGGAGCAGGCAATGTTGATGGACAACGACAAAGGGATTGGCTCCAGACCTGCCGGGGTCCTCTCTGCTGGCTCCAGCGGGTTCTCCATAACAAAAATCGGGTCCCACTCTACAAGAGAGGTCCCCTGAGCTTCCACGGCACTAGGGCCGCCCTCCGGGATAGCCTCGGCCGTTGCTGAGGAAGGTCGTGCAGCAAAAGTTTCTACCTCCAGAGTCGGCTTCGATGGTCCTGCTGCCTGGTCATCAGCAACTGGTCCCTCAGGTGGGGGACCGGCTGCTTCATCTTGGCACCTTGGCTCAGGCGCGGGCACCTCTGGGACCACTACCTTCGGGGCAGGCGTTGAAGGTTCGGCTGGAGCTGAAGCCACTTCCGGCTCTGACGCTGGCGCCTCCTCCACTGCTGGTTCAGGCGCTAGTGCTTCGACCGCCATTGGCTCGGGCTCCGGCACTTCTTCGACAACCGACTCAAGCGCCAGAACTTCATCAAGACCTGGCTCGGCTGCCGAAACTTCATCAACCATTGGCTCTACCGTCGGGGCTTCATCAACCACTGGCTCCGCTGTCAGGGATTCAACAACATACGGCTCTAGGGCCGGGACTGCAGCTACCTCCGGCTCTGAGGCCGGAGCTCTCAGCATCCAAACCCGGAGCTTCAACCTCCGGGGCTGGTGCTGCTGGTACATCTTCATTCCCGGGGTCCGGCGCTACCACGGGAGCTTCAGGGGATGACTCGAGGTCAAGGACCACGACAGCTGGCGTTGGAGCTGTCGCGGCCTCAGCCACCTCTTGGAGCGGCACTAGAACTGGAGCTGAAGCCTCTCACTTCGCAGCATCAGTTGCTGCTGCAGGAACCGGAGCTTCGGCCCCTTTCTTGGGTACCCTGTGAATGAAGGATGAAGAAACTCAAAATATGATTACAACAAAAAACAATCAACTGAGGTAAAAAATCAAATTTACCTCGGAAGGCTTCCGCTCCAGCTAGCGCGGAACCTCTTCACCGGACGCTCAGGACCGGACCTTGTCGCCACTAGTGTAGTAGCTCCAGAAGGCTCCCCGGAGCTTGCTGCCGCCATTGGCATTGTCTTGGTTGAAGCCCCCCTCAACTGAGAAGGACCTTCGTACCTAGAGCCCTCAGCTGCCCCTGGTACTGGAGCCACATGGCCGGAGCTAGCGTCCTGAGGAGATGTCGATGCTGAAGTGGTTGCCACCGCTGAAGACCTCCTCTGTCGGGGAGAAGGAGCTGCAGTGGAAGGAGCAAGTCTGACGGACCTCCCGTCAGAATGCTTCAACTTCCTCTTGCGGCTCGAGGGCTTGGCCAACTCCTTGCCCTTGCCTATGACTTCAGCTCTTGGCTTCGGGGCAGGAGTAGAGCCACCTTCAGAAGCTCCGAGGATTGCCACCCCCGAGGTTGATCGCCTCTCCATCAGGCCCAAGTCGTCCAACAGCGACATCTTCCTCCAGAGCTCTCTGCACTCCTCTAGTATGATATTCAAAGGAAGGAAGGCCGTCGGTGGAGACACGTCGCTAGGGCCAATGTTCCCAGGCTGGAACTTCTTGAGATGGGTCTTCAAGGCTTCACCGGTCAAGTTGGTGCCCGAACCAACCTCGATGAAGTTGGTATCCATCTCACTGTCAAAGGCCCAGGCAGGTCGCCCCATAGCCCTCAGCGGGGCCCACCTGTTTGTCAAGAAGTTGCCGAAAACCATTTGAGGGGTCACCCCACGGTCGACGCACTCCTGGATTCTATCCATAATGGGCCTGTACTCCCTCGATAGCTCCGACACGTCACTCCAGATGTCGGTGTCGACGCGGGGGAGGCCTTCAGGCAGTTCCAGCCTCTCGTGTCCCTCGACAGTGATGACCACCCAGTCTTTCTTCCAGTCATCCCACTTGCCCGAAGGAAAGGACCTCAAGTACTTGAGTGGGGAGTTATTCTGCTTTACGAAGTAGTAGAAGCCGATGAACTCATCACTCTTCCCGGTGGAGTGGACAGTGAAGAATGTCCGGAACAACTCCACACAAGGGGGCACTCCCACCCACATCTCGCAAAAGTGGACGAAAGTCACCACCAGCAAGATTGAGTGGGGGCCGAGATGGTGGAGCTGCAGACCATAGAAATCAAGAAGCATCAGAAAGAAAGTGGAGAAAGGCGGGATCAAACCCGCCATGGTGTACCCAAGGAAGTACACCATATCTCTGGCTTGCTCCTTCTCTAAGGGAAGCTTTCCGCAGCAAATGTCGTTGTTTAAGGAGTCACTGGACCAACCCATGTAGGTCCGAACCCTAGACAACTCCTTGTTGCTCCCAATGCGGCTCTTGGGGAGTCCCAACTTCATCATAGGACAGTGGAGCGAGAGATGAAAAGCAGGCGAAAGTTTGGAGGATTCGAGCGCAAGTTTAAAGGAAGGCCTAAAGAATACCCAAATGGTGCATGCTTTCCTTCTTAAGTAAGCCCCCACAACGCTTGGATGGAAACCTCAGGAGGGCCGACGATATAGTTCAAAAACTTCACCCTGCCAATGACAAAGGGGCCCGGGGCCACCCCGATGATCAAGTCGAGGTCCTTACCCCGGGCGAACAGTTGTCATGATGAATGGCGGGAAGCCCGAGGGCGGCGACCTGACAGGGCGCGCAGAACCGATACAGTTTTCATATCGAGAACCGGCGACCTTCAATTGCGTGAGATACGCACGCTTAGATCTCACCTACCGCATCCTGGGTATGCCATGCGGCGATGGTTTAACCGCGAACTATCGCCAACGGCATATCCAAAGACCCTTGAAGACACGGCTCAAAAACCGAAGGATGGACCCACCTCCGGCAGAACAACTTCATCCAAAAGTTCTCTCCCAGAGGTGGATCTAGGGGGCCACTGTCAGTACCCTGCGTACCGAATATCCCTTGGGACTACAAAAAGACCAAAGGAACTTCACCTGTCTGAGTTGAAGACCTTCAAAGGCCCCACGTGTCATACGGGACTGGACCTACCTCCCTTCTATGGTTAGTCCCGGTGCTGCCATGTGTATACTACAACTGGAGCTATGTCCCACACATAGGAAAGCTTCGGGCTAAATACCTGCACAGCACCCCGGACCTAACCCCCGACAGAGAGAAGCTCCGATACCGACATGTGTACAACAGCACCGGACCTACCCATCCCAGACAGTAAGCTCCGAAGCTGCCACGCGTCCAACCGCCGGACCTTCAACTTCAACAAGTAGACTGGTGGACCACCAACGGCTCTGACCTTCGAGGGGCAATTAAAGACTTCAAGACCCGATTAAGTGTCAATAATACCATCTTAATGACACATGATCGGAGGGCCCTTAATACCAGTAACGGCACTATCAAGGCGTGTTACCACACTATTAAGGGTAACTAAGCTCATTAATTGTGTATTAAGCATTAGTAACCATAGGGGCCACATGTCGGGACAGGCTAACGATGTAATGACTAGTCCTTGTATTATAATAGGACTGGCCGAACGATACACGGGGGAGACTCTTCCATACTCGGCTCTGACACAAGCTCACGAGCTATCATACGCTCAATACGACAACCACACACCCCGTGGAGTAGGGTATTACGCTTAGGCGGCCCGAACCACGTAAACCCTCGTGTCAACATGCCATCGTGTTCTGAATCTCTGCGCGCCCACAACTGAACTACAAACTCTGCAGCCTATCAACGGTAGTACCAAGAGAATTGCCGAAAACAAACTCCGACAGAGTTCTTGTTTGGAAATGAAGGATCCCCATGAGTCTTAAGGAAATCAATCCCTAAGGGTCCCATGTTGACATGGATTTTCACAAAAACATGTGAATATCCAAGTCTTGGATCATCTAAACACCTCTCCATCGGCTTGACCTTCTTGATCTTTCAAGAGGAGGTCTGTTTCGGTGGCTAGCATGTCTACATTGTCAATGGTGTGCATGCCATACCAACGGAACTAAAGCATTCATGGATTCATCCCTTTGAATGGTGACCATCTTTTCAATCAAACCTTATCATGATGAATGAGAAGAGGTCTTCTCCAACTTCAGCATGAATCTGATCATGGCTCGACAAAGTCAACCGGATGTAGGATGGTTGGACAATGAACCAATATCCATCCCCATGGTGAAGGCAAACAAAGATATAATATTGGAGCCTCCCTCGAGCTTTGGGGATAGATGCCTTTGGCTCCTACTGAAAGTTGGAGAATCCTCCCATTGTTGGCAACGATGTTGCCCATCAGGAACAATTTGTTGAGGAACGCCTTAAAGTACTAATGGAGTTAAGCTCTTGTATCCTCTTTTCGGTTTCCCAAAGAATGAGCTAGCCAAACACTACTCTGTTTTCACACAACGGAGAAAACAAAGCAAGGGTAATCTTGTCTACTAATTACTAGTACCTATAACTTAATCATAAGTGTAGCTATCCTTTACTTCTGTGCCTTCCCTGGGAACTGCGCTAGAAATGCTTGTTGGTATTTCTTAAAACCACAGATCATCTCAGATGAGAGATGAGATTCGCAAGCGCACAAAAGATATCATTGTAGTATTTTACCTAAGAATGTTCCCAAGAGTATCGTATTTATCCCAAAGGAAGGCAATGAAGTAAAGGGAACATTATTCTCATGATCGAGGTATAGGGCACTAAGTATTTATTAGAATAGGGGTTAGATGGTAAGAGGGGTAGTGCGATACACAATTAAGCAATCTGCTCTAAGGGAAAGGTTGTCCTAGTGAGTGTTAAGCTACGAGAAGGGGCTGCTTCTTCTGAGCTCTAATTACTCATATACATTAGTGTACACATGAGTATGCTAACGATGAATACTAGGGCTTAATGGTCCAACATATCAGGCACAGTTGTACCCCTGATAACGTAAGAATGATTTCCCCCATGAGCCTGCAGTGTAGCTAAACCTGGAGGATTACAAAGGGCGGACAGGGCTGTCACAACCTACCGCCCACACCTACAAACCGTGGGTCTATGAGACATCCAATAGTACTTAACGATCTAAGCACGCCGCTTACATGTTAAGTAAATACCTTAAGGGCCCAAATACAATTACCACCCTAAGGCAATGACTAACCTAAACACTGTTGAAACCAATGTTGTTACCAAGCACTAAATTATTCATATTAACATAATCATATTAATACCTAATTAGACTATAGTGGTGGTGTATGATATTTATGATAACATGATATGAGCATTAAGACTAGATCATAACTGCATCTACACCTAGCACATGCATGGACTCCACGACCAAACAAGGAATGATTTGCCCGAGTATATGAATAAGTAAATACTTAATAATAAAATTATCATAAAGTCACTAATAAAGGAAAAGAAACATGAGCCAAACCTTTCCAAATTTGGACTTGGGACTAGAGGCTCCTCTGTAAAACCTAACCTAAACTAAGGACCTAGGAGAAATAGTGTATACAAGAGAGAATGCTTGAGTGGTGTGTGTTGAAATGAGGGATGAGGGGTCCTATTTATACTATTGTTGAGGTTGGTTCCTCCATCTTTTGTTCGCGAATCAGTCACCATTCTTATCACTAAGCCACAGGAGTATGCCACGTTGAAGTTGACCGAAAAGGAGGGAAGAACAGGTCGATCGACCCCCCTTGTCGGCTGACCTAGTTAGGGCCCCATTTGCGCTATGCTTCCTCGGGGTGACTTCCAAGTGAATCCTGATGACTGATATGGGTGATACACCATTGGTTCTCCTCGTATACTTCTGTAAGTGGCCCATTTGAGCCATGTGCTACCATGTGTCAGCATCTGATTGGCTGGGAGGTACTCTTTAGGATTGCTTCGTTGAATTCACTTCACTTCTGTATAAAATTCCTGCATGCACTATTTTCTCCAAGTACAAGTGGATCTAGGTTATTTCTAACTATGATGTGTGTAAGAAATATTTCTTATTTCACATAATTGAGTTATATTGACAATCAAAATTGGTATATAACAACCGTCAATAAGCATCGACAATACCCTCCTCGACCACACTCATGAAACCCTCCAATGTTGAAGCCATGCTGCAACAAGATTAGGCCAACCTCACGGCCTACCCCCACCATTAGGGTTTCAACCCCTATAGTGGACCTTGACCAAGAACAAGCTTGGGGGAGGACACTCACTTGAGGTCACTTGTATCACACCCAATTTGCATTCCTTTATTTTATTTCTTTCTTTCCACCACATCTGTATAAAAATAATGATAATGTAGTATAGGTTAGGTTAATAAAATTAATGATGTATGGTAAGAATATTTTTATTTTGCATGAGTTGAGATGATGAATAGTTGCTCTATTTTATTTTTTCTAGTCCTTTGCATACGACTTAGTATCCTACTAGTATTGGGTTTATTGGCCCAGAATATTCTTTCCTTAAACATGGAATTGTGGGTAGGAAAAGCTAAGTCCGACTCTAGGTTGTTGTGGGATAAGATATAGTCATAAGAGCTACTAATACCCTATTTGAAAGTGAAACTTAATTTCTCAATAATAATTTAAAATGGCAGTTTCTCATTTGATAGAAATTCCTACCAAAGCCATATGATGATTTAAATTTGACAAACCTTACGCATATGATATTTTCCTTCACATTGAGCTTAGTCAAACTAGTACAGACCTATGTGAGAATCTTTCCATGCTTTTAAGATGAAGATTGCAAGAGCACATGCTAAACTTATACACTAGAAGTTGGCAAAATTCCATTATACAATTCCACCACCAAAATATACTCCATGATTCTCATGCATAATACTCTCTCTAAAATATCCAAAAAGAAAAGAGGAGTAGAAGACATGGCTAAAAAATGCATGCTCGTGTACAAGATCATGAGACAATAGAATGAGAGAGAATAGGTAGTCACGTTTCATCCTCACAAAGAGGCTAAAAAAATGCAAGGCGTGTTGTGAGTAAAGCAATGGGGCAAACCTATGATGTGCTATATGAGAGACTAGAGACAAAGGAAAGGCGAAAAGGATATATACAAGATAGCAAAACTTCATGAGAGGAAGGTGAGGGATCTCAACCAAGTCAAATGCATTAGAAATGAGGCAGATGGATTTCTATTGAAGGATGAAGGTATTAGGAATAGATAGCAGGACTACTTTGATGGACTATTCAATGACGGGAATGAGAGCATTAGGTTCGATTTGGATGACTCATTTTATGACACCAACAGGCGATTCATGCGCAGGATACAAGAGTCTATGGAGGGAGACCTTAAAAAGGATGAAAGGAGGAAAGGCCCTTGGCCCCGATGATTCCCCATTGAAGTGTGGATACGTCTAGGGAATGTAGCAATAGTATGGCTCACTAAACTATTCAACCACATTTTTCAGTCAAACAAAATGCTTGAAGAGTGGCAAAACAGTATTTTAGTACCCATCTTCAAAAATAAAGGAGATGTTCAAAGTTGTACTAGTTACCGAGGAATTAAACTTATGAGCCATACTATGAAGCTCCGGGAGAGAGTGATTGAACACCGCTTGAGGAAAGTGACCAATGTCAAATAAGTTTGGTTTTATGCTTGCGAGGTCCACTATGGAGGCGATTTTCCTACTCTGTCAGCTTATGGAGAGATATAGAGAGCAAATGAAGGCTCTACATATGGTGTACATTGATTTGGAGAAGGTATATGGTAAGGTACCAAGGCCGGTCATGTGGTGGGCGGTAGAGAAACACAATGTCCCAACAAAGTACATTAACCTTATCAAGGATATGTACGATAATGTGGAGACAAGTGTGCGCGTAAGTGATAGTGAGACTGATACTTTTCCTATCACAATAGGGCTACACCAAGGATCAGCCTTAAGCCCGTACATCTTTTCCTTAGTGATGGATGAGGTGTCGAAGGATATACAAGGTGATATCCCTTGATATATGATATTTGCTGATGATGTAGTGTTGGTAGATGAAACTAGGGATGGTGTTGTTAAAAAATTTGAGCTATGGAGGCAGACTTTAAAGTCCAAGGGGTTTAGACTTAGTAGAACCAAGACCGAGTATATGAGGTGCGACTTTAGTGATGTCGGGTGCGAGGAGGGAAATTTTAGTTTACAAGGACAAGTAGTACCTAGGAGGGACACATTTTGATATTTAGGATCAATGTTACCAAGCAATGGTGATATTGACGAAGATGTTTGCCACAGGATCAAGATCGGGTGCATGAAGTGGTAGCAAACATTTGGAATCTTATGTGATAAGAAGGTCCCACAAAAATTGAAAGGAAAATTCTATAGGACGGTTATCATACTTGTGATGTTGTATGGAGCAGAATGTTGGCCAACTAAAAGGCAACATGTCCAACAAATGAGTGTTGCTGAGATGCACATGCTACGGTGGATGTGGGATCACACAAGAAGAGATAAAATTAGGAATGAGGTGATACTTGATAGGGTAGGGGTGGCACCAATTGAAGAGAAGCTAGTCCAATATCACCTACGGTGCTTTGGGCATATCCAGGGGAAACCACTAGAAGCACCAGTTAACAGTGGAATTATAAAGAGTAGAGAAAATTTTAGGAGAGGTATAGGTCGACCAAGGTTGACATGGCAGGAGGCGGTGAAACGAGATTTAAAGGAGTGGGACATACCTAGACATTTGGCTCATGATAGGACTGCATGGAAAATAGCAGTTCATGTGCCAGAATCTTAGTTTATTTGTATTTTGTTACTCTTATATTCTTCCTTATTAATCCATTTCTAGAATAAATAAAATGTAGACTCTTATTTTATTTGTATTTTTTACACTTACCTTATTTTCTATTACTTCTCTTCAAAAATGTTGGTTTTCATTTCTAGTCGACCCCAACTTATTTGGGACAAAGGCTTGGTTGTTGTTGTTGTTGTTGTTTCATCCTCACAAAAAAAAAAAAAGAGTGCATACAAAGGAGTTATCTTCATATTTCCACTCCACAAATATTGCATCATACTTGCACAAATCTTGATCAAAAGTGAGATTTGTTTTCTCCTAAGGCTTACTATTTTCACTTAGCAATATATGTGTTGCAGATATGCCTACTGTTGGTCCCTACCAAGCTCCACATATAAGCCCTATTTAGATGTAGGACAGGAAAGGCCTACCTTGGTGAGGATACAAATACCACTTCTCACATAGAATTGATTGAGTGCATCATTTGAGGAACTTAAATTCAAACACCATTTGAAATTCTCCAAAAATTTGAGTGGAACTCATACATTAGGTGATGCATGCTCATTTTACTGTTATGTCCTTCAACCACCAAAGAAAAGGATAAGGCATAAGACCCATATTGAATAAGAAAAAGGGTGAGGTACCATAGCTAATTTATTCAATGCACGGTAGAATATTTTGTTGTGCACTTGGTACTTTTGGAAAATAGAACTTTTCAGCAACTCCTGATCAACAACCTAAGTCTTTATCTTTGCTTCGAGACGAGCAAAGGGTAAGCTTGGGGGAGTTTCTTGATGGTTGTTATATACCAATTTTGACGGTCAATATAACTCAATTATGTGAGGGAATGAATATTTCTTACACATCATAGTTAGATTTAACCTAATTCCACTTGTACCTGGAGAAAATGGTGCATGCAGGAATTTTATATAGAAATGAAGTTAATTCAAGGGAGGAATCCAATAGAATACCTTCCTAGCCAATCAGATGCCAACATGTGGCAGCACATGGATCAAATGGCCCACCTACAGGAGTATCCAGTGGCAACCAATGGCATAGCGCCCCAAAATGGTCACAGGACCCACCTGTCAGCCACCTGGAGGAAGCACATCGCGATTGGTGGCAGGACCAGGTCGGCCGACTAGGGGGGTTGGCTGACCCCTTGCTGGTGCCAAACACGGTCAACTTCCACATGTCAATTCCCTACGGTGAGTTGATAGCGATGGAGATTTTTCGTGCGCTTTTGGTGACGGGAACCACCTCTTCTCCGTGTATAAATAGAGGGGAGAGGCCTCACTTTACTTCACACACCACTCAAGCATTCTCTCTTGTATACACTAGTTCTCCTAGTTCCTCAGTGAAGTATAGGATGTAGAGAGGAGCCTCTAATCCCAAGTCCATATTAGGAAAGGTATGGCTCATGTATCTTTTCTTCTATTTGTGACATTATGCTTTATATCAATATCATTGGTCTTTACTTATTCATATACTTGGATAAAGCGTTACTTGTTTGGTTGTGGAGTCCATATATGTGCTAGGTGTAGATATTATTATGGTCTAGTCATAATGCCCTTATCATGTTATCATAAACATCATACACCACCATTATAGTTTAACTAGGTTCAACAGTGTTTAGGTTAGTCATTGCCTTAGAGAGATACTTGTACTCGAGCCTCTAAGGTATATTCTTAACATGTAAGCGTGGTGCTTAGATAGTTATGTATAGTTGGATGACTCGTGGACCCACAATTTGTACGGTAGGTGGAGGTTGTGACAACCCTGTTCGTCCTTTGTGATCCTCCATGTTTGGCTATGCCGCAGGCTCGTTGTGGGAATTGTACTGATATTGTCAACGGTAAACCCGTGTCCGATGCATTGGACCACTAAGCCCTAGTATTCACCATTAGCATATTCATGTGTACTTTATTAGACTATGTATATGAGTAATTAGAGCACAGAAGGAGCAGCCCCTTCTTGTTGTCTAACCCTTACTAGGACAACCTTACCCTTAGAGTATATTGCTTAGGTGTGTGTTACACTACCCCTTTTATCATCTTACCCATTTTTTGATAAATACTTAGTACCCTATACTTTGATCGTAAGAGTAGTGTTTACTTTACTTCAACGCCTTCCTTTGGGATAAATATGATACCTTGGGAATACTCTTGAGTGAAATGCTACAATAGAATTTTCTGTGCGCTTGCGGATCTCATCTCTCACCAGAAATGATCTGTGGTGTTAAAAAATACCAACAGGCTACAAACTGAAGCCACCCTCCGTTCGAAGAGGGGCCGTCACCAACGCTGTCAGAGTCTGGTTCTGGCCTCTCGGTACTACTATTGGTAGCCCAAGGAGTTTGTAGTTCGGTATTGGGCGCGTAGAGATTCAGAACACGATGGCAAGTAGACACGAGGATTTACGTGGTTCGGGCCGCCTAAGCGTAATACCCTACTCCACAGGGTGTGTAGTTGTTGTATTGAGCGTCTGAGCACTTGTGAGTGTGTCTTAGAGCCGAGTCTAGAAGAGGTCTCAGAGCCGGGAGAGAGAGAGAGAGAGAGCCTCGTGTATCGCTCAACCAATCCTTTTATAGTACAAGGTCTGGTCGTTACATCGCTAGCCTGGCCCGACATGTGGCCCTGTCAGTTACTGATGCTTAATACACAATTAATGAGGTTAATTACCCTTAATAGTGTGGTAATGAGCCTTTACAGTGCCGTTACTGGTGTTAAGGGACCTTCGATCGTGTGTCATTAAGATGGTATGAATGACACTTAATCGGGTCTTGAAGTCCTTGATTGTCACTTGAAGGTCCGAGCTGTTGGGGGTCCTCCTGTCTGCTCGTTGAAGTTGAAGGTCCAGCGGTTGGACACGTGGCAGCTCTGGAGCTTACCGTCTGGGACGGGTAGGTCTGGTGCAGTTCTACACGTGTTGGTACCAGAGCTTCCCTCTGTCGGGGGTTAGGTCCGGGGGTGCCGCGCAGGTGTTTAGCCCGGAGCTTTCCCATGTGTGGGACGTAGCTCCGGTTGTAGTATACACGTGGCAGCACCAAGACTAACCATAGAAGGGAGGCAGGTCCAGTCCCGTATGACACGTGGGGCCTTCGTAGGTCTTCAACTCAAACAGGTGAAGTTCCTTTGGTCTTTTGCAGTCCCAAGGGGTATACGGTACGCAGGGTACCAACAGTGGCCCCCTGGGCCCGACCCTGGGAGAGGCCTTTTGGATGAAGTCATTCTGCCGGAGATGGGTCCATCCTTCGGTTTTTGAGTCGTGTCTTCAAGGGTCTTTGGATGTGTCGTTGGCAGTAGTTCTCAGTTAAACCATCGCCGCGTGGCATATCCAGGATGTGGCAGGTGAGATCTGAGCATGCGGATCTCACGCAATTGAAGGTTGCCGGTTCCCGATACAAAAACCGTATCGGTTCCGCGCGCCTTGTCAGGCCGCCACCCTCGGGCTTCCCGCCTCTCATGATGACAACCGTTCTCATGGGGTAAGGACCTCGACTTGATCATCATGGTGGCCCCGGGCCCCCTTGTCGTTGCCAGGGTGAAGTTTTTAAACTGCATCGTAGGCTCTTTTGTGGTTTCCATCCAAGCGTTGCAGGGGCTTACTTAAGAAGAAAAGCGCGCACCATTTGGGGATTCTTTACGATTTCATTTGAACTTGTGCTCGAATCCTCCAAACTTTAGCCAGCTTTTCATCTCTCGTCCCGCTTGTGCTGCGATGGAGTTGGGTCTCTACAAGAGCCGCCTTAAGTCCGACGATGATCTGAAGAAGGTTCGAGCCCTCATGGGGTGGTCCAGTGACTCCTTCAATCACCTGGTGAAAGTGCATCTAGAACTCCCTTGTGGGTTTTGGATGAATTATGACAAGCAATTGGGATCCTAACCTCCTTGTTGACATGAGCACAGGCTTTCAATAGCAAAATGAGCAAAGTGCCAAAAAGAAGGAAGAATGAGGAGCAAAATGGAAATGAGCTCAAGGAAGAAGAATAGTAGATCATTGTGTACGGAGTGTGTTAAGAAAACACATCCCAAGAGCTCAATCACAATTAAACACACACATTGCACAAAGTTACACAGGACCAGACTAGTCCGACTGACACCGGACTAGTCCGAGAACCTCTCTGCACAAAATCGGACAAGTCCGATATCCATCGGACTAGTCCAATATATCTCTAACTAGAATCGGACTAGTCCTCCCCAGTGCGGACTAGTCATCAAAACACTTCACAAGTCACACAAAATCGTACAAGTCCGACCGCAACCAGACTAGTCTGATACTCTCTCTGGTCCAAATCGGACAAGTTCGATATTTGCACGAACTAGTCCGAAAAACCCTCTGAACTATATCGGACAAGTCCTCCAAGTGCGGAATTGTCACCCAATACAGTTAGGGTTTCACTGTCCAGACAAGTCCGATGTCTAACGGACTAGTCCAAAGATTTCCAGAAGCGAAATCGGACAAGTCCGTTCCTAGCCGGACTAGTCCGATATTTCGGGACACTTAGGGTTTGCTACACACAGCACACTGGACTAGTCTGGTGACTACCACGGACTAGTCCGATCTTTTTGAACCCTAAAGGTCACTTTTAGAAACCCATATAAATAGAGGTGTACGACCATATTTCAGATACTCTCGAACCCTAGCGCCGTCACACTTCCCAAGAGCCTCAAAAACCACATCTCTCCACGAAATTAAGTGCTGCAACAAAGATCAATCCTTTGAGGATTCACTCTAGTTCATTGGAGAGACACGTTCAACACCACATTGAGCTCTTGGTTTGATTCTCTAACACACTCCTGTGATTTCATTGTAATCTTTTGAGTGTGTTCTTGGTGGTATTTCGTTTTGTAATCCAAGGGAGCTCTCAACGTGTGAGAAGGCCCCTTTGAATTTGGTTATTCACCCCTTTGTGATAAGTGGAAGAGGATTGGCCTTCGTGGCGATCCAACGAGGGTAGGGTTGGAGAAGACCCGGTCCTTTTGTGGACTCCTCAACGTGGATGTAGGTTGCCTCTGTGGGAACCGAACCACGGGATAAATCCTTGTGTCTTGTTTTTGTGTTCATCGTTCTTATTCTTCACTATAATCTAGGGTTTCAATAATCAATGCTTACTTCACGTTGAATCATTAAACATAAGATTGAATTGTGATATAACCTGGTGCACAATCTTGAAAACCTTCATTTGATTGTATATTTCCGCTACATTCACAGAAGAATGCATCTAATTTCCCTCAATCCAAGTTTATGGCATATTGTGTGCACAGGTATAGATATCCCGGATGATGACGAAGAGCTCACCCCCAGCCAAGAGAAGGCAATTCACCGAAATGCTCAAGCCGCGGCTGTAATTACCTCTTCACTCAGTCAGGACGAGTTCACCAAGGTGAATGGACTCGAAATTGCTAAGGAGATATGGGACACACTACAAACTGCACATGAAGGTGACCGACATGTTCGTGAAGCAAAAATCGAAATGATTGAAGGTGAGTTAGGAAGATTTGCAATTGAAGAAGACTAGTCACCCCAAGACATGTACAATCGATTAAAGACACTCGTCAACAAGGTTAGATCATACAGAAGTAAGAAGTGGAATGACCACGAGGTGGTAAAGCTCATCCTTAGAGCTTTTATGCCTCACAACATCACACTATGCTCCATGATCAGAGAAAGCCCCGGATACAAAAGGATGACTCCGGATGAACTGCTTGGAAAGATCATCAACTTCGAGATGATGGAAAAACGAGAAAAACATGTCATGGAGATTGTCGACCTCACCTCGACAAAGAATAAAGGGGTTGCTTTGAAGTCCACCCTCAAGCCCTTATCCAAAGAAGCTAGAGAAGCACAACTAGAGGAAGATAGTGACGATGAGAGCAGTGAATTAGATGAAGAAGACATGATATTGTTCATGAAGAAATTCAATAGAATAATGAAAAAGAGACAAGGTACAAAGTCAAGTGAAGGAAAGTACAAGGAAAGAACGAAGCCAAAGTTGAGGCGGGCATGCTATAATTGTGGTGAGTATAATCACTTTATAGTTGATTGCCCATATGAGGAGAACAAGAAGAAGACAAAAAAAGCTAAGCCTCAACCCAAGAAATTCTTCAAGAAGAAGGAACAAGCCGAACAAACGAACATTGGGAAAGAGTGGGACTCAAATGATGAGTCCTCATCGTCCAAAGAAGAAGAAATGGCACTTGGCGCGTGGAAGGGAGATGGCACTTTCCTTATGGTAAAAGAAGGTAAATGCAAGGTAACCATTAAACCCCCCTTCGTGCATTCCTATTCTAGCGATGATGAACTCAGTAGTGATAATGAGGACATGCTTATTGGACTAGATAGGAAAACAACCACAAAAATGAATTTTTTTCTTGATCAACTTGTTCAGAAGGAGAGGTTAATACATCGTCAAGAGGACATGAACATCTCCCAAAAGGAGGAATATGTCGAACTTGACAAGCTTCTAGAACTTGAAAAGGAACGAAGCAAATCACTAGAGCTTGAGTTAGCTTCAAGCAAGGAAACTTGCCTGGAGTTAACCGACTCAAATGCCACAATCAAGGACCAACTTGCTGACCTGATCAAGGTTAACAAGATCCTTGAAGTGCAAGTTGAGTCACTCAAGCTAAGTGAGCCTTCCTCCTCTTCAAGCTCACCTTCTCAACCCACTAAAACTGATTTTTCTCATGCTTGCATATGTAAGAAAGGTGACACCAGTTTGAAGGATAAGCCAACCTCTACAAATGATAAACATCCTGCCCAAAGTGGCATATTTGACAAGGAGAAGATCAAATATGCACGTAGTGCATACTTGGTCAAAAGACCTCCAAATGTCAAATATGGCATTGGTTACTCTTATGGTGAAAAGCAACATGATAGAAGCCATAAGAGTAACAAGGAGAGGATTACCTTTGTAAAAGGAAGGCCCTCTCAAATTGGAAAGTCACAAATTAAGACAGTAACTACACATGAACACCGGACTAGTCCGGTTGGTGTCCGGACAAGTCCGGTCCTCCGGACAAGTCCGGTCCTCCGGACAAGTCCGGTCCTCCGGACAAGTCCTGTACATAAACAACAACAGTTATTGTTTAAAACTTTTGATGCCTCCTATGTCTTAATGAGAAATAATTTTGGCAAGGTTTATGCTCATTATGTTGGGCCACGCCATGGGAACACCAAGTCTCATGTGTGGGTGCCCAAATGTATTGTAACTAACCTCCAAGGACCCAAGCAAGCTTGGGTACCTAAAACCAAAGCATGATTTGTTTTTGCAGGCCTATTCCTCCGGTGGATCTAAATGGGTGCTAGATAGTGGCTGCACCAACCATATGACCGGGGAAAGAAGAATGTTCGTGGAATATGAAGAGAATGAGGACCCAAACGAGGGCATCTACTTTGGAGATAATAGTCAAGGAAGGGTGCTCGGTACCGGTACAATTGCAATATCCTCTAAACACGCACTTTCTCATGTTTCACATGTTGAATCCTTAGATTATAACCTGTTGTCCATATCTCAATTATGCGACAAAGGTTATAATTGCTTGTTCACTAACGAGGGTGTGACCGTTTCTAGGAGAGTGATGGTTCCGTTGCACTCAAGGGTATGTTAAAGGGAAAGCTTTATCTTGTTGACTTCAACAAGGATAAAGCTGAACTTGACACATGCTTCATTGCAAAGACCAACATGGGTTGGCTGCGGCATAGACGGCTAGCCCAAGTTGTTATGAGGAACCTTCAAAAACTCCTCAAAGGCGATCACATCCGAGGTTTAAAGGATGTTGTATTTGATAAACACAGGCCTTGTAGCACGTGCCAAGCCGGGAAGCAAGTTGGAGCACCTCACCCCGCCAAAAACGTCATGACTACAACAAGACCACTCGAGCTACTACATATGGACTTATTTGGTCCAATTGCCAACATAAGCATCGGTGGTAACAAATATGGTTTAGTTGTCATTGATGATTTTTCTCGCTTCACTTGGGTTTTCTTTTTGCATGATAAGTCAGAAACACAAGGAATACTTAAGAAGTTCTTCAAGCGAGCTCAAAACGAATTCTCATTGACAATCAGGAATATTCAAAGCGACAACAGCACGGAGTTCAAGAACACACAAGTGGAGGAGTACCCTGATGAAGAAGGAATAAAGCACGAATTTTTAGCGCCGTACTCCCCAAAACAAAACGGAGTTGCCGAAAGAAAGAACTGAACACTCATAGAGATGGCAAGAACAATGCTCGATGAGTACAAGACCTCAGATCGATTTGGGGCGGAAGCAATTAACACTGCTTGCCACGCCGTAAATCAACTTTATCTTCATTGACTAATCAAGAAAACATCCTATGAGCTACTCACCGGTAACAAACCAAATATTTCATATTTTTGAGTTTTCGGTTCTCCATGTTATATCTTGAATAAGAAGCCTAGGACTTCAAAGTTCGCTTCGAAGTCCGATGAAGGTTTCTTGCTTGGTTATGATTCGAACACTTACGCCTATCATGTTTTCAACAAGACCCCCCCGGACTTGTTGAAGTAGCACGTGACGTAGTGTTTGATGAGACTAATGGCTCCCAAAAGGAGCAAGTTGATCCATGTGAACTAGGTACAGAAGAAGCTCCTTGTCAAGCATTGAAAAGAAAGGCTCTACGTGAAGTTTGACCACAAGAGCCACCTCCACACGTACATGAGGAAGATGAACCACAAGAGGAGACCAACAAGCAAGGGGGAGCTTCAGCACAAGATCAACCACAAGAATACGAAGATAATCAACAAGTCAATGAAGGCAATCACTTAGGGGGAGAAGCGGATGATCATGAAGATAAAACTCCTCAAGTGCCACACCCAAGAGTACACTAATGCGTCCAAAGGGATCACCCAATCGACAATATCATTGGTGACATCCAAAAGGGAGTAACCACTAGATCTCGCATAGCTAACTTTTGTGAGCACTATTTGTTTGTATCCTTTTTGGAACCACGCAAGGTTAAGGATGCATTGAAAGATCCGGACTGGGTGGTGGCAATGCAAGAAGAATTGAACAACTTCAAGCGGAACAAAGTGTGGGAACTTGTGGCAAGACCCAATTCAAACATCATCGGCACCAAGTGGGTCTTCCGCAACAAACAAGACGAACACGGGCTGCTGACAAGGAACTAGGCACGACTTGTGGCCAAAGGGTATTCACAAGTTGAAGGTTTGGATTTCGATTAGACCTTTGCTCCATTAGCTAGGCTTGAATCTATTAGAATATTACTTGCATATGCTACTCACCATGATTTCAAGTTGTATCAAATGGATGTGAAAAGCGCCTTCCTCAACGGACCAATCAAGGAAGAGGTGTACGTGGAGCAACCTCCCGAGTTTGAAGACGAAGAGTTCCCCGACCACATATTTAAATTCCGTAAGGCTCTCTACGGCCTCAAACAAGCTCCTAGAGCTTGGTATGAGTGTCTTATAGATTTCTTAATTGAAAATGGATTTAAGATTGACAAAGTAGATTATACACTATTTACAAAGAATTTTGACAATTTTTTTTTATATTTGTCAAATTTATGTTGACGATATAATCTTTGGGTCAACTAATCAATCCTTTTGTGATGAATTTAGTAAAATCATGACAGACAGGTTTGAAATGTCAATGATAGGAGAATTAAAGTACTTATTAGGATTCCAAGTGCGGCAACAAAAGGAAGGGACGTTCATAAGCCAAACCAAGTACACGCAGAACATACTTAAGAAGTTTGACATGGACAAGGCGAAGCCCATAAAAACCCCCATGGCAACGAATGGCCACTTGGATCTCAATGAAGATGGACCTAGCGTCGACCAAAAGGTATATCACTCCATGATTGGATCTCTACTCTATTTATGTGCATCTAGGCCAGATATTATGTTGAGTGTATGTTTGTGTGCAAGATTTCAAGCCAATCCTAAGGAATGTCACCTGACAGCCGTAAAAAGGATCTTAAGATATTTGGTTCATACACCCAACCTTGGTCTTTGGTACCCAAAAGGCTCAAAATTCAATTGGTATCAAATGGCTACCCCTGCTACTAGGGCAGCCCCTCAAAAATGTTCACCAGTGGAATCCTCAAGTATCTGACTATAATCTTTGCCTCCTGCAAAAAGGCCGAAGTGAAGGCCCATAAGTTCAACAAGAAAAGAAAGGAGGACATGAAGTATATCAAGGCAAATGTGAAGTAAATTTGCCAGAAACAGGAGATTGAGCCAATTGGGTCTCTAGTAATCTTTGAAGACTCAGATTCTGACTTCACCGAGCTCGGGCCCTTGACCCCCTCCGAGCTTGCCTACTTTGGCATTGGGGGCTCGAGTAGCTCCGCACCTCCTCCTCCTCCTCCTCATCATCATCAAGCTGAAGATGAAGATGGTGAAGACGACGATGAGAGGACCGACAGTGAAGAGTGAATACCTTAGGACCCTCCTATCCTTCTTTTTGGTGTCTTGATGCCAAAGGGGGAGAGATTGAGGGGGAGTCTTAGTCTTAGATGTAGGTTGCGAGGAGAGAGCTCTATGCTATTTCTTTTTTTTGCCTATTGTGTGGTTTGTAATGCTTTAACAATGTTCTTAAGTTAATTATGGTTCTGTGATGGAATGATTTGATCCTTTGAGAAGTATTTGTTGAAAACTATGATTCTTCTCTAGAATGACATATATGCTTGCTATTGGTTGATTAATGTCAAATATGTCATTCTCAATGTTTCAGTGCACTTAGCTATGCATCCCACAATAAAGAATGCACATATGGATTATGTTTTCACTGTTTGATGTATTTTGGACTCATATGTGCATGCTTTATGAAAATCTCAATTTTTATCATATTTCGTGAAATCTCAATTAGTTGTCATCAATCACCAAAAAGGGGGGGATTTAAAGTGCATCTTGGACTCCCTTGTGAGTTTTGGATGAATTATGACAAGCAATTGGGATCCTAACCTCTTTGTTGAGATGAGCACACGCTTTCAATAGCAAAATGAGCAAAGTGCCAAAAAGAAGGAAGAATGAGGAGCAAAGTGGAAATGAGCTCAAGGAAGAAGAATAGTAGATCATTGTGTATGGAGTGTGTTAAGAAAGCACATACCAAGAGCTCAATAACAATTAAACACTCACATTGCACAAAGTTACACAGGACCGGACTAGTCCGACTGACACCGGACTAGTCCGAGAACCTCTCTGCACAAAATTGGACAAGTCTGATATCCATCGGACTAGTCCGATATCTCTCTGACTAGAGTCGGACTAGTCCTCCCCAGTGCGGACTAGTCATCAAAACACTTCACAAGTCACACAAAATCGGACAAGTCCTACCGCAACTGGACTAGTCTGGTACTCTCTCTGGTCCAAATCGGACAAGTCTGATATTTGAACGGACTAGTCCGAAAAACCCTCTAAACTAAATCGGACAAGTCCTCCAAGTGCGGACTTGTCATCCAATACACTTAGGGTTTTACTGTCCGGACAAGTCCGATGTCTATCGGACTAGTCCGAAGATTTCCAGAAGCAAAATCGGACAAGTCGTTCCTAGCCGGACTAGTCCAATATTTCGAGACACTTAAGGTTTGCTACACATAGCACACCGGACTAGTCCGGTGACCACCATGGACTAGTCTGATCTTTCTGAACCCTAACGGTCACTTTTACAAACCCATATAAATAGAGGTGTACGACCATATTTCAGATACTCTCGAACCCTAGCGCCGTCACACTTCCCAAGAGCCTCAAAAACCACATCTCTCCACGAAATTAAGTGCAACAAAGATCAATCCTTTGAGGATTCACTCTAGTTCATTGGAGAGACACGTTCAACACAACATTGAGCTCTTGGTTTGATTTTCTAACACACTCCTGTGATTTCATTGTAGTCTTTTGATTGTGTTCTTGGTGGTATTTCGTTTTATAATCCAAGGGAGCTCTCAACGTGTGAGAAGGCCCCTTTGAATTCGGTTATTCACCCCTTTGTGATAACTGGAAGAGGATTGGCCTTTGTGGAGATCCGATGAGGGTAGGGTTGGAGAAGACCCGGTCCTTTTGTGGACTCCTCAACGTGGATGTAGGTTGCCTCTGTGGGAACCGAACCACGGAATAAATCCTTGTGTCTTGTTTTTGTGTTCATCGTTCTTATTCTTCACTATAATCTAGGGTTTTAATAATCATTGCTTACTTCACGTTGAATCATTAAACATAAGATTGAATTGTGATATAACCTGGTGCATAATCTTGAAAACCTTCATTTGATTGTATATTTCTGCTGCATTCATAGAAGAATGGATGGCGCAACTTTGGAGTTTCACCTCAAGAAGTTCCAGCACGGCATCGATGTCGAGGGTGACGACTTGACTCTGTCGGCGGCTTTACTCCCTCTGAACATGGAGGCGGAGTTCAGCAGGGAGCTCTGGTGGAAGATGTCGGTGCTTGACGACCTTGGTGAAGTTGAGAGGCGTCCAACCACCGGGTTGGCGATCCCCAGAGCTTCTGAGGGTGGTCCCCCCTCTGCCCAGATACAGAGAGTTGAAGTCGTGGGCAAGGGCAAAGGATTGGCCAAGCCCTCGAGCCGTAAGAGGAAGTTGAAGCACTCTGATAGGAGGTCTGTCAGACCTGCTCCTTCTGCAGCAGCTCCTTCTCCCCGAAGGGGAAGGTCTTCAACAGCGGCAACTATCCCAGCATCGGCATCTCCCCGGGGTGCTAGCTCCGGCCATGTGGCTCCAGTACCAGGGCCTACTAAGGGCTCCAGGTCCGAGGGTCCTTCTCAGCCGAGGGGGGCCTCAATCAAGGCGACGCTAACGGCAGCAGCAAGCACCGGAGAACCTTCCGGAGCTACCACGCCAGTGGCGATAGGGTCCGGCCCTGAGCGTCCGGGGAAGAGGTTCCGCGCTAGCTGGAGCGGAAACCTTCTGAGGTAAATTTGGTTTTTACCTCAGTGATTGTTTTTTGTTATAACTGCATTTTGAATGTCTTCGTCCCTCATGCACATGGTACCCAAGAAAGGGGCTGAAGCTTTGGTTCCTACAGCAGAAACTGATGCTGCGCAGACAGAGGCTCCAGCTCCAATCCCAGCGCCGCCCCAGGTGGAGGCTGAGGTCGCGGCAGCCCCGGCGCCGGCTGTCATGGTCCTGGACCTCGACTCATCCCTTGAAGCTCTTGTGGTAGCGCCGCACTACGGGAATGAAGATGTACCAGCGGCACCAGCCCCGGAGGTTGAAGCTCCGGGTTTGGATGCTGAGATGATGGACGCTCCGGCCTCAGAGCCGGAGGTAGCTGCAGCCCCGGCCCTAGAACTGGACGTTGTTGAAGCCCCGACAGCGGACCCGGGTGTTGATGAAGTCCCGGTGGTCAAGCTAGTGGTTGCTGAAGTTTTGGCGCCTGTGTCGGTCATCGAAGAAGTTCTGGCGCCTGAGCCGGTTTTTGCAAAAGTGTCGGCGCCCGAGCCCATGACGGTTGAAGTACCAGCGCCTCTGCCGGCGGTGGAGGGGGCGCCAGCGTTGGAGCCGGAAGTGGCTTCAGCTCTTGCCGAACCTTCAATGCCTGCCCCGAAGGTGGCGGTCCCACAGGTACCCGCGCCTAAGCCAGGGTGCCATGATGAAGCTGCTAGCCCCCCGCCTGAGGGACCAATTTTTGATGACCTAAAACTTCTGTTGCAGGACCTTCCTCAGCAGCGGCCGAGGCTATCCCGGAGGGCGGCCCTAGTGCCGTGGAAGCTCAGGGGCCGCTCTTGTAGAGTGGGACCCTATTTTTGTTATGGAGAGCCTGCTGGAACTAGCGGAGAGGACCCCGGCAGGTCTGGAGCCAATCCCTCTGTCGTTGTCTATCGACAACGCCTGCTCCAGCCTTTGTCAAGTGCAGCTGTCCTTCTACCACAACAGCAAGGCCCTCGAGAAGGTGCGCCAAACCCTTAGGAGGTGGTGCAACCGGCTCCAATTCGATACCAAGCTAGCGCAAACCAGGCTGGCTGACGATAGGGAGTGGGTGAAGAAGGAGAAGGCCCGGATGGAGTACTGGGGCCAACTGCTGGACTAGAGGGAAATCATGGTGTGATCCCTAGACAACCAGTCTCGGGCCATCCATGAACAGGTCGTAGCTGCTAATAATGCAGCGAATGATCGCGAAGAGAGGCTCAGCGCCATTTACGACAGCCTCGTCAAGCGCCGGGAGGCTCTTGAGGAGTGGGAGAAAAAGTTCAAAAATGAAGTGCAAAAACTCCTGGAGCTGTGGGATGACCTCGTGAAGAGAGAGGAGGAGCTCACTCAGAGGCTGACTCTGGGTGACAAGAGTCTCGCGGAGTGCACCAAGAAGCTGGAGGAGCGTTGCGAGAAGGAGGAGAAGAAGGCTTGGCAGTGAGGACAGGACCTCCACAAGAGGGAAGATGAAATTGCTGCCAGGGAGAAGAAGGTGCGGGGTCGGGAGAAGGACCTGGTCGACCGCTGGAACAAGATCCACCTCCAGAGGAGGAGCTCAGTAAACTCTAAAGGCAGGTTGCTGAAAAGATTTAGTAGAACGCCAAAGAGGTTGAGTGCCTTACCTGGGAGAATTTGGAGCTTGCAGCGACCAGAAGATCCCTAGAAGAGATGCGAGGATTGAGGGCTGTGGAGTCCCAACAAGTTTGGGACTTCTTGGGCAAAGCCAACAACACGCTGACGCCGATGGGTTTTAGTCCCGTGCGTCCGGATGACCCGGAGCCGGAGCTAGACCAGGCGTTGCAAGTGTTGAGCTTGGCGGGCAATAAGCTCACCAAGATGGGCGATGTCATCGCGGACCAGCTGGAAACTGAAGGACAATCTCTGGCGAAGAACATCACAGAGTTCATGCTGATGTGCTACACAAGTCTGGACCCTCACTTCCGACTGGACCCGGTGCTTGAAGGCCCCATCGATGGAGAGGGAGAAGCCGCCAAAGCCAGCATGTCGGAGGTTGCCCAGAAGGTCACCTCGTTCTTCCATAGGGTCTAGGATTCTCTCTTTGTAGCTCCCGCTTGTATTCTCTCTTCTTTTTTTTTCCAATTTTGTAATATCTTGTCTCCAGATGAATGAAATCCAAGTTTTTTATGAATTTCATTTTTTTGTCTTCAACACCTTTGTCCCACTTGGCCCCCTGGTAGATGTACACAATTTGATTGTGAACATGTACCAAGAGGATGTAGCACTTTGTTGAGGACTTGTGCGCTTCAAACTTGTAGTTTGTAGGTCCAAAGTCACGGATAGTTGAGGCCCCCTGAGGTTGTCGGAGCTTAGTAGCTCCGGCAGTGAACATTGTCAACACGTAGAGCATTGACGGTTGGTCCTCTAGGGATGTCGGAGCTTGGTAGCTCCGGCAGCGACCACTGTCAACACGCGGTGCGTCGACAGTAGACCCCACTGGGGAGTCTTCTCACCATCTTTTCTTCACATTGACGGTTGGCCCCCTGGATTTGTCAGAACTTTATAGCTCCGGCGATATCTATTATCAATGTTTGAAACATCGACAGTAGACCACCTTAGGGGTTGTCAGAGCTTTAGTAGCTCCGGCTTCATCCACCATCATCACGAGATCTTTATTTTTCCTGCACACTGAAGTCAAGAAAAACAGTAAAATCCATTTCCTATCTATAACTCATTTGTGGCTTACTATTCCCGAAAGAAATTTTTAGGTCGAACGCAATTCTGAATACAATCAAGTGCACTGGCTTGTTTTCTCCAAGTCCAATCGTTTCTGGACTCGCCTTACTTTGGCCTGCCGGGGTGTAGGTAGAGTGGCGTACTTAGGGTGCAGGACCGGCTAAGTCGATAGCACAATCCGGACCTAGATTGGCTTGGCGGCATTCAGACGAGTAGACCATTAACAATGCTTAGACCCGGAAGAATTGGCAATGCAACTTGAATTATATATGAATTGGTCGAGCTAAAGTTTCTTAAGAATTGCACAACTTTGTTATAGACAAGAAAGAGAAAAATAAAAAATACTGAGCCTGTACAAAATAAATGCACGTGGAGTCTGTATTCACTCTGATGTCTTTCATTATAGGTTCGGGGTACAGGGGAAACAAGTACACTCTTAGGGTACGGAACCAGGCTAAGTGTGTTGTATTTCTCGTTTGACCCAAGGTAGATAGCTACACTTTTAGTTCTGAGACTATGACAAGTGTTGCCTGAACTTTGCGGACCTTACGGGGAAGGTCCAGCTGTTCTCTCGGAGGAGCTACCCGACTCTGTACAATGACTCTATAACATACATCACATGTAACTACAGAATCACCTCCGTGATATTAAGCGTAGAACTTACGGAGGTGACCAAGGATTAGGGAGCGGTGCCCCATCCTTGGTTGCCAAGCGAAGGCATCCGGGACCAGATACTTTGATCACTCGAAAGGGTCCTTCCCAGCTGGGGGAGAGTTTTTTTAACCCTTCTCGAGTTTGTATTCTCCATAGCACCAGATCACCTTCCTCGATCTGTCGGCTATGAACTTGCCTTTGGTGATAGCGCCGAAGAGCTTGACGTAATCGGGCATTCCGAACAGCTGCTCGGCACCTTCCCTCTTCAAGGAGGTCAAGGTGAAAGCATCTAGGCCCCCCATGAAGTACGGTTTCGGTGATTAATGACAACCATTGAACTTTACTAATGAATTTGTGAATGCAAGGTCCCCATAATCACTTGATAAAATGAAATGAATATGTCGTTGGAGACCCATATACAATCAACTTTTGAGATCAAATCAATGAGATAAAGACAAGAAGTAAAAGCTCTTATGTCTAAGTCACTCAACCATAAGTTGACAACATACAATGCTTGAAGATCATCAGAGAGTCTTATTAAACAAATGTCTAAGAGGTCATCTAAGCAAAACACAAAAGATTCACTCAAAAACAACTCGAAGCAAACAAAATCAACTCACCGGATCAATCGATGACTTCTGAAATGTACACATCGGTCGAGTTGGTTCAACTGAAGAAGAAGACCTCAGAACAATGTACTTACTAGATCATCCGATGTGAATGGCTCAGTGACATCGGTCCATCAGTACAGTTTGCAATACCATTGGACCAAGTGTAGCACCGGATCATCCGATGTGCAGACTTACACACATCGGTCAATCACTCCAGTAAGCATCAAGATTAAGCAAATTCTGGAGGAAGAGCCGCCGTATCATTCGATGAGAAGACAGGAGCAACATCGGTCTAACAACGGTAATATCTGACACAATGACGTCAGCCAAAGTAATTAGACTGATGATAACTAAAGGGGAGACATCGGATCATCCGATGTTCACAGTAAAGTTCTGTCAGCCTACTTTTCCAACGGCTATTTCGGGAAGGCTGGCTATAAATACCCCCTAACCCTGTCATTTCGTCAAGTCTTGATCACCAGAAGCTATCAACACATCCACAAGTGTTCAAGGCCAAGAACAATCACCTCCACATCATTTTGATCACATTTACACCAAGGTTTAGGCTAGAACTAGCTAGAGAGAGAGCTTGTGTGCCACCATTCTGGGTGAGTGGACTCTCTAGGTTAGTGTGAGAGCCTCAAGGGAGTGCCCTTGGTGTTGTAACAGTGAGAAGACTTCCGGAGCTTGCCAAGGCATGTGTGGAAGCCCGGAAGGTCGAAGTTGTACAAGGCTTGAGCTCCACCTTGCCAAAGGAGGAGAACGGAGAGGAATAGTGAAGACCCCTCGTCTCAGTGACTTGGGTGTGGCAAAACCCTTTGGTGGGTGCCACAACGCGGATGTAGGAAGATCTTCACGATCTTGCCGAACCATGGGATAAATCCTTGTCTCCTCGGGAGTTTGCATCCCTTCTCCTTCCCTTACTTTTATGCATTTTATATTCCGCAAAGATTCTATCTACTAGAATGCATAGATAGTCGCGTAGGGAATTGGGCTTTAGAAATTAATTTTCATTGCTTAGAATTTTCCGAAGAAAGCCCAATTCACCCCCCCCCTCTTGGGCATTCGGTCCTTACAATTGGTATCAGAGCAAGTTGCTCATAGGATCATTCTAGCTTCATCGCTAGAGAGCCAAAATGGCCAAGGTTGGGGGTTCGGTTCCTATCTTCGAGGGCAAGAACTTTGCCTATTGGAAAGCACGCATGCACGCTTACCTTGAGGCTATTGCTCCCGAAGTATGGGAAGCGACCCACGCGGGGTTTGGAGAACATAATTATGTTGGTGATCAACTTAAATGGGATGCTAAAGCTAGGAATGCAATCTATGAATGTATTAGTCAAGATGTGTTTTCTAGGATTGCTAGCAAGGAAAAGGCTTGTGAAATTTGGGCTTGCTTAATTGAGATTCATGAGGGCTCTTCTCGTGTCAAAGAACTAATATATCATATGCTTAAAGCCAAGTATGGTGAATTTAAAATGCTTCCTCATGAAAATGTCAATGATATGTTATCTCGCTTAAATGTTCTTATTGAAGAAATAAATGCTCTTGACATTGCTTCTCTTGGCAAGGGACTCATCAACCGCAAGATCCTCATGCTCCTTCCCAAGCCAAAGTACAACATCATCAACTCCATGCTCCAAAAAGAGTCACTTGACCACGTTGAAGTTTCGGAGCTCATTGGAGAAATACACGCTCATGAGATGAGTGTACTTGGGATGATGGAGCAATCATCATCAAATACAATTGCTCTAAAGGCCTCCACCAAGAAAACAAGCCTCGAGAAGAAGAAGGTGGTTGAGCCTAGCTCAAGTGAAGAAGAACAAGCATCAAGTGAAGATGATGATGATGAGCTTGCATTAATGATGAGAAAGTTCTCACGCTTGAACTCCAAGATTACCAAGAAGGGGTACACCTTTGATCCCAAGAAGAAAGCGTTTCTACCAAGGAGAGATGATCGCAAGACTTTCTACAATTGTGGTGATCAAGGCCACATCTCCTATGATTGTCCAAAACCGGACAATAGAAGAGAGAACTACAAAGGCAAGCATCGCAAGCTTGAAGAGAGTGATAATGATGAAGAAGAGGCCAAACCAAAGCCAAAATCCTTTGGGAAGAATAAACATGACAAGGGCAAGAAGGCAAGGCTCTTCCCAAAGAAGAGAAATGGCCCACAAAAGGTGTTCATGTGTGAGTCAAATGAATGGGTCACCGATGAAGAAACAAGTGATGAAGAGAGTGAAGAGGAAGAAGAAAGCTTGGCCGGCCTCGCCATCGCCAACAATGATGATGCACCTCTTCATCCACCGCCCATGTGCCTCATGGCAAAAGGTAACACCAAGGTATGTGATGACTCTAGCGATGATGAGCTTTCCCCCGATGATTTAACGTCTTTGATCAATGAATATCATGCTATCATTAAGAGGGAAAAGAGTAAGGTTAAAGTGCTTGAAGAAACTCGTGCTAAACTTGAGAGTGCTAAACTTGATTTGCTTGACAAGTATGAAAGCATACTCAAAGAGCATGACACGCTCAAATCCCATGTCAAGCAAATTGAGGAAGAAAAGACTAAAATCAAGATAGATAATCATGAACTTGACTTAGCACACCAAACACTCTTGGAAGAGCACAACAAGTTAATACAAGAACATCAAACACTTAACCTTGCTCATGACATGCTTAATCAAGAGTTGAAAAATATGAAGAAGCAAACTCTTAATGATAAGATATCCATTACTTCTCATGCCACTAATGCTTTGCACAAGCCTTTGCCTTTGAAAGCTAATGCTAGGGAGAAGGACTTGTTGGAAGAAATTGAGAGTCTTCGCACCAGTGTGGCTAGACTTTCAAAAGGAGAAGTCAAGCACAAGGAAATTCTCTTCCAACAAGCAAAGGCCTTCAACAAGAGAGGACTTGGATCCTTCCCGGTGCCTAACAAAGGAAAGGTGCCCTCACCGGAGCTAAGAACAAGCTTCATCAAGGAAGTTGGTTCTTATTGCCAATATTGTGAGGTCACCGGTCACCACACAAGGGAGTGTCCTCTTCCTAACCGACCTTCTCCAAAATTGCCTACTAACTATAAATCTACTTTCAATGATCATTATTATCTCTTAAGTAAAGTAGGTGGCAAGGTGAAGGCTAGATTCATTGGCAAAGACATGAAGGGCATGAAGGGGAAGCTCCCCAAGCAACTTTGGGTCCCAAAAACACTTGTATCACACATACAAGGACCTAAGTTGGCTTTGGTGCCTAAAGTCAAAAATTGAATTCATGTGTGTAGGTGAACTACAAAGCCGGAGGAAAGCATTGGGTACTCGATAGCGGGTGCACTCAAATATGACCGGCAATGATGGTATGTTCACCACCATAGAAAACCCCGGCAATAATGAACAAGTCACCTTTGGTGATAACTCTAAGGGAAAGGTAATTGGGTTAGGTAAAATTGCTATTTCAAATGATTTGTCCATTTCTAATGTTTTGTACGTTAAGTCACTTAGCTTTAATTTACTTTCTATTGCACAACTATGTGATCTTGGACTAACGTGCACATTTAGCAAAAATGATGTTGTTGTGAGTAGTGAAACTAGCCAAGACATAGTCTTCAAAGGATTCCGGCATGGACATCTCTACCTAGTGGACTTCGCCAACAAGAATGCTAGCTTGACCACTTGTCTTTTCACTAAGACAAGCTTGGGATGGCTATGGCACCGACGCATAGCGCACATTGGAATGAGCAAACTCAAGAAGTCATTCAAGCTTGGGATGGTGACCGGCATAAAGGATGTCACATTTGAGAAGAACAAACTTTGTAGCGCTTGTCAAGCCGGGAAGCAAGTTGCTTCACACCACCCAATGAAGACAATGGTGTCAACCTCCAAGCCACTTGAACTACTCCACATGGACCTCTTCGGACCGTCCACATATCAAAGCCTTAGCGGTAACCTCCATTGTCTCGTTATTGTTGATGACTATTCTCGCTATGCTTGGACTCTATTTCTAGGTGACAAGAGTGAGACTCCGGAAGTATTCAAGACCTTCGCCAACCGCACTCAAAGGGAATTTCAACTTCCCATCATCAAGGTCCGGAGTGACAACGGCACCGAATTCAAGAACTACAACATTGGGGAGTGGTGTGACCGTGAAGGAGTAAAACATGAGTTTTCGGCCACATACACCCCTCAACAAAACGGTGTTGTTGAAAGAAAGAACAAGACACTCATCACTCTTGCTAGAGCAATGCTTGATGACTACGGCACGTCGGAGAAGTTTTGGGCCGAAGCAATCAACACGGCGTGCCATGCCGCAAATAGGGTCTATCTCCATCGACTACTTCAAAAGACCCTGTACGAACTTCTCATTGGGAGAAAGCCCAACATCTCCTACTTTCGAGTCTTTGGATGCAAGTGCTACATCTACCGCAAGAAAAGGCTCGGTAAGTTTGAAAGAAGATGTGATGTTGGTATATTCCTTGGCTATGCATCAAACTCAAAAGCATATCGAGTATTCAACCAAACCTCCGGTTTAGTTGAGGAAAGTTGTGATGTTGAGTTTGATGAATCTAATGGCTCCCAAGAGGAGAGTTTTGGTCATGATGAAATAGATGATGAGCCTCTACGAGAAGCCATGAAGAACATGACCATTGGAGACCTCAAGACGGAAGTTTAGGAGAGCCATGATCAAGGGGAGCTTCAAGTTCCAACAACAACACCTCCATGGCACCTCAAGTTGACGAAGAAGAGAAGGATGATCCATTGCCAACTCAAGACTCACAAGCACAACAACATCAAGAGGAAGAAGAAGTCCATGATCAAGTCCAACCACAAGAGGAGCAACACGCATCACCTTCGCCAAGTGCTTCACAACCACTTATGAGGCATGGACGCATCTCCAAGGCGCATCCAATGGACCAAATCATTGGAAGTCCTTCAAGGGGTTTAAGTACACGTTCTCGTCACTTTGCTTCGTTTTGTGAGCACTACTCGTTTGTTTCGTGTGTAGAACCCACTCACATTGAGGAAGCGCTCCAAGACCCAAATTGGGTGATGGCCATGCAAGAAGAACTCAACAACTTCATCCGCAATGAAGTTTGGGTATTGGAGGAGCGACCCAAGGACAAGAACGTCATCGGAACAAAGTGGGTGTACCGCAACAAACAAGACGAGAATGGCGTCGTGGACCGCAACAAGGCAAGACTTGTGGCCAAAGGGTTCTCACAAGTTGAAGGACTAGATTTTGGAAAGACATTTGCCCCGGTCGCCCGGCTTGAAGCCATCCGTATACTTCTTGCCTTTGCATCACATCATAGTATTAGACTTTATCAAATGGATGTGAGAAGTGCCTTTCTTAATGGTTACATTAACGAGCTTGTTTATGTTGAACAACCTCCCGGGTTTGAAGATCCGAGGAATCCTAATCATGTGTATAGGTTGCACAAGGCGCTCTACGGGCTCAAGCAAGCACCTAGGGCGTGGTACGAACGACTACGGGATTTCCTCATCATGCAAGGATTCACGATCGGGAGGGTGGACACCACACTCTTCACCAAGGACATCAACAGAGATTTGTTCATTTGTCAAATTTATGTTGATGATATTATTTTTCGTTCAACTAACGAAGCTTTTAGCCATGAGTTTGGCAAAATGATGTCTAGGGAATTCGAGATGTCAATGATTGGAGAGCTCAACTTCTTCCTTGGATTTCAAATCAAGCAACTTCAAGAAGGGACCTTCGTCTATCAAGAGAAGTACACCAAGGACCTCTTGAAGAAATTTGAGATGGGAGATTGTAGCTCAAGAAGCACTCCAATGGCAACCAATTGTTATCTCGACGCGGATAAGGACGGTAAACCTATTGATCAATCTAACTACCGTTCTATGATTGGTTCATTACTTTACCTTACCGCATCTAGGCCCGATATCATGTTTAGTGTATGCTTGTGTGCTCGCTTTCAAGCGGCACCTAAAGAATCGCATAGGAAGGCGGTCTTTAGGATACTTAGGTATCTTAAGCATACCCCTAGTGTGGGCTTGTGGTACCCTAAAGGTGCAAAATTCTATCTTGTGGGATACTCGGGTTCGGACTTTGCCGGATGCCGCGTGGATCGCAAGAGTACCTCCGGTGGGTGTCACTTGCTTGGGAGTTCCCTAGTTTCTTGGTCTAGCAAAAAGAAAAATTCCGTCGCTTTGTCCACGGCAGAAGCGGAGTATATTGCGGTCGGTGCATGTTGTGCCCAAATTCTTTATATGAAACAAACCCTTTTGGACTTTGGTATTAAACTTGGTTGTGTGCCTCTCCTTTGTGACAATGAAAGTGCGGTTAAGATAGCTAAAAACCCCGTTCAACACTCCCGCACTAAGCACATTGATATTCGCCATCATTTCTTAAGGGACCATGAAGCTAAGGGAGACATCTCTTTGAGAGGTGTTAGGTCCGAAGAACAATTAGCGGATATCTTCACTAAACCACTTGATGAGAAAACTTTTTCTAGGCTAAGAAGTGAATTAAATGTGCTAGATGCAACAAACGTCATGTAAGAATGCATTTCATATAGGTCTTGCCTAACTCTCAAAGGATAGGGGTGAGCTAGGGTTAGCTTGGGATGGAGGTTCCTTTGGGTTTCCCAAGGTTTGGAGAGTGGTTCTCCCTGAAGAAGCCTTTGAAAGGTTCAAACTTGGCAAGATAGATTTATTTTATGTCTTGCATGATGCCTGCCATATAGACTTGCACTCATATTTAAATTTCTTGCACTAAAATGTTTGGCATTGCATACGGTAGATTGTCACAAAGGGGAACCCACCTCATGAGAAAGAGACTTGTTTGAAATGCAATATCTCAACTCATATAAGGTGAAAAGAACAAAATGTTAGGTGCGTTAATGCCTAGAGGAACATGCTTTAAAGAGATAGAAGTCTTCATACTCTAGCTCACAAAGCATGGGCCTTACATTTTATTTGGATGATTTCCTCCTATTTTTCTCGATGTTCCATTTGCCTTAAGGCCTAGCCAAGTTATTGGCATATTAGTAATTTGAGGGGTAAGGGGTTGCCCAAAAAGTCCTAAGACATGTGTTTCTCTTTGCTTGTTTTTTTGGTCAAAGGACATATATGGGATGTTATTGTTCTATAGTCATCGGATTATCCGATGCCTAGGTCAATCCCTCATCGGACCAATAGGTGTTCAATCTCCAAGGGCAAGTTCAGTCAGAATCTCTAATCGACCGACGCGTGTATTCTGGAAAACATCGGTCGATCCGGTGTTCTCTCTTTTGGAACTGTGCCAAATTCCACCGATGCTACCTCTTCCATCGTCGGACCATCCGGTGTCAACATTCCTCTTTTGAATACCCTTACTATGTCATTCGACCGATGATCAAGACCCTCAATGTCGGTCCATCCGATGTCAACAGTAACTTTTTGAATATCCTTACTGTGGCGTTCGACCGATGTATATCCCATCTAACATCGGTCCATCCGGTGTTAAAAAGTCGGCTAGGGTTGGGGACCCACTATTTAAACTGGCCGTACCCTTCCCTTTTCTCTCTCTCGATCCCGACGCCGCCATCGCCTTCCTCTCGCTGCGCCACCTCCACCGCCGTCTCCGGCTGCCGCCATCACCACAGCGCCACCGCCGTGCTCTCGCCGCCCCGCCGCCTCCATCCACGCGCCGCACACCAGCGCTGCCGCCACTCGCCTCCATCACAGCGCCGCCGCCGCTCGCCTCCACCAAGCTGTCGCCGCCGCTCTCCCCATCACCACAGCGTCGCCGCCGCCCCTCGCGCACATCTTGCCATCGCAGTGCAATCTATCGCCGCTAGGGTTTCGCAACCCCGTTGATCTCCACGTCACCGTCGTCGACTCCATTCAATCGAGCGATCGCAATGGCTCGCGACAAGAAGAACAAGGGGAAGGTTATCACGGAGCCGGCCGCGAAGAAGCAAAAGTTGTCGAAGGAGGAGAAGAAGGCCTTGATGGCCGCTCGCGTCGCCGAGGAGCGTGAGCGTGGCCGAAGTGGGTCGCTGAGGATCCGCGAGGCTCGTCCGAGGCAGCCTCCTGTGATCGACGACTCCAAGGCCGAGGAAGAGCCGGTTGAGCCTCTCGTCCGCCGGCGCTCAGCCCGGACCCATGGGGGTCATCCCCCGGCAGCTCCTCGTCCGAGACCGACGGCTGCCGACTGTCGTGAGGACAGGGAGGCCCAGCATTCTATCTACGAGATGGACACCACTGTCCATGTCGCTGAAGGAGTCCGGTTGACCGACTACCGGAAGATGAAGGCCAAGCGGCTTCGCAAGCTCAGATGGAATGTGCTGCTTGAGGAGTGGTACCCGCAGCCCCGGGAAGCTCTTGTGGATAATCGCTTCTGGACTGTGACCCAGGCGTCACTCTATGAGACCTACAGGCGCCGAGGTCACAAGCTATTTCAACACAACTATCTGGATTGGGGTCAGCTAGCTTTGGCAGCAGAGACGGAGATCCGTCCTTATTTTGAGAGGTACCGAGGTTTGGTGCAGCTGATGGCATATGAGCGGAGTGCCTATGTGGAAGATTGAGTCTGCGTCTTCTACGCCACCCTCTATGTCTCTGAGGGCAGAAGGTCAATTGACTTCATGTTTATGGGTCAGCACTACCACTTGACGAGGCAGACGCTGGGACAGTTGCTTGGAGTGGACTTGCACGACACCTGCGTGCATGAGAGGGTCTACGGTCAGGCAGATCCACCGAGGAGGCCGCTCACTGGAGGAGTGGCACCACCGCTGGAGGAGATTTGTTCCCTGTTTGGTCCCACTTTCTCTCCTGACCAGCCTAGACTACCAGCCTTGTTGACTCCAGATGCGCGCACAGTGCACCTCGCCTTGCGCCGCACGCTCCTACCGAGGTCTGGTTACTTGGAGGGGTTCACCAGCTTACAGCAGACTCTCATCATGGACGTCCTCATATGCGAGATGGAGGATGTGATCACAGATGGAGTGGGGATGATGAGGCAGCTCGTATACGGGCACTGGATCAGCTACCTGCTTACTATGATGGTTCCTGAGGGGTCCGCTGTGCACGACCGTCTCACTGACGAGAGTGTGACACGGTTTGGTCACTACCGTGCCCCAGCTCCTGGAGACCGCCGCCTTGGCCGTCCAGTCGAGCGTCAGGTCAGGGCTCGCCTTTCTGAGGAGGACTGGTCTGACTTAGAGAAGGAGGATGAGAGTCTTGCTGAGGCTGAGGCACAGGGGGAGGACTTGCAGCATATCTGGTCTGAGAGTGACACCGACGACAGTGTCGAGGAGTACTTCCCTCCTCCGCCCACACCCAGGCAGCACGACGCGGAGGCTGGAGGCTCTATAGTGCCACCACCCACTCCACCTCCCGTCACTAAGGCGCAGGTCACGCAGCCGTCAGAGCTGACGTCGCTCCTCCAGCAGATGGTTGAGCAGCAGCGTCTGGACAGGCTGGCAGCCGAGCAGGCCTGAGCAGAGCAGGCTGCCCGTCTCCTTGAGCTCTAGCAGCAGCAGCAGGAGATGCAGCGTCAGATCGCCCGTGAGAGGCGTGAAGACACTGACAGGCTGACGGGGCTTATTGACCAGATGCACCAGCGCACTCTCGACCAGCAGCAGCAGACGCAGCAGGCGATGATGGGCATCCTGGGGTTGATCACCAACCTCTACACCCAGACCGAGATTGCCCTCCCGTCGCAGCTGCCAGGAGTCGCTCCACCACCTCCAGTCCTGGCTCCAGCTGCCGCTCCAGTGGCCCCAGTACCTTCTACGTCGATTCTCTCCTTCAGCATGTCTCCTCTTCTGGCTCCTAGTGCTCCGCTTCACTCCCCGCTGCCGGCCACGACTCTGTTCCAGCAGTCGCCGGCATCCGTCGTCAGTGCCCCTGCTCCAGCAGCTCCTCCACAGCAGGCACCTACGATGGCTCCTACGGCTCTGGCACCTCCCTCCTCCACTACTCCAGCCAGCAGCTCCGACGACAGCGACGGTGACCAGTTCGTCATCGCGCCCAACACTTAGGGTCCTTAGGCGCTCGGATCCCTTTTTGGTGTCTTGATGCCAAAGGGGGAGAAGAGTTAGAGGAGTCAGGGGGAGCGTCTTAGTGTCAGGGGGAGTCTCTTTTATCATTTATCGTTTATCATTCTTGTAATTTAGTGTGTTTGCTACATTGGGTGTGTTTGCTGCTCATTTGCTACTTTTGAGCTCTAATGAACTTATTTCCATGAGTTATTAATCGATTGGGCTCATTTGGTGTTTATCTATGTTTATGATCACTTATTATTCACACTTGAGTTATTAATTGATGCTTAAGCTTCAAGTGTGACATCCTGTATTCATTGCATATTCTTTTAAATTTCATTCTATCAAATTCATTACTATTGCACTTTGATTATTGTGTTGTCATCAATCACCAAAAAGGGGGAGATTGAAAGCATCTAGGCCCCCCATGAAGTACGGTTTCGGTGATTAATGACAACCATTGAACTTTACTAATGAATTTGTGAATGCAAGGTCCCCATAATCACTCGATAAAATGAAATGAATATGTCGTTGGAGACCCATATACAATCAACTTTTGAGATCAAATCAATGAGATAAAGACAAGAAGTGAAAGCTCTTATGTCTAAGTCACTCAACCATAAGTTGACAACATACAATGCTTGAAGATTATCAGAGAGGCTTATTAAACAAATGTCTAAGAGGTCATCTAAGCAAAACACAAAAGATTCACTCAAAACACCTCGAAGCAAACAAAATCAACTCACCGGATCAATCGATGACTTCTGAAATGTACACATCGGTCGAGTTGGTTCAACTGAAGAAGAAGACCTCAGAACAATGTACTTACTAGATCATCCGATGTGAATGGATCAGTGACATCGGTCCATCAGTACAGTTTGCAATACTATTGGACCAAGTGTAGCACCGGATCATCCGATGTGCAGACTTACACACATCGGTCAATCACTGCAGTAAGCATCAAGATTAAGCAAATTCTGGAGGAAGAGCCACCGGATCATCCGATGAGAAGACAGGAGCAACATCGGTCTAACAACGGTCATATCTGACACAATGACGTCAGCCAAAGTAATTAGACCGATGATAACTAAAGGGGAGACATCGGAGCATCCGGTGTTCACAGTAAAGTTCTGTCAGCCTACTTTTCCAACGGCTATTTCGGGAAGGCTGGCTATAAATACCCCCTAACCCTGTCATTTCGTCAAGTCTTGATCACCAGAAGCTATCAACACATCCACAAGTGTTCAAGGCCAAGAACAATCACCTCCACATCATTTTGATCACATTTACACCTAGGTTTAGGCTAGAACTAGCTAGAGAGAGAGCTTGTGTGCCACCATTCTGGGTGAGTGGACTCTCTAGGTTAGTGTGAGAGCCTCAAGGGAGTGCCCTTGGTGTTGAACAGTGAGAAGGCTTCCGGAGCTTGCCAAGGCGTGTGTGGAAGCCCGGAAGGTCGAAGTTGACAAGGATTGAGCTCCACCTTGCCAAAGGAGGCGAACGGAGAGGAATAGTGAAGACCCCTCGTCTCGGTGACTTGGGTGTGGCAAAACCCTTTGGTGGGTGCCACAACGTGGATGTAGGAATATCTTCACGATCTTGCTGAACCACGGGATAAATCCTTGTCTCCTCGGGAGTTTACATCCCTTCTCCTTCCCTTACTTTTATGCATTTTATATTCCGCAAAGTTTCTATCTACTAGAATGCATAGATAGTCGCGTAGGGAATTGGGCTTTAGAAATTAAGTTTCATTGCTTAGAATTTTTTGAAGAAAGCCCAATTCATCCCCCTCTTGGGCATTCGGTCCTTACACAAGGTCTTCACACCGGAGCTGGTCCTGTGTGGCATCGTTGAAGGTCCGGACCCGGAGTGACCCCAAGGTGATTTCCGAAGGAAGGACTGCTTCAGCTCCGTACACCAGGAAGAAGGGTGACTCTCCAGTTGACTGGTTTGGAGTTGTCCTTTTGGCCCACAGTGTGGGCGGAAGCTCTTCAATCCAGTTGGCTCCATGTTTCTTCAGGCGCTCATATGTGTGCAACTTGAGTCCTTTTAGGATTTCTGTATTTGCTCTCTCAGCTTGGCCATTGCTTGTCGGGTGAGCTACAGAAGCGTAGCTGACCTGAATGCCTAGGTCTTCGCAATATCCTTGGAATGCAGAGCTTGTGAATTGGGTCCCGTTATCAATTATGATCTTGTTTGGGACTCCAAATCTGCATACGATGGACTGCAAGAAGATGATAGATGATTGCTTGTTTATTGTGACAACTGGAGTTGCTTCCGGCCATTTGGTGAATTTGTCAATGGCAACGTACAGGAACTTGTAACCTCCGACGGCTCTTGGGAAAGGTCCCAAGATATACATCCCCTACACAGCGAATGGCCATGTAGAAGGTATCATTTGTAGAGGCTGAGCTGGTGTGTGAATTTGCTTTGCATGGAACTGGCATGCTTCGCATTTCTTCACTAACTCATTTGCATCCTAGAGTGTTGTAGGCCAATAAAAACCATGCCAGAAGGTTATTCCGACCAGCGTGCAGGAAGACGCATGGTTCCCACACTCGCCTCCATGGATTTGTGCGAGGAGCTCACAGCCTTCTTCCCTTATAATGCACCGCATTAGGACGCCGTTGGCACCACGCCGGTAGAGATCCCCTTCTACCAGTGTGTATCTTTTAGCCAATCTGACTATCTGGTCAGCAAATACATTATCTTCAGGAAGGAAATTGTCTTTCAAGTAGCTTCGGATATCTGAGATACATGCATCAGAGCTAGCTTGAGGATTTGAGTCTTGCGTGCTGGGTTGCTCGGAGCTTCCTGTAGCACCTACGACCCTTGATGGACGCCATGGTAACAGGGCCATCGGGACCGCCAGCTTCGAGGTGCTGGTCTTGCCCCCTTCGCTCAATTCAGCAGGATGAGCTGTTGGTCTTGACAATCTCTGGACGAAGGTTCCGTCGGGAGTCGGAGCTCCGTTTGAAGCTTTCGTCGAGAGTTCATCAGCTTCAGCATTGTTGAGATGCTGGACATGGCAGAGATTCAGGACGTCGAAGTTCTTCTGAAGCTTCTTGACTTCAAGTAGGTATGCAGCTAGTTGAGGGTTATTGCAGCAACATTCACCTTTGACTTGTTTTACAACAAGCTGTGAATCACCCTTTACCAACAACTGCTTGACACCATACGATAGTGCCACCTTGAGCCCATAGATTAGTGCTTCATACTCCACCATGTTCTTGGTCGCCTTGAAGTCAAGGTGAACCATATATTTGACCTTCTCTCCGGTCAGAGCGAGGAGAAGGACTCCAGCTTTGGCTCCCTACTTTTGCACGGAGCTGTCGGAGTAGAGAGTCCAGTGAGGCTCGGTGAAGATCGGAGCTTTGGGTTCCAGCTTCTGCTCACTGGGGCCCCTAGGATTTCATGGAGAGGGGGTCCATTCCGCCATGAAGTCCGCCAGTGCTTGGCTCTTGATCGCTTGTCTTGGGACGAATTCAAGATCGAACTCGGCCAGTTCCGCTGCCCACTTTGCAATGTTCCCAGTAGAATTGGGGTTATGCAAGATTGCACGCAGTGGATAAGAAGTTACCACTGAAATCCTGTGAGCTTGGAAGTAGTATCGGAGCGTCCTAGAAGCAATAAGAACTGCGTAGAGCAGCTTATGCACCTCCAGGTATCGAGTCTTGGTGTCATGGAGTACTTCACTGATGAAGTACACTAGGCGTTGGACTGTACGGACCCTCCCGAAGGGGCCCAGAGCTTCCTCCTCATCAACCCGGACCATCCCGGAGGGGTCCGGATCTTGTTCAGGGGCCTCTGGGTTCGTGCTGGAGGAACCCAGAGCTTCTTCTGGAGTAATCCGAACCTTCCCGGATTGGTACGAATATTGTTGCTTAGCAACAGCAACTTCTTCATTTGAAGGAGGTTGATCCTCTGGCATCCCGCCTTGAGGATCCAGGTCCAGGAGCTGGGACCCAGACTCGTCTTCAAGTAGCTCTGAACCCTCCCGAAGTGGTCTGAATTCCTGAACTGGAGATGGTTTTGGTCTTTCTGCAACCAGGACCATGCTAACAACTTCGTCAGTTTCCGAAATGTAAAGCAGAAGTGGCTCACCAGGATTCGGAGCTACCAAGGTTGGTAGAGTGGTGAGGAGCTGCTTCAGCTCCTAGAATGCTTTTTCTGCTTCTTCAGACCATTGGAATGGTCCGAACTTCCTCAATAACTTGAAGAAGGGTAGCGCCCGTTCCGCCAGTCTTGAGATGAACCGGCTGAGGGCAGCTAGAAATCCAGATAGCTTCTGGACGTCCTTGATGCGAGCTGTTGGTCGCATGTCTTCAATAGCTTTAATCTTCACTGGATTTGCTTCTATTACTCGGTGGTTCACCAAGAATCCAAGAAGCTTTCCGGAGCTAACCCCGAAGACACACTTTTCTAGGTTCAGCTTCATGCGTGTGACTCGCAACTTATCGAAGACAGCTTGCAAGGTGTCAAGGAATGACTCATTGTTCTTGATCTTGACGACGATGTCATCGACGTACACTTCCACTACATCTCTGATGAGCTCTCCAAAAGTTTTGTACATAGCTCGCACAAATATTGAAGCAGCGTTTTTGAGACCGAATGGCTTGGCAGTATAACAATATAATCCATCTACTGTGATGAAGTAAGTATGCTCTTCATCTTCCCTAGACATCCTGATTTGATTATACCCAGAATCTGCGTCTAGAAAACACAGTAATTCACACCCAGAGGTAGAATCCACTATTTGATCTATTCTAGGTAGTAGGAATAGATCTTTTGGACATGCCTTATTCAGTGTACTGTAGTCGATACACATCTGAAGTTTCCCGCCGGCCTTGGGTACAACGGCTGGGTTTGCCAGCCATTTTGGGTGGAAGACTTCTCGGATGAATCTAGCTTCAAGCAACTTCTTCACTTATTGACGTATGAAGTTCTGTCGCTCTACTGATTGCTTTCGAGGCTTCTGATGTACAGGCCGAGCATCGGGATAGATCTTCAGATTGTGCTCGATCACTTCCCTAGGGATCCCAGGAATTTGTGACGGTTGACAGGCAAACACGTTGACATTACCCGAAGGAAAGTGACGAGCGCGAGTTCCTATTTTTCATTCAGACCTCTCGATATACGGGTGGTCTAAGCAACGTCGGAACCGATTTGGACGACTTTGATGGGAATGTCGGTGTCGCCGCTTGGTTGCACGCGAGGTGCAGAGGTTGAGCCTCGATAACGAATGCTCAGAAGTTTCGAAGCTTGCTCCTTTCCAGATTCTTCCTCCTGCGCTGTAGCAAGCGCATGGAGTTCTTCCATAGCAGTCACTCCGGCGGTGCAATCTCCGCGGATCTGAAGAATGCTTGCTGGTGTTGGCATCTTCAACACGAAGTAGCCATAATGGGCGGCAACCATGAATTTGTACAAGGCTGGCCTGCCCAAAATGGCATTGAATGGTAAGTTGATCTGCGCCACGTCGAAGACCAACTTCTCAGTGCAGTAATTCTCCCAGGTCCCGGAGGTCACGGGAGGGTAATAGCACCGAGTGGAGTTATGGCCCCCGGACCTACTCCGGAGAAAGGTCAGGAGGGGTGAATGTCCAAAGGTCGGAGCTGAAGCTTGACAAAATCTTCAAAGCTTATGAGGTTCAGCCCCGAACCTCCGTCCACCATCACATGGTGGAGTTGGATGTTGTTGATGGTAGGAGATACCATCAGTGGAAGTTGGCCGACTCCGATCATGTTCTGAGGGCAGTCCGAAGCATCGAAAGTGATGGCAGTGTCCATCCACTTTCGTTGTGGCTCCGCCCTGGCGATGGGAGCTACTGAGGCCATGTCCCACCACATGGTCTTGAGGACACGGCGGGAGCTGATGTCCCACGAACCACCAAAGATGGTGTTCATGGTCTTCCGACGCTCGTTGTCGGAGATGTCGGAGTCGTCGTCGATGGAGGTATAAACAGCTTTCAAGACATTTTTAGGGTCCTGAAAGCCTAACTCCTCTTCAGCCGGAGCTTCATCGACTTTCTGTTTTCCTTCCCTTTGACGGAAAGGAACTTCTTCCCAGCGCTTGTTGTAGCGCTCGACAAGGTTCTAGACCTCTCGGCAGCCTTCCAGGTTGTGGTTGTTCGTCTTGTGTATAGGACACCACATCTTGGAGTTGCCTCCGTCTTCAGACGACGGCCGAGGTCGTTTCTCGGGGTGTGGCCCCTGACCACCCGGAGCTGCGGCAGCAGCGGCTGTAGGTGAGCCGGCCGACGGCTTCTTTTTGCTGTTGGACTTTTTCTTCCTCTTTCCACTCCCGGAGGTAGTGGTGTCACCCCTGGAGGAATTTTTGTTATCCTCCGGAGGTGGTTGGGAGTGCATTTCATGGCCCTCCGCAGCTTTGGCGCACTTGTCCGCCAAGCTGAAGAGTTCCGTGACGCTGGTGACCTCCTTGGTCGCCAACTTCTCCAGCATCATCTTGTCTCGTACGCGCTGTCTAAATGCCACAATAACAGAGGCGCTTGAGGTAGAAGGAATAGTGTTTTGTACCTGGGAGAACCTCTGGATGAAGGATCATAGGGACTCTCCCCCCTTCTGCTTGACAGCAAAAATGTCCAATTCAGTGCCTGGTCGGGTGTATGAACTCTCGAAATTGGCAGTGAACTGTTGGCACAGTTCCACCCAACTATTGATGGAGTCGGGCGGAAGACTGATGATCGAGGACCTAGCGGTCCCAACCAAAGCCACAGGGAAATAATTGGCCATTACAGCCTCATTGCCTCCTGCCGCAAGGATTGTGGTGGAGTAGATTTCGAGAAACAAATCGGGATTGATAGTCCCGTCAAATTTCTCCAGCAGGTGAGGTTAGAACTTCTGCGGCCATCTGACCATGCGTAGGTGCATGGCCAGGGCAGAACAGTCTCCTCCTACTCCCTCGGGAGAAGGACTGTCCCGAGCCTCTCGACTCTCGCGAGCACGCTCGATATGGACGCGGCCATCCTATTGGCAGTAACGGCGATCAAGCTCCACCCAGAGATCGTTAGTTGAAAGCCTGGTTACCGTATGCGTACGTCGAGCCCCGGAAGTTAGTGACATCACCTGTTGAGACGCAGCACGCCTCCTGTGTTGGGAAGCGTGCAGACCAAGTCTACCCGACACGGTCCGATGCTACGATGGGGCCCGCCCCAAGGGGGGAGGACATTGGTTGCTGATGTGATCGGCTGCTGCTGCAACCAAGTGTTCCACATCAGCCCTCCACTGCTCCATTGCACCCTGGGATGCTCCTGGAGGCGGTGGACGTTGGCGAAGAGCACACACGGCATGGAGCACTTGTTTAGGGTGGTTGTTCGCCGATGTCGTGACCGACCCAGATGCCCCGTCTCGCTGTCCAGCTTGATTTGCCGGTCCGGACAGTGGCAGCGGTGGCATGACTCCTGCTGGAGCCACAACACCCGCTGGTTGCTGCATGTTGGAGAGATTGCCTTCAGCAGGTTGCGCAGCAGGGTTTTTGTTGGACGATCCAACAACAGAGTTCACCATCCTTGAATCTCGGGCACCCCTACCTGGCATGCCAACTGTCAGAGTCTGGTTCTGACAATTCTCCTGGTACTACTATTGGTAGCCCAAGGAGTTTGTAGTTCAGTATTGGGCGCATAGAGATTCAGAACACGATGGCAAGTAGACACGAGGATTTACGTGGTTCGGGCCACCTAAGCGTAATACCCTACTCCACGGGGTGTATAGTTGTTGTATTGAGCGTTTGAGCACTTGTGAGTGTGTGTCAGAGCCAAGTCTGGAAGAGGTCTCAGAGCCGAGAGAGAGAGAGAGCCTCGTTTATCGCTCGACCAGTCCTTTTATAGTACAAGGACTGGTCATTACATCGCTAGCCTGGCCCGACATGTGGCCCTGGCGGTTAGTGAAGCTTAATACACAATTAATGAGGTTAATTACCCTTAATAGTGTGGTAACGGGCCTTGACAGTGCCGTTATTGGTATTAAGGGCCCTCCGATCGTGTGTCATTAAGATGGTATTAATGACACTTAATCGGGTCTTGAAGTCCTTGATTGTCACTTGAAGGTATGATCCGTTGGGGGTCCTCCTATCTGCTCGTTGAAGTTGAAGGTCCGGCGGTTGGACACGTGGCAGCTCCGGAGCTTACCGTCTAGGACGGGTAGGTCCGGTGTAGTTGTACACGTGTCGGTACTGGAGCTTCCTTCTGTCGGGGGTTAGGTCCAGCAGTGCCGCGCAGGTGTTTAGCCCAGAGCTTTCCCATGTGTGGGACGTAGCTCCGGTTGTAGTATACACGTGGCAGCATCGGGACTAACCATAGAACGGAGGCAGGTCCGGTCCCGTATGACACGTGGGGCCTTCGTAGGTCTTCAACTCAGATAGGTGAAGTTCCTTTGGTCTTTTTGCAGTCTCAAGGGCTATACGGTACGCAGGGTACCGACAAACGCCCTGGTCGATTGAGGTCGGGGCATCCAACCTGCCCAAATCCCAACTGAGAGGTCGGGCGGACGATTCCTCCTGAGCTCAGGCCCGGGAGAAGCAGGTTGTTGAAGCCTGCCATCCGTCCCATCCATTGTCAGAAATATGGTAACCTCACCCACAAGATGGTGCCTTGGAGACCTAGAAGAAGCCAAGACTAAAGCTTCAGCTCCCCAAACAGACTGGACGCATAGAATGAAAACTATAAGATCGGACCCACTACGAGGAATGTCCGATAGATAGGACCGCCCTGTCCCACTATAAAAGGACCCCAAGGCCCTCCTCTAGGGGGGAAAATTCACTCTATACTCATAGTTACTATACGCATTTACTTCACCCATTTACCTTATGTATTTCCTTACACACTTTTCCTTTGGTGCTCTTGCACCCTTTTCCTTCGTGCCTTACTTTTCATATGCCCGTGTGTTTATGCTTACGCATTACTTTCATAGAATTTCTTACTTTACTAGAGTTCATACAATCGAGCAAGTCTCGCTTGTAATCTATTATTTCACATTTTGGGCTAACAAAGATCATAGATAGACTCCCACTGTAAAAGCCCGTTTTTCGGAAGAACAAAAACGCAAAAATGCGAACTTAAAACTTTTGAAAATGGACTTGGAAATCCAAACTCACATGAACCATATGAGTTAACCAATGTTCACTTAAAATAGGGACTTGTTAAAATTTTATATACAGAACATGTTTGCTAATGTATATTGGAACTTAAGGTGTAAAATCCTTAATTTCCAAGTATTCACATCTTCAATGAAAAATTAAAGGAGAAAAGAAAACAAAATAGAGAGAAAGAAAAAGGAATTATTCCAACCCTAAAATGGGACATCCAAAAATATTCAAATATCATGCCGTAAATTTTTCCATGACCTTCTAATATTCCAAATAGACTCTCGATAAAGTTTCAAAATTTTTGAAGCATGTTTCCCATTTATTGGACACGTACTGAGAGTTTAATCAACGTCGACTCCAAATTTAAACTTTGTGCTCAACCTTGTCCAAATCAACTCCAAATTTTTCCTGAGGTCCCTTATGGTTCAAAAAGGTTAACTTCAAAGTTTCAGGATTTTTGAACCTAATCTACTATTTATTTCAATGAGTCAAGAATCACCACTTGAATTCAAATTCAAACCTGAGTTCAAATTCAACTTGCTCAGTTTTGAAATATTATTGCACCATAAAATTCTCCACATTTTATTTGGTCATTGGGCCAAAGTTGACTATTTTTGAAGCATGTTTGCTAGCCCTATTTGAATTTTGGAAAGAAAGAGAGAAGTGGGTCCCACAGCTGGTCCCCACAGGTCAGGTCGGCACTTCCTTTCTCTTTCCTCCCTGCCTCCACGCAGCCGCATGCAGCACCACCGCGATGCGATTCGGTCTTTATATATCGTGCTCGACTCCTCCCGTCCGCCCGCTACTCCCTCTGGCGCTCCTCACCGGCCGCCGCAGCAGGGCAACCATGGCGTCGCGCTGCTGCCGTCCCGCGCTTGGCCGCCGGCCCGCGCGCGTCGCCCCTGCACCTGGCCCCAGCGCTTCGCCTCCCCGCTTCGGCCCCTGCGCCACAGCACCGGCACCCCGCCTAACGCCGACCGTCGGCCATCCGTCCCTGCGTGTCGTGCCCGCTCCACCTCCCGGTCGCGCCGCCCTCGCCGTGCCCCTGCATGCGCGCCTGCTCCCTCGCTGGCCCTGTTGCGTGCTCTCTGAACCGCGTCTCCCCACGTTGTGCGCTCAGTCCGCTCCGTCGCTGTGCTTCCCTCCGGCCACCACGGTGCGCTGCTCACCCCAGCCTCTCCCTGTCGCTCTGCCCCGGCCCCTGCTCCACAGCGCGCCGCGCGCTCCCACGACCGAACTCGTCGTCGGAACCGCACCTCCACCCTGCTACTTCACCAGCACCACAGCCCTAATGTCACCCCGACTGCCCTGCTCATGTCGCGCCCGTGCCGGCGACGCTCACCCACCCTCGTCGATGTCCAACACCTCAACCGGTGGTCGACACCTGGCATCGTCGCCACGTTCCGCGCCATGGTTACACCCAACCAGCAAAGCGAGGGATGTATGTGATGTATGAGATCCCAGAACGCGTCGTTGACACAATGGTATCGAACATTGATCCAAGGTTAGCTTTGATTTGTGCAAAGATTAGTTGAACAGTGCTGCAACCAAGGTGTTCGATGAAATGGTTACAAGGCGAAACTAAGTGTGTTGCCGTTCAATGCTGGTCTATGGATGCAGGTTTACTGTGGGTTGGCAATCAACCAAGATATGTGCCAAGATGCCCTTTGAACGGTGATGAAGCGAAGGAAATCAAGTACACACCCAAGATGTTCGGCAAAATGCCTACAAGGTGAGCCTTGCCCTAAAATGCATTGCTTGATGCACCGAAGTCCGTTAGTCGTGACCCCTAATGGTACTCATGTGTCGTCAAGTCGTACGTCCATGTTCCGCCTTGATATCATTCCTATAGAAATCCCTAAGTTGACCTCCTTGGTCATTTGTATCGCGTTAGCTTGTCCGTGCGTGCTCGTGATGCTCCACCATGAGCCGCGTCGACGTCGTTGACCACATGACGTCATCGTGACATTCCGAGCCGTCATCGTGCCCTGGCATCAAGATGAAGGATGCCAGTGATGAGTGTGGTGCTGAAACACAAGCATGACTCGTCGGACAATAGTTGTCAAGCCAAATTAGGTTTTCGTCGTTGTGAGAGCAATCGAGTCCTAAGTGTAGCCAGGGTGCTCGATGAAATGCCTTCTAGGTCAAACCAGGGGTGTCGGTGATCACCGATGACCTGGGGTAGAGGTATGCAAGAACGTTACGACCAACAAGGAGAACTAGACCAAGGGGAACCTTGGATAAGAGTTCCTTGGTTGTGTCGAGGATGTTCCCTAACCGATCACAGGATTGGTCAACTTGGTGTACCACTTCATCGACGATAGGTTCGTTGAGTCGCTTATCAACAACCAAGTCGACATCACTAGCCTTAAGACTCACAAGGTGGTGTTCCAGATTCCGCTCACCCCATTGATGAGTCCGGGTTGATGTGGACCTCGCTAAGACGATCTTCTCGAGATGGCAAAGCATGCCTTCACGGCAAGGTCTCGCATCATGTTTAAGTCCCAAGAGCTTATCGAACTCGCCTGGACAAGCTTGCGGGAGACACTACATTAGTGTCGTCGTGTAAGCACTTGAACGATGCTCATGAAGCTTGCCGTAGAAACTACTTTACCAAAAAGTCATTTCAATGTTGTCTTGGTACTCACATCAGATTAATAGGGCTTGTTATGACTCTTTGAGTCCAAGCAATGTCGATCTCACTTCACTCCCAAGTATCGCTAGGGTTCCACCTTGATTCATCCTATTCTTGAACCCCGCGGCAACACTTCTCAGCTATGACTAGCTTTACTCCTTTACGAGTTAGAACAACTTCATTGGTCGACTGTTAAGTCACGACCTTCGTCTTGTACACTCCACTCATACGCAAGCTTTCGATGCCACCTTGACACTTAGGTCATCCTTACACTACCAGTCCAACACTTCCACACCATTCAGCTGTATCGTCCTTGAGTGGCATAGCGTCGAGTGTTGAGTGCCAAGTTGCAATGTGTGCTTACATTGCACCTTTCAATTCACATCTCGATACTACTATGACCACTTGACTTCATCCTTTGTTCATCCACACAACAGAGGCATATCTGTCCTTCCTAGTCAAACTCCTCGTTCTTAAAGTTTACACAACCCCGTGGAGTTTATTATTAAATTACTTAATTACTTAATTACTTATATGCATATCATGTCGATAGGAACGTGTTGATAGGTGTTCGACAAGAAACTTCGCTTGGAGGAGAAGGCCAGGATGTCCACTTGAAGTCCTTGGCGGAGTCTGCACAGAAGGACCACTAACAATTGACATTTATTCGAGTCGCAAACTAAGGCAAGCCCCGGTTTGCATTTAAGAGCTTTTCAAAGTTTTCAAGTTTTATTCACTTACGTCTCCAGTAGATATTGTGCATTACGTATAAGGTGTTTGATACTCCACTTGCATGACCACAAGTTCCAGGGTTTGGTTGGAACGAGTTACAGTTTGACCTGTAGTAACTGCTTTGCTAATGCATAGGAAATCCTGTAGAAGTCGAGTAGTTGGAATCTACTCACGAGAGACATAGGACATATATCACAGGATTGGTTAGATAGAAAATGGCATAATATAATGAAATGGAGACCGGGCAGGGGATGGATAGGAAGCGGCGAGAATTGAGTCTCGGTTGCATAGCCCTGCCTGTGTCGCTTGAGGACCGTGCCGTATGTGGCACCGTTGGGCAAGCTTGAACTGTACCGGTTGCATAATGGTATATGGGCCCATTAAACTGATGTAACTCTAGACTATAGTGTGGAGACTCCTCGGTTGTCCTTGAATGGAGATGCGAAGGCATAAAGGTGTAAATCTTCTAGCGGGCAACTTCGACGTGTCCGTGTAGGGGACCTTTTGCTCGGGATGAAGAGGTTTGTCGACATTGGGGTCTTGGGTGAAAGGTGGCCACGTATGATGCAGGGAGGAGAGCACGTATGTGTCTCCCACGCGGGTGTGCATGTCGTGCAGTCCGGGTGTGTCCTGGTTGCAATCACCGTCCCTCGCGGTAATAGAGTACCACTTGTCTGTCGCTGTCGTGACGTAGTAAATACTAAAGAAGCTAGCAAATTATATTGTATTGAATTATAATTGCTTTGCAACCTTGTATGATTTAGATATAGCAAAATTAAAGTTTACAATTTCCCCATACTTTAGCTGTAATAGCATTATGTGCTCTGAGCATGTCATATCATCGGTAAAGCGTTTCTTGTTTGATTGTGGAGCCCATGATGTGCCGTGCTTGGGGAATGTCATTTGCTACATAAAACCTGATTATAAGGATCCACTTGTAGGCGAGTCTATTTATGCTATTCCTTACCTATGTTAGTATTCACCCTGCATATGTCTAGTGAGACGGTTAAGTCTTGCTCAGCCTTATGCTCACGTTTGCGCTTTAACGATTTTTGCAGGTATTAGTTTTATTTCTGCTGTTCAGGTTGTACATGAGACTCGAGGTGTCGAGATAAATCTCATGTGAACCACGCCGCTGCTAAATGTTCTCCTTGTTTCTAGTGAGAAGCGTCCTAGGGCATGGACGTCTTCTCTCCTGCTTAGTTAGGTGAGATTATGAGTATGTATTTTCCGCTACGTGTGTACTTCTATTGTACACTCTTTTGTAAACTCTTCTTATTATAAAATGAAAACTTTATATGTTTTGGTATCCTCTTTGTGTGTGCTGTTAGGTGCCACATCGCACGACACCACTCAATGAGATCCTCGGATGTGTGGACTCCGGTCCCCACACCCACTGGACATAGGGACTTTATTGCCTGAACCAGGATACATCTCTTCTTCTTTACAGCTAGCCATATGAAGATGAACATGATTCAATACAAATTTTCTAGTCGGTTTCTGAAATGTAAACAGTACGCATGCCAGGTAGGGAAACGCTATTGCGCATTCTCATCAGCTTCGTTATTGCTTCATCAACTTTGATTTTCATCCCCGGCGAGAAGGTTTGAGCAGGCGACTTTAAGTTCCCCGCCAGCAACTTCAGGGGACTCAAGGTCAATTCCATCTTCAAACCAGGCCAAACTTTCCATTTTGGAAGCTCGAATTTCATCACCGACAACGCTGACATCCTTTGGAGAGTCTTCAATGCCAACGCCAACAATCCCCGACTATTTCTTTCGTCAAGATGATTGACCACGACAACCTGCCTCGCCAACAAATCTTAGTGGGAACCACCGGCAATGACTCCAATCCCAACAACACCATCGAGCTAAGTAACTTCTGATCCCATGAATGTTATGCAACGGGTGACAGCGATGAGGTTCAGGACCCGATCGTCACAGCGTGCCATCACGATCGATCCCCGGAAACGAGCCGGCGAGTATCGCTGGACCGGCCAAACTAATCGAAGCGCAACACACCGCCCTCAACAACAGATGAGAGCCACCTTCTGCACAAGACTTGACCCGCCTTCGAGCGTAGGCGCCATGCACTTTCGAGCCGTTCAAGTCGCTTCCTCTTGCCAAGGACAACGCTCCGCCATGCTTTGAACGACAGAGTTAGAACATGGCGGCCGCTTGCGGTGATATTGCACAGTGTGTCTGAACCCATCAAGCCTAGATCAGACGCGCCTACAAGAATCTCGGCTTGTGCTCCTGGATGCAGCAGTTGTCATGCACGCGAAAAGCTCTCTCGCTCGACAGATCAAATCATCAGCCCACGACGGATGTCACAAGCAACACGAATGCAGCAGTGGACCAAAGGGGCCACACACCCCAAGCTAGATGAGTGGGGCTGAGAGAGTCAGATCCTCGGTACTCTTGCTTGACGATGCGCGCATCTAGGGAGGAAACTCAAGATCCAATCCCCATCAGAAGCAACACCAACCTCCTCTGAACAGCCTCAACGATGATGATGGGGGCCAAAGCTCGAGCCCCAATTCTCCAAGAGCCAGAGCCTTCGGAAGATTGTTACGCAACACAATGTTCCCGCCCCATTTCTGCGCCCCGACCTTGACACAAAAAATTACCATAATATGAGACCAAAGCCCAACGACTAGCCCATCAAGACAAATTGTTTGTCAACATCGACAATGAACTTTTTTGGCGCGGCACCTCGGGTGTCCTCAAGTGATCCTTCGCGGCCAAGGGAGGGAGCTCTAATCAACATCCACGCAGGTGTCTATGGCCACCACACATCTCCCAGGTCCTTGGTAGTCAAGGCATACGTGCAAGGTTTTTTCTGGTCGACCACAGTCGCTGATGCCGAACAGACCGTGCGCACTTGCAAGGGCTGCCAGTTCTTTGCCTGTCAGACACACCTGCTGGCACAAGATCTGCAAACCATCCCCATCACATCACCGTTCGCTATGGGAGATCGACCTCCTTGGCCCCTTCAAGAAAGGGCTCGGGGGCCTCGTCCCTATCGATAAGTTCATCGAATGGATCAATACTAAGCCGGTTGTCAACGTCACTTCTGAGCAGGCGGCAGGTTTCTTCCAAGATAATGTCCATTGTTGTGAGGTACCCAACGCCATCAAAACGGACAATGGTACGCGATTCACACGGGAAGAGGTTTCTGGAGTTCTGTGACGAGCTCCACATCTGGGTCGACAAGGAATCCCTAGCGCTCCCCCGAACGAACGGGCAGGATGAGTGGCCGAATAGTTTGATCTTACAGGGGCTCAAACCATGAGTCTTCAATCGAGTCAACAGGTACGCAGGGTGATGGGCTTCTGAAGTGCCATCCATGCCATGGAGCCTACACACCACACACAAACGATTGACAGGTTTCACGCCATTCTTCCTAGCTAAAGGATTAGAGTTGTACTACCCACCGACCTAGAATACGGGTCGCCTCGGGTCAAAGCCTATGATGAAAATGTAACACCCTCATTTTCATGCATCATGCCTTGCATACATTCATATACATGTTTAACATTAATCCACATCAAGAGGAACAAGTTTAAAATTGATTTGGAACATTTAAAATTGATTTGGAGCAAAACCGCACATAAAATGCAGCAAAGTGCGGACTAGTCTGATTTTACTGAGGACTAGTCCAATTTCTCTCTGACTAAAAATGGACCTGTCCGTTTTTACTACGGAGTAGTCCAATTTTGCCTCTGGAAACTTTTGGACTTGTCCGATTTTGTGCGAACTAGTCCGATATTCCATGAATCCTTGAAAATTTGCTAAGTCCCTGACTTGTCCGGACTAGTCCGGTGTTCCAGCGGACTTGTCCGTTTTCCTCTCTGACTAAAATCGGACTTGTCCGATTTTTGGCCAGACTTGTCCGATTTTCTCTCTGGACAACTTCGGACTAGTCCGGTCCTTTTCGGACTTGTCCGATATTTCGTGACTCCGAGTTGATCTTTTGTTTTACGACTTGGTTCTTAGGTTTCATGTTAAGTGGGCCTAGGGACGTCGTGCCTAACTCTTTTAGAGCCCACGTGGGACTCTAAATCCGCCTCTACTCCTTTCAAACTCAAAATCCATCTAACCCTAGCCTCCACCTCTATATGAACAACCCCACCCCTTGGCTTGACATCTATTTGCCACTTTTCCACCCCACCCAAACCCTAGTTCGTGGAGAGCCACCACCAAGGAGGGAGGAGGAGATCCCAAGCAAGAAGAAGAAGAGGAGGAAACGAAAGAGGATCAAGATCTCCGTCAAGTTTTCGTTCTTCATCACCAATTCATCTCCAAGTTCATCCCCAACCCTAGATCATCAAGATCCAAGTGTTGCATCCAAGTTTCTTGATTCATTGGAGCTCTAGACACCTGGTATACCTTCTATTCTCTTCTTGTTACGAGAATTCAACCCCTAATCTCCAAACTTACATTGATCTAGAAAACCCTAGTTCGCTAGTTCTACGATGTGCGGACTAGTTCGGCCTTCTGCAGACTAGTCTGATTTTGCTGACTAGGTTGTGTTGAATTGATTCTAAAAGTAGATCTAATCAAATCCAAACTTGTATAAACTTGTTAAAATCTATTAGAACTAGTTAGTGATCATTAAACGCAATCTATTAACATGTTCTACCTTGGATTTGCATTAATCATGCATGTCATGTCATATTGAGTAATATTTGTGCACTCTTTGATTGTGTTTCTTGGTTGTATGTTTATTGTGCGGATTAGACGGATTTGCTCTAGAGAGTGCCGCGGAGGATCTACAGCACCAAGAGTTTGAAGGCTTTGACCCTAACCAATCCCAAGAGCAAGGAAAGTGTCCTTGAAGCATATTGATCCTGTTTTGAAATAAATGTTTTGTTTGCAAAACTGCATGCTTGTGTCAATTTGATGGGAACCCTGTGATAGGAAGTTTACTAGATTTGTTTGACCACCCTTGTCATCTGGAATTATGATAGAGAGTCGGGAAGGGCTTTTTACCTTTTTGCTTCGCTTAATCAACTAGGATAGAAAAACAACTATACCACTCAACTTAATTATGTATGGGTGAGATTATGGTTGACATGAACTGGTTAATATGATATGGTAATGGGTGATCTAAGCAAGCCTGGTACGTGGATGGGTTGGATGTTATGGTGGTTTTGCTTGCTTTTGATCTAAGGACCGGTTCATGGAGCGACCATCTAGGATTTACAGTGCCACGACGAGGCCAAGTATGGGTGCGGTGTAGCTGATTAATTAGGGTTTTGCCAGTGATATTTGGACCATTAAGGATGCTCAGAAAAGGGGTAGTCAGATTGGGTTTGTTGATGATTGGTGGGACTACTCTGGGATCCGAATGCCTCAAGAGGGGGCCCTTGGTTGAAGATGTGCTTAGTTGGAGACATCGCCACCGGTGAAACCTCAGTGGGGTCTAAATAGGCTAGTAATCCCTTTGTAAAGGCTATCTTTTGATCTCTTGGTCACACACCTACGGAAGTGTGAGACGGCATAATTGAGATTCTATAGTCATCGAAAGGTGATAAAATCACAAACACGTGGGTAAAGCGGTACAACCTCTGCAGAGTGTGTCTAAAACTATCATGGTAGACGTGCTTCCGGTTATGAGCAACCTGGACCCTCACATGATTAGAGGGAACTCGGTATTGGGATGGTATTTGGAATGGTTATGGTTTGGTAATGGTTATGGATGGTTATGAATTAATTTCTGGTATTGAATATGGATATTGGTATGTGATGATGGATATGGAATATGGACTGGTACTATGATTTTAATTATGGATTATATGGGTTTATTTCACATACATGTAATATATTGCTTTCCAAATGTTTTAATGTACTTTTCAGCACTTAGCCATTATTATATTCGTCGTTTGAATCAGCCACATGTCATACTTTCCACACTTGCTGAGTACGACATGTACTCACTCTTGCAATTCCCCCCCCCAAAAAAAAAAGTTTTAGGTCAAGATTGGGAGTTTAATGGTGATAATGCGGAGTTCTAGGCCGTGTCTACCGTCAGCTTTGCCTGTGGTGTTGAATGGAGCAGTGCTATACCCTATTGCTTATGTTGCCTAGCTGTTTAATTTGCTTATTTAGTTTATTTCCGCTGCATTAGTTGAACTTGTCATTAATATTTATTAGAGCTTGTATTCAAGGATGATATGGTTTGTGTAATAAAATTTGGTTAATTAATCCTATTCTGTGGTAATTTTCTGTATACTCTTTTGTGAATGCACTCGTGTATGTGTGTTGAACATAATGGGCACACATATGAAATAGCTTGGTTCATTTTCGGAATCGGGTGTCACAGATTGGTATCAGAGCCACAGGTTGACCGTATGACGCAACCTAGATAGAATGGACACTTTAGAGCACATAAGCGCACTCAGGAATCGATGTGTTCTTGTTTGGTGTGCTGCTTGCTATATATATTGTTTGCTTGTGTGCTTAATAGAGTATTTTGGGATGCTTTAGCATTGCCATGTCTATGTAGGCTAGTTAGTTGTCTAGTTTCATATCCCTTGATGTATATAGTTGGGGACGTTTTCTAATTCTTACCTATTGCTTTTCTCTAGATGGTGAGGACTCACAACCAGAGGGATGGTAATTATGAGGAGGAGAACCATGGAGCAACTCAGAACAACAATGGACAAGGACCTGCCCAAGGAGCTATTAATATTGAGCAGCTATTGGCTATGCAAAACCAGCTCATGCAGACCATGATACAAACAATGGGATAGCTGTAGGCTGGCAATATCAACAATCAGCCCCACATGCCTCCACTGCCACCCCCCGCCTCCTCATAACCGGTTGGGAGAGTTTATGAGGACTAGGCCACCCACCTTTGCTCAAGCTGCTGACCCTGTGGATGCGGACGATTGGCTCAAGTCCGTGGAGAAGAAGATGGCTATTGTCCAATGCAGTGATCGGGAGAAAGTGCTATTTGCTTCACATCAACTCGTTGGAGCAGCTGCGGATTGGTAGGATTCACTATGCAATGCTCATGAGAACCAAGAGAGAATTACCTGGGCGGAATTCAAGGAGAGTTTCCATTCTCATTATGTGCCGGAAGGTGTTATGATTTTGAAGAGGCAAGAATTTGAGAACTTAAGGCAAGGAAGATCAAGTGTGAGTGAATATCTCAATCAGTTCACTCAACTCTCAAGGTATGTGCCTGAGGATGTGAGCCGGGACAGCCGGAAACAATATTTGTTCATGAGAGGCTTGAACAATGAAATCCAAGTGCAACTACTCAACTGCGATTATGCCAATTTTCAGAAGCTTGTGGACAAAGCAATTGTGGTTGAGAACAAGATTCGTGAGATGGAGCAAGACAATAAGAGAAAGGCTCCATATCAAGGACAGCAACAAGGGAGTAATGTGCGCCCTCGCCTTGCACCACCTAATGCGCCTCACTTCAGCTCTTTTGCGCCTACTCAGCGCCCTGGTTATGCACCGCACCCAACTCTATTTGTGCAGCAACGCCCTGTTGTGCAAGCACCTAGGCCTCCAATGCCTTATGTGCCTCGTGCCAACTACCCTGGTGCCAATGCTCAAAACCAAGCTCGTCCCAATAATTCTGGTGGAGTTAAGAAGTGCTATACTTGTGGAGAAGCTGGACACTTTGCGCATCAATGTCTTAAGTTAGGACTTGGTAAAGGAAGCAATGCGCCGAGGCAAAACCCAAGACCCAATGGAGGACAGCCACAAGGGAATCGTGGACAGCAGAATTTTGCTCGTGGCAACGTTAACCATGTCTCTACGGAGGATGCTCAACAAGAGGATGAGGTGGTCATTGGTATGTTTCTCGCCAACTCCAACCCCGCGACTATATTATTTGATTCTGGAGCATCACATTCATTCATCGCATCGAAGTATGTTGCCAAGTATAGTTTGTCTATCTCTCATATGAAGTTTACTCTATTGGTTAAGTCTCCTGGAGGAGAGATGAGGACAAATATAGTATGTACAAAAGTAAGCCTTAGAATAAGGGGGGTAGACTTCTCCGTCAACCTCATTGTTTTGGATTCTCAAGGATTGGACATTATTCTTGGTATGGACTGGTTGAGGAAGCATAATGGAGTTATTGAGTGTGCCACGAAGACGGTGAAGTTGACCAACGAGGAGGGGATCACCGTAGAATTTGAAGCATCTCAACATGCACCGAAGCAATTGGAGCTGAATCATATGGATGGTGCCGCAATTGAGGAGATTCTAGTGGTGTGTGAATTTTTGGATGTTTTTCCAGACGAGTTGCCAGGTATGCCACCTGATCGAGACATTGAGTTTGTTATTGATTTAATACCAGGAACTGCACCTATAGCTAAGAGGCCGTATAGGATGCCTCCTATGGAATTAGCGGAGCTCAAGAAACAAATTCAAGAGCAGCTAGAGAAAGGTTTTATTCGCCCAAGCTCTTCACCTTGGGGAGCGCCCGTGCTATTTGTGGACAAGAAGGATGGAACCCAAAGGATGTGCGTGGATTACCGAGCTCTCAACAAGGTGACAATCAAGAACAAGTACACCTTGCCGCGCATAGAGGACTTGTTTGATCAGATGAAGGTTGCTTGTATCTTCTCTAAGATTGATTTGAGGTCGAGATACTTTCAAATGAAGATTAGACCGTCGGACATACCTAAGACAGCTTTTAGGACACGGTATGGATCTTATGAGTACACCGTGATGTCTTTTGGATTGACAAATGCACCTACGTACTTTATGTACCTCATGAATAAGGTCTTCATGGAGTACTTGGATAGGTTCGTTGTGGTGTTTATTGATGACATTATGATCTACTCGAAGGATGAGAAGGAACATGAGGAACACTTGAGGCTTACGCTGCTGAAATTAAGGGAGCATCAATTGTATGCCAAGTTCAACAAGTGTCAGTTTTGGTTGAAAGAGGTGTCGTTTTCGGGTCATATCATCTCAGGAGGAGGAGTATCGGTTGACACCAGAAAAGTGAGAGACGTGTTGAAGTGGAAACCGCCGCAAAATGTAAAGGAAATAAGGAGTTTCCTTGGGATGGCTGGATATTACCTTCGGTTCATCAAGGACTTCTCCAAGATAGCCAAGCCAATGACGGAATTGCTAATGAAGGGAAAGGCTTTCCAATGGACTCAAGCTTGTCAAAACAGTTTTGAGGAGTTGAAGAAGATGTTGACAACAGCCCCAGTTTTGGTATTGTCGGATGTAAGCAAAAGTTTTGATATTTATGGCGATGCATCGAGACAAGGACTTGGATGTGTATTGATGCAAGAAGGTCAAGTGGTTGCATATGCATCGAGGCAATTGAAGAAACATGAGCAGAATTACCCCACGCACGATTTGGAACTCGCAGCCGTAGTACATGCATTGAAGATTTGGAGACACTATATCCTTGGACATAGGTGTGAAATTTATACGGATCATAAGAGTCTTAAGTATATCTTCATACAAACGGATTTGAATTTGAGGCAACGGAGATGGTTGAAGCTCATCAAAGATTATGATTTGGGGATCAACTATCACCCTAGAAAAGCCAATGTAGTGGTCGATGCTTTGAGTAGAAAAGGAGTAACTCATCAACTCACAGTTCGAGAGTTACCATCCGAGTTATGTAAGGAGTTTGAACGGTTGAACCTCGGGTTTTTAAATGAGATGGAGATGATGGAGATAAACCCAACCTTAGAGCAAGAAATTCGAGAAGGCCAAACAAAGGATGAAGAAATCCAGGAAATCAAGGAAAGGACCCAAGAAGGGAGAGAATTCAGATTTGATGAGGATGAACATGTTACCCTATAGCTTGGTAAGAGGATTGTTGTGCCTAATGTGAAGCATATTCGGGAGACAATATTAAAGGAGGCACATGACTCGCCGTACTCGATTCACCCTGGTTGTACGAAGATGTACAAAGACTTGAAGACTTGCTATTGGTGGGCTAGCATGAAGAAGGACATAGCTGAATACGTAGCATTGTGTGATGTGTGTCAACGAGTCAAGGTGGAACATCAAAGGCCGGCCAGACTATTACAACCATTAAAGATTCCAGAATGGAAGTGGGAAGAAATCAGTATGGACTTCATAGTTGGTTTACCACGTACTCAGTTCGGGTATGACTAAATTTGGGTAATTGTGGATCGGTTAACTAAGTCAGCTCACTTTATTCCCGTCAAGACCACCTATAATGGAGAGAAATTGGCGGAACTGTATATGGGAAGAATAGTATGTTTGCATGGAGTTCCGAAGAAGATAGTCTCGGATAGAGGTTCACAATTCACTTCCAGGTTTTGGCAAAAATTGCATGAAGCTTTGGGAACGAGGTTGAATTTTAGTTCAGCATATCACCCTCAAACGGATGGACAAACCAAGAGGACCAATCAGATTTTAGAGGACATGTTAAGAGCTTGTGCTTTGAAGCATGGGAAAGGTTGGGACAAGAGCTTGCCACATGCAGAATTTTTATACAACAATAGTTACCAAGCAAGCTTGAAAATGTCACCATATGAAGCGCTTTATGGAAGGAAGTGTAGGACACCTTTATTCTGGAATGAGGCAGGAGAAACTCAAGTATTTGGTCTAGATGTGTTGCAAGAAGCCAAAAAGCAAGTCCAAATAATTCGTGAAAACTTGAGGGCTGCCCAATCAAGACAAAAGGGCTATGCGGACAATAGGAGAAGGAAATTAGCCTTTGAAGTGGGGGACTGTCGACTGTTGGAGTCGGCAGATCTCCTGACGCTATGAAAGTGTTGGAGGAGTTTGTAGTTCGGTGTGGGCGCGCGGAGACTCAAGAAGGTGAATCACGATTGGACTCGAGTGACATAGTGGTTTACGTGGTTCGGGCCGCCTGAGCGTAATACCCTACTCCACGGGTGTGTGTGTGTGTTGTATTAACTTGTGAGCTTGAGTGTGTTCGAGAGTTCTCCCCCCGTGTATCGTCGGTTTGTCCTTTTATAGTACAAGGACAAACCGTTACAAATCAGCCTGACCCGACATGTGGCCCTGGCGGTTACTAGTATTGATACACGAGATTAATTGTTGTTAATAACCCTGTAACGGCTCCGACAGTGCCGTTACAGGTGTTAAGATCGTCCGATTAAGTGTCATTAACGTGGAATTAATGATAATTAATCAGGTCTTGAAGTCCGCGGCTGTCCTTTGGAGATCCGGAGCCGTTACAATGTCTCCCGGGGGTTTGAAGCGGCCAGCTCCGACGTATGGACATGTGGCAGCTCCGGAGCTTGCTTGTGGGAAGCGGGAAGCTCCAGGGTGGCCTGGCACGTGTCAGGTCCGGAGCTTCTCTCGGTCAGGGGTTAAATCCGGAGGTGCCGTTTCGGTACCTAGCCCGGAGCTTCGCCCTTGTGGGTAGTAGCTCCGGTCTGGCGGTACACGTGGCAACCTAGGGGTTAACCATGTTGGAGAAGCAGGTCCGGTTATGTCTGACAAGTGGGCCCCCGAGGGTCATCAATTTGAGTAGATGTCCTTCCCTTGAGATCTTTGTAACCTCAGGGGGTGTATGGTTTTTAGGGTACCGACAGTGGCCCCCTGGACCTACCTCCGGGGAAGGCCAACGGGGTGAAGTCATTCCGCCGGAGGTGGGTCCACACTTGCGACTCTTGAACTGGGTCTTCAAGGGTCTTCGGAGGTGCCTTCGGCGGGGCTTTACGGTTAAATCCCGACGCGTGGCGCACCTCAGGCGGCAGATAAGATCTTTGACGTGCGGATCTCTCGCAATTGAAGGTCGCCGGTTCCCGATACGAAAACCGTATCGGTTCCGCGCGCCTTGTCAGTCCGCCGCCTTTGGGTTTCCCGCCTCGTGATGACAACTGTTCGCCTGGGTAAGAACCTCGACTTGATCGTCAGGGTGGTCCCGGGCCCTCTTGTCATCGGCAGGGTTGAATTCTTGAGTAGTATCCTTGACTCTCCTGCAGTTTCCATCCAAGCATTGCGAGGGCTTACTTAAGAAGGAAAGCGCACCGTCGGGAGTTCTTTACGCTTCCCATCTGTTCTTGCGCTCAAACTCCCGACTTGTACCTTGCTCCTCTTCTCTTGCCTAACTGTGCTACGATGGAGTTGGGTCTGCGTGAGAGTCGTTTGAAGACGGAAAGCGATCTGAAGAAGGTCCGAGCCCTCATGGGGTGGTCGTCGGACTTCTTCAACCGTTCGGTCCGCGCCGGCGGAGAGCTTCCCTTTAAAAAGGAGCACTCCGGCGAGATGGTGTATTTTTCCTCGTACGCCATGGTGGGGCTGATCCCACCGTTTTCTTCTTTCTTCTTGATGCTGCTGGACTTCTATGGTCTGCAGCTATACCACCTTGGCCCTCACTCCATTCTCCTTGTGTCCATCTTTGTCCACTTCTGCGAGATGTGGGTGGGCATCCCTCCCTGCATCGAGCTCTTCCGAACCTTCTTCACCGTCCAAACCACCGGCCGAAGCGACGAGTACCTTGGCTTCTACTACTTTGTGAAGCGCAAGAAGTGCTCGTTCAAGTACCTCCGGTCATTCCCTTCCGGGAAGTGGGATGACTGGAAGAAAGATTGGGTAGTCGTCCGGGTGGAGGAGCATGAGCGGTTGGAGTTGCCAGACGGTCTGCCCGGCATTGACACGTCGGTGTGGAGCGAAGTTCCAGTGCTGGCGGCAGCTTTCGATCCCGTCCTGACCAGGATCCGCCAATGTGTGGAGGGAGGATTGACTCCCCAGGCGGTGTTCTGCAACTTCCTGTCCAACAGGTGGGCACCGCTGAAGAGGAGGGAGAAGCTCGCCTGGGCCCTCAACAGCGTGATGGACGAGGACCGGGTTGAGACCGGGTTGAAGTCCAGCATGGTGGGGAAGACCTTGGAGTTTTACCTCAAGAAATTCCAGCACGGCATCGATGTTGACGGAGATTACTTGACTCCGCCGCCGGCTTTTCTTCCTCTGAATGTGGAAGTTGAGTTCAGCAGGGAGCTCCGGCGGAAGATGCCCGCGCTTGACGACCTTGGCGTCGTCGAGAGAAGGTCAACTGCCCGGCTGGCGATCCCCGGGTTGTCCGAAGGCGGCTCCGCCCCTGTCTCTCAGCCAAGAGCTGAGGTCATCGGCAAGGGCAAGGAGCTGGCGGAAGAGCCGGAGAGCCGGAAGAGAAAGCTGCGACATGCTGACGGAAGGTCCGTCGGGCTTGCTACCTCCCCCCAGTTCCCCGTCCTCAGGAAGGAAGATCCTTCGCCGCCGTGGCGGCTGTCCCCGTGGTGGGGTCTTTCCGGAGCGCTACTGTTCCGGCGGTGGGATCCTCCCGGAGTGCGACTGTTCCCGTGGTGGATCCCTCCGGAGGTGCCAGCTCCGGGCACGCGACCCCGGCACCAGAAGCGGTGAGGGCCTCCAGGTCCAGGAGTTCCTCTCGATCAAGGAGAGCTCCGACCCGGGAAACGCCCACGGCCACGGCAAGTCCTGGGAGTCCTCCCGGAGCTCCTACACCGACCGTGGCCAGCCCGGAACGTCCGGGAAAGAGGTTCCGCGCAAGCTGGTGCGTGAACCTCCCAAGGTAATTTTTCTTGCTTACCTCGATTAACTTTTAATTATAGCATCTGTTTGCTCAATTTCTTCATTCTTTATCTGCAGCGTTCCTAAGAAGGGGAGTGAAGCTCCGCCCTCAGCCACAGTGTCTGAGGCTGCAAGGGCTTCTGCTCCAGCCCCGGTGCCACCCCAAGCGGAGGCTGCGACAGCTCCGGCGCCGGCTGTCGTGGTCATGGACCTCGACTCGTCTCCAGAAGTTCCCGTGGTAGCGCCGGACCACGGGATTGAAGATGCGCCAGCGGCACCCGTTCCGGAGGTTGAAGCTCCGGGTCCTGGTGCTGCAGAAGTAGAAGCTCCGGCTATTGAGTCGGAGGAAGTAGCGGTCCCGGCTTCGGAGCCGGAAAGTGCTGAAGCCCCGACGGTTGAGCCGGAGGTAGCTGAAGCCCCGGCATGCGAGCCGGAAGTTGAAGTAGTTCCGGTAGTTGAGCCGGTTACTTCCGAAACTCCGATCGCAGAGCCGGTAATTATTGGAGCGCCGGCTGCAGAGCCGGTGATCGTTGGAGCGCCGGCCGCAGAGCTGGTGGCTGAAGAGGCGAGGGAGCTTGAGCCTCCCTCAGAAGAAGTGTCCCGGCCGGAGCCAGTGGAGGCGACGACGTCGATGGTACCCGTGGCGGAGCCAGAGTGCCTGAACGAAGTCGCCGGCCCCCAGCCTGAGGGGGCAAATGAAGACTTGGTGGCGGGACTTTCTTCAGTGGCGACTGAGGTCATCCCGGAGGAGTGCCCTAGTGCTTTGGAAGCTCAGGGTTCCACTCTCGTAGAGTGGGACCCAATTTTTGTAAGTGAAGACCCGCTGAGACCAGCGGAAGAGACCCCGGCAGGTCCGGGGCCCATCTCTCTGTCGATGTCCATCGACAACGCCTGCTCCAGTCTACGTCAGGTCCAACTGGCCTTCTTCCACGACAGCAAAGCTCTTGAAGAGGAGCGTCAAACCCTTAGGAGGTGGCGTAATCGGCTCCACTTTGAGACTAAGCTGGCGCAGTCGAGGATTGCGGATGACAAGGAATGGATCAGGCGGGAGAAGGTCCGCCTGGAGCTCTGGGGTGAGCTGCTGGACGAGAGGGAGAGCATGACTCACGCCCTCGACGCTCAATCCCGGGAGTTCCATGACCAAGCTAAGGCTGCTAACGACGCGGCCAACGCTCGGTTCGATCAACTCGAGGCCATCAGCACCGCACTCATCAAGCGCCGAGAGGCACTTGAAGGAAGGGAAAGGCGGCTCGAGGATGAGGAGCAAAAACTCCTGGAGCTACGGGATGACGTCTTGCGACGGGAGGAAGAGCTCGCCGAGAAAACAGCTCTGGCGGACAAGGGCCTCGAGGAGCGCACTAAAAAATTGGAAGAGCGCTGCCTCGAGGAGGAGGAGAAGACCTGGGTGCGGGGGCAGGAACTCTACGAGTACGAGTGTGCCCTTGTCGCCCGGGAGAAGAAAATAGAGGCTAGGGAGAAGGACCTGGTCGACCGCCGGAACAAGATCCACCTCCGGGAGGAGGAGCTCGGAAGACTTGAGAAGCGGGTTGCTGCGAAGATTCAGCAAAACGCCAAAGAAGTTGAGCGCCTCTCCCGCGAGAATTCGGAGCTGACGGCGGCCCGGAGATCCCTGGAAGAGATGAAGGGCCTGAGGAAGACGGACTCCCTGCAAATTTGGGAGTTCCTGAGCAAGGCCGACGATGCGCTGGCGCCGATGGGTTTCAGCCCCGTGCTCCCGGATGATCCGGAGCCGGAGCCGGACCTTGCGTTGCAAGCGTTGAGCGCCGCGGGCAGCAAGCTCTCCAAGGTGGGCGACGTCATCGCGGACCAGCTGGAGGTTGAGGGGCAATCCCTGGCTAGGAACGTCACAGAGTATGTGTTGACGTGCTACACTAGCCGGAACCCTCGATTCCCTCTGGACCCGGTGCTTGAAGGCCCCATCGAAGGAGAAGGCGAAGCTACCCGAGCCAGCGTGTCGGAGGTCGCCCAGAAGGTCGCCGAGTTCTTCCATAGGGTCTAGGACTGTCTCTCTTAGCCTTTACTTGTATCTTCTCTTCTTCCTCAATTTTGTAATCCCTTGTCTCCAGATGTAATCTCCGGTCTTCAAATGAAATGAAATCCTCACTTTTTTGCGAATTTCATTTTTTTGTCTTCAACATCTTTATCTTCACTTGGCCCCCTGGTAGATGTGCACAATTTGATTGTGGACATGTACCAAAAGGATGTTGAGTTTTGTTGAAGACAAATTTGCTTCGAACTCGTATAATTTAGGTCCGAAGTTTTCGATAGTGAAGGTCCCTTGAAGTCGTCGGAGCTTAGAAGCTCCGGCACTGTCCATCGCCGGAGCTTAGTAGCTTCGGCAATAGCCTCTACCAACACGTTGAGCGTCGATAGTTAATACTCCAAGGTGTCGGAGCTTAGTAGCTCCGGCAATGACCCTTGCCACGCTTGGTTTGTTGGCAACAGACTCTAGTGATAGGGTCTTCTCACCATCTTTAAGTCAACGCCGACGGTTGACGCCCTGGTGGGAGTCGGAGCTTGGTTAGCTCCGGTTTTTCTCCATCAACATAGGGTTCATTTTTCCTGCACACTTAAGCCAAGAAAAATAGTAAAATTCGTTCCTTGTCTATAACTTCATCGCGGCTTATGGTTCTCAAGAAAATTTTAAGTTGAACACGATTTTTAATACGACTGAATGAATTGTCTTTTCTTTTGGATCTAACTGTCCATGGACTCCCCTTACTTTGGCCTGCCGGGATGTAGGTAGAGTGGCGTACTTAGGGTGCTTGACCAGGCTAAGTCGATAGCGCACTCCGGCCCTAGAATGGCTTGGCGGCTTTCAGGCGAGTTGGCCACAGACGACATTTAAATCCAAAAAATCCGACAATTCAACTCAAATCGTACGTAAACCGGTCAAACTAGAACTTCTTAAGAATTGCACGTTTCTGTTATAGACAAGAAAGAGAAAAATAAAAATGTCGAGCCTATGCAAAAATGAATGCACGTGGAGTCTATTTCACATGAAGATGTCTTTCATTATAGGTCCGGGGTACAGGGGAAACAAGTACACTCTTAGGGTACGGAACCAGGCTAAGTGTGTTTGGTTTCTCGTTTGACCCAGGGTAGTTAGCCACACTTCTAGTCCGGAGACTGTATTAAGTGTTGCGTGAGCTCTTCAAACCTTTCGGGAAAGGTCCGGCTGCTCTCCCGGAGGAACTACCCGACTCTGTACAATGACTCTATAACATACATTTCAAGTTACATAAGACTCACCTCCGTGGAATTAAGTGTAGAACTTACGGAGGTGCTCGATGTTCCAAGGATTTGGGAGAGGTGTCCCATCCTCGGTAGCCAAGCGAACGCTTCCGGGACGGAATACTTTGATCACTCGAAAGGGCCCTTCCCAGCCGGGGGAGAGTTTGTTTTGCCCTTCTCTGGATAGTATTCTCCGTAGCACCAGATCGCCTTCCTCGAGCTGTCGGTTGTGTACATGCCGCTGGTGATAGCGCCGTAGAGCTTGGCGATACCGGGCGTTCCGAACAGCTGCTTGGCACCTTCCCTCCTCAAGGAGGTCTAGGTCTTCGCGCCGGAGCTGGTCCTGCGCGGCTTCGTCGAAGGTCCGGACCCGGAGGGAACCCAAAGTGATTTCCGGAGGAAGGATCGCTTCTGCTCCGTACACCAGGAAGAAGGGTGTTTCTCCGGTTGCCCGACTTGGAGAAGTCCTGTTGGCCCATAGAGTGGGCGGAAGCTCTTCGATCCAATTGGCTCCGTGCTTTTTCAAACGCTCATAAGTGCGTGTTTTGAGTCCTTCAAGTATCTCTGCGTTTGCTCTCTCGGCTTGTCCATTGCTGGCAGGATGAGCTACGGAAGCGTAGCAAACTTGTATGCCGAGGTCTTCGCAATATCCTTGAAATGCGGAGCTTGTGAACTGAGTCCCATTATCAGTGATGATCTTATTTGGGACTCCGAATCTGCTCACGATAGATTGTAGAAAATTGATTGCAGATTGTTTGTTGATCGTCACAACAGGAGTAGCTTCCGGCCACTTGGTGAACTTGTCGATGGCGACGTACAGGAACTTGTAACCTCCGACGGCTCTTGGGAAGGGTCCCAAGATGTCCATCCCCCACACAGCGAAAGGCCATGTAGGAGGTATCATTTGTAAGGACTGAGCAGGTGTATGAATTTGCTTTGCATGAAATTGGCATGCTTTGCATTTCTTCACTAGCTCAGTGGCATCCTGGAGCGCTGTAGGCCAGTAGAAGCCGTGCCGAAAGGCTTTTCCGACCAGCGTGCGGGAAGATGCGTGGTTCCCACACTCGCCTCCATGGATTTCTGCGAGGAGCTCGCAGCCTTCTTCCCTTGTGATGCACCGCATTAGGATGCCGTTGGCACCGCGCCGGTAGAGATCCCCTTCTACCAACGTGTATCTTTTAGCCAATCTGACTACCCGGTCAGCGGATACCTCATCGTCAGGAAGGATGTTGTCTTTCAAGTAGTTCCGGATCTCCGAGACCCATGCATCGGAACTGACTTGAGCATTTGAGTCTTGCGTGCTGGGTTGCTCGGAGCTTCCGGCAGCACCTACGACCCTTGATGGCTGCCATGGTAACAGGGCCATCGGGACCGTCAGCTTCAGTATGCTGATCTCGCCCCCTTCGTTCAGTTCGGCAGGCTGAACTGTGGGTTTTGACAACCTCCGGACAAAAGTTCCGTCAGGAGCCGAAGCTCCGGTTGACGCCTTGGTCGAGAGTTCGTCAGCTTCAGCGTTGTGAGCACGCTGAACATGGTGAAGGTCTAGGACTTCGAAGTCCTTCTGAAGCCTCTGGACTTCAAGGAAGTAAGCAGCCAGCTGGAGATTATTGCAGGAGCATTCACCCTTCACTTGCTTGATGACGAGTTGTGAATCTCCTTTGACCAGCAATTGCTTGACACCATATGAAAGTGCCACTTTTAATCCATAGATGAGTGCTTCGTACTCCGCCATGTTGTTGGTTGCCTTGAAGTCAAGGTGTACCATGTATTTCATCTTCTCCCCGGTTGGTGCGAGGAGAAGGATTCCAGCTCCAGCTCCCTGCTTCTGCATGGAGCCGTCGAAGTAAAGGGTCCAATGAGGCTTAGTGAAGGTTGGAACTTGAGGTTCCGTCTTCTGCTCGCTGGGGCCCCCAGGGTTTAATGGAGAGGGAGTCCATTCTGCCACGAAATCTGCCAACACTTGACTCTTGATTGCTTGTCTCGGAATGAATTCAAGATCGAATTCAGCCAATTCCGCTGCCCACTTTGCAATATTCCCAGTTGAATTGGGATTATGCAGGATCGCTCGAAGTGGATATGAAGTCACCACTGAGACTTTGTGAGCTTGGAAATAGTGTCGAAGCTTCCTTGAGGCAATAAGAACTGCATAGAGCAGTTTATGCACCTCTAGGTATCGAGTCTTGGCATCATGTAACACTTCACTGATGAAGTATACCGGGCGTTGAATGGTCCGGACCCTCCCGGAGGGGTCCGGAGCTTCCTCTTCATTGATCCGGACCCTCTCGGAGGGGTCCAGACTCTCTTCGGGGACCTCCGGGTTCTGGGTGGAGGAACCCGGAGCTTCTTCAGGAATGACCTGGATCCTCTCGGAGGGATCCGGGTCCTCTGAAGTGGCTTCTTGTGGGTTCAAGTCTGGGAGCTGGAACCCAGACCCGCTTTCAGGAACCTCTGGACCCTCCCGAAGGGGTCTGGATTCCTGAGTATTAGGTAGTTCCGGTCTCTCCGCAACCAGAACCATACTGACGACTTCATTAGTAGCTGAAATGTAAAGCAATGAAGGCTCACCAGGGTTCGGAGCTACCAAGACTGGTAGGGTGGTGAGGAACTGTTTCAGCTCCTGGAATGCCTTCTCTGCTTCTTCAGACCATTGGAATGGTCCGGACTTCCTCAGTAACTTGAAGAAGGGAAGTGCCCTTTCCGCCAGTCTTGAAATGAACCGGCTGAGGGCTGCTAGACATCCAGTTAACTTTTGGACGTCTTTGATGCGGGTTGGTGGCCGCACGTCTTCAATGGCTTTTATCTTCGTCGGATTGGCCTCTATGCCCCGGTGACTTACCAGGAAACCAAGAAGCTTTCCGGAACTAACCCCGAATACGCACTTGTCTGGGTTTAGCTTCGTGCGGGTGGCCCGCAGCTTGTCGAAGACAGCCTGCAAGGTGTCCAAGAGGGACTCCTTGTTCTTGACTTTGACCACGATGTCATCGACGTACACTTCCACTATGTCTCTGATGAGTTCTTCGAAAGTTTTGTACATAGCTCGTACAAAAGTTGAAGCTGCATTCTTGAGACCAAAAGGCATGGCTGTGTAACAATACAATCCATCCACTGTGATGAATGAAGTATGTTCTTCATCTTCCCTAGACATCCTGATTTGATGATATCCAGAATATGCGTCTAGAAAACACAGTAACTCACACCCGGAGGTGGAATCCACTATCTGATCTATTCTGGGTAGTGGGAATGGATCTTTTGGACATGCCTTATTCAGTGTGGTGTAGTCGATGCACATCCGAAGTTTCCCGCCGGCCTTAGGCACAACGACTGGGTTTGCCAGCCATTTTGGATGGTAAACTTCTCGAATGAATTCGGCTTCGAGCAACTTCTTCACTTCTTGTCGGATGAAGTTCTGTCGCTCCACAGATTGCTTCCGAGGTTTCTGATGCACAGGCCGAGCGTCGGGGTAAATCTTCAGATTGTGCTCAATCACTTCCCTGGGGATCCCAGGCATTTGTGACGGTTGCCAAGCAAACACGTCAATGTTAGCCCGGAGAAAAGTGATGAGCGCGAGTTCCTATTTGTCGTTCAAACCTCCTGATATACGGGTGGTTTGAGCGGCATCGGAACCAATTTGGACGACTTTGACGGGAATGTCGGTGTCGCCGCTTGGCTGCACACGGGATGCAGAGGTCGAGCCTCGTTGTCGAATGCTCGGAGGTTGCGGAGCTTGCTTCTGTCTGGAGTCCTCCTCTTGCGCTGTGGTGAGTGCGTGGAGTTCCTCCAGAGCAGTTACTCCGGCAGTGCGATCTCCGCGGATCCGGAGAACGCCTATTGGTGTTGGCATTTTCAACACCAGGTATCCATAATGAGCAGCTGCCATGAATTTGTACAGGGCAGGTCTACCCAAGATGGCGTTGAATGGTAAGTTGATCTGAGCGACGTCGAAGACCAACTTCTCGGTGCGATATTTCTCCCGGGTCCCGAAGGTAACGGGGAGAGTAATAGCTCCGAGTGGAGTAATGGCCCCCGGACCTACTCCGGAGAAAGGTCGAGAGGGCTGGAGGTCCGAAGGTCGGAGCTGAAGCTTAGTGAAAGCTTCAAAGCTAATGAGGTTAAGCCCCGAACCTCCGTCTACCATGACATGATGGAGCTGGATGTTGTTGATGGTGGGGGATACCATCAAGGGTAATTGGCCAGCTCCGACCATGCTTTGAGGACAGTCCGAAGCATCAAAAGTGATGGGTGTGTCCATCCACTTTCGATGTGGCTCCGGTCTAGCTGTAGGAGCTACAGCAGCCATATCTCGTCGCATAGTCTTGATGACACGACGAGAAGTGATGTCCCATGATCCACCAAAGATGGTGTTCATGGTTTTCCAACGCTCGTTGTCGGAGACGTCGGAGTCATCGTTGACAGAGGTGTAGACGGCTTTCAGGACCTTTTTGGGGTCCTGAAACCCTAACTCCTCTTCAGCCGGAGCTTCGTCAACCTTCTGTTTCCCCTCTCTCTGTCGGAAAGGAGACCCTTCCCGGCGCTTGTTATAGCGCTCGGCAAGGTTTTGGACCTCCCGGCAGTCCTCCAGTCTGTGGCTGCCCGTTTTGTGAATGGGGCACCACATCTTGGATTTGCCGTTGTCTTCAGAAGACGGTCGAGGTCGCTTCTCGGGGCGTGGCCCCCGGCCACCAGGAGTTGCAGTGGCTACAACGTTGGATTTGCCGGCCGACGGCTTCTTCTTGCCGTTGGTCTTCTTTTTCTTCTTGCCACTCCCGGAGGTAGCGGCTTCTTCTTTGGAGGATTTTTTATGATCCTCCAAGGCTGGTTTGGAGTGCATTTCACGGCCCTCCGCAGCTCTGGCACATTTGTCAGCCAGGCTGAAGAGCTCCGTGACACTGGTGATCTCTTTGATCGCCAGCTTCTCCAACATCTTCTTGTCTCGTACACCCTGTCTGAATGCCACAATGACAGAAGCGCTTGAGATAGAAGGGATTGTGTTACGTACCTGAGAGAACCTCTGGATGAATGACCGCAAAGATTCTCCTCCTTTTTGCACGACTGCAAAAAGGTCTAGTTCGGTGCCCGGTCGGGTGTATGAACTCCCGAAATTGGCAGTGAACTGACGGCACAGCTCCTCCCAACTGTCGATAGAGTTGGGTGGAAAGCTCATAAACCAGGACCTGGCAATCCCAGTTAAGGCCACTGGAAAATAGTTGGCCATTACGGCCTCGTTTCCTCCAGCTGCTAAGATTGCAGTGGAGTATATCTGCAGAAATTCTACGGGGTTGACAGTCCCGTCGAATTTTTCCGGCAAATGTGGCCGGAACTTCTGTGGCCATCTAACCATGCGTAGGTGCATAGCTAGGGCGGAACAGCCTCCTCCTACTCCTTCCAGAGTAGAAAGGTCTTGAGCATCTCGTCTTTCTCGAGCTCGCTCGATGTGAACACAGCCATCCTGTTGGCGGTATCGGCGATCAAGCTCCGCCCGGAGGTCGTGTGTCGAAAGCCGAGATGCGGTATGGGTGCGTCGTGCCCCAGAGGGCAACGACGTCACTTGCTGTGACGCAGCTCGTCTTAGGTTGTTGGAGACATGCGGACCAAGTCTTCCAGACAACGTCCGTCGCTGCGACGGGGCCTGCCCTGAAGGAGGTGGACCCTGGTTGTTGAGGCGTTCGGCCGCTGCTGCGACCAAATGCTCAACATCAGCCCTCCATTGCTCCATGGCACCTTGAGATGCATCCGGAGGTGGTGGTCGCTGGAGAAGAGCACGCGCTGCATGGAGCGCGTGTTCTGGGTTGTCATGACTTGCCGGCGCAGTATGTGACGCCGGTGCACCATCATGTTGCCCGGCACGTCTTGCCGGAGAAGATGGTGGTGGTGGGAGTATGACTCCTGCTGGTGCTGAGGCTCCTGCCGGTGGCTGCATGTTGGAGGGATTGCCTCCGACAGCCTGAGCAGCAGGTTGCCCGTTGGATGATCCAGCCGCAGAATTCACCATTCTTGAAAATCTCAGGCACCCCCCTACCTGGCGCGCCAACTGTCGACTGTTGGAGTCGGCAGATCTCCTGACACTATGAAAGTGTTGGAGGAGTTTGTAGTTCGGTGTGGGCGCGCGGAGACTCAAGAAGGTGAATCACGATTGGACTCGAGTGACACAGTGGTTTACGTGGTTCGGGCCGCCTGAGCGTAATACCCTACTCCACGGGTGTGTGTGTGTGTTGTATTAACTTGTGAGCTTGAGTGTGTTCGAGAGTTCTCCCCCCGTGTATCGTCGGTTTGTCCTTTTATAGTACAAGGACAAACCGTTACAAATCAGCCTGACCCGACATGTGGCCCTGGCGGTTACTAGTATTGATACACGAGATTAATTGTTGTTAATAACCCTGTAACGGCTCCGACAGTGCCGTTACAAGTGTTAAGATCGTCCGATTAAGTGTCATTAACGTGGAATTAATGATAATTAATCGGGTCTTGAAGTCCGCGGCTGTCCTTTGGAGATCCGGAGCCGTTACAATGTCTCCCGGGGGTTTGAAGCGGCCAGCTCCGACGTATGGACACGTGGCAGCTCCGGAGCTTGCTTGTGGGAAGCGGGAAGCTCCAGGGTGGCCTGGCACTTGTCAGGTCCGGAGCTTCTCTCGGTCAGGGGTTAAATCCGGAGGTGCCGTTTCGGTACCTAGCCCGGAGCTTCGCCCTTGTGGGTAGTAGCTCCGGTCTGGCGGTACACGTGGCAACCTAGGGGTTAACCATGTTGGAGAAGCAGGTCCGGTTATGTCTGACAAGTGGGCCCCCGAGGGTCTTCAATTTGAGTAGATGTCCTTCCCTTGAGATCTTTGTAACCTCAGGGGGTGTATGGTTTTTAGGGTACCGACAGGGACTTTGTTTACCTCAAGGTGTCACCAGTGAGAGGTCATAAGAGGTTTAACACGAGAGGCAAGCTAGCACCTCGTTACATTGGACCAGTCAAGATTTTGGACAAAAGAGGAGAAGTAGCGTATAAGCTGGAGATGCCAGCTCATCTTTCGGACGTCCATGATGTCTTTCATGTTTCCTAGCTCAAGAAATGCTTGAGAGTACCGGAAGAACAAGTGCCCATGGAAGGATTGGAACTAGAGGAAGATTTGACTTATGCCGAGCAACCGGTTAAGATCTTGGAAACCAAGGAGAGAACCACAAGGAACAAGGTGATTCGATGGTGTAAAGTTCCATGGAAGCACCACACAGAAAATGAAGCAACATGGGAATTGGAGGATAAACTCAAGAAGGAATTTCCCTATCTCTTCTCTTCAGCATCGAATCTCGAGGGCGAGATTCATTTTAAGGGGGGTAGGTTTGTAACACCCTCATTTTCATGCATCATGCCTTGCATACATTCATATACATGTTTAACATTAATCCACATCAAGAGGAACGAGTTTAAAATTGATTTGGAACATTTAAAATTGATTTGGAGCAAAACCGCATTTAAAATGCAGGAAAGTGCGGACTAGTCCGATTTTACTGAGGACTAGTCCGATTTCTCTCTGACTAAAAATAGACTTGTCTGTTTTTACTGTGGACTAGTCCGATTTTGCCTCTAGAAACTTTCGGACTTGTCTGATTTTGTGCGGACTAGTCCGATATTCCATGAATCCTTGAAAATTTGCTAAGTCCCTGGACTTGTCCGAACTAGTCCGGTGTTCCAGCAGACTTGTCCGTTTTCCTCTCTGACTAAAATCGTACTTGTCCGATTTTTGGCCACACTTGTCCGATTTTCTCTCTGGACAACTTCGGAATAGTCCAGTCCTTTCCGGACTTGTCCGATATTTTGCGACTCCGAGTTGATCTTTTGTTTTATGACTTTTTTCTTGGGTTTCATGCTAAGTGGGCCTAGGGACGTCGTGCCTAACTCTTTTAGAGCCCACGTGGGACTCTAAATCCGCCTCTACTCCTTTCAAACTCAAAATCCATCTAACCCTAGCCTCCACCTCTATATAAACAGCCCCACCCCTTGTCTTGACATCTATATGCCACTTTTTCACCCCACCCAAACCCTAGTTCGTGGAGAGCCACCACCAAGGAGGAAGGAGGATATCCCAAGCAAGAAGAAGAAGAGGAGGAAACGAAAGAGGATCAAGATCTCCATCAAGTTTTCATTCTTCATCACCAATTCATCTCCAAGTTCATCCCCAACCCTAGATCATCAAGATCCAAGTGTTGCCTCCAAGTTTCTTGATTTATTGGAGTTCTAGACACCTGATATACCTTCTATTCTCTTCTCCTTACGAGAATTCAACCCCTAATCTCCAAACTTACGTTGATCAAGAAAACCCTAGTTCGCTAGTTCTACGAAGTGCGGACTAGTCCGGCCTTCTGCAGACTAGTCCGATTTTGCTGACTAAGTTGTGTTGAATTGATTCTAAAAGTAGATCTAATCAAATCCAGACCTGTATAAACTTGTTAAAAGCTATTAGACCTAGTTAGTGATCATTAAAAGCAATCTATTAACAAGTTCTACCTTGCATTTGCATTAATCATGCATGTCATGTCATATTGAGTAATATTTGTGCACTCTTTGGTTGTGTTTCTTGGTTGTATGTTTATTGTGCGGATTAGACAGATTTGCGCTAGAGAGTGCCGCGGAGGATATACAACACCAAGAGTTTGAAGGATTTGACCATAACCAATCCCAAGAGCAAGGAAAGTGTCCTTGAAGCATATTAATCTTGTTTTGAAATAAATGTTTTGTTTGCAAAACTGCATGCTTGTGTCAATTTGATGGGAACCCTATGATAGGAAGTTTACTAGCTTTGTTTGACCACCCTTGTCACCTGAAATTATGATAGAGAGTCGGGAAGGGCTTTTTACCTTTTTGCTTCGCTTAATCAACTGGGATAGAAAAACAACTATACCACTCAACTTAATTATGTATGGGTGAGATTATGGTTGACATGAACTATACAACGAGGCCAAGTATGGGTGCGGCGTAGCTGATTAATTAGGGTTTTGCCAGTGCTATTTGGACCATTAAGGATGCTCGGGGAAGGGGTAGTCGGATTGGATTTGTTGATGATTGGTGGGACTACCCTGAGATCCGAATGGCTCAAGAGGGGGCCCTTGGTTGATGATGTGCTCAGTTGGAGACATCGCCACCGATGAAACCTCAGTGGGATCTAAATAGGCTAGTAATCCCTTTGTAAAGGCTATTTTGTGATCTCTTGGCCACACACCTACGAAAGTGTGAGACGGCATAATTGAGATTCTATAGTCATCGAAAGGTGATAAAATGACAAACACGTGGGTAAAGCGGTACAACCTCTGCAGAGTGTGTCTAAAACTATCATAATAGCCGTGCTTCCGGTTATGAGCAACCTGGACCCTCACATGATTAGAGGGAACTCGGTATTGGGATGGTATTTGGAATGGTTATGGTTTGGTAATGGTTATGGATGGTTATGAATTAATTTCTAGTATTGAATATGGATATTGGTATGTCATGATGGATATGGAATATGGACTGGTACTATAATTTTAATTATGGCTTATGATGGGTTTATTTCACATATATGTAATATATTGCTTTCCAAATGTTTTAATGTACTTTTCAACACTTAGCCATTATTATATTCGTCATTTGAATTAGCCACATCTCATACTTTCCACACTTGCTAAGTACGACATGTACTCACTCTTGCAATCCCCAACAGTTGCATGTCAGGATTGGAAGTTTAATGGTGATAATGCGGAATTCTAGGCCGTGTCTACCGTCAGCTTTGCATGTGGTGTTGAATGGAGTTGCGCTATACCCTATTGCTTATACTGCCTAGCTGTTTAGTTTGCTTATTTAGTTTATTTCCGCTGCATTAGTTGAACTTGTCATTAACATTCATTAGAGCTTGTATTCGAGGATGATATGGTTTGTGTAATAAAATATGGTTAATTAATCCTGTTATGTGGTAATTTTCTGTATACTCTTTTGTGTATACACTCGTGTATGTGTGTTGAACATCCTGGGCACACATATGCGTTAGTTTGGTTCATTTTCAGAACCGGGTGTTACAGAAAACCAATCTGAGTAAGCTCACCAAGACTCAGCCGACCAGCTCAACGAAGCCCACCATGGAGCCACCCTAAAGTCAGCCAAATATCGCAGGCGCTACGACACTACCACGGTCGACATATCCGGCCAAGGGCCTTCCAAATAGGCAATCTGGTCTTGCAAAGGGCACAAACAGACAAAGACAAACACAAGTTTTCCTCACCATGGGAGGGCCCGTACGTGGTAGAAAACGTATTGCGAACTAGCGCTTATCGGCTTAAAGACACCAACGGGAACATCCTCTCCAACGCATGAAACATCGAACACCTAAGGCAGTTTACCCGTAGGGTGAAGTCCGGAATGTGAAAGGACTTGAATAAAACCGCTAAGATAAGCTCTTGCTAACCTCTCCCGATTCAAATTGTGTGACGTGCAATAGAGGCATGTTGTCTCACGCCTACGGCCCAAGTAGGGCCCTGGGTAAGGAATCCCGACAAAGGCCCACGACCCAATTTTGTCAAAGGCAGTCGGGCAAGGTGCATCACTCGAGCACCGCAGTATGAGCTGATCGAGCCACTCATCCCGCGTCACTCGGGGGCCACCCCTAGGGACCAGCATCCGGATTTAATCTCTCGATGGCCATGATCGGCTGAGGACTAAGAGAAGGAACACTATGAGTGTCCAGGTAACGACTACGATAAGAACAACGCCTGGAAAATGTTGCAAGAATGGAAAGAAATGGTAGGACTTTTTTCTGCCCTGTCACCTACGCTGGACCCTGTCCCATCTCCACTAGCTGGTGAACATCATCGAAGAAAACCACCACGGCCACCATAGACACCACGACGGGCGTGACTTCAGCTTCAATGGCATTAAGCTCAGCCACCGACTGATTGGGCGCTAAGCCATCCCCAACCGGCCTGAAGATCGATACTGTCGTAATGCGATACGTCGGCCGCCAAGGCCGCTCAGGCACCAATCTCCGCCCTGGTAGCAGCAATAGACTGCTGGCGAGCATCAAGCCGACCCAGGATCTCTACCAGTCAATCGTTTGATGGCACGTCCTGGAGGCCCACAGCAAGGCAGACGGATCGAGCGGCCCCTCGAAGCCCATCCAACTCCATCCGGGCCACCTCAAACCTCCGCTAAACCTCGCTCATTCGGGACGGTAGAGCAACCCCGTCATCCACAACGACAGCATCCAATGCCCTACGAGACAACTAGCTGAGGTCCAATTCAGGAGGTCCATGCACCGTGTTGCAGGCCGCCTTCGCCTGCTCCCAAACAATGCGCCCATTCTTCTCCAATACTTCAAGCGACCGTACAAATCCCCGGAGTCGGGGGACCAACTATGACCGTCCCTCGGGCCCGCCGAGTGCGGGAGCATGCACAGCTCCCCCGGCCTTCCGAGTTGGTGGAAGCTCGATGTCCCGAACTTCAAGCGCACCCCAAGAGTTCACGGATCTAGACACAGGCCCTGCGACCAACAAGGCTTCAGACACATAAAGATCCCGAGCTACAATATCTTGGCCCAAAAGACTGGGAGACTAGAAAACTCACCTCCTAATGCTTCTCGAACGGTGTCGGTGGCAGCATGGGTCTCCACCGACGGGCTGGCACACACTTCCGCAACCCAGACCAGCTAATGATGTCTCGCGCCTCAGATAGCTGGTTGGCCAACTCCTTTAAATCTCACAAGGCCTGTTCTCGAGCGACTGACATCTCGGCATGCCGCCCAGCCACCTCTTCGGCCTTAGCTCCGACGGCCGCCGCCTCCTGCCGCACCATCACGATGTACACCTAGGCCCGCTCGAGTTGCTACTGCATGGTCGTCAGCTAAGCCTCGACGGAGATCTGATGGTTTCAGGCTTCGCCGAGAAGGCGCGACATGTCGGCCGCAAGCCACGCCAACCTCTGTGGAAGGAGCCGGGTCAACAAGCGGCAAAACAAGAAACCCGAGACGAGGGAAAGGTAATTCACTCAGCTGTCGACGAACACCCCCCGGATGCGCTTAAATGCATCAAGGGCCTGCTCGAGCTCGACCTGCAAATGCGGCAGGATACAGTCGAACTGCGACCACATGTCAACAACTCCCACATAGGGTCGCTCGCACTCAGCCCGCTCCACGATCGTGGTCCGGGATGCATCTTGACCTCCCTTAATAGGGCCCAAGGATCCCGGTAATGAGGGAGCGGCTGGAGCGAGGCGACTATGACCCGGATTCTCGACCACCACGGCCGATAGGACCCCCTTCTGTGGGATCCGGCATGTGCCTCGACCAAAGAATTGGGCGCTGTCAGTCCTAACATCACAGGGCCCATCGGCCGCACCTCGGTCGTTGACACCTCCCCGTCCAACACTAACATCGATGGGCTTGCAACACAACAGCAGGCCTTCGAGACGTCACGACAACAACTACCTAGGCAACGACATGAGGAAATATAGGCTTCCCCCTGTGCCAGAGGGGACCGCCGAATCATCTGGTGCCATGACCCTTGATTCCTCTTCGTTGGACACTTCTGTTGGAGCTGACGAGCGAATAATCAGCACTGCCTCGACCTTAGTTGCTTCTGCTGACATCGTCGCCAGATCCGGCGAGAGTATTGTGGATGGCATCTCGACGACCGCTTCTGCCGTTGCCTCCTCAGCTCCTACCAACGGTGGTGTAGCTCCGGGTATGAGGGGATGACCCCGCTTGACTACTCATCTACCGTGCACGTCGGCAATCCTGTCGGGCCCGTCGGAACAACTTCAGACAACAGGGAAGCCAACCGCGTAGGAATGCAACACTGAGGAATCGGCGGTGATGATAGTAGCACCTCTGCTTCAGCACCCTTGCAAGTGACCTCCTCAGGCCGCGGAACCCTCCCCGCAGCGAGGCGGGCGAGACAATGGACGGCTTTCGCGGTGGGACAACGGCACCGGCCTCGTACGTCCCGCGTTGAGAATAGACATAATATTCCCACAGGAACAAGAGGATTGAGGACCAAAAAACCGAATGTACCTTGATGAAAAGGAATGTTTTTGCACAGAACCTGACTCCACGGTGACATGGGATGCTGCGCCCCGGACGGTGGATACGCTGCTCGGGCACCTGGACCCCGAGGATCCGAACTTGGCGCCATGAGCGATGGAGATCTCCAACCAACTTCCGCCCTTGCCGTCTTAGAAGTGCGGCCCAGAACCTTACGCCATCTCCCTTCTCTGACCTCCAGGGATCAGGTCCGATGAACCAGAGTTGGTCTCGGCCCTCATTCCCTCATCTTCTGACAGCCTAGGGAGACAGATAATCCTCGTGAAGCCCCTATGGGGGGATGGTCTCGACATGTCATGAGAGGACCATCCGCAACATTACTCAGAGCTCGTCCCATGAGTTCGACATCATCTGCAAGATTTTGGACTGAGACAACTCCTCGTGTGCTCCCTTCTCGGGTCACTAATAGAAGCATAAACCCACATGGTGCAAGCCCTGTCTCAAAGCGGGAGGACTTGTCGCTTTACGAGAGTTCAGAGGATGGCCTGGCCAGTAAGACCATCCGCCTAAAACCTCTCCATCATCGCCAGGATCAGCGCCAAGCCCGGCTCCTCCATCGGTCATCCTTCGCTCGAGGTGGCCGAGGACTCCGGCACCCTCCCGTTAATTGCCGGCAGGCCGGGTCTCACATTCCAGATGTGGAACCACCCCAGTGGAAGACCCTGAAGGACTCTGGCATCAGAATTGCAAAATGATACGACCATTTTGATCGTGTTGGGCACATACAGTACCAATTGAAGGAATCGGGGTCTTGGAGGAGCGGATTGAGAATAGGAGTCTCCAGAGGGAGTAATTGAAAGTCATCCCAAGATATGCCTCGCAAGGGTGATGAACATTGAGATATGAAGCATTGTGTTTAGAGTCAAGTGGTGGAGCTCCAGCTGGCATTCATCGAAAACCCCCAGAGGAACGACGTCGTCGGCAACCCTACGCCCCACTCGTGGAATGACATGAATGGTAAAATTTTGACATGCCTTGTTTGCGGGATGCCCTTGCCGCCCGAGCAACGGGTACCCTCGCGATAGGTGGGTGACATCAGGCCCCGAGAGACCAGTGCGTCGAGATTCTTCGGGCGATCAGAAGACGGACTCCACTACGCCGTCGAGCAAGGAGGACTACGAACGGGAGTGGCAACAAGGGAAGTTTTTCTTCTCTCCTCTCACCGACTTAGATCTAACCTTCTGATTTTGCCGGAAGAACGACAGAGCGTAGGGATCATGAGAAGGAATGGAAATGTGGAGGAGGTGAGGGTTATTAACGCCAGGACCTTTTGTAGCGCCTGGCGGGAGGTTACGGGTGTGAGTTTTTTTAAATGTGTACGGTTGCCGAAGACGGACTTGGGGCATGAGGACACGTCACCTCGACAACTGTACCATGGTAGACCCGTGTACTGGAGTGCTAAAGTGCGTGCCATGGCCCCCGACCACTCGTAACCAGCGTCGCTTCAATCTTGGGTATCTTCAGAAATTGGCGATTAATTAAATTAGCATGGTGGACCGCCTATCTTTTAAGTCCTAGCGGCGCTGACTCCAAATTGTGCGGTGCCTCCTCAACTCCCACAACGCTACACCCATAGGCCAGCGGGCTCAGGTAAGATGGGTAAGTTTTCTTGCTCATTTTGGGGCCCGTATAGTTCGAGGTGCTCACTTGTCTGACAGGTTGTAGTGTTGCTACCCTGAATGAACAAGAGTGAGGGATGGATGGCTTGAGATGGGCAATGGTCATCCATACTCGGGGTGTTGTTCCCTCGACATCTCCGACTATCCATGTCTAGGTCTTAGCTTTGTGACTCCTTAGTGTCCCTAGGGTCCCTCATGAGTCACTAGGGTCCCTCAGTGGAACCAAGAACTATGTAGATGTCCCCAGGCGTATCTATGAAATGCGGACATTCGTGTCTCGACATACTGCCATCACTAACGAACAGCGAGGGACGCGTTTTGGTCGCCCTAAATGAACTGGCTCGACCAAATTTTACCTAGATTACCCGTTAGATAACTCATCGAGCACGGGATTTAGACCATACCCTGGGAGATTCCTAGTATACTAACCCCTCTGAGTAAATGAACGGCTCCTCGGCGGGGTGCAAACAAACTTGTGGGTAACAACTTTACCTCGTAAGAGGTTCTGGTCTACCACATGATCTCGGTGAACAAAGACAAGGTGTCTGCGCTCCACCTTTATTAGGTTGGGCCGCTAGTTGTCAAACGTGTATTCGAATTGGTACTAACATGTTTTTTGAGCTCTTGTTTTTCAAGGATCCCCGACGTGAGTGCAAGTTCAATCTACGACCAACTCCATGAAGACTCGCCCGAAGGCTCGGGGGCTACTGACAGAATTATGTACTCAAGGTACCAAACATAAAGGACCCGACGATGTGTGACCACTACGTAGCTACAATTATGTACCCAGGGTACCAAACATACGGGACCTAATGGTACATGACCACTACTTTGCTACAGACTAAAACTACCCTCCATTGGAGGAGGGGTCTGCCACCAACGCTCGATCGATTACGACCAGGGTATCCAACGTGCCCATGTGCCATCTGAGAGGTCGGTCAGACGATTCCTCCCAGGCTCGAGACCAAGAGAGGCGTGTAGTTGGGGGAATTTATGACGAATAGTGGGCGTGGTAACATTAAGAGGGGTGAACCCACAATGTTACACATTGCAGGATAAGCTTGCTATCCGTCAAATCCATCATCAGAAGGACGGTAACCTCACCCACAAGATGGTGCCTTGGAGAACAAGAAGAAGCCAAGACTAATGCTTCCACTTCCCAGAGAGACTTGATGCATAGAACGAACAATGTAAAACCTACCCCACTATAAGGAATGTCAGATAGATTGTTCTACCTCATCCCCCTATAAAAGTACCCCCAAGGCCTTCCAAGAGGTGGGGAAATTCAACCAGTATTCACGGTTACTATACTCATTTACTTTACAAATTTACCTTACACATTTCCTTACACACTTTTCCTATGATGCTCTTGCATCCTTTTCATTTGGTGCTCTTGCACCCTTTTTCTTTGATGCACTTGTGTTTGTGCCTTACTTTTCATACACCCGTGTGCACTTATGCTTACGCATTACTTACATAGAAGTTCTTTACTTTCCTAGAGTTCGTATACTCGAGCAAGGATTTCTTGTAATCTGTTCTCTCGTCTTTTGAGCTAACAAAGATAACATATAGTCTCCCTCTAGATTTAGGGCCTTTTTTTGCCCGAACCAGGATAAACCTCTTGTTCCTTGCAGTTAGCCGTACGAAGACGAATGTCATTCAATACAAATTTACTAGTCGGTTTCACAAACACAGACAATGGCACACTCAAAAGTTGGACCAGATGTATCTTTGTTGTTTTTCTTCTCGGATGTACAAATGAGATTCGGTTACTTAACCCGAAGGATATTTGTACAAGTACAGAGAACTAACCATTCCTGTCCAACAGAGGAAGCTTCCATGAGAAATATTACTATGCAGGCATGCAAGAACTCGATCATTGAAAGTACTGAAGATTTCATTCAACTTCTGCTAGCCAATTTGTAAACGAGCATGGTAGCAACCTATCAAAAATAAAGCCTGAAGTACAATCTATCTATACGAAGTCGCAAATTTGACATGGAAACCTTCCACGAGCGACCAATGGGCTGCTATGAATATGTGGGATCCCTTTTCTCCCAACTATTATAAACACTCATTCAAGCTCAAGGGAGTTGCAACCATCATTTTGTTTAAGTTGTTCCTTTGTGGCTCAAGGTTAGCATAATGTTAGCCAAGGAATGGCAAATCCCACGCAACACATGGGAGACCTCGAGGTGTGGGCTCATCTACAACATTCTCATCGACCATGCTCATGGCACCCATAGGAGGCAATACAACATCGACACTCAATCCTCCAATGTTGAAGCCACACTGCAATGAGGTTAAGCGGACCTCATGGCCTACCTCTGCCATTTAGGTTTCAACCCTTATCGTGGACCCTTACCAAGAACAGGCTTGGGGTAGGACACAGACATGAGGTAACTTGTATCATATAGCGCCTTGCATTTCATTTCCCTTTTCCACATCATTGCATCTAAAAAATTAAAATTAAAAACTTCAGATAGGATAAATTAAAATAAAATATGCGCGATAAGAATGTTTGATTCCTTCATAAGTTGAATGATGAATAGTTGCTCTGTTTTATTATTCTTTAGTACTTAAGTTACAACTTAATATTATCCAAATATTGAATTTATTGGCTTTAAATATTTTACCTTGAACTTTGAAATCGTGGGTAGCATAAGCATGATCTAATTCTTGTTTGTTGTGAGATATGATATATAACATAGGGCTGCTACTTACCTAATCAAATGGAAACTAGATCTTCGGAGAAATTTCCAAATTGGGTTAAAATGAAGTTTCTCATTTGAATTTCCTACCAAAACCATATGATATTTTAATTTGATAAACCCCATGCATATTCTGTTTGTTTGCATATTGATCCTAGTCAAATTAGTATAGATCTATGTGAGAACCTTTTCATACTTCCATGATAAAGATTACACACGTGCACGTTCTAAACTTCTACATCAGAAGTTAGCAAATTTTATATCATACCATTTCCACCACAAAAATATACTCCATATTATCTATGCCAACTCTCTTCAAGGGTACTGTAAGAAAGGGAGGAGAAGGCATGGCTACAAGAAAAAGAAAAAGAATAAAGCATGCTCCCATGAAATGAGGATGATAAAAAAAGAGAAAAACAGAGAGAAAAAAGTAGCCATGTTTCATCCCCACAAAAAAGAGAGAGTGCATAAAAAGGAGTTATCTTCCACTTCCATAAATTCCATTACACTTGCACAATCTTGATCTACAAGTATGATTTGCTTTCTCTTAAGGCATACTCTTTTGCATTAGCAACATATGTGATGCAAATATACCTACTCTTGTTCCCTACCAAGATCCACAAAAATCCTTATTTTGATGAAGGAACTGAAAGGCATTGCCTTGGTAAGTAAAATTCTACTTACACAAAGGATTGATTGAGAGTATCAATTAAGGAACTTATGCCCAATTTTTAAAATCATTTTAAACTCTCCGAGATTTAGATGGAACTAAGATTTTGAGATAATGCATGCTTTGTTAACTATTCTATCTTTCAACCACCCAAGAAGAGGAGAAGGCAAAAGCCCCATGAGGACTAAGGTAAAGCGTGAATGTTTAAATTGTGCATTTGGCACAATTGAAGCATAATGAATAGTAGCAACTCCAGAACAACAACATAAGTCTTTAACTTTGCTTCAGGACGAGCAAAGGATAAGCTTGGGGGAGTTTTTTGATGGTCGCTTAGTACTAATTTTGATCGTCAATATATCTCAATTATGTCATGGACGAGACATTTCTTACAAGAATTGCTTTATGAAATAACCTAGTTCCACTAGTACATGGAAATAAATGTGCATGCAGTTATTTTATACAGAATTGAGTTGAATCCAAAGGAGGGATACAGAAATATACATTTCCAGCTTTTGGCGTTTCGGAAATCGACTAGTAAATTTGTATTGAATCACATTGATCTTCGTACGGTGTTGACGGTCATTAAGTACCAATTTCAACCGTCAATATACCTCAATTATGCGATGGAGTGGACATATCTGACACGCATTGCTTATAAAAAAACCTAGTTCCACTTGTACTTGGAGAAAATAGTGCCTGCGGATATTTTATACAAAATTGAAGTGAAACTAAGGGAGGAATCCTAAACAATACCTTCCCTGCCAATCAGACGTTGCCATGTGGCAGCACATAGATCAAATGCCCACCTACAGGAGTATCCAAGGGCATCCAACAACGTAGCTCCCCGAAATGGTCAGAGGACCCACCAGTTCGCTTCCACATGTTCACTTCCCGCAGTGAGCTGATAACGATGGTGACTGATTCGCTCTTTTGGTGATGGGAACCGCCTCAACTCCATGTATAAATAGAGGGAGAGGCCACACTTCACTTCACACACCACTCAAGCATTCTCTCTTGTATACACTAGTTGTTCTAGTCCCTTAGTGGATTTTAGGCTTTAGAGAGGAGCCTCAAGTCCAAAGTCCAAATTAGGAAAGGTATGGCTCATGCTTCTTTCCTTTTTTGACCTTATCCATATTAATTATATTATCATTAGTCTATCTTTATTCATATACTTGGGCAAAGTGTTTCTTGTTTTATTGTGGAGTCCATATATGTGCTAGGTGTAGATGTTATTATGATATGGTCATAATGCATATATCATGTTATCATAAACATCATACACCACCGCTATAGTCTAATTAGGTAATAACTTGATTATGTTAATATGAATATGTTAGTGCTTGGCTCCAACATTGGTTCAACGATATTTCGGTTAGTCATTACCTTAGAGATGGACTTGTACTCGAGCCTCTAAGGTATTGACTTGACATGTAAGTGTGGTGCTTAGATAGTTAAGTAGCGTTGGATGTCTCACAGACCCACGTGTTGTTCGGGTAGGCGGCAGATGGTGACAACCCTGTCTGTCCTTTGGAATCCTCCACGTTCGGCTATGCCACAGGCTCTTGGTGGGAATCATCCGGATGTTGTCAGGTCTAAACTCGTGCTCGATTTGTTGGACCACTAATCCCTAGTATTCACCATTAGCATATTCATGTGTACATTATTATGTTATGTATATGAGTAATTAAAGCATGCTAGGAGTAGCTCTTTCTCGTCACTTAACCATCACTAGGACAACTTGATCCCTTAGAGTAGATTGCTTAGGTGTGTGTCACACTATTCCTATTTATCAACTTACCCCTACTCTGATAATTACATAGTACCCTATATATTGATCATAAAAATAGTGTTTACTTTACTTCAACGACATCCTTTGAGATAAATACGATACCCTTGGGAATACTCTTGGGTGAAATGCTACAACGGTATCTTTCGTTCGCTTGCATATCTCATCTCACCAGAGATTATATGTGGTGTTATGAAATACCAACAAGCATTTCTGGTGCCGTTGTCGGGGAAGGCAAAGATAGTAAAGGATAGCTATCACTTATGATTAAGTTGTAGGTACTAGTAGTTATTAGACAGGATTATCCTTGCTTTGTTTTTTCCATTGTGTGAAAACATTGTAGTGTTTGGCTACCCCATTCTTTGGGAAAGCTAAAGAGGAATCAAGAGCTTAACTCCAATAGTACATTAAGGTGTTCCTCAACAAATTCTTCCTTTTAGCCAACATCGCTGCCCACAACGGGAGGATTCTCCAGCTTCCAGCAAGAGCCAAAGGCATCAATCCCCAAAGCTTGGGGAGCCTCCAAGATTTTATTATGGATTGCCTCCACCATGGGGGTGGATAGTTGGATCATTGTCTAACATTCTTTTGACGGGTTGGTTTCGTTGACCTGTGATCACATTCATGATGAAGTTGGAGGTGATCTCTTCTCAATGATCATGACAAAGATGAGGATTTGATTGAGAAGATGGTCAACATTCGAGGGGTGAATCAATGAATGCTGCAGTTCTGTTAGTATGGCATGCACACCTTTGACAAGGTGGTCATGCTAGCCACAGAACTGGACCACCTATTAAAAGATCATGAAAGGTCAAGCCAATGGATAAGTGTTTGGATGATTCAAACCATGGATATTCACATGATTTGTAAAAATCTATTTCAACATGGGACACTTGGGGATTTATTTCCCTAAGACCCGGGAGGAGCCTTCATTTCCAAGCAACAACTCCAATGGCCATCACCAACAAGGGGGTCAAGAGTGGAATCAATACAATCAAGGGGGTTATGGAATTTGAATTCAAATGGATTCAACTTCAATTATCCTACGTTGATGTATCTTGTCCATGCCAAGGAGAAACAAATGACAACATACCTAAGATGCAGTTGGCCAAGGACAAGACACTTTGTAGAGCATTCAAGATCCAAGGGTTCCACAACAACTTGTTGGACCCTACACTTCGACCAAGATCATGCAACTCTGGGCAAAGCGACATTGTGGATGAAGCATTTCTTGTTTGATTGTGGAGTCCACATGTCGTTATGCCCAAGGAACCCTATTGCTCTCATATAAAGCATGGGTTGAATCAAAAGAATATCTTGAATGTCGAAGCGACACCCCCCATAAGTGGACATCTTCATTTGCCCTATGAGGAATGAGGAGACCGCGTCATGTCATCCACGATGACATTCTAAGAAGACAGAGAAGCAAGGGCCATTCTGTAACACCCTCATTTTCATACATCATGCATTGCATAAGTTCGTATACATGTTTAACATTAATCCACATAAAAATGAATGAGTTTAAAATGAATTTAAAGTAAAACCGCTCAAAAGTTTTGAGGAGTGCGGACTAGTCCGTTTTTGGTGCGGACTAGTCCGATTTCTCTCTGACCTTCTACGGACTTGTCCTTTCTTGCTGTAGACTAGTCCGGTTTTTACTCTGTACAATTTTCGGACTTGTCCGGTCCATTGCAGACTAGTCCGGTACCCCAATTCCTTGGAATTTTGCCAAGTCCCTAGACTTGTCCGGATTTTTCCGACACCTAGCAGACTTGTCCGTTTTCTCCTCTGACTAAAATCGGACTTGTCCGGTTTTGGCCAGACTTGTCTGGTTTTCCTCTAACTAAGTTCGGACTTGTCCGATGTCTAGTCCGAACTTGTCCGATATCTCTCTGACTAACTTTGGACTAGTCCGGCTTCTTGCGGACAAGCCCAGTGATCGCGATTCCAAGTTGATCTTTTGTTCCACGATGTGTTTTTGGGTTCTACCTTAAGTGGGCCTAAGGACGTCATGTCTAACTCCATTTGGAGCCCATGTGGGACCCCACACCGGAATCCACCCACCTCAAACTCGAAATCCATCAAACCCTAGCCCTCCACCCCTATATAAGCAACCCCACTCCTTGACTTTACATCCTTTTGCCTCAATTGAAAGACCACAAACCCTAGTTCAGGGAGAGTCGCTGCCAAGGAGGGAGGAGGAGATCCCGAGCAAGAAGAAGAAGAGGAGGAAACGAAAGAGGATCAAGTGATCAAGATCTCCGTCAAGTTTCCGTTCTTCATCAACAATCCACCATCAAGTTCCTTCATCAGCCCTAGATCGCCAAGATCCAAGTGTTGCCTCCAAAACCCTTGACTCATTAGAGTTCTAAACACCTAGTATACCTTCTATTTCCTCTTTCTCATGTGAATTCAACCCCATTTCCCCAAATTCACGTCGATCTAGAAAACCCTAATTCGCTGGTTCTGCGTAGGGCAGACTAGTCCAATCCTACAGCGGACTAGTCCGGTCTTGCTGTCTGTTTATTGCTGAATTAATTCTAAATTGATTCAAATCAATTCTAAATCTGTCCAAACTTGTTACAAAAAATTAGAACTAGTTAGTAAACATCATTAACCACTCATTAACTAGTTTTTCTTCGCATTTGCATTAATCATGCATGGCGTAACATATTGAGTAACATATGTGCACTTATTGATTGGAGTTCTTTTCTTGTATGTTTATTGCACGGTTTAGACGGATTTGTTCAAGAGAGTGCTGCGGAGGACCTCCATCACCAGGAATTTGAAGTCTTTGACCCTAACCAAGCCCAAGAGCAAAGCAAGTGTCCTTGATCATATTGATCCTGTTTTTTACAATAAATGTTTTGTTTTAAAACTGCATGCTTGTGTCAATTTGATGGTAATTCTTATGATAGGAAGTTTACTAGCTTCGTTTAACCACCCTTGTCACTTGGAATACATGGTAGAGAGTTAGAAAGGGCTTTTTACCTTTGGTTCACTTAATTAATTGGGATGGAAAAATAACTATACCCTTTAATTATGCATTAATGAGATTATGTTTAAATGAACTGGTTAATATGATATGGTAATGGGTGATTTAAGCAAGCCTGGTATGTGGATGGGTTGGAAGACACGGTGGTTGCTTGCTTTAGATCTAAGGACCAATTCATACGATAATCGATCAGGACAACAGTGCCACCATGAGGCCAAGTATGGGTGCGGCGTAGCTGATTAATTAGGGTATTGCTAGTTATGCATGGATCATTTAGCGCTTCAGGGAAGGGGAGTCGGATCGGGTTTTGATTGAGGCGGGACTCCCTGGGATCCGAATGGCACAAGAGGGGGCACTTGGTTGAAGATGTGCTCAGTTGGAGACATCACCACCAGTGAAACCTCAGTGGATCCGTACATGCTAGTAGTCCCTTTGTAAAGGTTATTTTGTGATCTCTTGGCCACACACCAACGGAAGTGCGGGACGGCAAGATAGAGGTTCTAGTTACCGAAAGGTGATAAAATCACAAACACATGGGTAAAGCGGTACAATCTCTACAGAGTGTTTAAAAACTATCATGATTGTTGAGCTCCCAGTCAAGAGCACCTGGACAACTTACATGATTAGAGGGAACTTGGGATTTGGGATGGTTGGTACTGGCTATGGTTGATAATATGGTCATGGCTGGTTATGGATTGAATTATGGTATTGGAAATGGTTTATGGTAATGGTGAAATCTGGTATAATGGTGATGGATATGGAATATGGACTTATACTATGTTAATAATTATGGTTTATGATGGGGTTTACTTCACATACATATAATATACTGCTTTTCAAATGTTTTAATGTACTTTTCAGCACTTATCCTTTATTATATTCATCACTTGAATCAGCTACATGTCATATTTTCCACACTTGCTGAGTACGGCATGTACTCACCCTTGCAATTCCCCCACCAACTGTTGAAGGTCAGGATTGGGAGTATAACGGTGATAATGCAGAGTTCTAGGCCGTGTCTGCTGTCAGCTTTGCCTGTGGTTATGCCTGGAGCCACGCTAACCTTTATGCTTAGTTTGCTTAGTTTCATAATTAGATGATTTTTGCTGCATTAGTTCAAACTTGTCATTAATATTCATTATAGCTTGTATTCGAGGATATTCAGAATTCTGTAATGAAAGTGGTTAATTAATCTTTTTCTGTGGTAATTTTCTTTATATCCTTTTGTGAATGCACTCGTGTATGTGTGTTGAACGTTCTGAGCACACATATGCATTCACTTGGTTCATTTTCGAAACCGGTTGTCACACATTCAAATGTCCCAAGTCCACTAAGCCGCCAAATAGGGAATTGTGGAAGATGGACAAGCCTCACCAAGTTCATAAACGAATATCTTCAAGAAGGAAAGGTCATCGCAACATCAAGGCGACGATGAGACCGGGGCCACGACGTGCCCCACTTGTCCAAATGAAAGCCAAAGGAGGTTTTGGCATGTCCACAAAGATAAGTAATCCATACCTTCATCTCCGGGTATGGACAACACATCATCATGCTAAGAAGGACGGAGGTAAGTCCCACTCATCGGATTTCAAAAATTTGGTGAGTCTGTAGCAATAGGATAATTGGTAGTTATTTCATATTTGATTTTCCAATTGCATATCTGAATTCATCATCAACCCTTGCATTTGCATTTGGCATGTTTGAATTTTCACACTTGCATGTTGGAAAGTAAAATTTCCAACCATCATGAAACTAAAATTTGAATTAATAAATAAATTTATTTTTATATGAGCTTTGGGCGTAACCACCTGAATTCATCTTCCTGATTCGAATGAAAAAGATTTCCCTTGTTTCTCTTGAATTTGCAAGTTGTTTCAAGTTGGGAAGGACAATTTGACAAAGGGTTCAATTTGCTTCTGGCTAACATAACCATTTTCGAGTTGTTTTGTTTGTTCTTTATTTTGTTGGAACCAGAAGGAAGTATGTGAAGAGGTTGGAAAGCCTCATCAAGCTCAATGCCCCATCAGGAGGATTCAAGTGCATATCCCTCCACCGATCTCGTTTTCAGTTCATGGTGGAGGAATGCTTAAGATGATGGCGTGTTGGAGGAGCAAGATGAAGCTTCATCCTCAACTTGAAAAAAATCCATTGTCGTGAATTTATCACACAACGACCTTTAGCCCAAACTATTCTTCAATTAAGGTACGAGTTTAGAATATTCTGTTATTTGAATTGCATTATGATTGAATGATTTTTTCTTACATGGGAAAGAAAGGTTTACGCCTACTCATCATTCAATTCTTATGCACACTCACGAGAGTAAGTGTTGGCATTGCTCTTTGATTTTTCAAAGGGAATGTCACCTTACTTGGAGTAAATTTAAACAAGTACCTAAAATTTCATAAGCATTGTTTGATTGACTTAGTCATTCTCTGCCTGGGTTTAGTAAACAAATCTTATGGAATAACTTAATGGTTGAATTGACATGTAGCAACCTAGGAATAGTGATGTCCATAATTTTGACTTGAAGCATATTCATACACGGATCACTATCTTTCAAATTCCTAGGCAAGACATTACAAATGTTCAGGAGGATAAAATTCGGATTCTTGTTTGCCATGATCCAAATGAGATAAATTTGCTCTTGTAAAAAGTCATGATGGTTAGAAAATTCAAGATGAAAGGACTCATAGAGTGTACATCTATAACTTGCATTGTTATGAGTAGGAGACTTTAGAAAATTTGCAAATTGATTAACTTATAAAGGTCCACTCGTATATCAATATAGTACATTGCTTATGGCACACTCAAAACTGAAACCATGCATCTTGATATTTTTTTCCCCAGATGTACAAACGAAATTTGATCACCTGACATGAAGTTTTAGCTGTACAAGTGCTGAGAGCTAACCATCCCTCTCTATCCAAGAGGGGAGGCTTGCTGGAGTAATGTTTCTATGTAGGCATACAAGAAGTCGATTGTTGAAGAAAGGCTTGGAGGTAGCATTTCAACATCTCTCGGGTGTGCATTGTTTCTTTGTGGCTAAAGGTTATTTTAACCTTAGCCAAGGAACGATGGATCACACCCAACACATGTCGGGTACACGTTATTCCTATGTGACTAGAGGTCTTCATGACCTTACTCAAGGAATATCACCCAATGCATGGGATACCTTGAGGTATGGATGAGCGGCATCGACAACACTCTCCTTGACCACACTTACGGAACCCATGGGAAGCAACACCACATCGGCACTTAACCCTCCAATGTCAAAGCCACGTACATCAAAGTTAGGCCAACCTCATGGCCTACCTCTACAGTTAGGGTTCCAACCCCTATTGCGGACCTTGACCAAGAAAAAACTCAGAGGTGGACCCCATGTTGAGGTAACTTGTATCACATACCACCTTGCATTTCATTTTTCCCTTTTCCACAGCATTGGATCTTAAAAAAAACAACAACAAAAACACTTAGGATATGATTTACTAAAATAAAATATGTGCAGTAGGAATGTTTGGTTCCTTCATAAGTTGAAATGATGAATAGTTGCTCTGTTTTATTCTTCTTTAGTACTTAAATTACAATTTGATATTCCTCCATCTATTGAGTTTATTGGCTTTAAGTACTTCACCTAGAACTTAGAAATTGTGGGTACTATAAGCAAGATCCAATTCTAGGATGTTGTGAGATATGATATAGAACGTAGGGCTGCTAGTTTCTTGATCAATGTGAAACTTGATCTCTGGAGAAATTTTGAAATTTATTTGAAATGAAGTTCCTCATTTGATTTGAGTTTCCAACCAAAGCCATATGATATTTCAATTTGATAAACCCCATGCATATGCTATTTGTTTTCACATTGATCCTAGTCAAACTAGTATAGACCTATGTGAGAATCTTTTCATACTTCCATGATGAAGATTACATACGTGCACGTGCTAAGCATCTACATTGGAAGTTAGCAAATTTTCCATCATTCCATCTTCTACCTCCAAAAAGATACTCCCTATATTCAATGCCAAAAACTCTCTTCAATTTTATTTGAAAGGAAGGTAGTAGAAGGCATGGCTACGAAAAAAAGAGGGACTAAAAGAATAAAGCATTCTCTCTGGGAATGAGCATGAGAAAAAAAACAGAAAAAGTAGACATGCTTCATCCCTACAATAAAAAGTGCATAAAAAGGAATCATCTTCCACCACCACAAATATTTTACCACACTTGCACAATCCCGATCTAGATGTATGGTTTGATTTCTCCTAAGGCTTACCCTTTTGACTTAGCAATATATCTGTTCCAAATATGCCTACTCTTGCTCCATACAAGATCCACAAAAAGCCTAATTTAGATATAGGACAAGAAAGACAGTGTCTTGGTGAGGAAAAATTATACTTACACAAAGGAGTTATTGAGAGTATCATTTGAAGAACTTAAGCCTAATTTTGAAAATCATTTGAAATTCTCTGGAATTTGAGTGGAACTTTGATATTAGGAATAATGCACGCTTTGTGAACTATTCTATCTTTCAACCATCTAAGGAGAGGAGAAGGCAAAAGCCCAATGAGGACTAAGGTAAAGAGTGAGTATCATTGCCAATTTATTCAATACAAGGTAGAATGTTTAATTGTGCATTTAGTACTATTGAAGCATAGGGCATAGTAGCAACATCTGATCAACAATCTAAGTCTTTAACTTTCCTTCAGGACGAGCGAAAGAATAAGCTTGGGGGAGTTTTCCTTAAGTACCAATTTCGAGAGTCAATATATTTGAGTTATGTGATGGAGTAGACATTTCTTACATGCATTGCATTTAGAAATAAGCTAGTTCCACTTGTACTTGGAGAAATAGTGCATGCAGATAATTTATAAAGAATTGAAGTGAAACTAAGGGAGGAATCCTAAAGAATACCTTCTCAGCCAATTAGACGTCGACATTTGACAGCACATGGATCAGATGGCCAACCTAGAGGAGTATCCGAGGGCATCCAACAGCGTAGCGCCCCAAAATGATCAAAGGACCCACCTGTCAGCCACGTGGACGAAGCACACCACGAATGTTGTGTTGACTAGGTCGGCCGACCTGGGGTCTCAGCTGACTTGGTAATAGCGCCAAACACGGTCAACTTCCACGTGTCGACTTCCCATGGTGAGCTGATAACGATGTTGACTAACTCACGCACTTCTGGTGGCGAGAACCGACTCGACTCCGTGTATAAATAGGGGGATAGGCCTCACTTCACTTCACACACCACTCAAGCATTCTCTCTTGTATACACTAGTCCTCCTAGTAGGTAAGTGGAGGTTGGGCTGTAGAGAGGAGCCTCTAGTCCTATATCCAAATTGGGAAAGGTATGGCTCATGTATCTTTCTTTCCTTTTGTGACCTTATGCATATTAATAATATTATTATTAGTCTCTCTTTATTCATATACTTGGGCAAAGTGTTTCTTGTTTGATTGTCAAGTCCATATATGTGACAGGTGTAGATGTTATTATGATCTGGTCATAATTCATATATCATGTTATCATAAACATCATGCACCACCACTATAGTCTAATTAGGTAATAACTTGATTATGTTAATATGAATATGTTAGTACTTGGTTCCAACATTGGTTCAACAATGTTTAGGTTAGTCATGGCCTTAGAGAGGTACTTGTACTCGAGCCTCTAAGGTATTTACTTGATATGTAAGCATGGTGCTTAGATAATTAAGTAGCATGGGATGTCTCGTAGACCCACTGGTTGTAGGGGTAGGCGGGAGGTGGTGACAGCCCTGTTCGTCCTTTATAATCCCCACCATTTGGCTACACCATTGGCTCTCGATGGGAATCGTCCCGATGTTGTCAGGGGTAAACCCTTGGCCGATGTGTTGGACCACTAAACCCTAGTATTCACCATTTATCATATTCATTTGTACATTATTAGGCTATGTATATGAGTAATTAGAGCACAGTAGGAGTAGCTCTTTATCATCACTTAACCTTCACTAGGACAACCTTATCCCTTAGAGTAGATTGCTTAGATGTGGGTCACACTACCTCTATTTATCAACTTACCCTTGTGTTGATGATTGTTATATCCCAATTTCACCCATCAATATAACTCAATTATGTGAAGGAAATATCATTTCTTGCACACATCACCTTTCTACTTAAATTATTTCCACTTGTCTTTGGAAGAATAGTGCATGCAGGAATTTTATGCAGGAAATGAGGTAAAAGAGGGGGAGCAATCCTATAAATTATCATCCCAGCCAATCAAGCGCCGACACGTGGCATCACATGGATCAAGTGACTCACAAATAGAAGTATCCGAGGCCATCTAACAGTGAGTCACCGATATCAGTTAATGGGACCCACCTATAAGTCACCTCGAGGAAGCACACAGGAAATGGTCCACTTTTCTGTTCGGCCGAAGTGCTTGTTCGGCCGAAGTAAAATGTGTGAAAACTTGGTCAACTTCCACGTGTTAACACCCTATGGTGCCCTCATAACGATGAAGATTGATTCATGCGCTATGGTGGCGGGAACTGACCCTTCTCCAACTGTAAATAGGACCCCTACCCTCACTTCTCACATACCACTTGAGCTTCATTATATTGTATCCACTATCATCCAAAGTCTTAGAGGAGTTTAGGCTATAGAGATGAGAGCCTCTAGTCCTTAGTCATAATTAGGAAGGAGTATAAGGAGTCTCTCTCTCTTCAAATTCCAAATTGGGAAAGGTATGGCTCACATATTCCTTATTGTATTTGTGATTTTATGCATAATAAAGATGTTATCTTTAGTCTTCCTTTATTCATATACTTGGATGAAGCGTTTCTTTTTTGATTGTGGATTCCATATATGTGGTAGGTGTAGTCTTTATGGTTATGCCATAACACTCTTAATATATCATCACAAACACTATAAACCCCCACATAGTCTATGTAGCTATGATATAATCATGTTAATTTGAATAACTTATGCGATGTGCCAACATTGGTTCAACGATGTTTAGGTTAGTCATTGCTTTAAGATGGCTTGTGATGCGGCTCCTAAGTTATTTGCTTAGTAAGCTAGCATGGTGCTAGGATAGTAAGTAACGTTGGATGTCTCGTAGACCCAAAGATTGTAGAGGTAGGCAGTAGGTAGTGACAACCCTATCTGTCCTATGTAATCCTCCACATTCGGCTATGCCACAGGCTCTTGGCGGGAGTCACCCTAGTATCGCCAGGGGTAAGCCTGTGCGTGATGTCTTGAACAACTTAAGAAATAGTATCTAACTTAGGCTATGTATGTGTATATTAGAGGCATTGTAGGAGCAACTCCCTAACTCTGAGTCTAATCTCCCTTAGAACTATTTATCCCACTTAGATTAGAATGCTCTTGTGTGTGTCACACTACCTCCACATATCTATTGCCCATCCTCACTATAACCCTACCTAGACCAATCTAACCTTTCCATTTGATGATTGCTATACTTCCACTTAGCGTTCTTTTGGGAAAATATAAATGACACCCTTGGGAATACTCTTTAAGCGGAAATGCTACATCGATAGTTTTCGTGCACTTGAAGATTATCATCTGTGATGTAAGAAACGTCAACAATTATTTCTAGCGCCGATGTTGGGGAAGGCAGCTAAAGTATTGCATGATTGAGTGAATAAGATAGGACCCCGGGTAGGTTTTTAGTAGGATAACCCTTCTTTGTTTTCGCATTTACGTAAAAATAGTGTAGTGTATGTCTTGTTTCTGTTTGCCAGAAAACTTTGTTGAAAATATCGAATCCCTTCTGAGAGATTGACCTCGTGTCGTTACTCCTCAGAAGCTTCATGCGGCAAAGCAAACCAGCTCTTCTGCACCATCAACCGAAACGCCAATGGCCCAGAAGACCCTTCGTGAGTTTTCGGCTCCCTCTGCTAACAATGTGCCTGTTGGGCCCACTGTTAACACGGGAGACGTGAACATCAAAATCAAGATAGGCCTAATCACTATGGTGCAAGCCAACCCATTTTGTGGGAAGGCAAACGAGGATGCAAGTGCTCACCTACAACAGTTCCTTGATACCTGCGACACTTTCAAGATCAAGAACATCTCTTATGATTCCGTCCGTCTTAGGCTGTTTCCATTCTCCCTTGTTGGGAGGGCGAAGCAGTGGTTCTATGCGAACCAAATGTTGTTGACACTTGGGAGAAGTGTTGTACGACATTCCTCGCCAAATTCATTCGGTTGGGCAAAACCAATGTCCTGCATGGAAGAATTTCTGGCTTCCAGGAAGAGGATAAGGAGTCTATTCCCGAGGCATGGGAAAGGTTGCAGGAGTATATCCTAGCCAGTCCCCACCATGGGATGGACGACTGGCTCATTATTCAAAACTTCTACAATGGGCTGATCACTTCCGCCCATGACCATGTGGATGCTGCTACTGGAGGAGCCTTCTTCTCATTGACGGTTCCCAAAGCCAAAGATTTTATTGAGAGGAAGGTGTCTAACATGGGTTGGAGCAACGAGCGTATCCAAACCCGTCAGCGAGGCATGCACACCTTGAAAGAGGTGGACATGATCGCTGCTAAATTGGACCTTCTCATGAAGAAGATTGATGAACAAGCCGGTGGTGAAGTATGTGGCAATGCCAATTCCCTAGACTCTCACATCACCTGTGAAGTATTTGGCAATACGGGTCACTTGGGTCATGACTAACTCATGAGGATGTCCTATACGTAGCCAACAACGGGAACAACAATGGCTATCATCGAGGAGGTCAAGGGTGGGGCCAACCAAGCCCTTTCTTTCAAGGAGGGTACAACAATAACAATAGCAACAATGATAATCAACCCAACTTGAGAGAGCTTGCAATTAGCCAATTGAATAACGATGATGCACTATCCATGAAACTATTAGCTAATGAGAAGACCCTAGAAAATATCAATGCCAAGATTGAAAGACTATCCTCGGCCTTCAAGAACCAATTAAGCTTCAAAAAAATGGTGGAGACTTAGTTGGATCAACTGCAGCTGTTGTTTCACCAGTGGAGAATGGCAAGATGCCAGGGCAACCTGAACCTCCTATGGAAAATATCAACAGGATTTCTCTATGGGAAAGCAACTGGCTGAACGACCTTGGATATCCCTTCATACCATGCTCGATTGGGGCTCACTACATTAACAATGCACTTTGTGACCTTGGACCAAGTTTGAGTCTGATGCCCAAGGTGGTCTTTGACCAGCTGAACTTCAAAGAGCTCACTCCAACACCAATGCAGCTCCAACTAGCTAACTTTTCAATCTATTATCTGGCGGGTATTGTTGAAGACGTTCAAGTGAAAATCCAGAACTGCTTCATACCCGTGGATTTCTTGGTGCTCTACATGAATGTCAAGAAGGATACGCCGCTAATTCTTGGACGCCCATTCCTTAGCACCGCGAAGGCTCACATAGATGTGGGAACTAGAGAAATCCACTTCCATATCAATGGCAATGAGGAGAAGTTTAACTTTTGCCCAAAGACGGAGCAATGCTCCATGATGCGCATCAAGTATGGGCCGAATACCATACACATTAGAGAGGTCGAAGTCACACCTCCAAAGGTGGATCTGCTCATTGCATTCATGTGACAATTGATCTATGCGGAGAACCCATCTTATCGTCCACGCCGACGTCCTAAGAAGACGGAGAAATTTAGGCCTCCCCAAAATCCCAAGTCCACCAAGCCGGCATAGAAGGAGTGGCGGAAGAAGCAAGAAAAGTCGTCTGAGCCCATCTCTCCAGTACCGAATGTCAAGAAATGAAGATGGAGGAAAAGTCCGTCTCATCGGACCGTGGTGAGACCTAGCCAATAGGAAAATTGGTAGTTATCCTTTTATTATATTTTTCTCTTTATTTGGTTTTTCCACTTAGTTGTTTTTCCCCAATGCATATTTGGTTTTTCTTAGCATGTTGAGAATCTTATATTCTCAACCATCATTTTTTAACTTTTTCTATTTTTCGAAAAAAGAAAATTGTTGGATTTAAAAGGGGCTTTATTCGTAAATTTTTTTTGTTACATGCTAATTTTATAGCCGTTGGGGAGCCACATGCCAAAAGAGGGAACAGGGGGCCCACATTTCAGTGTGGCCGAACCCCATGTTCGGTCGAAGTGGAGAAAAAGCCAAAATGGCTCTCTCTCCTCCAATGGCTACATTTGAGCCTCTTATAATCGTTGGGGGAGTGTACACTATAAATGGTGGCCATGAGGAGCACCCCTCTTCACACTTTACCTAATTTTACACCTCCCCATGTCACTCTTTTGCACACATTGTTCTTCTTGATCTTCATTGAAGCACTCTCGCTCAAATCCAACTCAAAAAGATTTGCTTTCATTGCATTTGCAATTTGCTCTCAAGTTCTTCAAGGAATGATTTGTCGAGGCTTTTGTTTTCACTAACATCACTTCTTTTCGAGTTTTTTGCCTTGTTGTGTTCTTGCTTGCTGTGGCTATGAAAGGGATGAAAATGCTGTTTGGGAAGAGAAGGGGGCTGCAAGCTCAATCCATGGTGGAGACTCAAGTGCACATCTCTCCTCTGTTGCTACACCAAGTCCACGGAGGAGGAGTATGTCTGAAGACACTCCCATGGGTGAGAGGAGCAACCCGCATCAACTTCTCCACGACAACGACCCCGACATACAAAATGAAGTTGAAAACCAAGCACGCAAGCTCCTCCAATATCGTGAGTTTTATCACACTAAAGCTTACGGTCTGGATTTGATCTCCAAAATAGGTATTGATTCCGAATTCTTTTCCATTTATCGTGCATTAGGATGGGAAAATTTTGCTCACATAGAGGAGAAAGGTTCATGCCTTCTCACTATACAATTCCTTTGCACCCTCAACATAGGATTTGATAGTATTACTTTTAGATTATTTCAATAAGAACACAATAACCTATGGAAAGAATTAAGTGAAATTCTAGGCTTCCATAAACGTTGTTCGCTAGATTTAGACACTTTGCTATGTTTAACAATAAAAGTATTTAGCATGAATTGACTAGTGAGGTCAGATGTAGTGCTCCTAGGAATAGCCACTTGCACAATCCTACTTTACGCTTCATACATAGATGAGTGGCTATGACTATGTTCCCTATAGGAGATATAAGAATAGTCTGTGCTAATGAACTGCAAATCTTATTTGCCATTATTAAGAAGGTAAAAGTTGCTCCAGTTATTGCCATGATGACACAATGGTTAAATAATATTTCAAGGACAAGGCTAATTGAATGCACTTCATCGATTACCCGCATTGCTACTAGGGTAGGAGCATAATAATATACTTCATTTGAGTACATTGAATCATAAAGTCGCCTAGAGGGAGTGTGAATAGGCAATATGACCTGAAATTGCTTAATCAAACGAGATTAAAGCTCTGAAGCCAGACTAGTCTGGTTAGGCCGGACTAGTTCACTCAATACACTGGGAAAACTGAAAAACTTGATTTCTACAAGTTATTTGCCGATTTTAGTTTGACAAAAAATAGATACAATGTCTAGCAACCTAATACAACTTAGATTTACATCTTAGAGCAAATTGGTTGCAAGATTTCAATAAAGAACAATATGAAGAACGATATAAATACTAAAAGCAATTCTAGTGAATAGCAGAAAGTAAAGCAACAAGTGAGACACGATTTATCCCATGGTTCAGCTTCACAAAGAAGCCTATAACCATATTGAGATGTCCACAAAAGGACCAGGTCTCACTTGACCATAATCTCACCAAGCCACCACAAAAGGTTAGCTTGGTTTCCACAAATCAGAAGGGTAATCACCAAGTTCTTAGGGCTTATCACAAGTTAAGGCTCCCACAAATGACTTACAGCAAGGAGCACATGAAGCTCAATAGCCACAAGCCAAAAAAAAATGCGACACCAAGTGCAAGAGATCAAACCGAAAGCCAAAGCAAGATGATCTTCCTTCTCTCCCCTTCCCAAACACTAATCTCCTCAAGATTTGGTTCTAGAGGGTACGCAAGCGGAGTAGAAGGCTTAGAATGGCTCAAGGAAGCTTGCGACGGTGCTAGGGTTCAAAAGGTACTCAAATGGGGGCCGGTGGTCCCCTTTTTATAGGGGTCCCGAAATCTAACAATTGCCTGCATTGAATGTCCGAACTAGTCCGACCAAGAAGCCCAGACTAGTTTGGCCTACTGGGTCCACAGTACGTCACGCTCTAAAGAGAGTGACGTACAGTCTAACATTTGAATTTCAAATGGTTATGGCATACCAGACTAGTCCGGCCAACAACGGACCAATCCAAACTCAAACAGAATGTCTTGGCCCACCTTAAAACGGACAAGTCTGGATTAATCAGACTAGTCCGACCACCTGGGCGGACAAGTCTGACCAACATGACATAGCCTCAGAAATCCCTTCTCACTTAATACCACGGACTAGTCCCCCTCACTACAGACATGTCCGAAGTACAACGGAAACCTTTTGTCCGGCCGAAAATGGACTAAACTGAGAAGTCCTGTGACACTTGGTTCCGAAAATGAACCAAGTGAACGCATATGTGTGCCCAGGACATTCAGCACAAATACACGAATGCATTCACAAAATGATATACAGGTAATTACCACAAGACAAGATTAATTAACCACTTTTATTACAGAATTCATAATATCCTCAAATATGAGCTCTAGTGAAATTTTAATGACAAGTTCAACTAATGCAGCGGAAATAAGCTAAACTGAGCAAACTAAGCAACTAAGCAACATATGCAAAGAGGGTATAGCGCAGCTCCAACACTACACAGGCAAAGTTGACGGCAGACACCGCCTAGAACTCCACATTATTATCATTAAACTCTCAATCCTGACCTGCAACTGTAGGGGGGATTGCAAGGGTGAGTACATGTCGTACTTAGCAAGTGTGGAAAGTATGACATGTAGTTGATTCAAATGACGACATTAATAAAGGCTAAGTGCTGAAAAGTACATTAAAACATTTGAAAAGCAGTACATTATATATATGTGAATAAACCCATCATAAAAAATAAATAATATCATAGTACCAGTCCATATTTCAATATCCATCATCCATATACCAAATTTCACCATGACCATTAACCATAATCAATATCAGAGTTTAATTCATAACTAGCCATAACCATATTATTAACCATAACCATTACCAAACCATAACCCTCCCAAATTCCAATTTCCCTCTAATCATGGAAGTTGTCTAGGTGCTCATAACCAGGAGCACGGCTATCATGATAGTTTTAATACTTTGCAGAGTTTGTACCACTTTATTCACATGTTTGTGATTTCATCACCCGTCGGCGACTGAAGAACCTCCCTTGTGCTAATTACACTTCCTTTGGTGTATGTCCAAGAGATCACAAAATAGCCTTTACAAAGGGATTACTAGCCTATTTAGACCCCACTGAGGTTTCACCGGTGGCGATGCCTCCAACTGAGCACATCTTCAACCAAGGACCACCTCTTGAGCCATTCGGATCCCAGGGTAGTCCCACCAATCATCAACAAACCCAATCCGACTACCCCTTCCCCGAGCATCCATAATGGTCCAAATAGCACTGGCAAAACCCTAATTAGTTAGCTATGCCACACCTATACTTGGCCTCGTGGTGGCACTGTAGTTCTGGCTTATTCTCGCATGAACCGGTCCTTAGATCTAAAGCAAGCAAACCACCGTAACATCCAACCCATCTACATACCGGGCTTGCGTAGATCACCCATTACCACATCATAATAACCAGTTCATATAACCATGATCTCATTGATGCATAATTAAATGGTGTAGTTGTTTTCCCATCTCAATTAATTAAACAAAGCAAAAAGGTAAAAAATCCCATCCTGACTCTGTACCATGTATTCCAGGTGACAAGGGTGGTTAAACAAAACTAGTAAACTTCCTATCATAGGATTCCCATCAAATTGACACAAGCATGTAGTTTTGCAAACAAAACATTTATTTTAGAAACAGGATCAATATGGTCAAGGATACTTGCCTTGCTCTTGGGATTGGTTCGGGTCAAAGTCTTCAAACTCTTGGTGTTGGAGATCCTCCGCGGCACTCTCTAGCGCAAATCCGTCTAATTCACACAATCAACATACAAACAAGAAAAATAATCAAAGAGTGCACAAATATTACTCAATATGACATGATATGCATGATTAATGCAAATGCAAGGTGGACCTTGTTAATGACTCGTTCTTAATGATCACTAACTAGTTCTAATAGATTTTAACAAGTTTATGCAGGTTTCAATTTGATTCAATCTAATTTAGAATTAATTCAATAGAAATTATCCAAGAAAATCGGACTAGTCCTCTGGGGACCGGACAAGTCTGCACTTCGCAAGAATAGCAGATTAGGGTTTTCTGGATCAACGTGAATTTGGAGAAACAGGGTTGAATTCACATAAGGAAAAGAGAATAGGAGGTGTACCAGGTGTTTAGAACTCCAATGATTCAAGGATCTTGGAGGCAACACTCGGATCTTGACGATCTAGGGTCTATGAAGAACTTGATGGTGAATTGTTGACAAAGAACATGAAGTTGATGGAGATCTTGATCCTCTTTGGTTTCCTCCTCTTCTTCTTCTTGCTCTAGATCTCCTTCTCCCTCCTTGGTGGTGGCTATCCACGAGGTAGGGTTTGGGTGTGATGAAAAAGTGGCAAATAGATGTCAAGCCAAGGGGTGGGGTCATTTATATAGAGGTGGAGGCTAGGGTTAGATGGATTTCAAGTTTGGGGTGAGTAGAATCCGGTTTAGAGTCCCACATGGGCTCTAAAAGAGTTAGGCATGACATCCCTAGCCCACTTAACGTAAAACCAAATAAACAAGTTGTGAAACAAGAGATCAACTCGGAGTCGCGATTAATCAGACAAGTCCGGAAAGGACCGGACTAGTCCGAAGTTGGTCAGAGAGATATCGGACAAGTCCGGACTGGATATCAGACAAGTTCGAACTTATCCAGAGGGGAAAAACAGACAAGTCTGGCCAAAAATCGCACAAGTCCGACTTTAGTTAGAGATAAAAATGGACAAGTCCACTGAATCACCGGACTAGTCCGGACAAGTCCAGGGACTTAGCGAAATTTCGAATGAGTTGGAACATCGGACTAGTCCGCACAGGACCGGACAAGTTCAAAAGTGTCCAGAGGGAAAAATAGACTAGTCCGCAGCAAAATGGACAACTCCATTCAAAGTCATAGAGAAATCGTACTAGTTCGCACTTCCCAGAATTCTTAAGTGCAGTTTTGTTTCTAATTCATTTTAAACTTTTTCCTTTTTATGTGGATTAATGGTATACATGTATATGAACTTATGCAATGCATAATGGATAAAAATGAGGGTGTTACAAACCTACCCCCCTTAAAATGAATCTCGCCCTCGAGATTCGATGCGGAAAAGAAGAGATAGGGAAATTCCTTCTTGAGATCATCCTCCAACGCCCATGTTGCCTCTGATTCTGTATGATGCTTCCATTGCACTTTACACCATCTAATAACTTTGTTCCTTGTAACCCTCTCCTTGGTTTCCAAGATTTTGATCGGTTGCTCGGCATAATTCAAATCTTCCTCTAGCTCCAATTCTTCCATTGGCACTTGTTCTCTTGGTACTCTCAAGCACTTCTTGAGCTGGGAAACATGAAACACATCATGAACATCTGATAAGTGAGTTGGCATCTCCAACTTACACGCTACTTCTCCTCTTTTATCTAAAATCTTGAATGGCCCAATATAGTGAGGTGCTAACTTGCCTCTTACGCTAAACCTCTTATGACCTCTCATTGGTGAGACCATGAGGTATACGAAGTCTCCCACTTCAAAGGCTAGTTTCCTTCTCCTATTATACACATAGCCTTTTTGCTTTGACTGGGCAGCCCTCAAGTTTTCCCGAATAATCTAAACTTGTTTTTCAGCTTCTTGCAACACATCAGGTCCAAATACTTGAGTCTCCCTGTATCACTCCAAAACAAGGGTGTCCTACACTTCCTTCCATATAGTGCTTCATAAGGTGACATTTTCAAGCTTGCTTGGTAACTATTGTTGTATGAAAACTCTGCATATGGCAAACTCTTGTCCCAACCTTTCCCATGCTTTAATGCACACGCTCTTAACATATCCTCTAAAATTTGATTGGTCCTCTTAGTCTGTCCATCCGTTCGAGGGTGATATGCTGAACTAAAATTCAACCTTGTTCCCAATGCTTCATGCAATTTCTGCCAGAACCTGGAGGTAAATTGAGAACCTCTATCCGAGACTATCTTCTTTGGGACCCCATGTCGGCACACAATATGCTCCACGTATATTTTGGCCAATTGTGCAGTTGTATACTTGGTCTTGACAGGGATGAAATGAGCTTACTTGGTCAATCCATCCACGATTACCCAAATAGAGTCATAACCGGACAGGGTACGCGGTAAACCAACTATGAAGTCCATTCCAATTTCTTCCCACTTCCATTCCCGAATCTTCAATGGTTGTAATAATCTAGCTGACCTTTGATGTTCTGCCTTGACTTGTTGGCACACATCACATAAGGCTACGTATTCAGCTATGTCCTTCTTCATGCTAGCCCACCAATAACATGTCTTCAAGTCTTTGTACATCTTGGTACAACCTTGGTGAATCGAGTATGGCGAGTCATGTGCCTCCTTTAGTATTGTCTCCCGAATATGCTTCACATTAGGCACGACAATCCTTTTTCCAAGCCATAGAGTGCCATGTTCGTCCTCATCAAATCTGAATTCTCTCCCTTCTTGGGTTCTTTCCTTGATTTCTTGGATTTCCTCATCCTTTGTTTGACCCTCTTGAATTTCTTGCTCCAAGGTCGGATTTAACTCCATCATCCCCATCTCATTTGCAAATCCAGGGTTCAACCATTCAAACTCCTTGCATAGCTCGGATGGAAGCCCTTGAACCGCGAGTTGATGACTTACTCCCTTCCTGCTCAAGGCATCGTCCACTACATTGGCTTTTCCCGGATGATAACTGATTCCCAAATCATAATCTTTGATAAGCTCCAACCGTCTTTGTTGCCTCAAATTCAGATCCGTTTATGTGAAAATATACTTAAGACTCTTGTGATCCGTATAAATTTCACACCTATGTCCAAGGATATAATGTCTCCAAATTTTCAATGTGTGTACCACAGCTGCAAGTTCCAAATCATGTGTTGGGTAATTTTGCTCATATTTCTTCAATTTACTTGATGCATAGGCGACCACTTGACCTTGCATTAATACACATCCAAGTCCTTGTCTTGATGCATCACAATAAATATCGAAGCTTTTTCTTACATCTGGCAAAACCAAAACCGGGGTTGTAGTTAACCTCTTCTTCAACTCCTCAAAACTGTTTTGACACGCTTTAGTACATCGGAAAGCCTTTCCCTTCATTAGCAATTCCGTCATTGGCTTGGCTATCTTGGAAAAGTCCTTGATGAACCTACAGTAATATCCAGCCATACCAAGAAAACTCCGGATCTCCTTTACGTTTTGCGGTGGCTCCCACTTTAACATGTCCCTCACTTTTCCTGGGTCAACCGATACTCCTCCTCACAAGATGATATAACCCTAAAACGACACCTCTTTCAACCAAAACCAGCACTTGCTGAACTTGGCATACAATTGGTGCTCCCTCAATTTCTGCAATGTAAGCCTCAAGTGTTCCTCATGTTTCTTCTCATCCTTCGAGTAGATCATAATATCATCAATGAAAACCACTACAAACTTGTCCAAGTACTCCATAAATACCTTATTCATGAGGTACATAAAAAAGGCAGGTGCATTGGTTAATCTAAAGGACATCACGGTGTACTCATAAGATCCATATCGTGTCCTAAAAGGTGTCTTGGGTATGTTCGATGATCTAATCTTCATTTGGAAGTAGCCTCACATCAAATCAATATTGGAGAAAATACAAGCACCCTTCATCTGATCAAACAAGTCCTCTATACGGGGCAAGGTATACTTGTTCTTGATTGTTACCTCATTGAGAGCTCGTAATTCACACACATTCTTTGCGACCCATCCTTTTTGTCCACAAAAAGAACGAGCGCTCCCAAAGGTGAAGAGCTGGGGCAAACAAAACCCTTCTCTAGATGCTCTTGAATCTGCTTCTCGAGCTTCGCTAATTCCTTAGGGGGCATACTATATGGCCACTTAGTTATAGGTGTAGTTCCAGGTATTAAATCAATAACAAACTCAATGTCTCGATCAGGTGGCATACCTGGCAACTCATACGGGAACACATCCAAAAATTCACACACCACTAGAATCTCCTCAATTGCGGCACCGTCCATGTGGTTCAGCTCCAATTGCCTCGGTGCGTGTTGAGATGCTTCAAATTCTATGGTGATCCCTACCTCATTGGTCAACTTCACCGTCTTCCTGGCACACTCAATAACTCCATTGTGCTTCCTCAACCAGTCCATACCAAGTATAATGCCCAATCCTTGAGAATCCAAAACAATGAGATTGGTAAGGAAGTCTACTCCCCTTATTCTAAGGATTACTTTTGGACATACTATATTTGTCCTCATCTCTCCTCCAAGATACTTAACCAATAGAGTAAACTTCATATGGGAGATAGGCAAACTATACTTGGCAACATATTTCGATGCAATGAATGGATGTGATGCTCCAGAATCAAATAACATAGTCGCTGGGTTGGAGTTTGTGAGAAACATACCAATCACCACATCATCCGCTTGTTGAAAATCCTCCGTAGAGACATGGTTCACATTGTCACAAGCAAAATTCTACTGTCCACGGTTTCCTTGCGCCTGTCCTCCAATGGGTCTTGGGTTTTGCCTCGGCGCGTTGCTTCCTTGACCAAGGCCTGACTTAGGACATTGATGCGAAAAGTGTCCAGCTTCTCCACAAGTATAGCACTTCTTAACTCCACCAGAATTATTGGGACGAGCTTGGTTCTACACGTTGGCACTAGGAAAGTTGGCACGAGGTGCATAAGGCATTAGAGGCCTAGGTGCTTGCATGATAGGGCGTTGCTGCACAAACTGAGTTGGGCGCGATGAATATCCAGGGCGATGAGCAAGTGCATAAGAGCTATAATAAGGCGCATTTGGCGGTGCAAAGCGAGGGCGCACATTACTTCCTTGTTGCTATCCTTGATATGGCGCCTTCCTCTTGTTGTCTTGCTCCATCTCACGGACCTTGTTTTCCACAACAATTGCTTTGTCCACAAGCTTCTGGAAGTTGGCATAGTCACAATTCAGTAATTGCACTTGGATCTCATTGTTCAAGCTGCTCATGAACAAGTATTGCTTCCGGCTATCCCGGCTGACATCCTCAGGCGCATACCTTGAAAGTTGAGGGAATTTATTGAGATATTCACTCACGGTTTATCTTTCTTGCCTCAAGTTTTCAAACTCTTGCCTCTTCAAGATCATGAAACCTTCCGACACATAATGAGAACGGAAGCTCTCCTTGAATTCTGCCCAAGAAATCCTCTCTTGGTTCTCATGAGCATTGCAATAAGCATCCCACCAATCCGCGGCTGCTCCAACTAGTTGATGAGAAGCAAATAGCACCTTCTCCCGGTCACTGCATTGAACGATAGCAAGTTTCTTATCTACGGATTTCAACCAATCATCCGCATCCATAGGGTTAGCAGCTTGAGCAAAGGTCGGCGGCCTGGTCCTCATGAACTCTCCCAACCGGTTATGAGGAGTTGGGGGTGGCGGTGGAGGCATGTGGGGCAGATTGTTACGTTACCAGCTTGTAGTTGTCCCATAGTTCTTATCATGGTCTGCATGAGCTGGTTTTGCATAGTCAATAGCTGCTCAATATTAATAGCTCCCTGAGCAGGTCATTGTCCATGGTTATTCTGAGGTGCTCCATTATTCTCCTCATCATTGTCATCCCTCTGGTTGCGAGTCCTCACCATATGAAGAAAAGCAAGAGATAAGAATTTAGAAAGGTCCCCAACTATATGCATCAAGGGATATGAATATAAACAACTATCTGTACTAGATTACATGGACATGGCAATGCTAAAGCATCCCAAAATCCTCTATTAAGCACACAAGCAAACAATATATAGCAAACAACACACCAAGCAAAAACACATCGATTCTTGAGTGCTCCTATGTGTTCTAAAGTGTCCATTCTATCTAGGTTGCATCCTACGGTCAACCTGTGGCTCTAATACCAATTTGTAACACCCCAACCACTACAGGTCTGGTGGTCGTTACTGCTGACAGCTCTCTAGGATCACAGACTAGCCCCACAGACCACCACTAGACTTTTCTGCGCATTTTGTCCTCACTCGTGCGCACCCGGGAAGACACTTCCCGGGTGCGCACGAGTGAGGACGAAATGTGCTGAAAAGACTAGTGTTGGTCTGTGGGGCTAGTCTGTGATCCTAGAGAGCTGCCAGAAGTAATGACCGTCAGGCCCGTAGTGGTTGGGGTGTTACAAGTCTGGACTAGTCCGACCAATGGGACGGACAAGACCGGCCTCCCAGGGCTTAGCTTTGAAAACTCTTAACCAAGTGTAGAACGGACTAGTTCGTCCCCAAACAGAAAAGTCTGAACTCACACAAAAACTCTTAGTCTGGCCAAAAATGGACTACTCTGGACAACCCGAACTAGTCTGGCCCTTAGGCCCGGACAAGTCCGGTCTCATGGGAATACTCTCAACAAGCCTTCTCACTTGGGTTTTCTCTCAACCACGACTTTGAGCCCTCTTCTATGATTTCAATGCACTTGATACACACAACCTCATGCGTAGAAGGATAGTCTGAACTCAACACATAAGAAACTCTAATTTTCATGCATGAGTCTTCAATGACCATTTCAATCTTTTCCTTTTTGAGGGATTTTCTTTCATTTCGATCATCACACATGTGCTTAAGATAAAATGAGCTCATACTTTCTTAATTTGTCATCATCAATCATCCAAAACCCACGGGGATGCCTAGATGCACTTTCAATCTCCCGCTTTTTGGTGATTGATGACAACACATTAAGCTTCAACAAAAAATGATATAAATTGGTTTTCATAAAAAGTGTGTGCATGAATAACTCCTCATCAATGTATGCATCATGAATGAAGGATTTGACAGAGTTATCATACATACATATGTTATGGTGGGGTGCCTAAGTGATGTGTCCAAGATTAGTGATAAGGCAATAAACACGAATGCAAAATAGGCAATATTAAGCATCACATCACAATTAAGCATAGCAAACATCATAATGTGCATACAACTCTTAACACAAATTAAGTCTTACACAAATTGAAATGCGAGAGTTTTAAAACATAATACACGTCCATAGGATCACAAGAGAGCTCTAGAAAGAAAGTACCCCCTTCGAATTGCCCCCTTCCAATCTCTCCCCCTTTGGCATCAAGGCACCAAAAAGGAAAAGAGGAAGGAAGTCCTACAATCTACTCATCGTCGTCGTCTTACTGGTTATTGTCGCTCTTTGTAGCCTCTGGATCTTCAATGTCTTCATTTTTATCTGCATCGTTGGAGGTGGCAGCCTTGGAGGTTCCATCATTCTAGAAATTAGAGAGTTCATTGGCGGTGAACTCGGGAAATAGAGTCAACTCTTCATCACTCTCTACGGAAGAAGACATGGGAACCTTGAGCTTGTCGCACATCTCCTTGAGGTACTTCTCTTGGCGAAGCTCCATGCAATGAGTCCAAACTTCCACCTTCCGAGAAGAGGAGAAAAGTGTCTTGAAGCACTTGAAGAAGCCACTTTTGGACTGTGATGAGGAGGAGGTGGTGGAGAAGCCATGGGATGAGAGGAGGAGGCAGGAGGATCAACATTCTTCCCTCTTGGTGCAATAAGGCTCAGGAGGAGGAAGTTGAGGGTGAAGCCTCGAATGAGTAACATCCTTTGTGAACTTCAGCCTGGATACCTTCTCAATTAGATACATGATATATGGTTCATAGCCACACGAGCGGTTGGGGGTGTGTGAGATGTTGAAGATGTCATCAAGTATATACTCCACAACGTTGAATCGGACATCCCCATCGATGAGCACCATCAAATGCCTCAAATTTCCTTGAATAACCCCCGTATCTCCATCCTTTGGGGCTATAGTCTTCCTTAGAACACGGTTGAGCACACTATAGAAGGGTTTGATGTTCCTTATGTGCCCCAAGTCATAAATTGCATGGATTGAAATCATGTAATCAAAATCATGCCTATTAACAGCCTTGAGATTTAAAATGATGATCTTGTTGTCAATATGATCCTCCAAGCCAAGAATTTGGGCAAACTCCCAATATGTGACAGAGTATTGCTCACCATTAGTGAGCCAAGTGATCCTCCGATCTCCTTGCTTATGGAAGTAGAATGTGGTGTAGAATTGCACAATAACTTCAATGTTCCAATCATATCTAAATGCCATGAGATCCTTGAGTCCATCGCGCCCTATGGCCTCAATCACCGTAATGAATGCAACATGGTTCTTCTCTGCCATATAATCCCAATCGACCTATTGAGCATCAGTCATTGAGGATTGCTTGGTGATATAGAATGGCTTATAGTAATCACAATGGAAGTCACACAAAAATCGAGGGTCGGTGGTGTGATTCTCATACTTATAACAGTCTTCCGTCCTTAATCTCTTAGCCTTATCTGCCCCTTTTCCTCTGAAAAAATGGCTTCAACAGTGGCTTGTCCATTTGGATTTCTAGCAGGTGAGGACATCTTAAAGGGCCAATGGGTTGTGAGGACCCCTTTTACCTTTTTCTCTTATGGTGATACCAACTTGTGCCTTGCTCGCGGGTTGCTTGACAACTGGTGTTCTCTTCTTTGGTGTTTCATCCGCCGGTGCTTTGACTTTATCCTTTGCACCTCTAGCTGCTTGAGTTCTTGTTTTCTCATCCATGGTCACAAGCCTCTTCTTCCTTGGGGCTAGTTCGGCTGCAGCTGAGTTATGAGCCTCTCGTTGCTGTTTCTTTGCCTTCCTTGCCTCAATCCTCAATTCGAGGAGAGCTATTGCAAGCTCTCACTCTTCACGAGCACAACGATATGTTTCTTGCCTCGCTGCCTCGTGCACGGGATTGGGTAGAGGTGAGTCGTTGGGGTTCGACATCATCCCTGAGAATAGATAAACAAGAGAGTATATCAGTCCAAGGAGGTGGAATACTGCATTAGAATTCACATAAATTATCAATGTTAGGGTGTTCACTATGAAGCCCAGACTTGTTCGCCCAAGGGCCGAACTAGTCCGCACGAGCCGGACTTGTTCGCCTTTTAGCTGAATTAGTCCGGTGTACACAACAAGTACCCTAATCTTGAGGATTTTTGCAAAAACTACAGATTGGGGCACAATATTCCTGGGATAGGATCACAATGACATATAGAATAACTTTTGTGAAGAGGTTTGTATCAAAAGACCTAAGAAATTTGAATTTTGAAGGATTTAGGATTAGGGCAAGAATACCTTTTCAAATCGATGAAGAATCGTCTGAGGATGTGCGGGTAAGAGTTGTCACACACCTTGGGGATTGAATCCACGGATTGAAATTGGTTTTGGTGGATGGAATCGAAAATTTCCAATTTGGGGGCGCAGTTTTCGTGTTTGAATAGAGAGAGAGAGAGTGTGTGTGTGTATGGAAGAGTAAAGAGTTGGGAAGCCCCCTGGGGAGGTTAAGTCCCCAAAGGCCGGACTAGTCCGGTTGGAGACCCGGACTCGTTCGGCCTATGGACTCTGTTCGAACTGTCCGGAGGGTCAGACTTGTCCGTCCAAAGGACAGACTAGTCTGACCCAAAAGCTGAAACCACATATATATTTGGTTTTTCACCAGAAATTTGATCCTTTTGGACTAGTTTTCACATTAGATCTTTGCAAACATGGCCAGTAAGCAATCAACAACCAAACTATGACCATAATTCACAAAGATTCAATAATTTTAAATAGTTTTGTAGAAAAATTGAGGGGGATGAGGTTTTTGCAAGCATGCGTGAATTTTGAATTGAATACAAGTAACGATAAGATGTGCAAGGTTCAAGCCACAATCTGAGAATCCAAGATATTGAGCTCGATCATTAGAGGAAGAATTTGCTTGATGTATGGGATGGCCACTTGAGTCTTGAGGTTGTTATTGTTGTTGAATGTTTCCAAGTGCCATCCTTCCTATCACCACTTGTGGAGCTTCTTATTGATCTAGCACATGACGATCAACTTGCTCCACTAGAGAGCCATTCGTTTCATCAAACACTATGTCACATGCTACTTCAACAATTTCGGTGGATTTGTTGAAAACACGATAGACGTAAGTGTTTGAGTCATAACCAAGAAAGAAACCCTCATCAGTCTTTGAAGCGAACTTCGAGGTCCTAAGCTTCTTGTTGAGAATAAAGCATTTGCTCCAAAAAAACACGAAAATAGGAAAAATTGGGTTTGTTACCGGTTAAAAGTTCATAAAACGTCTTCTTCAATATACGATGGAGATACAACCGGTTTATGGCGTGGCAAGCATTGTTAACCGCTTCCGCCCAAAACCGGTTTGATGTCATGTATTCATCAAGCATGGTTCTAGCCATCTCAATGAGAGTCCTATTCTTCCTCTTAGCCACCCCATTTTGTTTAGGGGACTAGGTGGCCGAGAACTCATGCTTGATGCCTTCTTCATCCAAAAACTCTTCAACTTGAGTGTTCTTGAACTAGGTGCCGTTGTCACTTCTTATGGTCTTGATTCTCAAGGAGAACTCATTTTGAGCTCTCCTTAAGTATTCTTGAGGACACCTTGAGTCTTGATTTTGTCATGCAAAAAGAACAACCAAGTGAAATGTGAACAATCATCGACAATTACAAGACCACATTTTTTTCCACCAATGATTATGTAGGCGATTGGACCGAAGAGGTCCATGTGTAGAAGCTCCAATGGTCTTGTTGTCGTCCTGATGTTCTTGGATGGATGTAGCTCCAACTTGCTTTCTGGCTTGACATGCGCTACATGGCCTATCCTTTTCAAACACAACATTGTTTACCATGGATGTGCTCACCCTTAAGAAGTTTTTGCAAAATTCTCATCCAAACATGGGCTAGTCTTCTATGTCAAATCCATCCCATGTTGGTTTTTGCAATTAAGCATGTGTCAAGTTGGGATTTATCCGAGGAGAAATCCACAAGATAGAGCTTTCCCTTGAGAACACCCTTAAAAGCAATCAAGTCATTGCTTCTTCTTGTGATGGTCACACCCTCATTAGTGAAAAGACAATTATAACCTTTGTCACATAGTTTGTATATGGACAGTTATAATTGAGTGAATCGACATGTAAAACATTCGAAAGGGTATGATTAGTGGATATAGAATTTTTTTGGTGCCAAGAATTTTCCCCAAAGTAGATTCTCTTGCTTGGATCTTCATTTTTCTCATACTCCACAAACATCTTCCTCTCTTTGGTCATATGATTTGTGCATCCACTATCAATGACCCATTTAGTCCCACCAGAGGAGTATGCCTACAAAATAGAGTTAAGCCTTGGATTTAGGTACCCAAGCAGTGTTGGGTCCTTTGATGTTAGTTAAGAGGCATTTGGGAACCCATACGCAAGGTTTTGGACTCTTGCGGAGTGGCCCAACATACCTAGCATAAGGCTTACAAATTTTGTTCCTCAACAAGACATATGAAGCATCAAAATCATGAAACAATGGATGAGGTTTGTTTTTAGGCATGTTGTGTGAAGTAGCGATGTTCTTCCATTTGTTGTGGTGTGATCCTTATTAAATAAAAACAATCAAGTCTTTTCCTTTTTTTGGGAGTCTTAACATTTTGCTTCCCCCCTAGAATAGCCAAGACCATCTTTGACGAGAGGATGTCTTGTGTTGGTGTATGCACTACGTGCATATGCCATCTTATCTTTGTCAAACATGCCACCTTTTGGTGCTTGCTTGTTTGGTGCAACTTTAACTCATCTCTTAGTTTTAGGATCAAGTTAGAGCACTTGCAAGCTTGAGGTGTTTTCGATTTGACATTTTTGGAAGATGAGCTTTTGGAGGAAGAAGGTGCATTGACCTTGAGAGACTCCACTTGTGTTTCAAGAATCTTGTTAACTTTTGTCAAGCTAACAAGTTCATCCTTCAGCACAATTGTAGTCTTTTCAAGATTTGAGCGAGTTTCCTTGCTCAAAGCGAGTTCACGCTCAAGTGAATTGCTTCTTTCTCTTTCAAGCTCCAAGAGATCCTCAAACTCCTGACATCTTCTCTCCTTTTGTTGGATGAGCATGTCCTCTTGATGGTTGATGAGCCGTTCCCTCTCAAATATATTATCCCATAATAATTTCAATCTTTTCAAGGTGCTCTTACTCCTGTCTTCATTTTCACTGCAACTATCAAAATTATCAAGAGATGAAATTGAAGAAGGTGGTTTAAATTTAACTTTCTTTCTTCCCTCCTTGGCCATAAGGCATGTTGGTCTTGAGCTCTCCATGTTGGGGAAGATCTTGTTCTCCATGGTTGATCTCTTCATGGCAATTATTGCTATCTTCTCTTCTTCTTCTTCTTCTTCATCGGAGGAGGTTTCATTTGAATCCAACTCCTTCCCAAGGTGGGCTTGTCCCGATTGATTCTTCTTCTTGAAGAGTTTCTTCTCTTGGGACTTGCCCTCCTCCTTCTTCTTTTTTTCTTCATGTGGGCAATCTACAATGAAGTGGCCATATTCCCCACAATTATAACAAACCCTCTTTGCTCTTGTCTCGGACTTGTCCTTTTTCTTGCTTTCATGATAGTAGCTCCCCCTCCTCCTTCTCATCATCCTCTTGAACTTGTTGATGAAGAGCGCCTCTTCCTCATCGGTGTTAAGGCTCTCTTCATCACTTTCTCTTGTTCTTGGGATCTTGATGATGTTGCCTTGAATTCAACATCTTTCTTCTTGATGAGGTGAGCTTTTGGAAGTCATTGTAGGAAATGGATTTGCGCTCCATCATCTCATGGTTGATGAATCTCCCTAGCACTTCTTCCGAAGTCATCTTGTAGAATCTCGGACTCTCACGGATCAAGGAGCAAATAGCAACATTTCGAGGCATGAATGCCAATTTGTGTTTCGTCCACCATGTGCATCCATTAGAGCGGCTCTTGTTGATAAGAACCTTGAGGTGGTTTGTACATGTCTTAGGGGATCTCACCATCCATGATGGTGAACCTCCCAAGTTCTCCCTCGATCATCTTGATCTTCGCCTCCCTTATGACATGGTTCCCTCATGTGTCATCTTGATCGTGTCCCATATGTTTTTGACCACCTCCAACCCGTCAATTCGGTTGAACTCGTATCGAGTCAAAGAGGAGGTGATCACTCCAACCGCTTGAGCATTGCGATGGAGTAGGACAGCTTGCTCCGGGGTAACATCTTCTTCATTCTTTTGAAGATGAACACCTATTAAAACAATTTGCCATAAACTAGGGTTTAAAGAAATGAGATGCATCTCCATGTTATGCTTCCACATAGAGTAATCATTTACATAAAATTGGGAAGGTTTCCTGATGGAAATAGAAAAATAATGACTGCTAGAAGTTACGTGCTCAAAATTGTAAAGATATCAGGAGTAGTCTTGCGAACTACTCCCATTGTCATTGTTGGTTGCATTGATCGTCTTGGTCTCCTTGGGAATACCTAGCTTCTCACGAAGTCGTGCCTTGAGTTGGCAGACTTCTTCATCGTCATTTGGATCATATTGAAGCACGTCAAAATTCTTCGTTTTGTCATCTCTGTTGACGATCATTGGATCCTCATTTTCACCCCTCCGGCCATCCTCTCTGCGAGTGGTTAGACTCTTAATGGATTGACCTGCTCTGATACCAATTGAAAGTCGCCTAGAGGAGGGTGAATAGGCAATATGACCTGAAATTGCTCAATCAAACGAGATTAAAACTCTGGAGCCGGACTAGTCTAGTCAGGGCCGGGCTAGTCCGCTCAGTACACAGGAAAACTCAAAAACTTGATTTCTACAAGTTATTTGTGGATTTTAGTTTGATTAAAGATAATTACAAGTCCAGAAACCTAATAAAACTTAGATTAACATGTGAGAGCAAATCGGTTGCAAGATTTCAATAAAGAACAATATGAAGAACTATATGAACCCTAAAAGCAATTTTAGTGAATAAATAAAAGTAAAGCAACAAGTGATACACGATTTATCCCGTGGTTCAGCTTCACAAAGAAGCCTACACCCACGTTGAGAAGTCCACAAAAGAATCGGGTCTCACTTGACCCTAATCTCACCAAGCCACCACAAAAGGTTTGCTTGGTTTCCACTAAGCACAAGGGTAATCACCAAGTACTTGGGGCTTCTCACAAGTTGAGGCTCCCACAAATTATTTACAGAAGGGAGCACATGAAGCACAATAGCTACAAGCCACAAAACGTGACACCAACTGCAAGATATCAAACCGAGAGCCAAAGCAAGACGATCTTCCTTCTCTTCCCTTCCCAAACCCTAATCTCTTCAAGATTTTGTTCTAGAGGGTAAATGTGATGAGTAAGGTGTAGGCCCGATCTTCCGAAAGGTATGTCGATTGGGGTGGAGAACTCGACGTTGATGATCCGTGACACTCGAGCGGTTCGAGTACCCCTGCAATCACTACACCACGGCTCCATTGGTTATCAACCGTGCTGCACATGCTTGACCTCGCCAAGAAGGCTAATCCCTGCAAGTGCAACTGAGAACACGAGAAAGAACGTCGAAGACACGATCTGAAATCGCAAAGTTGGGGTCTCACAAACCGTAGAACGGCGATATTATTGATCTAAGCAAAACCCAATTGTTCATGGCGACTACTATGGAGTATATATAGGTGGGAGGACGGCCAAGGGGGTGTTGGGATCGTGACCTAACCCTAACACACGAAAATAATGGACTTAGACTTGATACAAGGCCCAATGGCCCAATATGGTGGCGCAGCACCTTGACAGATTCTGAAGTCGACTTTGTTTTGAAGATTCCCTTTGACTCCGAAGTTATTTTGATATGGGACCAGCGCCATTGGAAAGGTTATCCTCTCCCCTTTCCGTGTATATGTGGAAAGTCCAAAACAGAGTTCGTATGCATCCTGGACGTCCATTTTAGTGCGTACTGCTCCTGGACTCTAAGTTGGACACGATTTTGAGTTGGGGTCGGTTTCCATCCTCTTTGAACGTATCCTCTGGTCCTCCACGCCCCTAAATATTCCTCCAATTACTCCTTGAACTTCTCTATGGATCCTAATCACAATTAAGTCATTTGGTAGCAATCTATTCTCAAAAATATATAAGAAAACAAATAAGAACGAGCTCACCTCTGAAACTAATTGATGTGTGTGAATCCTATTGATTGCATCTTGCATGTTGAATGGAGTGTTGTGTATATGCATAGGAGTGATGTCCTCATCATCCTCCCCTTCTTGAATTGGAGTCATCCTCGACTCAAGTTCATCTTCTCTCATGTGTGAGTCCATATGTGCAACGCCATCAAATCCTCTTGTGTGCATCAAAGGAGGAGGCCAAGGTGGTGGACGACATAGTGCACCATCTCCATGTTCTTCATCAAATACGCATGCACATTGACTCGAGCCAGGATCCCAAACAAATAAACATTATGCCATGCTTGTATGTGCAATGACAATGTGCTTGATCTCAACATTCTCCCCTTCTTTATACACAAGACTCCCTTCAACATGCAAGATGCAATCAATAGGATTCACACACATCAATTAATTTCAGAGGTGAGCTCATTCTTATATGTTTTCTTATATATTTTTGAGAATAGATTGCTACCTAATGACTTAATTGTGATTAGGATCCATAGAGAAGTTAAAGGAGTAATCGGAGGAAGATTTAGGGGCGTGGAGGGCCAGAGGATACGTTCAAAGAGGATGGAAACTGACCCCAACTCAAAATCGTGTTCAACTCGGAGTACAGGAGCAGTACGCACTAAAACGGACGTCCAGGACGCATAGGAACTCCGTTTTGGACGTTCCACATATGCACGGAAAGGGGAGAGGATAACCTTTCTAATGGCACTGGTCCCATATCAAATTGCTTCAGAGTCGACGGGGATCCTCGTAACAAAATCGATTTCAGAATCTGTCAGGGTGTTGCGCCATCATATTGGGCTATTGGGCCTTGTATCAAGTCTAAGTCCATTATTTTCGTGTGTTAGCGTTAGGTCACGATCCCAAACAAATAAACATTGTGCCATGCTTGTATGTGCAATGACAATGTGCTTGATCTCATCATTCCCCCCTTCTTTATGACAAGCCGTCCTTGGCTTGCTCGTATGTCTAGCAAAGGGGCTTGCTTTGGGGGTAGAATGAGCGCTGTCCATATTGCACAACCGCAGCGAACAATGATCCTCTATTATATGTTGTGCCTGCTGCAATAAAAAAATACTAGAAAAACTTGACAAATAATTATTAGTGTTAGTGCATTCATTCATTTCACCATGTTGTTGCAGCACAAAAGGAGCTTCCTCATTTGAACATATGTAAACTTTATGCGCCATAAACATATCACTATGTTCATGTTTGCCTATAGCATGAAAAATCTTTCTACTTAACAAAGGCAATTCAGATTGAGAAAATATTATCTTCTCTACGATATCTAGATCACAAAGAGTGTCAAATTCAATATAGCCCAAAGTCTTTAGAGAAGATAACAATTTCAGCTCATCCCTTTCACATGTAGTTGGAATCAAATGCTTAATTTCAGCACAAGTGAGTGATAAAGTATCAAATTCATTTGGTTGTTCTAGCATAGGTACAATATAATTATCAGCACACAACTCATTTTTGTTGTAAGAATCAATAGGAAAATCAACTAGTGGTAAAGGTGTATTATGAAAATGTTCATCTTGTTGCTGCTCATCGATAGCATGATCGGTGATAAAATTCAGCACATCTGAAAATGTCATACCTTGGTTAAATGTAGAGCATTGTTCATTAACATTACTCTCATTTTCATTAAGAAGTTCAAATGCATTATGGGTTGATTCATCAAAAAAATCAAAAGAGTTGTTCAACACCTCACTCTCATTTGCATCTACATTTATTTGTTCATGTTCCTGCAAAAGGTTAGGCAAAGGAGGAGGTGCAACAAGAAAATTCTTCTCAAGTTCATGTATTTCATCTTTGCAATTAGATACATTAGCAAAAGTTTCTCGCAAAGAATTTTCATATCTTTCCATGTTCGAGGTTTTTCTTTATCGCTTAAGTTGTCCCACCAAGTTAATGCACAATCAACTAACGCACTAGAAATATTTCTAAACTTTCTCCTCTCACACATATGCCATTGTTCAAAAATTTTATCCAACTTTATTTCCCAAGCAATATATTCATCGTAATCAAAACCATCATAAGAAGGAAGAGATGGGATAATGTAATTACTTATTGTTGAAGGAGTTGTAAAGGTGGTCTGAATGTCATGTGAATCCTTGGTTGATGTTTGATTTTTAGTGAGCAACTCCATCGTCGTCTTCATCATGTCAATCATCTCAGCATATAAAGCATGATTCTTGCTTTCACCTGACATTGTTAGTAACAAACAAAAGACAACAAAAAAATGTTATCCCAATCAACTACGAAGGATAATGGCAAAGTGGAAGTAGAATCACACACTCTTAAGCGTCTTACCACGCTCTTACAAGTGTTCTTGCCGACACTGCAGCTAGCAACCGGTGGACGGTATGAAGAAACCAATGAAGTGTGGGATGATTGCAAAGGTGTATCGATTATGCTCAAGAGTAAGGTGTAGCTTGGATGGCACTTTATATGTAGCAAGGATTAGCAACAATGAAATCAGATAGTAAAGTTGAATAAGTGTCCAAAGCACTTGTCAAAGTTGCTGGCCTAAATGTGTTCCTAGTAGTTCAAGCAAGCAAGACATGAGACAAAACTAGATGATACAAAGAATGCAAGCACTTCTGTTTTTTTGTTTTTGATTTTTTTCTCCTTTTTCTGTGCGGCTTTTGTGTCTTTTTTGCACTTGCCTTTTTCTTTTTTTTCTTCCTTTTTTTTTTCAGAATGTGCTGCAAATGAAGAACACAATAAAAATCAATCAAATATATCTCGTGTGTCTGTCGCAGATTTTCTGGTCAATCTTCCAATGACAAATAGGCACACTTAGAAGCTCTAAATAGAAAAACTTACAACAAAAAGATTATATATATATCTCTCCTCTTTAATTTCAATATATGGAAGACCTATTTTGGACAAGAACAATAGGAGATATTGTCCCCGAAATACAGACTGTTCAGAATTTCTAGATCAATAACAGATTCTGATCTAATACAATTTTGACATCTATAAATATATTTTCTGGGAAAATTATGAATATAAAAGTTATAGATAACTTCTTAAGATTTCCAGAAAGTACAAGAACACCAAAATGCGAGTTTGTATGAGTGAGATATGATGAAAATGCCAAACTGGACCGAGGAGAATCTAATCTGGACGTGATGACGTGATTCAAAAGGATGAATCACACAATGCAAAACTCAAACTAAGACCAAAAACACTTTCTAAACCAGCAATATGACTCAACATCGGACACAAACTCAACAAAACCAAACTGAAAACGAAAGTTGCAAAGGCTCAATAGTGGTTTGGACAAAGTAATGAACAGATCTACTAAACTGCAAGTTTTTTGTGGCTTTTTTGTGGACTCTAGGTATAAAAAAAACTAATGTAATGGATAGATGAATTACCTAATGGGTAACCTGGAAATATGATACCAATTGATAGAGAAGGTTTAGGCCCGATCTTCCGAAATGTAATGATAAGTCGATTGATGTGGAGATCACGTTGATGATCCGAGGCTCTCGAGTAGAACATGAACAACATCTGCAATCACTACACCACCGCTCCGTTGGGTATCAACTGTGCTGCATACGATTTACCACACTAGGAAGGCTAATCCCTGCAAGAGCAACCGAGAACACAAGCAAGAACGTAGAAGACACGATATGAAATCGCGAAGTTGGGGTCTCACAAACCGAAGAACGGCGATTTATTGATCTAAGCAAAACTCAATTGTTCATACTATGGAGTATATATAGGTGGGAGGACGTCCAAGGGGGTGTTGGGGTCGTGAACTAACCCTAAGATACGAAAATAATGGACTTAGACTTGATACATGGCCCAATGGCTCAATACGGTGGCGCAACACCCTGATAGATTCTGTACTTGATTTTGTTTTGACGATTCCCATCCACTCCGAAGGTATTTTGACATGGGACCGGCTCCATTGGAAAGGTTATCCTCTCCCCTTTCTGTTCATATGTAGAACGTCCAAAACGGAGTTAGTATGCATCCTGGGAGTCCGTTTTAGTGCGTACTGCTCCTGGACTCCGAGTTGGATATGATTTTGAGTTTGGTCCGGTTTCCATCTTCTTTGAACGAATTCTCTGGTATTCCATGTCCCAAATACTTCCTCCAAGTACTCCTTGAACCTCTCCATGGATCCTAATCACAATTAAATCATTAGGTAGCAACCTATGCTCAAAAACATATAAGGAAATATATAAGAACGAGCTCACCTCTGAAATTAATTGTTGTGTATGAACTATATTGATTGCATCTTGTATATTCAGTGGAGTATTGTTTGTATCCATAAAAGTGATGTCCTCATCATCCTACCCTTCTTGAATTGGAGTCGTCCTCGACTCAAGTTCATCTCCTATCATGTGTTGGTCCAAATGTGCAATGCCATCAAATCTTCTTGTATGCATGAATAGAGGAGGCCAAGGTGGTGGACGACATAGTGCGCCATCTTGATCTTGTCCATCAAATAAGAGTGCACATTCACTTGAGCCAGGATCTCAAACAAATAAACATTGTGTCATGTTTGTAGGTGCAATGATAACGTGCATGATCTCATCAAAATGGGTGGAGAAGAAGGCTTAGAATGGCTCAAGGAAGCTTGTGGTGGCGCTAGGGTTCAAAAGGTACTCAAATGGGAGGCGGGGGTCCCCTTTTTTAGGGTTCTCAAAATCTAACTGTTGCCTGCATCAATGTTCGGACTAGTTCGGCAGGGAACACCAGACTAGTTCGGCCTACTGGGTCCACACTATGTCACACCCCACAGAAAGTGACGTACCCTCTAATGTTTGAATTTCAAATGATCATGGCCTACCAGACTAGTCCCACCAATAACGGACTAATCCGAACTCAAACATAATGTCTTGGTCCACCCTAAAATGGACAAGTTTAGATAAACCGGACTAGTCCAGCCACCAGGCAGACGAGTCTGGCCAAAATGACTTAGCCTCAAAATCCCTTCTCACTTAATCTAGACTAGTCTTCCTTACAACGGACAAATCCGAAGTACAACAGAAGTCTTTAGTCCGGCTGAAAACAGACTAAACTGGAAAGTCCTGACAAGTCCGGCTTCCTGGGACTTAGCTCCGAAAACTCTTACCAAGTGCAGAACAGACTAGTCCGTCCCCAAACGGACATGTCCGAACTCACACAAAAACTCTTAGTCCGGCCAAAAACAAACTACTCTAGACTCAGTTCACCAACTTTAACTCCATGCTACAACAACAAGCCGATCTCGCGGCATACTTCCATCATCAAAGGTTCAACCCTTATCACGGAGGTGATTGAAGAACAAGCTTGGTGGAGGACCCCCACTTGAGGTCAATTGTATCACATACATTGCATATTTATTTTCCATTCATCCACCATTCACCATGCATATAAAAAAATAAATAATGTAGATATGCTTTCAATCAAATAAAGATGTAGGTAAGAATGATTTAGAATTCACATAGATGAAATGATGAATAGTTGATCTGTTTTATTATTCCTAGGTCCCTACTTTACAACTCACTACTCTCCAAATATTGCTTTCATTGGCTAAAATTGAATTTGCCTTGATTTAGAAATTGTGGGTAGCAAAAGATTAATCTAATTCTTGATTGTTGTGAGATATGACATAGTGATAATGTTGATATTCCTAGTTTAAAAGTGAAACTTAGATTTCAGGAGAAATTCTAAAAAGATTTAAGTTACTATCATTTGATTGGAAATGTCTACCAAAGCCATATGATATTTTACATTGATAAAGCTTATGCATATGCTATTTGTCTTCACATTGAGCCTAGTCAAACTAGTATAGTCCTATGTGAGAATTCATTCATTTCTTTTTGAATTCAAGACTTCACTTGCACATGTTATACTTATACACTAGAAGTTAGCAAAATTCCATCATATCATCATTCCACAATAAAAAGAGAAACTCCATGCCTTTTATTCTTAGTACTCTCTTCAAGTTTATTGCATCAAAAGGGGGTAGAAGACATGGCTACAACTAAAAAGAAAATGCATGCTTACACCATAAGCATGAGAAAAAAATGCATGCTTACATCATAAGCATGAAAAAAATGCATGCTTACATCAAAAGCATGAGAAAAGAGAGAGAAAAAAGTGTCATGTTTCATTCCTGCAAATAAGAGAGTCTACACAAATAGGAGTCATCTCAACATCCATTTCCTTTTCCACTCCATTACACATGCACAAGTCTTGAATCAAATTGTTTTGAATTGACCTCTCGTAAGGCTTACTCTTTTGACATACCAATATTATGTGTTGCAAATATGCCTACTACATTCCCTACCAAGCTCCACATACAAGCCTTATTTAGTGGTATGATGAGTATAGGCAAAATGGCTTTTGAGGATATATTTCCACTACACACAAAGGAGTGATCGAGAGAATCAAATTGAGGTACTTAAAATCTAAATTGAAACTCTCCGAAATTTGAGTGGAACTTGATCTCTAGGTCGTGCTTGCTCCTTTTGTTGTCTATATTTCAACTACCCATGAATAGGAGAAGGCATAAGCCCCATAATGACATAATATGGGTGAAGTACCATAGCCAATTTTTGCAATACTAGGTAGAGTATTTTGTTGTGCACATAGTACTTTTGAAAAGAAAAACATTGTAGCAACTTCTGATCATCAACCTAAAGTCTCGACTTTGCTCGGGACGAGCAAAGGATAAGCTTGGGGGAGTTTGTTGACGGTTGTTGTATCCCAATTTCACCCATCAATATAACTCAATTATGTGAAGGAAATATCATTTATTGCACACCCCACCATTCTACTTAACCTATTTCCACGTGTCTTTGGAATAATAGTGCATGCTGGCATTTTATGCAGGAAATAAGGTAAAAGAGGGGGAGCAATCATATAAATTATCATCCCAACCAATCAAGCACTGACACGTGGCCTCACATGGATCAAATGGCCCACAAACAGAAGTATCAGAGGCCATCCAATGGTGTATCACCAATATCAGTGAATGGGACCCACCTGGAAATCACCCTGAGGAAGCACACAAGAAATGGTCCACTTTACTGTTCAGTCGAAGTGTTGTTCAGCCAAAACAAAATGTGCACAAAACTTGGTCAACTTCCATGTGTTGACTCCCTGTGGTGCCCTGATCACGATGAAGGCTGATTCGTGCGCTTTTGGTGGTGGGAACCGACCCTTCTCTAGCTATAAATAGGACCCCTACCCTCATTTCTCACACACCACTTGAGCTTCATTCTATTGTATCCACTATCCTCCATAGTCTTAGAGGAGTTTAGGTTGTATAGAGGAGAGCTTCTAGTCCTTAGTCCAAATTAGGAAGATGTAGAAGGAGTCTCTCTCTTCCGATTTTGAAATTGGGAAAGGTATGGCTCACATATTCCTATATGTTATATTTTGTCTTCTTTTATTCATCTACTTGAATGAAGGGTTTCATGTTTGATTGTGGATTCCTTATATGTGGTAGGTGTATTCTTGATGATTATGCCATAACACTCTGTCGGTACCCTGGGAACCGTACACCCCTTGAGATTACAAAGATCTCAAGGGAAAGTCATCTACTTGATTTGAAGACCTTCGGAGGCCCACATGTCAGACATAACCGGACACGCTTCTCCAACATGGTTAGTCCCAGGGTCGCCACGTGTACCATCAAACCGGAGCTACCGCCCACAAGGGGGAAGCTCCGGGCTATGTACCGAAATGGCACCCCCAGACCTAACCCCAGACTGAGGGAAGCTCCAGAACTGACACGTGTCAGGTAGCTCCGGAGCTATCTGTTTCCCACAGTACGCTCCGGAGCTGCCACGTGTCCAACCGTCGGATCTTCAGCCTCTAACCTCCGGAAGACTCCACAACGGCTCCAGATCTTCAAAGGGGAATCAAGGACTTCAAGACCCGATCAAGTGTCATTAATACTATATTAATGACACACGATAAGACGACCTTAATTACCAGTAACGGTGCTGTCAAAGCCCATAACTCGGTCATTAAGGGAAATTAAATGTGTATCAATATCAGTAACCGCCGGGGCCACATGTCGGGCCAGGCTAACTTGTAACGGCCCGTCCTTGTACTATAAAAGGACAGGACGACGATACATAGGACACGTTCTATACACACTCGATACGCTGGACACGCTCACTGTACGCTCTGAACTTACTTTGAGCTCAGACAACCAATACAACCCCAACACATCCCGTGGAGTAGGGTATTACGCTCAGGCGGCCCGAACCACATAAATCTCCGTGTCTACTGTGTCATTTACAATTCACCTTCTTGAATCTTCGCACGCCCACACCGAACCTCAAACTCCTCTAACACTTTAGTAGTGTCAGGAGATCTGCCGGATCCAAACCACCGACAGTTGGCGCGCCAGGTAGGGGCGCCTGAGATTTCAAGAATGGTGAATTTAGCTGCTGGATCATCCAACGGTCATCCTGCTGTTCAAGCTGTTGTGGGCAATCCCTCCAATATGCAGCCACCAGCAGGAGCCTCGGCGCCAGCAGGAGTCACACTACCACCACCGCCACCTCCACCAGCAAATCAAGCTGGACAACGCGATGGTGCACCGGCGTCAATCACTGCATCGGCAAATCATGACAACCCGGAACACGCGCTCCATGCAGCACGTGCTCTTCTCCAACGCCCACCATCTCCGGATGCATCCAGGGATGCACTGGAGCAGTGGAGGGCCGATGTGGAACATTTGGTTGCAGCAGCAGCCGACCGCATCAGCAACCAGGGTCCTCCTCCTTCAGGACGGGCCCCATCGCAGCGATGGACCTTGTCTGGCAGACTTGGTCCGCACGTTTCCAACAACAGGAGACGTGTTGCATCACAGCAGGTGACGTCATTGCCCTCCGGGGCACGACGCACTCACACGGTATCAAGGCTTTCAACTCATGACCTCCGGGCGGAGCTTGATCGCCGATATCGCCAACAAGACGACCGGCTTCATATTGAGCGTGCTCGTGAAAGACGAGAAGCTCAAGACGTTCCTGCTCCTGGAGGAGTAGGAGGAGGCTGTTCAGCCTTGGCCATGCATCTACGTATGGTCAGGTGGCCACAGAAGTTCCGGCCTCACCTGCCGGAGAAGTTCGACGGGACCGTCAATCCTGTCGAATTTCTTCAGATTTACTCCACTGCTATCTTGGCAGCTGGAGGAAATGAGGCCGTAATGGCCAATTATTTCCCAGTGGCTTTAACTGGGACCGCCAGGTCCTGGTTTATGAGCCTCCCACCCAACTCCATCAACAGTTGGGAGGAGCTGTGCCGGCAGTTCGCCGCCAACTTTGGGAGTTCATACACCCGATAAGGCACTGAACTGGACCTTTTTGCAGTCGTGCAAAAAGGGGGAGAATCCCTGCGATCATTCATCCAGAGATTCTCTCAGGTACGAAACACTATCCCTTCTATCTCTAGCGCCTCTGTCATTGTGGCATTCAGACAGGGTGTACGGGATAAGAAGATGGTGGAGAAACTGGCGATCAAGGAGATCACCAGTGTCACGGAACTCTTCAGTTTGGCCGACAAATATGCCAGAGCTGTGGAGGGCCGTGAAATGCACTCCAAACCAACTCCAGAGGATCACAAGAAATCCTCCAAATGAGAAGCCGCTACCTCCGGGAGTGGCAAGAAGAAGAAGAAGACCAACGGCAAGAAGAAGCCGTCGGCCGGAGCATCCAATGTTGCAGCTGCTGCAGCTCCGGGTGGCCGGGGGCCACGCCCCGAGAAGCGACCTCGACCGTCTTCTGAAGATGGTGACAAACCCAAGGTGTGGTGTCCAATTCACAAAACGGGCAGCCACAGTTTGGAAGACTGCCGGGAGGTCCAAAACCTTGCCGAGCGCTACAACAAGCGCCGGGAAGAAACTCCTTTCCGACAGAGGGAAGGAAAACAAAAAGTCGACGAAGCTCCGGCTGAAGAGGAGTTAGGTTTTCAGGATCCCAAAAAGGTCCTGAAGGCCGTCTACACCTCCGTCGACGATGATTCCGACGTCTCCAACAATGAGCGTCAGAAGACCATGAACACCATTTTGGTGGATCATGGGACATCACCTCCCGCCGCGTCATCAAGACAATGCGTCGGGACATGGCTGCTGTAGCTCCTACAGCCAGGGCGGAGCCTCATCGGAAGTGGATGGACACAACCATCACTTTGATGCTTCGGACTGCCCTCGAAGTATGGTTGGAGCAGGTCAACTACCTTTGATGGTATCTCCTACCATCAATAACATCCAGCTCCAGCATGTCATGGTAGATGGAGGTTCGGGGCTTAACCTCATAAGCTTCGAAGCTTTTACCAAGCTTTAGCTCCGACCTTCGGATCTCCACCCCTCCCGACCTTTCTCCGGAGTAGGTCCGGGAGCCATTACCCCACTCAGAGCTATTACCCTCCCCGTTACCTTCGGGACACGGGAGAAGTATCGCACCGAGAAGTTGGTCTTTGATGTTGCTCAGATCAACTTACCCTTAAATGCAATCTTGGGTAGGCCTGCCTTGTACAAATTCATGGCAGCTGCTCATTATGGTTACCTGGTGTTAAAGATGCCAACACCAGTAGGCATTCTCCGGATCCGCGGAGATCGTACAGCCGGAGTAACTGCTCTGGAAAAACTCCACGCGCTTACTACGGCGCAAGAGGAGGACTCCACGCAGGAGCAAGCTCCAAAACCCCCGAGCATTCGTCAGCGAGGCTCGATTTCTGCACCTCGTGTGCAGCCAAGCGGCGACACCGACATTCCCGTCAAAGTCGTCCAAATCGGTTCTGATGCCACTCAGACCACCCATATATCGGGAGGATTGAACGACAAATAGGAACTCGCGCTCATCGCTTTCCTCCGGGCTAATGTCGACGTGTTTGCCTGGCAACCGTCACAAATGCCTGGGATCCCCAGGGAAGTGATTGAGCACAATCTGAAGATCTACCCCGACGCCCGGCCTGTGCATCAGAAGCCTCGGAAGCAATCCATAGAGCGACAGAACTTCATTCGGCAAGAAGTGAAGAAGTTGCTCGAAGCTGGATTCATCCGAGAAGTCTTCCATCCAAAATGGCTGGCAAACCCAGTCGTTGTGCCCAAGGCCGGCGGGAAGCTTCGGATGTGTATCGACTACACAACACTAAATAAGGCATGTCCAAAAGATCCATTCCCACTACCTAGAATAGATCAGATAGTGGATTCCACCTCCGGGTGTGAATTATTGTGTTTCCTAGACGCATATTCTGGGTATCATCAAATTAGAATGTCTAGGGAAGATGAAGAGCATACCTCTTTCATCACAGTAGATGGATTGTACTGTTATACAGCCATGCCATTTGGTCTCAAGAATGCAGCTTCAACCTTTGTACGAGCTATGTACAAAACCTTTGAAGACCTCATTAGAGACATAGTGGAAGTGTACGTTGATGACATCGTGGTCAAGGTCAAGAACAAGGAGTCACTCCTTGACACCTTGCAGGCTGTCTTCGATAAGCTGCGGGCCATCCGCACAAAGTTAAACCCAGACAAGTGTGTCTTCGGGGTTAGCTCCGGAAAACTTCTTGGTTTCCTGGTAAGTCACCAGGGCATAGAAGCTAATCCGACAAAGATCAAGGCCATTGAATACATGCGGCCACCAGCCCGCATCAAAGATGTCCAAAAGCTAACTGGATGTCTAGCAGCCCTCAGCGGGTTCATTTCAAGACTGGCGGAACGGGCACTCCCCTTCTTCAAGTTATTGAGGAAGTCCGGACCATTCCAATGGTCTGAAGAAGTAGAAAAGGCATTCCAGGAGCTAAAACAGTTCCTCACCACCCTACCAATTTTGGTAGCTCCGAACCCTGGTGAGCCTTTGCTGCTTTACATTTCAGCAACTGACGAAGTCGTCAGTATGGTCCTGGTTGCGGAGAGACCAGAACTACCCCATACTCAGGAATCCAGACCCCTTCGGGAGGGTCCGGAGGTTCCTGAAAGCGAGTCTGGGTCCCAGCTCCCAGACTTGAATCCACAAGAAGTTACTTCAGAAGACCAGACCCCTCCGGGAGGGTCCAGGTCGCTTCTGAAGAAGCTCCGGGTTCCTCTAGCTAGGACCCGGAGGTCCCCGAAGAAAATCCGGATCCCTCCGGGAGGATCCGGGTCAGTGAAGAGGAAGCTCTGGGCCCCTCCGGGAGGGTCCGGACCATTCAGCGCCCATTATACTTCATCAGTGAAGTACTACATGATGCCAAGACTCGATACCTAGAGGTGCATAAGCTGCTCTATGTAGTTCTTATTGCCTCCAGGAAGCTCGCAAGATCTCAGTGGTGACTTCTTACCCACTTCGAGCAATCTTGCATAGTCCCAATTCAACTGGGAATATTGCAAAGTGGGCAGCGGAATTGGCCGAATTCGATCTCGAATTCATTTCAAGGCAAGCAGTCAAGAGTCAAGCATTGGCGGACTTTGTGGCAGAATGGACTCCCTCTCCATCAAACCCTGGGGGCCCCAGTGAGCAGAAGTTGGAACACAAAGCTCCGTTCTTCACCGAGCCTCACTGGACCCTCTACTTCGATGGCTCCATGCAAAAGCAGGGGGCCGGAGCTGGAATCCTTCTCCTCGCACCAACCGGGGAGAAGGTGAAATATATGGTACACCTTGACTTCAAGGCAACCAACAACATGGCGGAATATGAAGCACTCATTTACGGACTAAGGGTGGCACTGTCATACGGTGTCAAGCAACTGCTGGTCAAGGGAGATTCGCAGCTCATCATTAAGCAAGTGAAGGGTGAATGCTCCTGCAACAATCTCCAGCTAGCTGCTTACCTCCTTGAAGTCCAGAGGCTTCAGAAGGATTTTGAAGTCCTAGATCTCCACCATGTCCAGCGTGCCCACAACGCTGAAGCTGACGAACTCTCGACGAAAGCGTCAACCGGAGCTCCGGCTCCTGACGGAACTATTGTTCGGAGGTTGTCAAAACCCACAGCTCAGCCTGCCGAACTGAGCGAAGGGGGCGAGATCAGCATCCCGAAGCTGACGGTCCCGATGGCCCTGTTACCATGGCAGCCATCAAGGGTCGTAGGTGCTGCCGGAAGCTCCGAGCAACCCAGCACGCAAGACTCAAATGCTCAAGTTAGTTCCGATGCATGGATTTCGGAGATCCGGAACTACTTGAAAGACAACATCCTTCCTGACGATGATGTATCCGCTAACCGTGTAGTCAGATTGGCTAAAAGATACACGTTGGTAGAAGGGGATCTCTACCGACGCGGTGCCAATGGCATCCTAATGCGGTGCATCACAAGGGAAGAAGGCTGCATGCTCCTCGCAGAAATCCATGGAGACGAGTGTGGGAACCACGCGTCTTCCCGCACGCTGGTTGGTAAAGCCTTTCGGCATGGCTTCTACTGGCCTACAGCACTCCAGGATGCAATTGAGCTGGTGAAGAAATACGAAGCATGTCAATTTCATGCAAAGCAAATTCACACACCGGCTCAGCCCCTACAAATGATACCTCCTACATGGCCCTTCGCTGTGTGGGGGATGGACATCTTGGGACCTTTCCCAAGAGCCGCCGGAGGTTACAAGTTCCTGTATGTCGCCATTGACAAGTTCACCAAGTGGCCGGAAGCAACTCCAGTTGTGACAATCAACAAGCAATCTACTATCAACTTTTTGCAGTCCATTGTATGCAGATTTGGAGTCCCAAACAAAATCATCACTGATAATGGGACCCAATTCACAAGCTCTGCATTTCAAGGATATTGCGAAGACCTCGACATTCAAGTTTGCTACGCCTCCGTAGCTCACCCAGCAAGCAATGGCCAAGCCGAGAGAGCAAATGCTAAAATACTTAAAGGACTCAAAACGCGCACCTATGAGCGCTTGAAAAAACATGGAGCCAACTGGATTGAAGAGCTTCCGCCCACTTTATGGGCCAACAGGACAACTCCAAACCGGTCAACTGGAGAGACACCCTTCTTCCTGGTGTATGGAGCTGAAGCAATCCTTCCTCCAAAAATCACCTTGGGGTCACTCCGGGTCCGGACCTTCGACGAAGCCACGCAGGACCAGCTCCGGCGTGAAGACCTAGACCTCCTTGAGGAGGGAAGGTGCCAAGCGGCTGTTCGGAATGCCCGATACCGCCAAGCCCTTCGGCACTATCATCAGTGGCATGTACACAACCGACAGCTCGAGGAAGGCGATCTGGTGCTACGGAGAATACAATCTAGAGAAGGGTTAAACAAACTCTCCCCCAGCTGGGAGGGACCCTTCCGAGTGATTAAAGTATCCCGTCCCGGAAGCGTTCGCTTGGCTACCGAGGATGGGACACCTCTCCCAAATCCTTGGAACATTGAGCACCTCCGTAAGTTCTACACTTAACATCACGGAGGTGAGTCTGTAGTAACTTGAGGTGTATGTTATAGAGTCATTGTACAGAGTCGGGTAGTTCCTCCGGGAGAACAGCCGGACCTTTCCTGGAAGGTCCGCAAAGTTCATGCAACACTTGTCACAGTCTCAGGACTAAAAGTGTGGCTAGCTACCCTGGGTTAAACGAGAAATGAAACACGCTTAGCCTGGTTCCGTACCCTAAGATTGTACTTGTTTCCCTTGTACCCCGGACCTATAATGAAAGACATCTTCATGTGAAACAGACTCCACGTGCATTTATTTTGTACAGGCTCAACATTTTTTATTTTTCTCTTTCTTGTCTATAACAAAAACGTGCAATTCTTAAGAAATTTTAGTTCGACCGGTTCATATACGATTCGAGTTGTATTGTCGATTCTTTTGGATTCAAATATTGTTCATGGCCCACTCGCCTGAATGCCGCCAAGCCAACCTAGGGCCGGAGTGTGCTATCGACTTTGCCTGGTCAAGCACCCTAAGTACACCACTCTACCTACACCCTGGCAAGCCGAAGTAAGGCGGGCCAAGTACAATTGGATCTGGAAGAAAAGACAACGCATTCGGTCGTATTTAGAATTGCGTTCGACCTAAAATTTTCTTGAAAATCGTAAGCCACGATGAAGTTATAGGCAAGAAACGAATTTTACTGTTTTTCTTGGCTTTAGTGTGCAGGAAAAATAAAGAATTCACGTTGATGGAGAAAAGTCGGAGCTAACAAAGCTCCAACTCCCCCTAGGTGGCTTGTAATCGATGTTAAACATTGAAAACGAGCATCACCGGAGCAACCAAGCTCCGGCAAAGCTAGGGGGGCCAGCCGTCAACGCAAAATAAAAGATGGTGAGAAGACCCCACAAGTGGAGTCTGCTGCCGACAAGCTACGCGTTGGCAAAGGTCACTGCCTGAGCTACTAAGCTTCGACACCCCGGAGGTCTAACTATCGATGCTCTACGCGTTGATAGGAACTATTGCCGGAGCTACTAAGCTCCGACAACCTCAGGGGGCCTTCACTATCGAAGACTTCGAACCTACACTCTACAAGTTCGAAGCAAATGAGTCTTCAACAAAACACAATATCCTCTTGGTACATGTTCACAATCAAATTGTGTACATCTACCAGGGGGCCAAGTGAAGACAAAAGTGTTGAAGACAAAAAGTGAAATTCACAAAAATTTGGGGATTTCATTCATCTAGAGACAAGGGATTACAAAATTGAGGAAGAAAAAGAGAGAATACAAGTGGGAGCTACGGAGATAGTCCTAGACCCTATGGAAGAATTGGGCGACCTTCTGGGCAACCTCCGACACGTTGGCTCGGGCAGCTTCACCTTCTCCTTCGAAGGGACCTTCAAGCACCAGGTCCAGAGGGAATTGGGGATTCCGGCTGGTGTAGCACGTCAGCACATATTCTGCGATGTTCTTCGCCAGGGATTGCCCCTCAACCTCCAATTTGTCCGCGATGACGTCGCCCACCTTGGAGAGTTTGCTACCTGCCGACCTCAACGCCTGCAACGCCAGGTCCGGCTCCGGCTCCGGATCATCCGGGCGCACGGGACTGAAGCCCATCGGTGTCAGCGCGTTGTTGGCCTTGCCCAGGAACTCCCAAATCTGTAGGGAGTCTGCAGTCCTCAAGCCCTTCAATTCTTCCAAGGATCTTCTAGCCGCCACCAGTCCAGAATTCTCACGAGCGAGGCGCTCAACTTCTTTGACGTTTTGCTGAATCTTTTCAGCAACTCGCTTCTCGAGTTTTCCGAGCTCCTCCTCCTGGAGGTGGATCTTGTTCCGGCGGTCAACCAGGTCCTCCCTGCCCCTCACTTTCTTCTCCCTGGCAGCAAGGGCACACTCTTGCTCGTAGAGTTCTTGCCCTCGCACCCAGGCCTTCTCCTCCTCCTCAGTGCAGCGCTCTTCCAATTTCTTGGCGCGCTCTTCGAGGCCCTTATCGGCCAGAGCCACCTTTTTGGTGAGCTCCTCCTCCCTCCTCAGGACGTCATCCCGCAGCTCTAGGAGTTTCTGCTCTTCATCTTCGAGCCGTTTCTCCCTCTCCTCAAGTGCCTCCCGGCGCTTGATGAGAGTAGTGTTAATGGCCTCAAGCCTTTCTTGGCGTTCATCGGCCGCACTGTTAGCTGCTTTGGTCTACTCATAAATGTCCCGGGATTGAGCATCGAGGGCACGAGTCATACTCTCCCTGTCATCCAATAATTTGCCCCAGTATTCCAGGCGGACCTTCTCCCGCTTGATCCACTCTTTTGTCATATGCTAGCCTCGACTTCGCTAGATTGGTCTCGAAGTAGAGCCGGTTACGTCACCACCTAAGGGTTTGGCGCTCCTCTTCAAGAGCCTTGCTGTCGTGGAAGAAGGCTAGTTGAACTTGACACGGACTGAAACAGGCGTTGTCAATAGACAATGACAACGGGATAGGTTCTGGACCTGCTGGGGTCTCCTCCACTGGTTCCAGCGGGTTTTCAGATACAAAAATTGGGTCCCACTCCACAAGAGTGGTCCCCTGGGTCTCCATGGAACTAGGGCCGTCCTCCGGGATGGCCTCAGTCGCCATCGAGGAGGGTCCTGCTGATGAAGTTCCGATCTCCGGAAGTGGTTCCGAAGGCCCCGCCGCCAGGTCTACATTTGCCCCCTCAGGCAGGGGGCCAGTGACTCCACCAGGGCACTCCGGCTCAGCCGCGAGTACCTCCGATGTCGTCACTTCCGAAGCAGGGGTTGCTTCTGGCTCCGGCCTGGGCACCTCCTCTATTGGGGGCTCGAGCGCCGACACCTCCGCAACAACCGGCTCGGGAGCCGGAAAGTCTTCAACATCAACTGGCCCTGCGGCCGGAGCTCCAACAACAACCGGCTCTGCAGCCAACACTTCAGAAGTATCCGGCCCAACCGTCGGGACTTCCTCAACATCCGGCGTGCACTCCAAGACTTCAACTACCTCCAGCTCAACCATCGGGGCTTCGACAATTTCCGGCTCTGGGGCCGGAATTACTGCTTCCTCCGGCTCAACGGCCGGAGCTTCCATCATCTCTGCACCAGGACCTGGAGCTTCAACCTCCGGGGCAGGTGCCGCTGGCGCATCTTCTCTCCCGCGGTCCGGCGCTACCACGGGAATCTCTGGGGATGAGTCGAGGTCCATGACCATGATAGCTGGCGCCGGAGCTGTCGCAGCTTCAGCCACCACTTGGGGCGGCACCGGGACATGAGCAGAAGCTTCCGCCCTCACAGCTTCAGCTGCTATGGCTGAGGGTGGAGCCTCACTCCTCTTCTTGGGAACGCTGCAGATGATGGACGAAGAAACTTAAAAAATAGTTACTACAACTAAACAACTGTCCAAGGTAAAGATTAAAAATTACGTTGGGAGGCTTCTGCACCAGCTTGCGCGGAACCTCTTTCCCGGGTGTTCTGGACTGACCATAGTCACCGCCGGCGTGGAAGCTCCGGAAGGCCCCCCAGAACTCATTGCAGCCATGGGCGTTTCCCTAGTCGAGGCCCCCCTCGATCGGGAAGAACCTCCGGACCTAGAGGCCTCAACCGGCCCTGGTGCTGGAGTCGCATGCCCGGAGCTAGCACCCTGGGAGGACGCTGCTGCGGGTACAGTCGCCGCAGTTGTAGAAGACCTCCCCCTCCGGGGAGAAGGAGCCGATGCAGAGGTGGCAGACCTGATGGACCTTCCGTCGGCATGCTGCAGCTTCCTCTTCTGGCTCAAGGGTTCGTCTGCTCGCTCCTTGCCCTTGCCGATGACCTCGACCCTTGGCTTCGGGGCAGGGTCGAAGCCACCTTCGGAAATCCCAGGGATCGCCACCCTGGAGATCGATCTTCTCTCGACGACACCAAGGTCGTCAAGCACAGGCATCTTCCGCCGGAGCTCCCTGCTGAACTCTACCTCCACGTTTAGAGGGAGAAAAGCTGATGGCGAAGTCAAGTCGTCACCCGCGATGTCGATGCCGTGCTGGAACTTCTTGAGATGAAACTCCAAGGTTGTCCCCACCATGTTGGACTTCAGCCCAGTCTCGACCCGGTCGTCGTCCATCACGCTGTTGAGGGACCAAGCGAGTTTTTCTCTCCTCTTCAGCGGTGCCCACCTGTTGACCAGGAAGTTGCAAAACACCGCCTGAGGAGTCAATCCTCCCTCCACGCACTGGCAGATCCTGGTCAGAGCAGGGTTGAAGCCATCCGCCAGCACCAGAGCTTCACTCCAGACCGTCGTGTCAATGTTGGGGAGGCCTTCGGGCAGCTCCAGCCTCTCGTGCTCCTCCACTCGGATGACTATCCAGTCCTTCTTCTAATCATCCCACTTCCCAGAGGGAAACGACCGGAGGTACTTGAATGGGCACTTCTTGCGCTTCACGAAGTAGTAGAAGCCAAGGTACTCATTGCTCCTACCCTTGGTATGGACGGTGAAGAAGGTCCAGAAGAGTTCAATGCAGGGGGGGATGCCCACCCACATCTCACAGAAGTGGACGAAGATAGACACAAGGAGAATGGAGTGGGGGCCAAGGTGGTATAGCTGCAGACCATAAAAGTCTAGCAACATCAAGAAAAAGGAGGAAAAAGGTGGGATCAACCCCACCATGGCGTACGAAGAGAAGTACACCATTTCGCTGGCGTGCTCCTTCTCAAACAGGAGCTCTCCCCCGGCGCGGACCAAACGGTTGAAGAAGTCCGGGGACCATCCCATGAGGGCCCAGACCTTCTTCAGGTCACCGTCGGTCTTCAAACGGCTCTCGCGGAGACCCAACTCCATCGCAGCACAGCAAGGCAAGAGAAGAAAAGCGAGCACAAGATGGGAGTTTGAGCGCAAGATCAGATGAGAGGCGTAAAGAACTCCAGACGGTGCGCACCTTCCTTCTTAAGTAAGCCCTCGCAACGCTTGGATGGAAACCGCAAGGAAGTCGAAAATACTACTCAAAAATCCTACCCTGCCGATGACAAGAGGGCCCGGGACCACTCCGACGATCAAGTCGAGGTTCTTACCCAGGCGAACGATTGTCATCATGAGGCGGGAAGCCCGAAGGTGGCGGCCTGACAAGGCGCGCGGAACCGATACGATTTTCGTATCGAGAACCGGCGACCTTCAATTGCATGAGATCCGCACGCCAAAGATCTCATCTGCCGCACACGGGATACGCCACATGGCGAGGATTTAACTCCAAATCATCGCCAACGGCACATCCGAAGACCTTTGAAGACTCAGTTCAAAAGTCGCGAGGATGGACCCACCTCCGGCGGAATGACTTCACCCAAGGGGTCTTCCCCAGAGGTGGGCCCAGGGGGCCACTGTCAGTACCCTGGGAACCGTACACCCCTTGAGATTACAAAGATCTTAAGAGAAAGTCATCTACTTGATTTGAAGACCTTCGGAGGCCCACATGTCAGACATAACCGGACACGCTTCTCCAACATGGTTAGTTCCAGGGTCGCCACGTGTACCATCAAACCGGAGCTACCGCCCACAAGGGGGAAGCTCCGGGCTATGTACCAAAATGGCACCCCCGGACCTAACCCCAGACCGAGGGAAGCTCCGGAACTGACACGTGTCAGGTAGCTCCGGAGCTATCTGTTTCCCACAGTACGCTCCGGAGCTTCCACGTGTCCAACCGTCGGATCTTCAGCCTCTAACCTCCGGAAGACTCCACAACGGCTCCGGATCTTCAAAGGGGAATCAAGGACTTCAAGACCCGATCAAGTGTCATTAATACTATATTAATGACACACGATCAGACGACCTTAATTACCAGTAACGGTCCTGTCAAAGCCCATAACTCGGTCATTAAGGGCAATTAAATGTGTATCAATATCAGTAATCGTCGGGGCCACATGTCGGGCCAGGCTAACTTGTAACGGCCCATCCTTGTACTATAAAAGACAGGACGACGATACATAGGACACGTTATATACACGCTCGATACGCTGGACACGCTCACTCTACGCTCTGAACTCACTTTGAGCTCAGACAACCAATACAACCCCAACACATCCCGTGGAGTAGGGTATTACGCTCAGGCGGCCCGAACCACGTAAATCTCCGTCTCTATTGTGTCATTTACAATTCACCTTCTTGAATCTCCGCGCGCCCACATCGAACCTCAAACTCCTCTAACACTTTAGTAGTGTCAGGAGATCTGTCGGATCCAAACCACCGACACACTCTTAATCTATCCTCAAAACACTATAAACCCCCACTAGAGTCCAAGTAGGTTTGATATGATCATGTTAATATGAATAACTTATGCTATGTCTCAACATTGGTTCAACGATGTTTAGGTTAGTCATTGCTTTAGGATGGCTTGTGCCGCGCTCCTAAGGTATTTGCCTATTATGCTAGCATGGTGCTAGGTAGTAAGTAGCATTGGATGTCTCGTAGACCCACAGATTAAAGAGGTAGGCAATAGGTGGTGACAGCCCTATCTGTCCTTTGTAATCCTCCACAATTAGCTATGCCACAGGCTCTTGGCGTGATGCATCACATGTTGAAGGATCTTGTGCATATGCAACACAACTCGAGGTAAAAATGCATACGGTAATGTGCATTCACTTTTACGGCAGAAGTATGTAATACAATTAAAATGAAAAGATGTATCTCAAGATTCACAAGGATCGACTAAACTTGGTCATGAAAGGTGCTAGTCAAGGAATACATCTTGCATATCTCGACCAAGGTCATTGATTACAAATTAACAAGATAAGAAGGACAAGTGGAACTCAATTCAACTCAAATCAACATAGCGGATACGGTTGAGCTGAATGACTAAACTTGTTGATGAGGTAGAACTCCATGAAACCTTCTAACCAAAACTTAGAAGCAGTATTGTGGTCCAATAGCAAAAATCAGGTTTCTCATCTTGTGGTGTTCTTATTAGCGGACTTTACCCTTTATGGAAGGTTGTTGGATTTTCTTCAAAATTAGCAAAGACGGGTAACCTTTGAAGAACGAAAACCAACCTCCACGTTACAGTGTGAAAACTCAACTAACAAGCTTAGCTCGATTATAGAATATCATCAAGTAAAGATCAAGGTCACTAGAGATGTCCATAGTAACGGTTCTTCATTCCTTCTTCTATTTGGTCCATTGAGTCAACCTCGTGCTTGAACTTGATCACTTGAAGATCCAATTCTATTTCGTTGCTTCGGTGTTGATGTGTTCCGGTGTAGACTGAATCGATGATCAACACCTTGATTGATTCCGGTGCACTCCTTCCCCCTTAAGTTCCAGTGTAGTATCTCGAGAACTCATTCCATACATACTCATGGGAAGGTGTTGTGCATGAATGGATTCACCTAACCGACGGCTTCATTGCAGAAGTGTAGTCCTCCTAGTATTTAGTGTTGATGAATTGATTTAAGCTTGCACCAACGAACAGTAATATTCCACGCCATCCATAACTTTTCCCCTAATCCATAAGATACACTTAAATCCAACAGCAACATGATAAAAAATGAAACACGAACATGTTAAAAATTTTGTGGAGTCTAGCAATATCCACGTTCGGCGCGATCCATCATGTATGCATAACCGAGCGATTTCATGACACGTATTGTATAAAACAGACCAGTCTGTACAAATCTAAAATTTTGCTCCTGTTAATGGTAGATTCTTAGTCTGAGGTGAACATTGATGTTTTGTTAACTTCGATATCTTTCCAATGAGTCTTTTCTTGCATCATGATCATCTTTGGATTAAAAGTTATAGAGGTTAAAAGTTGACAGATTTTCTGGAGACTTGCAGCAGCATCCCGTTTGGAGTTACCCACTTTGATCCAATTTTTTCATACATTTCTGCTCCAAATTCAACAAATCTCAAAAATACAAAGTTGTAACAGGAATCATAAGCTTTCTTTAAATGTTTCATATGCCTTTTATTTATTTTTATTTGGAAATTTATGGGCAAAGTACAGAAGTGTACATAAACTATGCCTAGAATTGGTGTTTCTGGAAAGTTTGTAGTGATGTAGACTTTTAACCAACTTAGATGGAAATTCTGGTCTCGGGGTGAATAGAATGGTTGTGGAGGACATCTATAGATTTTCAGAATTATTTATTTGTCTTCATAGCATTTCTGTTTGAGAGTTATGGATCTTTAAAGTTGACAAAGTTAACAAATTTTAGGAGAAATTTTTGACAGCACTTCCTTTGTATATTGTTGATTTGGCCATAGTTTAACACATAGATAATAACATAATTCAAGGAAACTTTAAATTACAAAATTTTAGTATCTCTCTCCAGCTTTCCAACAGTGTAAGCCATGACCCTATTGAATTTTATTACAGGGAGTTATGGTCAGATTACTGAGACATACAGAAACTGTTCTCTTTGTATTATAGGATCTACCATTTTGAATTTTTCACTACTTTACTTTGGGTTTCTGTCCTGGAGGGAAAAAGAAAGTTCGTAGGGGACTCTCGTATCTTTCCATCCATGTATAGAACGCCTTAATAGGATAAGTCTACTGGGAGTTATGTATTTCTGAGTTTAGATCATAATTCTGGCTGGAAACAGAACTCTCTGTTCTTGAAACTTTTGAGTTCAAACCTACTCCAATTTAAATCTTAGTTCAAAATTAGAGCTAAATATCTATTATTGGTCTCCAAACCCATATTTTTAGTTTTAAGATGATTTTTTTGAATCATTGTACGATGATGATTGTTGGTATTTCTTACTAAGATAGAATAATCCGCATGCGCACGGAAATACCGTTGTAGCACTTCCACTTAAAGAATATCCCCAATGGTATCGAATCCAAGGAATGTGTGAGTGAGCTTCTATCTTGTTCTTCCAAGGGCACATAGTTTGTTTGGTATGCAAGGATGAGAGGAATTCAATAGTGTGAAATCTAGGCCACAGTAGTCTACAACAGTTGCTTGCTTCGGGCACGGGTTTACAATTGGCAATTCCCGCCACGAGCCTATGGTGTAGCCAAACATGGAGGATTACTAAGGATAGATAGGGCTGTCACCACCTACTGTCTACCTTTTCAACCCGTGGGTCTACGAGATATCCACTGATGAATTTTAACCTAAGCACCACGCTTAAATTCTAATTCACAACTCTAATCATTTCGAATGCAAAGCTATGACTAGAGCCTCTAATAAATTAAAGCAGTGAGCCCACAAGAAGAATTAAACTACTATGAAATAGAAATCAAATTTGTATTGAATTCACGGAAATTTCTTACTCGATTCTGGCAGAACTTCCGCAGAGGTACAAGTTTGGAAGAGGGACTTGATAAACCCAAGCCTCCTCCTATCTCTCCTTCTACTTGGCTGGCCACTAGCACAGCTCTAAACCTTATGAGTGGAGTACTATTCTCAAACTTGTGGTGTGTGGAGAAGTGAGGGAGTGAGGGGGTATTTATACACCAGTTCAGTCGGTTTGGCGCCACAATTAGCGCGTGAATCAGTCGTTGCCGCCATCAGGGAGCCACAGAAGGCCAACAGGTGGAGGCTGATCGAGTTTTGTGCCAGGGCCAAGTCAGCCGACTAGGGGGGGGGGGGGGGGGGGGGGGGGGGGGTCGGCCGACCTGGTCCTGCAACCCCCCCCCCCCCCCCCCCCCCAGTTTGCTTCTTCGAGGTGTCTGCCAAGTAGGCCCTGACCCCTTTTCCGGCTGCAACACCGTTGGATTTTCTCGGATACTTCTGAAAATGAGTCATGGATCCATGTGATCCAATGTGTCATCGTCTGATTCATCATATGGTATGTTTTTGGATTACTCCCTGCATGCTTGGGTATTTTTGGGGTTTAATTCACCTGCATACAAATAGGCACTAACACTTGTTAGTTTTAACTCCTACCACTATGTTGTGTTCTCCATTTTATAATTTTTATGCAGTGAATTGATGGTCATATTTAGCATGTAAGGACCGTAAACAAACTCCCCACACTTAGTCTTTTGCTCATCCTCGAGTGAAGGCAAGAAGAACTAAGTGCTAAGACAAAATTTTGATATTAATATGAAAGATGCATACACATTATTTTAATTTATACCTTTGGTCTTGAACCCCTTTTGTGATGTGGCTACAACATCATCTTGAACATTTGAGTGGTGGAACGGTTGAGTGTATCTCACTCGAACATTATCCTGTTGAAATGACTTCAAAAGATTGCTATATTTCGAATATCAAAAGGATAATGCCTTTTCCTCCTCTATCGGATTCTCTCGAGTCACTAAAAGTGTTTGAACAACTAACCTTGGCATTATTTTGCCACTTTTGTCCCTACGACTAAATATGGCTTTTTGTGGAGCTTGGTAGGGATAAAGGGTTACACACATGCAATTCATGTATTACCAAGTCAAAAACGAGATCCATATGAGAAGACCATGCAATAAAATCAATGACAAAGGAAATCTTATGCACTTATTATGAAGGGTGAATGATGGATAATGAATGGTGATGATAACTGTCATTTGATCACTCTCTTTTTGTGCAAGGATGAAGCATGGCTACTTATTGGCTCTTTCTCTCTTTTTTTTTGAATTCTTTTGAGAGCTCTTATAGCCATGCCTTCTACTCCTTTTCTGCATCATTTTAATGAGGGGATTTTGCAATAATTCTCATGGAGTATCTTTTGATGGTAAAAAGATGATGGTGTATGGTGGAGTATGGTGGAGAGCACAAGAAATTTCCTAATCAAAATATTTCCTGCAAGTCACTCAACAGGGTCAAGAGTTTGACAAAGTTCAATGAAAATGCTAAGTTGCATCTGTATGTAGTTTTCAATATTCATATCATATGGCCTTGGTGGGTATTTTAATTTACAATGAGAGAGGAAGGCAAAATCTCAAGACTTCAAAATTGTGCAAAATTCAAAATCAATTTCAAGAAAGGATAGGTTTGTCCATGGGTTCATTTTACTCACCATATCACAAAAATAAAAAACTTAGATGACATGTTGTCCTAAATAATTATATGGATCCATAAACATGGTAGTGAAATAAAAATACAGGGTATACTAATTTCATATTTAAGCAATTTCTCAATGTAATTCAACTGAGTTGATTTTAATTTGAATCGTCATGAATACATCAAAATTTTCAACTCAAGATGCAGTGAATCACCAAGAGCAGGGGATAAGAGATTCAAACCGACATTGAGTAGTGAAACGGGCCCAAGAGGGGCCATCCACAGGTCAGCCAAGCCAGGGGTCGGCCAACCTCTGGCTGGTTCCCCTAGTGCTCCGCTTTGTCGTGTCGTATTGTGTGTATGTTTGCATCATGCCTTTGGGTGAAACGCGTGATCTAAACATTGCGAGATCACGGAGGGACTCCTCCCTTACACTTGTTTCTGGAAACTTTATTTGACACAGAATAAACTAAACGGGGAACATTACCAGTGTTAGATTAACTAGTAAGTTCACTTCATTAAACAAAAAATTGGGGGTGCTTACATTATTAAATTAACCTTTAAGTTCACTTTATTGAAGCGGTGGTAGTCGGAGTGAGCATCACTCCAAAACCTTGGATCCCTAAGAACCTTCTCATATTGGTAAGGATTTTCTCTCCGCATGGTCTAAGCTGCAGTGATATTCTTGGTATAATCTATGATGATTGTTTCTCTTCTAGCATCTTTCATTAGTGGAGCCATCTCAAGTGGACCAATATCCCCCTCAACCGATGGACTCCTAGAGGGATTGCGATGCTCAAGCCTTTTGCAAAAGGGGGCTAGTCCATCATCCGATATACGTGCATTACTAGCACGTTTCTTCCTCGCATATTTCTTGGGAGGAGGCTTTGAAGCTTCTGCCTTGGCCTGCTTCCTGGCTCTTTGTGTATCTGTCTCACGAACAATAGTGACCTGAGATTGGAGGAAAGGAATTCAAGTAAACAAGAAGAGAGGGATTACATTGTTGTAGTGACATGTGCTAAAAAAACTTAGGGGCTAAAACTTTGAAAATCCGGATATGTCCGCAAAAGTACGGACTTGTTCAGGCATATTCGGACTTCTCCGGCCAAAGGACTGACATGTATGAGTTTCGCAGTTTTAAACCCTATTTCCTCCAATCAAGCACAAATTTCACACAAATCAACAATCTGATGGACAAAGTGACTAAGTACATATATAAAGTGGAAACAATGAGGAGAGATGTACTCAACATAGCGGATTGGGTGAAATACAGTCACCTTAGGGTTAGGGTTTAAGGAATCATCTTGAGAAACGGAAGGATCCGGGGAAATCCGAGGTGGATAGGATCCAGAGAAGTGAGGTGAAGGATCCCAACTTCTGAAGTAGAAATTTTGTCAGAGGAGATTAAGATATGCTGGAGGAGTTCCCTTGGTCGCCAGAGAAGAAAAAGAAGGTAGTAATTTAGTGCGGTAGAATGAAAAGGAGAGAGAGAGGAGTGTCCGAAGGGGTACGAGGTAAATACAGACCCCAAAAGCTGGACATGTCCGGGATGAAAGCCGGATATGTTCGAGTTCTTGGAAAAGTCTGGAGGAAGAGGAGATGTCCGCCAAGTCCGGACTTGTCTGCCATTATGTCGGATATGTCCAGATTTTTACTATCAGTTTGAAAAATGAAGTGAAAGCTTTGCCAAGCAAAGTGAGGACATACATAGGAAAACTATATGGGCTCACAATTGTGTTGGACAAGTTTTTGCAAATATTCTTGATGGTTATGGTAAGTAGAGCAAACAATCAATCAAGCAATGATCATAACCCATGAAGATGCAATAAGTCAAATAGTTTGAGAGAAAGTTAAGGTAGACATGTTTTTGCAAGCTTGCATCATTTTGAAGAATCTACACAACATCCAATCAGATGCGCAACATCTCAAGCCACGTTTCAAGAATCTAGGATATTGAGCTCATTCTAAGTTCACAAAAGTGCTTATCATCTAGTGGCTTGGTAAAGACGTCGGCTAGTTGTTTATAGGTTCTAACATGAGAAATGACAATGTCCCCCTTTATTGAATGGTCGCTCAAGAAGTTGTGCCGGATGTCTATGTGTTTTGTCCTAGAGTGTTCAACAGGGTCATGGGCAATCTTAATGGCATTCGCATTGTCCTAGAGTATGGTTCATATTGAGACCATAGCCCTTAGAGTTTGTCGCATCCAAAGAAATTGTGCACAACAACTTTCGATTGTGACATACTCCACTTTGGCCGCGGATAGCGCAATGGAGTTTTGTTTCTTGGATGGCCATGACACTCGGGACCTACCCAAGAATCGGCAAGTCCCAGAGGTACTCTTCCTCTCAATCTTACATCCGGCATAATCTGCATCGGAATATCAAATGAGATTAAATTTAGACCCTTTTGGATACCATAGCAGAGGTTTGGTATATGACCTAAATATCGTAAGATTCTCTTGACGGCAGTCAAATGACACTCCTTAAGTGAGCCTTGAAATCTTGCACACATACATACACTAAGCATAATATCGGGCCTAGATGCACAAAGGTAAAGTAAAGATCCTATCATCGAGCGATATACTTTTTTGAGCCATGCTAGGTCCATCTTTGTTGAGGTCGAGGTGTCCATTTGTCACCATGGGCGTCTTGATGGGTTTGGCCTTCTCCATATCAAACTTCTTGAGGATATCTTGAGTGTACTTGGTCTGACTTATAAAGGTGTCTTCCTTGAGTTGCTTGACTTGGAATCTTAGAAAGAACTTCAACTCCAACACCGTGGACATCTCGAACTTCTCTATCACAATCTTACTAAACTCTTCACAAAAATATTTGTTAGTAAATCCAAATATAATATCTATCGACATATATTTGGCATACAAATAAATTATCATGCACATTCTTATTAAAAAGATTGTAATTAGCTTTTCCTATACTAAAATCATTATAAATAAGAAAATATCTAAGGCACTCGTGCCAAGCTCTAGGAGCTTGTTTGAGGCCATAGAGCATTTTACATAATTTAAAGACATTGTTAGGATACTCAGTGTCTTCGAAGGCGAGTGGTTGCTCCACATACACCTCTTCCTTGATTGGACCATTGAGGAAGGCGCTTTTCACATCCATTTGATACAGCTTGAAATCATGATGAGTAGCATAGGCTAGTAATACGCGAATTGATTCAAGCCTAGCGATGGGAGCAAAAGATTCATCAAAATCTAAACTTCAACTTGTGTGTACCCCTTTTCCACAAGTTTGCTTTGTTTCTTGTTACCACATTGTGTTTGTCTTTCTTGTTGCAGAAGACGCACTTGGTGCCTACCACGTTGGCATTGGGCCTTTTGACAAGTTCCCACACTTGGTTTCTTTTGAAGTTGTTGAGCTCCTCTTGCATTGCCATCACCCAATCCAGGTCTTGTAGGGCATCTTCAACCTTAAATGGCTCCAAATAAGATACAAAAGAATAGTGAGCACAAAAATTAGCTATACGAGATTGAGTTACCCCCTTGGAGATGTGTCCAAGAATATTGTCAACTGGGTTGTCCCGTTGAATGCTTTGATGGACTCTTGGGTGTGGCACTTGTGGTCTTGAATTAACTTCTTCTCCTTCTTCTTCTTGGTCTCCCCCTTTATCATTGCTGCCATCTTGATCTTCATTGTCTTGACCATGGTGATCTTCATCTTGGGGATCTTGAGCTTGATCTTGTGTGGGAGGCACCGTTTGTGATGGAGTTGGGTCACTTGGACCTTGATGCTCATGTGGTCATATGTCGCCAAGTGTCATCCTCCTTAGTGCCCTGTAAGGTGCCTCTTCTTCATGTAGCACACATTGATCAACTTGCTCCACTTGGGAGCCATTGGTATCATCAAACACCGTGTCATGTGCTATTTCAACACAACTGGTGGTTTTGTTAATGAAAAGATAGCGTAGGTGTTTGAATCATAGCCAGGTAAGAAACCTTCATCGGATTTTGAAGCAAACTTTGAAGTCCTAGACTTCTTGTTGAGAATATAACATTTACTAACAAAGACTCGAATGTAAGAAATGTTTGGTTTGTTGCCTGTAAGGAGTTCATACGGAGTCTTCTTTAATAGACGATGGAGCGAGCAAAGGTTTGTGGAATGGCAAGCGGTATTAAACGCTTCCGCCAAAAATCAGTTGGATGTCTTGTACTCATCAAGAGGTTCTTGACATCTCTATGAGATTCTGATTCTTCCTTTCTGCTAATCCATTTTGTTCAAGGGAGTAGGGGGCCAAAAACTCATGCTTGATGCCCTCTTCATCCAAATACTCCTACACTTGTGTGTTTTTGAATTCAGTGTCGTTGTCGCTTCTTATATTCTTCACTCCTAAGGAAAATTCATTTTGAGCTCCTCAAGAATCTCTTGAGGACACCTTAAGTTTCACCTTTGTTATGCAACAAAAACACCTAAGTGAAGTGGCAAAAATAATCAACTATGACAAGATCATACTTGTTACCGCCAATGCTTATGTAAGCAATGGGAACGAAGTGGTCCACATGAAGCATCTCCAATAGGCTTGTTCTCTTCATCACGCTCTTGGCAGGGTGCAAAGCTACAACTTGTTTCCCGGCTTGACACGCGCTGCAAGGCCTCTTCTTCTCAAAAGCAACATTCTTCGTCCCAGGAACGTGATTGCCCATTAGAAGTTTTTGTAGATTTCTCATACCAACATGGGCTACCCTACGATGCCACGACCATCCGTTCCTGGTGTTTGCCATCAAGCATGTGTCAAGTTGGGCTTTCTCTACGGTGAAATCCACAAGATAAAGCTTGGCCTTCAGCACACCCTTGACGGCAATAGAGTTATCACTTCTTCAAGTGACGGTAATGCCCTCATTAGTAAACAAACAATTATGACCTTTCTCACATAGTTGAGATATGGATAAAAGGTTATAATCTAACGATCCAACTTGGATAACATGAGAAATAGTGTGATAAAGAGAAATAGGAATTTTACCAATACATAGTACCTTACCTTTGTTATTCCCGCCAAAGTAGATAACTTGACTTGGATCATCATTTTCTTCATACTCCACAAACATTCTTCTCGCTCTGGTCATGTGATTTGTGCATCCACTACTATCACCTACTTTGAGCCACCAGAGGAGTAAGCCTACAAAACAAGTTTAGGCTTTTGTTTTAGGTACCCAAACTAGGTTGGGTCCTTTGAAGTTAGTGACAGGGCATTTGGGCACCCACAGACAAGATTTTGGGCTCTTTTGGAGTGGCCCACATATTTTGCATAGACATTATCAGATTTACTTTTCATAAGCACATATGACGCATCAAAGTGAGAAAAATGGTTGAATTTACATTTTTAGCCTCCTTGTCATATTTAACAATTTTCAAGAGAGGAATATGGATGAGTTTCATTATTTTGATATGAACCTTCTTTGACAAAAGTAATGTGCACCTTCTCATTCTTGAGGAGTCTAGCATTTTGCTTTTGTCCCCTAGAATAGCCAAAGCCATCCTTGATCAAGGGAGATCTTGTGATCGAGTATGCACTACATGTATACTTGATCTTCTCCTTGCCAAAGATGCCATCCTTTGGGTGTGCTCTTTCTCTTTGCAACTTTAAGTTCATTTTTTAAGTCAAGCACAAGAATAGCACATTTGCAAGTTTTAACATTTGAGTCAACATTTGACAAGTTTGAGCTTGTTGACGCAGAAGGGGGGAAACTTGACTTGAGAGTGTAAAATTGTGCCTCAAGACTCTTGTAAACTTTGTTCAAGCTCACAAGTTCATCTTGGAGCGCAACATTCAAACTTGAGACTTGAAGAAGTCTCCTGGCTCTCGGCAAGTTCAAGTTCAAGTGCCTTGTTCTTCTCCCTCTCAAGCTCAAGGAGTTTCTCAAGATCAAGATTACGTTGCCTCTCAAGGACAAGCAACTCCTCTTGTTCATTGAGAAGCTCCTCCTTATCAAATTTCATCAGAGAGTATTTTCATTCTAGAAATAACACTCTTATTCAGGCCTTTAAACATATATTCATTCTCACTAGCATTGTCAATCTCATCATCTTTAATCGAATGCAAGGGAGTTTTAGATTTTACCTTTCTCTTCCCTTCTTTTGCCATGAGACATGTGTGGCTTGAAGTCTTCCATTCTCCCTTGTTTGGCAAAAGAGTCTTCTTCATGGTTGACTTGTTGATGGTGATGGTCTCCATCTCTTGTTCATCTTCGGAGGTGGACTCATCATTGGAGTCCCACTCCTTCCCAACATGGGCTTGGCCATGTGCTTTCTTCTTCTTGAAGATCTTCTCTTGAGGCTTCTTATCCTTCTTATTCTTCTTGTCATCATCCTTCTCGTATGGGCAATTTACAATGAAATGCCCATGCTCGCCACAATTGTAGCAAGCTCTTTTGGTCCTCGACTTAATCTTCTCCTTTACATTGCTCTCATAGTTGGACCTATAAAATCCCACATTTGAAAACAACATGAATACAAAAATGTGAACTTAAAATTTTCTTTTACGTGAAGTAGGAAAGCGGCACATGAACAATTCTAGTGCATAATACAATAGGACTTCTAAAAAACATCACACTAGATGAGAGTTTGTGAGTGTATACTTACACTTAAACTGAAAATTATTGGAAAGGAGTATTCCAAATGCAATTTAATGAACAAAGACAAGTACAATCAAGAGCAACCATTTTTGAATTCAAATCAAACATTCAAATGAAAAATCCTAAAAATGAAGAATGTTTAATTCAGCTTAGCTCAATGTTTATATCCAGAGAAGAAAAGAAAATAAAATAATGTTAATGGGAAAATGGAATTTAGTCAAACCCTAGAGTGAAGGTTTAAATTCAAATCCCAAGTTCTTACTAAATATGGTTAGACCACAAATCTGGGATTTCCAGTAGATTCTCCAAAATTCAAGTAGAGCCCCTGACAGGTTTCATAATTCTGAACTTTATTTGCTAATTAATTCAATCAAGCATTTGAAAAGGATTCAGATTCAAATTCAAATTCGATTCTAACTGAAACTTTGCCAAATGTCGAAATTGAGTTCATAATTAGTTTCTAAATATTTGAATTAGTCCACCTGCAAATTTTTTGTATTTTTGGAGCACATTTAGAAAGCAATTTAAATACAACATAAACACACGATTCAAATTTGAATTAAAAATTCAAACTCCGAATGAGCAAGAATCAAGACTTGAGTTTATCAAAGATCTTCCTAATATTCAGATTATGGCCCTGTCAAATTTAATCAAACTTGGACCTGTTTAGTGAGATATTTCATGTGTGAACGAGGGGAAAGGGGGGTGGGGTAAGGTGGGCCCCAGCGGTCAGTTACACAGGAAGCTTACCGCCTCTGGCTTGCTCTCACCGAGTGCCAGCAAGTTTTCTGCATGCCGCCACCTCTTGCTTCTATCCAGAGATGAAAATTTCTTCCTCTTATCACCTCACATGTTTTTCCCATCGTTGATATTTCCTTCTTTATTCTCAAACCAGAGCAAACACCAGCTCGTGTTGTTTTCTTGCCGCCATAAGCTTTCTTCAGTAATCTGGCTGCTTGATCCCACAAGATGAGCTTCATTTCATTTCTTCTGATTGTGGCTCCTCTATACTGCTCTGCACAGATCATTGAGTATGTTTCTTGAAGAGCCAATCCTCCCCAATAAAGCTATGGGTGTTTCCCCGGCCGCCGAGCAACTGTTTCTCTGTTCCGCCCCACTTCTAGGTTGCCCAGTGGTTGTACCGTGCCAAGGCTCAAACCGAGGTTTCCAACGGGTGCGCAAGCCTCTCCTAGTCCTTCCCAAGCTGCCACAACATTGCTTCTCCCTCTCCTCGCGGTGGCAGGCGGCGTTCTTCTTTGCAGTCTCTTTTTCTGGCCGCCATGGCGCGGCGAGTCGGCCGACCAGCTCAGACCATTTCACACTCGACCAATGCACACCTCAGGTTCGCCTTAAACTATTCTTCGTGATCCCTAATCTGCTCATACTCCAGTGGCGTTGCTAAGCCGAATTCCCAGATCTTGCAGCAGCAAGGTTCATTGAACTGTTGATTGGAAACTACGAAATTCATCTTGCATGCTCGGTACTTGGACAATCCCATTACAGATTATGTTTTGGACCTCATTACGGATTCATCAGTAGAATTAATTAGAAAATCGTGGTTGCTTTTGCCTAGAACATCACTATTCCCCACCACGGCCATTACAAAACCTAGGTCACCGGCCATACCTACCTTGGCGCCGGTTTCTGTCTAATTGCAGCTAATATTTGGATTCTACATCGTGCTAGGGTGCTGTAGGGTTAAAAATCCAGACCTGTAATGATCAAATCCGTGCTGTCCCACCTGGCTGTCAAGGTCACAGCCGCCGCCGCCATTGCCAGTCCTATTCCGGTCAACGCCGTGAAGCACCATGTTGCCCAACGTGTGTTCGAGGGCTTGGGGATCAATTCTTGTTTCTGTTTTACTGCCTTTTGTCGCCCACAGACACGGAAACAGCCGAGCTAAGCACTGGGAAGCCACCATTTCGAGCTGTCTGGAGGTAGAAGAAGTTGTACTGTGGGCCCATGTTGTCTGTGAAATCTTTCCTTCGTCCGGATCTGCTGTGGCTGTGGGATCCAATGCGGCCACTGCCTTTAATTTTGCAGCGCCCTGTGGCTTGTTTTCCATTGGACATTTTAAACCTTGTGGGCCCATCCACTATTATTCAAACTATTATATAGAGAAGAAAAACAGAAACTAGTTCAAACTTTGAAAATACATAGCTCCCTGTAGATATCATCAAAATTTCTCAAACACATTTTGTTAGAACCAGGTTGACCTGTACAATCCATTAGTACAATTATATTAGTATGAAACCCTCTGTAAATTTCTCAAAAATTCTTTGAAGAAAAAGCTTTAGAATTTTATAGCAGGAGATCCACTGTATGAAAAATTCTCAAACTTTGCAACAATCATCTACTAGTACCTTAGAGTGTCCAGTAAAAATTTTATCTTCATTACCCTTTACTAAGTTAGTCAAATTGAGGGATTTTTCTCAGCTTAGAGAAAATACCAGAAAAACAATAGTAGCATTTCCAGAAAAACAACAGAACATTGTAAAGTCCATAGCTCCCTGTAGAAAGCTCCAAACATTTCGAAACAAATTTGGCTGGACTCAAGAAGACCAACACAAGCTGGAAAACATCCTTTGATGTATGACAAAACTCCATTTTTGGTCTGGAAAATCAGAGAAGAGAAAAGCCTTAGTGAATTATGGAGACCACATTCTTCCTTAACAAATGCTGAAACTTTTCCAGTTAGTCCTCCATAAACTTATGAAGCTTCTGTAGATTCTACAGCCCCAATTGAATTCTGGAATCTGTATAAGCTGTGTTTGAAACTCATATGCCAATTTGAATGCTCATACACACATTTGTGTGCATAACCAAATGAATTTAAGTTATATTCGGTCCATCCTAACCGCACCAGATTCTATAATCTGTTATCTAACATACAAGTATACATCCCATGCTTTCATTACCCAGCCCAATGAACCATAGAAAGATTACCATATATTATCCATAGATGTTTCCTGAAAACATAGATAGTCTTCCCTATTGCATAATTGATCCTTCCATGGTGTTGCAAAACCACAAAGACAACTCACATTTGCTAGTTAGTTTTTGAACCTGTAACACCCACATTTTTAAAAGAAAAAAATAATTTAATTATATTTGTTTGTGCATTTTTGTGTGATTGTTTTAATTCAAAAGAGTAGAATTTGCCAAGGGTTTGAATTCGAAATCAAATGGATAAGAAAAGAGAGAGAGAAAAAAGGAATAAAACCCACCTGGGCCAAAATGTTTTCCTGCGGCCCAATTCCTCTCTCTTATCACCGTGAGGCCCAACCCGCACTCCTCTTCTTTCTCTCCCTCTCACTTCTACATGGGCCCCACACGTCAATGCCATCCCCTTACCAACAACCGCCGCCTCACCCGATCTCCCCAACCCCGCGCGCGCAGGCGCTGCAACCGCCGGCATGCCGCCCTCAACCGCGCCCTCTTACAAGTACCCTGGCCCCTCCTCCATCCTCTCCCCCTCATTCCCCATTCGTTTCACCATACCCTAAACCCTAGCCCGACTGCCATGGACCCCGATTTGGGGAACTTGGTGCCCCGCATGAGGAGGCCGCCCCGGCCATTGCCGATGCCCGGTCGGGCTCTGCCACGCCACGCGGCGCCCGACTGACACCTCCGCAGTAAGGAACCGATGCTCGAGATGCTCCCCACCGTGACCGAAGCTTGATGTCGCCATGCTCGCCGTCGCACGGTCATCTCTAGCCGATTTTGCGCAATTTCGACGCCCTGGGTGAGTCCCTCATCTTCTCCACTTTCTCCCCTTGCATTTTCCATCGAGTTGGTAGCACCGGGCGCCGTTCCAGCGATTCTCCGGTGATGGCCGGCCATGGGCCGCCGTTTTCCTGGCCACCGGCCGCTGCCTGCCCCCGCCAGACCCCCTCCCAGCCGTCGAATCAAGTCCGACGGCCAGGATTAGGCCACCCCGAAGGGGTAAGGGCTCGGTCCACAGTGGACCAGTGAACCGGCCACCGCCCCGGGTCCATTGACCGATGGACCTGGTGCACAGATTTTTCGTGTAGAAAAAGAAATCAAGAAAATAGGAGAAAAACTATAATTGCATCTAGGCCCCTGCTATTTACAAAAATCAGGAAAAATAATATTAAAAGCTACACCGAGGCCCTGTATTTTTATGGTTTAGACCCTGGACAATGATTTAATTATGCAATGAAGTGGACAAATACATAAAAGCCTCTGTATTTTAAATAAATCATAATTAAATTGTCAATTTCATGTTTAAAACCCTGTAGCTTTGGAAAATTATACTTTTAACCTCTATCCAGTTAGAGAAATCTACTAAACAGCCCCTGGAGTTATATTTAATTGCTAAATAATGTTAAAAATGCATTTAGTGAGTGAAAAGTGTCTATAAATGATAAAATAAAGATATAAAATATAGGAAAATTTGTTATAAACCTTTTTGTACTGATATAAAATTGTAGATGCATATAAAATACATTTTGACCTGGGAAATTTTAATGAAAATGTTTTTAGCTATAAATAATACTAGAAAATGGAGAATAAATATAGAAATAGTAGGAAAAATATTTTGAGCATGGGGATAAATAATTAAAAATGATATAAAACCATTGATCACATTCTTTTAATATGAAATAATATTAAATGTATGATTAAATATATTTTGGGTAGGAAAAATCCATTAAATTATGTTTTGAGCATAAAATAAATATAATAATATTATAACTATATAGAAAATATAGGAAAAATTAGTCATAAATCCTTTTAAGCTGGAATAAAATTGTAGGATGCATATAAAATATATTTTGACCACGAAAAATTCATTTAAAATGTTCTTAGGCCTATAAATAAATACTAAAAATGGAAAACAAATGGTAAATGCATTTCTGTGGCTATGAAAAATAATAAATCACTCATAACTCCAATTTAAATCATAATTGTAACATATTCAATAATAATAATTGTATTGCTTGTATGGTGTACTATTCTTGATTGTTTTTATTTCTCTTTTGACGGTAGTGTACATGCATTCGTGTCTCGATCAAGAAGCTACATGAAGAGGTGAAGACAAAGAGTTCAATCAACAGACTGAGTAGCTATTTATACAAAGGCAAGTTCCCTTGACCATCTTGCATCTTCTTAAGGATTTTAGTTAGTTGCATGGTAATTAATATGAATCCTATGAATATCCTTTTTGCTTTACCTTATTACCTTGTCGCATGGGGTATGAAAGGGTGGTATATGGGATTTACTTTACGCTTAGCCATGCATGATAGATGGGTGGGAAAACATTGACCATATTTATTACTTATGACTTATTATTATGATTATGATTATGATGTTGGAACATGAATTGTAGTAGATAGGAATCTGGCGGGTTGGTTTGATTGGTATGGTGCAGTACGCACGAGACCCGGGAATTGGGGATTGAACCTTGCCGGATTCTAAGGACCAGTTTATGTAGTAGCCACTAAGCTATACAGTATCGCCACAAGACTGAGTATGGGGTAGCTTGGTCAATTAATTAGGTCCCTCCCAATTTAGTGTTGGTAGTTGGACAGTGCGGGAAATTGGTTCAGCGTATCTGCCTTGTGATCACATGGCTTCAGAGGGGGCTTCTCCTGGTGGAGGTGAAATGGACTCTAGGAGCCGGAGCGATGAAACCTCAGAGGACCGGTTAGTAGTCGGGAGGACCTTTGTAAAGACCTAGTAGTGATCTCCTGGCCGCACACCTACGGAAGTGTGTAATGTGACCGACGAGTCACGGGCATCAGGGAGGTTTGCTTAGTCCACCTGGCAACAGGGGATGAAATCATGGCTTGTGGGTAAAGGATACGTTCTCTATAGAGATTGGGAAATTGTCATGACAGCCATGCTCACGGACAAGAGCGGCTTGGTGTCGAATTCATAATTAGTCAATGGTTGAAATAGAGGTTGAGATAATGCTTGGAATTGATGTCGATATTATTATAATTACTGTTACTGTTATTACGGTTGGGATTACTCACCTACATGTAGGTTGCTAAATAAAGCTAAGGTTAGGTTTAATGCTTAGTGCTTAAACCACTACCAGCCTTTTCCTTTGATTTGGCCTTCATGTCATTTATTTCCCACACTTGATGAGTACCACGAGATGGTACTCACACTTGCTTTGTTGTATTTTTTGATATGCTGCTCAGTGAAAAGATGATTCGATGAAGACAAGCTTCTTTTGAAGATGGTGCTTAGAAGGTCGCGTTGCTGCCAGTCAATTTGCCTGTGGTTGCCCTGAAGTTTTTCCTCTTCCGCTGCCATTTCAAAATTCTTTTGAAGGTATAAAGGTTGTTTGCATGCGTTATAGAACTGTTTATCACCTTTTGTCGTACATGTATGGTGAAACTGATCCTGACATACATGTATTTTGCAGCAAGTTTTATGCTTAATAAAACCAGGTGTGACAAAGTGGTATCAGAGCCAGGTTGACTCTAGGCACGTGACCTTAGTTAGAATGGACCTCATATACACTCCTTTGACCTTGCTCATGAAGACGAAGCTTCGACTCCACTGACAGGAACATAAAGTACGTTGGAGGACAATGCAAAAGAAGAAGACTCTTAGAGATTAGCATACACCACTTGCTTAGTTCCCCTTTGTTTAGCAAGTGAAGTCCATGCCTTCTTCACAGCGAATTAGAACACGTTGATTGATGTATTGCAATAGATTAATAATAACAACAACAATAAAATTATAGCATTTGTCTGTTTAAAGGGGGTAGCCGACCCACTTGAATCTCGAAGGCGAGATTCCTTGTGAGGTGGGTGGGATCGTGACTCTCATATATATAAAAAGGAAAAGAAAACAATAATCATAAGTATAGTAATCATGACAATGCATTTTAAATGGAAGACTTTAAAATTAAAACCATAATGCACATTTAGGCCAAGTTCAAGATAATAATAATAACAAGAAGAAGAATAAGAACGTAGAAGTACATAAAAATATGTGTATTGTTGTGTAATAATACTTTAAATTTAACTAAATCAACATATTTCATCATAATTGCCTATGTGTGAAAAATGCAAATTTCAACTTTTAAAGAATAAGTTTGAATTCAAATGAAATTAAGGCATGAAAAAGAAGATTCAATCAGGGCTCATAATTAAAAATTAGAATACATTGATAATGAAGTCTACATATACAATAATAATAATAATAATAATAATAATAATAATAATAATAATAATAATAATAATAATAATAATAATGATGATGATGATGATTATGATGATGATGATGATGATGATGATGATGATGATGATGACGATGATGATGATGATAGAATAAGATGTAAATTTGTACGTGGTGATAGAAGTTTTCTAAATCAATTTAGGACAAAAACAAATGTTTTTATGTATTCAGCTGTATGCACTCCTCAACTTATAAAAGTGTTAGAATATCATTATAAATAAAACAAGAAGTAAATTATTTTAAAATAATAATCATAATAACTTGTTGATGGGTAAAAACCTAGTCCTATTCTTTACCTAACCTTAAATCTCAACAGCGAGATTCCTTATAAGTGGGGTGAAACTGCAACAAAAAAATGATACAATAATAAACAAGTTTACTCAATTAATAGCAACAACATAATAAATAAATAAATAAATAAATAAATAAATAAATAAATAAAGCCTAAATGAAGGAAAATAAAATTTATGTGTTGTATCAAATGCTAATTAATTAGAACTAATATATTGAGGTGCTTTGGTTGGAAAACAAAATTTTCAATTGCTAAAGAAGACTTTTAAGTTCAAATAAAATAAACCAACGTTCAAGCCCTTGAACCTTTCATTCAAACAATAATAAGAAGAATAATGATAGTAAGATGAGAAACTAAACACAATAAAGAGGAAGAAGAAATATAACTTTAGTGTACAAATTTTCATGGTGTTGAAAGTTACCTTTCCTTAAAATTAATTCAAACTAAATTATTGCTTTGTATTTGTACATCTATGTAACATTTTGTAACTTCCAAAATAACTTAAGATCAAAATTTGAAATAGAATGAAAAATGTATAATAATATTTTCAAAAGAAGAAATTGGTAATTAATTGATTTAGCTAAAAATCCCGTCCTAAACTTTACGCGACCCAGAATCTCGGGGCGAGATTCCGTTTAAGGGGGGTAGAATTGTAACATCCACATTTTTAAAAGAAAAAATAATTTAATTATATTTGTTTATGCATTTTTGTGTGATTTTTTGAATTCAAAAGAGTAGAATTTGCCAAGGGTTTGAATTTGAAATCAAACGGACAAGAAAAGAGAGAGAAAAAAAAGGAATAAAACCCACCTGGGCCAAAATGTTTCCCTGCGGCCCAATTCCTCTCTCTTCTCACCGTGAGGCCCAACCCGCACTCCTGTTCTTCCTCTCCCTCTCACTTCCACGTGGGCCCCACACGTCAGTGCCATCCCCTTCCCAACAACCGTCGCCTCACCCGATCTCCCCCACTCCGCGCGTGCAGGCGCTGCAACCGCCGGCACGCCGCCCTCAACCGTGCCCTCTTACAAGTACCATGGCCCCTCCTCCATCCTCTCCCCCTCATTCTCCATTCATTTCACCCTACCCTAAACCCTAGCTCGACTAGCATGGACCCCGATTTGGGGAACTCGGCGCCCCACATGAGGAGGCCGCCTCGGCCATTGCCGATGCCCGGTCGGGCTCTGCCACGCCACGCCGCCCCCGACTGACACCTCCACGGCAACGAACCGACGCTCGAGATGCTCCCCACCGTGACCGAAGCTTTATGCCGCCATGCTCGCCATCGCACGATCATCTCTAGCCGATTTTGCGCAATTTCGACGCCCTAGGTGAGTCCCCCGTCTTCTGCTCTTTCTCACCATGCATTTTCCATCGAGTTGGTAGCACCGGGCGCCGTTCCAGCGATTCTCCGGTGATGGCCGGCCATGGGCAACCGTTTTCCTGGCCGCCGGCCGCTGCCTGCCCCCGCCGGATCCCCTCCCAGCCGTCGGATCAAGTCCAACGAACAGGATTGGGCCACCCCGAAGGGGTAAGGGCTCAGTCCACAGTGGACCAGTGAACCGGCCACCGCCCCCGGGTCCACAGACCGATGGACCTGGTGCACAGATTTTTCGTGTAGAAAAAGAAATCAAGAAAATAGGAGAAAAACTAGAATTGCATCTAGGCCCCTGCTATTTACAAAAATCAGGAAAAATAATATTAAAAGCTACACAGAGGCCCTGTATTTTTATGGTTTAGACCCTGGACAATGATTTAATTATGCAATGAAATGGACAAATACATAAAAGCCTCTGTATTTTAAATTAATCATAATTAAATTGTCAATTTCATGTTTAAAACCCTGTAGCTTTGGAAAATTATACTTTTAACCTCTGTCCAGTTAGAGAAAATTACTAAACAGCCCCTGGAGTTATAATTAATTGCTAAATAATGTTTAAAAATGCATTTAGTGAGTGAAAAGTGTCTATAAATGATAAAATAAAGATATAAAATATAGGGAAATTTTTTATAAACCTTTTTGTACTGATATAAAATTGTAGATGCATATAAAATATATTTTGACCTGGGAAAATTTAATAAAATTGTTTTTAGCTATAAGTAATACTAGAAAATGGAGAATAAATATAGAAATAGTAGGAAAATTATTTTGAGCATGGGGATAAATAATTAAAAATGATATAAAACCATTGATCACATACTTTTAATATGAAATAATATTAAATGTATGATTAAATATATTTTGGGTAGGAAAAATCCATTAAATTATGTTTTGAGCATAAAATAAATATAATAATATTATACCTATATAGAAAATATAGGAAAAATTAGTTATAAATCCTTTTAAGTTGGAATAAAATTGTAGGATGCATATAAAATATTTTTTGACCATGAAAAATTCATTGAAAATGTTTTTAGGCCTATAAATAAATACTAAAAATGGAAAACAAATGGTAAATGCATTTTTGTGGCTATGAAAAATAATAAATCACTCATAACTCCAATTTAAATCATAATTGTAACATATTCAATAATAATATTTGTATTGCTTGTATGGTGTACTGTTCTTGATTGTTTTTATTTCTCTTTTGACGGTAGTGTAAATGCATTTGTGTCTCGATCAAGAAGCTACATGAAGAGATGAAGACAAAGAGTTCAATCAAGAGACTGAGCAGCTATTTATACAAAGGCAAGTGCCCTTGACCATCTTGCACCTTCTTAAGGATTTTAGTTAGTTGCATGCTAATTAATATGAATCCTATGAATACCCTTTCTGCTTTATCTTATTACCTTGTAGCTTGGGGTATGAAAGGGTGGTATATGGGATTTACTTTACGCTTAGCCATGCATGATAGATTGGTGGGAAAACATTGACCATATTTATTACTTATGACTTATTATTATGATTATGATTATGATGTTGGAACATGAATTGTAGTAGATAGGAATCTGGCGGGTTGGTTTTATTGGTATGGTGCAGTACGCACGAGACCCGGGAATTGGGGATTGAACCTTGCCGGATTCTAAGGATCGGTTTATGTAGTAGCCACTAAGCTATACAGTATCGCCACAAGACTGAGTATGGGGTAGCTTGGTCAATTAATTAGGCCTCTCCCAATTTAGTGCTGGTAGTTGGATAGTGCGGGAAATTGGTTCAGTGTATCTGCCTTGTGATCCACATGGCTTCAGAGGGGGCTTCTCCTGGCGGAGGTAAAATGGACTCTAGGAGCCGGAGCGGTGAAACCTCAGAGGACCGGTTAGTAGTCTGGAGGACCTTTGTAAAGACCTAGTAGTGATCTCCTGGCCGCACACCTACGGAAGTGTGTAATGTGATCGACAGGTCATGGGCACCAGGGTGGTCTGCTTAGTCCACCTGGCAACAGGGGATGAAATCATGGCTTGTGGGTAAAGGATACGTTCTCTGCAGATATTAGGAAACTGTCATGACAGCCGTGCTCACGGACAAGAGCGGCTTGGTGTCGAATTCATAATTAGTCAATGGTTGAAATGGAGGTTTGGATAATGCTTGGAATTGATGTTGATATTATTATAATTATTGTTACTGTTATTACAGTTGGGATTACTCACCTAGATGTCGGTTGCTAAAGAAAGCTAAGGTTAGGTTTAATGCTTAGTGCTTAAACCACTATCAGCCTTTTCCTTTGATTTGGCCTTCATGTCCTTTATTTCCCACACTTGCTGAGTATCAGGAGATGGTACTCACACTTGCTTTGTTGTATTTTTTGATATGCTGCTTAGTGAAAAGATGATTCGATGAAGACAAGCTTCTTTTGAAGATGGTGCTTAGAAGGTCGCGTTGCTGCCAGTCAATTTGCCTGTGATTGCCCTGAAGTTTTTCCTCTTCCGCTGCCATTTCAAAACTCTTTTGAAGGTATAAAGGTTGTTTGCATGCGTTATAGAACTGTTTATCACCTTTTGTCGTACATGTATGGTGAAACTGATCCTGACATACATGTATTTTGCAGCTTGTTTTATGCTTAATAAAACCGGGTGTTACAGAACCTCCTATGAGTTATAAGAAACATATTTTATTAAGTTTCTAAGTTATACTTGTTACACATGCATTTTATCTCGGTAGGTCCCGTGATGGAGATCCACAAGAAGGACACCCCGAAGGAGAAGAAACAAGCAAATGATTCTATGCAAGAAAATTATGGGAAGCATCAGTAAGGGTAAGAGGAGGAGGAGAGTGATGAGAAGCATCACCGAGAAGACCAAACATTGACTTGATTAACATTTACTTAGTTGCAACTCAAGGCAAGCCTTGGTTTGCATTTAAGAGCTTTCATAAAGTTCTGCTTTATACACACTTCATTGAGTAGACTTGATATGTGAATTAGGTCTATGTTGATTGAATACTCCACCTGCATGACCAAATGATCCTTGGAGTGGATGGGTAGAATAAGACTCCATCGGATTATATTGCTATGCCGAATATTTAGTTAGATGATCGGTATGAGTATGTTGGATACTAGCATATGGTCACATTTTGTCGATCACAAGTCAAGTAGTTGAATTATACTTGTGAAAGAAGTCGAGTATGGCAAACCTACTCGCGAGAGGTAACCATAATGTTCACTCTTTAATACGAGACGCGGACGGGGATTTGTGTAGGTTGGTTTGCACGAGAGTGCTCTCGGCCCGAAGGGTGAGGCATCGCTTGTGACAACATCGTGCCTGGGCTGATAATGGCGAGGCAGATGTTGGAATGTTGGATTGGTATCCTCGTTTGCGTCGGTTAAGGACCGATACGTATGCTGTCCTATTAAGCAAGTTTGAACTGTACCGGAGTCATACTAGATATATCTTGTCTGGGAAATTGTTGTACCTTGAGAAGCCTTTGTTGAGACTTTTTTGATCGCCTCGGGCTTTGGGCCGTAGCATAGTGGACGGAAACTCGCTCACGACACCTTCACATCGGAGGGTGCATCATGAGTGGGAATATTGTCCTAGACGATTCAATCGATTCAACTTGGGTGAGACTTGGGAAGGTTGCTTCGTACGATGTCTGTAGAATGCACCTATGTTACTTCCAATACGGGCATACATGTCATGTATTCCGGGTATCTCTGACTCAAATCACTGTCCCTCGCGGTTATGAGTACCACTTTTTCACTGTGTTGTGACATAGTAATAAAGAGTAGTTGGAAGAATATGAATATGCTGCTATGAATAATCTTTTGTATTGTAACATTGGCTGAATAAGAGATAGCATAATTAAACTTATTATTTCCAAATATTTAACTTGAATAAGCTTATGCAGCTTTGGGCAAGCATCATTGTGGATGAAGCGTTTCTTGTTTGATTGTAGAATTCATTATGATGCATGCCCACTGATCTCGCGTTTGCTACTCTAAAACTGCCCACTAAGGATTTACTTTCTGCGAGTTCATTTCTGTTAATTTCAGCTTCCAGTCTTTAGAGTTTCTAGCATGTAGAGTTTCATTCCTTAGGTGAGATGATTAAGTCTTGTTGAGCCTTTGTGCTCATAGTTGCTTTATATGTGGTTTTGCAGGTTTACTTATATTGTTGCTATTATGGGTTGTCCGTGAGACCTTGAGCTATCGAGATGTATCTCTTACGTGACCCACACAGCTGCCTTATGATCTTTGTATTGCTAGTGAGAAGCGCCCCCGGACATGGACGACTTCTCTTCTGCTTAGATAGGTTGAGAGTGTGAGTATGTACTTTCCGTTGCTTGTGTATCACTATTGTACACAATCTTGTAAACAATATCTTATTATGAAATGAAAACTTTGTATCTTTACTATGTCTTTTCGTGTGTGCTCTTGGGTGCCACATTGCATGGCACCAACCAATGTGATTTCTAGAATGTCGGGACCCCAGTCCCCACAGGACCCTCTTCTTCGCTTCATCATTCTCTTGAACCTTTTGATGGAGGAGGTCATTTCTTCATCATCCATGTATGTGCTTTCTTCATCACTATCATCTTATTCACTTGATGCTTGCACTTCTTTTCCTTTGGACTTGTATGATGCTTTGGGAGCAATATCCTTCTTCTTTGAGGATGTAAGCTTGGAAAGATCTTTGGCATGACGGGCTTCCATCTCCATAATCTCATGGTTAATGATCTTTCCTAGCACCTCATTCGGAGTCATCTTGTAGAAGTTGGGACTCTCTCGAATGAGGGTGCATGAGGTGACGTTGCGGGGCATGAGTTCTCTAATCATCCTTTTGACCACTTCATGCTCTGCCCATTTCTTCCATCCATACGCCTGGCTCCTATTGATGAGAGTCTTGAGCCAGTGGTACATCTCTTGAGGGTCTCGCCATCTTCCATGGCGAATCTTCCAAGTTCTCCCTCGATCATCTCAATCTTGGCCTCCCGCACGGAATTGTTGCCTTCATGAGCAATCTTGGGGGTGTCCCAAATCTCCTTGGCTTGCTACAACCCATCCACCTTGTTCAATAATTCTTGACTCAAGAAAGAGTTGAGCACGGCTACCGCTTTAGCGTTGCGGTGGAATTGTTGCTCTTGCTTGAGGGTGAGCTCTTCATCTTCCATGAGGATATCTACACCAATGCAAACGATGTTCCAAAGGGTGAGATTGAGAGAAATAAGATGGCATTTCATGTTATGCTTCCACATTGTATAGTTAGTACCATCAAAGTGAGGTGGTTTTCCCAAAGAAATAGTCAAGTAATTAGAATGAGAATTTAAACGCTTGTAGTTAAAAGGATATCGTGTTTAGTCTTCTTGGATCTTCTTGAGCTTCTTCTCCTTATCAAGCCTCTTCCTCCTCTTAACCTCATATTTTGCTTTTTTGAAGAAGATCTATAAGTCGATTCACTTCTTCATCCTCATCTTCATGCAACACGTTAAAGGGAGGAGGTATTGGCTTTCTTTTCTGAGTCGCATCAATCTTGAGAGGTGGAGGGTTTGATCCTTGAGTTTCATTTGTGGTGTTCTGGCCGGCTCTGGTGGTGTCTTGGAGTGGCAAGTCCTTCTCGCCGTTTTCCCCCATCTTATCTCCGAGCGGTTAAGCTCTTGATGGAGAAACCTACTCTAATACCAATTGAAAGTTAACTAGAGGAGGAGTCAATAGGCTAATAAAAATTGTAGATGCTTAATTAACTTTAAGTAGTCAGGCAAAGCCGAATATGTCCGGGTTAAATCCGAACTCGTCTGGGTTTCCTCGGACAAGTTGGATGAACTCGGATATATCCAGGGCGAAAAGATTAAATGGATTCTAAGAAATTTTGGAGTAAATAGTAATGAAATAGATGCTAAAACAATATGGAGAAGTCTAGCAACCTATTTGAATAGTGAATAAACCTAGAATCGCTAAGACCACAAAGTTAGGGTTTCTGGCACAATATGAAGAAGAGGTATTAAAGTAAATGCAATGAGAGACAAGTGAACACAAGAGATTTTCTCTCGAGGTTAAACTTCAAAAAGAAGCCTCCGTATCCGCTAACGAAGTCCACGAAGGATCGGGGTAATCCCAACACTAACCTCTCCTAGCAACCACCAAAGATAAGCTAGGTGCTTCACTATCAGGGAAATTACAAACTTTCTAGGTCTCAACCACAAGTTGGGAGCCCTAGACGACCTCTAGCCGGCTAGGGATCAAATCCAAAGAGCAACAAACACAAGAGTGAGGTTGCAAACAAACAATCAATCAAAAGCTCAACCCCAAGTGACTTCTCACTCAAATCCTCTCTCAAACCCTAAATCCCAACCAAAGATTTGATTTTTGGTGCTTCAGATTGAAAAGATGTGATTGGAGTGCTCTGAGAAGTGTATTGCGGCGCTAGAGTTTTGTCCTCCTTGATTTGGGGGAGAGAGCCCCGCTTTTATACTCCTCCAAGAGTGTAGCTGTTGCCAACCACTAAAGGTCGGACATGTTCAAGTTTTGGGACCACCACCAAGGACGGCATCCCCGCAAACTTACCCTTTCAAACGGTCAAACTTGAATTTCTAAACATATCCAAGTCAAAGTCCAGACATGTCCGGTCCTCCTAGGTAAACTTAGTTTTTGTCCAGAGTGATGTTATTTGTGGTTCATCACGGACAAAGTCTGGAAAGTCGGACATATAGGGGATGGACCACGGACGAGTCCGAACTCTAAGGATCAGCTCAAACTCTATACTGAGTGTGGATGTCCATGAAAAAACTCGGTAAAATATGGGGTCCAAACATGTCCGATATGGGGACGGACATGTTCGGGATATGTTGAGCTACCACAGGGAGTGTACAGAGAGTGAAAGTCTGTGGTTTAATCCAAACAACTTCCAGAACCTGACATGTCCGCAATAAAGCCGGACAAGTTCGGGTTTTTCAATGAATATTACTATGTTAATTTTAGTTTGTTAAACTACCCAAGGATTGATCTTTAGGATTCAACGTTGCAATCAAACTATGTGTCCCTCTTGATAGTGCAGCGTTTCCTAGACTCAAGAAAAATAAAACCCTACAAACTATGAGTGTTCACATCACCTTCTTCCTTTTTTTTGAACTTGAGGGATGCACCAACCACTTTGATCTGCAATTATCCCAGTTAAAACTTTAGCTCTTTAATCTTTATGTCATTAATCAACCAAAACCCACACGGGGGTGTGATGCACTTTCAAAAATACACCCAACAAGAGTCATCACTCACCAATCAATCTCACACCAGCCTATACAAGCTATCCAAATGTGTAGTTGCTAAACAATTTAATTACTGTTAGCTTGCCACCTGAGTAACTATGCTAATATACACCTTATGTGGGCATAATCACTAATCCTCACTAGACTACTTCAAAGTTTTCAAAAATAGGCTCTTTTCACACGTGTTATTCCCAATGCAGCTCTGATACCAGACTGGTAGGACCAGGGTCTCAACATTCCAGGAATTACATTAAATGGTGCCATGCGACGTGACACCCAACAACACACATAAAACAAATACTTGGAACATCCTAAAGCTTTATTTTATAAGGTAGTTTGTTTACAACTTATTGTACACAATGGTACACACGCAGCGAAAAGTACATACTCATACTTTCAACCTATCTATGCACAAGAGAAATAGTCCATGCCCGCAGACGCTTCTAACTCACGAGCAAATCTCAATAGCAGCATTGCACGACACCATCCACTAAAACATGTTTTAAGCAAACTATCTTATGAAATTTAGGTATCGCGCACGATGGCTCAACAAGGCTTATCCGTCTCCACTAAAACATGGAACTCAACATGCAAGAAACTCTAAAGACAGAAAGCTAAAATTTGCGGAAATGAACTCATTTAATGTAAATTCTTAGTGCTAAGTTTTAGAGTAGCATATGAGGTTCTCTGGACATGCATCATAATGAACTCCACAATCAAATAAGAAATGCTTGATCCACGATGATACACGCCCAATGTTCTGTAGGCTTCATTCAAGTTAAATGTTTGGAAATGATAAGTTGAATTTTGCTATCTTTAATTCAGCCAAGGTTGTAATACAATATAATAATCACTTTGGCATATTCATATAATTCCAACTCCTCTTTCTTACTATGTCACGATGCAGTAAACAAGCAATACTAATCCATAATTGTGAGGGGCGGTGATTCAAATAAAAAACACCCGGATTGCTCGACACATACGCACTTTCGGAAGCACCCAGTACTTCAATACAAGTCGTATGTGGCAACCTTTTAGAAGACACCCGAACGCTGAGTCGGTCCTACCTTCCCATATGGTAAGTGAACAAGAGACGGTGGTGTATGCCTCGGTGTCAAGGTTAACAAGTTATGTCGGTTTCCTGGGACCCATATAGCCAGTAAGCAATCCGGTACAACTCAATTCAGCGGAGCCGCACATGGCTGGGTCCTTAAATGATACAAAACAGGGCTACCATACCGACCTCCAATACCCGCCTTGCCATTACCGACCCAGACACGATGTGGTCACCGGCGTTGTCTCACCCTTTGGGCCAAGATCAACCTTGTGTGTCCCCTCCTACAAAAATCCCCATCCACATCTCAACTTTAAGAGTCAGTATTACGGAGACATATCGTGATTAGGTTTCCCTTACTCGACTTCTTTCACAAGTAGAATTCAACTACTTGACTTGCGGTCGGTAGAATGTGACTATATGCTAGTAGATTCCAACTACTCGACTTCTACCGGCATGTCAATGAAACAGTAATCATACCATTATAATATGATGGAGTCTTATTCTACCCATCCACTCAAAGGATTATTTGGTCATGCATGTAGAGTGTTAATCCAAATTAGACGTGATGCACAATACAATACTAATCATCAACGGGATTACAAAGTAGAACTTTGGAAAGACACTTAAATGCAAATCGGGGCTTGCTTTTGGTTGCGACTAAGTAAATGTCAATAAGTCCGTGTTTGATCTTCAGAATATAGCTTCTCTTCAATTTTCTCCTTTTCTTACTACTGCTCCGGATAACTTTGCTTGCAGCAGATTCTTGCTTGTTTCATCACCTCCATATGGTGCTCCTCGTTGATCTCGGTCATTGCGTTCACTATCGATATGAAGATGCACAACTAATCGAATGCAACATAGTAATTGAACAAAAGAGTAGTGTTGTAGATTTTAACACACGTGTTTAGGTGAAAACTTAGGAAATTAAGTTGAGTCACTGTGATGCACAATAACTAGGATAAACTCAAACCTAATCCAAGTTGATTAAGGTGGTCAAGGATGTATAAGAATTAGGGTTCAGTCAAGAGGACAAACTGAAGAACATCAAGAGGAAAACCAAATGCTACACAAGAACTACAGAAAAGAGTCTATGTTGGATTCCACTTCCGGTAGAATAGGATTTAGTTCATTAAGGTGGATTTAGGAGTAATGTTCTTATGGACATCTATATGACTCTCATGTATGGGAAGGTACAAATGAGAAATTCTGGTGAAGAACAAAGCTAACGAGCCTGGGATTTCTACAGTAGATAACCCTGGTCCAGAGAAAGGTGTTAGCAAAAATTCAGCTAAAGCAAAAGTAGAATGTGGTCTACATAATTCCACAAAGCTTTAGACTTCACTGAATCTTATGGAAAACTTGTAGCCTTAACATAGGAAACAGTTGGTTTTTTGTTTAGAGGAGGTCAAAAGGGGTTCAACAAAATTGGTTTTACATTTTTACAAGCATTCTACATGAACATATGAATTTTACAAGTTGTAAACATTTTCTGAAAATGTTTCTGTTGTATTTTGGTAACTTCCTAGACATAGGGCAAAATCACATCATTTGACCTACCTAGCAATGTCAACGGAAGCAGAAATTGTTACTTGAAGTCGTTGACCATCTAAGGAGTAATTTCAGGCCAGTTTGAGAATTTCTTAATAATGGGGTCTTCTATCATTATTTTATAAAGGTTTTGGATTAATGAATTTTACAGAAACCTCTACGGCTTTTCTCATCAATTAAACTGAAGCACTGTAAAGTATGAGTCAAATGGAGATTAACAAAATTTTGAACACCATTTTGGACATTTCTACTATCTCCTATGACTTTTCAAAGTTCAAGTTATTTTCTGGATTTTTCTTCTGCTAGAAAACTATCGGTACATTGCGTACCGGGTACCCCATGATACCGCAAGAAACACTAAAGAGTTCCACCCGTCCGAGTTGAAGACCTCCAAAGGCTACATGTGCTATACAGCACCGGACTCGCCACCCTCGTTTGGGTAGCTCCAGCACTGCCACGTGTAATGCGAGGCCGGAGCTAACTCCCCCAGTAGGGAAGCTCCAGTCTTGTCACGTGTCCAATGACCCCGAACCTAACTCACAGTAGAGGGAAGCTCCGGTGCTGCCACGTGTATATTGGCTCCGGACCTGCCTCCCCACGACGGGAAGTTCCAGAGCCGCCATGTGTCAAGCCTTTGGACCTAAGACAACAACGAAGAGACTAGCGGATCCTTAACGACGCAGACATTCAATGGGCAGTTAAACCTACAGTTACAAGACCTGATTGCCCGTCATTAATGCCATATTAATGACACACGATCAGAGGGCTCTTAACAACAGTAATGCTGCAATTAAGGCACATTATCACACTATTAATTGTTCTTAATATTCACAGGTCGTGTATTAGGCAATTAACTACCGCTAGGGCCACATGTTGGGTCAGGCTGATGTAACAGCTAGTCCTTAGGCCATAAATGGGTTGCGCTGCACGATACATGACAACTAAGCTCACAAGCTCACAAGCGCTACACACATACATACAATAACGCAACCCATGGAGTAGGGTGTTACGCTCAGGCGGCCCGAACCATGTAAAATCTCTCGTGTCACTGTCTTGTCCAAATCTCATGCGCCCTAACCAATCAAGAACCTTCACGGGCTACCATCTAGTAGTACTGGGGGATGTGTCGATCGCACAGTTCGACATTTGGTGCGCCAGGTAGGGGAGCTGCATTTGAGATTTCAAGATGGTGAACTCCGTCGCAGGATCATCCAACGGCAATGCTAAGCAACCTGTGGGAGGCAATCCCTCTAACGTGCAACAACCAACGGGTGATGTTGTCCCAGCGGGCGTCGTACCTCCACCACCACCATCTGCTCTGGCTAACAATGTCAGACAGTAGGACAGGGTCTCAACGTCGATCGCTCCATCGACACACAACAATCCTGAGAATGCGCTAATTGATGCACGTACTCTTCTCCAACGCCCACCGCCGCCATGAGAACCTCAGGGTGCCATGGAGTTGTGGTGTTCTGATGTGGAACATCTGGTTGTAGCTGCAGCCGATGGCCTCAGCAACCAAGGTCCTCCCCCTTCGGGGCAGGCACCATCTCAGCATCGGATCTTTTCTGGAAGACTTGGTCCACAACACCAGAGACATTCTGTGTCTCAACATGTGATGTCACTGCCTTTCGGGGCACGTCGCACCCACATCGTGTCGAGACTTTTGATGCACGATCTTCGGTCGGAGCTCAATCGACGATGCAGACAGCAGGACATGCGCGTCCGTATCGAGCGCGGTCGCAAGAGGCGAGAAGCTCGGGACAACCCTTCTCCTTTGGGAGTAGGGGGCGGTTGTTCGGCCCTGGCCATGCACCTTCGCATGGTCCGATGGCTTCAAAAGTTTCGGCCTCATCTGCCAGAGAAGTTTGATGGGACTGTCAACCCTGTCGAGTTTTTCCAAATCTACTCCACTGCTCTTCTTGCGGCACGGGGCAATAGGCCGTGATGGCCAACTATATTCCAGTGGCCGTGACTGGGACAGCCAGGTCTTGGTTCATGAGTCTTTCGCCTGACTCTATCAACAGTTGGGCAGATCTATGCCAACAGTTCAGCGCCAACTTCAAGAGCTCCTACACCTGACCTGACACTGAACTGGACCTTTTTGCTGTACAGCAAAAGTTGGGAGAATCGCTACGATCCTTCATCCAGCGGTTTTCCCAGGTACGAAACACCATTCCTTCCATCTCCAATGCTTCTGTCATCGTGGCATTCAGACAGGGTGTCAGAGACAAGAAGATGTTGGAGAAGCTGGCGAAGAAAGAGGTCACCAGCGTCACGGAGCTATTGAGCCCGACTGACAACTACACCCGAGCCGCAGAGGATCGGGAAATGCACTCCAAGCCAGCTCTGAAGGCTAACAAAAACTCCTCCAAAGCTGAAGCCACTACCTCCGATAATGGAAAGAAGAAGAAAAAGTCCAACGGCAAGAAGAAGTCGTCGGCTGACACACATACTATTGCGGTAGCTGCAGCTCTGGGTGGCCGGGGGCCACGCCCCGAAAAGCGACTTCGACCTTCATCAGAAGACGGCGGTGTTCCAAAGATGTGGCGTCCGATCCACAAAACGGACAAACACTGTCTGGAAGATAGCCAAGAGGTCCAGAACCTTGTCGAGCTCTACAATAAGCACCGAGAAGAAGCTCCTTTTCGCTTGTGGGAAGGAAAGCAAAAAGTCGATGAAGCTCCGGCTGATACGGAGCTAGGCTTCCAGGATGCTAAGAAGGTCCTAAAGTCTGTTTATAACACAGTCGATGATGATTTTGACGTCTCTGACAATGAGCGTCAGAAGACCCTCAACACCATATATGGAGGGTCCTGGGATATCACTTGCCGCCACGTCCTCAAGACTATGCGGTGATAAATGGCTACTGCAGCTCCTACCGCCAAAGCAGAACCGCAACGGAAATGGATGGACACTCCCATCACTTTCGATGTTACGGACAGCCCCAGCAATATGATTGGGGCTGGCCAACTGCCATTGATGGTGTCTCCAACCATCAACAACGTCCAGCTCTACCATGTCTTGGTAGATGGACGAGCGGCGCTCAACCTCCTAAGCTATGAAGAATTCTTTAAGATCCAGCTTCGACTTTTGGACCTTCGCCTTTCACGTCCATTCTCTGGGGTAGGTCTGGGAGCCATTAGCTCTCTTGGATCCATTACACTCCCAGTGACCTTCGGGACCCAGAAGAAGTATAGGACCTAGAAGATGGACTTCGACGTCACACACATTAGCTTGCCCTTCAACACCATCCTAGACAGGCCTACCCTGTATAGGTCCATGGGCGTAGCTCACTACGGCTATCTGGTATTGAAGATGCTAACACCTTCGGATGTTCTCCGGATTCGCGGAGAACGCACTGTGGGAATCACTGCGTTGGAAGAACTCCACGTGCTTGCTATAGCGCAGGAGGGAACCTCCAGCAAAGAGCTAGCACCTCAACCTCCGAGCACTCGTCATTGAGGCTCAACCTCTGCACCATGTGTGCAGCCAAGCGGCGACAACGGTGTTCCCATCAAACTTGTCCAAATTGGTTCCGATGCCGCCCAAACTACCCGTATATCAGGAGGTCTGGATCCGGGCGAATGTTGACGTGTTTGTCTGGCAACCGTCACAATTGCCTAGGATCCCTAGGGAGGTGATTGAGCACGGCCTGCAGATTTATCCCGACACACGTCCAATTCACCAGAAGCCCCGGAAGAAATTAGTTGAGCGGCAGAACTTCATCCGACAGAAAATCAAGAAGCTGCTCGAAGCTGGTTTCATGCGGGAGGTTCATCATCCAAAATGGCTGGCAAACCCAGTCGTTGTACCCAAGGCCGGTGGGAAGCTTCGAATGTGTGTCGACTATACCACCTTGAATAAGCATGTCCAAAAGATCCATTTCCACTACAAAGAATAGATCCGATAATGGACTCCACCTCCGAGTGTGAGCTATTGTGTTTCCTAGATGCATACTCCGGATATCATCAAATCCAAATGTCTAGGGAAGATGAAGAGCATACTACCTTCATAAGAAGAAGTTCTGGAACCCTCCGGGAGGGTCCGGGAAGATCAACAGGAAGGTTCAGACTCCTCTGGGAGGGTCCGGGTTGATGAAGAACAAGCTCCGGCCCCATATGGGAGGGTCCGGACCGTCCAGTGCCCAGTGTACTTCATTAGTAAGGTACTTCATGATGCCAAGACTCGGTACATTGAGATGCATAAGCTTCCTTACGTAGTTCTTATTGCCTAAAGGAAGCTTCCTCACTACTTCCAAGCCCTCAAGATGGCAGTGGTAACCTCCTATCCACTGTGTGCTATACTGCACAATCCCAACTCTACTGGGAACATTGCCAAGTGGAAAGTGGAGTTTGCAGAATTCGATCTCGAATTCCTGCCGTGATAAGCTATCAAGAGTCAAGCCTTGGCTGATTTCATGGCAGAGTGGATGCCTTATCCATCAAATCCCGGGGGCCCTAGTGAGCAAAAGCCGGAACCCAAGGTCCCGGTCTTCACTGAGCCTCACTAGACCCTCTACTTCGACGATTTCGTGCAGAAGCAGGGGGCCAGAGCTGGAATACTTCTCCTCACTCCGACCGGGGAGAAGATCAAATACATGGTGCACCTTGATTTCAAGGCGACAAACAACATTGCAGAGTATGAAGCTCTCATCTACGGGCTCAAGGTGGCGCTTTCATTTCGCGTCAAGCAAATGCTAGTGAAGGGTGTCTCGCAGCTCATCATCAAGCAAGTTAAAGGTGAATGCATCTGTAACAACCCTCAACTCACAGCCTACCTTCTTGAAGTTCAGAAGCTCCAAAAGGACTTTTACGTCCTCGACCTCTGCCATGTCCAGCGTCTCAACAATGCGGAAGCCGACGAACTCTCGACGAAGGCTTCAACTGGAGCTCCGGCTACCGATGGAGTTTTTGTCCGGAGATTGTCAAGACCAACCGCTCAGCCTGCCAAACTGAGCGAAGGGGGTGAGACCAGCACCTCGAAGCTGGCAGTCCCAATGGCCCTGTTACCATGGTGTCCACCAAGGGTCGTAGGTGATGCAGGAAGCTCCGAGCAACCCAACACGCAAGACTCAGAAGCTCAAGTTAGCTCTGATGCATGGATCTCGAAGATCTGAAGCTACTTGAAAGACAATGTCCTTCCTGAAGATGGTGCATCTGCTGATCGGATCGTCAGGTTGGCTAAAAGATACACACTGATAGAAGGGGATCTCTACCAGCATTGTGCCAGCGGCGTCCTAATGCGGTGTATCGCAAGGGAAGAAGGCCGCGAGCTCCTCGTGGAGATAGATGGAGGCGAGTGTGGGAACCGCACGTCTTCCCGAACGCTGGTTGGTAAAGCCTTTCGGCATGGTTTCTATTGGCCTACAACACTCCAGGATACAGTCGAGTTGGTGAAAAAGTGTGAAGTGTGCCAGTTCCACGCGAAACAAATTCACACTCCGGCTCAATCACTGCAAATGATACCTCCTACATGGCCATTCGCTATGTGGGGATGGACATTCTGGGACCTTTCCCAAAAGCCATCGGAGGTTATAGATTCCTGTATGTCGTCATCGACAAGTTTAGCAAGTGGTCAGAAGCTACTCCAGTTGTGACAATCAACAAGCTGTCTACTATCAAATTCTTGAAGTCCATAGTCTGCAAATTTGGAGTTCCGAATAGAGTCATCACTGACAATGGAACCCAATTCACAAGTGCAACATTCCAAGAGTATTGCAAAGACCTCAGCATTCAAGTAAGCTACACATCAGTAGCTCACCGGACAAGTTATGGCCAAGCCAAGAGAGCAAACGCAAAAATATTGAAAGGACTAAAGATGCGCAAATATGAGCGCATGAAGAAACACGGAGCCAACTGGATTGAAGAGCTTCCGTCTGCACTATGGGTGAGCAAGATAACACCTAGCCAGTCAACTGGAGAGACCCCCTTCTTCCTGGTATACGGAGCTGGAGCAGTCCTTCCTCCGGAGATCACCATGGGGTCACTCCGGGTCCGGACCTTCGACGAAGCCATACGGGACCAGATCCGGCGTGAAGAGCTTGACCTCGTTGACGAGGGAAGGTGCCAAGCAGCTATTTAAAATGTACGTTATCCCCAGGCGCTCCGGCGCTATCCTCAAAGGTATGTGCGCAACCGACAGCTCAAGGAAGGCGATTTTGTGCTGCGAAGAATACGAACTCGTGAAGGGATGAACAAACTTTCCCCCAGCTGGGAAGGTCCCTTACGAGTGATCAAAGTATCCCGTCTTGGATGCCTTCGCTTGGCAACTGATGATGGGACTCCGCTTCCTAATACTTAGAACATCGAGCACCTCTGTAAGTTTTATGCTTAGTTACATGGAGGTGAGTCTGTAATTACACGCAATGTAAGTTATAGAGTCTATACACAGAGTTGAGTAGGTCCTTAGGGAGAACACCTGGACCCCTCCGAGAGGGCCCGGACAGTTCAAGCAACAATTAACTCAGTCCCTGTACTGAAAGTGTGGCTTACTTACCCTGGGTTAGAACAAGATGTATAGCACACTCACCTTGGTTCCGTACCCTAAGTGTGTCCTTGTCTCCTCTGTAATCTGGAGCTATAATGGAAGACATTGTTTTGTGAAAGCAGACTCCATGTGCATTAATTTTATACAGACTCGTTTTCTTGATTTATCCTTCTCCTTCTTGTCTATAACGATGTTGTGCAATTCTTTTTTACCTTTAGTCCAAGTTACTCATATGTTGTACAAGTTATATTATGGTTTTTTTTAATCTTAGCATTGCTAGACGGTCTACTCGCCTGAACGCCAAGCCAACACAGGTCCAGAGTGTGCTATAGACTTAGCCTGGTCCAACACCCTAAGTACGCCACTCTACCTACATTCAGGCAGACATCAGAAGGGCAGTTCCTTAAGGCATTCGGATCTAGAAAAAAATTACATCAATGTAGTTGTTATCATATCAAGTTTCTTCGGATCTAAAATTCAAATAAGATTAGTAAGTTACAAAAGAGTTATACACAAGAGGACGAATTTTACGGTTTTCTTGTCTTTGATGCGCAAGGAAAATGAAAACTCATGACGATGGTGGACGATGTCGGAGCTACTAAGCTCCGACATCCACCGAGGGGGCCCGTTGTCGACGTTTCAGACATTGAAAGTGGGCACTGTCAGAGCTAACAAGCTCCGACAACTCCCATGGGGGCCAGCCGTCGACGTGAACCATAATGAAAATTCGAGTGAAGATGGTGAAATTACCCCAAGGGGATTCGTCGTCGACGTATCCCAGGGGGCCTGCCGTCGATGTTTTGCGTGTTGGCAGTGGGTGCTGTCGGGCCTAACAAGCTCCGACACCTCCCAGGGGGCCCACAGTCGACGTTTTACGCGTTAGTAGTGGGCGCCATTGAACCTATCAAGCTCCAACACCTCCCAGTGGGCCCGCTGTCGACGTCACAAAGGGTCCCGGAGATGTCGGAAGTAAACTTCAGACCTAAATGCTAAGCGTTCCAGATAAAAGTTCAAATCGTTCAAGTCATCAAGACATTGTCAAACCTTTTGGTACATGTTTGCAATCAAATTGTGTACATATACCAGGGCGCCAATAAAATAAAGGGCAATGTATTGAAGACAAGCATAAAATGAAATTCATTCATTCAAAGAGCGGATTTCATTCATCTGAAGTATTGGATTACAAAATGAGGATTACAGTAAAAGGCAAAAGAGAAAGGTCCTAGCTACTAGAGGCTCTAAGTCCTATGGAAAAAAAGAGGCAACCTTCTCAGCAGTTTCTTGGACGCTAGCCCTGGCGGCATCCTCTTCTTCGGCAATGGGTCCTTCGAAGACCGGATCTATAGAAAGTTGGGGGTTTCAGCTCTTGTAACATGCTAGAACATATTTGGCGACGTTCTTGGCCAGAGACTTTCCCTCCATCTCCAGTTGGTCGATGATGACGTCACCCATCGCATCGAGTTTGCTGCCAGTAGAGCTAAGCGCCATCATCGCCTGGTCCAGCTCCAGTGTAGGGTTCTCCAGACGTACCCGACTGAAGCCAAGTGGCACCAAGGCTCTGTCGGCATGCCCCAAGAAATCCCACACCAGATTGGACTCAGTTGCCCTTGAGCTCCGCAGCTCCTCCAGTGACCTTCTGGCCAGCGCAAGCTCCAAGCTCTCCCTAGCGATGCGCTCGACCTATTTGGCATGTTGTTGAATACATTCAACCACTTGCTTTTCACAGTCAGTGAGCTCCGTCTCCCGGAGGTTGATGCCATTCCGCCGTTCAGCCATGTCCTTCTCCCTGCCTCTCACTTTCCCCTCTTTGGTGGCAACATCAACTTCTCTTTTAGAGAGCTCCTCCCTTGCTTCCATTGCTTCTCTTCCTCTTGCTTCCACCACTTTTCAAATTTTTTGGTGCGGTCTGCCAAGTTCTTCTCTCCCAGAGTCAGCTTCTCGGAGATCTCCACCTCTCTTTTCAAAATATCCTCCAGTATCTCCAGGAGCTTCTCTTCCCTCTCATTGAGGTCCGCTCGACACTTCAGAAGAATCTCTTTCAGCGTGTTGAGGTTGTCATGACGATCATCAGCAGCCTCACTGCTTTTCCTGGCATGCTCGAGAATCTCTCGAGACTTAGCGTCGAGGGCCCTGATGGAGGCCTCCCTTTCCTCGAGCAGTTGGCCCCGATATTCCATCTGGGCCTTCTACTTCTGGACCCATTCCCGTTGGTCAGCAAGCCTTGTCTGTGCCAGCTTGGTCTCGAATGGAAGTCTGTTGCGCCAATGCCTCAAGGTCTGGCGCTCTTCTTTGAGAGCCTTGATGTCATAGTCGAAGGCGAGCTGAACTTGACAAAGACTCGAGCAGGTGTTGTCAATAAACAATGCCAAAGGAATAGGCTTCGGACTTGCCCAGGTCATCTCCGCTGGTTCCAAGGGGTCTTCCAATACAAAAAAAATGGGTCCCACACCACAAGCATGATCCCATGCGGTCCTGTGGCACTAGGGCCGCCTCCTGGAAGCTCTTCTGCTGCCGCCAACAAGGGTCCCATCGTGGGATCATCAACCTCAGGGGCTTTTGCCAAAGGTCCCATCTCCGGATCATCAACCGACGCTCTGCAGGTGGAGGGCCCGCCACTGACTCATCTAGGTGTTCTGGCTCAGATATGTGCGCATCTGGAGTAATCGCCTCTGGGGCGAACATTGGACCTTCATTCGGACCGCCCACCATCGCCGGCTCAGGGGCGAGCACTTCTACTGCATTTGGCTTGGGTGTCGGAGCTTCAATGACTTCGGTCATAGAGATAGGCACTTCGGGCACCTCCGGCTCCATCGGCGACTCTTCAACAACTTCTGCCACAGGTGTCGGAGCTTTGGTTGCCTCTGACTCAAATGTTGGGGCTTCTGCCATCTCCGTGTCTTGAGCCGGAGGTTGAGCTGCCAGCGCTGCTGTTACTGGCGCACCTTCACAAATGTCTCCCTCGTGGTCCGGCGCTACCACGAGAGCCTCTAGTGTCTCTTCAGGATCCAGATCCATGGCAGTCGGTGCTGGAGTTGGAACCTCCACCTACACAGCCTCAGTCGTTGTGGCGGGTACCGGAGCTTCCATGCTTTTCTTCGTTGCCCTTGGACAAAAATAAAAACATCAACTCAAGGTGTGGACGTAATGTTTACCTTGGGAGGCTACCGCTGCAGCTGGCGCAGAAATTCTTCACTGGGCGATCGGAGCTAGAGCCCACTGTGGTTGGTGTAGTCGGAGCTCCGGACTGCTGCCCGGGACTTGTTGCTGTCTTCGGCGTTGCCTCAGCCGGGACCTCTCTCGGCTGGGAAGGACCTCCGGATTTGGAGCCCACGCTCGGCGCTGGGACCGGAGTTGATCTGCTGGAGCTAGCGCCCCTTGAGGATGCCGGCACCGGAGGAGGCATGGCCGCTGAAGATCTACCTCGCCAAGGAGAAGGGGCAGTTGTAGTCGTAGCTGACCTGATGTGGCTTTCGTCAGCGTGCCTCAAATCCTCTTCCAACTGGAGGATTCAGTTGGCTCCTTGCCTTTGCCCTTGCTCTTGCTGACGTCATCGACTTTTTGGCTTGCAGTAGGGGTAGTCAACCTCTCTGAAGCTCCGGGGATTGCAACCCCAGAGATATGACGTCTCTCCACCATGCCTAGGTCATCCAATGCTGGCATTCTCCTCAGAATCTCCCTGCTAATCTTTGGAGCCATGTTCAGAGGCATGAAGGCAACTGGTGGAGCCAGGGCATCGCAAGATATACCTCCATTTTGAAACTTCTTGAGATGGATCTTCAATGCTTCATCATCCAAGTTGGTGTTCAAACCCACTTCAGTTCGGTTATGATTCATCTCACTATTGAACGCCCATGCGGGCCACTCCCTAGTCTTCAGAAGAGCCCACCTGTTCACCAAGAAATTGCCGAAGACCATTTGGGGGTCCACTCCTCTCTCTATTCATTCTTCAATGCTTTCTAGGATGGGTTTGTACGCATCCGACAGCTCCAGAACTACGTTCCTGGCGTAGGTGTTGACATTGATAAGGCCCTTGGGCAGCTCTAGCCTCTCATGCTCCACCATAGTGATGATCACCCAATACTTCTTCTAATTGTCCCATTTGCCGGAGGGAAAGGTCTTCAAGTACTTGAAGGGGCAATTCTTCCGCTTCACGAAGTAGTAGAAGCCGATGAGCTCCGTCCCCTTACCGGTGGTGTGGACGATGAAGAAGGTCCGGAACAGCTCGATGCAGGGAGGCACGCACTGAAAGTGCATCTAGGACTCCCTTGTGGGTTTTGGATGATTTATGACAAGCAATTGGGATCCTAACCTCTTTGTTGAGATGAATGCAGGCCTATAATAGAAAAATGAGCAAAATACCAAAAAGAAGGGATGAAGAGGAGCAAAGTGGAAATGAGCTCAAGGAAAAATAGTAGCAGATTATTGTGTATGGAGTGTGTTAAGGAAACACACCCCAAGAGCTCAATGATAATTAAACACACACATTGCACAGAGTTACACAGGACTGGACTAGTCCGATCACAACCGGACTAGTCCGATAACCTTTTTGCACCAGATCGGACAAGTCCGATATCTGTCGGACTAGTCCGATATCTTTTTGACTAGAATCCGACTAGAACTCCCCAGTGCGGACTAGTCCTCAAAACAATACACAAGTCACACAAAATCGGACATGTCTATTATCAACTGGACTAGTTCGATACCCTTTCTGATCCACTTCGGACAAGTCCGATATTCACACGGACTAGTCCGAAAAAACCACTAAATCTAAATCGGACAAGTCCTCCAAGTGCGGACTTGTCATCCAACACACTTAGGGTTTCACGTGTCCGGACAAGTCCGATGGACATCGGACTAGTCCGAAGATTTCCAGTAGCAAAATCGGACAAGTCCGTTTTCAGCCGGACTAGTCCGATATTTCGGGACACTTAGGGTTTGCAACAGACAGCACACCGGACTAGTCCAGTGACCACCACGGACTAGTCCGAACTTTCTGAACCCTAACGGTAACTTTTAGAAACCCCATATAAATAGAGGTGCACGGCCCAATTTGACACACTCTCGAACCCTAGCGCCGTCACACCTCCCAAGAGCCTCAAAAAAGACCTCTCTCCACGAAATTAAGTGCAACATCGTCCAATCCTTTGAGGATTCACTCTAGATCATTGGAGAGACACTTACAACACCACATTGAGCTCTTGGTTTGATTCTCTAACACACTCCTGCGTTTCAATTGTAACTTTTGAGTGTGTTTTCAGTGGCATCGTGTTTTGTAATCTAAGGGAGCTCTCAATGTGTGAGAACGCCCCTTGAATTCGGTTATTCACCCCTTTGTGATTAGTGGAAGAGGATTGGACTTCGTGGCCATCCAACGAGGGTAGGGTTGGAGAAGACCCGATCCTTTTGTGGACTCCTCAACGTGGACGTAGGTTGCCTTTGTGGTAGCCGAACCACGAGATAAATCATTGTGTCTTGTTTTAGTGTTCATCATTCTAATTAATCAACTCAATCTAGGGTTTCATACACATTGTTCATCTTACGTTAAATTGTTGAACATAAGACTTAATTGTGATATAATCCAGTATATAACTGTTAAACTGTTGTTTGATTCTATATTTCCGTTGTACACATAAAAGAATCAAACCAATCAATCAAGTTTAATCAACTTAGTCCGTGAACACCGGACTAGTCTGCACTTTACTGGACTAGTCCGATATCTCTGGTATTGAATTGGTTGTTGAGTGTTGCAGGATCTGACAATTTTCAAAAAGGCCTATTCACCCCCCCTCTAGGCCTACATTCAATTGGTATCAGAGCAGGTTCTTCAAGAAAGAGTCTAATCACTCGAAGAGATCATGTCGGACATGAAGGACGTCCACAAAATCAACAACCAAGAAGAGGTTAACAACGACAAGAACCAAAAAGTGAAGAAGTACCTCAAAGCCATTCAAGACTTCAAAGACGATGATGAGGAGACGCTGGGGCTAAAGGCACTCCTCAGAAAGAAGGCACTTTCCAAAGGGAAAGCGAAAGTTGAAGAGAAGAAGAAGGGGAGTAGTCACACCGACTACTCCCGATATCCTTTCAACTATGATCGTCTAAATTCCAATAACAACCATTACTTATCTATCCCACTTGGAAAGGCCCCACACTTCGATGGAAGTGATTACTCAATGTGGAGGCAGAATATGAAGATGCATTTGATTTCCCTAAATCCAAGTCTATGGCATGTTGTATGTACAGGGATAGATATTCCGGATGATGACGAAGAGCTCACCCCAAGCCAAGAGCAGGTCATTCATAGAAACGCTCAAGCCGCAGCTGTAATCACCTCCTCACTCAGTCGGGACAAGTTCACCAAGGTGGATGGACTCAAAATTGCTAAGGAGATATTGGATACTCTGCAAACTACACATGAAGGTGACCGACATGTGCGTGAAGCAAAGATTGGGATGATCGAAGGCGAACTAGGAAGATTCGCAATTGAGGAAGACGAGTCACCCCAAGATATGTACAATCGATTGAAGACACTCGTTAACAAAGTTCGATCATATGGGAGCAAGAATTGGAATGACCACGAGGTTGTAAAGCTCATCCTTAGAGCTTTTATGCCTCGCAATGCCACGCTATGTTCCATGATTAGAGAAAGCCTCGGATACAAAAAGATGACTCTAGATGAATTGCTTGGAAAAATTATCAACTTTGAGATGATGAAAAAACAAGCAAAGCACGTCAAGGAAATTGCCGACCTCACCTCGGCTAAGAAGAAAGGGGTTGCTTTAAAGTCCACCCTCAAGCCTCTATCCAAAGAAGCAAGAGAAGCACAACTAGAGGAAGACAGTGACGAAGAGAGCAGTGAGCTAGATGAAGAGGACATGATATTATTCATGAAAAAGTTCAAGAGAATAATGAAGAAAAGACAAGGGACAAGATCAAGTGAAGGCAAGTACAAGGAAAGAACAAAGCCAAAGTTGAGACGGGTGTGCTATAATTGTGGTGAGTATAACCACTTTATAGTTGATTGCCCATATGAGGAGAACAAGAAGAAGACCAAAGAATACAAGCCTCAACCTAAGAAATTCCTCAAGAAGAAGAAACAAGCCAAGCAAGCACACATTGGGAAGGAGTGGGACTCAAACGATGAGTCCTCATCATACGATGAAGAAGAGATGGCTAGCATAGCCATCGAGAGCACGTCCAAGAAATCTACACTCTTCCCTACGCTCGGTGCAAGGAAGGGAAATGGCACTTGCCTTATGGCAAAGGAAGGTAAACGCAAGGTAATCATCAAAACCCCTTCCGTGCATTCCTACTCTAGCGATGATGAAATAGATAGTGATGATGAGGATATGCTAAATGGACTAGATAGGAAAACCGCAACAAAAATGAAATTTTTAATTGATCAACTTGTTGAGAAGGAGAGGTTAATTCATCGTCAAGAGGACATGATTATCTCCCAAAAGGAGGAGTATGTCGAACTTGACAAACTTCTAGAGCTTGAAAAGGAGAAAAACAATTCACTAGAGCTTGAGTTAGCTTCAAGCAAGAAAGCTTGCTTGGAGTCAACAGACTCAAATGTTGCAATCAAGGACCAACTTGCTGACCTGATCAAGGTTAACAAGATCCTTGAAGTGCAAGTTGAGTCACTCAAGCTGAGTGAACCTTCCTCCTCTTCAAATTCACCTTCCCAGCCCACTAAAACTGAGTTTGCTCATATGTGCACATGTAGTAAAACTGACACCAGGTTGAAAGGGAAATCAACCTCCACAAAGGATAAAAATCCTACCCAATGTGGCATATTTGACAAGGAGAAGATCAACTATGCACGTAGTGCATACTTGGTCCAAAGACCTTCAAATGTCAAATATGGCATTGGTTACTCTTATGATGAAAAGCAGCATGCTGGAAGTCATAAGAATAAGAAGGGAAGGATTTCTTTTGTGAAGGGAAGACCCTCTCAAACTGGTAAGTCGAAGGATAAAAACTTGAACTCACACGAATACCGGACCAGTCCGGTTGGTGTCCGGACAAGTCCGGTCATCCGGACAAGTCCGGCCCCCCAGACTAGTCCGATTAATAAACAACAGCAACTATTATTCAAAACTTTTGATGCCTCATATGTGTTAATGAGAAATAATCTTGGCAATGCCTGTGCTTATTATGTTGGGCCACGCCATGGGAACACAAAATCCCATGTGTGGGTGCCCAAATGTATTGTAACTAACCTCCAAGGACCCAAGCAAGCTTGGGTACCTAAAACCAAAGCATAATGTGTTTTTGCAGGCCTATTCCTCCGGTGGATCCAAATGGGTGCTAGACAGTGGATCCACCAACCATATGACCAGAGAAAGGAGGATGTTCGTGGAATATGAAGAGAATGAGGATCCAAACGAGGGCATCTACTTCGGAGATAATAGTCAAGGAAGGGTGCTCGGTACCGGTAAAATTGTAATATCCTCTGAACACACACTTTCTCATGTTTTACATGTTGAACCTTTAGATTATAACCTATTGTCCATATCTCAACTATGTGACAAAGGTTATAATTGCTTGTTCACTAACGAGGGTGTGTCCGTCTCTAGGAGGAGTGATGGTTCCATTGCATTCAAGGGTATGTTGAAGGGAAAGCTTTACCTTGTTGACTTCAACAAGAATAAAGCCGAACTCGACACATGCTTGATTGCTAAAACCAACATGGGTTGGCTGTGGCATAGACGGCTAGCGCATGTTGGTATGAGGAATCTTCAAAAACTCCTTAAGGGCGATCACATCCGAGGTTTGAAGGATGTTGTTTTTGAGAAATACAAGCCTTGTAGCGTGTGCCAAGCCGGGAAGCAAGTTGGAGCACATCATCCCGTAAAGAACGTCATGACTACAACAAGACCGCTCGAACTACTTCACATGGACTTGTTTGGTCCAATTGCTTACATAAGCGTCGGCGGTAACAAATACGGTTTAGTTATCATTGATGATTTTTCTCGCTTCACTTGGGTTTTCTTTTTGCATGATAAGTCAGAAACACAAGGAACACTCAAGAAGTTCTTCAAGCGAGCTCAAAATGAATTTTCATTGACAATCAAGAGTATTCAAAGAGACAATGGCACGGAGTTCAATAACACACAAGTGGAGGAGTACCTTGATGAAGAGGGCATCAAGCATGAATTTTCAGCGCCATACTCGCCACAACAAAACGGAGTTGCCGAAAGAAAGAACCGAACACTCATAGAGATGGCAGGAACAATGCTCGACGAGTACAAGACTTCAGATCGATTTTGGGCAGAAGCAATTAACACCACTTCCCACGCCACAAATCGATTTTATCTTCATCGACTACTCAAGAAGACTGCCTATGAGCTACTTACCGGTAACAAACCAAACATTTAATATTTTCGAGTTTTTGGTTCTCCATGTTATATCCTGAACAAGAAGCCTAGGACTTCAAAGTTCGCATCGAAGTCCGATGAAGGTTTCTTGCTTGGTTATGATTCGAATACTTACGCCTATCGTGTTTTCAACAAGGCCTCCGGACTTGTTGAAGTAGCACGTGACGTAGTTTTCGATGAGACTAATGGCTCCCAAAAGGAGCAAGTTGATCCATGTGAATTAGGTAAAGAAGAAGCTCCTTGTCAAGCATTGAAAAGAATGGCTCTAGGCGAAGTTCGACCACAAGAGCCACCTTCACACGTACATGAGGAAAATGAACCACAAGAGGAGACCATCAATCAAGGGGGAGCTTCAACACAAGATCAACCACAAGAGTACAAAGATGATCAACAAGTCAATGAAGGCAACCACTTAGGGGGAGAAGCAGACAATCATGAAGACACAACTCCTCAAGTGTCACACCCAAGAGTACACCAATGCGTCCAAAGGGATCACCCAATCGACAACATCATCGGTGACATCCAAAAGGGACTAACCACTAGATCTCGCATAGCTAACTTTTGTGAGCATTATTCGTTTGTATCCTTTTTGGAACCACGCAAGATTGAGGATGCATTGAAGGATCCGGACTGGGTGTTGGCAATGCAAGAAGAATTGAACAACTTCAAACGAAACGAGGTGTGGGAACTTGTGGCAAGACCCAATGCAAACATCATCGGCACCAAGTGGGTCTTACGCAACAAACAAGACGAACACAGGGTGGTGACAAGGAACAAGGCACGACTTGTGGCCAAAGGGTACTCACAAGTCGAAGGTTTGGATTTTGATGGGACTTTTGCTCCAGTAGCTAGGCTTGAATCTATTAGAATATTACTTGCATATGCTACTCACCACGATTTCAAGCTGTATCAAATGGATGTGAAAAGCGCCTTCCTCAACAGACTGATCAAGGAAGAGGTGTACGTGGAGCAACCACCCGGGTTTGAAGACGAAGAGTTCCCCGACCAAGTATTCAAATTGAGTAAGGCTCTCTACGGCCTCAAACAAGCTCCTAGAGCTTGGTATGAGTGTCTTAGAGATTTCTTAATTGAGAATGGTTTTCAAATTGGCAAAGTAGATTATACATTATTTACAAATAATTTAGACAATGATATCTTTATTTGTCAAATTTATGTTGATTGGGTCAACTAATCAATCTTTTTGTGAGGAATTTAGCAAAATCATGACAGACAGGTTTGAAATGTCAATGATGGGAGAATTAAAATACTTCTTGGGATTCCAAGTGCGGCAACAAAAGGAAGGAACGTTCATAAGCCAAACCAAGTACACGCAGGACATACTTAAGAAGTTTGGCATGGACAAGGCAAAGCCCATAAAGACCCCCATGGCAACAAATGGCCACTTGGATCTCAATGAAGATGGACCCAACGTCGACCAAAAGGTATATCGCTCCATGATTGGATCTCTACTCTATTTATGTGCATCTAGGCCAGATATTATGTTGGGTGTTTGTTTGTGTGCAAGATTTCAAGCCAACCCTAAGGAATGTCACTTGACAGCCGTAAAAAGGATCTTGAGATATTTAGTTCATACACCCAACCTTGGTCTTTGGTACCCAAAAGGCTCAAAATTCAATCTCATTGGTTACTCCGATGCAGATTATGTCAGGTGCAAAGTAGATAGAAAAAGCACCTCCGGCACATGCCAATTCCTAGGGAGATCCTTAGTTTCTTGGTCCTCCAAGAAACAACATTCCATTGCCCTATCCACAGCCGAAGCGGAGTATGTTGCAGCCGGGAGTTGTTGTGCACAACTCCTTTGGATGCGACAAACTCTAAGGGATTACCGTTACAATATGAACCGTATTCCTCTCCTTTGTGACAATGAGAGTGCCATTAAAATTGCCCACAATCCAGTTGAGCACTCTAGAACTAAACACATAGACATAAGACATCATTTTTTGAGAGACCATTCCATGAAAGGAGATATAACCATCTCACATGTCAACACCCAAAAGCAATTGGCCGACATATTCACCAAGCCACTTGATGAATAGCGTTTTTGCGAACTCCGAAATGAACTAAATATCCTTGATGCTCGGAGTGTGGCTTGAAAAGTTGCATACCTGTATGAATTCTTCAAAAATGTTGATTGGATTGTGAAAATCATCTCTCTCAATTTTTTCTCAAAAAAAAACTATGTCAATTACTAGATCTTGATGAATTATGATCATTTTTTGGTTGTTGTATGCTTACTGGTCAAATTTATCAAGATTAATTGATTTGATTTGCCCCTCTATTCTATATTTATGAACCTTCAAATATATATGAATGGGCTATGCAAATTTCTCCTGGTGACCACAGACTAGTCCGTGGTTACCCGGACTAGTCCGCCCATGCAGACTAGTTCGCTGAGTGCCGGTTAGGCTGGACTAGTCCGATATAGCTCTCTGGATGAGTTCAGACTAGTCCGGTCATCTCCGGACTTGTCCAATTTTTCGTGTCCATAACCCTAGCTGCCACCAAACCCTAATTCCTCTCATCCCTACTCTTGCTCACGCACTCTCTCTCTTGCGCTCGAGCTCCCAAGGCGATTCATTGCTCCCTCCATAAAAAGGTCTGCATTTTGGCAGAAATCAAGCTTGACCTCGTGCGGATTGAAGCTAGCGGACTTGTCCGGGCTCCAACTCCCTAATCTTCAAGCTTCAATCGATTTCTTCGGTAATTTTCTCCCAAACCGTAGAAATCTTGTTTTTCTCCATTGTTGATCGAATAGCCTAGCATCTTTCACTATATACATGCTTCCATGATGTACTACGTGTATGCTAGACTTATAATGCATTAGGAATCAGTTTCTGTCCAAACCGTTAGGTTTTTGAGGATGAACACTGGACTAGTCCGGTCCATGCACGGACAAGTCCGGTCCCCCGGACTAGTCCGTGCCTGTGCACCGGACAAGTCCGATGTTTCTAAACCTAAAACCTAATTCCTCAATTCCTCAATGCAATTCCTTGCTATCTTTACATACCTATGCCTTGTACCACTCATCATCATTCTTGCAAATCATTCTCAAATCATGTCGAGCACAAACGATGAAATCTCCGACTTTGAGGCCGAGATGGACCACGAGGTGGCACCTCAGAACTCGACGGTCTTGGCAAGAAGCGCCAAGAAAGACCCTCCGAGCCTGCTCCCTCCCCTCATCAGGTTCGAAGGAAGGTGCTGGCAAAGAAGCCAGTTTCCAAGGCAGCCGCATCATCAAGTGGCCCTCACCAAGCAAAGGGCAAGGGCAAAGGGATAGCAACGGGTCCAATTGACCCTTTGAAGTTGCATGCTCCCAGGGAAGGGGTCCGGGACCCCACTGAAAAGAAATTCAATGGCAAGGGCAGTGACTCGGTGGCAAAACTCAAAAGCATCGACTGGTATGGCAGGCCGAAGCAAGCTGCAGATGGAAGGTTCTGGTGCAACTTCCATGCTGACTTCTACAGATTGGTATACTTGCCAATGAAGACACCGGTGGTGCGCAGTCAGTGGATTGACTGGGCACACCTTGAGAGGAAGAAATGCTCCGCATTTGATGAAGTCATTGCGGCAGCTGAAAGACATGGCTTGAAGGACCACTTTTCCTTCAAGTACAACTGGAATGATGAAGTGGTGGCTCAATTCTATGCCACCTGCCAATTTGCAAGCGATGAGGAAGAAAGAGTGACTTGGATGACTCATGGATCCAAGTACACTATCACATATGAGGAGTTTGCTAGGATGCTGCATCTTGACACTTCAAGCAATGATAATGTGGTCATCCACAATGTTGGTGTCATCGACAAGGAGAGGATGAAGTTTCTCTATGAGCCAAATTCAAAGTTTGTTCCTCTTTCCACAAAGAACATGAAGCCATTCTTTGTGGTGCTAAACCGAGTCTTGAGGAAGACCATTGCCCCTAAGGATGGGGATGCAGGGAGTGTACAAGGGTACCTCCGGACCCTAATAAGGATCATAAGCAAGAACAGAAAGTTTGATTTGTTTGACTACATATGGAATGATATGGTCAACATCTCCAGCACCCCCAACAGGTCATGTGGCTATGCTTCCTATCTCATGTTTATGATTGAGAAAGTCACAGGGATTGAGTTTGTGAAGGATGTGGATGAATGTAGGCCTAGAGGGGGGTGAATAGGCCTTTTTGATTTTTCTTGGTTCCTGTAACACTCAACAACAAGGTCAATACCAGAGATAGCGGACTAGTCCGGTAAAGTGCGGACTAGTCCGGTTTTCACGGGCTAAATTGATCAAGTTCAGTCAATTTGATTGATTCGTTAATGTTTGCAGCGGAAATATAAACTTAAATGACAGTTTAATAGTTGTATGTCGAATTCTATAACAATTAAGCTTCTTGTTCAACAATTTAACTCAAATTGAACAAAGTGAATCAAACCCTAGATTAAGTTGATCAATTAAGATGAAGAACACAAAAGGACAAGACACAAGTTTTATCCCGTGGTTCGGCTACCACGAAGGCAACCTACGTCCACGTTGAGGAGCCCACAAAAGGACCGGGTCTTCTCCAACCCTTCCCTCGTCGGATCGCCACGAAGGCCAATCCTCTTCCACTAATCACTAAGGGTAAATAACCAAGTTGAAGGGGAGTTCTCACACGTTGAGAGCTCCCTTGATTACAACTTACAAAGCCAGCAATAACACACTCGAAAATTACAAATTGAAACGCAAGAGTGTGTTAGAGAATCAAACCAAGAGCTCAATGATGTGTGCCAAGTGTCTCTCCAATGATCTAGAAGTGATCTTCAATAGATTGATCGATTTTGCACTTAATTTCGTGGAGAGAGGTGGTTTTTGAGTCTCTTGGGAGGTGTGACGGCGCTAGGGTCCGAGAGGGTGTAAAAGTGGGCCGTGCACCTCTATTTATATGGGGTTTCTAAAAGTGACCGTTAGGGTTTAGAAAGATCGGACTAGTCCGTGGTGGTCACCGGACTAGTCCGGTGTGCTGTGTGTAGCAAACTCTAAGTGTCTAGGAATATCGGACTAGTCCGGTTGAAAACGGACTTGTCCGATTTCACTACTGGAAATCTTCGGACTAGTCCGATTGCCATCGGACTTGTCCGGACATATGAAACCCTAAGTGTTTAGGATGACAAGTCCGCACTTGGAGGACTTGTCCAATTTAGATCAGTGTGTATATCAGACTAGTCCGTGTAGACACCGGACTTGTCCGGAGTGGATCAGAAAGAATATCGGACTAGTCCGGATCACAACGGACTTGTCCGATTTTGTGTGACTTGTGCATTGTGTTGAGGACTAGTACGCATTGGGGAGGACTAGTCCGAAGTGGATCAGAAAGATAACGGACTAGTCCGGTGGAAACCGGACTTGTCCGATCTAGTGCAGAATGTGATATCGGACTAGTCCGGCTGTTATCGGACTAGTCCGGTCCTGTATAACTTTGTGCATTGTGTGTGTGTGATTGAAAGTGATTGAGCTCTTGGGTGTGTTTCCTTAACACACTCCATACATAATAATCTACTATTTTCTTCTCCTTGAGCTCAAATTCACTTTGCTTCTCATTTCCCTTCTTTTCGGCATTTTGCTCATTTTTCATCATTTGCCTGCATTCATCTCAACAAAAGGATTAGGATCCCAATTGCTTGTCATAAATCATCCAAAACCCACAAGGGAGTCCTAGATGCACTTTCAATCTCCCCCTTTTTGGTGATTGATGACAACCAATTGAGATTTCACAAAATAAGGCAAAAATTGAGATTTTCATAAAGTATGCACATATGACTCAAAAATACATCAAGCAACAAGAGGATTATCCATATGTGCATTCTTTATGGTGGGATGCATACTAAGTGCATGAAAACATTGAGAATGACAGAATTTACATTAATCAACCGATACCAAGTGCATATGACATTCCAGGAGCAAAAATGCAGTTTTCATCACATACTCGCAAGTAAATTGAGCAATTCATCACAAGACCAAACTTAATAAGAAAATAGTGTTAAACTATTACAATCACAAATAAAAGATAAAGAGAACTCTCTCCTCGCACCCTACCACAGCTAAAGCTAAGACTCCCCCTCAATCTCTCCCCCTTTGGCATCAAGACACCAAAAAGAAGGAGAGGAGGGTCCTAGGGTCTTCACTCTTCACTGTCGGTCCTCTCGTCATCGTCTTCATCTTCTTTGCTTTCCGCTTGACGAGGAGGAGAGGGGGGAGGAGCGGAGCTGCTCGAGCCCCCAATGCCAAAGTAGGCAAGCTCGGAGGGGTTCAGAGGCCCGAGCTCGGTGATGTCAAGATCAGAATCTTCAGAAATTACTGGAGATCCAATGGGGTTGATCTCCAGCTTTTCACTCAGTTGCTTCACATTGGCTTTGATATATCTCATATCCTCCTTCCTCTTCTGATTGAGTTTATGAAGCTTTACTTCAACCTTCTTGCAGGAGGAGAATATGGCGGTCAGGTACTTTAGGATCCCACTAGCTGATCCTCTCTGAGGGGCTTCCCTAGAGGTAGGGACAGCCCTAGCACCGCTTCTTGATCTTGTCGGTGCCTCGGGACTGGAGGCCAGCGAAGGAGCAGCCTGGACACTCACTGGTTGAGGCTTCTGAGGCCTCAAAGGAGTGTGCTCCACATCCTTCACGAACTCAATACCTGTGACTTTCTCAATCATATACATGAGGTAGGGAGCATAGCCACATGACCTATTGGGTGTGCAGGATATGTTGACCATATCATTCCAAATGTATTCCGCCACATCAAATGGGCGGTCCTTGCTTATCACTCTCATTAGGGTTCGGAGGTAACCCTGCACGCTCCCAGCATCTCCATCTTTAGGAGCAATAGTCTTCCTCAGCACTCTGTTGAGGACCACAAAGAATGGTTTCATGTTCTTTGTAGAGGGAGGGACATACTTTGAGTTCGGCTCATATAGGAATTTCATCCTATCCTTCTCCATGACACCTATGTTGTGGATGATCAGCCTGTCATGTTCAGAGGTGTCCAGATGGAGCAGATTATTGAAGTCCTCTTGAGTGATACTATACTTAGATCCGTGTGTCATCCAAGTAACACTCTCTTCATCCTCACTCGAGAAGTGACAAGTTGCAAAGAACTGTGCAATCACCTCATCATTCCAGTTATGCCTGAAGGCAAAGAGATCCTTCAGGCCATGCCTCTCAGCTGCTGCAATGACTTCATCAAAAGCTGAGCACTTCTTCTTCTCAAGGTGTGCCCAGTCAATCCACTGACTGCGCACCACCGGTGTCTTCATTGGGAGATACACCGATTTGTAGAAGTCTGCATGGAAGTTGCACCAAAACTGCCATCGACAGCTTGCTTTGGCCTGCCATACCAGTCAATGCTCCTGAACTTGGCTGCTGAATCATTGCCCTTGCCGTTGAACTTCTCCTCAGTAGGGTCCCGGACCCCTTCCCTGGGAGCATGGAGCTTCAAGGGCCCAACTGGCCCCGTTGCTACTCCCTTGCCCTTTCCTTTTGCTTGACGAAGGCCGCTTGTAGACGCAGCAGCCTTCGAGGCGGGCTTCTTGACACAGACCTTCCTCCGAACCTGGGGAGGGGAAGTAGCAGGCTCGGAAGGTCTTTCTTGGCGTTTCTTGCCAAGACCCGCCGAGGACCGAGGTGCCACCTCATGGTCCAACTCGGCCTCAAAGTCGGAGATCTCATTGTCGGAGTTCGACATGATCTGAGAATGATTGAGCAAGAATAATGACAAGTTATACAAGGCATAGGTAAGACAAGATAGCAATGGATGACATTAAGGAATTAAGGAATTAGGTTTCAGGTTCAGAACATCAGACTTGTCCGGTGCTCAGGCACGGACTAGTCCGGGGTACCGGACTTGTCCGGGCATGGACCGGACTAGTCCGGTGTTCATCCTCAAAAACCTAACAGATTGGTCAAGGGATGATTCCTAATGCAAATCTAGTCTAGCATACACGTAGTACATCAAATAAGCATGTATCTAGTGAAGGATGCTAGGCTATACGATCAACAATGGAGAAAAACAAGATTTCTAGGGTTTTGAAGAAATTTACCAAAGAAATCGGTTGACGCTTGAAGGTTTGGGGGTTGGAGGGCGGACAAGTCCGCTAGCTTCAATCCCCAAGAGGTCAAGCTTGATCTCCGCCCAAATGTGGACTTTTTTGACGGAGGGAGGAGAAAATCGCCTTGGTGGCTCGAGCGCAAGAGAGAGGAAAGCGTGAGCAAAAGTGGGGGTGAGGAGATTAGGGTTTGGTGGCGGCTAGGGTTATGGACACGAAAAATCGGACAAGTCTGGATATGACCGGACTAGTCCGAAGTCATCCAGAGACCTATATCGGACTAGTCTGTGGTCTATCGGACTAGTACGGCCTAACCGGCACTCTGCGGACTAGTCTGCATGGGCGGACTAGTCCGGGTAACCACGGACTAGTCCGTGGTCACCAGGAAAGAATTGCATAGCCCATTCATATATATTTGAAGGTTCAATAATAGAGAATAGAGAGGCAAAACAATTCAAGTAATCTTGATGAATTTGACCAGTAAGCATACAACAATCATACAATGATCAAAATGCATCAAGATATAATAATTGACATAGTTTTTTCGAGAGAAAAATGGAGAGGGATGATTTTCACAATTCAATCAACATTTTTCAAGCAATCATACAGGTATGCAACTTTTCAAGCCACACTCCGAGAATCAAGAATATTTAGCTCATTTTGGAGTTCGCAAAAACGCTTTTCATCAAGTGGCTTGGTGAATATGTCGGCCAATTGTTTTTGGGTGTTGACATGTGAGATGGTTATGTCTCCTTTCATGGAATGGTCTCTCAAGAAATGATGTCTTATGTCTATGTGTTTAGTCCTAGAGTGCTCAACTGGATTGTGGGCTATTTTAATGGCACTCTCATTATCACAAAGGAGAGGAATACGGTTCATATTGTAACCGTAATCTCTTAGAGTTTGTCGCATCCAAAGGAGTTGTGCACAACAACTCCCGGCTGCAACATACTCCGCTTTGGCTGTGGATAATGCAATGAAATTTTGTTTCTTAGATGACCAAGAAACCAAAGATCTTCCTAGGAATTGGCATGTGCCAGAGGTGCTTTTTCTATCAACTTTGCACCCGACATAATCTGCATCGGAGTAACCAATGAGATTGAATTTGGAGCCTTTTGGTTACCAAAGACCAAGGTTGGGTGTATGAACTAAATATCTCAAGATTCTTTTTACGGCTGTCAAGTGACATTCCTTAGGGTTGGCTTGAAATCTTGCACACAAACATACACTCAACATAATATCTGGCCTAGATGCACATAAGTAGAGTAAAGATCCAATCATGGAGCGATATACCTTTTGGTCGACGCTTGGTCCATCTTCATTGAGATCCAAGTGGCCATTCGTAGCCATGGGAGTCTTTATGGGCTTTGCCTTGTCCATGCCAAACTTCTTGAGTATGTCCTGCGTGTACTTGGTTTGGCTTATGAATGTTCCTTCCCTTTGTTGCCGCACTTGGAATCCCAAGAAGTACTTCAATTCTCCAATCATTGACATTTCAAACCTGTCTGTCATAATTCTACTAAATTCTTCACAGAAAGATTGGTTAGTTGACCAAAAAATTATATCATCAACATAGATTTGGCAAATAAAAAGATCATTATCTAGATTCTTAGTGAATAATGTATAATATACTTTGCCAATTTGAAAACCATTATCAATTAAGAAATCTCTAAGACACTCATACCAAGCTCTAGGAGCTTGTTTGAGGCCATAGAGAGCCTTACGTAGTTTATATACGTGGTCGGGGAACTCTTCGTCTTCAAACCCGGGTGGTTGCTCCACGTACACCTCTTCCTTGATCGGTCCATTGAGGAAGGCGCTTTTCACGTCCATTTGATATAGCTTGAAATCATGGTGAGTAGCATATGCAAGTAATATTCTAATTGATTCAAGCCTAGCTACTGGAGCAAAAGTCTCATCGAAATTCAAACCTTCGACTTGTGAGTAACCTTTGGCCACAAGTCGTGCCTTGTTTCTTGTCACCACTCCGTGTTCGTCTTGCTTGTTGCGGAAGACCCACTTGGTGCCCACTATATTTGCATTGGGTCTTGCCACAAGTTCCCAAACCTTGTTTCTCTTGAAGTTGTTCAACTCTTCTTGCATTGCCACCACCCAGTCCGGATCCTTCAATGCATCCTCAGTCCTGCGTGGTTCCAAAAAGGAGACAAACGAGTAATGCTCACAAAAATTAGCTATACGAGATCTAGTGGTTACTCCCTTTTGGATGTCACCGATGATGTTGTCGATTGGGTGATCCCTTTGAATGCATTGGTGTACTCTTGGGTGTGGCACTTGGAGAGTTGTGTGTTGGTGATCATTTTCTTCTCCCCCTGAGTGGTTGCCCTCGTTGATTTGTTGATCGTCTTCATATTCTTGTGATTGATCTTGTATCGAAGCTACCCCTTGATTGTTGATCTCCTCTTGTGGTTCACTTTCCTCTTGTATTTGTGACGATGACTCTTGTGGTCGAACTTCGCCTAGAGCCATTTTCTTCAATGATTGATAAGGAGCTTCTTCTTTACCTAATTCACATTGATCAACTTGCTCCTTTTGGGAGCCATTAGTTTCATCGAACACTACGTCACGTGCCACTTCAACAAGTCCGAAGGCCTTGTTGAAAACACGATAGGCGTAAGTGTTCGAATCATAACCAAGCAAGAAACCTTCATCGGACTTCGAAGCGAACTTTGAAGTCCTGGGCTTCTTGTTCAAGATATAACATGGAGAGCCGAAAACTCGAAAATATGAAATGTTTGGTTTGTTACCGGTGAGTAGCTCATAAGGAGTCTTCTTGAGTAGTCGATGAAGGTAGAGTCGATTTGCGGCGTGGCAAGCGGTGTTAATTGCTTCCGCCCAAAATCGATCTGAAGTCTTGTATTCATCGAGCATTGTTCTTGCCATCTCTATGAGCGTTCGGTTCTTCCTTTCGGCAACTCCGTTTTGTTGTGGAGAGTATGGTGCTGAAAATTCGTGCTTGATTCCCTCCTCATCAAGGTACTCCTCCACTTGTATGTTCTTGAACTCCGTGCCGTTGTCGCTCCGTATACTCTTGATCGATAGTGAGAACTCGTTTTGCGCTCGCTTGAAGAATTTTTTGAGTGTCCCTTGTGTTTCTGACTTGTCATGCAAAAAGAACACCCAAGTGAAGCGGGAAAAATCATCAATAATGACTAAACCGTATTTATTACCGCCGATGCTTATGTAAGCAATTGGACCAAACAAGTCCATATGAAGTAGTTCGAGCGGCCTTGTCGTAGTCATGATGTTCTTTGCGGGATGATGTGCTCCAACTTGCTTCCCGGCTTGGCACGCGCTACAAGGCCCATCTTTCTCAAAAACAACATCTTTCAAACCTCGGATGTGATCGCCCTTGAGGAGTTTTTGAAGATTCCTCATACCAACATGTGCTAGTCGTCTATGCCACAGCCAACCCATATTGGTTTTTGCAATCAAGCATGTGTCGAGTTCGGCTTTATCCTTGTTGAAGTCAACAAGGTAAAGCTTTCCCTTCAACATACCCTTGAATGCAACGGAACCATCACTCCTCCTTGAGACGGTCACACCCTCGTTAGTGAACAAGCAATTATAACCTTTGTCACATAATTGAGATATGGACAGCAGGTTATAATCTAAAGATTCAATATGTAAAACATGAGAAAGAGTGTGTTCAGAGGATATTGCTATTTTACCGGTACTGAGGACCCTTCCTTGACTATTATCTCCGAAGTAGATGCCTTCGTTTGGGTCCTCGTTTTCTTCATATTCCACGAACATCCTCCTTTCTCCGGTCATGTGGTTGGTGCATCCACTGTCTAGCACCCATTTGGATCCACCGGAGGAATAGGCCTGCAGAAACAAATTATGCCTTGGTTTTAGGTACCCAAGCTTGCTTGGGTCCTTGGAGGTTAGTTACAATACATTTGGGCACCCACACATGGGATTTTGTGTTCCCATGGCGTGGCCCAGCATAATAAGCATAAACTTTACCAAGATTGTTTCTCATTAATACATAAGAGGCATCAAAGGTTTTGAACAAAAGTTGCTGTTGTTTATGGATCGGACTAGTCTGGGTGACCGGACTTGTCCGGATGACCGGACTTGTACGGAACACAACCGAACTAGTCCGGTGTTCATGAGAGTTCAGGTTCTTAATTTTCGAGTTACCAGATTGTGAGGATCCTCCCTTCACAAAGGTAATCCTTCCCTTGTTATTCTTATGACTTCCAGCATTTTGCTTTCCATCATAAGAGTAACCAATGCCATACTTGACATTTGGAGGTCTTTGGGCCAAGTATGCACTACGTGCATAGTTGATCCTCTCCTTGTCAAATATTCCACATTGGGTAGGATTTTTATCCTTTATGGAGGTAGACTTTTCTTTTAACCTGGTGTTGATTTTACCACATTTGCACATATGAACAAGATTAGTTGAAGTGGGTTGAGAGGGTAGACTTGAAGAGGAGGAAGATTCACTTAGCTTGAGTGACTCAACTTGCACTTCAAGTATCTTGTTAACCTTGATCAGGTCATCAAGTTGATCCTTGATTGCAACGTTTGAGTTGGTTAACTCCAAGCAAGTTTCCTTGCTTGAAGCTAGCTCATGCTCTAGTGAGCTGTTTTTCTCCTTTTCAAGAACTAGAAGATTGTCAAGTTCGACATACTTCTCATTTTGGGAGATAATCATGTCCTCTAGACGATCAATTAGCCGTTCCTTCTCAACAAGTTGGTCAAGTAAAAATTTCATTTTAGCAGTAGTTTTTCTGTCTAATCCAATTAACATATCTTCATCATCACTATCTAGTTCATCATTACTTGAGTAGGAATGCATGGAAGGAGTTTTGATGTTTACCTTGCGTTTACCTTCCTTTGCCATGAGGCAAGTGCCATTTCCCTTCTTTGTACCGAGCGTGGGGAAGAGTGTGGGTTTCTTGGACGTGCTTTCAATGGTTATGCTAGCCATCTCTTCTTCATCGGATGATGAGGACTCGTCGTTTGAGTCCCACTCCTTTCCAATGTGTGCTTGTTCAGCTTGTTTCTTCTTTTTGAAGAATTTCTTCGGTTGAGGCTTGGCTTCTTTATTCTTCTTCTTGTTGTCCTCATACGGGCAATCGACTATAAAGTGGTTATACTCACCACAATTATAGCACGCCCGCCTCATCTTCGGCTTTGTCCTCTCTTTGTACTTGCCTTCACTTGATTTTGTTCCCTGTCTTTTCTTCAATATTCTTTTGAACTTTTTCATGAACAAAATCATATCCTCTTCGTCCAGCTCACTACTTTCATCATCGCTATCCTCCTCAAGCTGTGCTTCTCTTGCTTCTTTGGATAGTGGCTTGAGTGTGGACTTTAAGGCAACTCCCTTCTTCTTGGCCGATGTGAGGTCGGCTATTTCTTTGACGTGCTTGGCTTGTTTCTCCATCATCTCAAAGTTGATGATTTTGCCAAGCAATTCATCTGGAGTCATCCTCTTGTACCCGGGACTTTCTCTGATCATAGAGCATAGTGTGACATTGCGAGGCATAAAGGCTCTAAGGATGAGCTTTACAACCTCGTGGTCATTCCACTTCTTGCTCCCATATGATCGAACTTTGTTTACCAGTGTCTTCAATCGGTTGTACATGTCCTGGGGAGACTCGTCTTCCTCAATTGCGAACCTTCCTAGTTCGCCTTCGATCATTTCAATTTTCGCCTCCCGCACATGCCGGTCACCTTCATGGGTTGTTTGTAGTGTGTCCCATATTTCTTTGGCAATCTCCAGTCCGTCCACCTTTGTGAATTCATCTCGACTTAGAGAAGAGGTGATTACAGCTGCGGCTTGAGCGTTTCTGTGGATGGCTTGCTCTTGACTTGGGGTGAGCTCTTCATCGTCATCTGGGATGTCTATTCCTGTGCACACAATATGCCATAAACTTGGGTTAAGGGAAATCAAGTGCATCTTCATATTTTGCCTCCACATGTAGTAATCACTCCCATCGAAGTGTGGGGCTTTTCCAAGAGGAATAGATAGGTAATGGCTGTTATTTGAATTTAAACGATCATAGTTAAAAGGATATCGGGAGTAGTCGGTGTGACTACTCCCCTTCTTCTTTTCTTCAACTTTAGCTTTCCCTTTGGAAAGTGCTTTCTTTCTGAGGAGTGCTTTCAGCTCCAGCGTCTACTCGTCATCATCATCAAAGTCTTGAATTGCTTCGAGATACTTTTCCAGCTTTTGCTTCTTGTCGTTGTTCACTTCTTCCTGGTTGTTGATTTTCTGAACTTCCTTCATGTCCGACATGATCTCTTCGAGTGGTTGCACTCTTTCTTGAAGAACCTGCTCTGATACCAATTGAATGTAGGCCTAGAGGGGGGGTGAATAGGCCTTTTTGATTTTTCTCGGTTCCTGTAACACTCAACAACAAGGTCAATACCAGAGATAGCGGACTAGTCCGGTAAAGTGCGGACTAGTCCGGTTTTCACGGGCTAAATTGATCAAGTTCAGTCAATTTGATTAATTCGTTAATGTTTGCAGCGGAAATATAAACTTAAATGATAGTTTAATAGTTGTATGTCAAATTTTATAACAATTAAGCTTCTTGTTCAACAATTTAACACAAATTGAACAAAGTGAATCAAACCCTAGATTAAGTTGATCAATTAAGATGAAGAACACAAAAGGACAAGACACAAGTTTTATCCCGTGGTTCGGCTACCACGAAGGCAACCTACGTCCATGTTGAGGAGCCCACAAAAGGACCGGGTCTTCTCCAACCCTTCCCTCATCGGATCGCCACGAAGGCCAATCCTCTTCCACTAATCACAAAGGGTAAATAACCAAGTTGAAGGGGCGTTCTCACACGTTGAGAGCTCCCTTGATTACAACTTACAAAGCCACCAATAACACACTCGAAAATTACAAATTGAAATGCAAGAGTGTGTTAGAGAATCAAACCAAGAGCTCAATGATGTGTGCCAAGTGTCTCTCCAATGATCTAGAAGTGATCTTCAATAGATTGATCGATTTTGCACTTAATTTCGTGGAGAGAGGTGGTTTTTGAGTCTCTTGGGAGGTGTGACGGCGCTAGGGTTCGAGAGGGTGTAAAAGTGGGCCGTGCACCTCTATTTATATGGGGTTTCTAAAAGTGACCGTTAGGGTTTAGAAAGATCGCACTAGTCCGTGGTGGTCACCGGACTAGTCCGTGGTGGTCACCGGACTAGTCCGGTGTGCTGTGTGTAGCAAACCCTAAGTGTCCAGGAATATCGGACTAGTCCGGTTGAAAATGGACTTGTCCGATTTCACTACTTGAAATCTTCGGGCTAGTCTGATTGCCATCGGACTTGTCCGGACATATGAAACCCTAAGTGTTTAGGATGACAAGTCCGCACTTGGAGGACTTGTCCGATTTAGATCAGTGTGTATATCGGACTAGTCCGTGTAGACACCGGACTTGTCCGAAGTGGATCAGAAAGAATATCGGACTAGTCCGGATCACAACGGACTTGTTCGATTTTGTGTGACTTGTGCATTGTGTTGAGGACTAGTCCGCATTGGGGAGGACTAGTCCGAAGTGGATCAGAAAGATAACGGACTAGTCCGGTGGAAACCGGACTTGTCCGATCTAGTGCAGAATGTGATATCGGACTAGTCCGACTGTTATCGGACTAGTCCGGTCCTGTATAACTTTGTGCATTGTGTGTGTGTGATTGAAAGTGATTGAGCTCTTGGGTGTGTTTCCTTAACACACTCCATACATAATAATCTACTATTTTCTTCTCCTTGAGCTCAAATTCACTTTGCTTCTCATTTCCCTTCTTTTCGGCATTTTGCTCATTTTTCGTCATTTGCCTGCATTCATCTCAACAAAAGGATTAGGATCCCAATTGCTTGTCATAAATCATCCAAAACCCACAAGGGAGTCCTAGATGCACTTTTAGTGGAGCATACTCCCTTGAGGCCTCTGAAGCCTCAACCAGTGAATGTCCAGGCTGCTCCCTTGCCAGCCTCCAGTTCCGAGGCACCGACAAGATCAAGAGAAGGTGCTAGAGCTGTCCCTACTTCTAGGGAAGCCCCTCAGATAGGATTAGCTAGTGGGATCCTTAAGTATCTAGCTGCCATATTCTCCTCCTGCAAGAAGGCCGAAGTAAGGGCCCATAAACTCAACCAGAAGAGAAAGGAGGACATGAAGTACATAAAGTCCAACGTGAAGCAAATCTGCCAAAAGCTGGAGATCGACCCCATTGGATCTCCAGTGATTTCTAAGGACTCTAACCCGGACTTCACTGAGCTCGCGCCTTTGAACCCCTCTGAGCTTGCCTACTTTGGCATTGGGGGCTCGAGTGGCTCTGTCCCTCCTTCTCCTCCTCGTCAAGCTGATGATGAAGAAGACGAAGACGATGACGAGAGGACCGACAGTGAAGAGTGAAGACCCTAGGACCCTCCTCTCCTTCTTTTTGGTGTCTTGATGCCAAAGGGGGAGAGATTGAGGGGGAGTCTTAGCTTTAGCTGCGGTAGGATGCAAGGAGAGAGCTCTTTTTATCTATCTTTGTGATTGTAATGATTTAACGTTGTTTCTAAGTTAACTTTGGTTCTGTGATGCAATGCTTACTTAATTTGAGAAGTATTTGTTAAAATCTGTAATTTTGCTCCTGGAATGACATATGTGCTTTGTTTTGGTTGACTACTGTAAATTATGTCACTCTCAATGTCATAATGTACTTAATTATGCATCCCACCATAAAGAATGCACATATGAATAATTCTTTCACTGCTTGATGTATTTTTGATTCATATGTGCACACTTTATGAAAATCTCTTGTCATATTTTGTGAAATATCAATTGGTTGTCATCAATCACCAAAAAGGGGGAGATTGAAAGTGCATCTAGGACTCCCTTGTGGGTTTTGGATGATTTATGACAAGCAATTGGGATCCTAACCTCTTTGTTGAGATGAATGCAGGCCTATAATAGAAAAATGAGCAAAATACCAAAAAAGAAGGGATGAAGAGGAGCAAAGTGGAAATGAGCTCAAGGAAAAATAGTAGCAGATTATTGTGTATGGAGTGTGTTAAGGAAACACACCCCAAGAGATAAATGATAATTAAACACACATATTGCACAGAGTTACACAGGACCGGACTAGTCCGATAACCTTTCTGCACCAGATCGAACAAGTCCGATATCTATCGGACTAGTCCGATATCTTTCTGACTAGAATCGGACTAGTCCTCCCCAGTGCAGACTAGTCCTCAAAACACTACACAAGTCACACAAAATCGGACATGTCCGTTATCAACCGGACTAGTCCGATACCCTTTCTGATCCACTTCGGACAAGTCCGATATTCACACGGACTAGTCCGAAAAAACCACTAAATCTAAATCGGACAAGTCCTCCAAGTGCGGACTTGTCATCCAACACACTTAGGGTTTCACGTATCGGACAAGTCCGATGGACATCGGACTAGTCCGAAGATTTCCAGTAGCGAAATCGGACAAGTCCGTTTTCAGTCGGACTAGTCCGATATTTCGGGACACTTAGGGTTTGCAACACACAGCACACCGGATAGTCCGGTGACCACCACGGACTAGTCCGAACTTTCTGAACCCTAACGGTAACTTTTAGAAACCCCATATAAATAGAGGTGCACGGCCCAATTTGACACACTCTCGAACCCTAGCGCCGTCACACCTCCCAAGAGCCTCAAAAACGACCTCTCTCCACAAAATTAAGTGCAACATCGTCCAATCCTTTGAGGATTCACTCTAGATCATTGGAGAGACACTTACAACACCACATTGAGCTCTTGGTTTGATTCTCTAACACACTCCTGCATTTCAATTGTAACTTTTGAGTGTGTTTTTAGTGGCATCGTGTTTTGTAATCTAAGGGGGCTCTCAACGTGTGAGAACGCCCCTTGAATTCGGTTATTCACCCCTTTGTGATTAGTGGAAGAGGATTGGCCTTTGTAGCGATCCAACGAGGGTAGGGTTGCAGAAGACCCGGTCCTTTTGTGGACTCCTCAACGTGGACGTAGGTTGCCTTTGTGGTAGCCGAACCACGGGATAAATCGTTGTGTCTTGTTTTAGTGTTCATCATTCTAATTAATCAACTCAATCTAGGGTTTCATACACATTGTTCATCTTACGTTAAATTGTTGAACATAAGACTTAATTATGATATAATTCAGTATATAAATGTTAAACTGTTGTTTGATTCTATATTTCCGCTGTACACATAAAAGAATCAAACCAATCAATCAAGTTTAATCAACTTAGTCCGTGAACACCGGACTAGTCTGCACTTTACCGGACTAGTCCGATATCTCTGGTATTGAACTGGTTGTTGAGTGTTGCAGGATCCGACAATTTTCAAAAAGGCCTATTCACCCCCCCCCTCTAGGCCTACATTCACGCACACCCATATCTCACGGAAGTGGACGAAAGTCGCCACTAGAAAGAGGGAGTGGGGGCTGAGATGATAAAGTCGGAGGCCGTAGAAATCCAACAGCATTAAGAGAAAGCTTGAAAAAGGCGGGAACAGACCCACTATGGCATACACAGAGAAGTACACCATCTCCCCGGTACACTCCTTCTTGAAGGGGAGCTTGCCAAAGCGAATGTCCTTGTTGCAGGAGTCGTTGGACCACCCCATGTAGGTCCAGACACTCGCCATTTCTTCGTTGGTCTTGACCTTGCTGCTGTCAAGACCCAACTTCATCGCGACAAAGTGGAGCAAAAGTTGGAAGGCTATGCAAGGTTGGGAGGCTCTGAGCACAAGTTCGATCGAAAGCGTAAAGAGTCTTCAAACTGTGCTAGCTTTCCTTCTTAAGTAAGCCTCCGTAATGATTTGATGGAAACCGCAATTGGATCAAAATCATATTTTCGAAAATCTACCCTGTCAATGACGAATGGGTCCGGGTCCACTCCGGCGGAAAGACCAAAGTTATTACCCCAGATGAACCGTTGTCATGATGGAAAGTTGGAAGCCCGAGGGCCGCAGCCTGACAAGGCGCGCGGAACCGATACTGTTTTCGCATTAGAACCGGCGACCTTCAATTGCGTAAGATCCGCACGCGAGGATCTCACCTACTACATTCAAAAGAAGCCACGTGGCAATGGTTTAATAGAGAACCATTGCCCCAACAGTACATCAAGAGACCTTTGAAGCCGCAACACGGGAGTCAAAGATGGTCCCACCTCTGGTAGAATAACTTAACCCAAAGGATTTCTCTCACAGGTGGGCTCGATGGCCACTGTCGGTACCTGCATACCGGGTACCTCATAATACCGCAAGAAACATTGAAGAGTTCCACCCATCCGAGTTGAAGACCTCCAAAGGCTACACATGCTATACAGCACTAGACTCACCTCTCTCGTTTGGGTAGCTCCGGTACTGCCACGTGTAACGTGAGGCTGGAGCTAACTCCCCCTGTAAGGAAGCTCCGGTCTTGCCACATGTCCAATGACCTCGGACCTAACTAATAGTAGAGGGAAGCTCCAGTGCTGCCACGTGTATAGTGGCTCCGGACCTTCTTCCCCACGACGGGAAGCTCCTGAGCCGCCACGTGTCAAGCCTCCACACCTAAGACAACAACGAAGAGTCCAACAGATCTCAAACGACACGGAGATTCAAGGGGCTATTAAATCTACAATTACAAGACTTGATTACGTGTCATTAATACCATATTAATGACACACGATTAGAGGACTCTTAACAACAGTAACACCGCCATTAAGGCGCGTTATCACATTGTTAATTATGTTTAATATTCACAGATTTGTGTATTAGGCAATTAACAACCGGGGCCACTTGTTGGGCCAGGCTGATGTAACAGACAGTCCTTAGACTATAAAAGGGTTGTGTTGTACGGTACATGACAACTAAGCTCACACACTCACAATCACTATACACATACATACAACAACACAACTCGTAGAGTAGGATGTTACGCTCAAACGGCCCGAACCACGTAAAATCTCTCGTGTCACTGCCTTGTCCAAATCTCACACGCTCCAACCAATAAAGAATCTCTGCAGGCTACGATCTAATAGTACCGGAGAAAGTGTCGATCGCACATTTTGACAAAAACCTTTATTCAGTTGACTCCGAACCCACTGGTTGACTCGCCTTCAATCTCGTGCATGGGACTGAACAGCAATGGTGGCGGTTACGACTTGCCGAAAAGGGCCGCTGCGACCTGAGGAACCCGCCTTGGGGTTGCAGTACCGTCCGGAGTGACTTCTACGAGCGGGCGGCGGCGATAGCCAGCAGGGAAGATCCGGTGGCAGCGTTCTTTTTTTTTTCGAATACGCAAGAGAGATGTGCATCTTTGTATTAAAATAAGAAAAAGCGAACCATGTTACAGCAAGTCATCATATATAGGATCCAGATATGAGAGGTTCAATACACCGAACAAAAATATTACAATAGGTTCTCCGACCTAAACCTGAATTAGCTTCCTAACACCTTGGAGTTTTTGGATCCGGTGGCAGCGTTCTCATGGATGAAAGCACGACTCAGCTCAAGGAAACACGCTGGAGCATCACAGGAACGTGGCGAACAATAAAAGGAAACCCAATCATGACGGAACCTGCTGAAGAGTGGGGCGCGGCGGTCACTAGATTGAACCTAAGTCGGCTGTAAGGAGAATACGTTGACCGACCTGATTTCACAATTGATTACTAAAACGTTTGATTCAAGTGGTGTTCTAGAACCTCTAGATTCTGTACCCTAATCGGAATTGAAGATATTGCACGGTGAAAGGAGAATTTTACCGCGGATTAAATATAGCTCAAGATGAACTCCGATGGGGAAAAGTATAAATCCATTGATCGGAAGCTAGGAAATAATTTGACGAGGTTGACTGCAACATGAGCTTGACCTTGGTGGCAAGAAGAACAGACTGCACAACGGTCATGGAAACGTCGAGTAAAGCACCAGAAAAACTTGAGCTGGCCAGCAACCAAGTCAGAAGGATGCGCACAATCGATAAGAAGAAAAGGCATGAAGAAACGATTCATAACCAACTGTTTAGTGAAGATTTGGCCGAGAGTCGAGCAAACTCGCCGGTGGATGAACTGCTCACAGAAGTGCAGAGCACCGCCTGGTTTTAACTCTACTTGCCGGGATGTACACAACAAGCCTGCGTAGCCATCTGCAGCTTTGTGGTGCGCAAAATCGACGGACGGTGCTGGGCAACGAAGAAGGCCCGAGTTTGCACAGCGGTGATGAAGAACGATGAACGCCTTGCGGTGGAAAACGAAGAACAACAGAGGGTAACCGGGTTTTTTCCATGAGGGAAGAAATATCAAGCAGGGCGTGGATAGGAGCAAAGCAGCAAGCAAATGAACTGGAGGTGGTTGGCTTTGAAGCAGCTCGGTGGCACATGCACAGCTTAGCTGTGGCGCGCGTACAGGAAGAGATGTAAAACAGGCCTCCTCACTGGCTGACAAGGGGGCCCACTCACAGTAATACTCACCTCCTTATTATCCCTTCTGTTAATTTAAATACCATATCAAACAAGCACTAAAAATGCACAAACTTTTGGCAGCCAAGCAAAATCAAATATGAGGATCAAATTTTAACTTCAATCTGACATTTGATTGAGTTATGTTTGAAGTTTAAATTTTAATTCAAATCTACTCTTATGTCGCTTGATTTTTAATTAACATAACAAATGATGTCTAAAAATAACGAAATTTAGTAAGGCTGCCATCTAAAATACGGTGAACACATTGGTGAACTCATAGTTGACATTTGACTAATTTGAATATGAAATTTGAATTTGAATTTGAATAATCTCTTTTAGAGTTTGATTTACTATTAATATCACATGTGCACTAGATTATATTTTCTTTTCCTCCTCTAATTAATTTAATAACTAATCAGAACACCCATCTTAGGATTTTATATTAGCTATGAGTATAATCTTGATCTTTGACTTTGCTTTTTGACTTTGTATTTTCAATTGCATTCGGAATTTCCTCTTTTTAAAATTACTTAAGTGCAATCATACATTCACAATTTCTCCTTAAGTTTGAAGTTTTAAGAGGTCCAAATTTTTATCATCATTTATTAGTTAAATAGTTCACGTGAGTTTGAATTTCTTAATCAACTAAAAGAATTTAAGTTCACATTTTTGCATTCTTGTTATTTCCAAACGAGGAATTTTACATTCACCCTGAGCGCGTGTATCAGCCGGTTGGACTTTTCTTGCCATATATTCCCGCCCAACTCTCTTGACCATGTCTTGTAACAAGGTTGCCATGTCCACGCAACCCTTACACACATGCACACACTTTCTAACACATCCATGATATCTTCATATGCAATGTTCTTGATTCAAACAAGCTGGGTGACTTCCTGGATCACCTCAACCACAATTCTTCCCTAGTTTCATTGTCGAACCTCAACTTCTCCCTAAGTTTAGTAGAAGCATCAGCATCATCAGCCACGTCTTGACCGCAAGCAACACCTGCACATGACAATCTTTACGAGCTCATGTCCTCAACTTGACTCTCATTACTCCGATAACAACACAACCTTTTGTGAGCACCTCACATAAGTGTGTTATACAGAACAACACATATTATCCACCGAAGCATATTGAAAACTCAGTACATAAGCACTGCACTAAGCAACCTCTCCCACACATCCTATATGAAAACGCCAAGATTAGCACGTCTATCAGACAAGATTAGCACGTCGCTGATCAGATAGGACAATCCAATCTATTTCTTCACTATTCAACCCAGTCATTCGAACAGCTTGATCCAACTATTTAGCACATCCAAGTAGATAGCACATTCTGTATCTAGATTTAGCACGTCACCGAGTACATAACAAAAACATTACATGAAAAGCTTGACTTAAAGCTCATTTGTAAATGTATTCAATAAACCTAGTTCTTACAGATGGGATACTGATAGTCGTCACTATTATCAAATAACTGGTGGTGTCTTGTTTCAAGACATTGATTGTAACTAATATTACTATCATTTTACTTTTTATCGTTGGCTAGTAGCTAACACCGATACTCAATTATCAACATAGCTTATACTATCACATCTCAAGTGGTTCATGACATATCAATGTTTTTAAAATAGACGCGCAGTCATGCAATAAAAACAGGCTCATATGTGCTTTTCAAAAACATAGGAGGAATGTGCTCAAGGAGTTAGTGCTTTTCTTTACAGCCTTCGTTGAGCTTTTCGTAACCTGATTCTTGAAGTTCCTCTTTGAACTCTTCAGATGCTAAATTATATATTACATGAATAATTACTAATCATCGGTAAAAGGTAAAGAAATAAAAAAATATTCCAATAAACTCAAATAATAATTGAGTAATATAGTTGCTAAGGTTTAGGAGGTTTGATAGGCGAGTACATCATTCTATTTGGAGCCTATCTGTAGATGGTACTATTTTACGGTACACTAAACTGTGTTTGGAGATCTATAAGAGTTAAGTATTGTTTTTAAGTAATTATTGGTGCGATGATTTTCAAGTTTGTTGTTAAATCTTTAGTTTCGTAAGCTTCTAGTTATTCGAATGGTCTATGACGAGTTATGATTAACTTACTAGCTCTTATGATTCATTATAGTACAAATTGCTTTTACTATGGTTTAAGATTCAGTTATTACCTTTATGGCTTTTCCCATAATATTCCTATACTCACAAGAATTAGTTTACTAGAATTTCATTAATTCAACCCTCACTTATGTTAGTAGTTAGACACAGATCCTAACATCTTCTAGCTAAATGAGCATTTTATTATGAGCTTATTGATTGTATTATCAATTTATACCATTTTCCTAAACTAGAGCTGACCGTTAATATATTCTAAGAGTCCAAATTATATTTTTTATCCTCTCGCATATATGACTATTGAAGTTCTTAAAAATTAATAGTGGAGATGTTATTTATTAAGGATTATATGAGAATTTTACAAATTTATTGCTATTTAAGTGATTTCCCCAAGAGGGTGTTAGTTAATTCACTAATCCATAATTTATATTAACCAAATACTACTTACATTATATTATAGATGTCAAATAATATTTCTAGGTATTTTTAGATAATTATTTGTGAAGATATTATCAATTTTGGAGACTTAACCTGGGATTTTCTTAATTTCTAATTAGTTCAATGATTTATAACAAGCTATAAATATTTTGCTAATTCCCATAATTTATTTGAGGTAGCGATTGTTACTAGTATGTTAAGAGACAAATACTATATTAAGGAATTTTCTGGGATTTTTTCTACGCTTGAAAATATATTTATAGAGCTCTATCTACATTTGCAATGTGGATCTAGCAATTTCATGCGCGAATCGAGGCTGACTAGTTGGCCAGTGTCATCATGTGTGCACCCTAAATTACTTAGCAGCCAGACACTGTCAGGTGTGATCCACTCGTGCACACGCGTTTTCAGCGAGCTAAAGTGTCAGCGGCATGTGCCTGGGAATGGGGGAGGTGTTGGTGCACAGTACACTCGACCCTTGTTGAAGTGTAGCCTATGGCAATGGTGACGGGGCGCGGAGGCATGGGATGATGGCTATCGATGGAGCTAGGCATAGGGACAGCCTCCCTCATGGTGTCTTACTCTTACGCGAAGGGGGGGGGGGGGGCTCAAGGGAGTTTCAGGTAAGCTTGTCATATCGGGGAGGTTCCGACGGCGGCCAGCGATGCGGAGGCGGCGCTCGACGCACGCAAGGCTGTGGGGCGGGGGCTCACCCGACTGCATGTGAAACAGAAGGAAATAGTCCAAGTGCATCTTTGGAAGGGGGAAGAGGGGATGAACTCACTGGAGACGGTGAATCAACGGTGGCCCGAATTCGGGGAAGAATAGGGGAGCTCGCTCAATTGCAGGCGAGGAGGCCTTGGAGATCAAATTATTGCTCGAGCAGGCACAAGGAAAGGTGGAGGGGTGTCTCACACGTGAGAGAAGGGAGGGAGGCCATTTTATAGCATGGCCTGGCAGTGGAGAAGGTTGTGGTTGATGCTAGTTCACCACGGGATGTGACAGAGGTGGGGCCGATGTTGTTCCTTGATGGCGCATTTCATCGGGGCCATGATGGCATGACTGCGGTAAAAGCTGGGAGGGGACAGTGCAACTGAGTATCGAGGTGGGGGTGACACCATGGCACACATTCTGTCACTGATTTCCTAGGCATTGCATCGATCAAGCTTGTGCCGGGGGGAAGGGGAAAGGCGGTTCATGACTGGGCCGAGATGGGTCGGAGTGAAGATTCCCACGAGGGAAGGGGAGGAAGGTCGAGCCAAACCAGAGTTTGGCCAGACCAGAATGAGAGAAGGGAGGGAAGGGAAAATGGGCTCAGTCCAGGTGGGGGATTTTTATTTTAGGATTTGATTTTTGAACTCAGGTTTGAATTCGATTTGCCTTACACTGAGTAATTTGCCTTTGAGCATATTTGTAGTCAAATAATTTGTGTTCGAACAGGTTTAATATTTCTCTCTTAATTTATTTGACTAACTAAATTATTTGTTGCACCCACATTTACACATATATACCACTTATTTATAACATTACTTCTAGTTTTGTGATCATTTCAAAATAAGTTTCTAGTTTGGGTTGGGAGCGTGTATGATGGTTATATTTCAGAATTCGGTTTGGCTGAAAATTCTCTAATATACAATAAAATGTATGTTCTTTATTATTTATTTATTTGTGTTGTTTATATTAGAGATTGTCACATATATTTATATGGTATTATTTGCACATGAATGCTACCATTGTTTCTAATCTCATGTTTGGTTGTTATAAATAGATTATGTTGTTTGAGTCATACATGGTTTATATGTTGTTATCTGTAGGATTGAAAAGAACATAAAATACCAGATGGGGAGTAAATGATTGATAAAAAAATTTCAAGCCTCAAAACCAACTCGACAGATACAAATTTCATGGACAAACTCATGTGTGTGACTATGTTAAACCCGTTCAACTGTGGCCGAATAAATATGGATTGTAGAAAATCATGTCATGAAGCCAAAGCAACAAGAATTACGTGGAGACATTGAGTAGAACTCGAGTTATGATTAAAACAATGCGTAAAGGTCGAACTGATCTATGCAAACAAAAAACAGATGGATTGTGTTGCAAAGTAGCTCCAATAGCAGTGAAATCTTCACAGATGATAGAAAATTGAGTTGTGAAGTGTGATATCTAGCTGCTGAATACATTGGCAAAATGGTTAAAAGTGAGGGCTTACATGTGATGTGTTGAATATAACTGAGAAGTACACTTCGGATTGTCCAAAATTGCGAGAACTAGCCGCACACGTGAGTTGCACGTGTATTTACTTCGGAATGTCTGAACCTTTCAATGTATATCAGGAGTAACAGTTACTACTCTATTCACTTCAGACTGTCCCATCTTAATGATTATCTTTGGCTGCTCTGTTTTTAACTTGCAACATTTCAAACTTGCTTTTGGCTTATGAGAAGTTTGTTTACATTCATTTACTATGGTTCTGATGCATTTTGGCGGATCATGGTGGATATTATCTTGCTATGTTTTGCAACATTCTTTAATGAGGTTTTCACATAAGGTGTTGTGATTTTTGGACTAATGTGAGTCAAGTCGAGGACTTGTGCTCAGAAAAGTTGCTTGTTTGTTCATGTGCAGGTGTTGCTTGAGGTCAAGACATGGCTGGCGACGGTGATCCATTGAACTAGTTTTAGGGAGAACATGAGGTTCAACAACCAAGTTCGGGATGAATTGTGGTTGAGTTGATCGGGAGGTCACGCAACATGTTTTGGTCAGGAACAATGCAAATGAAGGTATTGTGGATATTTTGGAAAGTGTTTGTGTAGGATTGAAGATCATGTGTAAAGCTACCAGAAGGGGGGGTGAATGGTAGATTAAAACTTTTCAGCGGAAGCAACGAAAACACCACTTGGCAGAAAACAGATCTGTGAAAGAAACTGTGTGTGCGACTAATCTAAACGAGTTCAACTGTGACAAATCTAGTATATATTGTAGAGAATCAAGTCACGAAGACGTCACAACAAGAATCACCAAAATCCGTCAAGAGAAACTCAAGTTACGATCAAAATATCCAACAAAGGTCAATCTGTCCTACCCGAGAAAAATAGTTCTGGAACACTGCAAGGAAACTCATGTAGATCAGAAACCACAAATCCAATGACCGTGAAATTTTTACAGATGATAGAAAATTAAGTTGTGAAGACCACAAAAATAGAATCACGTCAATCGGATCTGTAAAACTTGAGTTATAATAAAACCACTGAAGAAAGGTAGTGTTATGCATAAATTCGACGAGAAAGACTTGACGAAAACAAGTCGGACGAACAAGACAAAAAAGTTCCTTCAAACTACGAATTTTATTGATCAAACTACAAGAGGAACAGCCCCAAAGTCGTCTACAACAAGCTCTGGCCTCACTTGCTTATATAACCAGCCTTTAGGCCAACCCAAAACTAACTAGGACTCTAATCCTACTCAATTCACGAATCGGAACTTTCCATAACTGTTCAAGACTCTTCTATACGCAGATAGAAGCAATCTTAAGACTTCCAAACACCTTAGGAGAATATCCCACATTCCTAAAACAACTCAAATTCGTGACCCACACGAAATCCTATCGTAACCTACTCAAAACTTTCCATATTTGAGTCAAACACGACTCAACCGCAGCCTAAGTCCATAACCTAGTCGGTTGGACCTTTCCGACCAATTCTTTACGTCGACATCTCTTTATCATGCCTCGGAACCATGTAGCCACATCCATGCACTCCTTGCATACGTTCAAACATCTTCCAACGACGTCCACGATACCTTCATATGCATTATTCTTGATTCAAACATGTTGCGCAACCTCCCGATCAACTCAACCACAATTCCTCCCGAACATAGTTGTTGAATCTTATCTTCTCCCTAAGACTAGTTCAATGGATCCCGTCACCAGTCATGTCTTTAACTCAAGCAACACCTGCACATGAATAAACAACCAATACTTCCAAGCACAAGTCCTTGACTTGACTCACGTTAGTTCTGAAACTACAACATCTTACGTGAACACCTTGCATAAGCATGTTGTAAACCATAGCAAAATGATCTCAGCCTTAACCACCAAAACACACCAAAAACATAGTAAAACAATACTAACAAACTTTCTATAAGTGTAAAGCAGGTTTGAAGCATTGCAAGATAAAAGCAGAACCACTGCGATCAAGCTTTGAACCTTAGCAAAGCTAATCAAAACATGTCGGACCTATCGTATCCCACATTCCTAAATAAACTCAAATTTGTGACCCACACGAAATCCTATCATAACCTACTCAAAACTTTCCATATTTGAGTCAAACACAACTCAGTCGTAGCCTGAGTCCATAACCTAGTTGGTTGGACCTTTCTGACAAATTCTTTATGTCCACATCTCTTCATCATGCCTCGGAACCACGTAGCCACATCCATGCACTCCTTGCACATGTGCAAACATCTTCCAACGACGTCCAGGATACCTTCATATGTATTGTTCTTGGTTCAAACATGTTGTGCAACCTCCCAATCAACTCAACCACAATTCCTCCTGAACTTGGTTGTTGAACCTCATCTTCTCCCTAAGGATAGTTTAATGGATCCCGTCACCAGCCATGTCTTGAACTCAAGCAACACCTGCACATGAATAAACAACCAATACTTCCGAGCACAAGCCCTCGACTTGACCCACGTTAGTTTTGAAACTACAACATCTTACGTGAACGCCTCACATAAGCATGTTGTAAACCATAGAAAAATGATATCAGCCATAACCACCAAAACACACCAAAAACTTAGTAAAAGAATACTAAGCAAACTTTCCATAAGTGTAAAGCAAGTTTAAAACATTACAAGATAAAAGCAGAACCACTGCGATCAAGCTTTGAACCTTGCCAAAGCTAACCAAAACATGTCGGACCTATCGTATCCCACATTCCTAAAACAACTCAAATTCGTGACCCACACGAAATCCTATCATAACCAACTCAAAACTCTCCATATTTGAGTCAAACACGACTCAGTCGCAGCCTGAGTCCATAACCTAGTCGGTTGGACCTTTCTGACCTATTCTTTACGTCCACATCTCTTCATCACGCCTCGGAACCATGTATCCACGTCCATGCACTCCTTGCACACGTGCAAACATCTTCCAACAACTTCCACGATACCTTCATATGCATTGTTCTTGATTCAAACATGCTGTGCAACCTCCCGATCAACTCAACCACAATTCCCCCCGAACTTGCTTGTTGAACCCCATCTTCTCCCTAAAACTAGTTCAATGGATTTCGTCACCAGCCATGTCTTGAAATCAAGCAACATCTGCACATGAATAAACAACCAATACTTCCGAGCACAAGTCCTCGACTTGACTCACGTTAGTTCCAAAACTACAACATGTTACGTGAACACCTCACATAAGCATGTGTGTAAACAATAGCAAAATGATATCAACCTTAACTACTAAAACACACCAAAAACATAGTAAAATAATACTAAGCAAACTTTCCATAAGTGTAAAGCAAGTTTGAAACATTGCAAGATAAAAGCAGAACCACTGCGATGAAGCTTCGAACCTTGCCAAAGCTAACCAAAACATGTCGGACCTATCGTCAAATCTTGATAAAAAAAAGATGTTTTGGTAGTATTCAAAACTTTTATCATCAAAGCCAATGTATTCAACACACATTGGTCTCACAATCTCCCCCTTGATGAATGCATTAGCAACACAACTTAAAATCCGAACATTGGCTTATTTACATGAAAAGTTTTGAAAACAATTTCTTCCTCTTTTTGAAAATCAAATGAGATAGAATTAAATTTATCCCCCTATACATACTTCTCCCCTGAGAAGAATCGTGCCAAACACACTTGTGAATATGTGCAAGGTGTGATCAATTTCCCCCCTTTGGCAATGTATTCAGCAAGGTACAAAAGAGAAATTTTAATTGTTATGAGCATATTATAACATATACATATAAAACAAAGCTCATCCAAGTCATACCATCAAGTAACTTACACTATCACATCAATGAAATACATAAAGTTGTAAGCCATGCTAGAGACAAGTGTAGTTTTTATTTTCAGCAAGTCATGATCTCACAAACTTAACTATTTCAAGGCCTGAAAGCATGACACTTGTTGCCGCATTTTATTATTTTTCAAAGCACAAATTTAGATCAAATGATATTTGCAAGAGATTATATGCGCATCTGCCTTATTCTAACCAACCAAGCCAAGCCTATGTCATTTGACAATCAAAAGCTTAAGGACATGATTTTAGTCATACACAACTTCTTCCAAGTTCATATCTAAGTGCAATCATAAGCCATCTCATAAGAAGAACAGTGATGCATGCATATTCTCTTGATATTTTCTAATTTTATATTTGTTCATAAAAACTCAACATGTGAGTTGATTACTTGATTAATTCTTTATGATTAAAAGCACTTGTGAGCATGCAACAAGTTCAAAACAGTAAGAAAGTTCGACCATGACCAGATTTAGTGTAAGTAATTATTCCAATTACTAGACATGGCAAAACCTACAAAATGTATAACACGAGTAATGTAGTAAGAACTTTCAGCATGTAAAAGGAATCACAAAGTCATATGTGTATGAAACACTATGCTCATATTATTTTATTTTCAGATTCACACATAGAATTCTCAAGTTTCAAAACTCCCCCTCAATGTAAGCCATGAGGATGCATAACCCCTATTTCACTATGAATGAAACAAAAACGAGTGAGATCCAAAGGTTTTGTAAAAATGTCAGCCAATTGTTGTTCGGCATCTACATGGTGAAGCACAATGTTTCCTTTTTCAACATTATCACAGAGAAAGTGATACCTAATGTCAATGTGCTTAGTTCTAGAATGTTGCACGGGGTTTTTAGCAATGCAAATGGCACTAGTGTTATCACAAAACAGTGGAACACTATCTAGATCAACCCCATAGTCCTTAAGTGTTTGAACAATCCAAAGACTTTGTGAGCAAGCACTAGCAGCAGCTACATATTTAGATTCAGCTGTGGATTGTGCAACTGAGTTTTGTTTCATAGAGGACCAAGCAACAAGTGAATTACCAAGAAAATGACAAGCACCGGAAGTACTTTTCCTATCAATCCTACAACCCCCAAAATCAGCATCCGAAAAAGCTTTCAAAGTAATGGTTGAGGAAGAAGGGAGAAAAATGCAAAATTTTTGAGTTCCATGTAAGTAACTGAGAATCCTTTTGAGGGCTTGACGGTGTGAAGCACGTGGGGAGGCTTGAAACCATGCACAAAGACAAACGCTGAATTGTATGTCCGGTCTTGATGCCGTGAGGTACAAAAGTGATTTGATCATGCTTCTATATTCTTTTTGATCCATGGGTTCACCATCTTCGCCAAATTCAAGTATTGTTGATGTTCCCATTGGTGTCCGAAGAGTCTTGCTTTTGTACATGTTGAAGCGCCTTAGGAGGTCTTTTGTATACTTCATTTGATGCACAAAGGTACCCTCCTTGGTTTGCTTGATTTGCAGCCCTAAAAAGTACGTGAGTTCTCCCATCATACTCATCTCAAATTCTGAACTCATCATAGCTGAAAACTTCGACACAAGATCATAAGAAGCACAACCAAAGATAATATCATCCACATACACTTGAACGAATATTGAGTCATTGCCATGCTTAAGCACAAAAAGAGTTTTATCAACCTTGCCCATGGTAAACCCCTTTTCAAGTAAGAAAGTTTTTGACCTATCTTACCATGCTCTAGAGGCTTGTTTGAGACCATACAAGGCTTTGGACAGTTTGTAAACATGATTAGAAAAATCTGGATTTTCAAAACCCAGTGGTTGTTTGACATAAACCTCTTCATCTATGTAGCCATTAAGAAAAGCACTTTTAACATCCATTTGATATATCTTAAAACCTTTAGATGCAGCAAAATCTAACAAAATTCTTATGGCTTCTAATCTAGCAACAGGAGCAAAAGTTCCATCAAAATCTAGACCATCAACTTGAGATAAAACCATGAGCAACCAACCTAGCCTTATTCCTAACCACAACCCCATCCTCACTTTGTTTATTTTTAAACACCCATTTAGTTCCAATTAAAGTGTGACCTTGAGGTGGAGGTACAAGTTTCCAAACATTATTTCTTTCAAAATTTTCTAACTCTTCTTGCATGGCAATAATCCAGGATTCATTAGTGAGTGTGTGTGATATATCTTTGGGTTCAAAAGAAGCAACAAAAGAAGAATGAGCATGCGAGTTTGGATCGCAAAACATGGATCGTGTGACTCGTTCGTGCAAGCTTCCAATAATTTGTTTTGGATGATGACTTTTGAGAACCCGGAGGGGAGTGGACACTTCACAAGCTTGTTCTTCTTCATGTTCATCACAAATTGATGAGCTTGTGACTTTAGGAGGATCCGGACCAGCAATGGTGGTCGTCGGTGCTAGCTGTGAATCAAAATCAGGAGCTTGAACAATGTCATTAGCTGCTGAATTTTCGGGCAGCAGCACCACTTCTTCCTCATCTTCAACGAAAATGCTCTCTCCCTGCGGATATGGATCCGGACCTGCAATGTTTGAGCTAGTACCTGTGCTACCTTCATCAAAAAACACCTCAAAAGTCTTCACAATTTTGTTAGTGTCAAGTAAAAGCACACGATAGCCTCTAGTATGAGATGGATAACCAAGAAACATGCCATCAATGGATCTAGGTTCAAATTTCTCAAGATTACCATGTTTCTTAACAAAGCATTTGCAGCCAAAGACCCGAAAATGTGTAACACTAGGCCTATTGTAGGATCGAAGAGCACGTGAAAAGCTACCAGAGGGGGGGGTGAATGGTAGATTTAAAAATCTTACGCAGCGGAAACAATAAAACCCTAATCCCTTCGGTAGAAAAACGATATGTTAAACAAATCGTGTATGAAGCTAATCTAAACGTGTTTCACCGTGACAAAGTGATAGATATCAGAGAGAATCAAGTCACGAAGACAACACAAAAAGAATTACTCAAATCCGTCGAGAAAAACTCAAGTTATGATCGAAAGATCAGACTATGGTCAATCTGACCTACCCGAGAAAAACAGTTTCTGGAATGCTGCAAAGAAACTTGTGTAGTTCAGAAACTACAAATCCAATGACCGTGAAATTTTGACAGATGATAGAAAATCAAGTTGTGAAGACAATCCAAAAAGAATCACGTCAATTGGATCTATAAAACTCGAGTTATGATAAAACCACCGACGAAAGGTAGTGCTGTCCAGAAACTCGACGAGTAAAACTTGTCTGGAACAAGTCGGACGAACAAGGCACAAAAGTTCCTTCAAACTATGAATTTTATTCAATAGAACACAAGAGGAACAGCCCCCAAAGTCGTCTCTCACGAGCTTTGGCCTTCCCTTGCTTATATAACCAGCCCTTAGGCCATCCCAATACAACTAGGACTCCAATCCTAATCCGATCACAATCGGAACTTACCATAACTACTCAAGATTCTTCTATACGCAGATAGAAGCAATCTTAAGACTTCCAAACACCTTAGGAACGTATCCCACATTCCTAAACAACTCAATTTCGTGATACACACGAAATCCTAACATAACCAACTCGATATTTCCATACCGAGCCATAACCGACTCTGCCGCAGCCAAAGTCTTCAATCGATACGATCCGATCCTTCCGATCAGATCTTCCTTCCATAATCCGTCTCTAGAAGCATATTGCCATGTCATGCACCGCATGCATACGTGCGAACACCTTCCTTCGATCTTCATATGCACTGCCCTTGATTCAATCATCCTGCGCGACCTCCTGACCCGCTCAACCACAGTTCCTCCTGAACTTGGTTGTTGGAACCTCATCTCCTCCTGAGACTAGTCCAATGGATCCGTCACCAGCCATGACTTGAACTCAAGCAACACCTGCACATGAACAAACAAACAATCCATACGAGCCCAAGTCCTCGACTTGACTCACGTTAGTTCCGAACACAACACCTTACATGAGAACCTCACATAAGCATGTTGCAAAACCACAGTAGAAACGATATCAGCCGTATCATCCAAAACGCACCGAAAACTTAGCAAATGAATACTAAGCAATCTTTCCTAACAAGTAAAGCAAGTACGAAACTTTGCAAATGAAAAGCAGAAGCACTTCGGTCAAGTTCCGGACCTTGCCAGAGCAACCCGGAGCTTGAGCCGGAGCTAACAAGAGCTAGTAGAACCTAGCGCCGGAGCTTACCAAAACTAGTACAATGAAGCACCTGCCGGAGCTTACCAAAACTAGTACAAAGAAGCACCTGCCGGAGCTTACCAAAACTAGTAGATCCTGGATCCGGAGCTTATCAAAACTAGTGGGAACTAGTCAACCCAAAACCCGGAGCTAGAACAAAGTAAGTCGGAGCTTGGCAAAAGCATGCCAGAGCTATCAAATATATGCCGGAGCTATCAAAGACATGCCGGAGCTAAACATAAAGCTCACCGGAGCTATCCAAAGCTAGTTGGACCTTACTAAGAAGCCGGACCTAGCTTCGAACATAGCCGGAGCTACCCAATACAAGTCGGACCTACCGTCGGACCTTGCTGTAGCTCGGAGCTAGAGTCGGACCTTGATAAAAAGGTGTTTTAGTGATATTCAAAACTTTTATCATCAAAGCCAAGTGTATTTACTACAAGCCAATGTATTCAGCACACATAGGTCTTACACCTATGTCCAAACCAGAGCTCATATGGTGTTTTACCTAGCTTAGCGCGCAAGAAAACACGATTTGAGACATAACAAGCAGTTGCAATTACATCAGCCCAAAATTTCCTAGGAGTTTGATATTCATCAAGCATAGTCCTAGCCATTTCAACTAAGGTTTTGTTCTTTCTTTCTACAACACCATTTTGTTGAGGTACATATGGTGAATAAAAATGATGATCTATTCCATTTTCAGCACAAAAGTGATCAAAAGATTGATTTTTAAATTCGGTTCTGTTATCACTTCTAATTGTTGTTAAAGATCCTGGGTGATCAATTGATAATCTAAGAAATAAAGTTCTGAAGTGACTAAAAGCTTCATTCTTAGATGCCATAAAGTAAACCCAAGAGTATCTAGAATAATCATCAATAATCACAAGAACATACCATTTACCTCCAAAGGATTGAACACGTGAAGGTCCTATGGTGCCAAGGTGCAAAAGTTGACACAGTTCAGATGTCATGATCATTGTGAGAGGAGTATATGAACCTGCAACCATATTAGCATGTATACAAGAAGAGCACACAATTTCTTTGTCCCCTTTAAGCTTAGGCAGCCCAAGTATGCGATCAAGAGCACTAACTCGCGTGAGATGATCAAAGCCTATGTGACCAAGTCTACGATGCCAAAAATATAAGTCTACGGAATCATTAGTCACAAGACACCTATGCTTAGAGGAAGACATATCAAAATCAGCTTTAAAAACTCTTCCAAACTGTGACATGTTAAAAATAAGCTCACTGTTTGAATTTACAACTTTGTAGCAATTTTTAGTGAAAATAATTTCCGAATTTTCATCTAGCAGTTGTGAAACAGAAAGCAAGTTGTATTTCAAATTTTTAACAAGTGTCACATCCTTCAAAGTGTAGTGATCATTTACTCTAACCGAACCCTTAGAAATTATAGGAGTCGAAAAATTATCGGCAAAAGTAACATTCTCTACACGTGACACAAAAGAGAGGGAGGAGAACCATTCTTTGTTACCGGTCATGTGGCGTGAGCAACCTGAATCCACAATACAAATGTTCTCCTTCCTCAAGCGTGTAACCTACATAGAAGAACAATACATCGATGACTCGATACTGGGGCTAGTCAAAAGGCATTTAGGAATCCAGTACTGAGTCACACGACGTGCAGCAGGAAAAACACGCGAAAGCTGAGATAAAACAGCAGGTTTATGAGCCAAAGCTTCAGGATTTTTGTACCCAACTACTGTCCTACGAGATGTTACATGTATAGCACGAAAAACGGTAGGTTTGGGAGCAAACTTTGCACGTTTTCGACTCATTACAGCAGATTGCATGTTCCTATCATTCGGTTTAGCAAGTGCAGCAAATTTTGTATGAAAGTTATGAGATCTAGCAATCATTCTTTCCTTTTTCTGTTGTTTAGCTAGTCTATAACAAAAATCTATGACATGACCATCTCTACCACAGTAGGTACAATGAAATTTAACTTTGTGTTGATGTCTAGATGAGCAAGCAACATTTTTATTTGAAACCGAATGAGACAACACTCCTGCAGATTTGAAAACCACTTCTTTTTGTTTAGGAACTGTTTGAATCAAACCACTTCCTAATGACTTTACAATTTTAGGTGGATGTGCCTTAGCATGATCATGATAATCAAAACCTAAACCAGTTTTATTATTGAAAGACTTGGAAGAATTCAGCAGCAAGTTTAGGTTCTTATTCCCATTACAAAACCGATCTAATGTCCTATGCATGTCATCAAGTTTATTGGACTGATCAAAGTAATTTTCACATGAAGTTTTTCCTTTTAATTTGCAATTGGAACAATATTAAACTTCATGAGAACGTAAAGCATTGTTCAATATAGAAATTTCATTCATAGCATCTTATAGTTTCTTATCAAGTTCATCACAAGTTGAACAATGCAAATCAATTGTAGAACAGCTAGCATCTTTCAAGTTTTTATCATTAAGTGCAGCAAGCTCTCTGTTCTTTTCAATTTCTAACACAAGTTTATCAAGTGTGGAGGTGTGCGCACTTCTTAATGAGGACAATTGTTCATATATTAAATCACATGAGGAACAACAATTATCACTAGGAATCAAGGATTTCAAACGATTAATTTCAGATTCTAGTCTCAATTTTAACAGTATTGTCCCTAAGCTTTTTGTCCTTTTTTCTTAATTATAATAGTGGCACGAGAAATAGCGTCACACATTTCTTCGCAAGTAGGACATACCTCTTTATTGTCGATGTTGTGTTCAGCCTCCTCCATACTTGATTTTGACTTGCCCGCCATGAAACACAAGTTTGCCAAATCATCTTCATCTTTGTCACTTCCAATGTCCACATCGCTTGAGCCAAGTTCTTGAAGTGCGGAGATAAAACTGCTCACCAATTGATGTCCTGTAAAACCGTTCTTTTTCTTCGTATTGTTTGCAAAAGAGTGCTTCGTCCTTGTTTGCTTTTCATCCTGGGAAGTAGGACCTGAAAGGTTAGGGCAATCTGAACGAAAATGCCCTGTCTTACCACATTTGAAACATCGTTGAGGTCCGGAGCTTCCTCTCCTTCTAGTTCTCACATTTTCCAATGCCTTCCAAAACCTAGTATAGAGAAGTATTAGCTCCTCCTCTGCAAACTCCTCAATCTGTTCAAGGGTTGGAGAGGACAACAAAGCAAGTGTACCACAAGATGAAGATTGGCCCGAGCTAGGCATATCACATTGAGAAACAAATGCAAGAGACTTTGTTGGGGTTCTTATGTGAGATTATGTCAATTTCATGAGTTTTCAATTTAGAATAAAGAACATCTAATGTAAGAGTACTCATGACAGTAGATTCACGAATAGATGTAACTTTCATCTCCCAAATTGACATGTCTAATGCACTTAGTAAATTGCCTAGCAATTTCAGCATCTGAAAAATTAACATTGACACTACGCAAGTTGTTGAGAATTTTGTTAAAACGAGCAAAGAGATCGTCAATTGACTCACCGGTCTGCATCTCTAAACGCATGAATTCCTTTTTGAACATATCTTGCTTTACCTCCTTGATCATATTAGATCCTTCGTGGTAGTCGCAAAGTGCTTTCCACACATCGCATGCAGATCGTAGTTGTGCAACACAATCAAAGTCACTTTGAGTTAATCCTTGTATGATCAAGTTCCGAGCCTTGTTGTTGTTGTTGACATCTCTCAGATTTGTAGCTGTAACTTGATCGTTTGACGACACTTCATAAGGCCTGTACACCTTCTCCCATATTGCGAAGCCTTGTGCCTGGATGAAGGCTTCCATACGTGCCTTCCAAATCTGAAAATAAATACCACTAAAGACACAAGGTTTTGCGGAGTATTTCTCCATGATGATTAGTCAAAAACACGTGCAAATCATAAATATTAGAGCACTGTGGCTCTGATACCAATTGTAGGATCAAAGAGCACGTGTAAAGCTACCAGAGGGGGTGAATGGTAGATTAAAACTTTTCAGCGGAAGCAACAAAAACACCACTTGGCAGAAAACAGATCTGTTAAAGAAACCATGTGTGCGGCTAACGTAAACGTGTTCAACTGTGACAAATCTAGTATAGATTGTAGAGAATCAAGTCACAAAGACATCACAACAAGAATCACAAAAATCCGTTGAGAGAAACTCAAGTTACGATTGAAAGATCGAACAAAGGTCAATCTGTCCTACCCGAGAAAAACAGTTCTCGAACACTGCAAGGAAACTCGTGTATATTAGAAACCACAAATCCAATGACCGTGACATTTTGACAGATGATAGTAAATTAAGTTTTGAAGACAACCCAAAAAGAATCACATCAATCAGATCTGTAAAACTCGAGTTATGATAAAACCACCAAAGAAAGGTAGTGTTGTGCAGAAACTCGATGATAAAGACTTGACGAAAACAAGTCGGACGAACAAGACACAAAAGTTTCTTCAAACTACAAATTTTATTGATCAAACCACAAGAGGAACAGCCCCAATGTTGTCTACAATGAGCTCTGGCCTCCCTTTCTTATATAACCAGCCTTTAGGCCAATCCAAAACTAACTAGGACTCTAATCCTACTCAATTCACGAATCGGAACTTTCCATAACTACTCAAGACTCTTCTATATACAGATAGAAGCAATCTTAAGACTTCCAAACACTTTAGGAACGTATCTCACATTCCTAAAACAACTCAAATTTGTGACCCACACAAAATCCTATCATAACCAACTCAAAACTTTCCATATTTGAGTCAAACACGACTCAGCCGCAGCCTGAGTCCATAACCTTGTCGATTGGACCTTTCCGACCAATTCTTTATGTCCACATCTCTTCATCACGCCTCGGAACCATGTAGCCACGTACATGCACTCCTTGCACATGTGCAAACATCTTCCAACGATGTCCACAATACCTTCATATGCATTGTTCTTGACTCAAACATGCTGCGCAACCTCCCGATCAACTCAACCACAATTCCTCCCGAACTTGGTGGTTGAACCTCGTATTCTCCCTAAGACTAGTTCAATGGACCCCGTCACCATCCATGTCTTGAACTCAAGCAACACCTGCACATGAATAAACAACCAATACTTTCGAGCACAAGTCCTCAACTTGACTCACGTTAGTTCTGAAACTACAACATCTTATGTGAATACCTCAGATAAGCATGTTGTAAACCATAGTAAAATGATATCAGCCTTAACCACCAAAACACATCAAAAACTTAGTAAAATAATACTAAGCAAACTTTTCCATAAGTGTAAAGCAAGTTTGAAACATTGCAAGATAAAAGCAGAACCACTGCGATCAAGCTTCGAACCTTGCCAAAGCTAACCAAAACATGTCGGACCTATCGTCGAATCTTGATAAAAAGATGTTTTGGTAGTATTCAAAACTTTTATTGTCAAAGCCAATGTATTCAACACATATAGGTCTCACAGTTTGCACGTGTGCAAGGGATGCATGGACGTGGCAATATTGTTCCAAGGTGTAGTGAAGAGTCATGGATGAGAAGATATGGCCGAAAGGGTCCAACAGGTTGGATTATGCGCTCAAGCTACGGCTAAGGCAGTTATGATTTGTTTATGGAAAGTTTTGAGTTCCTTTTGGTTAGATTTCATGTTGGGCACGAAGTTGAGTTATTTTAGAAATTTAGGGACGTTCATAAGGTGTTTGGAAAGTTTAAGATTGCTTCTATCTGCGTATGGAAGAGTCTTCTGCAGTTATGGAAAGTTTCAATTGAATTTAAGTAGGAGTAGGAGTCCTAGTTTAGAATTGGTTGGCCTAAGTGCTGGGTATATAAGCAAAGGGGCCAAAGCTCGTGGAGAGTAAGACTTGTGGTTGTTCCTCTTGTGTTTCATTGGATAAAGGTCATAGTTTTAGAGGAGCTTTTGTTCTTTGTTCATCCGACTTATTTTTGGCAAGTTCTTCTCGGCGAGTTTCTACACAGTCTGATGTTGCTTCCGTGTTTCAATCACAACTTGCGTTTTACTGATCCAATTACCATGATTATTTTTGTTTTGTATTCACAACTTGATGCTCTATCATCGATGAAAGTTTCAGGGTCATTGGTTTGGTGGTTTTTGATCTACATGAGTTTCTTTGCAGCGCAGCAGATCTGTTTTTAACTCGAGTATAACATATATACCTTTGCTTAGTCTTTTGATGATAACTTTAGTTCTACTTATTGTTTTCACATGATTCTTGTTGCATTGGTTTCATGACTTGATTCTTTATAATCTATACTTTTTTGTGAAGGCTAAACACATTGAAAATAGCTGCACACACGGGTTCTTTATCAGATTGATTTTCTACCGAATGATTTTTGTCGCTTCCTCATAAAAAGTTTTAAATCTACCATTCACCGCCTATGGTAGATTTTCATGTGCTATTCAATCCTCCATCGGTATTAGAGACACGGTGCTGTAATCTTTTTTATTTGCATATGTTTTTACTAATCAACATGGAGAAATACTCCGGAAAACCGTGTGTGTTTGATGGTATTGATTTTCACATTTGGAAGGCTCGCATGGAGGCTTACATACATGCTCAAGACTTCGCCATCTAGGGAAAGGTCTTCAAGTGCTTTGACATGCCATCAAAGATAAAGTAACGGCTGCAAACATGAGAGATGTTGACAACAAGGCGCAAAACTTTATTATCCAAGGATTGACTCAAAGCGACTTCGAACGTGTTGACCATCTCCGATTTGCATATGATGTGTGAAAAGCAATATGCAACTACCACGAACAATCCAACACGATCAAAGAGATAACTCAAGATATGTTCAAGAAGGAGTACATGGGCTTCGAGATGTAACTTGGTGAGCCGATAGATGATTTCTTTGCTTGCATTAATAAAATTATCAGCAACTTGCGTAGTGTCAATGTTAATTTTTCATATGCTAAAGATGCTAGGCAATTGTTAGTTGCATTATACATGTCAATTTAGGAGATGAAAGTTACATCTATTCATGAATCTACTATCATGAGTACACTTACTTTAGATGTGCTATATTCTACTTTGAAAACTCATGAGCTTGACATAATATCACGTAAAAACCCAAACAAGTCTCTTGCATTTGTTTCACAATGTGACATGCCAAGTTCTAGCAAATCTTCATCATGTGGTACACTTGCTTGGCTGTCCTCTCTAATCCTTGAATAGATTGAATAGTTTCTAGATGAGGAGCTAGCACTTCCCTCTACTCGGTTATCAAAAGCATTGCAAAATGTGAGAACTAAACATAGAGGAAGTGTTGGTTCACAAAGATGCTTACAATGCGGTGAGTGTACATTTTTGTTCAAATTGGCCTAACCTTTCAGGTTCTACTCCCCATGATGAAAAGCAAATAAAGTTCAAGTCCTCCTCTGCTGATAAGAAGACGGGTTTTACACGTCGCCAACTAATAAGTGGTTCTGTCACCGCACTTCAAGAATTTAGCTCGAGTGATGTGGACACCAAAACTGATGAAGATGAAGACTCTTTAGCAAATACGTGTTTCATGGCGAGGAACTAAAGTTCAAGCATGAATGAGGCCAAACAAATTAGCAACAACGATGAGGTATGTCCATCATGTGAACAAAGGTGTGATACTATTTCTCGTGCAACTACTGTACTTAAGAAAAAAATAAAAAAGTTAGGAACAATGCTGCTAAAAATGAATCACTAGAATCTGAAATTAGTCAACTACAATATTTGATTCCTAGTGATGATTCTTGCTCCTCGTGTGAACTAATCTATGAACAATTGTCCACTCTAAGAAATGTGCACACATCCATACTAGAAAAATTGAACAAGAAATTGAAAATAACAGAAAGATTGCTACAATTAATGATAAACACATGAAAGATGCTAGATATTCTACAAATGATTTGCATTGTTCTAGCTGTGATAATCTTAATAAGAAACTACATGATGCTAGGAATGATGTTTCCATCTTGAACAATGTTGTATGTTCTCATGAAGTTAATTTTTTTCTAATTGCAAAATAAAAGGAAAAACTTCATGTCAAAACTGCCTAGACATATCTAGGAAACTTGATGACATGCATACGACACTAGAGTGGTTTTATAGTGGGAATAAGAATATAAACTTGCTGCTGAATTCTTGTAAGACTAGCAATGATAAAACTTGTTTAGGTTTTGATTCTCATGCTCATGCTATGGCACATCCACCTGAGGTTGTAAAGTCACTAGGAAGTGGATTGCAGTTCCTAAACAAAAAGAGTTTATTTTTTGGTCAGCAGGGATGTTGTCTCATTCGGTTGCTACCTCACACGCTACTTGCTCATCTAGACATGAACATAAGGTTAAATTTCATTGTACCTATGTGGTAGAGATGGTCATATTGTAGATTTTTGTTATAGCCTAGCTAAACAAGAAAAGAAGCAAAGAATGCTAGCTAGATCATGTAAGAACCTAGTAAAATTTGTTGCATGTGCTGAACCAAATGTTAGAAACTTGTACCTGCTATGATGAGTCAAAAACATGCAAAGTTCGCTCACAAACCTACTGTTGTTTGTGCTACACATAACACACCTCGTAAGTTAGTAGTTGGGTGCAAGAATTCTCAAAATTTCGCTCATAAACCCGCTATATTTTCTCAGCATTCGCGTGTTATTCTTGTTGGACATCGTGTGACTTAGTACTGGATTCTTAAATGCCTTTTGACTAATCCTAATATTGAGTCATTGACGTATTATGCTGCTGTGAAGGTTACACGATTGAAGAAGGAGAACATTTGACTTATGGATTCAGGATGCTCACGCCACATAACTCGTAACAAAGAATGGTTCTCCTCCCTCTCTATTGTGTAAAATGTAGAGAATGTTACTTTTGCTGATAATTTTTTAACTCCTATAATTGCTAAGAGTTCGGTTAGATTTAATAATCACTATGCTTGGAAGGATGTGCATGAGTTTCTATTTCACAATTGCTAGACAAAAATTTAGAAGTTAGTTTCATTAAAAATTGCTGCAAGGTTGTAGACTCAAATAAAGAGCTTATGTTAACATGTCTCAGTTTGGAAGAGTTTTTAAAGCTAATTTTTATATGTCAACATCTAAGCATAGGTGTCTAGTTGCTAATCATTCAAAGAACTTATATTTTTGGCATCGTAGACTTGGTCACGTAGGCTTTGATCACCTCAAACATGTTAGTGGTCTTGATTGCGTACGTGGGTTGTCAAAGATTAAAGGGGACAACGAAATTGTGTGCTCTTCTTGTAGACATGCTAACATTGTTGTAGGTCCAAATTCTCCACTCACAATGACCATGTCGACTGTTGGAGTCGGCAGATCTCCTAACACTATGGAAGTGTTGGAGGAGTTTGTAGTTCGGTGTGGGCGCGCGGAGATCTAAGAAGGTGAATCACGATTGGACTCGAGTGACACAGTGGTTTACGTGGTTCGGGCCGCCTGAGCGTAATACCCTACTCCACGGGTGTGTGTGTGTTGTATTAACTTGTGAGCTTGAGTGTGTTCCAGAGTTCTCCCCCCGTGTATCGTCGGTTTGTCCTTTTATAGCACAAGGACAAACCGTTACAAGTTAGCCTGACCCGACATGTGGCCCTGGCGGTTACTAGTATTGATACACGAGATTAATTGTTGCTAATAACCCTGTAACGGCTCCGACAGTGCCGTTACATGTGTTAAGATCGTCCGATTAAGTGTCATTAATGTGGAATTAATGATAATTAATCGGGTCTTGAAGTCTGCAGCTGTCCTTTGGAGATCCGGAGCCGTTACAACGTCTCTCGGGGGTTTGAAGCGGCTAGCTCCGACGTATGGACACGTGGCAGTTCCGGAGCTTGCTTGTGGGAAGCGGGAAGCTCCGGGGCGGCCTGGCACGTGTCAGGTCCGGAGCTTCTCTCGGTCAGGGGTTAAGTCCGGAGGTGCCGTTTCAGTAGCTAGCCCGGAGCTTCACCCTTGCGGGTAATAACTCCGGTCTGACAGTACACGTGGCAACCTAGGGGCTAACCATGTTGGAGAAACAGGTCCGGTTATGTCTGACAAGTGGGCCCCCGAGGGTCTTCAATTTGAGCAGATGTCCTCCCCTTGAGATCTTTGTAACCTCAGGGGGTGTATGGTTTTTAGGGTACCGACAGTGGCCCCCTGGACCTACCTCCGGGGAAGGCCAACGGGGTGAGGTCATTCCGCCGGAGGTGGGTCCACACTTGCGACTCTTGAACTGGGTCTTCAAGGGTCTTCGGAGGTGCCTTTGGCGGGGCTTTACGGTTAAGTCCCGACGCGTGGCGTACCTCAGGCGGCAGATAAGATCTTTGACGTGCGGATCTCTCGCAATTGAAGGTCGCCGGTTCCCGATACGAAAACCGTATCGGTTCCGCGCGCCTTGTCAGTCCGCCGCCTTTGGGTTTCCCGCCTCGTGATGACAACTGTTCGCTTGGGTAAGAACCTCGACTTGATCGTCAGGGTGGTCCCGGGCCCTCTTGTCATCGGCAGGGTTGAATTCTTGAGTAGTATCCTTGACTCCCCTGCAGTTTCCATCCAAGCGTTGCGAGGGCTTACTTAAGAAGGAAAGCGCACCGTCGGGAGTTCTTTACGCTTTCCATCTGTTCTTGCGCTCAAACTCCCAACTCGTGCTTTGCTCCTCTTCTCTTGCCTAGCTGTGCTGCGATGGAGTTGGGTCTGCGTGAGAGTCGTTTGAAGACGGAAAGCGATCTGAAGAAGGTCCGAGCCCTCATGGGGTGGTCGTCGGACTTCTTCAACCGTTCAGTCCGCGCCGGCGGAGAGCTTCCCTTTAAAAAGGAGCACTCCAGCGAGATGGTGTACTTTTCATCGTACGCCATGGTGGGGCTGATCCCACCGTTTTCTTCCTTCTTCTTGATGCTGCTGGACTTCTATGGTCTGCAGCTATACCACCTTGGCCCTCACTCCATCCTCCTTGTGTCCATCTTTGTCCACTTCTGCGAGATGTGGGTGGGCATCCCTCCCTGCATCGAGCTTTTCCGAACCTTCTTCACCGTCCAAACCACCAGCCGAAGCGACGAGTACCTTGGCTTCTACTACTTTGTGAAGCGCAAGAAGTGCCCGTTCAAGTACCTCCGGTCATTCCCTTCCGGGAAGTGGGATGACTGGAAGAAAGATTGGGTAGTCGTCCGGGTGGAGGAGCACGAGCGGTTGGAGTTGCCAGACGGTCTGCCCGGCATTGACACGTCGGTGTGGAGCGAAGTTCCGGTGCTGGCGGCAGCTTTCGACCCCGTCCTGTCCAGGATCCGCCAATGTGTGGAGGGAGGGTTGACTCCCCAGGCGGTGTTCTGCAACTTCCTGTCCAACAGGTGGGCACCACTGAAGAGGAGGGAGAAGCTCGCCTGGGCCCTCAACAGCGTGATGGACGAGGACCGGGTCGAGACCGGGTTGAAGTCCAGCATGGTGGGGAAGTCCTTGGAGTTTCACCTCAAGAAATTCCAGCACGGCATCGATGTTGACGGAGAGTACTTGACTCCGCCGCCGGCTTTCCTCCCCCTGAACGTGGAAGTGGAGTTCAGTAGGGAGCTCCGGCGGAAGATGCCCGCGCTTGACGACCTTGGCGTCGTCGAGAGAAGATCAACCGCCCGGTTGGCGATCCCCGGGTTGTCGGAAGGCGGCTCCGCCCCTGTCTCTCAGCCAAGAGCCGAGGTCACCGGCAAGGGCAAGGAGCTGGCGGAGGAGCCGGAGAGCCGGAAGAGGAAGCTGCGACATGCTGACGGAAGGTCCGTCGGGCTTGCTACTCCCCCCCAGTTCCCCGTCCTCAGGAAGGAAGATCTTCCACCGCCGTAGCGGCTGTCCCCGTGGTGGGGTCCTTTCGGAGCGCTACTGTTCCGGCAGTGGGTTCCTCCCGGAGTGCGACTGTCCCCGTGGTGGATCCCTCCGGAGGTGCCAGTTCCGGGCAGGCGACTCCGGCACGAGAAGCGGTGAGGGCCTCCAGGTCCAGGAGTTCCTCCCGATCAAGGAGAGCTCTGACCCGGGAAACGCCCGCAGCCACGGCAAGTCCTGGGAGCCCTCCCGGAGCTCCTACGCCGACCGTGGCCAGCCCGGAACGTCCGGGAAAGAGGTTCCGCGCAAGCTGGTGCGTGAGCCTCCCAAGGTAATTTTTCTTTCTTACCTCGATCAACTTTTAATTGTAGCATCTATTTGCTCAATTTCTTCGTTCTTTATCTGCAGCGTTCCCAAGAAGGGGAGTGAAGCTCCGCCCTCAGCCACTGTGTCTGAGGCTGCGAGGGCTTCTGCTCCAGCTCCGGTGCTGCCCCAAGCGGAGGCTACGACAGCTCCGGCGCCGGCTGTCGTGGTCATGGACCTAGACTCGTCTCCAGAAGTTCCCGTGGTAGCGCCGGACCACAGGATTGAAGATGCGCCAGCGGCACCCGTTCCGGAGGTTGAAGCTCCGGGTCCTGGTGCTGCAGAAGTAGAAGCTCCGGCTGTTGAGTCGGAGGAAGTAGCGGTCCCGGCTTCGGAGCCGGAAAGTGCTGAAGCTCCGGCGGTTGAGCCGGAGGTAACTGAAGCCCCGGCATGTGAGCCGGAAGTTGAAGTGGTTCCGGCAGTTGAGCCGGTTACTTCCGAAACTCCGGTCGCAGAGCCGGTAATTATTGGAGCGCCGGCTGTAGAGTCGGTGATTGTTGGAGCGCCGGCCGCAGAGCCGGTGGTTGAAGAGGCGAGGGAGCTTGAGCCTCCCTCAGAAGAAGTGTCCCGGCCGGAGCCAGTGGAGGCGACGACGTCGATGGTACCCGTGGCGGAGCCAGAGTGCCTGAACGAAGTCGCCGGCCCCCAGCCTGAGGGGGCAAACGAAGACTTGGTGGCGGGACCTTCTTCGGTGGCGACTGAGGCCATCCCGGAGGAGTGCCCTAGTTCTTTGGAAGCTCGGGGTTCCACTCTCGTAGAGTGGGACCCAATTTTTGTAAATGAAGACCCGCTGGAACCAGCGGAGGAGATCCCGGCAGGTCCGGAGCCCATCTCTCTGTCGATGTCCATCGACAATGCCTGCTCCAGTCTACGTCAGGTCCAACTGGCCTTCTTCCACGACAGCAAAGCTCTTGAAGAGGAGCGCCAAACCCTTAGGAGGTGGCGTAATCGGCTCCACTTTGAGACTAAGCTGGCGCAGTCGAGGATTGCGGATGACAAGGAATGGATCAGGCGGGAGAAGGTCCGCCTGGAGCTCTGGGGTGAGCTGCTGGACGAGAGGGAGAGCATGACTCACGCCCTCGACGCTCAATCCCGGGAGTTCCATGACCAAGCTAAGGCTGCTAACGACGCGGCCAACGCTCGGTTCGATCAACTCGAGGCCATCAGCACCGCACTCATCAAGCGCCGAGAGGCACTTGAGGGAAGGGAAAAGCGGCTCGAGGATGAGGAGAAAAAACTCCTGGAGCTACGGGATGACGTCTTGCGACGGGAGGATGAGCTCGCCGAGAAAACAGCTCTGGCGGACAAGGGCCTCGAGGAGCGCACTAAAAAATTGGAAGAGCGCTGCCTCGAGGAGGAGGAGAAGACCTGGGTGCGGGGGCAGGAACTCTACGAGTACGAGTGTGCCCTTGTTGCCCGGGAGAAGAAAATAGAGGCTAGGGAGAAAGACCTGGTCGACCGCCGGAACAAGATCCACCTCCGGGAGGAGGAGCTCGGAAGACTTGAGAAGCGGGTTGCTGCGAAGATTCAGCAAAACGCCAAAGAAGTTGAGCGTCTCTCCCGCGAGAATTCGGAGTTGGCGGCGGCCCGGAGATCCCTGGAAGAGATGAAGGGCCTGAGGAAGACGGACTCCCTGCAAATTTGGGAGTTCCTGAGCAAGGCCGACGATGCGCTGGCGCCGATGGGTTTCAGCCCCGTGTTCCCGGATGATCCGGAGCCGGAGCCGGACCTTGCGTTGCAAGCGTTGAGCGCTGCGGGCAGCAAGCTCTCCAAGGTGGGCGACGTCATCGCGGACCAGCTGGAGGTCGAGGGGCAATCCCTGGCTAGGAATGTCACAGAGTATGTGTTGACGTGCTACACTAGCCGGAACCCTCGATTCCCTCTGGACCCGGTGCTTGAAGGCCCCGTCGAAGGAGAAGGCGAAGCTACCCGAGCCAGCGTGTCGGAGGTCGCCCAGAAGGTCGCCGAGTTCTTCCATAGGGTCTAGGACTGTCTCTCTTAGCCTTTACTTGTATCTTCTCTTCTTCCTCAATTTTGTAATCCCTTGTCTCCAGATGTAATCTCCGGTCTTCAAATGAAATGAAATCCTCACTTTTTTGCGAATTTCCATTTTTCGTCTTCAACATCTTTATCTTCACTTGGCCCCCTGGTAGATGTGCACAATTTGATTGTGGACATGTACCAAAAGGATGTTGAGTTTTGTTGAAGACAAATTTGCTTCGAACTCGCATAATTTAGGTCCGAAGTTTTCGATAGTGAAGGTCCCTTGAAGTCATCGGAGCTTAGAAGCTCCGGCACAGTCCATTGCCGGAGCTTAGTAGCTCCGGCAATAGCCTCTACCAACACGTTGAGCGTCGATAATTAATACTCCAAGGTGTCGGAGCTTAGTAGCTCCGGCGATGACCCTTGCCACACTTGGTTTGTTGGCAACAGACTCCAGTAACGGGGTCTTCTCACCATCTTTTAGTCAGCGCCGACGGTTGACGCCCTGGTGGGAGTCGGAGCTTGGTGAGCTCCAGTTTTTCTCCCTCAACTTTGGGTTCATTTTTCCTGCACACTTAAGCCAAGAAAAATAGTAAAATTCGTTCCTTATCTATAACTTCGTCGTGGCTTACAGTTCTCAAGAGAATTTTAAGTTGAACACGATTTTTAGTACGACTGGATGAATTGTCTTTTCTTTTAGATCCAATGGTCCATGGACCCACCTTACTTTGGCCTGCCGGGATGTAGGTAGAGTGGCGTACTTAGGGTGCTTGACCAGGCTAAGTCGATAGCGCACTCCGGCCCTAGAATGGCTTGGCGGCTTTCAGGCGAGTTGGCCACAGACGATATTTAAATCTAAAAAATCCGACAATTCGACTCGAATCGTACGTAAACCGGTCAAACTAGAATTTCTTAAGAATTGCACGTTTCTGTTATAGACAAGAAAGATAAAAATAAAAATGTCGAGCCTATGCAAAAATGAATGCACGTGGAGTCTATTTCACATGAAGATGTCTTTCATTATAGGTCCGGGGTACAGGGGAAACAAGTACACTCTTAGGGTACGGAACCAGGCTAAGTGTGTTTGGTTTCTCGTTTGACCCAGGGTAGTTAGCCACACTTCTAGTCCGGAGACTGTATCAAGTGTTGCATGAGCTCTTCAAAACTTTCGGGAAAGGTCCGGCTGCTCTCCCGGAGGAACTACCCGACTCTGTACAATGACTCTATAACATACACTTCAAGTTACTTAAGACTCACCTCCGTGGAATTAAGTGTAGAACTTACGGAGGTGCTCGATGTTCCAAGGATTTGGGAGAGGTGTCCCATCCTCGGTAGCCAAGCGAACGCTTCCGGGATAGGATACTTTGATCACTCGGAAGGGCCCTTCCCATCCGGGGGAGAGTTTGTTTTGCCCTTCTCTGGATAGTATTCTCCGTAGCACCAGATCGCCTTCCTCAAGCTGTCGGTTGTGTACATGCCGCTGGTGATAACGCCGCAGAGCTTGGCGGTATCGGGCATTCCGAACAGCTGCTTGGCACCTTCCCTCCTCGAGGAGGTCTAGGTCTTCACGCCGGAGCTGGTCCTGCGCGGCTTCGTCGAAGGTCCGGACTCGGAGGGAACCCAAGGTGATTTCCGGAGGAAGGATCGCTTCAGCTCCGTACACCAGGAAGAAGGGTGTTTCTCCGGTTGCCCGACTTGGAAAAGTCCTGTTGGCCCATAGAGTGGGCGGAAGCTCTTCGATCCAATTGGCTCCGTGCTTTTTCAAACGCTCATAAGTGCGCGTTTTGAGTCCTTTAAGGATCTCTGCATTTGCTCTCTCGGCTTGTCCATTGCTGGCAGGATGAGCTACAGAAGCGTAGCAAACTTGTATGCCGAGGTCTTCGCAATATCCTTGAAATGCGGAGCTTGTGAATTGAGTCCCATTATCAGTAATGATCTTATTTGGGACTCCGAATCTGCTCATGATAGATTGTAGAAAATTGATTGCAGATTGTTTGTTGATCGTCACAACAGGAGTAGCTTCCGGCCACTTGGTGAACTTGTCGATGGCGACGTACAGGAACTTGTAACCTCCGACGGCTCTTGGGAAGGGTCCCAAGATGTCCATCCCCCACATAGCGAAAGGCCATGTAGGAGGTATCATTTGTAAGGACTGAGCAGGTGTATGAATTTGCTTTGCATGAAATTGGCATGCTTTGCATTTCTTCACTAGCTCAGTGGCATCCTGGAGCGCTGTAGGCCAGTAGAAGCCGTGCCGAAAGGCTTTTCCGACCAGCGTGCGGGAAGATGCGTGGTTCCCACACTCGCCTCCATGGATTTCTGCGAGGAGCTCGCAGCCTTCTTCCCTTGTGATGCACCGCATTAGGATGCCGTTGGCACCGCACCGGTAGAGATCCCCTTCTACCAACGTGTATCTTTTAGCCAATCTGACTACCCGGTCAGCGGATACATCATCGTCAGGAAGGATGTTGTCTTTCAAGTAGCTCCGGATCTCCGAGATCCATGCATTAGAACTAACTTGAGCATTTGAGTCTTGCGTGCTGGGTTGCTCGGAGCTTCCGGCAGCACCTACGACCCTCGATGGCTGCCATGGTAACAGGGCCATCGGGACCGTCAGCTTCGGGATGCTGATCTCGCCCCCTTCGTTCAGTTCGGCAGGTTGAACTGTGGGTTTTGACAACCTCCGGACAAAGGTTCCGTCAGGAGCCGGAGCTCCGGTTGACGCCTTGGTCGAGAGTTCGTCAGCTTCAGCGTTGCGAGCACGCTGAACATGGAGAAGGTCTAGGACTTCGAAGTCCTTCTGAAGCCTCTGGACTTCAAGGAGGTAAGCGGCCAGCTGGAGATTATTGCAGGAGCATTCACCCTTCACCTGCTTGATGACGAGTTGTGAATCTCCTTTGACCAGCAATTGCTTGACACCATATGAAAGTGCCACCTTTAATCCATAGATGAGTGCTTCGTACTCCGCCATGTTGTTGGTTGCCTTGAAGTCAAGGTGTACCATGTATTTCACCTTCTCCCCGGTTGGTGTGAGGAGAAGGATTCCAGCTCCGGCTCCCTGCTTCTGCATGGAGCCGTCGAAGTAAAGGGTCCAGTGAGGCTTAGTGAAGGCTGGAACTTGAGGTTCCGTCTTCTGCTCGCTGGGGCCCCCAGGGTTTAATGGAGAGGGAGTCCATTCTGCCACGAAATCTGCCAACGCTTGACTCTTGATTGCTTGTCTTGGAATGAATTCAAGGTCGAATTCAGCCAGTTCCGCTGCCCACTTTGCAATATTCCCAGTTGAATTGGTATTATGCAGGATCGCTCGAAGTGGATATGAAGTCACCACTGAGACTTTGTGAGCTTGGAAATAGTGTCGAAGCTTCCTTGAGGCAATAAGAACTGCATAAAGCAGTTTATGCACCTCTAGGTATCGAGTCTTGGCATCATGTAACACTTCACTGATGAAGTATACTGGGCGTTGAATAGTCCGGACCCTCCCGGAGGGGTCCGGAGCTTCCTCTTCATTGATCCGGACCCTATCAGAGGGGTCCAGACTCTCTTCGGGGACCTCCGGGTTCTGGGTGGAGGAACCCGGAGCTTCTTCAGGAATGACCTGGGTCCTCTCGGAGGGATCCGGGTCCTCTGAAGTGGCTTCTTGTGGGTTCAAGTCTGGGAGCTGGGACCCAGACCCGCTTTCAGGAACCTCCGGACCCTCCCGAAGGGGTCTGGATTCCTGAGTATTAGGTAGTTCCGGTCTCTCCGCAACCAGAACCATACTGACGACTTCGTCAGTAGCTGAAATGTAAAGCAATAAAGGCTCACCAGGGTTCGGAGCTACCAAGACTGGTAGGGTGGTGAGGAACTGTTTCAGCTCCTGGAATGCCTTCTCTGCTTCTTCAGACCATTGGAATGGTCCGGACTTCCTCAGTAACTTGAAGAAGGGAAGTGCCCTTTCCGCCAGTCTTGAAATGAACCGGCTGAGGGCTGCTAGACATCCAGTTAATTTTTGGACGTCTTTGATGCGGGTTGGTGGCCGCATGTCTTCAATGGCTTTTATCTTCGCCGGATTAGCCTCTATGCCCCGGTGACTTACCAGGAAACCAAGAAGCTTTCCAGAACTAACCCCGAATACACACTTGTCTGGGTTTAGCTTCGTGCGGGTGGCCCGCAGCTTGTCGAAGACAGCCTGCAAGGTGTCCAAGAGGGACTCCTTGTTCTTGACTTTGACCACGATGTCATCGACGTACACTTCCACTATGTCTCTGATGAGTTCTTCGAAAGTTTTGTACATAGCTCGTACAAAAGTTGAAGCTGCATTCTTGAGACCAAAAGGCATGGCTGTGTAACAGTACAATCCATCTACTGTGATGAATGAAGTATGTTCTTCATCTTCCCTAGACATCCTGATTTGATGATATCCAGAATATGCGTCTAGAAAACACAGTAACTCACACCCGGAGGTGGAATCCACTATCTGATCTATTCTAGGTAGTGGGAATGGATCTTTTGGACATGCCTTATTCAGTGTGGTGTAGTCGATGCACATCCGAAGTTTCCCGCCGGCCTTGGGCACAACGACTGGGTTTGCCAGCCATTTTGGATGGTAGACTTCTCGGATGAATCCAGCTTCGAGCAACTTCTTCACTTCTTGTCGGATGAAGTTCTGTCGCTCTACTGATTGCTTCCGAGGTTTCTGATGCACAGGCCGAGCGTCGGGGTAAATCTTCAGATTGTGCTCAATCACTTCCCTGGGGATCCCAGGCATTTGTGACGGTTGCCAAGCAAACACGTCAACGTTAGCCCGGAGGAAAGTGATGAGCGCGAGTTCCTATTTGTCGTTCAAGCCACCCGATATGCGGGTAGTTTGAGTGACATCGGAACCAATTTGGACGACTTTGACGGGAATGTCAGTGTCGCCGCTTGGCTGCACACGGGGTGCAGAGGTCGAGCCTCGTTGACGAATGCTCGGAGGTTGTGGAGCTTGCTTCTGTCTGGAGTCCTCCTCTTGCGCTGTGGTGAGTGCGTGGAGTTCCTCCAGAGCAGTTACTCCGGCAGTGCGATCTCCGCGGATCCGAAGAACGCCTACTGGTGTTGGCATCTTCAACACCAGGTATCCATAATGAGCAGCTGCCATGAATCTGTACAAGGCAGGTCTACCCAAGATGGCGTTGAATGGTAAGTTGATCTGAGCGACATCGAAGACCAACTTCTCGGTGCGATACTTCTCCTGGGTCCCGAAGGTAACGGGGAGAGTAATAGCTCCGAGTGGAGTGATGGCCCCCGGACCTACTCCGGAGAAAGGTCGAGAGGGCTGGAGGTCCGAAGGTCGGAGCTGAAGCTTAGTGAAAGCTTCAAAGCTGATGAGGTTAAGCCCCGAACCTCCGTCTACCAGGACATGATGGAGCTGGATGTTGTTGATGGTGGGAGATACCATCAAGGGTAATTGGCCAGCTCCGACCATGCTTTGAGGACAGTCCGAAGCATCAAAAGTGATGGGTGTGTCCATCCACTTTCGATGTGGCTCCGGTCTAGCTGTAGGAGCTACAGCAGCCATATCCCGTCGCATAGTCTTGATGACACGACGAGAAGTGATGTCCCATGATCCACCAAAGATGGTGTTCATGGTTTTTCGACGCTCGTTGTCGGAGACGTCGGAGTCATCATCGACGGAGGTGTAGACGGCTTTCAGGACCTTTTTGGGGTCCTGAAACCCTAACTCCTCTTCAGCCGGAGCTTCATCGACCTTTTGTTTTCCCTCCCTCTGTCGAAAGGGAGACCCTTCCCGGCGCTTGTGGTAGCGCTCGGCAAGGTTTTGGACCTCCCGGCAGTCTTCCAGCCTGTGGCTGCCTGTTTTGTGAATGGGGCACCACATCTTGGGTTTGCCACCGTCTTCAGAAGACGGTCGAGGTCGCTTCTCGGGGCGTGGCCCCCGGCCACCAGGAGTTGCAGTGGCTGCAACGTTGGATGTGTCGGCCGACGGCTTCTTCTTGCCGTTGGTCTTCTTTTTCTTCTTGCCACTCCCGGAGGTAGCGGCTTCTTCTTTGGAGGATTTTTTATGATCCTCCAAGGCTGGTTTGGAGTGCATTTCACGGCCCTCCGCAGCTCTAGCACATTTGTCTGCCAAGCTGAAGAGCTCCGTGACACTGGTGATCTCTTTGATCGCCAGCTTCTCCAACATCTTCTTGTCTCGCACACCCTGTCTGAATGCCACAATGACAGAAGCGCTTGAGATAGAAGGGATTGTGTTACGTACCTGAGAGAACCTCTATATGAATGACCGCAAAGATTCTCCTCCTTTTTGCACGACCGCAAAAAGGTCTAGTTCAGTGCCCGGTCGGGTGTATGAACTCCCGAAGTTGGCAGTGAACTGACGGCACAGCTCCTCCCAACTGTCAATAGAGTTGGGTGGAAGGCTCATAAACCAGGACCTGGCGGTCCCAGTTAAGGCCACTGGAAAGTAATTAGCCATTACGGCCTCGTTTCCTCCAGCTGCTAGGATCGCAGTGGAGTATATCTGCAGAAATTCTACAGGATTGACAGTCCCGTCGAATTTTTCCGGCAAGTGTGGCCGGAACTTCTGTGGCCATCTAACCATGCGCAGGTGCATGGCTAGGGCAGAACAGCCTCCTCCTACTCCTTCCAGAGTAGAAAGGTCTTGAGCATCTCGTCTTTCTCGAGCTCGCTCGATATGGACACGGCCATCCTGTTGGCGGTATCGGCGATCAAGCTCCGCCCGGAGGTCGTGTGTTGAAAGTCAAAATGCGGTATGGGTGCGTCGTGCCCCAGAAGGCAACGACGTCACTTGCTGTGATGCAGCTCGTCTCCGGTTGTTGGAGACATGTGGACCAAGTCTTCCAGACAACGTCCGTCGCTGCGACGGGGCCCGCCCTGAAGGAGGTGGACCCTGGTTGTTGAGGCGTTCGGCCGCTGCTGCGACCAAATGCTCAACATCAGTCCTCCATTGCTCCATGGCACCCTGAGATGCATCCGGAGGTGGTGGTCGCTGGAGAAGAGCACGCGCTGCATGAAGCGCGTGTTCTGGGTTGTCATGACTTGCCGGCGCAGTATGTGACGCCGGTGCACCATCATGTTGCCCGGCACGTCTTGCCGGAGAAGATGGTGGTGGTGGGAGTATGACTCCTGCTGGTGCAGAGGCTCCTGCCGGTGGCTGCATGTTGGAGGGATTGCCTCCGACAGCCTGAACAGCAGGTTGCCCGTTGGATGATCCAGCCGCAGAATTCACCATTCTTGAAGATCTCAAGCGCTCCCCCTACCTGGCGCGCCAACTGTCGACTGTTGGAGTCGGCAGATCTCCTGACACTATGGAAGTGTTGGAGGAGTTTGTAGTTCGGTGTGGGCGCGCGGAGATCTAAGAAGGTGAATCACGATTGGACTCGAGTGACACAGTGGTTTACGTGGTTCGGGCCGCCTGAGCGTAATACCCTACTCCACGGGTGTGTGTGTGTTGTATTAACTTGTGAGCTTGAGTGTGTTCCAGAGTTCTCCCCCCGTGTATCGTCGGTTTGTCCTTTTATAGCACAAGGACAAACCGTTACAAGTTAGCCTGACCCGACATGTGGCCCTGGCGGTTACTAGTATTGATACACGAGATTAATTGTTGCTAATAACCCTGTAACGGCTCCGACAGTGCCGTTACAGGTGTTAAGATCGTCCGATTAAGTGTCATTAATGTGGAATTAATGATAATTAATCGGGCCTTGAAGTCTGCAGCTGTCCTTTGGAGATCCGGAGCCGTTACAACGTCTCCCGGGGGTTTGAAGCGGCTAGCTCCGACGTATGGACACGTGGCAGTTCCGGAGCTTGCTTGTGGGAAGCGGGAAGCTCCGGGGCGGCCTGGCACGTGTCAGGTCCGGAGCTTCTCTCGGTCAGGGGTTAAGTCCGGAGGTGCCGTTTCAGTAGCTAGCCCGGAGCTTCACCCTTGCGGGTAATAACTCCGGTCTGACAGTACACGTGGCAACCTAGGGGCTAACCATGTTGGAGAAACAGGTCCGGTTATGTCTGACAAGTGGGCCCCCGAGGGTCTTCAATTTGAGCAGATGTCCTCCCCTTGAGATCTTTGTAACCTCAGGGGGTGTATGGTTTTTAGGGTACCGACAGACCATGACAACAACATTGGCACAACTTTTACACCTTGACACCATAGGTCCTTCACGTGTTCAATCTTTTGGAGGTAAATGGTATGCGCTTGTAATTGTTGATAATTGTTCTAGATACTATTGGGTTTACTGTATGTCATCTAAGAATGAAGCTTTTAGTCTTTCTAGAAGTTTAGTTCTTAGACTTTCACTTGCTCACCCAAGATCTTTAAAAGGAATTATAAGTGATAGTGGAACATAATTTAAAAAACCAATCATTGGATCACTTTTGTGATGAAAAAGGAATAGATCATCAATTTTTTTCACCATATGTACAACAACAAAATGGTGTAGTAGAAAGAAAGAACATAACCTTAGTTGAGTAGCTAGGACTATGCTTGATGAATATAAAACTCCTAGGATGTTTTTGGCAGATGTAATTGCAACAACTTGTTATGTCTCAAATCGAGTTTTCTTGTGAACTAAGCTAGGAAAACCCCCATATGAGGTTCAATTTTGACATAAGCCTAGTGTCACACATTTTAGGGTCTTTGATTACAAATGCTTTGTTAAGAAACATGGTAAGCTTGATAATTTGAAGCTAGATTTACTTATGGCACGCTTCTTGGTTAACCATCTCATACTAGAAGCTACCGTGTGCTTTTACTTGACACTAACAAAATCGTGGAGACCTGTGAGTGAATGTGGCCTAGAGGGGGGTGAATAGGCTTTTTTGAAAATTGTCGGAACCTGCAACACTTAACAACCAGTTCAAAACCAGAGATATCGTACTAGTCCGGTAAAGTGCGGACTAGTCCAGTGTGTAAGGACTAGGTTGGTTAAGTTTGATCGATTAAAGTGATTCTTCAATGTATGCAGCGGAAATATACAATCAAATGAAGGATTTCAAAGTTGTATACCAAGTTATATCACAATTCAATCTTATTTTGATGGTTCAACATGAAGTAAGCAATTATGATTGAAACCCTAGATTATATTGAATAATAAGAATGATGAACACAAAAACAAGACACAAGGATTTATCCCGTGGTTCGGTTCCCACAGAGGCAACCTACATCCACGTTGAGGAGTCCACAAAAGGACCGGGTCTTCTCCAACCCTACCCTCGTCGGATCGCCACGAAGGCCAATCCTCTTCCACTTATCTCAAAGGGGTGAATAACCGAATTCAAGGGGCGTTCTCACACGTTGAGAGCTCCCTTGGATTACAACACGAAATACCACCAAGAACACACTCAAAAGATTACAATTAAATTGCAAGAGTGTGTTAGAGAATAAAACCAAGAGCTCAATGTGGTGTTGAACGTGTCTCTCCAATGAACTAGAGTGAATCCTCAAAGGATTGATCTTTGTTGCACTTAATTTCATGGAGAGATGTGGTTTTTGAGGCTCTTGGGAGGTGTGACAGCGCTAGGGTCCGAGAGTGTATGAAATATGGTCGTGCAACTCTATTTATATGAGTTTCTAAAAGTGACCGTTAGGGTTCAGAAAGATCAGACTAGTTCGTGGTGGTCACCGGACTAGTCCGATGTGCTGTGTGTAGTAAACCCTAAGTGTCCCAAAATATCGGACTAGTCCGGCTAGGAATGGACTTGTCTGATATCGCTACTGGAAATTTTCGGACTAGTCCGATAGTCATCGGACTTGTCTGGACATGTGAAACCCTAAGTGTATTGGATGACAAGTCCGCACTTGGAGGACTTGTCCGATTTAGTAGTTCAGAGGGTTTTTCGGACTAGTCCGTGCAAATATTGGACTTTTCCGATATGGACCAGAGAGAATGTCGAACTAGTCCGGTTGTGATCGGACTTGTCCGATTTTGTGTGACTTGTGAAGTGTTTTGAGGACTAGTCCGCACTAGGGAGGACTAGTCTGATTCTAGTCAGGGAGATATCAGACTAGTCCGATGGATATCGGACTTGTCCGATTTTGTGCAGAGAGGATATCGGACTAGTCCGGTGTTAGTCGGACTAGTCCGATCCTGTGTAACTTTGTGCAATGTGTGTGTTTAATTGTGATTGAGCTCTTGGGATGTGTTTTCTTAACACACTTCATACACAATGATCTACTATTCTTCTTCCTTGAGCTCATTTCCACTTTGCTCCTCATTCTTCCTTCTTTTTGGTACTTTGTTCATTTTTCTATTAAAAACCTGCACTCGTCTCAACAAAGAGGTTAGGATCCCAATTGCTTGTCATAAATCATCTAAAACCCACAAGGGAGTCCTAGATGCACTTTCAATCTCCCCCTTTTTGGTGATTGATGACAACCAATTGAGATTTCACAAAATATGATAAAAATTGAGATTTTCATAAAGTATGCACATATGAGTCCAAAATACATCAAGTAGTGAAAGCATAGTCCATATGTGCATTCTTTATGGTGGGATGCATAACTAAGTGCACTGAAACATTGAGAATGACATAATTGACATTAATCACCCAATAGCAAGCATATATGTCATTCTAGAGCAAAATCACAGTTTTTATAAATACTACTCAAAGGATCAAATCATTGCATCACAGAACCATAATTAACTTAAGATCATTGTTAAAACTTTACAAGCCACAAAAGAGTTAAAAAACATAGCATAGGGCTCTCTCCTCGCAAACTACAGCTAAGACTAAGACTCCCCCTCAATCTATCCCCCTTTGGCATCAAGACACCAAAAAGAAGGAGAGGAGGGTCCTAAGGTCTTCACTCTTCGTTGTCGGTCCTCTCATCGTCGTGTTCATCATCTTCATCTTCAGCTTGATGAGGAGGAGGAGGAGGAGGAGGAGGAGGAGGTGCGGAGCTACTCGAGCCCCCAACGCCAAAGTAGGCAAGCTCGGAGGGGGGGTCAAGGGCCCGAGCTCGGTGAAATCAGAATCTGAGTCCTCAGAGATTATTGGAGACCCAATTGGCTCAATCTCCAGTTTCTGGCAAATTTGCTTCACAGTTGCCTTGATATACTTCATGTCCTCCTTTCTTTTCTTGTTGAGCTTATGGGCCTTCACTTCGGCCTTTTTGCAAGAGGCAAAGATTGCAGTCAGATACTTGAGAATTCCACTGGCTGAACCTTTTTGAGGGGCTGCACTAGTAGCAGGGGCAGCCCTGGCATATTCTCTTGTTCTTGCCAGTGCCTCGGGACTGGAGGCCGGCGAGGGCGCAGCCTACGCACTCGGCTTTTGAGGCATCTGAGGCCTCAAGGGGAGATGTTCCACATATTTCACAAACTCAATACCGGTGACTTTCTCAATCACGAACATTGGGTAAGGAGCATATCCACAAGACCTGTTGGAAGTGCAAGATATGTTCACCATGTCATTCCAAATGTATTCTGCCACATCAAACGGGCGGTCCTTGCTTATGACCCTCATCAGAGTCCTGAGATATCCTTGCACACTCCCAGCATCTCCATCCTTGGGAGCAATCGTCTTCCTCAAAACTCTATTCAGCACCACAAAAAATGGCTTCATATTTTTGGTTGAGGGAGGGTTGAACTTTGAATTTGGCTCATATACGAACTTCATCCTATCCTTCTCAATGACACCTATGTTGTGTATGATCAAGCAGTCAGATCTAGTGGTGTCAAGGTGAAGCAGGCTAGCAAAATCTTCTTGAGTAATAATGTACTTGGATCCATGAGTCATTCAAGTGACACTCTCCTCATCTTCACTAGAGAAGTGACAGGTTGCAAAGAACTGCGTAATCACTTCATCATTCCAGTTATTCTTGAAGGCGAAAAGATCCCTCAGGCCATGCCTCTCAATGGCTCTCACTACCTCAGTGAATGGTGAGCAACCCTTCTTCTCAAAATGTGCCCAGTCAATCCACTGACTGCGCACAACTGGTGTCTTCATTGGGAGATACACCGATTTGTAGAAATCAGCATGGAAGTTGCACCAGAATCTTCCATCAACAGCTTGCTTCGGTCGGCCATACCAATCGATGCTTCTGAATTTTGTTGCCGAGTCACTGCCCTTCCCGTTGAACATCTCTTCAGTGGGGTCCCGAACCCCTTCCCTTGGAGCATGGAGTTTCAATGGGCCAACCGGACCCGTAGTAATCCTTTTGCCCTTGCCCTTTGCTTGGCGAGGGCCACTCAATGATGAGGCTGCCTTGGAGACTGGCTTCTTTGCCAACACCTTCCTCCAAACCTGACGAGGGGTTGGAGCTGGCTCGGAGGGTCTTTCTTGGAACTTCTTGCCAAGACCCATCGAGGTCCGAGGTGCCACCTCGTGGTCCATCTCGGCCTCAAAGTCGGAGACATCATTGCCCGAGCTCGACATGACCTGAAAATGAGTGGCATGAATGATACAAGGCATAGGTATGGAAGGATAGCAAGGAATTTCATTGAGCAATGGAGAAGCTAGGTTTTGAGTTCAGATAAATCGGACTTGTCCGGTGTACAGGCACGGACTAGTTCGAGGATATCGGACTTGTCCGTGCATGGACCGGACTAGTCTGGTGTTCAAACTCAAAAACCTAGGAAACTGGACACATGGTGATTCCTAATGCACAACGACCTTAGAATACACGTAATACATCAAGAGAGCATGTATACAGCGAGGAATGCTAGGCTATTTGATCAACAATGAAGAAATTCAGAATTTCTAGGGTTTGAGTGAAAATTATCGAAGAATTCGATTGATGCTCGAAGAGAAGGGTGTTGAAGTCCGGACTTGTCTCTGAACTTCAATCTTCGAGCAAGGATGCTTGATCTCCACCCAAATGTGGAGCTTTTTGGTGGAGGGGACTCAAAATCGCCTTGGGAGCTCGAGTGGAAGAGTGAGGATGCGTGAGGCAAGAGTGGAGGTGAATGAATTAGGGTTTGGCGGTGGCTAGGGTTATGGACATGAAAGATCGGACAAGTCCGGAGACGACCGGACTAGTTCGAACTTTTCCAGAGGACAATATCGGACTAGTCCATTGTATGTCGGACTAGTCCAGCCTAACCGACACTCTGCGGACCAGTCTGCACGGGCGGACTAGTCCGGGTAACCACGGACTAGTCCGTGGTCACCAGGAGAGAATTGCTTAGCTCATTCATATATATTTGAAGGTACATATTTAGAGAAAAGAGAGGCAAAACACATCAAATAATCTTGATGAATATGATCAGTAAGCATACAACAATCAATCAATGATTATAATGCATCAAGATTTAGTAGACATAGTTTTTCAGAGAAAAATGAGAGAGATGATTTTCACAATCCAATCAACATATTTGAAGAATTCATACAGGTATGCAACATTTCAAGCCACACTCCGAGCATCAAGGATATTGATGAGATCATGCACATTATTATTGCACCTACAAACATGACACAATATTTATTTGTTTGGGATCCTGGCTCAAGTGAATGTGCACTCTTATTTGATGGACAAGATCAAGATGGCGCACTATGTCGTCCACCACCTTGGCCTCCTCCATTCATGCATACAAGAAGATTTGATGGCGTTGCACATTTGGACTAACACATGAGAGGAGACGAACTTGAGTCGAGGCTGACTCCAATTCAAGGAGGGGAGGATGATGAGGACATCACTTATATGGATACAAACAACACTCTACTGAATATACAAGATGCAATCAATAGAGTTCATACACAACAATTAATTTCAGAGGTGAACTCGTTCTTATATATTTCCTTATATGTTTTTGAGCATAGATTGCTACTTAATGATTTATTTGTGATTAGGATCCATGGAGAGGTTCAAGAAGTACTTGGAGGGAGTATTAGGGACGTCGAAGACCAGAGAATTCGTTCAAAGAAGATGGAAACCGAACCAAACTCTAAATCGTATCCAACTCGGAGTCCAGGAGCAGTACACACTAAAACGGATGCCCAGGACGCATACGAACTCCGTTTTGGACGTTCTACATATGCACGGAAAGGGGAGAGGATAACCTTTCCAATGGCACCGGTCCCATGTCAAAATTCCTTCGGAGTCGTCGGGGATCGTTGAAACAAAATCAAGTACAGAATCTGTCAGGGTGTTGCGCCACCGTATTGGGCCATTGGGCCTTGTATCAAGTCTAAGTTCATTATTTTAGTGTGTTAGGGTTAGGTCACGACCCCAACACCCCCTTGGACGTCCTCCCACCTATATATACTCCATAGTAGCCGCCATGAACAATTGGGTTTTGCATAGATTAATAATATCGCTGTTCTACAGTTTGTGAAACCCCAACTTCGCGATTTCAGATCGTGTCTTCTACGTTCTTACTTGTGTTCTCAGTTGCACTTGCAGAGATTAGCCTTCTTGGCGAGGTCAATCGTGTGAAGCACGTTTGATAACCAACGGAGCGGTGGTGTAGTGATTGCAGGGGTTGTTCGTGTTCTACTCGAGAGCCTCGGATCATCAACGTCGAGATCTCCATCAATCGACTTATCATTACCTTTCGGAAGATCGGGACTCGGGCATCATCTTTTTCCTATCAATTGGTATCAGATTTCCAGGTTGCCCGTTAGGTAATTCATCTATCCATTACATTAGTTTTGTTTTTCATACCTAGAGTCCACAAAAAAGCCACAAAAAAACTTGCAGTTTAGTTGATCTGTTCATTACTTTGTCCAAACCACATTGAGCCTTTGCAACTTTGTTATTCAGTTTGGTTTTTTTGAGTTTGTGTCCGTGGTTGAGTCATATTGCTGGTTTAGAAGTGTTTTTGGTCTTAGTTTGAGTCTTGCATTGTGTGATTCATCCTTTTAAATCACGTCATCACGTCCAGATTAGATTCATCTCTGTTCAGTTTAGTATTTTCATCATATCTAGCTCATACGAATTTGGATTTTCGTGTTCTTATACTTTCTGGAAAGCTTAAGAAGTTCTCTATAACTTTCTTATTCATCATTTTCCCAGAAAATATAGTTATAGATGTCGAAATTGCATTAGATCCGAATCTGTTATTGACCTAAAAATTCTGAACAGTCTGTATTTCGGAGGCAGTATCTCCTATTGTTCTTTTCCAAAATAGGTCTTCCATATATTGAAATTAAATAGGAGAGATATATCTACAATCTTGCTGTTCTAAGTTTTCCAATTTAGAGCTTATAAGTGTGCCTATTTCTCCTTGGAAGATTGAGCAGAAAATCAGCGACAGACACACGAGATATCTTGGATTGATTTTCATTGTGTTCTTCCCTTGCTGCACATTCTGAAAAAAAAGGAAGAAAAAAGAAAAAGGCAAGTGCAAAACAAGAAACAAAAGCCGCACAAAAAAAGAAAAAAAAACAACAAAAAAAAACAGAAGTGCTTGCATTCTTTGTGTCATCTAGTTTTGTCTCATGTCTTGCTAGCTTGAACTACTAGGAACACATTTAGGCCAGCAACTTTGACAAATACTTTGGACACTTATTCAACTTTACTATCTGATTTCATTGTTGCTAATCCTTGCTACATAGAAAGTGCCATCCAAGCTACACCTTACTCTTGAGCAGAATCGATACACCTTTGCAATCATCCTACACTTCATTGGTTTCTTCATACCGGCCACCGTTTGCCACCTGCAGTGTCGGTAAGAACACTTGTAAGAACGTGGTAAGACGCTTGAGAGTGTGTGATTCCACTTCCACTTTGCCATTATCCTTTGTAGTTGATAGGGATAACATATTTTTTGTGTTGTCTTCTGTTTGCTACTAACAATGTCAGGTAAAAGCAAGAATCATGCATTATATGCTGAGATAATGGACATGATGAAGACGACGATGGAGTTGCTCACTAAATCAAACATCAACCAAGGATTCACGTGACATTCAGACCACCTTTACAACACCTTCCACAAGAAGTAATTACATTCTCCCATCTCTTCCTTCTTATGATGGTTTTGGTTACGATGAATATATTGCTTGGGAAATAGAGTTGGATAAAATTTTTGGACAATGTCATATGTGTGAGAAAAGAAAGATTAGAAATGTTGCAAGTGCATTAGTAGGTTGTGCATTGACTTGGTGGAACAACTTAAGTGATTTAGAAAGACCTCGAACATGGAAAGATATGAAAATTCTTATGCGAGAAACTTTTGCTAATGTATCTAATTGTAAAGATGAAATACATGAACTTGAGAAGAATTTTCTTGTTGTACCTCCTCCCTTGCCTAACCTTTTGCAGGAACATGAACAAATAAATGTAGATGCAAATGAGAGTGAGGTATTGAACAACTCTTCTGAATTTTTTGATGAATCAACTCATAATGCATTTGAATTTCTTGCTGAAAATGAGAGTAGTGTTAATGGACAATGCTATACAGTTCACCAAGGTATGACATTTTCAGATGTGCTGAATTTTGCTACCAATCATACTATCGATGAGCAGCAACAAGATGAACCTTTTCATAATACACATTTACCATTAGTTGATTTTTCTACTGATTCTTACAACAAAAATGAGTTGTATGCTGATAATTATATTGTACCTATGCTAGAACAACCAAATGAATTTGATACTTTATTACTCACTTGTGCTGAAATTAAGCATTTGATCCCAACTACATGTGAAAGGGATGAGCTGAAATTGTTATCTTCTCTAAATACTTTGGGCTATATTGAATTTGACACTCTTTGTGATCTAGATATCGTAGAGAAGATAATATTTTCTCAGTCTCAATTGCCTTTGTTAAGTAGAAATATTTTTTATGCTATAGGCAAATATGAACATAGTGGTATGTTTATGGTGCATAAAGTTTACATATGTTCAAATGAGGAAGCTCCTTTTGTGCTGCAACAACATGGTCAAGTAAATGAATGTACTAACGCTAATAATATCTTGTCAAGTTTTTCTAGTATTTTTTCCTTGCAGCAGGGACAACAAAAACATTTTTCACTGCGGTTGTGCAATATGGACAGTGCTCACTCGGGCCTAAACTCTACCCCCAAAGCAAGTCTTTTTGCTGGACATACGAGCAAGCCGAGGACGGCTTGTCATAAAGAAGGGGAGAATGATGAGATCATGCACATTATTATTGCACCTACAAACATGACACAATATTTATTTGTTTGGGATCCTGGCTCAAGTGAATGTGCACTCTTATTTGATGGACAAGATCAAGATGGCGCACTATGTCGTCCACCACCTTGGCCTCCTCCATTCATGCATACAAGAAGATTTGATGGCGTTGCACATTTGGACCAACACATGAGAGGAGACGAACTTGAGTCGAGGTTGACTCCAATTCAAGGAGGGGAGGATGATGAGGACATCACTTATATGGATACAAACAACACTCTACTGAATATACAAGATGCAATCAATAGAGTTCATACACAACAATTAATTTCAGAGGTGAACTCGTTCTTATATATTTCCTTATATGTTTTTGAGCATAGATTGCTACTTAATGATTTATTTGTGATTAGGATCCATGGATAGGTTCAAGAAGTACTTGGAGGGAGTATTAGGGACGTGGAAGACCAGAGAATTCGTTCAAAGAAGATGGAAACCGAACCAAACTCTAAATCGTATCCAACTCAGAGTCCAGGAGCAGTACGCACTAAAACGGATGCCCAGGACGCATACGAACTCCGTTTTGGACGTTCTACATATGCACGGAAAGGGGAGAGGATAAACTTTCCAATGGCACCGGTCCCATGTCAAAATTCCTTCGGAGTCGTCGGGAATCGTCGAAACAAAATCAAGTACAGAATCTGTCAGGGTGCTGCGCCACCGTATTGGGCCATTGGGCCTTGTATCAAGTCTAAGTCCATTATTTTCGTGTGTTAGGGTTAGGTCACGATCCCAACACCCCCTTGGACGTCCTCCCACCTATATATACTCCATAGTAGTCGCCATGAACAATTAGGTTTTGCATAGATTAATAATATCGTTGTTCTACAGTTTGTGAAACCCCAACTTCGCGATTTCAGATCGTGTCTTCTACGTTCTTGCTTGTGTTCTCGGTTGCACTTGCAGGGATTAGCCTTCTTGGCGAGGTCAATCGTGTGAAGCACGGTTGATAACCAATGGAGCGGTGGTGTAGTGATTGCAGGGGCTGTTCGTGTTCTACTCGAGAGCCTCGGATCATCAACGTCGAGATCTCCATCAATCGACTTATCATTACCTTTCGGAAGATCGGGAATCATCCATCATCTTTTTCTATCAGATATTTAGTTCATTTCAGAGTTCACAAAAACGCTTTTCATCAAGTGGCTTGGTGAATATGTCAGCCAATTGCTTTTGAGTGTTGACATGTGAAATGGCTATGTCTCTTTTCATGGCATGATCTCTCAAAAAGTGATGTCTTATATCTATGTGTTTAGTTCTGGAGTGCTCAACTGGGTTGTGGGCAATTTTGATGGCACTTTCATTGTCACAAAGGAGTGGAATATGGTTCATATTGTAACCATAATCCATTAGAGTTTGTCGCATCCAAAGAAGTTGTGCACAACAACTCCCGGCTGCAACATACTCTGCTTCGGCTGTGGATAAGGCAATGGAATTTTGTTTCTTGGAGGACCAAGAAACTAAGGATCTCCCTAGGAATTGGCATGTACCGGAGGTGCTTTTTCTATCTACTTTGCACCCGGCATAATCTGCATCGGAGTAACCAATGAGATTGAATTTTGAGCCTTTTGGGTACCAAAGACCAAGGTTGGGTGTATGAACCAAATATCTCAAGATCCTTTTTACGGCTGTCAAGTGACATTCCTTAGGATTGGCTTGAAATCTTGCACACAAACATGCACTCAACATAATATCTGGCGTAGATGCACATAAATAAAGTAGAGATCCAATCATGGAGCGATATACCTTTTGGTCGACGCTAGGTCCATCTTTATTGAGATCTAAGTGGCCATTCGTTGCCATGGGTGTTTTTATGGGCTTCGCCTTGTCCATGCCAAACTTCTTAAGTATGTCATGTGTGTACTTGGTTTGGCTTAGGAACGTCCCTTCCTTCTGTTGCCGCACTTGGAATCCCAAGAAGTACCTTAATTCTCCCATCATTGACATTTCAAACCTGTCTATCATGATTTTACTAAATTCCTCACAAACGGATTGGTTAGTTGACCCAAAGATTATATCGTCAACATAAATTTGACAAATAAAAGATCATTATCAAAATACTTTGTAAATAGTGTATAATCTACTTTGCCAATCTTAAAGCCATTTTCAATTAAGAAATCTCTAAGACACTCATACCAAGTTCTAGGAGCTTGTTTGAGGCCGTAGAGATCCTTACGCAATTTAAATACGTGGTCGGGGAACTCTTCGTCTTCAAACCTGGGTGGTTGCTCCACGTACACCTCTTCCTTGATTGGTCCGTTGAGGAAGGCGCTTTTCACATCCATTTGATACAGCTTGAAATCATGGTGAGTAGCATATGCAAGTAATATTCTAATAGATTCAAGCCTAGCTACTGGAGCAAAGGTCTCATCGAAATCCAAACCTTCGACTTGTGAATACCCTTTGGCCACAAGTCATGCCTTGTTCCTTGTCACCACTCCGTGTTCATCTTGTTTGTTGCGGAAGACCCACTTGGTGCCGACGATGTTTGCATTGGGTCTTGCCACAAGTTCCCACACCTTGTTCCGCTTGAAGTTGTTCAATTCTTCTTGCATTGCCACCACCCAGTCCGGATCTTTCAATGCATCTTCAACCCTGCGTGGTTCCAAAAAGGATACAAACGAATAGTGCTCACAAAAGTTAGCTATGCGATATCTAGTGGTTACTCCCTTTTGGATGTCACCGATGATATTGTCGATTGGGTGATCCCTTTGGACGCATTGGTGTACTCTTGGGTGTGGCACTTGAGGAGTTGTATCTTCATGATCATCTGCTTCTCCCCCTAAGTGATTGCCTTTGTTGACTTGTTGATTATCTTCGTATTCTTGTGGTTGATATTTTGTTGAAGCTCCCCCTTGATCGTTGGTCTCCTCTTGTGGTTCATCTTCCTCATGTACGTGTGGAGGTGGCTCTTGTGGTCGAACCTAACCTAGATCCATTCTTTGGAGCTTATTCTTTACCTAGTTCACATGGATCAACTTGCTCCTTTTGGGAGCCATTAGTCTCATCGAACACTACGTCACATGCTACTTCAACAAGTCCGGAGGTCTTGTTGAAAACACGGTAGGCGTAAGTGTTCGAATCATAACCAAGCAAGAAACCTTCATCGGACTTTGAAGCGAACTTTGAAGTCCTAGGCTTCTTGTTCAAGATATAACATGGAGAACCTAAAACTCGAAAATATGAAATATTTGGTTTGTTACCGATGAGTAGCTCGTAGGATGTCTTCTTGAGTAGTCGATGAAGATAAAGTCAATTTACAGCGTGGCAAGCGGTGTTAATCGCTTCCGCCCAAAACCGATCCGATGTTTTGTACTCATTGAGCATAGTTCTTGCCATCTCTATGAGTGTTCGATTCTTTCTTTCGGCAACTCCGTTTTGTTGTGGGGAGTACGGTGCTGAAAATTTGTGCTTTATGCCTTCTTCATCAAGGTACTCCTCCACTTGCGTGTTCTTGAACTTTGTGCTGTTGTCGCTTCGAATATTCTTGATTGTCAATGAGAATTTGTTTTGAGCTCGCTTGAAGAACTTCTTGAGTATTCCTTGTGTCTCTGACTTATCATGCAAAAAGAAAAACCAAGTGAAGCGAGAAAAATCATCAACGACAACTAAACCATATTTGTTACCGCTAATGCTTATGTAGGCTATTGGACCAAATAAGTCCATGTGTAGTAGCTCGAGTGGTCTTGTTATAGTCATGACTTTTTTGGCGGGGTGAGGTGCTCCAACTTGCTTTCCGGCTTGGCACGCGCTACAGGGCCTGTCTTTCTCAAATACAACATCCTTTAAACCTCGGATGTGATTGCCTTTGAGGAGTTTTTGAAGGTTCCTCATACCAACATGCGCTAGCTGTCTATGCCACAGCCAACCCATGTTGGTCTTTGCAATCAAGCATGTGTCAAGTTCAGCTTTATCCTTGTTTAAGTCAACAAGATAGAGCTTTCCCTTTAACATACCCTTGAATGCAACAGAACCATCACTCCTCCTAGAAACGGTCACACCCTCGTTAGTGAACAAGAAATTATAACCTTTGTCGCATAATTGAGATATGGACAACAGGTTATAATCTAGGGATTCAACATGTAAAATATGAGAAAGTGTGTGTTTAGAGGATATTGCAATTTTACCAGTACCGAGCACCCTTCCTTGACTATTATCTCCAAAGTAGATGCCCTCGTTTGAGTCCTTATTCTCTTCATATTCCACGAACATTCTTCTTTCCCCGGTCATATGGTTGGTGCAGCCACTGTCTAGCACCCATTTAGATCTACCGGAGGAATAGGCTTGCAAAACCAAATCATGCTTTGGTTTTAGGTACCCAAGCTTGCTTGGGTCCTTGGAGGTTAGTTACAATACATTTGGGCACCCACACATAAGACTTGGTGTTCCCATGGCGTGACCCAACATAATGAGCATAAACCATGCCAAAATTATTTCTCATTAACACATAGGAGGCATCAAATGTTTTAAACAATAATTGTTGTTGTTTATGTACAGGACTAGTCTGGGGGGCCGGACTTGTCCGGAGGACCAGACTTGTCCGGACACTGACCGGACTAGTCTGGTGTTCATGTGTAGTTACTGTCTTAATCTATGACTTTCCAATTTGAGAGGGCCTTCCTTTTACAAAGGTAATCCTCTCCATGTTATTCTTATGGTTCTAGCATGTTGCTTTTCGCCATAAGAATAGCCAATGCCATATTTGCCATTTGGAGGTCTTTTGACCAAGTATGCACTACGTGCATATTTGATCTTCTCCTTGTCAAATATGCCACTTTGGGCAGGATGTTTATCCTTTGTAGAGGTTGGCTTATCCTTCAAACTGGTGTCACCTTTCATACATGCGCAAGCATGAGCAAAATCAGTTTTAGTGGGTTGAGAAGGTGAACTTGAAGAGGAGGAAGGTTCACTCAGCTTGAGTGACTCAACCTGCACTTCAAGGATCTTGTTAACCTTGATCAGGTCAGCAAGTTGGTCCTTGATTGTGGCATTTGAGACAGTTAACTCCAGGCAAGTTTCCTTGCTTGAAGCTAACTCAAGCTCTAGTGATTTGCTTCGTTCCTTTTCAAGTTCTAGAAGTTTGTCAAGTTCAACACATTCCTCCTTTTGGGAGATGATCATATCCTCTTGACGATGTATTAACCTCTCCTTCTCAACAAGTTGATCAAGCAAAAAATTTCATTTTAGTAGTTGTTTTCCTATCTAGTCTAATAAGCATGTCCTCATTATCACTATTGAGTTCATCTCGCTAGAATAGGAATGCACGGAGGGGGGTTTAATGGTTATCTTGCGTTTACCTTCCTTTGCCATAAGGAAAGTGCCATCTCCCTTCCATGCGCCAAGTGTAGGGAAAAGGGTAGACTTCTTGGATGTCTTCTCGATGGCTATTCTAGCCATCTCTTCTTCTTCGGACGATGAGGACTCATCATTTGAGTCCCACTCTCTCCCAATGTGCGCTTGTTCGGCTTGTTTCTTCTTCTTGAAGAATTTTTTGGGTTGAGGCTTGGCTTCTTTGGTCTTCTTCTTGTTCTCCTCATATGGGCAATCAACTATAAAGTGGTTATACTCACCACAATTATAGCATGCCCGCCTCAACTTTGGCTTTGTTCTTTCCTTGTACTTTCCTTCGCTTGACTTTATACCTTGTCTCTTTTTCATTATTCTCTTGAATTTCTTCATGAACAATATCATGTCTTCTTCATCCAATTCACTGCTCTCATCATCACTATCTTCCTCTAGTTGTGCTTCTCTAACTTCTTTGGACAGGGGCTTGAGAGTGGACATCAAAGCAACCCCTTTCTTCTTTGCCGAGGTGATGTCGGCAATCTCCTTGACATGTTTTGCTTGTTTTTCCATCATCTTGAAGTTGATGATCTTTCCAAGAAGTTCATCCGGAGTCAACCTTTTGTATTCGGGCTTTCTCTAATCATGGAGCATAGTGTGACGTTGCGAGGCATAAAAGCTCTAAGAATGAGCTTTACCACCTCATGGTCATTCCACTTCTTACTTCCGTATGATCTGACCTTGTTGACGAGTGTCTTTAATCGATTGTACATGTCTTGGGGTGACTCGTCTTCTTCAATTGCAAATCTTCCTAACTCGCCTTCAATCATTTCGATTTTTGCTTCACGCACATGTCGGTCACCTTCATGTGCAGTTTGTAATGTGTCCCATATCTCTTTAGCAATTTCGAGTCCATCCACCTTGGTGAACTCGTCCCGACTGAGTGAAGAGGTAATTATGGCCGCAGCTTGAGCATTTCGGTGAATTTCCTGCTCTTGCCTGGGGGTGAGCTCTTCGTCGTCGTCCGGGATATATATCCCTGTGCACACAATATGCCACAAACTTGGATTGAGGGAAATTAGATGCATTTTCATATTTTGCCTCCACATTGAGTAATCACTTCCATCGAAGTGTGGGGCTTTTCCAAGTGGGATAGATAAATAATGATTGTTATTGGAATTGAGACGATCATAGTTAAAAGGATATCGGGAGTAGTCGGCATGACTACTCCCCTTCTTCTTCTCTTCAACTTTTACTTTCCCTTTGGAAAGTGTCTTCTTTCTTAGGAGCGCCTTTAGCTCCAGCGTCTCCTCATCGTCGTCCTCGAAGTCTTGAATGGCTTCAAGGAGCTTCTCCACCTTGAGGTTCTTTTCATCATCAACCTTCTCTTGGTTGTTGCTCTTGTGGGTGTCCTTCATGTCCGACATGATCTCCTTCGAGCGATTAGTCTCTTTCTTGAAGAACCTGCTCTGATACCAATTGAATGTGGCCTAGAGGGGGGGTGAATAGGCCTTTTTGAAACTTGTCGGAACCTGCAACACTTAACAACCAGTTCAAAACCAAAGATATCGGACTAGTCTGGTAAAGTGCAGACTAGTCCGGTGTGTAAAGACTAGGTTGGTTAAGTTTGATCGATTAAAGTGATTCTTCAATGTATGCAGCGGAAATATACAATCAAATGAAGGATTTCAAAGTTGTATACCAAGTTATATCACAATTCAATCTTATGTTGATGATTCAACATGAAGTAAGCAATTATGATTGAAACCCTAGATTATATTGAAGAATAAGAATGATGAACACAAAAACAAGACACAAGGATTTATCCCGTAGTTCGGTTCCCATAGAGGCAACCTACATCCACGTTGAGGAGTCCATAAAAGGATCGGGTCTTCTCCAACCCTACCCTCGTCAGATCGCCACGAAGGCCAATCCTCTTCCACTTATCTCAAAGGGGTGAATAACCGAATTCAAGGGGCCTTCTCACACGTTGACAGCTCCCTTGGATTACAACACGAAATACCACCAAGAACACACTCAAAAGATTACAATTAAATCGTAGGAGTGTGTTAGAGAATCAAACCAAGAGCTCAATGTGGTGTTGAACGTGTCTCTCCAATGAAGTAGAGTGAATCCTCAAAGGATTGATCTTTGTTGCACTTAATTTCGTGGAGAGATGTGGTTTTTGAGGCTCTTGGGAGGCGTGACAGCGCTAGGGTTCGAGAGTGTATGAAATATAGCTGTGCATCTCTATTTATATGGGTTTATAAAAGTGACCGTTAGGGTTCAGAAAGATCGTACTAGTCCGTGGTGGTCACCGGACTAGTCCGGTGTGCTGTGTGTAGCAAATTCTAAGTGTCCCGAAATATCGGACTAGTCCGACTAGGAACGGACTTGTCCGATATCGCTACTCGAAATCTTCGGACTAGTCCGATAGTCATCGGACTTGTCCGGACATGTGAAACCCTAAGTGTATTGGATGACAAGTATGCACTTGGAGGACTTGTCCCATTTAGTTCAGAGGGTTTTTTGGACTAGTCTGTGCAAATATCGGACTTGTCTGATATGGACCAGAGAGAATATCGGACTAGTCCGATTGTGATTGGACTTGTCTGATTTTGTGTGACTTGTGAAGTGTTTTGAGGACTAGTCCGATTCTAGTCAGAGAGATATCGGACTAGTCCGATGGATATCGGACTTGTTCGATTTTGTGCAGAGAGGATATCGGACTAGTCCGGTGTTAGTCGGACTAGTCCGGTCTTGTGTAACTTTGTGCAATGTGTGTGTTTAATTGTCATTGAGCTCTTGGGATGTGTTTTCTTAACACACTCCATACACAATTATCTACTATTCTTCTTCCTTGAGCTCATTTCCACTTTGCTCCTCATTCTTCCTTCTTTTTGGTACTTTGTTCATTTTTCAATTAAAAACATGCACTCATCTCAACAAAGAGGTTAAGATCCCAATTGCTTGTCATAAATCATCCAAAACCCACAAGGGAGTCCTAGATGCACTTTCAGTGAGGTTTCTTTTGATGAAGGTAGACCAGATACTAGCTCAAACATTGCAGGTTAAGATGCATATCCGCAGGGGTAGAGTATTTTGTTTGAAAATGAGGTAGAAGTGGTGTTGTTGCCTGAAAATTTTGAAGCTAATGACGTCGTTTTGTCTCCTGGTTTTTGATCCACAACTAGCACCATTGACTACTACTGCTGGTCCTAATCATCCTCAAGCTTCGAGCTCTTCGGTTCATGATGAATACGAAGAACAAGGAGCTTGTGAAGTGTCTACTCCCCTCCGCATCATCAAAAGTCATCCTCCACAACAGATTATTGGAAGCTTGCACGAACGAGTCACACAGTCCACATCTCGATCCAAACTCTCATGCTCATTCTGCTTTTGTCTCTTCTTTTGAACCCAAAGATGTATCACACGCCCTCCCTAATGAATCTTGGATCATTGCTATGCAAGAAGAGTTAGAAAATTTTGAAAGAAATAATATTTGGAAACTTTTCCCTCCACCTAATGGTCACCCATTGATCGGAACGAAATGGGTGTTTAAAATAAAACAAAGTGAGGATGGGGTTGTGGTTAGGAATAAAGCTAGGTTGGTTTCTCAAGGTTTGACGCAAGTTGAAGGTCTAAATTTTGATAAAACTTTTGCTCATGTTGCTAAATTAGAAGTCATAATAATTTTTTTAGCTTTTGCTGCATCTAAAGGTTTTAAGTTATATCAAATGGACGTGAAAATTACTTTTCTTAATGGCTACATAGATGAGGAGGTTTATGTTAAGAAACCACCAGGTTTTTAAAATTCAAATTTTCCTAATGATGTTTACAAACTGTCCAAGGTTTTTATGGTGTCAAACATGTCCCTAGAGCATGGTACGATAGGTTAAAAATATTCTTGCTTGAAAATGGGTCTGTCATGGGCAAAGTAGATAAAATTCTTTTCTGTGTTTAAGCATGGCAATGGCTCACATATTCGTTCAAGTGTATGGGGATGATATTATCTTTGGTTTTGCTTCTCATGATCTTGCGTCCAAGTTTTCATCTACAACGAGTTTATAATTTGAGATGAATATGATGAGAGAACACACATACTATCACTTACTGACAAATTATTTTGATTGTTCAAACACTTAAGGACTATGAGTTGATGTAGATAGTGTTCCAATATTTTGTGAAAACACTAGTGCCATTTGCATTTCTAAAAACTTCGTGCAAAATTCTAGAACAAAGCACATTGACATTAGGTATCACTTTCTCCATGATTATGTAGAAAAAGGAAATATTGTGCTTCACCATGTAGATGAACAACAATTGGCTGACATTTTTACAAAAACTTTGGATTTCACTCGTTTTTCTTTTATTCGTAGTGAAATAGAAGTTATGCACCCTCATGGTTTAAATTGAGGGAGAGTTTTGTAACTTGGAAAGCCTATGTGTGAATCTGAAATTTAAAAATAACATGAGCATAGATTTCATACATATATGACTTTATGATCCCTTTTACATGATGAAAGTTCTTACTACATTACTCATATTATATATTTTGTAGTTTTTGCCATGAATAGTAATTTGAATAATTACTTACACTAAATCTGGTCACGATTGAACTTTCTTGCTATTTTAGACTTGTTGCATGCTCACAAGTGCTTTTAATAATGAAAAATTAATCAATCAATAGCCCACTTGTTGAGCTTTTATGATCAAATGAAAAATCAGAAAAGATCAAGAGAATATGCATGCATCACACTTCTTCTTTTGCGATTTCTTACCATTGCGCTTATATATGAACTTGGAAGGAGTTGTGTATGACTAAAATCATGTCCTTAAGATTCTGATTGTCAAATGACATAGAGGCTTGGCTTGGTTGGTTAGAATAAGGCGGATGTTGCATAAAATGCCTTGAAAAGTTCATATGATTTAAAATTGTGCTTCAAAAGTTAATAAAAAATAGCAACATGTGTCATGCTTTTAAGTTTTAAAATAGTTGTGATAGGGAGATCATGACTTTCTTAAATTGAAATTACACCTTATCTCTGGAATGACTTACACTACTTTATGTATCTCATTGATGTGATAGTGTAAGTTACTTGATAGTATGGCATAATCAAGCATAGTTTTATTAGTATATGTCATATTATGCTCATAACAAATTCAAAAGGGGAGAAATATGTCACACATTGCACATTTATAAGTGTTTTGACTTACACGTCCTTCTCAGGGGAAGTGTACATCCTTAGCGTGGAATTTTTAAAGGGGGGGGTTCCTCTCATTTGATTTTTGATTTTCAAAAAGGGGAAAAATTTTATTTTGTCAAAACTTTTCATTTGTGAGGACCAGGTCCCGACAAACCAGGAATCACATTGGGTGGTGTCGTTAATGCGACACCCAATAGCAAAACACAGAAAAGAACAAAAAACTCATAATATAAGTGAGCAACTTACATTAGTCTCAAAGTTTTATACAAAATAGATTACATCAGCGGAAGTCTTCATACTACTCTCTTGAACCTACACTACAACAGTAGTGGTCGTATCCAGCCCGCGGATACTCCACTCAGCATCACAGAAGAAAGCAATGACGTCCATGGCTTCCATTGGCTATATACCCCGACAAGGGCAAAGCCTAGGAACCCTTCATAGTTATATACCTGCAAAATACTATAAATTGAACCGTGAGCACAAGGCTCAGCAAGACTTAGCCGCCTCACCTAAGAACATGAAACTCTAGACGCAGGGAATATAAGACTTGAATTTAAACTGTAATAAGTAAGTGTCCAGTATCAATAGATCCTTGCTTTAGTTTTATAATAGCATCTGAAGTCCTTAAAATCATAACTTTAGTTCTCCTATCAACTACTCCAACCAAGTTGCTTAACCATACAATAGGTTCATCCCAGTTCTAGTTGTTACTACGTCACAGCGCAGTGAACAAGTATGCTCCCTTCTGCGAGCGACGGTGATTCGAATCAAGATACACCCGACTTGCACGACATACACGCCCGTCAGAAAGAGAGGATCAACCAATTCCGTCGACGTCGTGTATGGCAACTTTTCATGATACCCAAGCATTGAACCGATCCCACCGTCCCAGCAGTAAGATTCACATGACAAACTATGCCATAGTGAATTCCGCTCTCCTCAGAACGTGTGTGGTGATGTCTAAGATAGTGGGGTATGCCCCAATACTCAAGTTAACAAGTTACATCAGTTGGCTGGGTCCAATAGAGTCGGTACGCATCCGGTACATATTCAAACTTGCCCAGTAGGGCCGCACACGGTACGGTCCTTAATCGACACAGAAAGGAACTATGCTCACAGGACCACGTCCTTGAGCGTCCTAGCCTTCATTCCCGGTCTCATATTAACCATACCATCCCATTTCTTTCCTCATCTTTCTTCCATCCATATTCGTCAAATTTAATATAACAGTTGATATCATGTAAAGTCCTATTCTAACCAGACTCCAGGGATTCTTGGGTCATGCGTGTAGAGTATCATACATCCCTAAACTTAATGCACAATTACCATTGTATAGATTATAAAAGCAAAATATATTAACAACTTAAATGCAAACTGAGGCTTTCCTTAGGTTGCTACTAGTGTAAAAATCAATAGTCACACTTGCTCTTCTGACTGATGCTTCTCATCGTCCTTCCTCTTTTCTTGCCTTTACTGTTGCTTAGGCAAATCTTGTGCTTGGGTGGTGCTTGAGCAGATCTTGTTCTTGCTGCGAGGTCTATGCTAGTTTTTCCCCATCGATTAATTCACTTTGTCGATGTTCTGGTAGAACTATGATCATGAGAATTTTACCAGAGCTGTAATTTATGACAGGGAACTTTTCTACCAATTTTCAGAATTTATAGGATTACTGTTAATTATCTGCAATTTAATTGGCATAGAACACTTAATAATTTATTGACCCAGTTTATCATGTCAAATTGATCTGGAATTTAATTGTGACCTCTAGAGATGATAAGGGTATTACGAGAAAAATTTCAGAATTTTCTAGGGTGTTTAGCTTGCAGAAAATTTTTCCTATTGTTGGAGTTTCTCAGATGTTTAGAGGAATTTATATGGCTTTTCATGTCAAATAAGCTGCTCGATTACAATGTTAAGATCTTGAGGAGTGTACAGAATTTTGTTTCATATTTTTAGGAGTTTCCTACAGATTACAGTGATTTTTAGAAGTTCTCTGCATTTGTTTCTGGATTTAAATTGCCCAGGAAAAGAAATTCAATGCTGACAGTGGGTCCGCTAGTTCAAATCATCCAATCGGAGGAAAGCCACACCGAGGCTACACGGTTGAAGGCTAATAGTCACAGCAAATCAACTGCGCGCAGAAGATCTCGAAGGATTAATCTAAGAGGCTGACGAGTGGGACCACATATTTGAATTGAGTCACTGGAGAAGAAGCCACACGGGATCCCAACTGCATAGAAAATCTGAGTTGGGAACAAGACACAGTCACACAGGGGGCTCACGGTTGGGCCCCGCCTCCCAGTCGTCATCAAGCTCCAGCAGAGGGCGCTGGGGCCCAGGTGTAGGCGCACCTCGCCGGTACCTCGACGGAAGGGGCCAGAGCAGCAGGGAGGATACCAACACTATCCCGGCGACGTAGACAAACCCGATGGAGGCCACGGGTGAGGCGCCGGCCGGAACCTTATCGCGGCAAGGCATGGCGGCGGTTATCGTCGATATGGTTAATTTCGCCGAATGTAGCACCAAAATTCCCGGAACAAGGCTGTAGGGTATATTGGGAACATGAAGAACATCAAACCGTATCTCAATTAAGGTGGAACGGCCGGACATGGGGGTGCATCGGGTGCAGCAGGGTAAAACTCAAAGGCATCCGCAAGGTTTGAAATTCTAGAGAGAATACATGATTATATTTCGATATGTTTGATCCTAATTGATACTTAGGACCCCTAGTTGCTATGGTGAAAACAGAATAGGGGTTAATCGAGGCTGCAAAGAGAATTTCCACGAATCTTGACCACGGTTTAAATGAGCTCAAATGGGGAAAATTTGAAATCGATGTGCAGGGCTGATGGCATGCTCAATTAGGTGCATAGATACTAAAAAGAGGTTATCACGAACCTTATTGTACGGTTTATTGATCGGTAACGGGTTTAAGTTGGCCGGACGAGGTCGAGGTGCCATGGCGGCCCGAAACAGAGGAACCAATGGGGAAATCCACCTCAGCACCGTATGGGAATGAAGAAGCTTCGCATTGGCACGCCGAGGAGGATGAGTGAACCACGACGCAGCTTGTGGCGCACGCTTGGAGGTCCGAGAGTTGGCAGAGGCACGGCGCGACGTGGTTGTGGCGGGCGCGTCGATTTGGCGGTGACGGTGACTCAGTTTCCGCGTAGCTCGGTCAGGGAAACAAGGAAACCATTTGTTAAGAAGTTGCGCAAGGAAGTTTACCAGTGAACAAAGGAATTAAGACAGCGATAGGCTCACCGTGGAGGACGAATTTCGCCGGAACAGAACTAAAGGTCATGGCGGCCGCTGTGAACCGGAGGAGAAAATTTCAACATAGCCAGCACTTGGAAGGCCGGAACAGAGCCGAGACAAGTCGCGGGCGTCGGGAAAGACGTCAGCACAACCATGTGCGCACGCTCAAACGAGCTGGAAAGCAACGGGGATGGTGCTGCGGCTTCGAGCAGAAAAGCGGCGCGAGCTTTGTGCGGGAGGAGCAGCAGCGAGCAGAGCAGTGGAGGGCGCGCGCGTGAGACAAGGGGCGAGCAGCAACCAAGTACGGTGTACGCCTTGCTTGCGGCGGCAGGCAATGAGCGGCAGTGTGACCGTGGTCCGCGGTGGCAGCTAGAGCGTAAGGAAACGAATGCTCGGTTTTGTCTGGGAACAGAAAAGCATCACGCAAGCAGCTTGGGCATTCACCGTGTAGGGACGAGAGCAAGCATGCGCTGGTGCATGCGCATGCCTCGGTGGCTCACGGTGAGCACAAGCAGATAAGGAGAAACAGAGCAACATCGGCTAGATTGATTGTGCAACTGACAGGTGGGGTCCACAGGTCATACCCTCCCTCACAGCAAGTTAAAGTTCAAAATAAAATAGCAGACCTGCTCCATAAATCACCAAATTTGTTAAGGTGACAAAAGAAATTATGAGGAAAATATTGGTGGTTTAAAACATGCATTGGAGTTATTTGAATTTGAACATTTCAAATTTTACTTTCAAATCCCCTTTTTGCTTGCATTAGATTCATAATTAAACAAGTTCCTAAAAGTGCTGAAAATTTGTAGGTTGCATGAGTGAAAATAGGAGCAGTCCAATTATAAATTCAACTAAGGTCCCTTGACTAAATTGCAGGTGTAATTTAAACTTTGGATATGAATTTACCTTTCTAACTTGATTAAGTTATTTCCAACGTTTAAATTATAATTGCGTAAATAAACTTCAATATTGAGATGAATCTTAAATGTGCAACAACCATATTATTTTGGAAATTTTTTCTTTATTTATTTGATTACTAATTCATGCATTTGCTCTTATATTCTAATATTGAACTTGACATTAAAGGTTGACTTGTAACCTTTGAATTATATTTTGGAATTCCTTTTCAATACTTAATTGCTTAAGTGCAATCACACACACACAAGCTCTTCTTAGGTTTAATGTTTTTAACAAGTTCTTATTTTAGCCTCATTTATTAACTAACATAGTTCATTGTTAGCTTAATGCTCAATTTAACTTGAAATTTTTAAGTGCACATATTTGCTTCTTATTCTTCTCAGATGCGGGATTTTACATTCATGAAATGTGGATGAGCCAATGTTCATTTTCAAAGCAGTATTTCCAATGCTTTTATAAAGGGGGAGATTGTGAGACCTGGGTGCTGAATATATTGGCAAATAGGTTAAAAGTAAGAGTTTACATGTAAAATTTTGAATATAACTGGGAAGCCCACTTCAGATTGTTCGAACTTGCAGGAACTAGTCACGTGCGTGAGTTGCACACGTTTTTACTTTGGAGTGTCCGAACTTTTCAATGGATATCGTGAGTAATAGTTACTACCCTGTTCATTTCAGACTATTTGATCTTAACGATTATCTTCGGCTGCTCGGTTTTTAACTTGCAACATTTCAAACCTGCTTTTGTCTTATAGGAAGTTTGCTTAGTATTCATTTACTTAGTTTTTGATGTTTTTTGAATGATCGTGGTGGATATTATCTTGCTATATTTTGCAACATGCTTATGTGAGGTTCCACAGCCAAGTTCGGTATGAATTGTGGTTGAGTTGATCGGGAGGTCACACAACATGTTTGAATCAAGAACAATGCATATGAAGGTATCGTGGATGTTTTGGAAAGTGTTTGTACTATGCGAGGAGTGCATGAGCGTGGCAACATTGTTCAAAGACATGGTGAAGGTTCACGGATGAGATGTGCCCAGAAAGGTCCAACTGGCTGGATTATGCAGTCAGGTTGTGGTTGATGCGGTTATGGTTCGTTTATGAAAAGTTTCAAGTTTGTTTTCGTTACATTTTGTGTTGGGCATGTAGTTGAGTTGTTTTAGAAATATGTTGAACGTTCCTGAGGTGTTTGGAAGTCTTAATATTGCTTCTATCTACGTATGGAATAGTCTTGAGCAGTTATGGAAAGTTTCGGTTGAAGCTAAGTTAGAGGAGTCTTAGTTCAGATTTGGTTGGCCTACGGGATGGTTATATAAGAAATGGGGTCATGGTTCATGGAGAGTACGACTTGTGGATTATCATCTTGTGTTTCACTGAATAAAGTTAGTAGTTTTAGAGGAGCTTTTCTGCCTTGTTCGTTTGACTTATTTTTCGCAAGTTCTTTTCAGCGAGTTTACGCGCTGTCTGACGCTGCTTTGGTGTTCCAATCACAACTTGTGTTTTATTGATCCAATCACTACAGGAAACGTGCTCATTTGCAATGGCTATTGTTATTTGCGACGGGTGGCCATCACAAATAACTTAAATTGTGACGGTCTGACTCTGGCCGTTGCAAAATATGCAGCCGTCGCAATTAGGGTTCTATTTGCGACGGCCATAGTCGAAACTGTCGCAAATAGTCTTTTATTTGTGACGGCCAACCATAGGGCCGTTGCAAATTAAATGACCATCGCAGATAGGAGGTTATTTACGACGGCTAGAAAAAAAACCATCGCAAATAATATACATTGCGACAACCAACTTTAGGGTCGTCGCAATTAAGTTAGATGTCGCAAATAAATGGGATATACCCGGCCCCGTCAGCCCCGTCGGCCCGACTCACACACACTCACGCAATCCCGACGCCCGACGCTCGCTGCCACCGCCTACGCCCGCCGTTGCCGCCCGATATCGCCGCCTCTGTAAGTTCTTCCCCTCCCTCTCCATGGCCGGCCCCCCTCCATGGCCGCCCCCTCCCCCTACCTCCATAGCCGACCCCCTCCCCCCTCCATGGTCGCCCCCTCCCCCTCACACAATGCCCTCCGGGACCTCCCTCCATGGCAGACCCCCCCCTCCCCTCCCTCCATGGCCGAGCTCCCCACCTCCATGGCTGACCCCTCCCCCCCCCCCCTCCTTGGCCGACCCCCCTCCCCTCCCTCCATGGTCGACCCCCCCCCCCCCCCCCCTTCATGGCTGACCCCCCTCCCCTCCATCCATGGATTATGCAATTCAATTTTGCAATTCAATTTTGAATGCAATAGAATTGTTGATTATGCAATTGAATTTAGAAATTCAATTTAATTGTTGATTATGCAATACAAATTTGAATTATGTTAATTACATGTTTATTAAATTGTTGGTTATGGAATTATATCTCAATTTTTAATTGTTAACATAATTACATGTTAATACTTACATGCAGTTGCATACTTTAATGCTTTTTTATATTTAATTGCTTATGTTTAGGTCAATGCTTAATTATGTCTATGTTTAGAATAAAATTGTATATGTTTAGATTTATGTTTATTAATTGATAAATTACAATTTAATAATTGCTATGTTTTTAAATTTTTATGTTTAATTGAATTGCTTAAAGTTACTATATGTACAGAAATAGGATTCGGGTCGGCTTGACCCGAAACAACCCATTTAGGGCCCGACAAGGCCTATTTAGTTGGAAGTTAAAGTATGCGTCTAAATGGACACGAAGATGAATGACGACGGTGCAGATGGCAAGCACCCGCGCGTGTGGATAGCGGACCTCGACGGACCCACTTTCTGTCTCTCTCTTGTTATTTCCTCCTCTCTCGTCTTGAAGAGCTGCAGCATCCGACGAGCGGCGGACGCAGCGGCGGCCCCGGCGAGTGGCATACACGGCGGCTCTGAGATGACACAGAAGCGAACTGCAACGGTAACCGTCGCGAATAATGTCTTGTAGCCATAATTGGAAACGGTAACTGTCATTCGTCCACAGGATGTCGATACTTACGACAAGCTCTCGCTCGTGGACGGTGGGCCCTAACACGTGGTTTTCTCCCATTCATTCCTCCTCTTTCGTTCTTTCCTCGCCTCCTCCGTCGTTGTTTGACAATTGACACCAAAGCTTGAAGAAATGCACCATTTTTGGGGGGTGCAGTGTAAAACAAGCGAGATTATGCTGCTGAAATTTTGTTCAGATTCGGGTTTTATGTCTCATCAGAAGCAAGATAAATCCTGCATACATTAACGATAATTTCTTTGTCTTTAAACTGCAGAGTCAAACATGGGTGAAGACCGTAGTTGGATGTATACTGGCTGGAAGAGCAGAACTGGTGGTCACTCGGATGAGTGGTACATCAAGTTAGACAATTTTTTGGATTGAGCAATTTCGTTGTTAACGGATGATAAGGTGTGGCGCCCATGTACGAAATACCAGAACACCAATTTTTTGAGTAGATTGGATCTTTCGTTTCACTTATGTCCAAATTGTTTCACGCCACGTTATGAGGTGTGGACCTTCCACGACAACACTAAATCTCGAGTCATAGTAGAAGTAGGCGAGGATGATGATATAACGGGGGTTGATAAGATGGATGAGATGCTAGAAGCTCTGGAAGCGGAGGATCCTCTCACAAAGAAGGAATATGAGTTCTTCGAGGAGCTCAAGAAATCACAACAACCGTTACATGAACACACGGATGTGACGGTCCTTGCTTTCTTGACCAGATTTATGACAATTAAGTTTAAGTACTTTTTTGCCATCAACTGCTACAATGATCTCATGAAATTGATCTGCGATATCCTTCCACAACCTCACAAATCACCTAAAGATATGTATGAGTTGAAGATCTGGATATCTGGTCTCGGTATGAACTATGAGAAAATCAATGTGTGCCCAGACAACTGCATGATGTTCTGGGAAGAGCACGACAACGAGAACATGCGCTTGAAATGTGGTAATGTAAGTGCATCTAGGATATCCCTTGTGGGTTTTGGCTAACTGATGACAAACATATGAGATCCTAATGAAACTATTGAGATGATTGCAGGTCAAACAAGTGAAACGGCTCGGTGCACACAAAAAGGTGAAAAATGAAGTGGTGTCCAAAGAGGGATACTTTGATGGAGCTTGGAAGACCATATTAGATTTTGAATGTATAGGGAGTGTATGAAATACACACTCCAAGAGCTCACAACTTTGCACTAGGGTATGGGATTAAAATTAACCTAACTTTTTCAATGCATCGGACTAGTCCGATCATGGACCGGACTAGTCTGTTTAACTTTTTGGAATCTCTCTTATTGGGAGACCGGACTAGTCCGTGTGTCCACCGGACTAGTCCGTTGAACTTTCTGTAGTCTCTCTCATTGAGGGACCGGACTAGTCCGTGTGTCCACCGGACTAGTCCATTGACCTTTGTGGAGTCTCCCATATGTGGAGATCGGACTAGTCCTCGGACTAGTCCATTGAACTTTCTGGATTTCACCTTCACAACGAACCGGACTAGTCTGAGCTTGGACCGGACTAGTCCGGTAGACTTTCTGAACTTCAAAATACAAAGTGACCGGACAAGTCCGGACTTGCACCGGACCAGTCCGGTATTAGGGTTTTTCAACGGTTACTTTTTGGAAACCCTATAAATAGAGAATCCACGGCCTTCCAAAGAACATACACGTCGAATATTGCTGAAAACAAAAACCCTAGTGCCGCCACTTTGTCCCAAGAGCCCAAAACACATCTCCCCACACATCTAAAGTGTAAAAAGAGTGAAATCAATTGAACACTTGGATTCGGGATTGGGAGATCGTCGTTATTTCATTGCGAGCTCTTGGGGTTTGATCTTTCTACACTCATACTCTGCATTGTAATACTTTCGAGTGTATTAGATCACTTCTTTCGTTGTAGTTTTCGTGGGAGCCCTCAACGTGTGAGGTTGCCCCACAAACTTGGTGATTACCCGTGATAGTGGAATCAAGTCGACCTTCGTGGTGACTTCAAGAGGGAAAGGGTTGGAGACCCAGCTCTGTGTGAGCTTCCTCAACGAGGACGTAGATCTCGTGGTGAGATCGAACCTCGGGAAAAATTCGTGTGTCTTGTGCCTTATTTCCTTTACATTTTGTTCATTAGATCACTTGATTGCTAAACATCAATCTAAGGCACTTATAGGTTTTTACTTGCATTCTTACATTAATCTCAAATAAAAATATTAGTTGTTCTCATTTCCGCTGCTAAAAGAATTTGGTTTCCCAAATAACGCTTAATCAACACACATATTTCTAGCACACCAGACTAGTCCGCCCACGCAACCGGACTAGTCCGGTCAACCAAGTTTTAACAATTCTATTAAGTGTGCAGGAAACTTTAAAGGTCGACTCACCCCCCCTCTAGGCCACATTCAATTGGTATTAGAGCAAGGTTCTCCGCCAGCGAGACTCACATCTCAGAGAGATCAATGGCCTCTGAGAAGAACAACAATATCTCGAAGATGAACATCAATGAGGAGGAACAAGAAGCTAAAGCCTTTGATGTGCTGAAAGAAAGTCCACATGATGATGAAGAAGTGCGATGACTAAAGGCACTCCTGAGGAAGAAACTGCTAGGACAAAAAGGAAAAGAAGATGAGAAGACGACGGGGAGTGGTCATCACGACTACTCCCGACATCCTTACAACTACAACCGTCTCAATTCAAACAATCACTATCTCTGCATTCCTATGGGAAAACCTCCATAGTTTGACGGAAGCGACTATACCATGTGGAAGTACAACATGAAGATGCATCTAATATCCCTAAATCCTAGTCTGTGGCACATTGTTTGCACTGGCATAGATATCCCGGACACGGATGAGGAACTCACCCCAGAACAAGAACAAGAGATTCACAGAAATGCACAAGCCGTCGCCGTGATCACGTCATCACTAAGCAGAGAGGAATTCACCAAGATCGATGGCTTAGAAAGTGCAAAAGAAATCTGGGATACACTCAAGACAGCTCACGAAGGAAATAGGTCGGTTCGTGAAGCTAAAATCGAGATGCTTGAAGGAGAGTTGGGGAGATTTGCTATTGAAGAAGGCGAATCACCTCAAGACATGTACAACCGGATGAAGGCACTCATCAACAAAATTCGTGCCTATGGAAGTAAGAAATGGACGGATCACGAAGTGGTCAAGAGAATGATTAGAGCCTTCATGCCAAGAAATGTCACACTTTGCTCAATGATTAGAGAAAGCCCCGGGTTTCACAAAATGACTCCCGATGAATTGTTGGGAAAGATCACAAATCATGAAATGATGGAGAAAGAGGCACAATACGTCAAAGACTTGGCCGAACTCACTTCTTCCAAAAAGAAAGAGGTTGCTCTCAAAGCAACATGCCGACCCAAACTCAAAGAAACTCGTGAAGATCAAGACAAGTGGCATACAAGCGACGAGAGCACCGGTCTTGATGATGAAGAAATGGTACCCTTTATCAAGAAGTTCAAGTGAATGATGAAAAGAAGACACGACAACAACTCAAATGAAGGCAAAAGCAAGGATAAAGGAAAATCCAAGGCTCGACGCACTTGCTACAACTGCGGAGAGTATGGTCACTTCATGGTGGACTGCCCTTATGAAGAAAACAAAAAGAAGAAGGAAACAAGACCTCAAGAAAAGAAAAATTTCAGAAAAAGAAGACAAGCCCATCAAGCTCACATTGGCAAGGAGTGGGACTCAAACGACGAGTCCTCCTCCGATGAAGAAGAAGAGATGGCCACTATCGCAATCAAGAAACCTACTATGAAGGACACACTCTTCCCAAACATGGGAGGATGGGATATGAACAACCACACTTGCCTTATGGCTAAGGAAGGCAAGAAAGAGGTACGACTCACCCCTCCTACGCTAAATTCCTCTATTGATGATTTTGATAGCTCTAGTGATAATGAAGAAATGTTTAGAGGACTAAGTAAAATTGCTCTAAAGAAAATGGAAATGTTGTCAAAAGAAATTTTTGAAAAGGAGGAACTTCTTAACCGACAAGAAGATATGCTCATCCGTGAAAGGAAGAGATATCAAGAAGTTGAAAAGCTTCTCGAGCTTGAAAGAGAGAAGAACGAGTCGCTTAAGGTTGAGCTAGCCTTGAGTAAGGAAACTTACTCAAAGCTAGAAGACTCGCATATTGCAATCAAGGAAGAACTTGCTAACTTGTCAAAAGTTAACAAGATCCTTGAGGTGCAAGTTGAGTCGCTCAAGCAAAGTGACTCCTCTTCCTCCAAAGATATGAGTTCGACAACAATCGGAACTTGCACTTGCTCTAGTAAGAAGAATGTTATTTCTAATAATTCAACTTCTAATCATGCCTCTCCAAGCGGCATCTTTGATAAGGAGAAGATCAAATATGCACGCAGTGCATATATGGTCACTAGACCTCCTAATGTCAAAGATGGCCTTGGTTTTGATAGGAACAAACACATGTCTACTCCCAATCATGCTAAGAATGGAATTGTCTTTGTTAAAGAAAAATCCCATGAATCTGATTTACAAATATTGTTTCGTACATTTGATGCTTCCTATGTTCTTATGAAAGCCAAACATGGAAAAGTCATTGCTAAATATACAGGGCCACGCCACAAGAACTTAAAAACTTGTGTGTGGGTGCCCAAGACTCTTGTGACTAACCTGAGAGGACCCAAGCAAGCTTGGGTACCTAAAACCAAAGAATAATTCTTTTTTGCAGGCTTACTCCTCCGGTGGATCTAAATGGGTGCCTGATAGTGGATGCACAAATCACATGACTGGAGAGAGAGGTATGTTTGTGGAGTACGAGTACAACAAGGATCCAAGTGAAGGCATACATTTTGGAGACAACAACCAAGGAAAGGTCCTTGGTAGAGGTAACATTGAAATATCCTCTCAACATACCTTATCCAATGTTTTACATGTAGATTCTCTAGATTATAACCTTTTGTCAATATCTCAGCTATGCGACAATGGTTACAATTGTTTGTTCACTAATGAGGGTGTGACTGTTTTAAGAAGAAGCGATGGCTCGATTGCATTCAAGGGAATGTTGAAGGGCAAGCTTTATCTTGTTGACTTCAACAAAGGTAAAGCCGAACTCAACACTTTCTTGGTTGTTAAGACCAACATGGGATGGCTGTGGCATAGATGGTTAGCCTATGTTGGGATGAGAAATCTGCAGAAACTTCTAAAAGGTGGTCACATTCGTGGTCTTAAGGATGTGGTGTTTGAAAAAGACATGCCTTGCAGCGCTTGTCAAGCGGGAAAACAAGTCGGAGCACCACACCCCGCAAAGAATGTGATGACTACCACAAGACCGCTGAAACTCCTCCACATGGATCTCTTTGGTCCAATTTCATACATCAACATCAGCGGTAACAAATACGGTTTAGTAATTATTGATGATTTTTCAAGATTTACATGGGTATTTTTCTTGTATGATAAATCAGAAAGTCAGGGAATCCTCAAGAAGTTCTTGAAAAGAGCTCAGAACGAATTCTCATCAACTATAAAGAACATCAGAAGTGACAACGGGACAGAATTTAAGAACCTCCAAGTTGAAGAGTACCTTGATGAAGAAGGGATAAAACATGAGTTCTCGGCACCCTACTCCCCTCAACAGAACGGGGTGGCCAAAAGGAAGAACATAACATTGATCGAAATGGCAATAACTATGTTGGATGAATAAAGACATCAGATCGATTTTGAGCAAAAGCGGTGAACACCGCTTGTCATGCCATAAATCGGTTGTACCTTCATCGACTACTGAAGAAAACTCCATATGAGCTCCTTACCGGTAAAAATCCCAATGTTTCTTATTTCAAAGTATTTGGTTGTAAATGTTTTATTCTGAACAAGAAACCGAGGACCTCGAAGTTCGCTTCGAAGTCCGATGAAGGGTTCTTGCTCGGTTATGAATCGAATGCCTACACCTATCGTGTCTTCAACAAGGTGTCTGACCTTGTTGAAGTAGCACGTGACGTAGTGTTCGATGAATCTAACGGCTCACAAGTGGAGCAAGTTGATAAGTGTGTGCTAGATAAAGAGGAAGCTCCATATGAAGCACTGAAGAAAATGGGACTTGGTGATATCTTACCACAAGAGCAAACATTCGACTCAAATGCACAAGATGAACCTCAACACGGAGGCAATGATCAAGGGGGAGCTCTTGCACAAGATCAAGAGGAGGAAGATCAAGAAAATTAGGACATTCATGGAAGCAATGATCTAGGGGGAGACAATGCACATGAAGATAATGAAGAACAAGCAACTACACATGTTCCACACCCGAGAGTACACCAGAGCGTGCAAAGAGACCACCCTGTCAACAATATCATTGGAGATATTGCTAAGGGAGTAACTACTAGATCTCGAATTGCAAATTTCTGTGAATACTATTCTTTTGTGTCTTTTCTGGAACCATACAGGGTAGAAGAAGCCTTAAGGGATTCAGACTGGTTGATTGCAATGCAAGAAGAGTTGAACAACTTCAAGAGAAATGAAGTGTGGGAGCTGGTGGAGAGACCAAATGCGAACATAGTTGGAACCAAATGGGTCTTTTGGAACAAGCAAGATGAACATGGAGTAGTAACAAGAAATAAAGCAAGATTGGTGGCCAAAGGTTATTCACAGGTCGAAGGTTTGGACTTCGATGAAACTTTCGCTCCTGTAGCTAGACTTGAGTCCATTCGTATTTTATTGGCATATGCTACTCACCATAATTTTAAGCTGTATCAAATGGACGTCAAAAGGGCTTTCTTAAACGGTCCAATCAAGGAGGAAGTTTATGTAGAGCAGCCACCAGGATTCGAAGACCAAAAGTATCCCAACCATGTCTACAAACTGCGTAAGGCTCTCTATGGCCTCAAACAAGCTCCTCGAGCTTGGTATGAGTGTCTTAGAGATTTTCTGTCTCAAAATGGATTCAAGATTGGTAAAGCTTACTATACACTCTTCACTAAACATTGTGATGATCATCTATTCGTATGTCAAATTTATGTTGATGACATTATCTTTGGATCCACTAACAAGTCTTTCTGTGAAGAATTTAGTAAAATTATGACAGATAGGTTCAAGATGTCAATGATGGGCGAATTGAAGTTCTTCTTGGGATTCCAAGTGAAGCAACTAAGAGAAGGTACATTTATAAGGAAAACCAAATATACACAGGACATTCTCAAGAAATTCAACATGGACAAAGCCAAGCCCATCAAGACACCCATGGCCACTAACGGACATCTCGACCTCAATGAAGACGGTCCCAATGTGGACCAAAAGGTATATCGGTCCATTATCGGCTCCTTACTGTATTTATGTGCATCTAGGCCAGATATTATGCTTAGTGTTTGCTTGTGTGCAAGGTTTCAAGCCGCACCCAAAGAGTGTCACTTAATTGCTGTAAAAAGAATCCTAAGGTACCTTGTGCACACACCCAACTTGGGCCTTTGGTATCCCAAAGGATCCAAATTTAACTTGATAGGGTATTCTAATGCCGACTGTGCAGGATGCAAAGTCGATAGAAAGAGCACGTCAGGGACTTGTCAGTTTCTTGGTAGGTCCCTAGTTTCTTGGTCATCTAAAAAGCAAAACTCCATTGCTCTTTCCACAGCGGAAGCAGAGTATGTTGCAGCCGGTAGTTGTTGTGCACAACTACTTTGGATGCGACAGACTCTGAGGGACTATGGCTACAATCTAAGCCATACCCCGCTTCTATGTGATAACGGAAGTGCTATAAAAATTGCACACAACCCTGTAGAGCACTCAAGAACTAAGCACATAGATATCCATCATCATTTTCTTAGAGATCACTCATTAAAAGGTGACATTGCTATTTCACATGTTAGAACTGAAAAACAACTTGCAGATATTTTTACCAAACCATTGGATGAGAAAAGGTTTTGTGAGCTTAGGAATAAACTTAATATTCTTGACTCTCGAAATGTGGCTTGAAACGTTGCACACCTGGTTGAAACTTCAAATGTTACATTTTATTGCTAAAACTGCCCCTCACTTCTTTTTCTTCTAAGAAAACTAATTTGAATGAAAAATCTTGGAGTTTATGACCATTTTTCATTGTTGATTGCCTTCTGGTCATAGTTACTAAGATTATTTGCAAAACTTGTCCTTGGATCACTATTAGTTATCTCTAAATACTTAGTTTTTCCAGGGGCACCAGACTAGTCCGTCCTCTGACCGGACTAGTCCGGGCGGCTGCTTATATAAGCAGCTGGCCGGCCCAAAATCAAAATTTCAAACCTCCCTCCACTTTGAGTTGAGCCCTCACCTCTCAAACACTAGCCCCCAAAAGTGATTTTTGAGTTGAGCCCTCAAAATCCAAGTTTTCTCCATGGGAAATCCTCCCCTCGACGAGTTGATACTCCACTCCGAACTCATCCGGACAGATTCGTGCTCCTTCAATGCGAATCTTCAAATCTCGGTAAATTTCTTCCTAAAATCAAACTGTCAACTCTTCTAATTCTAGCTTGTTTCCCTTGATTCCAAGGCAGAACATTAGCTTCAGAGATGTATTCCTTTCACTTTCATGCCCCCTTGCATCCTTAGATAGAAGCTGTGATTCATAGGTTTTGTTAGGATTCTTATGCCAGGCCAGACTAGTCCGGCTCCCAGATACGGACTAGTCCGGTACACCGGACAAGTCCGCACTCTGAAACCAGACAAGTCCGATATCTGACATTTGAATCCTCACATCCCCTTCAATTCTTGGTTCTTTCTCGTCTAATCCATGAACTCCTTATTAGGCACGATGTCTTCAAGCTCAGATGACAGCTCTTTCCATGTTGATGAAGAAGTTGAACGTGAAAAAGTGAAGAGAGCCAAGGAGAGGTACATGAAGAAAAGACATGATGTATGTGCACTCTCCACCCCCCAACGACAATTTGCCCAAGAAAAGGAAGGTGGTTATTAAGAAGGCCCAAGGAAAAGCTGGTGAGAGCTCCTCAGGGCCAAAGAGGACTCTCAACAAAGGAAAGGGGCTTGCTAGTGGTCCCATTGGACCCCTGAAGATGAAGAACCCAAGTCACCGCAACAGGCAACGCTCGAGTAAGGATTTCACCGGAAATGGGGGTGAGCTTGCCGATAGCTTCAGGCAGGTTAATGTGTATGATCAACCTCGGCAATGCTCAGACCCAAGATTTTGGAGCAACTTCCATGCCGACTACTACGAGCACGTGTTCATGAAGACGAAGAATCCCGTAGTAGAGAGTCAATGGGTGAATGTTGGATACTTATAGTCGAAGAGATATCCTGCCTTTCGTGAGGTGGTTGAGGCCCTGGAGAGGCACAACTTGAAGGATCTGCTTGCCTTTGAGTATGACTGGAACAATGAGGTCATCACCCAATTTTACTCTACCCTCTACTTTGGTCGTGGTGATGGAGACAGTCTTACTTGGATGACTCATGGTTCCAAGTACAGTGTCACTTATGATGAATTTGCAAGGATCCTCCACCTTGAGCACACTTTGGATCATGATCTTGTCATCCACAATCCGCAACCCTTGGAGAAGGATGAGCTCAAATTTCTCTATGACACAAGGATGCCTTATGTCCCTCCCACTATCAAATATTTGAAGCCCTTCTATGTGGTCCTCAACAGAATTTTGAGGAAGACAATAGCCCCGAAAGATGGAGATGCGGGGACTATTCAAGGAACTTTGAGAACCCTAATGAAGGTCATTGGTGAGAGGAGACCGTTCAATGTCTTTGAATACATCTACAATGACATTGTGAACATCTCAATCACTCCAGACAGATCTTGTGGGTATGCCCCGTACATCATGTACATGATTGAGAAAGTGACTGGACTTGAGTTTGTCAAGGATGTTCACCATACGGGGTTGAAGCCACAAAAGCCCACTGAGTACACTCTACCCTCAGCTCCTGGTGCACCTCCCTCCCCTGAAGCTGAGAGGAGGTCAAAACAAGCTCGGGATGTGAATGCCTCAAAATCTGCAGCTACTCCTCCTAGCTCTGCACCTGCTCATGAACCCTTCGGTGGTGTGCTCAAAATGCTCACCTCTATCTTTGCCTGCTGCTGCAAGATTGAAGTCAGGCAGAAGAAGCATCAAAAATATGTGAATGCCAACATCAAAGCTATTTGTGACAAGCTTGAGATTGAGCCAGTTGGATCCCCGCCCGCCTTCGAGGACTTCGAGGAAGAGCCTGCTCCAGCAAATGATGATGGTGGTGAAGATGAAGACCGGACTGAAACTGAAGAAGAGAGCGGCGATGAGTGATTCCCCTCAATTTTTCCCTTTTTGGTGCCTTGATGCAAAAGGGGGAGATATTGAGACTAGTAGTTTCTCTAGTTGGTGTCTTTTTGTTTTTGTGATCGAGGACATGTACTTATTTTTAAAAACCTTGTAATGCTCTATTTCTTCTCTTATGTTTGATGCTTATTGTTACTTGAATGATTATATCTATGCTCATTATTGATTACCTTTATTTCATCACCCTTGTTGATCACACACCTGTTAGGCACCCCACAATAAGGTGTGTGCATATGTGAGAAGCTTTTTGTGGATTTATCGTTATTCTCATATGTGCACACCTTATGAAAATCAAGATTTTATTCTCAATTGTGATATCTCAAATGGTTGTCATCAATCACCAAAAAGGGGGAGATTGTAAGTGCATCTAGGATATCCCTTGTGGGTTTTGGCTAATTGATAACAAACATATGAGATCCTAATGAAACTATTGAGATGATTGCAGGTCAAACAAGTGAAACAGCTCGGTGCACACAAAAAGGTGAAAAATGAAGTGGTGTCCAAAGAGGGATACTTTGATGGAGCTTGGAAGACCAAATTAGATTTTGAATGTATAGGGAGTATATGAAAGACACACTCCAAGAGCTCACAACTTTGCGCTACGGTAAGGGATTAAAATTAACCTAACCTTTTCAATGCACCAGACTAGTCTGATCATGGACCGGACTAGTCCGTTTAACTTTCTGGAATCTCTCTTATTGGGAGACCGGACTAGTCCGTTGAACTTTCTGGAGTCTCTCTCATTGAGGAACCGGACTAGTCTGTGTGTCCACTGGACTAGTCCGTTGACCTTTCTGGAGTCTCCCATATGTGGAGATCGGACTAGTCCGTTGAACTTTCTGGAGTTCACCTTCACAAAGAACCGGACTAGTCCGAGCTTGGACCGTACTAGTTCGGCAGACTTTCTGGACTTCAAAATACACAGTGACCGAACAAGTCCGGACTTGCACCGGACTAGTCCGGTATTAGGGTTTTTCAACGGTTACTTTTTGGAAACCCTATAAATAGAGAATCCACGGCCTTCCAAAGAACATACACGTCGAATATTGCTAAAAACAAAAACCATAGTGCCGCCACTTCGTCCCAAGAGCCCAAAACACATCTCCCCACACATCTAAAGTGCAAAAAGAGTGAAATCAATTGAACACTTGGATTCGGGATTGGGAGATTGTCATTTTTTCATTGCGAGCTCTTGGGGTTTGATCTTTCTACACTCATACTCTGCATTGTAATACTTTCGAGTGTATTTGATCACTTCTTTCGTTGTAGTTTTTGTGGGAGCCCTCAACGTGTGAGGTTGCCCCACAAACTTGGTGATTACCCGTGATAGTGGAATCAAGTCGGCCTTCGTGGTGACTTGAAGAGGGAAAGGGTTGGAGACCCGGCTCTGTGTGAGCTTCCTCAACGAGGACGTAGATCTCGTGGTGAGATCGAACCTCGGGAAAAATTCGTGTGTCTTGTGCCTTATTTCCTTTACATTTTGTTCATTAGATCACTTGATTGCTAAACATCAATCTAAGGCACTTATAGGTTTTTACTTGCATTCTTACATTAATCTCAAATAAAAATATTAGTTGTTCTCATTTCCGCTGCTAAAAGAATTTGGTTTCCCAAATAATGCTTAATCAACACACATATTTCTAGCACACCGGACTAGTCCGCCCACGCAACCGGACTAGTGCGGTCAACCATGTTTTAACAATTCTATTAAGTGTGCGGGAAACTTTAAAGGCCTATTCACCCCCCTCTAGGCCACATTTAGGTAAACCGAGGTATGTCGAAGTTGTCAATGACAATGGAGATAATGTGATGATAGATGTCGCACATAAGCAACTTCATTACTTGCTTGTGACACCTCGGTTGAAGCGGTTGTTTCTTTTAAAAGGAACCACAAGACACATGAGATGGCACGAAAAAGGTAAATGTGAGAACAAAGAATTCTTGACGCATCCATCCGACGATGATGCATGAAAGGCGCTAGACCGTATGCAGATTTTTCTTGTGATGCAAGAAATGTTCGCATCGGGTTAGCAACAGATTGAGAATTCTCATCGTTCAGTACAAACACCATGCCATACTCATGTTGGCCCGTCCTTGTCATTCCGTACAACTTGCCACCGGCTTTGTGTATAAAGAATGAGTTCATGTTCCTCTGCCTCATTGTACCTAGACCTGATCATCCTGGGTCACATCTCAACGTGATGTTGAAACCGTTGATCGAAGAATTGAAACTATTTTGGATAGGAGTCAAAGCGTAAGACAGTTACAAGAAGCAGAAATTCAACCATTGAGCTGCTTATTTGTGGTCCGTCCATGATTTGTCGCCATACGACATGTTATCCGGGTGGAGCACTCACGGTCGTCTGACGTGTCCGATATGTGCTTCAGACACAGATTGCTTTCGACTAACTCATGGAGACAAGATATCTTACTTCGTTTGTCACAGACATTGGCTATCTCTGAATTACATATTTAGGCAACAAAGGCATGTCTTTAGAAAGAACACCATTGTCACTAAAGGACCATCGAAACATCTCAACAGGTAAGAAATTTCTGATATGTTGGACAAACTAGTGCCATATGAAGGTCATCCTTGATATTTCGTAGGTTATGGAGAGGAACACAATTGGACTCATATATGTGGACTTTGGGATCTATCAAATGTGAAGTCGTTGATTCTAATGCACAATATTGATGTCATGCATTAGGAGCATAACAAGAGCGAAAGTGACATGACTGCTGCTTTACTCTACATGTATGCAAATATAGAAGGCATGCAAGAATACTTCGAGCAAGTGTTTGTCTTACATTTATGCTAATCGACATATTTTGCTACACATGTATTCTAATAAATGTTTTTTTCACATTCAGCGAGTTCCACAGACAATGTTGGCCACATAGGCATCAACTTACGGCCAAACAAGTAGAAGGGATATGACGAGAAGGAATAAATGGAGGGTCGGGTTTCCTATCCTTTTTTCGAGATTATGTAATACTTTCTTGTCTTCAATATATTATAAGTTACTATTATTAAAGAAGTATTATCTTAACTTACGATTATTTTTGACAGTGTCAGACTCTTAATGTCCACAAGGATTTGCGGTAGCTATCTTATGGATTGGTGAATGTTAGAACCTATGGTCGATATGACGTAAATGGCTTTCGATTTCGTACAACTCATGTTGAAGCTCTTCGTCCTCTCACGAAAACATCAAATTCCGGTTTTGTGACGAGAGCAACTGATACTCGAGGGAATGTAACCAAATTTTTATGGGATCATTAACAAAATCCTTGAATTTACTTTTACCGGAAATAAGACACTTCGAGTTGTCTTCTTTGACTCTGATTCGTTTGATAGCACTCATGGAACTCGAGAAAACCAATTTGGAATGGTAGAAGTCAAACATAAGGTTTGAATACAAGGTTACGATACATTTGTTCTTGCACACCAAGTGGAGCAAGTGTATTATCTACCTTATCCATGTACAAAGCTCAGTGCTTGGTGGGTGGTATATAAGGTGAATCCTTGTGAGCGGTTATATACTCCTGGGAATGATGGTTACCATGATAGTGAATACGTTGAAGAAGTGTACCAAGAAGAAGAGTTGCCATACACTTTCGTCGAGCCTGGTGCATGACTCGATCAATTAGTTGGAGCTATTGAAGATGTAGAGACAGATGATATGCGAAAACGGAAGTTAGAACAGGTCATGGTGGAAGATCGTTGGGCTGGTTTAAGGAGTGGGGCACATGATATGATGTTGATGAATTTTGAAAGTGATTACAAGTAACATTCTCTTGAAGATAGTAATATGAATTTTGTATATCTTATTTGCATATTTACTGATTATATATTAAAACAGGATGTTGTCAAAGAAGGGTAAGATGGTGGTGTTGACGAGGGGGTTCTTCCCCTCTATAGCTAAGGATGCTTTCGCTGGTGCCTCGTCGACCGGGAGCAGACACTCTCAGCTACTGGGGCACGTTCTGAGCAGCTCTAGGGCTTCGTCACAACAGCTCACACAGGTAAATTTCACTATACTTTGATAATTTCTTCAAATTCACTTTCCAATTAAGTTTAATTATGAATCATTTGAATGTTGTAGTCCTCACCAACTGACTCAGAGGCTACGGCGCCAATTGAGCTTGGCTACCTTTCGGTCAGCCAAGCGTTGACCAGCCAACCCTTGGCTAGCGAGCCTTCTGTTCTTGAGCCCTTTAACTCGACTAGTGACGAGCCTTCTAGGTCACTAGACGCTGTGCCCCAGCAGGCGCAGAGGACGAGGAGAACTCACTTTGTCAGTCCTGTGCCTTCACAGAGGATATTGATTCGTCCAGTCACAGACAGGTAATAAAATTGTAGTGTTAAATTCTGGTTTCTTTTGGGTACTTAAGTAATGAATCAATAAATGTCTTGCAACACTTGTTATGATGCGTCTTTTACCGGTGAGAGACACCACAAATCGGTGAACGGTGTCCTTGGGTCCTTAGTGCATTTGCGCTATCCCGGGGTTATCGGCGGGGTGCCTACTACTTTGTGGGAGAACTACGCACGCGCCATCACCAAGATCACGACAACATTCAGGAGGCCATATGGGACGATTTTATGTTAAGTACGTTAAATAAAGTTTCTAAGATTTAACTCTTAAACTCTTTTAATGAACATATCTTCAATATATTGTTTATCACAGGAAAGGTATATTTTAGAGGACCCGAACGACCCTCGCATTTGAGCATGTGAGGAAAGTGTTTCATGTCAATGATGCGAAGGCGGTTTGGGAAGCTTTGTTGAACGCTCGTATTCAAGTTATCAATGAGAACTTGAAGGCGAACCAGCACCACGTGCTACACTTCCGGCAGGAGAGCGAGAGGCACCTGACGGAGGAGGAGTACATGTAGGTATGTGGGGTGTAGTTAACATTTTTTCTGATAACTTCCTCAATGGTATTTTTAACAACCTACATCTATGTGTAGGGCCATGTGAGCTGGTTGCAGGGTCGGTCCGATGCATACCGGGCCCTTTGTCGGTACTGGCCTAGCAATGAGTTTAAGGATAAGTCCCAGAGGGCTCGAGGGTGCAGAGGGATCGAGGGGAAGCACAACCACGGCCAAGATAACCACTTGCAGTTAGCTCAACGCATGGTAAGTGTATGTAACTTATGTTTATATATTCATAATATATTGTTCATACTAACACGTATTGACAGGAGCACGAGACGGGTTGCCACCGACCCCTACTGATATCTAGAAGAGAGGTCACAGGGACCCTTCTCAGCCTCAGAGGTGTAGTCAAGCCGCATCCGAGCGATTGGTAAGTTTAGAAATCATTCATATTAAATATAACTATATGGATTGTTAAACTTACACAATTTTCTTGTTTTTTAGGCTAGGTATGGGAGGAGGCTAGGAGGATACACAGTGCAGATTTTGATTGGGAACATGAACCAATCAATCCTCAAGCCGCGTATGCAAGCGGAGGTGGAAAAACCCACGGGAGGTGACTTCATAAGTCATTTTATCATTTTCGATTCAAAATATTCAAGATATTTCAATTCCATATTACTGATTTTTTTTATAGGCTCGCCATATTCGATGGAGTTGTCGACTTGAGGGTGGTGAGACCTGCGAGAGGCATCTCCACACAGGTGATAGGAGGATGAGTCCAGATCTTCCGAGAGGTATGGTAAACTTGATTAGGTGGAGATCTCGACGTTGATGATCCAAGGCTCCGAACGAACGAAACCCCGCAATCACTACACCACTACTCCATTGGTTATCACCCGTGTCACACGAATGACCTCGCTACGAAGTCTTATCCCTGCAAGCACAATCAAGAACACAAGCAAGAACAGAGAAGTTGCAATCAAAACTGAATTGATCACGGAATTGGGGTCTCACAACCGATGAACGGCGACACCGTTCAATGACAGATTGTATCTAAGCAAAACTCAACCCTAATGTGATGACGGCTGCTGTATAAATAGGAGTCTAGGGGCGTGCAAGACCCCTGGACGCAACCCTAATGGGCTTCCACACGATACACGGGCCAGCAGCCCAAAAGACCGTAGCGCAGCACCGGAAAGATTCTGGACGCTCAATTGTTTCGCTGATTCCCATCAACTTAGAAGGAATTTTGAGTTGGAGCTGGTTCCATTGGAAGCTCTATGAAATCACGGTTCCAACCATATATAGAACGTCCAAATCCGACTCCGTACGTGTCCGGGGCATCAATTTTTGTGAAGGAAGCTCCTGGAAACCGAGGTGGAGTCGAAGTCGAGTTGGACTTGGGCTCCTCCTTGGTGTGCACGTCCTATCTCCTCCTTCTTGACTCGTTGGACTCTTCCAAGCCCTTGCTGGTCCTCTCCATTGTTCCTAATCAATAAAACATGCATGGAAACAAGCGTAAGTTCTGAAAAACAATTTGTCGGTACCCTCCGTACCGGATACCCCTTTGGGACTGCAAAGATCACAAGGAAACTCCATCTACAAAATTTGAATACCTCCGAAGGCCCCACATGTCAGGTGTAACCGGACCTGCTTCCCCGACATAGTTAGTCCCAGGGCCGCCACGTGTATCATAAGACCGGAGTTATCGCCCACACATGGGAAAGCTCCGGAATAGATACCGGTATGGCATCCCCGGACCTAGCCCCAGACAGAGGGAAGCTTCGGTACTGACACATGTCCAACAGCACCGGACTTACCCGTCCACAACGGTAAGCTCCGGAGCTACCACGTGGCGACCGTCGGACCTTCAACTTCAACAATCAAACTGGTGGACCCCCCCAATAGCTCCGGACCTTCAAGGAGCAATCAAAGACTTCAAGACCCGGTTAAGTGTCATTAATGCCATATTAAATTACACACGATCAGATGGCCCTTAATACTGGTAACGGCATTGTTAAGGCCCATTACCAGGCTATTAAGGGTAATTAACCACATTAATTGTGTATCAAGCATGTGTAACCATCGGAGCCACATGTCGGGCCAGGCTAACGGTGTAACGACCAGTCCTTGTACTATAAAAGGACTGGTCAACGATACAAGAGGGATGGCTCCAGACCACTACTGGACTCCCTGACCTAGACGAGCTTCTTCTTCTGGAGCTTCTTCTAGACTCACACGCTTAATACAACACCAACGCACCTCGTGGAGGAGGGTATTACGCCCAGGCGGCCCGAACCACATAAATCTCTGTGTCCACTTGTTCTTCACCTTCTTGAATCTCTGCGCGCCCATTACCGAACTACAACTCCTCAATCTACCAACGGAAGTTTTAGGAGATCTGCAATATCCAAACATCAACAGTTGGCGCGCCAGGTAGGGGCACCCGAGATTTCTAGTATGGTGAACTCAGCTACTGGATCATCCAACGGCAACCCTGCTGTTCAACCCGCTGGGGGCAATCCCTCCAACATGCAGCAACCAGCAGGTGCCGTGGCTACAGCAGGAGTCATGTCCCACCGCCACCGCCTGCACCAGCACGTCAAGATGAGCAGCGTGACGGTGCATCGGCGTCGGTCACCGCATCGGCGAATAACAACAACCCTGAACACGCGCTTCATGCAGCGCGTGCTCTCCTCCAACGTCCACCACCTCCAGGTGCATCCCAGGGTGCAATGGAGCAGTGGCGGGCTGACGTGGAACATCTGGTTGCAGCAGAAGCCGACCGCATCAGCAACCAAGGTCCTCCCCCTTTGGGGCGGGCCCCATCGCAGCGCCGGACCGTGTCGAGCAGACTTGGTCCACACGCTTCCCAAAATAGGACGCGTGCTGCATCACAGCAAGTTACGTCGCTACCTTCCAGGGCGCGACACACTCATATGGTAACCAGGCTTTCAACTCACGACCTTCGGGCGGAGCTTGATCGGCGTTACTGTCAACAGGACGGCCGTGTCCATATCGAGCGTGCTCGCGAAAGGTGAGAGGCTCGAGATAGTCCTGCTCTCGAGGGAGTAGGAGGAGGCTATTCTTCCCTGGCCATGCACCTACGCATGGTCAGATGGCCACAAAAGTTCTGACCTCATCTACCGAAGAAATTTGACGGGACTGTTAATCCCGCTGAGTTTCTCCAGATTTACTCCACCACAATCCTTGCGGCCGGAGGTAATGAGGCTGTAATGGCCAACTACTTCCCAGTGGCCTTGACTGGGACCGCCAGGTCCTGGTTCATGAGCCTTCCTCACAACTCCATCAATAGTTGGGAGGAATTGTGCCAACAGTTCACCGCCAATTTCGGGAGTTCATACACCCGACCAGGCACCGAACTGGACCTTTTTGCAGTCGTGCAGAAGGGGGGATAATCCCTACGCTCATTCATCCAGAGGTTCTCCCAGGTACAAAACACTATTCCTTCTATCTCCAGCGCCTCTGTTATCGTGGCATTTAGACAGGGCGTACGAGATAAGAAGATGCTGGAGAAGCTGGCGATCAAGGAGATCACCAGCGTCATGGAGCTCTTTAGCTTGGCAGACAAGTGTGCCAAAGCTGCGGAGGGCTGTGAAATGCACTCCAAACCACCTCCGGAGGATGGTAAAAAATCCTCCAATGGTGAAGCCACTACCTCGGGGAGTGGAAAAAAGAAGAAAAAGTCCAACGGCAAGAAGAAGCCGTCGGCCGGCGCATCTTCTGCTGCAGCTGCTGCAGCTCCAGGTGGCCGGGGGCCACGCCCCGAGAAACGACCTCAGCCGTCCTCTGAAGATGGTGGCAACTCCAAAGTGTGGTGTCCCATCCACAAGTCGAACAGCCACAACTTGGAGGACTGCCGGGAGGTCCAAAACCTTGCCGAGCGCTACAACAAGCGCTGGGAAGAAGTTCCTTTCCGTCAACGGGAAGGAAAACAGAAGGTCGATGAAGCTCTGGCTGAAGAGGAGTTAGGATTTCAAGACCCGAAAAAGGTCCTGAGGGCTGTTTACACCTCCGTGGACGATGACTCTGACACCTCCGACAATGAGCATCGGAAGACCATGAACACCGTCTTTGGTGGTTCGTGGGACATCACCTCCCGCCGTGTCCTCAATACCATGCGGCGGGGCATGGCCTCAGTAGCTCCTACAGCCAGGGCAGAGCCTCATCGAAAGTGGATGGACACCACCATCACTTTTGATGCTTCGAACTGCCCTCGGAACATGATCGGAGCTGGTCAACTACCTTTGATGGTATCACCTACCATCAATAACATTCAACTCCACCATGTAATTGTGGACGGAGGTTCGGGGCTGAACCTCATAAGCTTTGAAGCTTTCGTCAAGCTTCAGCTCTGACCTTCGGACCTTCGCCCCTCCCGACCTTTCTCCGGAGTATGTCCGGGGGCCATAACTCCACTCGGTGCCATTACTCTCCCCGTGACCTTCGGGACTCGGTAGAATTATCACACTGAGAAGTTGGTCTTTGAAGTTGCTCAGATCAACTTAACTTTCAATGCCATTCTGGGCAGGCCCGCCTTGTACAAGTTTATGGCTGCTACTCATTATGGCTACCTGATGTTGAAGATGCCAACACCAGCTGGTGTTCTCCGAATCCGCGGAGACCGCACTACCGGAGTGACTGCTCTGGAAGAACTTCATGCGCTTGCTACAGCGCAAGAGGAAGAGTCTAGGCAGGAACAAGCTCCGAAACCCCTGAGCATTCGTCAACGAGGCTCAACCTCCGCACCTCGCGTGCAACCAAGCGGCAATGCCGACATCCCCGTCAAAGTCATCCAAATCGGTTCCGATGCCGCTCAGACCACCCGTATATCGGGAGGTCTGAATGACAAATAGGAACTCGCGCTCATCACTTTCCCCCGAGCTAACGTTGACGTGTTTGTCTGGCAACCATCGCAAATGCTTGGGATCCCTAGGGAAGTGATCGAGCATAATATGAAGATCTATCTTGACGCTCAGCCTATACACCAGAAGCCTCGGAAGCAATCAGTAGAGCGACAAAACTTCATACGACAAGAAGTGAATAAGTTGCTCAAAGCTGGGTTCATCCGAGTAAGTCTTCCATCCAAAATGGCTGGCAAACCCAGTCGTTGTACCCAAGGCTAGCGGGAAGCTTCAGATGTGTATCGACTACACAACACTCAATAAGGCATGCCCAAAAGATCCATTCCCACTACCTAGAATAGATCAAATAGTGGATTCCACCTCTGGGTGTGAATTACTGTGTTTCCTAGACGCATATTCTGGGTACCATCAAATCAGAATGTCTAGGGAAGATGAAAAACATACTTCTTTTATCACAGTAGATGGATTGTACTGCTATACTACCATGCCATTTGGTCTCAAGAATGCAGCTTCAACATTTGTAAGAGCTATGTACAAAACCATTGGAGAGCTCATTAGAGACGTAGTGGATGTGTATGTTGATGACATCGTCGTCAAGATCAAAGACAAGGAGTCACTCCTTGACACCTTGCAAGCTGTCTTCGACAAGCTATGGGTCACCCGCACGAAGCTAAACCCTGACAAGTGTGTCTTCGGGGTTAGCTCCGGAAATCTTCTTGGTTTACTGGTAAACCACCGGGGCATAGAGGCAAATCCGACGAAGATTAAAGACATTGAGGATATGCGGCCACCAGCCCGCATCAAGGATGTCTAGAAATTGATTGGATGTCTAGCTGCCCTCAGTCGGTTCATCTCAAGACTGGCGGAACGGGCGCTACCCTTCTTCAAGCTATTGAGGAAGTCCGGGCCATTCCAATGGTCTGAAGAAGCAGAAAAGGCGTTCCAGGAGCTAAAGCAGCTCCTCACCACTCTACCAACCTTGGTAGCTCCGAACCCTGGTGAGCCCTTACTGCTTTACATTTCAGCAACCGACAAGGTTGTTAGCATGGTCTTGGTTGCAGAGAGACCAGAACCATCCCAAGCTCAAGAATCTAGACCCCTCCGGGAGGGTCCGGAGGTTCCTGAAGGTGAGTCTGGGTCCCAGCACCCAGACTTGCATCTACAGGGAGTTATTCCAGAAGATCTGGACCCCTCCGGGAGGGTTCAGGTCGCTCCAGTAGAAGCTCCGGGTTCCTCCTGCAAGGACCCGGAGGTCCCCGAAGCAGACCTGGACCCCTTTGGGAGGGTCCGAGTCGATGTGGAGGAAGCTTCGGGCCCCTCTGGGATGGTCCGGACAGTCCAGCACCCAGTGTACTTCATTAGCGAAGTACTACATGATGCCAAGACTCGATACCTAGAGGTGCACAAGCTGCTCTATTCTCATTGCCTCCAGGAAGCTTCGCCATTACTTCCAAGCTCACAAGATCTCAGTTGTGACTTCTTATCCACTGCGTGCGATCTTGCATAATCCCAACTCTACTGGGAACATTGCAAAGTGGGTAGCGGAATTGGTCGAATTCGATCTTGAATTCGTCCCAAGACAAGCGATCAAGAGTTAAGCATTGGCAGACTTCGTGGCGGAATGGACCCCCTCTCCATCAAACCCTGGGGTCCCTAGTGAGCAGAAGCCGGAACTCAAGGCTCCGGTCTTCACCGAGCCTCACTGGACCCTCTACTTCAACGGCTCCATGCAAAAGCAGGGGGCCGGAGCTGGAGTCCTTCTCCTCGCTCCGACCGGGGAGAAGGTAAAATACATGGTCCACCTTGACTTCAAGGCGACCAACAAAATGGCGGAGTATGAAGCACTCATTTATGGACTAAAGGTGGCACTATCATATGGTGTCAAGCAGCTGTTGGTCAAGGGAGATTCGCAGCTCATCATTAAACTGGTGAAGGGTGAATGCTCCTGTAACAATCCTCAACTAGCTGCTTACCTCCTTGAAGTCCAGAGGCTTCAAAAGGACTTCGAAGTCCTGGATCTCCACCATATCCAGCGTGTCCATAACGCTGAAGCTGACGAACTCTCGACGAAAGCGTCAACCAGAGCTCCGGCTCCTGATGGAAACTTCGTTCGGAGGCTATCAAAACCCACAACTCAACCTGCCGAACTGAGCAAAGGGGGCGAGACCAGCATCCTGAAGTTAGCGGTCTCGATGGCCCTGTTAACATGGCAGCCATCAAGGGTGGTAGGTGCCGCCGGAAGCTCCGAGCAACCTAGCACGCAAGACTCAAATGCTCAAGCAAGCTCCGATGCATGGATCTCGGAGATCTGGAGCTACATGAAAGACAATATCCTTCCTGACGGCGATGTATCCGCTGACCAGATAGTCAGATTGGCTAAAAGATACACGCTGGTAGAATGGGATCTCTACTGGCGCGGTGCCAACGGCATCCTAATGCGGTGCATCACAAGGGAAGAAGGCTGCAAGCTCCTCGCAGAAATCCATGGAGGCGAGTGTGGGAACCATGCGTCTTCCTGCACGCTGGTCGGTAAAGCCTTCCGGCATGGCTTCTACTGGCCTACAGCGCTCCAGGATGCAACTGAGCTGCTGAACAAATGCGAAGCATGCCAGTTCAATGCAAAGCAAATTCATACACCAGCTCAGCCTCTACAAATGATACCTCCTACATGGCCCTTCGCTGTGTGGGGGATGGACATCTTGGGACCTTTCCCAAGGGCCGTCGGAGGTTACAAGTTCCTGTATGTTGCCATTGACAAGTTCACCAAATGGCCGGAATCAACTCCAGTTGTGACAATAAACAAGCAATCAGCTATCAACTTCTTGCAGTCCATCGTATGCAGATTTGGAGTCCCGAACAAAATCATAACAGATAATGGGACCCAATTCACAAGCTCTACTTTCCAAGGATACTGCGAAGATCTCGGCATCCAAGTCAGCTACGCCTCCGTATCTCACCAGGAAAGCAATGGCCAAGCCGAGAGAGCAAATGCAAAAATCCTAAAAGGACTCAAGACGCGCACATATGAGCGCCTGAAAAAACATGGAGCCAACTGGATCGAAGAGCTTCCGCCGACTCTATGGGCCAACACGACAACTCCAATCCGGTCAACTGGAGAGACACCCTTCTTCCTGGTGTATGGAGCTGAAGCAATCCTTCCTCCGGAAATCACCTTGGGGTCGCTCCAGGTCCGGACCTTCAACGAAGCCACGCAGGACCAGCTCCGGCGTGAAGATCTTGACCTCCTTGAAGAGGGAAGGTGCCGAGCAGCTGTTCAGAATGCCCGATACCGCCAAGCTCTTCGTCGCTATCACCAAAGGCATGTTCACAACCGACAGCTCGAGGAAGGCGATCTGGTGCTACGAAGAATACAATCCATAGAAGGGTTAAACAAACTCTCCCCCAGCTGGGAGGGACCCTTCCGTGTGATCAAAGTATCCCGTCCCGGATGCGTTCGCTTGGCAACCGAGGATGGGACACCTCTCCCAAATCCTTGGAACATTGAGCACCTCCGTAAGTTCTATGCTTAATATCACGGAGGTGAGTCTGTAATTACATGTGATGTATGTTATAGAGTCATTGTACAGAGTCGGGTAGCTCCTCCGAGAGGGCAGCCGAACCTACCCTGTTAGGTCCGCAACGTCCATGCAACACTTGTCACAGTCTCAGAACTAAAAGTGTAGCTAGCTACCTTGGGTCAAATGAGAAACGAAACACACTTAGCCTGGTCCCGTAACCTAAGAGTGTACTTGTTTCCCCTGTACCCCGGACCTATAATGGAAGACATCATTGTGTGAAAACAGACTCCACATGCATTTACTTTGTACAAGCTCAATATTTTTTATTTTTCTCTTTCTTGTCTATAACAAAGTTGTGCGGTTCTTAAGAAACTTTAGCTCGACCAGTTCATGTACAATTCGAGTTGCATTGTCTATCCTTCCAGGTTCAAACATTGTTGATGGTCTAGTCGTCTGATTGCCGCCAAGCCAATCTAGGGACGGAGTGTGCTATCGACTTAGTCTGGTCATGCACCCTAAGTACGCCACTCTACCTACACCTCGGCAGGCCGAAGTAAGGCGAGTCCAGAAACGATCGGACCCGAAAGAAACAAGACGACGCTCTTGATTGTATTTAGAATTGTGTTCGACCTAAAACTTTCTCAGGAATAGTAAGCCGCAATGAAGTTATAGATAGGAAACAGATTTTACTGTTTTTCTTGACTTCAGAGTGCAGGAAAAACAAATATTTTATGATGATGGTGAATGAAGCCGGAACTACCAAAGCTCCGACATCCTCTAGGTGGCTTGTGGTCGATGTTCAAACATTGACATTGAGTATCTCTGGAGCTACTCAGTTCCGGTAAAGCTAGGGGGCAAGCCGTCAATGTGAAGATGGTGGAAAGACTCTAAAGTGGAGTCTGACGTTGACACAACACGTGTTGACGAAGGACACTGCCAGAGCTGCCAAGCTCTGACACCCCATAGGGCTAACCATCGATGCTTTACGCGTTGATGGAGACTACTGCCGGAGCTACAAAGCTCCGGCTATGGTCAATGCCGGAGCCACTAAGCTCTGACAGCCTCTGGGGCCCTACACTATCGAAGACTTCGGACCTACATTCTACAAGTTCGAAGCATGCAAGTCTTCAACAACTGTTACATCCTCTAGGTACATGTTCACAATCAAATTGTGTACATCTACCAGGGGGCCAAGTGAGACAAAGGTGTCGAAGACAAAAAATGAAATTCATAAAAAATTTTGGATTTCATTCATCTGGAGACAAGAGATTAGAAAGTTGGAGAAGAAGAGAGAACACAAGCGGGAGCTACAGAGAGATGGTCCTAGACCCTATGGAAGAACTGGGCGACCTTCTGGGCCACCTCCGACACGCTAGCTCGGGCGGCTTCACCTTCTCCTTTGATGGGGCCTTCAAGAACTGGGTCCAGAGGGAATCAAGGGTCCCGACTGGTGTAGCACGTCAGCACAAACTCTGCGACGTTCTTCGCCAGGGACTGTCCCTCAGTTTCCAACTGGTTCGCGATGACATCACCTATCTTGGTGAGCTTTTTGCCTGCTGAACTCAGCGCCTCCAATGCCTGGTCTAGCTGCAGCTCCGGATCATCCGGACGCACGGGACTGAAGCCCATTGGCGTAAGCGCGTCGTTGGCCTTGCCCAGGAAGTCCCAAACTTTTTGGGACTCTGCAACCCTTGCGCTACGCATCTCCACCAAAGATCTTTTGGCCGCTACAAGCTCCGAGCTCTCCCGAGCAAGACGCTCCACCTCTTTGGCATTCTGCTAAATCTTTTCAGCAACCTGCCTTTCGAGATTGCTGAGCTCTTCCTCCCGAGGGTGGATCTCATTCCGGAGGTTGACAAGATCTTTCTCTCGGCCCCGCACTTTCTTCTCCCTGGCGGCGATGGCATTCTCCTGCTTGTAGAGATCTTGCCCTCGCTCCCAGGCCTTCTTGTCCTCCTCCTCACAACGCTCCTCCAATTTCTTGGTGCATTCTTTGAGGGTCTTATCAGCCAGAGCTGTCTTTTGGACAAGCTCTTCCTCCCTCTTCACGAGGTCGTCCCGCAACTCCAGGAATTTTTGCTCTTCATCCTCGAGCCTTCTCTCCTGAGCTTCAAGAGCCTCCAAACGCTTGACGAGACTATCGGGGATAGCGGCAAGCCTCTCCTGGCGGTCACCACTGCGCTATTAGCATCTTTGGCCTGCTCGTAGATGGCCCGAAACTGGTTGTCAAGGGATCGCGTCATGCTTTCCCTCTCATCCAACAGCTTACCCTAGTACTCCAGGCGGACCTTCTCCCTCTGCACCCACTCCTTGTCGTCAGCCAGCCTCGACTGCGCCAGCTTGGTCTCGAAATGGAGTCAGTTGCGCCACCTCCTAAAAGTTTGGTGCTCCTCCTCGAGGGCCTTGCTGTCGTGGTAGAAAGCCAGCTGGACCTGGCGAAGACTGGAGCAGGCGTTGTCAATAGACAACGATAGGGGGATTGGGTCCGGACCTACCGGGGTCCTCTCCGCTGACTCCAGCGGATCTTCAGTGACAAAAATTGGGTCCCAGTCTACAAGAGCGGTCCCCTGAGCTTCCATGGCACTAGGGCCGTCCTCCGGGATAGCCTCGGCCGCCGCCGAGGAAGTACTTGCAGCAGAAGATCCGATATCCAGAATTGACTCTGAAGGTCCCGCTGCCAGGTCATCAACAACTGGCCCCTCAAGCGGGGGGCCAGCAGCTTCATCTTGGCACCCGGGCTCAGCAGCGGGCGCCTCTGGGATCACCACTTCTGGAACAGGTGTTGAAGGTTCAGTCGGAGTAGGAGCTACTTCCGGCTCGGCACAGGCGCCTCCTCCGCCGCTGGCTCAGGTGCAGGTGCTTCGACCACCATGGGCTCTGGCGCTAGCGCTTCGACCGCCATAGGCTCAGGCGCCGACACCTCCGCAGTAACTGGCTTGGACGCCAGAACCTCTTCAACGTCCGGCTCCATAGCCGGAACTTCTGCAGCAACCGGCTCTACCGCTAGAGCTTCCTCGACAACCAGCTCAAGTGATGGAGCTTCATCAACATCCAGGTCTACCGCTGGGACCTCATCAACCTCCGGTCGACTGCCGGGGCTTCAACAACATCCGGCTCCAGGGACAGAATCGCAGCTACCTCCGGCCGTAGTGTCGACTGCCGGGGCTTCAACAACATCCGGCTCCAGTGTCCAACATCTCACATCCAAGCCTGGAGCTTCAACCTCCGGGGCTAGTGCTGCTGGTACATCTTCATTCCCGTGGTCCGGCGCTACCACGGGAACTTCTAGGGATGAGTCGAGGTCCAAGCCCATGACAGCCAACACCGGAGCTGCCGTAGCCTTAGCTACCTCTTAGGGCGGCGTTGGAATCGGAGCTGGAGCTTCAACATGCACAGCCTCAACCGCTGCTGCAGGGACCGAAGCTTCAACCCTTTTCTTAGGCACATTGTGGATGAAGGACGAAGAAACTCAAAATACAGTTAACAATAAAACAACTAACTGAGGTAAAAAATCAAAATTACCTCGGAAGGCTTCCACACCAGTTAGCACGGAACCTCTTCTCCGGACGCTCCGGACTGGCCCCAGCCGCCACTAGCGTGGTAGTCCCGGAGGGTCCCCCAGAACTTGCTACTGCCATCGGCATTGCCCTGGTCGAGGCCCCCCTCGACCGGGAAGGACCTCCGGACCCAGAGCCCTTAGTTGGCCCTAGCACTGGAGTCACATGGCCGGAGCTAGCACCCCAGGAAGATGCCGCTGCTGGAGTAGATGCCGCCGTTGTAGACCTTCCCCTCCAGCGAGAAGGAGCCACCGCGGAAGAAGTAGGCCTGACGAACCTTCCGTCGGCATGCTTCCTCTTACGGCTCGAGGGCTCGAACAATTCCTTGCCCTTGCTGATGACTTTGGTTCTTGGCTTAGGGGCGGAAACGGAGCCACCTTCAGGAGCTTTGGAGATTTCCAACCTGGTGGTCGAATGCCTCTCAACGACGCCAAGGTCGTCAAGCACCCACATCGTCCGCCGGAGCTCCCTGCTGAACTTTGCCTCCATGTTCAGAGGGAGGAAAGCTGCCGGCAGAGCCAAGTCATCACCCTCGACGTCGATGCCGTGCTGGAACTTCTTGAGGTGGAACTCCAAAGTTGCACCCTCCATGTTGGACTTCAAACCGGTCTCGATCCGGTCGTTGTCCAGCATACTGTTGAGGGCCCAAGCAAGCTTCTCCCTCCTCTTTAGCGGAGCCCACCTGTTGGTCAGGAAGTTACAAAACACCGCCTGAGGAGTCACCCCTCCTTCCACGCACAGGAGGATCCTGGTCAGAGCAGGTTTGAGGGCGTCCGACAACACCAGAGCTTCACTCCAAACTGCAGTGTCGATGTTGGGGAGGCCTTCCGACAGCTCCAACTTCTCATGCTCCTCCACCCTGATGACAATCCAATCCTTCTTCCAGTCGCCCCACTTCCCAGAAGGGAACGACTGCAAGTACTTGTACGGGCACTTCTTGTGCTTCACAAAATAGTAGAAGCCAAGGTACTCGTCACTCCTGCCCGTAGTTTGGACAGTGAAGAAGGTGCAGAAGAGCTCAATGTAGGGGGGAATGCCCACCCACATCTCGCAGAAGTGGACAAAGATTGACACCAGGAGAATGGAGTGGGGGCCAAGGTGGTACAGCTGCAGACCATAGAAGTCTAGCAGCATCAAGAAGAAAGAGGAGAAAGGTGGGATCAGCCCCACCATGGCGTACGCGGAGAAGTACACCATGTTTCCAGCGTGTTCCTTCTCGAACGGAAGCTTGCCGGCGCGGACCAATTGGTTGAAGAAGTCAAGGGATCATCCCATGAGGGCCCGGACCTTCTTCAAATCATCATCGGTCTTCAGTTGGCTATGGCGGAGACCCAACTCCATCGCGGCACAGCGAGGCAAGAGAGGAAAGGCAAGCGAAAGTTTGGAAGGTTTGAGCGCAAGTTCGAATGAAAGGCGTAAAGAACCCCAAACGGTGCATGCTTTTCCTCTTAAGTAAGCCCCCGCAACGCTTGGATGGAAACCGCAGAGGAGCCGACTATACCAGTCAAAAACTTCACCCCGCCAATGACAAGGGGGCCCGGGGCCACCCCGACGATCAAGTCGAGGTTCTTACCCCAAGTGAACGATTGTCATCATGAAAGGCGGGAAATCCGAAGGCGGCGGCCTGATAGGGCTCGTGGAACCGATACGATTTTTGTATCAGGAACTGGCGACCTTCTATTGCGTGAGATCCACACGCTGCGATCTCACCTGCTGCCTCCTGGATATGCCACGCGATGGAGGTTTAACTGCAAACTATCGCCAACGCACGTTCGAAGACCCTTGAAGACACGGCTCAAAAATTGAAGAATGGACCCACCTTCGGCGGAATGACTTCATCCAAAAGGTCTCTCCCGGAGGTGGGCCGAGGGGGCCACTGTCGGTACCCTCCATACCGGATACCCCTTGGGATTGCAAAGATCACAAGGAAACTCCATCAACCAGATTTGAAGACCTCAGAAGGCCCCACATGTCAGGTGTAACCGGACCTACTTCCCCGACATGGTTAGTCCAAGGGCCGCCATGTGTATCATAAGACCGGAGCTATCGCCCACACATGGGAAAGCTCCGGACTAGATACCGGTATGGCATCCTCGGACCTAACCCCAGACAGAGGGAAGCTCCGATACTGACATGTGTCCAACAGCACCGGACCTACCCGTCCATGACGGTAAGCTCCAAAGCTGCCATGTGGCGACCGCCGGACCTTCAACTTCAACAATCAGACTGGTGGACCCCCCAACGGCTCCGGACCTTGAAGGATCAATCAAAGACTTCAAGACCCAATTAAGTGTCATTAATGCCATATTAATGACACACGATCGGATGACCCTTAATACTGGTAACGGCATTGCTAAGGCCCGTTACCAGGCTATTAAGAGTAATTAACCTCATTAATTGTGTATCAAGCATGTGTAACCGTCGGGGCCACATGTCGGGCTAGGCTAACAGTGTAACAATCAGTCCTTGTACTATAAAAGGACTGGTCGACGATACACAAGGGACAGCTCCAGACCACTACTGGACTCCCTGACCTAGACGAGCTTCTTCTTCTGGAGCTTCTTCTAGACTCACACGCTTAATACAACATCAACACACCCCGTGGAGGAGGGTATTACGCTCAGGCGGCCCGAACCACGCAAATCTCTATGTCCACTTGTTCTTCACCTTCTTGAATCTCTGCGCGCCTATTACCGAACTACAACTCCTCGATCTACCAACGGTAGTGTCAGGAGATCTGCCAGATCCAAACACCGACACAATTGACAAGGTTAGAATGTACCTAGAGATCCAATTGTCGCGCACGTGCTCTAGTGATTGGTCCTTGCATTGTATGCAAAGGAGAGATGTCCTCATCATCCTCCCCTTCTTGAATTGGAGTCTTCCTCGACTCAAGCTCATCTTCCTCACCCAAGTATGGCTTCAAATCTGAAATGTTAAATGTGGAACTAACTCCAAACTCAGGAGGCAACTCAAGTTTATATGCATTGTCATTTATCTACTCAAGAACCTTAAAAGGTCCAGCAGCACGTGGCATGAGTTTGGACTTCCTCAAATCCGGGAACCTATCTTTTCTCAAATGAACCCACACCAAATCACCGAGTTCCAATTTTACCTCCTTCCTACCTTTACTAGCAGCAATGCAATACTTTTCATTCATTTTTTCAATTTGTAACTTAGTAGTTTCATGCAACTTAAGAATAAATTCAGAACGTTGTGTAGCATCTAAGTTCACAATTTCAGTATGAGGTAAAGGTAGCAAATCAATTGGAGCGCGAGGATTGAAAACATAGACTACCATAAACAGACTTAACTTGGTTGTGGAGTGAATATACCTGTTATAAGCAAACTCAATATGTGGCAAACACTCCTCCGACAACCTCAAATTTTCTTTCAAAACAGCCTGCAACATAGTAGATAAGGTACGATTAACTACCTCCGTTTGCCCATCAGTTTGTGGATGACAAGTAGTAGAAAACAACAACTTTGTTCCCAATTTATACCATAAAGTTCTCCAAAAGTGACTCAAAAACTTAGCATCCCTATCAGAAACAATAGTATTGGGAACACCATGCAAACGCACAACCTCATTAAAGAACAAATCAGCAACATGTGAAGCATTATCGGTCTTGTGGCAGGGTATAAAATGAGCCATTTTAGAGAAACGATCAACAACACAAACACACTATCCCTCCCCCTCTTTGTTCTAGGCAATCCTAAAACAAAGTCCATAGAAATATCCTCCCAAGGTGCACTAGGAACCGGAAGAGGCATATAAAGACCATGTGGGTTAAGTCGGGACTTAGCTTTGTTGCATGTCGTGCAACGTGAAACGTAGCGCTTCACATCACGCCTCATTTGTGGCCAAAAGAAGTGAGCGGCCAACACATCCTTTGTCTTTTTAACACCAAAATGTCCCATCAAACCACCTCCATGCGCTTCCTGCAAGAACAAAATACGAACGGAGCTAGCTGGAACACACAACTTGTTAGCTCGGTAGAGAAGGCCTTCACACAGCAGAAATTTTTGCCACATTCTTCCCTCTCTACAATTTTCAAAGGCATCTTTGAAGTCCAAATCAGTAGCATATAACCTTTTTATGGTTTCCAAACCAAATATTTTATGAGAAAGTTGGGTCAGCATGATATAACGTCTAGATAAAGCATCGGCAATCACATTGTCTTTCTCTTTCTTATGTTTAATGATGTAAGGAAATGATTCTATGAACTCAATACATTTAGCATGACGTTTGTTCAGATTAGCTTTTCCTTTAAGATACTTCAAAGACTCATGATCTGAATATATGACAAATTCTTTAGACCATAGGTAATGTTGCCAAGTTTGCAAGACACACACTAAAGCATAAAGTTCTTTGTCATATGTAGAATAATTCAGCGAAGGCCCATGCAATTTTTCACTAAAGAAGGCAACATGATTACCTCCTTGAATTAGCACTCCTCCAATGCCAATGCCGCTCGCGTCACATTCAAGCTCGAAGGTCTTCTCAAAATCAGGAAGTTGCAGCAATGGTGCTTGTGTGAGCTTCGACTTGAGAACATCAAAAGCTTGCTGTTGTGCTGGTCCCCATCGGAAAGGCACTCCATGCTTTTTCAACTCGTGGAGAGGTGCCGCAATGGTGCTGAAATCCCGCACAAAACGCCGGTAGAAACCTACGAGACCAAGAAAACCCCGAACCTGTGTGACTGTAGTCGGAAGTGGCCAACTCGTGTTGGCGACAATCTTCGCCTCGTCCACCTCAATGCCCTGCGAAGTAACAACATAACCAAGAAAAGACACACGATCGGTGCAAAAGGTGCACTTCTCAAGGTTACCAAATAAACGTGCATCGCGCAAGACATTAAAAACAACACGCAAATGTTCAAGATGCTCATCATATGACTTGCTGTAAATAAGGATGTCATCAAAGTAAACCACCATAAATTTACCAATGAAAGCACGTAAAACCTCGTTCATCATCCTCATGAAAGTGCTGGGCGCATTAGTTAAACCAAATGGCATGACTAACCATTCATAAAGTTCGAATTTAGTTTAAAAGCAGTTTTCCATTCATCACCTAAAGCCATACGAATTTGATGACACCCATTACACAAATCAATCTTGGTGAAAATAACAGAACCACTCAACTCATCAAGCATGTCTTCCAATCTAGGAATAGGATAGCGATAACGAATGGTAATGTTATTGATGGCTCTACAATCAACACACATGCGCCAAGTGCCATCTTTTTTTGGAACCAAAAGAACAGAAACAGAACAAGGACTAAGGCTCTCACGAATGTACCCGCGGTTCAGAAGATCTTAGACATGTCGCTGAATTTCCTTAGTCTTGTCGGGGTTGGTCCTGTAGGCGGCACGGTTTGGCAAGCTCGCCCCTGGAATCAAATCAATCTGGTGCTCAATGCCTCGCACAGGTGGTAATCCCGGGGTATCTCTGCTGGAAAAACATCTATATATTCCTACAAAAGGTTAGCAACAGCAGGTGGCAAGACAATGGATGTATCCTCAATGGAATATAAAGCATGTTTGCATACTAAAGCATAGCAAGTTCCATTAGAAGCATATAGATCATCAAGATCAGATTTAGTTGCAAGCAAAATAGGATTTTTCAACTTAATAGGTTGCTGAATTTCAGAATTGAAAACACCCTTTTGCTTAGCATTATTCTTTTTCTCCTGCTCAAATTGCACAATTTCAGTGGGACTCATAGGAATCAACACAATTTTCTTGCCCTTATGCATGAGAGTATACTTATTAGACCAACCATGGTGAATAGCATCAGTATCAAACTCCCAAGGACGTCCCAACAAAAGAGAGCAAGCATCCATAGGTACCACATCGAAATCAGCAAAATCATGATAAGAACCAATGGAAAAATGTACCCTTGCTGTTTGTGTTACCTTTACCTTACCATTGTTGTTAAACCATTGATGTGATAAGGGTGGGGATGCTCCTATGTGGTCAAGCCAAGCTTCTTTACCACCTCAACATTCACCAAATTGTTGCAGCTACCACCATCAATGATGGTATGTACACGGCACTCCTTGATGACAAGAAACATGTTGAAAAAGGTTGTGACGTTGGCGGTTGTCGTCCTGTCGAACCGTGGCACTCAAAGCTCGCTGCACAATTAAAGTCCTATAGTTGTTGGTTGCAGATGTACCAAGAACCTCCTCAGCACCATCATCCGGACCTGAAATGTTAGTTACAATAATATTTTCATCTTCAATATCAGAAGCACTAACATACCCACCATCAGTAGTAGCAATGATCGCCCGTTTGCTGGGGCAATGCCGTTGCATATGGCCAAGTCCCTGGCCGCGGTGGCACTTGATGTCGAAGGTGCGACTTGTCGAAGCATTGGGTGCAGCTGCCTTTGCTGCAACGCCTGGAGGCATCTGCGACTTACTGTTATCTTGTCCCCGTGATGTAGAAGGTGCGGTGCTGCTGCGTACAACACCGGTGGAGGGTGGTGTAGAAGCACGTATGCTCGAGGAGGGCGCTGCTTTGGATGGCATAGGAAGCTGTCGTGGCATGAAGGTTTTATTCTGTTGCTGCTGTTGGCGACCCTACACTTCTTTTTCTGCTAACATAACAAGTTGAAATAAACGTTGAATAGAATGATATTCCTTTTAGTCAACTATGTCCTGGATCTCACGCCGCAAGCCCCCATAAAACCTAACAATTTGGTCTTCCTGATCCTCAACTACCCCACAATGAAGCATACCTTTCTGCAACTCTTAGTAGTACTCTTGGACAGTCATGTCACCCTGATCAAAGCATTGCAATTTCTTAAGAAGATCACATCTATATGAAGGAGGAACAAACCTAGTGCACATCTCTTCTTTTAATGCAGCCATGTCTGTGGTGCATTACGTGTATTGACAAGTTTATTCCACCAAATTATAGCAAAATCTTTAAACTCACTAGTGGCTTGTCTAACTCTATGTCGCTGAGGAACAAGATGAGAGCTAAATTTATGTTCTACTGTCATCTCCCAATCCAAGTAAGTCTCTGCATCATAAGATCCATAAAATGGTGGAATAGAAAATTTAATCTTAGCGTAAGGATCATTATCTTGTTCAGGAGCATGGGGACGAGGTCTACCTCCCATACCTTGATAATTTCGTCGAGGGCGACGGCGTTGCTGTGCATCAACCTCATCGTTATTGAAGTCATCCTTTTTGTCGTAGTGAGCATGTGCATTAGCATCAAGGATGATAGAGGGTGTAGCTTGTTGGGGAAGACGAGTCTCCATCTCGTCCAACCGTGTGGTCAGACCAGCAACACTTGTATGGAGCTTCTGAAAGGTGGCTGTTGTAGTGGTCTGGTAATTGTTGAAAGCTTCGGTCATCGCCCGCATCATGTCGCTTAGTTCCATATGGGACACACACTCATCATCATCCGGAGGTGTAGAACCAGAGGTCTTATGCATAGGCTTATTTCCTGTCATTGTTAGTACAAAATAGAAACGAAGACAAAAAGATCGTGAAGAACCCTATTACAACGCTCTCTGAAGTGGAAGTGGAAATTCGATCAGTATGATGCGTCTTACCCCGCTCTTACAAGTTTCTTACTAGCACTGTAGGTGGCCAATGATGATCGGTGTGAAAGCAAGCAGAGAGTGGGTGTGATTGCAGAGGTTACCTGTTATGCTCGAGAGAAGGTGGAGCTTGGGAGGCTCAAATGCAGTATATGTATGTGGCACACAAGTTAGTAACAGATAGCAATGCTGAATAAGTGTCCAAAGAATTTCACCTAGTTGCTGGTCTAAAAATGTATTAGAACAGTAGTGGCAACAAGCAAGGAGAATGATGAATGATGATAAACAACAAGGACAATATCAGCAAATATCCAACACTCACACAGAAACAACACATCTAGAAAACCCCTTAGCCTCCTGTTTTTGTCTTTAAGCACTAGTAGAAATCAAAATCTTTTTCTTTTCTCTTTATTTTTTTGATATTTTTTTCAACCAGGGGCACAACAATAGAAACAACACCAATTATTAGCTCAAACCGATGAAAGATGTGATCGGTACAAATTTAGGAGCGATTGGAAAAACTGGTACTAGAACTTCGGAGTTCGAAAAGAGGGCCTTCTTAATTTTTTTTTTAATTTTTTTGAAAATGCCGTGACCGGCGTAGCTGGTGTATCATATGTGGATTTTTTCGAGACCTTTCCAGGAAAAAATGCGCCTCAATCGGAGTTCCGAGCGAAAAGTTATGCCCGTTTTAAGGTGGATACCCCAAATAAGGTTTTGGTGGTAGTGAAAACTGCAACAGAAACGAATCGGTGGATGAATTTTTTTGTAGATTGATTTTTTTTAGATGGCAGCTGATGGAAAAAAAAATGAACCAAAACAAATCTAAACCAGCAACCAGACTCAACCTAGAACATGAACTCAGAACTACGGACTCCGAAACTAAATTGTGCAAAAGGCTGAGCGCGGGTTGTAGGTCAAGGAAAGTAAGGATTTTTTTGTGGCTTTTTGTGGATGATAGGACTAAAACAAAATAAATCTAAAGGGCACACAAGTATACCTCACGGTGAACCTGGAAATCTGATACCAATTAATAGGAGGATAAGTCCCGATCTTCCGAGAGGTATGGTAAACTTGATTGGGTGGAGATCTCGACGTTGATGATCCAAGTCTCCGAAGGAACGAAACCCCGCAATCACTACACCACTGCTCCGTTGGTTATCACCCGTGTCACAAGAATGACCTCGTCACGAAGGCTTATCCCTGCAAGCACAATCAACAACACAAGCAAGAACAGAGAAGTTGCAATTTAAACTGAATTGATCACGGAATTGGGGTCTCACAACCGATGAACGGCGACACTGTTCAATGACAGATTGTATCTAAGCAAAACCCAACCCTAATGTGATGATGGCTGCTGTATAAATATGAGTTTAGGGGCGTGCAAGACCCCTGGACGCAACCCTAATGGGCTTCCACATGATACACGGGCCAGCAGCCCAAAAGACGGTGGCGCAGCACTGGGCAGATTCTAGATGCCCAATTGTTTCGCTGATTCCAGTCAACTTAAAAGGAATTCTGAGGTGGGGCTGGTTCCATTGGAAGCTCTATGAAATCATGGTTCCAACCATATATAGAACGTCCAAATCTGACTCCGTACGTGTCCGGGGTGTCAATTTTTGTGAAGGCAACTCCTGGAAACCGAGGTGGAGTCGAAGTCGAGTTGGACTTGTGCTCCTCCTTGGTGTGCACGTCCTATCTCCTCCTCCTTGACTCGTTGGACTCCTCCAAGCCCTTGCTGGTCCTCTCCATTGTTCTTAATCAATAAAACATGCATGGAAACAACCGTAAGTTCTTAAAAACAATTGACAAGGTTAGAACGTACCTGGAGATCCAATTGTCGCGCACGTGCTCTAGTGATCGGTCCTTGCATTGTATCCAAAGGAGAGATGTCCTCATAAACTGGCTTCGTCAGCGGGCCCAAGTCGTTGTGTCTCGCAGGTGGAGACTCTCGCCCGTCAGGTCCAGGAGAGCCGCGAGCAGTACCAGTCGGACATGGAGGCGCAGAGGGCAGCGATGGAGGCGAGGAGGGCAGCGATGGAGGCCACCATCTCCTACCAGCGAGACTGCATGGAGCAGATGCGGCAGATGATGGAGATGCAGAGGCAAGCTATGTTAAACTAATTTAAATTCATCGCATTCTTTATAATATGTAATAACCTGTAATGTTTGCAATGACATAGTTTCTTTTAAGGCCACAAAGTCCAGTTGTTGCATATCGAGCTACCTCCACTGCGACCACCAATTCCGCCGCCAGAAGTGCAATTACCGCCGCCGGTGCACATTTCTCCGAATTTTCAGGTAATAAAAATGTTCTTACTTAGTCTTAATTCATTAAATATAGTAAAATCTAATTCAACTTAGCTATTGTAGTCTTACATAGTATTAAATAATCAAACATAGAAAATCTAACTCAAATTATCTAAAGTAAGTTCAATATGATCAATTCTAGTCAAAAACAAAGTTCCAAACTAATGAATATGTCAAACAACTTCTATGTGTTGTAGGGATCGGCAACGGAGGCACAAACTCCATTGTCATCTATACCGGCGCCTGGACTGACGCGCGGTAAGGACGTTGGCGGCTCCAGAGGTAGTGGATGCTAGTGGATAGCCTCTCTTCTTGGTTTCCTGTTCTTGTGATGTGATGCGAGATGTTTTTTGATGTGGTTACTGTAATAGATGTTGTTTGCTGTTGTTATATGTGATATTGTTTTTTGATGTCTGTTGTGTTTCTGGCCATCGAGCCGAGCAGCATTTTTTATTTTTTTAAATAAAAAACCTTATTTACGACGACTTTTTATACAGTACCATCACAAATAAGGCTTCTAGCCGTCACAAATTAACCTATGTTATTTGCGACGGTCGGGCCATCGCAAATAGGGCCTGCGCTATTTGTGATGCCGTAGGAAGCCGTTGCAAATAGGTCCTTAATTGCAACGGATACCACGGGCCGTCGTAAACAGGCATGTGGGGCCCATCGGCTGGGCCCGGGCTATTGTTTGCGACGGCCATCGCAGCCGTCGAAAATAACCTTACTTGCGACGGTGGCCAATCCAAATAACATTAATTGCGACAAAACACTTGTGACAGCTGAAAACCATCGCAAATTGCTTATTTGCGATGGTCGTGGCCGTCGCAAATCGTCGGGATTCATGTAGTGAATTGTCATGATTCTGTTTGTGTTGTCTTCAAAACTTGAAGCTCATCATCTATGAAAATTTCACGATCATTTGTTTAGTGGTTTTTGATCTAGATGAGTTTCTCTGCAGCGTAGCAGATCAGTTTTTGACTCGGGTAGAACAAATTGACCTTTCCTTGGTCGTTTGATCATAACTTCAGTTCTACTCATTGTTTTCACATGATTATTGTTGCATTAATTTTTTGACTTGGTTCTCTACAATCTATACTATTCTAATCATCTTGAACATATTGAAAACAGTCGCATGCATGGGTTCTTTATCAGATTGATTTTCTGGCAAGGGGTTTTTGTCGCTTCCGCATAACAAATTTTAAATCTACCATTCGCCCCTGGTAGATTTTCACATGCTCTTTGATCCTACATGAAGCCAACACAAAAAGAATCACATCAATAGATTAGTAAATCACAAGTTATGATGAAAAAAGATCACGCAACGCTAGTCTATGTGAAAACCCGAGAGAGGCAGCTACTTGTAGTGATACCCACGAAGCCCTTACCCCCTTCCTTATATGGACCAGTCTCCAACGGCTCCAATCCAACTAGAACCTACTTCTACTTGGATTCAATCGAAACTTTCTAAAACTACTTGGGACTCTTCAGTATGAATTTAGAAGCAATCCTCAACCTTCCTAACACTTTAGGAACGTCTAACAAATCTCTAAAACAACTATATTTTGTGCTTCATGAAATCATACCATAACCAACTCAAAACATTCCAAATCTACACCAAATCGCTTGAGCTTCATGCTAAGTGCGTGAACCAGCTAGTAGGACCTTTCCGGTCATATCTTCGTGTCTATATCTCCTCACCACTTATTGGAACAATGTTACCACATCCATTAACCCCTTGCATGCGTGCATACATTTTCCAAACCGTTCATGATACCTTCATATGCACCCTTCTTGATTCAAACATGTTGTGTGACCTCCTGGATCACCTCAACCAAAATTCTTGTAGAATTTGGTTGTTGATCATCAACTTCTTCCAAAGATTAGTTCAAGGATCACCATCACCATCCATATCTTGACCTCAGGCAACACCTGCACATGAGAAAACAATCAATCTTTGCAACACCAATTTCTCGACTTGACTCTCATTAGTCAGATAGCCACAACACCTCATGTTAGCACCTCACATAAGCATGTTGTACAAATCAACCATATATTATCCACCAAGACACATCAAAACTTAGTAAATAAGCTCTAAGGAAACTCTCCCATACATCCCTCCGTCAAAAGCCAAGATTAGCACATCATGATCAGCTCGAACAGTCCTATCGGCCGCTCCACGATACAGAACGATATGTTCACACAGTCTGAACTACTCGCTCGGGTAACTCAAGACTTTACATGATGACCATCACTATTAACATATTTTCCAATTTATTCAGCAAATTTAGGTCTCACAATATCCCACTTGATGAATGCATTAGCAACAACATTGACCCATTGTTTCTTGAGAAGACTTGGCAAAAAGAAATTTTCTCCCCCATTGCAAGTCAAATTAGAAAGAAACTTACCACATAAAAATTACCCCCCCTGAGAATAACATGGGAGGCACTTGTGAATGTGCAATGTGTTATGATGTTTCTCCTATTCCCCCCTTTAAGAATGTATTCATTAAGATAAAATTAAGAAATTTTGATCTGTTGTGAGCATAAAATGACATATACATATATATCAAAGCTCATTCAAGTCATGCTATCAAGTAACTTACACTATGACATCTATGAAATAAATAAAGTAGTGTAAGCCATGCTAGAGACCAAATGTAACATCATTTAAACAGGCCATGACCTCACTAGTTAGCTGTTTCAAAATACGAAAGCATGACACATGTTGCTGTATTCTTCATTATCTTTCAAAGTAAATATTTAATTTTTTGAACTTTGCAAGAGAGTACATCCAACATCTGCCATATTCTAACCATCCAAGCCAAGCCTATGTCATCGGACAATAAGAAGCTTAAGAATATGGTTTAGTTGTAACAACTTCTTCCAAGTTGATATCGTAGTGCAATGATAAGAAATCTGAAAAGAAGATGTGCGATGCATGCTTATTCTCTTAATCTTTATTGATTTTTCATTTCATAATAAATGTTCAACTTGTGGGTTGTTGTTTGATTAATTTTTCATGTGAAAGCACTTGTGAGCGTGCAATGAGTTTAAAACAGCAAGAAAGTTTGATCTTGACTAGATTTGGTGTAAGTAATTATTTCAATTACTAGTCACTACAAAAACTAAACTACAAAATGCATAAACACGAGTAATGTAGTTTGAAACATTCAAAATGTACAAGGAATCACAAAGTCATATATGTATAAACCAATATGCTCATTTCATTTTTAATTTTAGATTCACACATAGACTTCCCAGTTGTCAAAAACTCCCCCTCAGTTTAAGCCATGTGGGTGCATAACCCCTACTTCTCCTCGAATAAAAGAAAAATGACTGAAATCCAAAGGTTTGTAAAAATATCATCCTTTTGTTGTTTGGTATCTATATGGTGAAGAAAGTATCACCTAGTGTGAATGTACTTTATTGTAGAGTGTTGCAGGGTTTTTAGCAATGCAAATAACACGAGTGTTGTCACAAAACAATGGAACACTATCTAGATCAACCTCATAGTCCTTAAAACTGCTACAATAAGCCTCATCTCAGGTGGCTCCAAACGTATTATCGAACACGGTTTTCAAAGCCATCGGAAATGAAGAGCCTGTGATACTACAATTTCACAGACGGAAAGTAAAACCGCCTGTGAAATGGATTTATTACAGGCGGTTCTTTACCGATGACTTAGCCGCCTATGAAGACACTTTATCACAGGCAGTTCGTACAATATAAGTAACCGCCTATGATAATGGTATTATCATAGGTGGATCTTTACCTATGACTAGCCGCCTGTGGAGACAATTTACCACAACTGGTTTGTACTGTAAGGGTAAGTACCTATGACAATGGAGTTATCACAGGTGGATCTTTACCTATGACTAGCCGCCTGTGATAAGATAATTTCACAGGCAGGTCTAGCCGTAGGTAAAGACGGCTGTGATAGAGTATATACTATGCAGTATTGCCTGCTGTTATTTCTAATTTCCAGGTCAATTTACTAAATCAATATAATCATGAAAGTCATCTCATAGTTTACACTAAAACAATATAATCACAGAAGTTATCTCACAAAAGTCAATTTCACTAAAACAATATACATATGTACAAGTTACACTTTCAATTGACATACAAGTCATCTCATAGTTTACAAGTTTTACTAAAAACTGTTTCTATTTTCATATTCGCAGTTCTAGCACATCTGTATTACACCTTCGTGATCAAAGAACAACACCCTTTGATGGAAAATTTCGCGACGCGTGAATTGATACAGTTCACTCGCAATCTTACCGGCTCCTCCATCAGGAATACTTCTAGAAACTGGCCATTCTTGGTTCAGATTCTTCGTGTGCTGCAATGAAACGCATAACAAGGTTTAAAATGTGTTGGTTTTAACTACCCAAAAGTATAGATCAAAGTGACTATACAGGAATTTATTTAGTATTTTTGGAGCAGTTCTACTATGAGAATTTAATTTTGAAGTTGGAATCAAAATCTAGAAATAATGTTTTTGATAATATGGAACATGAGAGATAAAATTTGAATCTAGGAATTTTATACAGGTGAAATAGCTATGAACATTTTACAGGATGTGAGGAACACCTAACTTGAGATATGTATATAGGCTTTCATGGCAAACCACTTGCACTACTGGAAACTAGAGTTCAATACCTTTCCAACAAAATAATATAAGTTTTAAAAGACGCGAGTTACAATGAAAATGAAACTCAAAAGTAAGAAAATACAATATCAACATTAAGGATAAATTACATCCTCACGATACACTCTATATTCGCAGACGGTCCGAAGATGCTCGCATACATAGTACCAGCATAAGACGCTCCCAGGAGGCTGCTTAGGATAAGGATAATATGTTGATATGTGCAATGCATCCTTATTAGGAGGTCTCTAACCGCCAAGTTTTTTTGTGTAAAACCGCCAAGCGCCGTAATACAAGAAATGTCATATAAATCTGATCAACACATTCTAAATGTGTGTAAATTAAAAGTATTAAATAACCATACAGTTTCACAATTGAAAGGAAATCTTCGTAACGATCTGGTCGGTAATCGGCTCAGTCCAAGACCATTGCCAAACCCTGCGTTGGCTTGATGAAGGTCATTATGTAGTCTTCACTGCACACGTACAAACACACGTGTTAAGTTACAATTAACAATAGTTGCTATTTCAGTGTCATGTGTCGAACTTACTCAAAGTGGTACAGAGCCTTTATGAGGGCCTTGCCATCTTTGACAAAGTTAAGCATGGCATGTCCTATGTAAGCTGCAACGTCTATCCTTTTATCCTTCTTTTGTTTTGCGATTGATTCTCCAAATTTTTTTTCAGGTGCTTGTACTCTTTTGAGTTCCGTTCCACCTTAAAGTCGAAATTCGACTTTGCAATCAGTGTAGGGTCAAGGATACAAGTCTTGGTGTTTGTTATAATCTCATGAAATGTGTATGCGTGTAGTAAGAAAAACAAATATAAAATATTAGAGGCACTTACAAGCACCAGATGAGTAGCAGGTTGATTTCGAGCATGCCTTGAAGGAAAAGGCTATGTAAATCTTCAAAGAGAAGGGCTCGTTTATCTGCTCCAGTGCTTCAGAATGCTTCTTTTGGCACACAAAATGTGATGTAAGAAATATCATATTTTGTGTTGGTAGTGATGTACCACTCGTGCATTATTTTAAGCGAGACAAGTTGTTTGCTAAGTTGTACCAATATCATGAATGGCTTCCCATTCTTATATTCAGGAAGAACATCCTTAATCATGTATATTGGAACTCCTGGTATAACAAAAGCCTTCTGCCGATTATATATGACACCATCTTCTTCTCACTCCTCAACATCTTCTAATGCTAGCTCATGTAAAGAATGAGATGCATTCGACTTTCCAATATTTTCCTTCAGATATTCCAAATATTTTGACACTTCTTTAGAAGGTTTCTTATTTTCGTATGAGCTAACTTTCATAGGCACTGATGACCGAGGAGTAGCCGTCGGAAGTTAGACACTATCTTGTTGTTGAACCTGTTGTTCATCTGATTGCTCTTTACTACCAGCAGCTTGCTCTAGTACTGCATCAAGTTGTTGCTCAACTGGTTGCTCTTTACTACCAGCAACTTCCTCTGGTACTGCTTCAAGCAGTTGTTCAACTGGTTGCTCTTTGTTATCTTACTAGCAAGGTTACTATCATTCTTGCTGAGACATAACGGGAGTGGGTCTTCCTAGACTTTTGTCTTAGAAGACGGGGTTGCAGTATTTTGAGATGTGATAGGGCTAGTCATCAGCTCATTGTCCAACACGATATCGCGTCGTTGCCAAAGGATTAATTGGTTGACAGCCTACCCCAGAGTCGTGATCCCCTTATGTGTGATGTGGTCTATTTCATAATCTTCATAATCATTATCAATGTTCTGGAGAACTTGCACCACAACATACTACAACAGAAGTGAATTGTCGTTGAAGTCTTGATCAGACTTTGCCATAGCAGTGGCAACCTGTTTGGTTTTGTTCTCTGCTGTGCCAATCTGGACAAGAAGACGACATGTCCTTAACAATATCATCGACATCAAACTTACTAGACCTCGAGACTGGCACAAAACCGACGTAGCTAGGGTAGGCAGTTAGAGATACCAAATGCTCCTTTGCCACGGGAACCATCGCTATACTCGGTGCAACTAATTGTCCCGATTGTCTTAGTTGATCCATTATTTCTTGCACATTTTCCTTGACCTTTTGAGAAATCATTTCATCAAGTGCTTTCCTGAACTTCTCACATCTTCTATGTGTCTTTTCATCCTTTGAGAAATCATATCTCCAGGACATCCAAGAAGAGATTGCTCGAACCTGTACACTGTGTTCAGGGTTTCCTAGGATAGCGGTAAGTTGGTCATTCTCCCTTTTCTGCTTGAAGAGACCCTTATGTTGCTTTTCAATTACCTCTTTTATTTTTTGCTCTACTTCATTCATAGAGTTGGGCTTTTCAAGTTTGCCCTCGCTGATCAAACCTGACCAAGCAAAGACCCACCGCTTAGTTCTCTCATCACAGCCTTCTAACGGGTGAGGATTTCCCTTACTGGTAATTTCTTCTAATATCTTATTCCATTTCTGAAATTTAGGGGCATATCCAGTGGACCCCAAGCGATGATGGTATTTGATATTTTTGGCAAGTTCTGACCTAGTTGCACTTAGGGCTTTAGCATTAGGTTGGTCTTTCGACGAACAAATTATTACCACTGAGCTTGTGTGATTTTTCCATCTTCTTCGGGCTAGGGACTTTATCAGCCTTAACATAAGCATTCATTTCACTCTTCCAGCCACAAAACTTCTTGTCGCAAGAGAACAATGTTGCTTTCTTTACAACTTCTTTCGTGCCTTTCCGGAACTTGAATTGTTTCTTATCCTCTCCGACAACCCATTCTTGTTCTCCACAGGTAATTTTCTCCAATTCTCGATTGTGATCGACACGAGCTCTCTAACAAGACAACCACAAGCATTTCAGTATTTTGCAACTGAATCCAGTGGTTCTTGGGGAAGCCCACCAGGACCGACACTTGTTATGTATGTGATGTGGTTCAATGGACCCTTATTGGCACCTTGTTGCCCTCATTTTCCCTTGAGTAAACCTGAGGATTCAACCATTGGAGAATCATCTGCGGTTTTAGGAGCTGAAGTCACCTTGTTGTCTTCGCAATTAAGCTAGGTAGAAAAGAATTATAAAACTTCATATACTTGACAACCAACATTAACTTGAACTGCTAGAGTTAAGATTCGTGATCCATACCTCATCAGCAGGATCATATTCTGGGTCGAGATCCTCTGAAGTCTTTTTAATTATTATATTTGGAAAAGGATCTGATGGACTGTGAAAGGAGCCTGAACTGCTGGAGTCACTAAACTTCATATTGCCTTCTTCATTGTTACTACCAGCAACAGTCTTCTTAGGGCTTTCCATGCTAGGTCAAAATTATTTTGAAACGCAGGGAGTATCAGAGAACAATCAAAATTGAATACATCCGATAAAGAAATAATATCTGCAAAACTTAAACCTTAAACTTCTTGAGACTCTCGGGTAGTGTTCATGAGGATTTAGGTTACCAAAACCCTCATGAACTTAATCTAGATAGTGTTCTTAATTGAAACAGTAATATAAATTTAGCTTCATAAAGAGAGAACATGTTGCATTATTAGTGACAAAAGACAAGACTTTTCAAATGATAGTATTCCAATTTTCCATCTGCCAATGAAATTACAAAAGATAAAGTATCTATAATCGAAACTGAAGTGTTTGGTGGTAGTATTTTATTTGGCATCTCTCTCTCTCTCTCTCTATCTAAAAAGAGGTCAGTATCACAAACAAAACTAAGGATTCCCTTGACTTGTACTCAATCCTATGATGAACAAGATCTATATTGAGGGGGGGGGGAATCTCAGAGAGAGACATATAAGATATTAAGGTAATTCTAAGCAAAGTATAGCTTGTTTCAACAACTCAATTTTGTTATAGTAGTAATCTAAAATGGTATCCTTAGAGAGAGGGCACTTGATTTTTCCTAGTAACAAAAGAGGAGCCATTTCACACAATAACATCCATATTCTGATACGCTATACTGAAGTTACAAAAGACAAAATAGTTATAACCCAAACTGAATTTTTTGTGGTGGTACTTTGTGTCACATCTCTCTCCCATCCCTCTTTCTCTCTCTCTACAGAGGGGTCAGTACCACAAAGAAAAGTGAGATTTTCTTGACCTGTCTACAATCCTAAGATAAACAAGCCACATTTCACATAATGGTATCCCGATTCCATACACCACTGAAATTACAAACCCTAGAGGTTCCTAACAATACCAAATCAAACTTAGAAAATCAAGAAATAAACAATCTAGTACACTAAGTGCCGTCGATAGGAGAAGGTTGGGTGGGGGCAGCGCAGGGTGGGGGTAGATGCCCGGAAGGAGGAGGCAGCATGGGGAGCGTGGGGGTATGGTGGCAAGGACACTCGGCCTGGAGGCGAGGGCGAGGAGGGAGGCGGTACGGGGACGGAGGACGGAAGGAAGCGGCGCGGGGGACAGAGAAGGGAGCAAAGAGGCAGACGTACTGGAGACGGCGACGGCGACGAATACGAAGCTCGACGACGAGGGCGCGTGACGAGGTCTAAGCTTGGTGGCGAGGGTGAAGCTCGACCGTGAGGGCAGCGAAGGCTTGGCAGCAAACAAAATTTTGGCAGCCTGATGGCGTCTAAGTCAATTCGCCCGGGTTAAGTTTTTCCGAGGAGGTGAGTGCTCTTACAGACACCTATCTTCTCAGGCGGTTCTTAATGAAAAACCGCCTGAGCAGAGGACTTTTCTCAGGCGGCTATTCCTTACTAACCATCTGAGAAGATATCTTTATCTCAGGTGGTTATTCATTAAAAACTGCATGTGCCTTTGTGTACTAAGTCTAGGATTAATTAATATTCTTGATTAAAATGAGGGGCCTTTTAAAGCCTAAATTCTACTTTCTTGTAATATGCTTTAGAATTACAAGTTCCCTTAAATTTCACTTGGGAAAACCTTTGAAATTGGTCAGAACACAAAAAAAAATAACACTAGTTATTTGTCATTTTTCTATCTAGATGAATATAATGATTTTTTCATTGAATTTTGTATGGAACTTTTTAGTCATCATACCAACCTCTATGATTTTTTATCAGATTTTTATAATTTTTTTTGAATCAATGTGTGTTCATAATTTGAAGAATGCCTCATATGTATATGACCATTTGATTAGAATGATTGAAATTTGAATTTTGACATGTTGGAATGCTTTAATTTTTTTTTAAAAATTCATACATGTATAAATAAGACAATATGTTCATACAAACCAATTTCAATGGAAGATCCCCTTTTTGAAGAGATATAAAATGTGAATAATATGTGAATTTAAATTAATTTGATATTACCAAAACATTACAATGTTAGCTATACAAGTTTTATAATATTTGATCCTAGTGGTAGATATAAATTTTCGTAGAATATAGAAAAAAGTATCATCGAATTTGGACTCAATTTGCATAATCTATACATGTTTGAGTATCTATATTAGAATCAAATAAAAAAAGAAGTAAGGGAAAAGAAAACTGAAGAAGTGACTCAAACCTTTATCACAAGCGGTTCTTTAGTAACAACAACATGTGCACTAGTTAAAAACTGCATGTGAAAAGATGTACTAAGTCTAAGCTTAATTAATATTCTTGATTAAAATGAGGGGCCTTTTAAAAGGCCAAATTCCACTTTCTTGTAATATGCTTTAGTATTACAGGTTCCCATTAAATTTCACTTGAGAAAACCTTTGAAGTTGGTAGAACATAAAAAAACAAATAACACTTGTAATTTGTCATTTTTCTATACTGATGAATATAATTATTTTTCCATTGAATTTTTCTGTGGAACTTTTTAGTCATCATACCAACCTCTATGATTTTTTTTAAGATTTTTATAATTTTTTTGAATCAATGTGTGTTCAAAATTTGAAGAATGCCTCATATGTATATGAGCATTTGATTAGAATGATGGATAATTTGAATTTTGACATGTTGGAATGCTTTAAAAAATTCTAGAAAATTCATACATGTATAAATAAGACAATATGTTCATACAAACAAATTTCAGCAAAAGATCCCCTTCTTTGAAGAGATATAAAAATGTGAATAATATGCAAATATAAATTAATTTGATATTTACGAAAACATTACATGTTAGCTCTACAAGTTTTATAATATTTGATCCAGGTGGTAGATCTAAATTTTCGAAGAATATATAGAAAAAATATCATCAATTTTGGACTCAATTTGCAGAATCTATACTTGTTTGAGTATTTATACTAGAATCTAAGTAAAAAGAAGCAAATGAAAAGAAAATTGAAGAACAGGCTCGGACCTTTATTACAGGCGGTTCTTTAGTAACAACCGCATGTGCAATAGTTAAAAACCGTCTGTGAAAAGATATACTAAGTCTAGACTTAATTAATATCCTTGATTAAAACGAGAGGCCTTTTAAAAGCCCAAATTCCACTTTCTTGTAATATGCTTTAGTATTACAGGTTCCCATTAAATTTCACTTGGGAAAACCTTTGAAATTGGTCAGAACATGAAAAATACATAACACTGGTTATTTGTCATTTTTCTATCTTGATGAATATAATGATGTTTTTATTAAATTTTCTATGGAACTTTTTAGTCATCATACCACCTTTATGATTTTTTTTTAGGTTTTTATAAATTTTTTGAATCAATGTGTGTTCAAAATTTGAAGAATGCCTCATATGTATATGACCATTTGATTAGAATGATGGATAATATGAATTCTGACATGTTGGAATGCTTTAATTTTTTTTAAAAAAATCATACATGTATGAATTAGATAATATATTTATACAAACCAATTTCAGTGGAAAACACCCTTTTTTGAGGAGATATAAAAATGTGAATATAAATTAATTTCATAGTTACCAAAACATTACAATTTTAGCTATACATGTTTTAAAATATTTGGTCTAGGTGGTAGATATAAATTTTTGAAGAATATAGAAAAAAAGTATCATCGAATTTGGACTCAAATTGCAAAATATATACATGTTTGAGTATTTATATTGGAATCTAAATAAAGAAGAAGCAAGAGAAAAGAAAGCTGAAGAACAAACTCGAACCTTTATCACAGGCGGTTCATTAGCAACAACCGCATAAGAAAAATCTTATCACAGGCGGTTCGTCATTGAAATTTGCCCGTGAAAATGGATGACTATATAAAGGGCTCCTCGGGAACCGCAGAAAATCTAACCCGGGAGATTTTACACAAACGCTGTCAGGCTGCAAAATTTTCTCTTTTTGGCCGCCCCTCTGCTTCTAGCGTGCGTGCGCCGTTCCTTTCATTAGTTGATCAAGCTTCAAACAAAGAAAAGGTTTGTAGCGGCTTCTTCTTCCACTGTCAAACAGCTTCCATTGTTTGTTGTCCTGTTTTTCAGTTTGGTTTTGTTGAGTTTGGCTACAGCCCCCCTCCCCTCCCTACTCCCCGAGATGTAATTGAGCCTCCCCTTGAGCTCCTCCATGAATTTCGTAGAAAAAGACGTAGATTTGAAGGCTTAAAGGTTGAAGATGAATACAAGCACATCACATGTTCGATGAAATGTTTCAATGAATAAGCCAAATTTCAAAAATCCATTGTGGCCACTTGAAAGCTGAGAAAATTATGAAACAAATTTTCTTGGAACCCTTATGAACATGCCTATTTTCACGTACATCGTCGAGACTATGTGCAAGCTTGAGATGTGTTTCCCACCATCCTTTTTTGATATGCAAGTACACCTAATCATACATCTTGCTGATCATAAAAAAGCATCGGGGCCACTATATTTACATCATACGTTTCCGTTGGAGAGATATTTAGGAGTATTAAATAGTTATATGCGGAACCGTGCTCACCCAGAGGGTTCAATTATTGAAGGATACACCACTCAAGAAGCGATTGAGGGTTGTGTTGATTACATCAAAGATAGAAAACCAATAGTTGTGTATGTACCAGTACATGACGGTAGACTACGTGGGGAGAGGCAAAGTGGGTAAGAAAACTTTTATCGTTCAAGATTACAATAATGTACACCGTGCACATTTTAGTGTACTACAACAGCTCGCAATAGCTGAGTCGTACATCAAGGAACACCAAATTGAGCTTCACAAAAGAAACCAAGACCGCAAAGAGGACTGGATCATGAGAGAGCACAAAAGATGTTTCACTGAATGGTTAATGGACAAAGATATACCATACGGAAACTCTATAGAAGAGGCAACAATATGAAGAAGTTAGCTTCTGGTCCATCTGCTTTGGTGACATCATGGCAAGCATATGAGATCAATGGTTACACATTTTACACTAAAGAAAAAGATGGAAAGAGTGGTGCATAAAATAGTGGTGTTCCTATAGAGGCTTATGATCTACAAGGCAGAAGACCACATACTTCATAGAGGAAATATGGGAACTCGATTATGGAGAAAGAATGCTAATGCCCGTATTTAAGTGCCAATAGGTCAAACATCCTGACGGTGTGAAAGTGGACAGCTACGGGCTGACACTGGTGAGAATTGAATAAAGTGGGTTATAAAGATTACCCGTGGGTTCTCACCGATCGTGTTGCACAAGTTTCTTACGTACAAGATCCAGGAACTGAGAAGATGCACGTAGTTGTTTCTGGAAAGCAAAATATTGTTGGGGTTGAGAATGTGGGAGATAATGAAGAGAAATATAATCAATATGAGGAGATGTACCTTTTCACCAGAACAGAAAACATCAAGCGCGTAGAGAGAAGCATTAAAAAGGATTTAAAACCCTACATGTCACAAGATGTCAATGCTGGAAAAAATGTATGATATATATTGTATATATATATATATATGTAATATTACAATGAAGCTTTAATATTTTAATTTGACATTTTTTCTTTTTATGAATTTGTTCATATATGTAGGTAGTTGTATATCATGTATATGTGTATATTATTATATATACATATAAATGATATAAATATATATATAGATATGTATATATAGTATAATATATGCATATATATATAATATTACTATAAAATGCTCTGAAAGTATTATTAGTTTTTTTCTTTTAGTCCCCTTCAGAGTCGGTCAGTAAGCAAAATCCGTTTGTGAAAACATGGGGGGCATCACAAGTGGTCCGTATAAAAGACCGCATGAAATATTTGCACAACTACATACGGTTCTTTTTTAATAGCAACATGTGAAAAAAATGTCTTTACCGAGGTAGTTTTTTATTAAAAACCGCTTGTGATGTTTGAACAAGTACATGCGGTTGTTAATTGATAGCCGCCCGTGAAAAGCATGTATTTACTCAGGCGGTGTTTTATTAAGAACCGCCTGTGATGTTTGTAATAGTTCAGGTGGTTCTTTGTTAATAGCCGCCTGAGAGAATCATATTTACCTAGGCAGTTGTTAATGTAAGACTGTCTGTGATGTTTAATCGTTACAGGCGGTTATTGTTTCATTCGACATCACAACCATATTTGTTTACGGACCATCTGTGTTTGAAAAATGAGGCGCCTATAATAATTGGTTTTGTAGTAGTGTAAATGTTGTAACAATCCAAATAATTGATGAACAAGCACTAGCAGCAGCTACATATGCAGATTTAGTCGTAGATTGTGCAGCAAAACTTTGTTTTCTAGAGAACCAGGCAATAAATGCATTATCCAAAAAATGGGAAGCACCCAAAGTGCCTTCGTGTAATTCCTACAACCCCAAAAATCAGCACCTAAAAAGGCTATCAAAGTAATGGTTGAGGAAGAACGAAGAAAAATGCTTAATTCTTGAATTCCATGTAAGTACCAAAGAATACTTTTGACTGCTTTATGATGTAATGCACGTGGGGAAGCTTGGAATGTTTCACATACACATACGCTAAATTGTATGTCCGCTCTTGATGTTGTGAGATATAAAAGTGACACGAACACGCTTCTATATTCTTTTCGATCTATGGGTTCACCATCTTTATCAAGTTTAAATGTTGCTATTGTTCCCATTGGTGTCAAAATAGGTTTGTTGTTTTCCATGTTGAAACGCCTAAGGAGGCCTTTCGTATACTTCATTTGATGCACAAAGGTTCCCTCTTTAGTTTGCTTTATTTTCAAACCAAAAAACTATATGAGTTCTACCATCATACTCATCTCAAATTCTGAACTCGTCATAGCTGGAAACTTGGACACAAGATTATGAGATACACAACCAAAGATAATCTCATCCACATACACTTGAACGAACCATGAACGATTGTCATGATTAAGTACAAAGAGAGTTTTTGTCTACCTTGTCAGTAAACCCCTTTTCAACTAAAAATGTTTTTAACCTATCATACCATGCTCTAAGGGCTTGTTTGAGACCATACACTACAAAAAAAAAGAGTAGTAAGGCGTCGGTGTCTCTACATTCATTGGTGTCTCCGAATTTACAGGGAGTAACACTGTTTGTTTTTGATACCTGACAGCTAGAAAGTTATAGTCATCGGTTGGACAGAAACGGCCGATGCAAATAACTATATCCGTCATCCAAGCGATAATAATCGAAAGCCATAAATTAAAATCGGCAGTCATGTAAATAAAACCGACGCCTCTATTAAAGCTGTCGATCCCCCGACAACAGACGACGTAGACAACTACAACCGTTGGCCCTTCCCCCCAAGCCAACGGCTCTACTAGTGGGCTTGGCGCAAAACAAAAACCGCATCGTGCCCATGTGTTGTCGACGGAAAATCCGCATGATGCCTATGAACCCTCGCTGCCGTTACTCCGCATAGTGTGCTGCCTCGCCATCGTTCGCTGCCTGTCGGCACATCTCCCGCCATTCGCCGCCCGTCGCGCCGCCAACCATCAGCACTTCTCTCGGTGCACCACACACCGTATCTCTCTCTCTCACACCACCAGCTTGCCATCCGCCGCTCGTCATCATCTGCTGCTCAGTTTGGCACTGCCCTCCCCATCCGCGAGGGAGCTCAGTGGCGGCAAGGTTGCTAGGCCCGCACGGCAGCACCATGTTGCCTTCTCGGCCACCTCCCCGTGTGTATTGCAAATATGTATGACTTGTGAATATGTGTGACTTGTGAGTGGTTTAGTGTCGATTTTACTGCTCAAATGATGGTGATGTCTAATCTTACTCGCCAATGATTTTATTCGTGCTAGCTGCTAAAATTATATGCAAAATAATTGACGCCTATACTTTTCTTCATAATTTTTTTGCTTGTAGGATCGAAGAGTGCGTGTAAAGCTACCAGAGGGGGGGGTGAATGGTAGATTAAAACTTTTTAGCGGAATCAACGAAAAACTCCTCGGCAGAAAAATGATCTATTAAAGAAATCATGTGTGCGACTAATATAAAGGTGATCAATTGTAACTAAACAATTATAGATTGTGGAGAATCAAGTTAAGAATACGTCACAACAAGAATCACAAAAATCCGTCGAAAAAAACTCAAGTTACGATCGAAAGATCAAACAAAGGTCAATCTGTTTTACCCAAGAAAAACAGTTCTGGAATACTGCAAAGAAACTCGTGTAGATCCAAAACCACAAATCCAATGACCATACAATTTTCACAGATGATAGAAACTCAAGTTTTGAAGACAACCCAAAAAGATTCACATCAATCGTATCTGTAAAACTCGAGTTATGATAAAACCACCTAAGAAAGGTAGTGCTATGCGGAAACTCGACGAGAAAGACTTGAAGAAAACAAGTCGGACGAACAAGGCACAAAAGTTCCTTTCAACTACGAATTTTATTCAATAGAGCACAAGAGGAACAGCCCAAAAGTCGTCTATCATGAGCTCTGGCTTCCCTTGCTTATATAACCAGCCCGAAGGCCAACTCAACTCAAACTAGGACTCTAATCCTACTCAGATCATGAATCGCAACTAATCATAACTGTTTAGGACTATTCTATATGTAGATAGAAGCAATCTTAAGACTTCCAAACACCTTAGGAACGTATACCACATTCCTAAAACAACTCAAATTCGTGACCTACACTAAATCCTATCATAACCAACTCGATACTTTCCATATCCAAGCCAAAACCCGACTCAGCCGCAGCCTGAGTCCATAACCTAGTCGGTTGGACCTTTCCGACCAATTCTTTACGTCCACATCTCTGCATCACGCCTCGGAACCATGTAGTCATGTCCATGCACTCCTTGCATACATGCAAACATCTTCCAACAACGTCCACAATACCTTCATATGCATTGTTCTTGATTCAAACATGCTGCGCAACTTCCCGATCAACTCAACCACAATTCCTCCCGAACTTGGTTGTTGAACCTCATCTTCTCCCTAAAACTAGTTCAATAGATCCCGTCACCAGCCGTGTCCTGAACTGAAGCAACACCTGCACATGAATAAACAACCAATACTTCCGAGCACAAGTCCTCGACTTGACTCTTGTTAGTTCAAAACTACAACATCTTACATGAGCACCTCACATAAGCACGTTGCAGACCATAGAAAAATGATATCAACCATAACCACCAAAACACACCAAAAACTTAGTAAAATAATACTAATCAAACTTTCCAACAATGTAAAGCAAGTTCGAAACATTTTATAGTAAAAGCAGGAACATTGCGATCAAGCTCTGAATCTTGCCAAAGCTAACTAGCGCTTGAGCCGGAGCTTACCAAAGCTAGTACAACCTAGCGCTGGAGCTTACCAAAGCTAGTACAACCTAGCGCCGGAGCTAGAAAAACATGTCGGAGCTAACCAACATAAGTCGAACCTAGCAAAACATATCAGAGCTTAACAAAGACATGCCGGAGCTATCAAAGACATGCCGGAGCTAAAGACAAAGCTCATTGGAGCTACTCAAAAACATGTTGGACCTTGACAAAGCAAGTCGTACCTATTGTCGAACCTTGCAGAAGCTCGGAGTTAGAGTCATACCATGCTAAAAAAGTGTGTTTTGGTAGAAATTTAGAACTTATATCATCAAAGACAATATATTCAGTACAAGCCAATGTATTCAGCACACATACATGTCACATTGCTAAGTATAGATTGCTTTCTGAATTTTGATAGATACAATAGGTGGCGGTAGTATAACTGATTGATTCATTTGTTCCTAGAAGCTTATTAGGAATGCGATTATTCTTGTGTTTCTTCTGATAGTAAGTTAGTAGATTTTTTGTGTGTTATGTCCACTAGGCAATGTAGTGTGTCTCTGTGTCGTCATCCATGAAAGAATGTTGCATCTCATATATATTTATATGGATTGTACTTATCATCTATTTGTTTTTGTTCATTGATGTATATTTATTTGTTGTAGTTTTGAAAATGTGTGACAATACTAAGGCAATGTATGATGGATGGAGTTCAACTGGTGATTACACTATGGAATGGGCCCATATCGCAAATGCTTTTGTGAACCAAGCCTTTGCTAGTGGTGCTCGCATTGTGAAGTGTCCATGTAGAAGGTGCCGAAATTATCGACGTTTGTATAGGTATGAAATGGAGCTGCACCTTTGCGAGCACAAATTTATGCCCGACTACCTGGTGTGGCACGAGCGTGGGGAGATGGAGCATGCCAGTGAGTCGGATAGGAAAAAGGATGAAGATTAGATGGATGAGATGATAGCGGACATTGGTATAGAGTACGAAGAGCTGTCACCACCGGAGGAGGTGCATAAGTTTTATAGGCTTCTTGCCACCTCATATGAAAAAGTGCATGAGGGAACCAATGTGACTGTTTTGCAGGTTGTCACACGACTTACGACAATGAAGTCCAAATGCAATTTTGCGAACAATTGCTACAATGGTATCTTTAAGTTGATCAGTGATCTCCTTCTGCCAAATCATAAGATGCCGAAGACCTATACCAATCTAAGAAGCTTTTGGCCGGTCTGGGCATTAAATATGAGAAGATTGATGTGTGCGAGAATAATTGCATGATGTTTGGGAAGGAACACAAGAACGATACTCATTGTATGAATTGCAATACATCTAGATATGTCGAGGTTCTGAGTGATGATGGAGAGGAAATAACTACAAAAGTACATATCAAACAGCTTCAGTACACGCTTGTCACGTCAAAGGTTTAAACAGTTGTTTCTATCCCAAGAAACAGCGAAGCAGATGAGGTGGCATTCTGAACAGATACGAGAGAGTAATGACAAAAATGTTATGGTGCATTCTTCGGAAGGCGGGGCTTGGCAAGCTCTTGACCGTTTTGACTAGGAGTTTGGAAGAGATACAAAAAATGTTCATCTTGGGTTGTCAACAGATGGTTTCACTCCTTTCAGCACTAGTAATAGATCATACTCTTATTGTCCTATTTTTATCTTGCCCTACAATCTCCATCCCAACATGTGCTTGAAAGAAGGATACATATTCCTCGCGGCCGTCCATCCTAGTCCTAAATATCCAGGGAAAAAAATCAATGTGTTTATGCAGCCATGGATTGAAGAGCTGAAAGAGCTATGGCAAGGTGTAAAGGCATATGACAGTGATCTGAAATGTGAATTTACCTTACGTGTTGCGTATCTATGGCCAATCCATGATTTGTCATCATATGGCATTTGAGCTGGTTGGTGTGTCCACGAACAATTGTGTTGCCCAACATGTATGACTGACAATGATGCCATCACGCTGAAGTATGGAAAAAATTAGCTTCTTTGACTATCATCGATGATTCCTTCCTTCAAACCATCCTTTGAAGATCGATACACAATCATTTTGGAAAGGTAGAATGGTTACAAAAGAACCACCTCATCGATTGACAAGCAAACAAAAAAAATGGCACGACATGCATTGTTAAAATAGTCTGTAGAAGATGGTTTCGAAAGGTATGGTAAAGAACACAACTGGACTAATATTTCTTTTCTTTGGAAGCTACCATACACAAAGGCGCTGCATTTACTGCACAACATAGATTTGATGCACCAGGAGCGTAATGTTGTTGAAAGCATCATAAGCATGTGTTTTGATTTTACTGGTCAGACCAAAGATAGTTTGAATGCGAGGAAGCACTGAGCTGATCTTTGTGATCGTCTTGGGCTTGAGCTTGGAACAAATGCAAGTGGATATGAAGAAAGGCTACAAGCTCCATACTGTGTCAAGCCAGAAGAAAGGAAGCAAACATTTAGTTGGTTAAAAGTATTGAAGTTTCCAGACTGCTATGCTGCTAACATAAAATGTTGTGCTAATCTCAAGATCACTAATTGAATGGGCTGAAGAGGCATGATTATCATACTATGATGGAAAGACTCGTAATGGTAATGTTCCATGGCTAATTCAAACCTGATTTGTGGAAGATATTTGTTGAACTTAGTTACTTTTATAGGCAGATATGTGCTAAGGAAGTGTCGAATAAGATGATGTAGCAGTGGAAGAAAGACATCGTTGTGCTTGTATGTAAGATAGAAAAAGTCTTCCCGCCTAGATTTATGAATGTTATGCAACATGTTCTGGTCGTTTAACTTATGAATCATTGGTAGCGGCACTTGCACAATCAAGAAAGTGAATTGAAAAAACTTAGAGCAATAGTGCGCAACAAGGCAAGAGTTGAGGGGCGCATTGCAGACGCATTTGCAGCTAAAGAGATTACAAACGTCTCTAGCAAATATTTCTCACGCGCGAATAATGTGAATGCATCTACGACATGATATCTCAATGTAGAAGAGCAACCTACGCCTGAGCTTAAGATTTTTTATTAGAAGGGTAAAGGTGTTGGGGCTGCCACTTCTCATTGTATTTCGGAGCAAGAGAGGTACACCATGCTTTATATGTTTTTAACATGGAGGAAGTGTTACCATATTTTGAAGTGTTTGACAAGCTATATTGGATATCTTCTCAAAGACCTACGCAAAGTTAATTGGATAATCTACATTAGCATGGTATAAACAATTGCCAAAGCTTCGTGAAATGGTTCTGTGAACATGTAACTTTTCAATCCGTCCTTTGTTATTCAATCATAATTCACATGCTTATCATAGCATGCTAAATTTGTCTATTGGTGTATATGTAGTTGTAAGGATCGAATGCCCAAGAGGGGGGGGGGGTGAATTGGACTTCTTTTCAAAAAATCTAAACAATAAAACTTAATTCCTAAAATCCCAATTCCCTACGCAAACTATCTATGCATTGATGTAAATAGCAACTTCGCGGAATATAAAAATGCATAAACGTAAGGGAGAGGAAGAGGATGCAAACTCCTGAGGGGACACGAGGATTTATCCTGTGGTTCGGCAAGATCGTCAAGATCTTCCTACATCCACGTTGTGGCACCCACCAAAGGGTTTAGCCACACCCAAGTCACCGAGACGAGGGATCTCCACTATTCTTCTCCGTTTGCCAACCTTGGCAAGGTGGAGCTCAAGCCTTGTACAACTTCGACCCTCTGGGCTTCCACAAACACCTTGGCAAGCTCCGGAAGTCTCCTCACAGTTACAAACACCAAGGGCACTCTCTTGAGGCTCTCACTAACCTAGAGATTCCACTCACCCAGAATGGAGGCACACAAGCTCTCTCTCTAGCTAGTTCTAGCCTATCTCTTGGTGTATATGTGGTCGAAATGATGTAGAAGTGATGGCTCTTGGTCTTGAACGCTTGTGGATGTGTTGAGAATGTTTTCTGATCAAGACTTGTCGAAATGACCGGTTTAGGGGGTATTTATAGCCAGCCTCCACGAAATAGCCGTTGGAAAAGTAGGCTGACAGAACTTTACTGCGAACATCAGATGATCCGATGTCTCCCCTTTAGTTAACATCGGTCAAGTTTGCTTTAGCTGACGTCATTGTGTCAGATATGACCGTTGTTAGACCGATGTTGCACTTGACTTCTCATCAGATGATCTGGTGGCTCTTCCTCCAGAATTGACTCAAACTTGATGCTTACTGGAGTGATTGACCGATGTGTGTATTTCTGTACATCGGATGATCCGGTGCTACACTTGGTCCAAGGATATTGCAAACTGTACTGATGGACCGATGTAGCTGAGCCCTTAACATCGGATGATCCGGTGAGTGCTTTGTTCTGAGGTCTTCTTCTTCTGCTGAACCAACTCGACCGATGTGTTGTTCTGAGAAATCATCGGTTGATCCGGTGAGTTGATTTTGTTTGCTTCGAGTTGTTTCTAAGTGATTCTTTTGTGTCTTGCTCGATTGACCTCTTAGACTCTTGTTGGAAATGTACTTCTAATGGTTGTCAAGCATTAAGTGTCATCAATTGTGGTTGAATGACTTTGACATAAGAGCTTTCACTTCTTGTCTTCATATCATTGATTTGATCTTATAAGGTGATTGTATATGGGTCTCCAATGACATATAGTTTTCATTTGATTGAGTGATTATGGTGACCTTGCATTCACAAATTCATTAGTAAAATCCAATGGTTGTCATTAATCACCGAAACCGTACCTCATGGGGGCCTAGATGCTTTCAATCTCCCCCTTTTTGGTGATTGATGACAACACAACAATTTAAAGCACAATAGTAATGAATTTGATAGTACGAAGCTTAAGATGATATGCAATGAATACAAGATTATTACACTTAAAATTTGAAAGCTCAATCAAAGAATAACTCAAGTGAATAAGTGATCATAAGATAGGCACCAAATAAGCTCAATCGATTAATAACTCAAGAGTACTCAATAAACACCAAATGAGTAGCAAAAGTATCGAATTACAAAAATGATAATATCGGATTACAAAGATGATATAGGTAAACTCCCCCTAAGGCTAGGACACTCCCCCTGAGACTAAGCTATCCTCCCCCTGACTCCTCTAACTCTTCTCCCCCTTTGGCATCAAGACACCAAAAAGGGATACGAGTCCCTAAGGACCCTGAGTACTAGGCGCGATGACGAACTGGTCACCGTCGCTGTCGTCGGAGCTGCTGCCTGGAGTAGTGGAAGGAGCTGTCGGAGCCGTAGGAGCCGTAGGAGGTGCCTGCTGGGTAGGTGCTGCTGGAACAGGGGCACTGGCGACGGATGCCGGCGTCTGCTGGAACAGTGTCGTGGCTGGCATCGAAGAGTGAATCGGTGCACCCGAAGCCAGCAGTGGAGACATACTGATCGAAGGGATCGACATAGTCGGCACCGGAGCGGCAGCTGGAGCGAGGATAGGTGGAGGTGGAGCAACTCCTGGCAGCTGCGACGGGAGGGCAATCTCGGTCTGGGTGTAGAGGTTGGTGATCAACCCCAGGATGCCCATCATCGCCTGCTGCGTCTGCTGCTACTGGTCGAGGGAGCGCTGGTGCATCTGGTCGATGAGCCCAGTCAGCCGATCAGTGTCCTCACGCCTCTCATGGGCAATCTGGCGCTGCATCTCCTCCTGCTCCTGCTGGAGCTCCAGAAGTCATGCGGCCTGCTCTGCTCAGGCCTGCTCAGCTGCAAGCCGGTCCAGGCGCTGCTGCTCAACCATCTGCTGTAGGAGAGATGTGAGCTCAGACGGCTGAGAAACCTGTGCCTCTGAGACGGGAGGTGGAGTAGGGGGTGGCACTGTAGAGCCTCCAGCCTCCGCGTCGTGCTCCCTGGGTGAGGGAGGAGGAGGGAAGTACTCCTCGACACTGTCATCTGTGTCGCTCTCGGACCATATGTGCTGCAAGTCCTCACCCTGAGCCTCTACCTCAGCCAGCCTCTCATCCTCCTTCTCCAAGTCCGACCAGTCCTCCTCAGATAGCCGAGCCCTGACCTGACGCTCGACTGGATGGCCAAGACGGCGGTCTCCAGGAGCTGGGGCACGGTAGTGACCGAACCGTGTGACACTATCGTCAGTGAGACGGTCATGCACGGCGGACTCCTCAGGGACCATCATGGAGAGCATGTAGCTGATCCAGTGTCCATACACGAGCTGCCTCATCATGCCCACTCCGTCTGTGATCACATCCTCCATCTCGCATATGAGGACGTCCACTATATCAAACTCCACCCCGTTCATGATGTAGAACAGGAGGTTCTACTGCAGGCTGGTGAACCCCACTAGATATCCTGACCTCGGCAAGAGCGTGCGGCGCAACGCGAGGTGTACTGTGCGTGCAGCTGGAGTCAACAGAGCTGGTACCCTCGGCTGGTCTGGACAGAAGGTCGGGCCAAACAAAGAACGTATCTCCTCCAGTGCTGGTGCCACTCCTCCAGTGAGCGGCCTCCTCAGTGGGTCTGCCTGACCATACACTCTCTCATGCACGCAAGTGTCGTGCAGGTCCATGCCTAGCAGCTGTGCCAGTGTCTGCCTCGTCAAGTGATAGTGCTGGCCCATGAACATGAAGTCAATCGACCTGCGGCCCTCATAGATGTATAGGGTAGCGTAGAACACGTGTACCCAATCCTCCACATAAGCACTCCTCTCATAGGACATCAGGTGCACCAGCCCTCTGTATCTCTCAAAGTATGGGCGAATCTCTGTCTCTGCTGCGAGGGCAAGCTGATGCCAATCCAGAAAGTTGTGCTGGAATAGTTTGTGGCCGCGGCGTCTGTAGGTCTCGTAGAGTGACGCCTGTGTCACGGTCCAGAAACGACTGTCCACCAGAGCCTCTCTAGGCTGCGGGTACCACTCCTCAAGCAAGATACTCCGTCTGAGTCTTCGGAGTTGCTTGGCCTTCATCTTCCGGTAATCAGCCAAACGGACACGTTCACTGACACGGACGGTGGTGTCCATCTCGTAGATGGCTCTCTGGGCCTCCCTGTCCTCACGACGATCGGCAGCCGTCGGTCTCGGACGTGGTGCTGCCGGGAGATGACCCCCACGGGTCCGGGCTGAGCGCTGGCGGACGAGTGGCTCTTCCGGCTCTTCTTCGGCCTCGGAATCATCGATCATAGGAGGCTGCCTCGGACGAGCCTCGCGGATCCTCAGCGATCCTCCTCGGCCATGCTCACACTCCTCGGCGGCACGAGCGGCCATCAACACCTTCTTCTCCTCCTTGGAGAGCTTCTGCTTCTTCGCGGCCGGCTCCGCAATGGACTTGCCCTTGTTCTTCTTGTCGCGAGCCATTGCGATCGGGTGATGCACGAGAATGAAGAATGATCACGGTCGGCAACCCTAGCGATGAAGAAACGGCGATCGTTGAGGCACCACGACGGCGAGGTGTGCGCGTGGGGCGGCTGGTGGTGCACGGGAGGAGGCGGCGGCGTCGCTTGGGTGGAGGCGCGGCGGCGGCTGGGTGAAGCAGCGGCAGCGGCTGCGGTGGAGCGGCGGCGACGGCTTGGTGGAGGCGAGTGGTGGCGGCGCTAGAGGACGGCGGCACTAGAGGGCAGCGGCGACGGCCGGAGGGTGGCGGTGGCAGCGACAGGAGACGGTGGTGGCGCGGGCGAGTGGAACGACGGCGGAGGGAAGACGGGATCGGGGGGAGAGAAGAGGGAGACGAACGACCGTTTAAATAGTGGGTCCCAAACCCTAGCCGAAATTTTAACACTGGATGGACCGACGTGCAAAGAGATAGCATCGGTCGAATGTCACAGTATAGGTATTCAAAAAGATACGGTTGAAATCGGATGGACCGACGTGGAAGGGAATATCATCGGTGGATTTCATTAAAGTTTCCGAATTGTACACATCAGATGGATTGATGTTTTTCAGAGTGAACTCGTCGGATCATTTGAGATACTGACTGAACTGGCCCTTGGCTTTTGAACACCAACTAATCCGATGATGGTCTGACCTAGGCATCGGATAATCCGATGACTACTAAACAACAACATCCCATATATGTCCTTTGACCAAACAAACAATCAATGAGAAAAACATGTCTTAGGACCTTTTGGGCAACCCCTTACCCCTCAAAGATACTAATATGGCAATAACTTGGCTAATCCTTAAAGCAAATAGAACACCGAAGAAAATTGGGAAGGAAATCATCCAAATAAAATGTAAGGCCCATGCTTTGTGAGCTAGAGTATGAAGACTTCTATCTCTTTAAAGCATGTTCCTCTAGGCATTAACGCACCTAACATTTTGTTCTTTCCACCTTATATGAGTTGAGATATTGCATTTCAAACAAGTCTCTTTCTCATGAGGTGGGTTCCCCTTTGTGACAATCTACTGTATGCAATGCCAAGCAATTTTATAGTGCAAGAAATTACAAGTCTATATGGCAGGCATCATGCAAGGCATAAAATAAATCTATCTTGCCAAATTTGAACTTTTCAAAGGCTTCTTCAGGGAGAGCCACTCTCGAAACCTTGGGAAAACCCAAAAGAACCTCCATCCCAAGCTAACCCTTGCTCACCCCTATCCTTTGAGAGTTAGGCAAGACCTATATGAAATGCATTCTTACATGACGTTCATTGCATCTAGCACATTTAATTCACTTCTTAGCCTAGAAAAAGTTTTCTCATCAAGTGGTTTAGTGAAGATATCCGCCAATTGTTCTTCGGACCTAACACCTCTCAAAGAGATGTCTCCCTTAGCTTCATGGTCCCTCAAGAAATGATGGCGAATATCAATGTGCTTAGTGCGGGAGTGTTGAACGGGGTTTTTAGCTATCTTAACCGCACTTTCATTGTCACAAAGGAGAGGCACACAACCATGTTTAATACCAAAGTCCAAAAGGGTTTGTTTCATATAAAGAATTTGGGCACAACATGCACCGGCCGCTATATATTCTGCTTCCGCCGTGGACAAAGCGACGGAATTTTGCTTCTTGCTAGACTAAGATACTACGGAACGCCCAAGCAAGTGGCACCCACCGGAGTACTCTTGCGATCCACGCGGCATCCGGCAAAGGCCGAATCCGAGTATCCCAAGAGGTGGAATTTTGCACCTTTAGGGTACCACAAGCCCATACTAGGGGTATGCTTAAGATACCTAAGTATCCTAAAGACCGCCTTCCTATGCGATTCTTTAGGTGCCGCTTGAAAGCGAGCACACAAGCATACACTAAACATGATATCGGGCCTAGATGCGGTAAGATAAAGCAATGAGCCAATCATAGAACGGTAGTTAGATTGGTCAATAGGTTTACCGTACTTATTCGCGTCGAGATGACAATTTGTTGCCATTGGAGTGCTTCTTGAGCTACAGTCTCCCATCTCAAATTTCTTCAAGAGGTCCTTGGTGTACTTCTCTTGATAGACGAAGGTCCCCTCTTGAAGTTGCTTGATTTGAAATCCAAGGAAGAAGTTGAGCTCTCCAATCATTGACATCTCGAATTCCCTAGACATCATTTTGCCAAACTCATGGCTAAGAGCTTAGTTAGTTGAACCAAAAATAATATCATCAACATAAATTTGACAAATGAACAAATCTCCGTTGATGTCTTTGGTGAAGAGCGTAGTGTCCACCCTCCCGATCTTGAATCCTTGCATGATGAGGAAATCCCATAGTCGTTCGTACCACGCCCTAGGTGCTTGCTTGAGCCCGTAGAGCGCCTTGTGCAACCTATACACATGATTAGGATTCCTCGGATCTTCAAACCCGGGAGGTTGTTCAACATAAACAAGCTCGTTAATGTAACCATTAAAAAGGCACTTTTCACATCCATTTGATAAAGTCTAATATTATGATGTGAAGCAAAAGCAAGGAGTATACGGATGGCTTGTAGCCGGGCGACCGGGGCAAATGTCTCCCCAAAGTCTAGTCCTTCAACTTGTGAGAACCCCTTGGCCACAAGTGTGTCCTTGTTGTGGACCACAACGCCATTCTCGTCTTGTTTGTTGCGGTACACCCACTTTGTTCCGATGATGTTCTTGTCCTTGGGTCGCTCCTCCAACACCCAAACTTCATTGCAGATGAAGTTGTTGAGTTCTTCTTGCATGGCCATCATCCAATTTGGGTCTTGGAGTGCTTCCTCAATGTGAGTGGGTTCTACACACGAAACAAACGAGTAGTGCTCACAAAATGAAGCGAAATGGCGAGAACGTGTACTTACACCCCTTGACGGACTTCCAATGATTTGGTCCATCGGATGCGCCTTGGAGATGCGTCCATGCCTCATAAGTGGTTGTGAAGCACTTGGCGAAGGTGATGCGTGTTGCTCCTCTTGTGGTTGGACTTGATCATGGACTTCTTCTTCTTCTTGATGTTGTTGTGCTTGTGAGTCTTGAGTCGGCAATGGATCATCCTTCTCTTCTTCGTCAACTTGAGGTGCCATTGAAGTGTTGATGTTGGGACTTGAAGCTCCCCCTTGATCATGGCTCTCCTCAACTTCAGGCTTGACGTCTCCAATGGTCATGTTCTTCATAGCTTCTCGTAGAGGCTCATCATCTATTTCATCATGACCAAAACTCTCCTCTTGGGAGCCATTAGTCTCATCAAACTCAAAATCACAACTTTCCTCAACTAAACCGGAGGTTTGGTTGAATACTCGATATGCTTTTGAGTTTGATGCATAACCAAGAAATATACCAACATCACATCTTCTTTCAAACTTACCGAGCCTTTTCTTGCGGTAGATGTAGCACTTGCATCCAAAGACTCGAAAGTAGGAGATGTTGGGCTTTCTCCCAATGAGAAACTCGTACGGGGTCTTTTGAAGTAGTCGATGGAGATAGACCCTATTTGCGGCATGGCACGCCATGTTGATTGCTTCGGCCCAAAACTTCTCCGACGTGCCGTAGTCATCAAGCATTTCTCTTGCAAGAGTGATGAGTGTCTTGTTCTTCCTTTCAACGACACCATTTTGTTGAGGAGTGTATGTGGCCGAAAACTCATGTTTCACTCCTTCACGGTCACACCACTCCCCAATGTTGTAGTTCTTGAATTCGGCGCCGTTGTCACTCCGGACCTTGATGATGGGAAGTTGAAATTCCCTTTGATCGCGGTTGGCGAAGGTCTTGAACACTTCCGGAGTTTCACTCTTGTCACCTAGAAATAAAGTCCAAGCATAGTGAGAATAGTCATCAACAATAACGAGACAATAGAGGTTACCGCCAAGGCTTTGATATGTGGACGGTCCAAAGAGGTCCATGTGGAGTAGTTCAAGTGGCTTGGAGGTTGACACCATTGTCTTCATTGGGTGGTGTGAAGCAACTTGCTTCCCGGCTTGACAAGCGCTACACAGCTTGTTCTTCTCAAAAGTGACATCCTTCACGCCGGTCACCATCCCAAGCTTGAATGACTTCTTGAGTTTGCTCATCCCAATGTGCGCTATGCGTCGGTGCCATAGCCATCCCAAACTTGTCTTAGTGAAAAGGCAAGTGGTCAAGCTAGCATTCTTGTTGGAGAAGTCTACTAGGTAGAGATGTCCATGCCGAAATCCTTTGAAGACTATGTCTTGGCTTGTTTCACTACTCACAACAACATCATTTTTGCTAAATGTGCACGTTAGTCCAAGATCACATAGTTGTGCAATAGAAAGTAAATTAAAACTAAGTGACTTAACGTACAAAACATTGGAAATGGATAAATCATTTGAAATAGCAATTTTACCTAACCCAATTACCTTTCCCTTAGAGTTATCACCAAAGGTGACTTGTTCATGATTGCCGGGGTTTTCTATGGTGGTGAACATACCATCATTGCCGGTCATATGTTGGGTGCACCCGCTATCGAGTACCCAATGCTTTCCTCCGGCTTTGTAGTTCACCTACACACATGAATTTAATTTTTAACTTTAGGCACCCAAGCCAACTTAGGTCCTTGTATGTGTGATACAAGTGTCTTTGGGACCCAAAGTTGCTTGGGGAGCTTCCCCTTCATGTCCTTCATGTCTTTGCTGATGAACCTAGCCTTCACCTTGCCATCTACTTTACTTAAGAGATAATAGCGATCATTTAAAGTAGATTTGTAATTAATAGGCAACTTTGGAGAAGGTTGGTTAGGAAGAGGACACTCCCTTGTGTGGTGACCGGTGACCTCACAATGTTGGCAATAAGAACCAACTTCCTTGATGAAGCTTGTTCTAAGCTCCGGTGAGGGCACCTTTCCTTTGTTATGCACCGGGAAGGATCCAAGTCCTCTCTTGTTGAAGGCCTTTGCTTGTTGGAAGAGAATTTCCTTGTGCTTGACTTCTCCTTTTGAAAGTCTAGCCACACTAGTGCGGAGACTCTCAATTTCTTCCAACAAGTCCTTCTCCCTAGCATTTGCTTTCAAAGGCAAAGACTTGTTCAAGAAATTAGTGACATGAGAAGTAATGGATATCCTATCATTAAGAGTTTGTTTCTTTGCATTTTTCAACTCTTGATCAAGCACGTCATGAGCAAGGTTAAGTTTTTGATGTTCTTGTATTAGCTAGTTGTGCTCTTCCAAGAGTGTTTGGTGTGCTAAGTTAAGCTCATGATTATCTAACTTGATTTTAGCCTTTTCTTCCTCAATTTGCTTGACATGAGATTTGAGCGTGTCATGCTCTTTGAGTATGCTATCATACTTGTCAAGCAAATCGAGGTTAGCACTCTCAAGTATAGCACGAGTTTCTTCAAGAGCTTTAACCTTACTCTTTTCCCTCTTAATGATAGCATGATATTCATTTATCAAGGAAGTTAAATCATCGGGGGAAAGCTCATCATCACTAGAGTCGTCACATACCTTGGTGTCACCTTTTGCCATGAGGCACATGGGCGGTGGATGAAAAGGTGAGTCATCATTGTTGGCAATGGCGAGGCCGGCCAAACTTTCTTCTTCCACATCACCCTCTTCATCACTTGTTTCTTCGTCGGTCACCCATTCATTTGCCTCACACATGAACACCTTTTGTAAGTCATTTCTCTTCTTTGGGAAGAGTCTTGCCTTCTTTCCCTTGTCATGTTTCTTCTTCCCAAAGGCTCTTGGTTTGGGTTTGGCCTCTTCTTCATCATCATCACTTTCTTCAAGCTTGCGATGCTTGCTCTTGTAGTTCTCTCTTCTTTTGTCCGGTTTTGGACAATCATAGGAGATGTGGCCTTGATCACCACAATTGTAGCAAGTCTTGTGATCATCTCTCCTTGGTAGAAACGCTTTCTTCTTGGGATCAAAGGTATATCCCTTCTTGGTAATCTTGGAGTTCAAGCGTGAGAACTTTCTCATCATCAATGCAAGCTCATCATCTTCATCTTCACTTGATGCTTGCTCTTCTTCACTTGAGCTAGCTCAACCACCTTCTTCTTCTTGAGGCTTGTTTTCTTGGTGGAGGCCTTTAGAGCAATTGTTTTTGAAGATGATTGCTCCATCATCCCAAGCACACTCATCTCATGAGCGTGAATTTCTCCAATGAGCTCCGAAACTTCAATGTGGTCAAGTGACTCTTTTTGGAGCATGGAGTTGATGATGTTGTACTTTGGCTTGGGAAGGAGCATGAGGATCTTGCGGTTGATGAGTCCCTTGCCAAGAGAAGCAATGTCAAGAGCATTAATTTCTTCAATAAGTACATTCAAGCGAGAGAACATCTCATTGACATTTTCATGAGGTAGCATATTAAATTCATCATATTTTGCTTTAAGCATGTGATATTTAAGTTCCTTCACACGAGAAGAACCCTCATGAATTTCTATCAAGCAAGCCCAAATTTCACATGCCTTTTCTTTGCTAGCAATCCTAGAAAAAACATCTTGACTAATGCACTCATAGATTGCATTCCTAGCTTTAGCATCCCATTTAATTTGATCAACAACATAGTTATGTTCTCCAAACCCCGCGTGGGTCGCTTCCCATACTTCGGGAGCAATAGCCTCTAGATAAGCGCGCATGTGTGCTTTCCAATAGGCAAAGTTCTTGCCCTCGAAGATAGGAACCAAACCCCCAACCTTGGCCATTTTAGCTCTCTAGCGGTGAAGCTAGAATGATCCTATGATCAAACTTGCTCTGATACCAATTGTAAGGATTGAATGCCCAAGAGGGGGGGGGTGAATTGGGCTTCTTTTCAAAAAATCTAAACAATAAAACTTAATTCCTAAAAGCCCAATTCCCTATGCAAACTATCTATGCATTGATGTAAATAGCAACTTCGCGGAATATAAAAATGCATAAACGTAAGGGAGAGGAAGAGGATGCAAACTCCCGAGGAGACACGAGGATTTATCCCATGGTTCGGCAAGATCATCAAGATCTTCCTACATCCACATTATGGCACCCACCAAAGGGTTTAGCCACACCCAAGTCACCGAGACGAGGGATCTCCACTATTCTTCTCCGTTTGCCAACCTTGGCAAGGTGGAGCTCAAGCCTTGTACAACTTCGACCCTCCGGGCTTCTACAAACGCCTTGGTAAGCTCCGGAAGTCTCCTCACAGTTACAAACACCAAGGGCACTCTCTTGAGGCTCTCACTAACCTAGAGATTCCACTCACCCAGAATGGAGGCACACAAGCTCTCTCTCTAGCTAGTTCTAGCCTATCTCTTGGTGTATATGTGGTCGAAATGATGTAGAAGTGATGGCTCTTGGTCTTGAACGCTTGTGGATGTATTGAGAATGTTTTCTGATCAAGACTTGTCGAAATGACCGGTTTAGGGGGTATTTATAGCCAGCCTCCACGAAATAGCCGTTAGAAAAGTAGGCTGACAGAACTTTACTTCGAACATCGGATGATCCGATGTCTCCCCTTTAGTTAACATCGGTCAAGTTTGCTTTAGCTGACGTCATTGTGTCAGATATGACCGTTGTTAGACCGATGTTGCACTTGTCTTCTCATCGGATGATCCGGTGGCTCTTCCTCCAGAATTGACTCAAACTTGATGCTTACTGGAGTGATTGATCGATGTGTGTATTTCTGTACATCGGATGATCCGGTGCTACACTTGGTCCAAGGATATTGCAAACTGTACTGATGGACCGATGTAGCTAAGCCCTTAACATCGGATGATCCGGTGAGTGCTTTGTTCTGAGGTCTTCTTCTTCTACTGAACCAACTCGACCGATGTGTTGTTCTGAGAAATCATCAGTTGATCCGGTGAGTTGATTTTGTTTGCTTCGAGTTGTTTCTAAGTGATTCTTTTGTGTCTTGCTCGATTGACCTCTTAGACTCTTGTTGGAAATGTACTTCTGATGGTTGTCAAGCATTAAGTGTCATCAATTGTGGTTGAATGACTTTGACATAAGAGCTTTCACTTCTTGTCTTCATATCATTGATTTGATCTTATAAAGTGATTGTATATGGGTCTCCAATGACATATAGTTTTCATTTGATTGAGTGATTATGGGGACCTTGCATTCACGAATTCATTAGTAATCCAATGGTTGTCATTAATCACCGAAACCGTACCTCATGGGGGCCTAGATGCTTTCAGTAGTGTATGAAGGATGTCAATGTCTCTGACGACTTGTGACAAATGTTGCATGTTCAATTGAATGCAAGAAAATTTAACCGATGTGATATCAATGGATACTATTTTCGAACGGCAAGTTTAGAAGAAAATCGCCCACTTGCACCCACATCAAATAGTGTTGTATGTTTAACGTACCCTGAGGGTAGTGGATAATTGAATGAATACTATGGTGTTCATCAAAAAATAATTGAGTACATTTTTGGCAGTTTGAAAGTACTGAAGCTTGCGTTTTTCGACTGTGAATGGTTTGATCCAAGATCATGAGTGTGAGTGGATGATTTTGGAATGGTGGAGGTCAACCACAACCCACGGTACACGGCCCATAACAACAATGTTGTACTTGCGCATCAAGTGGAACAAGTGTACTATTTAAGTTATCCTCACCCAAGTTTGAAAAATTAGCGGGTTGTATATAATGTTAATCGTGATGCGCACCCTCGTCATTATGATGAGTACATAGAGAATTACGAAGATGATGATGGTGGTGTTTATCAAGATGAAGTCAAGGAACTAGAAGATTTTAGGATATCTTGTGGGACAGGATCCGCAGAAATAGCTAGTGGAACCCTAGAGTTAATGTCTGAAGAACAAGTCGGCCCTTTGAGAAAACATATTTGGGAGTCGCAAAGGATTATTGAAAAGCATAAAAGAATTATTGAAGAAGAGAGATTTGAGCAAGAGGATGAAGGACAAGAGTTTGAAGAAGAGATGGATGAAGAAGAGAGACATGAACATCTTCGTGCACTTGTGGCAGAAGCAGATTCTTATGCTGATGATTTTTATTCTAATTGTACATATTCTTTGATATTTTGATTCTTGTTTTTAATAGTTCTAGTCTTCACCATTTATTGTATATTGTTATATATTCTTGTATACTAATCATTATTTTTAAATTTGTGCATATGTGGAAGCATTCTAGCTTCATAAATAAGGTGACAGGAAGGGCGAAGAGGCAAAGTGGTACTTCATCCTCCATGTCTCAGCCCAGTAGTGATTCGGACCACACAGCCTTATTTCAGGTACTTGCTTATTTTTATATACATTTCAATGTCATAATCAGCTATTTAATATTTGTTACATGTTTAATTGAATTTGCAGGCACTACCGTGAATGAGGAGAGACAGATGCAGCTCATTGGGTGTGTTGCAGAGAAGGCATCCTGCCAGCTAGCACGTGGTTCGAGTCCCACACAGGTGGCATAACACTGTCCACGTACGAGTTGTATAGGGAGGAGATAGAGGCTGCCAGGTAGCGGCCAGAGCGATGAGGAGGCTCAAAAGTAGGAGGGAGAGACTAGACAATGGAGCAGGTCTTTGGGCATCCTCCTCTCAGGGTGATTTTGAGGGCGATGACGAGGTCGGCGATGACGAGGTCGAGAATCCCGAGCGAGAGGCAAGGTTGGCAAGAGCGGCAGAGATAGCTAAGGCAAGATAGGGGAATACTGATCGATGCCCCTTCATCTACTTTTTCGGATTATTTGATGAGCTATCTTTTATATTTGTATTCTTGTGAACTAACTAATGTTATTTGTACGGGCTGTGAAGGCACCTTTTATGTATTCGAAGTAAAAGCTTGGATGCACAGACGATTATATGACCGAAGTGTACTAGGTGCTAGATCGAGCCTATTTGGAGTGGCAATGAGCATCGACGAGTAGTTAACACAGAGTTCGAAAATTCCATTCAGTTTTGCTTCCATCGGATGGTTCTAGCGGGCGGCCAACAAATTACTGCGTATAATTGGGATCACTATGTCATGCAATCGTATGGCAATTTGGGTACTTGTTAGGACAGAGTTTGGGACATATTTGGGTAAGTTTGTTTTGATTGTTTAAATTATGTTGCATCTTGCTTTGGTTGATATTAATTTTGTTTCTATGAAGAGTTTATTTCACTTGGAGAATGGTGTAAGTGAACCATATGTGATGTTGGTTTTCGAGAATTTGACAAGAAGACGTATGTAGGACTCCTTCTATGATGCACGAATCAAAGTTGTGATTGTGTACTACAAGACCAAATTGACAGCCCATGACCAACAAGGATGTAGCTGGAATTCACGTGCTCAAAGTGGAGTACTTGCAGAGCAGTGTGGATTGGGTATGTGCGGATAATGAAGCTTGGGAATTTCTTTGCGAGTACTGGACATTAAATGAGTTCAAAAATGATTTGGATAGAAACCGTATGAGCAAGCTTGGAAAGCACCGCTATGGTTTAGTTGGACATGCGCAGTGGAACAATGAATGGTATGATCTATTACAATCATTTTAGATTGCTTCAAAAAATTGTATTGATTAAACTGTTGGATTTTGGTATTGCAGGAAGTTGAAACTGCTGTCACTCCTATTTTTTCAAGGTTTACCTCAGGAGGCACAAATCCAAATCGCCCAGAGCAATTGTCTGATGAGACAGCAATGCAGAAAGTGCTAAGTATGTTGAGTGTTTGTTACATCTATACAAGAAGTCAGTTTTCGTGAAATCAATACCATCACAAGCAAAATATGTTGAGTGTTTGAAGAAAACTCAGTGAGATGTTGTGGATTTTGTAAAAGTGCTATTGAATAGGGATGCAGCGTACGAAGTTGGTGGAGGTCTACCGCATGGAAAGTATGTGTAAAGATATTGATAGTTTATAGGTTAATGACTATCGATTTATAACACTTATATTTTTAGTACACTTGGGTTGGGCGACTGGTATGTGAAGTGTGAGGATTATGATAGACAACGATCCTTCGGTGCTAGTTCTAATCGGTCCCAATCTACTGCGGAGACAAAGGAATTAAAAGAAGAATTGGGACACACCCAAGAGCAGATGCAACAACAATAGATGCAGATGCAGCAACATATGCAACGGCACAGATAAAAAATATTAACAATTGAACAATTTATTCAATTCCAAAATGGTTCTACTGAAGATCTCACAAATAATTTACTTAATGCAGTTCTTGGCTCAAGGTAACACTGGTTCTCAGTTCGGTATGCCACAACGAATGTGGCCTAGAGGGGGGGGGGGGTGAATTGGCTTTGAAAACTTTTCCTGCAAATCTTAATTCAAAAGGTCAAATACGGGATGGACTGGACTTCTCGGGTGTGTTATACAGACTAGTCCAGTTTGTTCGAAATACTATAAAAAGATTATGTGTTTACATAGAATTTTCAGATGAAATAGAAAGATAATGTAATCAATATTCTTACAATTTATACAAGAGATCAAATTGATTAATTTTCATGTGGAACACATATTACTTGTTGATCAACTCTATTACCGTAGATGATAAAACTTGCAAAAGTAAAAGAGTTGAAAAATGCGAGAAAAGGATTTTTATTGAGGTTTGATCGCACCATAGAGATTTACACCTCATCGAGGAAGCCCACACAGAGCAGGGTCTCTTCAAACCCTTTTCCATCGTCAAGTCACCACACAAGGCCGACTTGAGTTGCACTATCACGGAGCAATCTCACACGCTGAGGGTGCCCACAAAATTAAAACAAAAAAGATTATCTAATACACTCAAAAATATTACAAAGAATGCACGAGTGTATAATAGATCAACCCAAGAGCTCAATGATGAATAGACGACGATCTCCCTATCCCAAATCTGGATACCCAAAAGATTTAACTCTTTAGACCTTTAGATGTGTGGGGAGATGTGTGTTTGTGCTCTTGGGATGAGTGGCGGCTAGGGTTTTTGTTCTTGACAGTAGTGTGCATTTTTTGTGTTTGTGGGGTCTGGATCACCTATTTATAGTGTTTCCAAAAATATTACCGTTAGGGATCTTGACGGCCAGACTAGTCCGCTCTAGTCAACGGACTTGTTCGGTGTGCTGTGTAAAATTTGCATGGAATGTGCAACATACGAAAAACCCAATTTGTGTGAGGTATATAGGACTTGTCCGTACTGGAACTGAGAGTTCATCGGACTAGTCCGTAGTGATTATAGAAAGTTAATCAGACTAGTCTGCAATATGAAGGACTTGTCCGACCAATGTAAATTTCGTTTTTCCATGTTGAACGGCCTTGTCCGGTGCACGATGAAATAAAACATCAGAAAGTTGAACGGACTTGTCTAGTTAGTGTCTGGACTTGTCCGGTGCATAGTGAATTGGAATATCAAAAAGTTGGACGGACTTGTCCGATTAATGTCCGGACTTGTTCGGTGCACAATGAATTACTTAATTAATTATTTTTACCCCTTACCCTCTACGCAAAGATCTATGCTCTTGGAATGTGTCTGTCACACACATCCTGTACAGTTATATGTACTTTGCGCTTCCTTGATCAATTGGGCTTTTCCTTTTCTTCAGTCCTCATTTTTTCACCTTTTTGAGTGCACCAAAATATCTAATGTTTGTTGACCTGCATTCATCTCAGTGAATTCATTAGGATCTCATTTGTTTGTCATCAAGTGTCCAAAACCCACAAGAGAATGCTCAGATGTACTTTCAATCTCCCCCTTTTTGGTGATTGATGACAACCAATTGAGATTTCACAATTAAGAGTGGAAATTGATTTTTATAAAGTGTGCATATATGAGAATGACATATGAACAATAAAAATTTCTCACATATATGCACTCTTTATGGTGGGGTGCCAATACAGTGTATGTGATCAAATAATGTGATGTGCAAAATTAAGAGTATGGCAATTATAGAAACCATCATAGTAATATTAAAATAAGCATCACACATTCATATGGACAAAATTTGCACATCCAAAAGAGATTAAAATAATTTAAAATTTAAGATACATGTCCGTGATCACTAGTCCTTAAGGCTTACAAATAAGCACTACTAGTCTCAATCTCTCCCCCTTTGTCATCAAGGAACCAAAAAGGGAAAAATTTGAGGGAATCACTCTTCATCACTCCCCTTCTCACTCTCACTCCTTTCTTCATCTCCATCTTCATGTGCGTGCTGAGGAGGAGAGGCGTAGACACCTGCTAGTTCAAAGGATGCCAATTCTTGCTCCGTGAGAGGTGCCATCTCTGTGATGTTCTCTTTTGAATCCTCTGACATTTGAGGTGATCCCACTTGGTCAATATCACGCTTCTCACAAATTGCTTTGATTTTTGCCTTTATGTACCGTTGATGCCTCTTTCTAGCCATGCTTTCCTTGTGTTGTCTAATTTCCACTTTGCGGCAGGATGCGAAGATGGAGGAGAGCATTTTTAGTATGCCACTAGAGGACTCTTTGGTGGGTGTAGGAGCAGAGGTAGCAGCTGGAGTCCTTGTGCCATCATGAGCATACTAAGATCTTTGTTCCACTACAGGTAAGGCAAAAGTAGAGGGAACAGTGTAGACTGTTGGCTTCTCGGGCTTGAGGCCAGTGTGAGTGACATCCTTGACAAATTCCAGGCCAGTCACCTTCTCAATCATATAAATGATGTAGGTTGCATAGCCACATGACCTATTTGAAGTGATAGAGATGTTCACAATGTCATTGTAGATGTATTCAAAGACATTAAAGGTCCTTTTCTTACTTATCAATTTCATCAAGGTCCATAGAGTTCCTTGAATTGTCCCTGCATCTCTATCCTTTGTAGCTATGGTGTTTCTCAAGATTCGAGTAAGCACTGCAAAGAATGGCTTCTAGTACTTGGTGGTAGGAGTCTTGTATGGCATTCTTGTATCATAGAGTAATTCTAGCTCATCCTTCTCCAAAGGCTTCAAGTTATGAATAATTAGCTCATTGCCCAAGGTATCTTCAAGGTGACGTATGTTGGCAAATTCCTCATATGTGACACTATACTTAGATCCATGTGTCATCCAGGTCATCTCATCCCCATCGTCACGAGAAAAGTAGAGGGTTGAGTAAACTAAGTTATGACTTCATTGTTCCATCCATATTGGAAGGATAGGATATCCTTCAAGACATGCATCTCCAATGCCTCTAAGAAATCATGATAGGCCTGGCATTTCTTGGACTGTAAGTAGTTTTTGTTCACCCACTGACTCTCAACCACTGGATTCTTCATCTTCATGTACACATGCTCATAGTAGTCAGCATGGAAGTGGCTCCAAAATCTTGGGTCAGCAGATTGCTTTGGCTGCTCATAAATTTCAATATTTCTGAACTTGTCAGCTAACTCATTTCCCTTCCCCATGAAGTCATTTTCTGGAGGCTGCCTGTTGCGCTGACAGGTGACTTCATCTTAAGCGGGCCAATGGGACCACTTACAAGTCATTTTCCCTTGTTGGTGCTCCTTCTAGGTGCCGTTGAGCTGGCACCAGGACCATCCTTGCTCAATCTTTCTTTACGACCACTTTCATCTTTCTTGGAAGCACATCATCGGGAGGAGAGGAGTGGGCATGAAGTTATGTCTCTTCTTGCTTACCCTTTTTTAGCCCTTTCAACTCTTGCACGTTCACACTCAGCTTCATAGTCAAACATGTTGTCATCTAAAGCGGACGACATCGTGCCTGACACGGAGAATACAAGGAGCGGTAAGAATGATATGTAGACTTTGTGGAGATAAGAATTTAGTGGTTCAAACTATCACGGGACTAGAATTGTCCGTTTTCAGAGTGCAAACTCGTCCGCACCAAGCACCAGACTAGTCCAGTCTGATGTATGAAGCCTAACTTCATATTCCAGCAAATCTAACAAAGGTTGATGCTATGAGGATAGGAATATAGTAGGAATACATACAGCAATGTAATGTATGCCCGAGTAATCACGAGAAATAAGCAAGATTCATGGAAAGATAAGAACTAGGGTTAAGTGAGATTTTTACCAAAAAATCAAAGATTTGAGGTTGGAGGAGCGGAGCAAGGTCCGGATTAGTCTGGAGAGGTACGCTTCGCGCCGAGGGGAAGAGTTCTCGTGGAGGAACCTTCGATTTTGGTGGTCAAAAGTGAAAATTGCCTTGGGAGCAAGGGTTTGAGGAGAGAGAGTGCCAAAGCAATTGTGAGAGGAAGAAGAAGATGTCCTTGCAGCTGGCTAGGGTTTAAGCCTGATAATTACAGACTAGTCCGCACGAGTGCCAGAGTAGTCTGGTATGCCAGACCAGAGCCGAACTAGTCCGCAGCAACGGACTAGTCCAGTACAGACCACAAACTAGTTCGGGTCTGTTGGATTTGAAACAAAGTGGTTTTTGGAAGTTTGATCTAATCGTGATCTAAAGGACATCAATTCACAAATAATCTTGATGAACATGACCAGTAAGCAATCAACAATCATACACTGGCCACAATTCACCAAGATCCAATAATAAAAATAGTTTTGGAGAGAAAATTGAGATAAGGGATAAATTTTTCCAAAAGTAACCAACCTTTGAATAATCAATCAGGTATGCAAATTTTCAAGCCACATTTCGAGCAACAAGTATTGAAACATTGCACACAAAGCATATACTCAGTATGGTATTGGGCCTAGATGCACAATTGTATAATAAATTAGGAACAAGGATTGATATACCAGCTTAATATGCTCTAGAAGCATTTATGGTCCTGTAACCTCCTTTTCTTTCTCATTTTGTTCAGCCCCCCTTGATCATTTCCTCCATTGTTGTACTGATTATTTTGATCTTCTTGAAAGTGATTTTGTACATATGGAGCTCTTTCTCATGTCGAGGTTCCCCCTTAATTATTGCTCTTTGGTTGTTGTACAGTTTAGTCTTGTGTTGATTATCTAGGTGGAGATGAACTTTGATTTTCATTGTACCCCATGAATAATTTTTTTCCTCATTTTGTTTGTGACTATCAAGCACTTCTTTGAATCCACTGGACGGGGTACACCTACAAAACAGAATCATGTCTTTGTTCTAGGTACCCAAGCTAGTTTTGGTCCTTTGATGTTAGTGATAATACATTTGGGCACCGACACACAAGATTTTGGACTCTTGTGGAGTGGCCCAACTTGGCATAAACATGATCAAATTTATTCTTCATAAGAACATATGAGGCATTAAAGTCATGAAACATGATGTTTGGTCCATTTTTAGCTTTTTCATGAAAGGAAGGAACATGTTTGATGTTCTTAACTTTATTTGAGCTTTCTTTGACAAAAGTAACTGATTCCTTGTTATTTTTGAGGTTTCTAGTATTATGCTTTTTACCTCGAGAATATCCAAGGCCATTCTTAACATTAAGAGCTATAGTAACCGAGCATGCACTTCGTGCATACTTGATTTTCTCCATGTCAAAAATGCCACCTTTGGGTTAGTTTTTGCTTTGTGCCACGTTAAGCTTATTTTTTATGTCAATAACCAAATTAGCACAATTACAAGTTTTAGGTAGACTAGACTCAATATTTAAGGAAGGTGAGGTCTTAGAAGAAGAGGGGGCACTTTGCTTGAGTGATTCAACTTGTACTCGAAGGTCCTTGTTAACTTTTACCAAGTTAACAAGCTCATCCTTAACTACAACATTCGAATCATTTAGATTTGAGAAATTTTCCTTGCTCAAAGCTAGCTCACGCACAAGTACTTCTCTTTTTTCCTTTTCAAGTTCGAGAGCCTTTACAACCTTAGAATATCTCTCCTTTTGAAGGACGAGCATATCTTCTTATCAGTTAATGAGATCTTCTTTCTCATATATTTCATCCGTCAGCATTTTAGTTTTAGCTAATGCATTTTAACTTAAGGCCTTAAGCATATGTTCATTTTCATCACTACTATCAAACTCATCATCAGAATAACGTAAATATGAGGGTTTAGATATAACCTTTTTCCTTGTCTTCCTTGGCCATAAGGCAAGTGTGGTTCGACTCCTTACATCCTCCCATTTTTGGAAAGAGTGTGGACTTCGTGGAGGTCTTCTTGATGGCATCGGTTGCCACCCTATCTTCGTCATCGAAGGAGGACTCATCGTTTGAGTCCTACTCCTTGCCAATATGTGCTTGGCCTACTTGTTTCTTCCTCTTGAATGTCTTCTTGTCTTGTTGTTTAACTTCATTCTTTTTCTTGTCATCTTCTTCATATGGGCAATCAACTATGAAGTGCCCATATTCACCACAATTGTAGCATGACTTCCTAGTTTTGGACCTGTCCTTGTTCTTGCTCTTGCCTTCACTGGAGTTGTCTCCTTTTCTTCTTCTCATCATGCGCTTGAATCTTCTCATGAAGAGCACCATCTCTTCATCATCCATATCCGTGCTTACAACCTCAGTGTCTTCGTTGTCTTGCGCCTTATGGACTTTCTTGTTTTTTGTTTTGCGAGTCACCTTGAGGGCCACTCCCTTATTCTTTGATGAGATGAGCTCGGCAAGATTCTTCACATATTGAGCTTCCCTCTCCATCATCTCGGGATTGATAATTTTGCCAAGAACCTCATCGGGGGTCATCTTGTGGAACCTCGGGCTTTCCCTTATCATTGAGCATAGCGTGACATTCTGAGGCATAAAGGCTCTTATCATTCTCTTCACAACCTCATGATATGTCCACTACTTGCTTCCATAAGAATGAATCTTGTTGATCAGTGTCTTCAAGCGGTTGTACATCTATTGAGGGGATTCACCATCTTCTATGGAAAATCTCCTCAATTCTCCCTCAAGCATCTCAATCTTCGCTTCGCAGACGGGGCAATTCCCTTCATGAGCAGTCTTGAGCGTATCCCAAACGTCTTTGCCAGCTAGTCCATCCACCTTGGTGAACTCTTCTCGGCTCAAGGATGAAGTGATCACTGCAATGACTTGTGCATTGTGGTGAATTGCTTGTTCTTGTGCCATGGTGAGTTCATCGTTGGTATCTGGGATATCTATACATGTACACACTATATGCCAAAGACTAAGATTAAGTGAGATTAGATGCATCTTCATATTATATTTCCACATTGAGTAATCATTGCCATCAAACTGTTGAGGTCTTCCCATGGGAATAGAAAGATAATGATTGTAATTGTTAATCTTCTCATAATTAAAAGCATACCAAGAGTAGTCTTGATGACTACCCCCTTTCGGCTTTCCATCCTCCTCCTTGCCCTTCTGGCTTAGGAGATTCTTCCTGAGAAGCGCCTTGAGTTCACGCACTTCTTCATCATCATGTTCGTGCTCCTTGAGCACATGAAACGCCTTGGAGTCTTGTTCGTGTCCAATGATGGGCATTTCCGGGATCTCATTGTTCTTGTTTGTGACCATTTGTTTCTCTAAGCGGTGAGTCTGGTAAAAGGAGAGCCTCGATCTGATACCAATTGAATGTGGCCTAGAGGGGGGTGAATGGGCTTCAAAAACTTTTCCTTTAACACTTAATCAAAAGGTCAAATAGAGGATGGACCGGACTTGTCTGGTTTGTTATACGGACTAGTCCATTGTGATTAAAGTACTATGAAAAGATTAAGTGTTTATGTAGATTTTTCAGATGAAATAGCAGTGGAATATAATCACTATTCTTACAACTTAAACAAGAGATCAGATTGATTAATTTTCACGTGGAACACAAATCACTTGTTCATCAACTCTATTACCCTACATGATAAAACTTGCAAAAGTAAAAGAATAGAACATGCGAGACAAGAATTTTTACCATGGTTCGATCTCACCAAAGAGATCTACTCGTCGTTAAAGAAGCCCACACAGAACCATGTCTCTTCAAACCCTTTTTCTCGTCAAGTCACCACACAAGGTCAACTTGTGTTCCACTATCACGGGGTAATCACCAAGTTGATGTGGCAACCTCACACGCTGAGGGCGTCCACAAAATTACAATGAAAAAGATGATCTAATACACTCAAAAATATTTCAAAAATGCACAAGTGTATAAGAGATCAAACCCTAAGAGCTCAACGATGCGTAAACGATGATCTTCCTATCCCAATCTGGATACCTAAAAGATTTAACTCTTTAGGCTTTTAGAAGTGTGGGGAGATGTGTTTTTGTGCTCTTGGGACGAGTGGCAGTGCTAAGGTGTTTGTTCTTGATAGTAGTATGTTGTTCTTATGTTTGTGGGGTCGTAGATCATCTATTTATGGTGTTTCCAAAAATATTACTGTTGGTGGTTTGGAACCGGCAGATCTCCCTATACTGCTAAAGTGATAGGGGAGTTTGATGTTCGGTGTGGGCGCGCGGAGATTCAAGAAGGTGAATAAGAGTTGACACAGGAGACACAAGAATTTACGTGGTTCGGGCCGCCTGAGCGTAATACCCTACTCCACGGGTGTGTTGGTGTTGTATTAGCAGTATGAGCTTGTGATGAGCGTATGAGGCGTGTGTGTGTGTGTGTTTGTCTAGCCCCTGAACGTGTCGTCGGCCTGTCCTTTTATAGTACAAGGGCAGGCCGTTACAAGTTAGCCTGGCCTGACATGTGGCCCCGGCGGTTACTAGTATTGATACACGTTTAATTGCTCTTAATGACCCTGTAACGGCTTTGACAGCATCGTTACTGGTGTTAAGATCGTCCGTTTAGGTGTCATTAATATGGTATTAATGATACTTAATCGGGTATTGAAGTCCTTGATTCTCCTTTGAATATCCGGAGCCGTTGCAGGGTCTTCCAGAGGTTAGAGGCTGAAGATCCGGCGGTTGGACACATGGCAGCTCCGGAGCATACTGTGGAAACAGGTAGCTCTGGGGCTACCCGACATGTGTCAGGTCCGGAGATTCTCTCGGTCTGGGGTTAAGTCCGGAGGTGCCATTTCGGTACATGGCCCGGAGCTTCCCCCTTGTGGGCGGGAGCTCCGATTTGGTAGTACATGTGGCGACCCAGGGTTTAACCATGTTGGAGAAGCGGGTCCGGTTATGTCTGACATGTGGGCCTTCGAGGGTCTTCAAACCAAGTAGATGATTTTCCTCTGAGATCTTTGTAACCTCAAGGGGTGTACGGTTTCTAGGGTACCGATAGTGGCCCCCTGGACCTACCTCGGGGGAAGATCACTGGGGTGAAGTCATTCCGCCGGAGGTGGGTCCATCCTCGCGACTCTTGAACTGAGTCTCTAAGGGTCTTTGAAGGTGCCGTTGGCATGGATTTATAGTTAGATTCCTGCCGCGTGGCGCACCCTGCGTGCGTCAGATGAGATCTTTGACATGCGGATCTCACGCAATTGAAGGTCGCCGGCTCCCGATACGAAAACCGTATCGATTTCGCGCGCCTTGTCAGGCCGCCGCCTTTGGGTTTCCCGCCTCGTGATGACAACCGTTCGCCTGGGTAAGAGCCTCGACTTGATCGTCGGGGTGGTCCCGGGCCCTCTTGTCATCGGCTGGGTGGAATTTTTGAATGGTATCTTCGACTTCCTTGCGGTTTCCATCCAAGCGTTGTGAGGGCTTAATTAAGAAGGAAAGCGTGCACCGTCGGGAGTTCTTTACGCCTCTCATCTGATCTTGCGCTCAAACTCCCAACTCGTGCTTCGCTCTTCTTCTCTTGCCTAGTCGTGCCGCGATGGAGTTGGGTCTCCGCGAGAGTCGCTTGAAGACCGACGGCGATTTGAAGAAGGTCCGGGCCCTCATGGGGTGGTCCTCGATCTTCTTCAACCGCTCAGTCCGTGCCGACGGAGAGCTCCCATTCGAGAAGGAGCACACCGGCGAAATGGTGTACTTTTCCTCGTACGCCATGGTTGGATTGATCCCGCCTTTTTCTTCCTTTTTCTTGATGCTGCTAGACTTCTATGGTCTGCAGTTATACCACCTTGGCCCTCACTCCATTCTCCTCGTGTCTATCTTCTTCCACTTCTGTGAGATGTGGGTGGGCATCCCCCCTGCATTGAACTCTTCCGGACCTTCTTCACCGTCCACGCCACTGGTCGGAGCAATGAGTACCTTGGCTTTTAATACTTCGTGAAGCGCAAGAAGTGCCCATTCAAGTACCTCCGGTCGTTTCCTTCTGGGAAGTGGGATGACTGGAAGAAAGACTGGATAGTCGTCAGGGTGGAGGAGCACGAGAGGCTAGAGCTGCCCGATAGTCTGCCCAGCATCGACACGACGATCTAGAGTGAAGCTCCGGTGCTGGGGGAAGCTTTCACCCCTACTTTGACCAGGATCTGCCAATGCGTGGAGGGAGGATTGACTCCTCAGGCGGTATTTTGCAATTTCCTGGTCAACAGGTGGGCGCCGCTAAAGAGGAGAGAGAAACTCGCTTGGGCCCTCAATAGCGTGATGGACGACGACCGGGTTGAGACCGGGTTGAAGTCCAACATGGTGGGGAAAACCTTGGAGTTCCACCTCAAGAAATTCCAGCACGACATCGACGTCGACGGTGATGACTTGACTCCCCCGTCAGCCTTCCTCCCTCTGAACGTGGAAGTGGAGTTCAGCAGGGAGCTCCGGCGAAAGATGCCCGTACTTGACGACCTTGGTGTCGTCGAGAGAAGATCAACCAACCGGGTGGTGATCCCCGAAATGCCCGAAGATGGCTCCGGCCCTGCCCCAAAGCCAAGGGTCGAGGTCGTCGGCAAGGGCAAGGAGCTGGCTGATGAACCAGAGAGCCGAAAGAGGAAGCTGCAGCATGCCGACGGAAGGTCCGTCAGGCCTGCTACTTCCACCTCGGTTCCTTCTCCCCGGAGGGGAAGGTCTTCTACCACCGTGGCGGTTGTCCCCGTAATGGGGTCTTCCCGGAACGAGACTGTTCCTGCAATGGGGTCCTCCCGGAGCGCATCTGTTCCCGCAGTGGGATCCTCCCGGGGTGTTAGCTTCGGGCGCGTGACTCCGGCACCTGGGCTGGTGGAGGCCTCCAGGTCCGGGGGTTCCTCCCGATCGAGGAGAGCCTCGACCCGGGAAACGCCCGTGGCCGCGACAAGTTCTGGGGGGCCTTCTGGAGCTTCTACGCTGACTATGGCCATCCCAGAACGCCCGGGAAAAAGGTTCCACGCAAGCTGGTGCGGAAGCCTCCCAAGGTAATTTTTAATCTCTACCTTGGTCAATTATTTTAATTATAGCAACTGTTTGTTAATTTTCTTTGTTCATCATCTGCAGCGTCCCCAATAAAGGGAGTGAGGCTCCACCCTCAGCCATAGTGTCTGAGGCCGTGAGGGTGGGAGCTTCTGCTCCTGTCCCGGTGCCGCCCCAAGTGGTGGCTGAAGCTGCGATAGCTCCGGCGCCGGCTGTCGTGGTCATGGACCTCGACTCATCCCCAGAAGTTCCCGTGGTAGCGCCGGACCACGGAAGTGAAGATGCGCCAGCGGCACTTGTCTCGGAGGTTGAAGCTCCGGGTCCTGGTGCTGCAATGATGGAAGCTCCGGCTGTTGAGCCAGAGAAAGTAGTAATCCCGGCCTCTGAGCCGAAAAGTGTCGAAGCCCCGGCGGTTGAGCCGGAGGTGGCTGAAGCCCCGGCATGCGAGCTGGAAACCGAGGTAGTTCCGGGAGTTGGGCTGTCTACCTCCGAAGCACCGGCTGCTAAGCCGGTCATTGTTGGAGCTCCGGTCACAGGGCCGGTCGAAGTCGAAGATCCTCCGGCTCCTGAACCGGTGTTGAAGAGGTGACGGAGCTCGAGCCTCCCTCTAAAGAGGTACCCAGGCTGGAGCCAGTAGCGGCTCCTGCTCCGGAGGCAACAACGTCAGAGGTACCTGCGGCCGAGCCGGAGTGCCCAAGCGAAGTCGATGGCCCCCTGCCTGAGGGGGTGAACGAAGACTTGGCGGCGAGGCCTTCTTCGATGGCGACTGAGGCCATCCCGGAGGACGACCCTAGTGCCTTGGAAACTCAGGGGTCCACTCTCGTGGAGTGGGACCCAATTTTTGTATCTGAAGACCCGCTGGTACCAGCGGAGGAGACTCCAGCAGGTCCGGAACCCATCCTGTTGTCACTTTCTATTGACAACGCATGTTCCAGTCCGCGTCAAGTCCAATTGGCCTTCTTCCACGACAGCAAGGCTCTTGAAGAGGAGCGCCAAACCCTTAGGCGGTGGCGTAACCGGCTCTACTTCGAGACCAAGCTGGGGCAGTCGAGGCTAGCGGATGACAAGGAGTGGATCAAACGGGAGAAGATCCGCCTGGAGTACTGGGGCAAGTTGCTGGATGACAGGGAGAGTATGACTCATGCCCTCGACGCTCAATCCCGGGAGATCTATGATCAGGCCAAAGCAGCCAATAATGCGGCTGATGCACGCCATGAGCAGCTTGAGGCCATCAACACTGCACTCATCAAGCGCCGAGAGGCACTTGAAGTGAGGGAGAAACGGCTCGAGGATGAAGAGCAGAAACTTCTAGAGCTGCGGGATGACGTCCTGAGGAGGGAAGAGGAGCTCACCGAGAAAATAGCTCTGGCTGACAAGGGCCTCGAGGAGCGCGCCAAGAAATTGGAAGAGCGTTGCCAAGAGGAAGAGGAGAAGACCTGGGTGCGAGGGCAGGAACTCTACGAACAAGAGTGTGCCCTTGCTGCCCGGGAGAAGAAAGTGAGGGGTAGTGAAAAGGACCTGGTTGACCGCCAAAACAAGATCCACCTCCGGGAGGAGGAGCTCGGAAAACTCGAAAGGCGGGTTGCTGAAAAGATTCAGCAAAACGCCAAAGAAGTTGAGCGCCTCGCCCGTGAGAATTTCGAACTGACGGCGGCCAGGAGATCCCTGGAAGAGATGAAGGGCTTGAGGACTGCGGACTCCCTACAGATTTGGGAGTTCCTGGGTAAGGCCAACAACGCGCTGACACTGATGGGTTTCATCCCCGTGCGCCCGGATGATCCGGAGCCGGAGCCGGACCTAGCGCTGCAGGCGTTGAGCGCAGCAGGTAGCAAGCTCTGCAAGTTGGGCGATGTCATCGCGGACCAACTGGAGGTTGAGGGGCAATCCCTGGCGAGGAACGTCGCAGAGTATGTGCTGACGTGCTACACCAGCCGAAACTCCCAATTTCCCCTGGACCCGGTGCTTGAAGGCCCCGTCGAAGGAGAAGGCGAAGCTATCCAAGCCAGCGTATCGGAGGTTGCCCGAAGGTCGCCCAATTCTTCCATAGGGTCTAGGACCATCTCTGTAATTCTCACTTGTATTTTCTCTTCTTCTTCCTCAATTTTGTAATCCCTTGTCTCCAGATGTAATCTCTTGTCTCCAGATAAATGAAATCCCCAAATTTTGCGAATTTCACTTTTTGTCTTCAACACTTTTATCTTCACATGGCCCCCTGGTAGATGTACACAATTTGATTGTGAACATGTACCAAGAGGATATTGTGCATTGTTGAAGACTCTTTTGCTTCGAACTTGTAGAATTTAGGTTCGAAGTCTTCGATAGTGAAGGCCCCCTGAGGTTGTTGGAGCTTAGAAGCTCCAGCATTGTCTATCGCTGGAGCTTAGTAGCTCGGGCAATAGTCTCTATCAACGCGTAGAGCATCGATAGTTAATCCTCTGGGGTGTCGGAGCTTAGCAGCTCCGGCAGGGACCTTTGCCAACACCCAGTTTGTTGGCAGCAGACTCCATTTACGGGGTCTTCTCACCATCTTTTATTCGGCGTCGACGGCCGGCCCCCTTAGGGGAGTCGGAGCTTAGTTAGCTCCGTCTTTTCTCCATCAACGTAGATTTTATTTTTCCTGCACACTTAAGCCAAGAAAAATAGTAAAATTTGTTTCTTGTCTATAACTTTGTCGCGGCTTATGACTCTCAAGAATATTTTAAGTCAAACGCGATTCTAAATACAACCGAATGTGTTATCTTTTCTTCTAGATCCAACTGTACACGGACCCGCCTTACTTCGGCCTGCCGGGGTGTAGGTAGAGTGGCGTACTTAGGGTGCTTGACCAGGCTAAGTCGATAGCACACTCCAGCCCTAGATTGGCTTGGCGGCTTTCAGGCGAGTTGGCCATGAACAATATTTGAATCCAAAAGAATTAACAATACAACTTGAATCGTATATAAACCGGTCGGACTAAAATTTCTTAAGAATTGCACGTCTTTGTTATAGACAAGAAAGAGAAAAATAAAAATATTGAGCCTGTACAAAATAAATGCACGTGGAGTCTATTTCACATGAAAATGTCTTTCATTATAGGTCCAGGGTATAGGGGAAACAAGTACACTCTTAGGGTACGGAACCAGGCTAAGGGTGTTTCATTTCTCGTTTGACCCAAGGTAGTTAGCCACACTTTTAGTCCTGAGACTGTGACAAGCGTTGCATGAGCTTTGCGGACCTTTCGGGAAAGGTCCGGCTGCTCTCCCGGAGGAACTACCCGACTCTGTACAATGACTCTATAACATACATCTCAAGTTACTCAAGACTCACCGTCGTGGTATTAAGTGTAGAACATACGGAGGTGCTCGATGTTCCAAGGATTTGGGAGAGGTGTCCCATCCTCGGTAGCCAAGCGAATGCTTCCGGGACGGGATACTTTAATCACTCGGAAGGGTCCCTCCCAGCCGGGGGAGAGTTTGTTTAACCCTTCTCTGAATTGTATTCTCCGTAGCACCAGATCGCCTTCCTCGAGCTGTCGGTTGTGTACATGCCGCTGGTGATAACGCCGTAGGGTTTGATGATATCGGGCATTCCGAACAGCTGCTTGGCACCTTTGCTCCTCAAGGAGGTCTAGGTATTCACGCCAGAGCTGGTCCTGCGCGGCTTCGTCGAAGGTCCGGACCCGGAGTGAACCCAAGGTGATTTCCGGAGGAAGGATTGCTTCAGCTCCGTACACCAGAAAGAAGGGTGTTTCTCCGGTTGACCGGTTTGGAGATGTACTGTTGGCCCATAGAGTAGGCGGTAGCTCTTCGATCCAGTTGGCTCCATGTTTTTTCAAGCGCTCATAAGTGCGCGTTTTAAGTCCTTTAAGGATTTCAGCATTTGCTCTCTCGGCTTGGCCATTGCTGGCTGGGTGAGCTATGGAGGCGTAGCAAACTTTTATGCCGAGGTCTTCGCAATATCCTTGGAATGCGGAGCTTGTGAATTGGGTCCCATTATCAGTGATAATTTTGTTTGGGACTCCAAATCTGCATACAATGGACTGCAGAAAGTTGATAGCAGATTGCTTGTGATTGTCTCAACTGGAGTTGCTTTCGGCCACTTGGTGAACTTGTCAATGGCGACGTACAGGAACTTGTAACCTCCGATGGCTCTTGGGAAAGGTCCCAAGATGTCCATCCCCCACACAGCGAAGGGCCATGTAGGAGGTATCATTTGTAAGGGCTGAGCCGGAGTGTTAATTTGCTTTGCATGAAATTGACATGCTTTGCATTTTTTCACCAGCTCAGTTGCATCCTGGAGTGCCGTAGGCCAGTAGAAGCCATGCCGAAAGGCTTTACCAACCAACGTGCGGGAAGACGCGTGGTTCCCACACTCGCCTCCATGGATTTCTGCGAGGAGCTCGCAGCCTTCTTCCCTTGTGATCCACCGCATTAGGATGCCGTTGGCACTGCGCCGGTAGAGATCCCCTTCTACCAGCGTGTATCTTTTAGCCAATCTGACTACCCGGTCAGCGGATTCATCGTCGTCAGGAAGGATGTTGTCTTTCAAGTAGTTCCGGATCTCCGAGATCCATGCATTGGAACTAACTTGAGCATTTGAGTCTTGCGTGCTGGGTTGCTCGGAGCTTCCGGCAGCACCTACGACCCTTGATGGCTTCCATGGTAACAGGGCCATCGGGACCGTCAGCTTCGAGATGCTGACCTCGCCCCCTTCGCTCAGTTCGGCAGGCTGAGCTGTGGGTTTCGACAATCTCCGGACAAAAGTTCCGTCAGGAGCCGGAGCTCCGGTTGACGCTTTTGTCGAGAGTTCGTCGGCTTCAGCGTTGTGGGCACGCTGAACATGGTGGAGATCCAGGACTTCAAAGTCCTTCTGAAGCCTCTGGACTTCGAGGAGGTAAGCAGCTAGCTGGAGATTATTGCAGGAGCATTCACCCTTCACCTGCTTAATGATGAGCTGTGAATCTCCCTTGACCAGCAATTGCTTGACACCATATGACAGTGCCACCTTTAGTCCATAGATGAGTGCTTCATACTCTGCCATGTTGTTGGTTGCCTTGAAGTCAAGGTGTACCATATATTTCACCTTCTCCCCAGTCGGTGCGAGGAGAAGGATTCCAGCTCCGGCCCCCTGCTTCAGCATGGAGCCGTCGAAGTAGAGGGTCCAGTGAGGCTCGGTGAAAGTTGGAGTTTGATATTCCGTCTTCTGCTCACTGGGGTCCCCAGGGTTTGATGGAGAGGGAGTCCATTCTGCCACAAAATCTGCCAATGCTTGACTCTTGACTGCTTGCCTTGAAATAAATTCAAGATCAAATTCAGCCAATTCCGCTGCCCACTTTGCAATATTCCCAGTTGAATTGGGATTATACGAAATTGCTCGAAGTGGGTAAGAGGTCACCACTGAGACTTTGTGAGCTTGGAAGTAATGGCGAAGCTTCCTGGAGGCAATAAGAACTGCATAGAGCAGCTTATGCACCTCTAGGTATCGAGTCTTGGCATCATGTAGTACTTTACTGATGAAGTACACCGGGCGTTGAATGGTCCGGACCTTCCCGGAGGGGTCCAGAGCTTCCTCTTCACTGACCCGGACCCTCTCGGAAGGGTCCGGATTTTCTTCAGGGACCTCCGGGTTCTGGTTGGAGGAACTCAGAGCTTCTACAGAAGTGACCTGGACCCTCCCGGAGGGGTCTAGGTCTCTTGAAGCGACTTCTTGTGGATTCGAATCCGGGAGCTGGGACCCAGACTCGCTTTTAGGAACCTCCGGACCCTCCCGAAGGGGTCTGGATTCTTGAGTATGAGGTAGTTCTGGTCTCTCCGCGACCAGAGCCATACTAACGACTTCGTCAGTAGCTGAGATATAAAGCAATAAAGGCTCACCAGGGTTCGGAGCTACCAGAATCGGTAGGGTGGTGAGGAACTGTTTCAGCTCCTGGAATGCCTTTTCTGCTTCTTCGGACCATTGGAATGGTCCGGACTTCCTCAATAACTTGAAGAAGGGGAGTGCCCGTTCCGACAGTCTTGAAATGAACCGGCTGAGGCTGCTAGACATCCAGTCAACTTTTGGACGTCTTTGATACGGGTTGGTGGTCGCATGTCTTCAATGGCCTTAATCTTTGCCGGATTAGCTTCTATGCCCCGGTGACTTACCAGGAAACCAAGAAGTTTTCCGGAGCTAACCCCGAAGACACACTTGTCTGGGTTTAGCTTTGTGCGGGTGGCCCGCAGCTTGTCGAAGACAGTCTTATTTAATGTGGTGTAGTCGATGCACATCCGAAGCTTCCCGCTGGCCTTAGGCACAACGACTGGGTTTGCCAGCCATTTTGGATGGAAGACTTCTCGGATGAATCCGGCTTCGAGTAACTTCTTCACTTCTTGTCGGATGAAGTTCTGTCGCTCTACGGATTGCTTCTGAGGCTTCTGATGTACAGGCCGAGCATCGGGGTAGATCTTCAAATTGTGCTCAATCACTTCCCTAGGGATCCCAGGCATTTGGGACGGTTGCCAAGCAAACACATCGACGTTAGCCCGGAGGAAAGTGATGAGCGTGAGTTCCTATTTGTCGTTCAATCCTCCCGATATACGGGTGGTTTGAGCGGCATCGGAACCAATTTGGACGACTTTGACGGGAATGTCGGTGTCGCCGCTTGACTGCACTCGAGGTGCAGAAGTCGAGCCTCGTTGACGAATGCTCGGGGGTTTTGGAGCTTGCTCCTGCCTGGAGTCCTCCTCTTGCGCTGTGGTGAGTGCATGGAGCTCTTCCAGTGCAGTTACTCCGGCAGTGCGATCTCCGCGGATCCGGAGAACGCCTACTGGCATTGGCATCTTCAACACCAGATAGCCATAATGAGCAGCCGCCATGAATTTGTACAGGGTAGGTCTACCCAAGATGGCATTGAAGGGTAAGTTGATCTGCGCGACGTCGGAGACCAACTTCTCGGCGCGGTACTTCTCCCGTGTCCCGAAGGTAACAGGGAGAGTAATAGCTCCGAGTGGGGTGATGGCCCCCGGACCTACTCTGGAGAAAGGTCGAGAGGGGTGGAGATCCGAAGGTCGGAGCTGAAGCTTAGTGAAAGCTTCGAAGCTGATGAGGTTAAGCCCCGAACCTCCGTCTACCATGACATGGTGGAGCTGGATGTTGTTGATGGTAGGAGATACCATCAAGGGTAACTGTCCGGCTCCAACCATGCTCCGGGGACAATCCGAAGCATCAAAAGTGATGGCTGTGTCCATCCACTTTCGGTGAGGTTCCGGCCTGACTGTAGGAGCTACAGCGGCCATATCCTGACGCATAGTCTTGATGACGCGACGAGAGGTGATATCCCATGATCCACCGAAAATGGTGTTCATGGTCTTCCGACGCTCGTTGTCAGAGACGTCAGAATCATCGTCGACGGAGGTGTAGACGGCCTTCAGGACCTTTTTGGGATCCTGGAACCCCAACTCCTCTTCTGCCGGAGCTTCGTCGACTTTTTGCTTTCCTTCCCTCTGTCGAAAAGGAGGTTCTTCCCGGCGCTTGTTGTAGCGCTCGGCAAGGTTTTGGACCTCCCGGCAGTCTTCCAAACTGTGGCTGCCCGTTTTGTGAATGGGACACCACACTTTGGGTTTGCCACCATCTTCAGAAGACGGTCGAGGTCGCTTCTCAGGGCGTGGCCCCCGGCCACCCGGAGCTGCAGCAGCTGCAACGTTGGGTGTGTCGGCCGACGGCTTATTCTTGCCGTTGGTCTTCTTTTTCTTCTTGCCACCCCCGGAGGTAGCGGCTTATTCTTTGGAGGATTTCTTGTGATCCTCCGAGGCTGGTTTGGAGTGCATTTCACAGCCCTCCGCAGCTCTGGCACATTTGTCTGCCAAGCTGAAGAGTTTCGTGACGCTGGTGATCTCCTTGATCGCCAGCTTCTCTAACATCTTCTTGTCTCGTACACCCTGTCTAAATGCCACAATGACAGAGGTGCTAGAGATAGAAGGGATAGTGTTTCGTACCTGAGAGAACCTCTGGATGAATGACCGCAAGGATTCTCCCCCTTTTTGTACGACCGCAAAAAGGTCCAGTTCAGTGCCTGGCCGGGTGTATGAACTCCCGAAGTTGGCAGTGAACTGACGGCACAGCTCCTCTCAACTATTGATAGAGTTGGGTGGAAGGCTCATAAACCAGGACCTGGTAGTCCCAGTTAAGGCCACTGGAAAGTAATTGGCCATCACGGCCTCGTTTCCTCCGGCTGCTAGGATTGCAGTGGAGTAGATTTGAAGAAATTCGGCGGGATTAACAGTCCCGTCAAATTTTTCTGGCAGGTGAGGCCGAAACTTCTGTGGCCATCTAACCATGCGCAGATGCATGGCCAAGGCTGAATAGCCTCCTTCTACTCCTTCAGGAGTAGAAAGGTCCTGAGCTTCCCGTCATTCACGGGCACGCTCAATATGGACTCGGCCGTCCTGCTGGCGGTATCGGCGATCAAGCTCCGCCCGAAGGTCGTGAGTCGAAAGCCTGGATATCGTATGAGTGTGTCGTGCCCCAGAGGGCAATGCCGTCACTTGTTGTGACGCATCACGTCTCCTGCTATTGGAAACGTGCAGACCAAGTCTTCCAGACAAAGTCCGCCGCTGCGACGGGGCTCGTCCTGAAGGAGGAGGACCCTGGTTGCTGACGCGTTCGGCTGCTGCTGCAACCAAATGCTCCACATCGGCCCTCCACTGCTCCAGTGCATCCCGGGATACATCCGGAGGTGGTGGGCATTGGAGAAGAGCACGCGCTGCATGAAGCGCGTGTTCCGGGTTGTCATGATTTGCCGACGCAGTGATTGACGCCGGCACTCCATCACGCTGCCCAGCACGATTTGCTGGAGGAGACGGTGGTGGTGGGAGTGTGACTCCTGCTGGTGCTGAGGCTCCTGCTGATGGCTGCCTATTGGAGGGATTGCCTCCAACAGCCTGAGCAGCAGGTTGGCCGTTGGATGATCCAGCACCAAAGTTCACCATTCTCGAAATCTCAGGCGCCCCTACCTGGCGCGCCAACTGTCGGTGGTTTGGAACCGGCAGATCTCCCTATACTTCTAAAGTGATAGGGGAGTTTGATGTTCGGTGTGGGTGCGCGGAGATTCAAGAAGGTGAATAAGAGTTGACACAGGAGACACAAGAATTTACGTGGTTCGGGCCGCCTGAGCGTAATACCCTACTCCACGGGTGTGTTGGTGTTGTATTAGTAGTATGAGCTTGTGATGAGCGTATGAGGCGCGTGTGTGTGTGTTTGTTTAGCCCCTGAACATGTCGTTGGCCTGTCCTTTTATAGTACAAGGGTAGGCCGTTACAAGTTAGCCTGGCCCGACATGTGGCCCCGACGGTTACTAGTATTGATACACGTTTAATTGCTCTTAATGACCCTGTAACGGCTTTGACAGCACCGTTACTGGTGTTAAGATCATCCGTTTAGGTGTCATTAATATGGTATTAATGACACTTAATCGGGTCTTGAAGTCCTTGATTCTCCTTTGAAGATCCGGAGCCGTTGTAGGGTCTTCCGGAAGTTAGAGGCTGAAGATCCGGCGGTTGGACACGTGGCAGCTCTGGAGCATACTGTGGAAACAGGTAGCTCCGGGGCTACCCGACACGTGTCAGGTCCGGAGCTTCTCTCGGTCTGGGGTTAAGTCCGGAGGTGCCATTTCGGTACATGGCTCGGAGCTTCCCCCTTGTGGGCGGGAGCTCCGATTTGGTAGTACACGTGGCGACCCAGGGTTTAACCATGTTGGAGAAGCGGGTCCGGTTATGTCTGACATGTGGGCCTTCGAGGGTCTTCAAACCAAGTAGATGATTTTCCTTTGAGATCTTTGTAACCTCAAGGGGTGTACGGTTTCTAGGGTACCGACAATTACTGTTAGGTATCCCTACGGCCAGACTAGTCCGCTCTGGTGATTGGTCTTGTTCGGTGTCCTGTGTAAAATTTCCGTGGAACGTGCAGCACACTAAAAACCATAATTTGTGTGAGGTATACCGGACTTGTCCGTATTGGAATAGAGAGTTCATCGGACTAGTCCGTAGTGATTACAGAAAGTTAATCAGCCTAGTCCACAAAATAACAGACTTGTCCTGTGCAATGTGAATTCTGTTTTTCCAACTTATCTGAGTGAAACATCACAAAGTTGAATGAACTTGTCCGGTTAGTGTCCGAACTTGTCTGGTGTTCACAGTGGAATGAAATATCAAAAAGTTGAACGGACTTGTTTGGTTAGTGTCTGGACTTGTCAAGTGCACAGTGAATTGGAATATCAGAAAGTTGGACGAACTTGTCTGATGCATAGTGAATTACTTAATTAATTAATTTTAGCCCTTACCCTCTACGCAAAGATCTAAGCTCTTGGGATGTGCCTCTCACACCCATCCTATACAGTTATATCTACTTTGCGCTTCCTTGATCAATTGGGCTTTTCCTTTTCTCCACTCCTCATTTTTTTCACCTTTTTTAGTACACCAAAATATCTAATGTTTGTTGACCTGCATTCATCTCAATGAATTTATTATGATCTCATTTATTTTTCATCAAACGTCCAAAACCCACAAGGTAATGCCTAGATGCATTTTCACGCCACAATCTCAGTTCAACATGATGGTGCATGTGCACTTGTCTCTTTTATTCAAGTTAGAATACCTCTTACCATATATGTGTTAAATTAATTAACAGGATATCTTTACTTGATGCAATACTTCGATCAAGGTGGCATTGTATTGCATGTCGGTATGCCTCGTCCCATGCAGCCAAGAAAACATGTTGGCTACTCGTTACAAGTAGAACTGCATGTCTTATTAATTTGGGTTAGAATTCAAAATTATAAACATATGTGTCACAAGGTTAGAGAGTGACCAATCATGTCTTCCACAACCTCAGGGATTCAATGTTGATGTTGGCCGCAACACATCGTGGATTGCAACCTTATCCAGGTGTTCTCCCACTGATGCTCTTCGCACCGGGTCAGACTCAACCATCACCACTTCCTGCCAGAGCGGTATGACTTATATATGAGTAGCTCTCATGAAAATGTAGGTTAATTTGAATGATATTTAGTGACTTTTAGTCAAATTCATAGTTGGTAATACCTTTGAGCAAAATATATATGAGCATGACAATTGTAGACATAGTCTTGTTACATACGTGTGTTTTGTAACACATAATTCAATTAGCGCATTTTAGAGAGATGGAGACATGAGAATATATGTACCAATGCGGAATTTAACTTCTACTTATTTCTTACAGGGTTCTGTCAAGGAACATCTAAATGCTTGCGGTGGTTTTCTTAATTTTGAAAGACGAAGGTGCGAGAGTCAGAAAACAACAGCATGGAGATGGATTGATCTTCACAATGTCATTTACATTTTGTTTTCATTCGGACTTTGTAAACTTTAAATTGCATGAATTTAGATACCTTTTGAACATGTTAACTTGTCATTTACATTGAAAATTTCTTAATATTGCTTTGATCATATATTTGCTTGTGCTGGGCCTATATTTGCTTGTGATGTATGCATGTTCAGTGAAGGCATCCAACCCGGGGAGGGAGGGAAACTAGCCGCACTTTAAAAAAATTGAACTATAGCCGCCAGTTAGAGGGCAAACCGACAGTTATAAAGCCCTTAAGGGTATTGGTGCAATGTAGGCCCAACGACTATAGAGAATTAAAGGCGTCGGGTAGTGGAGATGGCCGACGGATACAACGGACTAAAGGTGTCAGCTAGGGATCCACAATGATGGTTATAAATCCCTTAAGGATGTAGGGGATGGTGGCCCGACGGTTATAACCGTTACAAAGGTCAGCATGGGAAACCAACGGCTATAGGGCTTAAAGCCATCAGTATCAATGGCTATAAAGTTTAAAGCTGTCCAACAAATAGCAACAGCTAAAACCAATGATACACTAACGGCTATAATTTTGGATATCTGCTATAGTAGCCAACAGATGGTTATATGCCCGACACCTTTTTACTTGTTTCTTGTAGTGATACAAGGCTTTAGACAATTTGTAAACATAATTAGCAAAATCTGAATTTTGACATTCTAGTTGTTCCTTCACATAAACCTCCTCATCTATGTAGTCATTAAGAAAAGCACTTTATCGAAATCTAGACCTTCAACTCATGTGAAACCTAGAGCAACCAGCCTAGCTTTGTTCCTAATCACAACCCCATCCTACCTTTGTTTTTCTAAACACCCATTTAGTTCCTATCATAGTGTGACCATGAGGTGGAGGTACAAGTTTCAAAAACATTATTTCTTTGAAAGTTTAGTAACTCTTCTTGCATGGCAATGATCCAATATTAATTGCTGAACGCGTGTGATACATCTTTGGGTTCAAAAGAAGCAACAAAAGTAGAATGAGTATGAGAGTTTGGATTACAAAATCTGGACTATGTTACTCTTTCATGCAAGTTCCAGTAATCTATTGTGGAGTGTGATTTTAGTGGATGTAGAGGGGAGTAGACACTTCACAAGCTCCTTCTTCATGTTTGTCACAAACCAAAGAGCTTGTGGCTTGAGGATTATTAGGACCAGCAATATTAGACATTGGAGCTGGCTGTGGAGCAAAAACAAGAGCAGGAATGACATCGTGAGCTTCAGGAGTTTCAGGCAGCAGTTCTACACCTTCTTAATTTTCAATAATAATGCTCTTCTCCAATGATGTGCACCTTGACATGCAATATTAGAGCTAGTACCTGGGCTAGCTTCACCAGAAGAAACTTCACAAATATCCACAATTTTTTTAGTGTGTGAGCAACCGTCCATGTTGAATCAATGTTAGACACATTAGCTCGATGTCCATCAACGGCACGCGAGCTACAAATGCGACTAACATAGAATCCAACTCCGGTAGTCCCCCGATATGCTCTTAATCATCCCAGGATCATAGCAGGTCGGTTCACAACATTGCACACGTCACAAGAATACAAATAAACCACAAATTTAGGAATATTACAGGTCTAAAGTGATGAGATCATGCATATTATTATTGCACCTACAAACATGACATAATGTTTATTTGTTTGGGATCCTGGCTCAAGTGAATGTGCACTCTTATTTGATGGACAAGATCAAGATGGCACACTATGTCGTCCACCACCTTGGCCTCCGCCATTCATGCATACAAGAAGATTTGATGGCGTTGCACATTTGGACCAACACATGAGAGGAGACGAACTTGAGTCAAGGACGACTCTTATTCAAGAAGGGGAGGATGATGAGGACATCAGTTCTATGGATACAAACAACACTCCATTGAATATACAAGATGCAATCAATAGAGTTCATACACAACAATTAATTTCAGAGGTGAGCTCGTTCTTATATGTTTCCTTATATGTTTTTGAGCATAGATTGCTACCTAATGATTTAATTGTGACTAGAATCCATGGATAGGTACAAAGAGTACTTGGAGGAAGTATTAGGGACGTGGAAGACCAGAGAATTCGTTCCAAGAAGATGGAAACCGACCCCAACTCAAAATCGTGTCCAACTCGGTGTCCAGTAGCAGTATGCACTAAAACGGACGCCCAAGACGCATACGAACTCAGTTTTGGACGTTCCACATATGCACGGAAAGAGGAGAGGATAAACTTTCCAATGGATCTGGTCTCATATCAAAATTCCTTCGGAGTCATCGGCAATTGTCGAAATAATAACGAGTACAGAATCTGTCAGGGTGCTGCGCCACCGTATTGGGCCATTGGGCCTTGTATCAAGTCTAAGTCCATTATTTTCGTGTATTAGGGTTAGGTCACGACCCTAAGACCCCCTTGGGCGTCCTCCCACATATATATACTCCATGGTAGCCGCCATAGACAATTGGGTTTTGCTTAGATCAGTAATATAGCCGTTCTACAGTTTGTGAGACCCCAACTTCGCGATTTCAGATCGTGTCTTCTACGTTCTTGCTTGTGTTCTTGGTTTCACTTGCAGGGATTAGCCTTCTTGGCAAGGTCAATCGTGTGAAGAACGGTTGATAACCAACGGAGCGGTGGTGTAGTGATTGCAGGGGTTTTTCGTGTTCTACTCGAGAGCCTCGGATCATCAACGTTGAGTTTTCCATCAATCGACTTATCCATTACCTTTCGGAAGATCGGAACTCATCATAAAGTGTGCATACAAGTAGTGACAAGTTTCTGAAATTTCATACAAAATAGTGAGCAATGTTGCATTGAAGTTTCCTAAGCTTCTGGGGATAACATTGTCCATAAAGGATTCAGGTTCAGATTCGAGGCAGCAAGATAAACAAGCCCTACGCTGAGGAAGTCGATGTTTTAAAACAACAAAAGTCCAGCAGTGCCTGCCCACAACACCACCGGGGACATCAAGTAAAAATAAGCATTTTACTCCTCCCCATCACCAGTCTCAGCTGGAAAGAAGTAACCAAACACCATAGGGTGCTCACCTGAAAACTTCAACATAACAAACATGAGAACGAAGGTACTCGCAAGACTTGCACATACGGTATATATAGCATGACTCTAAGGAGTATGAATATGGCAGTGGCAAGGGTGTAATGCATCGTCAAAGACATATTTCGTGAAAAAGCAGAAATTATTAATGTGATAAGCATATAAGCATTAAGCATGCACGACTCACATATACATCCCAACCCACTGTAGCAAGTAAAGATTTGAAACCATGTGTGGAACAACAAACATTTCAGCTCAATAACAACAGCAATATACTCCCATTTCCATTGATTGTGATGTTTCAATCGCTACGATGAAGCTCAACGAAAACTAAGCTTGATCATGACCAACATCACAGCGATTTGAACCGATTATACACCTTAAAGGGGAGTCCCAATATACCCACATGACTTGAGGACCATACAACTCATGCGACCCGCTAAAGCCACATAAGGGGGTATTCATGTCAACCTTTTTCACACCCGTTCCCGCATGGTTGGACAATCTTCACCATAAGGAGTACTATAGTCCCGCGGGCCAAGAGTCACTCGTGCATGTCAAACAAGAAATGAAGTCATGGTCCAAACACCGGCACAAAGTGAGATATTCAGCTTGCCATACCATTATTTCCAGCATGTGATTAGAACAGATTGTGCTTAGGACAACGAGAACAATGCACGGTCCTTAACTGACAAAGCGGGGCTACATCCTAGTCCTCTCTCAATGCAAAATTTCATCATCTTTCTAATTTTATCCCATATCCAAGTATATTAAGTCCTAACTTGCGAATGGTGGTGACCTTGCCACCAATTCGACTTCTACCAGTCTAAGCAGGACTAAGCATGCCACTTCGCAAATTAAAAATCAACCCAATCTGCCCCATGACATAACTCAACAAGGATTGGATTTAATCAAGACTCACCATGTCCTACACCTTGCCTCGTTGGTGAGGTCAAGGTCTTCATGCCGAAGCTTGTCCTGCGTGGCTTCGTCTATGGTCCGGACCCGGAGTGACCCCATGGTGGTCTCCGGAGGAAGGACCGCTTCAGCTCCGTACACCAGGAAGAAGGGAGTCTCTCCAGTTGACCAGTTAGGTGTTGTTCTGCTCGCACACATTGTGGATGGAAGCTCCTCTGTCCAGTTGTCTCCATGTTTCTTCAGGCGCTCGTAAGTGTGTGTCTTGAGTCTTTTCAATATTTCTGCATTGGCTCTCTCGGCTTGGCCATTACTTGCTGGGGTGAGCTACTGATGCGTAGCTGACTTGTATGCCGAGGTCTTTGCAATATTCTTGGAATGCTGCACTTGTGAATAGGGTTCCGTTGTCAGTTATGACTCTGTCCGGAACTCCAAATCTGCATACTATGGACTTCAAGAACTTGATAGCAGATTGCTTGTTGATTGTCACAACTGGAGTAGCTTTCGGCCACTTGGTGAACTTTTCAATGGCAACGTACAAGAACCTGTAACCTCCGACGGCTTTTTGTAAAGGTCCCAAAATGTCCATCCCCCACACAACGAATGGCCATGTAGGAGGTATCATTTGCAGCGACTGAGCTAGTGTGTGAATTTGTTTCACGTGGAACTCGCATGCTTCACACTTTTTTACAAGCTCAACTGCATCCTGTGGTGCTGTAGGCCAGTAGAAGCCATGTCGAAAAGCTTTACCGACCAACGTGTGGGAAGACGCGTGGTTCCCACACTCGCCTCCATGGATTTCCGCCTTCTTCCCGATTAATGCACCGCATTAGGACGTCGTTGGCACCACACCGGCAGACATCCCCTTCTACCAATGTGTATCTTTTAGCTAATCTGACGATCCAGTCAGTGGATGCACTGTCTTCATGAAGGATGTTGTCTTTCAAGTTGCCTCAGATCTCCGAGATCCATGCATTAGAGCTAAATTGAGCCTTCAGATCTTGCACACCGGGTTGCTTGGAGCTTCCTACAGTGCCTACGATCCTTGGTGGACGCCATGGTAACAGGGCCACCGGGGCCGCCAGCTTTTGGGTGCTGGTCTCACCCCCTTTGCCCAGTTCGCCAGGCTGAGCTGTAGGTTTTGACAACCTCCCAACAAAAACTCCATTAGGAACTTGAGCTCCAGTTGAAGCCTTCATCGAGAGTTCATCAGCTTCAGCATTGTTAAGACGCTGGACATGGCAGAGGTCCGGGACGTGGAAGTTTTTTGGAGCTTCTGGACATCAAGAAGGTAAGCAACGAGTTGTGGCTTGTTGCAGCTGCATTCGCCTTTCACTTGCTTGATAATGAGCTGCGAATCACCCTTCACCAGCATTTGCTTGACGCCATATGATAGCGCCACGTTGAGCCCGTATATGAGAGCTTCATACTCTGCCATGTTGTTGGTTGCCTTAAAGTTAAGGTGTACCATGTACTTGACCTTCTCCCCGGTCGGTGCGAGGAGAAGAATTCCAGCTCCGGCTCCATACTTTTGCACGAAGTCGTCAAAATAGAGAGTCTAGTGAGGCTTGGTGAAGACCGGGACCTTTGGTTCCGCATCTGCTCACTCGAGCCCCCTGGATTTGATGAAGAAGGGGTCTACTCCGCCATGAAGTCAGCCAATATCTGACTCTTGATAGCAAGTCGGGGCAAGAATTCGAGATCGAACTCTGCCAACTTTGCTACCCACTTTGCAATATTCCCAGTAGAATTGGGGCTATGCAGTATAGCACGCAGTGGATAGGAGGTTACCACTGATACCTTGTGGGCTTGGAAGTAATGAAGAAGCTTCCTTGAGGCGATGAGAACTGCATAGAGCAACTTATGCACCTCAATGTATCGAGTCTTGGCATCGTGGAGTACTTCACTGATGAAGTACACTAGCCGCTGGACAGTTCGGACCATGCCGAAAGGTCTCAAAGCTTCATCTTCATCAACACGGACCCTTCCGGAGGTGTCCATACCATCTTTTTGAGCTTCCCGGACCCTCCCAGAGGGGTCTGTAACTTCTTCTTCAGCCGTGTGAACTCCCTTAGATGAGACATGTTGATCCTTAGGGAGCTTTCCTTGAGGATCCGTGCCTGGGGGCTGGGACCCAGACTTGCGTTTAGGTAGCTCCGGACCCTCCTGGAGGGGTCTGGGCTCCTGAACTGTAGGTGGCTCCGGTCTTTCCGCAACTAGAACAATGCTGACAACCTTTGTAGTTGCCAAAATGTAAAGCAAAAGAGGCTCACCAGGGTTAAGAGCTACTAGGATTGGTAGTGTGGTGAGGAGCTACTTGATCTCTTGAAAGGCCTTCTCTGCTTCTCCAGACCAATGGAATGGCCCAGACTTCCTCAATAGCTTGAAGAAGGGAAGCACCCATTCTGCCATTCTTGAGATGAACCAGCTGAGCATAGCTAGACATCCAGTTAGCTTCTAGACATCCTTGATGCGGGCTGGGGGTCGCATGTCTTCAATGGGCTTGATCTTCACCGGATTTGCCTCAATTCCTCCGTGAGTCACCAAGAATCCGAGGAGCTTCCCGGAGCTAACCCCGAAGACACATTTGTCCAGGTGTAGCTTGGTGCGTGCAACGCGCAGCTGGTCGAAGACGACTTGTAAGTTGTCAAGGAGTGATTCCTTGTTTCTCACCTTTACAACGATGTCATCGACGTAGACCTATGCCAAGTCCCCTATGAGCTCTCCAAATTTTTTGTGCATGGCCCGCACAAAAGTTGAAGCAGCATTTTTGAGACCGAAAGGCATGGCAGTATAACAATACAGCCCATCTACTGTTATGAAGTCAATATGCTCTTTATCTTCCCTGGACATTTGGATCTGATGATATCCTGAATATACATCTAAGAAACAATATAGCTCACACCCGGAGGTAGAGTCCACTATCTGGTCTATCCTAGGTAGTGGAAATGGATCTTTTGGTCATGCCTTATTCAAGGTGGTGTAGTCGATACACATCCGAAGCTTCTTGCCGGCCTTGGGTACAACGATTTGGTTTGCCATCCATCGTGGGTGATGAACCTCTCGGATGAAACCAGCTTCGAGCAGCTTTTTGATTTCTTGTCGGATGAAGTTCTGTCGCTCGACTAATTGCTTCCGGGGCTTCTGGTGTATTGTCCGTGCGTCTGCGTATATCTCCAAGCTGTGCTCAATCACCTCCGTAGGGATACCAGGCATCTATGATGGTTGCCATGCAAACACGTCTACATTCTCCTGGAGGAAAGCGATGAGTGTAAGTTCCTATTTGTTGTCCAGACCTCCCGATACACGGGTAGTCTGGGCAGCATCGGAACCAAATTGGACGACTTTGACGGGGATGTCGGTGCCACCACTTGGCTGCATGCGTGGTGCAGAGGTTGAGCTTCAGTGACGAGTGCTCGGAGGTTAAGCAGCTTGCTCCTTGTCGTATGCTTCCTCTTGCACTGCTGCAAGCGCATGGAGTTCTTCTAGTGCAGGGACTCCTACAGTACGATCCCTGCGGATCCAGAGAACGTCTGAAGGTGTCGGCATCTTCAACACCAGGTAGCCATAGTGGGCTGCGGCCATGAACCTATACAAGGCTGGCCTGCCTAGGATGGGGTTGAAGGGTAGATTGATGTGCGCCACGTCGAAGACCAGCTTCTCGGTCCTGTAGTTCTTCTGAGTCCTGAAGGTCACCGGGAGTGTAATTGAGCTGAGATGACTGATGGCACCCAGACCTACCCCAGAGAAAGGACGTGAGGGGACACATCTGGCAGGCCCTTGTCTTTATGCATCACAATAAATACCAAAACTTTTGCTCACATCTGGCAAAACCAAGACTGGTGCGGTGGTCAACCTCTTCTTTAGCTCCTCAAAACTGTCTTGACAAGCTTGAGTACATTGGAATGCTTTCCCCTTCATTAACAATTCTGTCATGGGCTTGGCTATTTGGAGAAATCCTTGATAAACTGACGGTAATATCCAGCCATTCCCAGAAAGCTCCTAATTTCCATCACATTTTGTGGCGGCTCCCATATTAGCACATCTCTCACTTTTCCTGGGTCAACCGATACTCCTCCTCAAGAGATGATATGGCCCAAAAATGATACTTCCCTTAACCAAAACTGGCACTTGCTGAATTTGGCATACAACTGATGTTCCCTCAATTTCTGCAATGTGAGCCTCAAGTGCTCGTCATGCTCCTCCTTGCTTCTCAAGTAGATCATGATGTCATCAATGAACACCATGACAAACTTATCGAAGTACTCTATGAAGACCTTATTCAGGAGGTACATTAAGTATGCAGGTGCATTTGTCAATCCAAAGGACATAACGGTGTACTCATAGGATCCATATCGTGTCCCAAAAGCCGTTTTGTGTATATTCAAGGTCTAATCTTCATCCGGAAATAGCCTGACCTCAAGTCGATCTTGCAGAAAACAAATGCACCCTTCATTTGATCAAACAAATCCTCTATACGGGGCAAGGAATACTTATTCTTAATCGTCACCTCATTGAGAGCCCTATAATCCACACACATCCTTTGGGACCCATCCTTCTTATCCAAGAAAAGCACAGGTGCTCCCCAAGGTGAAGCGCTTGGGCGAATAAAACTCTTCTCTAGTTGCTCTTCAATTTGCTTCTTGAGCTCCGCTAACTCCATATGAGGCATCCTATATGGCCTCTTAGCTATAGGTGTAGTTCCATGTATCAATTCAATAACGAACTCTATGTCACGACCAGGTAGCATACCTGGTAGTTTATCCAGAAACACATATGAAAACTCACACAGAACCGGAATCTCCTCAATTCCTGCACCGTTCATTTGATTTAGCTGCACCTACTTTGGTGTGTGTTGAGATGCTTCAAATTCTATGCTGACCCCTTCCTCATTCATCAACTTCACCGTTCTTGTGGCACATTGAATTACCCCATTGTGCTTCCTTAACCAGTCCAGACCAAGTATTATGTATAGTCCTTGTGAATTCAAAACAATGAGGTTGGCGAAGAAGTCTACCCCCTTATTCTAAGGTTTACTTTTGGACATACTATATCCGTCCTCATCTTCTCTCCAGGAGATTTAACCAACAAGGTGTACTTCATATGAGATATGGGCAAACTATGCTTGGCAAAATATTTTGATGCAACGAATGAATGTGATGCTCCAGAATCAAATAACATAGTTTCCAGGTTGGAATTTGCGAGAAACATACCAATCACCACGTCATCTGCTTATTTGGCCTCCTCTGTGGAGACATGGTTCAACTTGCCACGAACAAAATTCTGCAGTCCACGGTTGCCTTGTGGCGCTCCTCCATTTGGTCTTGGGTTCTGTCTCAAAGCATTGTTCCCTTGACCAAGACCTCACATAGGGCATTGAGATGCAAAGTGTCCTACCTCACCACAAGTATACCACAACCTTGCTGCACCAAAATTGTTTGGGCAAGCTTGGTTATGAACATTGGCAGGAAAATTGGCGCGGGGCGCAATGGGCAGTGGAGGGTGAGGTGCTTGCATAGCGGGGCGTTGCTGCATGGGCTGGGCTGGGCGAGGTGGATATCAGCGCAATATGCAGCAGCACAGGGGTTGTAGTATGGTGCATTTGGTGGTGCAAAAGCGGGGGCGAACATTGCTTCCTTGTGGGTGTCCTTGATATGGCATCTTCCACTTATTATCTTGCTCCATCTCACCAACCTTGTTCTCAACCACAATAGCTTTGTCCACAAGTTTCCGAAAATTTGCATAGTCACAATTGAGCAATTGAACTTGAATCTCATTGTTTAGGCCCCTCGTAAACAAGTATTGCTTGTGGCTGTCCCAGCTAACATCCTCTGGGGCATACCTTGAGAGTTGAGTGAATTTATTAAAGTACTCACTCACACTGGACCTTCCTCGCCTTAGGTTCTCAAATTCCTGCCTCTTTAGGATCATGACACCTTCAGGAACAAAGGGAGAACGAAAGCTCTCCTTGAATTCAGCCCAAGTGATCCTCTCCCGATTAGCATGGGCATTGCAATGCGAGTCTCACCAATCCGCAGCTGCTCCAACTAGTTGATGGGAAGCAAGGAGAACCTTTTCCTTGTCATTGCATTGGACAATGGCAAGCTTCTTCTCCATAGATTTCAGCCAATCATCAGCTAACATAGGATCATTGGCTTGAGCAAAAGTGGGCGGCCTAGTCCTCATGAACTCTCCTAATCTGTTAAGATGTGGTGGGGGTGGGGGTGGAGGCGTATGGGGCTGATTCTGGTTTTTGGCCTGCAGCTGTACCAAAGTTTGCATCACGGTATGCATAAGCTGATTCTGCATAGCCATCAACCGCACAAGGTTGCTAGCCTCGGGTCCAAATCCATCGTTGTTGTTCTCAGGTGCTCCATTGTTCTCCTCATCCTCGCTGACATTTCTTTGGTTGCGGGTCCTCGACATCTGAAGAAAGAGCAAGAGAATAGAAGAATTTAGAAACGTCCCCAACTATATGCATCAAGGGATATGAAACAAATCATCTACCTATATAAGCCTATATAGATGTGGCAAGTGCTAAAGCATCCCATAATCCTCTACTAAGCACACAAGCAATCATTACATAGCAACCAACACACCAAACAAACCTCAACTATTTCTAAGTTTTGCTATGTGCTCTAAAGTGTCCATTCTATCTAGGTTGCGTCCTATGGTCAACCTGTGGCTCTGATAAGAATTTGTGACACCTGGTTCTGGAAATGAAATAAGTGCGACACATATGTGTGTTAAGGATGCTCAACTCACATACAGAACCAAACCACAAATGATATACAGAAAAAATTAACATGGCACACACTAGTAAATAAGTACTTTTATTACAATATTCAAATAATTCTCAAATTACAAACTCTAATTATCAGGATTACTAATAATACTGTAGCAAAAATAATCTAAACATTAAGCATACTAAGCAAATGGGATAGCACGACTCCAAGCATAACTACAGACAAGTCGATAGCAGCACACAACCTAGAACTCCGCATTATCCTAGGGGTACTCCCGAACATCACATAAAACTATTGGTCGGGGAATAGCAAGGGTGAGCACATGTCGTACTCAACAAGTGTGGGAAGATAATGACATGTAGCCAAGGAATGATAATAAATAATGGCTATTTGCTGAAACGTACATTTAAAATTTATAAAAAGCATCTTACAATGTCTATGTGAATTAATTCCATCATATCCCAAATACTCCCTCCGTCCCAAAAGTTTGTCGCTTTGTAGTTCAAAAATGAACTACAAAGCGACAAGCTTTTTGGGACGGAGGGAGTAATCATCACAATAATTCATCGGACTAGTCCAGGGTAAATCCAGACAAGTTCGCACTGACACAGGATTTTAATTGCTGTTTTGATTCTAATTCATTTTAAATTTGTTCCTTTTTGTGTGGCTTAATATTAAACATGTATAAGAATGTATGAAATTCATGATGGATGAAAATGAGGGTGTTACATACCTATTGTAGGCGGGACAGCATGCTTGCGGCACTTTGCTTCCAGCTTGTTCATCTTATCTTTGGCAAATATAGCCCTGTCCACAAGGTAATTGAAGTCCTGACATTCCGTAGTGGACAACTTGTCTTGCATCTCCTCTGAAAGACTATTGTAGAAATATCCATGCTTCTTCTCGTCAGTGTTCACATCGTTGGGAGCATATTGAGCAAGATAGTTAAATGAATGAATATACTCCAAAATATATTTGTTGTCTTGCTTCAACTTCAAAAACTCGAGCCTCTTTATATCCATAACACCTTCCGGGATGTGAAAATGCAATCTAAAATTCTTCACATGTGAAGCAATGATTGGAGGGCTGCATAGTACGGAAACTTTGCCACCATGCACTAGCATCTCCTTGCAATTGATGAGCTGCAAAAAGCACCTTCTCATGCTGATGACACCTCACAAGATCAAGCTTTTGCTCAATAGTGTGAAGCCAATGGTCTGCATCAAGAGGATCCTTTGCTCAGGTGAACATGGGTGGCTAGGTGCAGAGAAATCTGAGAAGTCATCCCCGCGAGCTGCTCCTCCTTCACCACGGGGAGTAAGGTGCTGAGCTATCACGCGTAGAAACTCGGTTTGCTCCTGTCGGTTACGTTCCACTTGCATGAGCACATCCGCCATCGTTGGAGGCGGAGGTAGAGGTGGATTTTCCCTCCTAGCATTGGAACCCTCCGGAATGTGATCATTGGCTCTAGTACGAGTCATCATCCTGTCACTAAGTATGAGTTAGTGATGGATAGACAAGTCTGAAAGGACACAAAGAATTCAGACAGGAACAAAATGCTATAACCGAAGAAGAAACTCAAACCGGCAACAATGATGTAACTTGCAAAACGGGACAGCAAGTACTCCCCCCGTCCCAGAGAGACTGATGTTCTAGCTTTTTTTTTCTGGAAAAAATAGCGACGCAACCAATTGACCCATATACCCTCAAAAAGTGGGTAGATTTAATGTCCCAGTCTTTTACCCAGCCAACCGGAGACGGCGCTGGTTTCTTTCGCTCATTGGAAGAAGAACGATGGCAGCAGCAAAGCATTGAATGCATTAACTGGTAGTGAAGCATAGGGCCAGAATGATAGTCCTTGTTGGTCATTTTCAAAGGCCCAAAACATCTAACCTTATGGGACAGAGGGAGTACATGTTTTGAAATGGCTGATATGGGATGTAAGAAAAGATCATTAACCACCTCGAGGACATAATAACATGCTAGGAAATCACCATGATTTAATTCTTAGGTTTCTTAGTGATATACATAGTTCGAATCTGTCGAAATTACGGCTGAACATAACATGCTCTAAGCTGCATTCATATAACAGATCCTAAGATAGAGCTCACAATAATATTTTTATTCAATTCACGAAAACATTTTCATGTTTATGAGCAGCTATGCCAGAATGCAAACATGCATGAATGACATGCACATGATTCAAACTATCGTTGCTCACATGAATAACTCTCACCCATCCAATCAGCTCAACAAAATAAACCACAGAATTTACGTAAACCGTCAAACATTGGCAATTCTGAAAAAGAACATCTACAACCTACGAAACAAGTATGGTGTCCTATTCCAAGGAGTTGGGTGGCTGCTATGAGTTAAGTTTAATAACCCCATTAAGGTGAGAGTAACACAAAATATCAAATTATAGTAATGTGAGCAAGAAAATAAATTTTAGGACTGGCTAAGAAAGAAAATTCAGCAACAACTTAATTTCATATTTTAGATGCTTTAGTGAGGTTCCGAGTTTTAACACCCCGTGTTGCTAAGCAAGTTGTAACGGGTATATTTGTTTAACTTTGTTCTGATGCCATGTTGTGAGAAACCGTCCGAAATAAATTAATGTTAGAGCATTAGCTTGTTGTCCATCAATGGCACGCGAGCTACAAATGCGACCAACATAAAATCCAACTCCGGTAGTCCACCGGTATACTCTTAATCACCTCAGGATCGCAGCATATTGATCCACAACATTGCACACATCACAAGCATACAAATAAATGACAAATTCTGGAATATTACAGGTTTAAAGTGTGCATACAAGTAGTGACAAGTTTCTAAAATTTTATACAAAACAGTAAACAATGTTGCATTGAAGTTTCCTAAGCTTTTGGGAATAACATTGTCCATAAAGGGTTCAGGTTCAGATTCGAGACAGCAAAATAAACAAGCCTTACGCAGCAGAAGTCGATGTTTTAAAACAACAAAAGTCAATCGATGCCTGCCAACAACAACACCAGCGATGTCAAGTAAAAATCAGCATTTTACTCCTCCCCATCGCCGGACTCGGCGGGAAAGAAGTAACCAAACACCATAGGGTGCTCATCTGAAAACTTCAACATAACAAACATGAGTACTAAGGTACTCGCAAGACTTACACATATTGTATGAATATGGTAGTGGCAAGGGTGTAATGCATAGTCAAAGACAAATTTTGCGAAAAGCAAAAACTATTAATGTGATAAGCATATAAGCATTAAGAAAAAAAACTCATGGGCGACTCATATACATCCCAACCCACTGCAGCAAGTAAACATTTGAAACCATGTGTGGAACAACACACATTTCAGCTCAATAACAACAGCCATACACTCCCGTTTCCATTCCTTATGATGCTTCAATCACTACGATGAAGTTCAATGAACACTAAGCTTGATCATGACCGAGATTGCAGTGATTTGGACCGATTATACACCCTGCAAGGAAGTCTCAATGTACCCACACGAGTCGAGGACCATACAACTCATGCGACCCACTAAAGCCACATAAGGGGGTACTCATGTCAACCTTTTTCACACTTGTTCTCGCATGGTTGGACAATCTTCACCACAAAGAGTACTTGGTCCTGCAGACCAATAGTCACTCATGCATGTCAAACAAATAATGAAGTGATGGCCCAAACACTGGTACAAAGTTAGATATTCGACTTGCCATACCATTATTTTCGGCATGTCGTTAGAACAGAATGTGTTTAGGACAAAGAGAACAATGCACGATCCTTAACTGACCAAGCGGGGCTTCATCCTAGTTCCCTCTTAGCCCACAATTTCATCATCTTTCTTATTTTATCCCATATCCAAGTACATTAAGTCCTAACTCGCGAATAATGGTGTCCTTGCCACCAATTTGATTTCTACCGGTCTAAGTAGGGCAGTTTCTAATACGAAAACCTTATCGATTTTGAGTGCCCTGTCAGGCCGCCGTTTTCGGGCTTCCAACTCCTCATCATGACAATGGTTCACATGGGGTAATAACTTTGACTTTTACGCCGAAGTGGACATGGACCCATTTGTTATTGATGGGGTAGATTTTTGAAATGTGATCTTGATCCCATCGCGGTTTCCATCCAAGCGTTGTGGAGGCTTACTTAAGAAGGAAAGCCCGCACGGTTTGAGGACTATTTACGCTTTCATTAAAACTTGCGCTTAGAGCCTCCCAACCTTTGCATAGCCCTTCCAACTTTTGCTCCACTTTGCGGCTATGGAGTTGGGTCTTCCCCACAGCAAGATCAAGTACGACGAAGATGTAGGATCGAAGAGCACGTGAAAAGCTACCAGAGGGGGGGTCAATGGTAGATTTAAAATTCTTACGCGGCGGAAACAATTAAACCCTAATCCCTTTGGCAGAAAAACGGTCTGTTAAAGAAATCGTATATGAGACTAATCTAAACGTGTTTCACCGTGACAAAAGTGATAGATATCAGAGAGAATCAAGTCACGAAGACAACACAAAAAGAATTACTCAAATGCGTCGAGAAAAACTCAAGTTATGATCGAAAGATCAGACTATGGTCAATCTGACCTACCCGAGAAAAACAGTTTCTGGAATGCTGCAAAGAAACTCGTTTAGATCAAAAACCACAAATCCAATGACCGTGAAATTTTGACAGATGATAGACAATCAAGTTTTGAAGACAACCCAAAAAGAATCACGTCAATTGGATCAATAAAACTCGAGTTATGATAAAACCACCGATGAAAGGTAGTGCTGTCCAGAAACTCGACGAGTAAAACTTGTCTGGAACAAGTCGGACGAACAAGGCACAAAAGTTCCTTCAAACTATGAATTTTACTCAATAGAACACAAGAGGAACAGCCCCAAAAGTCGTCCTCCACGAGCTCTGGGCTCGCTTGCTTATATAACCAGCCCTTAGGCCAACCCAATATCAACTAGGACTCTAATCCTACTCAGATCACGAATCGTAACTTTCCATAACTGCTCAAGATTCTTCTATACGCAGATAGAAGCAATCTTAAGACTCCCAAACACCTTAGGAACGTATCCCACATTCCTAAACAACTCAAATTCATGACACACACAAAATCCTAACATAACCAACTCGATATTTCCATACCGAGCCATAACCGACTCAGCTAGCAGCCTAAGTCTTCAACCGATACGATCCGATCCTTCCGATCAGATCTTCCTTCCATAATCCTTATCTAGAAGCATATTGCCACGTCATGCACCTCATGCATACGTGCGAACACCTTCCTTCGACCTTCATATGCACTGCCCTTGATTCAATCATCCTGCGCGACCTCCTGACCCGCTCAACCACAGTTCCTCCCGAACTTGGTTGTTGGAACCTCATCTCCTCCTGAGACTAGTCCAATGGATCCTGTCACCAGCCATGACTTGAACTCAAGCAACACCTACACATGAACAAACAAACAATCCATACGAGCCCATGTCCTCGACTTGACTCAAGTTAGTTCCGAACACAACACCTTACGTGAGAACATCACATAAGCATGTTGCAAAACCACAGTAGAAACGATATCAACCGTATTCAACCAAAACACACCAAAAAACTTAGCAAATGAATACTAAGCAATCTTTCCAATCATGTAAAGCAAGTATGAAACAATGCAAATGAAAAGCAGAAATACTTCGGTCAAGTTCCGGACCTTGCCAGAGCAACCCGGAGCTTGAGTCGGAGCTATCAAAAGCTAGTAGAACCTAGCGTCGGAGCTTTCAAAAACTAGTAGATCCTAGCACCGGAGCTTACCAAAAACTAGTCAAAACTAGTCAACCCAAAACCGGAGCTAGACAAAGTACGTCGAAGCTTAGCAAAAGCATGCCAGAGCTATCAAGTATATGCCGAAGTTAACAAAGACATGCCGGAGCTATCAAAGACATGTCGGACCTAACAAGGACATGCCGGAGCTAAAGATAAAGCTCACCGGAGCTAACCAAAGCTAGTCGGACCTTTACGAAGAAGCCGAACCTAGCATCTAACGTAGCCGGAGCTACCCAAAACAAGCCAGACCTACCGTCAGACCTTGCTGTAGCTCGGAGCTAGAATCGGACCTTGATAAAAAGGTGTTTTGGTGATATTTAAAACTTTTATCATCAAAGCCAAGTGTATTCACTACAAGCCAATGTATTCAGCACACATAGGTCTTACAATCCCCCCTTGATGAATGCATTGGCAACACCATTTAAAATCCGAACATTGGCTTATTCACATAAAAGTTTTGAAAACAATTTCTCCCCCTTTTTTTAAATCAAAAGTAAAAAAGAGAAGAAAATGAAAATCTCCCCCCTTTATTATATCTCCTTATGCCCATATTCTCTTTCTCTTCATGCTTATCTCTCCCCCTTTGACAATGTATTCAGCAAGTCATGAGCATGTAAAGAAATTATCTCTCCCTCTTTAGTTGTTATGAGCATATTATAACATATATATATAAACAAAGCTCATCCAAGTTATACTATACCTTACATTATCACATCAATGAAATACATAAGGTAGTGTAAGCCATGCTAGAAATCAAATGTAATTTTCAATTTAAGCAAGTCATGATCTCACAAACTTAACTATCTCAAAACCTGATAGCATGACACTAGTTGCTGCATTTTATTATTTTTCAAAGCATAAATTTAGATCATATGATATTTGCAAGAGATTATATGCGCATCTGACTTATTCTAACCAACCAAGCCAAGCCTATGTCATTTGACAATCAGAAGCTTAAGGACATGGTTTTAGTCATACACAACTTCTTCCAAGTTCATATCTAAGTGCAATGACAAGCCATCTCAAAAGAAGAAGTGCGATGCATGCATATTCTCTTGATCTTTTCTCAATTTATATTTGTTCATAAAAACTCAACATGTGAGTTGATTACTTGATGAATTCTTAATGATTAAAAGCATTTGTGAGCATGCAACAAGTTCAAAACATCAAGAAAGTTCGACCATGACCAGATTTAGTGTAAGTAATTATTCCAATTACTAGACATGGCAAAAACTACAAAATGTATAACACGAGTAATGTAGTAAGAACTTTCAGCATGTAAAAGGAATCACAAAGTCATATATGTATGAAATACTATGTTCATATTATTTTAATTTCAGATTCACACATAGACTTCCCAAGTTTCAAAAACTCCCCCTCAATTTAAGCCATGAGAATGCATAACCCCTATTTCACTACGAATGTAACAAAAACTAGTGAAATCCAAAGGTTTTGTAAAAACGTCAGCCAATTGATGTGCGGTATCTACATGGTGAAGCACAATGTTTCCATTTTCAGCGTTATCTCGGAGAAAGTGATACCTAATATCAATGTGCTTAGTTCTAGAATGTTGCACGGGGTTTTTGGCAATGCAAATAGCACTAGTGTTATCACAAAATAGTGGAACACTATCTAGATCAACCCCATAGTCCTTAAGTGTTTGAACAATCCAAAGAGTTTGTGAGCAAGCACTAGCAGCAGCTACATATTCAGATTCGGCTGTGGATTGTGCAACTGAATTTTGTTTTCTATAGGACAAAGCAACAAGAGAATTACCAAGAAAATGACAAGCACCAGAAGTACTTTTCCTATCAATCCTACAACCCCCAAAATCAGCACCCGAAAAAGCTTTCAAAGTAACGGTTGAGGAAGAAGGAAGAAAAATGCCAAATTCTTGAGTTCCATGTAAGTACCTGAGAATCCTTTTGACGGCTTGACGATGTGAAACACGTGGGGAAGCTTGAAACCGTGCACAAAGACATACGCTGAATTGTATGTCCGGTCTTGAAGCCGTGAGGTACAAAAGTGATCTGATCATGCTTCTATATTCTTTTTGATCCACGGGTTCACCATCTTCATCAAGTTCAAGTGTTGTTGCTGTTCCCATTGGTGTCCGAAGAGGCTTGCTTTTGTCCATGTTGAAGCGCCTTAGGAGGTCTTTGGTATACTTCGTTTGATGCACAAAGGTACCCTCCTTGGTTTGCTTGATTTGCAGCCCCAAAAAGTAAGTGAGTTCACCCATCATACTCATTTCAAATTCGAAACTCATCATTGCTGAAAACTTGGACACAAGATCATGAGAAGCACAACCAAAGATAACATCATCCACATACACTTGAGCGAATAATGAGTCATTGCCATGTTTAAGCACAAAAAGAGTTTTATCAACCTTGCCCATGGTAAACCCCTTTTCAAGTAAGAATGTTTTTAACCTATCATACCATGCTCTAGGGGCTTGTTTGAGACCGTATAAGGCTTTGGACAGTTTGTAAACATGATTAGGAAAATCTGGATTTTCAAAACCCGGTGGTTGTTTGACATAAACCTCCTCATCTATGTAGCCATTAAGAAAAGCACTTTTAACATCCATTTGATATAGCTTAAAACCTGTAGATGCTGCAAAAGCTAACAAAATTCTTATGGCTTCTAATCTAGCAACAGGAGCAAAAGTTTCATCAAAATCTAGACCTTCAACTTGAGTGAAACCTTGAGCAACTAACCTAGCCTTATTCCTAACCACAACCCCATCCTCACTTTGTTTATTTATAAATACCCATTTAGTTCCAATTAAAGTGTGACCTTGAGGTGGAGGTACAAGTTTCCAAACATTATTTCTTTCAAAATTTTCTAACTCTTCTTGCATGGCAATAATCCAAGATTCATTAGTGAGTGCGTGTGATATATCTTTAGGTTCAAAAGAAGCAACAAAAGCAGAATGAGCATGAGAGTTTGGTTCGCAAAACCTGGACCGTGTGACTCGTTCATGCAAGATTCCAATAATTTGTTGTGGGGGATGATCTTTGTTAATCCATGGGGGAATAGATGTATCACAAGCTTCTTCTTCATTAGATCCATCGCAGATTGATGGGCTTGTGACTTGTGGTCGATCAGGACAAGCAGAGGTGATAGCCGGAACTTGTTCAATGTCCGGAGCTGGACACGTGTTAGCTTCAGAACTACCAGGCAGTATCACCGGCTCTTCTTCATCTTCGAAAATACCCTCCCCCTGAGGATACGGATCTGGTCCTGCAACACCGGAGCTAGTACCTGGGCTAGTTTCATCAAAAGAAACTTCACAAGTCTCCATTATTTTGTTAGTGTCAAGTAAAAGCACACGGTAGCCTCTAGTATGAGATGGATAACCAAGAAACATGCCATCAATGGATCTAGGTTCAAATTAATCAAGATTACCATGTTTCTTAACAAAGCATTTGCAACCAAAGACCCGAAAGTGTGTAACACTAGGCCTATGTCCAAACCGAAGCTCATATGGTGTTTTACCTAGCTTAGCACGCAAGAAAACACGATTTGAGACATAACAAGCGGTTGCTAACGCATCAGCCCAAAATTTCCTAGGAGTTTGATATTCATCAAGCATAGTCCTAGCCATATCAACTAAGGTTCTATTCTTTCTTTCTACAACACCGTTTTGTTGAGGTACATATGGCGAAGAAAATTGATGATCTATTCTATTTTCAGCACAAAAGTGATCAAAAGATTGATTTTTAAATTCAGTTCCGTTATCACTTCTAATTGCCTTTAAAGATCCTGGGTGATCAATTGATAATCTAAGAAATAAAGTTCTAAAGTGACTAAAAACTTCATTCTTAGACGCCATGAAGTAAACCCAAGAGTATCTAAAATAATCATCAACTATAACCAGAACATACCATTTACCTCCGAAGGATTGAACACGTGAAGGTCCTACGGTGTCAAGATGCAAAAGTTGACATGGTTCAGTTGTCATGATCATTGTCAGAGGAGTATGTGAACCTGCAACCATCTTAGCATGTCTACAGGAAGAGCACACAATTTCTTTGTCCCCTTTAAGCTTAGGCAGCCCACGTATGCGATCAAGAGCACTAACACGCGTTAGGTGATCAAAGCCTACGTGACCAAGTCTACGATGCCAAAAATATAAGTCCTTTGAATCATTAGCAACTAGACACCTATGCTTAGAGGAAGACATATCAAAATCAGCTTTAAAAACTCTTCCAAACCGAGACATGTTAAAAATAAGCTCACTATTTGAACTTACAACTTTGCAGCAGTTTTTATTGAAAATAATTTCCAGATTTTCATCTAGCAATTGTGAAACAGAAAGCAAGTTGTATTTCAAATTTTTGACAAGTGCCACATCCTTCAAAGTGTAGTGATCATTTACTTTAACCGAACCCTTAGCAATTATAGGAGTTGAAGAATTATCGGCAAAAGTAACATTTTCTACACGTGACACAAAAGAGAGGGAGGAGAACCAATCTTTGTTACCGGTCATGTGGCGTGAGCAACCTGAATCCACAATCCAAATGTTCTCCTTCCTCAAACGTGTAACCTACATAGAAGCACAATACGTCGATGACTCAATACTGGGGTTAGTCAAAAGGCATTTAGGTATCCAGTACTGAGTCACACGACGTGCAGTAGGAAAAACACGCAAAAGCTGAGATAAAACAACAGGTTTATGAGTCGAAGTTTGAGGTTTTCTATTTTTAACTCTTTTAGCACAAGAACCAGTAGCTCCAGAGGTAAAAGCAGCAGTTCCAAAAGACAAGGCTGAAGCTCCAAAAATAAAAGTTGAAGTTCCAAAGGAAACAACAGAAGGTCCGGGAGCTCTCGGAGCTATCTGAACTATCGGAGCTGCTTTTGCGGATTTCTTACCAGAAGGTCCAGAAGCTACCTTTTCAAATTTCTGACTCACTAAAGCAGGTTGTGTTTTTCTAATTGCATGAAAGTTATCAGATCTAGCAATTTTTCTTTCCTTTTTCTGTTGTTTAGCTAGTCTATAACAAAAATCTATGACATGACCATCTCTATCACAGAAGGTACAATGAAATTTAACTTTGTGTTCATGTCTAGATGAGCAAGCAATATTTTTATTTGAAACCGAATGAGACAACACTCCTGCAGATTTGAAAACCACTCGTTGTTTAGGAACTGTTTAAATCAAACCACTTCCTAATGACTTTACAATTTTAGGTGGATGTGCCTTAGCATGAGCATGAGAATCAAAACCCAAACCAGTTTTATCATTGCATGACTTGGAAGAATTCAGCAGTAAGCTTAGGTTCTTATTCCCATTACAAAACCGATCTAATGTCCTATGCATGTCATCAAGTTTATTGGACATATCAAGACAATTGTCACATGAAGTTTTTCCTTTTAGTTTGCAATTGGAACAAAATTTAACTTCATGAGAACGTAAAGCATTGTTCAATATAGAAATTTCATTCATAGCATCCTGTAGTTTCTTATCAAGATCATCACAAGTAGAACAATGCAAGTCAATTGTAGAACAGCTGGCATCTTTCAAGTTTTTATCATTAAGTGCAGCAAGCTCTTTGTTCTTTTTAATTTCTTCATCAAGTCTATCTAGAGTGGAGGAGTGTGCACTTCTTAATGTGGACAATTGTTCATAGATTAAGTCACATGAGGGACATGCATCATCACTAGGAATCAAAGTTTTTAAACGGTTAATTTCAGATTCTAGTGATTCAATTTTAGCAGCATTATCCCTAAGCTTTTTGTCCTTTTTCTTGACAATAATAGTTGCACGAGAAATAGCATCACACATTTCATTACAGGTAGAACATACCTCATCGTCTTCACTGTTGTGTTCTGCATCCTCCTGACTTGATCTTGTTTTGCCCGTCATGAAGCATAAGTTGGCCAGATCGTCATCATCTTCATCACTTTCAAAGTCTACATCACTTGAACTAAGTTCCTGAAGTGCGGTGATGAAGCTTTTAATCATCTTGCGTCCTATGGTACCCTTCTTCTTCTTGTTGGAGTTTCCAGAGGAGGTCCGGACCTTGCTTTGTTTTTCTTCCCGGGTGGTCGGACCAGAAAGGTTAGGGCATTCTGTACGAAAGTGTCCTATTTTACCACATTCAAAACAGCGTTGAGGTCCGGAGCTTCCTCTCCTTCTAGTTCTCACATTTTGCAATGCTTTTGAGAATCTAGTAGAGATGAGTGCCAACTCCTCTTCTGGAAATTCTTCGATCTGTTCCAGGGTTAGCGAGTACAACAAAGCAAGAGTATTGCAAGATGATGATTGGCCGGAGCTAGACATATCACGTTGTGAGACAAATGCAATAGACTTGTTTGGGTTCTTACGTGCTAGGATGTCAATTTCATGAGTTTTTAGTTTAGAATAAAGTACATCTAATGTAAGAGAACTCATGACAGTTGATTCTCGTATAGACGTTACTTTCATCTCCCAAATTGACATGTCTAATGCACTAAGAAGTTGCCTAGCATTCTCAGCATCAGAAAAATTAACATTGACACTACGTAAGTTGCTGAGAATTTTATTGAAACGAGCAAAGAGGTCATCGATAGACTCACCTGGTTGCATCTCAAAACGCATGTATTCCTTTTTGAACATATCTTGTTTTACCTCCTTGATTGTGTTGGAGCCTTCATGATAATCACAGAGAGCTCTCCAAACATCGTATGCTGACCGAAGGTGCGCGACACGATCAAAGTCGCTTTGAGTGAGTCCTTGGATGATCAAGTTTCGGGCTTTGTTGTTGTTGTCGACGTCCCTTAGGTTTGTGGCCGTGACTTGATCATTGGGTGGCACTTCGTAAGGCTTATACACCTTCTCCCATATTGCAAAGCCTTGTGCCTGGATGAAAGCCTCCATGCGTGCCTTCCAAACCTGGAAATCAATACCAGAAAACACACAAGGTTTGGCGGAGTACTTCTCCATGATGATTAGTCAAAAACACGTGCAAATCACAAAGATTAGAGCACCGTAGCTTTGATACCAATTGTAGGATCGAAGAGCACGTGAAAAGCTACCAGAGGGGGGGTGAATGGTAGATTTAAAATTCTTACGCAGCGGAAACAATTAAACCCTAATCCCTTTGGCAGAAAAACGGTCTGTTAAAGAAATCGTATATGAGACTAATCTAAACGTTTTTCACCATGACAAAAGTGATAGATATCAGAGAGAATCAAGTCACGAAGATAACACAAAAAGAATTACTCAAATCCGTCGAGAAAACTCAAGTTATGATCGAAAGATCAAACTATGGTCAGTCTGACCTACCCGAGAAAAACAGTTTCTGGAATGCTGCAAAGAAACTCGTGTAGGTCAAAAACCACAAATCCAATGACCGTGAAATTTTGATAGATGATAGACAATCAAGTTTTGAAGATAACCCAAAAATAATCACGTCAATTGGATCAATAAAACTCGAGTTATGATAAAACCACCGACGAAAGGTAGTGCTGTCTAGAAACTCGACGAGTAAAACTTGTCTGGAACAAGTCGGACGAACAAGGCACAAAAGTTCCTTCAAACTATGAATTTTATTCAATAGAACGCAATAGGAACAGCCCCAAAAGTCGTCCTCCACGAGCTCTGGGCTCCCTTGCTTATATAACCAGCCCTTAGGCCAACCCAATATCAACTAGGACTCCAATCCTACTCAGATCACGAATCGTAACTTTCCATAACTGCTCAAGATTCTTCTATACGCAGATAGAAGCAATCTTAAGACTCCCAAACACCTTAGGAACGTATCCAACATTCCTAAACAACTCAAATTCGTGACACACACGAAATCCTAACATAACCAACTCGATATTTCCATACGGAGCCATAACCGACTCAGCTAGCAGCCTAAGTCTTCAACCGATACGATCCGATCCTTCCGATCAGATCTTCCTTCCATAATCCTTATCTAGAAGCATATTGCCACGTCATGCACCTCATGCATACGTGCGAACACCTTCCTTCGACCTTCATATGCACTGCCCTTGATTCAATCATCCTGCGCGACCTCCTGACCCGCTCAACCACAGTTCCTCCCGAACTTGGTTGTTGGAACCTCATCTCCTCCTGAGACTAGTCCAATGGATCCTGTCACCAGCCATGACTTGAACTCAAGCAACACCTGCACATGAACAAACAAACAATCCATACAAGCCCAAGTCCTCGACTTGACTCAAGTTAGTTCCGAACACAACACCTTACGTGAGAACATCACATAAGCATGTTGCAAAACCACAGTAGAAACGATATCAACCGTATTCAACCAAAACACACCAAAAACTTAGCAAATGAATACTAAGCAATCTTTCCAATCATGTAAAGCAAGTATGAAACAATGCAAATGAAAAGCAGAAATACTTCGGTCAAGTTCCGGACCTTGCTAGAGCAACCCGGAGCTTGAGCCGGAGCTATCAAAAGCTAGTAGAACCTAGCGTCGGAGCTTTCCAAAACTAGTAGATCCTAGCACCGGAGCTTACCAAAAACTAGTCAAAACTAGTCAACCCGAAACCGGAGCTAGACAAAGTACGTCGGAGCTTAGCAAAAGCATGCCGGAGCTATCAAGTATATGCCGAAGCTAACAAAGACATGCCGGAGCTATCAAAGACATGCCGGAGCTAACAAGGACATGCCGGAGCTAAAGATAAAGCTCACCGGAGCTAACCAAAGCTAGTCGGACCTTTACCAAGAAGCCGGACCTAGCATCTAACGTAGCCGGAGCTACCCAAAACAAGCCGGACCTACTGTCAGACCTTGCTGTAGCTCGGAGCTAGAATCGGACCTTGATAAAAAGGTGTTTTGGTGATATTTAAAACTTTTATCATCAAAGCCAAGTGTATTCCCTACAAGCCAATGTATTCAGCACACATAGGTCTTACAGAAGATCTGTTGAGGTTCCAGACCTACATATGCTGGTCCAGTGACTCCTTCAACAATGATATCCGCTTCGGCAAGCCCCCCTTCAAGAAGAAGTGCACCGGTGAGATCGTCTACTTCTCGACGTATGCCACCGTGGGTCTGATCTTGCCCTTCTCAAGTTTCTTGCTGGTGCTGCTGGATTTCTACGGCCTACAGCTTCATCACCTCAGCCCCCACTCCTCCTTGCTAGTGGAGAATTTCGTCCACTTCTGCGAGATGTGGGTGGGCGTGGCGCCGTGCATCGAGCTCTTCCAGACCTTCTTCACGGCCCACACTACCAGAATGGGGACATAGTTCATTGGCTTCTACTACTTCGTGAAGTGCAAGAACTGCCCCTTTAGGTACTTGAAGACCATCCCCTCCAGAAAGTGGGACAACTAAAAGAAAGACTGGGTGATCATCACAGTGGGGGAACAGAGGTTGAAGTTGCCCAAGAGCCTCCTCAATGACGACAGCGACGCCTGGAATGCAGTTCTGGAGTTGTCCGAAGCATACAAGCCCATTCTGTCAAGGATCCGGGAATGCGTAGAGGGTGGTGTGACCCCTTAGATGGTCTTCGGCAACTTCCTGGTGAACAGGTGGGCTCCGCTAAAGACAAGGGAGTGGCCCGCATGGGCCTGCAATAGTGAGATGGATCATAACTGGATTGAAGCCAATTTTCATACCAACTTGGATGATGAACTTTGAAGCTCCATCTCTAGAAGTTTCAAAATTGAGCTATCTCCCGCGATGCCTTGACCCCACCGGTTGCTTTCGTCCCTCTGAACAAGGTTTTGAAGGTCAGGAGGGAGCTTCTGAAGGGAATGTCGTTGCTAGACAACCTCGGCCTGGTGGAGAGACGTAGGACCTCTGGGGTTGCAATTCCCGGGGTTAGGAGAGGGTGGCTCTGACCACTCCTCCAAGCCAAAAAGTCGGCAACACAAGCAAGGGCAAGGGCAAGGAGTTGGGCATGCTGATGGGAGATCCCTCAGGTCGGCTCCATCTCTATCGGCTCCTACTCCTCGGCAAGCAGAACTTTGGCGGCCATGCCTCCTTCGGTGCTAGCGTCCTCAAGGAGTGCTAGCTCCGGCAAATTGACTCCGGCTCCAGTGCTAGCTATGGGTTCCAGGTCTAGAGGTCCTTCCCAACTGAGGGAGGTCCCGGCTGAGGCGACACCAGCTGCTGCGGCAAGCTCTCGACCAAGGTCTGAAGTTTCTGCCTCACCGGGTCCGGTGGGCTCCGACTCTGGGCCCTAGAGGAAGAAGTTCCACGACGACTGGGGCGGAAGCTTCCCAAGTTAAGCATTGTCTTCTCACCCTGAGTTGTTGTTTCCTTTATGTTCTTGTTTTGATTTTTTTGATCTTTGCTTCCAAGATGTCAAAGAAGAAAGCCGAAACTTCGACTCCTATTGCAGCAACTGATGCTGTGCAAGCTGAAGCGCCAACTTCGGTCCCGGTGCCTCCCCAAGTGGTGGTTGATGACACGACAGCTCCAGCGCCAGTTGTTGTGGATCTGGATCCAGAGATGATGCCTGAAGCTCCAGCGGTAGCGCCAGACCACGGGGGGAGATGTTCGAATGATGCGCCATCGGTTACAGAGCCAACGACTGAAATTCTAGCATTGGGACAGAGATGGCTGAAGCTTCGGCGCCTGAGCCAGAGGTAACTAAAGCTCCGGCACCCGAGCCGGAAATAGTTGAAGCTCCATACTTGGAGCCAGAGACTGCAGAGGCTTCGACACTTGAGCTGGAGGTAACCGAAGCTCCGACCCTTGAGCCAGAAGAAGTTGAAGTCCCGACACCTGAGCCGGAGGTGAAGGGAGCTCTAGACGAAGCTGCAGCGTCCACCCCGGAAGTGATTACTCCGGAGGCGTTTATGTTGGAGCCAGAGCACCCACAAGAGTCAACGGTAGGTCCTCCACCTACAGAGCCGATGATTGAAGCCAGCGGGAGGACATTCCCCATCAGCCCCGGAGGTTGGCCCTAGTGCTGCAGAGACGCAGGGGACCACGCTTGTGTCGTGAGACCCAATTGATGTTTTTCAAGATCCGCTCGAACCGGCAGGAGAGATCCAGGCTGGTCCGGAGCCAATTCTATTGGCGTTGTCTATAGACAATGCCTGCTCCAGCCTCCGTCGGGTCAAACTCGCCTTTGACCATGAAAGAAAAGTCATCCAAGAAGAGTGCAACACCTTAAGGCGTTGGCGCAACCGACTTCTCTTTGAGATGAAGCTGACGCAATCAAGGCTGGCTGACTAGAAGGAATGGGTAGCCAAGGAGAAGGCTCAGCTAGCGCTGATGGACCACTTGCTGAATGAGCGGGAGGCTGCCATTAAGGCTCTCGACGAGAAGGCTCGAGAGATTTTGGAGCATGCTTGGGAGATTATTAAGGCTATTGACAATCGTTAGGACAACCTCAATGATTTAAATGAAGTGCTCCTCAAGCGCCAGTAGGCCCTCGACGAGCGGGAAGAGAAGCTCCTGGAGAAGCAAGAGGACATTTTAAGAAGGGAGGAGGAGCTCGCCCAGATGCTGTCTCCGGGGGAGCAAATCTTGGCTGATCGCACCAAAAAATTTGAGTAGCGGTGCATGCAGGAAGAGGAGAAGAATTGGCAGGTGGGACAGAAGCTCTCCAAGAGAGAATATGATGTTGCCATAAGAGAGGAGAAGGTGAAAGGCCGGGAGAAGGACCTGGCGAACCGCCAGAACCGCATCCACCTCCGAGAGTTGGAGCTTGCAGACCGCAAAAAGCAGGTTGCTGATAGTATTCAGCAGCATGCCAAAGAGGTCGAGCGCATCGCCCGAGAGGGTTCAGAGCTTGTGGCTGCCAGGAGGTCACTAGAGGAACTGAGGAGTATGTGAGCGACTGAGTCCCAGCGAGTCTGGTATTTTCTGGCTCATGCAAATAAAGCTCTGGTGCCACTTGGCTTCAGTCCGGTACGTCTAGATGACTCAGAGCCAGCCCTGGACAATGTGCTGGTGTCGTTGAGCTCTACCAGCAACAAGCAGGACGTGATGGGTGACGTCATCATTGACCAAATGGAGACAGAGGGGAAGTCTCTGGCCAATAACGTCGCTGAATATGTGCTGACGTGTTTGAAAAGCCTAGACCCCCAATTATATCTAGATCCAGTGGTTGAAGGACCCATTGCCGAAGAGGAAGATGTCGCCAGAGCCAGTGTTCGTGAAGCTGCCGAGAAAGATGCCTCATGTTTCCATAGGACTTAGGACCTCAATTAGCTACGACCTTTTTCTTCTGCCTTTCACTTGTAATCCTCATTTTGTAATCCAATCCTTCAAATGAATGAAATCCAATCTTTTTGAATGAATGAATTGCATTTTGTATTTCTCGTCAATGCATTGTCCTTTATCTTGTTGGGCCCCTGGTAGACGTACACAATTTTATTGCGAACATGTACCAAAAGGATATGACAATGTCTTGATGACTTAAATGCTTCGAACTTGTAGCTAGTATGCTTAGCTCTTAGGTCCGAAGTTTACTTTGGACATCTCCAGGGACCCTTAGTTGCGTCGACGGCGGCCCCCCTAGGAGGTGTTGGAGATTGGTAGGTTCGACAGCACCCACTTCCAACGTATTGAATGTTGATAGCAGGCCCCCTGGGGGTTGTTGAAGCTTGGTAGGTCCGACAACACCCACCATCAACGCTTATAAACGTCGATGGCGGGCCCCCTATGGGTTGTCGGAGCTTGGTTGGTCCAACAGCACCCACCACCAACGCTTAGAAACGTCGATAGCAGGCCCTTTGGGGGTTGTTGGAGTTTGGTAGGTCCGACATCACCCACCACCAATGCGTAGAACATTGACGGCAGGCCCCCGGGGTTGTTAGAGCTTCCTGGCTTTGACGGTGTCCACTATCAACATAAAATACATCGACGATAGACCCCCTCGAGGTGATTTCTCCACCATCTTCGTTTAGATCACCGTTAATTCTTCACCTTGACGGCTGGCCGCCTGGGGGTGGTTGGAGCTAAGTAGCTCCAGCAACATCCACCATCGCCATGAATTTTCCATTTTTCCTGCGCATTAAAAACAAGAAAAACAGTAAAATTTGTCCTCTTGTCTATAAGTTGTTTGCGGCTTATTGTTTTATTTAAACTTTAGATCCGAAGGAACTCAACATGATAACAAGTAAATTGATGTAATCTCTTCAGATCTGAATGCCTTCTGGACCCACCCTACTGAGGCCTGCCGAAATATAGGTAGAGTGGCATACTTAGGGTGCTAGACCAGTCTAAGTCAATAGCGCACTCCGGACCTGTCATTGCCTTTGGCGTTCAGGCAAGTAGACCATCTAGCAATGCTAAGATCCAAAAAAGATCAACAATATAACTTGTATATCATATGAATACCTTGAATAAATCTTAAAAAGAATTTCACAACTTTGTTATAGACAAGAAGGAAAAGAAATGATAAAAGAAATGAGCCTGCACAAAATTAATGCACGTGGAGTCTGTTTCACACAACAACGTCTTTCATTATAGGTCCGAATTACAGGGAGACAAGGACACACTTAGGGTATGGAACCAGGCCAAGTGTGCTATTCATTTTGTTCCAACCCAGGGTAGGTAAGCTACACTTTTAGTACTGGGCCAAGCTCAGTGTGCTTGAACTACCTGGACCCTCCTGCGGGGATCCAGATGTTCTCCTTTAGGAAGTACCCGACCCTGTTCGTAGACTCTATAACTTACATTATGTGTAATTATAGACTCACCTCCGTGAGACTAAGTATAAAACTTACGGAGGTGCTCGATGTTCCATGGATTGCGAAGCGGAGTCCCATCCTCTATTGCCAAGCAAACAAATCCGAGATGAGATACTTTGATCACTCGGAAGGGACCTTCCCAGCTAGGGGACAATTTGTTCATCCCTTCACGAGTTAGTATTCTCCGCAGCACCAGATCGCCTTCTTCAAGCTGTCGGTTGTGCACATGCCTTTGGTGATAGCGCTGGAGCGCCTGGCGATATCATGCATTCTGAATAGCTGCTTGGCACCTTGCCTCATCGATGAGGTCAAGGTCTTCATGCCAGAGCTTGTCCTGCATGGCTTCGTCGAAGGTCTAGACCCGGAGTGACCCCATGGTGGTCTCCGAAGGAAGGACCACTTCAGCTCCATACACCAGGAAGAAGGGAATATCTCCAGTTGACTGGTTAGGTGTTTTCCTGCTCACCCATAGTGCGGATGGAAGCTCCTCTATCCAGTTAGCTCCATGTTTTTTCAGGCGCTTGTAAGTGCGCATCTTGAGACCTTTCAATATTTCTGCATTGGCTCTCTCGGCTTGGCCATTATTTGTTAAGTGAGCTACTGATGCGTAGCTGACTTGTATGCCGAGGTCTTTGCAATATTCTTGGAATGCTGCACTTGTGAACTGGGTTTCGTTGTCAGTTATGACTCCGATGAAACTCCAAATCTGCAGACTATGGACTTCAAGAACTTGATAGCAGATTGCTTGTTGATTGTCACAACCGGAGTAGCTTCCGGCCACTTGGTGAACTTGTCGATGGTGACGTACAGGAACCTGCAACCTCCTATGGCTTCTGGGAAAGGTCCCAAAATGTCCATCACCCACACAACGAATGGCCATGTAGGAGGTATCATTTGCAGCGACGGAGCCAGTGTGTGAATTTGTTTTGCGTAGAACTAGCACGCTTCACACTTTTTTACCAGCTCAACTGCATCCTGGAGTGCTGTTCTCCAGTAGAAGCAATGCCAGAATGCTTTACCGACAAACGTGCGGGAAGACGCGTGGTTCCCACACTTGCCTCCATGAATTTCCGCCTTCTTCCGTAGCAATGCACCGCGTTAGAACGCTATTGGCACCACGCTGGTAGAGATCCCCATCTACCAGCGTGTATCTTTTAGCCAATCTGACGATTCGGTTAGCGAATGCACTGTCTTCATGAAGGATGTTGTCTTTCATGTTGCTCCAGATCTCAGAGATCCATGCATCAGAGCTAACTTGAGCCTCTAGATCTTGCGCACTGGGTTGCTCGAAGCTTCCTACAGCGCAAACGATCCTCGGTGGATGCCATGGTATCAGGGCCACAGAGGCTGCCAGCTTTTGGGTGCTGGTCTCGCCCCCTTCGCCCAGTTCGACAGGCTAAGCGGTAGGTTTTGACAACCTCCTGACAAAAACCCCGTCGGGAGCTTGAGCTCTGATTGAAGCCTTCGTCGAGAGTTTATCAGCTTCAGCATTGTTAAGACGCTGGACATGGCAAAAGTCCAGGACGTGAAAGTCTTTCTAGAGCTTCTAGACCTCAAGGAGGTAAGCAGCAAGTTGTGGGTTGTTGCAGCTGCATTTGCCTTTGACTTGCTTGATAATGAGCTCCAAATCACCCTTCACCAGCATCTGCTTGACGCCATATGATAGCGCCACCTTGAGCCCGTAGATGAGAGCTTCATACTTCGACATGTTGTTGGTTGCCTTGAAGTCAAGGTGTACCATGTACTTGACCTTCTCTCCGGTCGGTACAAGGAGAAGAATTCCAGCTCTGGCTCCATAATTTTTCATGGAGCCATCGAAATAGAGAGTCGAGTGAGGCTTGGTCAAGACCAGGACCTTGGGTTCTGACTTCTGCTCACTGGGGCCCCCTGGATTTGATGAAGAAGGGGTCCACTCCGCACTGAAGTCAGCCAATGCCTGACTTTTGATAGCATGTCGGGGCAAGAATTTGAGATCGAACTCAGCCAACTCTGCTGACCACTTTGCAATATTCTCAGTAGAATTGGGGTTATGTAGTATAGCACGCAGTGGATAGGAGGTTACCACTGATATCTTGTGGGCTTAGAAGTAATGATGAAGCTTCCATGAGGCGATGAGAACTGCATAGAGCAACATATGCACCTAAATGTATTGAGTCTTGGCATTGTGGAGTACTTCACTGATGTAGTACACTAGCCCCTGAACAGTCCAGACCTTGCCGGAAGGTCCCAAAGCTTCCTCTTCATCAACCCGGACCCTGCCGGAGGCATCTAGACAGTCTTCTTGAGCTTCCCGGACCCTCTTGGAGGGGTCTGGAACTTCTTCTTTAGACATGTGAACTCCCTTAGATGAGAGAGGTTGATCCTCAAAGAGCTTGCCTTGAGGATCTGTGCCTGGGGGCTGGGACCCAAACAAGCCTTCAGGTAGCTCCGGATTCTCCCGGAGGGGTCTGGGCTCCTGAACTGTAGGTGGCTCCGATCTTTCCGCAACCAGAACTATGCTGACAACCTCCGTAGTTACCGAAATGTAAAGCAAAAGAGGCTCACCAGGGTTCGGAGCTACCAGGATTGGTAGTGTGGTGAGGAGCTGCTTGAGCTCTTGAAAGGCCTTCTCTGCTTCTTCGGACCAATGGAATGGCCTGAACTTCCTCAATAGATTCAAAAAGGGAAGCACCCATTCTGCTAGTCTTGAGATGAACCGGCTAAGCGTAGCTAGACATCCAATTAGCTTCTATACATCCTTGACTCGGGTTGGGGGCCGCATGTCTTCAATGGGCTTGATCTTCGCCAAATTTGCCTCAATTCCTCAGTGAGTCACAAAGAATTCGAGGAGCTTCCCGAAGCTATCCCCGAAGACACATTTGTCCGGGTGTAGCTTGGTGCGCGAAACACGCCGCTTCTCTAAGACGGCTTGTAGGTTGTCAAGGAGCGGTTCCTTGTTCTTCACCTTGACGATGATGTCATCGATGTAGACCTCCACCAAGTCCTTGATGAGCACTCCCAATGTTTTGTGCATGGCCCGCACAAAGATTGAAGAAGCATTTTTGATACCGAACGGCAGGGCAATATAAAAATTCAACCCATCTACTATTATGAAAGCAGTATGCTCTTCATCTTCCTTATACATTTGGATCGGATGATATCTATAATATGCATCTAGGAAACACAATAGCTCACACCCGTAGGTAGAGTCCACTATCTAGTCTATCCTAGGTAGTGGAAATGGATCCTTTGGACATGCCTTATTCAAGGTGGTGTAGTCGATACACATCTGAAGCTTCCCGCTGGCCTTGGGTACAACGATTGAGTTTGCCAGCCATCGTGGATGATGAACCTCCCGGATGAAACCAGATTCGAGCAGCTTCTTAATTTCTTGTCGGATGAAGTTCTGCCGCTTGACCGATTGCTTCCGGGGCTTATGGTGTATTATCCGTGTGTCTGGGTATATCTTCAAGTTCTGCTCAATCACCTCACTAGGGATCCCAGGCATCTGTGACGGTTGCCATGCAAACATGTCTACATTCGCCTGGAGGAATGTGATGAGCGCGAGTTCCTATTTGTTGTCCAGACCTCCTGATATACAGGTGGTCTGGGCAGCATCGGAACCAATTTGGACGACTTTGACGGGGATGTCGTGTCACCGCTTGGCTGCACGCGTGGTTCAGAGGTTGATCTTCCATGACGAGTGCTCAAAGGTTGAGCAACTTGCTCCTTGCCAGATGCTTCCTCATGCGCTGCTGCAAGCGCATGGAGTTCTTTCAGCGCAGTGACTCCTACAGTACAATCCCCGCAGATCCAGAGAACGCCTAATAGTGTTGGCATCTTCAACACCAGGTAGCCATAATCGGCTACGGCCATGAACATATACAAGGCTGGCCTGCCTAGGATGGCATTGAAGGGTAGATTGATGTGCCCCACGTCGAAGACCAGCTTCTCGGTCCTGTAGTTCTCCTGATTCTCGAAGGTCACTGGGGGTGTAATTGAGCCGAGAGGACTGACGGCACCCAGACCTACCCCAGAGAAAGGATGTGAGGGGCAAAGGTCCGAGAGTTTTAGCTGGATCTTGATGAACGCTTCATAGTTGAGGAGGTTAAAACCCGACCCTCCATCCAGCAAGACATGGTAGAGCTGGACGTTATTGATGCTAGGAGACCATCAACAACAGTTGTCCAGCTCCGATCATATTTCTTAGGCAGTCTGAAGCATCAGAAGTGATTAAAGTGTCCATGCACTTTCGATGGGGTATTGCCTTGGCGGTAGGAGCTGTGGCAGCCATCTCCCGATGCATAGTCTTGAGGATGCAGTGGGAGGTGAGTTTTCAGGACCCTCCATATATGGTATTGAGGGTCTTTTGATGCTCGTTGTTGGAGATGTTAGAATCATCGTCGACGGTGTTGTACAAAACCTTCAGGACCTTCTTGGGGTCCTAGAAGCCTAGCTCCAGATCAGTCAGAGCTTCGTCAACTTTCTGCTTTCCTTCTCGCTGGCGGAAAGGAGCTTCTTCCTAGCGCTTGTTGAATCGCTCGATAAGGTTTTGGACCTCGCGACAATCTTCAAGATTGTGAGTGTCCGTTTTATGGATCGGAGACAACATGTTTTGACTGCCGCCATCTTCAAACACTGGTCGAGGATGTTTCTCGTGGCGTGGCCCCGGCCACCCGGAGCTGCTGCAACAGCAACATGCTGGCCGACGGCTTCTTCTTGCCGTTGGACTTTTTCTTCTTTGTCCCACTGCCGGAGGTAGTGGCTTCAGCCATGGAGGAATTTTTTCCAGCCTCCGGAGCTGATTTGGAGTGCATTTCATGGCCCTTTGCATCCCAAGCACATTTGTTGGCCAGGCTGAATAGTTCCGTGACGCTGGTGACTTCTTTTGTCGCCAGCTTCTCTAGCATCTTCTTATCTCTGACGCCCTATCGAAATGCAACAACAACATATGCATTGGCTATGGAAGGAATTGTGTTTTGTACCTAGAAAAACCGTTGGATGAACAATTGCAACGACTCTCCTGACTTCTGTTGTACGGCGAACAAATCTAGCTCTGTGCCAAGTCGGGTGTAGGAGCTTCGAAGTTGGTGGTGAACTGGTGGCATAGCTACGCCCAACTATTAATGGAGTCAGGAGGAAGACTCATGAACCAGGACCTGGCTGTCCAAGTCAGAGCCACAGGGAAATAATTTGCCATCACATCCTTATTGCCTCCCGCCGCGAGAATTGCGGTGGAGTAGATTTGGAGGAACTTGATGGGGTTGACAATCCAATCATATTTCTCCGGCAAATGAGGTCGGAACTTCTGCGTCTATAGGACCACGCGAAGGTGCATGGCCAGGGCAAATAGACACCCCCTACTCCCAAAGGAGAAGGGTTTTCCCAACCTTCTCGCCTTTCGCGAGCACACTTGATGTGGACGCGACCGTCCTACTGTTTGTAACGGCGGTCAAGCACCGACCACGGATCATGGGTCGAGAGCCTTGAAACCGTGTGAGTACGGCATGCCCCGAAGGGCAGGGATGTCACTTGCTGGGAGGGCGCATGCCTCCGGTGCTGTGACGTCTGAGGACCATGTCTGCCAAACAAGGCCCTTCGCTGGGAAGGTGCCTGCCCTGAAGGGAGAGGACCTTGGTTGCTGATGGCATTGGCTGCTGCTGCAACCACATGCTCCACATCAGGGCGCCACTGCTCCATTGCACCCCGAGGTGCTCCGGGCATTAGTGGACGCTGCAGAAGAGTACACGCCGTGTTGATCATGTTCTCAGGGTTATTGTGCGTCAATGCAGTGACCGACGAGAAGACACCATCCTATTGACCGGCGTTGTTTGCCACAACAGTTGATGGTGCTGGTGGAATGACGCCCGCTGGGACAACAGCACCAACTGGCTGTTGCATGTTGGAGGGATTTTCTCCTGCGGGTTGCTCAGCATGGTCATTGGACGATCCAGTGGTGGAGTTCACCATCTCGATATCTCCGGTGCCCCTACCTGCTGCGCCAAATATCGAAGTGTGCGATCGACAATTCCCCTGGTACTACTAGATTGTAGTCCGCGGAGGTTTGTAATTGGTTGGGGCGCGCATGAGATTATGAACGAGACAGTGATACGGGAATTTTTACATGGTTCGGGCCGCTTGAGCATAATACCCTACTCCATGGGTGGTTGTTGTATGTATGAGCATGTCATTGCTTGGGGTTGATTGGACTTGTCCTTTGTACCGTGCGGCATAGTACTTTTATAGTCCAAGGACTGGCCGTTACATTTTCAGCCTGGCCCGACATGTGGCCCCGGCGGTCTTTAATTACCTAATACATGATTTGCACATATTAAGTACATTTAATAGTGTGATGACGCTCCTTAATGGCAGCATTACCGGTATGTCAAATCTATGTTGATGATATCATTTTTGGTTCTACTAATAAGTCTTTTTATGAAGAATTGAGCAAAATTATGACAGGCAGATTTGAGATGTCAATGATGGGCGAATTAAAGTTGTTCTTGGGATTCCAAATGAAACAATTAAGGGAAGGCACTTTCATAAGCCAAACCAAGTACATGCAGAACATCCTCAAGAAGTTCAATATGGACAAGGCCAAGCCCATCAAGACACTCAAGGCAACTAATGGACATCTCGATCTCAACAAAGATGGTCCAAATGTGGATCAAAAGGTATATCAGTCTATGATTGGATCATTATTGTATTTATGTGCATCTAGGCCAGATTCGAAGAATTCCTAAGGTTTTGGGCAGAATCCAATGGTATCCCAAAGTATCCAAGTTTAACTTGATAGGATATTCTGATGCCGACTATGCAGGATGCAAAGTCGATAGAAAAAGCACGTTAGGGACTTACCAATTTCTTGGCAGATCATCCTCAGTTTCATGGTCATCTAAAAAGCAAAACTCCATTGCTCTTTCCACATCCGAAGCGGAGTATGTTGCAACCGGTAGTTGTTGCGCACAACTACTTTGGAAGCAACAAACTCTAAGGAATTATGGTTACAATCTGAACCACATTCCACTCATATTTGATAATGAGAGTGTTATAAAAATTGCACACAACCCAGTAGAGCACCCAAGAACTAAGCACATAGATATTCATCACCATTTCTTAAGAGATCATTCATTAAAAGGTGACATTGTAATCTTATATGTTAGGATTGAAAAACAACTTGCAGACATTTTCACAAAGCCATTAGATAAAAAGAAATTTTGTGAGCTAAGAAATGAGCTAAATGTACTTGACTCTCGAAATATGGCTTGAAACATTGCATACCTGATTGTGATTTCAAAATTTACACATTTTTGCGAAAATTTGTCCATCATCTCGATTTTCTCTTGAAAACTATTTAAATTAGTGAATCTTGGTGAATTATGGCCATTTTATGATTGTTGATTGCTTACTGGTCATGTTCATCAGGATTATTTGTGAAATGATGTCCTTTATATCACTATTATATCAAACAGCCAAAATCAATTTGTTGAATTCTGTTATGTCCGGCTGACACCAAACCAGTCCGGCATCAACACCGGACTAGTAATTTGGCTCAGACTAGTCAAGACCTTGTCCAGCATACCAGACTTGTTCGGTCCCAACCGAACTAGTCCGTATGTATCGGGCTTAACCCTAGCCCGCTGCCAGTACCCCTTCTTCCTCATCTTACAATCGTTTTTGCTCTCTCTCTTCTACCTTGAGCCCCCAAGGCAATTTTTGCTTCCATCCACCAAAATCAATTATTTCTCCAAGGGAAATCCTCTTCTCGGCGTAGAGCTTTCCCACTCAAAGATTTACCTTTAGAACCATACTTCGATCCTTCAACTCTAGTCTTCAAATTTTTTGGTAAAATCTCACTCAACCATAGTTCTCACCTTTTCTCCAATATTGCTTATTTTTCTTAATTTCTAGGGCATACATTACCTCTCTAGATGTATTCCTTTTGTATTCCTACTTGCCTTGCATCGATTCGTGCTAGATTTTGGAAAATAGGAAATTAGGGTTCTTATGCCAAACCGGACTAGTCCAGGTATTCAAGTGCGAACAAGTCCGCTACTCCAGACAAGTCCGCACTCCGAAAATGGACAAGTACGGTACCTCGACAATCTGAAGCTCTAAATTCTTATTTGCACAAAGTCTACAATCAATTCTACCTCTGTCAGGCACGATGTCTTCAGGTTTCGAGGACAACTCTTTTGACTATGACGAAGAGCGTGACCGTGCAAGAGTGCAAAGAGCAAAAGAGAGGGTTATAAAGAAAAGTCACGACCACAATTTTCACTCCTCTCCTCCCGATGATGTACTTCTTAAGAAGGGGAGAGTGGTAGTGAAGAAACCCCTGAGTAAGGATGGTGTCGACAGTTCTTCGACACCCAAGAGAAGTCTCAACAAGGGCAAAGGACTGGCTAATGGTCCTATTCGCCCTTTGAAGATGAAGGCTCCTATTCAACGCAACAGACAACCATCAAGTGATGATTTTACTGGAAAAGGGAGTGAATTGGCTGACAAGTTCAGAAAGATTGAACTCTAAGAGCAACCCAAATAGTCAGCTGACCCCAGATTCTGGAGCAATTTCCATGTTGACTATTATGAGCATGTATATATGAAGATGAGGAACCTAGTGACTGAATGTCAGTGGGTGAATATCACTTACCTCCAGTCCAAGAGATGCCAAGCTTACTAAGAGGTTTAGGAGGCATTAGAGCGACATGGACCGAAGGACTTGTCTCCTTCTAGTGGGACTGGAACAATGATCATCACTCAATTCTATTCCACTCTATACTTTTCTCGTGATGATGGTGACAAAATGATATGGATGACACATGGCAAAGTACAATGTCACTTATGAGGAGTTTGCTAGAATTCTTCATCTTGAAGATTCTTTGGAGAATGACATCATCATTCACAACTTGAAGCCCCTGGAGATATATGAGCATGATTTTCTCTATGACACAAGAATGCCTTACAAGTCTCCAACTACCAAATACTTGAAGACATTCTTTGCATTTCTAAAAAGATTTGTGAGGAAGACAATAGCTTCCATGGAGGGAGATGCAGGAACAATTCAGGGACACTAAGGACAATTATGAAGGTGATAAGTAAGAGAAGGACCTTCATATCTTTGAGTTCAACTACAATGTCATTGTAAACATCTCCATCACCCCTAACATTTCCTCTGTCTATGCAACCTATATCATGTATATGATTGAGAAGGTGACAGGACTTGAGTTTGTAAAGGATGTTCCTCACACTGGTCACGGGGCCCAGAAGCCTACAATCTACACTTTCACCTCTGCTCCTACCTCACCTGTAGAGGAACAAAGATCTAAGAGGGCTCATGAAGGCACAAGAACTCAAACTGCTACTCCAACTCCTCCACCCTCTAGAGAGTCCTCCAGTGGTGTGCTAAAAATGCTTTCCTCCATCTTTGCATCCTACCGCAATGTGGAAATGAAGCAGCACAAGGAGAGTTTTGCCAGGAAAAGACATCGAAGATATGTGAAGACCAACATTAAGGTCATCTGTGAGAAGCTAGAGATAGAGTCAGTGGGGTCACCCTAGATTTCTGAGGATTCTGAAGAGGATATCATAGAGATGGCACAACTCTCAGAGCAAGAGTTGGCTTCATTTGGACAAGCTGGCATCTCCGCTCCTCCTCCTCCGCAAGCACCTGAAGATGAAGAAGAGGATGACGATAGGACCGAGAGTGAGGGAGGCAGTGGTGATGAGTGATTCCACTCAATTTTTTCCTTTTTGGTGCCTTGATGCCAAAGGGGGAGAGATTGAGACTAGTAGATTATTTTGTAGCCTTAATGACTTGTGATCGAGGACATGTATCTCAATTTCAAATTATTGTAATCTCTTATAGATGTGCCTACTTTACTTAATGTGTGATACTTAGTTTAATGATAATGTGATGATTGCTGCTATGATTGCTAAGTTCTTATCTTTTGCTCATCACATCATTTGATCACACTCTATAGGCACCTTACCATAAAGAGTGCATATATATGAGAAGTTATTGTCACTCATTGATTATTCTCATATATGCACACTTTATGAAAATCAATTTTTAGTTTTTTTGTGAAATCTCAATTGGTTGTCATCAATCACCAAAAGGGGGGAGATTGAAAGTGCATCTAGGCAATCCCTTGTGGGTTTTGGACGATTGATGACAAATGAATGAGATCCTAATGAACTTGTTGAGATGAATGCAGGTCAACTCATATTAGATAGTTTGGGGCACTTAAAAAGTGGAAAATAAAGTGATGAAGAAAAAGAAAGGCCCATTGATGAATGAAGCGCAAAGTAGACTTAATTGTATGTGCGTGAGAGACACATCCCAAGAGCTCAAGTCTTTGCATAGGGGTAAGGGCTTAAAATCAATCTTAAAATTCACTGAGCACCGCACTTGTCTGTTCATGGACCAAACTAGTTCGTTCAACTCTCTGTTGTCTCACTTCACAGTGCAACGGACTAGTCCGTTTATGGACCAGACTAGTCCGATCAACTTTCTAGAACCTCACTACATAGTGCACCGGACTAGTACGTTTATGGACTGGACTAGTCCGATCAACTTTTTGTAAACTCAGTACATTGTGTACCGGATAAGTCTGTTCAATGACCGGACTAGTCCATTGAAAACTCTGTTGTTTCATAACACATCACACCGGACAAGTCCGTTTATGGATCGGACTAGTTCGAGAAAGTTTACGATGTTCCAATTCACAGGGAACCAGACATGTACGAACTCCTGTCGGACTAGTTTGGTATACCTCACACAATTTAGGGTTTCTAATGTGCTGCACATTTCACACCAACTTTACACAACACACCAGATAAGTCATGTACCCAGTATAGACTAGTCTGGCAGTCGGGATCCCTAACGGTAATATTTTTGGAAACACTATAAATAGGAGATCCACTACCCCAAATAGAGATAAATCGTATTCTACTGTTCACAAGTGAAACCCTAGCACCGCCACGTGTCCCAAGAGCACAAAACACATCTCCCCACGCATCTAAAGTCCTCACAGGTAAAAATAACTTGAGTATTCAGATTTGGGATTAAGAGACTATTGTCTACGCATCATTGAGCTATTGGAGTTTGATCTCTTTACACTCGTGCAATTACTTGTAATCTTTTCAAGTGTATTTGATCATCATTTTGCTGTAATTCTTGTGGGAGCCCTCAAAGTGTGAGGTTGTCCCACAACCTCGGTGATTACCCACGATAGTGGAATTAAGTCGGCCTTGTGTGGTGACTCGACGAGGGAAAGGGTTTGAAGTGACCCGACTCTGTGTGGGCTTCCTCAACGAGGAGGAGATCTCTTTGGTGAGATCGAACCTCGGTAAAAATCCGTGACCCATGTGCTTATTTATTTTTGCATTATCATTACTTAGGGCATTAGGTTGATCAATCTTGTTGATGAGGACATCACTTCTATGGATACAAACAACAGTCCATTGAACATACTAGATGCAATCAATAGAGTTCACACACAACAATTAATTTCAGAGGTGAGCTCGTTCTTATATGTTTCCTTATATGTTTTTAGAATAGATTGCTACCTAATGGTTTAATTGTGATTAGGATTCATTGAGAGATTCACTTAGTACTTGGAGGAAGTCTTAGGGATGTGAAGGACCAGAGAATACGTTCAAAAAAGATGGAAATCAAGCCCAACTCAAAATCATGTCCAACTCGGAGTCCAGAAGCAGTGCGCACTAAAATGGACACCCAGGACGCATAAGAGCTACGTTTTGGACGTTCTACATATGCACGAAAAGGGGAGAGGATAACCTTTCCAATGGCGCTGGCCCCACGTCAAAATTTCTTCATAGTCAACGGGAGTCGTGAAACAAAATTGAGTATAGAATCTGTGAGGGTGCTGCGCCATCGTATTGGGCCATTGGGCCTTGTATCAAGTCTAAATCCATTATTTTTGTGTCTTAGGTTTAGCTAACGACCACAATACCCCCTTGTACATCCTCCCACCTATATATACTCCATAGTAGCCGCTATAAACAATTGGGTTTTGCTTAGATCAATAATATCGCCGTTCTACGGTTTGTGAAACCCTAACTTCGCGATTTCAGATCATGTCTTCTACGTTCTTGCTCGTGTTCTCTGTTGCATTTGTAGGGATTAGCCTTCTTGGCGAGTTTAATCGTGTGAAGCACGATTTATAACCAACGGAGTGGTGGTGTAGTGATTGCATGGGTTTTTCGTGTTCTCCTTGAGAGCCTCAGATCATCAACGTTGAGATCTCCATCAATCGACTTATCCATTACCTTTCGGGAGATCGAGACTCTTTATCAATTGGTATCAGATTTCCAGGTTGCCCATTAGGTAATTCATCTATCCTTTCGATTCATTTGTTTTTCATACCTAGAGTCCACAAGAAAGCCACAAAAAACTTGTAGTTTAGTAGATCTATTCAACACTTTGTCCAAACCCCCATTGAGCCTTTGCAACTTTGTTATTCAGTTTGGTTTTGTTGAGTTTGTGTCTGTGGTTGAGTCATATTGCTGGTTTAGAAGTGTTTTTGGTCATAGTTCGAGTTTTGCATTGTGTTGATTCATCCTTTCCAATCACGTCATCACTTCCAGATTAGATTCATCTCTGTCCAGTTCAGTATTTTTATCATATCTCACTCATATGAACTCGTATTTTGGTGTTCTTGTATTCCTGGAAAGCTTAAGAAGTTCTCTATAATTTCCGTATTCACCAGTTTCCAATAAAACAGAGTAATCGAGGTCAAAATTGCATTAGATCCGAACCTGTTATTGACCTAGAAATTCTGAACAATCTGTATTTCAGGGGCAATATCTCCTACTGTTCTGATCCAAAATAGGTCTTCCATATACTGAAATTAAAGAGCAGAGATAGATATATAATCTTTCTGTTGAAAGTTTTTAGATTTGAAGCCTCTAAGTGTGCCTATTTGTCCTTGGACGATTGAGCAGAAAATCTGTGACAGACTCACGAGATATCTTTGATTGCTTTTCATTGTGTTCTTCTTTTACAGCACATTCTGAAAAAAAAAGAAAAAAGAAAAAGGCAAGTGCAAAACAAGATACAAAAGCTGCAAAAAAAGGAGAAAAAACAACAACAAAAAAATAGAAGTGCTTGCATTCTTTGTGTCATCTAGTTTTGTCTCATGTCTTGCTAGCTTGAACTACTAGGAACACATTTAGGTCAGCAACTTTGACAAGTACTTTGAACACTTATTCAACTTTACTATCTGATTGCATTGTTTCTAATCCTTGCTATATATAAAGTTCCATCCAAGCTACACCTTACGCTTGAGCAAAATCGATACACCTTTCCAATCATCCCACACTTCATTGGTTTCTTCATACCGACCACTGTTTGCCACATGCATTGTCGGTAAGAACACTTGTAGGAGTGTGGTAAGACGCTTGAGAGTGTGTGATTCCACTTCCACATTGCCATTATCCTTTGTAGTTGATAGGGATAACATATTTTTTGTTGTCTTCTGTTTGCTACTAACAATGTCAGGTAAAAGCAAGAATCATGCATTATATGCTGAGATGATCGACCTGATGAAGACGGCGATGGAGTTGCTCACTACGAATCAAACATCAACCAAGGTTTCACATGACATTCAGACCATCTTTACAACTCCCTCCACAGAAAGTAATTACATTCTCCCATCTCTTCCTTCTTATGATGGTTTTGGTTACGATGAATATATTGCTTGGAAAATAGAGTTGGATAAAGTTTTTGGACAATTCATATGTGCGAGAGGAGAAAGATTAGAAATGTTGCAAGTGCACTAGTAGATTGTGCATTAACTTGGTGGAACAATTTAAATGAATTAGAAAAACCTCGAACATGGAAAGAAATGAAAATTCTTATGCGAGAAACTTTTGCTAATGTATCTATGTGCAATGAAGAAATTCAGCAATTTGAGGAGCAAATCCTTGTTGTACGTCCTCCTGTGGCTAATCTTTTGCAGGACAATGTAGAAAGGAATGCAGCTGGTGCAAAAGAAACTGAGGTGATATACAATTTTTGTGAACTTTTAGATTTATCCATTCATATTTCACCAACAATTACTGCTGAAAATGAGAATGAAGATAATGCACCTAATACTACACTTATCGATGTTGAGAAGTTTTTGAATGTCTCAAAAATTTCTCCTAATCATTTTATTGGACAACAACGACTCGAGGAGCCCTTCTCTGAAAACCCCATTATACCTAGTTGATTTTCCTACTGATTCTTACGGTAAAAATGAGTTGTATGCTGATAATTATATTGTACCAATGCTAGAACAAGTCAACGAATTTGATACTTTATTACCCACTTGTGCTGAAATTAAGAATTTGATTCCAATTACTTGTGAAAATGATGAACTGAAATTGTTGTCTTCTCTAAATACCTTGCGATATATTGAATTTGTCACTTTTTGTGATTAGATATTGTAGAGATGAGAATATTTTCCCAATCTAAATTGCCTTTGTTAAGTAGAAATATTTTTCATGCTATAGGTAACTATGAAGATAGTGGTGAATTTATGGTGCGTAAAGTTTACATATGTTCCAATGTGCAAGCTCCTTTTGTGCTACAACAACATGGTAAAGTAAATAAATGCACTAATGCTAATAATGCCTTGTCAAGTTTTTCTAGTATTTTTTCCTTGCAGCGGAGACAACGAATAAAAGAGAAGCATTGTTCGCTGCGGTTGTGCAATATGGACAGCACTCATACTATCCCCGAAAGCCTCTTTCCTGGACATACGAGCAAGCCAAGGATGGCTTGTCATAAAGAAGGGGAGAATGATGAGATGATACACATTATCATTGCACCTACAAACATGACACAATGTTTATTTGTTTGGGATCCTGGCTCAAGTGAATGTGGACTCTTATTTGATGGACAAGATCAAGATGGCGCACTAAGTCGTCCACCACCTTGGTCTCCTCCTTTGATGCACACAAGAGGATTTGATAGCATTGCACATATGGATCCACACATGATAGAAGATGAACTTGAGTCGAGGACGACTCCAATTCAAAAAGGGGAGGATGATGAGAACATTACTTCTATAGATACAAACAACACTCCATTGAACATACAAGATGCAATCAATAGAGTTCACACACAACAATTAATTTCAGAGGTGAGCTCGTTCTTATATGTTTCCTTATATGTTTTTGAGAATACATTGCTACCTAATGATTTAATTATGATTAGGATCCATGGAGAGGTTCAAGGAGTACTTGGAGGAAGTCTTAGGGACGTGGAGTACCAGCGAATACGTTCAAAGAAGATGGAAACTGAGCCCAACTCAAAATCGTGTCCAACTCGGAGTCCAGGAGCAGTGCGCACTAAAACGGATGCCCAGGATGCATACGAACTCCGTTTTGGATGTTCTACATATGCACGGAAAGGGGAGAGGATAACCTTTCCAATGGCGCTGGTACAATGTCAAATGTTATTTGGAGTCGACGGGAGTAGTCGAAACAAAATTGAGTACATAATCTGTCAAGGTGCTGCGCCACCATATTGGGCCATTGGGCCTTGTATCAAGTCTAAATCCATTATTTTCGTGTCTTAGGGTTACTTCATGACTCCAACACCCCCTTGGACGTCCTCCCACCTATATATACTTCATAGTAGCCGCCATAAACAATTTGGTTTTGCTTAGATCAATAATATCGCCATTCTACGATATGTGAAACCCCAACTTCGCGATTTGAGACCGTGTCTTCTATGTTTTTGCTCGTGTTCTCGGTTGCACTTGCAAGGATTAGCCTTCTTGGCAAGGTCAATCGTGTGAAGCACGGTTGATAACCAACAGAGCGGTGGTGTAGTGATTGCAGGGGTTTTTCGTGTTCTCCTCAAGAGCCTTGGATCATCAACGTCAAGATCTCCATCAATCGACTTATCCATTACCTTTCGGAAGATGGGGACTCATTCTATTTATCACTTGGAAACTAAATTACAATTGCTTTGCACGTATAAATTTGCAATATTGACTGTCAATTTAAGTGGTCTCAATAGTTGTTCAATTTCCACTGCGATAACATCTCAATTCCTGAATCAATACTTAATTAACTCACAACACTTTAGCACACCGGACTAGTCCGCTCCACCAACCGCACAAGTCCGGTCCCTCAAGTATTTGACAGTTTGATTAAGTGTGCAGCAAATTTTCAAAGCATATTCACCCCCCCACCTCTAGGCCACATTCACTCATCTTTTATTTGACCTTCTCGGATTTCTTGTTCCAAAGTCAGATTTAACTCCATTATTCCATTTCATTCACAGATCCAAGATTCTGCCGTTCAAACTCCTTGCATAGCTCGGATGGCAACTCTCGAACCGTGAGTTGGCGGCTTAATCCTTTCCGATTCAAAGCATCGGCCACTACATTAGCTTTCCCCGAGTGATAGTTGATTCCCACATCATAATCCTTAATGAGTTCCAACCATCTTTGTTGCCTCAAATTTAGGTCCGTTTGAGTGAATATGTACTTGAGGCTCTTGCGATCTGTGTAAATCTCACACTTGGGACTATGTAATGTCTCCAAATCTTCAAGTCATGCACTACGTCTGCAGGTTTGAGATCATGTGTAGGATAATTCTACTCATGTTTATTCAATTGCCTCGAGGCATAGGCTACCACTTGACCTTTTTGCATGAGAACACATCCAAGTCCTTGTCTTTACGCGTCACAATAAATATCAAAACTTTTGCTCACATCTGGCAAAACCAAGACTGGTGCGGTGGTCAACCTCTTCTTTAGCTCGTCAAAACTTTGTTGACAAGCTTGAGTCCATTGGAATGCTTTCCCATTAAATAACAATTCTGTCATGGACTTGGCTCTTTGGAGAAATCCTTGATAAACTGACAGTAATATCCAGCAATTCCCATAAAGCTCCTAATTTCCTTCACATTCTGTGGCAGCTCCCATTTTAGCACATCTCTCACTTTTCCTGGGTCAACCGATACTCCTCCTCGAGAGATGATATGGCCCAAAAATGATACTTCTCTCAACCAAAACTTGCACTTGCTGAATTTGGAATACAACTGATGTTCCCTCAATTTCTGCAATGTGAGCCTCAAGTGCTCTTCATGCTCCTCCTCGCTTCTCGAGTAGATCATGATGTCATCAATGAACACCACGATGAACTTATCGAAGTACTCTATGAAGACCTTATCCATGAGGTACATAAAGTATGCATGTGCATTTGTCAATCCAAAGGACATAACGGTGTACTCATAGGATCCATACTGTGTCCCAAGAGCCATTTTGGGTATATCCGACGGTCTAATCTTGATTCGGAAATAGCCTGACCTCAAGTCGATCTTGCAGAAAACACATGCAACCATTATTTGATCGAACAAATCCTCTATACGGGGCAACAAATACTTATTCTTAATCGTCACCTCATTGAGAGCCCTGTAATCAACACACATCCTTTGGGACCCAACCTTCCTATCCAAGAAAAGCACATGTTCTCCCCAAGGTGAAGTGCTTGGGAAAATAAAACCCTTCTCTAGTTGCTCTTGAATTTGCTTCTTGAGCCCCGCTAACTCCATAGAAGGCATCCTATATGGCCTCTTAGCTATAGGTGTAGTTCCTTGTATTAATTGAATAATGAACTCTATGTCACGATCAGGTAGCATAACTGGCAGATCATCCAGAAACACATCTGAAAACTCACACACCACCGAAATATCCTCAATTGTTGCACCATTCATTTGATTCAGCTCCACCTGCTTTCGTGTGTGTTGAGATGCATCAAATTCTATGTTGACCAGTTCCTCATTCGTCAACTTCACCGTCTTTGTGGCACATTGAATTACCCCATTGTGCTTCCTTAAGCAGTCCAAACCAAGTATTATGTCCAATCCTTGTGAATCCAAAACAATGAGGTTGGCGATGAAGTCTACCCCCCCCTTATTCTAAGGTTTACTTTTGGACATACTATATTCGTCCTCATCTTCTCTCCAGGAGATTTAACCAACAAGGTATACTTCATATGAGATAAGGGCAAACTATACTTGGCAAAATATATTGATGCAATGAATGAATGTGATGCTCCAGAATCAAATAACATAGTTGTTGGGTTGGTGTTTGTGAGAAACATACCAATTACCACATCATTTGCTTGTTTGGACTCCTCCGTGGAGACATGGTTCACCTTGCTGCGAACAAAATTCTGCAGTCAACCGTTTGCCTTGTGGCACTCCTGCATTCGGTCTTGGGTTCTTTCTCGGAGCATTGTTCCCTTGACCAAGGCCTGACTTAGGGCATTGAGATGGAAAGTGTCCTACCTCACCACAAGTATAGCACAACCTTGCTGCACCAAAATTTTTTGGGCAAGCTTGGTTATGAACATTGGCAGGAAAATTGGCGCGAGGCATAATGCGCAGTGGAGGGCGAGGTGCTTGCATAGCGGGGCGTTGCTAAATGGGCTGAGTTGGGCACGGTGGATAGCAGCGCGATATGCAGTAGCACAGGGGTTGTAGTACGGTGCATTTGGTGGTGCAAAGCGGGGGCAAACATTGCTTCCTTGTGGGTGTCCTTGATATGGCATGTTTTTCTTATTATCTTACTCCATCTCACCAACCTTGTTCTCAACCACAACAGCTTTGTCCACAAGTTTCAGGAAATTTGCATAGTCACAATTGAGCAGTTGGACTTGAATCTCATTGTTTAGGCCCCTCGTAAACAAGTATTGCTCGCGGCTGCCCCGACTAACATCCTCTGGAACATACCTTGAGAGTTGAGTGAACTTATTAAGGTACTCACTCACAATCGACCTTCCTTGCCTTACGTTCTCAAATTCCTGCCTCTTTAGGATCATGACACCTTCAGGAACAAAGGGAGAACGAAAGCTCTCCTTGAATTCAGTCCAAGTGATCCTCTCCAAATTTTCATGGGCATTGCAATTCGAGTCTCACCGATCTGTAGCTGCTCCAACTAGTTGATGGGAAGCAAAGAGAACCTTTTCCTAGTCATTGCATTGGACAATAGCAAGCTTCTTCTCCACAGATTTCAGCCAATCATCAGCTTCCATAGGATCATTGTCTTGAGCAAAAGTGGGTGGCCTAGTCCTCATAAATTCTCCTAATCTTTTATGAGGTGGTGGGGGTGGTGGTGGAGGTGTATGGGGCTGATTCTGGTTATTGGCATGCAGCTGTCCCAATGTTTGCATCACGATCTGCATAAGTTGATTCTGCATAGCCATCAACCGCACAAGGTTGCTAGCCTCAGGTCCAAATCCATTGTTGTTGTTCTGAGGTGCTCCATTGTTCTCCTCATCCTCAATGGCATTTCTTTGGTTGCGGGTCCTCGACATCTGAAGAAAGAGCAAGAGAATAGAAGAATTTAGAAATGTCCTCAACTATATGCATCAAGGGATATGAAACTAAGCAACTACCTATATAAGCCTATATGGATGTGGCAAAGGCTAAAGCATCCCACAATCCTCTACTAAGCACAAAAGCACACAAACAATCATTACATAGCAACCAACACACCAAACAAACCTTAACTATTCCTAAGTTTTCCTATGTGCTCTAAAGTGTTCATTCTATCTAGGTTGCGTCCTACGGTCAACCTGTGGCTCTGATACGAATTTGTGACACTTGGTTCCTGAAATGAAACAAGTGCGATGCATATGTATGTTAAGGATGTTCAACACACATACACGACAAAGCCACAAATGATATACAGAAAAATTAACATGGCACAAACTAGTAAATAAGTACTTTTATTACAATATTCAAATAATCATCAAATTACAAACTCTAATTATCATTATTACTAATAATACTGCAGTGAAAATAATCTAAACATTAAGCAGACTAAACAAATGGGATAGCACGGCTCCAAGCATAATCACAGGTAAGTTGATAGCAGCACACAACCTAGAACTCTGCATTATCCTAAGGTACTCCCAAACATCACCTAAAACTATTGGTCGGTGAATAGCAAGGGTGAGCACATGTCGTACTTAGCAAGTGTGGGAAGATAATGACATGTAGCTTAAACAAGGAATGATAATAAATAATGGCTATTTGCTGAAAAGTACATTTAAAATATATAAAAAGCATCTTACAATGTCTATGTTAATTAATCCCATCATATCCCAAATAATTATCATAATAATTCATATCCATCAATAAGCTTGATTCTGACCACCATCACTAACAATGTCCATTTATCACAATCCAATCCATAACCATAACCAAACCATCCCAAATCCAAAGTTCTCTCTAATCATGTAGGTCATCCAGGTGCTCTTAACCGGAAGCACGACTATCATGATGGTTTTTAACACTCTGCAGGGGTTGTACCACTTTACCCGCAAGTTCGTGATACCGTCACCCGTCGACGACTAAAGAAACCTCCCTTATGCCAAATACACTACCTTAGGTGTATGGCCTAGAGATCACAAAATAGTCTTCACAAAGGGACTGCTAGCATACTCAAACCCACTAAGGTTTCATCCGTGTTGATACCTCCAACTGATCAAATTCAACCAAGGGCCCCCTCTTCTGCCATTCCTATCTCAGGGCAGTCCCGCCACTATTGCAAACCCAACTGAGTCCCGTTCCCCACACCACCAAAGATCCGAAAAGGCTTGCAATACACCCAATTAATTGGCTAAGCCGCACCCATACTTGGCCTTGTGGCGAGACTGTTGTCCTGGCTTATTCTCGCATAAACCAATCGTTAGATCTATAGCAAGCAAAGCCACCATATCATCCAACCCAATCCAGAAACCATGCTTGCTTAGATCTCCAATCCCATGTTACTAATTAACCATATTCATCAGTTTACATCATCGATAAGTTCATTAATTCATAAGTAAGCCTTTTGGTTGTCTTCCCATCCCAATAATTAGAGCAAAGCAAAAAGGTAAAATACCCTTTCGGACTCTTTACAATATATTCCAAGCGACAAGGATGGTCATATAAGTCTAGTAAACTCCTATCATGGGTTTCCCATCAATTTTATGCAAGCATGCAATTTTGCAACAAAACATTTAGAAACGGGATCAAAATGATCAAGGACATTTGCCTTGTTCTTGAGATTGGTTAGGATCAAAAGCTTCAAAGTTTTGGGGCTGGAGGTCCTCGACAACACCCTCTAGAGCAATTCCTATTATTACACGCAATAAACATACAATACAAGTATTACAATAAAAAATATTCATATATTACTCAATATGTCATGACATGCATGATTGATGCAATTATGTGGTAATGCATGTTATCAAGTTGCTATCATTGCTTACTAACTAGTTACAATTAAGTTTTACATGTTAGAGAAAGTTTCAAGTCATTTTGGAGAAATATAAAGAAGTTACAGGAATTTCCAAAATTGAAGGACCGGACTAGTCCGCACCGGGGTCGGACATGTTTGTTCTATAACAGAGAGGAAATCGGACTAGTACGCATGGAGCCAGACAAGTCTGTTTAAGGCTAGGGTTTGGCAAATTTTCAACTAGAGCATGGTTTTAGTTAATATAAAAACATAATTTATGCAGAAAAGATGGATCTAAGGTATTTACCGTGAATCCTAGGGTCTTGGGGTTGAGGATTCAATGGAACTCGAGAACTTGATGTCTAGATCAAAAGAAGATGAAAAATTGGTGGAGGGAAACGTTGATGACAAAGTGTTTATGAAGATCGCAGCAGCGACGACGATTTTGGCTGATCCTTACTCCTTCTTTTCCCTGCGTTGGAGGCTCCTTGATGGCGGCTCTCATGAATTAGGGTTAAGGGTTTCTTCTAATGTGACAAATGGATGAATGGGTGGCTGTTGGGGGTGTTTATATAGGGTGGAGGTGGTAGGGTTTGGATGGAATTCAAGTATAAGGAGGTGGGGGCCTTGGTGGGGTCCTACATGGGCTCCACAGGGGTTGGGCACGATGTTCTTGGGCCCAATTAAGGAAAATACCCCATAACTTGTCGTGGAGGAAAAAAATGAATCTGAGTCTAGCACACCGGACTGTTCGCAAAGGGGCCAGACAAGTCCGATATGGAACAAAAGGTTGAATGGACAAGTCCGATGGAAGTCTAGACAAGTCCGATCGGTTCCAAAAAGCAAAATGGACATGTCCGGTATGGGGCTGAACAAGTCTGGAGGCTTGCCAAGTTTTTCAAAAACCGGACAAAGTTGGGGATTTACCGGACAACTATGAAAAGTTCCAATAACGAATAATGGAGTAGTCCACACAAAACAATGGACATGTCCAGACAATAATAGAAGCATTTTTGGACTATCTGGGGCCAAAAGCGAATAAGTCCAGAAAACAACAGAGAGTACATCGGACTAGTCCAGGGTCCAATCTAGACAAGTTCGCACTACACAAGTTTTTAATTGCTGTTTTGGTTCTAATTCATTTTAAACTTGTTCTTTTTCGTGTTGCATAATATTAAACATGTATAAGAATGTATGCAATTCATGATGGACGAAAATGAGGGTGTCACATACCTATTGGAGGCGGGATAGCATGCTTGCGGCGCTTTGCTTCCAACTTGTTCATCTTATCTTTGGCAAATATAGCCCTGTCCACAAGGTGATTGAAGTCCTGACATTCCGTAGAGGAGAACTTGTCTTGCATCTCCTCTGAAAGACCATTGTAGAAATATCCATGCTTCTTCTCGTCAGTGTTCACATCATTGGGAGCATATTGAGCAAGATAGTTAAATGAATGAACATACTCCAAAATAGATTAAAGAAACCTCTCTTATGCCAAATACACTACCTTAGGTGTATGGCCAAGAGATCACAAAATAGCCTTTACAGAGGGACTACTAGAATATTCAACCCACTAAGGTTTCGTCGATGTTGATGCCTCCAACTGAGAACATTCAACCAAGGGCCCCCTCTTCTGCCATTCGGATCCCAGGGCAGTGCCGCCACTATTGCAAACCCAACTGAGTCCCATTCCCCACTCCACCAAATGATCCGAACAATGCTGGCAATACACACAATTAATTCGCTAAGCCGCACCCATACTTGGCCTTGTGGCGACACTGTTGTCCTGGCTTATTCTCACATAAATCGATCCTTAGATCTATAGCAAGCAAAGCCACCATATCATCCAACCCAATCCACGAACCATGGTTGCTTAGATCTCCAATCCCATGTTACCAATTAACCATATTCATCAGTTTACATAATCCATAAGTTCATTAATTCATAAGTAAGCCTTTTGGTTGCCTTCCCATCCCAATTAATTAGAGCAAAACAAAAAGTGAAAATACCCTTCCGGACTCTCTACAATATATTCCAAGCGACAAGGATGGTCAAACAAGTCTAGTAAACTCCTATCATGGGTTTCCCATCAATTTGATGCAAGCATGCAATTTTGAACAAAACATTTAGAAACAGGATCAAAATGATCAAGAACATTTCCCTTGCTCATGAGATTGGTTAGGATCAAAAGCTTCAAAGTTTTGGGGCTGGAAGTCCTTGACAGCACCCTCTAGAGCAATTCCTTTTATTCCGCGCAATAAACATACAATACAAGCATTACAATCAAAAAATTCTCATATATTACTCAACATGTCATGACATGCATGATTGATGCAATTATGGGGTAATGCATGTTATCAAGTTGCTAGCATTGCTTACTAACTAGTTACAATTAAGTTTTACATGTTAGAGCAAGTTTGAAGTCATTTTGGAGAAATTTAAAGAAGTTACAGGAATTTCCAAAATTGAAGGACTAGACTAGTCCGCACCAGGGTCGGACATGTTTGTTCTAGAACAAAGAGGAAATCGGACTAGTATGCACAGAGCCGAACAAGTCTGTTTAAGGCTAGGGTTTGGCAAATTTTCAACTAGAGCATGTTTTAATTAATATAGAATCATATATGCAGAAAAGATAGATCTAAGGTATTTACAGCGAATCCTAGGGTCCTGCGGTTGAGGATTCGACGGAACTCGAGAACTTGATATCTAGATCCAAAGAAGATGAAGAATTGTTGGAGGGAAACTTTGATGACAAAGTGTTGATGAAGATCTCAGCAGCGACGACGATTTTGGCTGATCCTTTCTCCTTCTTCTCCTTGACGTGGAGGCTCCTTGATGACGGCTCTCACGAATTAGGGTTAAGGGTTTCTTCTAATGTGACAAATGGATGAAAGGGTGGGTGTTGGGGTGTTTATATAGGGTGGAGGTGGTAGGGTTTGGATGGAATTCAAGTATAGGGCGGTGGGGGCCATTGGGGTCCCACATGGGCTCCACAGGGATTGGGCATGACGTTCATGGGCCCAATTAAGGAAAATACCCAATAACTTGTCGTGGAGGAAAAAAGTCCGAGTCAGGCACACCGGACTAGTTTGCAGAGGGGCCAGACAAGTTTGATATGGAACAAAAGGTTGAACGTACAAGTCTGATGGATGTTCGGACAGGTCCGATCGATTCCAGAAAGCAACATGGACATGTCTGGTATGGGGCTGAACAAGTCCGGACGCTTGCTGAAAATTCATGATGGATGAAAATGAAGGTGTTACATACCTATTTGAGGTGGGACAACATGCTTGCGGTGCTTTGCTTCCAGCTTGTTCATCTTATCTTTGGCAAATATAGCCCTGTCCACAAGGTGATTGAAGTCCTGACATTCTGTAGTGGACAACTAGTCTTGCATCTCCTCTGAAAGACCATTGTAGGAATATCCATGCTTGTTCTCGTCGGTGTTCACATCATTGGGAGCATATTGAGCAAGATAGTTAAATGAATGAACATACTCCAAAATAGATTTGTTGTCTTGCTTCAACTTCAGAAACTCGAGCCTATTTATATCCATAACACCTTTCGGGATGTGAAAATGCAGTCTAAAATTCTTCCCTTGTGAAGCGATGATTGGAGGGCTGCATGGTACGGACACTTTGCCACCATGCACTAGCATCTCCTTGCAATTGATGAGCTGCAAAGAGCACCTTCTCATGCGGATGACACCTCACAATATCAAGCTTTTGCTCAATAGTGTGAAGCCAATGGTTTGCATTAAGAGGATCCTTTGCTCAGGTGAGCACGGGTGGCTAGGTACGGAGAAATATGAGAAGTCATCCCCGCGAGCTGCTCCTCCTTCACCACGGGGAGTAAGGTGCTGAGCTATCATGTGTAGAAACTCAGTTTGCTCTTGTCGGTTACGTTCCACTTGCATGAGCACATACACCATCGTTGGAGGTGGAGGTAGAGGTGGATTTTCCCTCCTAGCATTGGAACCCTCTGCAATCTCATCGTTGGCTCTAGCACAAGTCCTCATCCTGTCACTAAGTATGAGTTAGTGATGGACAGACAAGTCTGAAAGGACACAGAATTCAGACAGGAACAAAATGCTATAACCGAAGAAGAAACTCAAACCGACAAGAATGATGTAACTTGCAAAACGGGACAGCAAGTACTCCCTCCGTCTCAGAGAGACTGACGTTCTGGCTTTTTTTCTGGAAAAAATAGATACACAGCCAATTGACCCATATACCCTCAAAAAGTGGGTAGATTTAATGTCCCAGTCTTTTACCCAGCCAACCGGAGGAGGTGCTGGTTTCTTTCTCTCGTTGGAAGAGGAACGATGGCAGAAGAAAAGCATCGAATGCATTAACTAGTAGTGAAGCATAGGGCCACAACGACAGTCCTTGTTGGTCATTTTCAAAGGCCCAAAACGTCTAACCTTATGGGACAGAGGGAGTACATGATTTGAAATGGCTGATATGGGAAGTAAGAAAAGATCATAAACCACCTCGAGGACATAATGACATGCTAGGAAATCACCATGATATAATTCATAGGTTTCTTAGTGATATACATAGTTTGAATCTGTTGAAATTACGGCTGAACATAACATGCTCTAAGCTGCACTCATATAAGAGATCCTAAGATAGAGCACACAATAATGATGCTTCAATCACTACGATGAAGTTCAATGAACACTAATCTTGATCATGACCGGGATTGCAGTGATTTGAACCTATTATACACCCTGCAAGGAAGTCTCAATGTACCCACATGACTCGAGGACCATACAAGTCATGCGACCCACTAAAGCCACATAAGGGATACTCATGTCAACCTTTTTCACACTCGTTCCCGCATGGTTGGACAATCTCCACCACAAAGAGTACTATGGTCCTGCAGACTAATAGTCACTCGTGCATGTCAAACAAATAATGAAGTGATGGCCCAAACACTGGTACAAAGTTAGATATTCGACTTGCCATACCATTATTTTCGGCATGTCATTAGAACAGAATGTAATTAGGACAACGAGAACAATGCACGATCCTTATCTGACCAAGCGGGGCTACATCCTAGTTCCCTCTTAGCCCACAATTTCATCATCTTTCTTATTTTATCCCATATCCAAGTACATTAAGTCCTAACTCGCAAATGGTGGTGACCTTGCCACCAATTCGATTTCTACCGGTCTAAGCAGGGCTAAGCATGACACTTTGTAAATTAAAAATCAACCCAATCTGTCCAATGACATAACTCAACAAGTATTTTATTTAATCAAGACTCACCATGTCCTACACCTGTGCCCGACAATGTACATACAATAATACTAAGTTCATTCATCACTTGTATAAAATAATAGGTTCAAGATGCATAGATGCTACCTTTAATCTCTAGAGAATACTCCACAGGATTAGAGCTCACGCAATCAGTCTCCCAAGCTGCACCCTGTCGCTCTCCAACGGTTCCTTTGCTAAACAAAGAAATATGCACCGTATGAGAATGAGTGCCATGATGCGATGCATAATGCAGCCTGTATGAAACTTTGAAGTATGATAGAACATAAAGTCATGAAGGCAATGCGAAAAGAATCACTAAAATTTGGACATTTGTAGCTCAGGTTATTAACAAAACACTACCGCTCTGTCCGAAATCAAGCGAATCAGTTGCATTCGTACCATTATGTGAAGCTCGAATTTTTCTAAGGCCTTGTTGGACCAGAGATCATTTTTACTTGATACTGGATGTTAAAAGTTGACGTTTGGCTCTGGTCTCACCTTGGTTTGAGTTTTAACTGATTAATTATAATTTCTATAAGTTTCATTAATATAAAAAAGATAAACGTGGAAAGGGTGTTTAGGCTCATAGATAAGGCTGAAACTTTGCAGGCACATTATCTAACACTAATCAAGAGTTATAGCACAGGTTTCATCATTTTATCATTCATACAACTTTCATGAGAAAATAACAAGTTTTCAGCCCATAATAAAAGTATTAAGGTGGTAATCCATTAAAAATGACATACGAACAGCATGCAGTAGTTCCCATGATTCATGTGAAAAATGAGGAGGCCCTCATAATTTTTTTACCATTTTAGGACACTTACTTCATTTATTATGATTTTAATCATACAGATCATTAGAAAATTCATATCTTGTAATTTTTACACATAACTTGTGTTGCAATAATGTTATATACATCACATGCAGTGGCTAGAATCAATATGCAAAATCTCAATGCCACTGGATCTCAAATAATAAGTGAAATGCATAAAGAACAAATGAGCAAAAATATTTTTCATGGCAAATCTGATCTCAAACAGGGCATGCATGTTATCCATATTTGTAGATCTGGTGATTAGTGTTTTAACAAAATTTGTTTCATATTTTTTGGAGCACTATTCCGTTAGCTACATATTTTACAACTTGCATGTGAAATGTGATGCATAAAAACGAATTCCAGAGGAAAAACACAAGAACAGCAACATTTTCAACCTCTAATCAGCAAGAACAGCCACGAGAAGAGAGAAAATAGTGGGTAAACATGGAAAAAATGTAGAGGAATCATCTTTTCAAGAGGAAGCTTACCACCAACTTAGATTTACAAGAAAAGCTTTGATTAGGAGAGCAACAGTGAGTTGCATGACCTTTTTTTGTACCGAACAGAGCAAGGTGGAGGAGAGAGCTTATGTGAGGCAATAAGGAAGAAGGGAGTGTGTTTTTACTCCTCTTTGGGATAGGGTTTAAGGAGGGGCAGCTGAAAAAGCCAGGAATTCACGTCAGTCAGGCTGACACGTGGGTCAAGCTTGCTTTTCATTTCTAGATTTTAGAAACTTTCTCCACCCTGTTTGTGTATTTGGTTAATAACTGAAGTTCTGCTGCTCAGAAAATTACGAAATTCTTTTATGAGCTTAGATAAGGTCATAGGGAACAATTTTTGTTATTGTGACTTCTTCAGAGTCTTTGTAGAGCCGAAACTAAAAATCTGGCAAGACAGATGGTTTTGAAAATTTACTGTTTTTTAATGTGTTTCAAACTCCTCTCTAAAATATTGGGAAAATTACCAAAATTCTCTTTCATGATGTAGAATATAAACAAAATTTTGTTTGGTTACACTTTAGTAGAAATAATTTTGGCTTCTTCATAAGGCTTGATATGTCAAATACTTTACTATAAATCTGAATTTGACCTCCGTCCATTTGCTTATTGAAAATTGATATTGATGCTCTTTTATTCTAAGATTGAGCTGCTGAATAATTTAAGAAATTGGGGTTTGAAATAGTGTTAAGCAAAAAAGCACACGCTAGCCTCTAACGTGAGATAGATTCCAATAAACGTGCCATTAACAGATCTAGCTTAAAATTTATCAAGGTTGTCATGTTTCGTTACAAAACACTTGCAACCAAAGACTATAAAGTTTGTGACACTAGGTCTACGTCCAAATCGAAGCTTATACGATGTTTTTCCTATCTTACTTCTCAAGAAAACTCAATTTGAAACTTAAGAAGCTGTTGCAATGGCACCTCCTCAAAATTTCTAAGAGTGTGATATTCATCAAGAATTGAACTAGACATCTCAACTAAGGTTCTATTTTCTTTATCTCCACAATACCATTTTTTTAGGTACATATGGTGAAGAAAATTGATGATCTATTCCTTTTTCAGCACAAAAGTGATCAAATGATTGATTTTTAAATTCGGTTCCATTATTACGTCTTATTGCTTTTAAAGAACTACGATGTTCAAGTGATAATCGAAGAAATAAACTTCTAATGTGAGTAAAAGCTTCATTCTTAGATGTTATAAAGTAAACCCATGAACATCTTTGGATAATCATCAACAGTCACAAACACATACCATTTACCTTCAACTGATTGAACTTGTGAAGGACCAACAATGTCAAGATGTACCATTGTCATAGTTACTGTTAGTGGAGCATGTAAGTCTGCGACCATCTTAGCATGTCTACAAGAATAGCACACAAAATAGTTTTCCACGTATGCGATCAATGCCACTAACATGTATGAAGTGATCAGAGCCTACGTGACCAAGTCAGCGATGCCAAAAATATAAATCCTTAAAATCATTTGCAACTAGATACCTATGCTTAGAGGATGGCATGTCAAAATCAGTTTTAAAAACTCTTCCAAATCAGGACATGTTTAACATAAGCTCACATTTTGAATCTACAACTTTGCAAAAAAAAATTTAGTGAAAGTAACTTCTACATTTTCCTAGCAATTGTGAAACATAAATGAAGTTGTATTTTAATTTCTTAACAAGTGCCACGTCCTTCAAATGGTAGTGATTATTAATCCTAACTGAGCTCTTAGCAATTATTGGAGCGGATGAATTATCGGTAAAGGTAACATCTTCTACACATGATACATAAGAAAGGGAGAAGAAACCTTTCTTTGTTACCAGTCACGTGGCGTGAGCATGCTCAATCCACAAGCCAAATGTTCTCCTAGCATGTGACCTACATAGTAGTAGAGCACGTCGATGACTCAATGCTGATGTTATTGAAAAGGCATTCAGGAATCCATAACTAAGTCACATGACATCTTGCAGGAATAACACGCAAAAGCTAAGAAAATACAACAGATTTATGAGCCAAAGTCTTATAATTCTTGCACCCACTAACCTACAAGGTGTGACATATGTATATGAAAATACAGTAGGTTGAAAGCAAAATTTTCATGTTTTTGACTCATTACAGCAGGTTGTGTGTTTATGACATTTAGCACAGCATGTGCAACAAGTTTTGCTTGGTTGTTATGTGGCCTAGCTAGCATTCTTTGCATTTTTGTTGTTGGTTAGCTAGTCTGTAATAAAAATCTATTACATAACCATCTCTACCACAATATGAGCAATGGAATTAAACCTTATTTTCATTTCTACATGAGCAACTAACTTGTTTGTTAGTGCCCTCATGAGTTAACCTTAAAGCTGACCGAACGACCACCTATTTTCTATAGGGACTGTTTGAATAAAACCAGTTTTGAGTGACTTTACAACCTTAGGTGGATGTGCCTTAGCATGAGCATGAGAACCAAAACCTTAACTAGTTTATCATTGCTAGTATGACAAGTATTCAATATAAAGTTCAAGTTCACATTCCCATTACAAATCGTCCAACTGTCCTACGCATGTCATCAAGTTTCTTGGACAGGTCTGGATAGCTTGCACATGAAGTTTTTGTATCTAGTTTACAATTAGAACATAAGTTAACTTCATGTGTATGTAAAGCATTGTTTAAAAGAGAAATCTCATCCCTAGCATCATGTAATTTCATATTTAGATCATCATAGCTAGAACAATGCAAATCAAATGTAGAACAAATAGCATCTTTCATATTCTTATCATTAAGTGCAGCAAACTTTCTGTTCTTTTCAAATATCAAGCTCAAGATTCTTAAGAGTGGAGGTCTGCATGTTTCTAAGAGAGGACAACTGTTCATAAATCAGTTCACAAGAAGAACAAGAGTCATCACTAGGAATCAAAGATTTTAAGCAATCAATTTTCTATTCTAGTGATTTAAGTTTAGCATCATTCTTTCCAAGTTTCTTGTCTTTTTTCTTGAGTAACGTATCAAAGTGACAAACAGAAGAGAAAGATCCTCGTATGAGGGATATAACTCATCATTGTTGATCTCCAGATCAGCCTCCTCCACGCTTGAGCTTGAGTTGCTCTCCATGAGATACATATTTGCCAATGTTTGTTTCTTGCTGCTGTAAATGTGTGACGTGTCATCATCTTCATCATCCTCGGTCTCCATATCGCTCAAGTTGACCTGTTAAAGAGCAGAGAGGACATGGTGCACCACTTTGCTGATCATATATCCCTTCCTTTTTTTGTTTTTATTGGATGAGGACTTGAATCCTTTTTGTTTTTCATCGCGGGAAGTAGAACATGAAAGGTCAGGGCAGTTGTATGAAAGTATCCTAACTCACAACATTGAAAGCATCATTGAGAGCCACCACTTTGTCTCCTCGTAGTTATCATGTTTTCCAATGCTTCTGAGAACCGATGTGAGAGAAGTGCTACCTCCTCCTCATCCGTAAACACCTCAATCTATTCAAGGGTAAGTGAAAACAACAAAGCAAGTGTGCCACATGATGAAGATTTTCTAGAAGTTGGCATGTCAAATTGTCAAACAGATGCAAGATACTTGTTAGAGTTTCTACGTGATATTATGTAAAGTGCATGTGTTTTTAACTTATAATACATCACATCAAAGTAAGTTTACTTATGACAGTAGATTCACATATAGATGTGACTTTCATCTCCCAAGTGGACATGTGTAATGCACTTAATATTTTCTAGCATTCTCAAAATCTAAATAGTTAATATTAAAATTACAAAAGATGTTGAGAATTTTATTAAAAACAAGCAAAAAGTCATCTACTGACGCATCAGGTTGCAACACAAAATGCACATATTCTTTCTTGTACATATATTGATGTACCTCTTTGATTATGTTGGGGCCTTCATGGTAGTCACATAGTGCTTTCCACACATTCAATGCTGAATGCAAGTGTGCAATATGATCAAAGTCGCCTTGAGTTAATCCATGAATAATCAAGTCATGCGCCTTTTTTTGTGAGGATCGGGGTCCAGAAATTCTAGGAATCTCATTAGGTAGTGTCGTGTGATGTGACACCCAACAACATAAATAAATGAACTCAACGTACACAACATAAGTCTTTGTTTTACAAAATGTCTCGTGTCACAACATAATTTACATAAATATGTCACAATGGAAGTTTATCATACCTCAAACTCGAGCCTATGCTATGCAAAAGAGAAGCCAGTTTGGCTGCAAATGATTCACTCTAGCATCACGATGATTTTTCGCGATAGCGTGAAGGGTTCCCATTCGGCTACTATATACCCGGTTGGGGGTAAAGCCTTACTAGCAAACTCATCATATTGAACGTCGCCATAAGCAATGCCACCTGGAACAACAGCTAATATTCAAACTTTGAGCACGTGGCTCAACAAGACATAACCTTCTCACCTAATAACATGAAACTCTACATGGTGGAAACTTTAACATAGGAAGCAATTGGCATAAACGGACTCACCTACAATGACACCTTAGTTTTCAGTTTTACCCGTAGGTTAGTGGCTCATGAAATATAATTCGGTGAGCACCAAGTCAATGGCATACAAGTTGCAATACAGTGATAATTCAACTAGTTCCAATGCTTCTTCTTTACTACGTCATGACTGTTAGAACAAGCGGTACTCAATAATCGTGAGTGACAGCGACTCAAACCGATGTACACCCGCAGGGATACTCGAACTACACGTCACATACACCCGCTCGGAAGTAACTTAGAACCACTCCACTCCATGTCGTACATGATAACCTTTCACAAGACACCCAAATGCCAAAACGGTCCTACCATCACGAACAAGAGGTCCCTGCATAGAGCACCCATCGTCAGTGTTACCTGCCAGCAGATTTACACCTTGCTGTCCTAAACCAAGAACAATAAAATGGCGAGGTGTGCCTTAACATCAAAGTGAAGAAGTTACATCAGTTTACTAGGTCACATATATATGCACCAGTACATTCAAACTTGTCCAATAGGGCCGCATACGACACATTCCTTAATCGACACATGCAGGACTCCACACACAGAACCACATTTTGATGCAACCTACAACCCTACCCGGTCTCCATTTCAAGTTTAGTGAATGATTCTCTCAGTCCAAGCCAGTGTGTACCCAATTCCATATCTCGTGGTAGATTCTAACTACTCTACTTCTATCGATTACTCTATAACATTAGCAGGGCATTATTGACATGATGACGTATAAACCTACCTATACAATCCATAATTTTTTGTCATGCTTTTGGAGTTTCTTACAAACTATACTTAATGCACATTCCAAAATCTACCAAACAAGTTGATATAAAGCAAAACTTTATAAACGATCTTAATATGCAAACTGGAGATTTTCTTGCTGCTGCTCGGGTCCAAAGTCAATCTCCATAAATGCTTTTGGTTGCCTTTGGGGTCTCCACGAGCTCGGTGACAAACGATATGCATAAAAGTGCAAATGATATATTAATATAGGCATATGTGTAAAGAGAGCTACTAATAATGTAATTCAATAGTAAGTAATCTCCAATGACCTTGAGTTTACTGTAGAATACAAAAGTCATAGGTGAAGTAATCAAAGTTTCAGAATTTTCAATGGAAGCATGTGGTCATTATAATTACATAATGATTTCCACTTCTATCAATTTACAGAGAAATTTGGGGCTTTTCATACTGATAATAGGTTTATCACGTAGGGTCAGTCCGAAGGAATCCAACAAAATTTGTTTCACCTTTTTTGACCTTTATACAATGGTTTATGGATTTTACGAATTTTTATTAATTCATGGAATTTTCTATGTGATTTCCTAGCATTTTGATTTAACCTAAAGCAAAGTCACTCAATTAAACCAAATTCAACCTACTCAATTGAACTAAGCTATTTACTTGGAGTTATAGGTACTAATGGGAGACTTTGGCCATGTTTCATAATTTTCTAAGGAGTATAATACCCAGAATAATTTTTTCAAATTTATAAATAAAGTATTTTTAAAATAAATCCTAAGGACTTCGGTACCCATTAAACTGTACAACATCAAAGTAATGGTCAATAGGAGTCTAAAAGAATTTGTTTGACGATTTTTGGAGTTCTCTATCAGGAGGTACTAATTTTCAAAGTTTGGCCATTTTACTAAATTTTTTTCCTATTGAAAATCAATCCACGGCTGACAGCTGGGCCAAGATTAATTTCATGCGTGAAGGTCGCACTAATCTACCCAAACAAACGCCAGATATATTGCATTGAGAATAACTCATGTACCGAGAGAACCGTAACTCCAATGACCATGAGCTCTTCATAGATGATATACAATTGAGTTATGAAGCTAACACAAAAAGAATCACATCAATTGGATTACTAAATCACGAGTTAAGATAAAAAAATGTGATGCAATGTCAATCTTAGCGGTAAGCCGAGGAGAAAAGCTTCAAGAAAACAAGAAGGACGATCAAAACTCAAAAGATTTGCACAAACCACAAATTTTATTTATCAAAGGACAAGAGAGGCATCTGCTTTTCATGATGCCCATGAAGCACTGACCCTCTTACTTATATAGATCACTCTCCAACAACTATGAATCCTCCTACTACTTGAATTTAACCGAAATTTTCAAAAACTACTCGAGACTCTTCTAGATGAATATAGAAGCAATCATCAACCTTCCTAACACCTAAGGAACGCCTAACAAATATGTAAAACAACTCTATTTTGTGCCTCAGATGAAACCATACCATAACCAACTGAAAACTTTCCAAATCTACACTGAAGCGCCCTAGCTTCACCCTGAGCGCGCAACCAACCAGTTGGACCTTTTAGGGCATATCTTCATATCCATATCTCTTCACCACGTCTTGGAACAATGTTTACAGGTTGATGCACCCCTTGCACATGTGCACACACTTTTCAAAACATCCATGATACTCCCTCCGTCCTAAAAAGATTGTCGCTTTGTAGTTCATTTTTGAACTACAAAGTGACAAACTCTCTCAGACGGAGGGAATACTTTTATATGCATTTTTCTTCATTGAAACATGTTGCCTGACCTTCTGGATCACCTCAACCACATTATGTAAGCGCATGTAGGTCCCTTGTGAGATTTGGATGATTAATTACAAACATCTAAAGATCTATTGAATTTGGTTGAGTTCTTGCAGAGATTGTGTATGGAATGAATTTATTGTGAACACTTTGAAAAAAAGAAATAGCACGGAAGGGCTCATAAATTTAGGGTTTTATTTTTCTTGAGTCATAGGAAACATTGTAGTATCAAGAGGGACACAACTCTTGTAAACATAGGGAATCAAATGGGAGCTCAACCCCTTGGGATAGTTTTTAGAAAAGTCACTAACTGTTGGTTTGGACTTGTCCAAGCCATGGGCTCAGATATGTCCGAAAACCATCTGTAAGGTTTCGGGCTTGTTTGAAGTAGGTCAGAATTGTGTGACCTACAAGGACTTAGATAAATTTCTATGTTTGTCTTGCCCTTGGAAATGCCCTAAATAGGCTAGACATGTCCGAAAACCCTATGCACAATTTCAAATTTGCCCCAAATAGGTCCGACTTGTCTGACCTACCAGGACTTAGAAAAATTATATCTCCCTCTGGCCACATGAAAATGTCCCATATTGGCTACACATGTACGAGTTCTCTGTGTATAGATATAGACATGTTTGACATGTTTCGGACTTGTCTGATGTGGACTTGTCCGAGGGAAACCAAAGCCGGAAAAGTCGGATAAAAACCCCACCTTTGCAATTCGAACATGTCTGATATATGTCTAACATGTTTGAAGTGCCTTTTGAGCACTAATTCAAACTGAAGTACTTTGTCATACTGTTAGTGGGTCCATTGGCTCGGACATGTCTAAGATATTTTCAGATCTGTCCGACATGGGCTATTAAAAATGGTCAAATTTGCCTTTTTGCAATAAGTAGGGGAGCAAATCCCCTCTTAGAAAAACTCTGACCATTTAAAAACTCATTTGCGCCCTAAAAACCCTCAAGAGCCCTTCAACGCCTAATATTCTCCTTCTAGAGCCAAAATAGTGATTTTTGCGAAGAGCGAAGGAGTGGTTGTGAGATTTGAGAAGGGGCTTTGGGGTTGAGCTTTTAGTCAATTCGATAAGTTTGCTTGAGCTTTTCATGTTTGTTACTCTTGGATTCATACCCTAGATGGTTAGTCACTGCCCCGCTATTTTTCTTGTGACCTCGTGTTGGGAAAGTTTGTATTCACCCTTGTAGAGATAGTTGAAGACCAAGGCATGACCTTTTGTGGTCTCTTGGCGAGGGAAGGGCTAGTGAAGGCCCGGTCCTGTGTGGTCTCATCAACGAGGACATAGGTTTCTTCATGGAAAAGAACCTCGTTGAAAAATCCTGTATTCGTTATATCGCTTTTCATTTCCACATTGTCTTACCTTTCTAGTGATCATCTAAGCATAGTATATTCATCTACTTGTTCTAGCACTTTGTAATTCATACCTTATTATCTATATTTCTTTTACAACTGCTAGGTTGCGATTTGCATCATTAGAGTAGAGAAAAATCTCACCTTCAGATTGTCCTACGCAGAAAGTTATACTTGTCCGACTTTTTGTCAGACTTGTAAGAACAAATCAGAGAAGTACGACCCTAGCTCGGACCTATTCAAGTAACAATTTTAAATTAAGTGCATTTTCATTTTAATTGCCTATTCACCCCCCCTCTAGATTAATTTCAAATTGTATTAGAGTATGTGTTGACAATCCTTAAATGCCTAATCTGACCATCAATTCCCTGCATAAAAGATATGAATTGGACAACCAACATAGTAGTAGGAGTTATTTCCTAGCGAATTCCACAAGTGCTGGTGTAATTATGTATGCATGTGAATAGGCCCATAATTAAAAGGAATTGCAGAGACCAATCCAGAAAACACACCTTCCGGCCAATCAGGCGCAAGTACAAGGATTCATGGGCCAACGCGGGGGAGAAATCTGACTAAAAATAACGAGAATCACCCATACCCATGGGGCCCACAAAACAACCTCCTGGAGAAAAAACACTGCGTTTAGACACACCAGAAAGTCGACCGAACCCTGAGGTCGCCCGACCTGGTATTCACGCCAAACTCAGTCATCCTCCACGTGTTGGCTCCTCATAGCTCCCTAATAACAACATCGACTGATTTGCGCGCATATTCTGGGCCAAACCGACCTTTGGAGGGTATAAATAGAGGCTCACTCTTTTCCACACACCAAAAGCTTGAGTCGAGGACTCCACTCCAAATGTGTAGTGCTGCTCAAGTGCTTAGATAATAGGGAGATAGTGAGAAATAGGGGGAGGAGGAGGCTCCTACTTGTCGGGCTTCTTCCACTTAATGATAGGGTTCAGGCTTGTCGACCCTCTCCACCTTGTACCTCGACAATTGTTTCCATCTCAAGTAAGGTACATGATTTCCATTAGAGTTATTTTAATTAATTCAAGCAAGTTATTTCATTAGTTGCTTGTTCGTTCATTGCTCTATTCATTTAGAGGCCCTAGTCTTTGCTACAGAGGTTAGGGATGTAATCAATAGCGTAGGCGTGGTCTCTAGGCTTGATGTTACCTTTGATAATCTCATGGACCATGGGTTGTAGAGGGAGGCTGTAGGTGGTGACAGACCTATCCGTCCATTGTAATCTTCCACATTCGGCTACGACGTAGGCTCTTGGAGGAAGTCGCCTGGCAGACCAAAGTAAGTCCGTGCCCAATAGAAGTAGCTATTGATCGACTTGCTCTGAATTAGAAACACTTCTCTTAGGAAATCCACTCTACTCCTTGCCTACCACAAGGCTTTGTGTCCTTGGGTGAACCGGTTAGAAGATTAGCACACACGTTTCTTGGATTCGATACCATTGGGAATACTCTTTAAGGGGAAGTGCTACAATGGTTTCTGTCTCCATGCCGATTTTCATCTGTGACGTATTAGCCGTCAACAAGCATTTTTGGCCCCGTTGCCGGGGAACGATTGTTGTGGATTCTCGAACATTGTTCACCCTCGTATCTTTTTTTATCTTTATTCCTTTCCTTCACCATTCACACGGTGGAGGAACCAACCCTTCGATCATTTTCTGCTCCCAAGGTTGAGTTCTGTGAGCCACCGCCATCAGCGGATCCAATTTGCTCAACCAGCTATGAACTCCACCCTGGCATAATAGCCATGGTTCGGGAACAATCCTTCTTAGAAACGGATTGTGAGAACCCATACCACAATCTACGTGAGTTTGAGAAATTTTGTTTATGCCATCACATTGAAGGCATGACACCAGAAACTCTTAAGTGGATATTGTTTCCTTTCCCCCTCAAGAAGAAAGCAAAGCAATGGTAGAGTACTACCATTAAGGGCACAAATGCGAATTGTGAAGACTTGCGTAACAAAATTTATCTCACATTCTTTATAACATGTGTTGTCTTCTTATGTGTAGAAATACTCACTTTCCGGCAGATGGAGAAGGAATCTATAGGTACAGCTTGGGCAAGAATGTTATTTTAGAGAAACTCAAGCCCAGATTTGTCAAATCCTGAATCAATGTTGTTCCAACATTTTGTATAGGATTGAACAATGAATCTGCTCTAAATATAGACATAGTGGTTGGAGGGTCTTTCCTCCGCAAGACCCCGATGGAAGCAAGGGAAATTCTAGATCGAATTCTAGAAAATACCTCTTTCATCGTGGATCTTGAACAACCTCTCTAAGAGGAAGCCCAGCCGAGTCATGAGGATTCCCCAATAGTCACGACGGAACATATACCATGTTCATCTCAAGTTGTGACTCTGAAGTCCTTACCCGAACCAAAAACACCGAAAGAAGAAGAAATTTGACCACCGGGGTTTCCATTATGCTTTGAGAATGACCTTTTTGAAGATTTTGGGAATGCCTCAAAGTAATTTTGGAAGGAAACCATCATTACATCCCTCACTCCTTGATCCACAAGAAGGAAAATTCCTTCAGGAAATGATCAGGTGTTGACCTTGATCATGAGTACAGAATGTACTGTGGAGGTTGAGCTTTCACTTGAAGTAATTTGGGTAAACTCGCCCTCAGCAACCCTTTGATGCCTTATTCGTGGGGTAATAGTGAATGTCCTTTATAATCCCACTGTTGGAGCCAATATCATTTTTGATAGATATGGTTTAGCCATTTTGAGTGAAGTATCCTTGGCTCCAACAAGAAAATCCTTTAGAGATTCCTATGGAAGTATCAAGTAAGGATATGGGATTATGCAAAACGTGTCTATAAGACAAGAGAACATCAAGTTTTGCCTTGATTTTCATGTCTTCGAAGTCCAAGACTTCGATGTAATGATAGGGTTACTCGTAGGAAGGAAGTTTTCCATTCCACTTATATGATCCAAGAACACATTAGCAGAACCTCTACCGAGATTGAGCCAATCGAGGAAGCCATGGCCCTTCAATTCTTAGACTCTCAAAAAATGAAGAAGAACAATTCATCCAAGAAGAGGATTAATTGCAGGAAACATTTTATTTGCCCAAATAAGAGCCATAACAAAAGCCCCCGGTTGAATTGAAAACCTTACGTCCTGGCCTATGTTGGTATTTCTAAACATCACAGGTCATCTTCAGCGGGAGATAAGATCCACAAGCGCAGGGAGAATACCGTTGTAGCATTTTACCCAAGAGTATTTCCAATGGTTATTGTATTTATCCCAAAGGAAGGTGGCGAAGTAAAGTAAACACTATCCTTATGATCAAGGTATAGGGTACTAAGTATGTAGGATCCAAGAGCACATGAAAAGCTACCATAGGGGGGTAAATGGTAGATTAAAATTTTTTCAGCAGAATTAACAAAAACGCCTTGGCAGAAAATCTATCTGATAGAGAACCCGTGTGTGCGACTAATCTTTAAGGTGTTCAACTGTGACAAAACAAGTTGTGATTGTAGATAATCATGTCAAAAATACACGACAACAAGAATCATAAAAATTCTTCGAGAAAAACTCAAGTCATAATAAAAAGATTGAACAAAGGTCAATTTGTCTTACCCGAGTTGAAATTAGATATGCAATGCTGCAAAGTAACTCATGTAACCCAAAATACAAATTATATGACTGTGAAATTTTCATAGATGATAGAGCATCATGTTGTTAACACAACACAAAAAGATTCACATCAATTGGATAAGTAAAATGTGAGTTATGATTGAAACACCGATGCACATCTGGCTGTCCAGAAACTCGATGAGAAAATTCAAACTTGCCAAAAACAAGTCGGACGAACAAGGCACAAAAGCTCCTCTAAACTACAAATTTTATTGATAAAAACACAATAAGAACATATCAAAGTCGGGCTTCCATGTGTTCTGACCTCCCTTGCTTATATAAACAGCCCTAATGCCAACCCAAACTAGACTAGAAATTTATTCCTACTCAGTTTCAACCGAAACTTTCCATAACTGATCAAGACTCTTCCATTCACAGATAGAGGCAATCTTAAGACTTCCAAACATCTTAGGAATGTATACACATTTCTAAAACAACTCAACTTATTGACCACACAGAATCTAATCAAAACAAATTTGAAACCTTCCATAAACGAACCATAACCACCTTAGTCGCAGCCTGAGGCATAATCGAGCCGGTTGGACCGTTGCGGCCATATCTCCACGTCCATGTCTATTCTTCATTCCTTGGAACCATGCTGCCACGTCCATGCACCCCTTGCACACGTGCAAACACTTTGAAATGATGTCCATGATACCTTCATATGTATTGTCCTTGACCCAAAACATGTTGCGTGACTTGCCGATGAACTGAACCACAATTCCTCCTGAACTTGGTTGTTGAACCTCATCTTCTACCTCAGACTAGTTCAATAGATCCCTCCAGCAGCAATGTCTTTACCTCAAGCAACACCCGCAAATGAACAAACTACCAATTCTTTCAAGCACAAGTCCGTGACTTGCGTCACGTTAGTCCGATAACCATAACACCATACGTGAGCACATCACATAAGCATGTTGCAAACATAGTAAGATAATGTCCACCATGTCAACCAAAGTGCATCAAAAACCTAGTAAAAGAATACTAAGAAAACTTCTTATAAGCCAAAAAGCAAGTTTGAAACAGTGCAAGTGAAAAACATAGCAGCCGCACGATTATTTCAGCACATAGAAAGTTCAGACAGTCCAAAACACCAGCTATGCATGATAAAAAGAAAAAGTTCGGGCACACTGAAGCAAGTTATCGAAAGTTCGGACAATCCAAAGTGGGCTTATCAGATATAATCAAAACTTTGCGTGTAAACACTCACTTTTAACATAATTGCCAATGTGTTCAACACATAGGTCTCACAATCTCCCCCTTGATGAATGCATTGGCAACACCACTACGAAACCGAACATTAGCTCATTCAGGCTTCATGAAAATTTTTGACAAACAAAAATTTCTCCCCTTTTTAAAATCAAAAATAAAATGAGAAGAAACCCAAAAATTATCCCCCTAAGAATGTACACTCCCCTTGAGAAGAACCGTGCAAAACACTCATAAGAATGTGCTATGTGTGACCAGTTTCTCCCTCTTTGACAATGTATTCAGCAAGGTACAAAAGAGAAATTTTAATTTGTTATGAGCATAATGACATATACATAGAAAACAAAGCTTATCCAGGCCATACTATCAAGTAACTTACACTATCACATTAATGAGATACATAAAGTAGTGTAAGCCATGCTAGAGATGAAGTATAATTTTAATTTAAGCAAGTCATGATCTCACAAACAACTATTTCAAAGAGTTGAAAGCATGACACATGTTGCTGCATTTTCATTATCTTTTAAAACACAAATTTAGATCATGTAAACTTTGCAAGAGATTATATGCAACATCTGCCTTATTCTAACCAACCAAGCCAAGCCTATGTCATTTGACAATCAGAAGCTTAAGTACATGGTTTTAGTCATACACAACTCCTTCCAAGTTCATATCAAGGTACAATGATAAGAAATCTCAAAAGAAGAAGCGCCATGCACGCATATTTTCTTGATCTTTTCTAAATTTCCATTTGATCATAAAAGCTCAACATGTGGGCTATTGATTTATTATTTTTTCATGATTAAAAGCACTTGTGATCATGCAATAAGTTCAAAACGGCAAGAAAGTTCAATCATGACCAGATTTAGTGTAAATAACTATTCCAATTACTACTCATGGCAAAAACTACAAAATGCATAGCACGAGTAATGTAGTAAGAACTTTCAACATGTAAAAGGAATTACAAAGTCATATATGTATGAACCACTTATGCTTATATTATTTTTTAAATTCAGATTCACAGATAGACTTCCCATGTTGCAAAACTCCCTCTCAATTCAAGCCATGAGGATGCATAACCCCTATTTCACTATGGATGAAAGAAAAATGAGTGAAATCCAAAGGTTTTATAAAAATGTCAGTCAATTGATATTCAATGTCTACATAGTGAAGCACAATGTTTTCTTTTTTTAACATTATCACAGAGAAGGTTATACCTAGTGTCAATGGTCTTTGTTCTAGAGTATCGCACGGGTTTTTTAGCAATATAAATAGCATAAGTGTTGTCAAAAAATAACGGAACACTATCTAAATTGACCACATAGTCCTTAAGTGTTTGAACAATCAAAAGAATTTGTGAGCAAGCGCTAGCAGCAGCTACGTATTCAGATTCGACCATTGATTGTGCAACTAAATTTTGTTTTCTAGAGGACCAAACAAGAAGTGAATTAACAAGAAAATGAAAAGCACCCGAAGTACTTTTCCTATCAATCCTTCAACCCAAAAAAATCAGCATCCGAAAAAGCTTTTAAAGTAACGGTTGAGGAAGATGAAAGAAAAATGCAAAAATATTGCCTACCATGTCAATACTTGAGAATCCTTTTGACGGCTTGAAGATGTGAAGCGCTTAGGGAAGCTTGAAATCTTGCTCAAAGACATACGCTGAATTGTATATTCGGTCGTGATGTCGTGAGGTACAAAAGTGATTGGATCATGTTTCAATATTCTTTTTAATCAATAGGTTCACCCTCTTCATCAAGTTCAAGTGTTGTCGTTGTTTTCATTTGTGTCCGAAGAGGCTTGCTATTTGTAACAGCCCAACCACTATGGGTCTTGCGGTCGTTACTTCTGGCATCTCTCTAGGATCACAGACTAGCCCCCCAGACCAACACTAATCTTTTCTGCGCATTTTGTCCTCACTCATGCACACTAGGGAAGACTTCCCAATCGGTCACCCATCCGTATATTGCTCCGGGCCAAGCATGCTTAACCTCAGAGTTCTTTACAGGTGGGCTCTTAAGAAAGAAGGTATATCTTGGTGGTATGAGTTATTCAATCAATCCTATTTAGCCTTGAGCCAATATGTCACAATCCACCCCCCTTAGAAGACCGACGTTCTCGTCGGTCAACTCCAAAGCCAGGAACGTCCCCTCTTGGCCACGTTCATATGTTCAGTACTGGCATACGTACCGTACCGTGTCCCTACTAGAGGGCCCACGTGTCATGCGTACGTACCCACGTCCCTGGCCTGTACGCACCCATGAAACATTGAGGGTTAGCTCTGATACCATTTTGTAACACCCTAGCCACTACGGGCCTAGTGGTCGTTACTTCTGGCAGCTCTCTAGGATCACAGACTAGCCCCACAGACCAACACTAGTCTTTTCTGCGCATTTTGTCCTCACTCTTGCGCGCACCCGGGAAGACATCTCGATCGGTCACCCATCCGTAAATTGCTCCGGGCCAAGCACGCTTAACCTCATAGTTCTTTACAGGTGGGCACCCAGAAAAGAAGGTATACATTGGTGGTATGAGTTATTCTATCAATCCTATTAAGCCTTGAGCCAGTATGTCACACTACTTTCCATGTTGAAACAGCTAAGGAGATCTTTCGTATACTTCGTTTGATGCACAAAGGTTCCCTCCTGACTTTGCTTGATTTGCAACCCCAAAAACTATGTGAGTTCCTATCATACACATCTCAAATTCTGAACTCATCATAGCTGAAAACTTGGACACAAGATCATGAGAAGCACAACCAAAGACAATATCATCCACATACACTTGAACAAATAGTGAGTCATTGCCATGCTTTAGCACAGAAAGAGTTTTATCAACCTTGCCCATGGTAAACCACTTTTCAAGTAAGAATGTTTTTAACCTATCATATTGTTGATGTTTCTTAACACCACAAATCATCTCCGGTAGGAGATGAGATCTGCAAGCGCACGGAAGATACCATTGTAGCATTTCACCCAAGAGTATTTCAAGGGTATCGTATTTATCCCAAAGGAAGGCGAAGTAAAGTAAACAATTATTATGATCAAGATATAGGGTACAAAGTGTTTATCAGAAAAGGGGTAAGATGATAATAGGGGTAATGTGACACACACCTAAGCAATCTACTCTAGGGGGTAAGGTTGTCCTAGCGAGGGTTAGACTACTAGACGGAGCTACTCCTATTGTGCTCTAATTACTCATATCATAGACTAATAAAGTGCACATGATATGCTAATGGTGAATACTAGAGCTTAGTGGTCGCATCGTAGCCGAACATGGATGATTACAACGGACAGATAGGGCCGTCACACCCTACCGCCTACCTCTACAACCCATGGACTATGATACATCCAATGTTACTTAACTATCCAAGCACCACACTTGCATGCTAAGTAAATACCTTAAGAGTTGCAACGTAATATTCATCCTAAGGCAATGACTAACCTAAAGACCATTGAACCAATGTTGTATCCAAGCACTAACATATTCATATTAACATAATCATATTATTACCTAATTAGACTATAGTGGTGGTGCATGATGTTTATGATAACATGATAATGGCATTATGTCTAGATCATAACAACATCTACACCTAGCACATACATGGACTCCACAACCAAACAAGGAAAACTTTATCCAAGTACATGAATAAGGAAAGGCTAAACATAATATCTTTATTATGCATAAAGTCACAAATACAAGAAAAGATACATGAGCCATACCATTCCCAATTTGGACATGGGGTTAGGCGTTCCTCTCTACAGCCTAACCTCCACTAAAGAACGAGGAGAACTAGTGTATACAATAGAGTGATGCTCAAGTGGTGTGTGTGAAGTGATTTGAGGCACTTCCCTCTATTTATACACTCACTTAGAAAGTTTCGTGCGCTAATCTCCCTAGCTTTCACTTACTCCTGTCATGGAAGCCACCAGGGGTCGAGACGTGCAAGTGGACCGAGTTTGGTGGGTTTGCCAGTTCGGCCAAACAGGGGGTTCGACCGAATTGGGGTTGTCCCCACTTGGCTCCCATATGCTCCTGGACGCTGATATGTGGGCCCTTGTGGACCTTCTAGATAAATCGGGGTTAAAAACTGCGGGTACCCGCCAGTAAGTAGGGCATTGGATCCATCAGAAGCCACATGGCATCGTCTGATTGGTTGTAAGTGTGTTTCCATGCCTTGTGGTCATGCATTCACATCAAATCTCTATATAATACCTGCATGAACCAATTTCTCCGAGTACAAGTGAAACTAGGTTATTTCTAACTACATTGCGTGTAAGAAATATTCATTCTCTTACATAATTGAGTATATTAACGGTCGAAATTGGTATATTTCGACCGTCAACAAACTCCCCGAAGCTTACCCTTTGCTCGCCCCGAAGCAATGATAAAGACTTAGAATTTTGATCAGTAGTTGCTACAATGTCCTATTTTGCAAAAGTACCAAGTGCACAACAAAGTATTCTACCTTACATTGAATTAATTGGCTATGGTACCTCACCCTTTTTTTCTAAGATATGCGGCTTATGCCTCATCCTTTTCTTGGGTGGTTGAAGGACAGGAATGAAAAATGAGCATGCAACACCTAATGTATGAGTTCCACTCAAATTTCTGGATAATTTCAAATGGTGTTTGAATTTAAGTTCCTCAAATGATGCACTCAATCACTCCTTTGTGAGAAGTGGTATTTTTATCCTCACCAAGGCAATGCCTTTCCTGTCCTACATCTAAATAAGGCTTTTTGTGGATCTTGTTAGGGAACAAGAGTAGGTATATTTGCAACACATATATTGCTAAGTCAAAAGAGTAAGTGTTAGGAGAAAACAAATCATGTCCCTAGATCAAGATTGTGCAAGTGTGGTGAAATGTTTATGGTAGTGGAATATGACTCATTTTTATGCACTCTCTTTGTTGTGAGGATGAAACGTGGCTACTTATTCTTCTTTCCTTTTATCTTTTTTATTTCTCATGCTCCTGTACATGAGCATGCATTTTTCTTTTTTTTTCTCTTTTTTTTTGTAGCCATATCTTCTACTACTTTTTTCTTTTCAAATATTTTGTAGAGAGTATTATGCATGAAAATGAAGGAGTATCTTTTTGGTGGTGGACTGGTATCATGGAATTTTGCTATCTTCTATTCTAGAAGTTTAGCATGCGCCCGTGCGATCTTGATCTTAAAAGCATGAAAAGATTCCCACACAGGTCTATACTAGTTTGACTAGGCTCAATGTGAAGACAAATACCATATGTATAGAGTTTATCTAATTCAAATCATCATATGACTTTGGTAGGAATTTATATCAAATGAGGAACTCCCACTTTAAATTTTCTCCGCGAAACAAAGTTTCATCTTTAACTAGGATATTAGTAGCTCTTATCACTATATCATATCCCACAACAACCAAGAATTGGACTTAGCTTTTGCAACCCACAAATTCCAAGTTTAAGGCAAGAAATTCTAAGCTAATAAACTCAATACTTGGAGAATTCTAAGTTGTGTGCACAGAACTAGAGAAAATAAAACAGAGCAACTATTTAACATTTCAACTTATGCAAGGTAAACATATTCTTACCGCACATCTTTTATTTTATTAACCTAACCTATACTACATTATTAATTTTTTTAGATGCAATGGTGGTGGAACGAAAGAAATAAAGGAGTGCAAATGGGGTGTGATATAAGTTACCTCAAGGTGGGGGTCCTCCCCCAAGCTTGTTCTTGGTCATGGTTCGCGATAGGGGTTGAAACCCTAAGGGCGGAGGTAGGCCGTGAGGTTGGTCTAACCTTGTACAGCATGGTTTTGGCATTGTAGGGAGTAGTGTCGATGTTGTGTATCCTCCCATGGGTTCCATCAGTGTGGTCGAGGAGAGTGTTGTCGATGCCGCACCCCAAGGTCTCCCATATGTCGGGTATCATCCTTTATTCCTTGGCTAAAGTCATGATAACCTCTAACCACAGAGGAATAAGGTGCATCCATCATGTGTTGGGTGTGATCTGCCATTCCTTGGCTATGGTCAAAATAACCTCGGGCCACAAAGGAATAGCATGCACCCAACAAGTGTTGGGTGTGATATATCGTTCATTGGCTTAAGGTTAAAATAACCTTTAGCCTCAGAGGAATAATGTGCACACAATGATGTTGGCAATCACCTGTGCATGAATGGGTTCTTAGAATAGTAGGAGCATAGAGATCCCACTGATTCATGGCATCCCTTTGGTGTCTCATGGAAGGTTTCCATGTCAAACCACTGGCCTTGTAAAGTTATGATTGGCCCTCGGATTAAATCCCGATAGGTTTCATCCATGCTTGATTACTCATTGCCCAAGACATGTTGAAGTGGTACCTCCAAATCGACTTCTTGTATGCCTACATAGAAATACTACTCTTGCAAGCTTCCCCTCTTTGATATAGAGGGATGCTTAGCTCCCGACACTTGTACAACTGAAACTTTGGGTTGGATGACCGAATTTGATTTGTACATCTTGGGAAGGAAAACAAGCAAAGATATATTGGGTTCAAATTCGAGTGCATCCATAAACATTGTGTTGTTCTTTGATATAGGAGTGGAGCTTTATAAATTAATTATTTTGCACATTTTCTAAAGCTCCTACTAATAGCAATGCAAGTGATAGATGTACACTCTATTGATTCCATTATCTTTTAAATTTTCTAACCATCTCTACTTCTTACAAGAGTAAATATTTATCATGTGGATTATGACAAACAAGATTCTCAATTTTACTTCCTAAACATTTTTAATTTCTTGCCTAGGAATTTGAAATTTAGTGATCAATGCATGAATGAATTTCAAATCAAAATTATGGACATCACTATTCCTAGGTTGCTACATACCAAATCGACCATTATGTCATTCCATAAGAATTAGACTAAACCCAAGCATAAAATGTCTAAGTCAATTTTAGCAGTGCTCTTGAAATTATAGGTACTTGTTTAAATTTATTTTCAGGTAAGGTGACATTCCTTTTTGAAGAATAAAAAAGAGCAATGCCAACAACTACTCTTGTGAGGATGCATAAGAATTGAATGATGAGAAGGTGTAACAACTTTCACAAGATGACTCCGGATGAGGTGCTTGGCAAGATCATGAACCACGAGATGATGGAGATGGAAGCACACCATGTCAATGACCTTGCCAAGATAACATCCTCCAAGAAGAAAGGCATTGCGCTCAAAGCCTCACCCAAGTCCAAAGGCAAGGAGGTGCAAGCTTCAAGCAATGATGAAAAAAGTGAAGAGGAGGAAAGCACCGACGTGGATGAAGAGGAAATGACCTTCTTCATCAAAAGATTCAAGAGAGTGATGAGGAAGAGAAGAGGGTCAAACTATGAGAGAAAGGGCAAGGACAAGAGCAAGTCAAGACCAAGGAGAGCGTGCTACAACTGTGGTGAGTATGGGCACTTCATTGTGAATTGCCCATAAGAAAAGGAAAATGACAAGAAGAAGAAGAAGAATAAGGATGAGAAGCCTCAACAGAGGAAGATGTTCAAGAAGAAGAAAGCTCATGGGCACGATCATGTTGGCAAGGAGTGGGACTCCAACGATGAGTCTTCCTCCGATGATGAAGCAGGAGTGGCAACCGTCGCTATCAAGAAGCCAACAATAAATAAGACACTTGCACCAAACAAGGGAGAGTGGAAAAGCTCAAGCCACACTTGTCTTATGGCCAAGGAAGGAAACAGAAAGGTTAAATCTAAACTCTCCTTTAAAGATGAGGATTTTGATAGTGATAGTGAGATTGAATATATGTTTGGAGGCTTGAGTAAAAGTGCTATCATTAAAATGAAAAAGCTCTCCGTTGAGATTTTAGACAAGGAAGAGCTTCTCGAGGAACAAGATGAATTGCTTGTCAATGAGAAGCAAAAGAATCTTAGCCTTGAGAGGGTCCTTGAGCTTGATAAGGAAAAGAACAAGGCACTACAAACTTGAACTTGCAAAATGCAAGTAGGCTTCCTCAAGGCTTAAGAGTTCGAATGTTGTGCTCCAAGATGAACTTGTGAGCTTGAACAAAGCTCACAAGAGTCTTGAGGCCCAATTCACAACTCTCAAGTCAAGTGTCCCTTCTTCCTCAACAAGCTCAACCTTGCCCAAAACGGATTCGAACACTAAAACTTGCAAATGTGCTAACCTTGTGCTTGATCTAAAGAATGAGCTTAATTTGGCAAAAAGCAAAAGCACACCTAAGGGTGGCATCTTCGATAAGGAGAAGATCAAGTATGCACGTAATGCATACTCAATCACAAGATTTTCCTTGATCAAAGATGGTCTTGGCTATTCAAGAGGATAAAAGCAAAATGCTAGAATTTTCAAGAATAACAAGATGCAAATTGAATTTGTCAAAGAAGGTTCATTTCAAGTCAAGAATGAATATCATGCATATACATCTAATGAGATGGTGAAACTTGACAAAGATGCTCAAAATGCGGAAAATAGCAATCTAACCATGTTTCATGATTTTGATTCATCTTATGTGCTTATGAGAAATAAATTTGGTTATACTTATGCTAAATATGTTGGGCCACACTGCAAGATCCCAAATCCTTGTGTGTGGGTGCCCAAATGCCTTGTGACTAACCTCAAAGGACCCAACCAAGCTTTGTTACCTAAATCCAAAGCCTAAACTTGTCTTGTAGGCTTACTCCTCCGGCAGTTCAAAGTGGGTGCTGGATAGTGGCTGCACCAATCATATGACCGGAGCGAGAAAAATGTTTGTGGAGTATGAAGAAAATGAAGACCAAGTCAAAGTATCTTATTTGGAGACAATAGTCAAGGTAAGGTACTAGGTATGGGTAAAATCTCTATTTCTCCACAACACACCATTTCTCAAGTCATGCATGTTGAATCGTTAGGCTATAATCTCTTATCCATTTCTCAATTATGTGAAAAGGGATATAATTGCATGTTTACTAATGAGGGTGTGGTTGTCACTAGAACAATTGATAACTCGATTGCCTTCAAGGGTGTGCTCAAGGGAAAGCCTTATCTCATCGACTTCACGACGAATAAAACTCAACTTGACACATGCTTGATTGCAAAAACCAACATGGGTTGGCTATGGCACCGCAGGCTATCCCATTTTGGTATGAGGAATCTTCACAAATTATAAAAGGCAATGACGTCCGAGGTCTTAAGAATGTTGTTTTGGAGAAGGATAGGCCTTGTAGCACGTGTCAAGCCGGGAAACAAGTCGGAGCAGCTCATCCCGCCAAGAATGTGAATGTAGGCCTAGAGGGGGGGGTGAATAGGCCTTCTTGAATTTCTCGGTTCCTGTAGCACTTCAACAAAAAGGTCAAATCCAGATATATCGGACTAGTCCGGTAAAGTGCGGACTAGTCCGGATTTCACGGGCTAGGTTGATCAAGTTAGGTCAATTTGATTGTTTCGTTGTCGTTTGCAGCGGAAATATAAACTATAATGACAGTTCAATAGTTGTATGTTAAGTTTTATTGCAAGTATGATTCTTGTTCACTATTTAACTTCAACTCAACAATATGAATCAAACCCTAGATGATGTTGATCAACTAGAATAATGAACACAAACGAACAAGACACAAGATTTATCCCGTGGTTCAGTTACCACGAAGGCAGCCTACGTCCACGTTGAGGAGCCCACAAAAGGACCGGGTCTTCATGAACCCTTCCCTCGTCGGATCGCCACGAAGGCCAATCCTCTTCCACTAATCACACAGGGGTAAATCACCAAGTTGAAGGGGCGATCTCACAAGTTGAGAGCTCCCTTGATTACAAGTTTCAAAACCACCAATAACACACTTTGAAATATACAAATTGAGATGCAAGAGTGTGTTAGAGATTCAAACCAAGAGCTCAATCGTGTGCAAAGTGCCTCTCCAATGATCTACAAGTGATCTTCAAAGGATTGATCGATTTTGCACTCAACTTCGTGGAGAGAGATGGTTTTTGAGTCTCTTGGGAGGTGTGACGGCGCTAGGGTTCGAGAGTAAGTAAAAGTGGGCCATGCACCTCTATTTATATGGGGTTTCTAGAAATTACCGTTAGGGTTTAGAAAGATCGGACTAGTCCGTGGTGGAGACCGGACTAGTCCGGTGTGCTGTGTGAAGCTAACCCTAAGTGTCCAGGAATATCGGACTAGTCCGATTGAAAAACGGACTTGTCCGATTTCGCTGCTGGAAATCTTCGGACTTGTCCGGTTGACATCGGACTTGTCCGGACCTGTGAAACCCTAAGTGTTTAGAATGACAAGTCCGCACTTGGAGGACTTGTCCGATTTAGATCAGAGTGTAAATCGGACTAGTCCGTGTAGTCACCGGACTTGTCCGAAGTGGATCAGAAAGGGAATCGGACTAGTCCGGTGGCGACCGGACTTGTCCGATCTAGTGACTTGTGCATTGTGTTGAGGACTAGTCCGCACTGGGGAGGACTAGTCCGAAGTGGAACAGAAAGATATCGGACTAGTCCGGTGGAGACCGGACTTGTCCGATCTTGTGCAGAATGTGATATCGGACTAGTCCGGTTGATCTCGGACTAGTCCGGTCCTGTATGGTTTTGTGCATTGTGTGTGTGTGATTAAGTAAGATTGAGCTCTTGGGTGTGTTTCCTTAACACACTCCACACATACTAATCTACTAATTTCTTCTTCTTGAGCTCAAATTCATTCTCCTTCTTAATTTCCCACTTTTTGGCATTTTACTCATTTTTCATCATTTTCCTGCATTCATCTCAACAAAAGGATTAGGATCCCAATTGCTTGTCATAAATCATCCAAAACCCACAAGGGAGTCCTAGATGCACTTTCAATCTCCCCCTTTTTGGTGATTGATGACAACCAATTGAGATTTCACAAAATGAGGTATAAAATGAGATTTTCATAAAGTATGCACATATGACTCAAAAATGCATCAGGCAACAAGATAATTATTCATATGTGCATTCTTTATGGTGGGATGCATACTAAGAGCATGATTGCATTAAGAATGACAGAATTTTCATTTACCAACTAATATCAAGTGAATATGGCACTTCAGGAGCAAAGGCTCAGATTTCATCACACACTTGCAAATTAATTGAGCAATTCATCACAGGACCAAACATGATATGAAAAGAGAGTTAAGCAAATACAATCACAATTAAAAAACATAGAGAGCTCTCTCCTCGCATCCTATTCAGCTAAAGCTTAGACTAGAGACTCCCCCTCAATCTCTCCCCCTTTGGCATCAAGACACCAAAAAGAGAGAGAGAGGAAGATCCTAGGGCTTCACTCTTCGCTGTCAGTCCTCTCGTCGTCTTCATCATCTTCATCGCTTTCGGCTTGACGAGGTTGAGAGGTAGGAGGAGGAGCGGAGCTGCTCGAGCCCCCAATGCCAAAATAGGCAAGCTCGGAAGGAGTCAAGGGGCTCAGCTCGGTGATGTTTGGATCAGAATCTTCAGAAAGTACTGGAGATCCAATTGGATTGATCTCCAGCTTCTCACTCAGCTGCTTCACATTGGCTTTTATGTATCTCATGTCCTCCTTCCTCTTTTGATTTAGCTTGTGAAGCTTCACTTCAGTTTTCTTGCAGGAGGAGAAGATTGCAGCCAAGTACTTGAGGATCCCACTGGCGGATCCTTTCTGAGGGGCTTCCCTGGAGGGAGGAGTAGCCCTAGCGGCTTCTCCTTGCCTTGCCGGCACCTCGGGGCTTGAGGCCGGCGATGGAGCAGCCTGGACACTCACGGACTGAGGCTTCTGAGGCCTCAGTGGAGTGTGCTCCACATCCTTCACAAACTCGATTCCTGTGACCTTCTCAATCATGAACATCAAGTAAGGGGCATAGCCACAGGATCGGTTGGGGGTACTTGAGATATTGACCATATCATTCCAGATATAGTCTGCAACATCAAATTGCCTTTTCTTGCTGATGACCTTCATCAGGGTCCGGAGGTAGCCTTGCACACTCCCTGCATCACCATCCTTGGGAGCAATCGTCTTCCTGAGGACTCTGTTGAGGACCACAAAGAAAGGCTTCATGTTCTTTGTGGAGGGAGGGACAAACTTGGAGGAGGGCTCATACATGAACTGCATTCCATCCCTCTCAATGACCCCAATGTTGTGGATAATGAGGTGGTCATCGCCCTCAGAGTCAAGATGCAGCAGGCGGGCAAACTCTTCTTGAGTGATGGAATACTTGGATCCATGAGTCATCCAAGTCACACTTTCTTCGTCTTCACCTGAGAAGTGGCACGTTGCATAGAATTGTGCAATCACTTCATCATTCCAATTATATCTGAAGGCAAGCAAATCCTTCAGCCCATGTCTCTCTGCAGCTTGTATCACTTCATCAAAAGCTGCACATTTCCTCTTCTCAAGGTGGGCCCAGTCAATCCATTGACTGCGCACCACCGGGGTCTTCATTGGCAAGTAGACCAGCTTGTAGAAGTCAGCATGGAAAATTGACCAGAATCTGCCATCAGCAGCTTGCTTGGGTCTTGCATAGTAGTCCACACTTCTCAGCTTCATGGCCACATCGCTGCCCTTGCCATTGAATCTTTCCTCATTGGGGTCCCGGACCCCTTCTCTGGGAGTATGCAGCTTTAGAGGCCCAACAGGCCCTGTGGCAACCCCCTTGCCTTTCCCTTTAGCTTGGCGAGGGCCACTTGACGGAGGAGCAGCCTTGGAGGCGGCCTTCTTGACACACACCTTCCTCCGAACCTGAGGAGGTGAGGGAGCAGGCTCGGAGGGTCTCTCTTGGCGTTTCTTGCCAAGACCCGTCGAGGGCCGAGGTGCCACCTCGTGGTCCAACTCGGCCTCGAAATCGGAGATTTCATTGTCGGAGCTCGACATGATCTGAGAATGAGTGATCAAGAGAAAAGACAAGTTATACAAGGTATTGGTGAGGTAAGATGGCAATTGAAGGCAATAGGGAATTAAAGAATTAGGTTTTGGTTCAGAAACAACGGACTTGTCCGGTGCTCAGGCACGGACTAGTCCGGGGGACCGGACTTGTCCGTACCTGGACCGGACTAGTCCGGTGTTCATCTGCAAAAACCTAGCAAACTGGATAAAAATTGATCCCTAATGAAATAGCTAGTCTAGCATACACATAGTACATCAACTGGACATGCAACTAGTGAAGAATGCTAGGCCAAACGATAAGCAATGAAGAAATTTGAGATTTCTTAGGGTTTGAGGAAAATTTACCAAGAAATCCAAGGAAGCTTGAAAATGTGGGGGTTGGAGGCCGGACTTGTCCGCTAACTTCAATCCCCGAGTCTTCAAGCTTAATCTCCGCCCAAGTTTGAGGCTTTTCGACGGAGGAATCAAAGATTCGCCTTGGGAGCTCGAGCGCAAGAGAGAGAAAGCTTGGAGGAGAGTGTGGGGTGAAGAGATTAGGGTTTGGTGGCGGCTAGGGTTATGGACACGAAAAATCGGACAAGTCCGGACATGACCGGACTAGTCCGAAGTACTCCAGAAACCTAAATCGGACTAGTCCGTGGTCTGTCGGACTAGTCCGGCCTAACCGGCACACTGCGGACTAGTCTGCAATGGCGGACTAGTCCGGGTAACCACGGACTTGTCCGTGGTCACCAGGAGAGAATTGCATAGCCCATTCATATATATTTGAAGGTCCAATAATTGAGGGTAGAGAGGCAAAACAATTCAAATAATCCTGATGAATTTGATCAGTAAGCAAACAACAATCATACTATGATCAAAAATTCATCAAGATCTAATAATTGACATAGTTTTTCGAGAGAAAAAAAATGGGGAGGAAAAATTTTCACAATTCAATCAATATTTTGAAGCAATCATACAGGTATGCAACTTTTCAAGCCACACTCCGAGAATCAAGGATGTTTAGCTCATTTCGGAGTTCGCAAAAACGTTTTTCATCAAGTGGCTTGGTGAATATGTCGGCCAATTGTTTTTGGGTGTTGACATGAGAGATGGATATGTCTCCTTTCATGGAATGGTCTCTCAAGAAATGGTGTCTTATGTCAATGTGTTTAGTTCTAGAGTGCTCAACTGGATTGCGGGCTATTTTAATGGCACTCTCATTGTCACAAAGAAGAGGAATACGGTTCATATTGTAACCGTAATCCCTTAGAGTTTGTCGCATCCAAAGGAGTTGTGCACAACAACTCCCGGCTGCAACATACTCCGCTTCGGCTGTGGATAATGCAATGGAATTCTGTTTCTTGGATGACCAAGAAACTAAGGATCTTCCTAGGAATTGGCAGGTGCCAGAAGTGCTTTTTCTATCAACTTTGCACCCGGCATAATCTGCATCGGAATACCCAATGAGATTAAATTTTGAACCTTTTGGGTACCAAAGACCAAGGTTGGGTGTATGAACTAAATATCTTAGGATTCTCTTTACGGCTGTCAAATGACATTCCTTAGGGTTGGCTTGAAATCTTGCACACAAACATACACTCAACATAATATCTGGCCTAGATGCACATAAGTAAAGTAAAGATCCAATCATGGAGCGATATACCTTTTGGTCGACGCTCGGTCCATCTTCATTGAGATCCAAGTGACCATTCGTTGCCATGGGAGTCTTAATGGGCTTTGCCTTGTCCATGCCAAACTTCTTGAGGATGTCCTGTGTATACTTGGTTTGGCTTATGAATGTTCCTTCCCTTTGTTGCCGCACTTGGAATCCCAAGAAGTACTTCAATTCTCCCATCATTGACATTTCAAATCTGTCTGTCATAATTTTACTAAACTCTTCACAGAAAGATTGATTAGTTGATCCAAAAATTATATCATCAACATAGATTTGGCAAATGAAAAGATCATTATTCAGATTTTTCGTGAATAGTGTATAATCTACTTTGCCAATTTGAAAGCCATTATCAATTAAAAAATCTCTAAGACACTCATACCAAGCTCTAGGAGCTTGTTTGAGGCCATAGAGAGCCTTACGCAGTTTATACACGTGGTCGGGGAACTCTTCGTCTTCAAATCCGGGTGGTTGCTCCACGTACACCTCTTCCTTGATCGGTCCGTTGAGGAAGGCGCTTTTTACGTCCATTTGGTACAGCTTGAAATCATGGTGAGTAGCATATGCAAGTAATATTCTAATTGATTCAAGCCTAGCTACTGGAGCAAAGGTCTCATCAAAATCCAAACCTTCGACTTGTGAGTAACCTTTGGCCACAAGTCGTGCCTTGTTTCTTGTCACCACCCCGTGTTCATCTTGTTTGTTGCGGAAGACCCACTTGGTGCCGACTATGTTTGCATTGGGTCTTTCCACAAGTTCCCAAACCTCGTTTCTCTTGAAATTGTTCAACTCTTCTTGCATTGCCACCACCCAGTCCGGATCCTTTAATGCATCCTCAGTCCGGTACCGAGGACCCTTCCTTGACTGTTATCCCCAAAGTAGATGCCTTCGTTTGGGTCCTGGTTCACTTCATACTCCACAAACATCCTCCTTTCTCCGGTCATGTGGTTGGTGCATCCACTGTCTAGCACCCATTTGGATCCACCGGAGGAGTAGGCCTGCAAAAACAAATTACGCCTTGGTTTTAGGTACCCAAGCTTGCTTGGGTCCTTGGAGGTTAGTAACAATACATTTGGGCACCCACACATGGGATTTTGTGTTCCCATGGCGTGGCCCAGCATAATAAGCATACACTTTACCAACATTATTTTTCATTAAAACATAGGAGGCATCAAATGTTTTAAACAGAAGTTGCTGTTGATTATGGGTCGGACTAGTCTGTGTGACCGGACTTGTCCGGATGATCGGACTTGTCCGGACCACAACCGGACTAGTCCGATGTTCATGAGAATTCAGATTTTTTGTTTTCGAGTTACCAGGTTGTGAGGGTCCTCCCTTCACAAAGGTGATCCTTCCCTTGTTATTCTTATGATTTCCAGCTCTTTGCTTTCCATCACAAGAGTAACCAATGCCATACTTGACATTTGGAGGTCTTTGGACCAAATATGCACTACGTGCATAGTTGATCCTCTCCTTGTCAAATATTACACATTGGGTAGGATTTTTGTCCTTCGTGGAGATAGGGTTTTCCTTCAACCTGGTGTTAGTTTTATCACATTTGCAAACATGAGCGATATTAGTTAAAGTGGGTTGAGAAGGTAGGGTTGAAGAGGAGGAAGGTTCACTAAGCTTGAGTGACTCAATCTGCACTTCAAGGATCTTGTTGACCTTGATTTGGTCATCAAGTTGATTCTTGATTGCAGCATTTGAGTTGGTTAACTCCAAGCAAGTTTTCTTGCTTGAAGCTAGCTCAAGCTCTAGTGTGTGATTTTTCTCCTTTTCAAGAACTAGAAGATTGTCAAGTTCGACATGCTTCTCCTTTTGGGAGATAATCATGTCTTCTTGACGATCAATTAGCTCTTCCTTCTCAATAAGTTGGTTAAGCAAGAATTTCATTTTTGCAGCAGTTTTTCTATCTAAACCAATTAGCATGTCTTCATCATTACTATCTAGATCATCATCACTTGAGTAAGAATGCAAGGAAGGAGTTTTGATGTTTACCTTGCGTTTACCTTCCTTAGCCATGAGGCAAGTTCCATTTGCCTTCTTTGCACCGAGCGTGGGGAAGAGTGTGAGTTTCTTGGGCATGCTTTCAATGGCTATGCTAGCCATTTCTTCTTCATCGGACGATGAGGACTCATCGTTTGAATCCCACTCCTTTCCGATGTGTGCTTGTTCAGCTTGTTTCTTCTTCTTGAAGAACTTTTTCGGTTGAGGCTTGGATTCTTTACTCTTCTTCTTGTTGTCCTCATATGGGCAATCAACTATGAAGTGATTGTACTCACCACAATTATAGCATGCCCGCCTCATCTTCGGTTTTGTCTTCTCCTTGTATTTTCCTTCACTCGATTTTGCTCCTTGTCTTTTCTTCATAATTCTTTTGAATTTCTTCATGAACAGAATCATATCTTCTTCGTCCAGCTCGCTGCTTTCATCATTGCTGTCCTCCTCAAACTGAGCTTCTCTTGCTTCTTTGGATAGAGGTTTGAGTGTGGATTTTAAGGCAACTCCCTTCTTCTTGGCCGATGTGAGGTCAGCTATTTCTTTGACGTGCTTGGCTTGCTTCTCCATCATCTCAAAGTTGATGATTTTGCCAAGCAGTTCATCCGGAGTCATTTTCTTGTACCCGGGACTTTCTCGGATCATAGAACAGAGTGTGACGTTGCGAGGCATAAAGGCTCTAAGGATGAGCTTTACAACCTCGTGGTCATTCCACTTTTTGCTACCATACGATCGAACCTTGTTCACAAGAGTCTTTAGTCTGTTGTACATGTCCTGGGGAGATTCATCTTCCTCAATCGCGAACCTTCCTAGTTCGCCTTCAATCATTTCAATCTTTGCCTCCCGCACATGCCGGTCACCTTCATGTGCTGTCTGTAGCGTGTCCCAGATTTCTTTGGCAATTTCCAATCCGTCCACCTTTGTGAATTCATCTCTACTTAGAGATGAGGTGATAACGGCTGCGGCTTGGGCATTCCTGTGGATGGCTTGCTCTTGACTTGGCGTGAGTTCTTCATCGTCATCAGGGATGTTTATTCCTGTGCACACAATATGCCATAAACTTGGGTTAAGGGAAATCAAGTGCATCTTCATGTTTTGCCTCCACATGGAGTAATCACTCCCATCGAAGTGTGGGGCTTTTCCGAGAGGAATGGATAGATAATGACTGCTGTTAGAATTTAAACGGTCATAATTAAAAGGATATTGGGAGTAGTCGGTGTGACTACTCCCCCTCTTCTTTTCTTCAACTTTAGCTTTCCCTTTGGAAAGTGCTTTCTTTCGGAGCAGTGCTTTCAGCTCCAATGTCTCCTCATCATCATCATCGAAGTCTTGAATGGCTTCGAGATACCTTTCGAGCTTTTGGTGCTTGTCATTGTTCATTTCTTCCTGGTTGTTGATTTTCTGGACTTCCTTCATGTCCGACATGATCTCTTCGAGTGGTTGCACTCTTTCTTGAAGAACCTAGCTCTGATACCAATTGAATGTAGGCCTAGAGGGGGGGTGAATAGGCCTTCTTGAATTTCTCGGTTCCTGTAGCACTTCAACAAAAAGGTCAAATCCAGATATATCGGACTAGTCCGGTAAAGTGCGGACTAGTCCGGATTTCACGGGCTAGGTTGATCAAGTTAGGTCAATTTGATTGTTTCGTTGTCGTTTGCAGCGGAAATATAAACTATAATGACAGTTCAATAGTTGTATGTTAAGTTTTATTGCAAGTATGATTCTTGTTCACTATTTAACTTCAATTCAACAATATGAATCAAACCCTAGATGATGTTGATCAACTAGAATAATGAACACAAACGAACAAGACACAAGATTTATCCCGTGGTTCAGTTACCACGAAGGCAGCCTACGTCCACGTTGAGGAGCCCACAAAAGGACCGGGTCTTCACCAACCCTTCCCTCGTCGGATCGCCACGAAGGCCAATCCTCTTCCACTAATCACACAGGGGTAAATCACCAAGTTGAAGGGGCGATCTCACAAGTTGAGAGCTCCCTTGATTACAAGTTTCAAAACCACCAATAACACACTTTGAAATATACAAATTGAGATGCAAGAGTGTGTTAGAGATTCAAACCAAGAGCTCAATCGTGTGCAAAGTGCCTCTCCAATGATCTACAAGTGATCTTCAAAGGATTGATCGATTTTGCACTCAACTTCGTGGAGAGAGATGGTTTTTGAGTCTCTTGGGAGGTGTGACGGCGCTAGGGTTCGAGAGTAAGTAAAAGTGGGCCATGCACCTCTATTTATATGGGGTTTCTAGAAATTACCGTTAGGGTTTAGAAAGATCGGACTAGTCCGTGGTGGAGACCGGACTAGTCCGGTGTGCTGTGTGAAGCTAACCCTAAGTGTCCAGGAATATCGGACTAGTCCGATTGAAAAACGGACTTGTCCGATTTCGCTGCTGGAAATCTTCGGACTTGTCCGGTTGACATCGGACTTGTCCGGACCTGTGAAACCCTAAGTGTTTAGAATGACAAGTCCGCACTTGGAGGACTTGTCCGATTTAGATCAGAGTGTAAATCGGACTAGTCCGTGTAGTCACCGAACTTGTCCGAAGTGGATCAGAAAGGGAATCAGACTAGTCCGGTGGCGACCGGACTTGTCCGATCTAGTGACTTGTGCATTGTGTTGAGGACTAGTCCGCACTGGGGAGGACTAGTCCGAAGTGGAACAGAAAGATATCGGACTAGTCCGGTCGAGACCGGACTTGTCCGATCTTGTGCAGAATGTGATATCGGACTAGTCCGGTTGATCTCGGACTAGTCCGGTCCTGTATGGTTTTGTGCATTGTGTGTGTGTGTTTAAGTAAGATTGAGCTCTTGGGTGTGTTTCCTTAACACACTCCACACATACTAATCTACTAATTTCTTCTTCTTGAGCTCAAATTCATTCTCCTTCTTAATTTCCCACTTTTTGGCATTTTACTCATTTTTCATCATTTTCCTGCATTCATCTCAACAAAAGGATTAGGATCCCAATTGCTTGTCATAAATCATCCAAAACCCACAAGGGAGTCCTAGATGCACTTTCAGAATGTGATGACGACAACAAGACCATTGGAGATGTTGCACATGGACCTTTTTGGTCCCATTGCTTACATAAGCATTGGCAGTAACAAATATGGCTTAGTTATTGTTGAGGACTTTTCCCGCTTCACTTGGGTGTTTTTCTTGCATGACAAAGGTGAAACACAAGGTGTCGTCAAGAGTTTTCTGAGCAGAGCTCAAAATGAGTTCCCCTTGAGAATCAAGAAGATAAGAAGCAACAATGGCACCGAATTCAAGAACATTCAAGTTGAAGAGTACTTGGACGAGGAGGACATCAAGCATGAGTTTTCGGCACCCTAGTCACCCGAACAAAATGGGGTGGCGGAAAGGAAGAACATAACTCTAATAGAGATGTCAAGGACCATGCTTGATGAGTACAAGACTTACGATAGGTTTTGGGTGGAAGCGGTTAACACCGCTTTCCATGCCACAAACCGTCTCTACCTCCATCACCTATTGAAGAAGACTCTATATGAACTTCTAACGGGTAATAAACAAAACATCTCTTACTTTAGAGTCTTTGGTAGCAAATGTTATATTCTTAACAAGAAGCCTAGAATTTCAAAGTTCGCTCCAAAATCCGATGAATTTTTTGTAACATCCATATTTTATGTACAAAAATTTGCTCAAACCCTTGATCATTGTAGCATGCATTTTTGGGTGAATTTTTGAAGTGCAAGCGTGTAGCAAACGTTTGAATTTGAATTTGAATTCATATAAAAAGAAAAGAAATGAAAAAGAAAAAGAAAAGAATTAAACCCCCCCTGTTGGGCCGATTTTTTCCCCCTGGCCCATCTCCCCTTCCCCCTCCTGCGGCCCAGCCGAATCCCACACCCCCCTCCTCTCTCCCGCTGCCACCCGGGCCTCGCTTGTCATCACTCCCAGGGAGCAATTGTCTCCCTTCATTCCCGCGCAACCGCCGCGCCACGACGACCCCGCGCCCACGTTCCCCCCCCCCCCCCGAATCCACTCTCCTCCGGCGGTTTTCGCACGCGCCCCTCAAACCATTCCCTCTCCGCGCCATAAAGGACCCGTCGCCCCCCATTTTCCCCCTCACCCGAGCCTCCCCGGAACCCTAGACCTCCATCGTCGGTGAGTCTCCTCGGCGCTCGCGTTCCCGTCGCCGTAGCCCCCCCTCCTCCCCATTTTCCTTGCCTAACGTGATCACCGCCTCACCAGGGACACGCCGGACGTGTTTGCTCGGGTGAATTGCCACTGCAACGCCGGATCGCCTAACTCCGACGAGCACCGCCGCCATTCCTCGTCGCCGACCCCTCTCCGGCCGATTTCAAGCCCCGCTACTCTCCTAGGTGAGTTCACCTACTCTCCCTCTTCGTTTTTGTGCGCTTAGATCTTAGAATCAGGGTGTAATTCACTGGTTTGGGTGATCTCCGGCGAGTTCGCCGCCGTCGGCCGTCGGGCGCCGCCGCGCGCCGCGCTGGCGACGGTTGGGTCGACGTGGCCGCTTCCCTGCCGTCCATTTCCGGCCAACGGCCACGATTAGAAGATCATAACGTTTCGGTTAATAAAATCCCAGCCATCCATTTAAAATCCAACGGCCCACGTTTGAATCTCTTTTCCCGCCGCCAGATTTGCACCCAGACCCCTGCAAACTTAGTTGCTACCCCCTGTACTTCTCTGTAATTCGAATCTAGCCCCCAGAAATTACAGACTAGCCCCTGGATCCCTAAAAATTGGTTTTAATCATTTAATTAAGCATTTTAACCCCTGTAATTTTGAAGAATAATGTATTTAGACTCTGTACAGTGTAGAAAACTATTTATTTAGCCCCTGGACTTTTATTTAATTGCTGAATAGGGTTTTTAATGGTATTTTGAGGTGTAGAAATTAGATAAAAATGGTAATTAAGTGTAGGAATGTTATGAAAAATTGTTATAAACTATTTTATGCTGTGAATTAATTGTAGTGTTCAGATAAAATATATTTGGTCCCTGGAATAATTATTATAAAGGTTTTAAAATACATTTTTGCTATAGAAAATTCAATAAAAATGGTTTTAGGCTATAATAAAATTCCAAAATTCTAGGAAAAATATAAAATGCACACCTTGGCCATGATAAATGATAAATACCTCGTAGGGACGCATTAGTGTAGGATTTTGTGCCTATGTGTATGTGTGATGTATTGTTTTGCGTGCCTTTACTTATTTAGCTTTATTCTATTCTTGCCATGCTTGGGTATATGTCTCGAGTCATATTACGACCCAAATCTTAACCTCCAAGACCAAGACTTCGACAACACCCAAGTCTTCAACGAAGGCAAGTGCCCTTGACCATCTTGTACCTATTTTAGGAATTTAGCTAGTTGCATGCTAATTAATTTGATGTCCTACTTCATGTTCACATGCTCTGTTCCATATAATTCCTTGTTACCTGAAATGGGTTGGGAAGTAGATAGGCTTTATTTATGCTTAGCCATGCTTAGATGTTGGGATTGGGATTACATACAAATGCTCTATGCTCAACTTTATGGTTACTTTAATTTGGTGATGAATATACATAATGTTAGTGGATAGGAATCTGGTGGTTGGTTAGTTTTGGTATGGTGCATTTTGCACGAGACCCGGGATTGGGGTTTGTTACCACCGGATTCTAAGGACCGGTTTATGGAGGAAGCCACTAAGCTTTATAGTACCACCACGAGACTGAGATGGGGCAGCTTGGTCAATTAATTAGGTTTCTCCCGATGAACTGCTAGTGGTTGGGTGGTGCGGGGAATGAGGCGGGTGATCTGCTCTTGGAACCGCAAGGCTCAAGAGGGGGCTCTGGGGCGGAGGGTTACTCCGAGAATCCTCAGTGGTGGAAACCTTAGAGGGCTAGCACTAATCGGGAGTACCTTTGTAAAGACCATGTAGTGATCTCCTGGCCTCACACCAAAGGAAGTGTGAAATGTGGTTAGCTACCACGGGCAATCGGGGAGGTTCACTTAGTCCACCTGGCAACAGGGGATGAAATCACTGCTTGTGGGGAAAGGGTACACTCTCTGCAGAGATTTGGTAAAACTGTCATGACAGCCGTGCTCACGGACAAGAGCGGCTTGGGGCCAGTTCATAATTAGTCTATGGTTGGGAAATGATGGTTCATTATGATTCAAGTACTTTCATTATCCATAATCATGTGTTGATTATTTATTGAATTATGATATTGATAATTGGAAGCTAAGGATAGGTTCTAAGCATAGTGCCAAGCCATATTTGGCCTTTCCCTTGCTTTAGCCATTCATGTCATCTCTTCCCGCACTTGCTGAGTACTCTATGTACTCAAGCGTTTAATTCTCCTTTAGAATATGAAGAAGAAGAAGTGGCACCGGAGGACTTCTACGTCAACTCGGAGGACTTGGTCTAGGCTGGCGACCTCACGCGCAACGGCTGCCTGTGGAGATGAAGCCCCGCTTTCCTACCTTGTTTCTTTAGTAATGAACTGTTTAGTGTTGTAATAGTTGTGGTGTGTATTTGTAGACCTTCGGGTCGTACTGTAAGACTATTTATGTATTCGAACATGGCAATGTAATGGTATTTCACTTTCGTCGACACATGTACGATTCAACTGATCCTGGCGTACATGTGACTAGCGTCTGTTCATCTTTATGATGACCGGGCGTGACAAAGTGGTATCAGAGCCAGGTTGCCCGTAGGACGCAAGCCTAGTTAGAAATGGCCGAAAATTAAGGACTATACTATTTTCTTATGAAATAGTATTTCCAAAATTTTGTGCTCTCTATCTCAAACCTTGTGCTTCTTATCTTGCTATGCTATTTGCTTTATTCTAATTTAATTTATGGATTATTAATCTCACTCTCTTCTTTTCAAATGTTTGTAGATGGCGCGAACCAAGCAGACGGCTCGTAAGTCGACTGGGGGTCGTGTTCCACGTCACGCCCTAGCCAGTCGCTCCGCACCCTACGCCCCCAGGAGGGAGACGACGTTGTTCTCCACTGGGAGTGCTGCAGGGTACCGTGAGTTCCGTGTTCGTCTGGTCTACCACTCCACTAGGGTCTTTGCACCCTATACTGGTGAGCTAGAGTGGAGTTCTCAGCTGGCCGTCTACTACAACTCGGAGCTGCTACACTCTCACTTCTCTCCGGCCTGGAGGAGCTCCCAGCGTGCGGCTGAGGAGGACGCCACGTGGGAGGCGACTACCTACTGGAGCCACGCCCACAGGTTCCTTCTTGGGTGCACGGAGCACGCGTACACCCCTCAGCGTCCTTGTGGCACGGCCGCCTTCACTGGACGTGACGTCGAGGGGCCCTTGACTCACCCCCAGTGCGAGAGGCTGGTGGACGACGTTGTGGAGTTGTCTTCCCGACTCCAGCGTTGTCAGCAGGAGCTGCAGGACAGCAGGGACCTGGTCGACCGCTACGAGCGACTTCACCGACGCTACGCGAGGATCACTGCAGCTGATCCTAACTCTTCTCAGTACGCTTCGGCCGTGGAGCCTTGGGACCCGAACTCTCCAGACCGTCGCATGAACTCCACCGAGAACTCAAGAGAAGACTCAGAAGAAGAAGACCCGGAGATGGAGGTTGAGGAGGACTCCAACGAGTAGGAGTGGACTCGTTTCCCCGCTGGACGACTCAGGACAGTTATCCTTAGTTTGTAGGAGCGTGTAGCTACGCCCTTCCTAGTCTTGAGTTGTGTCGTTTATGTTGTTATGCTAGTAATTTGCTTTATGTTGTGTGTGTTGGGTGCGACATGAGTTGTGGAATGCTTCGGCATCCTGTCCACATCCATGTCTTTAGACTTGTTTATGTGTCGTGTGAGTGGTGGAATGCTTAGGCATCTTGTCCACCTCCACACTAGTTGATTAATGAACTTGCTTTATATCTATTACCCTTGATGCATATAGTTGGGACCGTGTTACCCTAGCGTATCCTTTCTTATCTCATCTATTGTTCTAAAATTTCAATTCTTCCCTACGCAGATGTCTGGAAGAGGTAGAGGTAGAGGTCGTGGAAGGGGTGTTGTGCCCCAAGATGAAGGACTTGGAGGTGTGCCTGGATGGAATGCAAGGGGTGCTCGAGGAGCCCCAGCCTCTCAACAAATGCAACAGATGATGGCTCTTCAGACTCAGTTACTTAACAACCTCACCCAAATTGTCACCAACCTGCAGCAAGCCCCACCACCACCACCCCCTCACTACAACCTTCCGCCACCACCACCTTTCCCGCCTAGGTCCTTCCTAAGGGACTTCCTCAACACTCACCCACCCACTTTTGCCACCGTTACTGAACCAATGGAGGCCGAGGATTGGCTCCGAATTGTTGAAAGCAAACTGAGGCTCATTCACTGCGAAGGAAGAGAGAAGGTATTGTTGGCCTCCCATCAACTCCAAGGGCCAGCAGCTGACTGGTGGACTGCCTTCACCGAAGCCCACCAGGACCCAGAAAATATTACATGGGAAGAATTCCGAGCCAACTTCCGTAATCACTTCGTACCTGAAGGAGAGATACAAGCCAGGCGTGAAGAGTTCCTGATGCTAAAGCAAGGCCGTATGACTGTGAGGGCCTATCTGAATGCATTCACTCAGTTGTCCCGCTATGCTCCAACCGACGTGGACACTGACTCCAAAAAGCAATTCCGCTTCAAGAATGGGTTGGACAAGGAGTTAAAGTTTGCCATGTCTTCCAGCGACTACGGCGACTTCCAGAAGCTGGTTGACAAAGCCTTTGAAGTGGAGAGGACTAAGAAGGAACTAGATGATGAAGAAAGAAAAAGGAAGTTGACTATGGCACATGCCTCTAGCAGCAATGTGCGCCCCCGTCTTAACCCTCCGCCTGCAAACCAAATGACCCATCCCATGAACTACTCGGGACAGAGGTACCCAAACTCCAACTACAGGCCACCCACTCTCTACAACCACCAAATGCACCAGCAGCAGCAGCAACAGCAGCAGCCACCACGCCAGCCAATGCAACCCCCACGTCAGCAGATGCAGCCGCCCCGCCCTTCAGCTCCAGCTAACCGTCCAAGTGGCCAACCCCCAAGAAACCAATCAGGAGGCAACAAGGGCCCAAATAATGCTGCGGGAGTACAATGCTACAAGTGCGGAGAATGGGGACACTATGCCAGCAGTTGTCCAAAGAAGCAACAGAACCCATCTGGCCGTGTCAACCATGTGACTCTGGAGCAAGCACAGGAAGCGCCTGATGTGGTGATCGGTATGTTTTCTGTTAACTCCCACCCCGCCACCATATTGTTTGATTCGGGTGCTACACATTCATTTATATCCAAGGATTTCATAAAGAAGCATGACATGGTAGTTACATTCTTGAATGGGCCATTATTGATAAACTCTCCTGGAGGAGAGATGGTGGCAAGGCATCTATGCCGAAAAGTGAGTATAAACATAAGGGGGGTAGTCTTTTGGGCCAACCTAATAGTGTTGGACTCACAAGGATTAGATATCATTCTGGGAATGGACTGGTTGACGAAGAATCAAGGAGTCATTCATTGTGCAACTAGAACAGTCTGCTTAACACACCCAGATGGCACTACAGTGGAATTCAAACCAGGTCAGACACAAGAGGCAGTAGTACAACTCAACCATCTTGAGAGTACTAAAGACATCAGGGTTGTGAAAGAATTTCCGGATGTATTCCCAGATGACTTGCCAGGTATGCCCCCTGATCGAGAGATTGAATTTATCATTGAATTAGTACCGGGAACGGCCCCAATATATAAGAGGCCATATAGAATGGATGCTAAACAATTAGCTGAACTAAAGGATCATATTGAGGAATTATTGGCAAAAGGGTATATTCGTCCTAGCTCATCGCCTTGGGGAGCACCAGTTATATTTGTACCTAAGAAGGATCGGACTCAAAGGTTGTGTGTGGACTACCGTGCTTTAAATGAGGTAACTATCAAGAATAAGTACCCACTACCAAGAATTGAAGATTTGTTTGATCAGTTGAGAGGGGCATGTGTGTTTTCCAAGATTGATCTTCGTTCGGGCTACCATCAACTGAAGATTAGACCATCAGATATCCCCAAGACGGCATTTGTCTCTCGATATGGATTATATGAGTATACAGTTATGTCATTTGGATTGACCAATGCTCCGACATATTTTATGTATCTTATGAACAAGGTATTCATGGAGTACTTGGACAAGTTTGTAGTGGTATTCATCGATGACATACTTATCTATTCCAAGACTGAAGAAGAGCATGAGGAACACCTCAGGATGGCCCTGCAGAAGCTTCGCCAGCATCAACTGTATGCCAAACTTAGTAAGTGTGAGTTTTGGCTAAAGGAGGTATCGTTTTTGGGGCATGTCATATCCGAAGGAGGTATAGCAGTAGACCCAGGCAAAGTGGCAGATGTCCTTAAGTGGGAAACACCCGAGAGTGTGCATGATATACGAAGATTCTTGGGTATGGCTGGTTACTATCGGCGATTCATCGAGGGATTTTCAAAGATCTCTCGACCACTAACCAAGTTGCTTGAGAAAGGAGTTGCTTTCAAGTGGACCCCCGAATGTGAAGTAAGCTTCGCCGAATTGAAGAAGAGGTTGACCAGTGCACCGGTATTGGTGATGCCTGATATGCAGAAGGAGTTTGTGGTCTATTGTGATGCTTCTGGTCATGGTTTAGGATGTGTCTTAATGCAAGAAGGACATGTTGTGGCCTATGCTTCAAGACAGCTTCGAAACATGAGAGGAACTATCCCACACATGATTTGGAATTGGCAGCTGTTGTCCATGCTTTGAAGATATGGAGACACTACTTGATGGGAAAAGGACTGAGATATACACAGATCACAAGAGCTTGAAGTACATATTCACACAACCGGATCTTAATCTCAGGCAACGTCGTTGGTTGGAGTTAATAAATGATTTTGATGTGGGAATCAACTATCATCCAGGCAAGGCTAATGTGGTTGCTGATGCTCTAAGCAGGAAGGGACAAAGCAATAACTTGTCAGTACAAGCTCTTCAACCCCAGCTATGTGAAGAGTTTGCAAGGTTAAACTTATGTCTAGTGTCTAGCGCTGAAGCAGTTGCTATGGAAGTGGACACAACCCTTGAACGTGATATACGAGAAGGGCAAAAGAATGATGAGAAGGTCAAGGAGATCAAGCAATTGATGAAGAAAGGGAAAGCTCCAAACTTTAGAGAGGATGAACAAGGAACCTTATGGCTTGGAAAGCGGATTTGTGTTCCAGATGTCAAGGAGATTAAAGAGTTGATATTAAGAGAAGCTCATGACTCGTCATACTCCATTCATCCCGGAAGCACAAAGATGTATCAAGACCTTAAAGATCGATATTGGTGGCATGGGATGAAACGGGATGTAGCAGAATATGTGGCCATATGTGATACATGTCAATTGATTAAGGCGGAACATCAAAGACCAGCAGGGTTATTGCAACCAATCAAAGTGCCAGAATGGAAATGGGAAGAAATTAGTATGGATTTCATTGTGGGACTACCAAGAACACAATCTGGATATGATTCTATATGGGTTATTGTGGACCGTCTAACTAAAGTGGCTCACTTTATTCCCGTGAAAGAAACCTACAATGGTCCCAAGTTGGCGGAACTGTACATCTCCAGGATTGTATGCTTACATGGAGTTCCTAAGAAGATTATTTCAGACAGAGGCACCCAATTCACCTCAAGATTCTGGCAGAAGTTGCACGAATCAATGGATACCCGTCTGAATTTTAGTTCGGCGTATCATCCTCAAACCGATGGTCAGACAGAACGCACCAACCAGATATTAGAAGACATGTTGAGAGCATGTGCTTTGAAGAATAGCAAGAGTTGGGACAAGAATCTGCCATATGCCGAATTTTCTTACAACAACAGTTATCAAGCCAGTTTGAAGATGTCTCCTTTTGAAGCATTGTATGGGCGAAAATGTAGGACACCGTTGTTTTGGAATCAAACTGGGGAAAGTCAAGTTTTTGGGCCTGACGTGTTACAAGAGGTTGAAAGACAAGTACAAGAAATTCGGAAGAATCTAAAGGCAGCCCAGACAAGACAGAAGAGTTATGCGGATACTCGAAGACGTGATCTCACATTTGAAGTTGGTGATTATGTGTACTTGAAGGTATCACCTATGAGAGGATTAAGAAGATTTAAAGTAAGAGGCAAGTTGTCACCCCGCTACATTGGTCCATTCAAGATACTCGAAAGGCGAGGTGAAGTGGCATATCAACTTGAGCTTCCGCCACACTTGTCAGACGTGCACAATGTGTTCCATGTGTCACAGCTTAAGAAGTGCTTAAGAGTGCCTGAAGAGCAATTGCCTATAGAAGCCGTGGATGTACAGGAAGACTTATCTTATGTGGAGCAGCCTGTCAAGATACTTGAAACACTGGAAAAGGTCACAAGAAACAAAGTCATTCGCATGTGTAAAGTGCATTGGAAGCATCATTCGGAGGCAGAAGCAACATGGGAAAGAGAAGAGACTCTCAAGGCGGATTTCCCTCATCTATTCTCTTAGAACGTCCGAATCTCGAGGGCGAGATTCCTTTTAAGGGGGGTAGAGTTGTAACATCCATATTTTATGTACAAAAATTTGCTCAAACCCTTGATCATTGTAGCATGCATTTTTGGGTGAATTTTTGAAGTGCAAGCGTGTAGCAAACGTTTGAATTTGAATTTGAATTCATATCAAAAGAAAAGAAATGAAAAAGAAAAAGAAAAGAATTAAACCCCCCCTGTTGGGCCGATTTTTTCCCCCCTGGCCCATCTCCCCTTCCCCCTCCTGCGGCCCAGCCGAATCCCACCCCCCCCCCCTCCTCTCTCCCGCTGCCACCCGGGCCCCGCTTGTCATCACTCCCAGGGAGCAACTGTCTCCCTTCATTCCCGCGCAACCGCCGCGCCACGACGACCCCGCGCCCACGTTCCCCCCCCCCCCCCCCCCCCGAATCCACTCTCCTCCGGCGGTTTTCGCACGCGCCCTCAAACCATTCCCTCTCCGCGCCATAAAGGACCCGTCGCCCCCCATTTTCCCCCTCACCCGAGCCTCCCCGGAACCCTAGACCTCCATCGTCGGTGAGTCTCCTCGGCGCTCGCGTTCCCGTCGCCGTAGCCCCCCTCCTCCCCATTTTCCTTGCCTAACGTGATCACCGCCTCACCAGGGATACGCCGGAGGTGTTTGCTCGGGTGAATTGCCACTGCAATGCCGGATCGCCTAACTCCGACGAGCACCGCCGCCATTCCTCGTCGCCGACCCCTCTCCGGCCGATTTCAAGCCCCGCTACTCTCCTAGGTGAGTTCACCTACTCTCCCTCTTCGTTTCTGTGCGCTTAGATCTTAGAATCAGGGTGTAATTCACTGGTTTGGGTGATCTCTGGCGAGTTCGCCGCCGTCGGGCGCCGCCGCGCGCCGCGCTGGCGACGGTTGGGTCGACGTGGCCGCTTCCCTGCCGTCCATTTCCGGCCAACGGCCACGATTAGAAGATCATAACGTTTCGGTTAATAAAATCCCAGCCATCCATTTAAAATCCAACGGCCCACGTTTGAATCTCTTTTCCCGCCACCAGATTTGCACCCAGACCCCTGCAAACTTAGTTGCTACCCCCTGTACTTCTCTGTAATTCGAATCTAGCCCCTAGAAATTACAGACTAGCCCCTGGATCCCTAAAAATTGGTTTTAATCATTTAATTAAGCATTCTAACCCCTGTAATTTTGTAGAATAATGTATTTAGACTCTGTACAGTGTAGAAAACTATTTATTTAGCCCCTGGACTTTTATTTAATTGCTGAATAGGGTTTTTAATGGTATTTTGAGGTGTAGAAATTAGATAAAAATGGTAATTAAGTGTAGGAATGTTATGAAAAATTGTTATAAACTATTTTATGCTGTGAATTAATTGTAGTGTTCAGATAAAATATATTTGGTCCCTGGAATAATTATTATAAAGGTTTTAAAATACATTTTTGCTATAGAAAATTCAATAAAAATGGTTTTAGGCTATAATAAAATCCCAAAATTCTAGGAAAAATATAAAATGCACACCTTGGCCATGATAAATGATAAATACCTCGTAGGGACGCATTAGTGTAGGATTTTGTGCCTATGTGTATGTGTGATGTATTGTTTTGCGTGCCTTTACTTATTTAGCTTTATTCTATTCTTGCCATGCTTGGGTATATGTCTAGAGTCATATTACGACCCAAATCTTAACCTCCAAGACCAAGACTTCGACAACACCCAAGTCTTCAACGAAGGCAAGTGCCCTTGACCATCTTGTACCTATTTTAGGAATTTAGCTAGTTGCATGCTAATTAATTTGATGTCCTACTTCATGTTCACATGCCCTGTTCCATATAATTCCTTGTTACCTGAAATGGGTTGGGAAGTAGATAGGCTTTATTTATGCTTAGCCATGCTTAGATGTTGGGATTGGGATTACATACAAATGCTCTATGCTCAACTTTATGGTTACTTTAATTTGGTGATGAATATACATAATGTTAGTGGATAGGAATCTGGTGGTTGGTTAGTTTTGGTATGGTGCATTTTGCACGAGACCCGGGATTGGAGTTTGTTACCACCGGATTCTAAGGACCGGTTTATGGAGGAAGCCACTAAGCTTTATAGTACCACCACGAGACTGAGATGGGGCAGCTTGGTCAATTAATTAGGTTTCTCCCGATGAACTGCTAGTGGTTGGGTGGTGCGGGGAATGAGGCGGGTGATCTGCTCTTGGAACCGCAAGGCTCAAGAGGGGGCTCTGGGGCGGAGGGTTACTCCGAGAATCCTCAGTAGTGGAAACCTTAGAGGGCTAGCACTAATCGGGAGTACCTTTGTAAAGACCATGTAGTGATCTCCTGGCCTCACACCAAAGGAAGTGTGAAATGTGGTTAGCTACCACGGGCAATCGGGGAGGTTCACTTAGTCCACCTGGCAACAGGGGATGAAATCACTGCTTGTGGGGAAAGGGTACACTCTCTGCAGAGATTTGGTAAAACTGTCATGACAGCCGTGCTCACGGACAAGAGCGGCTTGGAGCCAGTTCATAATTAGTCTATGGTTGGGAAATGATGGTTCATTATGATTCAATTACTTTCATTATCCTTAATCATGTGTTGATTATTTATTGAATTATGATATTGATAATTGGAAGCTAAGGATAGGTTCTAAGCATAGTGCCAAGCCATATTTGGCCTTTCCCTTGCTTTAGCCATTCATGTCATCTCTTCCCGCACTTGCTGAGTACTCTATGTACTCAAGCGTTTAATTCTCCTTTAGAATATGAAGAAGAAGAAGTGGCACCGGAGGACTTCTACGTCAACCCGGAGGACTTGGTCTAGGCTGGCGACCTCACGCGCAACGGCTGCCTGTGGAGATGAAGCCCCGCTTTCCTACCTTGTTTCTTTAGTAATGAACTGTTTAGTGTTGTAATAGTTGTGGTGTGTATTTGTAGACCTTCGGGTCGTACTGTAAGACTATTTATGTATTCGAACATGGCAATGTAATGGTATTTCACTTTCGTCGACACATGTACGATTCAACTGATCCTGACGTACATGTGACTAGCGTCTGTTCATCTTTATGATGACCGGGCGTGACATTTTTCTTGCATGGTCATGACTCAAACACCTACACCTATTGTTTCTTCAACAAATTATCTGGTTGTGTTGAAATCACACATGACGTGGTGTTTGATGAAACTAATGGCTCCCTAGTGGAGCAAGTTGATCAAGTGCTAGATGAAGAAGAGGTACCATGTGTTGCATTGAGAAGGATGGCCCTTGGTGATGTTAGACCTCAAGAGCAACAAGGCCCAAGCGACTCAACTCCATCACAAGTGGTGCCCCAAGCACAAGATCAAGTCCAAGATTCCTAAGATCAACAACCTAATCAAGATAACCATGATCAAAGAATTGAAGATCAAGATGGTGGCAATGGTCAAGGGGGAGACTATGAAGATTAAGGAGATGAAGAAGTTGACTCAAGACAAAGTGTACCACACCCAAGAGTTCATCATTGTGTCCAACGGGATCGTCCCGTTGAAAACATACTTAGAGAGATCTCCAAGGGAGTAATGACTCGATCTCGTATGGCTAATTTTTGTGCTCACTACTCTTTTGTGTCCTCCTTAGAGCCATTTAAGGTTGAAGATGCCCTACGAGATCCGGATTGGGTAATAGCCATGCAAGAGGAGCTCAACAACTTCAAGAGGAACAAGGTATGGGAGCTCGTGTGAAGACCTAATGCCAATGTGGTAGGAACCAAGTGGGTCTTCTGCAACAAGCGAGATGAGCATGACATGGTAACAAGAAACAAATCTAGACTAGTAGCCAAAGGATACTGTCAAGTTGAAGTTTTGGATTTCGATAAAACCTTTGCTCCTGTAGCTAGGCTTGAATCTATTCGCATATTATTGGCCTATGCTACTCACAATGATTTCAAGTTGTTTCAAATGGACTTGAAAAGTGCCTTCCTGAATGGACCAATAAGGAGGAGGTGTATGTGGAGCAACCACCCGGATTAAGTAACGATAAGTATCCTAACCATGTCTTTAAGCTTTATAAAGCTCTCTACAGCCTCAAACAAGCTCCTAGAGCTTGGTATGAGTGCCTTAGGGACTTTCTCATTGATAATGGTTTTAAGTTAGGAAAGGCCGATTATACACTCTTTACCAAGAACATGGATGATGATTTATTTGTATGCCAAATTTATGTTGACGACATAATATTTGGTTCTACTAATCAATCTTTTTTTGAAGAGTTTAGCAAAATCATGGAGGAGAGATTTGAGATGTCAATGATGGGGGAGTCAAAGTTATTTTTAGGTTTCTCAGTGAAACAACTCAAGGAAGGCACCTTCATATGTCAAACCAAGTATACTCTAGACATTCTCAATAAGTTTGACATGGAGAAGGCTAAGCCCATCAAGACGCCAATGGCGACAAATGGACATATTGATCTCAACCAAGACAAACCTAGCGTTGACCAAAAGGTATACTGCTCCATGATTGTATCATTTCTTTACCTTTATGCATCTAGGCCCGATATTATTCTAAGTGTATGCATGTGTGCAAGGTTTCAAGCCACTACTAAGGAGTGTCACTTGACAGCCGTAAAGAGAATCTTACGCTATCTAGTTCATACACCTAACCTAGGGTTGTGGTATCCCAAAGGGTACAAGTTTAACCTCATCGGATACTCCGATGCGGATTATGCCAGATGCAAAGTGGATAGGAAGAGTACCTCCGGGACTTGCCAATTCTTGGGTAGGTCCCTAGTGTCATGGTCATCCAAGAACAGAATTCCATTGCCCTATCCAATGCCGAAGTGGAGTATGTCGCAGTCGGAAGTTGTTGTGCACAACTTCTTTGGATGCGACAAACTCTAAGGGACTATGGTCTCAATATGAAACATAGCCCGCTCCCATGTGACAATGAGAGTGCCATCAAGATTGCCCATAACCCTGTTGAACACTCTAGAACCAAAGACATTGACATCTGACACCATTTCTTGAGAGACCATTCTACGAAGGGGGACATTGTCATTTCACATGTGAGAACCAAAAAACAACTAGCCGACATCTTCACCAAGCCACTAGATGAAAAACACTTTTGTGAACTTAGGAATGAACTAAATATCCTTGATTCTCGAAATGTGGCTTGAGATGTTGCATATCTGAGTGTTAGTCTTGTTTTTCTCTTCAAAACTATGCAGGCTTTCAAAAACTTGCCTTCCACAATTTTCTATCAAATTATTTTCAAATATTGTCTCCTTGAGTCATGGTCATTGTATGAATGTTTGTGTTCTTTATTGGCCATACTCATTGAGAATAATTGTGAGAAACTTAGTCCATATGGATCATTCTTGCAAATTTTTCAATATATATGAGAATTTGCTGTCTAGGACCGAATTAGTCTGCTCATTGAGTCGGACAAGTCTGGCGTCCTGGACATATCCGGGCAGGCTCAGACTAGTCCACAATGGATTAGTCCGGCCTATCACCGGACTTGTCCGGAGCTGAAGCTTAGTCCAGACCCGGTCCGGTGCCCGGACTTGTCCGGTACCATAGCCGGACTAGTCCGGACTTCTGGGGACTTAACCCCCAGCGTCGGGCCTGACCCCTCCACTTCATTTCAAACTCTCCAACGTGCGCCTCTCTCCAAAAAACTGCCCCCATTGGCGATTTTTGGTTCCAACCCTCAAAATTTTCAAGGAATCCTCGTGGAAGCATCTTCAGAGTGTCGGGAAGGCGAATCCCGGACTACTCCGCCCTTCCGTCCACGGATTTGTCCGATTTTCACATCTCAAGGATTGTTCTCGACCTAACTTGAATTTTTTCGAATCCTTCGATTCAAGGTCGTTTTTCCTGTAAACTAGAGTCCTACTATCTTATCTATCACCTTGTGACTCTCTCCATGCAATATTGCGCCTTGGTATCGAAAGTTTGTAGGAAAATCACATAGTTTGGGTTTAACACTGGGTGGTCCGGACTAGTCCAGACCTAGGCGGACAAGTTCGTTTTTGACTGAACAAGTCTGGCCTAACCTAGGGTTAACTCCTAACTTAGTGAATTCCCTACTTCTCTACCGCAATATTTCGCTTTATATCATCTCATACTCTTCTGTTATCCTCATTTCAGCATGTCTCGACACAACAACTCTCCTCTTTCCGATCCGGAAAGGCAGGCGGCTTGACAAGAATTCTATCATCAGTAAGAAGCAGAGGAAGCAGCCGTTGTAGCGGAGCTTGAGCGCATGCGTGAAGCTCGAACCAAGAAGAAGCACGATCGGGATGCTGCCCAAGCTCAAGCGGCCAAAGAGCAAGCAACCAGAAGGAAAAGGATTGCCACTGTTGGTGAGAAGCAAAAGGCCCAAGCAGCCGATAAGGGAAAATCACCGATGAGTGAGAGTAGCCAGGCTAAAGGGAAAGGAAAGGAGCCTGCCCAGAAACTGACTCTCAAGAAGGATGCTCCCAAAAAGAAAGCTCTGGCAGGGAGGGGTCTGGTCATTCGTTGCCAAACTGTGGTGCCTCGTGGTCCTCCGCAATGCCCCGTTGGTCCTTTGGTCATGACTCCTCCCGTACATGATCCTAACCGCCAACCTGAGCTGGGAAGCAATGTGTTCAAAGGACAAGGATTTGATAAAGCAGGAAGGCTCATGGTGAAGGATCCCTACAAGTATGAGGAAGCAACAGCAGATCCTCGTTTCTGGTGCGACTTCCACTGGATTATTATCGCCTAGTCTAACTATCCAAGAAAGCTCCAGTGATGGATGCTCAAATGGTAGATTGGGCTTATATGGAAAAGAAGGATCATCAAGCCTTCAATGCAATAATCTGAGCCTATGAGCACCATGGACTCATGGAGTTGTTGGAGTTTAGATACAACTGGAACACATAAGTGGTGGCCCAATTCTACTCCACTTGTTACTTATCCACCTTTGGAGATAGGAATATTACTTGGTTGACTAATGGAGTAAAATATTTTGTGTTCTATGATGAGTTTGCTAGAATTCTTGGACTTGAGGATTTCTTGAACTGTGAGCTGACCATTCAACACCTCAAGGCTCTAGATTTGGGGAAATGGAATTCATGTTTGAGGTGGACTTCTACAATCCCCCAACCACAAAGATTCTTTGCCCCTTCTTTAGTGTGCTCAATCGGATCTTGAGAAAAACTCTAGCACCTAAAAATGGGGACGCAGGCATGATCCAAGGTAATTTGAGACACTTGATGAAGCTGGTAGTTGAAGATGAGAAGTTTAATGTCTTTGACTATATCTACAACGACATCTTCAACATATCCCACACTCTCAGTTGCTCCTGTTGATATGCCCCTCTCATCATGTGCTTAATTGAGAAAGTCTCTGGTTTGGAGTTTTTGAAGGACGTAAAGCATAGAGCTCTCCACCCTCAGATTCCACCTCCTGTGCCGAAGATTGGCAGAGCTTCGAGGAGAGGTACCTCTTCTGAGCCTCCTCCTCCTCCTCCTCCTCCGGCGACCTTGCGAGTGCTACACTTAATTTTCTCAAGTCAATCTTCACCTCATTTCGGAAAGCGAAGATGAAGGCTAACAAAACTGCAAAGAAGCATGACGAGTACCTTTGCAAGATTTGCGAAAAAACGGACATTCCTATGTCCCCGGAGGCCTCCGGGGATGAAGACATCATGTCATTTCCAGAACTCTCAGAAGCGAAGCCTGCTCTCTTTGGTGGTGGGGGTGGTCCCTCTAGCACTATTCCTGCTACTGAGGAGGTCGTCGACGATGATGAAGATGATGATGACGAAGATGACGACGATCAAGACGATGAGGAGGCGGAGAGTGACCCAGGCCGGGGAGACACGAGCGAGAGTGACGATGAGTAGTCTTAGGTTCTCTTTCTTCTCCCTTTTTCTTTTTCCTTTTTGGTGTCTTGATGCCAAAGGGGGAGAGATTGAGGAGGGTTATTATAGATCCATGGAATATGATATATTTTGGATATTTGGGTTGTAATGTTAACTTCTGAGACTCGTTCTAATTTTGAGTTGTAATGACATAATCACTATGCTATCACCCTATGATATGTTTATGTGAATTTTATTGTCTATCTTGTCATTATTGATTCTATTGAAGATCATTCTAGTCAAATATTTGTGATGATGCTAAATCAAAAATTTGGGATGCATACTTCACTCTACATTTCACATCTCAACACTTGCATCACACGTAGGCACCCCACCATAACGCACAAATGTATAAGCCTCCCATAGACTTCATTCTTGTGCATCTAACTTATTGCAAATCATCTATGCACATATTTAGGGGGAGCTTATTATACACATGTGTGTTATGAAAATCAGCTCAACTTTATTTTTTATCAAAAACCTCAATGTGTTGTCATCAAATCACCAAAACGGGGGGAGATTGAAAGTGCATCTGTGGGGACCGGAATCCCGACCTCCATGGATCTCATTGGTTAGTGTTGTACGATGCGACACCCAACAGTTTACAAGAAAAGAACGAGAAAAATTACAATACCAAGTCTTTGTTTATAAACACAGTGGAAGTTTTACAATACTAAACGAAAAGGAAAGAGAACTATACATCATAGCTACGCTCTCGGCACTAGCTATGAAAAAGCAAAGTCATCCATGCCCTGGATACTTCGCACTAGCAACACCCAACTTACGACGGCGTGGAGGCTTCCCACTCGGCTATAAACCCTGGAGGGGGTTCAACCTCGTCATCGAACCCGTCATCGGTCGCATAATCTGCAAAAACATGTTAACTGCAAACATGAGCTTAAGCCTCAGCAAGACTAACCTGTCTCACTAGACATATGCAGGGGTGAATACTAAACATAGATAAGGAATAGCATAAAGGACACGCCTACAAGTGGATCCTTATGGTCATGTTTTAAGTAGCACATGACATTCTTCAGGCACGTCACATCATAGACTCCACAATCAAACAAGAAATGCTTTGCCGATGATATGACATGCCCAAAGAACATAATGCTATTACAGGTAAAGTATGGGGAAACTATAAACTTTTAATTGTGCTATCTCTAAGTTATACAAGGTTGCAAAACAATTTTAATTCAATACATCGTATTCTCCTGACTTCTTCAGTATTTACTATGTCATGACACAGTGAACAAGTGGTACTTTATTACCGCGAGGGACGGTGATTGCAATCAGGACACACCCGGTCAACATGACACATACGCACTTTCGGAAATGCCAGCAAGTACTTACAGCAGTACGAACATAGCACTTCTGTACTAGTCGTATATGGCCACCTTTCACCAAACACTCGAATGCCGAACTGGTCGATCCGTCACGAGCAAGAGGTCACTGCGTGGGGCGTACTCTGACATGCTCACCAGCTGATTTATACCTCGTTGCCCTCAACCTACGCCTATAAAATGGAACGGTATGCCTCGACAAACCAGTATCAAGCTACGTCAGTTTGCTAGAGCCTGTTTCGCCAGTATTTCACTGGTACAATTCAAGCTTGTCCACCGGGGCCACACACGAATCGGTCCTCAATTGACACAAGCAGGGCTATGCATGTGAGACCATGTCTCGCTGCATCCTATCCGCTGCTCGGTCTCAGTTTCATATTCATAAGCCATTTCTTCATCCAATCCATCCGTGTGATAAAATCCTATCTCGCGAGTAGATTCCCACTACTCGACTTCTACCGGATTCCTATGAATATAAGCATGGCAATTACTACACGAGTCTGTGAGCTATTCTAACCACTCCTTGGGTTCTTTGGTCATGCAAGTGGATGTCAAACATCTTAAACGTAATGCACAAACATCTGAAGACGTAAGGTGAATGAAAACTGCAAAGACACTATAAGGAACTTAAATGCAAGCCGAGGCTTGCCTGAATGCGAGTATGAGTCTATGTTATTTTCTGGCAGCAGGACTTCCAAAGCTTCCGGCTGCTCCTTGACTTCAGTTACTAAACATTATGCATATACTATATATTAATGACTTTGAAAATAATTAATATGCTTAAAGTCACAAGTTAAAATATTGTGAAACAAATAAGATTATGATCTTAATTGGCTTTATAACTTTTATGGTAGATACTAGGGACTATAGTTGAGACTCTTGCAAAGAACAGGAGATGATCAAAGAAGTTGGTTGTCCCTAAAAATTATGGTAAGCAATAACCTTATCTAAATTTTGGTTGAAATTTTGGTGATCTATCATAGCTACCAGTGGTTGTACCATGTAGAGGGGGACCCACTGGTTCTAGGAAAATTGGTTTCACAATTTTCTAAGCTTCCTACAGGGAGAAACTGATTTTACAAGTTTGGGGAAATTTCTGAAATTCATTTTGTATTTTTCTCAATTTTTAACTACATAGAGATTTGGAACACTGATCAACCCAGTAATTGAAGTCCACTGAACTTGAAATTTTTACTGGAGATCAAATGTATTAATAAGAGTGTTCTGACTTTAATTGGGAATTTTCCAATTAAGATAACAGGAGTAATTAATTTCCCAAGCAGTTAGCTCAAAGGAATTAATTATACAAATTCTGGTAATTTTATGTCCAATAGAATGCATTACTGCAAAGTAGAGATTGATATGAGTCTACCAGAATTTATTTGGAAATTATTGAGCAATTCTACTAGGAGTTATGGATTTTCCAAGTTGGGGCAAAATCTGGAATAAAATTCCAATTGGAAATTACTTGAAGAAAGGGTTGGGCCCACGTATTTGAAATGGGCCAATCAGGTTGAAGCCGGGGGCCACAGATTCAACCCGCGTAGCCGCACGGGATCCTTGGACCGCAGCTGATCCACGCGCTCGCACGTGTCACTAACACGTGGGGCCCGCGATCTTCGTCTTCCTCGCGACGCGCCGCTCGGCCACGGCGGCGCTGTGCTGGCGAGCTCGCCGGGACGGCTGCTTAGACCTCCACTCGCCTCAGCACTGACCACCAAACCATAAAACCGACTGCACAACACGATGGTGAGGTCCAATCGCTGCGGCGACGGTCGGAGATGGCGGTGCGATGACGGCGGCAGAGCTATGGTTTCGGCTATCGTCAGAATCGCATGGGGATGGTGCAAAAGGCTCGGGTAGAAACATTCCTGGGAGCATGAGGATGATGATTTTGATGTTTGGACGGGCTGACATCGTCGGCAAAGTCGACTTCAACGATGGACTGACGGGGTTCTATTGGTAGTGGGGAAAACTTGAATATCTCAAGCTTCATTCGATGGTGTCTACTGATTTTTGGCAGGGGAGTGCGCTAGGAGGTACTGAATATAATCCTTAACTGGATTGAAGAATTATTACATGTAGAAACGGAATTAAACCGAGAAGTGAGCTAGTTCAATGGCAACGACCGAAAGAAAGACTGGAAGATATTGCTCGATACTGAATGAAAAGAAACCCGACTTTTACCGTGAGAAAAAGCTCGGGATGGCGATTCTTTTTGCTGTTGAGGTTAAGTTGTGGCGCCACTTGTTGAGGACTGGCGACGGTGGAGCAGAGGCGGCGTTCGTCCTCAACTTCGGTGGTGTCCACGGAACTCCAAACTACGGCCAACACAGTGAGCAAAACGCTAAGCGAGTTGGCATAGATGATAGAGCACAGACTTGGCGCCAACTTTGCCGTTTGCATCGAAGGAAAATAAAGCGAGGAGAAAGCGCTCACCGGGGAGGAAGAGAAAACGGCGAGAATGACGACGGCGGGGCGAAGCTGAGACGGAACTCGACGACGACGGCCAGGGGACCGGTATTTATAGGAAGGGGGGTGTTTAGGCCACGCAGCTGCCTGCTTGCATGTCATGTCGCGGTGGCGAGCGGTGCTGGCGTAGATCGGCAGTGACAGCCGTATACAGAGCACGTCCGTCGGTTCAACCGAGTGTGTGAGGCTGACAGCGGCTCCTACCGCCCCTTATCCTCTTCCCTTTTCTGCAACTTCAATTCTCTTACCAAACTTGATCCAAAAATTCTAGATTTTTGTGAGGAGGCTCAAATAAATATCTGGAACTTGATTCTGAAATTGGATTTCGAATTTGGTAAAGTTTCAGTTGAATTTCAAATTTGAATTTGAAATTGAATGAAATTCAATGGGGCCACTGAGTTAAATAGCAATTGAGCTTCAAAAAATTTGAAACTTTGTGGATAACTCAAGCAAGTCATGCTGACCATGATGGTGTGTTCAAATCTTTATGTTCAAATAACTTTGAACAGAATTCAAAATTTGAACTTCAATATGGCTAGAATTTGCTAAGCGTCTCAAATAAAATAATAAATGGAATTCAAAAATCAACTTGGCAGGATGTCTATTTCGAATATTATGAGGCCATGGAAAAATGTATAGCCTCAGATTTGAATATTTTGGCAGGGCCTAATTGTACAATGCTATATTCAAATTAGTTTGAATATATTTAATACTGCATAGTGATTTTCCCTAGCAAAATCCATTCAATGAAACCCAAACTCTGTAGGGAGGTCACTTGAATTATCCTAGGGTCATTGGTGAAGTACATTCTCCATGTTAATACCATTTAACATGAGTAAAAGAATTATTTTTGATGAGCTCAAGTTGATGTGTATAACCATAATTGATCTTTACTATGGTCGAAAACAAACTGGTAACTGAACTTCATAATAAGGAAAAACTGAGATTTTACATTCCTCCCCCCTTAAAAACTGAGATTGCAAAAGGAAATATAAAAGAAATAGACCGAATGAACATATGCCACTAACAAGTCTGGATAGTTTGTTCTAAGATATTCCTCGCTTTCCCACGTTGCTTCTTCAGCGGTGTGGTGGCCCCACAAGACCTTGTAGAAATGCAAGGTGCGGCTTCTTGTGGTGCGAGTCTTCTTATCAATTATATGGTTGCATGCTCAGAGTAAGTAAGATCTGGTTGGAGAGCTTCCAAATCCTCCATACGGACGTTAGCTGGGGCCTTGTGACATTTCCGCAACTGTGAAATGTGAAACACGTTGTGGACCCCTGAAAGCGATGCTGTCAGTTCTAGTCGATAGGCCACAAGTCCACATTGTTGAATTATTGCGAACGGCCCAATGAAACGTGGAGCTAGCTTCCCTTTTACTCCGAAGCGATGTATCCCTTTCATTGGGGATACACGAAGATAAACTTGATCCCCGACATCGAAGTGAAGGGGTTGACGCCGTTTGTCCGCATAGCTTTTCTGACGAGACTGAGCAGCCATGAGGTTGGCTTGAATAACTCGTACTCGTTCTTCGGATTCATTCACCAAGTCAATACCATATATCACTCATTCACTGGATTCACACCAGTTCAAGGGTGTGCGGCACTTCCGGCCATATAGAGCTTCATATGGTGCCATCTGGATGGTAGCCTGATAACCGTTGTTGTATGAAAATTCTGCCAATGGTAGGTGATCATCCCAATTCTTACCATGGTGGATGGCACAGGCGCGGAGCATATCTTCTAGCACTTGGTTTACTCGCTTCGTTTGACCATCAGTTTGAGGATGGTAAGCTGAGCTTCGAATCAACTTGGTACCCAACGATGCATGGAGCTGCTCCCAAAATTGAGCAACGAATACGGCTCCACAATCTGAGATAATGGTGCGAGGTACTACATGTAAGCACATGATTCTAGCAATATACAACTCTGTGTACTATAAGGCATTGTAGTTGACATTGACGGGTATAAAATGAGCGGACTTGGTCAATCGATCAACTATCACCCAAATGGAACCATGCTTACGGAATGTGAGAGGCAATCCCACGATGAAGTCCATGCTGATGTCCTCCCATTTCCAGGCCGGTATGCTTAAAGGTTGTAGCTGTCCGGCTTTCTTCAGATGGTTGGCTTTTACCCGCCGACATGTATCACATTTGGATACGTACTTCGCTATCTCCCTCTTCATCTGAGTCCACCAGAATTTCTTCTTTAAGTCTTGGTACAATTTGTTACTTCCCGGATGAATAGAATACTTGGACAAATGAGCTTCATCCAATATCTTCTTCTGAAGTCCCATATTGCGGGGCACCACTATGCGGTCTTTGAACCAGAGGGTACCGTCATCGTCACAACAGAAACACTTCATCTCCCCCTTCTTCATTCATCAGCGAATATGCGATATGCCCCTGTCTTTCTTCTGAGCCTCCACAATTTCTTCCTTTTTGGTAGGAATGAGAGCTAGATTGTAGAGCACCCCATATGGAACCAAGTAGAGACTCAACTCTTCTTCTTATATCAAAGTGATAGAAAGACTATTGACATGGGACTTGCGACTCAGCGCATCTGCAACTACATTCGCCTTGCCAAGATGGTAGTGGATCTCAATCTCGTAGTCTTTGATCAATTCCATCCATCTTCGTTGTCGCATATTCAAGTCTTTTTGGGTGAAGATGTACTTCATGCTTTTGTGATTGATGTAAAGATGCACTAGGTTGCCCAATAAGTAGTGTCTCCACATCTTCAATGCAAGTACCACGGCAGCGAGCTCAAGATCATGAGTCCGATAATGCCGCTTGTGGTTCCGAAGCTGCCGTGATCCATAAGCGATCACCCTTCTGTCTTGCATTAATACACAACCCAAACCAATCCCAGATGCATCACAATAAACATCAAATGACTTAGTTGTGTCTGGTTGGGCTAATATCGGCGCTGTTGTGAGGTGTTTCACTAATGCTTGAAAACCTTCCTCACATTCATTTGTCCATACATACTTCTTCCCTTTCTTCAGAAGTTCCGTCATTGGTTTAGCTATCTTGGAGAAACATGGAATGAACCTTCGATAATATCCTGCTAAATCTAGGAAGCTTCGAACTTCATGCACAGACTTTGGAGACTCCCATTTGAGTACTTGCTTGGATCAACTGCAATCCCCTCGGCAGAGATGATGTGCCCTAGAAATGGCACTTGGGTGATCCAGAACTCACATTTGCTGAACTTGGCGTACAGCTTGTGGTCTCGCAATCGTTGAAGCACGATGTGCAAATGTTATGCATGTTCTTCTTCGGATTTCGAATACACAAGGATGTCATCGATGAAAACCACGACAGACTTGTCCAATTCCGGCATGAGCACCGAATTCATGAGATACATGAAATGAGCCGGTGCATTGGTCAATCCGAAGGGCATGACAAGGTACTCATACAATCCATACCTCATCAAGAATGCTGTCTTAGGTATATCCTCTGGTCGAATCCTGATCCGATGATATCCAGAGCAAAGATCCATCTCTAAAAATACCCTAGCACCCACCAATTGATCTAACAGAATATCAATGCAAGGTAGTGGATACTTGTTCTTGATCGTGACGGCATTGAGTGGACGATAGTCCACACATAGTCTCAACGGTTTATCCTTCTTCTCCACGAACAATGCAGAACAACCCCAAGGTGATGAACTTGGACGAATGAAACCCTTGTCCATAAGTTCCTTCAGCTGCTCTTTCAGTTCTGCAAGTTCCTTAGGTGCCATCTTATATGGCTTCCTCGAGATCATCACTGTTCCCGGTACAAGTTCAATCTTAAACTCGACATCTCTTTCTGGTGGCATACCAGGAAGATCTTCAGGAAATACGTCCAGATACTCACATACCACTGAAATGTCCTCAAGTTTACAGGCCTCAGTGTTGTAAGTAGTTGGAGTCACTTGGATATTACTCTCAAGAGTGAGAGCTTGGAGAGGGTGGAGTGGCGAATTCAGATATATTCTCTAAGGAATGATGTCTATAATAGCAACCATGCCATCCCTAAGATGACATCTAGCTTCTGATGCTCCAATAATATAAGAGAGGTAGGGTATATGTTCCCACCCAGATTAAGAGGTACCCTATGAACCATCTCAATTGCTACTACTCTTCCACCCGGAGAACAAATCATATATGGGGTTTGTGGAAATGATAGGCAACTAATATTGAGTGAGATAATACTTGCTAATAAAGTTGTGGGAAGTACCGTAGTCAAAGAGGATGACTACGGGATGACCAATGAGAGAGAACGTACCTGTGAGTACAGGTGCGCCTTCCGCAACGTCCTCGATGGCGAGGTGGCAGATGTTGCCGGTTCTGGTGGCTGGCTTCTTGGGCTGGTTGCGGAGGTGGTTTTCCCCCTGGTACGATGACTCTCCTCTGCTCTGCGGGTAGTCCTTAGCAAAGTGCCTCGTAGGACCACACGTGAAACACGTGTACGGGGCCTGACCAGCACGAAAGGGAGGACGGAATCCCGGTGCACGCGGTGGAGGCGGAAGTGCACGCGGAATCATCCCCTACTGGTGCTGTGGGTGAAAGCCGACATTGTTGAACGAGCGACCATGAAACATCGGTGGTTGCGATGGCGGCTGCCACCTCTGCCCGGATGGTGATCAATACACCATTCGGTACTTCTGAGGAGCACCACCTCCGCTGCTCTGGGGAGCACTCCTTTTATTCTTGTCAGAGAACAGTTCCCTAGTAGCGTCCTCCTGCACGATCGCGGCATCGACCATGTTGTTGAAGCTGCCGCTGTTGAACAAGGCAAGCTTGTCCTTCATCTTGGGGTTCAAACCCCGATAGAAGCACTCACGCTTCCTATCTTCCATACTCATTTGGTCCTGAGCATACTGGGCCAAGTGGTTGAATGCCTTGGAGTACTCGTAAGCACTCCTTCCTCCTTGCCTCAGCTCCAGGAACTCTTGAAGCTTCCTCCTCATAACACCGGGAGGTATGTGATAGGCGCGAAACGCCTCCCGGAACTCCTCCCAGTTCACGGCATAGTCGGCTGGTCGTGTGGCAAGATAATTTGTCCACCATGCACCAGCAGACCCCTGTAACGCCACGAACAGGGTCTTCTGATGTTCGGTCATTCATAGTAAACCGAACTTTCCTTCGATGGAGCAGAACCAGTGGTCCGCCTCCAATGGTTCATCGATCTCCATGAAGACCGACGGGTGCTTTGACACAAAGTCCGAGTATGAACTCGGAGAAGGCTGTCGTGGACCCGCATCTGGTCGCCCCCCTTGACTAGACGAATTCTGAACAAAAGTCTGCAACAACTTGGTTTGCTCGTCGCGCGAGCCGAGCACTGCGGCGAGAACCTCCGCTAGACTCCTTGGAAGTTCAGGAGGTGGCGGTGGTGGAACTTGTTGCTGCGGTGTCGCAGCTGGCTCCTAGGTCGGAGATTCATCCTCACGAGCACGACTTGAACCTCCCATTTCAGGCGTCGAGCGCATACGCACCATTCTGCATCCATATGATTTAAAATCAGCACATGTTTACTTTTCCTTTATCCATTTCATATTACAGTAGTGCGAATATTGACAAGGGAATAAGTGCATAACATTCACATATATCGATAAAGTACAATATATTATCTCATGACCAAGTTTACAGTAGTGAACTCCAAAATTACGGACTCTCACTACGGAAGTGCATCTCTACCATACTTGGTCCCCATGAGATGTCATACACACCTTGTCATCTTGTACATACCAACTGCTATTCTTAATATGACACAAACATGGCCACAAAATAAACACGAGCAACTACTAAACTATATGTTGCCCCGTGATGGCAGAAGTGTTGCCCCATCCCCCTTCGATACGTCCTATTCGACGTACTCGAGTTCCTCGGGATCTTCTTCCTCCCCTTCGTCATTCGAAGGCACTTGCTCACCCATATTCAGTGGTAGATCATGGGTCAGCGGATACACCACTGGTTGCAATTGTGCTTCGGCCTCAGTCACATTATCCTGAAGTTGTTCTGCTTCATACTAGTCATCTCACCCAACTGTTCATCCAACAGTTGCACCTCAAGTTAACTCACTTCCAACGCGCTTTCTGCGTAATGTGTTTCTATGCGAGCCTCCGATCGAGCTTTAACAGCCGGTGCCACTGATTCTCACTTAAGTTTATACGTCGATTGAGAGGAGCAATTGTGGCCCTAAGTGAGTCATTGGCCCCCTCAAAGTGATCCCCTCGAATCAAAGCTTACTTCAGGTCACTCATCAATCTTCCAAGGCTAGCATGCTGTTCAAGGCTCTCTTGACACGCTGATGCTGCATATGACGCTAAGATCATCTTGGGTACTTCTTCAAGATGTCCATATGCTGCAACCCTCTGACTCGCCCACTCTTCACCAGCTCTACTGTCGACTGGAAAGAGTGCGAACGGAGTGCCCACCATAGCATGATAATGAAGTTTGCAAAACCTCATTATAACAACACTCGCGGCATAACACCATGTGTCTTCCAATTGAATCCCTTGCACTTGGATGGAGAAAGGAGCCCATCCAATATCCAATGGAGCAGCAGGTACATCGACATAAATGATGCATCTTGTCACACCTCCGTCATCAATCTTCTTGTCCCAATAGTCCACTATTTCGCGATACCCGAACCATTAAAGCATTGCTATCAACAAATCCGGAAAACTTTTCAGAAGAGCACACTTCGTGAACACCCATCCATTTGGTAAGTATACCATAGAATCAGCCATCTGTGGAAAAGATATTTGAACAATGAGAAGGTTTCCAACTTCCAATAGTTCAAGAAAATTTAAAACTGGAGTTGTAATCACTGTCTGTTCCAGCTGACCTTCCTGTACAAATTCAAATTTTTCATACAAGAAACGTCAGAACCAGATGTTGGGTTGAATACAAAAGTTGTAGTACACTTTACAGCCTTTTCAGATTGTACCCATTCAGCTCCAGGTGAGCTAGGAAATATAATCTATACAGGTTTAAAGTTGTCCCAAGTTTTCTGGAAATTTTGACAGAACCTCCTCTGTATATGTGGTGATTTCCACAGTTTATACAGGTATATAGTAATAATATATTGAGGTAATGACAAAATAAACATTTTATAACATCAAGTTAACAATCCATAAGTAAAATATGTCGGCCATGAAACATTTGTTATACAGGTATAGCGCGCTAATTCGAAACTATGTGCAAACTGTTTCAAGTTTTGGTCTGCCAGAACCAAGTTTGCGACCATAGGAATTAACCACCGTGATACCAAGATTCAGGTCATGAGTGCAATATAAAGTTGATAGAGGACTTCCTAAGCTTTCCATAAATGTATATGTGTGACTATGTCACTATTCTGGATTAAAAGCTAGAGCTATCTAAACTTAACAGGTGAACTGACTGTTTTTTTTCAACAGCAGCCCTGCGGTTGACTGTTTTGAGCTCGAAATTTGAATTGCATCAAATTTGGATAAGGAAAAACTTTAAGGGCCCCTTCAGTAGCCCGGGAACCCGGATGGATCCCACTCAAATCCCAGGCCCAGGATATCCCGGGGAAAGATTTCTCTCCGGTGCACTTGGCAGCCCAAATTTCCGGCCCGATCCACGGGGAAACTAAGGGCTTTCCGCCCCGACCTCACCAGGCCGGGCAGAGAAACCCTGCCTCGCTCGCGTGCCACTCGCGTCGCTCGCCTCCTTAGTCCGTGTGCTCATCTCGCCTCGCTCCGCGCCGGTCGCCTCCGCGCCCCCCTCCTCGCTCTCCACGTCAGCCACCAGTCGCGCCGTGTCCGCCGCCAGCCGGTCCGCTCGCACCGTCAACACCAGCCGCACCTCGCCGTCACCCCGGCTCAGGATGCAGCCCAGATCGATCTCCGCGGAGCCCACCTGCTCGTCGCGGTAGGTCAGGTTGGTGTGGCCGCACGATGGATAGGCGAAGGAGGCCACATTCGGGTTGTGCACCGCCACGGTGAGCAGCAGGGTGACATTGATCTGGATGGAGATGGTCGGTAAGGTGAGGTGTGAGGTGACGCCGGCCAGGCATGGACTCGAGGAGCGTGGTGGGTTCGGGCACGCGGAAGACGGTGAGCGAGAGGGTTAGGTGAAGGCAACAGCAACCAGGGTGACGAGGAGGCACAGGTGACGGTTGGGGGGTGGCAGAGGCGGCTTGGCGTGCATGGGGGAGGGTGCTGCTGTCGCCGTGGGCGAAGGTCGCCATGCTTGCTTTGCTTGCTGCTGACGGAGGAATGGAACAAGAAGGGGAAGGGAGTTAACGAGGAAGGAGGTTGGAGGGTGATCAATATCTGATGGTACTACCGCTTTAATTCGAATTCATTTGTTTCGGATGTTCAGTGACCTCGCTCTGTGATTTGAGAATCATCAAATGAATCTTGGTGAAGCGTTTCTCTAGTTCAGATCAACTAGTACTGTCATGCTTGCCTGTCAGCTAGATCTTCAATGCCTTATCATAGATGCATATACTAAATTACCGATAATTAACTAGGTAGGAGTACTGCAGAGCTGGTTCATTCTTTCTTTTATCCATTCATTGATTCAGTTACCAGCTACATCATCTTCATTTTATCTAATGGGATCGTTTCAATGCAGCAAGAAAAGGTAAACGATCAAAAATAGGGAAAAAATTGCTGTCTTTCCTGATAAGCAAATGAGACTAGGCTGAATAGAGTAGGTGCAGCGGCTGGTTGTGGAAGTGTAGCCCTCATGAATTTTGGCAGTTAACTACCTTTAGCAAATATTGATCAATTGAAGCTAACATGTACTCTACTTAGCATTCCATTTTTCATCAGCTTGTCAACAATTCTGCTAGAGATTGTAACCCCACTACAGGAATCCCGACGATTTACGACGGCCATGGCCGTCACAAATAAGCCAAATGCCGTCGCAAATAAGCTATTTGCGACGGCTTTCCTTATTTGCGACGGTTTTTGGCCGTCGCAAATAAATCGTCGCAATTAAGCTTATTTGCGACGGCCACCATCGCAAATAAGATTAATTGCGACGGCTAGGAGCGTGATAAGAAAATTGATGATGAGGCCCGATCTTCCGATAGGTAATGGATAGGTCGATTGATGTGGAGATCTCGACGTTGATGATCCGAGGCTCTCAAGTAGAACACGAACAACCCCTGCAATCACTACACCACCACTCCATTGGTTATCAACCGTGCTTCACACGATTGACCTCGCCAAGAAGGCTAATCCCTGCAAGTGCAACCGAGAACACAAGCAAGAACGTAGAAGAAGCAATCTGAAATTGCTGAATTGGGGTTTTACAAACCGATAAACGGCGATATTATTGATCTAAGCAAAACTCAATTGTCTATGACGGCTACCATAGAGTATATATAGGTGGGAGGACGTCCAAGGGGGTGTTAGGGTCGTGACCTAACGCTAAGACACGAAAATAATGGACTTAGACTTCATACAAGGCTCAATGGCCAAATACGATGGCGCAGCACCCTGACAGATTCTGTACTTGATTTTGTTTCAACGATTCCCGTTGACTCCGAAGGAATTTTGACATGGTACCGGCGCCATTGGAAAGGTTATCCTCCCCCCTTTATGTGCATATGTAGAACGTCCAAAACGGAGTTCGTATGCGTCCTGGACGTCCGTTTTAGTGCGTACTGCTCCTGGACTCCGAGTTGGATACGATTTGGAGTTTGGTTCGGTTTCCATCTTCTTTGAACGAATTCTCTGGTCTTTCACATCCCTAATACTCCCTCCAAGTACTCCTTGAACCTCTCCATGGATCCTAATCACAATTAAATCATTAAGTAGCAATTTATGCTCAAAAACATATAAGGAAATATATAAGAACGAGTTCACCTCTGAAATTAATTGTTGTGTATGAACTCTATTGATTGCATCTTGTATGTTCAATGGAGTGTTGTTTGTATCCATAGAAGTGATGTACTCATCATCCTCCCCTTCTTGAATTGGAGTCGTCCTCGACTCAAGTTGATCTTCTATCATGTGTGGGTCCATACGTGCAACGCCATCAAATCTTCTTGTAAGCATGAAAGGAGGAGGCCAAGGTGGTGGACGGCATAGTGCACCATCTTGTCTATTTCCCAAGCAATATATTCATCGTAACCAAAACCATCATAAGAAGGAAGAGATGAGAGAATGTAAATACTTCTTGTGGAAGGTGTTGTAAAGTTGGTCTGAATGTCATGTGAGTCCTTGGTTGATGTTTGATTTTTACTGAGCAACTCCATCATCGTCTTCATCATGTCCATCATCTCAGCATATAATGCATGATTCTTGCTTTTACCTGACATTGTTAGTAGCAAACAGAAGACAACACAAAAAATATGTTATCTCTATCAACTACAAAGGATAATGGCAAAGTGGAAGTGGAATCACACACTCTCAAGCATCTTACCACGCTCTTACAAGTGTTCTTACCGACACTGCAGGTGGCAAACAGTGGACGGTATGAAGAAACCAATGAAGTGTGGGATGATTGCAAAGATGTATCGATTCTGCTCAAGAGTAAGGTGTAGCTTAGATGGCACTTTCTATGTAGCAAGGATTAGCAACAATGAAATCAGATAGTAAAGTTGAATAAGTGTCCAAAGTATTTGTCAAAGTTGCTGGCCTAAATGTGTTCCTAGTAGTTCAAGCTAGCAAGACATGAGACAAAACTAGATGACACAAAGAATGCAAGCACTTCTGTTTTGTTGTTGTTTTTTTCCTCTTTTTTGTGCGGCTTTTGTTTCTTGTTTTGCACTTGCCTTTTTCTTTTTTCTTCCTTTTCTTTCAGAATGTGCTGCAAGGGAAGAACACAATGAAAATCAATCCAAGATATCTCGTGTGTCTGTCGCAGATTTTCTGCTCAATCTTCCAAGGACAAATAGGCACACTTATAGGCTCTAAATTGGAAAACTTAGAACAGAAAGATTGTAGATATATCTCTCCTCTTTAATTTCAATATATGGAAGACCTATTTTGGAAAAGAACAATAGGAGATACTGCCTCCGAAATACAGACTGTTCAGAATTTTTAGGTCAATAACAGATTCGGATCTAATGCAATTTCGACATCGATAACTATATTTTTTGGGAAAATGATGAACAAGAAAGTTATAGAGAACTTCTTAAGCTTTCCATAAAGTATAAGAACACAAAAATCCGAGTTCATATGACCTATATATGATGAAAATACTGAACTGGACAGAGATGAATCTAATCTGGACGTGATGACGTGATTCAAAAGGATGAATCAACACAATGCAAAACTCAAACTAAGACTAAAAACACTTTCTAAACCAGCAACATGACTCAACAACAGACACAAACTCAAAAAAACTAAACTGAAAACGAATGTTGCAAAAGCTCAATGGTGGTTTGGACAAAGTAATGAATAGATCTACTAAACTGCAAATATTTTGTTGGTTTTTTTGTGGACTCTAGGTATGAATAACAAAACTAATGTAATGGATGGATGAATTACCTAACGGACAACCTGGAAATCTGATATCAATTGATAAGAAAAAAGATAAGTCCCGATCTTCCGATAGGTAATGGATAGGTCGATTGATGTGGAGATCTCGACGTTGATGATCCGAGGCTCTCGAGTAGAACACGAACAACCCCTGCAATCACTACACCACCACTCCGTTGGTTATCAACCGTGCTTCACACGATTGACCTCGCCAAGAAGGCTAATCCCTGCAAGTGCAACCAAGAACACAAGCAAGAACGTAGAAGAAGCAATCTGAAATTGCTGAATTAGGGTTTTACAAACCGATAAACGGCGATATTATTGATCTAAGCAAAACCCAATTGTCTATGGTGGCTACCATGGAGTATATATAGGTGGGAGGACGTCCAAGGGGGTGTTAGGGTCGTGACCTAACCCTAAGACACGAAAATAATAGACTTAGACTTCATACAAGGCCCAATGGCCCAATACGGTGGCGCAGTACCCTGACAGATTCTGTACATAATTTTGTTTCGATGATTCCCGTCGACTCCTAAGGAATTTTAACATGGGACCTGCGCCATTGGAAAGGATATCCTCTCCCCTTTCCGTGCATATGTAGAACGTCCAAAACGGAGTTCGTATGCGTCCTGGACGTCCGTTTTAGTGCGTACTGCTCCTGGACTCCGAGTTGGATACGATTTGGAGTTTGGTTCGGTTTTCATCTTCTTTGAACGAATTCTCTGGTCTTTCACGTCCCTAATACTCCCTCCAAGTACTCCTTGAACCTCTCCATGGATCCTAATCACAATTAAATCATTAAGTAGCAATTTATGCTCAAAAACATATAAGGAAATATATAAGAACGAGTTCACCTCTGAAATTAATTGTTGTGTATGAACTCTATTGATTGCATCTTGTATGTTCAATGGAGTGTTGTTTGTATCCATAGAAGTGATGTCCTCATCAGAGCGGCCGTCGCAAGTTATTACCGCGGGCTGGTGGGCCCCGCAACATTATTTGCGACGGCCGGGCCATCGCAATTAAAGCTTATTTGCGACGGCCAGGCTGTCGCAATTAAGTGCCTCTATTTGCGACGGCCGAGCCATCGCAAATAAGTTCAGTGGGCAGGGCCCACGTGTCCTCCTCCGGGACCCACACCGTTATTTGTGATGGCCAGGCCGTTGCAATTAAACCTTATTTGCGACGGCCAGGTCGTCGCAAATAGCAGTGGCTTAATTGCGACGGCCTGAAACCTTGTTTGCGACGGTACTGTATAAAAAGCCGTCACAAATAAGGTTTTTTATTTTTTAAAAAAAAAACAGAAAATACTACCTGACTCGATGGTCAGAATCACAGAACAGATACAATACACACAGTATATACACACACAAACATCATCACAATCACAAACTAATAAGTTCGGATACATCTCACATCATCATCAACAAAGCAAACAAAAGGGCTCACTCGCCCATCTGACCTCCGTAGCCACCTCCGGAGCCACCTTCGATGTCGAAGTCGTCGTCGCGCCTCATTCCAGGCGACGGTAGCGACGACGACGACGTTTGTGCAGCCATCGCGGATCCTTGCAATTAATGAAACTTAGAGTTAGAATATAAATACATCAACATCTCTCTCCCTCCCTTCCTCTCCCTCTATCTTCATCTAGATCCCCCTCTCTTCCTCTCTCTTTTCATTTCTCTCTTTGTCTCTCACTCTATCTTTCTCTCTCACTCTATCTCTCTATTGCTATCCTTTTCCCTCTATCTTCGTCTACATCTCCCTCCCTCTATCTTCCCCTCTCTCTATCTCCATCTACATCTTACTCTCTCTCTTCATTCGCATCCTACTCTAACTATCTTTCACTCTTTCTTCTGTCTCTCTTTCTTCTATCTCAATCATTTTCTTCTATCTAACTATCTCTCTCTTTCATCTATCTCAATCTTATTATGCTGGAGAAGAAGGATTACATAGAAACTTACCTGACCCGTTGAAGAAGGATCGCCTGGAAGGACCAGTGGTAGTACCGGTAGCTGGATTCCCAGACCTTGTGCCCGAGCCATGGCCTATCATTGCAAACATTAAATGCTACCTATATGAACCAAGTACTTATATGGTCATCGATCAGGTATTTATTTTGATAATCAACAATCTTTGCTTCCCTGTTTCATTAAAATCATCCAAATATTTGCCTTGATACATATACCTGGTCTCTTGTGGAAGTTTACATTTTGCATTTAGCTTCATGCAGAGTTATTGTGTGATATCAAATGATTTTGGAGATACCCATAACTATGATGCACAGATGAATAATTGACTAAGCCATTATTTGTACTAAGCCATCCTTTGTGCTATATATGGGTCCATCATTCACTACTAAAAAAGCAAATATGCAGGGGATTCTAGATCACAAACAACTAGATCAAGCACCGAAGAGAACCGAAGAGATGACAGGGGGCGCACACCTCGGAGGCGTCGGGGGTCGGGGGCGGCGGGGGCACAGCGGGGACGTGGAGGTCCGGGGCCAGCGAGGCAGGCGGCAGCGACGCCGGGGGCGCGGCGGGCCGGGGCGGCGGGGGTGGGGCGAGCCGAGGCTGGGGGCGGCGACGTCGGGGCCGCGACGGACCTGGGGCGGCGACCCGGGGCGGCGACGGCGGGTCGGTGGCGGGGCGACGACGGCGGGCAGGCGATAGGGCGCGACAGCGGCTGGTGAGTTGAGTGGACAAGAATGATCTGTCGGGTCAGGATAAAGGCCCTTATTTGCGACCGCCCTCTAAATTGCGACGGCCCGACCATATGGCCATCGCAATTAATGTTACTTGCGACAGCCTTTTTAGCAGCCGTCGCAAATAAACCGTTTTTGCGACGGCTGCCTTATTTGCGACGGCCCTAGGGTGGGCCGTCGCAAATAAGTAGTTATTTGCGACGGCACTGTGGTTGGCTGTCGCAAATAAGCAGTTATTTGCGATGGCCATGTTATTTGCGACGGTCGGAGGCGGGCCGTCGCAATTTAATCTATTTGCGACAGCTGGCCGTCGCAAATAAAACCAGCCGTCGCAAATGATCATTTTTCCTGTAGTGCCCTCACCGCCACCTGATTGTCTGATACAAGTTGACGGCAAGATAAGGCACATATGTGGGACACAGCAGACCAAGAACGGTACAGGGCCATCACAAGTTCATCAAGGCACAGGTTGCTTTTGTGAGAGGTAGTAACCCTCACCTGATTGAATGTATCTTTGTATTCCCTTATACAATGTTCGTGCGAGTACTTTTTGGGCAACTGTTGCTTTAAATATTTCAAGTCTTCGACGAATGTATATGTTCTCTTTGCTAGAGTATTCTGCACTGAGTTGTTGTGCCCTTATGTTTCTCTTTTCACTTTGAAAACATAGTTATTTGCACTGGTTATTTGCACTTTGAAAACTTAGTATTTGTAGTTTGATCAATTTGAGGTGTTTAGAAGCAATTTATGATTATCTTGATATGTGCTCGGTCATTTTTGCAGCTGTTGCGAATGAAGCTGCTCATGGGCCATCCGCATGTTTTTACCATGTGTAACTGCCACTAAAAAAAATGTCAGAAAGCACCAATATGTTGCTACTGGAGAAGGTTTTTTGTGATGTTGGTGCATTAATTAATCTTTGTAGGATATTTTTGTAATTCATAAATACTTTTCATGACATTGTAGTAATGATGCAACTCAAATTTGTATGATATTATTACTATTTATGGCTCCTATTACAATTCTTTCATGTATATATGTTTTTATGATTTTTTGAGTTATTTTGTGTTTTTTCGGAATTCTGAGTGTGCATTTTTAGAATTTTCTGATACTTTGAGCATTTTTATTTTTTCTTATTTTTTGATTTCTACTTAATTTTTTATTATTATTTTTAAGACTACTTTTATATCCTGGGATTCCTGTCCCCTTCGTTCTCAAACACATCCAGAGAATATAAACCCTTGGTCGAAATCCCACTCTGGGGGACAGGGAAAATCCTTTGGGGATTTTCTGCCCTGGATTTTCATGCCCAGGCTCCCAAACGAGCCCTAAATAACAAAGCTGTAGATCTCCTTCTACCCTTTCCAGATATGTATCACAATAAGGCAGAAGATTTTTCTACAGTGAGTTATGGCAAAAATACAGAGACTGGTACAATGGTAAGCTCATCTGGAGCAGTTTAAGCATACCCCAAATTTCAACAGATAATCAAGCTTTTCTGCCTTGATGGTCAACATAAACGTTGTAGAGGTCTTCAAGAGCTTTCCATCCATATAGCATACCCTTATGTTTATTCCAAAATAACCAAGATTACAACCTGGGAAGTTGAGCAAACTTCAGCCAAAAATCAAGAACCTTGGTTCTAACCCTTTGTCGAGTCGAAACTCATTTTGCAGAGTCCAAACCTACCAACACATGATAGTCATACTTTCCAAAATATAATGCAACCATTCTGTCGTTGGGGATGGTCAAGTATCAAAGTCGATACTGACGGTACTACGTGACTCACCAAAGAAAATTCTAACCGGTATTTCCGGATACGTTTTTAGGTGATCCTAGTATCATTCACTCGCAAACGTGTTCTACACAGGTCGCTACCGTAGTCAATGTTGCAGAAGATAAAAAAATCCCCTTTCACACCTTCACACCTCAAGGGAGGCACGAGGAAACACGACAGGCAGTCACAATAATAATATATATGAAAGTAAATGCATACGACTCTGGTGTGAGTCGCCCTCGAGCGATGTCATATCTCGAGGTACATGGCTGTAGTACGTCTGTACAACAAAGACTCCCGCAGGAACTGGTTTATACACACTCAAGCATACGTGTTTTGCATGCTCCCATAGAACATGAATAGTTCTAGAGATGCAAACTATCGGGATATACACCACCCGACAGGGTCTCCCGCTAACTTTGAAGCACGCTGGGGTACCGCGTGTTATAGGTTCTTTGAAACATGGAAAGTTTCAGCGACTCCTATTAACATTTCCATGCCAAGCCACGAAAAGACTTCCATGCTACCTCTCGCATGGTGAGCTTACCGCAATTGATCCGCTTACGGTGGTGTACCTTACCTCTTACCTGACGTCAGAGCGTCATTATAGAATTAATAACACATAAGTTAGTTTACTAGCTTTATATCTTATGCTAATAAGATTCCTTATAAGGGCGTATAGCTAATTTCTCACTCAACAATCCTAAGTTTGAAAATATGCTTTTTTCAAGTACATTGTTCCCAATGATGCTCTGATACAATGTCTGTGGGTACCGGAATCCCGACCTCCAAGGATCTCATTGGTTGGTGTCATGCGATGCAACACCCAACAGTATACAAGAAAAGAACGAGAACAAATTACAATACCAAGTCTTTGTTTATAAACACATTGGAAGTTTTACAATACTAAATGAAAAGGAAAGAGAACTATACATCATAGCTACACTCTCGGCACTAGCTATGCAAAAGCAAAGTTATCCATGCCCTGGATACTTCGCGCTAGCAACACCCAACTAACGGCGGCATGCAGGGTTCCCACTCGGCTATGAACCCTAGATGGGGTACAACCTCGTCATTGAACCCGTCATCAGTCGCATAATCTGCAAAAACTTGTTAATTGCAAACGTGAGCTTAAGGCACAGCAAGACTAACCCGTCTCACTAGACATATGCAGGGTCAATACTAAACGTAGGTAAGGAATAGCATAAAGGAGACGCCTACAAGTGGATCCTTATGGTCATGTTTTAAGTAGCACATGACATTCTTCAAGCACGTCACATCATATATTCCACAATCAAACAAGAAACGCTTCGCCGATGATATGACATGCCCAAAGCACAGAATGCTATTACAGGTAAAGTATGGGGAAACTGTAAACTTTTAATTGTGCTATCTCTAAGCCATACAAGGTTGCAAAACAATTTTAATTCAATACATCGTATTCTCCTGACTTCTTCGGTATTTACTACGTCACGATACATTGAACAAGTGGTACTCTATTACCGCGAGGGACGGTGAATGCAATCAGGACACACCCGGTCAACACGACACATACGCACTTTCGGAAATGCCAGCAAGTACTTATAGCAGTACCTACATAGCACTTCAGTACTAGTCGTATATGGCCACCTTTCACCAAACACTCGAATGACGAACCGGTTGATCGGTCACGAGCAGGAGGTCACTGCGTGGGGCGTACTCTGACGTGCCCACCAGCTGATTTACACCTCACTGTCCTCAACCTACGCCTATAAAACAGAACGGTATTCCTCGACAAACCAGTATCAAGCTACGTCAGTTTGCTGGAGCCCATTTCTCTAGTATGTCATTGGTACAATTCAAGCTTGTCCAGCGGGGCCGTACCCGAATTGGTCCTCAATCGACACAAGCAGGGCTACGCACGTGAGACCACGTCTTGCTGCATCCTATCCGCTGCTCGGTCTCAATTTCATATTTATAAGCCATTTCTTCATCCAATCCATCCGTGTGATGAAATCCTATCTTGCGAGATGATTCCATACTCGACTTCTACCGGATTCCTATGAATATAAGCATGGAAGTTATTACACGAGTATGTGAGCTATTCTAACCACTCCCTGGATTCTTTGGCCATGCAAGTGGATGTCAAACACCTTAAATGTAATGCACAAACATCTGAAGACGTAAGGTGAATGGAAACTGCAAAGACACTATAAGGAACTTGAATGCAAACTGGGGCTTGCCTGAATGCGAGTCTGAGTCTATGTTAGTTTTCGGCAGCTGGACTTCCAAAGCTTCCGGCTTCTCCTCGACTTCAGTTACTACATGTTATGCATATACTATATATTAATGACTTTGAAAATATTTAATATGCTTAAGGTCACAAGTTAAAATCTTGTGAAACAAATAAGATTATGATCTTAATTGGCTTTAGAACTTTTATGGTAGATACTAGGGACTATAGTGGAGACTCTTGCAAAGAAGAGGAGATGATCAAAGAAGTTGGTTGTCCCTAAAAATTATGATAAGCAATAACGTTCTATATATTTTGGTTGAAATTTTGGAGATCTATCATGGCTACCAGTGGTTTTACCATGTAGAGGCGGTCTCACTGGTTCTAGGAAAATTGGTTTCACAATTTTCTAAGCTTCCTACAGGGAGAAACTGATTTTACATGTTTGGGGAAATTTCTGAAATTGATTTTGTATTTTTCTCAATTTTTAGCTACATAGAGATTTGGAACACTTATCAACCCAGTAATTGAAGTCCACTGAACTTGAAATTTTTACTGGAGATCAAGTGTATTAATAAGAGTGTTCTGACCAAAATTGGAAATTTTCCAATTAACAGAACAAGAGTAATTAATTTACCAAGCAGTTAGCTCAAAGGAATTAATTATATAAATCCTGGATGTTTTATGTCCAATTTACTACAAAGTAGAGATTGAGATGAGTCTTCCAGAATTTATTTGGAAATTGTTGAGCAATTCTACTAGGAGTTATGGATTTTCCAAGTTGGGGCGAAATCTGGAATAAAATTCAATTGGAAATTATTTGAATAAAGGGTTGGGCCCACGTATTTGAAATGGGCCAATCGGGTTGAAGCCGCACGGGGGGCCACAGATTCAACCCGCATAGCGCATGGGATCCTTGGACCGCAGCTTATCCGCGCGCTCGCATGCGTCACTGACACGTGGGGCCCGTGGTCTTCGTCTTCCTCGCGACGCGCTGCTCGTCCATGGTGGCACTGCGCCGGCAAGCTCGCCGTGACGGCTGCATCAACCTCCACTCGCCTCGGCACTGACCGCCAAACCATAAAATCAACCGCACAACACGATGGTGAGGTCCAATCGCGGCGGCGACGGCCGGAGATGGCGGTGCGACGACGGTGGCGGAGCTAGGGTTTCGGCTATCGTCGGAATCGCATGGGGATGGCGCAAAAGGCTCACGAAAAAGCTAGAAACATTCCTGGGAGCATGAGGATGCTGATTTTGATGTTAGGACAGGGTGACATCGCCAACAAAGTCGACTTCGATGATAGACCGACGGGGTTCTATTGGCGGTGGGGAAAACTTGAATATCTCAAGCTTCATTTGATGGTGTCTACTGATTTTTGGCAGGGGGGTGCGCTAGGAGGTACTGAATATAATCTTAACTGGATTGAAGAATTACTACATGTAGAAACAGAATTAAACCGAGAAATGAGCTAGTTCAATGGCAACGGCCGAAAGAAATACTGGAAGATATTGTCCGATACTGAATAAAAAGAGGTCCGGCTCTTACTGTGAGAAATAGCTCAGGATGGCAATCCTTTTTGCTGTTGAGGTTGAGTTGTGGCGCCGCATGTTGAGGACCGGCGACGGTGGAGCAAGGGTGACATTCGTCATCAACTTCAGTGGTGTCCGTACTCTAAACTACAGCCAACACAATGAGCAAAACGCTAAGCGAGTTGGCATAGATGATAGAGCATAGACTTGGCGCCAACTTTGCTGTTTGCATTGAAGGAAAATAAAGCAAGGAGAAAGCACTCACCGGGGAGGAAAGAAAACGGCGAGAATGGCGACGGCGGGGTGAAGCTGAGACGGAGCTCGACACCGACGGCCAGGGGACGAGTATTTATAGGACAGGGGGGTGTTTTGGCGACGCGGCTGCCTGCTTGCATGCCGTGTCTCGGTGGCGAGCGCTCCTGGCTTTGATCGGCGAGGACAGCCGTATACAGAGCACGTCCATCGGTTCAACCGAGTGTGTGAGACTAACAGCGGGTCCCACCGCCCCTTATCCTCTACCCTTCTCTGCAACTTCAATTCTCTTACCAAACTTTATCCAAAAATTCTAGATTTTTGTGGTGAGGCTCAAATAAATATCTGTAACTTGATTCTGCAATTGGATTTCGAATTTGGTCAAGTTTGATTTGAATTTCGAATTTGAATTTGAATTTGAACAAAATTCAATGGGGCCACTGAGTTAAATAGCAATTGAGCTTCAAAATTTTTGAAACTTTGTGGATAAGTCAAGCAAGTCACACTGACCATGATGGTGTGTTCAAATATTTATGTTCAAATAAGTTTGAACAGAATTCAAAATTTGAACTTCAATATGGCTAGATATTGCTAAGCGTCTCAAATAAAATAGCAAATGGAATTCAAAAATCTTGAAACTTGGTAGGAAGTCTATTTGGAATATTATGAGGCCATGGAAAAAATGTATAGCCTCATATTTGAATATTTTGGCATGGCCTAATTGTACAGTGCTATATTCAAATTAATTTGATATATTTAATAATGCATAGTGATTTGCCCTAGCAAAATCGATTCAATAAAACCCAAACTTTGCAGGGAGGTCACTTGAATTATCCTAGGGTCATTGGTGAAGTCCAATCCCCATGTTAATACCATTTAACATGAGTAAAAGAATTATTTTTGATGAGCTCGAGTTCATGTGTATAAACATAATTGATCTTTACCATGGTTGAAAACAAACTGGTAACTGAACTTCATAATAAGAAAAACTAGTATTTTACAGCATCTAGGCTAATCGCAGTGGGTTTTGATGATTAATGACAACACTTAAGGGACCAATGATCTTTGTAAGTGTAAGCACACGTGATTGAATGATGGACAACATTGAATGCACTCAAAAAGAAAAAAGAGAAGAAAATGTTAAAAACTCAAAGAATGGAACTTGGGCCTTTCAATTCTTTGTGTCGAGTTTAGTCACTTACCTTAAGTGTGTTCAATGAGTCAAAGTGTTAGAATCTCCTAAGAGCTCATAGTCCAAGTTAGACTAGATTGAGAGATGAGTTGAAGCCCCTAAGGATAGGGTCGGACTTGTCCGGGCTGGAAGGTCGGACTAGTCCGCCCACATCGAGCTGGTCCGATTTTAGGCAGACCAAAGCATTCTGTGTAAGTTCGTACTTGTCCGTTAGTGGACGGACTAGTCTGTGGTGAGTGTGTTTGTGTCCTTCTGGGACTAAGTTCTGAAGGATCGGACTAGTCCGCCCTGGGGGGCTGAACTAGTCCGCTCGGACACACTAGTACGTTTCAGTCCAGAAAAGTAGTTCCTCACTTAGTTCGGACTAGTCCGTCAGACTAGTCCGCTGAGGACTTGAAGATGCCTTCTGGAACAAGTCCTGGATGGCGGGACTTGTCCGCCCTTAGGGGCCGAACTAGTATGGTATGTTAGACTTGTCCGTTCTCAACTGGAACAAACTATTTTGTGTGAGATTGGACTAGTCTGTTGTTGGATAGACTAGTCCATGGTTTGGTGATCGTTTGAATTCAAAAGGTGGCAAGGGGCTTTGTGGTTGGTCAAGGATGACATCACTGGTTCCCACAGGCCGGACTAGTCCGGGGTCAAAGACCGGACTAGTTCGCACTTTTTCTTGTGGCAACGGCTAAGTGTCAGGACCCCTATAAAAAGGGATCTCCCAGCATCCAAAGGACCTCTCTAGAACCATAGCACCGCCATAGCCTTCCTAGATCCATCCTAGCCCTCTCACAACCATTCTTGGAGTCCTAATAACGATTTTTGATGATTTGTGAGGATTGGAAGAGGAAAGAGAAGGGTTTGTTCAACCTTGAGCTCTTGGGTTTATTCTCTCGGTTTGACTCGTTGATTTGAGTTCGTGTGGGTGTTGATCTTTGTTCTTTTTGAGTTCTAAACCTGTGGGAGCCTCAGGTTGTGAGTTGCCCAACAGATTTGGTGATTACACATGTGATTTAGCGAAAGAATAGCCGGCCTTTGTGGTGGCTAAGTGAGCAAAGGGTTGAGTGGAACCCTGCCTTTCGTAGGGATCCTCAACGTGGATGTAGGCTCCTTTGTGGGTTTGAATCACGGGATAAATTCTGCATCTTGTGTCTTTGATTTGACTTCCTTGTTCTTCGCTAGATCAAGTTAGGGTTTCGTGTCTTCTTCGCTTCAATCTCGTGATCCGCCTCTATCTAGTTGTTATTACTTCAGGCATACCATCTACTAGATTGCTAGGGTCAAATACTTTACATTTTATCGACTTAAGTCCTTTAGATTGCTTAAAAATATCACCTTTAATCAAACCTGTTATCCTAACCGGACTAGTCCGCCCCGAGGACGGACTAGTTCGCACTCCATAACTTGATTAGCTTTTATTGAGTTAAATTTCAGGTTATCCGCCTATTCACCCCCTCTAGGCAACTTTCAATTGGTATCAAAGCCTGACATTCCCAACATTCAATTGGAATGAACATGAAGTAGTCAAGAGAATGATTAGAGCCTTCATGCCTCGCAACGTGATGCTTTGCACTCTCATCTGCGAGAGTCCCAACTTTCACAAGATGACTCCGGATGAGGTGCTTGGCAAGATCATCAACCACGAGATGATGGAGATGGAAGCATGCCATGTCAATGACCTTGCCAAGATCACATCCTCCAAGGAGAAATGCATTGCTCTCAAATCCTCACCCAAGTCCAAAGGCAAGGAGGTGCAAGCTTCAAGCAATGATGAAGGAATTTAAGAGGAGGAAAGCACTGACATGGATGAATATAAAATGGATTTCTTCATCAAAATATTCAAGAGAATGATGAAGAAGAGAAGAGGGTCAAACTATGAGAACAAGGGCAACGACAAGAGCAAGTCAAGACCAAGGAGAGCGTGCTACAACAATGGATAAATCCTGCGTCTTGTGTCTTTATTTGACTTCCTCGTTCTTAGCTAGATCAAGTTAGGGTTTCGCATGTTCTTCGCTTCAATCTTGTGATCTGCCTCTATCTAGTTGTTATTACTTCGTGCATACCATCTACTGGATTGCTAGGGTCATATACTTTACATTTCATCGAGTTAAGTACTTTAGATCGCTTAAAAATCTCACCTTTGATCAAATCTGTTATCCTGACCAGACTAGTCTGCCCCCAGGTCGGACTAGTCTGCACTCTGTAATTTGATTAGCTTTTATTGAGTTAAATTTTAGATTATCCATCTATTCACCCTCCCTCTAGGCAACTTTCAAGATGTCTTTGGCTTCTGCTGGAAGCTAAAATTCTTCCGCAAAGGGCAATGTTGTTGCCTAGCGGACATTTGTTGTTGTATGCCTTGAATCATATTGCAGTTGAGCACGTGCTTCCTCATTGTGCATCCCATAAAATGGTTTAGCCAACAGTACCATGTTTTCACAAAAAAAGGAGAAAACAAGCAGGTGTAATCCTGTCTAATAACTATTAGTACCTATAACTTAATCACAATTGAAAGCTATCCTTCACTTATTGCCTTCCTTGGCAACAGTGCCAGAAGATGGTTCTTAACACCACAGAACATCTCCGGTAGGAGATTAGATCCGCTAGCGCACAAAATATACTATTGTAGCATTTCACCAAAGAATATTCTCAATAGTATCGTATTTATCCCAAAGGACGGTGGTGAAGTAAAGTAAACACTATTCATATGATCAAGACATAGGATACTAAGTGTTTATTGGAACAGGTGTAAGATGACAATAGGGGTAGTGTGACACACACTAAGCAATCTACTCTAAGGGGTAAGGTTGACCTAGCGAGGGTTATACTATGAGACGGAGCTACTCCTACAATGCTCTAGTTACTCATATACATAGCCTAATAAAGTACACAAGAATATGCTAATGGTGAATACTAGGGCTTAGTGGTGAATACTAGGGCTTAGTGGTCCAACATGTCGGGTACGGGCTTATACTGTTCTGCTAGGCGACACCCGCAAAGATCATACATCGTAGCCAAGATTACAACGGACGGATAGGGCTGTCACCAACTGCGGCCTGCCTCTACAACACGTGGACTATGATGCATCTAATGCTACTTAAATATCCAAGCACCACGCTTGCATGTGTTGATATTTCCTACGCACTACTAATAATTCATCCCTAGCAGTGGTGCCAGAAATGCTTGTTGGTAGGTTTTAAATCTCTAATGAACGTCGGCAAGCGCGCGGAAACTATCGATGTAGAATTTCCCCTTTAAAGAGTATTCCCAAAGGGTGTCATTTATATTTTCCCATAGGAAAGCTAGATAGAAGTAAAACAATCAACAAGTGGAAAGGCTTAGGTTGGTCTAGGTAGGATTCTAGCAAGGATGGGTTAAATGATAAGTTGAGGTAGTGTGACACACACAAGAGCATCCTATCCTAAGGGTATAAATGAGGTAATAGAGGAACTAGACTAAGAGTTAGGTATAGACTCCTCCTATGCTTTTAATGTACATAACATAGCCTAAGTTTGTTACTAATGATCATGTTAATTATGAATTTTCATGCTAAGTGGATTAACATATCGGGCACGGGTTTACCCCTAGCAACACTAGGTGACCCCCGCCATGAGCCTGTGGCATAGCCGAATGTGAAGGGTTACAAAGAACAAATAGAACTGTCACTGCCTACTGCCTACCTCTTCAATCTATGGGTCTACGAGACATGCAACGCTACTCTCTATCCTAGCACCATGCTAGCATATCAAGTAATTACCTTAAGAGCCTATGCACAAGCCATCGTAATGCAATGAACTAAATCATCATTGAACCAATGTTAATTCATAACATAAGTGATTCAAGTTAACATAATCATATCATATCTAGCTAGACTATAGTGGAGGTTTATAGTGTTTATGATAATGTAACGAACATGGTATAGCACATCATAAATACTACTCCTACCACATACCTGGAATCCACAATCAAACATGAAATGTTTCATCCAAGTATATGAAGAAATGAAGACTAAAGATAACATCTTTATTATAAATAATGTCACAAAAACTAATAGGAAGATGGAAGGCATACCTTTCCCAATTGGGAAGAGCCTCCTTCTACTCCTCTCCTACCTAGACTACGGACTAGACACTCTCCTCTCTACAGCCTATACTCCTCTAAATCTATGGAGAGTAGTAAATACAAGGATGAATACTCAAGTGGTGTGTGTTGAAGTGAGGGGTGAGTGGTCCTATTTATAGCTTGGAGAAGGGTTGGTTCCCGCCACCTAAAGCGCGTGAATCAGTCACCCATGACCACTTCAAGCCGGGAGAAGCCACCATGTTGAGTTTGACCGAGAAAAACGCCAGGAACTAGTTGGCCGACTAGGTGGGTCGGCTGACCTAGTCCTGTCCCCTTTTGTGGTGTGCTTTCTCCAGGTGACTGACAGGGGGGTCCCATTGACTGATACAGATGCTACACCATTGGATGGCCTCGGATACTTCTGTTTGTGAGCCATTTGATCCATGTGGTGCCATGTGTCGTCGCTTGATTGGCCAGAATGATATTTTATAGGATCTATCCTCTCGTTTCACTTCATTTCTACATAGAATCCCTGCATGCACTACTTTCTCCAAGGACAAGTGGAAATAGGTTAAATATAAATGTGATGTGTGCAAGAAATGTCCATTCCTTCACATAATTAAGTTATATTGACAGGTGAAATTGGTGTATAATACCCGTCAACAAACTCCCCCAAGCTTATCATTTGCTCGTCTGGAGCAAAGTAAAGACTTTAGGTTGATGATCAAGAGTTGCTACTATGTCCTATTTTTTAGAAGTACCATGTGCACAAAAAAATACTCCACCTAGTATTGCGAAAATTGGCACGGTACTTCACCCATCTCAGGTTATTATGGGGCTTATGCCATCTCCTATTCATAGGTGGTTGAAAGATAGAAAAACAAATTGAGCACACATACCCTAGAAATCTAGGTCCACTCTGTCGGTACCCTAAAAACCATACACCCCCTGAGGTTACAAAGATCTCAAGGGAAGGACATCTACTCAAATTGAAGACCCTCGGGGGCCCACTTGTCAGACATAACCGGACCTGCTTCTCCAACATGGTTAACCCCTAGGTTGCCACGTGTACCGCCAGACCGGAGCTAGTACCCACAAGGGCGAAGCTCCGGGCTAGGTACCGAAACGGCACCTCCGGATTTAACCCCTGACCGAGAGAAGCTCCGGACCTGACACGTGCCAGGCCACCCCGGAGCTTCCCGCTTCCCACAAGCAAGCTCCGGAGCTGCCACGTGTCCATACGTCGGAGCTGGCCGCTCCAAACCCCCGGGAGACATTGTAACGGCTCCGGATCTCCAAAGGACAGCTGCGGACTTCAAGACCCGATTAATTATCATTAATTCCACGTTAATGACACTTAATCGGACGATCTTAACACCTGTAACGGCACTGTCGGAGCCGTTACAGGGTTATTAACAACAATTAATCTCGTGTATCAATACTAGTAACCGCCAGGGCCACATGTCGGGTCAGGCTGATTTGTAACGGTTTGTCCTTGTACTATAAAAGGACAAACCGACGATACACGGGGGGAGAACTCTCGAACACACTCAAGCTCACAAGTTAATACAACACACACACACCCGTGGAGTAGGGTATTACGCTCAGGCGGCTCGAACCACGTAAACCACTGTGTCACTCGAGTCCAATCGTGATTCACCTTCTTGAGTCTCCGCGCGCCCACACCGAACTACAAACTCCTCCAACACTTTCATAGTGTCAGGAGATCTGCCGACTCCAACAGTCGACAGTTGGCGCGCCAGGTAGGGGGGCGTGCCTGAGATTTTCAAGAATGGTGAATTCTGCGGCTGGATCATCCAACGGGCAACCTGCTGCTCAGGCTGTCGGAGGCAATCCCTCCAACATGCAGCCACCGGCAGGAGCCTCAGCACCAGCAGGAGTCATACTCCCACCACCACCATCTTCTCCGGCAAGACGTGCCGGGCAACATGATGGTGCACCGGCGTCACATACTGCGCCGGCAAGTCATGACAACCCAGAACACGCGCTCCATGCAGCGCGTGCTCTTCTCCAGCGACCACCACCTCCGGATGCAACTCAAGGTGCCATGGAGCAATGGAGGGCTGATGTTGAGCATTTGGTCGCAGCAGCGGCCGAACGCCTCAACAACCAGGCTCCACCTCCTTCAGGGCAGGCCCCGTCGCAGCGACGGACGTTGTCTGGAAGACTTGGTCCGCATGTCTCCAACAACCGAAGACGAGCTGCGTCACAGCAAGTGACGTCGTTGCCCTCTGGGGCATGACGCACCCATACCGCATCTCGGCTTTCGACACACGACCTCCGGGCGGAGCTTGATCGCCGATACCGCCAACAGGATGGCCGTGTTCACATCGAGCGAGCTCGAGAAAGACGAGATGCTCAAGATTTTCTACTCTGTAAGGAGTAGGAGGAGGCTGTTCCGCCCTAGCCATGCACCTACGCATGGTTAGATGGCCACAGAAGTTCCGGCCACATTTGCCGGAAAAATTCGACGGGACTGTCAACCCCGTAGAATTTCTGCAGATATACTCCACTGCAATCTTAGCAGCTGGAGGAAACGAGGCCGTAATGGCCAACTATTTTCCAGTGGCCTTAACTGGGACCGCCAGGTCCTGGTTTATGAGCCTTCCACCCAACTCTATCGACAGTTGGGAGGAGCTGTGCCGACAGTTCACTGCCAATTTCGGGAGTTCATACACCCGACCGGGCACCAAACTAGACCTTTTTGCAGTCGTGCAAAAAGGAGGAGAATCTTTGCGGTCATTCATCCAGAGGTTCTCTCAGGTACGTAACACAATCCCTTCTATCTCAAGCGCTTCTGTCATTGTGGCATTCAGACAGGGTGTACGAGACAAGAAGATGTTGGAGAAGCTGGCGATCAAAGAGATCACCAGCGTCACGGAGCTCTTCAGCCTGGCTGACAAATGTGCCAGAGCTACGGAGGGCCGTGAAATGCACTCCAAACCAGCCTTGGAGGATCATAAAAAATCCTCCAAAGAAGAAGCCGCTACCTCCGGGAGTGGCAAGAAGAAAAAGAAGACCAACGGCAAGAAGAAGCCGTCGGCCGGCACATCCAACGTTGCAGCCACTGCAACTCCTGATGGCCGGGGGCCACGCCCCGAGAAGCGACCTCGACCGTCTTCTGAAGACAACGGCAAATCCAAGATGTGGTGCCTCATTCACAAAACGGGCAGCCACAGACTGGAGGACTGCCGGGAGGTCCAAAACCTTGCCGAGCGCTACAACAAGCGCCGGGAAGGGTCTCCTTTCCGACAGAGAGAGGGGAAACAGAAGGTTGACGAAGCTCCGGCTGAAGAGGAGTTAGGGTTTCAGGACCCCAAAAAGGTCCTGAAAGCCGTCTACACCTCCGTCAACGATGACTCCGACGTCTCCGACAACGAGCGTCGGAAAACCATGAACACCATCTTTGGTGGATCATGGGACATCACTTCTCGTCGTGTCATCAAGACTATGCGACGAGATATGGCTGCTGTAGCTCCTACAGCTAGACCGGAGCCACATCGAAAGTGGATGGACACACCCATCACTTTTGATGCTTCGGACTGTCCTCAAAGCATGGTCGGAGCTGGCCAATTACCCTTGATGGTATCTCCCACCATCAACAACATCCAGCTCCATCATGTCATGGTAGACGGAGGTTCGGGGCTTAAACTCATCAGCTTTGAAGCTTTCACTAAGCTTCAGCTCCGACCTTCGGAGCTCCAGCCCTCTCGACCTTTCTCCGGAGTAGGTCCGGGGGCCATTACTCCACTCGGAGCTATTACTCTCCCCGTTACCTTCGGGACCCGGGAGAAATATCGCACCGAGAAGTTGGTCTTCGACGTCGCTCAGATCAACTTACCATTCAACGCCATCTTGGGTAGACCTGCCCTGTACAAATTCATGGCAGCTGCTCATTATGGATACCTGGTGTTGAAAATGCCAACACCAATAGGCGTTCTCCGGATCCGCGGAGATCGCACTGCCGGAGTAACTGCTCTGGAGGAACTCCACGCACTCACCACAGCGCAAGAGGAGGACTCCAGACAGAAGCAAGCTCCGCAACCTCCGAGCATTCGGCAACGAGGCTCGACCTCTGCATCCCGTGTGCAGCCAAGCGGCGACACCGACATTCCCGTCAAAGTCGTCCAAATTGGTTCCGATGCCGCTCAAACCACCCGTATATCAGGAGGTTTGAACGACAAATAGGAACTCGCGCTCATCACTTTTCTCCGGGCTAACATTGACGTGTTTGCTTGGCAACCGTCACAAATGCCTGGGATCCCCAGGGAAGTGATTGAGCATAATCTGAAGATTTACCCCGACGCTCGGCCTGTGCATCAGAAACCTCGGAAGCAATCTGTGGAGCGAAAGAACTTCATCCGACAAGAAGTGAAGAAGTTGCTCGAAGCCGGATTCATTCGAGAAGTTTACCATCCAAAATGGCTGGCAAACCCAGTCGTTGTGCCTAAGGCCGGCGGGAAACTTCGGATGTGCATCGACTACACCACACTGAATAAGGCATGTCCAAAAGATCCATTCCCACTACCTAGAATAGATCAGATAGTGGATTCCACCTCCGGGTGTGAGTTACTGTGTTTTCTAGACGCATATTCTGGATATCATCAAATCAGGATGTCTAGGGAAGATGAAGAACATACTTCATTCATCACAGTGGATGGATTGTATTGTTACACAGCCATGCCTTTTGGTCTCAAGAATGCAGCTTCAACTTTTGTACGAGCTATGTACAAAACTTTCAAAGAACTCATCAGAGACATAGTGGAAGTGTACGTCGATGACATCGTGGTCAAAGTCAAGAACAAGGAGTCCCTCTTGGACACCTTGCAGGCTGTCTTCGACAAGCTGCGGGCCACCCGCACGAAGCTAAACCCAGACAAGTGCGTATTCGGGGTTAGTTCCGGAAAGCTTCTTGGTTTCCTGGTAAATCACCGGGGCATAGAGGCCAATCCGACGAAGATAAAAACCATTGAAGACATGCGGCCACCAACCCGCATCAAAGACGTCCAAAAGTTAACTGGATGTCTAGCAGCCCTCAGCCGGTTCATTTCAAGACTGGCGGAAAGGGCACTTCCCTTCTTCAAGTTACTGAGGAAGTCCGGACCATTCCAATGGTCTGAAGAAGCAGAGAAGGCATTCCAGGAGCTGAAACAGTTCCTCACCACCCTACCAGTCTTGGTAGCTCCGAACCCTGGTGAGCCTTTATTGCTTTACATTTCAGCTACTGACGAAGTCGTCAGTATGGTTCTGGTTGCGGAGAGACCGGAACTACCTAATACTCAGGAATCCAGACCCCTTCGGGAGGGTCCGGAGGTTCCTGAAAGCGGGTCTGGGTTCCAGCTCCCAGACTTGAACCCACAAGAAGCCACTTCAGAGGACCCGAATCCCTCCGAGAGGATCCAGGTCATTCCTGAAGAAGCTCCGGGTTCCTCCACCCAGAACCCGGAGGTCCCCGAAGAGAGTCTGGACCCCTCCGAGAGGGTCCGGATCAATGAAGAGGAAGCTCCGGACCCCTCCGGGAGGGTCCGGACCATTCAACGCCCGGTATACATCATCAGTGAAGTGTTACATGATGCCAAGACTCGATACCTAGAGGTGCATAAACTGCTCTATGCAGTTCTTATTGCCTCAAGGAAGCTTCGACACTATTTCCAAGCTCACAAAGTCTCAGTGGTGACTTCATATCCACTTCGAGCGATCCTGCATAATCCCAATTCAACTGGGAATATTGCAAAGTGGGCAGCGGAATTGGCTGAATTCGATCTTGAATTCATTCCGAGACAAGCAATCAAGAGTCAAGTGTTGGCAGATTTCGTGGCAGAATGGACTCCCTCTCCATTAAACCCTGGGGGCCCCAGCGAGCAGAAGACGGAACCTCAAGTTCCAACCTTCACTAAGCCTCATTGGACCCTTTACTTCGACGGCTCCATGCAGAAGCAGGGAGCCGGAGCTGGAATCCTTCTCCTCGCACCAACCGGGGAGAAGATGAAATACATGGTACACCTTGACTTCAAGGCAACCAACAACATGGCGGAGTACGAAGCACTCATCTATGGATTAAAAGTGGCACTTTCATATGGTGTCAAGCAATTGCTGGTCAAAGGAGATTCACAACTCGTCATCAAGCAAGTGAAGGGTGAATGCTCCTGCAATAATCTCCAGCTGGCTGCTTACTTCCTTGAAGTCCAGAGGCTTCAGAAGGACTTCGAAGTCCTAGACCTTCACCATGTTCAGCGTGCTCACAACGCTGAAGCTGACGAACTCTCGACCAAGGCGTCAACCGGAGCTTCGGCTCCTGACGGAACCTTTGTCCGGAGGTTGTCAAAACCCACAGTTCAGCCTGCCGAACTGAACGAAGGGGGCGAGATCAGCATACCGAAGCTGACGGTCCCGATGGCCCTGTTACCATGGCAGCCATCAAGGGTCGTAGGTGCTGCCGGAAGCTCCGAGCAACCCAGCACGCAAGACTCAAATGCTCAAGTCAGTTCCGATGCATGGGTCTCGGAGATCCGGAACTACTTGAAAGACAACATCCTTCCTGACGATGAGGTATCCGCTGACCGGGTAGTCAGATTGGCTAAAAGATACACGTTGGTAGAAGGGGATCTCTACCGGCGCGGTGCCAACGACATCCTAATGCGGTGCATCACAAGGGAAGAAGGCTGCGAGCTCCTCGCAGAAATCCATGGAGGCGAGTGTGGGAACCACGCATCTTCCCGCACGCTGGTCGGAAAAGCCTTTCGGCACGGCTTCTACTGGCCTACAGCGCTCCAGGATGCCACTGAGCTAGTGAAGAAATGCAAAGCATGCCAATTTCATGCAAAGCAAATTCATACACCTGCTCAGTCCTTACAAATGATACCTCCTACATGGCCTTTCGCTGTGTGGGGGATGGACATCTTAGGACCCTTCCCAAGAGCCGTCGGAGGTTACAAGTTCCTTTACGTCGCCATCGACAAGTTCACCAAGTGGCCGGAAGCTACTCCTGTTGTGATGATCAACAAACAATCTGCAATCAATTTTCTACAATCTATCGTGAGCAGATTCGGAGTCCCAAATAAGATCATCACTAATAATGGGACTCAGTTCACAAGCTCCGCATTTCAAGGATATTGCGAAGACCTCGGCATACAAGTTTGCTACGCTTCCGTAGCTCATCCTGCCAGCAATGGACAAGCCGAGAGAGCAAACGCAGAGATACTTAAAGGACTCAAAACACGCACTTATGAGCGTTTGAAAAAGCACGGAGCCAATTGGATCGAAGAGCTTCCGCCCACTCTATGGGCCAACAGGACTTCTCCAAGTTGGGCAACCGGAGAAACACCCTTCTTCCTGGTGTACGGAGCAGAAGCGATCCTTCCTCCGGAAATCACTTTGGGTTCCCTCCGGGTCCGGACCTTCGACGAAGCCGCGCAGGACCAGCTCCGGCGCGAAGACCTAGACCTCCTTGAGGAGGGAAGGTGCCAAGCAGCTGTTCGGAACGCCCGATATCGCCAAGCTCTACGGCGCTATCACCAGCGGCATGTACACAACCGACAGCTCGAGGAAGGCGATCTGGTGCTACGGAGAATACTATCCAGAGAAGGGCAAAACAAACTTTCCCCCGGCTGGGAAGGGCCCTTTCGAGTGATCAAAGTATCCCGTCCCGGAAGCGTTCGCTTGGCTACCGAGGATGGGACACCTCTCCCAAATCCTTGGAACATCGAGCACCTCCGTAAGTTCTACACTTAATTCCACGGAGGTGAGTCTTAAGTAACTTGAAATGTATGTTATAGAGTCATTGTACAGAGTCGGGTAGTTCCTCCGGGAGAGCAGCCGGACCTTTCCCGAAAGGTTTGAAGAGCTCACGCAACACTTAATACAGTCTCCGGACTAGAAGTGTGGCTAACTACCCTGGGTCAAACGAGAAACCAAACACACTTAGCCTGGTTCCGTACCCTAAGAGTGTACTTGTTTCCCCTGTACCCCGGACCTATAATGAAAGACATCTTCATGTGAAATAGACTCCACGTGCATTCATTTTTGCATAGGCTCGACATTTTTATTTTTCTCTTTCTTGTCTATAACAGAAACGTGCAATTCTTAAGAAGTTCTAGTTTGACCGGTTTACGTACGATTTGAGTTGAATTGTCGGATTTTTTGGATTTAAATGTCGTCTGTGGCCAACTCGCCTGAAAGCCGCCAAGCCATTCTAGGGCCGGAGTGCGCTATCGACTTAGCCTGGTCAAGCACCCTAAGTATGCCACTCTACCTACATCCCGGCAGGCCAAAGTAAGGGGAGTCCATGGACAGTTAGATCCAAAAGAAAAGACAATTCATTCAGTCGTATTAAAAATCGTGTTCAACTTAAAATTTTCTTGAGAACCATAAGCCGCGATGAAGTTATAGACAAGGAACGAATTTTACTATTTTTCTTGGCTTAAGTGTGCAGGAAAAATGAACCCTATGTTGATGGAGAAAAACCGGAGCTAACCAAGCTCCGACTCCCACCAGGGCGTCAACCGTCGGCGTTGACTTAAAGATGGTGAGAAGACCCTATCACTAGAGTCTGTTGCAAACAAACCAAGCGTGGCAAGGGTCATTGCCGGAGCTACTAAGCTCCGACACCTTGGAGTATTAACTATCGACGCTCAACGTGTTGGTAGAGGCTATTGCCGGAGCTACTAAGCTCCGGCGATGGACAGTGCCGGAGCTTCTAAGCTCCGACGACTTCAAGGGACCTTCACTATCGAAAACTTCGGACCTAAATTATATGAGTTCGAAGCAAATTTGTCTTCAACAAAACTCAACATCCTTTTGGTACATGTCCACAATCAAATTGTGCACATCTACCAGGGGGCCAAGTGAAGATAAAGATGTTGAAGACAAAAAAATGAAATTCGCAAAAAAGTGAGGATTTCATTTCATTTGAAGACCGGAGATTACATCTGGAGACAAGGGATTACAAAATTGAGGAAGAAGAGAAGATACAAGTAAAGGCTAAGAGAGACAGTCCTAGACCCTATGGAAGAACTCGGCGACCTTCTGGGCGACCTCCGACACGCTGGCTCGGGTAGCTTCGCTTTCACCTTCGACGGGGCCTTCAAGCACCGGGTCCAGAGGGAATCGAGGGTTCCGGCTAGTGTAGCACGTCAACACATACTCTGTGACGTTCCTAGCCAGGGATTGCCCCTCAACCTCCAGCTGGTCCGCGATGACGTCGCCCACCTTGGAGAGCTTGCTGCCCGCGGCGCTCAACGCTTGCAACGCAAGGTCCGGCTCCGGCTCCGGATCATCCGGGAGCACGGGGCTGAAACCCATCGGCGCCAGCGCATCGTCGGCCTTGCTCAGGAACTCCCAAATTTGCAGGGAGTCCGTCTTCCTCAGGCCCTTCATCTCTTCCAGGGATCTCCGGGCCGCCGTCAGCTCCGAATTCTCGCGGGAGAGGCGCTCAACTTCTTTGGCGTTTTGCTGAATCTTCGCAGCAACCCGCTTCTCAAGTCTTCCGAGCTCCTCCTCCCGAAGGTGGATCTTGTTCCGGCGGTCGACCAGGTCCTTCTCCCTAGCCTCTATTTTCTTCTCCCGGGCGACAAGGGCACACTCGTACTCGTAGAGTTCCTGCCCCCGCACCCAGGTCTTCTCCTCCTCCTCGAGGCAGCGCTCTTCCAATTTTTTAGTGCGCTCCTCGAGGCCCTTGTCCGCCAGAGCTGTTTTCTCGGCGAGCTCTTCCTCCCGTCGCAAGACGTCATCCCGTAGCTCCAGGAGTTTTTGCTCCTCATCCTCGAGCCGCCTTTCCCTTCCTTCAAGTGCCTCTCGGCGCTTGATGAGTGCGGTGCTGATGGCCTCGAGTTGATCGAACCGAGCGTTGGCTGCGTCGTTAGCAGCCTTAGCTTGGTCATGGAACTCCCGGGATTGAGCGTCGAGGGCGTGAGTCATGCTCTCCCTCTCGTCCAGCAGCTCACCCCAGAGCTCCAGGCGGACCTTCTCCCGCCTGATCCATTCCTTGTCATCCGCAATCCTCGACTGCGCCAGCTTAGTCTCAAAGTGGAGCCGATTACGCCACCTCCTAAGGGTTTGGCGCTCCTCTTCAAGAGCTTTGCTGTCGTGGAAGAAGGCCAGTTGGACCTGACGTAGACTGGAGCAGGCGTTGTCGATGGACATCGATAGAGAGATGGGCTCCGGACCTGCCGGGGTCTCTTCCGCTGGTTCCAGCGGGTCTTCACTTACAAAAATTGGGTCCCACTCTACGAGAGTGGAACCCCGAGCTTCCAAAGCACTAGGGCACTCCTCCGGGATGACCTCAGTCGCCACCGAAGAAGGTCCCGCCACCAAGTCTTCATTTGCCCCCTCAGGCTGGGGGCCGGCGACTTCGTTCAGGCACTCTGGCTCCGCCACGGGTACCATCGACGTCGTCGCCTCCACTGGCTCCGGCCGGGACACTTCTTCTGAGGGAGGCTCAAGCTCCCTCGCCTCTTCAGCCACCGGCTCTGCGGCCGGCGCTCCAACGATCACCAGCTCTGCAGCCGGCGCTCCAATAATTACCGGCTCTGCGATCGGAGTTTCGGAAGTAACCGGCTCAACTACCGGAACTACTTCAACTTCCGGCTCGCATGCCGGGGCTTCAGCTATCTTCGGCTCAACCGCCGGGGCTTCAGCACTTTCCGGCTCCGAAGCCGGGACCGCTACTTCCTCCGACTCAACAGCCGGAGCTTCTACTTCTGCAGCACCAGGACCCGGAGCTTCAACCTCCGGAACGGGTGCCGCTGGCGCATCTTCAATCCCGTGGTCCGGCGCTACCACGGGAACTTCTGGAGACGAGTCGAGGTTCATGACCACGACAGCCGGCGCCGGAGCTATCGCAGCCTCCGCTTGGGGCGGCACTGGGGCTGGAGCAGAAGCCCTCGCAGCCTCAGACACTGTGGCTGAGGACGGAGCTTCACTCCCCTTCTTAGGAACGCTGCAGATAAAGAACGAAGAAATTGAGCAAACAGATGCTATAATTAAAAGTTAATCGAGGTAAGCAAGAAAAATTACCTTGGGAGGCTCACGCACCAGCTTGCGCGGAACCTCTTTCCCGGACGTTCCGGGCTGGCCACGGTCGGTGTAGGAGCTCCGGGAGGACTCCCAGGACTTGCCGTGGCCGTGGGCGTTTCCCGGGTCGGAGCTCTCCTTGATCGAGAGGAACTCCTGGACCTGGAGGCCCTCACCGCTTCTGGTGCCGGGGTCGCGTGCCCGGAGCTGGCACCTCCGGAGGGATCCACCACGGGAACAGTCGCACTCCGGGAGGATCCCACCGCCGGAACAGTAGCGCTCCGGAAAGACCCCACCATGGGGACAGCCGCCACGGCGGCGGAGGATCTTCCTTCCTGAGGACGGGGAACTGGTGGGGAGGTAGCAAGCCCGACGGACCTTCCGTCAGCATGTCGCAGCTTTCTCTTCCGGCTCTCCGGCTCCTCCGCCAGCTCCTTGCCCTTGCCGATGACCTCAGCTCTTGGCTGAGAGACAGGGGCGGAGCCGCCTTCGGACAACCCGGGGATCGCCAGTCGGGCAGTTGACCTTCTCTCGACGACGCCAAGGTCGTCAAGCGCGGGCATCTTCCGCCGGAGCTCCCTGCTGAACTCAACTTCCACATTCAGAGGAAGGAAAGCCGGCGGCGGAGTCAAGTAATCTCCGTCAACATCGATGCCGTGCTGGAATTTCTTGAGGTGAAACTCCAAGGTCTTCCCCACCATGCTGGACTTCAACCCGGTCTCAACCCGGTCCTCGTCCATCATGCTGTTGAGGGCCCAGGCGAGCTTCTCCCTCCTCTTCAGCGGTGCCCACCTGTTGGACAGGAAGTTGCAGAACACCGCCTGGGGAGTCAATCCTCCCTCCACACATTGGCGGATCCTGGTCAGGACGGGATCGAAAGCTGCCGCCAGCACTGGAACTTCGCTCCACACCGACGTGTCAATGCCGGGCAGACCGTCTGGCAACTCCAACCGCTCATGCTCCTCCACCCGGACGACTACCCAATCTTTCTTCCAGTCATCCCACTTCCCGGAAGGGAATGACCGGAGGTACTTGAACGGGCACTTCTTGCGCTTCACAAAGTAGTAGAAGCCAAGGTACTCGTCGCTTCGGTCGGTGGTTTGGACGGTGAAGAAGGTTCGGAAGAGCCCGATGCAGGGAGGGATGCCCACCCACATCTCGCAAAAGTGGACAAAGATGGACACAAGGAGAATGGAGTGAGGGCCAAGGTGGTATAGCTGCAGACCATAGAAGTCCAGCAGCATCAAGAAGAAAGAAGAAAACGGTGGGATCAGCCCCACCATGGCGTACGAGGAAAAATACACCATCTCGTCGGAGTGCTCCTTTTTAAAGGGAAGCTCTCCGCCGGCGCGGACCGAACGGTTGAAGAAGTCCGATGACCACCCCATGAGGGCTCGGACCTTCTTCAGATCGCTTTCCGTCTTCAAACGACTCTCACGCAGACCCAACTCCATCGCAGCACAGTTAGGCAAGAGAAGAGGAGCAAGGTACAAGTCGGCAGTTTGAGCGCAAGAACAGATGGGAAGTGTAAAGAACTCCCGACGGTGCGCTTTCCTTCTTAAGTAAGCCCTCGCAACGCTTGGATGGAAACTGCAGGAGAGTCAAGGATACTACTCAAGAATTCAACCCTGCCGATGACAAGAGGGCCCGGGACCACCCTGACGATCAAGTCGAGGTTCTTACCCAGGCGAACAGTTGTCATCACGAGGCGGGAAACCCAAAGGCGGCGGACTGACAAGGCGCGCGGAACCGATACGGTTTTCGTATCGGGAACCGGCGACCTTCAATTGCGAGAGATCCGCACGTCAAAGATCTTATCTGCCGCCTGAGGTGCGCCACGCGTCGAGATTTAACCGTAAAGCCCCGCTGAAGGCACCTCCGAAGACCCTTGAAGACCCAGTTCAAGAGTCGCAAGTGTGGACCCACCTCCGGTGGAATGACTTCACCCCGTTGGCCTTCCCCGGAGGTAGGTCCAGGGGGCCACTGTCGGTACCCTAAAAACCATACACCCCCTGAGGTTACAAAGATCTCAAGGGAAGGACATCTACTCAAATTGAAGACCCTCGGGGGCCCACTTGTCAGACATAACCGGACCTGCTTCTCCAACATGGTTAACCCCTAGGTTGCCACGTGTACCGCCAGACCGGAGCTACTACCCACAAGGGCGAAGCTCCGGGCTAGGTACCGAAACGGCACCTCCGGATTTAACCCCTGACCGAGAGAAGCTCCGGACCTGACACGTGCCAGGCCACCCTGGAGCTTCCCGCTTCCCACAAGCAAGCTCCGGAGCTGCCACGTGTCCATACGTCGGAGCTGGCCGCTTCAAACCCCCGGGAGACATTGTAACGGCTCCGGATCTCCAAAGGACAGCCGCATACTTCAAGACCCGATTAATTATCATTAATTCCACGTTAATGACACTTAATCGGACGATCTTAACACCTGTAACGGCACTGTCGGAGCCGTTACAGGGTTATTAACAACAATTAATCTCGTGTATCAATACTAGTAACCGCTAGGGCCACATGTCGGGTCAGGCTGATTTGTAACGGTTTGTCCTTGTACTATAAAAGAACAAACCGACGATACACGGGGGGAGAACTCTCGAACACACTCAAGCTCACAAGTTAATACAACACACACACACCCGTGGAGTAGGGTATTACGCTCAGGCGGCCCGAACCACGTAAACCACTGTGTCACTCGAGTCCAATCGTGATTCACCTTCTTGAGTCTCCGCGCGCCCACACCGAACTACAAACTCCTCCAACACTTTCATAGTGTCAGGAGATCTGCCGACTCCAACAGTCGACACACTCAAATTCCGGAGAGTTCAATTTAGATTTTAAGTATCTCAATTTGATTCTCTCAAGTCTCTCTTTTATGTGTAGTGGAAATATATCATCGCCAAGGCATTGTGCCTAAATTCATCCTACCTCTATATAAGGCTTGTATGTGGAGCTTGGTAGGGAATATAGTAGGCATATTTGCAACACATAATTTTTCTAAGTCAAAAGAGCAAGCCTTAGGAGAAATCAATTCAAAACAATTTGATTCAAGACTTGTGCATGTGTGATGGAATGGAGTGGATGTGGATCTTGATATGACTCCTTTTTGAGTGGACTCTCTTATTTTGCAGGGATGAAACATGGCTACGTTTTCTTTTCTTTCTTTCCTTTTTGTTCTCATGCTTATTATGTAAGCATGCATTTTATTTTTATTTTTCTTGTAGCCATGTCTTCTACTCCTTTTTTTATGCAATGAATTGTTGAGAGAGTACTAAGCATGAATGATATAGAGTTTCTCTTTTTATTTTGGAATGGTGGTATGATGGAAATTTGCTTACTTCTAGTCTACAAGCATAGCATATGCAAGTTAAGTCTTGAATTCAAAAAGTAATGAAAGAAATCTCACATAGGTCTATACTAGTTTGACAAAGCTCAATGTGAAGACAAATAGCATATGCACAAGGTCTATCAATGTAATGTATCATATGGCTTTGGTGGGTATTTCTAAACAAATGAGGATAACATAAATCTTTTTAGAATTTCTTCGAAACTCTAAGTTTCGCTATCAAAATAGGAAGAGCAGCTCTATCACTATATCATATCTCACAATAACATAGAATGGATTAAGCTTTTGCTACCAACAACTTCCAAATCAAGGCAAAAGAAATTTTAGCCAATGAGATCAATATGTTGGAGAGTAGTAAGTTGTAAACTAAGGACTTAGGAAAATTAAAACAGAGCAACTATTCATCATTTCATCTATGTGAATTTCATGTCATTCTTACCGCACATCGTTTATTTTATTTAGAAATTAAACCTATCCAATATTTTCTTTGTTTTTTAAATGCAAGGTGGATGATGGGTAAGCGGAATATAAAAATGCAAGGGGTTGATACAATTTACGTCAAGTGGTGGTCCTCCCCCAAGCTTGTTCTTCACTCACCTCCGTGTCGAGGGTTGCACCTTTGATGACGGAAGTATGCCGCAATATTGGCTTGTTATTGTTGTAGCATCCATGTGTTGTTGCTAGTCTTGGGTAACTTTGACATGCCCATTGGAGAGTGTTGTAGATGTCACCCGTCCTTACTTCAAGCTCCTCCATACGTCTAGAAAGGTAGGTCCATCATTCCTTTGTTATAGTCACGATGACTTCTAGCAGAAGTGGAATGACATCTTCTCATAGATGTTGGAGGCAAGCTGCTGGAGCTTGAAGTGGATAGGGTATCTCCCATGTAGCACCTGGCCATCCATACCAAGACGGACCTTCGGTATCATACGATGGAGGTTGAGTCCATTCGGCTGCATTACCCATTGGGTTCTCTTCCTTTTCGTACTCATGGACCGTGGAGGTTGTCGGGGGCATGTCCGCTCTCCTTGTGCGGCTTCTAGTTACCCTGCCAGAGACATTACTTCTTCCGGCTTCCTAGATGGGAAGTAGGTCAATGGTTAGCCTCCGGCATTTGTACAAATGATAATCTAGGTTAGATAACTGAATTTCATTGACAAATCCGGGATAATAAAATATTAAAGAGCCATCTTGATCATACTTAAGGGTATGTCCTTGAACTAAATATTCTTCATCAATGAATTCTCTTTCATTTTCAATGTATTCAAATGAAGAATATTCAAGTGCCCCTACCCTAGTAGCAATGTGGGTAATCAATGAAGTGCATTCAATTGGCCCTAACCTTGGAATGTAATCTAACCATTATGTCATCATTGCAATAACTGGAGCAACTTTTATCTTTTCAATCATGGCAAATAAAACTTTTTGCTCATCATCACACACTATCCTTACATCTCCTCTAGGGAGCATAGTCATAGCCACCCATCTATGCATAAAGCGTAAAGTGGGGTTGTGCAAGTGGCTATTCCTATATGCACTACATCTGACCTCACCAGTTAAGTCTTGCTAAAAACTTTGTTTCTTAAACTTAGGCAAAGTGTTTAAATCTAGCCAACAAAGTTTATGGAACCATAGGATTTTACATAATTCTTTCCATAGGAAGTTGTATTCTTTTTGAAATAATCGAAAAGTAATACCATCAAATCCTATCATGAGTGTGCAAAAGAATTGTATGAAGAGAAGGCAGAACATTTCTCCTCTATGTAAGCAAAATTTTCCCATACTAGTGCACGCTAAATGGAAACGAATTCGGAATCCATACCTATTTTGGAGATAAAATCCGGATCATAAGATTTTGTATCAGAAAACTCATGACCTTGGAGGAGCTTGCATGCTTGATCTTCAACTTCACTTTGGATGTCGAGGTTGTCATCGTGAAGAAGTTGGTGAGGGTTGCTCCTCTCACCCATGGGAGTGTCCTATCCTACAGTCCTCCTCCGTGAACTTGGTGTAGCAATGGAAGAGGGGCGTGCACTTGAGTCTCTGCCATGGCTTGAGCTTGCAGCCTCATTACTCTTGCCAATTGGATAATAGACTGAAGAATAAGCCAGTTGGAGCTGCATTGGTGTTGGAGTAAGTTCCGTGAAGTTTAGCTGGTCGAAAACCAAATTGGGCATCACACTGACACTTGCTCCAAGGTCACAAAGGGCCTTGTCAAAGTGGTGTGCCCCAATTGAGCATGAGATTGTAGGACATCCGAGGTCCTTCAGCCAGTTGCCTCCTTGTAAAGAAATCATGTTGGCACTTTCCACGGGAGTTTCGAGCTGTCACGACATCTCGCCATTCTCCATTGGGGGAACAGCAGCTGCCAGTTGAGCCAACTGAGTCTCCAACATCTTGTTGAAACTTAGTTGTTTCTTGAAGGCTGAGGATATTCCTTCAATCTTGGCATTGATGCTTTCTAGAGTGTTGTCATTAGCCGACAGCTTCTTGGATAGAGCATCATTGATCTTCAGCTGGCTAATGGCAAGTTTTCTCAAGTTGGGTTGATTTCCATTGTTGCCATTGTTGTTGTACCCTCCTTGAAAGAATGGGTGTGGTTGGCCCCACCCTTGACCTCCTGGACAATAGCCATTGTTGTTTCCATTGTTGGCTAGGTATAGGGCATCCTCACGGGTTTCTTGGCAGTAATTGCCCAAATGGCTCATGTTGCCACAGACTTCACAAGTGATGTGACAGTCTAAGGCATAGGAATTGCCGCATACTTCACCATTGTCTTGCCCATAAATTTTCTTCATAAGGAGGTCTAATTTGGCAGTGATCATGTCCACCTCCTTCAAGGTGTGCATGCCTCGCTGGCGGCTATGGAGATGCTCGTTGCTCCAACCCATGTTTGACACCATCTTCTCAATCAAATCTTTGGCTTTGGGCACCGTCAATGAGAAGAAGGGACCTCCAGCAGTAGCATCAACATGGTCACGGGCGGAAGGCATCAACCCATTGTAGAAGTTTTGGAAAATTAGCCAATCATCCATCCCACAGTGGGGACAAAGCTAGGATGTACTCCTCGAGCCTCTCCCAAACCTTGGGAATAGATTCCTTGGCATCCTACTGAAGGCTAGAAATTCTTCCACGTAGGGCATTGGTCTTGCCCAACAGGAGAAACTGGGCAAGGAATGCCGTAGAACATTTCTCCCAAGTGTCTATAGCACTTCGGTTTGCGTAGAACCACTGTTTCGCTCTCCCAACAAGAGAGAACGGGAACAACCTAAGACAAACAACATCAGGGGATACATCCATTATCTTAAAAGTGCTAAAGATCTCAAGCAACTGTTGCAGGTTAGCACTTGTATCTTTGTTAGCCTTCCCACAAAATGGGTTGGCTTGCACCATAGTGATCAGGTCAGTCTTGATTTCGATGTTTACGCCTCCCATGCTAACAAGTGGCCCAACAAGCACATTGTTAGCAGAGGGAGATGAAAACTCACGAAGGGTCTTCTGGGCCATTTGTGTTTTAGTTGTTGGTGCGGTTGTGTTGGCTTGCTTTGCTGCTCAAAGCTTCTAAGGGGTCACAACAGAAGGTCGATCTCTCATAAGGGATTCGATATCTTTAGCAAAGTTTTCCGGCAAGCGGAAACCAGACATACACTACCCTATTTTCACATAAAATGCAAAAACAAAGAGGGGTCATCCTACTAAAACCTACCAGGGTCTTATCCTATGCACTCAATCATGTATTACTTCAGCTACCTTCCCCTGCAATGGCGCCGGAAATGCTTGTTGATATTTCCTATGCACTACTAACAATTCATCCCTAGCAGTGGTGCCATAAATGCTTGTTGGTAGGTTTTAATTCTCAAATGAACATCCGCAAGCGCACGGAAACTATCAATGTAGAATTTCCCCTTTAAAGAGTATTCCCAAAGGGTGTCATTTATATTTTCCCAAAGGAAGGCTAGATGGAAGTAAAACAATCATCAAGGGGAAAGTCTTAGGTTGGTCTAGTTAGGGTTCTAGCAAGGATGGGTTAAATGATAAGTTGAGGTAGTGTGACACACACAAGAGCATTCTATCCTAAGGGGATAAATGAGGTAACAGAGGAACTAGGCTAAGAATTAGGTAGAGACTCCTCCTATGCTTCTAATGTACATATACATAGACTAAGTTAGTTACTAGTGATCATGTTAATTATGAATTATCATGCTAAGTGGATTAAAACATCGGGCATGGTTTTACCCCTAGCAACACTAGGCGACTCCCACCAAAAGCCTGTGGCATAGCCAAACGTGGAGGGTTACAATGGACAGACAGGGCTGTCACCACCTACTGCCTACCTCTTCAATCCGTGGGTCTACGAGACATTCAACGCTACTCTCTATCCTAGTACCATGCTAGCATATCAAGTAATTACCTTAAGAGCCTAGGCACAAGCCATCCTAAGGCAATGAACTAAATCATCGTTGAACCAATGTTAATTCATAGCATAAGTGATTCAAGTTAACATAATCATATCATATCTAGCTAGACTATAGTGGAGGTTTATAGTGTTTATGATAATGTAATGAACATGGTATAGCACAATCATAAATACTACTCCTACCACATACATGGAATCCACAATCAAACAATAAATGCTTCATCCAAGCATATGAACAAATGAAGACTAAAGATAACATCTTTATTATGAATAATGTCACAAATACAAATAGGAATATGAAAGGCATACCTTTCCCAATTGGCAAGAGACTCTTTCTACTTCTCTCCTACTTGGACTATGGACTAGAGACTCTCCTCTCTATAGCCTATACTCCTCTAAACCTATGGAGAGTAGTGGATACTAGAATCCCTGCATGCACTAATTTCTCCAAAGACAAGTGGAGATATGTAAAATAGAAAGGTGATGTGTGCAAGAAATGTCAATTCCTTCGCATAATTGAGTTATATTGATAGGTGAAATTGGTGTATAACAGCCGTCAACAACATGCTAAGTAAATAACTTAAGAGTCGCAATGTAATATAAATCCTATGGCAATAACTAATCTAAACATCATTGAACCAATGTTGGATCCAAGAACTAACATATTCATATTAACATAATCATATTATTACCCAATTAGACTATAGTGGTGGTGTATGATGTTTATGATAACATGATAATTGTATCATGTCTAGATCATAACAACATCTACACCTAGCACATACATGGACTCCACAACCAAACAAGAAACACATTATGCAAGTATACGAATAAGTAAAGACTAAAGATAATATATTTATTATGCATAAAATAACAAATACAAGAAAAGATACATGAGCCATACCTTTCTTAATTTGGACTTGGGACTAGAGGCTCCTCCCTACAACCTAATCTCCACTAAGGAACTAGGAGAACTAGTGTATACAGTAGAGTAATGCTAAAGTGGTCTGTGTGAAGTGAGGTGAGGCACTCCCCCCTATTTATACACTCACTCAGACGGTTTCGCACGCTAATCTCCTGGGCTTTCACTTACTCCCGCGTCAAGGAAGCCACTAGGGGTCGACACGTGCCAGTGGACCGAGTTTGGTGAGTTTACTAGTTCAGTCAAACAGTGGGTTCGGCCGAACTTGGGTTGGCCCCACTCAGGTGCCACTTGCTCATGGACGCTGATATGTGGTGAATGCAGCCTAGAGGGGGGGGGGTCAATAGGCCTTTTTGAAATTTGGTTGTAACCTACAACACTTAACAAACTGATCAAATCCCGAGATATTGGACTAGTCCGGAAGAGTGCGGACTAGTCTGGTGCGGACTAAATTGATCAAGTTCGATCAATGATTTCAATACAATCGTAGTATGCAGCGGAATATAGTATGTAACTTGCAAGTATTGAGTCAATGAAATTAAGTGTAGTACAAATTAACTTTGAATTGAATGTTTTAATGTAAGATGGATAAGATCGATCAAACCCTATAATATGATATGAGAAACTTAAGAGCAAGTTTGACACACAATTTATACCTCGTGGTTCGGTTCCCACAGAGACAACCTACATCCATGTTGAGGAGCCCAAGAAAGGACCAGCTCTTCACTGACCCTAACCTCGTCGAATCGCCACGAAGGACAATTCTTCTTCCACTATCACAAAGGGGCAAATCACCAAGTTCAAAGGGCCTTCTCACAAGTTGAGGGCTCCCCAAGATTACAATTCAAACACCACCAAGAACACACTCGTAAGATCAATAATGAAACAACAGGAGTGTGTTAAAGATCAAACTCAAGAGCTCAAAGTGTAGAATCGTGTCTCTCCTTTGATCCGGAGTGAATCCTCAAGGGGTTGATATTTCTTGCGTTGGATTGCGTGGAGAGATGTGTTTTCTAGGCTCTTGGAGGGTGTGATGGCACAGGGGGTCGAGAGAGTTGATAGTTTGGCCGTGCACATCTATTTATATTAGGGTTTTCAAAAGTTACCGTTAGGGTTTCGAGGGTTCGGACTAGTTTGGTGTGCGGCATGCAGGAAACCCTAAGTGTCCAGAAATATTGGACTTGTCCGGCTAAGAGCGGACTTGTCCGATTTTAGTGAGAAAGACTTTCGGACTTGTTCGTTGTGATATCGGACTAGTCCGCTATGGTGATACCCTTGGTGAATATAGGAAAAGTCCGCACTTGGAGGACTTGTCCGATTTTAGTAAGAGGCATTATCGGACTAGTCTGGACATTATCTGACTAGTCCGGTGCGGACAAGTCCGCATTGGCTGGACTTTTCCGAAGCTGTCCAGAGAGGATATCGGACTAGTCCGTTTTTTCTGTGTAATTTGAAGTGTGTGAAGATTTCTTTTGTGCTTGAGCTCTTGGGATGTGATACACCAACACACTCCCTACACAATGATGTGTTATATTTAGTTCTTTAGCTCTTTTCCGAATGTATCCTCATTCTCCTTTCTTTTTGGCACTTTCTTCATTCTTTCATTAAAACCTGCGCTCATCACAATAATGTGGTTAGGATCTCATTTGTTTGTCATAAATCAACCAAAACCCACAAGGGATGCCTACATGCACTTTCAATCTCCCCCTTTTTGGTGATTGAAGACAACCAATTGAGATTTCACAAAATATGATAAAAATGCATAATTTTCATAAAGTGTGCACATATGAGCTTGAAACTCATTTAGCAATGACAACATCATACATATGTGCACTCTTTATTGTGGGATGCAACACTAAGTGGTTATGAACAGTAATCATGATGACAGTGATGTAATTGACATCAATATATCAACAACAAGCATATATGTCAATTTCGGAGCAAAATTACAGATTTCATTAATATGAGCATAAATCATTCATAGCATTTCATCACAAGACTAAAAGTACCAAAAGAGCATAATATGAAGTCCTAAACCCAAAACACATAAAAGATGCATAAATTAAGATCTCATCTCTCAACCTATGGCTAAGACCTAGTGACTCCCCCTCAATCTCTCCCCCTTTTGCATCAAGAAACCAAAAAGAAGGAGACGAGGGATCTAAGATCTTCAGTCCTCATTGTCGGTCCTCTCATGATCATCATCTTCATTCTTGGGTTAAGGAGGAGGAGGAGGAACGGAACCACTCGAGCCGCCAATGCTAAAAATAGCAAGCTCGGAGGGAGTCAAAGGCCCGAGCTCGGTGAAATCTGAGGCTGAATTATCAGAAATGATTGGAGATCCAATGGGCTCGATCTCCAGCTTTTGGCAAATGTGCTTGACATTCTCTTTGACATATCGCATATCAGCCTTTCTCGCCTTGTTCAGCTTGTGCATGTTCACTTTGGCCTTCTTGCAAGAGGCAAAAATAGCTTCCAAGTACTTCAAGATGCCACTAGGAGACCCTTTTTGGGGAGGGGCCCTAGTGGTGGGATCAGCCCTCGCATCTCCTCTATCTCTCCTCAGAGCTTCTTCACTGGATGCAGGAGAAGGGGCAGCTTGGATTGTGGCTTGAGGAGTCTTTTGTGGCCTCAGAGGTGTGTGCTCCATGTCCTTCACGAACTCTATCCCTGTGACCTTCTCAATCATGAACGTCAAGTAAGGTGCGTAGCCACAGGACCTGTTAGGAGTGCAGGAGATGTTTACCATGTCATTCCATATGTAGTCAAAGACATCAAACTTCCTGTCTTTGCTAATCACCTTCATCAGTGTCCTTAGATAGCCTTGGATACTTCCTGCATCCCCATCCTTTGAGGCAATAGTCTTCCACAAAACCCCGTTGAGGACCACAAAGAATGGCTTCATATTCTTGGTGGAAGGAGGGTTGAAAGTAGAGCGGGTGTCATAGAGGAACTTCATTTTGTCCTTCTGAAGGACCCCAATGTTGTGAATGACCAAGTTGTCATTGCTCGAGCTATCAAGATGTAGCAACCTTGCAAATTCATCATAGGTGATGGTGTACTTGGACCCATGAGTCATCCAAGTCACCCTTTCCTCCTCATCACTGGCAAAGAAACAAGTAGCATAAAATTGGGCAATGACTTCATCGTTCCAGTTGTTCCAGAAGGCAAAAAGATCCTTCAATTCATGCCTCTCAACAGCTTGAACTACTTCATCAAAGGCTGAGCAGCTCTTCTTTTCAAAGTGTGCCCAATCAATCCATTGGCTGCGCCCAACTGGGGTTTTCATAGTGAGGTAGACTGAACTGTAAAAGTCTGCATAAAAGTTGCTCCAAACCCTAGGATCGTCAGCTTTCTTGGAACGGTTGTAGTAATCAACGAATCTGAGTTTGGAAGCAGTGTCGCTTCCCTTGCCGTTGAACTTCTCCTCGGATGGATCTCTATTTCCCTGCCTTGGAGCATGCATCTTGAGTGGGCCAATTGGGCCCGTGGCAATCCCTTTACCCTTGCCCTTCACTTGGCGAAGAGCTCCTGAGCTGGAGCCGGTTGCGTCCTTAGCCTTGGACATAGGCTTCTTAGCAAGGACCTTGCGTCGAGCCTGAGGCAGAGAAGGTGCCGACTCAGATGGGTGCTCTTGGCGCTTCTTGCCTTGGCCCGTCGAGGACCGAAGCAAGGCTTCTTGGTCCATGTTGTCCTCGAAATCGGAGATCTCGTCGTTGGAGCTCGACATTGTCCTGAGAATGGATTACACAAGGTATGGATGAGAATTGATGGCAAGGAAGTGCATTGAGGAATGAGTAATTTGGGTTGAGTTCAGAAAAAATCGGACTAGTCCAGCGTACAGGTACAGACAAGTCCGGGTGACTGGACTTGTCCGTACATGGATCGAACTAGTCTGGTGTTCATCACCCTAAACCCTAACTAGACGGGCAATGGTGTTGCTCAATGCAATAATGGCTCAACATCAATGTAATACCTTAAGGAAGCATGTATTTGGTGAAAGGAACTAAGCTATTTGGCCAAAAATGAAGGAAATCACGATTTCTAGTGTTGGGGAGAAAAATTTACTGAAATTGCTTGATTCTTGGAGATGGGGGAGTTGAAAGTGCGGACAAGTCTGTGTTCTTCAATCCCTGGGCAATGGAGGTCGTTTTCCACCCAAACATGGAGAGTTTTGATGGAGGAATCGCCATATCGCTTAAGGGAGCTCGAGCGAGGAGAGAGAGCGTGAGGCAAGTTGTGAGGATGAAGAAGATTAGGGTTTGGCGGCGGCTAGGGTTATGGAGTCGAAAAATTGAACTTGTCCAAAAATAATCAGACTAGTCCGAACTTTTCCAGAGCCTAAATCGGACTAGTGCGCCCTAGGTTGGACATGTCCGGACTACCGGATACTCTGCGGACTAGTCTGCACGGGCGGACTAGTCCGGGTAACCACGGACTAGTCCGTGGTCACAAGAACAAAAATGCTTAGCCCATTCTTATATATTCAAAGGTACTTAGTTAAGAAAAGGGGAGGCAAAGCGAATCAAATAATCTTGATGAATATGATCAGTAAGCATACAACAATAAAGCAATGACCATAATTCATTAAGATCAAGTAGTTGACATAGTTTTTGGAGAAAATTGAGAAAGATGATTTTCGCAACTTAAACAATAAATTTTGAAGAGTCCATACAGGTATGCAAGTTTTCAAGCCACATTCTGAGCATCAAGGATATTTAGTTCATTTCGGAGCTCACAAAAATGTTTTTCATCAAGTGGCTTGGTAAATATATCGGCTAGTTATTTTTCGTTGTTGACATGGGAAATAGCTATGTCTCCTTTCATTGAATGGTCTCTCAAAAAGTGATACCGGATTTCTATGTGTTTGGTTCTAGGGTGTTCAACTGGATTATGAGAAAGTTTGATGACATTCTCATTATCACAAAAGAGTGGAATACGGCTCATATTGTAACCATAATCCCTTAGAGTTTGTCGCATCCAATGGAGTTGTACACAATAACTCCCGGCTGCAACATACTCTGCTTTGCCCATGGATAAGGCATTGGAATTTTGTTTTTTGGAGGACCAAGAAACTAGGGATCTACCTAGGAATTGGCAGGTGTCGGAGGTACTTTTTCTATCTACTTTGCGTCCGGCATAATATGCATTGGAGTATCGAATGATATTGAACTTGGAACCTTTGGGGTACCAAAGGCCTAGGTTGGGTGTATGAACCAAATATCTCAAGATCCTTTTAATGGCTGTCAAGTGACACTCCTTAGGATTGGCTTGAAATCTCACACACAAACATACACTCAACATAATATCAGGCCTAGATGCACATAGGTAAAGTAAGGATCCAATCATGGAGCGATATACCTTTTGATCCACGCTTGGTCCATCTTCATTGAAATCCAAGTGTCCATTAGTTGCCATGGGAGTCTTGATAGGCTTCGCCTTGTCCATCCGAAACTTGTCGAGTGTGTCTTGAGTGTACTTCGTTTGGCTTATGAATGTCCCTTCCTTTTGTTGTATCACTTGGAATCCCAAGAAGTACTTCAGCTCTCCTATCATAGACATCTCAAACCTATCTGTCATAATCTTGCTAAATTCTTCACAAAAGGATTTGTCAGTTGAACGAAAGATAATGTCATCAACATAGATTTAACAGATAAAAAGATCATTGTCAAAGTGTTTTGTAAATAGTGTGTAATCTGTTTTTCCAATCATGAAACCATTTTCAATTAAAAAATCTCTAAGACACTCATACCAAGCTCCAGGAGCTTGTTTGAGGCCATAGAGAGCCTTACGCAGTTTGAAGATGTGGTCGGGGAACTCTTGGTCTTCAAATCCGGGAGGTTGCTCCACACACACCTCCTCCTTGATTGGACCGTTGAGGAAGGCGCTTTTCACATCCATTTGGTAGAGTTTGAAATCATGGTGAGTAGCATATGCAAGCAATATTCTAATTGATTCAAGTCTAGCTACGGAAGCATAGGTTTCATCGAAATCCAAACCTTCGACTTGTGAATACCCTTTGGCCACAAGTCGTGCCTTGTTCCTTGTCACCACCCCGTGTTCGTCTTGTTTGTTGCGGAATACCCATTTGGTGCCGACGACGTTCGCGTTAGGTCTTTCGACGAGTTCCCACACTTCATTCCGTTTGAAGTTGTTCAGTTCTTCTTGCATCGCCACCACCCAGTCCGGATCTTTCAATGCATCCTCAATCCTACGTGGTTCCAAAAAAGACACAAAAGAGCAATGACCACAAAAGTTAGCTATGCAGGATCTAGTTGTTACTCCCTTTTGGTTGTCACCGATGATGTTGTCGATTGAGTGACCTCTTTGGACGCATTGGTGTACTCTTGGGTGTGGCACTTGCAGTCTTGTATCTTCATGATCTTCTTCTTCTCCCCCAAGATGGTTGCCCTCATTGACTTGTTGATCATCTTCGTTTTCTTGAGGTTGATCTTGTGCGGAAGCTCCCCCTTGATCATTGGCCTCCACTTGTGGTTCATCTTCCTCATGCACATGTGGAGGTGGCTCTTGTGGTCGAACATCGCCCAACGCCATTCTTCTCAATGATTGACAAGGATCTTCTTCTCTGTCTAGCACACATGGATCAACTTGCTCCTTGTGAGAGCCGTTAGTTCATCGAACACTACATCACGTGCTACTTCAACAAGTCCGGAGGTCTTGTTGAAGACACGATAGGCGTAGGAGTTTGAATCATAGCCAAGAAAGAAACCTTCATCGAACTTCGAAGCGAACTTTGAAGTCCTAGGATTCTTGTTCAAAATATAGCACTTAGAGCCGAAAACACGAAAATAAGAAATATTTGGCCTGTTACCGATGAGTAGCTCATAGGATGTCTTCTTGAGTAGTCGATGAAGGTAGAGTCGGTTTATGGCGTGGCAAGCGGTGTTAACCGCTTCCGCCCAAAACCGATCTGAGGTCTTGTATTCATCGAGCATTGTTCTCGCCATCTCTATGAGGGTTCGGTTCTTCCTTTTGGCCACTCCATTTTGTTGAGGGGAATAAGGTGATGAAAACTCATGCTTTATGCCTTCTTCATCTAGGTACTCCTCAACTCGAGTGTTCTTGAACTCATGTTCTTGAACTTGAGTGTTCTAGAACTCATTTTGGGCACGCTTGAGAAAATTCTTGAGGGTTCATTGAGTTTCTATCTTACATGCAAAAAGAAGACTCAAGTGAAGCGCGAAAAGTCATCACCAAGTACTAAGCCATATTTGTTACCGGCAATGCTTATGTACGCAATTGGACCGAAAAGGTCCATGTGAAGTAGCTCGAGCGGTCTTGTTGTAGTCATGACGTTTCATCGCTGGATGAGGTGCTCCAACTTGCTTCTCGGCTTGGCACGCGCTACAAGGCCTGTCTTTCTCAAAAACAACATCCTTCAAACCTCGGATGTGATCGCCCTTGTGGAGTTTTTGAAGATTCCTCATACCAACATGCGCTAGCCATCTATGCCACAACCAACCCATGCTGGTCTTTGCAATCAAGCATGTGTCAAGTTCGGCTTTATCTTTGTTGAAGTCAACAAGGTAAGGCTTTCCCTTTAACATACCCTTGAATGCAATGGAACAACCACCACTTCTAGAGACGGTCACACCCTCATTAGTAAACAAGCAATTATAACCTTTGTCACATAGTTGAGATATGGACAGCAGGTTATAATCTAAGATATCAACATGTAACACGTGAGAAAGAGTATGTTGAGACGATATAGCAATTTTACCGGTACCGAGCACCTTTCCTTGACTACTGTCTCCAGAATATATGCCCTCGCTTGGATCCTCATTTTCTTCATACTCAACGAACATCCTTCTTTCTCCGGTCATATGGTTGGTGCAACCACTGTCTAGCACCCATTTCGATCCACTGGAGGAATAGGCCTACAAAAACAGATCATGCCTTGGTTTTAGGTACCCAAGCTTGCTTGGGTCCTTGGAGGTTAGTTACAAGAGATTTGGGCACCCACACATGAGACTTGGTGTTCCCATGGCGTGGCCCAACAAATCTGCATTGGCTGGACTGTCCGAACCTGTCCAGAGAGGATATCGGACTAGTCCGGTGTATATCGGACTAGTCCGTTTTTTTTTGTGAAATGTGAAGTGTGTGAGGATTTCTTTTGTGCTTGAGCTCTTGGGATGTGATACACCAACACACTCCCTACATAATGATGTGTTCTATTTTTCTTGAGCTCTTTTCTGAGTGTATCCTCATTCTCCTTTCTTTTTGGCTCTTTCTTCATTCTATCATTAAAACCTGCACTCATCTCAATAATGTGGTTAGGATCTCATTTGTTTGTCATAAATCAACCAAAACCCACAAGGGATGCCTAGATGTACTTTCATGTGGGCCCTTGTCGACCTTCTAGACGAATCGGGGTGAAAACCTACGGGTAACCGCATGTAACTGGGCCATTCGATCCATGGGAAGCTACATGGCATCGTCAGATTGGTTGGAAGTGTGTTTCCTTGCTTTGTGGTCAGGCATTCCACCTCAAATTTGTATATAATACCTGCATGCACAAATTTCTCTGAGTAAAAGTGGAACTAGGTTATTTCTAACTATGATGTATGTAAGAAATATTCATTCCCTCACACAATTGAGTATATTGATGATCGAAATTGTATATATTGACTGTCAACACATACCATGCTCTAGGGGCTTGTTTAAGACCATACAAAGGTTTGGACAGTTTGTAAACATGATTTGGAAAACCTGGAGTTTCAAAACATGATGGTTGCTTAACATAAACCTCCCCAATGATGTAGCCATTAAGAAAAGCACTTTTAACATCCATTTGACATAACTTCAAACCTTTAGATGCAGCAAATGCTAATAAAATTCTTATGGCTTCTAATCTAGCAACAGGAGCAAAAGTTACATCAAAATCTAGACCTTCAACTTGTGTGAAACCTTGAGCAACCAACCTAGCTTTATTCCTAACTACAACCCCATCCTTACTTTGTTTATTTTTAAACACCCATTTAGTTCCTACCAATGTGTCACCATTAGGTGGATGGACGAGTTTCCAAACATTATTTCATTCAAATTTTTCTAACTCTTCTTGCATGGCAATAATCCAAGATTCAGTAGTCAGTGTGTGTGGTATATATTTGGGTTCAAATGAAGCAACAATAGTATAATGAGCGTGAGAGTTTGGATCGAAAAACCTAGACCGTGTGACTCGCTCGTGCAAGCTTCCAATAATATGTTGTAGAGGTTGACTTTTGAGGACGCAAAGGGGAGTATACACTTCACAAGCTTCTTCTTCTTTATGTTCATCACTAATTTATGAGCTTGTGGCTTGAGGTTGATTTTGACCAGGAAGAGTAGTCGTCGGTGCTAGTTGTCGATTAAAATCAGGAGTTGCAAAAACATCATTAGCTTCTGAATTTTCTGGCAGCAGCACCACTTATTCTTCACCTTCAATGAAAATGCTCTCCCCCTGCGGATATGCATCTTGTCTTGTAATATTTGAGCTAGTACCTAAGCTAGTTTCATCAAAAGAAACCTAACAAGTGTCCACAATTTTGTTAGTGTCAAGTAAAAGCACACAGTGGCCTCTAGTATGAGATGGATAACTAAGAAACATGCAATCAATAGGTATAGCCTCAAATTTATAAAGATAACCATGTTTCTTAACAAAGCGTTTGCAACCAAAGACCCTAACGTGTGTGACACTAGGTCTATGTCCAAACCATACCCCATACGGGGTTTTTCCTAGCTTAGCTATCAAGAAAACTCGATTTGAGACATAACAAGTTGTTGCAATTGCATCTGCCCAAATTTTCCTAGGAGCTTGATATTTATCAAACATAGTCCTAGCCATCCAACTAAGGTCTTGTTCATTCTCTCTACAACACCATTTATGCTGAGGTACATATGGTTAAGAAAATAGATGATCTATTCTATTTTCAGCATGAAAGTGATAAAATGATGGTTTTCTAATTTCAGTTCTATTATCACTTCTAACTGCTTTTAATGATCCTGGGTGGTCAAGTGAAAGCCTAAGAACCAAACGTCTAATGTGACTAAAAAATTCATTTTTTAGATGACATAAAGTAAACCCAATAGTATATAGAATAATCATCAACAATAACAAGCACATACCATTTACATCCAAAAGATTGAACACGTGAAGGACCTATGGTCTCAAGGTGTAAAAGATGTGCCGATGCTGTTCATGGTCATTGTGAGTGGAGCATGTGAACCTACAACCATCTTAGCATGTCTACAAGAACAACAAACAATTTTTTGTCCCATTTCAGCTTAGGCAGACCACATATGCGATCAAGAGCAGTAACACGTGTGAGGTGATAAAAGCCTACGTGGCCAAGTCTATGATGCCAAAAATATAAGTCTTTTGATTCATTATCAACTAGACACCTATGCTCAAAAGTTGACATATCAAAATAAGCTTTAAAAACTCTTCCAAAGTGAGACATGTCAAAGATAAGCGCACTATTTGAATCTACAACCTTGCAACAATTTTTTGTGAAGCTAATTTCATGATTTTCATCTAGTGATTGAGAAACAGTGAGCAAGTTGTATTTCAAATTCTTAACAAGTGCCAGATCCTTCAAAGTTCCGTGATTATTTACTCTAACCAAACCCTTAGCAATAATAGTAGTTGAAGAATTATCGTCAAAAGTAACATTCTCTACACGTGACACAAAAGAGAGACAAGAGAACCATTCTTTGTTACCATCCATGTGGCGTGAGCAACCGGAATCCACAAGCCAAAAGTTTTCATTCCTCAAGTGTGTAACCTACATAGTAGCACAATACGTTGATGACTCAATGCTGGAGTTAGTCAAAAGGCATTTAGGAATCAAGTACAGAGTCTGATGACGTCCAACAAGAATAACACACAAAAGCTGAGATAAAACAATAGCTTTATGAGTCAAAACTTGAGAATTCTTGTTCACAACTACTGACTTATTAGGTGTGACATGTGTAGCACGAAAAACAGCAGGTTTGGGACAAATTTTTGCATGTTTTTGACTAATCACAGCAGGTTTCAAGTGTCTAACAATCGGTTCAGCACGTGCAGCAAATATTGCTTGGTTGTTACGTGATCTAGCTAGCATTCTTTGCTTCTTTTCTTGTTTAGCTAGTCTATAACAAAAATATATGACATGACCATCTCTACCACAGTAGGTACTATGAAATTTAACTTTATGTTCATGTCTAGATGAGCAAGCAACGTGTGTGTTAGCACGCGAAGGAGACAATACCCCTGGTGATCTAAAAACCACCTCTTTTGTTTAGGAATTGTTTGAATTAAACCACTTCCTACTGACTTTACAACTTTAGGTAGATGTGCCTTAGTATGAGCATGAGAATCAAAACCTAAACCAGTTTTATCATTGCAAGACTTGGAAGAATACAACAGCAAGTTTAGAATTTTATTCCCACTACAAAACTGCTCTATTGTCGTATGCATGTCATCAAGTTCGTAGACAAATCTAGGCAGTTTTCACATGAAGTTTTTTTCCTTTTTGTTTGCAATTAGAGCGATATGTAACTTCATGAAAACTTAAGGCATTGTTCAAAACAGAAATTTCATTCCTAGCATCATGTTGATTCTTGTTAAGATCATCACAGCGAGAACAATGCAAATCAATTGTGGAATAGCTAACATCTTTTATGTTCTTATCACTAAGTGCAACAAGCTTTCTTTTCTTTTCAATTTCAAGTTAATGTTTTAGCAAGTGTAGAGGTGTGCGCACTTCCTAAAGAGGACAATTATTCATATATGATTTCGCATGAGAAACAATAATCATCAATAGGAATCAAATATTTTAACTGGTTAATTTCAGATTCTAGTGATTCGAATTTAATAGCATTGTCCCTAAGTTTTTTGTCCTTTTTATTAATTACAACAGTGGCACGAGAAATAGCATCATACATTTCTTCACAAGTGGGACATACCTCTTCATCATCGCTGTTGTGTTTTGCTTCTTCCATACTTGCTCTTGAGTTGCCCGCCATGAAACACATAGTTGCCAAATTGTCTTCATCTTCATCACTTTCGGAGTCCACATCGCTCAAGTTGTTATATAGGAGTGAGGAGGAATGTGTTCCATTACTTGTTGTTTTGTGAAAGTCTTCTTTTTCTTTTTGTCGTTGCCATAAGAGGACTTGAACATATTTTGCTTTTCATCACAGGTATTAGGACCTGAAAGCTTTGGGCAATCTGCACGAAAATGTCCTGTCTTACCACATTCGAAGCATAGTTGAGAACCGCCACTCCCTCTTCTTCAAGTTCTCATATTTTGCAATGCTTTTGAGAATCGAGTAGAGAGAAGTGCTAGCTTCTCTTCCAGAAACTCTTCAATTTGTTCAAGGGTTAGAGAAGACAACAAAGCAAGTGTACCACATGATAAAGATTGGCTAGAACTAGGCATGTCACATTGTGAAAAAAAATACAAGAGCCTTGTTAGGTTTTTTACGTGAAATTATGTCACGTTCATGAGTTTTCAACTTAGAATATGGCACATCTCAAGTAACTGTACTAATGACAGTGGATTCACGAATAGATGTAACTTTCATCTCCCAAATTGACATGTTTAATGCAATTAATCATTGCCTAGCATTTTCAACATCTGAAAAATTAACATTGACACTACGCAAGTTGCTGAGATTTTATTGAAGCGAGCAAAGATATCATCGATTAACTCACTGGGTTGCATCACAAAACGCAGGTACTCTTTCTTGAACATATCTTGTCTGACCTCCTTGATCGTGTCGGAGCCTTCGTTGTTGTCACAAAGTGCTTTCCACACGTCATACGTAGATCAGAGGTGTGCAACACAGTCGAAGTCGCTTTGAGTCAATCCTTGAATAATCAAGTTGTGTGTCTTGTTATGGTTGTCAACGTCTCTCATGTTGGCAGCTATAACTTCATCGTTTGAAGGCATGACGAAGCACTTGAAGACCTTTTCCCATATTGCGAAATCATGCGCCTGTATGTAAGCCTCCATGTGAGCCTTCCAAACCTGAAAATCAACGCCATCGAACACACAAGGTTTCATGAAGTATATCTCCATGACGATTAGCGAAAACATGTGCGAATCAACAAGATTAGAGAACCGTGGCTCTGATAGAAATTGTAGGATCGAAGAGCACGTGAAAAGCTACCAGAGGGGGGTTAATGGTAGATTAAAACATTTTCAGCGGAAGCAATGAAAACCCCTTGGCAAAAAATCAATCTGATAGATAACCCAACTGTGCGACTGATCTTAAGTGTTCAACCATGACAAAACCAGTAAATATTGTATAGAATCAAGTCACATAGACATGACAACAAGAATGATTAAAATTCATCAAGGAAAACTCAAGTTATGATTAAAAGATTGAGCAAATGTCAATCAGTCCTACCCGAGCTGAAATCAGATCTGCAATGCTGCAAAGAAACTCATGTAACTCACAAACCACAAATCCAATGACCAAGAAATTTTAAAAGATGATAGAGCATCAAGTTTTGAAGAAAAAACAAAAATAATCACGTCAATAGGATAAGTAAAACGTGAGTTATTGTTAAAAAACCAATGCAACGTCTGGCTGTCTAGAAACTCAACAAGAAAAACTTGCCAGAAACAAATCGGACGAACAAGGCACAAAGATCATCTAAACTACGAATTGTATTGATAAAAACACAATAGGAACAGCCCCAAAGTCGTGCCACAACGAGATATGGCCTCCCTTTCTTATATAACCAGCTCTAAGGCCAACCCAAACTAGACTAGAACTCTATTCCTACTTAGTTTTAACCGAAACTTTTCATAACTGCTGAAGACTCTTCCATATGCAGATAGAAGCAATCTTAAGACTTTCAAACATCTCAAGAACGTCCTACACAGTCTTAAAACAACTCAACTTCGTGACTAACATGAAATCTAACCAAAACAAACTCGAAACCTTACATAAATGAACCATAACACCTCAGTCACATCCTGAGGCATAATCCAGCCGGTTGGACCGTTCCAGCCATATCTTCATGTCCATGTCTCTTCATCACGCCTTGGAACCATGTTGCTACGTCCATGCACACCTGCAAACACTTTCCCACAACATCCACGATACCTTCATATGCATTGTCCTTGACCCAAAACATGTTGTGTGACTTCCCGATCTACTCAACCACAACTCCTGAACTTGGTTGTTGAAGCTCATCTTGTCCCTAAGACTAGTTCAATGGTTCTATCACCAGCCATGTCTTGACCTCAAGAAACACCTGCACATGAACAAACAATCAATTCTTCCGAGCACAAGTTTTCGATTTGACTCACATTAGTCCGATAACCACAATAGCTTATGTGAGCACATAACATAAGCATATTGCAAACATAGCAAGATAATGTCCACCATGTCAGCCAAAACGCATCAAAAACTTAGTAAAAAAATACTAAGCAAAAATGCCTTAAGCCAAAAATCAAGTTTGAAACATTGCGAGTGAAAAACATAGCAACCACATGATTATTTCAGCACATAGAAAGTTCGAATAGTCCAAAACAGCACCTATGCACAATAAAAAGAAAAAGTTCGGACACTCCGAAGCAAGTTCCTGAAAGTTCGGAGAATCCAAAGTGGTCTTCTCGGATATAATCAAAACTTTGCATGTAAAAACTAACTTTTAATATAATTGCCAATGTATTGAGCACATAAGTCTCACAAAGTAATTATCAAAACAGGGGTAAGATGACAATAGTGTTATTGTGACACAAACCTAAGCAATTTACTCTAAGGGTAAGGTTGTCCTAGTGAGGGTTAAGATACGAGAAGGGGCTGCTGCTACTGTGCTCTAATTACTCATATACATAGCCTAATAAAGTACACATGAATATGCTAATGGTGAATAGTAGGGTTTAGTGGTCCAACATATGGGGCGTGGGTTTAGCCCTAACAACATCAATACAATTCCTGCCACGAACCTTTCGCATAGCCGAACGTGAGGGATTACAAAGGACGGATAGGGCTACTACCGCCTGTCGCATACCCTTATGAACTATGGGTCTACGAGGCATCCAACGCTTACATGTTAGTAAATACCTTAGGCATCGCAATACAAGATCCATGGATCTAAGGCAATGACTAACCTAACATATTCACAATAACATAATCATATTATTACCTAATTAGACCATAGTGATGGTGTATGTTGTTTATGATAACGAGATATGAACATTATGACCTACACCTAGCACATGCATGGACTCCACAACCAAACAAGGAACATTTTGTCCAAATATATAAATAAATAAAGACTAACAATAATATTATAATAAGGCATAAAGTCACAATGTAAAGAAAAGATACATGAGCCATATATTTCCCAATTTGAACTTGGGACTAGAGGCTCCTTTCTACAACCTAACCTCCACTAACGAACTAGGAGCACTAATGTATACAAGAGAGAATGCTCGAGTGGTGTGTTAGTGAAGTGAAGCCTCTCCCTCCTATTTATACGCGGAGTCAAGGCGTTTCCCGCTAGCAAAAGCTCATGAATCAGTCTCCATCGCTATAGGCTCACCGTAAGAAGTCGACATGTGGAATTTGACTGCGTTTGACGCCAGGAAGAGGTCGGTCAACCGCCCTAGTCAGCCGACCTGGTGCCAGCACCAATCGCGGTGTGCTTGCTCCTGGTCGCTAAGAGGTGGGTCTTCTGACCATTTTGCGGTGCTATGCTGTTGGATGCCCTCGGATACTCCTGTAGGTGGGCCATTTGATCCATGTGCTGCCACATGTTGGTGTCTAATTGGCTGGGAAGGTATTCTTTAGGATTCCTACCTTGAATGCACTCCAATTCTGTATAAAATAGTTGCATGCACCATTTTCTCCAAGTACAAGTGGAACTAGGTTATTTCTAACTATGATGTGTGTAAGAAATATTTATTCCCTCATGTAATTGAGTTATATTGATGGTCAAAATTTATATATAACGACCTTCAACAGCCTACACTATGCTTTCCTACACGATGACGCGGAAGCTCTTGTCATCATAAGTGACAAGCTTTCACAAGAAGAATCTTCTAAACTCATGACCATCTAGAAAACCATAGATCCGCCCTAGGCTACTCACCCCAAGACCTTAAGGGTATCAACCCTACTCTTTACACCCTTCATATTCCCACTGACCCGTTTAGAACAACATCTAGGGAACCTCAAAGGTGGTTAAAAAATGATATGTGGGAGGGTGTCAACAAGGTCTCAGAACTCTTGCACACCAGGATAATTTATCCCGTTCTTCATTGTGAGTGGGTTAGCCTTGTCCAAGTCCCCAAGAAAGGAGGGATGACAGTCATTTGAAATGAGAGGAATGAAATCATTCCTCAACGAACCATCACAGGGTGGAGGATGTGTATTGACTACAGAAAACTCAACAAGGCAACAATGAAGGATCATTTCCCACTGCCTTTCATTGATGAAATGCTTGAGCGGCTAGTGGAACATTCATTCTTTTGTTTCCTTGATAGGTATTCTGGTTACCATCAAATTCCCATCCACCCTGATTATCAAAGTAAGACCATATTCACATACCCTTACGGAACATATGCCTATCGGCGGATGTTGTTTGGGTTGTCTAATGCCCCGGCCTCGTTCCAAATGTGAATGATGTCTATTTTCTCAAACATGATCGAGAAGATCATGGATGATTTCATGGACAATTTTTCCGTCTATGGAAAAACTTTTGGTCATTGTCTTCAAAACAAAGACAGGTGTTGACGGTTGTTAAGTACCATTTTCGATCGTCAATATATCTCAATTATGAGATGGAGTAGACATTTCTTACACGCATTGCTCTTAGAAATAACCTAGTTCCACTTGAACTTAGAGAAAATGGTGCATGCAGGTATTTTATACTGAGTTGAAGTGAAATCATGGGAGGAATCCTAAAGAATACCTTCCCAGCCTATCAGAAGCTAACATATAGCAGCACATGGATCAAATGGGCCACCTAGAGGAGTATCCGAGGGCATCCAATGACGTAGCACCCTGAAATGGTCAGAGGACCCACTTGTCAACGACGTGCAGAAAGCGCACCCCACATGGAGCTTTTTCTATGTCGGCCGAACGGGGGGTCTGCTATTGTAAGATCGAAGAGCACGTGAAAAGCTACCAGAGGTGGGGGGGTGAATGGACAATTTTTAGCGGAAGCAACAAAAATCCCTCAGCTGGAAATTGATCTGTTAAAGACATCGTGTGTGCAACTAATTTAAATATGTTCAACTATGACATAATTGGTAGATATTATAGAGGATCAAGTCATGAAGACAAGACAACAAGAATCACAAGAAACCGTCGATAGAAACTAAAGTTGCAATTTAAAGATCGAACATGGGTCAATCTGTTCTACCCGAGTAAAATCAGATCTGCAACGCTGCAAAGAAACTCGTGTAGATTAGAAACCACAAATCCAATGACTGTGAAATTTTCACAAATGATATATAATGAAGTTTTGAAGACAACCCAAAAAGAAAAACGTCAATTGGATCTGAAAAACTTGAGTTATAATTAAACCACCGAAGCAAGGTAGTGCTATGCGGAAACTCAACGAGAAAAACTTGTCTGAAACAAGTCGGATGAACAAAGCACAAAAGCTCCTTTAAACTACGATTTTTATTCAATAGAACACAAGAGGAACAACCCAAAATCCGTGCACCATGAGCTCTGGCCTCCCTTGCTTATATAACCAGCCATGAGGCCAATCCAAACCAAACTAGGACTCGTATCCTACACAATTTCCATCCAAACTTTCCATAACTACTCAAGACTCTTCGATACGCAGATAGAAGCAATCTTAAGACTTCCAAACACCTTACGAATGTATCCCACATGCCTAAAAAAACTCAACTTTGTGACCCACACAAAAACCTATCATAACCAAATGAAATATTTCCATATTTGAGCCAAACACAACTCAGCCGCAGTCTGAGTCCATAACCTAGTCGGTTGGACCTTTCCAACCAATTCATTACGTCCACTTCTCTTCATCATGCCTTGGAACCATGTTTCCACGTCCATGCACTCTTTGCACACGTGCAAACATCTTCCAACAACATCCATAATACATTCATATGCATTGTTCTTGATTCAAACATGCTGCACAACCTCCTGATCAACTCAACCACAATTTCTCTCGAACTTGGTTGTTGAACCTCATCTTCTCCCAAAGACTTGTTCAATGGATCCCATCACCAGCCATGTCTTGAACTCAAGCAACACCTGCACATGAGTAAACAACCGATACTTCGAAACACAAGTCCTCGACTTGACTCACGTTAGTTCCGAAACCACAACACCTTACGTGAGCACCTCACATAAGCACGTTGCAAACCATAGCAAAAAAATGATAACAGACAAACACATCAAAAACATTGAAAAAGAATACTAAGCAAACTTTCCATGAGTGTAAAGCAAGTTTGAAACATTTCAAGGTAAAATCAGAACCATTGCAGACTAGCACTGGACCTGGCTAAAGCTAACCGGACCTTGAGTCGGAGCTTACCAAAGCGAGCATGACCTAGCGCCGGAGCTAACCAAAGCTAGTCGGACCAAGCACCAGAGCTTACCAAATAGTCGTACCTAGTGTTGGAGCAAGCAAAAACATGTTGGACCTTGCCATAGCAAGTCGGATCTAGAGAAAGAAGTCGGAAACAGCCAAAGCAAGTCTGACCTAGCAAAAATAAGTCGGACCTAGAAAAAGAAGTCGGACCTAGCCAAATCAAGTCGGACCTAGCCAAAATAACTCGGACCTTACGCCAGACCTTGCCGGAGCTCGGACCTAGAGTCGGACCTTGTTAAAAAAGGTGTTTTTGGCAATATTCAAAACTTTATCATCATAGGTAATGTATTCAGCACACATAGGTCTTACAATCTCCCCCTTGATGAATGCATTGGCAACACAACTTAAAATCCGAACACTGGCTTATTCAGATGAAAAGTGAAAAGTATTGAAAATAATTTTCTCCCCGACATATTTCTCCCCCTTTGTAAATTAGAAATAAAATGAGAAGAAAAACAAAATTGTGCCAAAACACTTGTGAACGTGTGCAATGTGTGATCAATTTCTCCCCCTTTGACAATGTATTTAGCAAGCTACAAAAGAGAAACTTAATTTGTTATGAGCATAATATGACATATACACATAAAACAAAGCTCATCCAAGCCATAATATCAAGTGATTTACACTATCACATCAATGAAATACATAAAGTAGTGTAAGCAATGCTAGAGATCAAATTTAATTTTCAATTTAAGCAAGTCATGATCTCACAAACTTAACTATTTCAAAACCTGAAAGTATGACACTTGTTGCTGCATTTTTCATTTTTCATTATTATTTAAAGAACAAATTCTGATCATATAACAATTGCAGGAGATTATATGCTGCATTTGCCTTATTCTTCTAACCAACCAAGCTAAGCCTATGCCATTTGACAATCATAAGCTTAAGGACATGGTTTTAGTCATACACAACTTCTTCTAAGTTCATATCTAAGTGCAATGATCAGCCATCTCAAAAGAAGTGTGATGCATGCATATTCTCTTGACTTTTCTCATTTTTTATTTGATCATAAAAGCTCAACATGTGGATAGTTGATTGATTAATTTTTCATTATTAAAAGCATTTGTGAGCTTCAAAAAATTCAAAATAGCAAGAAAGTTCGATCATGACCAGATTTAGTGTAAGTAATTATTCCAATTACTAGTCATGACAAAAACTACAAAATGTATAACATGAGTAATGTAGTAAGAACTTTCAGCATGTCAAAAGAATCACAAAGTCATATATATATGAAATACTATGCTCATATTATTTTAAATTCAGATTTGGACATAGACTTCCCAGGTATCAAAACTCCCCCCCCACCACCAATTTAAGCCATGGGGATGCATAACCCCTATTTCAATACAATGTAAAAAAAACGAGTGAAATCCAAAAATTTTGTAAAAATATCAGCCAATTGTTGTTCGGTATATATATGGTGAAGCACAATGTTTTCTTTTCAACATTATTACGGAGAAAGTGATACCTAATGTCAATGTGCTTTGTTCTCGAATGTTGCACAGGGTTTTTAGCAATGCAAATGGCACCAGTATTATTACAAAATAGTGGAGCACAATCTAGATCAACCCCATAGTCCTTAAGTGTTTGAACAATCCAAAGAATTTGTGAGCAAGCACTAGCAACATCAACATATTCAGATTCAGTTGTGGATTGTGCAACTGAACTTTGTTTTATAGAGGACCACGCAACAAGTGAATTACCAAGAAAATGGTAAGCACCTGAAGTACTTTTCCTATCAATCTTACAATCCCCAAAATCAGCATCCGAAAAGGCTTTCAAAGTAATGGTTCAGGAAGAAGGAAGAAAAATGATTCTTGAGTTCCATGTAAGTACCTGAGAATTCATTTGACGGCTTGACGATGTGAAGCACGTGGGGAATCCTGAAACCATGCACAAAGACATACGTTGAATTGTATGTCTGGTCTTGATGTCGCGAGGTACAAAAGTGATACAATCATGCTTCTATATTATTTTTTATCAAGGGGTTCGCCATCTTCATCAAGTTCAAGTGTCGTTGTTGTTCCCGTTGATGTCCGAAGAGGCTTGCTGCTTTGCATGTCGAAGCGCTTAAGGGCTCTTGTATACTGCATTTGATGCACAAAGGTACCTTCCTTGGTTTGCTTGATTTGCAGCCCCCAAAAGTACGTGAGTTCTCCCATCACAGTCATCTCAAATTCTGAACTCATCATAGTTGAAAACTTGGGCACAAGATCATGAGAAGCACGACCAAAGATAATATCATCCACATACACTTGAACGAATATTGAGTCATTGCCATGCTTAAGCACAAAAAGAGTTTTATCAACCTTGCCCATGGTAAACCCCTTTTTAGGTAAGAATGTTTTTAACCTATCATACCATGGTCTAGGGACATGTTTGATACCGTACAAGGTTTTGGACAGTTTGTAAACATGATTAGGAGAATCTGGATTTTTAAAACCCAATGGTTGCTTGACATAAACATCCTCATCTATGTAGACATTAAGAAAAGCACATTTAACATCCATTTGGTATAACTTGACATCTTTAGATGCAGCAAAAGCTAATAAAATTCTTATGGCTTCTAATCTAGCAACAGGAGCAAAAGTTTCATCAAAATATAGACCTTCAACTTGTGTGAAACCTTGAGCAACCAACCTAGCCTTATTTCTAACAACAACCCTATCCTTGCTTTGTTTATTTTTAAATACCCATTTAGTTCTGATTAGAGTGTGTCTTTGAGGTGGAGGTACAAGTTTCCAAACATTATTTCTTTCAAAATTTTCCAACTCTTCTTGCATGGTAATAATCCAAGATTCATTAGTGAGTGCGTGTGATATATCTTTGATTTCAAAAGAAGCAACAAAAGCAGAATGAGTGTGAGAGTTTGGATCGCAAAACCAGGACCGTGTAATTGGTTCATGCAAGCTCCCGATGATTTTTGGTGGAGAAACTTGTGGTTTAAGGATGATCTATACTTGTAACACCCCAGGCACTACAGGCCTGGCGGTCATTACTCCTGGCAGCTCTATAGGATCAATGACTAGCCCCACAGACCAACACTAGTCTTTTTCTGCACATTCTGTCCTCACTCGTGCACACCCGAGAAGACTTCTCGGTCGGTCACCCATCCGTAAATTGCTCCAGGCCTAGCACGCTTTACCTCAGAGTTCTTTGCAAGTGGGCTCTCGGAAAAGAAGGTATACCTTTTGTGGTATGAGTTATTCTATCAATCCTATTAAGCCTCGAGCCATGATGTCACAATACCAGTTGCAGTAGTTTTTGGTGCTGGTTGTGGTGCAAAATCAGCAGCGTGATCAACATCATTTGCTTCTGAATTTTCGGGCAGCAGCCCACTTCTTCGTCTTCTTCGATGAAAATACTCTCCCCTGTGGATATGGATCTAGACCTGCAATATTACAGCTAGTACCTGGGCTAGCTTCATCAAAAGAAACCTCACAATTCTCACAATTTTGTTAGTGTCAAGTAAAAGCACACGATGGCCTGTATAATGAGATGGATAACTAAGAAACATGCCATCAACTGATCTAGGTTCAAATTTATCAAGATTACTATGTTTCCTAACAAAGTTTACAACCAACGACCGGAAAGTGTGTGACACTAGGCCTATGACCAAACCGAAGTTCATATGGTGTTTTTCCAAGCTTAGCATGCAAGAAAACGGGATTTTAGACATAACAAGCGGTTGCAATTGCATCTGCCCAAAATTTCTAGAAGTTTGATATTCATCAAGCGTAGTCCTAGTCATCTCAACTAATGTTCTATTTTTTCTCTCTACAACACCGTGTTGTTGAGGTATATAATGTGAATAAAATTGCTGATCTATTCCATTTTCAGCACAAAAGTGATCAAACGATTGATTTTTAAATTCGGTTCCGTTATGACTTCTAATTGCTTTAAAGTTCTTGGGTGAATAATCTAAGAGATAAAGTTCTAAAGTGACTAAAGCTTCATTCTTAGATGCCATAAAGTAAACCCAAGAGTATGTAGAATAGTCATCAACAATCACAAGAACATACCATTTAGCTACGAAGGATTGAACACGTGAAGGTCCTACAGTGTCAAGGTGCAAAAGTTGACCCGGTTCAGTTTTCATGGTCATTGTGAGAGGAGCATGTGAACATGCAATCATCTTAGCATGTCTACAAGAAGAGCACACAATTTCTTTGTCCCCTTTAAGCTTATGCAGCCCACGTATGCAATCAAGAGCACTAACACGCGTTAGATGATCAAAGCCTACGTGACCAAGTCTACGATGCCAAAAATACAAGTCTTTTGAGTCATTAGCAACTGGACACCTATGCTTAGAGGATGACATATCGAAATCGGCTTTAAAATCTTTTTCAAACCAAGACATGTTAAAAATAAGCTCACTGTTTCAATCGACAACCTTGCAGCAATATTTAGTGAAAATAATTTCCATATTTTTATCTAGCAATTGTGAAACAGAAAGCAAGTTGTATTTCAAATTTTTAGCAAGTGCCACATCCTTCAAAGTGTATTGATTATTTACTCTAACCAAACCTTTAGCAATTATAGGAGTTGAAGAATTATTGGAAAAAGTAACATTCTCTACACGTGACACAAAAGAGTGGGAGGAGAACCAATCTTTGTTACCAGTCATGTTGCATGAGCAACCTAAATCCACAATCCAAATGTTCTCCTTCCTCAAACGTTAACCTACATAGAAGCACAATATGTTGATGACTCAATACTGGGGTTAGTCAAAAGGCATTTAGGAATCTAGTATAGAGTCACACGACGTGCAGCAGGAAAAACACGCGAAAGCTAAGAGAAAACAGCAGGTTTATGAGCCAATGTTCAAGGGGTTTTGTACCCAACTGCTGACTTACGAGGTGTTACATGTGTAGCAAAAAAAACTATAGGTTTGGGAGAAAACATTGCATGTTCTTAACACATAACAGCAGGTTGCATGTTCTTGATATCTGGTTTAGCATGTGCAACAAAAGTTATATAAGAGTTATGAGATCTAGCTTGCATTCTTTCATTTTTCTGTTTTTTAGCTAGTCTATAACAAAAATCTATTACATGACCATCTCAACCACAGTGGGTACAATTAAATTTAAATTTGTGTTGATGTCTAGATGAGCAAGCAACATGTTTATTAGAAGATGAAAGAGACAACACCCCTGCGGATTTCAAAACCACTTCTTTTTGTTTAGGAACTATTTGAATCAAACCACTTCCTAATGAAATTACAATTTTAGGTGCATGTGCCTTAGCATGAGCATGAGAATCAAAACCTAAACCAATTTTATCATTGCAAGACTTGGAAGAATTCAGCAGCAAGTTTAGGTTCTTATTTGCATTACAAAACTGATCTAATGTCATATACATGTCATCAAGTTTGTTGGACAGATCAAGGCAATTTTCAAATGAAGTTTTTCCTTTTAATTTGCAATTAGAACAATTTATAACTACATGAGTACGTAAATCATTGTTTAAAACAGAAATTTCATCCATAACATCATGTAGTTTCTTATTAAGATCATTACGAGTAGAACAATGCAAATAAATTGTACAACAGATAGCATCTTTTAAGTTTTTATCATTAGGTGCAGCAAGCTCTTTGTTGTTTTCAATTTCTAACAATTATTCATATATTAAATCACATGAGGAACAAGAATCATCACCAGGAATCAAAGATTTTAAATGATTATTTTCGGATTCTAGTGATTCAATTTTAACAGCATTGTCCCTAAGTTTTTTGTCCTTTTTCTTAACTATAACAGTGGCACGAGAAATAGCATCACACATTTCTTTGCAAGCAGGAAATACCTCTTCACTCTCATTGTTGTGTTCTGCCTTCTCCCTACTCTATCTTGACTTGCCCACCATGAAGCACAAGTTTGCCAAATCGTCTTCATCTTCATCACTTCCAATGTCCACATCGCTCAAGCCAAGTTCTTGAAGTGCGGAGATAAAACTATTTACCAATTGGCATCCTGTAAAACTGTTCTTTTTCTTGTTGTTGTTTGAAGAGGACTGATTCTTCCTTGTTTGCTTTTCATAACGGAAAGTAGTACCAGAAATGTCATGGAAATCCGTACGAAAATGTCCTATCTTACCACAATCAAAGCATCGTTGAGGTCCGACACTCCCTCTCCTTCTAGTTCTCACATTTTGCAATGCTTTTAAGAACCGAGTAGAGATATATGCAAGTTCATCCTCTCGAAACTCTTCAATCTATTTAAGGGTTAGAGAGGACAACAAAGCAAGTGTTCCACGGGATGAAGATTGGCCAGAGCTAGGCATGTCACGTTGAGAAGCAAATGCAAGAGACTTGTTGGGGTTCTTACGCAAGATTATGTCAATTTCATGAGTTTTCAATTTAGAACATAGAACATCTAAATTAATTGTACTCATGACAGCAGATTCATGAATAGATGTGACTATCGTCCCCCAAATTGACATGTCCAATGCACTTAGTAATTACCTAGCATTCTCAGCATCTGAAAAATTAACATTGATGCTACGCAAGTTGTTGAGAATTTTATTAAAGTGAGCAAAGAGGTAAACAATTGACTCACCTGGTTGCATCTCAAAGCGCATGTACTCCTTTTTGAACATGTCTTGCCATACCTCCTTGATTGTGTTGGATCCTTCGCGGTAATCACATAGATCTTTTACGCAGATCAGAGGTGAGCATCAAGGTCGAAGTCGCTTTGAGTTAGTCCTTGTATGATCAAGTACCGAGCCTTGTTTTTGTTGTCGATATCTCTTAGATTTGTAGTTGTAGCTAGATCATTTGGTGGCACTTTGTATGTCTTGTACACCTTTTCCCATATTGCAAATCCTTGCGCCTAGATGAAATCCTCCATGCATGCCTTCCAAAACTAAAAATCAATACCACTAAACACACAAGGTTTGGCGGAGTATTTCTCCATGATGATTATTCAAAACCCGTGCAAATCTCAAAGATTAGAGCACCGTGGCTCTGATACCGATTGCAATGAAAACCCCTCGGCTGAAAATTGATCTGTTAAAGAAATCATGTGTACAACTAATCTAAACGTGTTCAACTATGAAAAAAGTGGTATATATTATAGAGTATAAAGTCAAGAAGACACGACAACAAGAATCATGAGAAACCGTCAAGAGAAACTCAAGTTACGATTTAAAGATCGAACAAGGGTCAATCTATTCTACCCAAGAAAAAATTGATCTAGAACGCTGCAAAGAAACTCATGTAGATCTGAAACTACAAATCCAATAACTGTGAAATTTTCACAGATGATAGATAATCTACGTGTGAAGACAAACCAAAAAAATCATGTCAATTGGATCTGTAAAACTCGAGTTATGATAAAACCACTGAAGCAATGTAGTGTTGTGCAGAAACTCGACAAGAAAAACATTTTTGAAACAAGAAGGATGAACAAGGCACAAAAGTTCCTTTAAACTACGATCTTTATGTAGTATCTAAGATCATGTGAAAATCTACCGGAGGGGGTGAATGGTAGATTAAAACTTTTTCAGTAGAAGCAACAATGAACCCCTCGGCAGAAAATCGATCTGTTATAGAATTTGTGCGTGTGACTAATAAAACTGGATAAATGGTGAAAAAACCATTATAGATTGTGGATAATCAAGTCACGAAGACGTCACAACAAGAATCATGAAAATCCGTCGAGAAAAACTCAAGTTACGATTGAAAGATCGAACAAAGGTTAATCTGTTCTACCCGAATAAAAACAAGATCTGTAACACTGCAAAGAAACTCATGCAGATCACAAAACACAAATCCAATGAACTTAAAATTTTCACATATGATAGATACTCAAGTTGTGAAGACAACCCAAAAAGAATCACGTTAATTGGATCTGTCAAACTTGAGTTATGATAAAACCACCAAAGAAAGGTAGTGTTGTGCAGAAACTTGATGAGTAAAACTTGTCTCAAAGAAGTCGAATGAACAAGGCACAAATGTTCCGTTCAACTACGAATTTTATTCAATAGAACACAAGAGGAACATCCCAAAAGTTGTCTACCACGAGCTCTGGCCTCCCTTGCTTATATATCCAAGCCGAAAGCCAAATCAACTCGAATTAGAACTCTAATCCTACTCAATTCACGAATCGAAACTTTCTACAACTACTCAAGACTATTCCATACGCAGATAGAAGCAATATTAAGACTTCCAAACACCTAGGAATATATCCCACATTTCTAAAATAACCCAACTTTGTGACTGACACGAAATCCTATCATAACCAACTCAAATCTTTCCATATTTGAGTCAAACCCGACTCAGCCGTAGCCTGAGTCCATAACCTAATTGGTTGGACCTTTCTGACCAATTATTTATGTCCACATCTCTTCATCACACCTCGGAACCATGTAGCCACATCCATGCTCTCCTTGCACACGTGCAAACACCTTCCAACAACATCCACGATACCTTCATATGCATCGTTCTTGATCCAAACATGCTGGGCAACCTCCCGATCAACTCAACCACAATTCCTCCCGAACTTGGTTGTTGAACATCATCTTCTCCCTAAGACTAGTTCAATGGATTCTGTCACCAGCCATGTCTTGAACTCAACCAACACCTGCGCATGAATAAGAAACCAATACTTTCGAGCACAAGTCCTCGACTTGACTCTCGTTAGTTCTGAAAACACAACACCTTACGTGAGCACCTCACATAAGCATGTTGCAAACCATAGGAAAATGATATCAGCCATAACCACCAAAACACACTGAAAACTTGATAAAAGAATACTAAGCAAGCTTTCCATAATCTAAAAAGTAGGTTCGAACCATTTCAAGGTAAAAGCATAACCACTGCGATCAAGCTCCGGACCTTGCCAAAGCTAACCAGACCTTGAGTTGGAGCTTACCAAAGCTAGCAGGACCTAGCGCCGGAGCATACCAAAGCTAGTAAGGCCTAGCGCCGGAGCTTTCCAAAGCCAGGTGGACCTAGCGCTAGAGCTTACTAAAGCTTAGTCGGACCTAGACAAAGAGGTCAGACCTAGCAAAAGTAAGTCAGACCTAGACAAAACAAGTCGGACCTTACGTCGGACCTTGCCGGAACTACCCAAACCGAGTCGGACCTATTGTCGGACCTTGCTGGAGCTCCGACCCAGAGTCGAACCATGTTGTAAAAGGTGTTTTGGTAGTATTCAAAATTTTTATCGTCATAGCCAATGTATTCAGCACACATAGGTCTCACAATCTCCCCCTTGATGGATGCATCGGCAACACCACTTAAAATCCAAAAATTGGCTTATTTACATGAAAAGTTTTGAAAACAAAATTCTCCCCCTATGCATATTTCTCCCCCTTTGTAAATCAGAAATAAAATAAGAGAAAACAATCCCCCCCCCCCCCAGAGAAGAACCGTGCCAAAAACACTTGTGAATATGTGCAATGTGTGATCAATTTCCCCTCTTTGACAATGTATTTAGCAAGGTTCAAAAGAGAAATATCAATTGTTATGAGCATATTATAACACATAAATATAAAACAAAGCTCATCCAAGTCATACTACCAAGTAACTTACACTATAACATCAATGAGATACATAAAGTAGTGTAAGCCATGCTAGAGATCAAGTGTAATTTTCAATTTAAGCAAGTCATGATCTCACAAACATAAATATTTCAAAACCTAACAGCATGACACTTGTTGCTGCAATTTTATTTTCTTTTAAGCACAAATTTTGATCATATGACATTTGCAAGAGATTATATGCGCATCTGCCTTATTCTAACCAACCAAGCCAAGCCTATGTCATTTGACAATCAGAAGCTTAAGGACATGGTTTTAGTCTACACAACTTCATATAAGTTCATATCTAAGTGCGATGCATGCATATTCTCTTGATTTTTTATCATTTTTATTTGATCATAAAAGCTCAACATGTGAGTTATTACTTGTTTAATTATTCATTATTAGAAGCACTTGTGAGCATGCAACAAGTTCAAAAACAGCAAGAAAGTTCGATCATGACCATATTTAGTGTAAATAATTATTCCAATTACTAGTCATGGCAAAAACTACAAAATGTATAACATAAGTAATGTAGTAAGAACTTTCAGCATGTAAATGGAATCACAAAGTCATATATATATGAAATACTATGCTCATATTATTTTAAATTCAGATCCCAAATTTGAAAGCTCCCTTTCAATTTAAGCCATAAGGATGCATAACCCTATTTCACCACAAATGTAACAAAACAGAGTGAAATCCAAAGGTTTTGTTAAAATGCCAGCCAATTGTTCTTCGGTATCTACATGGTGAAGCACAATGTTTCCTTTTTCAATATTATCACGAAGAAAGTGATACCTAATGTCAATATGATTTGTTCTAGAATGTTGCACGAGGTTTTTAGCAATGCAAATCGCACTAGTATTATCACAAAATAGTGGAGAACTATCTAATTAAACCCCATAGTACTTAAGTGTTTGAACAATCTAAAAAATTTGTAAGCAAGCGCTAGCAGCAGGTACATATTCAGATTCGGTTGTGGATTGTGCAACTGAGTTTTGTTTTCTAGAGGACCAATCAACAAGTGAATTACCAAGAAAATGGCATGCACCTCAAGTACTTTTCCTATCAATCCTACAACCCCCAAAATCAGCATCCGAGAAAGCTTTCAAAGTAACGGTTGAGGAAGAAGGAAAAAAAATGCCAAATTCTTGAGTTCCATGACAGTACCTCAGAATTCTTTTAACGGGTTGATGATGTGAAATACGTGGGGAAACTTGAACCGTTCACAAAGACATACACTAAATCGTATGTCCAGTCTTGATGCTGTGAGGTACAAAATTGATCAAATCATGCTTCTATATTCTTTTTGATCAACCGGGTCACAATCTTCATCAAGTTCAAGTGTTGTTGCTGTACCCATTGGTGTCCGAAGAGGCTTTCTTTTGTCCATGTTGAAGCGTTTAAGAAGGTCTCTTGTATACTTCATTTGATGCACAAAGGTACCCTCCTTAGTCTACTTGATTTGTAGCCCCAAAAAGTACGTGAGTTCTCCTATCATACTCATCTCAAATTCTGAACTCATCATAGCTGAAGACTTGGACACAAGATCATGAGAAGCACGTAGGGAGGCTTGAAACTGTGCACAAAGACATACGCTGAATTGTATATCCGGTCTTGATGCCGTGAGGTACAAAAGTGATCCGATCATGCTTCTATATTATTTTTGATCCACGGGTTCACCATCTTCATCAAATTCAAGTGTTGTTGTTGTTCCCATTGTTGTCCGAAGAGTATTGCTTTTGTACATGTTGAAGCTCCTTAGGAGGTCTTTTGTATACTTCGTTTGATGCACAAAGGTACCCTCCTTGGTTTGCTTGATTTGTAGCCTCAAAAAGTATGTGAGTTCTCCCATCATACTCATCTCAAATTCTGAACTCATCATAGCTGAAAACTTTGACACAAGATCATAAGAAGCACAACCAAAGATAATATCATCCACATACACTTGAACGAATATTGAGTCATTGCCATGCTTAAGCACAAAAAGAGTTTTATCAAAATTGCCCATGGTAAACCCCTTTTAAAGTAAGAATGTTTTTAACCTATCATACCATGCTCTAGGGGCTTGTTTGAGACCGTTCAAGGCTTTGGATAGTTTGTAAACATGATTAGGAAAATCTGGATTTTCAAACCCGGTGATTGTTTCACATAAACCTCCTCATCTATGTAGCCCTTAAGAAAAGCACTTTTAACATCCATTTGATATAGCTTAAAACCTTTAGATGCAGCAAAAGCTAACAAAATTCTTATGGCTTCTAATCTAGCAACAGGAGCAAAAGTTTCATCAAAATCTAGACCTTCAACTAGTGTGAAACCTTGAGCAACCAACCTAGCCTTATTCCTAATCACAACCCCATCCTCACTTTGTTTATTTTTAAACACCCATTTAGTTTTAATTAAAGTGAGACCTTGAGGTGGAGGTACAAGTTTCCAAACATTATTCCTTTCAAAATTTTCTAACTCTTCTTGCATGACAATAATCCAAGATTCATTAGTGAGTGTGTGTGATATATCTTTGGGTTTAAAAGAAGCAACAAAAGCTGAATGAGCATGAGATTTTGGATTGCAAAACCTGGATTGTGTGACTCGTTCGTGCGAGCTTCCAATAATTTGTCGTGGAGGATGACTTTTGAGAACCCGGAGGGGAGTAGACACTTCACAAGCTTCTTCTTCTTCATGTTCATCACAAATCGAGATGAGCTTGTGACTTGAGGACGATCTGGACCGGCAATGGTGGTCGTCGGTGCTGGTTGTGAATCAAAATCAGGAGCTCTAACAATGTCATTAGCTGCTAAATTCTCGGGTAGCAGTACCTCTTCTTCCTCATATTCAACGAAAATACTCTCCTCCTGCGGATATGAATCTGGACCTGCAATATTTGAGCTAGTACCTGAGCTAGCTTCATCAAAAGAAATCTCACAAGTCTCGACAATTTTGTTAGTGTCGAGTAAAAGCACACGGTAGCCTCTAGTATGAGATGGATAACCAAGAAACAAGCCATCAACAAATTTTATCAAGATTACCATGTTTCTTAACAAAGCATTTGCAACCAAAGACCATAAAGTGTGTGACATTAGATTTCCCAAATTCCCCTCAAAAGATAGGCTATCCGGCCTCCGAAGTTTCAACACGAATTTTAAAGAATCTTCTTGATTTTCTATAGGCCGCATATTACATCCAATTGAGCTGCAAATCTGTGTGCTTCCTATCTTCGTGCTCCTGAGTAAAGAAAAAATATCAAAAAATATTACAAAAAAGAAAAAAAATAGTGAAGAGCACGCATATTTAAGCAATTGGCCTATACCAATTGGTGCTGTTTTGTTGGTTGTATCATTCTGTTTTTTGTTTGCCTTGCTACTTACTTGTGTTGTGTTAGGCCCTAGAGCACTTGGTTGACCAACAACAGTTTCCTACATTGAATACTTATTCAGCTTTGTTTACTATTAAGGGTTTTTTGCTTATTAGCCACCATATTGTGCTATCCAAGCTCCACCTTTTCTCTTGAGCATAATAGGTAACTTTTCAATCACCCCATGCTTCATTGGTTCATCTCACTGTCCACACCACCTGCTGTGTCGGTAAGAACACTTGTGAGAGCGTGGTAAGACACTTGAGCGAGAGAGATTGTTTTCTTCCACCTTTCACATTGTCACTGTAGTTGATAGGGATAACAAATTTTTGTTGTCTTTTGTTTCCTACTAACAATGGCAGGAGAAGATAATGATGACGAATGTGTTCAACATGCTGAGTTACATGATATGATGAAGACCATGACAGATATGTTCGCCAAATACAATGCATCAACGGAAGAGTCATTGGCGAACTTGACTCGCCAACTTGATGACCTTGCTCTACGGATAAATACTTTTGAGGCTCGGTTGCCTCTCGCTGGAAGACATGAAGACAATCCTTATGATGATATGGAAGATCACAATAATCATCCAAGACTGTCACTTTATCGTCAAGGTATGGGAGGTAATAATCATAACAATTAATCGTCCTCCCGATGATCCTTTTGCTAAAGTGAAATTTACTATACCCTCTTTTTTCTGGTGCTTATGATGCTGAGGCTTATCTTGATTGAGAGATGACAGTAGAGCAAAAATTTAATTCTCATCTTGTTCCTGAACAACATAGAGTTTGTCAAGCCACTAGTGAGTTTAAGGACTTTGCTATCATATGGTGGAATGAACTTGTTAAAACTAGAACTGATCCTCCAACATGGGATAGATTAAAGGAAGCTATGCATGTTCGATTTGTTCCTCCATCTTTTTAGCGGGACCTTTGCAAAAAATTGCAGCGCTTAGACCAAGATAACATGTCCGTAGAGGAGTATTATCAAGAGTTAAAAAAGGGTATGCTGTGTTGTGGGGTGGTAGAGGACATGAATGATAAAATAGCTCGTTTTTATGGGGGCTTGAGGCGTGAAATTCAGGACATTATTGATTACAAGGAATATGATACTGTTAACAGATTGTTTCAGCTTGCTATGTTGGCAGAAAAAGAATTGCACGGCCGACAACAACATCAACAACACACAAGGAGAAACTTCACGCCGCGTTCGATGCCCACACCATCCAAAACAGCACCATCTTTGACCCCCCGTGCAGCGACTACACCATCCAATGGCGGCCAACGAACTATACCTGCTGCTCCACCTTCTCGCGTGCCGAAGGGCAGCAAGACGACATCATTCAAGCCTTCGTCGTCCACTCCTTCTACGAGTCGTACTTCCGACATTAAGTGTCACTGCTGCCAGGGACTTGGTCACATGATGAGAGATTGCCCAAGCAAACGAGCATACATAGCACGCGACGATGGCAGGTATGATAGTACTTCAAATGTTGAAGATGGATATTCTCTTGCTACTAACTTTACAGATCCAAATGACGAACACACCGAAGAAGAGGTACTTGGTGCAGCGGCAACGGAGAACTATAGGACCATCATTGTGCAGCGTGCCTTGAGCTCTAAAGTGGAGACCGACGACAAGCTACAATGACACAACCTCTTCCACATGTTTCTCGTCATCAAGGACTGCTGTGTACACACTATAATTGATAGAGGTAGCTGCAATAACATGTTCAACACGGACGTCGTCAAGAAACTTGGTTTGACAACAAGAGCACACCCTCATCTATACCACATTCAATGGTTCAACAACAGCGGTAAGGTTCGCATAACACAAACAGCGAGAATACATTTTTTAATTGGTTCTTACCATGATTTTGCTGATTTTGATGTCGTTCCTATGGATGCTTGTTCTCTTTTATTGGGTCGTTCTTGGGAATTTGATACAGATGCTATTCATCATGGTAGAACTAATAAATATACTCTCATGCATAAGAGAAAGAAAATCACTTTGCTCCCCATGACTCCTGCTGAAATTGTGCATTTTGAGAAGAGTAAAATTCGTGATGGCGAAGCAACAAAATTAGAATCTAAAAAATAGCAAGTCATTAAGTTAAAATCACCATTGTTGCTCGCAACTAAATCTGACCTTGCTGATTTATTTGATGCTAAGGGAATTGCTATGCTTTAGTTTGCAAAGAAGCCATGTTTTCACTTTATGAACTGTCTATTGCATTGCCCCCTGCTATTCCTAACCATTTGCAGGAGTTCGAGGATGTGTCCCTCCGAGATACCCCCTGGTTTACCACCGATGAGAGGCATTGAACACAAGATCAATTTGATTCCAGGAGCAAGTTTGCCAAATCGTGCAGCATACAGGGCGAATCCCCAGGAAAACTGAGGAAATTCAGCGACAAGTCCAAGATCTTTTGGACCGCGGGTACATTCGTGAAAGCCTTAGCCCTTGTTTCGTTCCTGTTCTTTTGGTTCCTAAGAAAGATGGTAGTTGGCGCATGTGTGTTGATTGTGGAGCGATTAATAACATCACCATTCGATATCGTTATCCTATTCCTCATTTAGATGACATGACCGATGCATTGAGTGGTGCTATCATCTTCACAAAAATTGACTTTTGTAGTGGTTACCATCAAATTAGAATGGCACTAGGAGATGAATGGAAAACATCATTTAAAACCAAGTTTGGACTTTATGAGTGGTTAGTCATGCATTTTGGTTTAACTAATGCACCCAATACCTTTATGCGATTAATGAACGAGGTTTTACGTGCTTTCATTGGATAATTTGTGGTGGTTTACTTCGATGATATCCTCATTTACAGCAAGTCATATGATGAACATCTTGATCATTTATGTGCCGTTTTTACTGTTTTGAGAGACGCACGTTTGTTTGGTAACCTTGAAAAGTGCGTCTTTTGCACCAATCGAGTCTTGTTTCTTGGCTATGTTGTTTCCTCGCAAGTAATTGAGATGGATGAGGCAAAAATTGAAGCAATCACCAGCTGGTCAGCCCCAACAACCATCACGCGGGGTTGTAGTATTTTTGGTCTTGCAGGTTTTTATCGGCGTTTTGTGCAGGATTTTAGCACCATTGCAGCACCTCTACATGAGCTAACGAAGAAGGGAGTGCTGTTTCGATGGGGCAAACAGCAGCAACAAGCTTTTGATGCTCTCAAATCAAAGCTTACACAAGCACAATTGCTACAACTCCCTGATTTTGACAAGACCTTTGAGCTAGAATGCGATGCAAGCGGCATTGGTATTGGAGGCGTTCTCATACAAGGAGGTAAACCCATTGCTTTCTTTATTGAAAAACTTCATGGTCCTTCTCTGAATTATTCCTGTATGATAAGGAATTGTATGCCTTAGTGCGATTATTACAAACTTGGCAACATTATCTTTGGTCTAAGGAGTTTGTCATACATTCAGATCATGAATCATTGAAGTATCTTAAGTGTCAAGCCAATCTGAATAAACGACATGCTAAATGGATTGAGTTCATAGGGTCATTTCCATACATCATTAATCATAAGAAAGGGAAGAAAAATGTAATTCCCGATGCATTATCTAGGCGTTATACCATGCTGTCCCAACTTGATCATAAAATCTTTGGTTTGGAAACAATAAAAGCATTATATCCTACTGATTTGGACTTCAAAGATGCTTTTCAAAATTTTAGAGAAGGAAGAACTTGGAATAAATATATGATGCAAGAGGGTCTCCTCTATCGTGCTAACAAGCTATGCGTTCCAGCTAGCTCCGTTCGTCTATTACTTTTGCAGAAAGCACATGGAGGAGGTTTGATGGGACATTTTGGAGTGAAGAAAACTGAAGATGTGCTGTCCACACACTTCTTTTGGCCGAAGATGAGGCGTGATGTCGAGCGCTACATGTCAGAATGCACTACTTGTAATAAAGCTAAGTCTCGCCTTAACCCACATGGTCTTTATATGCCTCTTCTGTTCCTAGTGTACCTTGGGTGGATATTTATATGGACTTTTTTTTGGGATTGCCTAGGACTAAGAGGGGGAGGGATAGTATTTTTGAAGTTGTTGATCGTTTCTCCAAAATTGCACACTTTATACCTTTTCATAAGAATGATAATGCCTCACACATTGCTGATTTATTTATGACGGAAATTGCTCGTTTATATGGTGTGCCAAATACCATTGTTTCTGACTGTGATGCAAAGTTTTTAAGTCATTTTTGGAGAACTTTGTGGTATAAGTTGGGAACCAAGTTGCTGTTTTCAACTACATGTCGCCCACAAACGGATGGACAAACCGAGGTAGTTAATCGTACTTTATCTAATATGTTGCGGGCTGTCTTGAAAACAAATTTGAAGTTGTGGGAGGAGTGTTTACCACATATAGAATTTGCCTACAACAGATCCGTTCACTCCACGACAAAGGTAAGTCCATTCTAGGTAGTGTATGGTTTCAATCTCCGTGCTCCTATTGATTTACTAGCTTTGCCTCCTTCTGAAACTAAAAATTTGGATGCTACACAATGATCTGAATTCATCCTTAAGATGCATGAAACTATAAAAAAAAAATATTGAAATGATGAATGAGAAGTATAGGATTGCAGGAAGTAAAGATGGAAAAGAAGTAAAACTTGAACCGGGTGATTCGGTGTGGTTACATTTGAAGAAAGAGCAATTCCCAGACTTGAGAAAATCTGAACTTATGCCACGAGCTGTTGGTCCTTTTAAGATTGTTGAAAAGATTAATGATAATGCATATAAGCTTGAATTGCCTCTCGATTTTGGGGTTAGTCCTACATTTAACATTTTAGATTTGCGACCATACCTAAGAGAAGAAGATGAACTTGAGTTGAGGGCGACTCCAATTCAAGAGGGAGAGGATGATGAGGACATCACAACAGCGGAGACACACATAGAAATGCAAGGACCAATCACAAGAGCACGAGCACGGTTAATAAATCAGCAGGTGAACTCGCTCCTAACTTCTTTTGCATGTGAGTTTGAGAATAGATTGCTATGTGATGATTTAATTGTTATTAGGAATAATGGAGAATATCAAAAAGTGAAGGAAAGAGGCCTTGGGAGCATGGAGAACCAGCTGGGGCGTCCACAAGTTGATGGAAGCAGTTTACAACTCGGACTCGAGTTCAACTCGGAGTCCAGGAGCAGTCCACATTAAAATGGGCGCCCAGGAGGCATACAGACTCCGTTTTTGACATTCTACATATGCACGGAAAGACGAGAAGATAAAATTTCCAATGGTTCTGGTCCCACCTCAAAATTCCTTCGGAGTCATTGGGAACCGTCGAAACAAGTCGAGTCAAGATTTCTGTCCGGTGCTGCACCACTGAATCGGGCCTTTGGGCCTTGTATCCTGTATGAGTCCATTAGGGGCGCGTCTAATCGTGTTTTGGCCGAACTCTAGCCTTTAAATACTGCATCCGCCGGCCATATTTTGTGGGTTTTGCTTAGAATAACAATTTCGCGGTTCTTCGGTTTGCGAGACCCCAACTTCTCAATTTCACATCGTGTCTTCTATGTTCTTGCTTGTGTTCTCAGTTCACTTGCAGGGATTAGCCTTCTTGGCGAGGTCAAGCATGTGCCAAACGGTTGATAACAAACGGAGTAGTGGTGTAGTGATTGCAGGGGTATTTGAACTGCTCGAGTGTCGCGGATCATCAACGTCGAGTTCTCCACCCCAATAGACTTACCTTTCGGAAGATCGGGCCTAAATCTACTCATCATGATACAAATTGTAGGATCAAAGAGCATGTTAAAAGCTACCAGAGAGGCGGTGAATGGTAGATTAAAACTTTTTCAGTGGAAGCAACAAAAAACCCCTTTGCAGAAAATCGATCTATTAAAGAATTTGTGTGTGCGACTAATTTAAACGTGATCAATTGTGCCAAAACAAGTATAGATTTTGGATAATCAAGACACGAAGACCTCACAATAATAATCACAAAAATCCATCGATAAAAAATCAAGTTACGTTCGAAAGATGGAACAAAGGTCAATCTGTTCTAACAGAATAAAAACTAGATTTCTAACACTGCAAAGAAACTCGTGTAGATCAGAAACAACAAATCCAATGACTGTAAATTTTCGCATATGATAGATAATCAAGTTTTGAAGACAACTCAAAAATAATAACATCAATTGGACATGTAAAACTCGAGTTATGATAAAACCACCGAAGAAACATAGTGCTTTGCAGAAACTCGACGAGAAAAACTTGTCTGAAACAAGTCGGATGAACAAGGCACAAAAGTTCCTTTCAACTACAAATTTTATTTAATATAACACAAGAGGAACAGCCCAAAAGTGTTCTACCACGAGCTCTGGCCTCCCTTTCTTATATAACCAGCCCGAAAGCCAACTCTACTCAAACTAGGACTCTAATCCTACTCAATTCACGAATCAAAACTTTCCATAACTACTCAAGACTCTTCCATACAGAGATAGAAGCAATCTCAGGACTTCCAAACACCTTAGGAATATATCCCACATTCCTAAAACAACCCAACTTCGTGATTGACATGAAATCCTATCATAACCAACTAAAATCTTTCCATATTTGAGTCAAACCCGACTCAGCCGCAACCCAAGCCTATAACCTAGTCGGTTGGACCTTTTTGACCAATTCTTTATGTCCACATCTCCTTATCACACCTCGGAACCATGTAGCCACGTCCATGCACTCCTTGCACATGTGCAAACACCTTCCAACAATGTCCACGATACCTTCATATGCATTGTTCTTGATCCAAACATGCTGCGCAACCTTCCGATCAACTCAACCACAATTCCTCCCGAACTTGGTTGTTGAACCTCATCTTATCCCTAAGACTAGTTCAATGGATCCCGTCACCAGCCATGTCTTGAGCTCAAGCAACACCTGTACATGAATAAACAACCAATACTTCCGAGCACAAGTCCTCGACTTGACTCTCGTTAGTTCCGAAAACACAACACCTTACGTGAGCACCTCACATAAGCATGTTGCAAACCATAGTAAAATGATATCTACCATAACCACCAAAAGACACCAAAAACATAGTAAAAGAATACTAAGCAAGCTTTCCATAATCCAAAAAGAAAGTTCAAAACATTGCAAGGTAAAAGCAGAACCATTGCGATCAAGCTCCAGACCTTGCCAAAGCTAACCAAACCTTGAGCCGGAACTTACCAAAGCTAGCAGGACCTAGCGCCGGAGCTTACCAAGGCTAGTAGGACCTAGCGCCGGAGCTTACTAAAGCTTGGAGGACCTAGCACTGGAGCTTACTAAAGCTTAGTCAGACCTTGCGAAAGTAAGTCAGACCTAGACAAAGAAGTCAGACATAGCCAAAGTAAGTCAAACCTAGACAAAACAAGTCGGGCCTTACGTCGGACCTTGCCGGAGCTACCCGAACCAAGTCGTACCTATTGTCGGACCTTGTTGGACCTCGGACCTAGAGTCGCACCATGTTGAAAAAGGTGTTTTGGTAGTATTCAAAACTTTTGTCGTCATAGCCAATGTATTCAACACTCATAGGTCTCACACTTTAATCCATAGAACACAAGAGGAACAGCGCAAAATCCATGCACCACGAGCTCTGGCCTCCCTTGCTTATATAACCAGCCATGTGGCCAACCAAAACCAAACTAGGACCCGTATCCTACTCAGTTTCCACTCAAACTTTCCATAACTGCTCAAGACTCTTCTATACGCAGGTAGAAGCAATCTTAAGACATCCAAACACCTTAGAAACGTATCCCACATTCATAAAAAAAACTCAACTTCGTGACCCACACAAAAACCTATCATAACCAAATCAAATCTGTTCATATTTGATTCAAACACGACTCAGCCGCAGCCTTAGTCCATAACCTAGTTGGTTGGACCTTTCTGACCAATTCTTTACGTCCACTTCTCTTCATCATGCCTTGTAACCATGTTGCCACGTCCATGCACTCCTTGCACACGTGCAAACATCTTCCTACAATGTCCACAATACATTCATATGCATTGTTCTTCATTCAAACACGTTGCACAACCTCTCAATCAACTCAACCACAATTCCTCCCGAACTATGTTATTGAACCTCATCTTCTCCCTAAGACTAGTTCAATGGATCCCTTCACCAGCCATGTCCTGAATTCAAGCAACACCTGCACATGAATAAACAACCAATACTTTCGAGCACAAGTCCTCGACTTTACTCACGTTTGTTTTGAAACCTTAACACCTTACGTGAGAACCTCACATAAGCATGTTGCAAACCATAGCAAAAAAATGATAACAGCCAAAATGCATAAAAAACATAGTAAAAGAATACTAAACAAACTTTCATAAGTGTAAAGCAAGTTTGAAACATTTCAAGGTAAAAGCAGAACCATTGCTGACTAGCACCAAACCTTGCTAAAGCTAACCGAACCTTGAGCCGTAGCTTACCGAAGCTAGCAAGACCTAGCGTCAGAGCTAACCAAAGAAGTCGAACCTAGCACCAAGCTTACAAAAGCTAGTCGGACCTAGTGTTGGAGCTAGCAAAATCATGTCGGACCTAGCCATAGCAAGTCGGACCTAGACAAAGAAGTCGGACCTAGCCAAAGCAAGTTGGACCTAGCCAAAAAAAGTTGGTCCTTACGTCGGACCTTGCTAGAGCTCGAACCTAAAGTCAGACCTTGTTAAAAACAATTTTGGCAATATTCAAAACTTTTATCGTCATAGCCAATGTATTCAACACACATAGGTCTCACAGCTGTTGGTATTTCTTAACGTCTACAGGTCATCCTAGCAGCAAAGGCTAGTTTTGCAGAGGCACTAGGCTAACCTAAGACAAAGCAATATGAGTTCCGTAAGCGCATGGGAAGTACTGCTGTAGCATTTCACGAAAGAGTATTCCCTAGGACATCTTATTTGTTTATCCCAAAGAAATACAAGAGGAACAGTGGCAATATCAAGGAGAGGATAGGGTGTCCTAGTGAGGGATCCAGTAGGATGGGTACATGAAGCAATGTGGTAGTGTGACACACACGGTAGAAAACTACTCTAAAGAGTAAGAATGTCCTAGTGGAGGCTATGTTAGGGATGGAGCCACTGCTACGGTGCTTTAAGTATTCATATATATAGCCTACTAGTTTACATATGGGTGTGCTAACGATGAGCACTAGGGCTTAGTGGTCCAACATATCAAGCATGAGTTTATCCTTGACAATACTAGGATGATTCTCACCATGAGCCTAAAGCATAGCCGAATGTGGGGGATTTTAAAGGACGGACAGGGCTGTCACCACCTGCCGCCTACCCGTACAAACCATGGGTCTATGAGGCATCCAACTCTACTTAACGATTTAAGCACCATGCTTACATCCTAAGTAAATACCTTATAAGCTGCAATATAAGTGTCTTCCTAAGGAAATGACTAACATAAACATCGTTGAAACCAATGTAGGAACCAAGCACCAAATTAATCATATTAATACCTAATTAAACAATAATGGTGGTGTTTGATGTTTATGATAACATGATATAAGCATTATAACTAGATCATAACAACATCTACACCTAGCACATACATGGACTCCACAACCAAACAAGGAAAATATTATCCAAATATATGAGTAAGTAAAGACTAATAATATTAATATAAAGCATAATGTCACAAATAAAAGAAAAGATACATGCCCCATACCTTTCCCAATTCAGACTTGGGTCTAAGGGCTCCTCTGTACAGCCTAACCTCCGCTAAGGACTAAAACTTGAGTGGTGTGTGGGAGATGTGAGGCACCCCCCTATTTATATAAGGTGTAGAGGCAATTCCTACCACAATTAGCACACGAATTAGTCTTCACTGCCTTCAGGGAGCCACAAGGAGTGAACACGTGGAGGCTGACCGAGTTTGGCGCCAGGGCCAAGTCGGACGAGCTAGGAGGTCGGCCAACCTGGTCTTGCCCCCCCCCCCCCCCCCGGGTTGTGCTTTGTTGGTATTTGTTAAAGTTTACAGGTCATCCTAGCTGTAAGGCTCGTTCTGCATGGGCACTAGGCTAACCTAAGCTAAAGCAAGATGACTTTCGCAAGAGCATGGAATGTACCGCTGTAGCATTTCACCTGAGAGTATTCCCTAGGGTATCGTATTTGTTTATCCCAAAGGAAGGCATGGTAGAATAGAGACAAGGTCAAGGATAGAAGAGGGTTTTGTAGTGAGGGATTCGGTAGGATGGATAAATGAAGTGATGGGTAGTGTGAGACACACCTAAGCAAACTACTCTAAGGGGTAAGAATGTCCTAGTGGAGGATATGTTAAAGAGAGAGAGAGCTACTCCTACTGTGCTTTAGGTATTTATATACATAGCCAACTAGTGTACATATGACTACCCTAACTGCGAGTACTAGGGCTTAGCGGTCCAACATATCGGCAAGGGTTTACCCTTGAGAATATCTGGACGATTCCTGCCACGAGCCTACGGCGTAGCCGAACGTGGGGGATTACGAAGGACGGACAGGGCTGTCACCACCTGCCGCCTACCCCTACAAACTGTGGGTCTAGAGACATCTAATGCTACTTAATTATCTAAGCACCATGCTTACATAACAAGTAAATACCTTAAGAGCTTAGGTACAAGCACCATCCTAAGGCAATGACTAACCTAAACATTGTTGAAACCAATGTTGGAACCAAGCACTACATTACTCATATTACCATAATCCCATTAATACCTAATTACACAATAGTGGAGGTACATGATATTTATGATAATATAATAAGGGCATTATAACCAGATCATAATGACATCTAAACCTAACACATTCATGGAATCTACAACCAAACAAGGAATGCTTCATCCAAGTATATGAATAAGTAAAGACTAATAATACTAATATAAAGCATGATGTCACAAATAAAAGAAAAGATACATGACCCATACCTTTCCCAATTTGGACTTGGGTCTAGAGGGTCCTCTGTACAGCCTAACCTCCACTAAGGACTAAAAGATCATTTGTGTAACACAAGAGAGAATGCTTGAGTGGTGTGTGGGAGAAGTGAGGCACCCCCCTATTTATAAACGGTGTAGAAGCAGTTCCTACCACAATTAGCACGCAAATTAGTCTTCACTGCCTTCAGGGAGCCATGAGGAGTCAACACGTGGAGGCTGACTGAGTTTGGCGCCAGGGCCAAGTCGGCCGAGCTAGGAGATCGGTCGACCTGGTCCTGCCCCCCCCCCCCCCCCCCCGGGTTGTCCTTTGTTGGTATTTCATAAAGTCTACAGGTCATCCTAGCTGTAAGGCTAGTTCTGCACGGGCACTAGGCTGACCTAAGCTAAAGCAAGATGAATTTCGCAAGAGCATGGAATGTACCGCTGTAGCATTTCACTTGAGAGTATTCCCTAGGGTATCGTATTTGTTTATCCCAAAGGAAGGCAAGGTAGAATAGAGACAAGGTCAAGGATAGAAGAGGGATTTGTAGTGAGGGATTCGGTAGGATGGATAAATGATGTGATGGGGTAGTGTGAGACACACCTAAGCAAACTACTATAAGGTGTAAGAATGTACTAGTGGAGGATATGTTAATGAGAGAGAGAGCTACTCCTACTGTGCTTTAGGTATTCATATACATAGCCAACTAGTGTACATATGACTACCCTAACTACGAGTACTAGGGCTTAGCGGTCCAACATATCGGGCACGAGTTTACCCTTGAGAATATCTGGACGATTCCTGCCACGAGCCTACGCGTAGCCGAATGTGGGGGATTACGAAGGACAGACAAGGCTGTCACCATGTGCCACCTACCCCTACAAACTGTGGGTCTACGAGACATCCAATGCTACTTAATTATCTAAGCACCATGCTTACATAACAAGTAAATACCTTAAGATCCTAGGTACAAGCACCATCCTAAGGCAATTACTAACCTAAACATCGTTGAAACCAATGTTGGAACCAAGCACTACATTACTCATATTACCATAATCCCATTAATACCTAATTAGACAATAGTGGAGATACATGATATTTATGATAATATAATAAGGTCATTATAACCAGATCATAATGACATCTATACCTAACACATTCATGGAATCTACAACAAATAAGGAACGCTTCATTCAAGTATGTAAATAAGTAAAGACCAACAATAATATAAAGCATAATGTCACAAATACAAGAGAAGATACATGATCTATACCATTCCCAATTTGGACTTGGGACTAAAGGCTCCTTTCTACATCCTAACCCTTGTTGACGGTTCTTAACACCATAGATCATCTCTCGAAAGAGATGTGGTCCGCAATTGCACAGATATTGTCGTGTAGCATTTCAACCAAGAGTATTCCTAAGGATATCGTATTTATCCCAAAGGAAGACAATGGAGTGGAGTAAACACTACTCTTATGATCAAGCTATGGGATACTAATCAATTATACAGACAGGGGTAAGTTGCTAATATATGGGTAGTGTGACACGCACCTAAGCAATCTATTCTAAAGGGTAGATGGGTCCTAATAGAGGTTAGATTAAGAGTTGGGGAGTTGCTCCTACAATGCTTCTAATATACATATATATATATATAACCTAGGTTATATACTAATGAGCATGTCAATGGTGAATCCTTGCTAAGTTGTTAAACATATCAGGCACGAATTTACTCCTAGCAATACTAGGACGACTCTCACCAAGAGCCTGTGGCATAACAAAACGTCGAGGATTACAAAGAACGGATAGGCATGTCACCACCTACTGCCTACCTTTTCAATCCGTGGGTCTACGGGACATCCAACACTACTTACTATCCTAGAACCATGCTAGCATACTAAGTAAATACCTTACAGGCTCGAGTACAAGTACCTCTCGATGGCAATAACTAACCTAAACATCGTTGAACCAATTTTGAGACACAACATAAGTTAATCATATTATCATGATCATATCATAACTAGTTAGACTATAGTGGGGTGTTGAAGAGAGGGGTGAGGGGTCCTATTTATAGCTTGGAGAAGGGTTGGTTCCCGCCACCAAAAGCACGCAAATCAGTCCTCAGTGACTTCTTCAACCCAGGAAGAGCTAGCATGTCGAAGCTACCTGAGTTTGGAGGAGAGACCAGGTCGGCCGACTAGGGGGGTCGGTTGACCTGGTAAGTCCTCTAAACGGTCTGTGCTTTCTTGGGGTGACTTCCAGGTGGGTCCTTTTTACTGATATGAGTGTACACCGTTGGATGGCCTTGGATACTTCTGCTTGTGGGCCATTTGATCTATGTGGTGCCACATGTCGGTGCTTTATTGGCTGAGATGATATTTTATAGGATCCGTCACCTTGTTTCACTTCAATTCTGTATAAAATACCTGCATGCACCAATTTCTCCAAGTACAAGTGGAAATAGGTTAAATAGAATGGTGATGTGTGCAAGAAATTATATTTCCCTTCACATAATTGAGTTATATTGATGGGTGAAATTGGTATATAATAGCCCTCAACAAACTCCCCCAAGCTTATCCTTCACTCGTCCCGAGCAAAGTCAAGACTTTAGGTTGATGACCAGGAGTTGCTACAAGTTCTACTTTTCAAAAGTATCATTTGCATAACAAAATACTCTATCTAGTATTGCAAAAATTGGCATGGTACTTCACCCATCTTAAGTCATGATGGGGCTTAGGCCATCTCCTATTCTTGAGTGGTTGATAGATAGAACAACAAATGGAGCACACATACCCTAGAGATCAAGTTCCTCTCAAATTCCCGAGAGTTCAATTTAGATTATAAGTACACCAATTTGATTCTCTCAGTCTCCCCTATATGTGTAGTGGAAATATGTCCTTACCAAGGCATTTTGTCTAAATTCATCCTAGCACTAAATAAGGTCTGTATGTGGAGCTTGGTAGGGAGTATAGTAGGTATATTTGCAACACATAATATTGCTAAGTCAAAAAAGCAAGCCTTAGGAGAAATCATTTCAAAACTATTTGATTCAAGACTTGTGCATGTGTGATGGAGTGGAAGTGGATGTGAATATTTGAGATGACTCATTTTTGTGTGGACTCTATTATTTTGCAGGGATGAAACATGGCTACTTTTCTCTCATGTAAGCATGTATTTTTTTCTTGTAGCCATGTTTTCTATTCATTGTTTATGCAAGATATTTGGAGAGAGTACTTAAACATGATTAGTATGGAGTTTCTCGTTTTATTGTGAAAGGGTGGTATGATTGAGTTTTGCTTACTTCTAGTGTAGAAGTATAGAATGTGTAAGTGAAGTCTTGAATTCAAAATGTAGTGAATGAAATCTCACATATGTCTATACTAGTTTAACAAAGCTCAATGTGAAGACAAATATCATATGCATAAAGTTTATCAATGTAATGTATCATATGGCTTTGGTAGGTATTTCCAATCAAATGAGAGTAACATAAATCTTTTTAGAATTTTCTAGAAATCTAAGTTTCACTTTCAAACTGGGAATAGCAGCCCTATCACTATATCATATCTCACAACAACTTAGAATTGGATTAAGCTTTTGCTACCCACAATTTCTAAACCAAGACAAAAGTATTTCTAGCCAATGAAAGCAATATTTTGGAGAGTAGTGAGTTGTAAACTTGGGACTTAGGAAAATTAAAACATAGCAACTATTCATCATTTCATCAATGTGAATTCCAAACCATTCTTACCGCACATCTTTTATTTTATTTTGAAAGCAAATGTACTCTACTTATTTTTAAGTTTTTTATATGCAAGGTGAATGATGGGTGAATGGAAAATAATTATGCAAGGGGTGTGAACAAGTTACCTCAAGTGGGGGTCCTCCCCCAAGCTTGCTCTTGGTCGAGGTCCGCGTTAGGGGCTGAAACCCTAATGACCGATGTAGGCCTAACCTTGTTGCAGCACGGCTTTGGCATTGGAGGGTTGAGTTTCGATGTTGGGTTGTCTTCCATTGGTTCCATGAGTGTGGTCAAGGTGAGTGTTGTTGATGTCATTGATTCACACCTCAAGGTTTCTATAGGTTGGATGTACCTTGTTATTCCTTAGATAAGGTAATGATATCCCTTGGCTACAAAGGAATGACATGCACTCAACATGCGACGAGTGTGTTACATCATTCTTTGGCTAAGGTGTATCATACCTTCTTGCCAAAAGAATTAACTTGTACCCCTCATGCATTGGGTGTGATATGTCATTCATTGGCTAAGGTAATGATAACCTTTATCCACAAAGGAGTGACATGTACCCAACATGTGTTGTGTATGATCCATTTATTCCTTGGCTAAGGTACAACATACCTATAACCAAAAAGGGATGACGTGCCCTCAACATGGGTTGAGTGCGATCTGTTGTTCATTGGCTAAGGTATACCTTCTAGCCACATAGGAACAACTTGCACCCAATATACATTGGATGTGATCTTGTCATACCTTGGTTAAGGTGCATCATACCTTTAAGCCACAAACAAATAACTTACACCCAATGATGGTGGCAATTCCATTGAGTTCGAATGAGTGCTTAGAATAGTTGAGAGCATAATGCTCTCACATATTCGTAGCAGCCCATTGGTTGCTCATGGAGGGTTTCCATGTCAAATTTCTGACCTCGTATAGTTATGGTTGAAATTCGAGCTTAATTTCCGATAGGTAGCAACCATTCTAATTTACTCATTTGACAAGAGATGTTGAAATGGAATCCTCTAGGGTTTCAAACAATCAGATCTTTGAATGCCCGCATAGTTATTTTACTCCTGCGAACTTCCCATCTATGATAGAGAGGGATGGTTAGCTCCTGATACTTGTACAATGAATTTTCAGGTTAGGTAACCGAATATTCATTTGTTTGTACGGGGAAGAACAAGACTAAAGATGCATTGGGTCCAATTTCAAGTGTATTATTCATTGATAGCAGTGGGGCTTTATGGATAAATCAATTTGCACATTTTGTAAAGCTCCTCCTCATAGCAATGAAAGTGGTATAAATACACTATATGGATACCTTCATCTTATAAAATGTCTAACCATCATAACTTTTTACAAGAGCAAATATTTATTATGTAGCTCATGGCAAATAACATTATCAATTTTATCCTCCTGAAACATTTTTAATTTCTTGACTAGGAATTTGAAATTTAGTGATCCATGCATGAATGAGTTTTAAATAAAAATTATGGACATCACTATTCCTAGGTTGCTACATACCAATTCAACCATTAAGTAACTTCATAAGCACTACCTAGGCAGAAAATTCTAAGTCAATTTTAGCAATGCTTATGAAATTCCAGATACTTGTTTAAATTTATTCCAAACTAAAGTGACATTCCTTTTTGACGAATAAAAAAGAAGAATGCCACCACTTACTCTCGTGAGGATGCATAAGAATTGAATGATGAGAAGGTGTAAACCTTCCTCACAAGCAAAAACTCATTCAATCCTAATGAAGTTCAAATGACGGAAAATTTTAAACTTGTAACTCAATTGAAGAGCAGTCCTGGTTGAAGGTTGTTGTGTGAGAAACTCACGTCCATGAACTTTGGTGTAGCCTTCATGTTCAATGTCTTCTACCAAGTTGAGGTTGAAGTTAAATGAGCTTCATCTTGTTCCTCATTGGACAACCATCTTGAGCATTCCTCCACCATGAACTCAAAATGAGATCGATGGAGGGATATGCGCTTGATGGGGCATTCCAACCTCTTCACAAATTTTGTCCTGGCTGCACTAATAATCAGGAACAAACAAAACAACTCGAAAACAGGTTATGTTAGCTAAAAAGCATTGTGTACCCTTTGTCAAATTGTTTTTCCCAACTTGAAACAACTTGCAAATGCAATGAATATTTACGTGAAATATTTTTGGTTTCAATTAGGAAGATGAATTCATGTGGCTACACCCAAGGTTCATATCCAAATAATTTATTTCCTTGTTCAAAACATTAGTTTTATGATGGTTGGAAATTTTATTATCCAACATGCAAGTATGAAAATTCAAACATGCTATATGCAAATGCAAAGATTGATGGATATTTCAAATATGCAATTGGGAAGTCAAATATGAGATGACTACCAATTAACCTATTGGCAAGGACTCACTGATTTTTTTGGTGTTCGATGAGTGGGACTTACCTCCGTCTTGTTTTAGTGCGATGATTTGTTGTTCAATCCCGGAGTTGAAGATGTGGAAAACTTCTCTTGATCTACATGCCAAATCTCCTTTGGCATGTTAGTTGGACATGTGGACAACATGATGGCCCTAGTCTCTCTGTCATCTTGATGAAGACTTGTTGATCTGGTGGCGGCTTTCTCCCTCTTCAAGATATTCTTCTTTTAAGCATGGTGAGGCTTGTCCTTCTTTAGGGGTATCACTTTGACGTTATTGATATTCTTTGGAGTTAACCAATACTTTGATCATAGATCAAAGGTTTCCTTGGGCATGATGACATGTGGACTCCACAATCAAACAAGAAATGCTTCATCCACAATGTCACTTGGCCTAGGTTGCATGGGCTTGGTCGACGTGTAGGAATCCCAACAAGTGATTGTAGCGTACCTTGGATTTTGAATGCTCTTTAAGTTTCTTGTCCTAGTCCAAGGGCTTCATGTAGTCTTGATTTCTTGCTTGGCCATGGACAGGATACTTAAAGGTAGGCTAGTTTAACTTAAATCCGTTGAAATCCTCATAGCCTCCTTGATTAAAAGGGTGATACTGATTCAACCATTGACCTCCTTGTGAGTGTTAGCCATTGGTCTTGTTGTTTGAAAGGAAGAACCCTCATGAGTCTTAGAGAAATGATTCCCCAAGTGCCCATGTTGCCATGAATTTTCCCAAATCATGTGAATATCCATGGCTTGGATCATCCAAACATTTCTCCATTGGCTTGATCTTCATGTTACCTGAATGGGAGGTGTAGTACCATAACTAGCATGTCCACCTTGTTAAATGCATGCCAAGCTATGGGAACTAGAGAATTCTTCAATTCACCCCTTGCATGGAGACCATATTCTCATTCATGATGAATGAGAATAAGACTCCTTCAGCTCTAGCACGAATATGGTCATGTATTGGTGGTGCCAACCCATGACATGAGTGTTGGATGAAGAGCCAAATATCCACCCCATGATGGATGCAAACCAAGAAGAACTCTTGGAACTTCCCCCAAACATGGGGATGGATGAATTTGGCTCTTACTAGAAGCTAAAATTCTTCCGCGAAAGGCAATGTTGTTGCCTAGCGGACACTTTTTGAGGTATGTCTTGAATCATCTTGCAGTTGAGCACTTGCGTCCTCGTCGGCCATCCCATGAAATGTGTTAGCCAATACTACCCTATTTTCACACAAAAGGAGAAAACAAACAAGGGTAATCCTGTCTAATAACTATTAGTACCTATAGCTTAATCACAAGTGATAGCTATCCTTCACTTCCTTTGCCTTCTCTGGCAACAATGCCAGAAATGCTTATTCACGGTTCCTAACACCATAGATCATCTCTCGAAAGAGATCAGGTCTGCAAGCGCACAGAAATTGTAATGTAGCATTTCACCCAAGAGTATTCCCAAGGGTATAAGACTTATCCCAAAGGAAGGCAATGGAGTAAAGTAAACACTACTCTTATGATGAAGCTATGGGATACTAATCAATTATAAAGACAAGGGTAAGTTGATAATATATGGGTTAGTGTGACACACACCTAAGTAATCTATTCTAAAAGGTAGATGGGTCCTAATGGAGGTTAGACTAAGAGTTGGGGAGTTGCTCCTACAATGCTTCTAATATACATATACATAGCCTAGCTTAGATACTAATGAGCATGTCAATGGTCAATCCTTGTTCTAAGTTGTTCAACATATCAGACATGGGTTTAACCCTAGCAATACTAGGACGATCCGCGCCACGAGCTTGTGGCATAGCCGAACGTGGAGGATTACAAAGGGCAGATAGGTTTTTCACCACCTACTGCCTACCTCTTCAATACGTGGGTCTACGAGACATTCAACACTACTTACTATCCTAGTACCATGCTGGCATACTAAGTAAATACCTTACAGGCTCGAGTACAAGTACCTCTCGATGGCAATATCTGACCTAAACATCGTTGAACCAATTTTGAGACACAACATAAGTTAATCATATTATCATGATCATATCATAACTAGTTAGACTATAGTGGGGGTTTTATAGTGTGTATGATGATAGATTAGGAGTTATATAGCATAATCATAAAGACTACTCCTACCACATACATGGAATCCACAATCAAACAAGAAACACTTCATCCAAGTACATAAATAAAAGAAGATTAAAGATAATATCTTCATCATACATAAAGTAACAAATATAAGAAAATATATGTGAACCATACCATTCCCAACTTGGACTAGGGAGTGGAGACTCTCCTCTCTATAGCCTTACTCCACTAAGGACTAAGAGAACTAGTGTATACAATTGAATGATGCTCAAGTGGTGTGTGTTGATGTGAGGGGTCCTATTTATAGCTTGGAAAGGGTCGATTCTTGCCACCAAAAGCGCGCAAATCAGTCACCAATGACTTCCTCGAGCCTGGAGGAACCAACACGTGGATGTTGACCGAGTTTGGAGGAGAGATCAGGTCGGCCGACTAGGTGTGTCGGCCGACCTGGTAAGTCCTCCAAACGGTCTGTGCTTTCTTGGGGTGACTTCGAGGTGGGTCTCCTTTACTGATATAGGGTGTACACCGTAGGATTGCCTCACATACTTCTGTTTGTGGGCCATTTTATCCTTGTGGTGCCACATGTTGGCGCTTGATTGGCTGGGATTCTATTTTATAGGATCCATCCCCTTGTTTCACTTCAATTCTCTATAAAATACCTTCATGCACCAATTTATCCAAGTACAAGTAGAAATAGGTTAAATAGAAAGGTGATGTGTGCAAGAAATGATATTTCCTTCACAAAATTGAGTTATATTGAAGGGTGAAATTGGTATATAACAGCCATCAACAACCTCCACTAAGGAACTAAGAGCACTAGTGTAATACAAGAGAAAATGCTTGAGTGGTGTGTGTGAGAAGTGAAGTACCACCCCCTATTTATACACGGTGTAGAGGCGGTTCCCGCCACAATTACCGCGTGAATCAGTCTTCACTGCCTTCAGGGAGCCATGAGGAGCAACCACGTGGAGGAAGACCTGGTTTGGCGCCATAGCCAAGTTGACCGACTAGGGGGATCAGCCGACCTAATCCCTGCCCCCCTCGGGTGTGTTCCTCGGAAAGACTTCTAGATGGGCCCTTATCCCCTTCTCGGGTAATACACATTTCGATCTCCTCAGATACACCTGGGAATGAGTCATGGATCCATGTGGTGCCACATGTCATCGCGTGATTACTTGGGTGGAACATTTTTAAAATTGCTGCCCTCATTCTCCACCATTTTTGTACAAAAGCTCCTGCATGCACTATTTCTCCAAGTAGAAGTGGAATTATGTTAAATCAAACTAATATGTGCATGAGAAATATTTATTCCTTCACATAATTGAGTTATATTGTCGCTCGAAATTGGTATATAATGATTGTCAACAAACTCCCCTAAGCTTAACCTTTGCTCGTTCTGAAGCAAAGATAAAGACTTAGGTTGTTGATCAAGAGTTGCTACTATGTTCTATTTTGCAAAAGTACCATGCAAAACAAAATATTCTACCTTTCATTGATAAATTGGCTATGGTACCTCACCCTTTTTCTTAGTCAATATGGGGCTTATGCCTCATCCTTTTCTTGGGTGGTTGGAAGATAATACAACAAAATGAGCACGCATCACCTAATGTTAAGTTCCACTTAAATTTTTGGAGAATTTGAAATGGTGTTTGATTTTTCAGTTCCTCAATTGATGCACTCACTCACTCCTATACGGAAGTGGTATTTGTATCCTCACCAAGGCAGTGCCTTTCTGTCCTACCTCTCAATAAGGCTTCTATGTGGAGCTTGGTAGGGATCAAGAGTAGGCATATTTGCAGCAGATTTATTGCTAAGTAAAAAGAGTAAGTCTTAGGAGAAAACAAGTTATACTTTTGATCAAGGTTTGTGCAAGTGTGATGGAATATTTGTAGAGTGGAAATATGAAGATAACTCCTTTGTATGCACTCTTTTTGTGAGGATGAAACATGGCTACTTATTTTTTTTCTTGTTTTCTTCTCATGCTCTTGTACATGAGCATGCATTTTTCTAGCCATGTCTTCTACTCCTCTTTTCTTTTCAAATATTTTGAAGAGAGTATTATGCACGAAAGGCATGAAGTATCTTTTTGGTGGTGGGATGGTATGATGGAATTTTGCTAACTTCTGGTGTAGAAGTTTAACATGTGCCCGTGCAATCTTGATCTTCAAAGTATGAAAAGATTCTCACATAGGTTTATACTAGTTTGACCCGGCTCAATGTGAAGGAAAATAGCATATGCATAGGGTTTATCTAATTCAACTCATCATATGGCTTTGGTATGAGCTTATATCAAATGAGGAACTCCCATTTTAAAAATTCTCTGAGAAATTAAGTTTCACTTTTAACTAGGGTATTAGCAGCTCTTATCACTATATCATATCCCACAAGAACCTAGATTATGACATAGCTTGTGCTACCCACAAATTCTAAGTTTAAGGCAAGAATATTCTAAGCCAATAAACGCAATACTTGGAGAATACTAAGTTGTACGCAAGAGACTAGAGAAAATAAAACAGAGCAACTATTCATCATTTCAACTTATGTAAGGTAAAAATATTCTAACTCCGCATCTTTTATTAACCTAACCTATACTACATTTTTAATTTTTTTAGATGCAATAGTGGTGCAAAGAAAGAAGTAAAACAAAAGAATGCAAATGGGGCATGATACAAGTTACCTCAAGTGGGGGTCCTCCCCCAAGCTTGCTCCTATCAATCTTTGTGGTAAGGGTTGAACGCTTGATGACGGAAATAAGCCATGAGGTCCGCCTATTGTTGCTAGAGCGTGGTGTTGATGTTGTTGAATTGTGCATTGATTTGTTGCTGCCTGTCGTGGGTACCTTGGATGTAGTCTTGAAGTGCATTAAGGATGTCGCGTCCTCACTTCAAGATCTCCTATCCATTGGGTGAGTCCCGCCAATCCTTGGCAAAGGTCACAATAACCTCGGGCCGAAAAGGAATGTCGTGTACCCATCGGTGGAGGAGGCAAGCTACTAGAGCTTGAGCTCCCTTCAGTGGTAGCAAACTCTTGCCACGACGATCCTCCTGCCTTCATACGTTTGAGGTTGGGTCCAACCGGGTGCATCACCCATTGGATCTACTTCGTCTTGGTATTCATAGGCGGGAGGGTATCACGGTGGCATCTACATGGCTACTATACGTGAATGGCTCCTTGTGACCCTGCCAGAGACATTAGTCCTACAAGCCTCTTTGATAGGCTGAAGAGCAATGGTTAGTTCCTGACACTTATATCAGTGAAAATCCGGGTTAGGTAATCAAATTTCATATTCATGGCAGAGATAGAAAAATACTAAGAATCCATCTAGATCATGTTTAAGAGTGTGTCCTTGAATTTGATAATCCTCATCTATTAAGTAGCGGGCTGCTGGAATATATTCAACTAAAGCAATTTCTAGAGCCCCTACTTTCATAGCAATGCGGGTAATTAATGAAGTACATTAAATTGTCCCCGTTATTTTAGTATTTTCTAACCATCGTGACATCATAACCTTAACAGGAGCAATTTTAACCTTTTTAACCATAGCATAATGGGTTTGAAGTTCATCATCACGCACAATCCTAACATTCCCTTTAGGAAACATAGTCATAGCCACCCATCTATACATGAAATGTACCGTGGGGTTTTCAATGTGGCTATTCGTAGGGTTCTTGCACACTACTTCACCAGTTAAGTGTTGCCAAAAACTTTTTTGTTAAATTTAGACAAAGCATCTAAATCTATCAAACAACGTCTATAGAAGCCTAGGAGTTCCCTAAATTCTTTCCATATGATATTCTTTTCAGAAAAACCTCAAACAAATACCTTCAAATCCTAATTTAAGGGTGCATAGGAATTGAATCTTGAGAAGGCATGAATCTTCCTCATCTATTTGAGCATAATTATCCCATCCTATTGCATGCCCAATGGTAAATAATTCATAATCCATTCCTATTTTGGAGAGTAGTGTCTGATCGTAGGCCTTCGTGTGGGAGAACTCGCGATCTCGAAGGATGTTGTAGGCTTGTCATTCAACACTACTTCTCAAGTCGAGGTCCTCGTCATTGAGGAAGCGGAGTGGAGCATCATCTTCCTCCATCGGGACATTATATTGGGCAGCTCTCCACCATGGACTTGGTGTAGGCTCGGGGGAGAGGTGTGAGCTTGAGTTCCTACCATGGCTTGAGCTTAATGAAGGTCCATTCCTCTTCCCAAATAACTTCTTCATGCCGTTTAAGGCTGCACAACTTGAGAACAAGAACAAAAAGATACCCAAAAAGGGTTATGTTAGCAAAAACAAAACAAAAACCCTCGACGAATTGTTTTGTCAGCTTCAGAGGAACTTGCAAATGAAAATGCAAATGAGAATAAAATCAAATATTTTTGGCTTGAAATTGGGAGAAGTGTTACAACAAAGAGCACAAAAATTCTTGAGCAAGTGTGGGAGTGAGTTGGGGAGGTGAAAATGAGGTGAAGTGTGAAGCAACGAATTCACCCTGGCATGTATATATAGCATAACACCCCCAACGGTCATAAGTGGCAAGAATGTAGCAGTTGGAGGAGAGAGAGCCAAAATGGCACTATCCCCAGCTCGGCCGACTAGGGGGTCGGCCGACCTTTAGGTGGGGCTTTCCTGTCTCCTCTTTTGGCAAGTGGCTCCCCAACAACTATATCTCTAGCTATTTGGTGAATCAACCACAAAATTACTTCTAAATTTTTTTTCAAATAAAACTTCCCCAAATTCAATATTTTTATTTATATTTTTCTAAACATGAAAAAGAAATCTCTGTTGAGACTACAATGTTCTCAACCCTTTAAGAACAAATCAAAACATGCTATGGGAAAATGCAAAAATCCAAATGAGAAAAATCCAAATGATGGTGGAAAAATAAAAAATGATATAACTACCAAATTAACCAATTGGTGAGGTCCCATCCAAAATCCGATGAGTTGGATTTTTTTTCCGTCGCCTTGACGCTCATTTTCCAGCCTCTTGACTCGGAGAAATGGACACAACTGGCTTGCCTTGCTTCTTCCGCCACACCTTCCTTGGCGGTCTTGTGGACTTGGGCTGTTCGGACGGCCCCGACTTTTCCATCTTTTTAAGTTGTCGACGTGATGAAATGAAGGAGTCTCCTCATAAATTAATTTCCTCATGAATGCTATGAGGGAGTCCACTCGGGGTGGTGTAACTTCGACCTCCTCCATATGTATGACATTCGGGCCATGCTTGATTATGATCATGTAGCATTGCTCCTTCTTTGGCCGAAAGCCAAAATTTTCTTCCTTGCCATTCATATGGAAGCAGATTTCTCCAGCTCCCACATCAATGCAAGCATCTGCGGTGCTATGGAAAGGGCACCTAAGAAATCAACGGTATGAACCAGTTCCGAATTTTCACCAGGATGTCTTTGATGATACCCGTAGGGTAGCGGACCGACGAATCAACCAGCTAGAGCTGCATATCTGTTGGAGATAGCATGGTGAAGTTCAGCTGGTCGAATATCATTTTTGGCATGACACTAACGCTTGCACCAAGGTCACAAAGTGCCCTGTGAAAGTGTTGTGAGCCAATGGAGCAGGATATTATAGGGCTCCTGGATCCTTCTTCTTCCCCAGAAGCGTGTTAAGTTGCTTGTTATATATGTCCTTGAGATAGCGAGCATAAGTGGGACTTGCATCACGTCTATCAAAGGCACAATGATATGGATATTTTGGATGACCTCGACAAAGAGATTGAATTGCTCATCCACTGCCATTTTGTCACTGAGCTTTTCTCCTTTCCTAGGAGAAACCTATTCTTTCTTCTTTTCAACTGTTGTCTCCTCTTAAGTGGGGTATGGTGCGTCACAAGTGGTCTTTCCACCTCTCGTAGTTGTTGCCCCGAAATCTTCCCATTCTCCATTAAAGTGACAGCAGGTGCCAGTTGAGCTAACTGGGTCTCCAAGATCTTGTTGAAGCTCAACTGGTTCTTGAAGGTAGAAGCTAAGCCTTCAACTTTGGCATTGATATTTTCTAAGGTCTTGTCATTAGCCTTCAACTTCTTGGATAGGGCATCGTTGATCTTGAGCTGGCTAATGGCAAGTTCACTCAAGTGAGACTAGTTCCCATTACCATTGTTTTTGTTGTAGCCTCCTTGAAACAAAGGGTGTGGTTGGCCCCACAGTTGACCTCCTAAACGGTAGCCGTTATTGTTGTTGTAATTCCTATTGTTGGCCAAGTATAAGGCAGCCTCACGGGTCTGGGGGCAGTCATTCCCCATATGACCCGTGTTGCCATAGACTTCACATGTCATGTGAGAGTCTAAGGCTTGGACGGTGCCAAATGCTTCGCCACTGGCTTGACAGTCCAACTTTTTCATAAGGAGGTCCAATTTGGCAGCGATCATGTCCACCTCCTTCAAGCTGTGGATCCCTCGCTGTCGAGACTAGAGACGCTCATCACTCCAGACCATGTTGGAAACCATCTTCTCGATTAACTCCTTAGCTTTGGGCACCCTAAGTGGAAGGCTCCTCCAGCAGTAGCATCCACATGGTCTTGGGCTGACAAACTCAGCTCGTTGTAGATGTTTTGGATGATGAGCCAATCATCCATCCCCTGGTGGGGACAGGCTAGGATATACTCCTGCAGCCTTTCCCAAGCCTCGGGAATGGATTCATTGGGCTCTTGTTGGAAGCTTGAAATTCTTCCATGTAGGGCATTAGTCTTTCCCAACTCGAAGAACTTGGCAAGGAATGTTGAGGAACATTTCTGCCAAGTATTTATAGCACTTTGGTTTGCATGGAACCATTGCTTCTCTCTCCCAAGGAGGGACAACGAAAACAACCTAAGACGGATGGCATTAGTAGTGACATCCTTGATCTTAAAAGATCTACAAATCTCGAGGAATTATTGCAAGTGAGAATTAGCATCCTCATTGGCTCTCCACAGAAGGGGTTAGCGTGGACCATTGTGATTAAGCCAGTCTTGATCTCGAAGTTCACGTCTCCGGTGTTGACATTGGGCCCAGTAGGCACATTGTCAGCAGAGGGAGTCAGGAACTCACGAAAGGGTCTTTTGGGCCATTTTCTTAGAGCATGATTGTGCGGTGGTGATGGGTTTCCTAGTAAACAAGATCACCAGAGGAGGAACGACATGAGGTCGAACTCTTCTCAGCAATGTCTCGGGATCTTCCACGTAGTTGGCCGGCAAACGAAAACCGTCATACACCACCCTGTTTTCATGTCAAAGAATGTGAAAAAAGCGGAGGGTTATCGTACTAAATACCTTCTAGGATCTTATCTACCACATGATCATGATAATATTTTGTGCCTTCCCTAGAAACAACGCCAGAAATGCTTGTTGTATTTCCTAATGTCTACAGGTCATCCTAGCAGTAAGGGTAGTTCTGCAGAGGCCCTAGGCTAACCTAAGCCAGAGCAAGATGATTTCCACAAGCATACGGAAAGTACCAATGTAGCTTTTCACCCGAGACTATTCCCTAGGGTATCTTATTTTTTTATTCCAAAGGGAGGCAAGGTAGAAGAGAGACAAGGTCAAGGATAGAAGATGGTGTTCTAGTGAGGGATTCAGTCGGATGGATAAAAGAAGTGATGGGCTAGTGTGACACACACCTAAGCTATCTACTCTAAGGGGTGAGAATGTCCTAGTGGAGGATAAGTTAAGAAGAGAGAGAGAGCTACTCTTACTATGCTTTAGGTATTCATATAGATAGTAAACTAGTGTACATATGACTACGCTAACTGTGAGTACTAGGGCTTAGGGGTCCAACATATTGGGCACGGGTTTACCCCTGAGAATATTAGAACAATTCCTACCACGTGCCCGTGGTGTAGCCGAACATGGGGGGTTACAAAGAACGGACAACACTCTCACCACCCGTCACCTTCCCCTACAAACCTTGGGTATACGAGACATCCCATGCTACTTAATTATCTAAGCATCATGCTTACATAACAAGTAAATACCTTAAGAGCCTAGGTACAAGCACCATCCTAAGGCAATGACTAACATAAACATCGTTGAAACCAATGTTGGAACCAAGCACTACATTACTCATATTACCATAATTACATTAATACCTAATTAAACTATAGTGGAGGTACTTGATGTTTATGATAATATAATAAGGGATTATAACCAGATCATAATGACATCTATACATAACACATGCATGGAATCCACAACCAAAAAAGGAACGCTTCATCCAAGTATATGAATAGGTAAAGACTAATAATACTATTATAAAGCACAATGTCACAAATACAAGAGAAGATACACGAGCCATACCTTTCCCAATTTGGACTTAGGACTAGAGGCTCCTCTCTACAGCCTAACCTCGACTAAGGAACTAAGAGCACTATTGTAATACAAGAGAGAATGCTTGAGTGGTGTGTGTGTGAGAAGTGAGGCACCACCCCTATTTATACACGGAGTAGAGGCGGTTCCCGCCACAATTAGCGTGGGAATCAGTCTTCACCGCCTTCAGGGATCCATGAGGAGCGAACATGTGGAGGAAGATCAAGTTTGGTTCTAGGGCCAAGTCGGCCGACTATAGGCGTCGGCAGACCTGGTCCTGAACCCTCCCCCGCCCCCCCCCCCCCCCTCGGGTGTGCTTCCTCTGTGTCACTTCAAGGCGGGCCATATCCCCTTCCTGGGTGATATACCATTGGATCTCCTCGAATACGCCTGGGAATGAGTCATGGATCCATGCAGTGCCACATGTCATTGCATGATTGGCTGGGGTGGCACTTTTTATGATTGCTCCCCTAATTCTCCATCATTTCTGCATAAAAACTCATGCATGCACTATTTATCCAAGTACAAGTGGAATTATGTTAAATCTAACTATGATGTGTGTATGAAATATTTATTGCTTCACATAATTGAGTTATATTAATGGTCAAAATTGGTATATAACGACTGTCAACATGCTTCCTTCGTGTGACTGATAAGTGAGCCCATGTTTCATCCCCGCGTGAGTTGATGTTGGATTCTCTCGGATACACCTGGGAATGGGTCCATGGATCCGTATGATGCCATAAGTCATTGTCTGATTGGCTGAGGTGGCAACTGTTTTTTTGAATCACGCTTTTGCTAGTGGTGCTCATGTTGCGAAGTGTCCGTGTACCAAGTCCTGGAATCATCGGCGTTTGTCTATGTTTGAAATAGAGCGACACCTTTGCAAGTACGGATTTATTTCTGACTATCTAGTGTGGCGCGAGCATGGCGAGGTGGATCATGCTAGTGAGTCAAACGAAAATGAGGATGACGATCGGATTGATGAGATGATGACAAACATTGGCAGAGAGTATGAAGACAAGTCACAAATGGAGGAGGTGCAAACGTTTTACAAGCCTCTTGTTGCCTAAGATGAAAAACTGCATGAGACCATCAATGTGACCGTTTTGCAGGCGGTCACACGACTTATGGCGTTGAAGTCGAAATTCAATTTTGTAAAGAATTGCTACAATGGTATCATGAAGCAAATCAGTGATCTCCTTATGTCAAATCATAAGATGCCGACGGATATATAACATTGTAAGAAGCTTTTGGCTGGTCTAGGCATGAAGTATGAGAAGATTGATGCGTGCGAGAATAGTTGCATGCTATTTTGGAAGGAACACAAGAACGATACTCATTGTCTGCATTGCAAAGCATCTAGATATGTGAAGGTTATAAACGATGATGGAGAGGAAATAACTACAGAAGTACCTATCAAACAGCTTCGGTACATGCCTATCATAAGGCTTAAGTAGTTGTTTCTGTTCCAAGAAATAGCGAATTAGATTAGATAGCATTCTGAAGGGATACTTCAAAGCAATGACAAAGATGATATGACACATATTTCAGGCGGCGCGGCTTGGCAAGCTCTAGACCGTTTTGATAAAGAGTTTGCAAGAGATCCTAGAAATGTTCATCTTGGATTATCAACAGATGGTTTCACTCTTTTCAGCACTAGTAGCAGCCCATACTCCTGTTAGCCTGTTTTTATCATGCTTTACAACCTTCTCGCAAACATGTGCATGAAAGAAGAATATATATTTCTTGCGACTATCATTCCAGGTCCTAAACATCCTGGGAAGAAAATCAATGTGTTTTTGCAACCGTTGATTGAGGAGTTGAAAGAGTTATGGCAAAGTTTCAAGGCATATGACAGTCATCTGAAATGTGAATTTACCTTACATGCCGCAAATATATGGTCAATACATGATTTGTTGGCATATGCTATTTTTGCTGGTTGGTGTGTCCAGGGAAAATTGTGTTGGCCCATACGTATGGCTGACATCGATACCATCAGGTTGAAGTATGGAAAAAAGTCAGCTTCTTTGATTGTCATCGATGATTCCTTCCTTCAAACCATCCTTTCAGGAGCGATACACAATCATTCCGGAAAGGCCTAAAAGTTACAAAAGGACCACCTAGTCGATCGTCAGGCGAACTGAAAATTGCATGGCATGCAATGTTAAAAGAGTCCGCATAAGGTGTTTTCGAATGTTATGGTACAGAACATAACTGGACTCATATATCTTTTCTTTTGGAGCTACCATACGCAAAAGTGTTGCTTTTACCGCACAACATAGATTTAATACACCAGGAGCGTAATGTCAATGAAAGCATCATAAGCACATGTTTTGAATTTACCAACCAAACCAAAGATAAATTGAGTGCAAGGAAAGAATTAGCTGATATTTGTGATCGTCCAAGGCTTGAATTTATAACAAATGCAAGTGAGAATGAAATTAGACCACGAGCTCCATACTTCGTCAAGCCAGATGAAAGAAAGCAAACACTTAGTTGGTTCAAAACATTGAAGTTTCCAGACCGCTATGCAGCTAATACCAAACGATGTGTTAATACCAACACCGGTAAACTCAATGGACTGAAGAGTCATGATTATCATATTATGATGGAGAGACTTGTACTGGTAATGTTTCATGGGTACTTCAAACCTGATTTGTGGAAGATATTTGCAAAACTTAACAACTTTTTTAGGAAGGTATGCGCTGAAGAAGTGTTGAAGCAGATTATGCGGCAGTGGGAGAAAGAAATTATTGTGCTTGTATGTAAGATCTAAAAAGTTATCCCGCCTGGATTTATGAATGTTATGCAACATTTGCTAGTGCATTTACCTTATGAAGCGTTAGTGGCAGGTCCTGCACAGTTCAGATGGATGTATAGTCAATAGAGAGAATTGAAGAAACTTAGAGCTACAGTGCGCAACAAGGCAAGAGTTGAGGGGTGTATTGCAGAGTCATTTGCAACTAAATAGATTGCAAACTTTTCTAGCAAATACTTTTCATGTGCCAACAACGTGAATCCATCTACAACACCATATCATAATGTAGAAGAGGAACCTATGGCTGAACCCAAGATTTGTCATTGGAAGGGTAAAGGTGTTGGAGCTGGCACTTGTCATACATTTTGGATTTGGAAAGAAACTATACCACGGTTAACATATTTTTCAACATGGAAGAAGTGTTACCATATCTTGAAATGTTTGACAACTTGTATTGGACATCTTCTCGAAGACCTACGCAAAGTCAATTGGATGAGCTAAGTCAGCATGGCATAATTGGTGGGTCAAACTTCGTGTACTGGTTTCGTAACCATGAAATTTTTCTATCTTACCTTTTTATTTCAATTATAGTTCACATTGTAATCATAGGATGCTAACTTCGTCTTATTTATTTAGTCTATAAAGGATGCCAACATGTCTGATGACTTGCAACAGATAGCGAATGGTCAATTGAAAGCAAGAGAATTTAATCGATACAATATCAACGAATACCATTTTAGGACGACAAGTTTAGAACCAAGTCGTCCACTTGGCAGACTTGCTACCACTACAAATAGTGGAGTATCAATAACTACCACAAAGGGTAGTGGAGAAGTGAAAGAATACTATGATGTTCTTCAAAAAATAATTGAGTAAACATTTGGCGGTCCAAAAGTACTTCATCTTGTGATTTTGGACTGTTAGTGGTTTGATCGAACATCGGGGACGAGAGTGGATCATTTTTGAATGGTGGAAGTCAACCACAACTCACGATACCCAGCCCATAACAATGTTGTACTTGCGAATCAAGTGGAACAAGTGTACTCTTTAAGTTATCCTCACCCAAGTTTGAAAAATTGGTGGGTTGTATATAAAGTTAACCGTGAAGTGCACCCTCGTCGTTACGATTGGTACATAGAGAATCAAGAAGATGATGATGGTGGTATATACCAAGATGAAGTCGAGGCAGCAAAATATTTTAGGATATCGTGTGGGACAAGATTCATAGAAATAGCTACTGATACGCTAGAGTTGATGTCTGAAGAACCAACTGGTCCTTCGAGGAAACGTCTTCGGCGGTCAAAAAGGATTATTGAAAAGCAGAAAAGGATTATTGATGAACAAGAGAGATTTGGGGAAGAGAGTGAATGAGAAGAGTTCGAGGAAGAGAGTGAAGGACAAGAGTTTGAGGAAGAGAGTGAAGGAGAAGAGATACATGAAAATCTTAATGCACGTGTGGCAAAAGCAGATTCTGTTGCTGATGATTTTTGATTCTTATTGTACACATTCTTTGAGATTTTGATTTTTATGTTCAATATCTTTCACTATTAATGATTGTTGCATACTAATCATTTGTTAAAAACTTTTGTAGATGATTAAGCATTTCGCAGGAAAGATGAAGTAGGTTATATTCACCCGTTGACTCTCAACCACTAGATTCTTCATCTTCATGTACCCATGCTCATAGTAGTCAGCATGGAAGATGCTCCAAAATCTTGGGTCAGCAGATTGCTTTGTCTGCTCATAAACATCAATCTTTTTGAACATGTCAGCCAACTCGTTTCCTTTCCCCATGAAGTCATATTCTGAAGGCTGCCTGTTGCACTGCATAGGTGACTTCATCTTAAGCGGACCAATGGGACCACTTGCAAGTCCTTTTCCCTTGTTCGTGCTCTTTCCGAGTGCCGTTGAGCTGGCACCACCACCATTCTTGCTCAATGCTTTCTTTATTACCACTTTCCTCTTTCTCGGATGAACATCATCGGGAGGAGAGGAGTGGGCATTGAAGTCATGTCTCTTCTTGCTTACCCTTTCTTTTGCCCTTTCAACTCTTGCACGTTCATGCTCGACTTCATAGTCAAACATGCTGTCATCTGAAGCAAATGACATGGTGCATGACAGGGAGAATACAAGGAGCTGTAAGAATGATATGTAGACTTTGTGGAGATAAGAATTTAGTGGTTAAAGTGATCAGGGGACCAGACTTGTCTGTTTTCAGAGTGCGGACTTGTCTGGAGCACCGGACTTGTCCTCACAGAGCACTGGACTAGTCCAATCTGACATATGAACCCTAATTTCCTATTCCAGCATATCTAACAAAGATTGATGCTACAAGAATAGGAATATAGTAGGACTACATACAACAATGTAATGTATGCTCTAGGAAACATGAAAAATAAGCAAGATTTAAGGAAAGATGAGAACTAGGATTAAGTGAGATTTTTACCAAAAAAAACAAAGATTTGAGGTTGGAGCAGCGGAGCAGGGTCCGGATTAGTCTGGAGCGGGATGCTTCATGCCAAGGGAAAGAGTTCCCGTGGAGGAACCTTCGATTTTTGTGGTCAAAAGTGAAAATCACCTTGGGAGTTAGGGATTTGAGGAGAGAGAGTGCCAAAGCGATTGTGAGAGGAAGAAGAAGATGTCCTTACAGGTGGCTAGGGATTAAGCTCGATAAATACGGACTAGTCCGCACAGTGGTCGGACTAGCGTGCAACAATAGACTAGTCCAGTACAGACCACAAACTAGTCCGGGTCTACTGGACAAAATTGGATTAGAAACAAAGTGATTTTTGGAAGTTTGATCTAATAGTACTAAAGGACATCATTTCACAAATAATTTTGATGAACTTGAGGAGTAAGAAATCAACAATCATACAATGGCTATAATTCACCAAGATTCAATAATTTAAATAGTTTTTGAGTGAAAATCGAGATAAGGGACAATTTTTCACAAAAATGTGTAAACTCTGAAGAATCAATCAGGTATGCAATGTTTCAAGCCGCATTTCGAGAGCCAAGTATATTTAATTCATCCCTGAGCTCACAAAATCTCTTTTCATCTAGTGCCTTTGTGAATTTGTATGCTTGTTGTTTTTTAGGTCTAACATGTGAAATTACTATGTCACCTTTTAATTAATGATCTCTTAGAAAATGATGATGTATGTCTATGTGCTTAGTTTTTGAGTGCTCTACTGGATTGTGTGAAATTTTTATGGCACTTTCATTATCACATAAGAGTGCAATATGGTTCAGATTGTAACCATAATCCCTTAGAGTTTGTAGCATCCAAAGTAGTTGTACGCAACAATTACTAGCTGCAACATACTCCACTTTGGCTGTGGAAAGAGCAATGAAGTTTTGCTTTTTAGATGACCATGAAACTAAGGATCTGCCAAGAAATTGGCAAGTTCCTGATGTGCTCTTTCTATCGACTTTGCAGCCTGCATAGTCGACATCAGAATATCCTATAAGGTTAAACTTGGACCCTTTGGGATACCAAAAGGCCCAAGTTAGGTGTGTGCACAAGGTATCTTAAAATTCTTTTTATAGCTATTAAATGGCACTCTTTAGGTGCGGCTTGAAACCTTGCACACATACAAACACTAAGCATTATATCTTGCCTAGATGCACATAAATAAAGCAGTGAACCAATCATAGACCGATATACCTTTTGATACACATCTACACCGTCTTCATTGATGTTGAGATGTCCATTAGTTGCCATGGGGGTCTTGATGGGCTCGGCTTTGTCCATATTTGAATTTTTGAGGATGTCCTGCATGCACTTAGTTTGGAAAATAAAAGTGCCCTCTTTCAGCTTCTTCACTTGGTATCCTAAAAAGAACTTCAATTCGCCCATCATTGACATCTCGGATCTATCTGTCATAATTTTTCTAAATTCTTCACAAAAAGATTTATTAGTAGAACAAAAAATGATGTCCTCAATGACATACCAATAGATGACCATCAAAATATTTTGTAAACAAAGTATAATTAGCTTTTCCTATTTTAAAACCATTTTGAATGACAAAATCACTAAGGCACTCATACCAAGCTCGGGGAGCTTGTTTAAGGCCATAGAGAGCCTTACGCAGTTTGTACACATTGTTGGGCACTCTTGATCTTCAAATTCTTGTGGCCGCTCCACGTATACATCCTCCTTGATGGGACCATTGAGGAATGCACTTTTGATGTTCATTTGATACAACTTAAAATTCTGGTGAGTAGCATAGCCTAATAAAATATGAATGGACTCAAGTCTAGCTACGGGAGCAAAAGTTTCGTCAAATTCAAACCTTCAACTTGTGAGGAACCTCTTGCCACAAGTTGTGCTGTGTTTATTGTTACAACTGCATTTTCATCTTACTTGTCACGAATGACCCATTTCGTGCCTACCTTGTTTGCCTTTGTTCTTTCCACCAGCTCCCATACTTCATTTCTCTTGAAGTTGTTCAGCTCCTCTTGCACCGCAATCACCCAATATGGATCTTTTAGTGCTTCATAAACCCTATATGGTTCCAGAAATGAGACAAAAGTGTAATGTTCACGGAAATTAGCAATACGAGATATAGTGGTTACTCCCTTTGCATTATCTCTAATGATGTTATCGACGGGATGATCTCGTTGTATACTCTGATGTACTCTTGGGTGAGGCATATGTGAGGTCATTTGTTCTTCATTATCATCTTTTTAATGTCTCCCTCTAGATCATTGCTTCCATGATTATATTGACCTTCTTGATCTTGATCCTCCTGGTGTTGATCCTGTGCAGAAGTTCCCCCTTCATCATTGCTCTCTTGTTGAGGTCCATGCTGAGCACTTGGGTCTTGTGATTGCTCCTGCGGTCGAATATTACCAAGTGCCATCCTCCTCAATGCTTGACACATGGCTTATTCTTGATCTAGCACACACTTATCAACTTGCTCCCATTGGGAACCATTAGTTTCATCGAACACTATGTCACATGCCACTTCAACAATGCTAGAAACCTTGTTGAAAACACGATAGGCGTAGGCGTTCAAATCATAACCAATCAAGAACTCTTCATAAAATTTTGAAACGAACTTCGAAGTCCTCGATTTCTTGTTCAGGATAAAGCATTTACCTTCAAATACTCTGAAATATGAAACATTTGTTTTGTTACTAGTGAGGAGCTCATATGGTGTCTTCTTTACTACCTCAGGCAGTGGAAAAAAATAAGAAGAAGTCCAACAACAAGAAGAAGTCGTTGGCGAGCACGCCTACTACTACGGCCTCTGTAGCTTCTGGTGGCCATGGGCCACGCCCCAAAAATTGACCCCGACCATCGTCTGAGGACAGCAACGGTGAGAAGATGTGGTGTGTGATCCATAAATCGAACACCCATAACAATAAAGCTTGTCTCGAGGTCAAGCGGCTTGTTGAATGCAACAACAAGCGTCAAGACGAAACCCCTTTCCACCAACGAGAAGGGAAACTGAAAGTTGGTGAAGCTCCGTCTGATTAGGAGCTAGGCTTCTAGGATGCCAAGAAGTCATTGAAAGTCGTCTACAACACCATCGATGACAACTCTAACATCTCCGACAACGTGCATCGGAAGACTCTCCATATGGTATATCTCCATATGGTATATGGAGGGTCCTGGGATATTACCTCCCGACATATCTCAAGACAATGCGTTAAGAGATGGTTGCCGCAGCTCCCACCACAAAGGCAGAACCTCATCGGAAGTGGATGGATACTGCCATCACCTTCGATGCTTTGGATTGCCTGAAGATTATGATCGGAGCTTGTTAGTTGCCTTTGATGGTCTATCTTACTATCAACAACATCCAAATCTACAGTGTACTCGTGGACAGATTTGCGATGCTCAACCTCCCCAGCTTCGCAGCTTTTGTGAAGCACCAGCTCAGACTATCAGACCTTAGGCCCTCATGTCCTTTCTCCAGAGTAGGTTTGGGAGCCATCACTCCTCTCAGATCAGTTACACTCCCGGTGACCTTCAAGATATGGGACAACTATAGGTCTAACAAGATGGTGTTTTATCTGGCACACATTAACCTTCCCTTCAACGCCATCCTAGGCAGGCTATCCCTACATAGGTTCATGGCCGTAGCCCATTACGGCTATCTGGTGTTGAAGATGCTGAATCCTTCAGGCGTCCTTCGAATCCATGGCGGTCGCACTGCTAGAGTCATTGCGCTGGAAGAACTTCATGCACTCGCAATGGTGCAAGAAGAAGAATCTAGCAAGGAGTGACCAGCTCAACAACCTTCGAGCTCGCGTCAGCGTGGCTCAACCTCCGCACCTTGTGTGCAACCAAGCGGCAACACTGACATCCCCATCAAAGTCGTCCAAATTTGTTTCGATGCTGCCCATACCACTCATATATTAGGAGGTCTGGATGACAAATAGGAACTCGCGATCATCACTTTCCTCTAAGCAAATGTCGACGTGTTTGCATGGCAATCGTGACAGATCCCTGGGATCCCTATGGAGGTGATCCAGCACAGCCTAAAGATATACCCCTATGCACGACCAGTACATTAGAAGCCCCAAAAGCAATCTATCGAGCGGTAGAACTTCATTAGATAAGAAATCAAGTAGCTGCTCGACGCTTGTTTCATCCGGGAGGTTCACCATCCTTGGTGGCTGGCAAACCCATTCGTTGTACCAAAGGTCAGCGGCTTCGGATGTGCATTGACTACACCACCTTGAATAAGGCATGCCCAAAAGACCCATTTCCACTTCCTAGAATAGATCAGATAGTGGACTCTACCTCTGAGTGTGAAGTACTGTGTTTCCTAGAAGCATATTCTGGATATCATCAGATTCAATGTCTAGGGAAGATGAAGAGCATACTGCCTTCATTACAGTAGATGGGTTGTACTGTTACACTACCATGCCTTTCGGTCTCAAAAGCGCTGCTTCAACTTTTGTGCGAGCCATGCACAAAATGTTTGGAGAACTCATCAAGGACTTGGTGGAGGTCTACGTCGATGACATCGCCATCAAGTTGAAGAACAAGGAATCACTATGTGACAATCTGCAAGCCGTATTCAACAAGCCGTGCTCGATGCGAATGAATCTCAACCCAGGCAAGTGTGTCTTCAGGGTTAACTGTGGAAAGCTCCTTGGTTTCTTGGTGACTCATCGAGGAATTAATGGAAATCCAGCCAAAATCAAGGCCATTGAAGAGATGCGGCCTCCTGCCCGCGTCAAGGATGTCCAAAAGCTAACTGGGTGTCTAGTTGCACTCAGCCGGTTCATCTCAAGGCTGGTAGAGCGGTCACTTCACTTCTTCAAATTATTGAGGATGTGCGGACCATTCCAATTGTCTGAAGAAGCGGAAAAGGCATTCTGAGAGCTCATGCAGCTCCTCACCACACTATGAGTTTTGGTAGCTCTAGAACCTAGTGAGCCTCTTCTGCTTTATATTTCAGCAACTACAGAGGTTGTCAGCATAGTTCTAGTTGCGGAGAGACCAGAGCCATTATCCGTTCACGATCCTAGACCCCTCCGGGAGGGTCCGGAGCTACCTAAAGGTTTTGGGTCCCTGCCCCCAAGCACGGATCCTAAAGACAAGATGTCTGTGGATCAACCACTCTCAATCAAGGGAGTTCTTGCAGTTCAAGAAGAAGGTTTGGACCCCTCCGAGAAGGTCCAGGCTGAACAAGAAGAAGCTCAGACCATTCCGAGAGGGTCCGGGTTAATGAAAAGGAAGCTCTGGGCCCCTCCAAAAAGGTCTGGATTGTCCAAGGGCTGGTGTACTTCATCAGTGAAGTACTCCATGATGCCAAGACTCGGTACATTGAGGTGCATAAGCTGCTATATGCAGTTCTTATTGCCTCAAGGAATCTTCGTCACTACTTCCAAGTCCACAAGATATCTGTGGTAACCTCTTATCCACTGCGCGCTATTTTACACAATCCCAATTCTACGGAAAATGTTGCCAAGTGGGCAGCGGAGTTGGCAAATTTGATCTCGAATTCCTGCTGCGACATGCGATCAAGATTCTAGCGCTGGCGGACTTCATGATGGAATGGACTCCATCTTCATCAAGTCTGGAGGGTCCCAGTGAGCTGAAGCCGGAACCTAAGGTTCCGGTTTTCACCGAGCCTCCCTGGACTCTCTATTTGGATAGTTGCGTGCAGAAGCAGGGGGTTCAAGCAGGAATACTTCTACTCGCTCCGATCAGGGAGAAGGTCCAATACATGGTGTGTCCTGACTTCAAGGCAACCAACAACATGGTAGAATACAAAGCTATTATCTACGAACTCAAGGTGGCGCTATCATATGGCGTACGACAGCTGCTGGTGTTGGTTAATCACAACTCATTAAACAAGTCAAAGGTGAATACAATTGCAACAACCCTCAGCTTGCTGCATATCTACTTGAAGTCCACAAGCTGCAGAAGGACTTCCACGTCCTCGATCTCTGCCATGTCCATTGTCTCAACAATGTTGAAGCTGACGACCTCTCGACGAAGACTTCAACCGAGGCTCAAGCACCCAACGGGGTTTTCGTCAGGAGATTGTCATCACTTGCCACTCAGCCTATTGGACAAAGTGATGGGGGCAAGACCAGAACCTCGAAGCTGGTGGTCCCTGGGGCCCTGTTACCATGGCGCCAACCAAGGATATTAGGTGCTGCAGGAAGCTCCGGGCAACCCAGCACGCAATATCCAGAAGCTCAAGTTAGCTCCAATGCATGAATCTCGGAGATTCGGAGCTACTTGAAGGATAACATCCTTCCTGAAGACGGTGCTTCCGTTGAGAGAGTCATCAGATTGGCTATAAGATACAAGTTGGTAGAAGGAGAGTTGTACCAAAGTGGTGCCAATAGCATTCTAATATGGTGCATTTCCCGAGAAGAAGGTCGCGAGCTACTCGCGAAGATCCATGGAGGCGAGTGTGGGAATCACGTATCATCCCGCATGTTGGTCGGTAAGGCCTTTCAACATGGTTTTTATTAGCCTACTGCACTCCAGTATGCAGTCAAGTTGGTAAAGAAGTATGAAGCGTGCCAGTTTCATGTAGAGCAGATTCACACACCAGCTCAGTCACTGCAGATGATACCCCCTACATGGCCATTTGTTGTGTGGGGGATGGACATTTTGGGACCTTTCCAAAAAGCCATCGGAGGTTACAGGTTCCTGTATGTGGTCATCGACAAGTTCACAACATGGCCGGAAGCTACTCCAGTTGTGACGATCAACAAGTAATCTGCAATTGAGTTCTTGAAGTCCATCGTCTGTAGATTTAGAGTTCCGAACGGAATCATCAGTGACAACAGAACCAAATTCACAAGTGCAACCTTTCAAGAGTAATGTGAAGATATCAGCATACAAGTAAGCTACGCATCAGTAGCTCACCCGGCAAGCAATGGCCAAGCTAAAAGAGCAAATGCAGAGATACTTAAGGGACTCAAGAGACGCACATATGAGCGCTTGAAGAAACATGGCGCCAACTGGATTGAAGAACTTTTGTCTGCTCTGTGAGCAAGCAGGACAACACCTAGTTGGGCTACTGAAGAGACACCTTTCTTTTTGGTGTACGGAGATAAAGTGGTCCTTCATTCGGAGATCACCATGGGGTCCCTCCGAGTCCGGACCTTTGACGAAGCCGCACAGGACAAGCTCTGGCGTGAAGACATAGACCTCATCGATGAGGGAAGGTGCCAAGCAGCTGTTCTGAATGCACAATATCACCAGGCGCTCTGGCGCTATCACCAAAGGCATGTGTGCAACCGGCAGCTATTAGAAGGCGATCTAGTGTTGTGGATAATATTAACTCGTGAAGGGATGAATAAACTCTCCCTTAGCTAGGAAGGTCCCTTCCGAGTGATTAAAGTTTCCCGTCCCGGATGCGTTCTCTTGGCAACAGAGGATGGGACCATGCTTCCCAATCCATGGTACATCGAGCACCTTCGTAAGTTTTACGCTTAGTTTCACGGAGGTGAGTCTGTATTTACACATAGTGTACCTTATAGAGTCTAGGAACAGAGCCAGGTAGGTCATAGTTAAAAAGCACACCTAACTTGGTTATTGTACTTTACGTGTGTTTTTACCTTCCGTGGGTTAGAACAAGAATAGCACACTTAACTTGGTTCCATACTTTAAGTGTGTCCTTGTCTCCCCTGTTATTCGAACCTATAATGAAATACATTTTTGTTTAAAAGACGACTGCACGTGCATTACTTTTGTGCAAGCTCGTTACCTTTATCGTCTTTTCCTTCTTGTCTATAGCAATGTTGTGCAGTCTCATTGAAGTTTATTCCATGATATTCGTGAGATATATAAGTTGTATTGATAATCTCCTTTTAGGTCCTAATACTGCTAGATGGTTTACTCGCCTGAAAACCAAAAGCCAATGATAGGTCTGAAGTGCGCTATTGACTTAGTTTGGTCTGGTACCCTAAGTATGCCGCTCTACATATATCCTGGCAGGTCTTAGTAGGGCAGGTCCGAAAGGCATTTAGACCTAAAGTGATTCAACTAGTACACTTATGTTAATCTATTGAGTTCCTTAGGATCTAAAATTCAAAGAAGGATAATAAGCCGCAAATAAGTTATAGACAAGAGGATGAATTTTATTGCTTTTCTTGAATATTATGCGCAGGAAAAATGAATATTCGATGGCAATTTGCTCAGTGACGGCGGATGCTGCCGAAGTAGTTAGCTCTAACAACCCCCAGGGGGCCCGCCCTCGACGTTCCAAGCATTGACAGTGGGCGCCGTCGAAGCTACCAAGCTCCAACAATTCCAAGGGGTTGCCGTCGATGTTCCAAGCGTTGACAGTGGGCGCCGTCGAAGCTATGAAGCTTCGACAACTCCTAGGGGGCCCACCGTCAACGTTCCAAGCATTGACAAGGGGCGCTGTTGAACCTACGAAGCTCCAACAATGCCCAGGGGGCCCATCGTTGATGTTCCAAGCGTTGACAGTGGGCGCCATCTAAGTTACGAAGCTCCGACGACTCCCAGGGGCCCCCCGTCGATGTTCCAAGCATTGAAAGTGGGTACTGTATAAGCTACGAAGCTCTGACAACTCCCAGGGTTCCCGCTGTCGACGTTCCAAGCATTGACAGTTGGCGCCGTCGAAGCTACGATGCTTCGACAACTCCCAGGGGGGCCATCATCGACGTTCCAAGCGTCGACAGTGGGTGCCATCAAATCTATAAAGCGCCAACAACTCCTAGGGGGCCCGCTGTTGACGTTCCAAGCATTGACAGTTGGCGTCGTCGAAGATACGGAGCTCCGACAACTCCCAGGGTGCTCGCTGCCGACGTTCCCAACATTGACAGTGGGCGCTGTCGAAGCTACAAAGCTCCGACAATTCCCAGGAGGCTCGTCGTCGATGTAACAAAGGGTCCTCGGAGATGTCGGAGGTAAACTTCATACCTTGGAGCTATAATTTTAGCTACAAGTTTGAAGTAAGTGTTCAAGATATTGTCAAATCCGTTTGGTACATGTTCACAATCAAATTGTGGATATCTACCAGGGGGCCAATAAGACAAAGGGCAATGAATTGAGGACACACAAAAAATGGAATTCAAAAGGTGTTAATTCATTAAAAATTAGAGGATTACAAGATGAAGGCAATAAAGGAGAGGTCTGAATTATAGGAGTTTTTATTTCAGAATGAGGCAACTGTCTGGGGAGCTTCTTAAATGCTGGCCCTGGCAGCTTCTTCCTCTCAGCAACAGGTCCTTCGAATACTGTAGTTAAAGACATCTGGGGGTCCCGGCTCTTGAAACAAGTCAGCACATACTCAGCAATGTTCTTGGCCAGGGACCTTTGTTCCATTTCCAGTTGGTCGACGACCATGTCTTCCACATCTTCCACCTTGTTGCCAGTGGAAGTTCAATGCTGCCAGTGCCCTGTCCATCTCCGGCTCCGGGTCAGCTAGATGTACCGGGCTGAAACCAAATGGCACTGGAGCTTCATTGGCTTGCCCCAAAAAATCCAAGACTTGCTGGGACTCAGTTGCTCTCAAGATGTTAATATCCTCTAGTGATCTCCTGGCAGCCAAGAGTTTCGCAGAACCCTCTTTGGAGAAGCGCTCAAATTCCTTAGCATGCTGCTGGATCATTTCGGCGACCTGCTTCTCTTGGTCGCTGAGCTCCCTCTCTCGGAGGTGAATGCGGTTCCTCCGCTCTGCTAAGTCCTTCTCCTTGGCTTTCACCTTCTCCTCCCTGATAGAGATGCACTACAAGGATTCTGCCCTGTTGCAACGATTGTACTGCAACGAATACTAAATCGTTGCAGTAAGCTTGGTCTTTTGCCACGATTCACTAGTTTGTGGCATTAGCATCTACCGCCACGGAACACGATCATTGCATTAGGATGTGTTGCCACGATTAGCTAGCTCATGGCATTAGGATCTATCGCCACAAATATGTTGTCACGATTCACTAGTTCGTGGCATTAGCATCTATCACCACAGAACACGATCGTTGCATTAGGATCTGTTGACACGATTCACTAGTTCGTGGCATCAGGATCTATCGCCACGAATTTGTTGCCACGATTCACTAGTTTGTGGCATTAGCATCTATCACCATGGAACACGATCGTTGCACTAGGATTTGTTGCCACGATTAACTAGTTCGTGGCATTAGGATCTATCGCCACGAATCTACTGCCACGATTCACTAGTGTGTGGCATTAGCATCTATCACCATGGAACCCGATTGTTGCATTAGAATCTGTTGCCATGATTCACTAGTTCGTGGCGTTAGCATCTATCGCCACGAATCTGTTGCCACGATTCACTAGTTCGTGGCATTAGCATCTATCGCCACGAAACACGATCGTTGCACTAGGATCTGTTGCCACGATTCACTAGTTCGTGGCATTAGGATCTATTGCCATGATTCACTAGTTTGTGGCATTAGCATCTATCGCCACAGAACCCGATGGTTGCATTAGAATCTGTTGCCACGATTCACTAGTTCGTGGCGTTAGCATCTATCGCCACAGAACCCGGTCGTTGCATTAGGATCTGTTGCTACGATCCAATAGTTTGTGGTATTAGCATCTATCGCCGCGGAACCCGATCGTTGTATTAGAATCTGTTGCCACGATTCACTAGTTTGTGGCATTAGCATCTATCGCCACAAAATCCGATCGTTGCATTAGAATCTGTTGCCACGATTTACTAGTTTGTGGCATTAGCATCTATCGCCACGGAATGCAATCATTGCATTAGGACTTGTTGCCACGATTCAATAGTTCTTGGCATTAGCATCTATCGCCGCAGAACACAATCGTTGCATTAGAATCCGTTGCCACGATTCACTAGTTCGTGGCGTTAGCATCTATCGCCATGGAACGCGATGATTGCATTAGGATTTGTTGCCACAATTCAATAGTTCGTGGCGTTAGCATCTATCGCCGCGGAACACAATCGTTGCATTAGGAACTTTTGCCACGATTCACCAGTTCATGGCATTAGGATCTATCGCCACGAAACACGAATGTTGCATTATGAACTTATGCCACGATTCACAAGTTCGTGGCAATGGGATCTATCGCCACGAAACACAATCATTGTATTAGGATCTGTTGCCATGAAATACCGGTTGGTGGCGTTAAGATCTATCGCCACGGAACACAAACGTTGCATTACATAGTTCACGTACAACTAGCTCACACAATACCTATATGAAAAAAATCATCATCTTCACTATCCTCCCTCAATATTGGAGGTAAAATACCATCATTGATATATGTATCATCATCATCGTGGTCACCGTCGTCATCATCTTCATTTGAAAGAGCGGAAGCATCACCGGTTGCTTCGTCAATGTCATTCCTATCCCATGTGTTCATATCCTCATTTATATCAGTAAGTCGTCGATCATCAAATAAAGTCTCAGCCTCCATCGTCTCAGTGACATTATTTTCACTGTCTCCAAAGGGCATGGCAAAAAGGTTTCATGGCTTCGTTTTAACAACTGTAGCCCATTTAGATTGCTTCGCACTTCTAACGTAAAAAACTTGTTATGCTTGGGTGGCTAGAATGTAAGGCTCCTACTTAAATTGAGAAATAGTAGTGTCAACATCTATCATTCCGTATCGATCCATTTTGTAGACTCTGCTTTGGCTCTGACCGGAACGAGACCGATGAAACCATTCACATTCAAATAATAGAACCTCTTGATTTTTTTTTGAACTCAACTGAAATCATTTTCTTGATTACTCCATACCACTCATGATCACCATCCTGAACAACAACACCACTGTTTTGTGTATGTGAATCTTTTTCCACCCTTGCTGTTCGAAAGAAGAAGCCATTTATGAATGATCGACTAAAAAACGTGCCCGACGATCAGGTCCTCTAAATATGCATGCAAATAATCGGTTACTTTGCCTTCTTTGTGTAATGTCGTAATCTGTACACATTAATTAGTATAAAAGGGGTAATCGATAAACCAACTTCAGAATAGATATTTCTTCAAAGTAAAAACTTGCATGTACTTACTCATTTTTGAAACCAATAAACAAACTCATCTCTATGGCATTTTTCAACATCACGAGAATGGATCTTTTTCAGCTCTTCAAAATGCTCACTGAAAAGGGTACAAAATTAAATTAGCCATCTACAATAAGAATGATCCATTAATATAGTATAGAACATCTGGGTGTTATACGTACTTGATCCATGGATCGGCCACTTCAACATTAGAAATAATATAATGCCTGATGTTATGTAGTTCCACCATAGTAAGTTCGCCCCATTTAAACCCTTTTTTAGAATTATCAACTTCTGTAAATATATTAGACTCGAGAGAAGGTTCATTCCTAGCTGCAACTTCATGACGTTCTGGCCTATTAAGCTTGGTGCTGATGTTATCCAAAAACTGGCTACAAAAAGTCATACACTCTTCCATAATATATCCCTCAGCTATAGAACCCTCGGAGTGAGCTCTGTTACGTGCATACCTCTTCAATGTACCAAGGTGCCTCTCAATTGGATACATCCATCTGTAAGAAACAGGTCCACCCAAGCGAGCTTCTTCGCCAAGATGGATTGGAAGATGTACCATGATATCAAAGAAAGCAGGAGGAAGCAACATCTTACAAATTGTTTCAGGAAATTGTTCAATCATCTTATCCGAATCTGGTTCCGCCAATTATTTAGAACAAATTCCAAAAAAGAATCTACTAAACTCAATTAAAGGTTCAACAACCTTTTTCAAGCAATATGTCACGTATTGCAATAGGAAGGAGCTTCTGAAATATAATATGGCAGTCATGAGTTTTTAGACCTGATACCTTACGTGCTGTTATGTCCACACTTCTCTTGATGTTTGAGGCATAACCATCGGGCATCTTCACATCCGCCAAAAACTTGCACAAGGTGGTCTTCTGATCTTTTTGCAAAGTATATGACGCTGATGGACAATCATACTTCCCTTTCATACCCACCGGATGTTGCTTTGGCCGTATACCCATTTCCTGCATATCAAAACGAGCTTGGAGACTATCTTTTGTTTTACCATCCATATTAAGCAATGTCCCCAATATGCTATCACAAATGTTTTTCTCAATGTGCATGACATCCAAGTTATGCCTTATTAGTAATGTCTTCCAATACGGGAGCTGAAAAAATATACTTTTATCCACAAGGTAAAGCCTCTCTTGCGTCCCCACCAGTACTATTTTTCCATCTTAATTCACCACATTTTTGGCATCGATCCAGCAGAGAATAGTCCTTCCGGAATAACACATGGTCATTGACACATGCATCGATCTTTTCGTAGCTCAACCCGAGGTCACAAAAAACCTTCTGAACTTTATCAAGTGTATTAGGAATGCAATGGCCCTCTGGAAGCACATATGGGAATAGTTCAAGGATCAACTCACAAGATTTTTTGCTCAAACCAGTTAAACACTTTATCTGGTACAACCTGACAATGAAGTATAATTGGGTCACCTTCTTACAACCTGGATACAACTCCTTTTTGGCATAATTTAATAAGTCATAGAATGCCTTTGCACACCCAGTTGGCTCCTGCTGGTTTATAGCATTTTCTGGATCATCAACACCTGCTGAAGTACCACCATGATCACCAGTGCCTCTAAGAAGACTGGACATCATATTTTCCATAGCAGCATCATCAAAAATTATCTCCTCATTATTTGCTGATTGCTCAACAATTTTTTTCTCAACTCGTTTTTCTCCATGGTGTACCCAACAAGTATAATCAAATGACATCCCATTACGAAGGAAGTGAAGATGAACTTCCTTGCGTCTCCCGTGGCAAATATTACGACATTTTGTGCAAGGGCAAGGCTTAGTTTCTTATTCACAAGTGCCATGGAATGCTAAATTTAAAAATGACTTCATTCCATCCTGCCATCCTTCGTACGCCTGTCTTTTCCCATCCATGTCTTATATTCTGACATCGCTTCCTACAATTCAATCAGCGTATCCGTAAGAGGATTAAACTACAATAACATTATGTGAGCAATTGTACCTAGCGTTGTTGCTCCTCCACGTGCGGCGGCTGGCGGATGCTCCTCGACGCCAGTGGACAGCGGATGCTCTTCCAAGAGCGTGGTGGCCGGCGGATGCTCGTCCAAGAGTGTGGCGGCTGGTGGATGCTCCTCCAGGCGCGTTTCATGCAATCGGGAGAGGGGGCCATTGTGGATCGAAGGGTCCGGCGGGGAGGCAGCCAGGACAAAGCGTACGTGAAGCCATCAGAGTAGGCCCAACACTGCGCTGGGCCGCTTGTTATTCGTGGGTTGAAACCGCGCTGAGTCACTTTGTATTCCCGGGCCGAAACTACGCTAGAACGCTTGGTGTTTGTCCCTATGTACGCGTGAGCCCATGTAATGAAATTTGGCGTCGTTAAAGGAGATGTATTTCGATAAAAGGAGAAATTTTTAATTTGACACGGAAAGGGCCCAGCGTATGCGTGGAAAAATTATGCTTATAAAAAACCGCGGTTTGCATCCCTCTCGGTTTCACGACGGCTCGACGTGTCCCATCAGCTTCACTGGTAGATATTTAATTTGATACAGAAATGGCCTAGGGTTTTATATAAGAAACATCTGCCCCGTACATGCCTCATACACGTCCCGTTCGACTTCAACGGAGCCGTTTGATTTCAACCGGGCAAGCTCTGTTGAAATCAAACATGGCGTGTAGGAGTCTTGTACGACATCTTTTTTCAATCAAATGTCTGACTACAATAGCGCGTGTTGCCTTATATTCTCTTTGCAACGAGCTCAACTTTCCGAGGTGGGACAAATCGTTCACAGCTTGTCAAAATCGCTCGCACGAATTCATTACGAACACCAGGTATAGCAGTAGTTGTAATAATTACACCGTGTGTAGAGGCATTGGGCCAGTGTTACGTTGGGGTAGTTGTATATAGATGGTGCCACGATCATGGAACGGCGATTGAAGACACGAGAAGGAAGTACGTGTGGCACCATCTGAGAACGGTATGCACTTGCTCTCCGGTGCGTCGTTAAAGGAGATGTTTTTGATAAAAGGAGAAATTTTTAATTTGACACGCAAAGGGCCCAGCGTACGTGGGGAAAAATTATGCTTATAAAAAACCGCGGTTTGCATCCCTCTCGGTTATCGCAACGGCTCGACGTGTCCCATCGGCTTCACTGGCAGTTTTTTAATTTTACAAGGAAATGGCCCAGGGCTTTATCTCAAAAACATCCGCCCCGTACATGCCTCCTCCACGTCAATTTCGATTTCGACCGGGCGAGCGGACGATGTCAAACGGAGCTCGCCAGGTCGAAATCGAACAGACCGTGCATGAGTCTTGTACGACATCTTTTTTCCATCGAATTAGGGGTGGGAATTCGGTTAACCGACGTAATTCGGTTCGGTTTTTTGGTTTTTTTCAAAATTCAGTTTTTTGAAAATAGGAACTGAAATTTAACATGGAAACTGAAAAACCGGTCCGGTGGTTAACTGTGAAATTCGGTTCGTTTTTCGGTTAACCGAAAAAAATCGAACTTCAACCCTAACCCTAATCTTTGTGCATTGCCACAACGCGTGATTGGCCACGGCGTTGTGGTCGTCGGGGGATCGGGGACACCGGTTGATCGTTGGACGGAGGTGGTCGTCGGCCTACCGCGCGCGATGAGCAGTGGGGCGTCGGAGCCTCGGTGTCGGCGGCCGACTGACGGAGATGACCGTCAGGAAGGGCGGGGGGCGGCGTCCGCCGAGAGCAGAGAGAGGGCGTCAGGGAGCGAAGTAAGGGCGGCTCCGGCAGGGAGCAAAGACAGTGCGTGCGGGCTATGCCTTGGGAGCGGAGCGGAGCGATGGCGGCGGGCAGGGCTCGGGGAGTGGACGAGGGCGATGGGGGATGTCGCGGGGCTCAAAGAGCGGAGCTTGGGCGGCGGGGAGGAGCGAGACGAATGGGCCATGTACAAGAGCTATGTTTGTTAGGGTTTAGTACTGGGCTAGGCCATGGAATTATTGGGCTGAACTGTATTCATTTTGATTAGATCGGTTTTTCGGTTAACCGGGTAAAAAACCAAAACCAAAAAAAATATTGGTTTTCACAGAAGAGGAACCGAAATATGTGTCGGTTTTATCGGTTCCAATTAATTCGGTTTCGGTTCCGGTTAATTCAGTTTTGGTATCCGGTTTTTGGTTTTTTTGCCCACCCCTAAATCGAATGTCTGACTACAATAGCGCGCGTTGCCTTATATTCTCGTTGCAACGAGCTCAACTTTCCGAGGTGGGACAAATCGTTCACAGCTTGTCAAAATCGCTCGCACGAATTCATTACGGACGCCGGGTATAGGACTAGTGGTAATGATTACACTGCGTATAGGGGCATTGGGCCAGTGTTACGTTGGAGCCAGTGGTATATAGATGGTGCCACGATTAGGGAAAAGTGATTGAAGACACGAGAAGGAAGTACGTGTGGCACCATCTGAGAAAGGTATGCACTTGCTCTTTGGTGCGTCGTTAAAGGAGATGTTTTTCATTAAAAAGAGAAATTTTTAATTTGACATGCGAAGGGCCCATCGTATGAGGGGAAAAATTATGCTTTAAAAGGATACGATTCCTTGGCATTATCCCTGTTATGTTCGGCCACGACCTCATTCGTTCATGTGCACACATGTCACAGTCATGCAAGTTCTTCATCCGTCCGTTCATGTGGATACATGTCACAAATGTGGAACGGTATGCACAGCCTTGGATATGCATACAGTATCCATTAAATTTTTTTCCTCGTTTGGGTAGGAGTGGTTCCACTATAATCTAAGTGGATTGGAGAGTGTCCGGCTATCATACGACCTGACGTAATGAAGATTTTTGAATCTAATATACTCCTATTTTTAATTCTTATTGTTATGACCACAAGTTGCATTGTCTCAACCAAACATCACGTACAACAACAATGACTCAGCGGAATCGGGAACTGGCCAATTAAAATGGAAGTTAGGAGTCTCGCAGTTCATAGATCGAAACGCGCGCCATTCTTTTTCTTCTTCCTTTTTTCTATCCATATCTGTGAGACTATTGAGTTCCATCTTCACCGGCACATATGTACGGTCCGGGTGTGCTGATGTGTACCTTAACCCCTGTTGTGCGTCCCCGGTGGTGGTTGGAAGACCCCTGCAGGTATGTTCTAATTCCTGTCCTCCAACTACATCTAGGTTTCCGATGACGCATGCGGTTCACCACCAGACAAACCAGCAAAGCCTCAGTGATGAGCGGCATACAAATTTCTTGATGGCAAACTGGCTGCGGGGACCTCCCGTTCGGATGCAACTTCGGTGCTCCCGTTTGTGCTTCCATGCGTACTCCCGCTTATGTGTCATCATCTAATTGGTTGAAGTTAAATCAGGCATTATGTTAGGTAAATTAAAGGGCCAATAAAATCATGACACTTAAGTAGGAGCACGCATGGAAGCACTGAATGGGAGTATACAAGCCGTGTCCCTCCCGTTCTGTCCTCCCATGCGTCATCTCGCTGATGTGTCAAAATTTTATTGGTCCCTTTATTAATGCTTAGTTTAACTACCATACCTTCACCACAAAAAATATGATGACACATCAGCGGGAGTGTCATAAAAAAACTAGAGATTGATGCGTCAGCAAGCCGCAGTCAGCGGGCCGCAGTCAGTTTTTCATCAAAAAACATGCATGCCGCTCGACCTTTTTTGGTTTGTCTGGTGGTGAACCGTAAACGTCATCAGAAACCTAGAGACGGAGTAACAGGACTAGAATCAGAGAAAACTTGTAAGGCTCTTCCCAACAACCACCAGGGACGGACGACGTATGGGGGGTTAAGGTACACCGGCACACCTGTACCGTACGTGTACCCGACCAGCCGTGTAGTTTCCTTCGGACCTCAGGCAGAAGAAAGCGGCATGCAAGTTTCATTCTGTATGGAGAATGTTTGTTGTGTATTCATCAGGGAACACATATACACTTTATATAGGCTAGCTAGTGTAGTGTGAAACCAAAACAAAACCCTTTCGCACTACACAGATTAAAAAAAACTAGCGTTAATGACTAAACGTAGGACTACGCAGTCAAACAATGACATTGAACCAACACAGTCAACAATGACTGTTACATGTGTGCGTGCTTATCCTTTCTACAGTCTGGTGGTGAACCGCCTGCGTCATCGGAAGCCTAGATGGAGTTGGAGGACAGGAATCGAAGCATACCTGCCTGGACCAGGATCGCCTGAGGTAGCAACATTTTGCTGCATGCGTGCAGTAAAGGTTGCATCCACCGTTTGTTTTGATCCGACGGTTGTACTTCCCAGCTATCCAACTAAGGGGTCCATTCAAATCGTTTCTTAAACTCTTGCCTGCTGGCTTCAACATGAGAAAGAGTTTACATGCATATAATGATGCATACTTCAAACATTTAAATAAAACAAACTTCTATAACAAATTAACAGGATTAAAAACACATTAACTATCTTATGTGGCATGCCATTGTGTGGATGTCCAACTCAGAGTAAGGATGATAGTGAAATGGTTTTTTGAAGTTGATGGACTAAATAATTTGACCCATTTGAAAGTTCAAGGACCAAACTTAGTTTTGATTGGAAGTTTGAGGATGAAGTTGAGTATTGCCTGCTTGATGAGCTCAATCTCAAAAAGTTCGAGTAAGCTCATTTGTTGTTGTCATTATGATATGTACATATGATCAACTAAACTATATAACTCTATTAAAAATGGTCTATGGGATACAATTTTTATATATGGTAGAAACAAACTCTCTCGAGTTCGACTCGTTGACGGCGCTACATGCAATTAAAGTTTTGGTGCAATCGTGTAATCAAAGATTTTCATTTGTTGGATCTATACATCCTACGGTTATTACATCTTTTCATTAAACCCCTTCCACCCCCACCACCACCCCTCCACCTGGTGGAGGGGGTTAAATAAAAAGATTCAACAACCGTAATGTAGATCAATCCAATGGTTGAAGATTGTTGATTACACGATTGCATCAAACATCTTATTACATTCTAGTTCAACTCAACTTTAAAATAGGAAATTTTTTGACACTGATTAATCCTGTCGTGATGTTTTTCTCTTGTTGTTTTTGTGATGTTTTATTTTTTCTTGTTTCGTGATGCTGATTTTCATGTTTTGTACTTCCTCCTTCCCATATTAGTACTTGTGATTAATAATTAGGAAAAGTTTTGTAGTTCAAATATGAACTAAAAAACTTGTTCTAACAACAAGTAATATAGGTAGGAGGCTGTAATGTTTTATGATAATGAACTCAATGTTGTTCGTCTGTTCCATCTGTTATTTTGTTTTCTATCTGCTATTTAGTGAACTATCTGTTCTATCTGTATTCTCTGTTAATGAACGGCCCTACAAACCGTCGGTGGCTTGTAAAGATGCATGTACGATACTTTAGCCGCTAGAGGTGCTAGGAGATCGCCCGCAGCAGGGCCTACAAAGCGGTCTGTAAAGTAGTATACAATACTAACAGGTAGCGACGACTGGAAAGAAAAGTGGAGACAATCAACAGAGAGAAAAGAAAAGAAAGGACGAGAAAAATGTTAGAAAACGATAGGTAGAACTCCAACGTACCACTGGCCCTATGCCCCTATACGCGATGTAATCATTACCACTACTCCTATATGCGGCCAGAAGTTATTACCACTGCTTTAAGGGAAGTGCTGCGGACTAGATGTGCCGATTAGTTTATTTTGTGTTTATTGGGGATTATGTAAAGCTAGTTCTGTCGATTAGCGACGACTGGAATGAAAAGTGGAGACAATGAACAGAGAGAAGGGAACACTGTTTTCATTTGATCCAAACTACTGTATGATTGAATGTATTCATTTCCGGAAGAATCCATTTCTTTAAATTGTCCCGTGAGTTTCCTTTGATGCAAACGGGGCTAAACATAAGACGACCGCGCATAGGGGAAACACAACAAGTGCAACATTCATCAGAGATGAGCGGGCATAGGGGAAACACATATACTACAAGTCTATTTTATATACTCCCTTTGTTCTCTTTTAATTGGCGTTGGGAGAACTAGGGGTGCATCCAAATGGGAATGGAGGGAATATAACCCGTAGAGTACAACGCTAGACGGCAGAACAGGTCATGCTCGTGCTTAATCCTACAGTTCACTATACAGAAGACTCTCCACTCCTCCCATGTAGGCCTGCCACAACGGGCAGTTCCCTGGTTCCCCCTATTGAGGAGCCCCAAGCGTCATCATCAATGTTGGGCACCGCCACCGGCGGTGCTTCTGGACGAGGCCTGCCCAGGAACCTCTAGGCGACACCATCGATACTATTCATGGCTTCATGCTGACACCAGCAGCACTCCTTGTTGGTCCACTTCATGGCGACGGACCCGACTGCGTTGTAGCTGACGTGGGCCTCACCTTCGACCTGCTGGATATACTCGAAGGCATCGCGGGCCCCGTGGTCAGCATCGTAGCAGAGCATGGCGAGGACGTAGGCCGCCACCATGTGGCCATTCGCGGCCGCCCGGGCAAGGAACTGGGTGCCCGGTTGCGTGCGACCGTGCAGGAAGACGAGGTCGAACCTCGTGACATAGCACGCATGAGGGTTGCCGACGATTGCCAGGCACTCCACGAGGGCGGTCGTAGCTCCAGTTAAACTTCCAGATGCTCTCCCACTCCAGTGCCACGCGCATGCCCACGCCGCGATCCCGGCACGCCGTGTGCATGGCCATGTAGGTGGTGCGCAGACTGGAGAGGTCGTCCATGGGCTGCGGGGAGGTTGCGGCGACCCACCCCGCGGTCTGGCCTGCAATATCGTGCAGCAAGGGGAACACCATGGGCTTCGAAGGGAACCAATGAGGGCGCGCGCAACGAAGACGAAGAGGAAGAGTACGCGCATAGAAGAGGATGACATGTGTGTGTTGCGAAGAAGAGGATGGTGTGTCTTTATTAGTACGCGCGGAGAAGACGATGAGACGCACGTAGTGATGGTTATGGTTTCTAAAGTGCACCGTTTGGAATGCTACTTTCAAAACTCGTATGAATGTCTTTCCCTTCCGGAGGATTCCATTCCTTTAAACTGTCCTGTGAGTTTCTTTTAATGCAAACTCGGGTTACGACTTCTAAAGCGTAGTTGTACGCTACTTTAGCCGCTGGAGTTGTCAGTAGGCAGGAGATCGCCCGCAGCGGGGCCTGCAAAGCGGTCTGTAAAAAGTACTCCTCCCTCCGCCCCAACTCAACTCTATTTTTAGCTTTGGTCAAACTTACCTTGGGTGGAATAGGGATGAAAACGGTCGGAATTGAGCTTATTACCTTTTACAACTCCTTATTCAAACTGGTGTCTAAATAAAACATTTAAAGAATTGATCTTATTACTCCCCCTGTCTCTAAATACTTGTCGCTTTGTAGTTCAAAAATAAACTACAAAGCGATAAAGGGCCTGTTTGGAATAGAGGATTTTTAAAGGAAACTTCAATGGAATTCATTCCTACATTGTACTGATGTCACAGGTGTTTGGAACACAGAAATCATATTTCCTTTCCTGTAGAAAGACTTCCTTTCCTATGTAAAATGGAGGAATGAAATAATCCAGTCCAAGTTCTTTGTGGTCTGCTGGTTGGCAATGGAGGGAATATATAGGGTGCTAAAAGTCAAATTAACTAACCTAATGATTTGCATGGAATAATTATTTCTTTTTTTGAAACAAGGGAATAATTATTTCTGAGCTATTGCAATGCAATAGACCTTTTAATGCTAGAAATATAGGAATGAAGTTGTTTATGAAGCAAACTGGTAGTTCATTTTGGCAAGAAGTTATGACTTTGATTTATGTATTACAAATAATGATAGTTAAGATTCTAAAGAATTTTGTTTATAGTTGCTCTAACATTTTTCTTATGTTTTCATTCCTGCATTCCAAACATCCTGAATTCTTTATTCCTCTGATTTTGATTCTCGTGGTTTTCTCACTTTCTTTGTTCCTGCATTTTGTCTATTCCTATGTTTTTTCCAATTCCTGTGATTTGGATTCCTACGTTCCAAATGGGGCCTAATTATTTAGGGACGGAGAGAGTTCATGTCAGCCCATTAGACCCAACCTACTATTCGGAAAGTATTCGGTTATTGTTCGGAAATTTTCTATTAAAATACGATATTCTGACAATTCGGTCGGAAATCAGTCATAATCGTTTCCATTCCGTTTTCCAAATTTCAATTTCCGATACTAATGGTAATCGGATCGAAAATTTTGGAAATTGTTGAAAATGGTAATCGCATCGTTCCAAGCCAGGCTGCTACTACGCTATCAGATCACCCGGGCACGCCATCGTCTTCTCCGCACAGCCACTCTTCCTCCCTTCCCAAAAACGCGCCAAGAACACCATGGCTTACAAGACAACGCCGCCGCCAAGCCCGTCGAAGCATGCCAAGGGAAAGCGTCCCCGACTGGACTCCCCCTCGGACAAGGACTGGGCTCTTCGGAAGATGGCACGCGATGTATTTGACAATACATACCATGCGTCGCCTTGGGCTTGGACCCCTTCCAGAGTATGCTACCATGGGGACCACGTGCCACTAGGTCTTCGGCATGATGCACTTGGCCCGTCGCATCGACGTCCTCTGGGAGACGCTGGCGTACGAGCTTGGCGTCGCCAGCCGCGACAACCTGGTGGTGGCGACGTCCAGGAAACTGGGCTTCCCGTCTCCGCGGCGGGAAGCGTCCCCGCCTTGCTAGGTACCCATGGAGGAGGAGGAGAAGGAGAAGGAGAAGTAGGTGGAGCGAGGTGGAGGAGAAGTAGTTTTTTTTGTTCTTAGTTGTGTTGTTTTTCTTTTCTTGTTTGTAGTTTGTGTTTTTCTTTTTTCTTGTTTGTAATGTATCATCTTAAGGTAATGAACTTTATATTTTTGTTCATTGGTGTGCAAAAATAGTTCTAATGTTGCTGTTCTAATGATAAACTAGTGGACTATTTACCTCTTTTATCTTTTAGAATGGAATATATTTCCACTACTAACTCTACTGAGCTGGAGATACAAAAAGTGACTATCACCTACTAGTTTATCTGACAGGACCAGCATGGAGAAGCCCATTCTCTGTTCAAACCCAACACAGATCCAACATAATGAGCAGTCAAACAGCAAAGCACGTAGTAAATCACAAAAAATGCAACAACGGTTTCTGGAATACGTATCAACTTTAGCCCAAATTAGATGCTCATGGGCGTCATTGCAAAAGGGTGAAGACAAAAAAGACTTGATTCAGATGGCTTGCAAAAACAAACTAGAAGTTAGGGTCATCAAATTTTTTGCGCGATTTGGATTGAGTCTTAGTTATAGACTTCCATAACAATAAAATGTATCGGGTATTTTATTTTCACAGGTGTGTCATAAAATGTATCGGGTGTTTTACTTTCACTATTGTGTCATAAAGTGTACGCCGGCCACGTATCCTGATCCAACCGTACAACTTCAAATAAAGGAGGGTTAGAGCATCTCCAACTCATTAGCTATATGGTGTGCTATCCTATTATTTAGCAAATTTAGAGCAAAAATCATCTCCAACCGGTTTGCTATTAGGATTGCTACTTTTAGCCACTTGCTATTTGGAGCTCTCGGTGTGCTACTAGTAGCAAATGCTATCCAGTTTGCTATCCCCAATTTCTGCTACATTATTGTCGTTTCTGTTGCAAAATAGTTGTTGAAAATTAATCGTTGGAAATACAACCATTGAAAAATAGTAGTTAGAAATATAACCATTGAAAAATAGCCGTTAGAAATACAAACATCACAATATAGCCGTTGCAACAATGTTATTTGAATTTTAAAATAATTATTACATATTAATAAAATATGAAATTTTTTAATATAGCACATCATATAGCAAACGGGTTGGAGATGCTTATAGAATGAGATGCTCAATGTGGATAGCATATTTGCTATTTGAAAGAATAGCAAACTAAAAATAGCAAACGGGTTGGAGATGCTCTTAGAAGATTGGTGGAAAATAATACGAACTTATAAGAAAAAGGAGAAGAAGAAAAAGGATGCCGCGCGTTTCGATACATGAACCGTGACACTGTTAACATCCATCTTCATTGGCCAGTTCCTGATTCCGCTGATCTCTCCAGCATGTATTCACACTAGCTACTCTCTGGTGACTGGACCCAGGGTATCCTGTGGCCCACCCGGCATATCCAGTGGGTGGGCTCCTGAGAAATGTTGTTGTTGTAGTACGTGGTGTTAGGTTGAGACAATGCAACTTGTAGGATCGAAGAGCACATGAAAATCTACCAGAGGGGGGTGAATGGTAGATTTAAAAATCTTACGCAGCGGAAACAATAAAACCCCAAACCCTTTCGGCAGAAAAACGATCTGCTAAAGAAATCGTGTGTGAGACTAATATAAATGTGTTTCACCTTGAAAAAAGTGATAGATATTAGAGAGAATCACATCACGAAGACAACACAAAAAGAATCACTCAAATCTGTCGAGAAAAACTCAAGTTATGATCGAAGGATCAAACAATGGTCAATCTGTCCTACCCGAGAAAAACAGTTCTGGAACACTGCAAAGAAACTCGTGTAGATCAAAAACCACAAATCCAATGACCGTGAAATTTTGACAGATGATAGATAATCAAGTTGTGAAGACAACTGAAAAAGAATCACGTCAATTGGATCTGTAAAACTCGAGTTATGATAAAACCACCGACAAAAGGTAGTGCTGTCCAGAAACTCGACGAGTAAAACTTGTCTGGAACAAGTCGGACAAACAAGGCACAAAAGTTCCTTCAATCTATGAATTTTATTCAATAGAACACAAGAGGAACAGCCCCAAAGTCGTGTCCCACGAGCTCTGGGCTCCCTTACTTATATAACCATCCCTTAGGCCAACCCAATCTCAACTAGGACTCCAATCCTACTCAGATCACGAATCGTAACTTTCCATAACTGCTCAAGATTCTTCGATACGCAGATAGAAGAAATCTTAAGACTTCCAAACACCTTAGGAACGTATCCCACATTCCTAAACAACTCAAATTCGTTACCCACACGAAATCCTATCATGAACAACTCGATACTTTCCATACCGAGTCATAACCGACTCCGCCGCAGCCAAAGTCATCAACCGATACGATCCGATCCTTCCAACCGGATCTTCCCTTCCTTATCCCATCTTCGGAACCATGTTGCCACGTCATGCACCGCATTCATACGTGCGAACACCTTCCTTCGACGTCCAGTAACCTTCATATGCACTGCCCTTGATTCAATCATCCTGCGCGACCTCCTGATGAGCTCAACCACAGTTCCTCCCGAACTTGGTTGTTGGAACCTCATCTCCTCCCTGAGACTAGTCCAATGGATCCCGTCACCAGCCATGACTTGAACTCAAGCAACACCTGCACATGAATAAACAAACAATCCATACGAACCCAAGTCCTCGACTTGACTCAAGTTAGTTCCGAACACAACACCTTATGTGAGCACCTCACATAAGCATGTTGCAAAACCACAGTAGAAACGATATCAACCGTATCATCCAAAACGCACCAAAAACTTAGCAAATTAATACTAAGCAATCTTTCCAACAATGTAAAGCAAGTACAAAACATTGCAAATGAAAAGCAGAAGCACTTAGGTCAAATTCCGGACCTTGCCAGAGCAACCCGGAGCTTGAGCCGGAGCTAACAAAAGCTCGTAGAACCTAGCGTCGGAGCTTACCAAAACTAGTACAATGAAGCACCTGCCGGAGTTTACCAAAACTAGTAGATCCTAGCACCGGAGCTTACCAAAAATTAGTCAAAACTAGTCAACCCAAAACCAGAGCTAGACAAAGTACGTCGGAGCTTAGCAAAAGCATTCCGGAGCTATCAAATATATGCCGGAGCTATCAAAGACATGCCGGAGCTAAATATAAAGCTCACCGGAGCTTACCAAAGCTGGTCGGACCTTATCAAGAAGTCGGACCTAGCTTCGAACATAACCGGAGCTACCCAAAACAAGCCGGACCTACCGTCGGACCTTGCTGTAGCTCGGAGCTAGAGTCGGACCTTGATAAAAAGGTTTTTTGGTGATATTTAAAACTTTTATCATCAAAGCCAAGTGTATTCACTACAAGCCAATGTATTCAGCACACATAGGTCTTACAATCTCCCCCTTGATGAATGCATTGGCAACACCATTTAAAATCCGAACATTGGCTTATTCACATAAAAGTTTTGAAAGTAATTTCTCCCATTTTTGTAAATCAAAAGTAAAATGAGAATCTCTCCCCCTTTATTATCTCTCCTTATGCACATATTTTCTTTCTCTTCATGCTTATCTCTCCCCCTTTGACAATGTATTCAGCAAGTCATGAGCATATAAACAATTATCTCTCCAACTTTAGTTGTTATGAGCATTTTATAACATATACATATAAACAAAGCTCATCCAAGTCAGACTATCAAGTAACTTACACTATCACATCAATGAGATACATAAAGTAGTGTAAGCCATGCTAGAGATCATATGTAATTTTCAATTTAAGCAAGTCATGATCTCACAAACTTAACTATTTCATAACTTGAAAGCATGACACTAGTTGCTGCATTTTATTATTTTTCAAAGCATAAATTTGGATCATATGATATTTGCAAAAGATTATATGCGCATCTGCCTTATTCAACCAACCAAGCCAAGCCTATGTCATTTGACAATCAGAAGCTTAAGGACATGGTTTTAGTCATACACAACTTCTTCCAAGTTCATATCTAAGTGCAATGATAAGCCATCTCAGAAAAAGAAGTGTGATGCATGTATATTCTCTTGATCTTTTCTCAATTTATATTTGTTCATAAAAACTCAACATGTGAGTTGGTTACTTGATTAATTCTTTATGATTAAAAGCATTTGTGAGCATGCAACAAGTTCAAAACAGCAAGAAAGTTCGACCATGACCAGATTTAGTGTAAGTAATTATTCCAATTACTAGACATGGCAAAAACTACAAAATGTATAACACGAGTAATGTAGTAAGAACTTTCAGCATGTAAAAGGAATCACAAAGTCATATATGTATGAAATACTATGCTCATATTATTTTAATTTCAGATTCACACATAGACTTCCCAAGTTTAAAAAAAAAACTCCCCCTCAATTTAAGCCATGAGGATAAATAACCCCTATTTCACTACGAATGTAACAAAAACGAGTGAAATCCAAAGGTTTTGTAAAAATGTCAGCCAATTGTTGTTCGGTATCTACATGGTGAAGCACAATGTTTCCTTTTTCAACATTATCTCGGAGAAAGTGATACCTAATGTCAATGTGCTTAGTTCTAGAATGTTGCACGGGGTTTTTAGCAATGCAAATGACACTAGTGTTATCACAAAACAGTGGACTATCTAGATCAACCCCATAGTCCTTAAGTGTTTGAACAATCCAAAGAGTTTGTGAGCAAGCACTAGCAGCAGCTACATATTCAGATTTGGCTGTGGATTGTGCAACTGAATTTTGTTTTCGAGAGGACCAAGCAACAAGAGAATTAGCAAGAAAATGACAAGCACCAGAAGTACTTTTCCTATCAATCCTACAACCCCCAAAATCAGCATCCGAAAAAGCTTTCAAAGTAACGGTTGAGGAAGAAGGAAGAAAAATGCCAAATTCTTGAGTTCCATGTAAGTACCTGAGAATCCTTTTGATGGCTTGACGATGTGAAACACGTGGGGAAGCTTGAAACCGTGCACAAAGACATACGCTGAATTGTATGTCCGGTCTTGATGTCGTGAGGTACAAAAGTGATCCGATCATGCTTCTATATTCTTTTTGATCCACGGGTTCACCATCTTCATCAAGTTCAAGTGTTGTTTCTGTTCCCATTGGTGTCCGAAGAGGCTTGCTTTTGTCCATGTTGAAGCGCCTTAGGAGGTCTTTGGTATACTTCGTTTGATGCACAAAGGTACCCTCCTTGGTTTGCTTGATTTGCAGCCCCAAAAAGTAAGTGAGTTCACCCATCATACTCATTTCAAATTCGGAACTCATCATTGCTGAAAACTTGGACACAAAATCATGAGAAGCACAACCAAAGATAATATCATCCACATACACTTGAACGAATAATGAGTCATTGCCATGCTTAAGCACAAAAAGAGTTTTAACAACCTTGCCCATGGTAAACCCCTTTTCAAGTAAGAATGTTTTTATCCTATCATACCATGCTCTAGGGGCTTGTTTGAGACCGTATAAGGCTTTGGACAATTTGTAAACATGATTAGGAAAATCTGGATTTTCAAAACCCGGTGGTTGTTTGACATAAACCTCCTCATCTATGTAGATATTAAGAAAAGCACTTTTAACATCCATTTGATATAGCTTAAAACCTTTAGATGCTGCAAAATCTAACAAAATTCTTATGGCTTCTAATCTAGCGACATGAGCAAAAGTTTCATCAAAATCTAGACCTTCAACTTGAGTGAAACCATGAGCAACCAACCTAGACTTATTCCTAACCACAACCCCATCCTCACTTTGTTTATTTTTATATACCCATTTAGTTCCAATTAAAGTGTGACCTTGAGGTGGAGGTACAAGTTTCCAAACATTATTTCTTTCAAAATTTTCTAACTCTTCTTGCATGGCAATAATCCAAGATTCATTAGTGAGTGCGTGTGATATATCTTTGGGTTCAAAAGAAGCAACAAAAGCAGAATGAGCATGAGAGTTTGGATCGCAAAACCTGGACCGTGTGACTCGTTCGTGCAAGCTTCCATTCATCTGTTGTGGGGGATGATCTTTGTAAAAAACGTAGGGGAACAGATGTCTCACAAGCTTCTTCTTCATTAGGTTCATCGTAGATTGATGAGCTTGTGACTTGTGGACAATCAGGACCAGCATAGGTGATAGCCGGAGCTTGTTCAATGTCCGGAGCTGGACACGTGTCAACTTCGGAACTACCAGGCAGTATCACTGGCTCTTCTTCATCTTCAAAAATACCCTCCCCCTAAGGATACGGATCTGGTCCTGCAATACCGGAGCTAGTACCTGGGCTAGCTTCATCAAAAGACACTTCACAAGTCTCCACAATTTTGTTAGTGTCAAGTAAAAGCACACGGTAGCCTCTAGTATGAGATGGATAACCAAGAAACATGCCATCAATGGATCTAGGTTCAAATTTATCAAGACTACCATGTTTCTTAATAAAGCATTTGCAACCAAAGACCCGAAAGTGTGTAACACTAGTCCTATGTCCAAATCGGAGCTCATATGGTGTTTTACCTAGCTTAGTACGCAAGAAAACACGGTTTGAGACATAACAAGCGGTTGCTAATGCATCAGCCCAAAATTTCCTAGGAGTTTGATATTCATCAAGCATAGTCCTAGCCATCTCAACTAAGGTTCCGTTCTTTCTTTCTACAACATCGTTTTGTTGAGGTACATATGGTGAAGAAAATTGATGATCTATTCTATTTTCAGCACAAAAGTGATCAGAAGATTGATTTTTAAATTCAGTTCCATTATCACTTCTAATTGCTTTTAATGATCCTGGGTGATCAATTGATAATCTAAGAAATAAAGTTCCAAAGTGACTAAAAACTTCATTCTTAGACGCCATAAAGTAAACCCAAGAGTATCTAGAATAATCATCAACGATAACAAGAACATACCATTTACCTCCGAAGGATTGGACACGTGAAGGTCCTACAGTGTCAAGATGCAAAAGTTGACATGGTTTAGTTGTCATGATCATTGTGAGAGGAGTATGTGAACCTGCAACCATCTTAGCATGTCTACAGGAAGAGCACACAATTTATTTGTACCCTTTAAACTTAGGCAGCCCACGTATGCGATCAAGAGCACTAACACGTGTTAGGTGATCAAAGCCTACGTGACCAAGTCTACGATGCCAAAAATATAAGTCCTTTGAATCATTAGCAACTAGACACCTATGCTTAGAGGAAGACATATCAAAATCAGCTTTAAAAACTCTTCCAAACCGAGACATTAAAAATAAGCTCACTATTTGAACTTACAACTTTGCAGCAGTTTTTATTGAAAATAATTTCTAGATTTTCATCTAGCAATTGTGAAACAGAAAGCAAGTTGTATTTCAAATTTTTGACAAGTGCCACATCCTTCAAAGTGTAGTGATCATTTACTTTAACCGAACCCTTAGCAATTATAGGAGTTGAAGAATTATCGGCAAAAGTAACATTTTCTACACGTGACACAAAAGAGAGGGAGGAGAACCAATCTTTGTTACCGGTCATGTGGTGTGAGCAACCTGAATCCACAATCCAAATGTTCTCCTTCCTCAAATGTATAACCTACATAGAAGCACAATACGTCGATGACTAAATACTGGGGTTAGTCAAAAGGCATTTAGGTATCCAGTACTGAGTCACACGATGTGCAGTAGGAAAAACACGCGAAAGCTGAGATAAAACAGCAGGTTTATGAGTCGAAGTTTGAGGTTTTCTAATCTTAACTCTTTTAGCACAAGAACCAGTAGCTCCGGAGGTAAAAGCAGCAGTTCCAAAAGACAAGGCTGAAGCTCCGGAAAAAAAGCTGAAGTTCCGAAGGAATCAACAGAAGGTTCGGGAGCTCTCGGAGCTATCGGAACTATCGGAGCTGCTTTTGCGGATTTCTTACCAGAAGGTCCGGAACGGAAGCTACCTTTTCAAATTTCTGACTCACTAAAGCAGGTTGTGTTTTTCTAATTGCATGAAAGTTATAAGATCTAGCAATTTTTCTTTCCTTTTTCTGTTGTTTAGCTAGTCTATAACAAAAATCTATGACATGACCATCTCTACCATAGAAGGTACAATGAAATTTAACTTTGTGATCATGTCTAGATGAGCAAGCAATATTTTTATTTGAAACCGAATGAGGCAGCACTCCTGCAGATTTGAAAACCACTCCTTTTTGTTTAGGAACTGTTTGAATCAAACCACTTCCTAATGACTTTACAATTTTAGGTGGATGTGCCTTAGCATGAGCATGAGAATCAAAACCTAAACCAGTTTTATCATTGCAAGACTTGGAAGAATTCAGCAGTAAGTTTAGGTTCTTATTCCCATTACAAAACCGATCTAATGTCCTATGCATGTCATCAAGTTTATTGGACAGATCAAGGCAATTGTCACATGAAGTTTTTCCTTTTAGTTTGCAATTGGAACAAAATTTAACTTCATGAGAACATAAAGCATTGTTTAATATAGAAATTTCATTCATAGCATCCTGTAGTTTCTTATCAAGATCATCACAAGTAGAACAATGCAAATCAATTGTAGAACAGCTAGCATCATTCAAGTTTTTATCATTAAGTGCAGCAAGCTCTTTGTTCTTTTCAATTTCTTCATCAAGTCTATCTAGAGTGGAGGAGTGTGCACTTCTTAATGTGGACAATTGTTCATAGATTAAGTCACATGAGGGACATGCATCATCACTAGGAATCAAAGTTTTTAAACGGTTAATTTTAGATTCTAGTGATTCAATTTTAGCAGCATTATCCCTAAGCTTTTTGTCCTTTTTCTTGACAATAATAGTTGCACGAGAAATAGCATCACACATTTCATTGCAGGTAGAACATACCTCATCGTCTTCACTGTTGTGTTCTGCATCCTCCTGACTTGATCTTGATCTTGTTTTGCCCGCCATGAAGCATAAGTTGGCTAGATCATCATCATCTTCATCACTTTCAAAGTCTACATCACTTGAACTAAGTTCTTGAAGTGCAGTGATGAAGCTGTTGATCATCTTGCATCCTATGGTACCCTTCTTTTTCTTTTTGTTGGAATTTCCAGAGGAGGTCCGGACCTTGCTTTGTTTTTCTTCCCGGGTGGTCAGACCTGAAAGGTTAGGGCATTCTGTACGAAAGTGTCCTATTTTACCACATTCAAAACAGCGTTGAGGTCCGGAGCTTCCTCTCCTTCTAGTTCTCACATTTTGCAATGCTTTTGAGAATCTAGTAGAGATGAGTGCTAACTCCTATTCTGGAAATTCTTCGATCTGCTCCAGGGTTAGTGAGGACAACAAAGCAAGAGTATTGCAAGATGATGATTGGCCGGAGCTAGACATATCACTTTGTGAAACAAATGCAATAGACTTGTTTGGGTTCTTACGTGCTAGGATGTCAATTTCATGAGTTTTTAGTTTAGAATAAAGTACATCTAATGTAAGGGAACTCATGACAGTTGATTCACGAATGGATATTACTTTCATCTCCCAAACTGACATGTCTAATGCACTAAGAAGTTACCTAGCATTCTCAGCATCAGAAAAATTAACATTGACACTTCGTAAGTTGCTGAGAATTTTATTGAAACGAGCAAAGAGGTCATCGATAGACTCACCTGGTTGCATCTCAAAGCGCATATATTGCTTTTTGAACATATCTTGTTTTACCTCCTTGATTGTGTTGGAGCCTTCATGATAATCACATAGAGCTCTCCAAACATCGTATGCTGATCGAAGGTGCGCGACACGATCAAAGTCGCTTTGAGTGAGTCCTTGGATGATCAAGTTTCAGGCTTTGTTGTTGTTGTTGACGTCCCGTAGGTTTGTGGCCGTGACTTGATCATTAGGTGGAACTTCATAAGTCTTATACACCTTCTCCCATATTGCAAAGCCTTGTGCCTGGATAAAAGCCTCCATGCGTGCCTTCCAAACCTGATAAACAAAACCAGCAAACACACAAGGTTTGGCGCAGTACTTCTCCATGATGATTAGTCAAAAACACGTGCAAATCTCAAAGATTAGAGCACCGTGGCTCTGATACCAATTGTAGGATCGAAGAGCACGTGAAAAGCTACTAGAGTGGGGGTGAATGGTAGATTTAAAATCTTACGCAGCGGAAACAATAAAACCCCAAACCCTTTCGGCAGAAAAATGATCTGTTAAAGAAATCGTGTGTGAGACTAATATAAACGTGTTTCACCGTGACAAAAGTGATAGGTATTAGAGAGAATCACGTCACGAAGACAACACAAAAAGAATCACTCAAATCCGTCGAGAAAAACTCAAGTTATGATCGAAGGATCAAACAATGGTCAATCTGTCCTACCCGAGAAAAACAGTTCTGGAACACTGCAAAGAAACTCGTGTAGATCAAAAACCACAAATCCAATGACCATGAAATTTTGATAGATGATAGATAATCAAGTTTTAAAGACAACCGAAAAAGAATCACATCAATTGGATCTGTAAAACTCGAGTTATGATAAAAACCACCGACGAAAGGTAGTGCTGTCCAGAAACTCGACGAGTAAAACTTGTCTGGAACAAGTCGGACGAACAAGGCACAAAAGTTCCTTCAAACTATGAATTGTATTCAATAGAACACAAGAGGAACAGCCCCAAAGTCGTGTCCCACGAGCTCTGGGCTCCCTTACTTATATAACCAGCCCTTAGGCCAACCCAATCTCAACTAGGACTCCAATCCTACTCAGATCACGAATCATAACTTTCCATAACTGCTCAAGATTCTTCTATACGCAGATAGAAGCAATCTTAAGACTTCCAAACACCTTAGGAACGTATCCCACATTCCTAAACAACTCAAATTCGTTACCCACACGAAATCCTATCATAACCAACTCGATACTTTCCATACCGAGTCATAACCGACTCCGCCGCAGCCAAAGTCATCAACCGATACGATACGATCCTTCAAACCGGATCTTCCCTTCCTTATCCCATCTTCGGAACCATGTTGCCACGTCATGCACCGCATGCATACGTGCGAACACCTTCCTTCGACGTCCAGTAACCTTCATATGCACTGCCCTTGATTCAATCATCCTGCGCGACCTCCTGATCAGCTCAACCACAGTTCCTCCCGAACTTGGTTGTTGGAACCTCATCTCCTCCCTGAGACTAGTCCAATGGATCCCGTCACCAGCCATGACTTGAACTCAAGCAACACCTGCACATGAATAAACAAACAATCCATACGAGCCCAAGTCCTCGACTTGACTCAAGTTAGTTCCGAACACAACACCTTATGTGAGCACCTCACATAAGCATGTTGCAAAACCACAGTAGAAACGATATCAACCGTATCATCCAAAACGCACCAAAAACTTAGCAAATTAATACTAAGCAATCTTTCCAACAATGTAAAGCAAGTACGAAACATTGCAAATGAAAAGCAGAAGCACTTAGGTCAAATTCCGGACCTTGCCAGAGCAACCCGGAGCTTGAGCCGGAGCTAACAAAAGTTCGTAGAACCTAGCGCCGGAGCTTACCAAAACTAGTACAATGAAGCACCTACCAGAGCTTACCAAAACTAGTAGATCCTAGCACCGGAGCTTACCAAAAACTAGTCAAAACTAGTCAACCCAAAACCAGAGCTAGACAAAGTACGTCGGAGCTTAGCAAAAGCATTCCGGAGCTATCAAATATATGTCGGGGCTATCAAAGACATGTCGGAGCTAAAGATAAAGCTCACCGGAGCTTACCAAAGCTGGTCGGACCTTACCAAGAAGTCGGACCTAGCTTCGAACATAGCCGGAGCTACCCAAAACAAGCCGGACCTACCGTCGGACCTTGCTGTAGCTCGGAGCTAGAGTCGGACCTTGATAAAAAGGTGTTTTGGTGATATTTAAAACTTTTATCATCAAAGCCAAGTGTATTCACTACAAGCCAATGTATTCATCACACATAGGTCTTACACAACTTGTGGTCATAACGATAAGAATTAAAAATTAGAAAGAGTATATAAGATTCAAAAATCTTCATTACTCTCTTTACTCCGGTCTCGGGCCCGTAAAATTCGGAAACTCCTATGCTCATATCGTAACTGCATCAGTTATATATCCAGGCCTGTTTCCAATTAAAATCCAAACTAAAGGTTTAGACGAAGGTTTTGCACAAGGGAGAGAGTTGCGCTGCACCGCTGCAGACAGCAACCGTAGGGACGACAAGGAGAGAGACCCAAAGGTGGAGACTCAGGTGTACAACATGACATCGTCGAAGACCTGATCACCACCACTGTGACGTCCTCTGGCAAGGCCGTGGAGGACTGGATCGACGAGGTCCTCTCTGTCCACCGTCGGCGACTTCACAAGCTCGTCGTCGGGCTCAACGTCGAGTGGTGCCCCAGCTATTCCGCCAACCAGAACCTTGTCGCCGTTTTGTGGCACTGCGTCGGCCGCTGCTGCCTCATCTTCCAGGTCATCCACGCTGACAACTTCCCCGACGAGCTGGAAGATTTCCTCGGCAATTCCGACTACCGCTTCATCGACGTCGGCGTGGAGGGTGACGCCGACAGACTTTGGAAGGACTGGCAGTTGAAGGTGGCCAAAACGGTGGACCTGGCCAAGCTCGTGACGGAGGAGATGGATCGCCCGAGACTCCACCGCGCGGGGCTGAAGGACATCACGAGCGCCGTGATGGGCGTCGACATGGAGAATCCTTACGGGGTGAGGACGAGCAACTGGGACGCGTACAATCTCTCCGGCGAGTAGATTAGCTATGCGTGCATCGACACCTTCGTCTCCCTCCAGGTCGACCGCAAGCTGCTCTCTAGCGACTACTAATCTTACCACCGAGTTTGCGGATCGGATGCCGTCGATCATCCCGGCATATGGAATTCGTAGGTGCATCGCTCAAGTTCTAGCTTTTGTGCTTGTGCGCCCAATCTCTCATAAAATTTATTTTTCTTGAGGAAACACTATATCTTGCTTTTAAAAACATGCATGTTATTTCACATGCATCGAGGTATTTCACATGCATGTTAGTTGTCCATGCATGCTACGCCCCAAACATGATCAACGAGCCTCAAACATAACGATCTCTAAACAAAAAAGAGAACATGTAACGTCAGCAAACATGATCGAGGTCTTTCACATGGATGTTAGACGTACATATGCATGCTACGTCCCAAACATGTATTCCAAGAATAGAATAATATTTCCTACCATGTATATATATTTCTATATTTATCATATTCTCTACCATGCATGTGTGTATGCTCTCAAACTACAGTATATGGCAGTTTAACTACCACACTAATGAAGAATATTATCCTGACATCAATAGAGATAACAAACTTGACACAAGGATGTTCTCTCGACGGTACGAGGATAGAATGTGGACTACCATCGTCTAATAAGCACACAGCTCTCACTACGTACGTACGTGGTTCATCAAATTAATCGATCGCATGCTGCCATTATGTATCGTTGTACTCGTCTTTTGAAGAAACAACAGGAGTAGGCACTAGCCGCTACGTGTTCTGATTTTAGGAACAAATGATCACACTTGTGAAAACACGTACGCCACATCCGATCCTCAACGTCATCCAATTAACATGTTCCTCAACAAGGGGGCACAAAAGTCCTCAACAGGTGACCAAACATGCTTGATCACGAGTCTCATTCACATGCATTACATTCATGTCCACCATCATCCATGATCATGAAAATTATCAGTTCGATATGGACTCTCGGTCGGCAATGGTCGGATCCTTAAAAAAATATATGGACTCTCGCTCGATTGCCACGCGTGTTCACATCAATCTCCGCACCTTTGTGTGTCAAATTAAAAAACTAGCCGATGGGATGTGTTGAGCCGTTGCGATAACCGAGAGGAGGCGAACCGCGGTTTGGAGTAACTCTGACTGTCGATTCAAAAGCACAATTTTTGAAGCGTCCGATCATCTCCACTCACGCGCTTAGACGATGACCCGCTATAAAAGCACACCGTCCTCTTCTTCTCCACTGCACCTCTCAATTGATTTTAGCCTCCAAACTTCTCCTCTTGCTTCTCCACCGCACCACCGTGGACCACCTCTCTCTCTTTCTTCGCACCTCCGTCACCGCATAAATGGGTAGCCCCGCACCGAAGCGCTCCAGGTCATCGACGTCCTCTGAACCTCCTTCTCTGTTTTCGTCGCCGCCAAGGCCGGTGGAACTGGAGGCGGCGCCCGCAACTCCTCCACTCCCGTCTCTAACTGCGGCGCCCGCACCTCTTCCGTCTGACTATGATGAGACTGTCTGCCTCATTGAGGAAAGTATCGACAAACTCGACGGCAAGCTTAAGGAGGTCACCGGCAGCCTGTTCGCTGCCGATGTGCAAGCAAAAGCGCTCAACAAAATGGTGCAAGATGTATTTCACAATACATCTCACTCCTATCGCCGACTGGGACTTGGTGTCCTTCCCCACCACGCTAGCATTGACTCCGCCGGCTACTACATCTTCGGGTTGGGCTTTGTTGCCGCTCTTCTTGACTGCCTATACGAGACGATAGGTGAGGAGGCCGGGGTGGGGTTTCGCGAGCAACTCGTGAAGGATGTCAGCCGGAAGATGTTTGATCTGGTGTTGGAGGATGCTCCGCCGGCGGATGCGGAGGCGGAGGCGCCGCCGGCGGAGGTGGGCAAGTCCTCCTCCGAGTAGAGTAGGATGAGTAGTAGTTTTTTCTTTTGTTTTCTATGTGTTTTTTTTCTTGTTTGTAATATATGTGTTGTTTTTATGTTAATGAAAAATGTCTTTTATTTTATGTTCATGAACAATGTGTCCTACAATACATGCACTAACGAAAAACTCCTCCTTTTATCGAAAAACATCGCATATGGAAAATTAACACATTAGTAATATTATACTATATCTAATAAATACTCCCTCCTTATTCTTTTATTTGATGTTTTGGACAAAGCATTGAACTGACATTAGTAGGACGTACGTAGTAGAATTATATTTCCAAAAATTATGAAAATAAAAAGCTACAAACTTAATTAATTTTATTTCTTTTCTCTTTACCAACTGTCATTGTGCCCGCCCCACCACTCCCACCCACCGGCTTGGCCCTAGGCAATAGCCCACAAATTTTCTGCGACCCTGTCGCACAGCATCGCGCGTGCGCCCCCGCCTCACACACCGTCCGATCAAAATCGCATAATCGTGGGAGCTGGACACGCCGGATTTCCATCCTTCAGTGTCCAGACAACAAACCCAGCGCGAAGCGAAGGATCTCAGCACGATTTCCATGGGATGGCGTGCGGGGCGGGGGCGCACGCACGATGTTGTTTGGTAGGGCCGCATAAAATTTATTTCCACCCACCTAGGCCCAGAGTCGGGCCTGCCTTTAAGACCTTCCGCAGTGGTTCACGGTAAAGCATTAGGTTGTGTTTGGGAATACAGTTTTTCGATACTAAAGTTTTGGAAACTAGAATTTTTAAAATGACATGGCAATACCAAAGTATTTCAATAAAACAGTTTTTTAATACCACGATTTTGCAATGCATAGGACTGTTTGGTTAACAAACACCATTCTGTAAAAAATACCATAGTAACCTCAAATACCACAGTAATGCTAATTGCTCCAAAACTGCAAAAATACCGTGTTCCCAAACACCATTACTGGTCTGCGAATCAGATGGATCTCTTAACCCCTTGGTGCGGAAATCGAATTCCCAGTGGCCCTTCTGCACAACATGACTTGGAGAAATGGGTCACCAATGCATCCCGACCCTGCTAAAGGATGACAAGCAGCGGCAGGTGAACACCATGCAACGGCGGTGCAATGGAAAACGGTGGCAGCGGACGGCGACGTACCTAGTCGTTCACCTTCCAACGGAAGCCATGCAGGTGCTTCCACAGCCGGAACGCCGCATCTGGCGATGTGACGTTGACAAAGCAGTAGCCCTTGTTGGCCTCGGACCTTGGCAAATGCAACAAACGAGGTTAAGTATCAATCAGTAAAAGACCGGAGCTTGATTAGTATAATCATATATTTCAAAGCATAGGCGTGGTACTTGAACTCAAATGGAACGTAAATAAAATCGTATTCCGACTTGACGCAGCCCACTGCAATTTTTGTGTTCTCCTCGGCACAATGTTGATCAATGATGTTCATTACTTTTTGCCTCCTGTGGAAAACGATGTAAAACATCAGGTATTAACGCATCAACAAATATGAGGAGGAGAATACTAACGCGCAGATTTAAAAGTATGTTCCAGAGCATCAGTGTCGTCAGACCAGAAGCAGGGTCGAAGCGGCGCCGTGGCCGCTGCGAACTCGAGAACCGATCGAGGGCAAGGCTCATCGCCAACGGATCGAGGGGACGGAAGCTACACGACCGCTATGGGCGATGAGCCTTCATCTCAATCCGTTCTCAAGTCCGCGTTCCCGGACCCAGCCCTAACTCCATCATCACCGATAGAGTCTGCCAGGGGCCGGGGGCGCCGGGGGCCGGGGGCGGCGGAAGCATGGCGGGTGTAGTGTGCCAGGGCTAGGGCCGGGGTGCCACTGGGGCGGGGCGGCGGCGGGAGCGCAGGGGTGGCGGGGCTGGGGGCGCAGGGGCGGCGGAGCCGGGGGCGAGCCGGCGGCGGGGGCGCAGGGGCAAATAAACTCAGCCGTCGCAAATGATCGCATTTCTTGTAGTGTGTGTGTGTGTGTGTGTGTGTGTGTGTGTTAATGAATGCATGAATGTGTGGTGTGTTCATCGTCTTGTACTTTTTTCTTGTGTTTTCTGACGATCTTTCAAATATATATATATATATATATATATATATATATATATATATATATATGACGATCTTTCAAAAAATAAGAGAAACCACGTAACGTCATGAAACATGATCGATGTCTTCTGCGTGACAAACTGAAAAAAATTGGAACATTGCATATACCTTGGGCTGGTGGGCCCTTTGCGTGTCAAAATAAAAAACTGGAACTGAAAAACTAAAACACCGCCAGACGGACCTACAAAGTATGCCAGGTGGGCCACTGCATACCCTGGACCCTTTGCATGTCAAATTAAAAAACTGCCTGTGAAGCAACAACTTAGAGGAAGCCAACCGCGGTTTGGATTAATTCAAAAGCGCAGTTTTCGAAGCGTCCGATCATCTCCACTCGCGCGGACCATCCGCAGTGTCATACTTTAAAGCATAATGGATACACTGTTTCATAGTATAATCTAGAGTAGGTAGTGTAAAAGCTGAAGGAGAATAGTGTATAGAGTATGCTTTAGAGTACGCTTGTGCAGATGGTCGACGAGGACCCGCTATAAAGGCACACCCGTCTTCTTGCATCTCCGTCGCACCACTCCATCTCCATTGATCGTAGCCTTCAAACTTCTCTTCCTTCACCGCTGCACCATCGCCGACCACCTCTCGCTCTTTCTCCGCACCTCTGTCGCCGCACAAATGGGTAGCCCCGCACCGAAGCGCTCCAGGTCGTCGACGTCCTTCGAACCTCCTTCTTCTCCGTTTTCATCGCAGCCAATGTCAGTGGAACTGGAGGCAGCGCCCGAACCACCACTGTCCCCTTCTCCACTCACGGCGCCCGCACCTCCTCATCCCGATTGGGTTTAGGAGACTATCCGCCTCATTGAACACCGCTTCGATGAACTCGATCGACGCCGGAAGGAGGCCACTGAGCACCTTTTCGCCACCGCCAGACGAGCAAAAAAGCTCGACATATTGGCGCGGGATGTATTTTCTGATACATCTCGCCGGTGTGACCGTCTGGGTCTTGAGAAACTTCTCGTATGCACCAGCTTGGACACCGCCGGCCACTACTGCTTCGGGTTAGGGTTTGTGGCTGGTCGTCTCAACGTCCTCTATGAGACGATCAGGGCGATGGCTGGGGTGGAGGGCCGCCAGCATCTTCTGCGGACCGTCGCCCAAAAGCTTTGGACTCAATTACTAGAGGAGGCGGCAGCAGAGGAGGCGGCAGCGGTAGCAGCGGCAGAGGACGAGGCATCGGCGGTGGAGAAGGAGGTGGAGGAGATCTCCTCCGACTCTGAGTAGAGTAGTATTTGTAATTTTTCCTTTTTCTTGTTTTTTATGTGCTTTCGTAGTTCTTGTTTGTAATATATGTGTTGTTTCTATTTTAATGATAAATGTCTTTTCTGTTTATGAACAATGCGTCCTGTGCAGTATCGAAAAACAACTCCTTTGTGAAAAAGGGGCGAGATAACTATTGTTCAATGTCTAGCCAATAATTTTTTGTGTTGCGACAATTGACGACTCTTAGTTGAAACTCCATTGAGATCGTGGTTGAGGCTACGTTTCTCCTCTTTTGTGTTCTTTCACTCAATTTTTTCATTTGTAGTCGGCGCAAGAGAAAATGTATTTTTAGTATGTAGTAGTATATACTACATGTTATCATTTCATTGTGATTAATGTTACAAAATGCTGGTTGTTTACCATCGTCCTTTCGTGGACTTGGTTGTATTTGCATATCGTTTGCATTAGCACATATACATTTGGTGATTCATATTTTTTCACTTATTTATTGGAATGTCCCACTAGCTAGCAGATGACTGCTTTTAGATTTTGAACTCCATGCATGGCAACAAAGATGAATTAAGAAGCGAGCAAGTTGTCCTAAGACGAAGTCTACCCTCTAGCTGCATGCACCATGTGCAGGAGTCGACGCGACATGAGATGTAATTAATCACGATTCTCCACTGCCGCGAAAATTTTATCGTTCTACTTGACACGCCACATTTGAGATTTTGACAGTTCAATTTTCACTACTTGCGCCTCCAATTTCAGTCCTGCCTATTGTTGTAACCCTATTTCAGCCACGATGAGTATAAATGGAAACACTGGCCTCCGTTCCCGACACACCGCTGCCCCACCCTTCCGGTGATCTCAAAGTACTCCAAATGTGTTGTCTCTCTGTCCCGTGTTCTATACTTGTATTCCTAAGAAATTCTCGTGTTTTCATTTCCCACAGTTTTTACAATTTTCCCCCATGGATCTCGCTGTGATGCATCGAAGCTCTTGGTGCTGTTGAGTCCTGGGTACAACGCCGAGCGACCTCTTCGCCGCCGACACCTCCCTGCGACATCGCATCCCAGACTCCAGTTTTGTGCTAGGTAAACTACACGATCCATGCCGTCTTTTTATAGAGCTATATTGGCTTGGTTCTACACGATCCATGTAGTTTTGGCCTAGTTAAGTTATACACGATCCATCCTGATATACGAAGATTAAATAAATGAACAAAGAAGAAATGTGGTCTTCTGTTTCACAAATTTAGTTATATATATATATATATATATATATATATATATATATATATATACTATATCTGTCCCTAAATAAATGTTGCTCCAACAACTTATTACGGTAGTGTATTTCTAGTTCAATTCCTGGCCAGGAACAACAAATACTAAAAACCAGAGGTAGTAGTATGTAGTTTCTGGATTTAGATGTAAATGACGCACGGGTTATCTGATCAACCACTCCAAATGTTGTACTCTCATTCCTGTTTTACAAATTTGTATTCCTAAGATTTTTAGTTCCCATGGTTTTCACTTTTTTCTTTCTTATGGCTTTCTCGGATCGTACGTTTTTTTCTATTCTTTCTTTTCTAATTCCTCCGTTGGTAACAAACACTACAATTTATAGAAAGCACACCGTCCGATCCAAAATATACGTCGGTCATGTAATCCGACGTTATCACTGTTATTTTGAATGACTACTTACAATGCTTTTTATATTAGGAACAAGACATCAAACCGTAATGTCGTCTACAAGCATTCATGGTGGCCAACAAGCACCTGGTATAACTACAAATGTGTTTACTATCAAAATTAAACAAATTTAGACAACATTAAATCATTTGCATGGTATGCAGAGAATATTGCAGCACATGATGTTCAGGAACCCCGAGGTTCTTCATTCCCTGGTACTACTACGATGCATGAACCAACAGCAGGTATATATATACAAACCAGAAATACTCCTTCCGCCCCAGTGTAATTTTACTTTTGGAGCTTAAAAAATGTCCCACTCCAACTCTATCCTTGGTAGTAGCTTCCAACTACCCATATCACATCACATTACTAACTGCCTCTCTACCGTGCCATTTGTTTTGGCAGAGCGTGTTAGTTTTTTACTCTACTCCTTTGGCATTGAATTTGGAGCATTTTGAGAGACTACGTTCTGTCCTTTAGATGTATAGATGATAGGTGTATCATGGTCATTTGCATTCTTTCCTAGGCTCTACTAATTGTTTTAGCATGCCTTGCGATTCTACTTTCTTATTAGTACTTAGTCTATATAGTTAATAGTTCATCAGCCTGTGTGATGGCGTGATTTTTTTATGCCTCCACGCTGTTCTCTCTCACCGCCGACCACTCCGGCCGGCACCGGCGCCCACGCCTTGCTGCTGGTCAATTCAATGTCCTCCCCGACACGTCTCCCTCGCCCGTCGCCACGTCCCATCCTTCGCGTGCCATGATTACCCCGCCGCCCGCAAATCCGTAGCCATTACTCGCCCTGCCACCAATCCTCCTCGAGAGTTTCGGCGAGACTGAACCCTCGCTTTGTTGAGTGTCGCAAGCTGGCACTATGCAGTACTGCACCTGCAGTAGCCGCCACTTACAAGTAGACCCGATGTCTCATGGGCCGACATGTTAGTGGCAGCTAATGCAGGTGTAGTACTGCGGAGGATTTCAATCCCTCAAGCTGCCTGCCTTATTTGTCTTGCATTCACCACCTGCTACCGCTGGTGTTCATTACTTTCCCTGCAACTAATAATTCTCTTCGAGAGGCGCTACGGCTGATGTCAGTCAGACCAAACCGACGAACTCTATCTTTGTCTAGTCTAGCGTTGCCAGCTGCATGCCCCCTCACAGTCTTGCCTGCTTCGCTCATGGACTGAAAATCCTCTGCAGTACTATGAGTGCGTACCGCCACTGACATGTGAACCTGATGGCTCATTTTAGGATATGAACAGCAACAAAGAAGTCAATAATGTAACCCCCCATCAAAATAGTTGTCGTTAGGATAGTCCTAACTATTGTAGTAGTTCATTTTTAATTCATTTGTTGGTCTGATACGACAATTAATATAAACTAGGAGGGAGTACTACAAAACAAAATGGTGCTGGCACGACGCGGTCATCCCACGCTCGTATTTGCCGCACTCATCCTGAAGATGGTATGAACATCAAACTTTTCTTCTTTTCACACTATTTATACATGATACTAAACCTATTCAGGCGGTAATTTGATTTAATCGTTTACCGTTTGAATCAACGTAACAAAAGGAAGGAAGCCAGGAAGAAGTGTGGCTAAAGGACTTATGGTTGCCAGAATACGCTATGCATCCCAAGTTAGTAGAACGGAGCATGTGAAGCTACCAATTCAGTTCTCCGCTAGGTTGGGTGCTGCGGTTGGTATTAATCAGCAGCACTTTGTCGATGATGTGGTTATGTTTACAAAAAGACATGCATCCCTCAGCGATGCAAGGAAGTGGGTAGAGGTTGGCCATAGTAACAAGAGAGATATAGTATGAGACATTCTGGTTAGTGTTGTCACACCCCAACACAAGTATTTTTTTCTTGCAATCTCCATCCTATATGTTTACAGCAACTTGTTATACAATGTATAGGATTCTTTGGACATGGAGGACACACTGGAGAGCGCAAGAAAATTTTTGAAAATTGCTGGTGAGCGCTACAAGGGGTGGCGCTCGACTTCGCATGCCACCTACAAGAGTTATTCTGCCGTTGCAGAACGTATACGAAACCAGCCTACTGATGTAAGGCGCCCGAGTGGTTGCACCTAATAGAATATTTTGGGTCCGAGCGATTCAAGGACACCTAACTTTTTAATAGCTTCGCATCATACAAAAAATATTTCATTTACTTTCATTCGTGGGATTAATTCTTAAAATTATTGCAGTCAATAAGAAGGACCAATTCTCAAAATCGAAGCAGACAAAAGGCTTGTCACTTTCTTGGCTCCAAATCCTACACCCAACTTAGTTACGAGAAGGTATGAAAAATAAATCACACTTTTACTTTGCGCTGCAAAAAATATGTATACCGACATGTTGAAGTTTACTTGTATTTTATGTAGCGAGACCCAGAGACCGAAGAAGAACCCAATGACATACAACTGTGGGAGGCAAGCCATTTGTTGGAGAATGGTAACTGGACAAACAAGCTGGCAGAAGCTGTACATGTGAGTAACACTTCAAACAATCCCCAATTAAATAAATATTTGCAAATTACCTGTGACTCTTCTTTTCGTATATAGATCCAGGCACGTGCCCCAAGTGGACGACTTGGAAGATGAGCAGGGAGGCCCAATTCCAAATGAGGAGATAAACCACATCTTCTAGCGTTGTTATAGATCCTCAATCGGTTGTGCGGGATCACAGGTTCGGGGGCATGGTTATATGGCTAACCCAACTGGTCCCGAACGTGAACGTATGCGTATCCAGATGTATGAACACCTCAATGACCAAGTTCGAAACTTAGAAGATAGAAATGCAGGCCTCAATGAAATAGTGCAGGAGTTGGAAGGAAGAAATGATAGCTTAAACACCCAGATGGTATGCATAAACCAGAAGAATGAAGAGTTAATCGTTCAAGTCTAGAACTTACAAGGTCAGATAGCAGCTGATCGTGAATAGACAGCTAAGGAAATGCAGGACATGCGCGCCTCAGTGGCTGAAATGCACAAAATGATGATGGCGACCACTCCACAGAAGGTCCAACAAAGGAACCGCCAAAAGCCACCTGCTCCAACAATTAGTCCCGGTCAGCTTAGGAAAACTCTTAGCATGCAAACATGTCGCTTTAGTAATCCTTGAGTGTTGTTATGCGTGTTGTAATATAAATTGATGGATGTTTATTGTTAAACTCATGATTATGTTGCCACTAATTTTCAAACTTGGTGCATTCGCGTTCTACTGCCGCTAATTATAAAACATGGCATTACGAATTTCTTGTCACGAATGATAAATTGTTGCAATAGGAAGCTATTGCCAATACGGATGATAAAATGTGGCAATAGAATGACAAAATGTTGTAGTATAAACATTTGGCAACGACTCAAAAAATGTTGCATTAAAACACTATTGCCACAAATAAGCAATACCAAACTATTCGCCACGCATGCGAAATCGTTGCGGTACCATACTAGTTTCAACGGATCTAAAATTGTTGCAATACGGTACTATTCACCACGTTTGTGGACTCATTGCAATACCCAACTATTCGCCACGGATACAAAATCATTGCAGTACCAGACTAGTTCCCACGGATCTAGAATCGTTGCAAAATGGTACTATTCACCATGTTTGTTGATTCGTTGCACTAACCTACTATTTGCCACGGACGTTAAACCGTTGCAGTATCATACTATTTGCCACGGCTGTGACATCGTTGCAGTACCATACTATTTGCCACGAATGTGAAATCATTGCAATACCGTGATATTCTTTGGAATATGGTAAATCGTCGCTACACCATAACTCGTTGCAATATGTTAATATTTGCCACGGCTGTGAAAATCGTTGGAATACTGTAGTATTTGCCACAAATGTGAAAATCGTTGCAATCACATACTATTACCACGAACGCGAAATCATTGCAATACAATGCTATTCGTTGCAATACGTTAAATCGTCGCAATACGGTCAACTGTTGCAATAACATACTATTTGCCACGAATGTGAAATCGTTACAATACCGTACTATTGCCACGCCTGCGAAATCATTGCAATCCAAAGCTATTCATTGCAACACGTTAAATCGTCGCAATACGCTAAACCATTGCAATACATACTATTTGCCACGAATATGAAATCGTTATAATACCGTACTATTGCCACGCCTGCGAAATCGTTGCAACCACATACAACTACCAGAAATGTGAAATCGTTGCAATACCATGTTGTTTGTTGCAATACGTTAAATCATCGCAATACGCTAAATCATTGTAACAACATACTATTTGCCACAAATATGAAATTGTTGCAATACCGTACTATTTGCCACGACCGTGAACCCGTTGCAATACCGTACAATTCATTGCAATACGTTAAATCGTCGGAATATATGAAAACGTTGCAATAGCGTCCTATTTGCCAGCGATGTAAAGTCGTTGCAATACCATACTATTCACCACAGATGCCAAGGCGTCGCAAATAACCTATCGCCATGGGAATTATTACGACGATTCGTAAAAACTATCGCCACGCTCTTTTTCGTTGCAACAGCGACCTATTGTGACGAAAAACAACCTATTGCGACGAATTTTTTCGTTGCGATAAACCGGAATCCTTGCAGTGATTTCAGTCTCTCTTTTGGAGACATTTACCCCCACCTGCCATATACAGTCATTCTCTGGTTCACATCACAGCCTGAATTGTTCCGTTCAATCAGCCAAGCTTTGCTCCCCTAGGGACAGCTTCTGGGACAGCTCATCCTCCCTTCTCACGAGGTCTTCTTCCTTCTCTTGGAGGTTGACCTCCTTATTATCGAGCTCCTCCTGGCGATTGAGGAGAGTTTCCCTCAACTCTTCGAGAATCTCCGAGCGGCTATCGACCATTTCACAGGCCCTCTGCGCATGCTTGTAGATCTCCTGAGTCGTCTCGTCGAGGGCCTTAATAGCAGCCTCTCGTTCATCCAACGCCTTGTTCAGGCTCCCGACCCTTCTCCGAAGCCACCCACTCCTTCTAGTCGGCGAGCCTGGACTGCGTCAGCTTCATCTCAAAGAAGAGCTTTTGGCGCCAATGCCCTAGCATGGTGCACTCCTCTTTAAGAGACCTCCACTCGTAGTTGAAGGCAAGCTGGACGTGTTGGAGGATGGAGCAAGCATTGTCAATTGACAGCTCTAGGGGGATTGTCTTCAGGCTTGCTTGAGGGCCGTCCTTCGGTTCCTCCAAATCTTCCGGGATGGACGTTGGAGCCCATGGCACAAGCATGGACTCTAGCAGCTCGACATCGACGGGACCAGTCTTCGGCAATTCATCCATCTCCAGTGTGTGTTAGGAAGGTCTCGTAGCCAGATCTTCTACACCCAAAGTGGATGAGGAGGGTGCTGCAGCTGGAACATCATCTGTTGGTGCAGAAGCCTAAGGTCTGGCAGCAGGATCAGGTAGGGACACCTCCGGTGTTGTCACCTCGGAGCTGGTGGTGGGACTTCCACTAGAGCTTCATCAATCTCCGGCATTGATATAGGGACCTCCATAGACGGCTCTGAGACAACCGGATTTTGCTTGAGAACTTCTTCCTCATGGTTCGGTGCTACCACATGCTCTTTTATCGTCAGCATAAGAGTAGTCTCCACGACAGCTATCACAACAACTGTCGTGTCATCTGCCACAACCACAGGAGGAGGGGCGGGAGCTTCAGTCAATGCAGGCTCTAGAGTTGCAGTAGGCACTGGAGGTGTTGAACATGTTCTTGACATTTTGGAAGCAGAGAGTAGGGAATTCAAGACAAAGCAAGAAACAAAATGAAGAAAAAAAAGCTAAAGAGGCAAGCCGACCATTACCTATGGTTATTGCCGCTCCAATCGGCACGGATCTTTTTCCTTGGGCACTTGGAGTTAGAGCCCGACATCGTCGGTGTGGTGGATGCTCTAGGCACTGAACCAGGTGTTGAGGCAGCTGCTGTTGCTGCCACGTCTGGTACCTCCGTCGTAGGAGGAATTGCTCTAGACCCAGAGCCCTCTGTTGGCACCGAGGCTAGAGTTGACTTGCCGCAACCAGTGCCCGATGTGGGCACTGTAGCCGAAGAACCAACCGGAGCTAGGGGCACAACCACCAAAGAACTAAGCCAAGGCTGAGGGGTCACTTCTTTCGGAGCTTCCCTCACACTGCTCCCATTGCTCCTTGTAAGCTTTCGCTTGCGACTCAGAACTTCGACAGGAGCTTTCTCTTTGCCTCAGTTAGAGGTTGATTTCTGGGAGGTGAAGCTACGGGGCCGCTGCCTTTGCCACTAACTGGAGTAGGCCTGGAGCCGTCATGGGAGCAAGGAGCTCTGCAGATCACGATCTCCGCTTAAGCAGTGCTCCTACGCTTATCCATGAGGCCCAAATCATCAAGTGCTGGCATCTTCTTCCGCAGCTCCCTCTTGAACTCTGGCAGCATGTTCAGGGGCATGAACTCCGCTGGAGGTGTCTGATCATCAGGGCGAATGGCTCCGTGGTGCAACTTTTGGAGATGAAGCTTCAAAGCCATCTCATCCAAACTGTACCCAAACCAGTCTCAATCTACTATGGATCCATCTGACCATCGAATGCCCACGCAGGGCATTACCTCCTCTTCAGCAGAGCCTTCTGGTTGGTCAAGGAAGTTGGCAATGAAAATCAGGGGAGTTACTCCTCCTTCAATGCACTCTCAGATCCTTGTCAAGATTGGGTTGTACGCCTCCAACAGCATCGGAACTACCTCCCAAGCATCGGTGTCAACAGCCGGAAGGCCGTCAGGCTGCTTCAACATGTCGTGGCGGTCCACCGTGATGACCACCCAGTCCTTCTTCCAGCCGTCCCACTTCCAGGAAGGGAATGTCTTCAGATACTTTAAGGGCGAGTTCTTGCGCTTCACAAAGTAGTAGAAGCCAAGAGACTCATTGCTCTTTACGGTTGCGTGACCGTGAAAAATGTCCAGAAAAGCTCGATGCAGGGCGGCACACCCACCCACATCTCACAAAAGTCGATGTATGTCGCCACAAGCAAGGAGTGGGGGTTGAGGTGGTGGAGTTGCAAGCCGTAGAAGTCCAGCGGCATCAGTAGGAAGTTGGAGAACGGCGGAATAAGCCCCACCATGGCAAATGATGTGAAGTACACGATGTCGCTGGGGTTCTCCTTCTTGAAGGGGAACTTGTCGAGGCGAATCAAGTTGATGAAGGAATCTCTTGAACACCCCATGTAGGTGCGAACCCTCAACAAATTTTCATCTTTCTTGATCCCTCTGCGAGGAAGACCCAACTCCATTGCAGCAAAGTGGAGCAGAAAGTGGAAGAAAAGTTGCAAGGGCGGAGAGCCCTAAGCGCAAGATCAGATGAAGGCATAAAGAGTTCTCTCCCTGTGCGGACTTTCTCCCTTTAGTAAGCCTCCGCAACGCTTGGATTGAAACTACTTCTGAACCTGAATCTAAAATGATCTCGTCAATGACAAGGGGGCCCGGGTCCACTTTGTTAAAAAAGTTGCACCAGGCGAACCGTTGTCATGATGGTAAGTTGGAAGCCCGAGGGCAGTAGCGTGACAGGGGTACAAAGATTACAATGGGAACTAATATGAATTTTGTATTGGGAACCAGCGATCTTCAATTACATGAGATCCGCACGCCAGGATCTGAATCACCATATCGAGAAGGGCCATGCGGCGACAACATAATTGCGTGCCACCGTCCCAACTGCCCAGGAAAAGACCTTTGGAGCAGGAATGTGGGAATCGATGATGGCCCCACCTCTGTTAGTGAGACCTCGCCCAGAGATGTGCCCCGGGGCCACTATCGGTACCCTAGATACCATGTACCCCCTCATATTGTGGATAAAATCGTGGAGTTCCACCCTCCAATGATGAAGACTTCCGAAGGCAACACGTGTCTCGCAGCACTGGGCCTGCCTCGTTTGAGTAGTTTTGGAGCTACTCACATGTCCTGCAGGGTTGGGCCTACCTCCCTTCACAGGAAAACTCCAGTGCTGCAATGTGTCTAGTAGCTCTAGAACTAACCCCCAATAGAGGAAGCTCCGGTGCTGCCACGCGTTAAGTAGCTCCAGACCTGCCTCCTCGCACAGGGGAGCTCCGGAGCTTCCACGTGTCAGACCTCCGGATCTAAGCCTGCAACAGGAAGGCAGGTGGATCTCCAACGGCACAAACATTCAAGAGGCTATTAAACAGCCATTACAAGATCAAGTTAACGTCTCCTTAATGTTGTATTAATGACGCACGATCAGAGGGCTATCAAGACTGATAACGCTGCCATTAAAGAATGTTATCACACTGTTAATCACCCATAACACCAGTAGATCGTGTACAGGGTGTTTATGACCGCCGGGGCCACTTGTCGGGTTAGGCATACATTATAATAGTCAGTCCTTAGCATATAAAAGGGATGCATCATACAGTAGAAGACAGGCAATCTCAGACACTCGCTAGGCATACACACTCATACAATCAACAACCACCCTATGGAGTAGGGTATTACGCTCAGGCGGCCCAAACCACATAAAAACCCTCGGTGTTCACCTCGTGTTATCGATCTTATGTGCGCTCCAGCCGAGTACGAACATCCGCGGACTATGTTTTAGTAGTACCGGGGAAGGTGTCGTTGCTACACTTCAACAGTCGTGTTCTTGCTCCTTGAGCACATCGAACGCCTTAGAATACTGTTCATCTCTAATGATGGGCATCTCTGGGATCTTGTTGTCCTTGTCCTTGGCCATTTGTCTCTCTGAGCGGTAAGTCTCGTAAAAGAAGAACCTACACTGATACCAATTGAATTTGGCCTAGAGGAGGGTGAATTGGCTTTGAAAACATTTCCTGCAACACTTAATCAATAGGTCAAATACAGGATGGACCGGACATGTCCTGTGTGGTATAAAGACTAGTCCCATGTGCTTGATGTGCTACGAAAAAGATTAAATGTTTATGTAGATATCACAAATGTTGCAACAGCGGAATGTAATCAACTACCCTAACAAGTTGAGTGAGTAATTATGATAGAAGAATTGCACATGGAATACAAAGTTAACACGAATTACAAGATTGATCAACTTTATACCCTAGATGATGGTAATTGCAAAAGTAAAAGAATGGAACATGCAAGACAAGGATTTTTACCAAGGTTCAATCTCACAAAAGAGATCTACTCCTCATCGAGGAAGCCCACACAGAGACGGGTCTCTTCAAACCCTTTTCCTTTGTCAAGTCACCACAAAAGGCCGACTTGAGATAAACTATCACGGGGTAATCACCAAGTTGGTGGGGTAACCTCACACGCTAAGGGCTCCCACAAAATTACAGCGAGAAAATATGATCTAATACACTCAAAAAGATTACAAGTAATGCACGAGCGTATAAGATATCAAATCCCAAGAACTCAAAGATGCGTAGACAACGATCTCCCTATCCTAAATCTGGATAACCAAAAGATTTAACTCTTTAGGCCTTAAGATGTGTGGGGAGATGTGTTTTTGTGCTCTTGGGACAAGTGGTGGTGCTAGGGTTCATGTTCTTGACAGTAGAGTACGGTTCTTCTTTTTGAGGGGTCGTGGATCACCTATTTATAGTGTTTCAATAATTATTACCATTCGGGATCCCGACTGCCAAACTAGTCCGCTCTTGGTCATCGGACTTGTCCGATGTACTGTGTAAAATCTGCGTGGAATGTACAACACACTAGAAATCCTATTTTGTGTGAGGTATACCGAACTTGTTCGTATTGGTACAGAAAGTTGATCAGAATAGTCCGCAATATGACGGACTTGTCGGGTGCTATGTGAATTGTGTTTTTCCAACTTGTCTTAGTGAAACATCACAAAGTTAAACAGACTTGTCCAGTTGGTTCAAAACATTGAAAAAAGAAGAAAGAAAGCAAACACTTAGTTGGTTCAAAACATTGAAGTTTCCAGACCGCTATGCAGCTAATACCAAACGATGTGTTAATACCAGCACCGGTAAACTCAATGGACTGAAGAGTCATGATTATCATATTATGATGGAGAGACGTGTACTGGTAATATTTCATGGGTACTTCAAACATGATTTGTGGAAGATATTTGCTGAACTTAACAACTTTTTTAGGAAGGTATGCGCTGAAGAAGTGTTGAAGTAGATTATGCGGCAGTGGGAGAAAGAAATTGTTGTGCTTGTATGTAATATCTAAAAAGTTTTCCCGCCTAGATTTATGAATGTTATGCAACATTTGCTAGTGAATTTACCTTATGAAGCGTTAGTGGCAGGTCCTGCACAGTTCTGATGGATGTATAGTCAATAGAGAGAATTGAAGAAACTTAGAGCTACAGTGCGCAACAAGGCAAGAGTTGAGGGGTGTATTGCAGAGTCATTTGCAACTAAAGAGATTGCAAACTTCTCTAGCAAATACTTTTCATGTGCCAACAATGTGAATCCATCTACAACACCATATCATAATGTAGAAGAGGAACCTATGGCTGAACCCAAGATTTGTCATTGGAAGGTAAAGGTGTTGGAGCTGGCACTTGTCATTACATTTTGAATTTGGAAAGAAACTATACCACGGTTTACATATTTTTCAACATGGAAGAAGTGTTACCATATCTTGAAATGTTTGACAACTTGTATTGGACATCTTCTCGAAGACCTACGCAAAGTCAATTAGATGAGCTAAGTCAGCATGGCATAATTGGTGGGTCAAACTTCGTGGACTGGTTTCGTAAGCATGTAAGTTTTCTATCTTACCTTTTTATTTCAATTATAGTTCACATTGTAATCATAGGATGCTAACTTTGTCTTATTTATTTAGTCTATAAAGGATGCCAACATGTCTGATGACTTGCGACAGATAGCGAATGGTCAATTGAAAGCAAGAGAATTTAATCGATACAATATCAACGAATACCATTTTAGGACAAGTTTAGCACCATGTCATCCACTTGGCAGACTTGCTGCCACTACAAACAGTGGAGTATCGATAACTACCGCAAAGGGTAGTGGGGAAGTGAAAGAATACTATGATGTTCTTCAAAAAATAATTGAGTAAACATTTGGCAGTCCAAAAGTACTTCATCTTGTGATTTTGGACTGTTAGTGGTTTGATCGAACATCGGGGACGAGAGTGGATCATTTTTGAATGATGGAAATCAACCACAACTCACGATACCCAGCCCATAACAACAATGTTGTACTTACGAATCAAGTGGAACAAGTGTACTCTTTAAGTTATCCTCACCCAAGTTTGAAAAATTGGTGGGTTGTATATAAAGTTAACCGTGAAGTGCACCCTCGTCGTTACGATTGGTACATAGAGAATCAAGAAGATGATGATGGTGGTATATACCAAGATGATGTCAAGGCAGCAAAAGATTTTAGGATATCGTGTGGGACAAATTCATAGAAATAGCTACTGATACGTTAGAGTTGATATCTGAAGAACCAACTGGTCCTTCGAGGAAACGTCTTCGGTGGTCACAAAGGATTATTGAAAAGCAGAAAAGGATTATTGAAGAACAAGAGAGATTTGGGGAAGAGAGTGAATGAGAAGAGTTCGAGGAAGAGAGTGAAGGACAAGAGTTTGAGGAAGAGAGTGAAGGAGAAGAGATACATGAAAATCTTAATGCACGTGTGGCAAAAGCAGATTCTAATGCTGATGATTTTTTATTCTTATTGTACGCATTCTTTGAGATTTTGATTTTTATGTTCAATATCTTTCACTATTAATGATTGTTGCATACTAATCATTTGTTAAAAACTTGTGTTGATGATTAAGCATTTCGCAGGAAAGATGAAGTAGGTTATATTCACCCGTTGACTCTCAACCACTAGATTCTTCATCTTCATGTACCCATGCTCATAGTAGTCAGCATGGAAAATGCTCCAAAATCTTGGGTCAGCAGATTGCTTTGGCTGCTCATAAACATCAATCTTTCTGAACATGTCAGCCAACTCGTTTCCTTTCCCCATGAAGTCATATTCTGAAGGCTGCCTGTTGCACTGGGTAGGTGAATTCATCTTAAGCGGACCAATGGGACCACTTGCAAGTCCTTTTCCCTTGTTCGTGCTCTTTTCGAGTGCCGTTGAGCTGGCACCACCACCATTCTTTCTCAATGCTTTCTTTATTACCACTTTCCTCTTTCTCAGAAGAACATCATCGGGAGGAGAGGAGTGGGCATTGAAGTCATGTCTCTTCTTGCTTACTCTTTCTTTTGCCCTTTCAACTCTTGCACGTTCATGCTCGACTTCATAGTCAAACATGATGTCATCTGAAGCAAATGACATCGTGCATGACATGGAGAATACAAGGAGCTGTAAGAATGATATGTAGACTTTGTGGAGATAAGAATTTAGTGGTTAAAACGATCAGGGGATCAGACTTGTCTGTTTTCAGAGTGCGGACTTGTCTGGAGCACCAGACTTGTCCGCACAGAGCACTGGACTAGTCCAATCTGACATATGAACCCTAATTTCCTATTCCAGCAAATCTAACAAAGATTGATGCTACAAGAATAGGAATATAGTAGGACTACATACAGCAATGTAATGTATGCTCTAGGAAACATGAAAAATAAGCAAGATTTAAGGAAAGATGAGAACTAGGATTAAGTGAGATTTTTACCAAAAAAAACAAAGATTTGAGGTTGGAGCAGCGGAGCAGGGTCCGGATTAGTCTGGAGCGGGATGCTTCATGCGAAGGGAAAGAGTTCCCGTGGAGGAACCTTCGATTTTTGTGGTCAAAAGTGAAAATCACCTTGGGAGTTAGGGATTTGAGGAGAGAGAGTGCCAAAGCGATTGTGAGAGGAAGAAGAAGATGTCCTTACAGCTGGCTAGGGATTAAGCCCGATAAATACGGACTAGTCCGCACAGTGGTCGGACTAGCGTGCAGCAATAGACTAGTCCAGTACAGACCACAAACTAGTCCGGGTCCGCTGGACAAAATTGGATTAGAAACAAAGTGATTTTTGGAAGTTTGATCTAATAGTACTAAAGGATATCATTTCACCAATAATTTTGATGAACTTGAGCAGTAAGAAATCAACAGTCATACAATGGCTATAATTCACCAAGATTCAATAATTTAAATAGTTTTCAAGAGAAAATCGAGATAAGGGACAATTTTTCACAAAAATGTGTAAACTCTGAAGAATCAATCAGGTATGCAATGTTTCAAGCCGCATTTCTAGAGCCAAGTATATTTAATTCATTCCTGAGCTCACAAAATCTCTTTTCATCTAGTGGCTTTGTGAATTTGTATGCTTGTGGTTTTTTAGGTCTAACATGTGAAATTACTATGTCACCATTTAATGAATGATCTCTTAGAAAATGATGATGTATGTCTATGTGCTTAGTTTTTGAGTGCTCTACTAGATTGTGTGAAATTTTTATGGCACTTTCATTATCACATAAGAGTGCAATATGGTTCAGATTGTAACCATAATCCCTTAGAGTTTGTAGCATCCAAAGTAGTTGTACGCAACAATTACTAGCTGCAACATACTCCACTTTGGCTGTGGAAAGAGCAATGGAGTTTTGCTTTTTAGATGACCATGGAACTAAGGATTTGCCAAGAAATTGGCAAGTTCCTGATGTGCTCTTTCTATCGACTTTGCAGCCTGCATAGTCGACATCAGAATATCCTATAAGGTTAAACTTGGACCCTTTGGGATACCAAAAGGCCCAAGTTAGGTGTGTGCACAAGGTATCTTAAAATTCTTTTTATAGCTATTAAATGGCACTCTTTAGGTGCGGCTTGAAACCTTGCACACATACAAACACTAAGCATTATATCTTGCCTAGATGCACATAAATAAAGCAGTGAACCAATCATAGACCGATATACCTTTTGATCCACATCTACACCGTCTTCATTGATGTTGAGATGTCCATTAGTTGCCATGGGGGTCTTGATGGGCTCGGCTTTGTCCATATTTAAATTTTTGAGGATGTCCTGCATGTACTTAGTTTGGAAAATAAAAGTGCCCTCTTTCAGCTTCTTCACTTGGTATCCTAAAAAGAACTTCAATTCGCCCATCATTGACATCTCGGATCTGTCTGTCATAATTTTTCTAAATTCTTCACAAAAATATTTATTAGTAGAACAAAAAATGATGTCCTCAATGACATACCAATAGATGACCATCAAAATATTTTGTAAACAAAGTATAATTAGCTTTTCCTATTTTAAAACCATTTTGAATGACAAAATCACTAAGGCACTCATACCAAGCTCGGGGAGCTTGTTTAAGGCCATAGAGAGCCTTACGCAGTTTGTACACATTGTTGGGCACTCTTGATCTTCAAATTCTTGTGGCCGCTCCACATATACATCCTCCTTGATGGGACCATTGAGGAATGCGCTTTTGATGTTCATTTGATACAACTTAAAATTCTGGTGAGTAGCATAGCCTAATAAAATATGAATGGACTCAAGTCTAGCTACGGGAGCAAAAGTTTCGTCAAATTCAAACCTTCAACTTGTGAGGAACCTCTTGCCACAAGTTGTGCTGTGTTTATTGTTACAACTGCATTTTCATCTTACTTGTCACGAATGACCCATTTTGTGCCTACCTTGTTTGCCTTTGTTCTTTCCACCAGCTCACATACTTCATTTCTCTTGAAGTTGTTCAGCTCCTCTTGCACTGCAATCACCCAATATGGATCTTTTGGTGCTTCATAAACCCCGTATGGTTCCAGAAATGAGACAAAAGTGTAATGTTCACGGAAATTAGCAATACAAGATATAGTGGTTACTCCCTTTGCATTATCTCCAATGATGTTACCGACGGGATGATCTCGTTGTATACTTTGACGTACTCTTGGGTGAGGCACATGTGAGGTCATTTGTTCTTCATTATCATCTTTTTAATGTCTCCCTCTAGATCATTGCTTCCATGATTATATTGACCTTCTTGATCTTGATCCTCCTGGTGTTGATCCTGTGCAGATGTTCCCCCTTCATCATTGCTCTCTTGTTGAGGTCCATGCTGAGCACTTGGGTCTTGTGATTGCTCCTGCAGTCGAATATTACCAAGTGCATCCTCCTCAATGCTTGACACAGGGCTTATTCTTGATCTAGTACACGCTTATCAACTTGCTCCTATTGGGAGCCATTAGTTTCATCGAACACTATGTCACATGCCACTTCAACAATGCCAGAAACCTTGTTGAAGACACGATAGGCGTAGGCGTTCAAATCATAACCAATCAAGAACTCTTCATAAAATTTTGAAATGAACTTCGAAGTCCTCGATTTCTTGTTCAGGATAAAGCATTTACCTTCAAATACTCTGAAATATGAAACATTTGTTTTGTTACTAGTGAGGAGCTCATATGGTGTCTTCTTTACTACCTCAGGCAGTGGAAAAAAGAAGAAGAAGTCCAACAACAAGAAGAAGTCGTTGGCGAGCACGCCTACTACTGTGGCCGCTGCAGCATCTGGTGGCCATGGGCCATGCCCCGAAAAATGACCCCGGCCATCGTTTGAGGACGACGACGGTGAGAAGATGTGGTGTGTGATCCATAAATCGAACACCCATAACAATAAAGATTGTCTCGAGGTCAAGCGGCTTGTTGAATGCAACAACAAGCGTCAAGAACCCCTTTCCACCAACGAGAAGGGAAACAGAAATTTGGTGAAGCTCTGTCTGATTAGGAGCTAGGCTTCCAGGATGCCAAGAAGTCATTGAAAGTCGTCTACAACACCATCAATGACAACTCTGACATCTCTGACAATGTGCATCGGAAGACTCTCCATATGGTATATATCCATATGGTATAGGGAGGGTCCTGGGATATTACCTCCCGACGTATCTCAAGACAATGCATTGAGAGATGGTTGCCGCAGCTCCCACCACAAAGGCAGAACCTCATCGAAAGTGGATGGATACTGCCATCACCTTCGATGCTTTGGATTGCCTGACGGATATGATCGGAGCTTGTTAGTTGCCTTTGATGGTCTATCTTACTATCAACAACATCCAAATCTACCGTGTCCTGGTGGACGGATTTGCGACGCTCAACCTCCCCAGCTTCGCAGCTTTTGTGAAGCACCAGCTCAGACTATCAGACCTTAGGCCCTCACGTCCTTTCTCCAGAGTAGGTTTGGGAGCCATCACTCCTCTCAGATCAGTTACACTCCCGGTGACCTTCGAGATATGGGACAACTATAGGTCTGAGAAGATGGTGTTTGATCTGGCACACATTAACCTTCCTTCAACGCCATCCTAGGCAGGCCAGCCCTACATAGGTTCATGGCCGTAGCCCATTACGGCTATCTGGTGTTGAAGATGTTGTATCCTTCAGGCGTCCTTCGAATCCGTGGTGGTCGCACTACTAGATTCATTGCGCTGGAAGAACTTCATGCACTCGCAATGGTGCAAGAAGAAGAATCTAGCAAGGAGCGACCAGCTCAACAACCTTCGAGCTCGCGTCAGCGTGGCTCAACCTCTGCACCTTGTGTGCTACCAAGCAACAACACTGACATCCCCATCAAAGTCGTCCAAATTGGTTTCGATGCTGCCCATACCACTCATATATTGGGAGGTCTGGATGACAAATAGGAACTCGCGATCATCACTTTCCTCTAGGCAAATGTCGACGTGTTTGCATGGAAATCGTGACACATCCCTGGGATCCCTATGGAGGTGATCCAGCACAGCCTAAATATATACCCCTATGCACGGCCAGTACATCAGAAGCCCCAAAAGCAATCTATCGAGCGATAGAACTTCATTAGATAAGAAATCAAGTAGCTGCTTGACGCTTGTTTCATCCGGGAGGTTCACCATCCTTGGTGGCTGGCAAACCCATTCGTTGTACCAAAGGTCAGGGGCTTCGGATGTGCATTAACTACACCACCTTGAATAAGGCATGCCCAAAAGACCCATTTCCACTTCCTAGAATAGATCAGATAGTGGACTCTACCTCTAAGTGTGAATTACTGTGTTTCCTAGGAGCATATTTTGGATATCATCAGATTCAATGTCTAGGGAAGATGAAGAGCATATTGCCTTCATTACAGTAGATGGGTTGTACTGTTACACTACCATGCCTTTCGGTCTCGAAAGCGCTGCTTCAACTTTTGTGCGAGCCATGCACAAAACGTTTGGAGAACTCATCATGGACTTGGTGGAGGTCTACGTCGATGACATCGTCATCAAGTTGAAGAACAAGGAATCACTATGTGACAATCTGCAAGCCGTCTTCAACAAGCCGTGCTCGACGCGAACGAATCTCAACCCAGACAAGTGTGTCTTTAGGAAGCTCCTTGGTTTCTTGGTGACTCATCGAGGAATTAAGGGAAATCCGGCCAAAATCAAGGACATTGAAGGGATGCGGCCTCCTGCCCGCGTCAAGGACGCCCAGAAGCTAATTGGGTCTCTAGTTGCACTCAGCCGGTTCATCTCAAGGCTGCTAGAGCGGTCGCTTCACTTCTTCAAATTATTGAGGATGTCCGGACCATTCCAATTGTCTGAAGAAGCGGAAAAGGCATTCTGAGAGCTCATGCAGCTCCTCACCACACTATGAGTTTTGGTAGCTCTAGAACCTAGTGAGCCTCTTTTGCTTTATATTTCAGCAACTACAGAGGTTGTCAGCATAGTTCTAGTTGCGGAGAGACCAGAGCCATTATCCGTTCACGATCCTAGACCCCTCCGGGAGGGTCCGGAGCTACCTAAAGGTTCTGGGTCCCTGCCCCCAAGCACGGATCCTAAAGACAAGATGTCTATGGATCAACCACTCTCAATCAAGGGAGTTCTTGCAGTTCAAGAAGAAGGTTTGGACCCCTCCGAGAAGGTCCAGGCTGAACAAGAAGAAGCTTCAGACCCTTCCGAGAGGGTCCGGATTAATGAAGAGGAAGCTCTGGGCCCCTCCAAAAAGGTCTGGATTGTCCAAGGGCTGGTGTACTTCATCAGTGAAGTACTCCATGATGCCAAGACTCGGTACATTGAGGTGCATAAGCCGCTATATGCAGTTCTTATTGCCTCAAGGAAGCTTCGTCACTACTTCCAAGCCCACAAGATATCTATGGTAACCTCTTATCCACTATGCGCTATTTTACACAATCCCAATTCTACGGAAAATGTTGCCAAGTGGGTAGCGGAGTTGGCATAAATTAATCTCGAATTCCTGCTGCGACATGCAATCAAGATTCTAGCGCTGGCGGACTTCATGATGGAATGGACTCCATCTTCATCAAGTCTGGAGGGTCCCAGTGAGCTGAAACCGGAACCTAAGGTCCCGGTTTTCACCGAGCCACCCTGGACTCTCTATTTCGACAGCTGCATGCAGAAGCAGGGGTTCGAGCAGGAATACTTCTACTCGCTCCGATCAGGGAGAAGGTCCAATACATGGTGTGTCTTGACTCCAAGGCAACCAACAACATGGTAGAATACGAAGCTATTATCTACGAATGGCGCTATCATACGGTGTACGGCAGCTGCTGGTGAAGGGTGACTCGCAACTCATTAAACAAGTCAAAGGTGAATACAATTGCAACAACCCTCAGCTTGCTGCATATCTACTTGAAGTCCACAAGCTGCAGAAGGACTTCCACATCCTCAATCTCTGCCAAGTCCATTGACTCAACAATGTTGAAGCTGACGACCTCTCGACGAAGGCTTCAACCGAGGCTCAAGCACCCAACGGGGTTTTCGTCAGGAGATTGTCATCACTTGCCACTCAGCCTACTGAACAAAGTGATGGGGGCAAGACCAGAACCTCGAAGCTGGTGGTCTCTGGGGCCCTGTTACCATGGCGCCAACCAAGGATATTAGGTGCTACAGGAAGCTTCGGGCAACCCAGCACGCAATATCCAGAAGCTCAAGTTAGCTTCGATGCATGAATCTCGAAGATTCGAAGCTACTTGAAGGATAACATCCTTCCTGAAGACGGTGCTTCCGTTGAGTGAGTCATCAGATTGGCTATAAGATACAAGTTGGTAGAAGGGGATCTGTACCAAAGTGGTGCCAATAGCATTCTAATGCGGTCCATTTCCCGGGAAGAAGGTCGCGAGCTACTCGCGGAGATCCATGGAGGCGAGTGTGGGAATCACGTATCATCCCGCATGTTGGTCGGTAAGGCCTTTCAACATGGTTTTTATTGGCCTACTGCACTCCTGTATGCAATCGAGTTGGTAAAGAAGTGTGAAGCGTGCCAGTTTCATGTAGAGCGGATTCACACACAAGCTCAGTCACTGCAGATGATACCCCCTACATGGCCATTTGTTGTGTGGGGGATGGACATTTTGGGACCTTTCCAAAAAGCCATCGGAGGTTACAAGTTCCTGTATGTTGCCATCGACAAGTTCACAACATGGCCGAAAGCTACTCCAGTTGTGACGATCAACAAGTAATCTGCAATCGAGTTATTGAAGTCCATCGTTTGCAGATTTAGAGTTCTGAACGCAGTCATCAGTGATAACAGAACCAAATTCACAAGTGCAACCTTTCAAGAGTAATGTGAATATATCAGCATACAAGTAAGCTACGCATCAGTAGCTCACCCGGCAAGCAATGACCAAGCTAAAAGAGCAAATGCAGAGATACTCAAGGGACTCAAGAGACGCACATATGAGCGCTTGAAGAAACATGGCGCCAACTGGATTGAACAACTTTCGTCTGCTCTGTGAGCAAGCAGAACAACACCTAGTTGGTCTACTGAAGAGACACATTTCTTTTTGGTGTACGGAGCTAAAGCGGTCCTTCCTTCGGAGATCACCATGGGGTCCCTTCGAGTCCGGACCTTAGACGAAGCCGCGCAGGACAAGCTCTGGCGTGAAGACTTAGACCTCATCGATGAGGGAAGGTTCCAAGCAGCTGTTATGAATGCATAATATCACCAGGTGCTCTGGCGCTATCACCAAAGGCATGTGCGCAACCGGCAGCTATAAGAAGGCGATCTGGTGTTGTGGATAATATTAACTCGTGAAGGGATGAACAAACTCTCCCTTAGCTAGGAAGGTCCCTTCCGAGTGATTAAAGTTTCCCGTCCCAGATGCGTTAGCTTGGCAATAGAGGACGGGACCACGCTTCCCAATCCATGGTACATCGAGCACCTCCGTAAGTTTTACGCTTAGTTTCACGGAGGTGAGTCTGTATTTACACATAGTGTACCTTATAGAGTCTAGGAACAGAGTCGTGTAGGTCATAGTTAAAAAGCACACTTAACTTGGTTATTGTACTTTACGTGTGTTTTTACCTTCCTTGGGTTAGAACAAGATGAATAGCACACTTAACTTGGTTCCATACTTTAAGTGTGTCCTTGTCTCCCCTGTTATTCGGACCTATAATGAAATACATTTTTGTGTAAAAGACGACTGCACGTGCATTACTTTTGTGCAAGCTCGTTACCTTTATCATCTTTTCCTTCTTGTCCATAGCAATGTTGTGCAGTCTCATTGAAGTTTATTCCATGATATTTGTGAGATATATAAGTTGTATTGGTAATCTCCTTTTAGGTCCTAATACTGCTAGATGGTCTACTCGCCTGAAAACCAAAAGCCAATGATAGGTCCGAAGTGCGCTATTGACTTAGTCTGGTCAGGTACCCTAAGTACGCCGCTCTACATATATCCTGACAGGTCTCAGTAGGGCAGGTCCGAAAGGCATTCAGACCTAAAGTGATTCAACCAGTACCCTTATGTTAATCTATTGAGTTCCTTAGGATCTAAAATTCAAAGAAGGATAATAAGCCACAAATAAGTTATAGACAAGAGGATGAATTTTATTGCTTTTATTGAATATTATGCGTAGGAAAAATGAATATTCGATGGCAATTTGCTCGGTGATGGCGGATGTTGCCGGAGTAGTTAGCTCTAACAACCCCCAGGGGGCCCGCCCTCGACGTTCCAAGCGTTGACAGTGGGCACCGTCGGAGCTACCAAGCTCCGACAATTCCAAGGGGTTGCCGTCGATGTTCCAAGCGTTGACACTGGGCGTCGTCGAAGCTATGAAGCTTCGACAACTCCTAGGGGGCCCACCGTCAACGTTCCAAGCATTGACAAGGGGCGCTGTTGAAGCTACAAAGCTCCGACAATGCCCAGGGGGCCCATCGTTGATGTTCCAAGCGTTGACAATGGGCGCCATCTAAGTTACGAAGCTCCGATGACTCCCAGGGGCCCCCCGTCGATGTTCCAAGCATTGAAAGTTGGTACTGTATAAGCTATGAAGTTCTGACAACTCTCAGGGTTCCCGCCGTCGACGTTCCAAGCATTGACAGTTGGCGCCGTCGAAGCTATGATGCTTCGACAACTCCCAGGGGGACCATCATCGACGTTCCAAGCGTTGACAGTGGGTGCCATCAAAGCTATAAAGCGCCAACAACTACTAGGGGGCCCGCTGTTGACGTTCCAAGCATTGACAGTTGGCGTCGTCGAAGATACGGAGCTCCGACAACTCCCAGGGTGCCCGCTGCCGACGTTCCCAGCATTGACAGTGGGCGCTGTCGAAGCTACAAAGCTCCGACAATTCCCAGGAGGCTGGTCATCGACGTAACAAAGGGTCCTCGGAGATGTCGGAGGTAAACTTCATACCTTGGAGCTATAATTTTAGCTACAAGTTTGAAGTAAGTGTTCAAGACATTGTCAAATCCGTTTGGTACATGTTCACAATCAAGTTGTGGATATCTACCAGTGGGCCAATAAGACAAAGGGCAATGAATTGAGGACACACAAAAAATGGAATTCAAAATGTGTTAATTCATTAAAAATTAGAGGATTACAAGATGAAGGCAATAAAGGAGAGGTCTGAATTATAGGAGTTTTTATTTCAGAATGAGGCAACTGCCTGGGGATCTTCTTAAACGCTGGCCCTGGCAGCTTCTTCCTCTCAGCAACGGGTCCTTCGAATACTGGAGTTAAAGACATTTGGGGGTCCCGGCTCTTGAAACAAGTCAGCACATACTCAGCAATGTTCTTGGCCAGGGACCTTTGTTCCATTTCCAATTGGTCGACGACCATGTCTTCCACGTCTTCCACCTTGTTGCCAGTGGAGTTCAATGCTGCCAGTGCCCTGTCCATCTCCGGCTCCGGGTCAGCTAGATGTACCGGGCAGAAACCAAATGGCACTGGAGCTTCATTGGCTTGCCCCAAAAAAATCCAAGACTTGCTGGGACTCAGTTGCTCTCAAGCTGTTAATATCCTCTAGTGATCTCCTGGCAGCCGAGAGTTTCGCAGAACCCTCTTTGGAGAAGCGCTCAACTTCCTTAGCATGCTGCTGGATCATTTCGGCGACCTGCTTCTCTTGGTCGCTGAGCTCCCTCTCTCGGTGGTGAATGCGGTTCCTCCGCTCTGCTAAGTCCTTCTCCTTGGCTTTCACCTTCTCCTCCCTGATAGAGATGCACTACAAGGATTCCGCCCTGTTGCAACGATTGTACTGCAATGAATACTAAATCATTGCAATAAGCTTGGTGTTTTGCCACGATTCACTAGTTCGTGGCATTAACATCTATCGCCACGGAACACGATCATTGCATTAGGATGTGTTGCCACGATTCACTAGCTCCTGGCATTAGGATCTATCGCCACAAATCTGTTGCCACGATTCACTAGTTCGTGGCATTAGCATCTAACGCCACAGAACACGATCGTTGCATTAGGATCTGTTGACACGATTCACTAGTTCGTGGCATCAGGATCTAACACCACGAATTTGTTTCCACGATTCACTAGTTCGTGGCATTAGCATCTATCGCCATGGAACACGATCATTGCACTAGGATTTATTGCCACGATTAACTAGTTCGTGGCATTAGGATCTATCGCCACGAATCTGCTGCCATGATTCACTAGTGCGTGGCATTAGCATCTATCGCCACGGAACCCGATCGTTGCATTAGAATCTGTTGCCATGATTCACTAGTTCGTGGCGTTAGCATCTATGGCCACAAATCTGTTGCCACGATTCACTAGTTCGTGGCATTAGCATCTATCGTCACAGAACACGATCGTTGCACTAGGATCTGTTGCCACAATTCACTAGTTCGTGGCATTAGGATCTATTGCCATGATTCACTAGTTTGTGGCATTAGCATCTATCGCCATAGAACCCGATCGTTGCATTAGAATATGTTGCCACGATCCACTAGTTCGTGGCGTTAACATCTATCGCCACGGAACCCGATCGTTGCATTAGGATCTGTTGCTATGATCCAATAGTTTGTGGTATTAGCATCTATCGCCGCGGAACCCGATCGTTGCATTAGAATATGTTGCCACGATTCACTAATTCGTGGCATTAGCATCTATCACCACAGAATCTGATCGTTGCATTAGAATCTGTTGCCACGATTTACTAGTTCGTGGCATTAGCATCTATCGCCACGGAACGCGATCATTGCATTAGGACTTGTTGCCACGATTCAATAGTTCTTGGCGTTAGCATCTATCGCCACGGAACACAATCGTTGCATTAGAATTTGTTGCCACGATTCACTAGTTCGTGGCGTTAGCATCTATCGCCATGGAACGCGATCATTGCATTAGGATCTGTTGCCACAATTCAATAGTTCGTTGTGTTAGCATCTATCGCCGCAGAACACAATCGTTGCATTAGGAACTTTTGCCACGATTCACCAGTTCGTGGCATTAGGATCAATCGCCACGAAACACGAATGTTGCATTAGGAACTTATGCCACGATTCACAAGTTCGTGGCAATGGGATCTATCGCCACGAAACACAATCGTTGTATTAGGATCCGTTGCCACGAAATACCGGTTGGTGGCGTTAAGATCTATCGCCACGGAACACAAACGTTGCATTACATAGTTCACGTACAGCTAGCTCACATAGTACCTATATGAAAAAAATCATCGTCTTCACTATCCTCCTTCAATATTGGAGGTAAAATACCATCATTGATATATGTATCATCATCGTCGTGGTCATCATCGTCGTCATCTTCATTTGAAAGAGCGGAAGCATCACCGGTTGCTCCGTCAATCTCATTCCTATCCCATGTGGTCATATCCTCATTTATATCAGTAAGTCGTCGATCATCAAATAAAGTCTCAACCTCCATCGTCTCAGTGACATTATTTTTACTGTCTCCAATGGGCATGGAAAAAAGGTTTCGTGGCTTCGTTTTAACAACTGTAGCCCATTTAGATTGCTTCACACTTCTAACGTAAAAAACTTGTTATGCTTGGGTGGCTAGAATGTAAGGCTCATACTTAAATTGAGAAATAGTAGTGTCAACATCTATCATTCCGTATCGATCCATTTTGTAGCCTCTGCTTTGGCTTTGACCGGAACGAGGCCGATCAAACCATTCACATTCAAATAATAGAACCTCTTGATTTTTTTTTTGAAATCAACTGAAATCATTTTCTTGATTACTCCATACCACTCATGATCACCATCCTGAACAACAACACCACTGTTTTGTATCTGTAAATCTTTTTCCACCCTTGCTGTTCAAAAGAAGAAGCCATTTATGAATGATTGACTAAAAAAACATGCCCGACGATCAGGTCCTCTAGATAATGCATACAAATAATCGGTTACTTTGCCTTCTTTGTGTAATGTCGTAATCTGTACACATTAATTAGTATAAAAGGGGTAATCGATAAACCAACTTCAGAGTAGATATTTCTTCAATATTTCATCAATGTAAAAACTTGCATGTACTTACTCATTTTTGAAACTAATAAACAAACTCATCTCTATGTCGTTTTTCAACATCACGAGAATGGATGTTTTTCAGCTCTTCAAAATGCTCACTGAAAAGGGTACAAAATTAAATTAGCCATCTACAATAAGAATGATCCATTAATATAGTATAGAACATCTGGGTGTTATACGTACTTGATCCATGGATCGGCCTCTTCAACATTAGAAATAATATAATTCCTGATGTTATGTAGTTCCACCATAGTAAGTTCACCCCATTTAAACCCTTTTTTAGAATTATCAACTTCTGTAAATATATTAGACTCGAGAGAAGGTTCATTCCTAGCTGCAACTTCATGACGTTCTGGCCTATTAAGCTTGGTGCTGATGTTATCCAAAAACTGGCTACAAAAAGTCATACACTATTCCATAATATATCCCTCAGCTATAGAACCCTCCGGGTGAGCTCTGTTATGTGCATACCTCTTCAATGTACCAAGGTGCCTCTCAATTGGATACATCCATCTGTAAGAAACAGGTCCACCCAAGCGAGCTTCTTCGCCAAGATGGATTGGAAGATGTACCATGATATCAAAGAAAGCGGGAGGAAGCAACATCTTACAAATTGTTTCAGGAAATTGTAATCATCTTATCCAAATCTGGTTCCGCCAATTATTTAGAACAAATTATAAAAAAGAATCTACTAAACTCAATTAAAGGTTCAACAACCTTTTTCAGGCAATATGTCACGTATTGCAATAGGAAGGAGCTTCTGAAATATAATATGGCAGTCATGAGTTTTTAGACCTGATACCTTACGTGTTGTTATGTCCACACTTCTCTTGATGTTTGAGGCATAACCATCGGGCATCTTCACATCCGCCAAAAACTTGCACAAGGTGGTCTTCTGATCTTTTTGCAAAGTATATGATGATGATGGACAATCATACTTCCCTTTCATACCCACCGGATGTTGCTTTGGCCGTATACCCATTTCCTGCATATCAAAACGAGCTTGGAGACTATCTTTTGTTTTACCATCCATATTAAGCAATGTCCCCAATATGCTATCACAAATGTTTTTCTCAATGTGCATGACATCCAAGTTATGCCTTATTAGCAATGTCTTCCAATACGGGAGCTGAAAAAATATACTTTTATCCACAAGGTAAAGACTCTCTTGCATCCCCACCAGTACTATTTTTCCATCTTAATTCACCACATTTTGGGCATCGATCCAGCAGAGAATAGTCCTCCCGGAATAACACACAGACATTGACACATGCATCGATCTTTTCGTAGCTCAACCCGAGGTCACGAAAAACCTTCTGAACTTTATCAAGTGTATTAGGAATGCAATGGCCCTCTGGAAGCACATATGGGAATAGTTCAAGGATCAACTCACACGCTTTTTTGCTCAAACCAGTTAAACACTTTATCTGGTACAACATGACAATGAAGTATAATTGGGTCACCTTCTCACAACCTGGATACAATTCCTTTTTGGCATAATTTAATAAGTCATAGAATGCCTTTGCACACCTAGTTGGCTCCTGCTGGTTTATAGCATTTTCTGGATCATCAACACCTGCTGAAGTACCACCATGATCACCAGTGCCTCTAAGAAGATTGGACATCATATTTTCCATAGCAGCATCATCAGAAATTATCTCCTCATTATTTGCTGATTGCTCAACAACTTTTTTCTCAACTCGTTTTTCTCCATGGTGTACCCAACAAGTATAATCAAATGACATCCCATTACGAAGCAAGTGAAGATGAACTTCCTTGCGTCACCCGTGGCAAATATTACGACATTTTGTGCAAGGACAAGGCTTAGTTTCTTCTTCACGAGTGCCATGGAATGCTAAATTTAAAAATGACTTCATTCCATCCTGCCATCCTTCGTACGCCTGTCTTTTCCCATCCATGTCTTATATTCTGACATCGCTTCCTACAATTCAATCAGCGTATCTGTAAGAGGATTAAACTACAATAACATTATGTGAGCAATTGTACCTAGCATTGTTGCTCCTCCACGTGCGGCGGCCGGCGGATGCTCCTCGATGCCAGTGGACAGCGGATGCTCTTCCAAGAGTGTGGCGGCCGGCGGATGCTCCTCCAAGAGTGTGGCGGCCGGCGGATGCTCCTCCAGGCGCGTTTCGTGCAATCGGGAGAGGGGGCCATTGTGGATCGAAGGGTCCGGCGGGGAGGCAGCCAGGACAAAGCGTACGTGAAGCTATCAGAGTAGGCCCAACACTGCGCTGGGCCGCTTGTTATTCGTGGGCTGAAACCGCGCTGAGTCACTTTGTATTCCCGGGGCGAAACTACGCTTGAACGCTTGTTGTTCGTCCCCATGTACGTGTGAGTCCATGTACTGAAATTTGGCGTCGTTAAAGGAGATGTATTTCGATAAAAGGAGAAATTTTTAATTTGACACGAAAAGGGCCCAGCGTATGCGTGGAAAAATTATGCTTATAAAAAACCGCGGTTTGCATCCCTCTTGGTTATCAAAACGGCTCGACGTGTCCCATCAGCTTCACTGGTAGATATTTAATTTGACGCAGAAATGGCCTAGGGTTTTATATAAGAAATATCTGCCCCGTACATGCCTCATACACGTCCCGTTCGACTTCAACGGAGCCATTTGATTTCAACTGGGCGAGCACCGTTGAAATCAAACATGGCATGTAGGAGTCTTGTACGACATCTTTTTTCAATTGAATGTCTGACTACAATAGCGCGCGTTGCCTTATATTCTTGTTGCAACGAGCTCAACTTTCCGAGGTGGGACAAATCGTTCACAGCTTGTCAAAATCGCTCGCACGAATTCGTTACGAACACCAGGTATAGGAGTAGTGGTAATAATTACACCATGTGTAGAGGCATTGGGCCAGTGTTACGTTGGGGCAGTTGTATATAGATGGTGCCACGATCATGGAACGTCGATTGAAGACACGAGAAGGAAGTACGTGTGGCACCATCTGAGAACGGTATGCACTTGCTCTCCGGTGCGTCGTTAAAGGAGATGTTTTTCGATAAAAAGAGAAATTTTTAATTTGACACGCAAAGGGCCCAGCGTACGCAGGGAAAAATCATGCTTATAAAAAACCGCGGTTTGCATCTGTCTCGGTTATCGCAACGGCTCGACGTGTCCCATCGGCTTCACTGGCAGTTTTTTAATTTTACAAGGAAATGGCCAGGGCTTTATCTAAAAAACATCCGCCCCGTACATGCCTCCTCCACATCAATTTTGATTTCGACCGGGCGAGCGGACGATGTCAAACGAAGCTCGCCAGGTCGAAATCGAACAGACCGTGCAGGAGTCTTGTACGACATCTTTTTTCAATTGAATTAGGGGTGGGCATTCGGTTAACCGACGTAATTCGGTAAGGTTTTTCGGTTTTTTTCAAAATTCGGTTTTTTTTGAAAATAGGAACCGAAATTTAACATGGAAACTGAAAAACTGGTCCGGCGGTGAACCATGAAATTCGGTTCAGTTTTCGGTTAACCGAAAAAACTGAACTTCAACCCTAACCCTAATCTTCGTCCATTGCCACAGCGCGTGATTGGCCAAGGCGTTGTGGTCGTCGGGGGATCGGGGACACCGGTTGATCGTTGGACGGAGGTGGTCGTCGGCCTGCCGCGCGCGACGAGCGGTGGGGCGTCAGAGCCTCGGTGTTGGCAGCCGACTGACGGAGATGACCGTCGGGAAGGGCGGGGGGCGGCGTCCACCGAAAGCAGAGAGAGGGCGTCAGGGAGCGAAGCAAGGGCGGCTCCGACAGGGAGCAAAGACAGGGCGTGCGGGCTATGCCTCAGGAGCGGAGCGGAGCGAGGGCAGCGGGCAGGGCTCGGGGAGTGGACGAGGGCGACGGGGGATGTCGCGGGGCTCGAAGAGCGGAGCTTTGGCGGTGGGGAGGAGCGAGACGAATGGACCATGTACAGGAGCTATGTTTGTTAGGGTTTAGTACTGGGCTGGGCCATGGAATTATTGGGCTGAACTGTATTCATTTTGATTAGATCAGTTTTTCGGTTAACCGGGTAAAAAAACAAAACCGAAAAAAATATTCGATTTTCACATAACAGGAACCGAAATATTTGTCGGTTTTATCCGTTCCGGTTAATTTGGTTTTGGTTTTGGTTAATTCGGTTTTGGTATCTGGTTTTCGGTTTTTTTGCCCACCCCTAAATCGAATGTCTGACTACAATAGCACGCGTTGCCTTATATTCTCGTTGCAACGAGCTCAACTTTCCGAGGTGGGACAAATCGTTCACAGCTTGTCAAAATGGCTCGCACGAATTCGTTATGGACGCCGGGTATAGGAGTAGTGATAATGATTACACTACGTATAGGGGCATTGGGCCAGTGTTACGTTGGGGCCAGTGGTATATAGATGGTGCCACGATCAGGGAAAAGTGATTGAAGACACGAGAAGGAAGTATGTGTGGCACCATCTGAGAACGGTATGCACTTGCTCTCTGGTGCGTCGTTAAAGGAGATGTTTTTCGATAAAAAGAGAAATTTTTATTTTGACATGCGAAGGGCCCATCGTATGAGGGGAAAAATTATGCTTTAAAAGGATACGATTCCTTGGCATTATCCCTGTTATGTCCGGCCATGATACGACCTCGCTCGTTCATGTGCACACATGTCAGAGTCATGCAAGTTCTTCATCCGTCCGTTCATGTGGACACATGTCACAAATGTGGAACAGTATGCACAACCTTGGATATGCATACAGTATCCATAAATTTTTTTCCTCGTTTGGGTAGGAGTGGTTCCACTACAATCTAAGTGGATTGGAGAGTGTTCGGCTATCATACGACCTGACGTAATGAAGATTTTTGAATATGGTATACTCCTATTTTTAATTCTTATTGTTATGACCACAAGTTGCATTGTCTCAACCAAACACCACGTACAACAACAATGACTCAGCGGAATCGGGAACTGGCCAATTAAAATGGAAGTTAGCAGTCTCGCAGTTCAAAGATCGAAACGCGCACCATTCTTTTTCTTCTTCCTTTTTTCTATCCATAACTGTGAGACTATTGAGTTCCATCTTCACCGGCACATATGTACGGTCCAGGTGTGCCGATGTGTACCTTAACCCCTGTCGTGCGTCCCCGGTGGTGGTTGGAAGACCCCTGCAGGTATCTTCTGATTCCTGTCCTCCAACTACATCTAGGTTTCCGATGACGCATGCGGTTCACCACCAGACAAACCAGCAAAGCCTCGGTGATGAGCGGCATGCAAATTTCTTGATGACAACCTGGCTGCGGGGACCTCCCGTTCGGATGCAACTTCGGTGCTCCCGTTTGTGCTTCCATGCGTACTCCCGCTTATGTGTCATCATCTAATTGGTTGAAGTTAAATCAGGCATTATGTTAGGTAAATTAAAGGGCCAATAAAATCATGACACTTAAGTAGGAGCACGCATGGAAGCACTGAATGGTAGTATACAAGCCGTGTCCCTCCCGTTCTGTCCTCCCATGCGTCATCCCGCTGATGTGTCAAAATTTTATTGGTCCCTTTATTAATGCTTAGTTTAACTACCAGACCTTCACAACAAAAAAATATGATGACACATCAGCGGGAGTGTCATAAAAAAACTAGAGATTGATGTGTCAGCAAGCCGCAGTCAGCGGGCCGCAGTCAGTTTTTCATCAAAAAACTTGCATGCCGCTCGACCTTTTTTGGTTTGTCTGGTGGTGAACCGTAAACGTCATCAGAAACCTAGAGATGGAGTAAGAGGACTAGAATCAGAGAAAACTTGTAAGGCTCTTCCCAACAACCACCGGGGACGGACGACGTATGGGGGGTTAAGGTACACCGGCACACCCGTACCGTACGTATACCCGACCAGCCATGTAGTTTCCTTCGGACCTCCGGCAGAAGAAAGCGGCATGCAAGTTTCATTCTTTATGGAGAATGTTTGTTGTGTATTCATCAGGGAACACAGATACACTTTATATAGGCTAACTAGTGTAGTGTGAAACCAAAACAAAACCCTTTCGCACTACACAGTTTCAAAAAACTAGTGTTAATGACTAAACGTAGCCCTACGCAGTCAAACAATGACGTCAAACCAACACAGTCAACAATGACTGTTACATGTGTGCATGCTTATCCTTTCTACAGTCTGGTGGTGAACCGCCTGCGTCATCAGAAGCCTAGATGGAGTTGGAGGACAGAAATCTGAGCATACCTGCCTGGACCAGGATCGCCTGGTGTAGCGACATTTTGCTGCATGCGTGCAGTAAAGGTTGCATCCACCATTTGTTTTGATCCGACGGTTGTACTTCCCAGCTATCCAACTAAGGGCTCCATTCAAATCGTTTCTTATGACAAATTGTACTTCAAACATTTAAATAAACCAAACTTCTATAACAAATTAACAGGATTAAAAACACATTAACTATCTTATGTGGCATGCCATTGTGTGGATGTCCAACTCAGAGTAAGGATGAAAGTGAAACGGTTTTTTGAAGTTGATGGACTAAATAATTGACCCATTTGAAAGTTCAAGGACCAAACTTAGTTTTGATTGGAAGTTTGAGGATGAAGTTGAGTATTGCCTGCTTGATGAGCTCAATCTCGAAAAGTTCGAGTAAGCTCATTTGTTGTTGTCATTATGATATGTACGTATGATTAACTAAACTATATAACTCTATTAAAAATGGTATATGGGACACAATTTTTATATATCGTAGAAACAAACTCTCCCGAGTTCGACTCGTTGACAGCGCTACATGCAATTAAAGTTTTGGTGCAATCGTGTAATCAAAGATTTTTCATCTGTTGGATCTATACATCCTACGGTTATTACATCTTTTCATTAAACCCCTTCCACCCCCACCACCACCCCTCCACCTGGTGGATGGGGTTAAATAAAAAGATTCAACAACCATAATGTAGATCAATCCAATGGTTGAAGATGGTTGATTACACGATTGCACCAAACATCTTATTACATTCTAGTTCAACTCAACATTAAAATAGGAAATTTTTTGACACCGATTAATCCTGTCGTGATGTTTTTCTCTTCTTGTTTTTGTGATGTTTTATTTTTTCTTGTTTCGTGATGCTGATTTTCATGTTTTGTACTTCCTCCTTCCCATATTAGTACTTGTGATTAATAATTAGGAAAAGTTTTGTAGTTCAAATATGAACTAAAAAACTTGTTCTAACAACAAGTAATATAGGTAGGAGGTTGTAATGTTTTATGATAATGAACTCAATGTTGTTCGTCTGTTCCATCTGTTATTTTATTTTCTATCTGCTGTTTGGTGAACTATCTGTTCTATCTGTATTCTCTGTTAATGAACGGCCCTCCACACCGTCGGTGGCTTGTAAAGTTGCATGTACGATACTTTAGCCGCTAGAGGTGCTAGGAGATCGCCCGCAGCGGGGCCTGCAAAGCGGTCTGTAAAGTAGTATACAATACTAACACGTAGCGACGACTGGAAAGAAAAGTGGAGACAATCAACAGAGAGAAAAGAAAAGAAAGGACGAGAAAAATGTTAGAAAACGATAGGTAGAACTCCAACGTACCACTGGCCCTATGCCCCTATACGTAGTGTAATCATTATCACTACTCCTATATGCGGCCGGAAGTTATTACCACTGCTTTAAGGGAAGTGGTGCGGACTAGATGTGCCGATTAGTTTATTGTGTTTATTGGGGATTATGTAAAGCTAGTTCTGTCGATTAGCGACGACTGGACTGAAAAGTGGAGACAATGAACAGAGAGAAGGGAACACTGTTTTCATTTGATCCAAACTACTGTATGATTGAATGTATTCATTTCCGGAAGAATCCATTTCTTTAAACTGTCCCGTGAGTTTCCTTTGATGCAAACGGGGCTAAACATAAGACGACCGCGCATAGGGGAAACACAACAAGTGCAACATTCATCAGAGATGAGCGGGTATAGGGGAAACACATATACTACAAGTCTATTTTATATACTCCCTTTGTTCTCTTTTAATTAGCATTCGGAGAACTAGGGGTGCATCCAAACGGGAATGGAGGGAATATAACCCATAGAGTACAACGCTAGACGGCAGAACAGGTCATGCTCGTGCTTAATCCTACAGTTCACTATATAGAAGACTCTCCACTCCTCCCACGTAGGCCTGCCACAACGGGCAGTTCCCTGGTTCCCCCTATTGAGGAGCCCAAAGCGTCATCATCAATGTTGGGCACCGCCACCGGCGGTGCTTCTGGACGAGGCCTGCCCAGGAACCTCTAGGCGACACCATCGATACTATTCATGGCTTCATGCTGACACCGGCATCACTCCTTGTTGGTCCACTTCATGGTGACGGACCCGACTGCGTTGTAGCCGATGTGGGCCTCACCTTCGACCTGCTGGATATACTCGAAGGCATCGCGGGCCCCATGGTCAGCATAGTAGCAGAGCATGGCGAGGACGTAGGCCACCACCATGTGGACGTTCGCGGCTACCCGGGCAAGGAACTGGGTGCCCGGTTGCGTGCAACCGTGCAGGAAGACGAGGTCAAACCTTGTGACATAGCACGCATGAGGGTTGCCGACGATTTCCACATGCTCCACGAGGTGGTCGTAGCTCCAGTTAAACTTCCAGATGCTCTCCCGCTCCAGTGCCACGCGCATGCCCACGATGCGATCCCGGCACGCCACGTGCATGGCCATGTAGGTGGCGCGCAGACTGGAGAGGTCGTCCATGGGCTGCGAGGAGGTTGCGGTGACCCACCCCGCGATCAGGCCTGCAATATCGTGCGGCAAGGGGAACACCATGGGCTTAGAAGGGAACCAATGAGGGCGCGCGCAACGAAGACGAAGAGGAAGAGTACGCGCGGAGAAGAGGATGGCATGTGTGTGTTGCGAAGAAGAGGATGGTGTGTCTTTATTAGTACGCGCGGAGAAGACGATGAGACGCGCGTAGTGATGGTTATGGCTTCTAAAGTGCACCGTTTGGAACACTACTTGCAAAACTCGTATGAACGACTTTCCCTTCTGGAGGATTCCATTCCATTAAACTGTCCCGTGGGTTTCTTTAGATGCAAACTTGGGTTACGGCTTCTAAAGCGTAGCTGTACGCTACTTTAGCCACTGGAGTTGTTAGCAGGCAGGAGATCGCCTACAGCGGGGGCTGCAAAGCGGTCTGTAAAAAGTACTTCTCCCTCCGCCCCAACTCAACTCTATTTTTAGCTTTGGTCAAACTTACCTTGGGCAGAATAGGGATGAAAACGTTCGGAATTGAGCTTATTACCTTTGACAACTCCTTATTCAAACTGGTGTCTAAATAAAGAATTTAAAGAATTGAGCTTATTACTCCCCCCGTCTCTAAATACTTGTTGCTTTCTAGTTCAAAAATAAACTACAAAGCGATAAAGGGCCTATTTGGAATAGAGGATTTTTAAAGTAAACTTCAAAAGAATTCATTCCTACATTGTGCTGATGTCACAGGTGTTTGGAACACAGAAATCATATTTCCTTTCCTGTAGAAAGACTTCTGTCGACTGTTGGAGTCGGCAGATCTCCTGACACTATGGAAGTGTTGGAGGAGTTTGTAGTTCGGTGTGGGCGCGCGGAGATCTAAGAAGGTGAATCACGATTGGACTCGAGTGACACAGTGGTTTACGTGGTTCGGGCCGCCTGAGCGTAATACCCTACTCCACGGGTGTGTGTGTGTTGTATTAACTTGTGAGCTTGAGTGTGTTCCAGAGTTCTCCCCCCGTGTATCGTCGGTTTGTCCTTTTATAGCACAAGGACAAACCGTTACAAGTTAGCCTGACCCGACATGTGGCCCTGGCGGTTACTAGTATTGATACACGAGATTAATTGTTGCTAATAACCCTGTAACGGCTCCGACAGTGCCGTTACAGGTGTTAAGATCGTCCGATTAAGTGTCATTAATGTGGAATTAATGATAATTAATCGGGTCTTGAAGTCTGCAGCTGTCCTTTGGAGATCCGGAGCCGTTACAACGTCTCCCGGGGGTTTGAAGCGGCTAGCTCCGACGTATGGACACGTGGCAGTTCCGGAGCTTGCTTGTGGGAAGCGGGAAGCTCCGGGGCGGCCTGGCACGTGTCAGGTCCGGAGCTTCTCTCGGTCAGGGGTTAAGTCCGGAGGTGCCGTTTCAGTAGCTAGCCCGGAGCTTCACCCTTGCGGGTAATAACTCCGGTCTGACAGTACACGTGGCAACCTAGGGGCTAACCATGTTGGAGAAACAGGTCCGGTTATGTCTGACAAGTGGGCCCCCGAGGGTCTTCAATTTGAGCAGATGTCCTCCCCTTGAGATCTTTGTAACCTCAGGGGGTGTATGGTTTTTAGGGTACCGATAGTGGCCCCCTGGACCTACCTCCGGGGAAGGCCAACGGGGTGAGGTCATTCCGCCGGAGGTGGGTCCACACTTGCGACTCTTGAACTGGGTCTTCAAGGGTCTTCGGAGGTGCCTTTGGCGGGGCTTTACGGTTAAGTCCCGACGCGTGGCGCACCTCAGGCGGCAGATAAGATCTTTGACGTGCGGATCTCTCGCAATTGAAGGTCGCCGGTTCCCGATACGAAAACCGTATCGGTTCCGCGCGCCTTGTCAGTCCGCCGCCTTTGGGTTTCCCGCCTCGTGATGTCAACTGTTCGCCTGGGTAAGAACCTCGACTTGATCGTCAGGGTGGTCCCGGGCCCTCTTGTCATCGGCAGGGTTGAATTCTTGAGTAGTATCCTTGACTCCCCTGCAGTTTCCATCTAAGCGTTGCGAGGGCTTACTTAAGAAGGAAAGCGCACCGTCGGGAGTTCTTTACGCTTTCCATCTGTTCTTGCGCTCAAACTCCCAACTCGTGCTTTGCTCCTCTTCTCTTGCCTAGCTGTGCTGCGATGGAGTTGGGTCTGCGTGAGAGTCGTTTGAAGACGGAAAGCGATCTGAAGAAGGTCCGAGCCCTCATGGGGTGGTCGTCGGACTTCTTCAACCGTTCAGTCCGCGCCGGCGGAGAGCTTCCCTTTAAAAAGGAGCACTCCGGCGAGATGGTGTACTTTTCATCGTACGCCATGGTGGGGCTGATCCCACCGTTTTCTTCCTTCTTCTTGATGCTGCTGGACTTCTATGGTCTGCAGCTATACCACCTTGGCCCTCACTCCATCCTCCTTGTGTCCATCTTTGTCCACTTCTTCGAGATGTGGGTGGGCATCCCTCCCTGCATCGAGCTTTTCCGAACCTTCTTCACCGTCCAAACCACCGGCCGAAGCGACGAGTACCTTGGCTTCTACTACTTTGTGAAGCGCAAGAAGTGCCCGTTCAAGTACCTCCGGTCATTCCCTTCCGGGAAGTGGGATGACTCGAAGAAAGATTGGGTAGTCGTCCGGGGGGAGGAGCACGAGCGGTTGGAGTTGCCAGACGGTCTGCCCGGCATTGACACGTCGGTGTGGAGCGAAGTTCCGGTGCTGGCGGCAGCTTTCGACCCCGTCCTGTCCAGGATCCGCCAATGTGTGGAGGGAGGGTTGACTCCCCAGGCGGTGTTCTGCAACTTCCTGTCCAACAGGTGGGCACCGCTGAAGAGGAGGGAGAAGCTCGCCTGGGCCCTCAACAGCGTGATGGACGAGGACCGGGTCGAGACCGGGTTGAAGTCCAGCATGGTGGGGAAGTCCTTGGAGTTTCACCTCAAGAAATTCCAGCACGGCATCGATGTTGACGGAGAGTACTTGACTCCGCCGCCGGCTTTCCTCCCCCTGAACGTGGAAGTGGAGTTCAGTAGGGAGCTCCGGCGGAAGATGCCCGCGCTTGACGACCTTGGCGTCGTAGAGAGAAGATCAACCGCCCGGTTGGCGATCCCCGGGTTGTCGGAAGGCGGCTCCGCCCCTGTCTCTCAGCCAAGAGCTGAGGTCACCGGCAAGGGCAAGGAGCTGGCGGAGGAGCCGGAGAGCCGGAAGAGGAAGCTGCGACATGCTGACGGAAGGTCCGTCGGGCTTGCTACTCCCCCACCCCAGTTCCCCGTCCTCAGGAAGGAAGATCCTCCACCGCCGTAGCGGCTGTCCCCGTGGTGGGGTCCTTTCGGAGTGCTACTGTTCCGGCAGTGGGTTCCTCCCGGAGTGCGACTGTACCCGTGGTGGATCCCTCCGGAGGTGCCAGTTCCGGGCAGGCGACTCCGGCACGAGAAGCGGTGAGGGCCTCCAGGTCCAGGAGTTCCTCCCGATCAAGGAGAGCTCCGACCCGGGAAACGCCCGCAGCCACGGCAAGTCCTGGGAGTCCTCCCGGAGCTCCTACGCCGACCGTGGCCAGCCCGGAACGTCCGGGAAAGAGGTTCCGCGCAAGCTGGTGTGTGAGCCCCCCAAGGTAATTTTTCTTTCTTACCTCGATCAACTCTTAATTGTAGCATCTATTTGCTCAATTTCTTCGTTCTTTATCTGCAGCGTTCCCAAGAAGGGGAGTGAAGCTCCACCCTCAGCCACTGTGTCTGAGGCTGCGAGGGCTTCTGCTCCAGCTCCGGTGCCGCCCCAAGCGGAGGCTACGACAGCTCCGGCGCCGGCTGTCGTGGTCATGGACCTCAACTCGTCTCCAGAAGTTCCCGTGGTAGCGCCGGACCACGGGATTGAAGATGCGCCAGCGGCACCCGTTCCGGAGGTTGAAGCTCCGGGTCCTGGTGCTGCAGAAGTAGAAGCTCCGGCTGTTGAGTCGGAGGAAGTAGCAGTCCCGGCTTCGGAGTCGGAAAGTGCTGAAGCTCCGGCGGTTGAGCCGGAGGTAACTGAAGCCCCGGCATGTGAGCCGGAAGTTGAAGTGGTTCCGGCAGTTGAGCCGGTTACTTCCGAAACTCCGGTCGCAGAGCCGGTAATTATTGGAGCGCCGGCTGTAGAGCCGGTGATTGTTGGAGCGCCGGCCGCAGAGCCGGTGGCTGAAGAGGCGAGGGAGCTTGAGCCTCCCTCAGAAGAAGTGTCCCGGCCGGAGCCAGAGGAGGCGACGACGTCGATGGTACCCGTGGCGGAGCCAGAGTGCCTGAACGAAGTCGCCGGCCCCCAGCCTGAGGGGGCAAACGAAGACTTGGTGGCGGGACCTTCTTCGGTGGCGACTGAGGCCATCCCGGAGGAGTGCCCTAGTTCTTTGGAAGCTCGGGGTTCCACTCTCGTAAAGTGGGACCCAATTTTTGTAAATGAAGACCCGCTGGAACCAGCGGAGGAGATCCCGGCAGGTCCGGAGCCCATCTCTCTGTCGATGTCCATCGACAATGCCTGCTCCAGTCTACGTCAGGTCCAACTGGCCTTCTTCCACGACAGCAAAGCTCTTGAAGAGGAGTGCCAAACCCTTAGGAGGTGGCGTAATCGGCTCCACTTTGAGACTAAGCTGGCGCAGTCGAGGATTGCGGATGACAAGGAATGGATCAGGCGGGAGAAGGTCCGCCTGGAGCTCTGGGGTGAGCTGCTGGACGAGAGGGAGAGCATGACTCACGCCCTCGACGCTCAATCCCGGGAGTTCCATGACCAAGCTAAGGCTGCTAACGACGCGGCCAACGCTCGGTTCGATCAACTCGAGGCCATCAGCACCGCACTCATCAAGCGCCGAGAGGCACTTGAGGGAAGGGAAAAGCGGCTCGAGGATGAGGAGCAAAAACTCCTGGAGCTACGGGATGACGTCTTGCGATGGTAGGATGAGCTCGCCGAGAAAACAGCTCTGGCGGACAAGGGCCTCGAGGAGCGCACTAAAAAATTGGAAGAGCGCTGCCTCGAGGAGGAGGAGAAGACCTGGGTGCGGGGGCAGGAACTCTACGAGTACGAGTGTGCCCTTGTTGCCCGGGAGAAGAAAATAGAGGCTAGGGAGAAAGACCTGGTTGACCGCCGGAACAAGATCCACCTCCGGGAGGAGGAGCTCGGAAGACTTGAGAAGCGGGTTGCTGCGAAGATTCAGCAAAACGTCAAAGAAGTTGAGCGTCTCTCCCGCGAGAATTCGGAGCTGGCGGCGGCCCGGAGATCCCTGGAAGAGATGAAGGGCCTGAGGAAGACGGACTCCCTGCAAATTTGGGAGTTCCTGAGCAAGGCCGACGATGCGCTGGCGCCGATGGGTTTCAGCCCCGTGCTCCCGGATGATCCGGAGCCGGAGCCGGACCTTGCGTTGCAAGCGTTGAGCGCTGCGGGCAGCAAGCTCTCCAAGGTGGGCGACGTCATCGCGGACCAGCTGGAGGTCGAGGGGCAATCCCTGGCTAGGAACGTCACAGAGTATGTGTTGACGTGCTACACTAGCCGGAACCCTCGATTCCCTCTGGACCCGGTGCTTGAAGGCCCCGTCGAAGGAGAAGGCGAAGCTACCCAAGCCAGCGTGTCGGAGGTCGCCCAGAAGGTCGCCGAGTTCTTCCATAGGGTCTAGGACTGTCTCTCTTAGCCTTTACTTGTATCTTCTCTTCTTCCTCAATTTTGTAATCCCTTGTCTCCAGATGTAATCTCCGGTCTTCAAATGAAATGAAATCCTCACTTTTTTGCGAATTTCATTTCTTCGTCTTCAACATCTTTATCTTCACTTGGCCCCCTGGTAGATGTGCACAATTTGATTGTGGACATGTACCAAAAGGATGTTGAGTTTTGTTGAAGACAAATTTGCTTCAAACTCGCATAATTTAGGTCCGAAGTTTTCGATAGTGAAGGTCCCTTGAAGTCATCGGAGCTTAGAAGCTCCGGCACAGTCCATTGCCGGAGCTTAGTAGCTCCGGCAATAGCCTCTACCAACACGTTGAGCGTCGATAATTAATACTCCAAGGTGTCGGAGCTTAGTAGCTCCGGCGATGACCCTTGCCACACTTGGTTTGTTGGCAACAGACTCCAGTGACGGGGTCTTCTCACCATCTTTTAGTCAGCGCCGACGGTTGACGCCCTGGTGGGAGTCGAAGCTTGGTGAGCTCCAGTTTTTCTCCCTCAACTTTTGGGTTCATTTTTCCTGCACACTTAAGCCAAGAAAAATAGTAAAATTCGTTCCTTATCTATAACTTCGTCCTGGCTTACAGTTCTCAAGAGAATTTTAAGTTGAACACGATTTTTAGTACGACTGGATGAATTGTCTTTTCTTTTAGATCCAATGGTCCATGGACCCACCTTACTTTGGCCTGCCGGGATGTAGGTAGAGTGGCGTACTTAGGGTGCTTGACCAGGCTAAGTCGATAGCGCACTCCGGCCCTAGAATGGCTTGGCGGCTTTCAGGCGAGTTGGCCACAGACGATATTTAAATCTAAAAAATCCAACAATTCGACTCAAATCGTACGTAAACCGGTCAAACTAGAATTTCTTAAGAATTGCACGTTTCTGTTATAGACAAGAAAGAGAAAAATAAAAATGTCGAGCCTATGCAAAAATGAATGCACGTGGAGTCTATTTCACATGAAGATGTCTTTTATTATAGGTCCGGGGTACAGGGGAAACAAGTACACTCTTAGGGTACGGAACCAGGCTAAGTGTGTTTGGTTTCTCGTTTGACCCAGGGTAGTTAGCCACACTTCTAGTCCGGAGACTGTATCAAGTGTTGCATGAGCTTTTCAAACCTTTCGGGAAAGGTCTGGCTGCTCTCCCGGAGGAACTACCCGACTCTGTACAATGACTCTATAACATACACTTCAAGTTACTTAAGACTCACCTCCGTGGAATTAAGTGTAGAACTTACGGAGGTGCTCGATGTTCCAAGGATTTGGGAGAGGTGTCCCATCCTCGGTAGCCAAGCGAACGCTTCTGGGACGGGATACTTTGATCACTCGGAAGGGCCCTTCCCAGCCGGGAGAAAGTTTGTTTTGCCCTTCTCTGGATAGTATTCTCCGTAGCACCAGATCGCCTTCCTCGAGCTGTCGGTTGTGTACATGCCGCTGGTGATAACGCCGCAGAGCTTGGCGGTATCGGGCATTCCGAACAGCTGCTTGGCACCTTCCCTCCTCGAGGAGGTCTAGGTCTTCACGCCGGAGCTGGTCCTGCGCGGCTTCGTCGAAGGTCCGGACTCGGAGGGAACCCAAGGTGATTTCCGGAGGAAGGATCGCTTCAGCTCCGTACACCAGGAAGAAGGGTGTTTCTCCGGTTGCCCGACTTGGAGAAGTCCTGTTGGCCCATAGAGTGGGCGGAAGCTCTTCGATCCAATTGGCTCCGTGCTTTTTCAAACGCTCATAAGTGCGCGTTTTGGGTCCTTTAAGGATCTCTGCATTTGCTCTCTCGGCTTGTCCATTGCTGGCAGGATGAGCTACAGAAGCGTAGCAAACTTGTATGCCGAGGTCTTCGCAATATCCTTGAAATGCGGAGCTTGTGAATTGAGTCCCATTATCAGTAATGATCTTATTTGGGACTCCGAATCTGCTCACGATAGATTGTAGAAAATTGATTGCAGATTGTTTGTTCATCGTCACAACAGGAGTAGTTTCCGGCCACTTGGTGAACTTGTCGATGGCGACGTACAGGAACTTGTAACCTCCGACGGCTCTTGGGAAGGGTCCCAAGATGTCCATCCCCCACACAGCGAAAGGCCATGTAGGAGGTATCATTTGTAAGGACTGAGCAGGTGTATGAATTTGCTTTGCATGAAATTGGCATGCTTTGCATTTCTTCACTAGCTCAGTAGCATCCTGGAGCGCTGTAGGCCAGTAGAAGCCGTGCCGAAAGGCTTTTCCGACCAGCGTGCGGGAAGATGCGTGGTTCCCACACTCACCTCCATGGATTTCTGCGAGGAGCTCGCAGCCTTCTTCCCTTGTGATGCACCGCATTAGGATGCCGTTGGCACCGCGCCGGTAGAGATCCCCTTCTACCAACGTGTATCTTTTAGCCAATCTGACTACCCGGTCAGCGGATACATCATCGTCAGGAAGGATGTTGTCTTTCAAGTAGCTCCGGATCTCCGAGATCCATGCATCAGAACTAACTTGAGCATTTGAGTCTTGCGTGCTGGGTTGCTCGGAGCTTCCGGCAGCACCTACGACCCTTGATGGCTGCCATGGTAACAGGGCCATCGGGACCGTCAGCTTCGGGATGCTGATCTCACCCCCTTCGTTCAGTTCGGCAGGCTGAACTGTGGGTTTTGACAACCTCCGGACAAAGGTTCCGTCAGGAGCCGGAGCTCCGGTTGACGCCTTGGTCGAGAGTTCGTCAGCTTCAGCGTTGCGAGCACGCTGAACATGGAGAAGGTCTAGGACTTCGAAGTCCTTCTGAAGCCTCTGGACTTCAAGGAGGTAAGTGGCCAGCTGGAGATTATTGCAGGAGCATTCACCCTTCACCTGCTTGATGACGAGTTGTGAATCTCCTTTGACCAGCAATTGCTTGACACCATATGAAAGTGCCACCTTTAATCCATAGATGAGTGCTTCGTACTCCGCCATGTTGTTGGTTGCCTTGAAGTCAAGGTGTACCATGTATTTCACCTTCTCCCCGGTTGGTGCGAGGAGAAGGATTCCAGCTCCGGCTCCCTGCTTCTGCATGGAGCCGTCGAAGTAAAGGGTCCAGTGAGGCTTAGTGAAGGCTGGAACTTGAGGTTCCGTCTTCTGCTCGCTGGGGCCCCCAGGGTTTAATGGAGAGGGAGTCCATTCTGCCACGAAATCTGCCAACGCTTGACTCTTGATTGCTTGTCTTGGAATGAATTCAAGGTCGAATTCAGCCAGTTCCGCTGCCCACTTTGCAATATTCCCAGTTGAATTGGGATTATGCAGGATCGCTCGAAGTGGATATGAAGTCACCACTGAGACTTTGTGAGCTTGGAAATAGTGTCGAAGCTTCCTTGAGGCAATAAGAACTGCATAAAGCAGTTTATGCACCTCTAGGTATCGAGTCTTGGCATCATGTAACACTTCACTGATGAAGTATACTGGGCGTTGAATGGTCCGGACCCTCCCGGAGGGGTCCGGAGCTTCCTCTTCATTGATCCGGACCCTCTCAGAGGGGTCCAGACTCTCTTCGGGGACCTCCGGGTTCTGGGTGGAGGAACCCGGAGCTTCTTCAGGAATGACCTGGGTCCTCTCGGAGGGATCCGGGTCCTCTGAAGTGGCTTCTTGTGGGTTCAAGTCTGGGAGCTGGGACCCAGACCCGCTTTCAGGAACCTCCGGACCCTCCCGAAGGGGTCTGGATTCCTGAGTATTAGGTAGTCCCGGTCTCTCCGCAACCAGAACCATACTGACGACTTCGTCAGTAGCTGAAATGTAAAGCAATAAAGGCTCACCAGGGTTCGGAGCTACCAAGACTGGTAGGGTGGTGAGGAACTGTTTCAGCTCCTGGAATGCCTTCTCTGCTTCTTCAGACCATTGGAATGGTCCAGACTTCCTCAGTAACTTGAAGAAGGGAAGTGCCCTTTCCGCCAGTCTTGAAATGAACCGGCTGAGGGCTGCTAGACATCCAGTTAATTTTTGGACGTCTTTGATGCGGGTTGGTGGCCGCATGTCTTCAATGGCTTTTATCTTCGCCGGATTAGCCTCTATGCCCCGGTGACTTACCAGGAAACCAAGAAGCTTTCCGGAACTAACCCCGAATACACACTTGTCTGGGTTTAGCTTCGTGCGGGTGGCCCGCAGCTTGTCGAAGACAGCCTGCAAGGTGTCCAAGAGGGACTCCTTGTTCTTGACTTTGACCACGATGTCATCGACGTACACTTCCACTATGTCTCTGATGAGTTCTTCGAAAGTTTTGTACATAGCTCGTACAAAAGTTGAAGCTGCATTCTTGAGACCAAAAGGCATGGCTGTGTAACTGTGATGAATGAAGTATGTTCTTCATCTTCCCTAGACATCCTGATTTGATGATATCCAGAATATGCGTCTAGAAAACACAGTAACTCACACCCGGAGGTGGAATCCACTATCTGGTCTATTCTAGGTAGTGGGAATGGATCTTTTGGACATGCCTTATTCAGTGTGGTGTAGTCGATGCACATCCGAAGTTTCCCGCCGGCCTTGGGCACAACGACCGGGTTTGCCAACCATTTTGGATGGTAGACTTCTCGGATGAATCCGGCTTCGAGCAACTTCTTCACTTCTTGTCAGATGAAGTTCTGTCGCTCTACTGATTGCTTCCGAGGTTTCTGATGCACAGGCCGAGCGTCGGGGTAAATCTTCAGATTGTGATCAATCACTTCCCTGGGGATCCCAGGCATTTGTGACGGTTGCCAAGCAAACACGTCAACGTTAGCCCGGAGGAAAGTGATGAGCGCGAGTTCCTATTTGTCGTTCAAGCCACCCGATATGCGGGTAGTTTGAGTGACATCGGAACCAATTTGGACGACTTTGACGGGAATGTCAGTGTCGCCGCTTGGCTGCACAAGGGGTGCAGAGGTCGAGCCTCGTTGACGAATGCTCGGAGGTTGTGGAGCTTGCTTCTGTCTGGAGTCCTCCTCTTGCGCTGTGGTGAGTGCGTGGAGTTCCTCCAGAGCAGTTACTCCGGCAGTGCAATCTCCGCGGATCCGGAGAACGCCTACTGGTGTTGGCATCTTCAACACCAGGTATCCATAATGAGCAGCTGCCATGAATCTGTACAAGGCAGGTCTACCCAAGATGGCGTTGAATGGTAAGTTGATCTGAGCGACGTCGAAGACCAACTTCTCGGTGCGATACTTCTCCCGGGTCCCGAAGGTAACGGGGAGAGTAATAGCTCCGAGTGGAGTGATGGCCCCCGGACCTACTCCGGAGAAAGGTCGAGAGGGCTGGAGGTCCGAAGGTCGGAGCTGAAGCTTAGTGAAAGCTTCAAAGCTGATGAGGTTAAGCCCCGAACCTCCGTCTACCAGGACATGATGGAGCTGGATGTTGTTGATGGTGGGAGATACCATCAAGGGTAATTGGCCAGCTCCGACCATGCTTTGAGGACAGTCCGAAGCATCAAAAGTGATGGGTGTATCCATCCACTTTCGATGTGGCTCCGGTCTAGCTGTAGGAGCTACAGCAGCCATATCCCGTCGCATAGTCTTGATGACACGACGGGAAGTGATGTCCCATGATCCACCAAAGATGGTGTTCATGGTTTTTCGACGCTCGTTGTCGGAGACGTTGGAGTCATCGTCGACGGAGGTGTAGACGGCTTTCAGGACCTTTTTGGGGTCCTGAAACCCTAACTCCTCTTCAGCCGGAGCTTCATCGACCTTTTGTTTTCCCTCCCTCTGTCGAAAGGGAGACCCTTCCCGGCGCTTGTGGTAGCGCTCGGCAAGGTTTTGGACCTCCCGGCAGTCTTCCAGCCTGTGGCTGCCCGTTTTGTGAATGGGGCACCACATCTTGGGTTTGCCACCGTCTTCAGAAGACGGTCGAGGTCGCTTCTCGGGGCGTGGCCCCCGGCCACCAGGAGTTGCAGTGGCTGCAACGTTGGATGTGCCGGCCGACGGCTTCTTCTTGCCGTTGGTCTTCTTTTTCTTCTTGCCACTCCCGGAGGTAGCGGCTTCTTCTTTGGAGGATTTTTTATGATCCTCCAAGGCTGGTTTGGAGTGCATTTCACGGCCCTCCGCAGCCCTGGCACATTTGTCTGCCAAGCTGAAGAGCTCCGTGACGCTGGTGATCTCTTTGATCGCCAGCTTCTCCAACATCTTCTTGTCTCGCACACCCTGTCTGAATGCCACAATGACAGAAGCGCTTGAGATAGAAGGGATTGTGTTACGTACCTGAGAGAACCTCTGGATGAATGACCGCAAAGATTCTCCTCCTTTTTGCACGACCGCAAAAAGGTCTAGTTCAGTGCCCGGTCGGGTGTATGAACTCCCGAAGTTGGCAGTGAACTGACGGCACAGCTCCTCCCAACTGTCAATAGAGTTGGGTGGAAGGCTCATAAACCAGGACCTGGCGGTCCCAGTTAAGGCCACTGGAAAGTAATTGGCCATTACGGCCTCGTTTCCTCCAGCTGCTAGGATCGCAGTGGAGTATATCTGCAGAAATTCTACAGGATTGACAGTCCCGTCGAATTTTTCCGGCAAGTGTGGCCGGAACTTCTGTGGCCATCTAACCATGCGCAGGTGCATGGCTAGGGCAGAACAGCCTCCTCCTACTCCTTCCAGAGTAGAAAGGTCTTGAGCATCTCGTCTTTCTCGAGCTCGCTCGATATGGACACGGCCATCCTGTTGGCGGTATCGGCGATCAAGCTCCGCCCGGAGGTCGTGTGTTGAAAGTCGAGATGCGGTATGGGTGCGTCGTGCCCCAGAAGGCAACGACGTCACTTGCTGTGACGCAGCTCGTCTCCGGTTGTTGGAGACATGTGGACCAAGTCTTCCAGACAACGTCCGTCGCTGTGACGGGGCCCGCCCTGAAGGAGGTGGACCCTGGTTGTTGAGGCGTTCGGCCGCTGCTGCGACCAAATGCTCAACATCAGCCCTCCATTGCTCCATGGCACCCTGAGATGCATCCGGAGGTGGTGGTCGCTGGAGAAGAGCACGCGCTGCATGAAGCGCGTGTTCTGGGTTGTCATGACTTGCCGGCGCAGTATGTGACGCCGGTGCACCATCATGTTGCCCGGCACGTCTTGCCGGAGAAGATGGTGGTGGTGGGAGTATGACTCCTGCTGGTGCAGAGGCTCCTGCCGGTGGCTGCATGTTGGAGGGATTGCCTCCGACAGCCTGAACAGCAGGTTGCCCGTTGGATGATCCAGCCGCAGAATTCACCATTCTTGAAGATCTCAAGCGCCCCCTACCTGGCGCGCCAACTGTCGACTGTTGGAGTCGGCAGATCTCCTGACACTATGGAAGTGTTGGAGGAGTTTGTAGTTCGGTGTGGGCGCGCGGAGATCTAAGAAGGTGAATCACGATTGGACTCGAGTGACACAGTGGTTTACGTGGTTCGGGCCGCCTGAGCGTAATACCCTACTCCACGGGTGTGTGTGTGTTGTATTAACTTGTGAGCTTGAGTGTGTTCCAGAGTTCTCCCCCCGTGTATCGTCGGTTTGTCCTTTTATAGCACAAGGACAAACCGTTACAAGTTAGCCTGACCCGACATGTGGCCCTGGCGGTTACTAGTATTGATACACGAGATTAATTGTTGCTAATAACCCTGTAACGGCTCCGACAGTGCCGTTACAGGTGTTAAGATCGTCCGATTAAGTGTCATTAATGTGGAATTAATGATAATTAATCGGGTCTTGAAGTCTGCAGCTGTCCTTTGGAGATCCGGAGCCGTTACAACGTCTCCCGGGGGTTTGAAGCGGCTAGCTCCGACGTATGGACACGTGGCAGTTCCGGAGCTTGCTTGTGGGAAGCGGGAAGCTCCGGGGCGGCCTGGCACGTGTCAGGTCCGGAGCTTCTCTCGGTCAGGGGTTAAGTCCGGAGGTGCCGTTTCAGTAGCTAGCCCGGAGCTTCACCCTTGCGGGTAATAACTCCGGTCTGACAGTACACGTGGCAACCTAGGGGCTAACCATGTTGGAGAAACAGGTCCGGTTATGTCTGACAAGTGGGCCCCCGAGGGTCTTCAATTTGAGCAGATGTCCTCCCCTTGAGATCTTTGTAACCTCAGGGGGTGTATGGTTTTTAGGGTACCGACAACTTCCTTTCCTATGTAAAATGGAGGAATGAAATAATCCAGTCCATGTTCTTTGTGGTCTGCTGGTTGGCAATGGAGGGAATATATAGGGTGCTCAAAGTCAAATTAACTAACCTAATGATTTGCATGGAATAATTATTTCTTTTTTTGAAACAAGGGAATAATTATTTCTGAGCTATTGCAATGCAATAGACCTTTTAATGCTAGAAATATAGGAATGAAGTTGTTTATGAAGCAAACTGGTAGTTCATTTTGGCAAGAAGTTATGACTTTGATTTATGTATTACAAATAATGATAGTTAAGATTCTAAAGAATTTTGTTTATAGTTGCTCTAACATTTTTCTTATGTTTTCATTCCTGCATTCCAAACAGCTTGAATTCTCCATTCCTCTGATTTTGATTCTCGTGGTTTTCTCACTTTCTTTGTTCCTGCATTTTGTCTATTCCTATGTTTTTTTTAATTCCTGTGATTTGGATTCGTACGTTCCAAATGGGGCCTAATTATTTAGGGACGGAGAGAGTACATGTCAGCCCATTAGACCCAACCTACTATTCAGAAAGTATTCGGTTATTATTCGGAAATTTTCCATTAAAATACGGTATTCCGACAATTCGGTCGGAAATCAGTCATAATCGTTTCCATTCCGTTTTCCAAATTTCAATGTCCGATAAAAATGGTAATCGGATCGAAAATTTTGGAAATTGTCAAAAATGGTAATCACATCGTTCCAAGCCAGGCTGCTACTACGCTATAAGGTCACCCGGGCACGCCATCATCTTCTCCGCACATCCACTCTTCCTCTCTTCCCAAAAACGCGCCAAGAACACCATGGCTTACAAGACAACGCCGCCGCCAAGCCCGCCGAAGCACACCAAGGGGAAGCGTCCCCAAGTGGACTCCCCCTCGGACAAGGACTGGGCTCTCCGGAAGATGGCGCACGATGTATTTGACAATATATACCATGCGTCGCCTTGGGCTTGGACCCCTTCTAGAGTATGCTACCATGGGGACCACGGGCGACTAGGTCTTCGGCATGATGCACTTGGCCGGTTGCCTCGACGTCCTCTGGGAGACGCTGGCGTACGAGCTCGGCGTCGCCGGCCGCGACAACCTGGTGGCGGCGACGTCCAGGAAACTGGGCTTCCCGTCTCCGCGGCGGGAGGCGCCCTCGCCTTGCCAGGTACCCATGGAGGAGGAGGAGAAGGAGAAGGAGAAGTAGGTGGAGCGAGGTGGAGGAGAAGTAGTTTTTTTTTGTTCTTAGTTGTGTTGTTTTTCTTTTCTTGTCTGTAGTTTGTGTTTTTCTTTTTTCTTGTTTGTAATGTATCATCTTAAGGTAATGAACTTTATATTTTTGTTCATTGGCGCGCAAAAATAGTTCTAATGTTGCTGTTCTAACGATAAACTAGTGGACTATTTACCTCTTTTATCTTTTAGAATGGAATATATTTCCACTTCCAACTCTACTGAGCTGGAGATCCAAAAAGTGACTATCACCTACTAGTTTATCTGACAGGACCAGCATGGAGAAGCCCACTCTCTGTTCAAACCCAACACAGATCCAACATAATGAGCAATCAAACAGCAAAGCACGTAGTAAATCACAAAAAATGCAACAACAGTTTATGGAATACGTATCAACTTTAGCCCAAATTAGATGCTCATGGGCGTCATTGCAAAAGGGTGAAGACAAAAAAGACTTGATTCAGATGGCTTGCAAAAACAAACTAGAAGTTAGGGTCATCAAAATTTTTGCCCGATTTGGATTGAGTCTTAGTTATAGACTTCCATAACAATAAAATGTATTGGGTATTTTATTTTCACAAGTGTGTCATAAAATGTATCGGGTGTTTTACTTTCACTATTGTGTCATAAAGTGTACGCCGGCCACGTATCCTGATCCAACCATACAACTTCAAATAAAGGAGGGTTAGAGCATCTCCAACCCATTAGCTATATGGTGTGCTATCCTATTATTTAGCAAATTTAGAGCAAAAATCATCTCCAACCGGTTTGCTATTAGGATTGCTACTTTTAGCCACTTGCTATATGGAGCTCTCGGTGTGCTACTAGTAGCAAATGCTATCCGGTTTGCTATCCCCCATTTCTGCTACATTATTATTGTTTCTGTTGCAAAATAGTTGTTGAAAATTAACCGTTGGAAATACAACCATTGAAAAATAGTAGTTAGAAATATAACCATTGAAAAATAGCCGTTAGAAATACAAACATCACAATATAGCCGTTGCAACAATGTTACTTGAATTTTAAAATAATTATTACATATTAATAAAATATGAAATTTTTTAATATAGCACATCATATAGCAAACGGGTTGGAGATGCTCATAGAATGAGATGCTCAATGTGGATAGCATATTTGCTATTTGAAAGAATAGAAAACTAAAAATAGCAAATGGGTTGGAGATGCTCTTAGAAGATTGGTGGAAAATAATACGAACTTATAAGAAAAAGGAGAAGAAGAAAAAGGATGTCGCACATTTCGATACATGAACCATGACACTGTTGACATCCATCTTCATTGGCCAGTTCCCGATTCCGCTGATCTCTCCAGCATGTATTCGCACTAGCTACTCTCTGGTGACTGGACCCAGGGTATCCCGTGGCCCACCCGGCATATCCAGTGGGTGCCCCAGCTATTCCGCCGACCAGAACCTTGTCACCATTTTGTGGCACTGCATCGGCCGCTGCTGCCTCATCTTCCAGGTCATCCACGCTGACTACTTCCCCGATGAGCTGGAAGATTTCCTCGGCGATTCCGACTACTGCTTCATCGGCGTCGGCGTGGAGGGTGACGCCGATAGACATTGGAAGGACTGGCAGCTGAATGTGGCCAAAATGGTGGACCTGGCCAAGCTCGCGGCAGAGGAGATGGATCGGGCGAGACTCCACCGCACAGGGCTGAAGGACATCACGAGCGGCGTGATGGGCGTCGACATGGAGAAGCCTTACGGGGTGAGGACGAGCAACTGGGATGCATACATTCTCTCCGGCGAGCATATTAGCTATGTGTGCATCGACGCCTTCGTCTCCTTCCAGGTCGACCGCAAGCTGCTCTCTAGCGACTACTAATCTTACCACCGAGTTTGCGGATCGGCTGCCGTCGATCATCCCGGCATATGGAATTCGTAGGTGCATCGCTCAAGTTCTAGCTTTTGTGCTTGTGCGCCCAATCTCTCATAAAATTATTTTTCTTGAGGAAACACTATATCTTGCTTTTAAAAACATGCATGTTATTTCACATGCATCGAGGTCTTTCACATGCATGTTAGTTGTCCATGCATGCTACGCCCCAAACATGATCAACGAGCCTCAAACATAATGATCTCTAAACAAAAAAGAGAACACGTAACGTCAGCAAACATGATCGAGGTCTTTCACATGGATGTTAGACGTACATATGCATGCTACGTCCCAAACATGTATTCCAAGAATAGAATAATATTTCCTACCATTTATATTTCTATATTTATCATATTCTCTACCATGCATGTGTGTATGCTCTCAACCTACAGTATATGGCAGTTTAACTACCACACTAATGAAGAATATTATCCTGACATCAATAGAGATAACAAACTTGACACAAGGATGTTCTCTCGACGGTACAAGGATAGAATGTGGACTACCATCGTCTAATAAGCACACAGCTCTCACTACGTACATACGTGGTTCATCAAATTAATCGATCGCATGCTGCCATTATGTATCGTTGTACTCGTCTTTTGAAGAAACAAAAGGAGTAGGCACTAGCCGCTACATGTTCTGATTTTAGGAACAAATGATCACACTTGTGAAAACACATACGCCACATCCGATCCTCAACGTCATCCAATTAACATGTTCCTCAACAAGGGGGCACAAAAAACCTCAACAGGTGACCAAACATGCTTGATCACGAGTCTCATTCACATGCATTACATTCATGTCCACCATCATCCATGATCATGAAAATTATCAGTTCGATATGGACTCTCGGTCGGCAACGGTCAGATCCTTAAAAAAATATATGGACTCTCGCTCGATTGCCACGCGTGTTCACGTCAATCTCCGCACCTTTGTGTGTCAAATTAAAAAACTAGCCGATGGGATGTGTTGAGCCGTTGCGATAACCGAGAGGAGGCGAATCGCGATTTGGAGTAACTCTGACCATCGATTCCAAAGCACAATTTTTGAAGTGTCCGATCATCTCCACTCACGCGCTTAGACAACGACCCGCTATAAAGGCACACCGTCCTCTTCTTCTCTGTTGCACCTCTCGATCGATTTAGCCTCCAAACTTCTCCTCTTGCTACTCCATCGCACCACCGTCGACCACCTCTCTCTCTTTGTTTGCACCTCCGTCACCGCATAAATGGGTAGCCCCGCACCGAAGCGCTCTAGGTCATCAACGTCCTCCGAACCTCCTTCTGTGTTTCCGTCGCCGCCAAGGCCGGTGGAACTGGAGGCGGCGCCCGCAACTCCTCCACTCCCGTCTTCGACTGCGACGCCCGCACCTCTTCCATCTGACTATGATGAGACTGTCTGCCTCATCGAGGAAAGCATCGACAAACTCGACGGCAAGCTTAAGGAGGTCACCGGCAGCCTATTCGCTGCCGATGTGCAAGCAAAAGAACTCAACAAAATGGCGCAGGATGTATTTCATAATACATCTCACTCCTATCGCCGACTGGGACTTGGTGTCCTTCCCCACCACGCCAGCATGGACTCCGCTGGCTACTACATCTTCGGGTTGGGCTTTGTTGCCACTCGTCTCGACGACCTATACGAGACGATAGGTGAGGAGGCCGGGGTGGGGTTTCGCGAGCAACTCGTGAAGGCTGTCAGCTGGAAGAAGTTTGATCTGGTGTTGGAGGATGCTCCGCCGGCGGATGCGGAGGCGGAGGCACCGCCGACAGAGGTGGACAAGTCCTCCTCCGAGTAGAGTAGGATGAGTAGTAGTTTTTTCTTTTGTTTTCTATGTGTTTTTTTCTTGTTTGTAATATATGTGTTGTTTTTATGTTAATGAAAAATGTCTTTTATTTTATGTTCATGAACAATGTGTCCTACAATACTTGCACTAACAAAAAACTCCTCCTTTTATCAAAAAGCATCGCATATGGAAAATTAACACATTAGTAATATTATATTGTATCTAATAAATACTCCCTCCTTATTCTTTTATTTGATGTTTTGGACAAAGCATTGAACTAACATTAGTAGGACGTACGTAGTAGAATTATATTTCAAAAAAATTATGAAAATAAAAGCTACAAACTTAATTAATTTTATTTCTTTTCTCTTTACCAGCTGTCATCGTGCCCGCCCCACCACTCCCACCCACTGGCTTGGCCCTAGGCAATAGCCCACAAATTTTCTGCAACCCTGCCGCACAGCATCGCGTGTGCGCCCCCGCCTCACACACCGTCCGATCAAAATCACATAATCGTGGGAGCTGGACACGTCGGATTTCCACCCTTTGGTGTCCAGACAACAAACCCAGCGTGAATCGAAGGATCTCAGCACGATTTCCATGGGATGGCGTGAGGGGCGGGGGCGCATGCGTGATGTTGTGTGGAAGGGCCGCATAAAATTTATTTCCACCCGCCTAGGCCCAGAGCCGAGCCTACCTTTAAGACCTTACGCAGTGGTTCACGGTAAAGCTTTAGGCTGTGTTTGGGAACACAGTTTTTCGATACTAAAGTTTTGGAAACAACAATTTTTAAAATGACATGGCAATACCAAAGTATTTCAATAACACAGTTTTGTAATACCACGATTTTGCAATGTATAGGACTGTTTGGTTAACAAACACCATTCTGTAAAAAATACCACAGTAACCTCAAATACCACGGTAATGCTAATTGCTCCAAAACTCCAAAAATATTGTGTTCCCAAACACCATTACTGGCCTGTGAATCAGATGGTCTTATCTCTTAACCCCTTGGTGCGAAAATCGAATTCCCAGTGGCCCTTCCGCACAGCATGACTTGGAGAAATGGGTCTGCATCCCGACCCTGCGAAAGGATGACGAGCAGCCGCAGGTGAACACCATGCAGCGGCGGTGCAATAGAAAACGATGGTAGCGGACGACGGCGTACCTAGTCGTTCACCTTCCAACGGAAGCCATGCAGGTGCTTCCACAGCTGGAATGCCGCATCTGGCGATGTGACGTTGACAAAGCAGTAGCCCTTGTTGGCCTCGGACCTTGGCAAATGCAACAAACATGGTTAAGTATCAATCAGTAAAAGACCGGAGCTTGATTAGTATAATCATATATTTCAAAGCATAGGCGTGGTACTTGAAGTCAAATGGAACGTAAATAAAATCGTATTCCGACTTGACGCGGCCCACTGCAATTTTCGCGTTCTCCTCGGCACAGTGTTGATCAATGATGTTCATTACTTTTTGCCTCCTGTGGAAAACGATGTAAAACATCAGGTATTAACACATCAACAAATATGAGGAGGAGAATACTAACGCACAGATTTAAAAGTATGTTGCAGAGCATCAGCGTCGTTAGACCAGAAGCAGGGTCGAAGTGGCGCCATGGCCGCTGTGAACTCGAGAGCAGATCGAGGGGAAGGCTCATCGCCAACGGATCGAGGGGACGGAAGCTACACGACCGCTATGGGCGATGATCCTTCAACTCGATCCGTTCTCAAGTCCGCGTTCCCGGACCCAGCCCTAACTTCATCATCACTGATAGAGTCTGCCAGGAGCCCGGGGCGCCGGGGGTCGGGGGCGGCGGAAGCACGGCGCGGGTGTAGTGGGGGGCCAGGGCCAGGGCCGGGGTGCCACTGGGGCGGGCCGGCGACGGGAGCGCAGGGGCGGTGGGGCTGGGGGCGCAGGGGCGGTGGAGCCGGCGGCGAGCCGGCGGAGGGGGCGCAGGGGCAAATAAACTCAGCCGTCGCAAATGATCGCGTTTCTTGTAGTGTGTGTGTGTGTGTGTGTGTGTGTGTGTGTGTGTGTGCGTGCGTGTGTGTGTTAATGAATGCATGATTGTGTGGTGTATATATATATATATATATGTGACGATCTTTCAAAAAATAAGAGATGTCGACTGTTGGAGTCGGCAGATCTCCTGACACTATGGAAGTGTTGGAGGAGTTTGTAGTTCGGTGTGGGCGCGCGGAGATCTAAGAAGGTGAATCACGATTGGACTCGAGTGACACAGTGGTTTACGTGGTTCGGGCCGCCTGAGCGTAATACCCTACTCCACGGGTGTGTGTGTGTTGTATTAACTTGTGAGCTTGAGTGTGTTCCAGAGTTCTCCCCCCGTGTATCGTCGGTTTGTCCTTTTATAGCACAAGGACAAACCGTTACAAGTTAGCCTGACCCGACATGTGGCCCTGGCGGTTACTAGTATTGATACACGAGATTAATTGTTGCTAATAACCCTGTAACGGCTCCGACAGTGCCGTTACAGGTGTTAAGATCGTCCGATTAAGTGTCATTAATGTGGAATTAATGATAATTAATCGGGTCTTGAAGTCTGCAGCTGTCCTTTGGAGATCCGGAGCCGTTACAACGTCTCCCGGGGGTTTGAAGCGGCTAGCTCCGACGTATGGACACGTGGCAGTTCCGGAGCTTGCTTGTGGGAAGCGGGAAGCTCCGGGGCGGCCTGGCACGTGTCAGGTCCGGAGCTTCTCTCGGTCAGGGGTTAAGTCCGGAGGTGCCGTTTCAGTAGCTAGCCCGGAGCTTCACCCTTGCGGGTAATAACTCCGGTCTGACAGTACACGTGGCAACCTAGGGGCTAACCATGTTGGAGAAACAGGTCCGGTTATGTCTGACAAGTGGGCCCCCGAGGGTCTTCAATTTGAGCAGATGTCCTCCCCTTGAGATCTTTGTAACCTCAGGGGGTGTATGGTTTTTAGGGTACCGACAGTGGCCCCCTGGACCTACCTCCGGGGAAGGCCAACGGGGTGAGGTCATTCCGCCGGAGGTGGGTCCACACTTGCGACTCTTGAACTGGGTCTTCAAGGGTCTTCGGAGGTGCCTTTGGCGGGGCTTTACGGTTAAGTCCCGACGCGTGGCGCACCTCAGGCGGCAGATAAGATCTTTGACGTGCGGATCTCTCGCAATTGAAGGTCGCCGGTTCCCGATACGAAAACCGTATCGGTTCCGCGCGCCTTGTCAGTCCGCCGCCTTTGGGTTTCCCGCCTCGTGATGACAACTGTTCGCCTGGGTAAGAACCTCGACTTGATCGTCAGGGTGGTCCCGGGCCCTCTTGTCATCGGCAGGGTTGAATTCTTGAGTAGTATCCTTGACTCCCCTGCAGTTTCCATCCAAGCGTTGCGAGGGCTTACTTAAGAAGGAAAGCGCACCGTCGGGAGTTCTTTACGCTTTCCATCTGTTCTTGCGCTCAAACTCCCAACTCGTGCTTTGCTCCTCTTCTCTTGCCTAGCTGTGCTGCGATGGAGTTGGGTCTGCGTGAGAGTTGTTTGAAGACGGAAAGCGATCTGAAGAAGGTCCGAGCCCTCATGGGGTGGTCGTCGGACTTCTTCAACCGTTCAGTCCGCGCCGGCGGAGAGCTTCCCTTTAAAAAGGAGCACTCCGGCGAGATGGTGTACTTTTCATCGTACGCCATGGTGGGGCTGATCCCACCGTTTTCTTCCTTCTTCTTGATGCTGCTGGACTTCTATGGTCTGCAGCTATACCACCTTGGCCCTCACTCCATCCTCCTTGTGTCCATCTTTGTCCACTTCTGCGAGATGTGGGTGGGCATCCCTCCCTGCATCGAGCTTTTCCGAACCTTCTTCACCGTCCAAACCACCGGCCGAAGCGACGAGTACCTTGGCTTCTACTACTTTGTGAAGCGCAAGAAGTGCCCGTTCAAGTACCTCCGGTCATTCCCTTCCGGGAAGTGGGATGACTGGAAGAAAGATTGGGTAGTCGTCCGGGTGGAGGAGCACGAGCGGTTGGAGTTGCCAGACGGTCTGCCCGGCATTGACACGTCGGTGTGGAGCGAAGTTCCGGTGCTGGCGGCAGCTTTCGACCCCGTCCTGTCCAGGATCCGCCAATGTGTGGAGGGAGGGTTGACTCCCCAGGCGGTGTTCTGCAACTTCCTGTCCAACAGGTGGGCACCGCTGAAGAGGAGGGAGAAGCTCGCCTGGGCCCTCAACAGCGTGATGGACGAGGACCGGGTCGAGACCGGGTTGAAGTCCAGCATGGTGGGGAAGTCCTTGGAGTTTCACCTCAAGAAATTCCAGCACGGCATCGATGTTGACGGAGAGTACTTGACTCCGCCGCCGGCTTTCCTCCCCCTGAACGTGGAAGTGGAGTTCAGAAGGGAGCTCCGGCGGAAGATGCCCGCGCTTGACGACCTTGGCATCGTCGAGAGAAGATCAACCGCCCGGTTGGCGATCCCCGGGTTGTCGGAAGGCGGCTCCGCCCCTGTCTCTCAGCCAAGAGCTGAGGTCACCGGCAAGGGCAAGGAGCTGGCGGAGGAGCCGGAGAGCCGGAAGAGGAAGCTGCGACATGCTGACGGAAGGTCCGTCGGGCTTGCTACTTCCCCCCCAGTTCCCCGTCCTCAGGAAGGAAGATCCTCCACCGCCGTAGCGGCTGTCCCCGTGGTGGGGTCCTTTCGGAGCGCTACTGTTCCGGCAGTGGGTTCCTCCCGGAGTGCGACTGTACCCGTGGTGGATCCCTCCGGAGGTGCCAGTTCCGGGCAGGCGACTCTGGCACGAGAAGCGGTGAGGGCCTCCAGGTCCAGGAGTTCCTCCCGATCAAGGAGAGCTCCGACCCGGGAAACGCCCGCAGCCACGGCAAGTCCTGGGAGTCCTCCCGGAGCTCCTACGCCGACCGTGGCCAGCCCGGAACGTCCGGGAAAGAGGTTCCGCGCAAGCTGGTGCGTGAGCCTCCCAAGGTAATTTTTCTTTCTTACCTCGATCAACTTTTAATTGTAGCATCTATTTGCTCAATTTCTTCGTTCTTTATCTGCAGCGTTCCCAAGAAGGGGAGTGAAGCTCCGCCCTCAGCCACTGTGTCTGAGGCTGCGAGGGCTTCTGCTCCAGCTCCGGTGCCGCCCCAAGCGGAGGCTACGACAGCTCCGGCGCCGGCTGTCGTGGTCATGGACCTCGACTCGTCTCCAGAAGTTCCCGTGGTAGCGCCGGACCACGGGATTGAAGATGCGCCAGCGGCACCCGTTCCGGAGGTTGAAGCTCCGGGTCCTGGTGCTGCAGAAGTAGAAGCTCCGGCTGTTGAGTCGGAGGAAGTAGCGGTCCCGGCTTCGGAGCCAGAAAGTGCTGAAGCTCCGGCGGTTGAGCCGGAGGTAACTGAAGCCCCGGCATGTGAGCCGGAAGTTGAAGTGGTTCCGGCAGTTGAGCCTGTTACTTCCGAAACTCCGGTCGCAGAGCCGGTAATTATTGGAGCGCCGGCTGTAGAGCCGGTGATTGTTGGAGCGCCGGCCGCAGAGCCGGTGGCTGAAGAGGCGAGGGAGCTTGAGCCTCCCTCAGAAGAAGTGTCCCGGCCGGAGCCAGTGGAGGCGACGACGTCGATGGTACCCGTGGCGGAGCCAGAGTGCCTGAACGAAGTTGCGGGCCCCCAGCCTGAGGGGGCAAACGAAGACTTGGTGGCGGGACCTTCTTCGGTGGCGACTGAGGCCATCCCGGAGGAGTGCCCTAGTTCTTTGGAAGCTCGGGGTTCCACTCTCGTAGAGTGGGACCCAATTTTTGTAAATGAAGACCCGCTGGAACCAGCGGAGGAGATGCCGGCAGGTCCGGAGCCCATCTCTCTGTCGATGTCCATCGACAATGCCTGCTCCAGTCTACGTCAGGTCCAACTGGCCTTCTTCCACGACAGCAAAGCTCTTGAAGAGGAGCGCCAAACCCTTAGGAGGTGGCGTAATCGGCTCCACTTTGAGACTAAGCTGGCGCAGTCGAGGATTGCGGATGACAAGGAATGGATCAGGCGGGAGAAGGTCCGCCTGGAGCTCTGGGGTGAGCTGCTGGACGAGAGGGAGAGCATGACTCACGCCCTCGACGCTCAATCCCGGGAGTTCCATGACCAATCTAAGGCTGCTAACGACGCGGCCAACGCTCGGTTCGATCAACTCGAGGCCATCAGCACCGCACTCATCAAGCGCCGAGAGGCACTTAAGGGAAGGGAAAAGCGGCTCGAGGATGAGGAGCAAAAACTCCTGGAGCTACGGGATGACGTCTTGCGACGGGAGGATGAGCTCGCCGAGAAAACAGCTCTGGCGGACAAGGGCCTCGAGGAGCGCACTAAAAAATTGGAAGAGCGCTGCCTCGAGGAGGAGGAGAAGACCTGGGTGCGGGGGCAGGAACTCTACGAGTACGAGTATGCCCTTGTTGCCCGGGAGAAGAAAATAGAGGCTAGGGAGAAAGACCTGGTCGACCGCCGGAACAAGATCCACCTCCGGGAGGAGGAGCTCGGAAGACTTGAGAAGCGGGTTGCTGCGAAGATTCAGCAAAACGCCAAAGAAGTTGAGCGTCTCTCCCGCGAGAATTCGGAGCTGGCGGCGGCCCGGAGATCCCTGGAAGAGATGAAGGGCCTGAGGAAGACGGACTCCCTGCAAATTTGGGAGTTCCTGAGCAAGGCCGACGATGCGCTGGCGCCGATGGGTTTCAGCCCCGTGCTCCCGGATGATCCGGAGCCGGAGCCGGACCTTGCGTTGCAAGCGTTGAGCGCTGCGGGCAGCAAGCTCTCCAAGGTGGGCGACGTCATCGCGGACCAGCTGGAGGTCGAGGGGCAATCCCTGGCTAGGAACGTCACAGAGTATGTGTTGACGTGCTACACTAGCCGGAACCCTCGATTCCCTCTGGACCCGGTGCTTGAAGGCCCCGTCGAAGGAGAAGGCGAAGCTACCCGAGCCAGCGTGTCGGAGGTCGCCCAGAAGGTCGCCGAGTTCTTCCATAGGGTCTAGGACTGTCTCTCTTAGCCTTTACTTGTATCTTCTCTTCTTCCTCAATTTTGTAATCCCTTGTCTCCAGATGTAATCTCCGGTCTTCAAATGAAATGAAATCCTCACTTTTTTGCGAATTTCATTTTTTCGTCTTCAACATCTTTATCTTCACTTGGCCCCCTGGTAGATGTGCACAATTTGATTGTGGACATGTACCAAAAGGATGTTGAGTTTTGTTGAAGACAAATTTGCTTCGAACTCGCATAATTTAGGTCCGAAGTTTTCGATAGTGAAGGTCCCTTGAAGTCATCGGAGCTTAGAAGCTCCGGCACAGTCCATTGCCGGAGCTTAGTAGCTCTGGCAATAGCCTCTACCAACACGTTGAGCGTCGATAATTAATACTCCAAGGTGTCGGAGCTTAGTAGCTCCGGCGATGACCCTTGCCACACTTGGTTTGTTGGCAACAGACTCCAGTGACGGGATCTTCTCACCATCTTTTAGTCAGCGCCGACGGTTGACGCCCTGGTGGGAGTCGGAGCTTGGTGAGCTCCAGTTTTTCTCCCTCATCTTTGGGTTCATTTTTCCTGCACACTTAAGCCAAGAAAATAGTAAAATTCGTTCCTTATCTATAACTTCGTCGTGGCTTACAGTTCTCAAGAGAATTTTAAGTTGAACACGATTTTTAGTACGACTGGATGAATTGTCTTTTCTTTTAGATCCAATGGTCCATGGACCCACCTTACTTTGGCCTGCCGAGATGTAGGTAGAGTGGCGTACTTAGGGTGCTTGACCAGGCTAAGTCGATAGCGCACTCCGGCCCTAGAATGGCTTGGCGGCTTTCAGGCGAGTTGGCCACAGACGATATTTAAATCTAAAAAATCCAACAATTCGACTCAAATCGTACGTAAACCGGTCAAACTAGAATTTCTTAAGAATTGCACGTTTCTGTTATAGACAAGAAAGAGAAAAATAAAAATGTCGAGCCTATGCAAAAATGAATGCACGTGGAGTCTATTTCACATGAAGATGTCTTTTATTATAGGTCCGGGGTACAGGGGAAACAAGTACACTCTTAGGGTACGGAACCAGGCTAAGTGTGTTTGGTTTCTCGTTTGACCCAGGGTAGTTAGCCACACTTCTAGTCCGGAGACTGTATCAAGTGTTGCATGAGCTTTTCAAACCTTTCGGGAAAGGTCTGGCTGCTCTCCCGGAGGAACTACCCGACTCTGTACAATGACTCTATAACATACACTTCAAGTTACTTAAGACTCACCTCCGTGGAATTAAGTGTAGAACTTACGGAGGTGCTCGATGTTCCAAGGATTTGGGAGAGGTGTCCCATCCTCGGTAGCCAAGCGAACGCTTCCGGGACGGGATACTTTGATCACTCGGAAGGGCCCTTCCCAGCCGGGAGAAAGTTTGTTTTGCCCTTCTCTGGATAGTATTCTCCGTAGCACCAGATTGCCTTCCTCGAGCTGTCGGTTGTGTACATGCCGCTGGTGATAACGCCGCAGAGCTTGGCGGTATCGGGCATTCCGAACAGCTGCTTGGCACCTTCCCTCCTCGAGGAGGTCTAGGTCTTCACGCCGGAGCTGGTCCTGCGCGGCTTCGTCGAAGGTCCGGACTCGGAGGGAACCCAAGGTGATTTCCGGAGGAAGGATCGCTTCAGCTCCGTACACCAGGAAGAAGGGTGTTTCTCCGGTTGCCCGACTTGGAGAAGTCCTGTTGGCCCATAGAGTGGGCAGAAGCTCTTCGATCCAATTGGCTCCGTGCTTTTTCAAACGCTCATAAGTGCGCGTTTTGAGTCCTTTAAGGATCTCTGCATTTGCTCTCTCGGCTTGTCCATTGCTAGCAGGATGAGCTACAGAAGCGTAGCAAACTTGTATGCCGAGGTCTTCGCAATATCCTTGAAATGCGGAGCTTGTGAATTGAGTCCCATTATCAGTAATGATCTTATTTGGGACTCCGAATCTGCTCACGATAGATTGTAGAAAATTGATTGCAGATTGTTTGTTGATCGTCACAACAGGAGTAGTTTCCGGCCACTTGGTGAACTTGTCGATGGCGACGTACAGGAACTTGTAACCTCCGACGGCTCTTGGGAAGGGTCCCAAGATGTCCATCCCCCACACAGCGAAAGGCCATGTAGGAGGTATCATTTGTAAGGACTGAGCAGGTGTATGAATTTGCTTTGCATGAAATTGGCATGCTTTGCATTTCTTCACTAGCTCAGTAGCATCCTGGAGCGCTGTAGGCCAGTAGAAGCCGTGCCGAAAGGCTTTTCCGACCAGCGTGCGGGAAGATGCGTGGTTCCCACACTCACCTCCATGGATTTCTGCGAGGAGCTCGCAGCCTTCTTCCCTTGTGATGCACCGCATTAGGATGCCGTTGGCACCGCGCCGGTAGAGATCCCCTTCTACCAACGTGTATCTTTTAGCCAATCTGACTACCCGGTCAGCGGATACATCATCGTCAGGAAGGATGTTGTCTTTCAAGTAGCTCCGGATCTCCGAGATCCATGCATCAGAACTAACTTGAGCATTTGAGTCTTGCGTGCTGGGTTGCTCGGAGCTTCCGGCAGCACCTACGACCCTTGATGGCTGCCATGGTAACAGGGCCATCGGGACCGTCAGCTTCGGGATGCTGATCTCGCCCCCTTCGTTCAGTTCGGCAGGCTGAACTGTGGGTTTTGACAACCTCCGGACAAAGGTTCCGTCAGGAGCCGGAGCTCCGGTTGACGCCTTGGTCGAGAGTTCGTCAGCTTCAGCGTTGCGAGCACGCTGAACATGGAGAAGGTCTAGGACTTCGAAGTCCTTCTGAAGCCTCTTGACTTCAAGGAGGTAAGCGGCCAGCTGGAGATTATTGCAGGAGCATTCACCCTTCACCTGCTTGATGACGAGTTGTGAATCTCCTTTGACCAGCAATTGCTTGACACCATATGAAAGTGTCACCTTTAATCCATAGATGAGTGCTTCGTACTCCGCCATGTTGTTGGTTGCCTTGAAGTCAAGGTGTACCATGTATTTCACCTTCTCCCCGGTTGGTGCGAGGAGAAGGATTCCAGCTCCGGCTCCCTGCTTCTGCATGGAGCCGTCGAAGTAAAGGGTCCAGTGAGGCTTAGTGAAGGCTGGAACTTGAGGTTCCGTCTTCTGCTCGCTGGGGCCCCCAGGGTTTAATGGAGAGGGAGTCCATTCTGCCACGAAATCTGCCAACGCTTGACTCTTGATTGCTTGTCTTGGAATGAATTCAAGGTCGAATTCAGCCAGTTCCGCTGCCCACTTTGCAATATTCCCAGTTGAATTGGGATTATGCAGGATCGCTCGAAGTGGATATGAAGTCACCACTGAGACTTTGTGAGCTTGGAAATAGTGTCGAAGCTTCCTTGAGGCAATAAGAACTGCATAAAGCAGTTTATGCACCTCTAGGTATCGAGTCTTGGCATCATGTAACACTTCACTGATGAAGTATACTGGGCGTTGAATGGTCCGGAACCTCCCGGAGGGGTCCGGAGCTTCCTCTTCATTGATCCGGACCCTCTCAGAGGGGTCCAGACTCTCTTCGGGGACCTCCGGGTTCTGGGTGGAGGAACCCGGAGCTTCTTCAGGAATGACCTGGGTCCTCTCGGAGGGATCCGGGTCCTCTGAAGTGGCTTCTTGTGGGTTCAAGTCTGGGAGCTGGGACCCAGACCCGCTTTCAGGAACCTCCGGACCCTCCCGAAGGGGTCTGGATTCCTGAGTATTAGGTAGTTCCGGTCTCTCCGCAACCAGAACCATACTGACGACTTCGTCAGTAGCTGAAATGTAAAGCAATAAAGGCTCACCAGGGTTCGGAGCTACCAAGACTGGTAGGGTGGTGAGGAACTGTTTTAGCTCCTGGAATGCCTTCTCTGCTTCTTCAGACCATTGGAATGGTCCGGACTTCCTCAGTAACTTGAAGAAGGGAAGTGCCCTTTCCGCCAGTCTTGAAATGAACCGGCTGAGGGCTGCTAGACATCCAGTTAATTTTTGGACGTCTTTGATGCGGGTTGGTGGCCGCATGTCTTCAATGGCTTTTATCTTCGCCGGATTAGCCTCTATGCCCCGGTGACTTACCAGGAAACCAAGAAGCTTTCCGGAACTAACCTCGAATACACACTTGTCTGGGTTTAGCTTCGTGCGGGTGGCCCGCAGCTTGTCGAAGACAGCCTGCAAGGTGTCCAAGAGGGACTCCTTGTTCTTGACTTTGACCACGATGTCATCGACGTACACTTCCACTATGTCTCTGATGAGTTCTTCGAAAGTTTTGTACATAGCTCGTACAAAAGTTGAAGCTGCATTCTTGAGACCAAAAGGCATGGCTGTGTAACAGTACAATCCATCCACTGTGATGAATGAAGTATGTTCTTCATCTTCCCTAGACATCCTGATTTGATGATATCCAGAATATGCGTCTAGAAAACACAGTAACTCACACCCGGAGGTGGAATCCACTATCTGGTCTATTCTAGGTAGTGGGAATGGATCTTTTGGACATGCCTTATTCAGTGTGGTGTAGTCGATGCACATCCGAAGTTTCCCGCCGGCCTTGGGCACAACGACCGGGTTTGCCAGCCATTTTGGATGGTAGACTTCTCGGATGAATCCGGCTTCGAGCAACTTCTTCACTTCTTGTCGGATGAAGTTCTGTCGCTCTACTGATTGCTTCCGAGGTTTCTGATGCACAGGCCGAGCGTCGGGGTAAATCTTCAGATTGTGCTCAATCACTTCCCTGGGGATCCCAGGCATTTGTGACGGTTGCCAAGCAAACACGTCAACGTTAGCCCGGAGGAAAGTGATGAGCGCGAGTTCCTATTTGTCGTTCAAGCCACCCGATATGTGGGTAGTTTGAGTGACATCGGAACCAATTTGGACGACTTTGACGGGAATGTCAGTGTCGCCGCTTGGCTGCACACGGGGTGCAGAGGTCGAGCCTCGTTGACCAATGCTCGGAGGTTGTGGAGCTTGCTTCTGTCTGGAGTCCTCCTCTTGCGCTGTGGTGAGTGCGTGGAGTTCCTCCAGAGCAGTTACTCCGGCAGTGCGATCTCCGCGGATCCGGAGAACGCCTACTGGTGTTGGCATCTTCAACACTAGGTATCCATAATGAGCAGCTGCCATGAATCTGTACAAGGCAGGTCTACCCAAGATGGCGTTGAATGGTAAGTTGATCTGAGCGACGTCGAAGACCAACTTCTCGGTGCGATACTTCTCCCGGGTCCCGAAGGTAACGGGGAGAGTAATAGCTCCGAGTGGAGTGATGGCCCCCGGACCTACTCCGGAGAAAGGTCGAGAGGGCTGGAGGTCCGAAGGTCGGAGCTGAAGCTTAGTGAAAGCTTCAAAGCTGATGAGGTTAAGCCCCGAACCTCCGTCTACCAGGACATGATGGAGCTGGATGTTGTTGATGGTGGGAGATACCATCAAGGGTAATTGGCCAGCTCCGACCATGCTTTGAGGACAGTCCGAAGCATCAAAAGTGATGGGTGTATCCATCCACTTTCGATGTGGCTCCGGTCTAGCTGTAGGAGCTACAGCAGCCATATCCCGTCGCATAGTCTTGATGACACGACGGGAAGTGATGTCCCATGATCCACCAAAGATGGTGTTCATGGTTTTTCGACGCTCGTTGTCGGAGACGTCGGAGTCATCGTCGACGGAGGTGTAGACGGCTTTCAGGACCTTTTTGGGGTCCTGAAACCCTAACTCCTCTTCAGCCGGAGCTTCATTGACCTTTTGTTTTCCCTCCCTCTGTCGAAAGGGAGACCCTTCACGGCGCTTGTGGTAGCGCTCGGCAAGGTTTTGGACCTCCCGGCAGTCTTCCAGCCTGTGGCTGCCCGTTTTGTGAATGGGGCACCACATCTTGGGTTTGCCACCGTCTTCAGAAGACGGTCGAGGTCGCTTCTCGGGGCGTGGCCCCCGGCCACCAGGAGTTGCAGTGGCTGCAACGTTGGATGTGCCGGCCGACGGCTTCTTCTTGCGGTTGGTCTTCTTTTTCTTCTTGCCACTCCCGGAGGTAGCGACTTCTTCTTTGGAGGATTTTTTATGATCCTCCAAGGCTGGTTTGGAGTGCATTTCACGGCCCTCCGCAGCCCTGGCACATTTGTCTGCCAAGCTGAAGAGCTCCGTGACGCTGGTGATCTCTTTGATCGCCAGCTTCTCCAACATCTTCTTGTCTCGCACACCCTGTCTGAATGCCACAATGACAGAAGCGCTTGAGATAGAAGGGATTGTGTTACGTACCTGAGAGAACCTCTGGATGAATGACCGCAAAGATTCTCCTCCTTTTTGCACGACCGCAAAAAGGTCTAGTTCAGTGCCCGGTCGGGTGTATGAACTCCCGAAGTTGGCAGTGAACTGACGGCACAGCTCCTCCCAACTGTCAATAGAGTTGGGTGGAAGGCTCATAAACCAGGACCTGGCGGTCCCAGTTAAGGCCACTGGAAAGTAATTGGCCATTACGGCCTCGTTTCCTCCAGCTGCTAGGATCGCAGTGGAGTATATCTGCAGAAATTCTACAGGATTGACAGTCCCGTCGAATTTTTCCGGCAAGTGTGGCCGGAACTTCTGTGGCCATCTAACCATGCGCAGGTGCATGGCTAGGGCAGAACAGCCTCCTCCTACTCCTTCCAGAGTAGAAAGGTCTTGAGCATCTCGTCTTTCTCGAGCTCGCTCGATATGGACACGGCCATCCTGTTGGCGGTATCGGTGATCAAGCTCCGCCCGGAGGTCGTGTGTTGAAAGTCGAGATGCGGTATGGGTGCGTCGTGCCCCAGAAGGCAACGACGTCACTTGCTGTGATGCAGCTCGTCTCCGGTTGTTGGAGACATGTGGACCAAGTCTTCCAGACAACGTCCGTCGCTGCGACGGGGCCCGCCCTGAAGGAGGTGGACCCTGGTTGTTGAGGCGTTCGGCCGCTGCTGCGACCAAATGCTCAACATCAGCCCTCCATTGCTCCATGGCACCCTGAGATGCATCCGGAGGTGGTGGTCGCTGGAGAAGAGCACGCGCTGCATGAAGCGCGTGTTCTGGGTTGTCATGACTTGCCGGCGCAGTATGTGATGCCGGTGCACCATCATGTTGCCCGGCACGTCTTGCCGGAGAAGATGGTGGTGGTGGGAGTATGACTCCTGCTGGTGCAGAGGCTCCTGCCGGTAGCTGCATGTTGGAGGGATTGCCTCCGACAGCCTGAACAGCAGGTTGCCCGTTGGATGATCCAGCCGCAGAATTCACCATTCTTGAAGATCTCAAGCGCCCCCTTCCTGGCGCGCCAACTGTCGACTGTTGGAGTCGGCAGATCTCCTGATACTATGGAAGTGTTGGAGGAGTTTGTAGTTCGGTGTGGGCGCGCGGAGATCTAAGAAGGTGAATCACGATTGGACTCGAGTGACACAGTGGTTTACGTGGTTCGGGCCGCCTGAGCGTAATACCCTACTCCACGGGTGTGTGTGTGTTGTATTAACTTGTGAGCTTGAGTGTGTTCTAGAGTTCTCCCCCCGTGTATCGTCGGTTTGTCCTTTTATAGCACAAGGACAAACCGTTACAAGTTAGCCTGACCCGACATGTGGCCCTGGCGGTTACTAGTATTGATACACGAGATTAATTGTTGCTAATAACCCTGTAACGGCTCCGACAGTGCCGTTACAGGTGTTAAGATCGTCCGATTAAGTGTCATTAATGTGGAATTAATGATAATTAATCGGGTCTTGAAGTCTGCAGCTGTCCTTTGGAGATCTGGAGCCGTTACAACGTCTCCCGGGGGTTTGAAGCGGCTAGCTCCGACGTATGGACACGTGGCAGTTCCGGAGCTTGCTTGTGGGAAGCGGGAAGCTCCGGGGCGGCCTGGCACGTGTCAGGTCCGGAGCTTCTCTCGGTCAGGGGTTAAGTCCGGAGGTGCCGTTTCAGTAGCTAGCCCGGAGCTTCACCCTTGCGGGTAATAACTCCGGTCTGACAGTACACGTGGCAACCTAGGGGCTAACCATGTTGGAGAAACAGGTCCGGTTATGTCTGACAAGTGGGCCCCCGAGGGTCTTCAATTTGAGCAGATGTCCTCCCCTTGAGATCTTTGTAACCTCAGGGGGTGTATGGTTTTTAGGGTACCGACAAGAGAAAACACGTAACGTCATGAAACATGATCGAGGTCTTTTGCGTGACAAACTGAAAAAAATTGGAACATTGCATATACCTTGGGCCGGTGGGCCCTTTGCGTGTCAAAATAAAAAACTGGAACTGAAAAACTGAAACACCGCCGGACAGACCTACAAAGTATGCCAGGTGGGCCACTGCGTACCCTGGACCCTTTGCATGTCAAATTAAAAAACTGCTTGTGAAGCGACAACTTAGAGGAAGCCAACCGCGGTTTGGATTAATTCGAAAGCGCAGTTTTCGAAGCGTCCGATCATCTCCACTCGCGCGGACCATCCGCAGTGTCATACTGTAAAGCATAATGGATACACTATTTTGCAGTGTAATTTAGAGTACGTAGTGTAAAAGCTAAAGGAGAATAGTGTATAGAGTATGCTTTAGAGTACGCTTGTGCAGATGGTCGACGAGGACCCGCTATAAAGGCACACCCGTCTTCTTGCATCTCCGCCGCACCACTCCATCTCCATTGATCGTAGCCTTCAAACTTCTCTTCCTTCAGCGCCGCACCATCGTCGACCACCTCTTGCTCTTTCTCCGCACCTCTGTCGCCGCACAAATGGGTAGCCCCGCACCGAAGCGCTCTAGGCCGTCGACGTCCTCCGAACCTCCTTCTCCGTTTTCATTGCAGCCAATGTCGGTGGAACTGGAGGCAGCGCCCGCACCACCACTGTCCCCTTCTCCGCCCACGGCGCCCGCACCTCCTCATCCCGTTTGGGTTTAGGAGACTATCCGCCTCATTGAACACCGCTTCGATGAACTCGATCGACACCTGAAGGAGGCCACCGAGCACCTTTCTGCCACCGCCGGACGAGCAAAAAAGCTCGACATATTAGCGCGGGATGTATTTTCTGATACATCTCGCTCATGTGACCGTCTGGGTCTTGGGAAACTTCCCGTCTGCACCAGCTTGGACATCGCCGGCCACTACTGCTTCGGGTTAGGGTTTGTGGCTGGTCATCTCAACGTCCTCTATGAGACGATCAGGGCGATGGCTGGGGTGGAGGGCCGCCAGCATCTTCTGCGGACCGTCGCCCGGAAGCTTTGGACTTAATTACCAGAGGAGGCAACAGCAGAGCAAGCGACGGCGGCAGCGGCGGAGGAGGCGGCAGTGGCAGCAGCGGCGGAGGACGAGGCATCGGCGGCGGAGAAGGAGGTGGAGGAGATCTCCTCCGACTCTGAGTAGAGTAGTATTTGTATTTTTTCTTTTTTCTTGTTTTTTATGTGCTTTCGTAGTTCTTGTTTGTAATACATGTGTTGTTTCTATTTTAATGATAAATGTCTTTTCTGTTTATGAACAATGCGTCCTATGCAGTATCGGAAAACAACTCCTTTGTGAAAAAGGGGCGACATAACTATTGTTCAAAGTCTAGCCAAGAATTTTTTGTGTTGCGACAATCGACGACTCTTGGTTGAAACTCCATTGAGATCGTGGTTGAGGCTGCGTTTCTCCTCTTTTGTGTTCTTTCACTCAATTTTTTCATTTGTAGTCAGCGCAAGAGAAAATGTATTTTTAGTATGTAGTAGTATATACTACATGTTATCATTTCATTGTGATTAATGTTACAAAATGCTGGTTATTTACCATCGTCCTTTCGTGGACTTGGCTGTATTTGCATATCGTTTGCATTAGCACATATACATTTGGTGATTCATATTTTTTCTCTTATTTTTTGGAATGTCCCACTAGCTAGCATATGACTGCTTTTAGATTTTGAACTCCATGCATGGCAACAAAGATGAATTAAGAAGCGAGCAAGTTGTCCTAAGATGAAGTCTACCCCTCTAGCTGCATGCACCATGTGCAGGAGTCGACGCGACATGAGATATAATTAATCATGATTCTCCACTGCCGTGAAAATTTTATTGTTCTACTTGATGCGCCACATTTGAGATTTTGACAATTCAATTTTCACTACCTGCGCCTCAAATTTCAGTCCCGCCTATTGTTGTAACCCTATTTCAGCCACGATGAGTATAAATGGAAACACTGGCCTCCGTTCCCGACACATCGCTACCCCGCCCTTCCAGTGATCTCGAAGTACTCTAAATGTGTTGTCTCTCTGTCCCGTGTTCCATACTTGTATTCTTAAGAAATTTCCGTGTTTTCATTTCCCACAGTTTTTACAATTTTCCCCCAAGGATCTCGCTGTGACGCATCAAAGCTCTTGGTGGTGTTGAGTCCTGGGTACAACGCCAGGCGACCAAGTTTGACGGGCTCTACCGAACCTCTTCTCCGCCGACACCTCCCTGCGACATCGCATCCCAGACTCCAGTTTTGTGCTAGGTAAACTACACGATCCATGCCGTCTTTTTATAGAGCTATATTGGCTTGGTTCTACACGATCCATGCAGTTTTGGCCTAGTTAAGTTATACACGATCCATCCTGATATAAGAAGATTAAATAAATTAACAAAGAAGAAATGTGGTCTTCTATTTCACGAATTTAGTTATATATATATATATATATATATATATATATATATATATATATATATATATATATATATATATACTACATATGTCCCTAAGTAAATGTTGCTCCGACAGCTTATTACGGTAGTGTATTTCTAGTTCAATTCCTGGCCAGGAATGACAAATACTAAAAACCAGAGGTGGTAGTATGTAATTTCTGGATTTAGAAGTAAATGACGCACGGGTTATCTGATCAACCACTCCAAATGTTGTACTCTCATTCCTGTTTTACAAATTTGTATTCCTAAGATTTTTAGTTCCCATGGTTTTCACTTTTTTCTTTCTTATGGCTTTCTCGGATCGTACGTTTTTTTCTATTCTTTATTTTCTAATTCTTCCGTTAGTAACAAACACTGCAATTTATAGAAAGCACACCGTCCGATCCAAAATCTACGTCGGTCATGTAATCCGACGTCACTGTTATTTTGAATGACTACTTACAATGCTCTTTATATTAGGAACAAGACATCAAACCATAATGTCGTCTACAAGCATTCATGGTGGCCAACAAGCACCTGGTATAACTATAAATGTGTTTACTATCAAAATTAAACAAATTTAGACAACATTAAATCATTTGCATGGTACGCAGAGAATATTGCAGCACATGATGTTTAGAAACCCCGAGGTTCTTCATTCTCTGGTACTACTACGATGCATGAACCAACAGCAGGTATAGAAATACAAACCAGAAATACTCCTTCCGCCCTAGCGTAATTTTACTTTAGGAGCTTAAAAAATGTCCCACTCCAACTCTATCCTTGGTAGTAGCTTCCAACTACCCATATCACATACCTGCCTCTCTACCGTGCCATTTGTTTTGGCAGAGCGTATTAGTTTTTTACTCTACTCCGTTGGCATTGAATTTGGAGCATTTTGAGAGACTATGTTCTGTCCTTTAGATGTATTGATGATGGGTGTATCATGATCATTTGCATTCTTTCCTAGGCTCTACTAATTGTTTTAGCATGCCTTGCGATTCTACTTTCGTATTAGTACTTAGTCTGTATAGTTAACATTTCATCAGCCTGTGTGATGGCGTGATTTTTTTATGCCTCCACGCTGTTCTCTCTCGCCGCCGACCACTCCGGCCGGCATCGGCGCCCACGCCCTGCTGCTGGTCACTTCAGTGGCCTCCCCGACACGTCTCCCTCGCCCGTCGCCACGTCCCATCCTTTGCGTGCCATGATTACCCCGCCGCCCACAAATCCCTAGCCATTACTCGCTGTGCCACCAATCCTCCTCGAGAGTTTCGGCGAGACCGAACCCTCGCTTTGTTGAGTGTCGCAAGCTGGCACTATGCAGTACTGCACCTGCAGTAGCCGCCACTTACAAGTAGACCCGATGTCTCATGGGCCGACATGTTAGTGGCAGCTATTGCAGGTGTAGTACTACGGAGGATTTCAATCCCGCAAGCTGCCTGCCTTATTTGTCTTGCATTTGCCACCTGCTACTGCTGGCATTCATTACTTGCCCTGCAACTAATAATTCTCTTCGAGAGGCGCTACGGCTGATGTCAGTCAGACCAAACCGACGAACTCTATCTTTGTCTAGTCTAGCGTTGCCAGCTGCATGCCCCCTCACAGTCTTGCCTGCTTCGCTCATGGACTGAAAATCCTCTGCAGTACTATGAGTGCGTACCGCCACTGACATGTGAACCTGATGGCTCATTTTAGGGTATGAACAGCAACAAAGAAGTCAATAATGTAACCCCCATCAAAATAGTTGTCGTTAGGATAGTACTAACTATTGTAGTAGTTCATTTTTAATTCATTTATTGGTCTGATACGACAATTAATATAAACTAGTAGGGAGTACTACAGAACAAAATGGTGCTGGCACGACGCGGTCATCCCACGCTCGTACTTGCCGCACTCATCCTGAAGATGGTATGAACATCAGACTTTTCTTCTTTTCACACTATTTGTACATGATACTAAACCTGTTCAGGCGGTAATTTGCTTTAATCGTTTACCGTTTGAATCAATGTAACAGAAGGAAGGAAGCCAGGAAGAAGTGTGGCTAAAGGACTTATGGTTGCCAGAATACGCTATGCATCCCAAGTTAGTAGAACGGAGCATGTGAAGCTACCAATTCAGTTCTCTGCTAGGTTGGGTGCTGCGGTTGGTATTAATCAGCAACACTTTGTCGATGATGTGGTTATGTTTACAAAAAGACATGCATCCCTCAGCGATGCAAGGAAGTGGGTAGAGGTTGGCCATAGTAACAAGAGAGATATAGTACGAGACATTCTGGTTAGTGTTGTCACACCCCCACACAAGTATTTTTTTCTTGCAATCTCCATCCAGTATGTTTACAACAACTTGTTATACAATGTATAGGATTCTTGGGACATGGAGGACACACTGGAGAGTGCAAGAAAATTTTTGAAAATTGCTGGTGAGCGCTACAAGGGGTGGCGCTCGACTTCGCATGCCACCTACAAGAGTTATTCTACCGATGCAGAACGTATACGAAACCAGCCTACTGACGTAACGGCGCCCGAGTGGTTGCACCTAATAGAATATTTTGGGTCTGAGCGATTCAAGGACAGCTAACTTTTTAATAGCTTTGCATCATACAAAAAATATTTCATTTACTTTCATTTGTGGGATTAATTCTTAAAATTATTGCAGTCAATAAGCAGGACTAATTCTCAAAATCGAAGCAGACAAAAGGCGTGTCACTTGCTTGGCTCCAAATCCTATGCCCAACTTAGTTACGAGAAGGTATGAAAAATAAATCACACTTTTACTGTGCGCTGCAAACAATATGTATACCGACATGTTGAAGTTTACTTGTATTTTATGTAGCGAGACCCAGAGACCGGAGAAGAACCCAATGACATACAACTGTGGGAGGCAAGCCATTTGTTGGAGAATGGTAACTGGACAAACAAGCTGGCAGAAGCTGTACATGTGAGTAACACTTCAAACAATCCCCAATTAAATAAATAGTTGCAAATTACCTATGACTTTTCTTTTCGTATATAGATCTAGGCACGTGCCCCAAGTGGACGACATGGAAGATGAGCAGGGAGGCCCAATTCCAAATGAGGAGATAAACCACATCTTCTAGCGTTGTTATAGATCCTCAATCGGTTGTGCGGGATCACAGGTTCGGGGGCATGGTTATATGGCTAACCCAACTGGTCCCGAACGTGAACGTATGCGTATCCAGATGTCTGAACACCTCAACGACCAAGTTCGAAACTCAGAAGATAGAAATGCAGGCCTCAATGAAATAGTGCAGGAGTTGGAAGGAAGAAATGATAGCTTAAACACCCAGATGGTCTGCATAAACCAGAAGAATGAAGAGTTAATCGTTCAAGTCTAGAACTTACAAGGTCAGATAGCAGCTGATCGTGAATAGACAGCTAAGGAAATGCAGGACATGCGCGCCTCAGTGGCTGAAACGCACAAAATGATGATGGCGACCACCCCACAGAAGGTCCAACAAAGGAACCGCCAAAAGCCACCTGCTCCAACAATTAGTCCCGGTCAGCATAGGAAAACTCTTAGCATGCAAACACGTCACTTTAGTAATCCTTGAGTGTTGTTATGCGTGTTGTAATATAAATTGATGGATGTTTATTGTTAAACTCGTGATTCTGTTGCCACTAATTTTCAAACCTGGTGCATTCGGGTTCTACTGCCGCTAATTATAAAACGTGGCATTACGAATTTCTTGTCACGAATGATAAATTGTTGCAATAGGAAGCTATTGCCAATACGGATGATAAAATGTGGCAATAGAATGACAAAATGTTGCAGTATAAACATTTGGCAACGACTCAAAAAATGTTGTATTAAAACACTATTGCCACAGATAAGCAATACCAAACTATTCGCCACGCATGCGAAATCGTTGTGGTACCATACTAGTTCCAAGAGATCTGAAATTGTTGCAATATGGTACTATTCGCCACGTTTGTGGACTCGTTGCAATACCCAACTATTCGCCACGGATACAAAATCGTTGCAGTACCAGACTAGTTCCCACGGATCTGGAATCGTTGCAATACGGTACTATTCGCCACGTTTGTTGACTCGTTGCACTAACCTACTATTTGCCACGGACGTTAAACCGTCGCAGTATCATTCTATTTGCCACGGCTGTGACATCGTTGCAGTACCATACTATTTGTCACGAATGTGAAATCGTTGCAATACCGTGATATTCTTTGGAATATGGTAAATCGTCGCTACACCATAACTCGTTGCAATATGTTAATATTTGCCACGGCTGTGAAAATTGTTGCAATATTGTAGTATTTGCCACGAATGTGAAAATCGTTGCAATCACATACTATTACCACGAACGCGAAATCATTGCAATACAATGCTATTCGTTGCAACACGTTAAATCGTCACAATACGGTCAACCGTTGCAATAACATACTATTTGCCACGAATGTGAAATCATTACAATACCGTACTATTGCCACACCTGCGAAATCATTGCAATACAAAGCTATTCGTTGCAACACGTTAAATCATTGCAATACACTAAACTGTTGCAATACATACTATTTGCCACGAATATGAAATCGTTATAATACCGTACTATTGTCACGCCTGTGAAATCGTTGCAACCACATACAACTACCACAAATGTGAAATCGTTGCAATACCATGTTGTTTGTTGCAATACGTTAAATCGTTGCAATACGCTAAATCATTGTAACGACATACTATTTGCCACGAATATGGAATTGTTGCAATACTGTACTATTTGCCACGATCGTGAACCCGTTGCAATACCGTACAATTCGTTGCAATACGTTAAATCGTCGCAATATATGAAAACGTTGCAATAGCATCTTATTTGTCATCGATGTAAAGTCGTTGCAATACCATACTATTCACTACGGATGCCAAGGCATCGCAAATAACCTATCGCCATGGGAATTATTACGACGATTCGTAAAAACTATCGCCACGCTCTTTTTCGTTGCAATAGAGACCTATTGTGACGAAAAACAACCTATTGCGATGAATTTTTTTGTTGCGATAAACCGGAATCCTTGCAGTGATGTCAGTCTCTCTTTTGGAGACATTTACCCCCACCTGCCATATACAGTCATTCTCTGGTTCACATCACAGCCTGGACTGTTCTGTTCAATCAGCCAAGCTTTGCTCCCCTAGGGACAGCTTCTGGGACAGCTCATCCTCCCTTCTCACGAGGTCTTCCTCCTTCTCTTGGAGGTTGACCTCCTTATTATCGAGCTCCTCACGACGATTGGGGAGAGTTTCCCTCAACTCTTCGAGACTCTCTGAGCGGCTGTCGACCATTTCACAGGCCCTCTGCACATGCTTGTAGATCTCCTAAGTCATCTCGTCGAGGGCCTTAATAGCAGCCTCTCGTTCATCCAACGCCTTGTTCAGGCGCGACTCCCGGCCCTTCTCCGAAGCCACCCACTCCTTCTAGTCAGCGAGCCTGGACTGCATCAGCTTCGTCTCAAAGAAGAGCCTTTGGCGACAACGCCCTAGCATGGTGCACTCCTCTTTAAGAGACCTCCACTCGTAGTTGAAGGCAAGCTGGACGTGTTGGAGGTTGGAGCAAGCATTGTCAATTGACAGCTCCTGGGGGATTGTCTTCAGGCTTGCTTGAGGGCTGTCCTTCGGTTCCTCCAAATCTTCCGGGATGGACGTTGGAGCCCATGGCACAAGCATGGACGCTAGCAGCTCGACGTCGACGGGGCCAGTCTTCGGCAATTCATCCATCTCCAGTGTGTGTTAGGAAGGTCTCGTAGCCAGATCTTCTGCCCCCAAAGTGGATGAGGAGGGTGCTGCAGCTGGAACTTCATCTATTGGCGCAGAAGCCGAAGGTCTGGCAGCAGGATCAGGTAGGGACACCTTTGGTGTTGTCACCTCGGAGCTGGTGTTGGGACTTCCACCAGAGCTTCATCAATCTCCGGAATTGATATAGGGACCTCCACAGACGGCTTTGAGACAATAGGATTTTGCTTGAGAACTTCTTCCTCGTGGTTCGGCACTACCACAGGCTCTTTGATCGTCAGCATAAGAGTAGTCTCCACGACAGCTATCGCAACAACTGTCGTGTCGTCTGCCACAACCACAGGAGGAGGGGCGGGAGCTTCAGCCAATGCAAGCTCTAGAGTTGCAGTAGGCACTGGAGGTGTTGAACTTGTTCTTGAAATTCTGGAAGCAGAGAGTAGGGAATTCAAGACAAAGCAAGAAACAAAATCAAGAAAAAAAGCTAAAGAGGCGAGCCGACCCTTACCTATGGTTATTACCGCTCTAATCGGCACGGATCTTTTTCCTTGGGCGCTTGGAGCTAGAGCCCGACATCGTCGGTGTGGTGGATGCTCTAGGCACTGAACCAGGTGTTGAGGCAGCTACTGTTGCTGCCACGTCTGGTACCTCCATCGTAGGAGGAATTGCTCTGGACCCAGAGCCCTCTGTTGGCACCGAGGCTAGAGTTGACTTGCCGCAACCAGTGCCCAATGTGGGCGCTGTAGCCGAAGGACCAACCGGAGCTAGGGGCACGACCACCAAAGAACGAAGCCAAGGTTGAGGGGTCACTCCTTTCGGAGCTTCCCTCACACTGCTCCCATTGCTCCTTGTAAGCTTTCGCTTGCGACTCAGAACTTCGACAGGAGCTTTCTCTTTGCCTCAGTTAGAGGTTGATTTCTTGGAGGTGAAGCTGCGGGACTGCTGCCTTTGCCACTAACTGGAGTAGGCCTGGAGCCGTCATGGGAGCAAGGAGCTCTGCAGATCACGATCTCCACTTAAGGAGTGCTCCTACGCTTATCCATGAGGCCCAAATCATCAAGTGGTGGCATCTTCTTCCGCAGCTCCCTCTTGAACTCTGGCAGCATGTTCAGGGGCAGGAACTCTGCTGGAGGTGTCTGATCATCAGGGCGAATGGCTCCGTGGTGCAACTTTTGGAGATGAAGCTTCAAAGCCATCTCATCCAAATTGTACCCAAACCAGTCTCAATCTAGTATGGATCCATCTGACCATCGAATGCCCACGTAGGGCATTACATCCTCTTTAGCAGAGCCTTCTGGTTCGTCAAGGAAGTTGGCAATGAAAATCAGGGGAGTTACTCCTCCTTCAATGCACTCTCGGATCCTTATCAAGATTGGGTTGTACGCCTCCAACAGCATCGGAACCACCTCCCAAGCATCGGTGTCAACGGCCGGAAGGCCGTCAGGCAGCTTCAGCATGTCGTGGCGGTCCACCGTGATGACCACCCATTCCTTCTTCTAGCCGTCCCACTTCCAGGAAGGGAATGTCTTCAGATACTTTAAGGGCGAGTTCTTGCGCTTCACAAAGTAGTAGAAGCCAAGAGACTCATTGCTCTTTCCGGTTGTGTGGACCGTAAAAAAGGTCCGGAAAAGCTCGATGCAGGGCGGCACACCCACCCACATCTCACAAAAGTGATGTATGTCGCCACAAGCAAGAAGTTGGGGTTGAGGTGGTGGAGTTGCAAGCCGTAGAAGTCCAGCGGCATCAATAGCAAGTTGGAGAACGGCAGAATAAGCCCCACCATGGCAAATGCTGTGAAGTACACGATGTCGCTGGGGTTCTCCTTCTTGAAGGGGAACTTGTCGTGGCGAATCAAGTTGATGAAGGAATCTCTTGACCACCCCATGTAGGTGCGAACCCCCAACAAATTTTCATCTTTCTTGATCCCGTTGCGAGGAAGACCCAACTCCGTTGCAGCAAAGTGGATCAGAAAGTGGAAGAAAAGTTGCAAGGGCGGAGAGCTCTAAGCGCAAGATCTGATGAAGGCATAAAGAGTTCTCTCCCTGTGCGGACTTTCTCCCTTTAGTAAGCCTCCGCAACGCTTGGATTGAAACTACCTCCGGACCTGAATCTAAAATGATCTCGTCAATGACAAGGGGGCTCAGGTCCACTTTGTTAAAAAAGTCGCACCAGGCGAACCATTGTCATGATGGTAAGTTGGAAGCCCGATGGCAGTAGCGTGACAGGGCTACAAAGATTACAATGGGAACTGATACAAATTTTGTATTGGGAACCAGCGATCTTCAATTACGTGAGATCCGCACGCCAGGATCCCAATCACCATATCGAGAAGGGCCATGCGGCGACAACATAATTGCGTGCCACCGTCCCAACTGCCCACGAAAAGACCTTTGGAGCGGGAATGTGGGAATCGATGATGGCCCCACCTCTGTTAGTGAGACCTCGCCCAGAGATGTGCCCGGGGGCCACTATCGGTACCCTGGATACCAGGTACCCCCTCATATTGTGGATAAAATCGTGGAGTTCCACCCTCCAATGATGAAGACTTCCGAAGGCAACACGTGTCTCGCAGCAGTGGGCCTGCCTCATTTGAGTAGTTTTGGAGCTACTCACATGTCCTGCATGGCTGGGCCTACCTCCCTTCACAGGGGAACTCCAGTGCTACCATGTGTCTAGTAGCTCTGGAACTAACCCCAAATAGAGGAAGCTCCGATGCTGCCACGCGTCAAGTAGCTTCAGACCTGCCTCCTCGCACAGGGGAGCTCTGGAGCTGCCACGTGTCAGACCTCCGGAACCAAGCCTGCAACAGGAAGGCAGGTGGATCTCCAACGGCATAAACATTCAAGAGGCTATTAAACAGCCATTACAAGATCAAGTTAACGTGTCCTTAATGTTTTATTAATGACGCACGATCAGAGGGCTATCAAGACTGATAACACTGCCATTAAAGAACGTTATCACACTATTAATCACCCATAACACCAGTAGATCGTGAACAGGGTGTTTATGACCTCCGGGGCCACTTGTCGGGTTAGGCACACACTATAATAGCCAGTCCTTAGCATATAAAAGGGATGCGTCATACAGTAGAAGACAGGCAATCTCAGACACTCGCTAGGCATACACACTCATACAATCAACAACCACCCCGTGGAGTAGGGTATTACGCTCAGGCGGCCCAAACCACATAAAACCCTCGGTGTTCACCTCGTGTTCTCGATCTTACGTGTGCTCCAGCCGAATACGAACATCCGCGGACTATGTTTTAGTAGTACCGGGGAAGGTGTCGTTGCTACACTTCAACAGTCGTGTTCGTGCTCCTTGAGCACATCGAACGCCTTAGAATATTGTTCATCTCTAATGATGGGCATCTCTGGGATCTTGTTGTCCTTGTCCTTGGCCATTTGTCTCTCTGAGTGGTAAGTCTCGTAAAAGGAGAACCTACTCTGATACCAATTGAATTTGGCCCAGAGGAGGGTGAATTGGCTTTGAAAACATTTCCTGCAACACTTAATCAATAGGTCAAATACAGGATGGACCGGACATGTCATGTGTGGTATAAAGACTAGTCCCATGTGCTTGATGTGATACGAAAAAGATTAAATGTTTATGTAGATATCACAAATGTTGCAACAGCGGAATGTAATCAACTACCCTAACAAGTTGAGTGAGTAATTATGATAGAAGAATTGCACATGGAATCGAAGTTAACACGAATTACAAGATTGATCAACTTTATACCCTAGATGATGGTAATTGCAAAAGTAAAAGAATGGAACATGCAAGACAAGGATTTTTACCAAGGTTCAATCTCACCAAAGAGATCTACTCCTCATCGAGGAAGCCCACACAGAGACGGGTCTCTTCAAACCCTTTTCCTTTGTCAAGTCACCACAAAAGGCAGACTTGAGATAAACTATCACGGGGTAATCACCAAGTTGGTGGGGCAACCTCACACGCTAAGGGCTCCCACAAAATTACAGCGAGAAAATATGATCTAATACACTCAAAAAGATTACAAGTAATGCACGAGCGTATAAGAGATCAAATCCCAAGAACTCAAAGATGCGTAGACAACGATCTCCCTATCCTAAATCTGGATAACCAAAAGATTTAACTCTTTAGGCCATAAGATGTGTGGGGAGATGTGTTTTTGTGCTCTTGGGACAAGTGGTGGCGCTAGGGTTCATGTTCTTGACAGTAGAGTATGGTTCTTCTTTTTTAGGGGACGTGGATCACCTATTTATAGTGTTTTAAAAATTATTACCATTCGGGATCCCGACTGCCAAACTAGTCCGCTCTTGGTCATCGGACTTGTCCGATGTACTGTGTAAAATCTGCGTGGAATGTACAACACACTAGAAACCCTAATTTGTGTGAGGTATACCGGACTTGTTCGTATTGGTACAGAAAGTTGATCGGACTAGTCGACAATATGACGAACTTGTCGGGTGCAATGTGAATTGTGTTTTTCCAACTTATCTCAGTGAAACATCACAAAGTTAAACAGACTTGTCTGGTTGGAGTCCGTACTATTCTGGTGCAAGGTGAACTGAAACATCGGAAAGTTTAACGGACTTGTCCGGATAGTGTCTGGACTTGTCCGGTGCTCAGTGAATTGTGACATCAGAAAGTTAAATGGACTAGTCCGCTTAGTGAATGGACTTGTCATGTACTCAGTGAATTACTTAGATTGATTTTAGTTTTTAATCTATACGTAAAGACATGAGCTCTTGGGATGTTTCTCTCACACACATGCTATACAATTATGTATACTTTGTGCTTCCATCCATCATTTGGGCTTCTTCTTTTCTCACTTCTCATGTTTCACCTTTTTAGTTGCACCATAATATCTAATCTTTGTTGACCTGCATTCATCTCAATGAATTCATTAGGATCAAATTTGTTTGTCATCAATCGTCCAAAACCCACAAGAGAATGCCTAGATGCACTTTCATTAACACTTGCATCTTTCATAGACTTGGGTTGGGCGACGGGTATGTGGAGCGCGAGGCTTATGCTAAACGCTGGTCCTTCACTGCTAGTTCTAGTTGGTCCCGATCTAACACGGAGAATAAATTGAGGGAAGAATTGAGACTCACCTAGGAGCGGATGCAGCAAGATATGCCTAATTTATATATGATCAGGTAACATGTCATTTTAACAATTGCACAATTTACTTGATTCAGTAATTGTATAGTTCTACTTAAGATCTTATAAATATGTTTATTGATGTAGTACTTGTCTCATGGTCATACCAGGTCTCAGTTCGGTATGTTGATACAGTCTCAGTTCGACCCAATGTTGCAGGTACATATGTCTATTTTATTCAAGATTGAATAATTCTTACCATAATATGTGTTATATTAATTAACTGAATATTATTTCATGATGCAGTTCTTACCTAAAGGTGACATAGGATCGCAGCTCGGTACGCCTGGTCCTCTTGTTGGTCCCTCGTCACAGGTATGAGTGCATATCTTATTAATTCAAGTTGCAATACAAAATAGTAATCATATTTGTCACAGGGTTCCGAGAGTGGTCAGACATATTGTCCACCACCTCAAGGATTTATGTTGATGTTGACCGCAAATCATCCAAGATGGCCACCATATCCGAGTGTTTTCCCGCCGTTGTTCTTAGGTCCGATGCAACCTCAACCATCAGCACCTTCACTCGCAGCAGTATGACTTGAATCACTAGCTCTCATTAATCCTTCGACATAATCTAGATACTTCTATGAGTCATCTTGTAACATATACTTCAAATATCAAATTTACAGATTTAGACTTGTGAGTTGTAAGTAACAATGTAAACATTACTTGTATTTGTTTATTGTAGGGTTCCCATCAAGGAACGCCCGATGTGTGTGTTGGTTTCCACAATTTGAATAGTGGAGGTGCAGGTGCGAGCGGCGGAAGTGCGAGCGGCAGAGGTGTGAGTGGCGGAGGTGGGAGATGCAGAGGCAGGAGTGGCGGAGGTGAGAGTGGTGGGGCTTGGGACAATAGTTGAACTAACTTGGTCTCTGTTTGCACTTGTACACTTTAATTTGCAAAAAGTAGAGACATGTGAACTTGTAATTGTTGCCTATGTACTGCTATTAGTACTTTTGTGTCTGCTGGATTGATATGTGAACTTGTTGTATGCATTTTGTTGTATTGTGCTGCTGCTGGTGCTGATTTCATCAGCTGGAGGCTCCCCAGCCGGGGAGGAATGAAATACGGCGTTAAAAAAACAGTTATAATCGCCAGTTTTTTTATTGACCGACAGTCATAACATCTTTAAAGTCGTCGGCTGGGTTGTGTTGACCGACTGTTATAGTAGTTAGAGGCTCGGCCCCTGATTACAGCCTACGGTCATAACAGCCTTAAAGCCATCGGCTGCCGGTTACAGACCGACGGCTATAAACTCAAAGCTGTCAGTCCAGCAGATCGACGGTTATAAGGCTATGCAAAGGCGTCGGTGGTCCACCGACGAGTTAAAACCGTCGGTGCCGCAGTACAGATGGTCATAAGTGAATGTAGCCGAGAGGGGGGTGAATAGGCTTTTTGAACTTTTGTCGGATCTTGAAACACTTAACAAATCATCAAACATAGAGATCGGACTAGTCCGGTACTGTGCAGACTAGTCCAGTATACGTGGACTAGAACGATCAACTTTGATCAATGATTTAACTTCTGATAATCTACACAGCGGAAAATAATTTGTAACTTGGAAGTATTACGTCAATGAAACAAGGTGTATCAAAGATTAACTTTAATATCAATGTTTCAACGTAAGTTACACAAGATTAAGTAAACCCTAAAATGTGATGAACAATGAAACAAAAGTGCACAAGACGCGATTTATCCCGTGGTTCGATTCCCACAAAGGAAACTGTCGGTACCCTGCGTACCGTATACCCCTTGGGACTGCAAAAGGACCAAATGAACTTCACCTATCTGAGTTGAAGATCTCCGAATGCCTCACAAGTCATACGGGACCGGACCTGCCTCCCTTCTATGGTTAGTCCCGATGCTGCCACGTGTATACAACAACCGGAGCTATGTCCCACACATGGGAAAGCTCCGGGCTAAATACCTGCGCGGCACCTCCGGACCTAACCCCCGACAGAGGGAAGCTCTGGTACCGACACGTGTACATCTGCACCAGACCTACCCGTCCCAGACGGTAAGCTCCAAAGCTCCCACGTGTCCAAGCGCCGGACCTTCAGCCTTAACAATCAGACTGGTGGATCCCCAACGGCTCGGACCTTCAAGGGACAATCAAAGACTTCAAGACCCGATTAAGTGTCATTAATACCATATTAATGACACATGATCGGAAGGCCCTTAATACCAGTAACGGCACTGTCAAGGCGCGTTACCACGCTATTAAGGATAATTAACCTCATTAATTGTGTATTAAGCATCAGTAACTACCAGAGCCACATGTCGGGGTAGGCTAACAGTGTAACAACCAGTCCTTGAACTATAAAAGGACTGGTCAAACGATCCACGGACGATCCTTCCAGACCTCTCCCATACTCAGCTCTAACACACACACTCACAAGTTCTCAGACGCTCAATACGACAACTACGCACCACGTGGAGTAGGGTATTACGCTTAGGCGGCCCAAACCACGTAAATCTTCATGTCTATTTCCCATCGTGTTCCGAATCTCTGCGCGCCCAATACCAAACTACGAACTCTGCAGGCTACCAACGGTTGTACCGGGAGAATTGCTGAAACCACACTCCGACAGAAATCTACATCCACGTTGAGGAGTCCACGGAGGACCGGGTCTTCACCAACCCCCGCGCATTCGTCATCGAGGCTCAACCTCCGCACTTCGCGTGCAACCTAGCGGTGACACCGACATCCCCGTCAAAGTTGTCCAAATCGGTTCTGACGGTTCTCAGACCACTTGTATATCGGGAGGTCTGAACGACAAATAGGAACTCGCGCTCATCACTTTCCTCCGGGCTAATGTTGACATGTTTTCCTGGCAACCGTCACAAATGCCTGGGATCCCTAGGGAAGTGATCGAGCAAAATCTGAAGATCTATCCCGACGCTCGGCATGTACACCAGAAGCCTCGGAAGCAATTCGTAGAACGAAAAAACTTCATACGTCAAGAAGTGAAGAAGTTGCTCGAAGATGGATTCATCCAAGAAGTCTTCCATTCAAAATGGCTGGCAAACCCAGTCGTTGTACCCAAGGCCGGCGGGAAGCTTCAGATGTGTATCGACTACACTACACTGAATAAGGCATGTCCAAAAGATCCATTCCCACTACCTAGAATAGATCATATAGTGGATTCCACATCCGGGTGTGAATTACTGTGTTTCCTACGCGTATTCTGGGTATCATCAAATCAGAATGTCTAGGGAAGATGAAGAGCATACTTCCTTCATCATAGTAAATGGATTATATTATTACACTACCATGCCTTTCGGTATCAAAAATGCTGCTTCAACATTTGTACGAGCTATGTACAAAACTTTTGGAGCACTTATCAGAGACGTAGTGGAAGTGTACGTCGATGACATCATTGTCAAGATCAAGAACAAGGAGTCATTCCTTGACACCTTGCAAGCTGTCTTCCACAAGTTGCGAGTCACACGCACGAAGCTCAACCCGAACAAGTGTGTCTTTGGGGTTAGCTCCGGAAAGCTTCTTGGATTCCTGGTGAACCACCGAGGGATAGAAGCAAATCCGGCGATGATAAAAGCTATTGAAGACATGCGGCCACCAGCCCACATCAAGGACGTCCAGAAGCTGACTGTATGTCTAGCTGCCCTCATCCGGTTCATCTCAAGAATGGCGAAACGGGCGCTACCCTTCTTCAAGTTATTGAGGAAGTCCTGACCATTCCAATGGCCTGAACAAGCAGAAAAGACATTCCAGGAGCTGAAGCAGCTCCTCACCACTCTACCAACTTTGGTAGCTCCAAATCCTGGTGAGCCATTACTGCTTTACCTTTCTGCAACTGACGAAGTTGTCAGCATGGTCCTAGTTATGGAAAGATGTGAGGACCGGAGTCCACACATCCGAGGATCTCACTGGGTGGTGCCGTGCGATGCGGCACCTAACAACACAGACAAAAAGGATACCAAAACATATAAAGTTTTCATTTCATAATAAGAAGAGTTTACAAAAGAGTGTACCACAGAAGTACACACGCAGCGGAAAATCCATACTCATAATCTCACCTAACTAAGCAGGAGAGAAGACGTCCATGCCCTAGGACGATTCTCACTAGCAACAAGAAGAACATTCAGCGGCGGCGTGGTTCACATGAGATTTATCTCGACACCTCGAGTATCATGTACAACCTGAACAGCAGAAATAAAACAAACACCTGCAAAAATTGTTAAAGCGCAAACGTGAGCATAAGGCTCAGCAAGACTTAACCGTCTCACTAGACATATGCAGGGTGAATACTAATATAGGTAAGGAATAGCATAAATAGCCTCGCCTATAAGTGGATCCTTATAATCGTATTTTAAGTAGCAAATAACATTCTTCAAGCACGGCACATCATAGACTCCACAATCAAACAAGAAACACTTTGTTGATGATATGACATGCCCAAAGCACATAATGCTATTACAGGTAAAGTCTGGGGAAACTGTAAACTTTTAATTATACTATCTCTAAGTCATACAAGCTTGCAAAACAATTATAATTCAATACAATATATTTTTCTAGCTTCTTTAGTATTTACTACGTCACGGCGCAGTGAACAAGTGGTACTCTATTACCGCGAGGGACGGTGATTGCAATCAGAACACACCCGGACAACACGACACAGACATCGTTCGGAAGTGTCAGCGAGCACATCTGTACCTACATAACAATTCAGTACTAGACGTATATGGCAACCTTTCGCGAGACACTCAAATGCCGAACTGGTCGATCCATCACGAGCAGGAGGTTCCTACGTGGGGCGTACTCTAACGTGCCCACCAGCGGATTTACACCTTGCTGCCCTCAACCCACACCTATAAAACGGAACGGTATGCCTCAACACCCAAGTGACCAAGCTACGTCAGTTTACTGGAGCCCATATATCCATCAAGCTTGTCCAAAGGGGCCGCATACAGACGGGCCTTAATCGACACAAGCAGGGCTATGCGACCGAGACTCAATTCTCGCCGCTTCCTATCCATTCCCTGCCCGGTCACAGTTTCATTATATTATGCCATTTTCTATCTAAACAATCTTGTGAGATATGTCCTACATCTCTCGCGAGTAGATTCCAACTACTCGACTTCTACCGGATTTCCTATGCATTAGCAAAGCAGTTACTACAGGTCAAACTGTAACTCGTTTCAACCAATCCCTGGGATTTTTGGTCATGCAGGTGGAGTATCAAACACCTTATACTTAATGCACAATATCATATACTACTCATCATAGTGATAAAGTAAAATTTTATAAGCAACTTAAATGCAAACCGGGGCTTGCCTTAGTTTGCGACTCGAATAAATGTCAATTGTTAGGGCTTGGTCTTCCTCCGGAGAACCTGCCATGGAACTTTAGCGGAAACACCTTGGCCTTCTCCTCCAAGCGAAGTTTCTTGTCGATCACCTATCAGCACGTTCCTATCAACATGATGCATATAAGTAATTAAGTAGTTTAATAATGGACTCCACGGGGTTGTGTAAACTCTAAGAATGAGGAGTTTGACTAGGAAGGACAGATATGCCTCTGTTGTGTGGGTAACCAGAGCATGAGTCAAGGTGGACATAGTAGTGTTGGTATGAACTGAAAGGTACAACATAAAGCTACATTGCAACTTAGCATACCACACTTCAAGCTATGCCACGCAAGATTGACAAATCTGAAGAGTGAAGAAGTGTTGGGCGAAGAAATGTAAGGACGACACAAAAATCAAGGTGGGACATCGAAAGCTTGAGTACGAGTGGAGTGTACAAGATGAAGGTCGCGATTTGTAGTCGACCAATGATCTTGACTTAACTCATAAAGGAGTAAACCTAGTTAAGTGAGCAGTGTTGTCATAGGGTCCTGATTTAGGATGAACCATGATGGAACCTAACGACACTTGGGACTGAATTAGGATCATCATGGCTTGGACTTAAGGAAGTCATTACAAGTACTGTTAACCTAGCATGAGTACCAAGACAACGTTCAAATGACTTTTAGGTAAAGTAGTTTCTACGGCTAACGTCGCAAGCACCGTTCAGGTGCTTACACAACGACACTAATGTAGTGTCTCCCACAATCTTGTCCAGGTGAGCTCGATAAGCTCTCGGGACTTAAACATGATGCGAGACCTTGCCGTGAAGGCATGCTTTGCCATCTCGAGAAGATCGTCTTAGCGACATCCACATCAACCCGGACTCGTCAATGGGGTGAGAGGAATCTCGAACACCACCATGTGAGTCTTAAGGCTAGTGATGTCGACTCGATTTTTGATAAGCGACTCGACGAACCTGTCATCCATGAAGGGGCACACCAAGTTAACCAATCATGTGATCGGTTAGAGAACATCCTCGACACAATCAAGGAACTCTTATCCAAGGTTCCCCTTGGTCTAGTTCTCCTTGTTGGTCGCAAGGTTCTTGCATACCTCTACCCCAGGTCATCGATGATCACCGACACACCTGGTTTGACCTAGAAGGCATTTCATCGAGCACCCTAACTACACCCAGGGCTCAACGAGCCTCGCCTCTACTAAACCCTAATTTGGCTAAACGACCATTGTACGACGAGTCGTGCTGGTGTTTCAGCACCACACACATCACAAGCATCCTTCATCTCGATGCCAGGACATGATGATGGCTTGAAGCATCACGACGACGTCATATGGTCAACGACGTCGATGCGGCTCATGGTGGAGCATCACGAGCATGCACGGACAGGCCAACGTGATACAAACGACAAAAGAGGTCAACTTAGGGACTCCTATAGGAATGATATCAATGCGAAAACTGGACGTACGACTTGACGACACATGAGTAACCTTAGCGATCATGACGAACGGACGTCGGTGACATCAAGCAAGGTATTTCAGGGCAAGGCTCACCTTGTAGGCATTTCGCCGAACATCTTGGGTGTGTACTTGATTCGGTTACTTCATCAACATTCCAAGAGCACCTTGGCACATGTCCTTGTCGATTGCCACCCCAGAATAGACCTGCATCCATAGACCAGCATTGAACGGCAACACACTTAGTTTCACCTTGTAACCATTTCATCAAACACCTTGGCTGCATTCACTGATCCAATCACTCTTGCAAAATAAGAGCTAACCTTGGACCAGTTGTCGATACCATTGTGTCAAATGTGTGTTCCCAAATTTTACCCATCACACCAAACAATTGCCTTGCTTCCAAGACATAGCCACTGTGCGGAACGGGGTGACGATGCTGGGTGTCGACCACCGGTTGAGGTGTTGGACAGCGATGAGGGTGGGTGACCATCGCCGGCATGGGCGCAACACGAGCAGGGCAGTCGGGGTGACAGTAGGGCTATGGTGCTGGTGAAGCAGCAGGGTGGAGGTGCGGCTCCGGCGACGAGTTCGGCCGTGGGAGAGCGCAGCGCACTGTGGAGCAGGGGCCGGGGCAGAGCCGGCGCGATGCTCGACAGCTCGGCGAGCAGCGGGCAGGGGGGCAGCGATGCGGCCGCGGAGGGAGGACCCAGAGCAATGCGTGCAGGCCGGCAGCCGTCGTCGGGCAGTGCTGCAAGCGGTCGGGAGCGGCGCGACAGGAAGGCGGCGAGGCGCTTGGCGGCTCGGCCAGCAGACGACCGGCGGGGGGACGGCATCGCGGCGGGCGGGAGCAGCCAGGGCGAGCGGTGACCGGGACGCAGGGCCGCGGGCGAGTCGGAGACCGGCGTGGGGCGACGCCGTGGCGGCCGGCGGCGTGCAGAGCCGGGAGAGGAGGGCGAGCGAGAGCGGTGTTGTGGCCGGACGTGGTCGGGAGGGAAGATAAGGACCGATGTCTCTGTCTCCGTGGCACATGCAGTGCGCCTGCGTGGAGGCAGGGGAGGAGGTGCCGACCTGACTGGTGGTGAGCACCTGTGAGACCCACCTCCCTCACTCTTCTTTCCAAAATTCAAATAGGGCTAGTAAACATGCTTCAAAAATAGTCAACTTTGGCCCAGTGACTAAATAAAATGTGGAGAATTTTATGGTTCAATCAGATTTCAAATTTGAGCAAGTTGAATTTGAACTCAGGTTTGAATTTGAATTCAAGTGGTGATACTTGACTCAAGGAAATAAATAGTAGATTAGGTTCAAAAATCCTAAAACTTTGAAGTTAACCTTTTTGAACCATAAGGGACCTCAAGAAAAATTTGGAGTTGATTTGGACAAGGTTGAGCACAAAGTTTAAATTTGAAGTCGACGTTGATTAAACTCTCAGTACGTGTCCACTAAATGGAAAATGTGCTTCAAAAATTTTGAAACTTTACCGAGAGTCTATTTGGAATATTAGAAGGTCATGGAAAAATTTACAACCTTAGATTTGAATATTTTTGAATGTCCCATTTTATGGTTGGAATAATTCCTTTTTCTTTCTCTTTATTTTGTTTTCTTTTCTCCTTTAATTTTTCATTGAAAATGTGAATACTTGGAAATTAAGGATTTTACACCTTAAGTTCTAATATACATTAGCAACCATGTTCTATATGTAAAATTCTAACAAGTTCCTATTTTTAGTAAACATGGGTTAACTCATATGGTTCATGTGAGTTTGGATTTCCATGTCCACTTTAAAAAAAATTAAGTTCGCATTTGTGCGTTTTTGTTCTTCCAAAAAACAGGCTTTTACAATCCTTCCCCCTTAAAGGAATCTCGTCCCAAGATTCTAACAAGTAGAATAATAGAAACGATGAGGGGACGATCCGTAAAAGAGGGTCATTGACTCAAGAAAATGGCAATGCCCTTAAAGACATGGGTTCTACGAAATAGTGATTATCTTCAGGCATCTTAAGAAATTCCAAGGTTTGCTTCAAGTGATTCCAGTCTTTAGGTCGATAACCTAGACAGGAGGCTCGACATGACAATATCACTTCGTAAAACTTGGGTCTTAAAAGTTATGTTGAGGTGTTGAGATCTTCTTCTTTCCGTCAAAATGAAGTAACCTTCTTCAATGAAGAGGTACTTAGAGGTCTAAGATAGTTAAGCGTCTTGAACTCTGGATGTTTCCCTTATGAAGACTTTTTTGCTTTGGTCTTGTAGCCGAAGCAATGCCATCAGGCAGTACAAGTCAAAGAGTTCCAAAGTTTGGTAATCAATAATAATCTCGCGAATAGAAAGATTTTAAGGTTCTAGCGAGGTCGAGAAGTCCATAAGAAACTCCTCGTAGCTAGAAACATTCAATTGCTAGTACTCAAGGCAATTTGAGTTTCAACAAGTCAAGGACAATGACTCAACTGTATTTTAGTCACAATGTGTCCCTTGTGCTACTCAAGATAATGGAACCAATCGAAGATGTTGCGAACGATAAAATTGATCACAACTTAAAAATGTTAGGCGCTACTTAAGTATCTGAACGGGGTCACATATTCTTGCTCAAAACTCATTAGTAATTACATTTCATGATGCATCACAAACCGGATGGTGTTATGCAAACACAGTGCAACTCCGCGGATAACTATGCAAGGTATGGTCCATTCAGTATTATGCTTTGAGCAAAAATAGGTAAGACAACTCAGACACAAACAGAAGTACGCTAGATACAGAAGGATTAAGTGACGTGGTCATTAAAAGTGTCGAACAACGAATGTCACTTTCACGTCTTGACCAAATTCAAGAATTTCAAGGTAAGAACATTAGCAAGGGATGATGAGGTTCATCTCAAGGCAACGGAGTGTACATAATGGAACAAAACGATTGAACTTCTTGTTGATGTGAAGTTCCCTGAAGCTTGTTAATCATAGCTTACAGGTAGATGTGATTTCTTAACAAAGGGTCAGGTTTTTCATCACGTAGGATTCCTAAGGTAGTATGTCTAACCTTTAAAAGGTGCGGTAGGGTTGCCTTCAGAAGTTGCAAAGAGAGTAACCTTTGAAGAGTAAGGTTCTCATCACTTCCGTAGGTTACACTAAGTGTTTGACAAGGTACTGTGCTAGGCACGACCTTGGTTAGTGATCCACGTTCTTGCTAAAGACTTTCCAGCTCATACTACTCACCTATGGCTTCTCGTCTCAGCGACTGAAGCAAGGGAGTGGTTTAGCGTGAAGAATCAACTGACTTCTTTACTCGACGATCGATTTCCCCAAGAAACGGGGTTCGAGAAGATCCATTAAATAAGTGTCTCATTGACTCAATGCTGTACTCGGTCCTACTTACTTGAGCATTGCTTCCAGCACGTTGGTTCGGTGTCGATGTACCTTGGTATGACACCTAGGTGAACGTATCACTTTGATTACTAGGTGCACCCCTTCCCCCTTAAAGTTTAAGCTAGGTAAGTGAGAAATTTATCCCAAACAATCCTTACGGGGAGGGTCATCGACTAATGGAAGTGCAACACATGCTCAATACACCCTTAAAGTGTGAGGTGCACGGTTACCTAATTAAAACACTAATCATGAGCAATCGAGCCAAAGAGATTTGATTGAGTTTAATACTCAACTCTAATGGTAAATATTGTTGAATCACAACACCTGGGATGTTATGAAACTCCTCGAGTTGAACTCGAGAACCACATGCCTAACAAAAACCAAAAGGTTCAAACGGGCCAGGCTATGGTGACAAACGACCAGTCTGAACGCAAACTCGATTTTGATCCAGTTAATGGCAAAATCAGATCTTGAGGTGAATAACAAAGTTAAAGTACACTGCAAGACCCTTCCAAAAATTATTGGTTTGCCTCTATATCATCTCTGGTTTTCATGTTATGCTATTTTAAAGTTAACCGAATTTTCTGCACTTTCAGCAGAACCTGCTGAAAAAGTAGCAGTTTTGATCTAAAGTTTTCATGCTGTTTTGATGGAAATCTGGAAATATTCATATTAACAAAGTTGTAGCCAATGTAATAAGATTTCCAGAATGTACTTACTTGTCTTCATATCAGTCCTGGTTAAAATATATGAATTTTTGAAGTTGGCAAAATTTCAGCATTCAGAATTTGAATTCAGTTCAGATTGACCACATTGTATTCAAAATCAATTTGGAAAAAGTAGACGACAGATTCAGGTCTGGAGCCAATTACAAAAATTGTAGCTGACTCTCTAAAGTTTCCAACGGTTACTCGCGCGACACCATTGGATCAAAGGTCTGCGAGTTATGGATTAAATTCAGAGGTGTACAGATTGCTGTCCAGTTTCTGTAGTCCCGGACAGTTTCTGCGATTTCCAAAATTTCACCCACTTAAGAAAAGATTTTGGTCTTAAGCTGAATACAGAACTCGTATAGTACTTCCAAATATTTCTAAGTAGTATTTACTTGCCCTCATATCACTTCTGGTTGAGAAAATATGGCATTTGCAAGTTGACAGTTTTTCTGAAAATTTGGACAGCACCTCCTTTGTTTAAGGCTGATTTTGTCCAGAATTTTCAGATATACAAACATCAACATTTGCAAAAATAATACATAGAAAACTTGTTGAATACATTCTCAAGATTCCAGAAATGAAACTTATGAAGTCTTTCGACAATTCTACAGCGAGTTATGCGAGAAACAGTAACTGTATTCAAGACTGTCCACTCGCTGTCCAGATTTGATCAAGTTTAGAAATTTGAAATTTTGAGTATGTTAGAGATGGATTCTGCTCTGGAGTTCTATAGAAACGTTGTAGAGGACTCTCTGTACTTTCCAACCCCATAAAGTAGGCCTGCAGAGGTGAAGTCTGCAAAAAGTTAGGATACAATTGGTGAAGAGTTCAGATTCTGTCCCCTCTTCCGGGCTGCCAGAACCTCTTAAACGACACTTCAATTTAGTCCTTGTTAATGTGAGTTTTAGCCTTTATGTTGAATAGGAAGTTGATAGAGGACTCTTTAAGCTTTCCATACATGTATAAACATGCATAGATTGCATTTCTAGTTTACGAGTTATGGCCGTTCAAAGTTCAGAATTTTTCTGACTGTTTCAGATAGAACCTATATACATGTACTATCTTCAACTCTGTTTTCTAATTAGTTATAAACTGAATTTGAGGTATCACTGAATAACAAAGTTGTGGAGTAGCTCTTCCCCTTTCCAGAAATGTATCATAATGGAATAGAAGAGCTTTCTACAAGGAAATATGGCAAAAATTCTGATACTGGTCCATGTAGTTTCAGAACAGCAGCTGCTGTGTTAACGGTGCATTTTCATCACCATAAAAGCGTCTTTTGGCTTGGAGGTCAATAGAAAACTTATAGAAGACTTCAAAAGCTTTCCAAAAAGTATTCAATTGCATTCATAGCCCTTCAGGTTTAAGAGATATGGAATTTCAAAGTCAGGTCAATTCTGTTCGAAACAGAACTCACCGGCTTCGAAACACAAGAATTTGGGAACAAACTCAAATTGTGAAACTTAGCTCAAAATTCAAGTCCGATGGCTAGAACTTGATTCACAACTAATCATTTCCTTTCGAACCAAATGGAATCTTAAAAGAGACTTGACGACCTTCTTATCCATAGCATATCACTATGGATCTCCATGCTTAACCAAAGTCTTACTCCGGCGAAGTCGAGCTAAACTCTCACCAGGAACAAATAACTTTGGTTCACCTACTCTTGAAGAGAAACATTTTCTATTGTCCATAAGATACCAGCAACTGATACTTGGACTTAATATGAATATGAAGCCATTTCTTTTGTGGGGGATGGTCAAAGTATCAATTGTGATACTGACGGTACTACGTGCCTTACCAAAAGAAAAGTCTAACCCGATATATCCGGATACGTCTATAGGTGGTCCTAATATCGATCACTCGCAAACGTATTCTACATGGGTCGCTACCGGAGTTAGTGTACCTACAGAAGACAAACAATCCCCTTTCACACCTTCACACCTCAAGGGCGGCATGGGGAAACACGACAGGTAGTCACAATAATATATATGAAAGTAAATGCATACGACTCTGGTGTGAGTCGCCCTCGAGCAAAGTCATGTCTCGAGGTACATGGCTGTAAAAACGTCTGTACAACAAAGACTCCCGTACGAACCGGCTTATACATGCTCGGGCATACATGTTTCGCATGATCCCATAGAACATGAATAGTTCTAGAGATGCACACTATCGGGTTATACACCACCCGACGGGGGCTCCCACTAATTTTGTGTCACCCTGGGGTACCGCGTGTCATATGTTCTCAGAAACATGGAATGTTTCAGAGACTCATATTAACTTTCCGTGCTAAGCCACGAAAATTTCACATACCATATCTCGTATGCAGAGTTTACCGAGATTGATCCACTCTCGGCGGCGTACCTTACCTCTTACCTTGAAGACGGAGCGTCGTTACAGAATAATATAACAAGTTAGTTCACCACCTTTATAACTTATACTAGTAATAGTCCTTAATGGGCATATAGCTAATTCTCACTCGACTACTTCAGAGTTTTCGAAAATAGGCTCTTTTTGAGCGTGCTATTCCCAATGAAGCTCTGATACCATGCCTGTGAGGACCGGAGTCCACACATCCGAGGATCTCATTGGGTGGTGCTGTGCGATGCGGCACCTAACAGCACACACAAAAAGGATACCAAAACATATAAAGTTTTCATTTCATAATAAGAAGAGTTTACAAAAGAGTGTACCACAGAAGTACACACGCAGCGGAAAATCCATACTCATAATCTCACCTAACTAAGTAGGAGAGAAGACGTCCATGCCCTAGGACGATTCTCACTAGCAACAAGAAGAACATTCAGCGGCGGCGTGGTTCACATGAGATTTATCTCGACACCTCGAGTATCATGTACAACCTGAACAGCAGAAATAAAACAAACACCTGCAAAAATCGTTAAAGCGCAAACGTGAGCATAAGGCTCAGCAAGACTTAATCGTCTCACTAGACATATGCAGGGTGAATACTAACATAGGTAAGGAATAGCATAAATAGACTCACCTATAAGTGGATCCTTATAATCATGTTTTAAGTAGCAAATGACATTCTTCAAGCACGGCACATCATAGACTCCACAATCAAACAAGAAACGCTTTGCCGATGATATGACATGCCCAAAGCACATAATGCTATTACAGGTAAAGTCTGGGGAAACTGTAAACTTTTAATTATACTATCTCTAAGCCATACAAGGTTGCAAAACAATTATAATTCAATACAATATATTTTTCTGGCTTCTTTAGTATTTACTACGTCACGGCGCAGTGAACAAGTGGTACTCTATTACCGCGAGGGACGGTGATTGCAATCAGAACACACCCGGACAACACGACACATACGTCATTCAGAAGTGTCAGCGAGCACACCTGTACCTACATAACACTTCAGTACTAGGCGTATATGGCAACCTTTTGCGAGACACTCAAATGCCGAACTGGTCGATCCGTCACGAGCAGGAGGTTCCTGCATGGGGCGTACTCTGACGTGCCCACCAGCGGATTTACACCTTGCTGCCCTCAACCCACACCTATAAAACGGAACGGTATGCCTTGACACCCAAGTGACCAAGCTACGTCAGTTTACTGGAGCCCATATATCCATTATGTTGCCGGTACAAGTCAAGCTTGCCCGAAGGGGCCGCATACAGATGGGCCTTAATCGACACAGGCAGGGCGATGCGACCGAGACTCAATTCTCGCCGCTTCCTATCCATTCCCTGCCCGGTCTCAGTTTCATTATATTATGCCATTTTCTATCTAACCAATCTTTTGAGATATGTCCTACATCTCTCGCGAGTAGATTCCAACTACTCGACTTCTACCGAATTTCCTATGCATTAGCAAAGCAGTTACTACAGGTCAAACTGTAACTCGTTTCAACCAATCCCTGGGATTTTTGGTCATGCAGGTGGAGTATCAAACACCTTATACGTAATGCACAATATCATATACTACTCATCATAGTGATAAAGTAAAATTTTATAACAACTTAAATGCAAATCGGGGCTTGCCTTAGTTTGCGACTCGAATAAATGTCAATTATTAGGGCTTGGTCTTCCTTTGGAGAACCTACCACGGAACTTGAGGGGAAACACCTTGGCCTTCTCCTCCAAGCAAAGTTTCTTGTCGATCACCTATCAGCACGTTCTTATCAACATGATATGCATATAAGTAATTAAGTAATTAAGTAGTTTAATAATGGACTCCATGGGGTTGTGAAACTGTAAGAATGAGGAGTTTGACTAGGAAGGACAGATATGCCTCTGTTGTGTGGGTAACCAGAGGATGAGTCAAGGTGGACATAGTAGTGTCGGTATGAACTGAAAGGTACAACATAAAGCTACATTGCAACTTAGCATACCACACTTCAAGCTATGCCACGCAAGATTGACAAATCTGAATAGTGAAGAAGTGTTGGGCGGAGAAGTGTAAGGACGACCCAAACATCAAGGTGGGACATCGAAAGCTTGAGTACGAGTGGAGTGTACAAGATGAAGGTCGCGATTTGTAGTCGACCAATGAACTTGACTTAACTCATAAAGGAGTAAACCTAGTTAAGTGAGTAGTGCTATCGTAGGGTCCTGATTTACGATGAACCATGATGGAACCTAACGACACTTGAGACTGAATTAGGATCATCATGGCTTGGACTTTAGAAGTCGTTACAAGTACTGTTAACCTAGCATGAGTACCAAGACAACGTTCAAATGGCTTTTAGGTAAAGTAGTTTCTATGGCTAACGTCGCAAGCATCGTTCAGGTGCTTACACGACAACACTAATGTAGTGTCTCCCACAAGCTTGTCCAGGTGAGCTCGGTAAGCTCTCGGGACTTAAACATGATGCGAGACCTTGTCGTGAAGGCATGCTTTGCCATCTCGAGAAGATCGTCTTAGCGACGTCCACATCAACCCAGACTCGTCAATGGGGTGAGCAGAATCTCGAACACCACCATGTGAGTCTTAAGGCTAGTGATGTCGACTCGATTGTTGATAAGCGACTCGACGAACCTATTATCGATGAAGGGGTACACCAAGTTAACCAATCCTGTGACCGGTTAGAGAACATCCTCGACACAATCAAGGAACTCTTATCCAAGGTTCCCCTTGGTCTAGTTCTCCTTGTTGGTCGCAACGTTCTTGCATACCTCTACCCCTGGTCATTGGTGATCACCGACACACCTGGTTTGACATAGAAGGCATTTCATCGAGCACCCTGACTACACCCAGGGCTCGACGAGTCTCACCTCGACTAAACCCTAATTTGGCTAAACATCCATTGTATGACGAGTCGTGCTGGTGTTTCAGCACCACACACATCACAAGCATCCTTCATCTCAATGCCAGGATATGATGACGGCTCGGAGCATCACGACGACGTCATATGGTCAACGACGTCGACGCGGCTCATGGTGGAGCATCACGAGCATGCACGGATAGGCCAATGGGATACAAACGACAAAAGAGGTCAACTTAGGGACTCCTATAGGAATGATATCAATGCGAAAACTGGACATACGACTTGACGACACACGAGTAACCTTAGCGATCATGACGAACGGACGTCGGTGACGTCAAGCAAGGTATTTCAGGGCAAGGCTCACCTTGTAGGCATTTCACCGAACATCTTGGGTGTGTACTTGATTCGGTTACTTCACAACGTTCCAAGAGCACCTTGGCACATGTCCTTGTCGATTGCCACCCCAGAATAGACCTGCATCCATAGACCAGCATTGAACGGCAACACACTTAGTTTCGCCTTGTAACCATTTCATCAAACACCTTGGCTGCATTTACTGATCCAATCACTCTTGCAAAATAAGAGCTAACCTTGGACCAGTTGTCGATAGCATTGTGTCAAAGGTGTGTTCCCGAATTTTATCCATCACACCAAACAATTGCCTTGCTTCCAAGACATAGACACGGTGCGGAACGGGGTGACGATGCCGGGTGTCGACCACCGGTTGAGGTGTTGGACAGTGACCAGGGTGGGTGACCGTCGCCGGCATGGGCGCGACACGAGCAGGGCAGTCGGGGTGACAGTAGGGCTGTGGTGCTTGTGAAGCAGCAGGGTGGAGGTGCGGCTCCGGCGACGAGTTCAGTCGTGGGAGCGCGCGGCGTGCTGTGGAGCAGGGGCCGGGGCAGAGCCGGCGCGGTGCTCGGCGGCTCGGCGAGCAGCGTGCAGGGGGAAGCGACGCGGCCGCGGAGGGAGGACCAGAGGCGACGCGCGCGGGCCGGCAGCCGTCGTCGGGCGGTGCTGCAAGCGGTCGGGAGCGGCGCGACAGGAAGGCGGCGAGGCGCTTGGCGGCTCGGCCAGCAGATGACCGGCGGGGGGGACGACGTCGCGGCGGGCGGGAGCGGCCAGGGCGAGCGGCGACCGGGACGCAGGGCCGCGGGCGAGCCGGCGACCGGCGTGGGGCGACGTTGTGGCGGCCGGCGGCGTGCAGAGCTGGGAGAGGAGGGCGAGCGGGAGCGGTGTTGTGGCCAGACGGGGTTGTGAGGGAAGATAAGGACCGATGTCTCTATCTCCGTGGCACATGCAGCGCGCCTGCGTGGAGGCAGGGGAGGAGGTGCCGACCTGACTGGTGGGGACCACCTGTGGGACCCACCTCCCTCACTCTTCTTTCCAAAATTCAAATAGGGCTAGCAAACATGCTTCAAAAATAGTCAACTTTGGCCCAGTGACTAAATAAAATGTGGAGAATTTTATGGTGCAATCGGATTTCAAAACTGAGCAAGTTGAATTTGAACTCAGGTTTGAATTTGAATTCAAGTGGTGATACTTGACTCAAGGAAATAAATAGTATATTAGGTTCAAAAATCCTGAAACTTTGAAGTTAACCTTTTTGAACCATAAGAGACCTCAGGAAAAATTTGGAGTTGATTTGGACAAGGTTGAGCACAAAGTTTAAATTTGAAGTCGACGTTGATTAAATTCTCAGTACGTGTCCACTAAACGGAAAATGTGCTTCAAAAATTTTGAAACTTTATCGAGAGTCTATTTGGAATATTAGAAGGTCATGAAAAAATTTACAGCCTTAGATTTGAATATTTTTGAATGTCCCATTTTAGGGTTGGAATAATTCCTATTTCTTTCTCTCTATTTTGTTTTCTTTTCTCCTTTAATTTTTCATTGAAAATGTGAATACTTGGAAATTAAGGATTTTACACCTTAAGTTCTAATATACATTAGCAACCATGTTCTATATGTAAAATTTTAACAAGTTCCTATTTTTAGTGAACCCAAGGTTTAACTCATATGGTTCATGTGAGTTTGGATTTCCAAGTCCACTTTAAAAAAAAAATTTAAGTTCGCATTTGTGCGTTTTTGTTCTTCCGAAAAATGGGCTTTTACAAAAGACCAGATTCATCTCCAGTTCAGGAATCCAGACCCCTTCGGGAGGGTCCGGAGCTACCCGAAGTCGAGTTTGGGTCTCAGCTCCCAGACCCGGATCCTCAAGGCGAGATGCCAGAGGAGCCACCTCCTTCAAGTGGAGAAGTCACTACTGCTGAACAACAAGATCCGGACCCCTCCAGGAAGGTCTGGGTCGCTACAGAAGAAGCTCCGGGTTCCTCCAGTAGGAACCCAAAGGCCCCCGAACAAGGTCCGGACCCCGTCGGGAGGGTCCGGGTTGATGAGGAGGAAGCTCCGGACCCCTTCGGGAGAGTCCGGACAGTCCAACGCCCAGTGTACTTCATCAGTGAAGTACTTCTTGACGAAAAGACTCGGTATCTGGAGGTGCATAAGCTGCTCTACGCAATTCTTATTGCCTCTAGGATGCTCCGACACTACTTCCAAGCTCACAAGATTTCAGTGGTAACTTCTTATCCACTGCGTGCAATCTTGCATAATCCCAACTCTACTGCGAACATTGCAAAGTGGGCGGCGAAACTTGTCGAGTTCGATCTTGAATTCGTCGTAAGACAAGCAATCAAGAGTCAAGCATTGGTGGACTTCCTGGCGGAATGGACCCCTTCTCCATCAATTCTGGGGGCCCCAGTGAGCAGAAGCTGGAACCCAAGGTTTTGGTCTTTACCGAGCCCTACTGGACTCTCTACTTCGACGGCTCCGTGCAAAAGCAGGGGGCCAGAGCTGGAGTCCTTCTCTTCGCTCCAACCGGGGAGAAGGTCAAATACATGGTTCACCTTGACTTCAAGGCGACCAACAATATGACGGAGTATGAAGCACTAATCTATGGGCTCAAGGTGGCACTATCGTATGGTGTCAAGCAGCTGTTGGTAAATGGTGATTCACAGCTTGTTGTAAAACAAGTCAAAGGTGAATGTTGCTGCAACAACCCTCAACTGGCTGCATACCTACTTGAAGTCCAGAAGCTTCAGAAGGACTTCGACGTCCTGGATCTTTGCCATGTCCAGCGTCTCCACAACACTGAAGCCGACGAACTCTCGACGAAAGCTTCAACTGGAGCTCCGGCTCCGATGGAACCTTCGTCCGAAGGTTGTCTAAACCTACAGCTCAGCCCGCTGAACTGAGCGAAGGGGGCGAGACCAGCACCTCGAAGTTGGCGGTCCCAATGGCCCTGTTACCATGTCGTCCAGCAAGGGTCGTAGGTGCTACCGGAAGCTTCGAGCAACCCAGCATGCAAGACTCCAATCCTCAAGTTAGCTCCAATGCATGGATCTCGGAGATCCGGAGCTACTCGAAAGACAATTTCCTTCCTGAAGATAATGTATCCGCTGACTGGATAGTCAGATTGGCTAAAAGATACACACTGGTAGAAGGGGATCTCTACCGGCGTGGTGTCAACAGCGTCCTAATGCGGTGCATTACAAGGGAAGAAGGCTGCGAGCTCCTCGCAGAAATCCATGGAGGCGAGTGTGGGAACCACGCGTCTTCCCGCGCGCTGGTCGGTAAAGCCTTCTGGCATGGCTTCTACTAGCCTACAATGCTCATGGATGCAATTGAGCTAGTGAAGAAATGCGAAGCATGCCAGTTCCATGCAAAGCAAATTCACACACTAGCTCAGCCTCTACAAATGATAGCTCCTACATGGCCATTCGCTTTGTGGGGGATGGATATCTTGGGACCTTTCCCAAGAGCCGTCGGAGGTTACAAGTTCCTGTACGTTGCCATTGACAAGTTCACCAAATGGCTGGAAGCAACTCCAGTTGTCACAATAAACAAGCAATCAGTTATCAACTTCTTGCAGTCCATAGTATGCAGATTTGGAGTCCCAAACAAGATCATAACTGATAATGGGACCCAATTCACAAGCTTTGCATTCCAAGGATATTGCGAAGACCTCAACATTCAGGTCAGCTACGATTCTGTAGCTCACCCGGCAAGCAATGGCCAAGCTAAGAGAGCAAATGCAGAAATCTTAAAAGGACTCAAGTCACTCCGGACCTTTGATGATGCCATGCAGAACCAGCTCCGGCGTGAAGACCTTGACCTCCTCGAAGAGGGAAGGTGCCGAGCAGCTGTTTGGATTTCCCGATACCGCCAAGCTCTTAGGTGCTATCACCAAAGGCATGTTCACAGCCGACAGCTCGAGGAAGGCGATCTGGTGCTACGGAGAATATAATCCAGAGAAGGGTTAAACAAACTCTCCCCCAGCTGGGAAGGACCCTTCCATATGATCAAAGTATCCCGTCCCGGATGTGTTCGCTTGGCAACCGAGGATGGGACACCGCTCCCTAATCCTTGGAACATTGAGCACCTCCATAAGTTCTACCCTTAATATCACAGAGGTGAGTCTGTAGTTACATGTGATGTATGTTATAGAGTCATCGTACAAAGTCGAGTAGCTCCTCCGGGAGAACAGTCGGACCTTCCCCGGAAGGTCCGCAAAGTTCAGGCAACTCTTGTCACAGTCTCAGAACTAAAAGTGTAGCTAGATACCTTGGGTCAAACGAGAAATGAAACACACTTAGCCTGGTTCCGTACCCTAAGAGTGTACTTGTTTCCCCTGTACCCCAGACCTATAACGAAAGACAACATTATGTGAAAACAGACTCCACGTGCATTTATTTTTTACAAGCTAAATATTTTTTATTTTTCCCTTTCTTGTCTATAACAAAGTTATGCAATTCTTAAGAAACTTTAACTCGACAAATTCATGTATAATTCGAGTTGCATTGTCAATTCTTCTGAGTCTAAACATTGTTAATGGTCTACTCGTCTGAATGCCGCCAAGCCAATCTAGGTCCAGAGTGTGCTATCAACTTAGCATGGTCCTGCACCCTAAGTAGGCCACTCTACCTACACCCCGGCAGGCCGAAGTAAGGCGATTCCAGAAATGATTGGACCTGGAAGAAACAAGCCAGTGCACTTGATTGTATTTACAATTGCGTTCGACCTAAAAATTTCTCGGGAATAGTAAGTAGCAATTGAGTTATAGATAGGAAATGGATTTTACTATTTTTCTTGACTTCAGTGTGCATGAAAAATAAAAAATCTCATGATGGTAGTGAATGAAGCCAGAGCTACCAAAGCTCCAACATCCTCTAAGGTGGCTTGTTGTCGATGTTTCAAATATTGATAGTGAGCGTCGCTGGAGCTACTAAGTTCTGGTAAAGCCAGGGGACAGCCATCAACGTGAAGAAAAGAAGGTGGGAAGACTCCCGAGTGGGGTCTGTAGTCGATGCACCACGTGTTGAAAGTGGTCACTGCCTGAGTTACTAAGCTCCGACAACCTCAGGGGGCCCCTACTATCAGCGACTTCGGACCTATGCTCAACAAGTTAGAAGCGCGCAAGTCTTCAGCAAAATGCTACATCCTCTTGGTACATGTTCACAATCAAATTGTGTACATCTACCAGGGGGCCAAGTGGGACAAAGGTGTTGAAGACAAAAACTGAAATTCATAAAAACTTGGATTTCATTCATCTGGCGACAAGAGATTACAAAATTGGAGAAAAAGAAGAGAGGATACAAGTGGGAGCTACGAAGAGAGAGTCCTAGACCCTATGGAAAAACGAGGCGACCTTCTGAGCAACCTCTGACACGCTGGCTTTGGCGGCTTCTCCCTCTCCGTCGATGGGGCCTTCAAGCACTGGGTCCAGTGGGAAGTTAGGGTCCTGGCTTGTGTAGCACGTCAGCATGAACTCTGCAACGTTCTTCGCCAGGGATTGCCCTTCGGTTTCCAGCTGGTCCGCGATGACATCGCCCATCTTGGTGAGCTTGTTGCCCGCCGAGCTCAACGCTTGCAACGCCAAGTCAAGCTTCGGCTCCGGATCATCCGGACGCATGGGACTAAAACCCATCAGCGTCAGCGCGTTGTTGGCTTTGCCTAAGAAGTCCCAATCTTGTTGGTACTCGCAGTACTCAACCCTAGCATCTCCACCAAAGATCTTATGGTTGCCGCAAGCTCTGAATTCTGTTGGGCAAGGCGTTCAACCTCTCTGGCGATCTGCTGAATCTTTTCAGCAACCCGCCTTTCGAGTTTACTGAGCTCCTCCTCCCCGAGGTGGATCTTGTTCCGGCGGTCGACCAAGTCCTTCTCCCGGCCCCGCACCTTCTTCTCCCTGGCAGCAATTTCATCCTCCCTCTTGTGGAGGTTATGTCCTTGCTGCCAGGCCTTCTTCTCCTCTTTCTCGCAGCGCTCATGCAGCTTCTTTGTACGCTCTACTAGACTATTGTCACCCAGAGTTAGCCTCTGAGTGAGCTCCTCATCTCTCTTCACGAGGTCATTTTGCAGCTCCAGGAGTATTTGCTCTTCATCTTCGCGCTTTTTCTCCCGCTCCTTAAGAGTCTCCTGGCGCTTGACGAGGCTGTCGTGGATGGCGTCGAGCCTCTCTTGGCGATCACTCGCTGCATTATTAGCAGCTAAGGCATGTTCGTAGATGGCCCGGGACTGGTTGTCAAGGGATCGCATCATGCTTTCCCTCTCGTCCAGCAGCTGGCCCCAGTACTCCATCTGGGCCTTCTCCTTCTTCACCCACTCCTTGTCGTCAGCTAGCCTGGTTTGCGCCAGCTTGGTCTTGAAGTGGAGTCGGTTGCGCCACCTCCTAAGGGTTTGGCACTCCTCCTCGAGGGCCTTGCTGTCGTGGAAGAAGGCCAGCTGCACTTGACGAAGGCTGGAGCAGGCGTTGTCGATAGACAACGACAAAGGGATCGGCTCCAGACCCACCGGGGTCCTCTGCACTGGCTCTAGCTGATTCTCTACAACAAAAATCAGGTCCCACTCTACAAGAGTGGTCCCCTGAGCCTCCACGGCATTAGGGCCTCCCTCCGAGATAGCCTCAACTGCCGCTAAGGAAGGTCCTGCAACAGAAGTTTCGACCTCCGGAGTTGGCTCCGAAGGTCCCGCCGCTGAGTCATCAATAACTAGTCCCTCAGGCGGGGGGCCAGCAACTTCATCTTGGCACCTTGGCTCAGGCGCGGGCACCTTCGGGACCACCACCTCTGGGGCAGGCGTTGAAGGTTCGGCTGGAGCTAAAGCCACTTCCGGCTCCAACGCTGGCGCCTCTTCCACCGCTGGCTCAGGCGTTGGCGCTTCGACCATCATGGGCTCAGGCGCCGGCACCTCTGCAGCAACCGGCTCAGGCGCCGAAACTTCATCAACCACCGGCTCTACCGCTGGGGCTTCATCAACACCTGGCTATATTGTCGAGGCTTCATCAACCACCGGCTCCGCTGCCGGGGCTTCAACAACATCTGGCTCTAGGGCCCAGACTACAGCTACCTCTGGCTCTGAGGCCGGAGCGTCCGTCATCTCAGCATCCAAACCTGGAGCTTCAACCTCCGGGGCTGGTGCCGCTAGTACATCTTAATTCCCATGGTCTGGCGCTACCACGAGAGCTTCTGGGGATGAGTCGAGGTCCAGGACAACGACAGCCGTCGCCGGGGCTGCCGCGACCTCAGCCACCACCTGGGGCTGCGCTGGGATTGGAGCCGGAGCCTCTGCCTACACAGCTTCAGCTGCTGTTGCAGGAACCAGAGCTTCAGCCCCTGTCTTGGATACCCTGTGGATGAAGGACAAAGACACTCAAAACGCAGTTACAACAAAACAATCAACTGAGGTAAAAAATCAAACTTACCTTAGAAGGCTTCCGCTCCAGCTAGCGTAGAACCTCTTCCCCGGACGCTCAGGGGCGGACCCTATCGCCACTGGTGTGGTAGCTCTGGAAGGTTCCACGGAGCTTGCTGCTGCCGTCGGCGTTATCTTGGTTAAGGTCCCCCTCGACCGGGAAGGACCTCCGGACCCAGAGCCTTCAGCTGGCCCTGGTACCGGAGCCACATGGCCGGAGCTAGCATCCCGGGGAGATGCCAATGCTAGAGTGGTTGCCGCCGTTGAATACCTTCCCCTCTGGGGAGAAGGAGCCGCTGCGGAAGGAGCAGGTTTAATGGACCTCCCGTCAGAGTGCTTCAGCTTCCTTTTACGGCTCGAGGGCTCGACCAATTCTTTGCCCTTGTCCACAACTTCAACTCTCTATCTCGGGGTGGAAGGATGACCACCCTCGGAAGCTCCGGGGATCGTTAACCCGGTGGACGCCTCTCAACTACACCGAGGTCGTCAAGCATCGGCATCTTACGCCGGAGCTCCCTACTGAACTTTGCCTCCATGTTCAGAGGGAGGAAAGCTGCCGGCGAAGCCAAGTCGTCACCCTCGACTTCGATGTCGTGCTGGAACTTCTTGAGGTGAAACTCCAAAGCTGTGCCTTCCAGGTTGGACTTCAAACCGGTCTCAATCAGGTCGTCGTCCATCACGCTATTGAGGGCCCAAGCAAGCTTCTCCCTCTTCTTCAGCGGAGCCCACCTGTTGACCAGGAAGTTGCAGAATACCGCCTGGGGAGTCACCCCTCCCTCCACACATTGGCGGATCCTGGTCAGAGCAGGGTTGAGGGCGTCCGATAACACTGGAACTTCGCTCCAAGCTTTAGTGTCGACGTTGGGGAGGCCTTCGGGCAGCTCCAGCTTCTCATGCCCCTCCACCCTGATGACAATCCAATCCTTCTTCCAGTCATCCCATTTTCCAGAAGGGAACGACCGCAAGTACTTGTACGAGCACTTCTTGCGCTTCACAAAATAATAGAAGCCAAGGTACTTGTCACTCTTTCTGGTGGCGTGGATGGTGAAGAAGGTGTGGAAGAGCTCGACGCAGGGGGTAATACCCACCCACATCTCGCAAAAGTGGACAAAGATCAACACCAGAAGAATGGAGTGGAGGCCAAGGTTGTACAGCTGTAGACCATAGAAGTCTAGCAGCATCAAGAGAAAAGTGGAGAAAGGTGGGATCAGTCCCATCATGGTGTACGCGGAGAAGTACACCATGTCGCCGGCGTGCTGCTTCTCGAACGGAATCTTGCCGGCGGGGACCTGGTGGTTGAAGAAGTCACTGGACCACCCCATGAGGGCCCGGACCTTCTTCAAATCACCGTCGGTCTTAAGTCGCCTCTTGCGTAGACCCAACTCCATCGCAGCACAACAAGGTGAGAGATGAAAAGCAGGCTAAAGTTTGGAGGATGTGAGCACAAGTTCGAATGAGGGCGTAAAGAATCCCAAAACGATGCAGGCTTTCCTTCTTAAGTAAGCCCCCGCAACGCTTGGATGGAAACCGAAGAGGAGCTGACGATACAATTCAAAAACTTCACTCTGCCAATGACAAGGGGCCCAAGGCCACCCCGACGATCAAGTCGAGGTCCTTACCCCAGGCAAACGGTTATCATCATGAAAGGCGGGAAGCCCGAGGGCGGCGGCCTGACAAGGCGCGCGGAACCGATACGATTTTTGTATCGAGAACCGGCGACCTTCAATTGCATGAGATCCGCACGCTAAGATCTCACCTGCCGCATCCTGGATGTGCCACGTGGCGTTGGTTTAACTGCAAACTACCGCCAATGGCACATCTGAAGACCCTTGAAGAAACGAGTCAAAAACCGAAGGATGGACCCACCTCCGGCAGAACCACTTCATCCAAAAGCTCTCTCCCAGAGGTGGGCCCAGGGGGCCACTATCGGTACCCTGCGTACTGTATACCCCTTGGGACTGCAAAAAGACCAAAGGAACTTCACCTGTCTGAGTTGAAGATCTCCGAAGGCCCCACGTGTCATACGGGACCGGACCTGCCTCCCTTCTATGGTTAGTCCCGATGCTGCCACGTGTATACAGCAACCAGAGCTACGTCCCACACATGAGAAAGCTCCAGGCTAAATACCTGCGCGGCACCTCCGAACCTAACCCCCGACAGAGGGAAGCTCCGGTACCGACACATGTACATCTGCACCGGACCTACCCGTCCCAGACGGTAAGCTCCGAAGCTACCACGTGTCCAACCGCCGGACCTTCAGCCTCAACAATCAGACTGTTGGATCCACAACGGCTCGGACCTTCAAGGGACAATCAAAGACTTCAAGACCCGATTAAGTGTCATTAATACCATATTAATGACACAAGATCGAAAGGCCCTTAATACCAGTAACAGCACTGTCAAGGCCCGTTACCATGCTATTAAGGGTAATTAACCTCATTAATTGTGTATTAAGCATCAGTAACCGCCAGGGCCACATGTTGGGCCAGGCTAAAGGTGTAACGACCAATCCTTGAACTATAAAGGACTGGTCGAACGATACACGAACGTTCCTTTGAGAACTCTCCCATACTCAGCTCTAACACACACACTCACAAATGCTCAGACGCTCAATACAACAACTACACACCCCGTAGAGTAGGGTATTACGCTTAGGCGGCCCGAACCACGTAAATCTTCGTGTCTATTTGCCATTGTGTTCTGAATCTCTGCGTGCCCAATACCGAACTATGAACTCCGCGGGCTACCAATGGTAGTACCGGGAGAATTGCCAGAACCACACTCCGATAGAAATCTACATCCACGTTGAGGAGTCCACGGAGGACCGGGTCTTCACCAACCATACCCTCATCAAATCGTCACGGAGGCCGATTCTCTTCCACTAACCACAAAGGGGAAAATAACCGAGCTCAAGGGGCCTTCTCACAAGTAGAGGGCTCCCCAAGATTTACAATGAAGAACACTACCAAACACACTCCAAATATATGCAATAAACAACAAGAGTGTGCGAGAGATTCAAACCCAAGAGCTCAAGATCGTGTGGAACAAGTCTTTCCTTTTTATCAATGCTAATCCTCAAAGATTGATCTTTCTAGGGTTAGAATGTGTGGAGAGATGTGTATTTTGGGCTGTTGGATGGTGTGATGGCGCTGGGGTCGAGAGATTTGATTGTAGGGCCATACACCTCTATTTATACTAGGGTTTCCAAAAGTTACTGTTAGGGTTTGCGATGTCCGAACTAGTCTGTGGTGGACTCCGGACTAGTCCGGTGTGCGGCGTGTGGGAAACCCTAAGTGTTCTTATATATCGGACATGTACGGGAATCTACGGACAAGTCCGATTTAGGCTCTGGAAGTGTTCGGACTAGTCCAGCACATATCAGACTAGTCCGGTGTGGTGAAAGTCATGTAGAATTGAGGAAAAGTCCGCACTTGGAGGGCTTGTCTGATTTTAGTCAGGGAGTTTTCGGACTAGTCCATGGTGATATCGGCCTTGTCCATTTCTCTGTAAAGTGTGAGGTCCTAAGGACAAGTTTGTACTGGGGCGGACTTGTCCATTTTTAGTCAGAAAGGTATCGAACTAGTTCGTGGTGTTATCGGACTAGTCCGGTGCTGTGAAAACTGGAGTACTTGCAGACAAATCCGCACTGGGGAGACATGTCCGTTTCTAGTCAGAGACATATCGGACTAGTCCGTGGGCATATCAGACTAGTTCGGTTTTCTTGTGAATTGTGCAGTGAATGAGATTTCTTTTGCTTGAGCTCTTGGGGTGTGTTTCTCCAACACACTCCATTCAAAATAAGCTATTCTTATCTGCTCATGAGCTCTTTTCCTTTTGATTCCTCATTTTCCTTTCTTAATGAGCTTCCCTCCAAATTTTCTTTAAAACCTGCGCTCATCTCAACAATTTTGTTAGGATCTCATTTGTTTGTCATAAATTAGCCAAAACCCCACAAGGGATGCCTAGGTGCACTTTCAATCTCCCCATTTTATGTGATTGATGACAACCAATTGAGATTTACACAAATATGATAAAATTCAGCTTTTCATAAAGTGTGCACATATGAGCTTTGAGCAAATCATAATAGGCAATGTAGACATAAGGCATATGTGCACCCTTTATGTTGGGATTCAAAACTATGCGTGTGTGAGCAATAATCGTGATGAATGAGGTAAATGGCGTAAGCATAACAACATCAAGATTATCAACTATGTATATCAATTTCAGAGCATAAAAATTGATCATAACAAAGCATTATCACAAACTTCATGAACATGTCCAGAAGCATAATGCGAGCATGATAACAGTTTTATAGCACCAAAAATAGCAGAATTGTAAAAGAAACATAATTTGAGCTCTCATCTCTCAATCTATGGCTAGGACTTAAGACTCCCCCTCAATCTCTCTCCCTTTGGCATGAAGGCACCAAAAAGAAGGGGAACAGGGATCTAAACATCATCGCAGGCTCACTCCGCGCTATCGGTCCTTTTGTCATTTTCATCATCAGGCTGAAAAGGATGAGGATGGGAACCACTCATCGTGCCCCCAATGCCAGAGTAGGGAAGTTCAAAAGGAGAAAGAGGTGAAAGCTCCGAGAAGTCTGAGGCGGAGTCCTCTGAGATGACTAGAGACCCAACACGCTCAATCTCCAACTTCTGGCAAATGTCTTTGACATTTTCCTTCATGTATCTCATGTCCTCTTTACTTGCCTTGTTCAACTTATGGACTTCCACCTCAGCTTTGCGGCAAGATCCAAAGATTGCGGCCAGGTACTTCATAATGCCACTAGGAGACCCTTTGTGAGGAGGGGCCCTTGAGCTTGATGGAGGTCTGACCTCTCCTTGGGCTCTCTCTGGATGTTCTTCAGCTGAGGCAGGTGAGGGAGCGGCTGGGAGAGTGGCTTGAGGAGGCTTCTGAGGCCTTAGAGCAGTATGCTCCACATCATTCACAAACTCGATTCCTGTGACTTTTCCACTCATAAACTTCAAGTATAGTGGATAGCCACAGGAGCGGTTGGGGGCGCAAGAGATGTTCACCATATCATTCCAGATGTAGTCAAAGATGTCAAACTTTCTCTTCTTGCTGATCACTTTCATCAATGTTCTCAAGTAACCTTGGACACTCCTGACATCTCCATCCTTTGGAGCAATGGTCTTCCGAAGCACTCTATTGAGAACCATGAAGAAGGGCTTAATGTTCTTGGTTGAGGGAGGATTGTACTTGAGGCGAGTGTCATAGAGAAAGTCCATCTTGTCCTTCTCCAGAACACGAATATTGTGAATCACAATTGCATTGTTGTTGGTGTTCTCTAGATGCAGCAGCGTGGCAAACTCATCATATGTGACTGTGTACTTTGATCCATGAGTCATCCAAGTCACCCTCTCCTCTTCATCGCTGGCAAAATAGCATGTTGCATAGAACTGAGCAATGACTTCATCATTCCAGCTGTATCTGAAAGCAAACAAGTCCTTTAAACCATGCCTCTCTGCAGCCTCTACCACTTCATCAAAAGAACCACAACTTTTTCTTTCAAAATGGCTCCAGTCAATCCATTGGTTGCGGACGACTAGAGTCTTCATCTGCTGGTAGACGGAACTGTAGTAGTCCGCATGAAAGTGACTCCAAAATCTTGGGTCAGCTGCCTTCTTTCCACTGCTATATGCATCGATCCTCTTGAGCTTCCATGCCACACCACTTCCTTTTCCATTAAATTTCTCTTGTGAGGGGTTTCTGTTCCCCTGTCTTGGAGCAGTCATCTCCAAGGGACCAATCGGACCAGAGGCAAGCCCCTTTTCCTTGCCCTTGGTTTGGCATAGAGCTGTCGAGCTAGGACTAGTCGTATCTTTTGCTATGGAAGCTGGTTTCTTGGCCACAGCCTTCCGCCGCACCCTAGGTGGAGTAGGCGAAGGCTCAACAGCACACTCTTGCCTTTGGTTAGCGCAGGACTCTAAGACACGCGGTAACTCATCTTGATCCATCTCGGCTTCAAAGTCGGAGATGTTTTAATCTGACATGATTCTGACAAGGAAGATATAGAGGATATGGATGAGCAAATATGACAAGGAGGTGCATTGAATTGATATAAGTTAGGGTTTGATCAGGGCATACTGGAATTGTCTGTTGTTTAGGGCTGGACTAGTCCGGAGAACCGAACTTGTCCGCCCTGAGAATGGACTAGTCCCTTATGCGGCTGTTCAAAACCTAACTTGATGAAATTTTAGATTACTCAATGCAAAAGTGTTCTAGGGTAAATGGAATACATCACTAGAGCATGTATTGGCTAGAAGTGCTAAACTTTTTGAGCAAGAACAGAGAAAATCAAAGATTTTAGGGTTTGGAGATGAATTTACCAAATCCTTCGATTCGTGGCGTTGAAGGAGTTTTGGTGCAGACAAGTCTGTGGTCTTCGATCCCCTTGCAATGGAGATCAATTCCCACCAAAACTTGAGGGGATTTGATGGAGAACTCACGAAATCGCCTTCGAAGCACTTGAGTTAGGAGAGAGAACGTGAAGTGAGTTGTGAGGCAGAAGATTAGGTTTTTGGCTGGCTCTAGGGTTATGGAGTCGAAAATTGGACTAGTCCATGGTCGGACCGGACTAATACGGACTACATGACACTCTGCGGACTAGTCTGCAATGTGCGGACTAGTCCGGGGCAACCACGAACTAGTACGTGGTCACCAGGACAGAAAAGTATATAAACCTTTCGTATATATTCGAAGGTGCTTAAAGAAGATAGGGGGCAAAAACAAACAAATAATATTGATAAATAAGATCAGTAAATATACAACAATCAAGCTATGACCATAATTCATCAAGATCAAGTAATTAACATAATTTTTGGAGGAAAATAGAGAGAGATGATTTTTCAACACAACCAACATGATTTTGAAGGTGGCATACAAGTATGCAAGTTTTCAAGCCACGTTCCGAGCATCAAGGATATTTAGTTCATTTCGGAGCTCACAAAAGCGTTTTTCATCAAGTGGCTTGGTAAAGATATCGGCTAGCTGTTTTTCAATGTTGACATGGGAAATGGCTATGTCTCCGTTCATTGAATGATCTCTCAAAAAGTGATGCCAGATGTCTATGTGTTTAATTCTAGAGTGCCCAACGGGATTATGGGCAATTTTAATTGCACTCTCATTGTCACAAAGGAGTGGAATACGACTCATATTGTAAACGTAATCCCTTAGAGTTTGTCGCATCCAAAGGAGTTGTGCACAACAACTCCCAGCTGCAACATACTACGCTTCATCCGTGGATAAGGCAATGGAATTTTGTTTCTTGGAGGACCAAGAAACTAGGGTTCTACCTAAGAATTGGGAAGTGTCGGAGGTACTTTTTTCTATCTACCTTGCATCTAGCATAATCTGCATCAGCGTATCCAATGAGATTGAATTTTGAACCTTTAGGATACCAAAGGCCTAGGTTGGGTGTATGAACTAAATATTGCAAGATCCTTTTTATGGCTGTCAAGTGTCATTCCTTATGATTGGCTTGAAATCTTGCACACAAACATACACTCAACATGATATTAGGCATAGATGCACATAAATAAAGTATGGATCCAATCATGGATCGATATACCTTTTGATCCACGTTTGGTCCATCTTCATTGAGATCCAAGTGTCCATTTGTCGCCATGGGTCTTTATGGGCTTGGCTTTGTCCATGCCAAATTTCTTGAGAATGTCTTGAGTGTACTTTGTTTGGCTTATGAACGTGCCTTCCTTTTGTTGCTTCACTTGGAATCCCAAAAAGAATATCAACTCTCCCATCATGGACATCTTGAATCTATCTGTCATAATTTTACTAAGTTCTTGACAAAAATATTTTTTAGTTGAACAAAAGATGATATCATCAACCTAGATTTGGCAAATGAATAGATCATTATCCAAATGCTTAGTGAACAGGGTGTAATCAGCTTTAGCAATATTAAAACCATTTTAAATCAAGAAATCTCTGAGGCGCTCATACCAAGTTCTAGGAGCTTGTTTGAGGCCATAGAGAGCCTTACGCAGTTTGTATACGTGGTCGGGGAACTCTTGATCTTCAAACCGGGGGGGGGGTTGCTCCAGTACACCTCCTCCTCGATCGGTCCATTGAGGAAGGCGCTTTTCATGTCCATTTGATCAAGCTTAAAATCATGGTGAGTAACATATGCAAGTAATATACGAATCGATTCAAGTCTAGCTACAAGAGCAAAAGTCTTGTCAAAATCCAAACCTTCGACTTGTGAATACCCTTTGGCCACAAGTCATGCTTTGTTCCTTGTCACCACCCCGTGTTCATCTTGCTTTTTGCGGAAGACCCGTTTAGTGCTGATGACATTGAACTTGGGTCTTTCGACAAGTTCCCACACTTTGTTCTTTATGAAGTTGTTTAGTTCTTCTTGCATTGCCACCACACAATCCAGATCCTTTAATGCATCTTCAACCCTGTGTGGTTCCAAAGAGGATACAAACGAGTAATGTTCACAAAATATAGCTATACAAGCTCGAGTTGTTACTCCCTTTTGGATGTCACTGATTATGTTGTCCACAGGGTGATCTCTTTGGATGCATTGATGTACACTTGGATGTGGCACTTGTGATCTTGAATCTTCATGGTCATCATCTTCTTCTCCCCCTGGATGGTTGCCTTCATTAATGTGTTGATCATCTTGGTCTTATTGAGGTTGATCTTGTGTGGAAGCTCCCCCTTGATCATTCTCCTCCACTTGTGGTTCATGTCCTTCATTTGCATTTGGAGGTGGCACTTGTGGTCGAACATCGACCAACGCCATTCTTCTCAATGCTTGGCATGGAGCTTCTTCTTGATCTAGCACACATTAATCAAATTGCTCTTCTTGAGAGCCGTTAGTTTCATCGAACACCACGTCACTTACTACTTTAACAAGTCTGGAGGTCTTGTTGAAGACACGATAGGCGTAGGAGTTGGAATCATAGCCAAGTAAGAAACATTCATCGGACTTCGAAGTGAACTTTGAAGTCCTAGGCTTTTTGTTCAAAATATAACATTTAGAACCAAAAACTAAAAAATATGAAATATTTGGTTTGTTACTGATTAGTAGCTCATACGAGGTTTTCTTGAGCACCAATGAAGATAGAGTTGGTTTATGGCGTGACAAGCGATGTTAACCGCTTCAACCCAAAACCAGTCCGAAGTCTTGTATTCATCGAGCATTGTCCTCGCCATCTCAATGAGTGTTCGATTCTTTCTTTCGGCTACACCATTTTGTTGGGGAGAATAAGGTGCTGAAATTTCGTGCTTTATCCCTTCTTCATCTAGATACTCCTCAACTTGGGTATTCTTTAACTCCGTTCTGTTGTCACTTTGTATGTTCTTGATCGTCAACAAAAATTCATTTTGAGCTCACTTGAGAAACTTCTTGTGGGTTCCTTGATTTTCTATCTTATCCTGCAAAAGAAAACCCAAGTGAAGCGAGAAAAATCATCAACAATGACTAAACCGTACTTGTTATCGATGATGCTTATGTAAGCAATTGGACCAAATATGTCCATGTGAAAAAGATCGAGTGGTCTTGATGTATTCATGACATTCTTCACGGGATGGGGTGCTCCTACTTGCTTCCCGACTTGGCACGCACTATAAGGCCTGTCTTTCTTAGAAACATCATCCTCTAAACCTCGAATGTGATCGCCTTTAAGGAGTTTTTGAAGATTCTTCATACCAACATGTGCTAGCCGTCTATGACACAGCCAACTCATGTTTGTCTTTGCAATCAAGCATATGTCAAGTTCGGCTTTATCTTTGTTGAAGTCAACTAGATAAAGTTTTCCCTTTAACACACCATTGAATGCAATCGAATTATCACTCCTTATAGAGATGGTCACACCCTTATTAGTGAATAAACAATTATAACCTTTTTCACATAATTGAGATATGGACAAAAGGTTATAATCTAAGGAATCAACGTGTAAAACATGAGAAAGAGTATGTTTTGATGAAATTGCAATTTTACCGGTACCAAGCACCCTTCCTTGACTGTTATCACCAAAGTAAATTCCTTCGCTTGGATCTACATTTTCTATATATTCCACAAACATTCTTCTTTCTTCGGTCACGTGATTGGTGCATCCACTGTCTAGCACCCATTTAGCTCTACCGGATGAATAGGCCTGCAAAAGACAAATTATGCCTTGGTCTTTGGTACTCAAGCTTGCTTGAGTCCTTTGAGGTTAGTCACAAGTAATTTGAGAACCCGCACATGAGACTTGGTGTTCCCATGGCGTGGCCCAACATGTTTAGCATAAACTTTACCAAGATTACATTTCATAAGAGCATATGATGAATCAAAAGTTCTAAACAAGAGTTGTTGTTCATATGTGTTATTAAGTTGTCTAACTTGAGAGGTGTTTCCCTTGACAAAAGCAATGTGTTCCTTGTTATTCTTGTGGCTTCTAGCATTTTGCTTTTCACCATAAGAGCACACAATGCCATATTTGACATTAGGAGGTCTTGTGACCAAGTATGCACCGCGTGCATACTTGACCTTCTCCTTGTCAAATATGCCACTTCGGGAAGGATGATTGTCCGTTGTCAAGTTTGACTTCTCCTTCAAGTTAGTGTCATTTTTAGCACAGGTACAAGCAATAACAGTTTCAGATTTCATATGTTGAGAAGGTGAGCATGAAGAGGATGAAGAACCACTTTGCTTGAGTGACTCAACTTGTACCTTAAGAATCTTGTTAATTTGGTCATGTTGGCAAGTTCATTCTTGATGGTGGCATTTTAGTCATTTAACTTCAAGGAAGCTTCCTTGCTTGAAGCTAACTCAAGTTCTAGTGATTTTCTTCGCTCCTTTTCAAGTTCAAGGAGCTTTTTGATCTTAAGATATTCTTCCTTTTGGAGGATGATCATATCTTCTTGACGATCAACTAGTTCCTCCTTATCAACAAGCTTATCTGTTAAAAATTTCATCTTAGCCGCAGTTTTCTTATCTAAACCAACAAGCACATCTTCATCATCACTATAGTTATCACTATAACTATTAAAAGAATGCAAGGAAGAAGATTTAGTTGTTACCTTTATTTTACCTTCCTTGGCCAGTAGGCACGTATGATCAGCATCCTTCCATGCGCCGATGGTTAGGAAGAGGGTGGATTTATTGGTAGGCTTCATGACGCTATGGTAGCCATCTCCTCTTCTTCTTCGGATGAGGACTCATCATTAGAGTCCTACTCCTTCCCCAAGTGTGCTTGACCACATTGTTTCTTTTTCTTGAAAGTTCTCTTAGGCTGAGGCTTGTTGTCCTTCGTCTTCCTCTTATTTTCTTCATGTGGGCAATCTACTATGAAGTGGTCATATTCTCCGCAATCGTAGGATGCCCGTTGCTTGTCCCTTTGTTTTCCTTCCTTTGCGCTACCACCTTGTCTTCTTCTGATCATTTTCTTGAATTTCTTCATGAATAAGATCATATCTTCTTCATCTATATCACTGCTTTCATCGTCGTTGTCGTCTTCTCCATGAGATTCCCGAGCTTCTTTTGATATGGGTTTGCAAGTTGACTTCAAAGCAACTCCTTTCTTCTTTGCGGAGGTAAGGTCGGCAATATCCTTAACGTGCTTGGCTTCTTCTCCATCATTTCAAAGTCGATAATCTTTCCAAGAAGCTCGTCCCGGGTCATTTTCCGATACCTGGGACTTTCTCTAATCATGGAGCAAAGGGTTACGTTGCGAGGCATGAAGGCTCGAAGTTTCAGCTTTACGACCTCATGATCACTCCACTTCTTGCTGCTATATGCTCGGACTTTGTTGATGGGATTCTTCAATCGGTTGTACATATCTTGTGGTGATTCATCTTCTTCAATAGCGAATCTTCCCAATTCGCATTCAATCATTTCAATCTTGGCTTCGCATACATGACGATCACCTTCATGAGCAGTTTGTAGAGTGTGCCATATCTCCTTGGCAATTTCAAGTCCATCCACCTTGATGAACTTGTCTCGGCTCAATGACGATGTGATAACAGCTGCAGCTTGAGCGTTCTGATGAATAGCTTGTTCTTGGCTTAGAGTCAGCTCTTCATCATCATCCATGATATCTATACTTGTACACACTATGTGCCACAAACTGGGGTTAAGAGATATGAGATGTGTTTTCATATTTTGTCCCCATATAGGATAATCATTGCCATTGAAGAAAGGTGATTTCCCTAGAGGAATTGATAAGTAATTATTATTGTTGGAATTTAACCGATCATAATTAAAAAGATATCGGGAGTAGTCGATGTGACTACTCCCCTTCTTCTTTTCGTCCTCGATCTTCTTCTTCCCTTTTGGGAGAGTGCCTTCTTCATTGGTAGTGCCTTGAGTTCAAGCATCTCCTCGTCATCGTCCTCACAATCCTGGATGGCATCGAGGAGTTTCTCTAGTTTTTGTGTTCTTTCTTGATCAACCTTCTCGTTGTTGAAGTTCTTGTGTACATCCTTGATGTTCAACATCTTCTCTTCGAGCGGTGAGTCACTTTTGAAGAGTCCTGCTCTGATACCAATTGAATGTAGCCTAGAGGGAGGTGAATAGGCTTTTTGAACTTTTGTCGGATACTGAAACACTTAACATATCGATCAAACACAGAGAGATCAAACAAGTCTGGTACTGTGCGGACTGGTCCGGTATACGTGGACTAGAACGATCAACTTTGATCGATGATTTAACTTCTGATACTCTACATAGCAAAAATTAATTTGTAACTTGGAAGTATTATGTCAATGAAACAAGGTGTATCAAAGACTAACTTTAATATAAATGTTTCAACATAAGTTACATAAGATTAAGTAAACCCTATATTGTGATGATGGAAACATACATCCACATTGAGCATCCACGGAGGATCGGGTCTTCACCAATGCTACCCTCGTCGAATCGCCATGGAGGCCGATTCTCTTCCACTAACCACAAAGGGGCAAATAACCGAGCTCAAGGGGCCTTCTCACAAGTTGAGGGCTCCCCAAGATCTACAATGAAGAACGCCACAAAACACCTTCAAAATATATGCAATAAACAATAATAGTGTGCGAGAGATTCAAACCCAAGAGCTCAAGATCGTGTGGGACAAGTCTCTCCTTTTGATCAATGCTAATCCTCAAAGATTGATATTTCTAGGGTTAGAATGTGTGGAGAGATGTGTATTTTGGGCTCTTGGAAGGTGTGACGGTGTAGGGGGTCGAGAGAGTTTGTTATAGGGCCATACACCTCTCTTTATACTAGAGCTCCAAAATTTACCATTAGGGTTTGCGATGTTCGGACTAGTTTATGGTGGACTCCAAACTAGTCCAGTGTGTGGTGAGTCCGACGTGTGGGAAACCCTAAGTGTTCTAATATGTGGGACTTGTCCGGGAATCTGTGGACTAGTCCAATTTAGGCTCTGGAAGTATTTGGACTAGTCTAGCACATATCAGACTAGTCCGGTGTGGTGAAACTCATATAGAATTGAGGACAAGTACGCACTTGGAAGGCTTGTCCGATTTTAGTTAGAGAGTTTTCGGACTAGTCCGTGGTGATATCGGACTTGTCTGTTTCTGTGTAAAGTGTGAGGTCCTGAGGACAAGTCTGCACTAGGCGGCCTTGCCCGTTCTTAGTCAGAAAGGTATCGGACTAATCCGTGGTGATATTGGACTAGTCCGGTGCTTTGAAAATTGGAGTACTTGCAGATAAGTCCACACTGTGGAGACTTGTCCGTTTCTAGTCAGAGACATATCGGATTAGTCTGGTTTTCTTGTGAATTGTGCAGTGAATGAGATTTCTTTTCCTTGAGCTCTTGGGTTGTGTTTCTCTAACACACTCCATACAAAATAAGCTATTCTTTTCTGCTCTTGAGCTCTTTTCCTTTTGATTCCTCATTCTCCTTTCTTTTTGAGCTTCCCTCCAAATTTTCTTTAAAACATGCGCTCACCTCAACAAGTTTGTTAGGATCTCATTTGTTTGTCATAAATCAGACAAAACCCACAAGGGATGCCTAGATGCACTTTCAATAAGGATTAAAGATGTCGATACCGATGGTCCTCAGAGTTAAATACGTCGACTTTAAGTCATCAGCTATAACCGTCAGTGCACCGATGCACATAAGTTATTACTATCGGCTACAATAAGTAACCGACGGTTATAAGGCTGACGACCTTTTACTTGATTCCTGTAGTGCAAATTCAATTAGATGCACAAAGATCTAATTAGCTTACCTGGATGACGGCACGAGCAAGGTTTGAGCTGAAGGCGCAGGAGCGGGGCCAGGCAGCGCTTGAGAGGAAGCATGCGTAAGCGGCGGCGGAGCACGCACGGGAGGTTGTGGGGCACTGGATCAGAGTGCACGCGAGGGACACGATGCTGTTGTGGAGCACGGCTCGGGTGGCGGCGCTGGACCAGGCAATGCGACGCTGTTGTGGAGCTCACGTGGGAGGTGGCATTGCACTGGATTGGAGCGCGCGCGAGCGTGTAGGGCCAACAATTGGCCTGGTGGTGCGCTGGAGAGAAAGAAGGCCGACACAGTAGGTTAAACCCGCACATCCTAGAATACTAGAAGTTGTCAAGTATATTCGTATCAGTACATAGCACAATTGTTTCAACGGTCCAGCGGTATAGACAATTATGCCCAACTCTGTGGTCCCAAGTTCGAATCTCGACTAAGAGTAATTGTTTTCCTTATTTTCATGCCATATAGACTATGCACGCTGGTGTCTCATGTTCCATTCCAGATCACAAGTATTTTTTCCTTATTTTCAGACCATTGCACACCAACCAACACTTGGTCCATGTAAATAATGGTGTCGCTTAGGTGTCAACAACATTTATTTAGAATAATTTTTCATTTTAAATAAATTTTTAAATTATGACAAAACTTGAAATATCACGCAATATAGTCACATTCATGATACAAAAGAGAGTTATGACAGTTTACTCATATGACAATCGCATATTGTCATAAAATATCATCACAAATATGCAGCTCTTCTAAATTATGACGATTTTAATGACAAAGGAATTTTTTCGTCAATAGCTATTAAAAAACATCATAAATGGAACTAGTTTATATGAATACCTCTATTGTCATTTATATTCATCACAGAGGTGTGAGCTTGTAGTTTATATGAATACCTCTATATCATCATAAAGGTTGTAGTGTGAGGAGGCGGAGCGGAGCACCACCTTCTTCCATCAGGACGTCATCTTGCACACCTCTCCACCGTAGAATTAATGTAGGCTCGGGGGAGAGGTGTGAGCTTGAGTTCCTCCAATGGCTTGAGGTTGATGAAGGTCCCTTCCTCTTCCAAAACAACTTCTTCATGCTCTTCATGGTTGCACAACTTGAAAACAAACAAAACAAACTTGAAACGGGTTACATTAGTGAAAACTAAACGGAAACCCTCGATGAATTCTCTTGTCAACATGAGATCAACTTGCAAATTCAAATGGAGCTGAAAGCAAATCTTTTTGGCTGGAAATTGAGAGATGTGTTGCAACAAAGAGCACAACAATCCGTGAGCAAATGTGAGAGTGAGTTGGGGAGGTGAAAATGAGGTGAAGTGTGAAGCAACAAACTCACCCGGACATGTATAAATAGTGAAGCACCTCCCAACAGTCACAAGAGGAAACAATATAGCCATTGTCGGAAAGAGAGACAAATTGGCACTCTTCCCTAGTCGGCCGACCAGGGGGCTCGACCGACCGTAGGTGGGCCCCCTCTTGTACCTCTTTTGGCATGTGGCTCCAAAAAATTGTTTTCAAATAAAACTTCCCCAAATCCAATTTTTAATTTTTTGTATTTTCTAGAATTGAAAATAAAGATAAGTTGAGACTACAAACTTCACAACCCTGGTAAGAAAAATCAAATATGCTATGGTAAAATGCAAAAATCCAAATGGAGCTACTCCTACCGTGCTTTAAGTTACGGATGGAGCTACTACTACCGCGTTTTAAGTATTCATATACAAAGTCTATCAGTGTACATATGGGTATGCTAACGATGAGCACTAGGGCTTAGTGGTCCAACATATCGGACACAGATTTACCCCTAATGACATCAGAGTAATATCTGCCACGAGCCTGCGACGTAGCCAAAAGTTGGGGATTACAATGGAAAGACAGGGTTGTGACCACGTGCCGCCTACCCCTAAAACTGTGGGTCTACGAGGCATCGAACGCTACCTAACGATCTAAGCACCATGGTTACGTGCTGAGTAAATACCTTAAGAGCTGTAGTGTACAAGTACCTTCCTAAGGTAATGACTAATCTAAACATCGTTCAAAACAATGTTGGTGCCAAGAACTAACTTACTCATATTAACATAATCATATTAATATCTAATTAGACTATAGTGGTGATGTATGATGTTTATGATAACATGATATGAGCATTATAACTAGATCATAACAACATCTACACATAGCACATACATTGACTCCACAACCAAACAAGGAACACTTTGTACAAGTATATGAATAACTAAAGACCAATGATATTAATATAAAGCATAATGTCACAAATAAAAGAAAAGATACACGAGCCATACCTTTTCCCAATTTGGACTTGGGACTAGAGGCTCCTCTCTACAGCCTAACCTCCACTAAGTACTAAGAGAGCACTAGTGTAATACAAGAGAGAATGCTTGAGTGGTCTGTGGGAGAAGTGAGGAACCCCCTATTTATACTCAGGGTAGAGACAGTTCACGTCACAATTAGCGTGTGAATCAGTCTTCACCGCCTTAAGAGAGCTATGAGGAGCCAATACGTGGAGGCGGACTGAGTTTTGTGCCAGGGCCACATCAGCCTATCTAGGGGGTCAGCCTACCTGGTCCTGGCCCCACCCCCTTGATTGTGCTTCCTTCGGATGACTGATAAGTGGGCCCATGTTCCATCCACGCGTGAGTTGACGTTGAATTCCCTCGGATACGCATGGGAATGGCGACATGGATCCATGTGATGCTACATGTCATCGCGTGATTGGCTGAGGTGGCAGTTTTTAGGATTGCTCCAATAATTCTCCATCAATTCTACATAAAAGCTCTTGCATGCAATATTTCTCCAAGTACAAGTGGAATAATGCTAAATCTAACTATGATGTGTGCAAGAAATTTATTCCCTCAAATAATTGAGTATATTGATGGTCAAAATTGGTATATAACGACCATCAACATCAGCCGACCTGGTCTTGCCACCAAGCTCGGTCAGCTTCCAAATGTCGACTCCCTATGGTGGCCTGAAGCCGGTGGAGACTGATTTGCGCAAAAAGGATGGAGAGAACCGACCTCAACACTAGTATAAATAATACTCCTCACCCCTCACTTCAATACACACCACTCAGACAGTCTCTCCTGTATACACTAGTTCTCCTAGGCTGTAGAGAGGTATGACTCATATATCTTTCTTTTCTTATTTGACTTTATGAATTATAATAATATTATTATTAGTCTCCCTTTATTCATATACTTGGGCAAAGCGTTTCTTGTTGGATTGTGGAGTCCATGTCTTTGCTAGATTTACATGTTATTATGGTCTAGTCATAATGCACATATCATGTTATCATAAACATCATACACCACCACTATAGTCTAATTAGATAATAGCATGATTACGTTAATATGAATGAGTTAGTGCTTGGTCCCAACATTGGTTCAACGATGTTTAGGTTAGTCATTGCCTTATGGTGGTAATTGTACCTGGGCCCTTAAGGTATTTACATAACATATAAGTGTGGTGCTTAGATAGTTAAGTAGCGTTGGATATCTCGTAGACCCGCGGGGTTTAGGGGTTGGCAGCAGTTGGTGACAACCCTGCCCGTCCTTCGTGATACCCTGCGTTCGGCTATGCCACAAGCTCTAGGCGGGAATCGTCTTGATGTTGTCAGGGGTGAACCCGTACCCCATATGCTGGACCACTAAGCCCTAATATTCACAATTAGCATATTCATGTGTACTCTATTACGCTACGTACATGAGTAATTAGAGCACAGTAGGAGTAGCTCTGTCTCATTGCTTAACCCTCTCTAGGACAACCATACCCCTTAGGGTAGATTCCTTAGGTGTGTCACACTACCCCTATTATCATCTTACCCCGGTTATGATAAATACTAGTACACTATACCTTTATCATGAGAATAATGTTTACTTTATTTCACCGCCTTCGTTTGGGATAAATAAGATGCCTTTGAGAATACTCTTGGGTGAAATGCTACAACGGTATCTTTCGTGTGCTTGCGGATCTCATTTCTCACCGGAGATGATCTGTGGTGTTAACAAATACCAACAAGCATTTTTGGTGTCGTTGCTAGATACGGCAGAGGAAGTGAAGGATAGCTATCTCTTATGGTTAAGCTTTATGTACTAGTAGTTATTAGCCAGGATTACCCTTTCTTTATTTTCTCCGTTGTGTAAAAATAGGGTAGTGTTTTGCTAGCCCATTTCATGGAAAAGGCAATGAGGATGCAAGTGCTCAACTGCAAAAGCATCTCAAGGCATTCCTTGACAAATTCTTCCTATTGGGCAACATAATTGCCCAAAACGGTAGAATTCTCCAGCTTCCAGCAGGAGCCAAAGGCATCCATCCCCAAAGCTTGGGGGAGGCTCCAAGATTATATCTTGGTGTGCCTTCACCATGGGGGTGGATATTTGGTTCATCGTCCAACACTCCTACAACGGGTCGACTTCATCGACCTGTGATCAAATTCATGCAGAAATTGAGATAACATCTTGTCAATCATGACGAGAAATTATTAAGATTTGATTGAGTAGATGATCAACATTTAAGGGATGTATCAATGAATGCTCCAGTTCCATTTGCATGGCATGCACACCATTAACAAGGTGGACATGCTAGCCATGGAGCTGGACCTCCTATTGAAAGATCAAGAAGGTCAAGCCAATGGAGAAGTGGTATGACCCAAGTCATGGATATTCACATGATTTTTGAAATTCCATGTCAACATGGGACACTTGGGGGGATTTATTTCCCTAAGACTCATGAGGATCCTTCATTTCCAAACAACTCCAAAGGCCACCACCAACAAGGAGGTCAAATGTGGAATCAATACAATCAAGGGGGCTATGTGAATTTGAATTCCAGCAAATTCAACTTCAACTAGCCTACCATTAAGTATCTTGTCCATAGACAAGGAGAAATCAATCACAACATGAAGAATTTGGCCATGGACAAGCCACGTTGAAGAGCCTTCAAGATCCAAGGGTTCCACAATCACTTGTTGGACCCTAAAACTTCGACCAAGCCCGTGCAAACTTGGGCAAAATGACACTATATGCAACCTTGTTTGATTATGGAGTCCACATGTCGTTGTTCCCAAGGACGCCTCTTGATCCTAAAATAAGCATGGCTTGAATGAAAAGAACATCTTAAACGTAGAAGTAACACCCACATAAGTGGACATCCTCATTTGCGGCCGGACAAGGCGCGCGGAACTGATACGGTTTTTGTATCGGGAACCGGCGACCTTCAATTGCGTGAGATCCGCACGCTAAGATCTCACCTGCCACATCCTGGATGTGCCACACGGCGTTGGTTTAACTGCAAACTACCGCCAACGGCACATCCAAAGACCCTTGAAGACACGGCTCAAAAAAAGAAGGATGGACCCACCTCTGGCACAATGACTTCATCCAAAAGGTCTCTCCCAGAAGTGGGCCCAAGGGGCCACAATCGGTACCTGCGTACCGTATACCCCTTGGGACTGCAAAATACCAAAGGAACTTCACATGTTTGAGTTGAAGATCTCCGAAGGCCCCACGTGTCATACGTGACCCGACCTGCCTCCCTTCTATGGTTAGTCCCGGTGCTGCCACGTGTATACAGCAACCGGAGCTACGTCCCACGCATGGAAAAGCTCCAGGCTAAATACCTGCGCGGCACCTCCGGACCTAACCCCCGACAGAGGGAAGCTCTAGTACCGACACGTGTACATTTTCACCGGACCTACCCGTCCCAGACGGTAAGCTCCAAAACTGCCACGTGTCCAACCGCCGGACCTTCAGCCTCAACAATCAGACTGGTGGATCCCCAACGGCTCGGATCTTCAAGGGACAATCAAAGACTTCAAGACCCGATTCAGTGTCATTCATACCATATTAATGACACACCATCAGAAGGCCCTTAATACCAGTAACGGCACTGTCAAGGCCTGTTACCACGCTATTAAGGGTAATTAAACTCATTAATTGTGTGTTAAGCATCAGTAACCGCCAGGGCCACATGTCGGGCCAGACTAACGGTGTAACGACCAGTCCTTGAACTATAAAAGGACTGGTCGAACGATACACGTACAATCCTTCGAGACCTCTCCCATACTCAGCTCTGACACACACACTCACAAGTGCTCAGACGCTCAATACAACAACCACACACCCCGTGGAGTAGGGTATTATGCTTAGGCGGCCCGAACCACGTAAATCTTTGTGTCTATTTGCCATCGTGTTCTGAATCTCTGCGCGCCCAATACCGAACTACGAACTCCACGGGCTACCAATGGTATTCAAGAGAGAATTGTCGGAACCACACTCCGACAGTAGGAATTTCTATCAAATGAGGAACTCCCATTTTATATTTCTCTGAGAAATTATGTTTCACTTTCAACTAGGATATTAGCAGCTCTTATCACTATATCATATCCCACAACAACCTAGAATTGGACTTAGCTTTTGCTACCTATAATTTCCATTTTCATGGAAGAATATTCTAGGAAATAAACCCAATACTTGGAGAATACTAAGTTGTATGCAAGGGACTAGAGAAAATAAAACATAGCAACTATTCATCATTTCAACTTATGCAAAGTAAAAATATTATTATCGCACATCGTTTATTGTATTGACCTAACCTATACTACATTATATTCTTTTTTAGATGCAATTGTGGTGGAAAGAAAGAAATAGAATAAAGGAATGAAAATGGGGTGTGATACAAGTTACCTCAAATGGGCATCCTCCCCTAAGCTCGTTCTTGGTCAATGTACACGATAGGTGTTGAAACCCTAACAACAGATGTAGGCCACGAGGTTGGCCTAACCTTGTTGCAGCATGGCTTTGGCATTGGAGGGTTGAGTTCGATGTTGGATTTCCTTCCATGGGTTCTATGAGTGTGGTCGAGGAGAGCGTTGTCGATGTTGGTCATCTGTACCTCAAGGTTTCCATAGGTTGGATGTACCTTGTTATTTCTTGGCTAAGGAAATGATAACCCTTGGCTACAAAGGAATGACGTGCACTCAACATGCGTTGAGTGTGTTCCATCATTCTTTGGCTAAGGTGTATCATACCTTCTTTCCATAATGCAATATCTTGTACCCCTCATGCGTTGGGTGTGATCCATCATTCCTTACACAAGGTAATTATAATCTTTAGCCACAAAAGAGTGACATGTACCCAACATGTGTTGATTATGATCTGTTGTTCCTTGGCTAAGGTTCAACATACCTATAACCACAAAGGGATGACGTACACTCAACACGGGTTGAGTGTGACCCGTTGTTCCCTGGCTAAGGTATAAAATACCTTCTAGCAACACAGGAACAGCTTGCATCCAATATTCATGTGATGTGATCTTGTCATTCCTTAGTTAAAGTAGATCATACCTTTTAGCCACAAGGGAATAACTTATACCCAATGATGGTGGCAATTCCCTTGAGCTTGAATGATTGCTTAGAATAGTTGAGAGCATAATGCTCTCACATATTTGTAGCAGCCCATTGGTTGCTCATGGATGGTTTCCATGTCAAATTTTCGGCCTCGTATATTTATGGTTGACCTTCGGGCTTAATTTCCGATAGGTAGCAACCATCCTAATTTACTCCTTGACCAAGACATGTTGAAATGGAATCCTCTTAGGGTTTCCAACAATCAGATCTTTGAATGCCTGCATAGTAATACTACTCGTGCAAACTTCCCCTCTATGATAGAGAAGGATGGTTACCTCCCGATACTTGTACAAATGAATGTTTGGGTTAGGTAACTGAATCTTCATTTGTACGTACGAGGAAGAATAAAATCAGAGATGCATTGGGTCCAATTTTAACTGTATCCATGAACAATCGATGAACATTGATAGGAGTGGGGCTTTATGGATAAATCAATTTGCACATTTTCTGAAGCTCCTACTCGTAGCAATGCAAGTGATATAAATACAATATATGGATCACTTCATCTTGTAGCATTTCTAGCAATCATAGCTTTTCACAAGAGCAAATATTTATCATGTGGATTGTGACAAACAAGATTCTCAAATTTATCCTCCTGAACATTTTTAGTTTCTTGCCAAGGAATTTGAAATTTGGTTATCCAAGCATGAATGAGTTTTAAATCAAAATTATGGATATCACTATTCCAAAGTTTCTACATACCAATTCAACCATTAAGTTATGTCATAAGCATTACTTACTAAACCTAGGCATGAAAATGTCTAAGTCAATTTTAGCAATGCTCATGAAATTCTAGGTACTTGATTACATTTATTCCCAAATAAGGTGATATTCCTTTTTGAAGAATCAAAAGAGCAATGACAGCAGTTACTCTCGTGAGGATGCATAAGAATTGAATGATGAGAAGGTGTAAACGAGGGAAAATTTTAAACTCGTACCTCATTTGAAGAGCAGTCCGGGTTGATGGTTGTTGTGTGGGAAACTCACAACCATGAATTTTGGTGTAGCCTTCATGTTCAATGACTTTTGCCAAGTTGATGTTGGAGTTGAATGAGCTTCATCTTCTTCCTCCATTGGGCCACCATCTATAGCATTTCTTCACCATGAACTCAAAATGAGATCGATGGAGTGATATGCGCTTGATGAAGCTTTCCAACCTATTTACAGATTTTGTCCTAGCTGCACTAAAATCAAGAACAATTGAAACAACTCAAAAATGGGTTACGTTAGCTCAAATGCATGTGTACACTTTGTCAAATTGTTTTACCCAACCTGAAACAACTTGCAAATGCAATAAATATTGAGGGAAATATTTTTGGTTTGAATTAGGAAGATGAATTCATGTGGTTACGCCCAAGGTTCGTTTCCAAATAAATTTATTTCCTAATTCAAAATTTTAGTTTTATGATGGTTGGAAATTTTACTCTCCAATATACAAGTGTGAAAATTCAAAAATGCTAAATGCAAATGCAAATATTGATGTGAAATTTGAATATGCGATTGAGAAAGCAAATATGAGATAACTACCAATTAACCTATTGGCAAGGACAAACCAGATTTTTTGAAGTCCGATGAGTGGGACTTACCTCCATCCTGTTCAGTGTGATAATTTGTTGTCCACTCTCGGAGTTGAAGATGTGGACAACTTCTCCTACTCTACATGCCAAAATTACTTTGGCTGTCATTCGGACAAGTGGGCCACATGGTGGCCCTAGCCTCTTCTCTCTTGAAGATATTGTTTCTTGAACATGGTGAGGCTTGTCTTTCTTTAGTGGTGCCACTTCGACCTTCTTGATGTTCCTTTGAGTTAACTCATATTTTGATCATGGATCAAATACTTCATTCGGCATGACGACATGTGGCCTCCACAATCAAACAAGAAACACTTCATTCACAATGTCACTTGCCTTAGGTTGTGGCTTGGTCAAAGGGTAGGGATCCCAACAAGTGATTGTGAGATATCTTGGTTCTTGAATGCTCTTTATGTTTCTTGTCCTTGGTCAAGAGCTTTATGTAAATGTTGTCTTGATTTCTTGCTTGGCCATGGACAAGATACTTCAAGGTAGGCTAGTTGAACTTAAATCCCTTAAAACCTCATAGCCTCCTTGATTACAAGGGTGATATTGATTCCACCCTTGACCTCTTTGTAGATATCAGCAGTTGAAGTTGTTGTTTGGAAATTATCCTCATGGGTATTTGGGAAATTTTTCCCAAGTGTCCCATGTTGACATGAATTTTCACAAATCATGTGAATAACCATGACTTGGATAATTCCAAACACTTTTCCATTGGCTTGATCTTCATTATACTTCAATGGGGGTGTAGTTCCTTAGCCAGCATTTGCACCTTGTTGAATGGTGTGCATGCAAAGCTAGGATAACTAGAGCATTCTTCAATCCACCCCTTGAGTGGAGACAATCCTCTCATCCATGATGAATGTGAATAGGGCTCTTTCAGCTCCAGCATGAATGTGGTCATGGATTGGTGGAGCCAACCCATGACATGAGTGTTGGATGAAGGGTCAACTATCCACCCCATAATATAGGCAAACCAAGAAGAACTCTTGGAGCTTCCCCCAAGCTTGGGGATGGATGACTTTGGCTCCTACTGGCAGCTGAAATTCTACTGCGAAAGGCAATGATGTTGCCTAGCGGACATTTGTTGAGGTACGCTTCAAATCATCTTGCAGTCAAGCACTTGTGTCCTCGTTGGCCATCACATGACATGGGTTAGCCAACACTACCCTATTTTCACATAAAAGGAGAAAACAAATATGGGTAATCCTATATAATAACTATTAGTACCTATAGCTTAATCACAAGTGATAGCTATCCTTTACTTCCTTTCCCTTCCCCAGCAACGACACCAGAAATGCTTGTTGGCATTTCTTAACACCACATATCGTCTCCGGTAGAAGATGCGATCCCCAAGCGCACGGAAGATACCATTGTAGCATTTCACCAAGAGTATTCCCAAGGGTATTGTATTTATCCCAAAGGAAGGCAGTGAAGTAGATTAAACACTATTCTTGTGATCAAGGTATAGGGTACTAAGTGTTTATCAGAACAGGGTTAAGATGATAATATGGGTAGTGTAACGCACATCTAAGCAATCTACTCTAAGGTAAGGGTTGTCCTAGCGGGGGTTACACTACGAGACAGAGCTACTCCTACCGTGCTCTAATTACTTATATACATAGCCTAATAAAGTACACATGAGTATGCTAATGGTGAATATACTAAGGCTTAGTGGTCCATCATGTCGGGAACGGGGTTATCCTGGTATGCCAGGTGACTCCCGCCTAGAGCCTACGTCATAGCTGAACGTGGAGGATTACAACTGACGAATAGAACTGTCTTACCTATACAAAACGTGGACTACAATGTATCCAATAGTACTTAACTATCTAAGCACCACAGTTAAATGTTAAGTAAATAACTTAAGAGTACGGATACAAATATCATCCTAAGGCAATGACAAACCTAAACATCCTTGAACCTATGTTGGCACCAAGTGTGAGACCTACGTGTGTTGAATACATTGGCAATTTAAATAAAAGTGAGGGTTCACAAACAAAGTTTTAAATATTTCTGAAAAGCCCACTTTGGACTTTTCGAACCTGCGGGAATCCCTTTTGCACTGTCCAAACTTTCCGACACGTGATTCGTATGTGAGTTTGGGATTGGATTGTATGATCTCTTTACTTTACATTGCAACGCCATTTTTGGTTGATTCGATAAATTCTATTTGTTGAAATAATTATGCGGCGACTATGTTTTTAAGTTGCAATGTTTTGAACTTTCTTTTGGCTTGTGGTAAGGTTTGCTTAGTATTCATTTGCTACGTTTTTAATGTGTTTTTGTGGTTAAGGCTGGTATAATCTTGCAATGGTTTGCAACATGCTTATGCGAGGTGCTCGCATAAGGGGTTGTGGTTTCGGTCTAACGTGAGTCAAGTCAAGGATATGGGCTCGTAAAGATTGGTTGTTTGTTCATATACAGTTGTTGCTTGAGGTCAACACATGGCTGGTGATCGGATCCATTGAACTAGCCTTAGGGAGAAGATGAGGTTCAACAACCAAGTTCAGGAGGAATTGTGGTTGAGTTGATCGAGAGGTCACGCAACATGTTTCGGTCAAGAAGAATGCAAATGAAGGTATCGTAAATGTTGTTGGAAAGTGTTTGCATGTGTGCAAGGGGTGCATGGATGTGGCAACATTGTTCGAAAGCGTGATGAAGAGAAGTGGACGTAAAGAATTGGCCAAAAAGGTCCAACCGGCAGGTAGCAAGTTTCCACCGGCTGCAGGTGAGGAGGTTATGGTTCATTTATGGAAGGTTTCGAGTTTGTTTTGGTTATATTTCGTGGTGACCATGAAGTTGAGTTTTTGTAGGAATTTTTATACGTTTCTAAGGTGTTTGGAAGTCTTAAGATTGCTTCTATCTGCGTATAGAAGAGTCTTGAGCAGTTATGGAAAGCTTCAGTTGAAATTGAGTAGGATTAGAGTCTTAGTTAGGATTTGGATGGCGGTAGGGCTGGTTATATAAGCAAGGGAGGTCAGAGCTCATGTGGAGACGACTTTGGGCTATTCCTCTTGTTTTTTGTTCAATAAAATTCATAGTTAAAAGGAACTATTGTGCCTTGTTCATCTGACTTGTTTCAGAAAAGTTCTTCTCGTCAAGTTTCTGCAGAGCACTATGTCGCTTCAGTGTTTTTAATCATAAACCTGAGTTTTACAGATCCAATTGATGTTATTATTTTTGGGTTGTCTTCACAACGTGATTATTTGTCATCTGTGAAAATTACATGATCATTGGATTTGGTTTCTGATCTACACGAGTTTGTTTGCAGTGTTGCAGATCTGGTTTTTACTCGGGTAGAACAGATTGATCTTTGTTCGATCTATTGATCATCACTTGAGTTTTTCTTGACGGTTGGTTGTGATTCTTGTTGTTGTGTCTTTGGGACTTTATTCTCCATAATATCTACCACTGTTGTCACGGTTGAACACGTATAGATCAGTTGCACACACAGTTTCTTAACAGATTGATTTTCTGCCGAGGGATTTTTGTTGCTTCCACTGAAAAAGTTTTAAATCTACCATTCACCCCTCCTCTGGTATCTTTTCACGTGCTCTTCAATCCTACAATTGGTATTAGAGCCACGATGCTCTAATCTCTGTTATTTGCATGTGTTTTTTACTAATCAACATGGAGAAATACTCCGCAAAACCTTGTGTGTTCAATGGCATTGATATTCAGGTTTGGAAGGCACGTATGGAGGCTTTCATCCAGACGCAAGACTTCACAATATGGGAAAAGGTGTACAAGCCTTATGACGTGCTGCCAAATGATCAAGTCACAGCTACAATTATAAGAGATGTCGACGACAATAACAAGACGTGAAACTTGATCATACAGGGATTGACTCAAAGCGTCATCGTGTTGCACAGCTCCAATATACATACGATGTTTGGAAAGCTCTATGTGATTATCATGAAAGATACAACACTATCAAGAAGGTAAGACAAGACATGTTCAAGAAAGTATACATGCGCTTCGAGATGCAACCCGGTGAGTCAATTGATGACCTCTTTGCTCGCTTTAACAAAATTATCAGCAACTTGCGTAGTGTCAACGTTAATTTTGAAAACGCTGAGAATGATAGGCAATTACTAAGTGCATTAGACATGTCAATTTGGGAGATGAAAGTTACATCTATTCGTGAATCCACTATCATGAGTACACTTACAATAGATGTGCTATATTTCAAGTTAAAAACTCATAAAATTGACATAATCTCATGTAAGAATCCAAACAAGTCTCTTACATTTGTTTCACAACGTGACACGCCTAGTTATAGCCAATCTTTATCAGGTGGTGCACTTGCTTTGCTGTCCTCTCTAACCCTTGAACGGGTTGAAGAGTTTCCAAAGGAGGAACTTTCACTCATCTCTACTTGATTCTCAAAAGCATTGCAAAATGTGAGAACTATAAGGAGAGGAAGTGTCAGTTCTCAACGATGCTTCGAATGTGGTAAGACAGGACATTTTGTACGGATTGTTCTAACTTTCCAGGTACTATTTTCCATGATGAAAGGCAAACAAGGATGAAGCACTCCTCTGCAAACGGTAAGAAGAAGAAGAAGGGTTCTATAGGTTGTCAATTGGTAAACAGTATTATCTCTGCACTTCAAGAACATGGCTCGAGTGATGTGGGCATTGGAAGTGACGAAGATGAAGAGAATTTGGCAAACTTGTGCTTCATGGCGGGCAACTCAAGATCAAGTATGGAGGAGGCAGAACACAATAGTGATGATGAAGAAGTATGTCCCACTTGCGAAGAAATGTTGATGCTATTTCTCGTGCCACTGTTATACTTAGGAAAAAGGACAAAAAACATAGGGACAATGCTGTTAAAATTAAATCACTAGAATCTAAAATTAATCATTTGAAAATTTTGATTCCTAGTGATGATTCTTGTTCCTTACGTGAGCTTATATATGAACAATTGTCCTCCTTAAGAGGTGCACACACCTCCACACTTGATAAGCTTGAATTAGAAATTGAAAAGAACAAAAAGCTTGATGCACTTAATGACAAAAACTTGAAAGATGCTTGTTGTTCTACAATTGATTTGCATTGTTCTATTTGATGATCTTGATAAGAAACTACATGATGCGTTGAATGAGATTTCTATATTGAACAATGCTTTATGTTATCATGAAGTTAAATACTATTATAATTACAAACTAAAAGGAAAAACTTCATGTGAAAACTGTCTAGACTTGTCTAAGGAACTTGATGACATGAATAGGACACTAGAGTGGTTTTGTAATGGAAATATAAATCTGAACTTCCTGCTCAATTCTTCCAAATCTTGCAATGATAAAACTGGTTTAGGTTTTGATTCTCATCCTCATTCTAAGGCACATCCACCTAAAATTGTAAAGTCATTAGGAAGTGGCTTGATTCAAACAATTTATAAAAAAAAGTGGTTGTGAAAATTGCCGCAAGGTTGTAGATTCAAAGAGTAAGCTTATTTTTAACATGTCTCGATTTAGAAGAGTTTTTAAAGCTAATTTTGATATGTCTTCCTCTAAGCATAGGTGTCTAGTTACGAATGATTCGAAAGACTTATATTTTTGGCATCGTAGACTTGGTCACATAGGCTCTGATCATCTCACGTGTGTTAGTGATCTTGATCGCATATGTGGGTTGCCTAAGCTTAAGGGTACAAAAAAATTGTGCGCTCTTCTTCTAGACATGCTAATATGGTTGCAGGTTCACGTGCTCCTCTCACAATGACCATGATAACAGAACCGGGACAACTTTTGCACCTTGACACCGTAGGTCCTTCACGTGTTCAATCCTTTGAAGGTAAATGGTATGTTCTTGTGATTGTTGATGATTATTCTAGATACTCTTGGTTTTACTTATGGCATCTAAGAATGAAGCTTTTATTCACTTTAGAACTTTATTTCATAGATTATCAATTGGTCACCCAGGATCATTAAAAGCAATTAGAAGTGCTAACATAACCGAATTTAGAAATCAATCGTTTGATAAATTTGTGCTGAAAATGGAATAGATCATCAATTTTCTTCACCGTATGTACCAAACAAAACGGCGTTGTAGAGAGAAAGTACAGAACCTTAGTTTAGATGGCTAGGACTATGCTTGGTAAATATCAAACTCCTAGAAAATTTTGGGCAGATGCAATTGCAACTACTTGTTATGTCTCAAATCGTGTTTTCATGCATGCTAAGCTAGGAAAAACTCCATATGAGCTTTGGTTTGGACATAGGTCTAGTGTAACACACTTTAGGGTCTTTGGTTGCAAATGCTTTGTTAAGAAACATGGTAATCTTGATAAATTTGAAGCTAGATCTGTTGATGGCATGTTTCTTGGTTATCCAACTCCTACTAGAGGCTACCATGTGCTTTTACTTGACTCTAACAAAATTGTGGAGACTTGTGAGGTTTATTTTTGTGAAGCTACCTCAGGTACTAGCTTCAATATTGCAGGTGCAGATCCATATTCTCAGGGGGAGAGTATTTTCATCGAAGAAGATGAAGAAGTAGTGCTGCTATCTGAAAATTTGGAAGCAAATGACATTGATCATGATGCTAATTTTGCACTACAACAAGCACCAACAACTACAGCAGCTGGTACAGATCATCCTCAAGCGACAAGTTCTTCAATCTATGATGAACATGAAGAAGAAGGGGGTTGTGATGTATCTACTCCTCTCCGCATCCTCAAAAGTCATCCTCCACCACAAATCAACACCCACCTACAAGAGTATCGGAGGGCATCCAATGGCATAGCGCCCCAAACTGGGAGGACCCACCTGTCATACACTTGGAAAAAGCACACCCCGAGTGGATCCTTTACCAAGATGACAAAACCAGGGACTCTGCCGACCTGGTCTAGCCACAAAACTTGATCAGCTTCCACGTGTTGACTCGTTATGGTGCCCTAAAGTTGGTGGAGACTGATTTGCGTGCAAAAGTTGGAGAGAACCGACCTATAGTCATGGGGTACGACTATATGGTCTTTAAACCAAATAGTACCATGATCATCACATCGAAAGCATTTCATCCCCCCCTTCTTCATTCTTCGCCGAATGTGTGACATGCCCTTGTCTTCCTTCTGAGCCTCTACATATTCCCTGATGGTAGGGATGAGAGTTAGATTGTAGAGTGCTCCATAAGGAACTAAGTATAAACTCGGCTCATCCTCTTCTATTGAAGTGATCGACAGATGATTGACATGAGACTCGCGGCTCTGCGCATCTGCAACCACATTTTCTTTGCCAGGATGTTAGTGGATCTTAATCTCATAGTCTTTGATTAACTCCAACCATCTTCATTGTCGCATATTCAAGTCTTTCTGGGTTAAAATGTACTTCAAACTCTTGTGATCAGTATAGAGATCCACTAGATTTCCTAATACATAGTGCCTCCACATCTTCAATGTGAGCACCACGGCAGCGAGCTCAAGATCATGAGTCAGATAATGTTGTTCATGATTCCGAAGCTCCCGGGATCCATATGCCATCACTCTTCTATCTCTGCACGAGTACACAACCAAGACCAATGCCATATGCATCACAATAGACATCAAATGGTTTGGTTGTGTCCAGCTGAGCCAATACCGGTGCTGTTGTGAGGTGTTTCACCAAAGCTTGAAATGCTTCTTCACATTCTGTAGTCCATACATATCCCGTTTCCTTCTTCAGTAGTTCCGTCATTGGTTTAGCTATCTTTGAGAAACTTGGAATGAACCTCCGATAATAGCCAGCCAAGCCAAGGAAACTATGAACTTCATGTACCGACTTGGGAGATTTCCACTTCAGGACTTGTACAATTTTGCTTGGATCAACTGCAATACTAGCAGCCGAGATGATGTGCCCTAGAAATGGCACTTGGTTGATCCAAAACTCAGACTTGTTGAACTTTGCATACAGTTTGTGATCCCTTAAGCGTTGCAGCACAATATGCAAGTGTTTAGCATGTTCCTCTTCAGATTTAGAATACACAAGGATGTCATCGATGAAGACCACGACAAACTTGTCCAACTCAGGCATAAACACCGAATTCATGAGATACATGAAGTGAGCCGGTGCATTGGTCAACCCAAAGGACATGACAAGATACTCATACAGCCCATACCTCATCAAGAATGCGGTTTTTTGAATGTCCTCAGGTCAAATCTTAATATGATGATAACCTGAACGAAGGTCCATCTTCGAGAATACCTTAGCACCCACTAGTTGATCGAATAAGACATCAATGTGTGGTAGTGGATACTTGTTCTTGATGGTGACATCATTTAGTGGACGATAGTCCACACGTGACATCAACGTCTCATCCTTCTTCTTCACAAAAAACTCGGAACAGCCCCAAGGTCATGTACTTGGGCGAATAAAACCCCAATAAGTCATTCAGCTGCTCCTTCAATTCCGCAAGTTCCTTCGGTGCCATCCTATACGGCTTCCTTGAGATTGGCATGGTTCCTGGCGCCAGTTCAATCTTGAACTCAACGTCATATTCTGGTGGCATGCCGAGAAGATCATCAGGAAACACGTCTAGATATTCACACACTACTGGGATATCCTCAAGCTTCTTGGCACTTGTGTGATGCACCGCTGAGACTCTTGGTGCGGTATCCAGAAGATTTAAAGTGTTGCAACCATGGAATTGAGAATTTAGTTGGACAGTACGCGAGCTGATATCAAAGATTAGCTCCATGATATGTCAACCATGACATCCCCATGATGAGGTCAATCTGCTGACCTTCTAAAATGATGAGGTTCACCAGATTGATACTTCCACCCATGCACAGAGGTGCTCGAGAAACAACCACATTAGCTGAAATGTTGCCTCCAGGTGAACCGATACGGAAAGGATGTGAGACGGTCACAATTGGCACTTGATGTTTCAGCACAAAAGACTTGCTCACAAGGTTATGAGTAGCTCTAGAGTCAAACAGAACGACTACTGGTTGATCATGTAAAGTAGACATGCCTGCTAAAACAGGTTCTCCTTCTGGGATGTTCTCAATCGCAGCATAATTAACACTGGCAGACTTCGATGAGGTTTTCTTTTAAGTTTATGGTGCTGATCAGAATTCTTGGAAAAAGACCAATGGACACGGTCATGTTCCACCTTGTGACGTTCCTGTGCCAACTGCATCCTATGATTTCCACTGAATTGGGGTGGACTGACAACATGCATATCTTGCAGAGATGGGGCTGCAAGAGTGAGATCATACTACTGCGGTGGAGAACCAGGACACACTTGCACCCTTGGCTGAGGTGCAAGTAAAGTCTCCACTGATAGGAGTAATACCGAATCTGTTGTGGTCGCTCACTCGACCACAGCTCTTGACTAGACAGCAAGCAATACACCGCTCGATCATCCTGAGGAACATCACTGATAATCTCCCGTGATGTCTTCCTCTTCCTCTTCTCTGCCTGATAGCGAAGAGTTTCATCCTCCTGAACAATAGCGGCATCAACCAAGTCATTGTAGTTGCCGTTATTGAATAACACCAGTCGAGCTCGAAGCTTGACATTCAGTCCTCGAAAGAAACAACCACACTTCAACGCCTCGGTATTCACATACTCAGGGGCATATTGAGTCAAACAATTGAACGCCTTTGAGTATTCATAAACACTCATTTCTCCTTGCTTCAACTCCACAAACTCCTTAAACTTGGTTTTAATCATCCCATAAGATATGTGACGTGAACGGAAAGCATCACGGAACTCTGGCCAGGTCACACGATGACCATCAGGGGGAGTGGTGAGATATTTAGACCACCAGGCTCCTGCGGATCCGTAAAGTTGTTGAGCAGCAAATAAAGCCTCCTGATATTCATCACACTGGAGTAACTCAAACTTGGCTTCAATCACCCAGAGCCAAAGACCCGACTCCAATGGTTCCAAGGCTTCTATGAAAACTGGTGGTTGAGTCGCCAAGAAATCCAGATATGTGACTTGAGGTTGATCAAGTGGTCGAGCCTCAGGTTGTACACTCCGTTGTACCAACGTCTGCCGAGACTCGGCCATCCTCGCTAAGACTTCTGCCAATCTGGTAGATGATGGCACTTGTGGTAGAGTTGAGTCATCTCCACCATGAGCAGAAAGAAATACCCGGTTCACCCTCAAAATGAGTGTGATCTATGATGCAAGAGTGAGCATTGCGGTTAAGATCTAAAGTTGCAATACCAACTGGAATCATGATAAAGACCATAATACATATCACTTAACAATGCAGTAAGCTAGGTGTAACTAAAGATTAGGACATTGATCTAGACTCAAATAAGTGATACTGCTCACCAAATACTTAACATGGTGTTTCAACTTGATGTTAAACTATCATGTAGAGTAATCACCTCTAGACATGATGAGTGACACAAGAAGGTGAAACTAAAACGATTTGAGCCGATAACATCGCATACTGGTATGCTGTCCATTTTCTGGTCTATCAGACCAGTCTGTAGAAATGTAATTATTTCTCACAGTTAAACGCAAAATATGATCTGGAGTTCAACTACAAAGTTGTAGTACACTCAAGAAAATTTCCAGAATGTATTTATTTTTCCCCATGGCAATACTGGAATGGAAGATATAGAAGTTTGATTAACGGTTACAAGACAGTACAAATCTGGAATATGAACTTCAGTTCTGTTCCAGCGGACCATCCTGTGTAAATTCGAAATTTGCTCCCAGTAAATGGAAGGAATAGGATTTGAGTTGAATACAAAAATTTTATAGAACTTCATAACCTTTCAATATTGTACTTGAACACCTCCAGGTGAGCTCTGGATTAAAAGTTATACATGTTTGAAGTTAATTAAAATTTCCTAGAAATTTTGACAGAACCTCCCCTATATATGTTGGTTTTTGTCCATAGTTTATACAGGTATATCAAAACAATATCTTGAGGTAATGACAAAATAAACATGGTACCTTATCATGTTAACATTCCAGAAATAAACTGAACTTATGAAGTTGTTATTGTTGGTGATGTGCCCAAGAGGCATCATAACAATTCGGGTTAAGGCCTATTGGATATTTGATCCATAAGCAATTAGGATACTAATGGGCCTGCGACCTAAAAGCCCATTAGTACGCCTATAAATATGAGGCGTAGGGTTAGGGGCTAAATACCCCACCATGTGACAGCCCTAGCCGCCATCCCTCGAAGGCCTCACGTCGAGACCCTTGCCGCGTGCGCGGTGCTAGCACACCAGCGCACGACGTTCCTCTCTGTACGTGTGGACTCTGTGGAGGCGCTGCTGCTACTGCTGCGCTGATCGGCTACGACGATCGTGATCGTCTACCTGCTGCTGAGAAGAGGGCGAGGAGGAGACGAACGGGATCGTCTACTTCCCTACACCGACACACTTCTACGTTCCGCTGCGCTGCGCGTCTAGTGATAACGATCCATGACCTCTATACTTGCATGTTTCCTGGGTGATGCAGTAGAGTTGCTAGAGTAGCGTACCATCGATTTAATAACATTGGTATCAGAGCCGACTCTCGTAGTTTTTGGTCTGGATCTTCTTAGTAGATGGGATCTACTGTAGACATGTTCATACGACGAATTTTTCGCATGGTTTTTGGGGTTTGGAATTGGTTAGAGTAGATTGTGATTGTATATGACTAAAGGGTCAGTTCGTGCTCCTTCTCTGCTGTGTACGCAACCTGTCCCTACCGGCTGTAATCACCATCAGGACTAATCCCGTACATAGCTAAAAGATTGAGCCAACAGACCACGGTCATGAGTCGCGATCTACTCATGAATAACCGGTCACATTGAAAATTGAGGCATTTTGAATGGCTCAGATTTGAGTTGATTTGATCAATCCAATGAGGTTTTAATAGTGATTTCATAGATGCGATCTATGTAATTCTGTTTGGTGTTTTGCTGTCTGCTATAGCAATTACATAATATAGTTTCGCGCTAGAAATCATTCTACGCTTAACTCGTTTTTGCAGGGAATGATGTGAATGGTATGGCCTTAATGTGATGCGATGATCTATGTGTACATTAGTGCAGCCTGCATGTTGCAAATTTAACACAACCGGATTGAGGTTGTCACATAATTGTATAGCGACCTGCGTGTCGACTAGTGATGCTTGATCTCTCATGTAATTTATTTGGTATCTATTAGTTGTATTACCTTCTTTTATTATCATGGAGATGTCTTCAAGCATGGTGGAGATGGAGATCACCACAAGAAGGGAGGCATGGCAGCTCAGATCTTGATGGAACCATGGCGATGGAGACCATTATGATTTTAAAGGTTATACTATTCACAATGTGATATGATCATATACCTATGATGTTTACATTTTACTATTCTTTTCAAGCTTTTCATATGGTGGATGTTTTGTCATGATAGAATAGCTTCCCTCCGGAAAGTTGAGTATTTGATGCCATTTACCAATAGCTGCACCTATGATATTTTGATCTTTGTGTGGTATGTTTGCCAAAGCAAAGTACCATCATCTATCATAATTCATAAGGTGAATGTTGGACATTCACATGCATAGTGTTGGTTTACTCAACAAAGCTATCAAAACGGTTTTGGGCTTCATGGCATAGAGTTGGGAGCCGGGGCATTGGATGTCACCCAACAAACAAGAGTCATATAGGGATATGGTTAACAATGGTTGTTTACCTATGTCACTAATTTCCTAGCAGTGAAGCCAAAGCTCACTAGGAATTAGTGAATATGGATCTTGAACCACTATATGTCGTTAGAGGGAAGACGATGATCACATAGTGGTGATATCTTTTATGAAACTGTTAATAGAAGATTGGTACATAACATAGTGCTAAACCTTGCATATTTAATTTCTATTGTAGATAATGTCTGCTAGTAACAATTCCGATTTCAATTTGCGATCTGTGCTTGAAAAGCAAAAGCTCAATGGAGCTAACTTTATTGATTGGTACTGCAACCTGAGAATCGTTCTTAGGCAAGAGAAAACCGAGTATGTCCTTCTGCAGCCTTACCTTGATGACCTCCCAGCTGATGCAACTAATGCAGCACGTAGAGCTTATACGAAGCACTGCGATGATGCGCTTAATGTAAGCCACCTCATGCTCGCCGCTATGTCCCCTGATATGCAAAAATAGTATGAGCATACATATGCTTATTCTATGATTGAGGGACTACGTGGAATGTTTGAGAATCAAGCAAGCACTGAGAGATACAACATCTCAAAGTCCTTGTTCTCATGCAAGCTGGCGGAGGGTAGCCCAGTCAGCCCTCATGTAATCAAGATGAGTGGTTACATTGAAACTTTGGGCAAACTTGGTTCTGAACTCAAGGATGATTTGGCTATTGACGTTGTTCTCTAGTCGCTCCCACCGTGCTACGAGCCATTCATATTGAATTTTGAAATGAATGGCATGGAGAAAACTTTGGCTGAATTGCATGGGATGCTTAAAACAGCCGAAGAAAGCATTAAGAAAACTGCCACTCATGCGATGATGGTACAAAAGGAGAATAAAAAGAGGAAGCGTGTGACGTATCCTAAAGGCAAAGGCAAGGGAAAGGTTTCCGATGAGCCCTCAAGCTTAAAGTCTAAGCCAAAGGGCAAATCTGGTCCTTCTCCCGACGATGAATGATTTCACTGTCATGGTATGGGACACTGGTCTAGGAACTGCAAGAATTACTTGGAGGATAAGAAGAAGAAAGGAAGTGAGACTTCCGCTTAAGGTATAAATGTTATAAAAATTAATATTGTGTTATCTTCTAGTGAATCATGGGTAATTGATACCGGATCAATGATTCACACTTGCAAATAATTGCAGGGTCTCAGTGAGACTAGAAGATTTGCAAAAGGCGAGTTGGATGTTCGTGTCAGCAATGGAGCAAAGGTTGCAGTCATAGCTGCTGGAACTTACCACTTGTCATTACCCTCAGGATTTGTTTTGGAATTGAATAATTGGTATTGCATTCCTACTTTGAGCAAGAATATTATCTCTTCTTCGTGTTTAGAAAAAGTTGATGGTTATGAGATTGTAATAAAGAACAAATGTTGTTCTATTTATTACAATAATATTTTCTATGCTCAATGTCCATTGGTGAATGGATTATATGTTCTTGATCTTGAGGATAAAACTGTCTGTGACATTAATACCAAAAGGGCTCGACGTAATGATCTAAATCCTATTTTTATTTAGCATTGTCGCTTAGGTCATATAAATGAGAAACACATTGAAAAACTCCATAAAGATGGTTTACTAATCTCATTTGATTTTGAATCACTTGACACATGCAAATCTTGTTTGCTTGGGAAGATGACCAAAGCACCCTTCACTGGTCAAAGTGGGAGGGCGACTGACTTGTTGGGACTTATACGTACAGATGTATGTGGACCAATGAGTTTAATTGCCAGAGGTGGTTTTCAGTACTTCATCACATTTACAGATGACTTTAGTAGATATGGTTATGTCTACCTAATGAGGCACAAGTCTAAATCCTCTGAAAAGTTCCAATAATTTCAGAATGAAGTACATAATCAATTGGGCAAGACAATTAAACTTCTACGATCTGATCGTGGGGTGAGTATTTGAGCCATGAATTTTATGATCATTTAAAACAATGTGGAATTTTTCCACAATTGACTCCACCTGGAATGCCTCAATGGAATGGGTTGTCTAAACGGAGGAACCGAACCTTGTTAGACATGGTTAGGTCGATGATGATCCAAGCAGATCTTCCACTATCCTTTTGGGGTTATGCTCTTGAAACTGCTGCATTTATACTAAACAGAGTCCCAACTAAGTCTGTTGAGAAGACACCATATGAGATGTAGACCGGGAAACATCCCAGATTGTCTTTCCTCAAAGTTTGGGGATGTGATGTTTATGTCAAACGTTTGACGTCAGACAAACTCACTCCAAAATCAGACAAATGTTTCTTTGTGGGATATCCTAGGGAAACCAAAGGATATTATTTTTATAATAAAACAGAGGGTAAAGGGTTTGCCGCTCGCAATGGTGTCTTCTTGGAGAAAGAGTTTCTCTCAAAATGAGTTAGTGGGAGCAAGGTGCATCTTGAAGAAATTCAAGAAATACCTAAAAATGTTTCAGCATCCACTGATCCTATACAGGATGTACAAGATGTTGTGCAACCAGTTGATGAAACACCAGCCCCACGAAGGTCTACGAGGGTACGTCGTGCGACTGACAAGTTAACGCTTCTAACCACGGAGCAGCATGACATGGTATTGTTGGACAATAATGAGCCCACGACCTATACTGAAGCAATGATAGGACCCGACTTTGAGAAGTGGCTTGGAGCCACAGAATCTGAAATTGAATCCATGCATGAAAATCAAGTTTGGAACTTGATTGATCCAATCGAAGGTGTGAGACCTATCGATTGTAAATGGATTTTCAAGAAAAAGATTGATATGGATGGAAATGTTCACATCTATAAAGCATGATTGGTGGCAAAAGGTTTTAAACAAATTCAAGGTGTTGATTATGATGAAACCTTCTCACCCGTTGCAATGCTTAAGTCTGTTTGGATTCTTCTAGCAATTGCTGCATATTTTGATTATGAAATATGGCAGATGGATGTCAAAACAACCTTTCTTAATGGAAGTCTGACTAAGGATGTGTACATTACACAACCTGAGGGTTTTGTCGATCTTAAAAATGCTAGTAAAATATGCAAGCTTCAAAAGTCCATCTATGGGTTGAAGCAAGCATCTCGGAGTTGGAATCTACGTTTTGATGAAGTGATCAAAGGGTTTGGTTTCATCAAGAATGTAGAAGAACCTTGTATTTATAAGAAGTTTAGTGGGAGTGCACACGTATTTCTGGTCCTATATGTAGAGGACATATTATTGATCAAAAATGACATTCCAATGCTTGATGATATTAAATCCTCATTAAGAAAAAGTTTCTCAATGAAGGATTTAGGAGAGGCAGCATACATTTTGGGCATAAAGATCTATAGAGATAGATCTAAAAGGCTAATTGGATTAAGCCAAGATACATATATTGACAAGATATTGAATGGGTTTAATATGCAAGATTCTAAGAAAGGTTTCTTGCCAATGTCACATGGCATTACTCTAAGCAAGAATCAGTGTTCTTCGACACCTGATGAGCAAAAGAGTATGAGAGCGATTCCTTATGCTTTGGATATTGGATCGATCATGTATGTCATGCTATGTACACGCCCAGATGTATCTTATGCTCTAAGCATCACGAGCAGGTATCAATCAGATTATGGTGATGCTCATTGGACCGTTGTCAAAAACATCCTTAAGTACATGAGAAGAACTAAGGATGCATTCTTAGTGTTTGGAGGTGAAGAAGAGCTCGTTGAAAAAGGTTACACCAATGCCAGCTTCCAAACTGATAAGGATGATTCTAGATTGCAATCCGGTTTTGTATTCTGCCTCAATGGAGGGGCTGTGAGCTGGAAAAGTTCCAAGCAAGATACAGTAGCAAATTCAACCATAGAGGTCAGGTATATTGCAGCTTCTGAAGCTACAAAGGAAGCTGTTTGGATCAGAAAATTTGTTTCTGAGTTGGGTGTTGTTCCTAGCGCGTCCAGTCATGTGGATCTCTACTGTGACAATAGTGGAGCCATCACACGGGCAAAGGAGCCTAGATCACACAAACAATCCAAACACATATTACGACACTATCACCTCATTCGAGGGATCATCGACCGAGGTGATGTGAAGATATGCAAGGTGCACACAGATTTGAATGTTGCAGATTTGTTTACAAAGCCTCTTTCCACAATCAAATCATTAGGCGCACACGAGATCTATGGGTATTAGATACTTACATCAGTGATCATAGTGTGTAGTGGGAGACTTGTGTCACAACTATGTTTATGTATTATTAAATAAATTGTTATATGAGTAATCATTATTTACATTGATCATCAAGTATGTGACTTGTTCGTGAAACTCTTTGTTAATAGTAATGTTACTCTAGATGATCCCTAGTCTATATCATTATATGAGATAATGATTGCATACATACTAGCACATGTATTAATTGATGATCATGTTTCACGGATAATAGATATGGAAATATCAAATTAATAATGTAAACACATGTTAGTCAACATGTTGTTGGATTGACCCACTCCAAGACACTACTGGGATTGTTATTTCCATATATGCCATCAGTTGGTCTTGAGTGTTACACCTGCTAGATCCTTAGACCTGAATCGCCATTGTTTCTCACTATGTGTAGTTGTGTACTTTGAGACTACCAAACGCTACTCCGTAACTGGGTAGTCATAAATGTAGTCTTTGGGTATATAATGAAACATAGAATGGGATGTGCGCGGATCAAGATGGGATTTTCCCCTCCTTAATAACAGGAGAGATATCTCTGGTCCCCTCGAGATAGTTGGATTTGAATGTGCATGGCCATGCCAAGGTGATTAAAGGTTAATCATAGTGAATAAAAGTTAGTCATGGAATGAATCCACTGTTTGATCGAGTGAATGGTCGAGCTATCACAAGGATGGCACGCATCTCGCCTTGAGCTTGACTGGTATCGTGAGGCAAAGGGATTAGCATGTTGAATGTATCTAGTTTCGGCCGATATGATCTTCATGTACATTCGGGAGTCAGTATGTCCTGCTAGGTACCTCTACTGACTTGTGGTTGGAAACGATTTCCATTCACAACCGACTGCGCATGAACCTAACAGGTCACACACTTAAGGAGTTGGAATATCAAAAATCTTGGCTAGATGATTGTCTCTAGTGCAAGTGGGAGATTGTTGGTGATGTGCTCAAGAGGCAATCATAACAATTCGGGTTAAGGCCTAATGGATATTTGATTCATAAGCAATTAGGGTACTAATGGGCCTGCGACCTAAAAGCATATTAGTACACCTATAAATATGAGGGGTAGGGTTAGGGGCTAAATACCCCACCACGTGACAGCCCTAGCCGCCACCCCTCGAAGGCCTCACGCCGAGACCCTTGCCACGCGCGGTGCTAGCACATCGGCGCACGACGTTCCTCTCTGTACATGTGGACTTTGTGGAGGCGCTGCTGCTACTGCTGTGCTGATCGGCTACGACGATCATGATAGTCTACCTAATGCTGAGAAGAGTGCGAGGAGGAGACGAACGGGATGTGTGTCTACGTTCCGCTGCGCTGTGCGTCTAGTGGTAACGATCCATGACCTCTGTACTCGCATGTTTCCTGGGTGATGCGGTAGAGTTGCTAGAGTAGCGTACCGCCGATTTTCTAACATTTATACAGGTCAAAGCGCCCAAATTCCAATGTATGCACAAATGTTTTCTGGTTCTGGACTGCCAGAACAGCGTTTGTGACAAATGGAATTTGGCCCTGCTAATGAATGATTTAGTACAGAAATTGAATAGAAAGTTGATAGAGGACTTCCTAAGAATTCCTGAAATGTATATATATGACCATGTCAAGTTGTAAGATTAGGGAATATGACTGTCTAAAGTTGACTGATGAGCTGACTGGTTCTCTTCCAGCAGCTCTGCAGTGTACCAGTTTCAGCCTGGAATTTGGATTGGTTCAGTGTCGAATCAGAAAATACTTCAATTTACAAAGTTGTAGTGATGCTTCCACCCTCTCCAGATATGTATCACAATAGGGCAGAAGATTTTTCTACAAGAAATTATGGTGAAAATACAGAGACTGTGTAGTTGGATAAGACATTTGTAGTAGTTTTTGTGTAGTTCAGTTTACACCAAGGTAGGATCTTTTTCAGTCCTAATGACCAAAATAAACTTTGTAGTGAACTTGATGACCTTTCAATCAATATAAGATAAGCCTACGTTTTCTGTAAACTATTCAAGGTTTCAACCTGGCAAGGTTGAGAAAACTTCTGCTAGAAATAAAGAACCTTGATTCTTCACTAGTTATGAGTGAAATTCACTTTGCGATGTCCAAAACCTACCAGCAACTGGTAGTCAGACTTTAAAACACAATGCATCCGTTCTGTCATGGGGGATGGTCAAGTATCAGATTCGATACTGACGGTACTACATGCCTCACCAAAGAAAATGCTAACCGGTATATCCAAATACGTTTATAGGTGGTCCTAGTATCGTTCACTCGCAAAGGTGTTCTACACGGGTTGCTACCGTAGCCAGTGCTGCAGAAGACAAACAATCCCCTTTCACACCTTCACACCTCAAGAGTGGCACGGGGAAACACGACAGGCAGTCATAATAATATATACGAAAGTAAATGCATACGACTCTGGTGTGAGTCGCCCTCGAGTGATGTCATGTCTCGAGGTACATGGCTATACTACGTCTGTACGGCAAAGACTCCTGAACGAACCGACTTATACACGCTCGGGCATACGTGTTTCTCATGCTCCCATAGAACATGAATAGTTCTAGAGACGCATACTATCGGGTTATACACCACCCGACGGGGGCTCCCACTAATTTTGAAGCACGTTGGAGTACCGCGTGTCATAGGTTCTCAGAAACATGGAAAGTTTCAGAGACTTCTATTAACATTTCCGTGCCAAGCCACAGAAAGACTTCCATGCTACCTCTTGCGTGGTGATCTTATCACAATTGATCCGCTTGCGGTGGCGTACCTTACCTCTTACCTGACGTCGGAGCGTCGTTACAGAATATAATAACACATAGTTAATTTACCACCTTTATATCATATACTATTATTACTGCTTATATGGGCATATAGCTAATTCCTCACTCAATAATCATAAGTCTTGAAAATATGCTCTTTTCAAGCACACTGTTCTCAACGGCTCTGATACCATGCCTGTGGGGACCGGAGTCCAGACATCTAAGGATCTCATTGGGTGTTGTCGTGCGATGCGACACCCAACAGTATACAAGAAAAGAACGAGAATGAAATACAATACTAAGTCTTTATTTAAAAACACAGTGAAAGTTTTACAATATAATGTAGGAAAGAAGTCTATACATCATCCTACGCTCTCAGCACTAGCTATGCATGAGTAAAGCTGTCCATGCTCTCGGGCGCTTTACACTAGCAGCACTCACAGATATCGGTGGCATGTAGGGCTTCCACTCACCCGTGAACCCTAAAGGGTATAAGGCACCGTCGTTAGGCCCTTAATCAACGGTGTAACCTGCAAAAACTCATTAACTGCAAACATGAGCATAAGGCTCAGCAAGACTGACCCGTCTCACTAGACATATGCAAGGTAATGACTAAACATAGGTAAGGAATAGCATAAATAGACTCGCCTACAAGTGGATCCTTATAATCATGTTTAAAGTAGCAAATGACATTCTTCGGGCACAACACATCATAGAATCCATAATCAAACAAGAAACGCTTTGCCGATGATATGACATGCCCAAAGCACATAATGCTACTACAGGATAAGTATTTGAAATTGTAAATATTTAATTGTGCCATTTCTAAGCCACACATGGTTGCAAAGCAATTATATATCCTTTACATCATATTATTTTGGCTTCTTCAGTATTTACTACGTCACGACAGCGATGGACAAGTGGTACTCAAATAACCGCAAGAGACGGTGATTGCTATCAGGACACATCCGGACTGCACGACACGCACACCCGCGTGGGAGACACCTACGTGCCCTCCTCCCCGCATTATATGCGGACACCTTTCACCCAAGACCCCAATGTTGACAAACCTCTTCATCCCAAGCAAAAGGTCCCCTACACGGACACGTCGAAGTTGCCCGCTAGAAGATTTACACCTTTGTCCATTCAAGGACAACCGAGGAGTGTCCACACTACAGTCTGGAGTTACATCAGTTTATTGTTCCCATTTCCCATTATGCAACCGGTACAGTTCAAGCTTGCCCAACGGTGCCGCATACCGCACGGTCCTCAAGCGACATAGGCAGGGCTACGCGCCCGAGACTCCATCTCGTCGACTCCTATTCCCCCTGTCCGGTCTCGTATTCATTTCATAAGCCATTCTTTCATAATTCACCCTCATATGAACTGTTATTCCTATCTCACAAGTAGATTCCAACTACTCGACTTCTATCGATATATCTACACTATTAGCATTGGCACTTCTACACGTCAAGCTGTAAACCTTTCCATCCCTCCCATAGGATTTGTGGATATGCAAGTGGAGTATCAAAAACCTTATACTTAATGCACAATATCAACTGAAAACGTAAGTGAATAAAACTGGAAAATTTTGGAAAGGCTCTTAAATGCAACCGGGGCTTGCTTAGTTTGCGACTCGAGTAAATGTCAATTGTTAGTGGTCCTCCTCTGAAGACTCTGCCAAGGACTTCAAGTGAACACCCTGGCCTTCTCCTCCAAGAGACACTTCTTGTCAATATCGATCACTACATGACATGCATATAGAATCTATATGAATGCTAGTGAAATTATAATGTATATATAGTTCATAAGCTTCTAACTATGGTTATAGTGAGGGAATGATCTTAGTTCGCTTTGGGATTTTTAAGGTTGATATTAGGGACAAGAATGGAGACCCTTGCAAAGAACAGGAGATGATCAAGGAAGTTTGTTGTCTCTAAAATTATGGCAATCAATAACCTTTCCAGAATTTTAGAGGTTTGTTGTCTCTAAAATTATTGCAATCAATAACCTTTCCAGAATTTTAGAGGGGAAACTATAGCTTTAACATAGCCAGCAGTTGATGATAGTGATATAGGAGGTTGTCTTGGTTCTAGCAAAATTGGTTTCATGATTTTCTATACATACATGAGTGACATATTGAATTTTTACAGTTGCTAGGAATCTCTGGAATTATATTATAACTGAAATTAGACTTTCAATTATTATCTAGGTTTGGAACTGAATTTGGATTAGAAGATTATGTCAATTAAATTTGAAACATTTACTGGAGTTGGTAAATGTCTAAAAGAATGTTTAGGTCAAATTTGGGACATAACAAGTAAACTGAACATCTATAATAATTCAATGATTGAAAAACAATAATTGAATTATACAGAAAGTTATACAGGTTTTAATACCAAACCACTTGTACAAATTGAAAGTTCAGAGCATAAGAGTCATTCAGGATTTTACTGGAGATTTTTAGAGCAAGGATACTAGGAGAAATTGAATTTAGCAACTTGAATTAATTACTGGTTACAGTTTCTGCTTTATAAATGAACAGCAGATTGAAATTTGAAATTTGTATAAGTTAGCCAGGTTCAATGGCTTCCAAATTTTTTCTGGTAACCAAGAACAGGACAAGTATTTTATGTGAATTTTGGGGATTTTTCCAGTGGAAGGATTTTCTGTGACAATTACAGGAATGTTTGGAGAAAAATAATTGTCTATAAATGAAAATTGATTTTCATGGACATTAATTGGTAGTAACAGAAACTAGAGCTCAAGGGATTTCAAACAAAATTTGTTGGAAGATTTTTGCATAAATATACAGCGAGTTATGGATTTTCTAAGTTGGAGCCAAATCTGGAATTAAATTCCAATGGGAAAATTTGAATTAAACAGTGGGCCCCACAGTTTTAAAATGGACCAGTAGCATTTTCAAGCCACACGGGGCCATAGGGAAAAATGGCGTACCCACAACCGATCCACGGACCGCACCAGATCCGGGGCGCGTCGCTCGTTCACTGTCGATTGGGTCCCACCGCGCCTTCGTCTTCCTCGGGCCGGCGGCGCTCGGGGTTCCCGCGGCGGCGCGCTACGGCGAGTCTCGCCGGAACCCAGTTCCTGGCCACCGCAGTGCCTGGTTTTGATCCCCTGAACTTAAAATCACACGCTGAACACGACGGTGGGGTCGGTGAAGAACACGGAGGACCGGAACTCTGCGGGCGACAGCGGCGGCGGAGCTAGGGTTCCGGTGATGTCGGAAACCCAACTTTCTTAGCTCATACTCATTGTCAAAGGATCGGGAACGCTCCTGGAACCATGAGGGATGTGATGGAGGTGCAATCATTGTTCAACGGCCGACAAACAACCGTCGACGGCGATAGAGGCGGTTTTTCAATGGCGGAAGGAAGAACTCATGATTCTAGAGCTCTGGTTGATCATTTTTGATGATTCCAGTTTGAGAGGATGCACAAGGAAGTGAAGAAACTATTCTCTAGCAATTGTGAAGAATAATTATGTGTGCACACCGAACTGAAACGGGAACCTAAAGAGTTCATATGCTTCAACCGAGAGTAAATCTTTAATAGTTTCCTCGATACTCACGTAAATGAGGAACGACTTTCACCGTCATGCACAGCGTGTACAGGTGCACCACTTTGCCGTTGTGGTCGAGAGCTGAGGTGGCCTGAGTCGGGGGCGTGACGGTGGAACAGAGAGGCGACAGTGAGTCCCTCCCGAGGTCCATCGGCTGAATTGCAAAATCACCGTCGATGGTTGAGGAAACAACACCGAAGTTTCAGTGGGTGATAGAGAAGAGGGTGGCACATCACTTTGCTGTTGAGAGCTCGGCGAGAGGACCTTCCGGTTGGCCGGCAACGGCCGCGCAGCGCCAGTGGTCGGAAATTTTGCACGGGAGCGAGGAAACAGCAACGCCAGGTGAGAGAGGGAGAAAGACCACCGTAGAATGGATAAGGAGGAGCAGGGAGCGATATTTGTAGGGAGCTGGAGGAGGGGCAGCTCGCGCCGTTGCGCTGGTGGATGCCATCACAGTGGCGCGCGCAGCGCGCGCTGGATTGCGGCTGCACGTGGGCTGCTGATTTGTGGGCCCCACCAGTCAGCCTCATAGCCACAATCCACTTTAGTAATTCACTTTAAAATAGTAAATGAACTCAAAAAATCATGAAACTTCATGGATATGTCAAGAAAATCGTGCTGAACATAATGGTGTGTTCAAATATTTATGTTCAAGTAAATTTAGACCAAATTTTGAATTTGAATTTAAACTTGACTCAAATTCGCTGAGCGTCTCAAATAAAATAGCAAATGGATTTCAAAATTCATGAACCTTTGCAAGTAGCCTATTTGTAATTTTGGAAGACTATAGAAAAATTTATAGCCTCATATTTGAATATTTTTGACAGGGCATGTTTATACAGTAGCTATATGCTATTTGGATTATTTTGAGTATGTGAGGTACTATAAGTTGATTTGCCCAAGCAAACCTCATTCAAATATTCCAAATTTTCGCGGAAATGATATTTGAATTATTATAAGATTATTGGTGAAGTCTGTTTCTCATGTTAATATAATTTTAAACATGAGAAGAAGAAAGAATTGAATAGGTTCAAGTTTATGTACATGACCATATCTTGAACCCTACTAAATTTGAATTTAACTGATAACTGAATTTCATATTTAGAAATAAGTGGGATTTTACATAGTCCGCACTTTTGTAATTTGATTAGCTTTTATTGAGTTAAATTTCAGGTTTTCCGCCTATTCACCCCCCCCCCCCCCCCCCCCCGCTCAGAGGCAACTTTCAATTGGTATCAGAGCCTAACTATCCCAAAAGCTTAACCGCTTGGAGAGGAGACGTGGGAAACACTGAGAAGGAGATTCTGATCATCGACACCACCGGCGCTGGCAAGAACAGCCACACCAGAGAACAAGGATCAAATCCTTTGCACAACAAGACTGGCGACACCACCAAGAGCAAGCCAAAACCTCCTTCTTTCGATGGAGAAACTGAAGATGAAGATGAAGAAGTGAAACGCCTTGCGGACCTTTTTCAAAAGGCAATAGAAGAGGCCAAGAGGAGTAGAAGGCTTGAGAAGGAGAAGAAGCTCAAGAAGCCCGAAGAAGACTACACTCGATATCCTTTTAACTATGAGCGCCACAATTCACATTCAAACTACCTTTCTATTCCAACGGGCAAAGCTCCACACATTGATGGGACTAACTATACTATAAGGAAACAGAACATGAAGTTGCATCTTATTTCTCTCAATCCTACACTTTGGCATGTTGTTTGCACAGGTGTAGATATCCCCGTGGACGACAAAGAGCTGACCCCAGAACAAGAACAACTCATTCACCGCAATGCTCAAGCGGCGACCATGCCCAACTCATCCTTGAACCAAAAAGAATTTAACAAAGTTGATGGGTTGGAGCAAGCCAAGGAGATTTGGGACACTCTCAAGATTGCACATGAAGGCATCTGGTCTGTGAGGGAAGCCAAGATTGAGATGATCGAGGGGCAGCTTGGCAGATTCACCATGGAAGAAGGCGAGACCCCTCAAGAGACGTACAATCGACTAAAAACTCTCATCAATAGGAGTTGGGCATACGGATGCAAGAAGTGGACCGAACATGAAGTAGTCAAGAGGATGATAAGAGCTTTCATGCCTCGCAATGTGACGCTTTGCACTCTCATCCATAAAAGTCCCAACTTCCACAAGATGACTCCGGATGAGGTGCTTGGCAAGATCATCAAACACGAGATGATGGAGATGGAAGCACACCATGTCAACGACCTTGCCAAGATCACATCATCTAAGAAGAAAGGAATTGCTCACAAAGCCTCACCCAAGTCCAAAGGCAAAGAGGTGTAAGCTTCAAGCAATGACGATGAAAGTGAAGAAGAAGAGAGCACTGACATGGATGAAGAGGAAATGGCCTTCTTCATCAAAAGATTCATGAGGATGATAAGGAAAATAAGAGGGTCAAACTATGAGGGGCAAGGACAAGAGCAAGTCAAGACCAAGGAGAGCTTTCTACAACTGTGGTGAGTATGGGCACTTCATTGTGAATTGCCCATACGAAAAGGAAGATGACAAGAAGAAGAAGAAGAACAATGATGAGAAGCCTCAAGATAGGAAGATGTTCAAGAAGAATAAAGCACATGGGCACACTCATGTTGGCAAGGAGTAGAACTCCAATGATGAGTCCTCCTCCGATGATGATGCGAAAGTGGCAACCGTCGCAAGCAAGAATCCAACAATTAGGAAAGGTCTCTTACCAAACAAGGGAGAGTGGAAAAGCTCAAGTCACACTTGCCTTATAGTCAAGGAGGGAAAACGAATGGTTAAATCTAAACTCTCGTTGCGTTCTATTAAAGATGACGACTTTGATAGTGATAGAGAGAATGAATACATTTTTGAAGGCTTAAGTAAAAGTGCTATTATTAAAATGAAAAATCTTTCCGATGAAATTTTAGACAAGGAAGAACTTCTCGAGGAACAATATGAATTGATTGTCCATGAGAAGCAAAAGAATATTAACCTTGAGAAGCTTCTTGAGCTTGAGAAGGAAAAGAACAAGGCACTTGAACTTGAACTTGCAAAATGCAAGGAGGCTTCCTAAAGCCTCAAGAGTTCAAATGTTGTGCTCCAAGATGAACTTGTGAGCTTGAACAAATCCCACAAGAGTCTTGAGGCACAATTTGCAACTCTAAAATCAAGTGTACCTTCTTCTCCCTCAACAAGCTCAAACTTGCCTAAAATGGAATCGGACACCAAAGGTTGCTAATGTGCTAACCTTGTGCTTGACCTAAAGAATGAGCTCAACTTGGCAAAGAACAAGAGCACAACTAAGGGTGGCATCTTTGACAAGGAGAAGATTAAGTATGCACGTAGTGCATACTCGATCACAAGATCTCCCTTGATCAAAGATGGTCTTGGCTATTCAAGGGGGGGGGGGGAAGCAAAATGCTAGAATTCTCAAGAATAACAAGATGCAAATTGAATTTGTCGAGGAAGGTTAATTTCAAGTCAAGAATGAACATCATGCATCTACTTCTCATGAAATAGTGAAATTTGACAAAAATGCCCAAAATGCTAAAAATGTCAACTTAACCATGTTTCATGACTTTGATGCATATGTGCTAATGAGAAACAAATTTGGTTATACCTATGCTAAATATGTTGGGCCACACCGCAAGAGCCCAAAGCCTTGTGTGTGGGTGCCCAAATGCCTTGTCACGATCCTCAAAGGACCCAACCAAGCTTGGGTACCTAAAACCAAAGCCTAAACTTGTCTTATAGGATTATTCCTCCAGTGGTTCAAAATGGGTGCTAGATAGTGGTTGCACCAATCACATGACCGGAGCGAGAAGAATGTCTCTAAAATATGATGAAAACGAAGACCGAAGTCAAGGTATCTACTTTGGCGACAATAGTCAAGGTAAGGTACTAGGCATGGGTAAAATCTCTATTTCTCCACAATACACCAATTTACAAGTTACTCATGTTGAGTCTCTAGATTATAATCTCTTATCCATTTCTCAATTATGTGAAAAGGGATATAATTGTTTGTTTTCTAATGATGGCATGATTGTCACAAGAACAGTTGATAACTCGATTGCCTTCAAGGTTGTGATCAAGGGAAAACTTTATCTCGTGGACTTCACCTCTGATAAAACTCAACTTGACACATGCTTGATTGCGAAGACCAACATGGGGTGGTTGTGGCACTGTAGGCTAGCTCATGTTGGTATGAGGAATCATCACAAACTTCTTAAAGGCAATCACGTCCGAGGTCTTAAGAATGTTGCCTTTGAGAAAGATAGGCCTTGTAGTGCGTGCCAAGCCACGAAACAAGTCAGAGCATCTCATCCCGCCGAGAATGTGATGACAACAACAAGACCGTTGGAAACGTTGCACATGGACCTTTTTGGTCCCATTGCTTACATAAGCATTTGCGGTAACAAATATGGTTTAGTTATTGTTGATGACTTTTCCCGCTTCACTTGGGTATTTTTATTGCATAACAAAGGTGCAACACAATGTGTCCTCTAGAGTTTCTTAAGGAGAGCTCAAAGTGAGTTCTCATTAAGAATCAAGAAGATAAGAAATATAATTGCACCCAATTCAAGAACACTCAAGTTGAAGAGTACATCGACAAGGAGGGCATCAAGCATGAGTTTTTGGCACCCTACTCACCTGAACAAAATGGTGTGGCCGAAAGGAAGAACCGAACACTAATAAGATGTGAACGACAATGCTTGATGAGTGCAAGACTTACAATAGGTTTTTGGAAGAAGTGGTCAACACTGCTTGCCATGCCACAAACTGCCTCTACCTCCATCGCCTATTGAAGAAGACTCCATATGAACTTCTTACGGGTAACAAACCAAACATCTCCTACTTTAGAGTCTTTGGTAGTAAATGTTACATTCTCAACAAGAAGCCTCGAATTTTGAAGTTCGCTTCAAGATCCTATGAAGGTTTCTTGCTTGGTTATGATTCAAACACCTACACTTACCGTGTTGTCAACAAAACCTCCGGTTGTGTTGAAATCGCACGTGACTTGGTGTTTGATGAGAGTAATGGCTCCCAAGTGGAGCAAGTTGATCAATGTGTGCTAGATGAAGAAGAGTCACCATGTGTTGCAATGAGAAGTATGGCGCTTGGTGATGTAAGACCTGAAGAGCAGCAAGGCCCAAGTGACCTAATTCCATCACAAGAAGTGCCCCAAGCATAAGATGAAGTCCAAGATCCCCAAGATCAACAACATGATCAAGATCACCATGATCAAGAAAAGGAGGATCAAAATGGTGGCAATGTTCAAGGGGGAGACTATGAAGATGAGAGAGATGAAGAAGTTGACCCAAGACCATGTGTACCACACCCAAGAGCTCATCAATGTGTTCAACGGGATCATTCCATTGACAACATACTTGGAGACATCTCCACGGGGGTAATGACTCGCTCTTGTATGGCTAATTTTTGTTCTCACTATTCCTTTGTGTCTTCTTTGGAGCAATTTAAGGACGAAGATGCCCTGCGAGATCTGGATTAGGTGATAGCCATGCAAGAGGAGCTCAATAACTTCAAGAGGAACAAAGTGTGGGAGCTCATGAGAAGACCTAATGCCAATGTGGTAGGCACCAAGCGGGTCTCCTACAACAATCAAGATGAGCACGGCGTGGTAACAAGAAACAAAGCTAGACTCGTAGCCAAAGGATACTCTCAAGTCGAAGGTTTGGATTTCCATGGAACTTTTGCTCCCGTAGCGAGGGTTGAATCTATTTGCATGTAATTGGACTATGCTACTCACAACGATTTCAAGTTGTATCAAATGGACTTGAAAAGCACCTTCTTCAATGGACCGATCAAGGAGGAGGTGTATGTGGAGCAACCACCTGGCTTCAAGGATGATAAGTATCCTAACCATGTCTTTAAGCTTCATAAAGATCTCTCTGGCCTCAAACAAGCTCTTAGAGCTTGGTATGAGTTCCTTATGGATTTTCTTATTGACAATGGTTTTAAGATAGGAAAGGCCTAATATACACTCTTTACTACGAACATGTTTGATGATTTATTTGTATGCCAAATTTATGTTAACGGTATAATATTTGGTTCTACTAACCAATCTTTTTGTGAAGAATTAACAAAATCATGACCGAAAGATTTGAGATGTCGATGATGGGAGAATTGAAGTTCTTTCTAGGTTTTCAAGTAAAACAACTCAAGGAAGGCACCTTCATATGTCAAACTAAGTATACTAAAGACACCCTCAAAAAGTTTAACATGGAAAAAGCCAAGCCCATCAAGATGCCAATGGCGACGAATGGACATCTCGATCTCAATCAAGACAGCCCTAGCGTTGACCAAAAGGTATAGCGTTCCATGATTAGATCACCCTTTTACCTTTGTGCATCAAGGCCCAATATTATGTTAAGTGTATGCATGTGTGCAAGGTTTCAAGCCGCTCCTACGGAGTATCACTTGACAGCCATAAAGAGAATCCTGCGCTATTTAGTTCATACACCTAACCTAGGGTTGTGGTATCTCAAAGGGTCCAAGTTTAATCTCATCGGATACTCTGATACGGATTATGCCAGATGCAAAGTGGATAGGAAAAGCACCTCCAGGACTTGTCGATTCTTGGGTAGGTCCCCTGTATCATGGTCATCCAAGAAACAAAATTCCATTGCCTTATCCACAGTCGAAGCGGAGTATGTCGCAATCGAAAGTTGTTGTGCACAACTTCTTTGGATGCGACAAACTTTAAGGGATTATGGTCTCAATATGACCATATTCCACTCCTATGCGACAATGAGAGTGCTATCAAGATTGCTCATAACCCCGTTCAACACTCTAGAACCAAACACATTGAAATCTAGCACAACTTCTTGAGAGACCATTCAATAAAGGGGGATATTGCCATTTCACATGTGAGAACCAAAAAACAACTACCCGATATCTTCACCAAGCCACTTGATGAAAAACGCTTTTGCGAACTTAGGAATGAACTAAATATACTTGATTCTCGAAATGTGGCTTGAGATGTTGCACATATGATTGTTAGTTTTTGTTTTTCTCTTCAAAATTATGCATGCTTTCAAAAATCTGGCTACCTCAATTTTCTATCAAAATATCTTCAACACAAGGGTTCTCCTAACAAAGGGAGTGTACAACTGCGGCGCAGCCCCACTTTTATGTTGGAGAGATAGAATGGTATTGTCTCCTTGAATCATGGTCATTATATGAATGTTTGTGTGCTTTTTTGGCCATATTCATTGAGAACATTTGTGAAAACTTAGTCCATATGGATCATTCCTTGCAAATTTCTCAATATATATGAGAACATGCTGTCTAGGACCGGACTAGTCTGCCCATGGGACGAGACAAGTCCGGTATCGTAGACTTGTCCGAACAGGCTCAGATAAGATTACATCAGACTAGTCTGGCCTGCCACTGGACTTGTTCGGACTTCCAGTTTAGTCCGGACCTGGTCTGGTGCATGGACTTGTCCGGTGTACTCATCGGACTAGTCCGGACTTCTTGGGACTTAACCCCTGCGTGGTGCCCGACCCCTCTCATTCCCGCAAAACCTCAAACGTGTGCCCGTCTTCAAAAACTCCCCCCTGTAAAATCCCACATTTTCCTTCATATGAGGTTCAGTTGTAAATTGGTTGTTAACCCTAATGGAGACCAATTATAGCCATGTTTATAAACTTGATCTCATCAAATCTTTTCTTCTACTCATGCTTAAATTTATTAACATGAGGAATGAACTTCACCAATAAACATAGATTAATTCTTTTGACCTCTCTTCAAAGTTTGGAATTATTGGAAGAAAGATTGCTAGGCCAATTTAATATGCAGTACCAAATAGATATTCAAATTAATATAAATTGAATATATACTAGTGTATATTTGGCCTTGTCAGAATTATTCAATTCGGAGGCCATAAATTTTTCTATGGTTTTCTAATATTCCAAATGGACTTCCTGCAAAGATTCATAAATTTTGAACTCCATTTGCTATTTTAATTAAGACACTTAGCAAATTCAGACCATGTTTTGAATTCATATTTTGAATTCTGTTCAACTAGATTGAACATCAAAATTTTAACACACACTCATGGTCAGCATAACTTGTTTGACTTATTCCCATAGTTTCACAATTTTTGGAACTCAATTGCTATTTAAATCAGTGGCACCATTGAATTTCATTCAAATTCAAATTTGAATTTGAAATTCAATTGAAACTTGCTCCAAATCAAAATCCAATTGCGGAATCAAATTCTAGATATTTATTTGAGCCTCCCCACAAAAATCTAGAATTTTTGGACAAAATTTGGTAGGAGAATCGAAGTTACGGAGAAGGGGAGTAGATAAGAGGAGGTGGGGCCTACTGTCAGCCAAAGCACTCGAGTGAAACCCACGGGGGGTGCCCTGTCTCCAGTTCGACCCGCCGTTCGACGCCGACAGCGCGCGACACTGCGACGCACATGCATCCACCGAGCTGCTTGCCTGCTTGACGACGTGGCGCGCTCCCCTCTCCCATCAGTCCCTATAAATACCCCTTGGCCGTCGCCGTTGGACACCATCCTGGTTCACACCATTTTTGCCGCCCCTGTTCGACCGAGCTCTCGCCGACGATTGCAGCCGTTTCTTCCCGAGCTGTAAGTAGATAAAAGGTGTGTCACAAACTCCTCTATGTATTCCATTTGGTCATTGATCGTGACATAGCTTCTGCTTGGCATATTTTGAAGTTTCCCAGTCGCCGCCGAGGAAGCCGCCGAGAACCTTTACTGTCTCACCGTCGAACACCAGTTCCAGACCATCTCCAACCTTGATCCTTTAAGCAAAAAGGTTCACAATCCTCTCTAGTTCATGCTCACAGAATCTAAGCTTATGACATGAAGTATAACTTGAGTTCTTGTTCGAGAACTGATTGGTTTCTCAATAGAACAGCAAAGCTTCGCGCTTAAATTCATTTCATTCTTGCAATCATCCTTAAATCTGGTTAGCAGATAGTTTCTATGTGTCCTAAGGAAGCTCCATGCCCAAAAACCCTTAAAGTTATCAACTGAGTATCTTAGATTTCAAGTTTTCGAGGTCGCCAGTTGAAAAACCGCACTTCGCCGTCGAATTCAACCTTGCCGGCGATTTCACGCCAATCTAACCCCCAAATCATACTCCTGGTGCTTCCAGGAACCTCCCCGACCTTTTCCTGAGCCTATTGAGCCATTCCCGAGCATTTCCATCAAAGGCCGAAACCCTAGCTTCGCCGTCATCGTCGCGCTGCTGTCTCCGGCCATCGCCGGTGTGATTGGACACCACCATTGGCTTGCGCGGTCGATTTTAGGGTTGATCGGTCACGGCGAGGCCAAACGGAGCTCGACACACCTAAGTCCGGCGAAGCACCACCGCGGTTCCGGCGAGGAGCGCCATCGCATCGCGAGGTAGACGAAGGCCTATGGGCCCCACTTGTCAGCGCCTATTCGAACGCCCGGGATCAGCTGCGGCACTGGATTCGCTGCGGCTACACGGTTGAACTCCGTGGCCCCCGGTGTGGCCCAGATGCGATTGGTCCATTCAAATGAAGTGGGACCAACCCATTTTATTTGAAATTTCCAATAGGAAAATAAATCCAGATTCAACCCCAACTTAGAAAATCCATAACTCCCAGTAGAAAGTATCCAAAAATTACCAAATAAATTTTGTTACCACCAGCATGAACAATAATGTACAGTGGTGTACTTGGATTTGTATGAGAAGCCATAGAAATTTCTCCATAATTCAGATAAACAAAATGCATAAAGAATTCATTCCTACAGTTTTGTTAATTGGAAAATTCCCAATTTTGGTCAGAACCCTATAGTTAATACATTTGATCTCCAGTAAAAATTTCAAGCTCTTTGGACTTAAACTACTGGGTTGATCAATGTTTCAAACCTCTATGTAGTTATAAATTGAGAAAAATGGAAAATCAATTTCCAGAAATTTACCCAAACTTGAAAAATTAATTTCTCCTCGTAGGAAGCTCAGAAAATTGTGAAACAAATTTTCCTAGAACCAGTGAGATCCCCTCTACTTGATACAACCCTTGGTAGCCATAATAGGTCTCCAAAAATTTCAACAAAAATTTAGAGAAGATTATTGCTTACCATAATTGTTAAGAATAACAAACATCATTTATGATCTCCTGTTCTTTGGAAGAGACTTCTCTATAATCTCTAGTATCCACCATAAAAATCCCAAAGTCAATTAAGATACTTATCTTATTTTATCTTAATATACTCACCCCACCTTAAGCATATTAATTATTCACAAAATCATTTATACCTAGTATATGCATATCGTGTAGTAGCTGAAGTCGAGGAGCAGCTGGAAGCCTTGGAGGTCCAGCTGCTAGAAACTAACATAGACTCAAACCCGCATTCAGGCAATCCCAGTTTGCATTTATGTTCCTTACAGTGTTTTTACAGTTTTTCATTCACCTTACGACTTCAGATGATTGTGCATTATGTCTAAGGTGTTTGACATCCACTTGCATGACCAATAAATTCTATGGAGTCTTGGGTAGGTCTACGACCTGTCGAGTAGACATTGCTATGTGTATGCTCATAGGAATTCGGTAGAAGTCGAGTAGTTGGAATCTACTCGCGAGATAGGAATTTTATCACACGGGAGATTCTGGAATAAGAAAATGGTTTATGAATATGAAATTGAGACCGAGCAGTGAATAGGATGCAGTGAGACGTGGTCTCATGTGCGTAGGACCGTTTCATGTGCGGTCATGATGGACAATCTTGAATTGTACCGGTGACATACTGGAGGAATGGGCTCCAGTAAACTGACGTAGCTTGATACTAGTTTGTCGAGACATTCCGTTCCGTATTATAGGTGTGGGTTGAGGGCAGCAAGGTGTAAATCAGCTGATGGGCACGTTAGTGTACGCCCCATGCAGTGACCTCCTGCTCATGACGGATCGACCGGTTCGACATTCGAGTGTTTAGTGAAAGGTGGCCATATACGACTAGTACTGAATTGTTATGTAGGTACTATTGAAAGTACTCGCTGGCATTTCTGAAAGTGCATATGTGTCGTGTTGTTCTGGGTATATCCTGATTGCAATCATTGTCCCTCACGGTAATAAAGTACCACTTGTTCACTGCGCCGTAACGTAGTAAATACTAAAGAAGTCAGGAGAATATGATATATTGGTTTATAAATTGCTTGGACAACCTTGTTTGGCTTAGAGATAGTACAATTAAAAGTTTACAGTTTCCCCATACTTTCCCTGTAATAGCATTATATGCTTTGTGCACGTCATATCATCGGAAAAGCGTTTCTTCATTGATTGTGGAGTCTATTATGTGCCATGCCTGAGGAATGTCATGTGCTAAATAAAACATCACTATAAGGATCTACTTGTAGGCGAGTGCTTATGCTTTACTTACCTATGTTTAGTATTCACCATTGCATATGTCTAGTGGGACGGGTTAGTCTTGTTGAGCCTTATGCTCACGTTTGCAGTTAACGAGTTTTTGCATATTATACAACTGATGACGGGTTTAATGACGAGGCTGCACCCCCTCCAGGGTTTATAGCCGAGTGGGAACCATGCACGCCGCCGTGAATTGTGTGTTGCTAGTGCAAAGTATCCAGGGCATGGATGTCTTTGCTTTTGCATAGCTAGTGCTGAGAGTGTAGCTATGATGTATAGTTCTCTTTCCTTCTGTTAGTACTTTTAAACTTCCGATGTGCTTGTCAATAAAGACTTGGTATTGTAAATTTGTTCTCGTTCTATTCTTGTATACTGTTGGGTGTCGCATCGCACGACACCACCCAATGAGATCCTTGGAGGTCGGGATTCCGGTCCCCACACCCCCCATTGGCGATTCTTTATTCCAACCCTCAAAATCTTTGAGGAATACAAGTGAAAGCATTTCCGGGATGTCAGGAAGGCTAATCCCATACTACTCCGCTCTTCCATCCGCGGATTTCTTCGATTTTCTCATCTCAAGACGAGTTTTTGGCCTAACTCGAACTTCTTCGATTCTGTTGATTCTAGGTTGTTTTTTTTCGTACTTAGAGTATCCTTTGCATAACTATAACCTTTTGATCCTTTCCTTGTAATATTGCGCCTTGGTACTGAACTTTGTAGAAAAATCGCATAGTTAGGGTTTAACACTGGGTGGTCCGGATTCCTGACCGGACTAGTCCGGCTAGGGACCGGACAAGTCCAACCTAACCTAGGGTTTACTCCTAACTTAGTGAATTTTCTACACCTCTACCACAATATCTTGCTTGATCCCACCTCATATCCTTCTGTTATTCTTGTTTCAGCATGTCTAGGTGGAACGACTCTCCTCTTTCCGATCCAGAAAGGGAGGCGGCTCGTCAAGAATGCTATCACTAAAGGGATGTGAAGCAAGCAGCTGTTGCAGTGGAGCTTGAGCATATGAGTGAAGCTCGGACCAAGAAGAAACATGATCAAGATGCAGCCCAAGCTAAAGCGGCTGAAGAGCAAGCAAGCCGAAGAAAGAGGATTGTCACGGTGGGTGAGAAGCAAAGGGCCTATGCGCCGATAAGGGAAAAGCACCCATGGGAGAGAGCAGCAAAGAAAAAAGCAAGAGAAAGAAGCTTGCAATGAAGATGCCACTCAGAAAGGCTCCTCCTTGGAAGAAAGCTCTAGCAGGGAGAGGCTTGGCCATTTGTGACCAACCCGCTGAGCCTCGTGGACCGCCACAAGGCCCCATTGGTCCATTGGTCATAACTCCTCCCGTGCATGATCCCAACTAGAAACAGCAGGTGGAAAGCAATGTTTTGCAGGAAAAGGGGCCTAGAAGCAAAGAGGCAAAGATTACAAGATCCATACAAGTATGAGAAGGCTACCGTAGATCTTTGCTTTTGGTGTGACTTTCACTACGATTATTATCGCTTAGTCTACCTATCCAAGAAGACGCTAGTGACATATGCTCAGTGGGTGGATTGGGCATATATGGAAAAGAAGAACCATCAAGCTTTCAGTGCAGTGATCCAGGCTGTTGAGCACCATGGACTCAAAGAGTTTCTTAAATTCAGGTACAACTGGAACACAGATGTAGTAGCTCAAGTCTACACCACTTGCTATTTCTCCACCTTTGGAGATAGGAGAATCACTTGGTTGACCAATCCAATTCAATACTCCGTTCTCTATGATGAGATTGTAAGGATCATTGGTCCTCAGAAGTTCCTAAACCATGATTTGATCATTCACAATCTCAAGGCTATAGATTTGGGGGAGATGGAGTTCATGTATGAGGTTGGTTTCTATAATCCCCCCACAAATAAGATAATTCACCCCTTCTTTAGTGTGATCAATCAGATATTAAGAAAAACCAAAGCACCTAAGGATGGAGACGCAGTCATGATCCAAGGAAACTTGAGGAACTTTATGAAATTGATAGTTGAAGATGAGAACTTCTACGATGACATCTTCAACATATCTCACACTCCCAACTGCTCGTGTGGATATGATCCTCTTATAATGTGCTTGATTGAGAAGGTATCAATCTTGGAATTTGTGAAGGACATCAAGCATGGAGCTCTTGATCCTCAAATTCCTCCTCCTATGCCAGAGATTGGTGGAGCCTCAAGGAGGGGTACCTCTTTCGTGCCTTCTCCTCCTCCAGCTCTCGCCTCCTCCTCCTCTAGCGACATTGCTAGTGCCACTTTGAAGTTTCTAAAGTCAATCTTCACTGCATGTCGAAAAGCGGAAGTCAAGGCTGAAAAGACGGCAAAGAAGCAAGACAAGTACCTTCAGAGACTTTGTGAGAAGGCTGACATTCCAATGTCACCAGAGACCTCTGAGGATGAAGACATCACACCATTTCCAGAGCTCTCGGAGACGGAGGATGCACTCTTTGGTGGTGGGTGTGGTCCCTCTAGTGCCGCTCCTGCTACTGAGGAGGTTGGTGATGATGATGAAGAAGAAGATCGTGCTCAAAAGGATGATGATGAGGAGACAGAAAGCGACCCAAACCGTGGAGAGGCAAGCGAGAGCGACGCTGATAGATATAGGCTCTATTTTCTCCCTTAATCTTTTTACTTTTTGGTGTCTTGATTTCAAAGGGGGAGAGATTGAGGGGGAGTATTAGATCGATCCATGGACTATGCTATGTTATTTTGAAAATCTAGATTGTAATGTTAATTATCGCAACTCTTTTGTTATTTGGTTTGTGATGACATTATTACTATGCTATTTTATCCTATGTTATGTGAATTTTATTGAATATCATTCTAGTTCAAAATGTGTGATGATGCTTAATTCAAATTCAGATGCATGCTTCATTCCACTTTTCACATCTCAACACTTGCTTCAAACGTAGGCACCCCACCATAACACACAAAAGTATAAGTCTCCCATCGACTTCATTCTTGTGCATTAAACTTATTGCAAATCTACCATGCACTCATTTAGGGAGAGCTCCTTCTACACGTGTGTGTTATGAAAATCAACTCAATTACATTTTTTTATCAAAAAGCTCAATGTGTTGTCATCAAATTACCAAAAAGGGAGAGATTGAAAGTGCATATAGGCTAATCCCCATGGGTTTTGATGATTAATGACAACACTTAAGGGACTACTAAGCATTACAAGTATAAGTACAGGTGATTGAAAGATGGACAGCATTGAATGCACTCAAAGAAGAAAAAGAGAAGCAAAAGGCAAAAAACTCGAAGGATAGAATTTAGGTTTTAAATTCTTTGTGTCGAGTTCAGCTACTTAGCTTTAGTGTGTTCAATGTGTAAACGTGTTGAGAATCTCCTAAGAGCTCATAGTCCAAGCTATATCAGATTAAGAGATGAGTTGAGGCAGCCCTAAGGATAGGGACAAACTTGTCCAGGCTAGAAGGTTGGACTAGTCCAGCTACATATGGCTGATCCGATGTTAGGAGAACCAAGAGTTTCTGTGTGAGTTTGGACTTGTACGTTTCGGGACGGACTAGTCCGTGGTGAGTGTGTTTGTTTCCTTCTGGGACTAAGTCCCAATGGACCAGATTAGTCCGCCCTGGGGGGCAGGATTAGTCTGCTCGGACAAACTAGTCCGTCTCTGACTGGAAAAGTAGTTTTTGTCTTAGATCGGACTCGTCCGTTCTACGTCAGACTAGTCCGCTGTGGACTTGGAGGTGGCTGTTGGAACTAAGCTCTGGATGGCCGGACTTGTCTGGCCTCTGGGGCCGGACTTGTCCAGTGGACTAGACTGGTCTGTTCTCAACCGGAAAAAATGTTTCTATGTGAGATCGGACAAGCCCGTTCTAGGACGAACTATAATGTGGTGTAGTGATTGTTTGAATTCAAAAGGTGTCGGGGGACTTTGTGGTTGTTCAAGGGTGACATCACTAGTCCCCACAAGCCGGACTAGTCCGGGCTCAAAAGCCGAACTAGTCCGCACTTTTTCTGGTGGCAACAGCTACTTGCATCTGCATTTGGCATATTTGAATTTTCACACTTGCATGTTGGAAAGTAAAATTTTCAACCATCATAAAACTAAAATTTTGAATTAGGAAATAAATTTATTTGGATATTAACTTTGGACGTAACCACTTGAATTTAACTTCTTAATTCAAAACAAAAATATTTCTATTGATCCTCTTTGCATTTGCATGTTCTGTCAATGTTGGCAAGACAATTTGACAAAGGGTTCAATTTGCTTTTAACTAATATAACCCATTTTTGAGTTTTTTGTTTGTTCTTGATTTAATTGCAGCTAGGAGGAAGTGTTTAAAGATGTTGAAAAGCCTCATCAAGCTCAATGCCCCATCAGGAGGATTCAAGCGCATATCCCTCCACCGATATCATTATGAGTTCAAGGTGGAGGAATGCTCAAGATGATGGGCCGATGGAGGAGCAAGATGAAGCTCATTCAACTCCAACCTCAACTTGGCAAAAGACATTAAACATGAAGGCTAGACCAAAATCCATGGTGGTGAATTTCACACACAACGACCTTCAACCTGAACTGCTCTTCAATTGAGGTGCAAGTTTATATTTTCCCGTCGTATGGATTGCAATATGATTGAATGATTTTTTCTTGCATTGGCGAGGAAGGTTTACACCTCCTCATCATTCAATTCTTATCCATCCTCACGAGAGTAAGTGTTGGTATTGCCTTTTGATTGCCATAATCCAAATATTAAATACTTGCTCTTGTAAAAAGGAAAGATGGTTAGAAAATCCAAGATGAAGGGACCAATAGAGTGCACACTTATCACTTGCTTTATTATGAGTAGGAGCTTTAGAAAATGTGTAAATTGATTAATTTATAAAAATGTGTAAATTGATTAATTTATAAGACACCACTCCTATATCAATGAATAGTACATTGTTTATAGTTGCATTCAAAATTAGACCTGATGTATCTTTGTTGGTTTTCTTCCTCGAATGTACTAATGAAATTCAGTCATCTAGCTCGAAGTTTCAGCTATACAAGTGTTGGGAGCTTACCATCCCTCTCTATCCAAGGGGGAAAACATGCAGGAGTAATATTTCTATATAGGCATACAAGAAGTCGATTGTTGGGGATTTGGAGGTAACATTTCAACATCTCTTGGCCAATGAGTAACAGAGCATGGTTGAAATCTATCGGTATCTAATCCCAAGGGCCAATCATAGCTTCACGAGGCTGGAGGTTTGCCATGGAAACCTTCCATGAGCAACCAATGGGCTGCAATGAATAAGTGGGATCTCTATGCTCTCAACTATTTTAAGCACCCATTCAAGCTCAAGGGAGTTTTCACCATCGTTGGGTGCACATTGTTCCTTTATGGCTAAAGGTTATTTTAACTTTAGCCAAGGAATGATAGATCACACCCAACACATGATTGGTTCATGTCGTTCCATTGTGGCTAAAGGTTATTTTGACCATAGCCAAGGAATGGCTGATCACACCCAACACATGATGAGTGCACCTTAGCAAACGAATGAAGGATGACACCCGATGCACGGGAGACTTTGAGGTGCGCATGAGCAGCATATACAACACTGTCCTCAACCACTCTCATGGCATCCATGGGAGGCAACACAACATCGACACTCAACCCTCCAATATTGAGGCCATGCTGCAACAAGATTAGGCCAACCTCATGGCCTACCCCCGCCGTTAGAGTTTTAACCACTATCGCCGTTAGTGTAACATGATAATAGGGGTAAAGTCGTGCCCCATATGTTGGACCACTAAGCCCTAGTATTCACCATTAGCATATTCATGTGTACTTTATTAGCTATGTATATAAGTAATTAGAGCAGAGTAGAAGTAGCTCTATCTCGTAACTTAACTCTCACTAGGACAACCTTACCCCTTAGAGTAGATTGCTTAGGTGTGTGCCATACTACCCCTATTATCATCTTATCTCTGTTCTGATAAATACATAGTTCCCTATACCTTCATCATGAAAGTAGTGTTTACTTTACTCCACCGCCTCCTTTTGGATAAATACGATACCCTTAAGAATACTCTTGGGCGAAATGCTATAACAGTATCTTCCAGGCGCTTGCGGATCTCATTTCTCACCGCAGATGATTTGTGGTGTTATTAAATACCAACAACAAGGTCTTACAAAGATGCCAAGAGAAACACCTGGTGCCAAATTGGGAAAAGTGCCATTTTATGGTCCGTGAAGGCATTGTCTTAGGACACTTGGTGTCCGAAAAGGGGATTGAGGTGAACAAAGCTAAAACTGAAGTTATTTAAAAGCTTCCACCCCCGCCAACGTTATGGTTATCTACAACTTCTTAGGCCATGCGGAATTTTACCGATGATTTATCAAGGATTTTTCCAAAATCGCTTGACCCCTCACTAGCCTATTAGATAAGGATGTGCCCTTAGTTTTCTAGGATGAGTGTCGCAAATCTTTTAACATCCTAAAGAAGGCACTCATCATAGCTTCAATCATTCAACCCCTTGATTGGATGCTGCCATTTGAAATCATGTGTGATGCTAGCGATTATGCCGTTGGAGCGGTCCTTGGCCAAACCAAGGATAAGAAACATCACGGAATAGCCTACACTAGAAAGACTATCACAGGAGCTCACCATAGCTATGCACAACTGAAAATGAGCTCCTAGCAGTCGTCTTTGCTATCGATAAGTTTAGATCATACTTGGTTGGAGCAAAACTCTTAGTCTACATAGACCATGCTGCTTTAAAATATTTGCTCACCAAGAAATATTCTAAACATAGGCTAATCCGATGGATTCTCCTACTCCAAGAGTTTGACTTGGAGATCAAGGATAAAAATGGAGTAGAGAATTTTGTCGCTGATCACATCTCATGTATGGAAATCCCAAATACACCGGACATACCCATCAATGATTTCCTACGTGATGATATGTTGCTCAAGGTGACCGCTCTAACCCTTGGTATGCGGACATCATAAACTTCATGGTTACAGGATACATACCACTAGGGGAGGGTAAGAAAAAACTCATTTTTGAGAGTCGGCGTCACCTATGAGATGATCTATACTTTTATAGGGTATGTTTTGATGGGTTACTTAGAAGGTGCATCCCAATAGTTGAAGGCACCAGAAATCATCGATACATGCCATGCGGCACCCTATGGCGAGCACTACGATATTTATCGTACTCAGGCAGAGATCTGGCAGAGTGGATTCTTTTGGTCCTCAATGTATGAGGATACAAAGGAATTCATGTGAAGATGCCGGGAATGCCAAAAGCATGGAGGAATCACTGTTTGCAATGTGATGCACCTCACATACAATCTCCAAGTAGAATTATTTGATTTGTGGGGTATCGACCTCATGGGACCTTTTCCAATGTCCTATGACTACGAGTATACTCTGGTTATCGTAGATTATTTTTCCAAATGGGCAGAAGCATTACCATGCAAACGTGTCGATACCCAGACTGCTCGAAAAATGTTTTATGAAATCATCTTCCCACGGTTTGGAATTCTCCGAATGGTCATAAGTTATGGAGGGTCTTATTTCATTGATAAGACCTTCCAAAGCTTAATGATGCAGCTTGGGGTTAGGCATAACATTGCTACTCCGTACCATCCCCAAACAAGCGGTCAAGCAAAAATTTCAAACAAACAAATCAAGAATATTTTGCAAAAGACCGTCCTTCAGATGGGGAATGGATGGAATAACAAACTACCCGATGCACTTTGGGCATATCGTACTTCCTGTAAGACACCTATTCAAATGTCACCCTTCAAAATGGTCTATGGGAAAACTTGTCATTTACCTGTAGAATTGAAACATAGAACATATTGGGCTATCAAGAAGTGGAACATGGATCTCCACGAAGCTGGAAAGTTGTGCAAGATCCAAATTTCTGAACTGGAAGAATGGAGGGATAAGGCGTATCATAGTGCCAAGATCTATAAAGAGAAAACCAAGAGGTGGCACGATGAAACAATTACGGGTGAGGAGTTCAAGCCTGGGATAAGTCCTACTTTTGATCTCTAGGGTCAAAATCTTTGGACATGTGAAACTAAAAACTAAATGGGAAGGTCCCTATACTATGGTAGATACTTCATCTCATGGAGCATGTGAGACCTATGTATGTTGAAAACATTGGCTATGACGATAAAAGTTTTGAATACTACCAAAACACCTTTTTCAACAAAGTCTGACAATATGTCTGGCTTGTTTTGGGTAGCTCCGGCAAGGTCCGACTTGCTTTTGCTAGGTCCGACTTCTTTGTCTAGGTCTGACTTATTTTGGTGAGGTCCGACTTGTTGTGGCTAGGTCCGACCAGCTTTGGTTAGCTCCGGCACTAGGTCCGACAAGCTTTGGTAAGCTCCAGTGCTTGGTCCGACTAGCTTTGGTAAGCTCTCGTGCTAGGTCCTGCTACCTTTAGTAAGCTCTGGCTCAAGGTCTGGTTAGTTTTGGCAAGGTTCGAAGCTAGATTGAAATTGTTCCGCCTTTACTTTGAATTGATTCGGACTTGCTTTACATCAATGGAAAGTTTGCTTAGTATTCTTTTACTAAGTTTTTTGTGTGGTTTGGTGGTTATGGTTGATATCTTTTTTCTAATGTTTGCAACATGTTTGTGTGAGGTGCTCACGTAAGGTGTTGTGGTTTCGGAACTAACGAGAGGCAAGTCGAGGACTTGTGCTTTGAAGTATTGGTTTTTTATTATGTGCAGGTGTTGCTTGAATTCAATATGTGGCTGGTGACGGGATCCATTGAACTAGTCTTAGGGAGAAGATGAGGTTTAATAGTCATGTTCGAGAGGAATTGTGGTTGAGTTGACCGGGAGGTCGTGCAGCATGCTTGAATCAAGAACAATGCATATGAAGGTACCGTGAACATCATTGGAAGGTGTTTTCTTGTGTGCAAGGAGTGCATGGACGTGGCAACATGGTTCTGAGGCGTGATGAAGAGATGTGGACGTAGAAAAATAGGTCGGAAAAGTCCAACCGACTAGGTTATGGACTCAAGCTTTGGCTGAGTCCGGTTTGACTCAAATATAGAAAGATTTGAGTTGTTTACGATAGGATTTTGTGTGAGTCACGAAATTTAGTTGTTTTAGGAATGTGGGTTACGTTTCTGAGGTGTTTGGAAGAATTAAGATTGCTTCTATCTGCGTATGGAAGAGTCTTGAGCAGTTACGGAATGTTTCGGTGGAAACTGATTAGGATTGGAGTCCTAGGTTGGTTTGGGTTGACCTCATGGCTGGTTATATAAGCAAGGGAGGCCAGAGCTCGTGGTGTACGGATTTTGGTCTGTTCCTCTTGTGTTCTATTGAATAAAGATAGTAGTTTAAAGGAACTTTTGAGCCATGTTCGTCTGATTTGTTTCAAACAAGTTTTTTTCTCATCGAGTTTCTGCATGGCACTACATTTCTTTGGTGGTTTTATCATAACTTGAGTTTTACATATCCGATTGACGTGATTCTTTTTGGGTTGTCTTCACAACTTGATTATCTATCATCTATCAGAATTTAACGGTCATTGGATTTATGCTTTCTCATATACACGAGTTTCTTTGCAGTGTTACAGATCTAGTTTTTACTCGGTAGGACACATTGACCTTTGTTCAATCATTCAATCGTAACTTGAGTTTTCTCGAAAGATTTTCGTGATTATCGTTGTGACATATTCGTGACTTAATTCTCCACAATCTATACTGGTTTTGTCACAATTGATCATATTTAGATTAGTTGCACACACTACTTCTTTAACAGATTAATTTTCTGCTGAGGGGTTTTTGTTACCTCTGCTTAAAAAGTTGTAATCTACCATTCACCCCCCATCTGGTTAGATTCTCACGTGCTCTTCGATCCTACAATTGGTATCAGTGCCACGGTGCTCTAATCTTTGATATTTGCACGTGTTTTTACTAATCATCATGGAGAAATACTCCGCAAAACCTTTTGTGTTTAGTGGTATTGATTTTCAGGTTTGGAAGGCACGTATGGAAGCCTTCATCCAGGTGCAAGGATTTGCTAAACGGGAAAATATGTACAAGCCTTACGATGTGCCGCCAAACGATCAAGTTACAGCTGCAAATTTGAGAGATGTCAACGAAAACAATAAGGCTTGGAACTTGATCATACAAGGACTAACTCAAAGTGACTTCGACCGTGTTGCTCACCTCCGATCTGCATACAAAGTTTGGAAAGCACTATGTGACTACCACGAAGGATCCAACACGATCAAGGAGGTAAGGCAAGACATGTTCAAAAAGGAGTACATGCACTTTGAGATGCAACCAGGTGAGTCCATCGATGACCTCTTTGCTCACTTTAATAAAATTCTCAGCAACTTGCATAGCATCAATGTTAAATTTTCAGATGCTGAGAATGCTAGGCATGTACTAAGTGCATTAGAGATGTCATTTTGGGAGATGAAAGTTACATCTATTCGTGAATCCACTATCATGAGTACACTTACAGTAGATAAATTGAAAACTCATGAAATTGACATAATCTCACATAAGAACCCCAACAAGTCTCTTGCATTTCTTTCTCAACGTGATATGCCTAGCTCCGGCCAATCTTCATCTTGTGGTACACTTACTTTGTTGTCCTCTCTAACCCTTGAATAGATTGAGGAGTTTCCAGAGGAGGATCTAGCACTTCTCTCTACTAGATTCTAAAAATCATTGCAAAATGTGAGAACTAGAAGGAGAGGAAGCTCCAGGCCTCAACGATGCTTCGAATGTGGTAAGACAAGACATTTTCGCACGGATTGCCCTAGCCTTTCAGGTACTACTTCCTGTGATGAAAAGCAAACAAGGACGAAGCACTCTTCTGCAAACAACAAGAAGAAAAATAAGGGTTTTACAGGACACCAATTGGTGAATAGTTTTATCTCCGCATTTCAAGAACTTGGTTCGAGCGATGTCGACATCGGAAGTGACGAAGATGAAGATGATTTGGCAAACTTACGCTTCATGGTGGGCGAATCAAGATCAAGTATGGAGGAGGCAGAACACAACAATAACAATGAAGAGGTATGTCCTACATGCGAAGAAATGTGTGATGCTATTTCTCGTGCCACTATTATAGTTAAGAAAAAGGAAAAAAAGCTTAGGGACAATGCTATTAAAATTGAGTAACTAGAATATGAAATTAATCGTTTGAAATCTTTGATTCCTAGTGATGATTCTTGTTCCTCATGTGATTTAATATATGAACAACTGTCCTGATTAAGAAGTGTGCACACCTCCACTCTTGATAAACTTTAGCTTGACAGTAAAAAGAACAGAGAGCTTGCTCCACTTAATAAGAAAAACTTGAAAGATGCTAGCTGTTCTACAATTGATTTGCATTTTTCTACTTGTTATGATCTTGATAATAAACTACAAGATGCTATGAATGAAATTTCTATATTGAATAGTGCTTTACGTTCTCATGAAGTTAAATATTATTCCAATTGCAAATTAAAAGTAAAAAACTCATTTGAAAATTGCCTTGATCTGTCAAATAAACTTGGTGACATGCATAGGACATTAGATCGGTTTTGGCATGCAAATAAGAACCTAAACTTGCTACTGAATTCCTCTAAATCTTGCAATGGTAAATCTGATTTAGATTTTTATTCTCATGCTCATGCTAAGGCACATCCACCTAAAATTGTAAAGTCACTAGGAAGTGGTCTGATTCAAACAGTTCCTAAACCAAAAGAAGTGATTTTCAAATCTGCAAGAGTGTTATCTCATTCGGTTTCAAATAAAAATGTTGCTTGCTCATCTAGAAATGAACACAAAGTTAAATTTCGTTGTACCTATTGTGGTAGAGATGGTCATGTCATAGATTTTGGTTATGGGCTAGCTAAACAACAGAAAAAGGGAAGAATGATTGCTAGATCTCATAACTTTCATGCAAAATTTGCTGCACATGCTAAACTAAATGATAGGAACATGCAACCTGCTGTAATAAGTCGAAAACATGCAAAGTTTGCTCTCAAACCTACTATTTTTCGTGCCACACATGTAACACCTCGTAGGTCAATAGTTGGGTACGAAAATCCCCAAGATTTGGCTCATAACCTGTTGTCTTATCTCTGCTTTCGCGTGTTATTCTTGCAGGACGTCGTGTGACTCAGTACTGGATTCCTAAATGCCTTTAGACTAACCCTACTATTGAGTCATCTACGTATTGTGCTTCTATGTAGGTTACACGCTTAAGGAAGGAGAACATTTGTATTGTGGATTCAGGTTGCTCAAGGCATATGACTGGTAACAAAGAATGGTTCTCCTCCCTCTCTTTTGTGTCATGTGTAGAGAATGTTACTTTTGCCGATAATTCTTCAACTCCTATAATTGCTAAAGGTTCGATTAGAGTAAATGATCACTACACTTTGAAGGATGTGGCACTTGTCAAAAATTTGAAATACAACTTGCTTTCCGTTTCACGATTGCTAGATGAAAATCTGGAAATTATTTTCAACAAAAATTGCTGCAAAGTTGTAGGTTCAAATAGTGAGCTTATTTTGAACATGTCTCTGTTTGGAGGAGTTTTAAAGCATAGGTGTTTCCAAGCCATGTTGATTTCAATTCATTCCCAAGTGTCGTTAGGTTCCATCAGGGTTCATCCTAAGTCGGGACCCTACGACAGCACTGCTCACTTAACTAGGTTTACTCCTTTATGAGTTAAGTCAAGTTCAGTGGTCGATTGCTAAATCGCGATCTTCGTCTTGTACACCACTCATACTCAAGTTTTCGATGCCACCTTGACTCTTAGGTCATCCTTACACTACCAGTCCAACACTTCCACACCATTCAGCTGTATCGTCCTTGAGTGGCATAGCGTCGAGTGTTGAGTGCCAAGTTGCAATGCGTGCTTACATTGCACCTTTCAATTCACATCTCGGTACTACTATGACCACTTTCTCCATCCTTTGTTTATCCACACAACAGAGGCATATCTGTCCTTCCTAGTCAAACTCCTCGTTCTTAAAGTTACACAACCCCGTAGAGTCTATTATTAATTTACTTAATTACTTAATCACTTATATGCATATCATGTCGATAGGAACGTGATGATAGGTGATCGACGAGAAGTTTCGCTTGGAGGAGAAGGCCAGGGTGTCCACTTGAAGTCTTTGGCGGAGTCTGCACAAAAGGACCACTAACAATTGACATTTATTCGAGTCGCAAACTAAGGCAAGCCCCGGTTTGCATTTTAGAGCTTTTCAAAGTTTTCTAGTTTTATTCACTTACATCTTCAGTTGATATTGTGCATTACGTATAAGGTGTTTGATACTCCACTTGCATGACCACAAATTCCACGGTTTGGTTGGAACGAGTTACAGTTTGACCTGTAGTAACTGCTTTGCTAATGTATAGGAAATCCGGTAGAAGTCGAGTAGTTGGAATCTACTCGCGAGAGATGTAGGACACACAGGATTGGTTAGATAAACAATGGCTTAATATAATGAATCCGAGACCGGGCAGGGGATGGATAGGAAGCGACGAGAATTGCAGTCTCGGTCGCATAGCCCTGCCTGTGTCGCTTGAGGACCGTGCCGTATGCGGCACCGTTGGGCAAGCTTGAACTGTACCGGTTGCATAATGGTATATGGGCCCATTAAACTGATGTAACTCCAAACTGTAGTGTGGAAACTCCTCGGTTGTCCTTGAATGGAGATGCGAAGGCATAAAGGTGTAAATCTTCTAGCGGGCAACTTCAACGTGTCCGTGTAGGGGACCTTTTGCTCGGTATGAAGAGGTTTGTCGACATTGGGGTCTTGGGTGAAAGGTGGACACGTATGACGCGGGGAGGAGAGCACGTATGTGTCTCCCACGCGGGTGTGCGTGTCGTGCAGTCCGGGTGTGTCCTGATTGCAATCACCGTCCCTCGCAGTAATAGAGTACCACTTGTTCACTGTGTCGTGACGTAGTAAATACTAAAGAAGCCAACAAATTATATTGTATTGAGCTATAATTGCTTTGCAACCTTGTATGATTTAGAGATAGCAAAATTAAAGTTTACAATTTCCCCATACTTTAGCCGTAATAGCATTATGTGCTCTGAGCATGTCATATCATCGGTAAAGCGTTTCTTGTTTGATTGTGGAGCCCATGATGTGCCGTGCTTGGAGAATGTCATTTGCTACATAAAACCTGTTTATAAGGATCCACTTGTAGGCGAGTCATTTATGCTTCACCTTACCTATGTTTAGTGTCCCCTTGCATATGTCTAGTGAGACGGGTTAGTCTTGCTGAGCCTTATGCTCACGTTTGCACTTTAACGATTCTTGCAGGTATTTGGTTTACTTCCGCTGTTCAGGTTGTACATAGGTGTCTAGTTGCTAATGATTCCAAAGACTTATATTTTTGGTATCTTAGACTTGGTCACATAGGCTTTGATCATCTCACGCGTGTTAGTGCTCTTGATCGCATCCGAGGGCTGCCTAAGCTTAAAGGGGACAAGGAAATTGTGTGCTCTTCTAGTAGACATGCTAAGATGGTTGTAGGTTCACATGCTCCTCTCAGAATAACCATGACAATTGAACCGGGTCAACTTTTGCACATTGACACCGTAGGTCCTTCATTTGTTCAATCCTTCGGAGGTAAATGGTATGTTCTTGTGATTGTTGATGATTTTTCTAGATACTCTTGGGTTTATTTTATGGCATCTAAGAATGAAGTCTTTAGTCACTTTAGAACATTATTTCTTAGATTATCAATCGATCACCCATGATCTTTAAGATCAATTAGAAGTGATAATGGAACTAAATTTAAAAATCAATCATTTAATCACTTTTGTGCTGAAAATGGAATAGATCATCAATTTTCTGCACCATATGTACCTCAACAAAACAATGTTGTAGAGAGAAAGAACATAACCCTAGTTGAGATGGCTAGAACTATGCTTGATGAATATCAAACTCTTAGAACGTTTTGGGCAGATGCAATTGCGACCGCTTGTTATGTTTCAAATTGTGTTTTCTTGCATACTAAGCTAGGAAAAACACCATATGAGCTCTGGTTTGTACACAGGCCTAGTGTCACACACTTTTGGATCTTTGGTTGCAAATGCTTTGTTAAGAAACATGGTAATCTTGATAAATTTGAAGCTAGATCTGTTGATGGCATATTTCTTGGTTATCCATCTCATACTAGAGGCTACCGTGTACTTTTACTTGACACTAGAAAAATTGTGGAGACTTGTGAGGTTTATTTTGATGAAGCTAGCCCAGGTATACTAGCTCAAATATTTCAGGTCCATATGCATATCCGCAGGGGGAGAGTATTTTCGTCGAAGATGAGGAAGAAGTGGTGCTGCTGCACGACAATTCAGCAGCTAATGACATTGTTCCAACTCCAGATTTTGATTCACAACCAGCACCGAAGACCACCATTGTTGGTCCAGATCGTCCTCAAGTCACAAGCTTGTCGAATTGTGATGAACATGAATAAGAAGAAGCTTGTGAAGTGTCTACTCCCCTCCGAATCCTCAAAAATCATCCTCCACAACAGATCATTGGGAGCTTGCATGAACGAGTCACACGGTCCAGGTTTTGCAATCCAAACTCTCATACTCATTCTGCTTTTGTTGCTTCTTTTTAACCCAATGATATATCACACACACTCACTAATGAATCTTGGATTATTGCCATGCAAGAAGAGCTAGAAAATTTTAAAAGAAATAATGTTTGGAAACTTGTACCTCCACCTCAAGGTCACACTATAATTAGAACTAAATGGGTGTTTGAAAATAAACAAAGTGAGGATGGGGTTGTGGTTAGGAATAAGGCTAGGTTGGTTGCTCAAGGTTTCACACAAATTAAAGGTCTAGATTTTGATGAAACTTTTGCTCCTACTGCTAGATTAGAAGTAAGAATTTTGTTAGCTTTTGCTGCATCTAAAGGTTTCAAGTTATATCAAATGGATGTTAAAGGTGCTTTTCTTAATGACTACATAGATGAGGAGGTTTATGTAAAGCAACCACCGAGTTTTGAAAATTCAGATTTTCCTAATCATGTTTACAAATTGTCCAAAGCCTTGTACGGTCTCAAACAAGCCCCTAGAACATGGTATGATAGGTTGAAAACATTTTTGCTTGAAAAGGGTTTACCATGGGCAAGGTTTATAAAACTCTTTTTGTGGTTAGGCATTGCAATGACCCATTATTCATTCAAGTGTATGTGGACGATATTATCTTTGGTTGTGCTTCTTATTATCTTGTGTCCAAGTTTTCAGCTATGATGAGTTCATAATTTGAGATGAGTATGATGGGAGAACTCGCATACTTTTTGGGGCTACAAATCAAGCAAACCAAGGAAGGTACCTTTGTGCATCAAACAAAGTATACATAAGATCTTCTTATGAGCTTCAACATGGACAAAAGCAAGCCTCTTCGGACACCAATGGGTACAGCAACGACGCACTTGATGAAGATGGTGAACCCATGGATCAAAAAGAATATAGAAGCATGATCGGATCACTTTTGTACCTCACGGTATCAAGACCGGACACATAATTTAGTGTATGTCTTTGTGCACGATTTCAAGCTTCCCCACGTGCTTCACATCGTCAAGCCATCAAAAGAACTCACAAGTACTTACATAGAACTCAAAAATTTGGCATTTTTCTTCCTTCTTCCTCAATCGTATCTTTGAAAGCTTTTTTTGATGCTGATTTGGGGGTTGTAGGATTGATCAGAAAAGTATTTCGGGTGCTTGTCATTTTCTTTGTAATTCACTTGTTGCTTGGTCCTATAGAAAACAAAGCTCAGTTGCACAATCCACAGGCGAATCTGAATATGTAGCTGATGCTAGCGCTTGCTCACAAATTCCTTGGATTGTTCAAACTCTTAAGGACTATGGGGTTGATCTAGATAGTGTTCCGCTGTATTGTGATAACACTAGTGCCATTTGCATTGCTAAAAACCTTGTGCAACATTCAAGACCAAAGCACATTGACATTAGGTATCACTTTCTCCGTGATAATATTGAAAAATGAAACATTGTGCTTCACCATGTAGATACCGAACAACAATTGGTTGACATTTTTAAAAACCTTTGGATTTCACTCATTTTTGATACATTCGTAGTGAAATAGGGGTTATGCATCCTCATGGCTTAAATTGAGGGGGGGGGGTTTGAAACTTAGGAACTCTATGTGTGAATCTGGAATTAAAATAATATGAGCATAGTATTTTATACATATATGACTTTTTGATTCCTTTTACTTGCTGAAAGTTCTTACTACATTACTCGTGTTATATATTTTGTAGTTCTTGACATGACTAGTAATTGGAACAATTACTTACACTAAATCTGGTCATGATCGAACTTTCTTGTTGTTTTGAACTTGTTGCATGCTCACAAGTGCTTTTAATCATGAAAAATAAATAACTCAACTACTCTCATGTTGAGCTTTTATGATCAAATGAAAAAATGAGAAAAGATCAAGAGAATATGCATGCATCACACTTCTTCTTTTGACATGGCTTATCATTGCACTTAGATATGAACTTGGAAGAAGTTTTGTATGACTAAAACCATGTCATTAAGCTTTTGATTGTCAAATGACATAGCTTGGCTGTGTTGGTTAGAATAAGGCAGATGCGACATATAATATCTTGCAAATGTTATATGATCAAAATTTGAGATTTAAATGATATTGAAAAATAAAAAATACAGCAACAAGTGTCATATTTCATGTTTTGAAATAGTTAAGTTTGTGAGATCATGACTTGCTTAAATTGAAAATTACACTTGATCTCTAGCATGGCTTACACTACTTTATGTATCTCATTGATGTGATAGTGTATGTTACTTGATAGTATGACTTGGATGAGCTTTGTTTTGTATGTATATGTTATAATATGCTCATGACAATTAAAATTTCTCTTTTGTACCATGATGAATACATTGTCAAAGGGGGAGAAATTGATCACACATTGCACATATTCACAAGTGTTTTTGGCACGACGGGATAATTTTTTTCTTCTCATTTTATTTATGATTTACAAAATGGGAGAAATATGTATAGGGGGAGAATTTTCTTTTCAAAACTTTTCATTCAAATAAACCAATGTTCAAATTCTAAGTGGTGTTGCCAATGCATTCATCATGGGGAGATTGTGAGACATATGTGTGTTGAATACATTGGCTATGACGATAAAAGTTTTGAATACTACCAAAACACCTTTTTTGACAAGGTCCGATGATAGGTCCGGCTTGTTTTGGGTAGCTCCGGCAAGGTCCTACATAAGGTCAGACTTGCTTTGGTTAGGTTCGACTTCTTTGTCTAGGTCCGACTTATTTTGGTTAGGTCTGACATGCTGTGGCTAGGTCCGACTGGCTTTGGTCAGCTCCAGTGCTAGATCCAACTAGCTTTGGTAAGATCCGGTGCTAGGTCCGACTAGCTTTGGTAAGCTCTGTTGCTAGGTCCTGCTAGCTTTGGTAAGCTCCGTCTAAAGGTCTAGTTAGTTTTGGCAAGGTCCGAAGCTAGATTGCAATGGTTCTACTTTTAATTTGACTTGATTAGAGCTTGCTTTACATCTATGAAAGATTGATTAGTATTCTATTATTAAGTTTTTGATGTGTTTTGGTGGTTATGGTTGATATCTTTTTGCTAAGGTTTGCAACATGTTTATGTGAGGTGCTCACGTAAGGTGTTGTGGTTTCAGAACTAACGAGAGTCAAGTCGAGGATTTGTGCTCGGAAGTACTGGTTGTTTATTCATGTGCAGGTGTTGCTTGAGTTCAAGACATCGCTGGTGACAGGATCCATTGAACTAGTCTTAGGGAGAAGATGAGGTTCAACAACCAAGTTTGAGAGGAATGGTGGTTGAGTTGATCGGGAGGTCATGCAGCATGCTTGACTCGAGAACAATGCATATGAAAGTATCGTGGACGTCATGGGAAGGTGTTTTCTTGTATGCAAGGTGTGCATAGACGTGGCTACATGGTTCCTAGGTGTGATGAAAAGATGTGGACGTAAAAAAATTGGTCGAAAAGGTCCAACCGACTAGGTTATGGACTCAGACTGCGGTTGAGTTGGGTTTGACTCAAATATGGAAAGATTTGAGTTGATTACGATAGGATTTCGTGTGAGTCATGAAGTTGAGTTGTTTGAGGAATGTGGGATATGTTTATGAGGTGTTTGGAAGTCTTAAGATTGCTTCTATCTGCGTATGGAAGAGTCTTGAGCAGTTATGGAAAGTTTCGGTGGAGACTGAGTAGGATACGAGTCCTAGGTTGGTTTGGGTTGGCCTCATGGCTGGTTATATAAGCAAGGGAGGCCATAGCTCATGGTGCACGGATTTTGGGCTGTTCCTCTTGTGCTCTATTGAATAGATATCGTAGTTTAAAGGAACTTTTGTGCCTTGTTCTTCCGACTTGTTTCAGACAAGTTTTTTTCTCGTCGAGTTTCTGCACGGCACTACCTTGCTTCGGCAGTTTTATCATAAATCGAGTTTTACATATCCGATTGTGTGGTTCTTTTTGGGTTGTCTTCACAACATGATTATCTATCATCTATGAAAATTTCACAGTCAATGAATTTGTGCTTTCAGATCTACACGAGTTTCTTTGCAGTGTTACAAATCTAGTTTTTACTCGGTAGGATAGATTGACCTTTGTTCGATCTTTCGATCGTAACTTGAGTTTTTCTTGATGGATTTTCGTGATTATCATTGTGACGTCATTGTGACTTAATTCTCCATAATCTATATTGGTTTTGTCACAATTGATCATGTTTAGATTAGTTACAAACACTACTTCTTTAGGAGATCAATTTTTCACCGAGGGGTTCTCGTTGCTTCCGCTCAAAAAGTTGTAATATATCATTCACCCCCTCTTGTAGCTTTCCACGTGCTCTTCGATCCTACATAGCAATTACATTCCAAACTGATGAAGGTCATCTATTCAAAGTAAATGGGCACCATCTCAAAATATTTTTAGAACTCAAAGAAAATTTGGACAAAGAGGAAGATGTAGTCAATTTGATTGACTTTAAAACCTATCCTTGAAGTTTGATTAAATTTTCCATGTCCAATAAAGCAAACTCCAACCTTCACCACTCCTTTCCAATCATTGCACTATCCCCTTTTTTCTATGTAGGAGAGAAGTAAAATGTAGAATATCATAAATACTTTCCTATTTAGGACTAAGGCGCTTATGTATTTTGATTCCATCATATGAAGTTCCTTTGTCAAATAAATTATGACTCACGAGTGTAAGTAAGACCAGTAGAGTCTTTCACTTTTCCAATGTTTTCGTGTCAAATAAAGATAGGTACATGAACAAGTGTGGGGGGATCCCACAAGCTTCCAAAAGTGTAACATGCCCAAACCATCACGAAAGGACAATTCAGGGCATCGTATGAAGGACCATGAGAAGATTCAACCAAGCCATGATGGCTTGGCCCACCCTTGTTTATTAAGGCAATGGTTTGCACTCTCTCACCTCTTATCCTTCTATTGCTCATTTTTAAGTTGAATTTGATTATGCATGATAATATTTTTAAAATCAACTCATTGGAAACTAAAATTTGGTAATTTTATATATCATATTTTGCTAGAGAATGGAATATGTCTACACCTCATTTCAATATCATTACCATGTTCTTCAACCACATATCAATTTAGGAAAAACATGTCATCTAAGTATTTTATTGGTGTGATATGGCAAATGAATGAAACTTGGAAACTCTCCATGCTGGAATTGAATTTCGGTATTGAAATTTTTGAAGTCATTAGATTTTTGCCTACCTCCTCATAAGAACAAAAATTCCCACCAAGGCCAATGATGCAACTTATTGAAAACCACATGCATATGCCACTTGCATTTTCATTGAACTTTGTCAAACTCTTGACCCTATTGAGTGACTTGCATGAAATCTTTGATTAGAAATTTCTTGTGCACTCCACCATATTCCATTATTTTCACACGTCCACCATCAAAACATACTCCATGCAAATTCTGCAAAATCATCTCTCAGTAAAAAGATGCACAAAAAGGAGTAGAAGGCATGGCTATAATGGCTCTCAAAAAAATTTGAAAAAAAAAAAGAGAGAAAAGAGAGAGCCAATAAGTAGCCATGCTTCATCCTTGCACAAAAAGAGAGTGATCTTGGAAGTCATCATCACCATTCATCATCCACCATCCATAATAAGTGCACAAGAAAATTTGTAGTCATTGGTTTTTGTTGCATGGTCTTCTTATGTGATCTCGTTTTTGACTTGGCGATATATGAATTTCAAGTGAGCCTCTCTTTATCCCTACCAAACTCCACAAAACTTCATATTTAGCTGTAGGAAAAGAAGTAGCAACTCATGCCAAAGTGAGGACTAAACACATCGAGAGACGAGAGCATTCTTTTGAGTATGACAATATCTTTTTGACTTATGAAAATATAGCAATTTTCAAGTTTATTTCAGCAAAAGCAGTCAAGGTGAACTACATTCAAACCTTTCCACCTCTCAAACACTCAAGATGATGTGTTAGCCACATCCACATCAATGGTTCTTGAATGAAGGTATGTGTTGAAATGTTTTGTATACATATTTCATACTTATAGCTACAGTATGATATAACTTAGTTCTTCCTGCCTTCACTCGAGGATGAGTAACGGACTAAGTGTGTGGGAGTTTATTGACGCTCCTTACATGCTAAATCCAACTGTCAATTCCCTACATAAAAGATATGAATTGGACTAAGTGTTGGTGTAATTATGTATGCAGGTGAATTAGGCCCATAATTAAAGTGAATTGCATGGACCAATCCAGAAAACAGACCTTCCGACCAATCAAGTGCAAGTATCAGGATTCATGGGCCCACACGGGGAGAAAACTGACTAAAAATTTAGGGAATCACCCATACCCATGATGGGGGACCACAAAATAGCCCCCGAAGGAAAACAACCATGTTTGGGCCCACTAGAAAGTTAGCCGAACCCTAGGGTCGCCCGACCTGATATTTGCACTAAATTCGGTTAGCCTCCACGTGTTGGCTCCTCAGAGCTCCCTGATAAAGATGTCGACTGATTCCCGCGCATATTCTTGCACCAAACCAACCATTGGAGAGTATAAATAGGGGGTAGAGGCTTACTCTTCTCCACATACCGAAAGCTTGAGTCTAGTACTCCACTCCAAAGGCCCCAAGTGCTTAGAAAATAGGGAGAGAGTGAGAAAGAGGAGGAGGAGGAGGAGGTTCTGGCTTGTCGGGCTTCTTCCAATGAAGGATATGGTTCAGGCTTGTGGAACCCTCTCCACCCTTTTACCTCGATAGTTCTTTCCATTTCAAGTAAGGTACATGATTTCCATTTGAGTTCATTTACTTAATTCAAGCAAGTTATTTCCTTAGTTGCTTGTTCTCATTGCTCTATTCATCTAGAGGCCCTGGTCTTTGCTACAGAGATTAGGGAAGCAATCAATAGCGTAGGCGTGGTGTCTAGGCTTGACGTTACCATTGATTATGTCGTAGTCCATGGGTTGTAGAGGTAGGCGGTAGGTGGCGACAGCCCTATCCGTTCGTTTTAATCCTCCACATTCGACTACGATGTGTGCTCTTGGTGGGAGTCACGTGGTAGACCAGGGTATGCCCATGCCCAATACAAGTAGCTATTGATCGACTTGCCTTAAATTAGAAACCCTTCTTTTAGGAAATCCACTCTACTCCATGCCTACCATCAAGCTTTGTGTCCTTGGGTGAACTAGTTAGAAGAATAGCACACACGTTCTTTGGGTTCAATATTCTCGGAAATACTCTTTAAGGGGAAGTGCTACAGCGGCCTCCGTGCACTTGCGGATTTTCATATGTGACGTACCAGCTGTCAACAGTAGGTATATCTGTCAAGGGCTTAATGGCTCAGAGATAAGATGAGGTCAAGTCCGGAAAGGAAGACACGCTCAATGACGCCACCAAGACCGACGAGACCAATCCGAAGGGAACTCAAGGATCAAACCCACCTCCTCCCAACACTTATGGAAGCAAGCCACAAGGAACAAATCCACAATTTGATGTCTCAAGTGTGGTTGAAGATTAAGAGGTGGCAAGACTCACGGAGCTTCTAACAAAGACAAAAGATGAAGCCAAGAGGAGGAAAAAACTTGAAAGGAAGAAGAAGCTAAAGAGTAGTCAACAAGACTACTTTCGATATCCTTTCAACTATGACCGTTTAAATTCACATTCTAATTTCTTGTCTATTCTAATCCTATGGGGAAGCCACTTCACTTTGATGGTACTAACTGCACCATGTGGAAGCACAATATGAAATTGCTTCTAATCTCTCTCAATCCTAGCCTTTAGCACATTGTATAAACAGGTATAGATATCCCCGTGGATAATGAAGAGCGCACCTATGAGCAAGAGAAAAAAATCCACTGCAATGTTCAAGCACGATTGTGCTCATCAACTCATCCTCTAGCCAATAAGAGTTCAACAGGTTGGACGGGATGGAGCTCGCCAAAGATATATGGACTGGTTTATTCAAAGGGAGGAAGGAAAGATGCTAGACTCCTCAAGAATAAAAAGTAGTGTGTTACTTTTTCAAAGAATGCTCATATCAAATCAAGAACAACACTCATGCTTCAACTTCACATAAAAACACTAAAAATGTTAAAAATACCAAATCTACTATGTTTCATGATTTTGATTCATCTTATATACTTATGAAAAGCAATATGGATACGTGTATGCCAAATATGTTGGGCCACTCACAAAGAGTCCAAAATCTTGTGTGTGGCTGCCCAAATGCCTTCTGACTAACCTCAAAGGTCCCAACCTAGTTTGGGTACCTAAACAAAAGCCTAACATTTTTGTGGGCCTACTCCTCCAATAGTTCAAAATGGGTACTCGATCGCAGGTGCAAAAATTACATGACCAGAGAGAGGAAGATTTTCATTGAGTATGTGGAGGATGGCGATTCGAGCGAGGGCATCTACTTTGGCAACAATAGTCAAGGTAGAGTGTTTGGTATTGCTAAAATTGAAATTTCTCAACATTCCTTTTCTCATGATTTATATGTTGACTCACTCAATTATAACCTCTTGTCCGTATCTCAATTATGTGAGAAGGATTATAATTGTTTATTCACTAACGAGGGTGTAACCATCTCTAGAAAAGCGATAACTCAATTGCCTTCAACGGTGTATTGAAGGACAGTCTTTATCTTGTGGACATCAGCATGGATAAATTCCAACTCGACCCATGCTTCATGGCAAAGACCAGCATAGGGTGGTTGTGGCATAAGAGGCTAGGTAATGTTGGTATGAAGAATTTACAAAATCTTTTAAAGGGAGATCACATATGTGGTCTAAATAATATTGTCTTTGAGAAAGATAGACCATGTAGCACATGCGAAGTTGGGAAGCAAATTGGAGCTACACAACCCGCCAAGAACGTGATGACGACAACAAAGCTGCTAGAGATGCTTCACATGGATTTTTTCGGTCCCATTGCTTATATAAGCACTGGCAGTAATAAATATGGCATTGTTGGTGATTTTTTTTGCTTCAGATGGGTATTTTTCTTGCATGACAAAGGAGAAACTCAAGGTGTCATCAAGAAATTCTTGTGGAGAGCTCAAAATTAGTTCTCCTTAAGAGTTAAGGAGATAAGGAGTGATAACAACAACGAGTTCAAGAACACCCAAGTAGAATATTACTTGGACTAGGAGGTCATCAAGCATGAGTTTTTGGCCCCCTACTCCCCCAAACAAAACGAGGTGGCTGAAAGGAAGAATCGCACACTTATTGAGATGACAAGGATCATGCTTGATGAATACAAGACTTCAGACCAATTTTGTGTGAAGCAGTCAATACCGTTTTTCATGCCACAAAGCGCCTCTACCTCCATCGTCTATTAAAGAAAATTTCGTATGAGCTCCCAATTGGTAACAAATCTAATATCTCATACTTTCATGTTTTCGGTAGCAAATCCTATATTCTGAAGGAGAAGCCTAGGACTTTGAAGTTCACTTTAAATCCAATGAAGGTTTCTTACTTGCCAACGACTCAAACACCTACGTCTGTCTTGTCTTAAAAAAAACCACCAGTTGTGTTGAAATTGCACATGATGTGGTGTTTGATGAAACTAATGGCGCCCAAGTAAAGCAAGTCGATCAATGTGTGCTAGATGAGGAAGAAGCTTCAAGCATAGCACTAAGAAGGATGGCACTTGGCGACACTCGACCTCAAGAAGATCAAGGTCCATGTGATCCAACCTCATCACAATGGCGCCTCCCTCTCAAGATCAAGCTCAAAACTCCCAAGATCAAGACCACCAGCTCAAGACAATGAGAATCAAGGTGGTGACAACGATCAAGGGGGAGACAGAGGATAAGATGAAGAGGAAGTTGACTCAAGACCTCAAGTGCCTCACCCATGGGTTCATCAAATTGTTCAACGAGATCACCCTATTGACAACATACTATTGACGACTGCTATACACTAATTCCACCTGTCAATATAACTCAATTATGTGAACGAATTGTCATTTCTTGCACACATCACCTATCTATTTAACCTATTTCCTCTTGTCTTTGGAGAAACTAGTGTATGCTGGGATTCTATGCAGAAATGAAGTGAAACAAGGGGGTGGATCCTATAAAATATCATTCTAGCCAATCTATCGACGACACGTGGCCACCACATGGATGAAATGGCCCACAAAAGAAGTATCCGAGGCCATCCAATGGTGTAGCACCAATATCAGTCAATGGGACCCACCTGTCAGACACCTGGAGAAAGCACACCACAAAAGAGGTTAGGACCAGGTCGGTCGACCCCCCTAGTCAGTCGACTAGTTCCTGGCACCTTTCTTGGTCAAACTCCACATGCAGGCTCCTCCCGGCTTGAAGAGGTCATGGGTGACTGATTCGCGCGCTTTTGGTGGCGGAAACCGACCCTTCTCCAAGCTATAAATAGGACCCCTCGCCCCTCATTTCAACACACACCACTTGAGTATCCATCCATTGTATTCACTACTTTTCATAGGTTTAGAGGAATATAGGATGTAGAGAGGAGAGTCTCTAGTCCATAGTTCAAGTAGGAGAGGAGTAGAAGGAGTCTCTTCCAAATTGGGACAGGTATGCCTTCCATATTTCTATTTGTATTTTTGACATTATTCATAATAAAGATGTCATCTTTAGTCTACTATTGTTCATATACTTGGATTTGATTGTGGATTCCATGTATGTTGTAGGAGTAGTATTTATGATTGTGCTATACCATGTTCATTACATTTTCATAAACACTATAAACATCCACTATAGTCTAAGTATCTATGATATGGTTATGTTAACATAAATCACTTATTCTATGAATTAACATTGGTTCAACGATGATTTAGTTCATTGCCTTAGGATGGCTTGTGCCTAGGTTGTTAAGGTAATTACTTAATATGCTAGAATGGTGCTAGGATAGAGAGTAGCGTTGAATGTCTCGTAGACCCACAAATTGAAGAGGTAGGCGGTAGGTGGTGACAGCCCTATCTGTCCTTTGTAATCCTCCATGTTCGGCTATGCCACAGGCTCTTGGCAGGAGTCGCCTAGTGTTGTTTGGGGTAAACCCGTGCCCAATGTGTTAATCCACTTAGCATGAGATTAACATGATCGTAACTAACATAGGCTATGTATATGGACATTAGAACCATAGGAGGAGTCTCTACCTAACTCTTAGCAAAATTCCTCTATTCCCTCAATTATCCTCCTAGGATAGAATGCTCATGTGCGTGTCATACTACCTCAACTTATCATTTAACCCATCCTTGCTAGAACGCTACCTAGACCAACCTAAGCCTTTCCACTTGATGATTGTTTTACTTCCATCTAGCCTTCCTTTGGGAAAATATAAATGACACCCTTTGAGAATACTCTTAAAGTGGAAATGCTACATCGATAGTTTCCGTGCGCTTTCGGACGTTCACTTGAGAATTAAAACCAACCAACAAGCATTTCTGGCACCACTGCTAGGGATGAATTGTTAGTAGCGCGTAGGAAATATCAACAAGCATTTCTGGCATCGTTGCCGGGGAAGGCAGCTGAAGTATTACATGATTGAGTGATTAGGATAGGACCCTGGTATGTTTTAGTAGGATGAACCCTCTTTGTTTTCGCATTTTATGTGAAAACAAAGTAGTGTATGTCTGGTTTCCGCTTGCCGGAAAACTTTGTTGAAGATCCTGAATCCCTTCTGAGAGATTGACCTCGTGTCGTGACGACTCAAAAGCTTCGAGCGGCAAAGTAAGACAGCACAATCGCACCAACAACTGAAACACCAATGGCCCAGAAGACTCTTCGTGAGTTTTCGGCTTCCTCTTCTAACAATATGCCTATTGGGCCAACTGTTAACACAAGAGACGTGAACTTCGAAATCAAGACTAGCCTAATCACTATGGTGCAAGCAAACCCATTTTGTGGAAAGGCTAACGAGGATGCAGGTGCTCACTTGCAACAGTTCCTTAAGATCTGTAGCACTTTTAAGATAAAGGACATATCTCCTCATGTTGTCCGTCTTAGGCTGTTCCCGTTCTCTCTTCTTGGGAGATCTAAACAGTGGTTCTACGCGAACCGAAGTGCTATAGACACTTGGGAGAAATGTTTTGCGGCATTCCTCACCAAGTTTTTCCCGTTGGGCAAGACCAATGCCCTACGTGGAAGAATTTCTAGCTTCCAGCAAGATGCCAAGGAATCTATTGTCGAGGCTTGGGAAAGGTTGCAGGAGTATATCCTAGCCCATCCCCACTATGGGATGGATGATTGGCTAATTATCCAAAACTTCTACAATGGGCTGATCCCTTCCGCCCGTGACCATGTTGATGCTACTATTGGAGGTGCCTTCATTCTCACTAACGGTGCCCAAAGCCAAAGATTTCATTGAGAAGATGGTGTCAAACATGGGTTGGAGCGACGAGCGTCTACATACCCGCTAGCGAGGCATGCACACCTTGAAGGAGGTGGACATGATCGCTGCCAAATTGGACCTCCTTATGAAGAAAATTGATAGACAAGGCAATGGTGAAGTGTGCGGCAGTGCCTATGCCTTAGACTCTCACATCACATGTGAAGTTTGTGCAAACACGGGCCATATGGGCAATGACTGCCCAGAAACCCGTGAAGATGCCCTATACCTAGCCAACAATGGAAACAACAATGGTCGTCTAGGAGGTCAAGGGTGGGGCCAACCACGTCCATTCTTTCAAGGAGGGTACAACAACAATGGCAACAATGAAAATCAACCCAACTTGAGATAACTTTCAATTAGCCAGCTGAAGATCAATGATGCTCTATCCAAGAAGTTGTCGGCTAATGACAAGACCCTAGAGAGCATCAATGCCAAGATAGAAGGACTATCCTCAGCCTTCAAGAATCAATTGAGTTTCAACATGATGTTGGAGCCTCGATTGGCTCAACTGGCAGTTGTTGTTCCTCCAATGGAAAATGGCAAGATGCCAGGACAACCCGAACCTCCCGTGGAAAGTGCCAATATGATTTCTCTATAAGGAGGCAACTGGCTGAAGGACCCCAGATGTCCTACAATCTCATGCTCAATCGGGGCATACCACTTTGACAAGGCCCTTTGTGACCTTGGAGCAAGCGTGAGTGTGATGCCCAAGGTGGTTTTCGACTAGCTAAACTTCACGGAGCTTACTCCAACACCAATGCAGCTCCAACTGGCTGATTCTTTAGTCCGTTATCCGGCAGGTATTACTGAAGATGTCTCAGTGAAAATTCGGAACTGCATCATATCTGTGGATTTCATGGTGCTCGACATGGAGGTCGAGAAGGATACGCCGCTCATTCTTGGGCACCTATTCCTAAGCACCGCAAAGGCTTGCATAGATGTGGAAGCTAGAGAAATCAACTTCCATATCAATGGCAAGGAGGAGGAGTTTAACTTTCGCCCAAAGTTGGAGCAATGCTCCATTATTTGTATCAAGTATAGGCCAAATATTAAACACATTCAAGAGGTCGAAATCACACCCCCAAAGGTGAACCCGCTCATTGCATTCATGAGGAATTTGATCTATGCGGAAAACCCATCTTATCGTCCACGTCGACAACCCAAGAAGACGGAGAAGTCCGAGTCTTCTCAAAGGCCCAAGTCCACCAATCCACCAAATAAGGAATGGCGGAAGAAGCAAGACAAGCCATTTGAGCCCATCCCTCCAGGCTTGAATTTCAAGAAATGAAGAAGGAGGAATGTCCATCTCATCGGACTGTGGTGAGACCTAGCCAATAGGTTAAATTGGTAGTTATCCTTTATTTGATATTTCTTTTATTTTCTCTTCATTTGAAATTTTCCCATTTAGTTTGATTGTCCCCACTGCATATTTGATTTTCTTAGCAAGTTGAGAATCTTATACTCTCAACTATCATTTTTATTTCTTTATTTTTCACAAAAAGAAAATTGTTGGGTTTTGAAAAGGGAATTTTTATTTGGAAAACAATCTTTCTGAGCTGCAAAAGTTAACGTGCTGATTCCACATCCGTTGGGGAGCCACCAGCTAAAAGGGAGAACAGGGGGCCCACCTATCAGGTCGGCCGACCCCTCTGTTCGGCCGACATGGGGAAAGAGCCAATTTGGCTCTCTCTCCTCCAACGGCTACAAATGGTGCCCTAGTGACCGTTGGGGATTGCATAGTATAAATGGTGGCCGTGAGGAGCTCTTCTCTTCACACTTCACCTTATTTCTTACATCCCCAAAGTCACTCTTGCTCAAATTGTTTTTCTTGCACTTCATTGAAGCACTCTTGCTCAAAATTCAACTAAAAAAAGATTTCCTTTTGATTGCATTTGCAATTTGCTTTCATGTTCTTCAAGGGAAAATTCACCAGGGTTTTGTTTTCACTAACATCACCTCTTTTGAGTTTTTGCCTTGTTGTGTTCTTGTTTGTTCTGGCCATGAAAGGAATGAAAAGTATGTTTCGAAAGAGGAAGAAGGCTGCAAGCTCGAGCCATGCCAGAGACTCAAGTGCACGCCCATCTTCCGTTGCTACACCAAGTTCAAGGAGTAGGAGTGTAGGAGAGGACACCCCCATGGGTGAGAGGAGCAACCCTCACCAACTTCTTCACGACGACGACCTCGACATCCAAAGTGAAGTTCAAGATCAAGCACGCAAGCTCCTCCAAGATCGTAAGTTTTCTCATACGAAAGCTTATGATCCGGATTTGATCTCCAAAATAGGTATGGAGTCCGAATTCTTTTCCATTTGGTGTGCACTAGGATGGGAAAATTTTGCTCACATAGAGGAGAAAGGTTCACGCCTTCTCTCCATACAATTTCTTTGCACACTCAAGATAGGATTTGATGGTATTACTTTTCGATTATTTCAAAAAGAATACAACATCTTATGGAAAGAGCTAAGTGAAATCCTAGACTTCCATAAATGTTGTTTGCTAGATTTAGACACTTTGCCTAAGTTTAACAAACAATGTTTTTGGTAATATTTAAGTGATGAGGTCAGATGTAGTGCACCTAGGAATAGCCACTTGCACAACCCCACTTTACGCTTCATGCATAGATGGGTGGCTATGACTATGTTCCCTAGAGGCGATGTAAGGATAGTGCGTGATGATGAGCTGAAAGTTTTATTTGCCATGATTAAAAAGATAAAATTTGCTCTAGTTATTGTCATGATGACACAATGTTAGATTACATTCCAAGAGTAGGGCCAATTGAATGCACTTCATTGATTACCCGTATTGCTACTAGGGTGGGAGCACTAGAATACTCTTCATTTGAATACATTGAAAGTGAAAGAGAATTAATTGATGAGAATATTTAGTGCAAGGACATACCCTTAAGCATGATCAAGATGGATCTTTCATATTTTATTATCCCAACATTGTTAATGAAATTCGATTACATAGCCTGGATTATCATTTGTACAAATGCCACAAGCTAACCATTGACCTACTTCCTATCGAGGAAGCCGGAAGAAGTAATGTCTCTGGTAGGGTAACTAGAAGTCGCACGAGGAGAGCGGCTATGCCTCCGACAACCTCCACGGTCCATGAGTACGAAGAGGAAGAGAACCAAATGGGTGATGCACCCGGATGGACTCAACCTCAAGAGACCGAGGGTCCGTCTTGGCATGGATGGCCAAGTGCTACATGGGAGACACCCCTATCCACTTCAAGCTCTAGCAGCTTGCCTCCAACATCTATGAGAAGATGTCATTCAACTTTGGCTAGCAGTCATCGCAACTATAGCCAAGGAATTACGGACCTCTCTAGACGTATGAAGTAGCTTGAAGTAAGGACAGGTGACATCTACAACACTCTCCAAGGGCATGATCAAGGTACCCAAGACTGGAAACAACACATGGACGCTCAATTCATCAACCTCAACGCCACGCTACAACAACAACAACAAGCCAATCTCGCGGCATACTTCCGTCATCAAGGGTTCAACCCTCGACACAAAGGTGAGTGAAGAACAAGCTTGGTGGAGGACCCACACTTGAGGTAAATTGTATTAACCCCTTGCATATTTATTTTCCACTTACCCATCATCCACCTTGCATCTAAAAAAAAGGGTAGGTTTTTCCAAATAAAATAAAAGATGTGCGGTAAGAATGACTTGGAATTCACATAGATGAAATGATGAATAGTTGCTCTGTTTTAATTTTCCTAAGTCCCTAGTTTACAACTTACTACTCTCCAACATATTGCTCTCATTGGCTAAAATTCCTTTTGTCTTGATTTGGAAATTGTGGGTAGCAAAATCTTAGTCCATTCTATGTTGTTGGGAGATATGATATAGTGATAGGGCTACTATTCCTAGTTTTATAGTGAAACATAGATTTCCGGAGAAATTCTAAAAAGGTTTAAGTTATCCTCATTTGATTGGAAATACCCACCAAAGCCATATGATACATTACATTGATAGACCTTATGCATATGATATTTGTTTTCACATTGAGCTTTGTCATACTAGTATAGACCTATGTGAGATTTCTTTCATTACCTTTTGAAATCCAGACTGATGAGGACATCACAACAGCGGAGACGCACATTGAACTGCAATGACCAATCACAAGAGCACGAGCACGGTTAATAAATCAGAATAATGGAGAAGATCAACCAGTGAAGCAAAGAGTCCTTGGGAGCCTCGAGAACCAGCTGGGACGTCCACAAGTTGATGGAAACAGTTTCTAACTCGGACTCGAGTTCAACTCGGAGTCCAGGAGAAGTCCACCTTAAAATGGACGACCAGGAGGCATACGGACTCCGTTTTTGACGTTCTACATATGCACGGAAAGAGGAGAAAATAAACTTTCCAATGGTTCTGGTCCCACATCAAAATTCCTCCGGAGTCATTGGGAATTGTCGAAACAAGTCGAGTCCAAATTTCTGTCTGGTGCTGCGCCACCGAATCGGGCCCTTGGGCCTTGTCTCCCGTAAGAGTCCATTAGGGATGCGTCTAATCGTGTTTTGGTCGAACCCTAGCCTATAAATACTGCAGCTGCTGGTCATATTCGGTGGGTTTTTCTTAGATCAATAATATCGCCGTTCTACGGTTTGTGAGACCCCAACTTTGCGATTTCAGATCGTGTCTTCGACGTTCTTGTTCGTGTTCTCGGTTGCACTTGTAGGGATTAGCCTTTTTGGTGAGGTCAAGCGTGTGCAGCACGGTTGATAACCAACGGAGCCGTGTTGTAGTGATTGCAGGAGTACTCGAACTGCTCGAGTACCGCATATCATCAATGTCGAGTTCTCCACCTCAATCGACATACCTTTCGGAAGATTGGGCCTAAACCTTTGACTCATCAATTGGTATCAGATTTCCAGGTTGCCCGTGAGGTATCTTTGTTTTCCTTCGATTAGATCGATTTTGTTTCGTACCTAGAGTCCACAAAAAAGCCACAAAAAAATTAGATCATTTTTATCGCTTCCCAGACTATAGTGCCTGCAGTTTCGTTTTTTAGTTTGCATTGTTGAGTTTGCATTCGTGTGGTTGAGTCTTGTTTGTGTTTTGGGTCCTAGTTATCATGTTTCGTCCTTGTTTTCTTGCTGTTCGACACCTATTCCACAATCCCTAAATAACAAACCGATCCACCACATTCATCGGTTTGCCCTAGCTAGCCGCCTTGCGTGAACTCCCGCATCACAAGCCCTAGATTAGGTGACAAACCTTTGTGCCACTCATCCTTGAATCATCACGCACCACCCCATTAGTTGCTGTGCAAATGCCCGATCATTTTCATATCCGATTGCGAGTTCTGTTCTCAAACCGAGTTAGAATCAACATCCAAAAAAACGTAACTCGGACAGCCTACCTTAAAACGGTCATAACTTTCGCATACGAACTCAAAATCGGGCGATTGTTTTTTTTTTCAAATTCATCTACGTGAAATTTCGCATCTTATTTTCCGCTGAGTAGCCACATTCGGCAAAATTAGATTGCCCAAATTCCCCTCGGAAGATAGGCTATCCGGCCTCTGAAGTTTCAGCACGAATTTTAAAGAATCTTCTTGATTTTCTATAGGCCGCATATTACATCCACTTGAGCTGCAAATTTGTGTGCTACCTATATTTGTGCTCCTGGGTAAAGAAAAAATATCGAAAACATATTACAAAAAAGAAAAAAAATAGTGAAGAGCACGCATATTAAAGCAATTGGCATATACAACTTGGTGTTGTTTTGTTGGCTATATCATTCTGTCTTTCATTTGCCTTGATACTTCCTTGTGTTGTGCTAGGCCCTAGGGCACTTGGTTGGCCAGCAACAGTTTCCTATATTGAATACTTATTCAACTTTGTTTAGCTGTTAATTTTTTTTCTGCTTACTAGCCACCATATTGTGCCATCCAAGCTCCACCTTTCTCTTAAGCATAACAGGTACCTTTGCAATCACCCCACGCTTCATTGGTTCATCTCACCGTCCACACCACCTGCTGTGTCGGTAAGAACACTTGTAAGAGCGTGGTAAGACGCTTGAGCGAGAGAGATTGTTTTCTTCCACCTTTCACATTGTCACTGTAGTTGATAGGGATAACATATTTTTTTGTTGTCTTTTGTTTCCTACTAACAATGGCAAGAGAAGACAATGATGACGAATGTGTTCAACATGCTGAGTTACGTGATATGATGAAGACCATGACAGATATGTTCGCCAAATACAACGCAGCAACAGAGGAGTCATTGGCGAACTTGACTCGCCAACTTGATGACCTTGCTCTTCGGATGAATACTTTTGAGGCTTGGTTGCCTCTCGCTAGAAGACAAGAAGACAATGCTTATGATAAACTAGAAGATCACAATAATCAGCCAAGACTGCCACTTTATCGCTGAGGTATGGGAGGTAATAATCATAACAATTATGATCGTCCTCCTAATGATCTTTTTGCTAAAGTGAAATTTACTATACCCTCTTTTTCTGGTCCTTATGATGCTGAGGCTTATCTTGATTGGGAGATGACAGTAGAGCAAAAATTTAATTCCTATCTTGTTCCTGAACAACATAGAGTTTATCAAGCCACTAGTGAGTTTAAGGACTTTGCTATCATATGGTGGAATGAACTTGTTAAAACTAGAACTGATCCTCCAACATGGGATAGATTAAAAGAAGCTATGCGTGTTCGATTTGTTCCTCCATCTTTTCAGCGGGACCTTTACAAAAAATTGCAGCGTTTAGACCAAGGTAACATGTCCATAGAGGAGTATTATCAAGAGTTACAAAAGGGTATGCTATGTTGCGGGGTAGTAGAGGACATGGATGATAAAATAGCTCGTTTTATGGGGGGTTGAGGCATGAAATTTAGGACATTATTGATTACAAGGAATATGGTACTGTTAATAGATTGTTTCAGCTTGTTATGTTGGCAGAAAAAGAATTGCAGGGCCGACAACAACATCAACAACACATGAGGAGCAACTTCACGCTGTGTGCAGCGACTACACCATCCAAAATAGCACCATCTTCGACCCCCCGTGCAGCGACTACACCACCCAATGGTGGCCAACGAACTATACCTGCTGCTCCACTCTCGCGTGCCGGAAGGCAGCAAGGTGACATCATTCAAGCCTTCGTCATCCACTCCTTCTACGGGTCGTACTTCCGACATTAAGTGTCACCGCTGCTAGGGACTTGGTCATATCATGAGAGATTGCCCGAGCAAACGAGCATACATAGCACGCGACGATGGCGGGTATGATAGTACTTCAGATGTTGAAGATGAATATTCTTTTGCTACTGACTTTACAGATCCAAATGACAAACACACCGAAGAAGAGGTACTTGGTACAGCGGCGACGGAGAACTATAGGAGCATCATTGTGCAGCGTGCCTTGAGCTCCAAAGTGGAGACCGACGACAAGCTACAACGACACAACCTCTTCCACATGTTTCTCGTCGTCAAGGACTGCCGTGTACACACTATAATTGATGGAGGTAGCTGCAATAACTTGGTGAACACGAACGTCGTCAAGAAACTTGGTTTGACAACAAGAGCACACCCTCATCCGTACCACATTCAATAGTTCAACAACAGCGGTAAGGTTCGGGTAACACAAACAGCGGGAATACATTTTTCAATTGGTTCATACCATGATTTTGCTGATTTTGATGTTGTTCCCATGGATGCTTGTTCTCTTTTATAGGGTCGTCCTTGGGAATTTGATACCAATGCTATTCATCATGGTAGAACCAATAAATATACTCTCATTCATAAGGGAAGAAAATTACTTTGCTGCCCATGACTCCTGCTGAAATTGTGCATTTTGAGAAGAGTAAAATTTGTGATGACAAAGCAACAAATTTAGAATCTGAAAAACAACAAGTTATTAAGTTAATATCACCATTGTTGCTCGCAACTAAATCTGACCTTGCTGATTTATTCGATGCTAAGGGGATGTGCTATGCTTTAGTTTGCAAAGAAGCCATGCTTTCACATCATGAATTGTCTATTGCATTGCCCCCTGCTGTTGATAACCTTTTGTAGAAGTTTGAGGATGTGTTTCCCTCTGAGATACCCCCTGGTTTACCACCGATGAGAGGCATTGAACACAAGATCGATTCGATTCTAGGAGCAAGTTTGCCAGATCGTGCAGCATACAGGGTGAATCCACAAGAAACTAAGGAAATTCAGCGACAAGTCCAAGATCTTTTGGACCACGGGTACATTCATGAAAGCCTTAGCCCTTGTTCCGTTCCTGTTCTTTTGGTTCCTAAGAAAGATGGTAGTTGGCGCATGTGTGTTGATTGTTGAGCGATATATAACATCACCATTCGATATCATTATCCTGTTCCTCGATTAGATGACATGCTTGATGAATCAAGTGGTACTACCATCTTCACAAAAATTGACTTGCGTAGTGGTTGCCACCAAATTAGAATGGCACTAGGAGATGAATGGAAAACTACATTTAAAACCAAGTTTGGACTTTATGAGTGGTTAGTCATGCCTTTTGGTTTAACTAATGCACCCAACACCTTTATGCGATTAATGAACGAGGTTTTACGTGCTTTCATTGGACAATTTGTGGTTGTTTACTTCGATGATATCGTCATTTACAGCAAGTCATATGATGAACATCTTGATCATTTACGTGTTGTTTTTACTGTTTTGAGAGATGCACGTTTGTTTGGTAACCTCGAGAAGTGCATCTTCTGCACCAATCTAGTCTCGTTTCTTGGCTATGTCATTTCCTCATAGGGAATTGAGATGGATGAGGCAAATATTGAAGCAATCACCAGCTGGCCAGCCCCAACAACTGTCACACAGGTTCGTAGTTTTCTTGGTCTTGCAGGTTTTTATCAGCGCTTTGTGCGGGATTTCAGCACCATTGCAGCACCTCTACATGAGCTAACGAAGAAGGGAGTGCCATTTCGATGGGGCGAACAGCAGCAACACGCTTTTGATACTCTCAAATCGAAGCTTACACAAGCACCATTGCTACAATTTCCTGATTTTGACAAGACATCTGAGCTAGAATGCGATGCAAGCGGCTGGTATTGGAGGCGTTCTCATACAAGGAGGTAAACCCGTTGCTTTCTTTAGTGAAAAAATTCATGGTCCTTCTCTGAATTATTCTACTTATGATAAGGAATTGTATGCCTTAGTGCGTGTATTACAAACATGGCAACATTATCTTTGGTCTAAGGAGTTTGTCATACATTCCGATCATGAATCATTGAAGTATCTTAAGTGTCAAACCAATCTGAATAAACGACATGCTAAATGGATTGACTTCATAGAGTCATTTCCATACATCATTAAGAATAAGAAAGGGAAGGAAAATATCATTGCCGATGCATTATCTAGGCGTTATACCATGTTGTCCCAACTTGATCATAAAATCTTTGGTTTGGAAACAATAAAAGCTTTATATCTACTGATTTGGACTTCAAAGATGCTTTTGAAAATTGTAGAGAAGGAAGAACTTGGAATACATATGTGCTGCGAGAGGGTCTCCTCTATCGTGCTAACAAGCTATGTGTTCCAGCTAGCTCAGTTCGTGTATTACTTTTGCAGGAAGCACATGGAGGAGCTTTGATGGGACATTTTGTAGTGAAGAAAACTGAAGACGTGCTGTCCACACACTTCTTTTGGCCTAAAATGAGGCTGAAAGCATCTAGGCCCCCATGAGGTATGGTTTCGGTGATTAATGACAACCATTGGATTTTACTAATGAATTTGTGGATGCAAGGTCTCCCATATCACTCAATCAAACGAAATTTATATGAACATCAATATCAACTACTAATCATTGGAGACCCATATACAATCACTTCATGAGATCAAATCAATGATATGAAGATAAGAAGTAAAAGCTCTTATGTCAAAGTCATTCAACCATAATTGATGACACTTAATGCTTGACAACCATCAGAAGTACATTTCCAACAAATGTCTAAGAGGTCAATCGAGCAAAGTTCAAAAGAATCACTTAGAAACAACTCAAAGCAAACAAAATAAACTCACCGGATCAACTGATGTTTCCAGAGAACAACACATCGGTCGAGTTGGTTCAGCTAAAGAAGAAGACCTCAGAACAAAGCACTCACCGGATCATCCGATGTTAAGGGCTAAGCTACATCGGTCCATCAGTACAGTTTGCAATATCCTTGGACCAAGTGTAGCACCGGATCATCCGATGTACAGAAATATACACATCGGCCAATCACTCCAGTAAGCATCAAGTTTGAGCCAATTCTAGAGGAAGAGCCACAGGATCATCCGATGTGAAGACAAGTGCAACATCGGTCTAACAACGGTCATATCTGACACAATGACGTCAGCTAAAGTGAACTTGACCGATGATAACTAAAGGGGAGACATCAGATCATCCGGTGTTCACAGAAAAGTTCTGTCAGCCTACTTTTCCAACGGCTATTTCGTGGAGGCTGGCTATAAATACCCCCTAAACCTGTCAAATCGACAAGTCTTGATCACTAGACATAATCTACACATCCACAAGCATTCAAGACAAAGAGCCATCACTTCTACATCATTTAGATCACTTACACACCAAGAGATAGGCTAGAACTAGCTAGAGAGAGAGCTTGTGTGCCTCCATTCTGGGTGAGTGGAATCTCTAGGGTAGTGAGAGTCTTAAGGGAGTGTCCCTTGGTGTTTGTAATTGAGGGATACTTCCGGAGCTTGCCAAGGCGTTAGTGGAAGCCCGTAGGATCGAAATTGTACAAGGCTTGAGCTCCACCTTGCCGAGGTTGGCAAACAGAGAAGAATAGTGGAGATCCCTCGTCTCGGTGACTTGGGTGTGGCTATACCCTTTGGTGGGGCCACAACGTGGATGTAGGAAGATCTTGACAATCTTGTCGAGCCACGGGAAAAATTCTCGTGTCTCCTCGGGAGTTTGCATCCTCTTCCTCTCCCTTACATTTATGCATTTTATATTCCGCGAAGTTGCTATTTACTTCAATGCATAGATTGTTTGCGTAGCGAATTGGGCTTTTAGGGTTAAGTTTTATTGCTTAGATTTTTTAAAAGAAAGCCCAATTCACCCCCCCTCTTGGGCATTCGATCCTTACAATTGGTATCAGAGCAAGGTTGCTCATAGGATCATTCTAGCCTCACCGCTAGAGAGCTAAAATGGCCAAGGTTGGGGGTTCGGTTCCTATCTTCGAGGGCAAGAACTTTGCCTATTGGAAAGCGTGCATGCATGCTTATCTAGAGGCTATTGCTCCCGAAGTATGGGAAGTGACTCACGCGGGGTTTGGAGAACACAACTATGTTGGTGATCAAATTAAATGGGATGCTAAAGCTAGGAATGCAATCTATGAATGTATTAGTCAAGATGTGTTTGCTAGGATTGCTAGCAAAGAAAAAGCTTGTGAAATTTGGGATTGCTTAATAGAGATTCATGAGGGTTCTTCTCGAGTCAAGGAACTTAAATATCACATGCTTAAAGCAAAATGTGATGAAATTAAGATGCTACCTCATGAAAATGTCAATGAGATGTTCTCTCGCTTGAATGTACTTATTGAAGAAATTAATGCTCTTGACATTGCTTCCCTTGGCAAGGGACTCATCAATCACAAGATCCTCATGCTCCTTCCCAAGCCAAAGTACAATATCATCAACTCCATTGACCACATTGAAGTTTCGAAGCTCATTGGAGAAATTCACGCTCATGAGATGAGTGTACTTGGAATGATGGAGCAATCATCTTCAAAAACAATTGCTCTAAAGGCCTCCACCAAGAAAACAAGCCTCAAGAAGAAGATGGTGGTTGAGCCTAGCTCAAGTGAAGAAGAGCAAGCATCAAGTGAAGATGATGATGATGAGCTTGCATTGATGATGAGAAAGTTCTCACGCTTGAACTCCAAGATTACTAAGAAGGGATACACATTTGATCCCAAGAAGAAAGCGTTTCTACCAAGAAGAGGTGATCACAAGACTTGCTACAATTGTGGTGATCAAGGCCAAATCTCCTATGATTGTCCAAAACCGGACAAAAGAAGAGAGAACCACAAGAGCAAGCATCGCAAGCTTGAAGAAAGTGATGATGATGAAGAAGAGGCCAAACCCAAACCAAGATCCTTTGGGAAGAGGAAACATGACAAGGGAAAGAAGGCAAGACTCTTCCCAAAGAAGAGAAATGGCCCACAAAAGGTGTTCATGTGTGAGGCAAATGAATGGGTCACCGACGAAGAAACAAGTGATGAAGAGAGTGAAGCGGAAGAAGAAAGTTTGGCCGGCCTCGCCATTGCCAACAACGATGACTTACCTCTTCATCCACCGCCCATGTGCCTCATGGCGAAAGGTAACACCAAGGTATGTGACAACTCTAGTGATGATGAGCTTTCCCCCGATGATTTAACTTCTTTGATAAATGAATATCATGCTATCATTAAGAGGGAAAAGAGTAAGGTTAAAGCTCTTGAAGAAACTCGTGCTAGACTTGAGAGTGCTAACCTCGATTTGCTTGACAAGTATGAAAGCATACTTAAAGAGCATGACACGCTCAAATCCCATGTCAAGCAAATTGAGGAAGATAAGGCTAAAATCAAGTTAGATAATCATGAGCTTAACTTGGCACACCAAACACTCTTGGGAGAGCACAACAAGCTAATAAAAGAACATCAAACACTTAACCTTGCTCATGACGTGCTTGATCAAGAGTTGAAAAATATAAAGAAACAAACTCTTAATGATAGGATATCCATTACTTCTCATGTCACTAATGCCTTGAACAAGTCTTTGCCTTTGAAAGCAAATGCTAGGGAGAAGGACTTGTTGGAAGAAATTGAGAGTCTCCGCACTAGTGTGGCTAGACTTTCAAAAGGGGAAGTCAAACACAAGGAAATACTCTTCCAACAAGCAAAGGCCTTCAAAAAGAGAGGACTTGGATCCTTCCCGGTGCCTAACAAAGGAAAGGTGCCCTCACTGGAGCTTAGGACAAGCTTCATCAAGGAAGTTGGTTCTTATTGCCAACATTGTGAGGTCACCGGTCACCACACAAGGGAGTGTCCTCTTCCAAACCGACCTTCTCCAAAGTTGCCTATTAATTACAAATCTACTTTCAATGATCGTTATTATCTCTTAAGTAAAGTAGATGGCAAGGTGAAGGCTAGGTTCATCGACAAAGACATGAAGGGCATGAAGGGGAAGCTCCCCAAGCAACTTTGGGTCCCAAAGACACTTGTATCACACATACAAGGACCTAAGTTGCCTTGGGTGCCTAAAGTTAAAAATTGAATTCATGTGTGTAGGTGAACTACAAAGCCGGAGGAAAGCATTGGGTACTCGATAGTGGGTGCACCCAACATATGACCGACAATGATGGTATGTTCACCACCATAGAAAACCCCGGCAATCATGAACAAGTCACCTTTGGTGATAACTCTAAGGGAAAGGTAATTGGGTTAGGTAAAATTGCTATGTCAAATGACTTATCTATTTCTAATGTTTTGTACGTTAAGTCACTTAGTTTTAATTTACTTTCTATTGCACAACTATGTGATCTTGGACTAACATGCACATTTAGCAAAAATGATTTTGTTGTGAGTAGTGAAACAAGCCAAGACATAGTCTTCAAAGGATTTCGGCATGGACACCTCTACCTAGTAGACTTCTCCAACAAGAATGCTAGCTTGACCACTTGTCTTTTCACTAAGACAAGCTTGGTTTGGCTATGGCACCGACGCATAGCGCACATAGAGATGAGCAAACTCAAGAAGTCATTCAAGCTTGGGATGGTGACCGGCATGAAGGATGTCACATTTGACAAGAACAAGCTTTGTAGCGCTTGTCAGGCCGGGAAGCAAGTTGCTTCACACCACCCAATGAAGACAATGGTGTCAACCTCCAAGCCACTTGAGCTAATCCACATGGACCTCTTCGGACCATCCACATATCAAAGCCTTGGCGGTAACCTCTATTGTCTCGTGTAAGTACACGTTCTCGCCATTTCGCCTCATTTTGTGAGCACTACTCGTTTGTTTCATGTGTAGAACCCACTCACATTGAGAAATCACGCCAAGATCCAAATTGGGTGATGGCCATGCAAGAAGAACTCAACAACTTCATCCACAATGAAGTTTGGGTGTTGGAGGAGCGACCCAAGGACAAGAACGTCATCGGAACCAAGTGGGTGTACCACAACAAACAAGACGAGAATGGCGTTGTGGTCCGCAACAAGGCAAGACTTGTGGCCAAAGGGTTCTCGCAAGTTGAAGGACTAGACTTTGGGGAGACATTTGCTCTGGTCGCCCGGCTAGAAGCCATCCGTATACTTCTTGCCTTTGCATCACATCATAATATTAGACTTTATCAAATGGATGTGAAAAGTGCTTTTCTTAATGGTTACATTAACGAGCTTGTTTATGTTGAACAACCTCCCGGGTTTGAAGATCCGAGGAATCCTAATCATGTGTATAGGTTGCACAAGGCGCTCTACAGGCTCAAGCAAGCACCTAGGGCATGGTATGAATGACTACGGGATTTCCTTATCATGCAAGGATTCAAGATCGGGAGGGTAGAAACTACACTCTTCACCAAAGACATCAACCGAGATTTGTTTATTTGTCAAATTTATGTTGATGATATTATTTTTGGTTCAACTAACGAAGCTTTTAGCCATGAGTTTGGCAAAATAATGTCTAGGGAATTCGAGATGTCAATGATTGGAGAGCTCAACTTCTTCCTTGGATTTCAAATCAAGCAACTTCAAGAGGGGACCTTCGTCCATCAAGAGAAGTATGCCAAGGAACTCTTGAAGAAATTTGATATGGGAGATTGTAGCTCAAGAAGCACTCCAATGGCAACAAATTGTCATCTCGACGCGGATAAGGACGGTAAACCTATTGACCAATCTAACTACCACTCTATGATTGGTTCATTGCTTTATCTTACCACATTTAGGTCCGATATCATGTTTAGTGTATGCTTGTGTGCTCGCTTTCAAGCGGCACCTAAAGAATCGCATAGGAAGGCGGTCTTTAGGACACTTAGGTATCTTAAGCATACCCCTAGTGTGGGCTTGTGGTACCCTAAAGGTGCAAAATTCCACCTCTTGGGATACTCGGATTCGGACTTTGCCGGATGCCGCATGGATCGCAAGAGTACCTCCGGTGGGTGCCACTTGCTTGGGCGTTCCCTAGTATCTTGGTCTAGCAAGAAGCAAAATTTCGTCGCCTTGTCCACGGCGGAAGCAGAATATATTGCGGCCGGTGCATGTTGTGCCCAAATTCTTTATATGAAACAAACCCTTTTGGACTTTGGTATTAAACTTGGTTGTGTGCCTCTCCTTTGTGACAATGAAAGTGCGGTTAAGATAGCTAAAAACCCCATTCAACACTCCCGCACTAAGCACATTGATATTCGCCATCATTTCTTGAGGGACCATGAAGCTAAGGGAGACATCTCTTTGCGAGGTGTTAGGTCCGAAGAACAATTGGCGGATATCTTCACTAAACCACTAGATGAGAAAACTTTTTCTAGGCTAAGAAGTGAACTAAATGTGCTAGATGCAACGAACGTCATGTAAGAATGCATCTCATATAGGTCTTGCCTGACTCTCAAAGGATAGGGGTGAGCAAGGGTTAGCTTGGGATGGAGGTTCTTTTGGGTTTTCCCAAGGCTTGGAGAGTGGCTCTCCCTGAAGAAGCCTTTGAAAGGTTCAAATTTGGCAAGATAGATTTATTTTATGCCTTGCATGATGCCTGCCATATAGACTTGTAATTTCTTGCATTATAAAATGTTTGGCATTGCATACGGTAGATTGTCACAAAGGGGAACCCACCTCATGAGAAAGAGACTTGTTTGAAATGCAATATCTCAACTCATATGATGTGGGAAGAACAAAATGTTAGGTGCGTTAATGCCTAGAGGAACATGCTCTAAAGAGATAGAAGTCTTCATACTCTAGCTCACAAAGCATGGGCCTTACATTTTATTTGGATGATTTCCTTCCTATTTTCTTTGGTGTTCTATATGCTTTAAGGATTAGCCAAGTTATTGGCATATTAGCATTTTTGAGGGGTAAGGGGCTGCCCAAAAAGTCCTAAGACATGTGTTTCTTATTGCTTGTTTGTTTGGTCAAAGGACATATATAGGATGTTGTTGTTTTATAGTCATCAGATTATCCGATGCTTAGGTTAGACCATCATCGGATCAGTTGGTGTTCAAAAGCCAAGAGTCAGATCAGTCAGTAACTCAAATCAACTGACGCGTTCATTTGGAAAAACATCGGTCCATCCGGTGTTCACATTTCTGGAACTGTGATGAATTCCATCGATGATATTCCCTTCCACGTCGACCATCCGGTGTCAACGGCACCTCTTTGAATACCCTTACTGTGCCATTTGACCGATGCTTCTAACGTTTAACATCGGTCCATCCGGTGTTAAATTTTTGGGCTAGGGTTTGGGACCCACTATTTAAACGGTGCTTCGCCTCCCGTTTTCTCTCTCCCCGATCCCGACTCACCCGCCGTCGCCGCTCCTATCGCCCTCCGGCCGCCACCGCCATCCTCAGCCGCGCCGCCGCCGCCATCAGCAGCACCACCACCGCCGCTTCCTCCAGCGCCGCCGCCGCTCTCCCTCACCACCACAGCACCCAAGCGCCGCCTCCTCCCGTGCACCACCGTCGCCCCAAGCACAGCGCCGTCGTGGTGCCTCCACGGTCGCCATCTCTTCATCGCTAGGGTTGCCGGCCGCGACCGTACTTCATTCTCGTCATTGCGCCTCATCGCAATGGCTCGTGACAAGAAGAACAAGGGCAAGGCCATTGCGGAGCCGGCCGCAAAGAAGCAGAAGCTCTCGGAGGAGGAGAAGAAGACGTTGATGGCTGCTCGCGCCGCCGAGGAGCGAGAGCGTTGCCGAGGAGGATCACTGAGGATCCGCGAGGCTCGTCCGAGGCAGCCTCCCGTGATCGATGAGTCCGAGGCGGAAGAAGAGTCGGAAGTGCCACTTGCCCGCCGGCGCTCAGCCAGGACCTGTGGGGGTCTTCCGCCGGCAGCACCTCGTTCACGACGGTCTGCTGCCAATCGTCATGAGGACAGGGCGGCCCAGAGAGCCGTCTACAAGATGGACACCACCGTCCAAGTTGGTGAAGGTGTCCGATTGACTGATTACCGGAAGATGAAGGCCAAGCAGCTAAGAAGACTCAGATGGAGTGTTTTACTTGAGTGGTACCCGCAGCCCAGAGAGGCTCTTGTGGACAGTCGTTTCTGGACCGTGACACAGGTGTCTCTATACGAGACCTATAGACGCCGAGGCCACAAGCTCTTCCAGCACAACTTCTTGGACTGGGATCAGCTTGCCCTGGCAGCAGAGACGGAGATTCGCCCATTCTTTGCGAGGTACAGAGGGCTTGTGGAGCTGGTGTCCTACGAGAGGAGTGCCTACGTGGAGGACTGGGTCCGCATATTCTATGCCACCCTCTACGTCTTTGAGGGCCGCAGATCGATAGACTTCATGTTCATGGGCCAGCACCATCACCTGACAAGGCAGACGCTGGCACAGCTGCTGGGAGTGGACCTGTACGACACTTGCGTGCATGAGAGGGTATACGGTCAGGCAGACCCGCCGAGGAGGCCGCTCACTGCAGGAGTGGCACCACCACTGGAGGAGATCCGCTCTTTGTTTGGACTGACTTTCTCTCCAGACCAGCCGAGGGTACTGGCACTACTGACTCCTGCTGCACGTACAGTGCACCTTGCCTTGCGCCGCACACTCTTGCCGAGGTCAGGATACTTATAGGGGTTCACCAGCCTGCAGCAGACCCTCCTGTTCTACATCATGAATGGGAAGGAGTTTGATATTGTGGACGTCCTCATATGCGAGATGGAGGATGTGATCACCGATGGAGTGGGCATGATGAGGCAGCTTGTGTATGGACACTGGATTAGCTACCTGCTCTCCATGATGGTTCCTGAGGAGTCCGCCGTGCATGACCGTCTCACTGACGAGAGTGTCACACGGTTCAGCCACTACCGAGCTCTAGCTCCTGGAGACCGCCGCCTTGGCCGTCCAGTCGAGCGTCAGGTTCGTGCTCGGCTATCTGAGGAGGACTGGTCAGATCTGGAGAAGGAGGATGAGAGGTTGGCAGAGGCAGAGGCTTAGGGTGAGGACCTGCAGCATATATGATCCGAGAGCGACACAGATGACAGTGTCGAGGAGTACTTCCCACCTCCTCCCTCACCCAAGCAGCACGACGCGGAGGCTGGAGGATCTACAGTGCCACCCCCTACTCCACCTCCCATCACAGAGGCACAGGTCTCTCAGCCGTCAGAGCTCACCTCACTTCTACAGCATATGGTTGAGCAGCAGCGCTTGGACCGGCTTGCAGCTGAGCAGGCCCGAGCTGAGCAGGCAGCACGTCTTCTGGAGCTCCAGCAGCAGTAGCAGGAGATGCAGCGCCAGATCGCCCGTGAGAGGCGAGAGGACACTTACTGGCTGACTGGGCCGATCGACTAGATGCACCAACGCTCCCTCGACCAGCAGCAGCAGACACAGCAAGCGATGATGGGCATCCTGGGGTTGATCACCAACCTCTACACCCAGACCGGGATTGCCCTGCTGTCGCAGCTGCCAGGCGTTGCTCCACCACCACCCGTCCTTGCTCCAGCTGCAGCTCCGGTGCCGACCACGCCGATCCCGTCGATCAGCATGTATCCACTGCTAGCTCCAGGTGCACCAATCCACTCTCCACTACCGGCTATGGCGCTGTTCCAGCAAACGCCGGCATCCGTCGTCAGTGCCCCCTTGCCAGCAGCTACTACTCAGCAGGCACCGACGGCGGCTCCTACGGCTCTAACAGCTCCTTCCACCTCTACTCCAGGCAGCAGCTCCGACGACAGCACCCCCGACGGTGACCAGTTCATCATCGCGCCTAGTACTCAGGGTCCTTAGGCACTCGGATCCCTTTTTGGTGTCTTGATGCCAAAGGGGGAGAAGAGTTAGAGGAGAGTCAGGGGGAGGATAGCTTAGTCTCAGGGGGAGTGTCCTAGCCTTAGGGGGAGTTTACCTATATCATCTTTTGTAATTCGATGTTTTTTGCTACTCATTTGGTGTTTATTGAGTACTCTTAAGTTATTAATCGATTGAGTTTATTTGGTGTTATGATCACTTACTCACTTGAGTTGTTCCTTGATTGAGCTTTCAAGTGTGATAATCTTGTATTCATTGCATATCCTCTTAAGTTTCGTACTATCAAATTCATTACTATTGTGCTTTAATTGTTGTGTTGTCATCAATCACCAAAAAAGGGGGAGATTGAAAGCATCTAGGCCCCCATGAGATATGGTTTCGGTGATTAGTGACAACCATTGGATTTTACTAATGAATTTGTGGATGCAAGGTCTCCCATATCACTCAATCAAACGAAATTTATATGAACATCAATATCAACTACTAATCATTGGAGACCCATATACAATCACTTCATGAGATCAAATCAATGATATGAAGATAAGAAGTAAAAGCTCTTATGTCAAAGTCATTCAACCATAATTGATGACACTTAATGCTTGACAACCATCAGAAGTACATTTCCAATAAATGTCTAAGAGGTCAATCGAGCAAAGTTCAAAAGAATCACTTAGAAACACTCGAAGCAAACAAAATCAACTCAACGGATCAACCGATGTTTCCAGAGAACAACACATCGGCCGAGTTGGTTCAGTTAAAGAAGAAGACCTCAGAACAAAGAAATCACTGGATCATCCGATGTTAAGGGCTAAGCTACATCAGTCCATCAGTACAGTTTGCAATATCCTTGGACCAAGTGTAGCACCAGATCATCCGATGTACAGAAATATACACATTGGTCAATCACTCCAGTAAGCATCAAGTTTGAGCCAATTTTGGAGGAAGAGCCACATGATCATCCGATGAGAAGACAAGTGCAACATCGGTCTAACAACGGTCATATATGACACAATGACGTCAGCTAAAGTGAACTTGACCGATGATAACTAAAGGGGAGACATCGGATCATCCGGTGTTCGCAGAAAAGTTCTGTCAGCCTACTTTTCCAACGGCTATTTCGTGGAGGCTGGCTATAAATACCCCCTAAACCTGTCAAATCGACAAGTCTTGATCACCAGACATAATCTACACATCCACAAGCATTCAAGACAAAGATCCATCACTTCTACATCATTTAGATCACTTACACACCAAGAGATAGGCTAGAACTAGCTAGAGAGAGAGCTTGTGTGCCTCCATTCTGGGTGAGTGGAATCTCTAGGGTAGTGAGAGCCTTAAGGGAGTGTCCCTTGGTGTTTGTAATTGAGAGAGACTTCCGGAGCTTGCCAAGGCATTTGTGGAAGCCCGGAGGATCGAAGTTGTACAAGGCTTGAGCTCCACCTTGCCGAGGTCGGCAAACAGAGAAGAATAGTGGAGATCCCTCATCTCGGTGACTTGGGTGTGGCTATACCCCTTGGTGGGTGCCACAAGTGGATGTAGGAAGATCTTGACGATCTTGTTGAACCACGGGAAAAATCCTCGTGTCTCCTCGGGAGTTTGCATCCTCTTCCTCTCCCTTACATTTATGCATTTTATATTCTGCGAAGTTGCTATTTACTTCAATGCATAGATTGTTTGCGTACGGAATTGGGCTTTTAGGAATTAAGTTTTATTGCTTAGATTTTTTAAAAGAAAGCCCAATTCACCCCCCTCTTGGGCATTCGATCCTTACAGAGGCGTAATGTCGAGCGCTGCGTGTCACGACTGGCAACAAAGCTAAGTCTCGCCTTAACCCACATGGTCTTTATATGCCTCTTCCTGTTCCTAGTGTACCTTGGGAGGATATTTCTATGGACTTTTTTTTTGGGATTGCCTAGGACTAAGAGGGGGAGGGATAGTATTTTTGTAGGTGTCGATCGTTTTTCCAAAATGGCACACTTTATACCTTGTCATAAGAATGATAATCCCTCACACATTGCTGATTTATTTATGACGGAAATTGTTCATTTACATGGTGTGCCAAATACCATTGTTTCTGATCGTGATGCAAAATTTTTAAGTCATTTTTGGAGAACTTTGTGGTATAAATTGGGAACCAAGTTGCTGTTTTCAACTACATGTCAACCACAAACAGATGGACAAACTGAGGTAGTTAATCGTACTTTATCCACTATGTTGCGGGTTGTCTTGAAAACAAATTTGAAGTTGTGGGAGGAGTGTTTACCACATATAGAATTTGCTTACAACAGATCCGTTCACTCCACGACAAAGGTAATTCCATTCCAGGTAGTGTATGGTTTCAGTCCTCGTGCTCCTATTAATTTACTACCTTTGCCTCCTTATGAAACTATAAATTTTGATGCTACACAACGATCTGAATTCATTCTTAAGATGCATGAAACTACAAAGAGAAATATTGAAATGATGAATGAGAAGTATAGGATTGCATATAGTAAAGGTAGAAAAGAAGTAAAACTTGAACCGGGTGATTTGGTGTGGTTACATTTGAGAAAAGAGCGATTTCCCGACTTGAGAAAATCTGAACTTATGCCACGAGATGTTGGTCCTTTTAAGATCGTTGAAAAGATTAATGATAATGCATATATGCTTGAATTTCCTCCCGATTTTGGGGTTAGTCCTACATTTAAAATTTCAGATTTACGACCGTACTTGGGAGAAGAAGATGAACTTGAGTCGAGGACGACTCCAATTCAAGAGGGGGAGGATGATGAGGACATCACAACAGCGGAGACGCACATTGAACTGCAACGGCCAATCACAAGAGCACGAGAATGGTTAATAAATCAGAATAATGGAGAAGATCAACCACTGAATGAAAGAGTCCTTGGGAGCCTGGAGAACCAACTGGGACATCTACAAGTTGATGGAAACAGTTTACAACTCGGACTCGAGTTCAACTCGGAGTCCAGGAGCAGTCCACCTTAAAATAGACGCCCAGGAGATATACGGACTCTGTTTTCAATGTTCTACATATGCACGGAAAGAGGAGAAGATAAACTTTCCAATGGTTCTGGTCCCAAATTAAAATATCTCTAGAGTCATTCGGAATCGTCGAAACAAGAGTCCAGATTTCTGTCTGGTGCTGCGCCACCGAATCGGGCCCTTGGGCCTTGTATCCCGTAAGAGTCCATTAGGGACGCGTCTAATCGTGTTTTGGTCGAACCCTAGCTTATAAATACTGCAGCCTCCGGTCATATTCGGTGGGTTTCGCTTAGATCAATAATATCACCGTTCTACGGTTTGTGAGACCTCAACTTCGCGATTTCAGATTGTGTCTTCGACGTTCTTGCTCGTGTTCTCGATTGCACTTGCAGGGATTAGCCTTCTTGGCGAGGTCAAGCGTGTGCAGCACGTTTGATAACCAATGGAGCCATGGTGTAGTGATTGCAGGGATACTCAAACTGCTCGAGTGCCGCGGATCATCAACGTCGAGTTCTCCACCCCAATCGACATACCTTTCGGAAGATCGGGCCTAAACCTTTTACTCATCAATTGGTATCAGATTTCCAGGTTGCCTGTGAGGTATCTTTGTTTTCTTTCCATTAGATCAATTTTGTTTCGTACCTAGAGTCCACAGAAAAGCCACAAAAAAATTTAGATCGTTTTTACCGCTTCCCAGACTATAGTGCCTTCGGTTTGGTTTTTCAGTTTGCATTGTTGAGTTTGCATTCGTGTGGTCGAGACTTGTTGCTGGTTTAGCTTTGTGTTTTGGGTCCTAGTTTTGGGGTTTCGTCCTTGTTTTCTTGCTGTTCGACACCTATTCCACAATCCCTAAATAACAAACCGATCCACCACGTTCATCGGTTTGCCCTAGCTAGCCGCCTTGCGTGAACTCCCGCATCACCAGCCCTAGATTAGGTGACAAACCTTTGTGATACTCATCCTTGAATCATCACACACCACCCCATTAGTTTCTGTGCAAATTCCCGATTGTTTTCATATATTATTACGAGTTCGGTTCTCAAACCGAATTGGAATCAACATCCAAAAAAAACGTAACTTGGACAGCCTACCTTAAAACGGCCATAACTTTCGCATACGAACTCGAAATCGGGCGATTTTTTTTTCAAATTCATCTACGCAAAATTTCTCATCTTATTTTTCGCTGCATAGTCGCATTCGGCAAAATTAGATTGCCCAAATTCCCCTCGGAAGATAGGCTATCCGGCCTCCGAAGTTTCAACACGAATTTTAAAGAATCTTCTTGATTTTCTATAGGCCGCATATTACATCCAATTGAGCTGAAAATTTGTGTGCTTCCTATATTTGTGCTCCTGAGTAAATAAAAAATATCAAAGAAATATTACAAAAAAGAAAAAATAGTGAAGAGCACGCATATTAAAGCAATTGGCCTATACCACTTGGTGATGTTTTGTTGGCTATATCATTCTGTCTTTCTTTTTCCTTGATACTTCCTTTTGTTGTGCTAGGCCCTAGAGCACTTGGTTGACCAGCAATGGTTTCCTATATTGAAAACTTATTCAACTTTGTTTAGCTGTTAACGATTTTCTGCTTATTAGCCACCATATTGTGTCATCCAAGCTCCACCTTTCTCTGGAACATAACAGGTACCTTTGCAATCACCCCATGCTTCATTGGTTCATCTCACCGTCCACACCACCTGCTGTGTTGGTAAGAACACTTGTAAGAGTGTGGTAAAACGCTTGAGCGAGAGAGATTGTTTTCTTCCACCTTTCACATTGTCACTGTAGTTGATAGGGATAACATATTTTTTGTTGTCTTTTGTTTCCTACTAACAATGGCAGGAGAAGACAATGATGACGAAAGTGTTCAACATGCTGAGTTATGTGATATGATGAAGACCATGACAGATATGTTCGCCAAATACAACGCAGCAACGGAGGAGTCATTGGCAAACTTGACTTGCCAACTTGATGACCTTGCTCTTCGGATGAATACTTTTGAGGCTCGGTTGCCTCTCGCTGGAAGACAAGAAGACAATGCTTATGATGAACTGGAAGATCACAATAATCAGCCAAGACTGCCACTTTATCGTCGAGGTATGGGAGGTAATAATCATAACAATTATGATCGTCCTCCTGATGATCCTTTTGCTAAAGTGAAATTTACTATACCCTCTTTTTCTGGTGCTTATGATGCTGAGGCTTATCTTGATTGGGAGATGACAGTAGAGCAAAAATTTAATTCCCATCTTGTTCCTGAACAACATAGAGTTCGTCAAGTCACTAGTGAGTTTAAGGACTTTGCTATCATATGGTGGAATGAACATGTTAAAACTAGAACTGATCCTCCAACATGGGATAGATTAAAAGAAGCTATGCGTGTTCGATTTGTTCCTCCATCTTTTCAGCGGGACCTTCGCAAAAAATTGCAGCGTTTAGACCAAGGTAACATGTCCATAGAGGAGTATTATCAAGAGTTACAAAATGGTATGCTGCGTTGTGGGGTAGTAGAGGACATGGATGATAAAATAGCTCGTTTTTATGGGGGGTTGAGGCGTCAAATTCAGGACATTGTTGATTACAAGGAATATGATACTGTTAACAGATTGTTTCAGCTTGTTATGTTGGCAGAAAAATAATTGCAGGGCTGACAACAACATCAACAACACATGAGGAGCAACTTCATGCCGCGTGCAGCAACAACACCATCAAAAACAGCACCATCTTCGACCCCCCGTGCAGCGACTACACCACCCAATGGCGGCCAACGAACTATACCTACTGCTCCATCTTCTCGCGTGCCGGAAGGTAGCAAGGCGACAACATTCAAGCCTTCGTCGTCCACTCCTTCTACGGGTCATACTTCTGACATTAAGTGTCAACGCTGTCAGAGACTTGGTCATATGATGAGAGATTGCCCGAGCAAACGAGCATACATAGCACGCGACGATGGCGGGTATGATAGTACTTCGGATGTGTAAGATGAATATTCTCTTGCTACTGACTTTACAGATCCAAATGACGAACACACCAAAGAAGAGGTACTTGGTACAGCGGTGACGGAGAACTATAGGAGCATCATTTTGCAACGTGCCTTGAGCTCCAAAGTGGAGGCCGACGACAAGCTACAACGACACAACATCTTCCACATGTTTCTCGTCGTCAAGGACTGTCGTGTACACACTATAATTGATGGAGGTAGCTGCAATAACTTGGTGAACACGAACGTTGTCAAGAAACTTGGTTTGACAACAAGAGCACACCCTCATCTGTACCACATTCAATGGTTCAACAACAGCGGTAAGGTTCGGGTCACACAAACAGCGAGAATACATTTTTCAATTGGTTCATACCATGATTTTGCTGATTTTGATGTTGTTCCCGTGGATGCTTGTTCTCTTTTATTGGGTTGTCCTTGGGAATTTGATACCGATGCTATTCATCATCATAGAACCAATAAATATACTCTCATTCATAAGGGAAAGAAAATTACTTTGCTGCCCATGACTCCTTCTGAAATTGTGCATTTTGAGAAGAGTAAAATTCGTGATGGCAAAGCAACAAAATTAGAATCTGAAAAACAGCAAGTTATTAAGTTAATATCACCATCGTTGCTCGCAGCTAAATCTGACCTTGCTGATTTATTCGATGCTAAGGGGATGTGCTATGCTTTAGTTTGCAAAGAAGCCATGTTTTCACTTCATGAATTGTCTATTGCATTGCCCCCTGCTATTGCTAACCTTTTGCAGAAGTTTGAGGATGTGTTTCCCTCTGAGATACCCTCTGGTTTACCACGGATGAGAGGCATTGAACACAAAATCGATTTGATTCTAGGAGCAAGTTTGCCAGATCGTGCAGCATATAGGGCGAGTCCACAAGAAACTAAGGAAATTCAGCAACAAGTCCAAGATCTTTTGGACCGCGGGTACATTCGTGAAAGCCTTAGCCCTTGTTCCGTTCCTGTTCTTTTGGTTCCTAAGAAAGATGGTAGTTGGCGCGTGTGTGTTGATTGTCGAGCGATTAATAACATCACCATTCGATATCATTATCCTATTCCTCGATTAGGTGGCATGCTTGATGAATTGAGGGGTGCTACCATCTTCACCAAAATTGACTTGCGTAGTGGTTACCACCAAATTAGAATGGCACTAGGAGATGAATGGAAAACTGCATTTAAAACCAAGTTTGGACTTTATGAGTGATTAGTCATGCCTTTTGGTTTAACTAATGCACCCAGCACCTTTATGCGATTAATGAACGAGGTTTTACGTGCTTTCATTGGATAATTTGTGGTGGTTTACTTCGATGATATCCTCATTTACAGCAAGTCATATGATGAACATCTTGATCATTTACGTGCTGTTTTTACTGTTTTGAGAGATGTACGTTTGTTTGGTAACCTCGAAAAGTGCGTCTTCTGCACCAATCGAGTCTCGTTTCTTGGCTACGTCGTTTCCTCGCAGGGAATTGAGATGGATGAGGCAAAAATTGAAGCAATCACCAGCTGGCCAGCCCCAACAACTGTCACACAGGTTTGTAGTTTGCTTGGTCTTGCAGGTTTTTATTGGCGCTTTGTGCGGGATTTCAGCACCATTGCAGCACCTCTACATGAGCTATCGAAGAAGGGAGTGCCATTTTGATGGGGCGAACAGCAGCAATACGCTTTTGATGCTCTCAAATCGAAGCTTACACAAGCACCATTGCTACAACTTCCTGATTTTGACAAGATCTCTGAGCTAGAATGCGATGCAAGCGTCATTGATATTGGAGGCGTTCTCATACAAGGAGGTAAACCCGTTACTTTCTTTAGGGAAAAACTTCATAGTTCTTCTCTGAATTATTCTACTTATGATAAGGAATTGTATGCCTTAGTGCGTGTATTACAAACATGGCAACATTATCTTTGGTCTAAGGAGTTTGTCATACATTCCGATCATGAATCATTGAAGTATATTAAGTGTCAAACCAATCTGAATAAATGACATGCTAAATGGATTAAGTTCATAGAGTCATTTCCATACATCATTAAGCATAAGAAAGGGAAGGAAAATATCATTGCTGATGCATTATCTAGGCGTTATACCATGCTGTCCCAACTTGATCATAAAATCTTTGGTTTGGAAATAATAAACGCTTTATATCCTACTGATTTGGACTTCAAAGATGCTTTTGAAAATAGTAGAGAAGGAAGAACTTGGAATAAATATGTGCTGCAAGAGGGTCTCCTCTATCGTGCTAACAAGCTATGCGTTCCAGCTAGCTCCGTTCGTCTATTACTTTTGCAGGAAGCACATGGAGGAGGTTTGATGGGACATTTTGGAGTGAAGAAAACTGAAGATGTGTTGTCCACACACTTCTTTTGGTCTAAGATGAGGCGTGATGTCGAGCGCTACGTGTCACGATGCACTACTGGCAACAAAGCTAAGTCTCTCCTTAACCCACATGGTCTTTATATGCCTCTTCCTGTTCCTAGTGTACCTTGGGAGGATATTTCTATGAACTTTGTTTTGGGATTGCCTAGGACTAAGAGGGGGAGGGATAGTATTTTTGTAGTTGTTGATCGTTTTTCCAAAATGGCACACTTTATACCTTGTCATAAGAATGATAATGCCTCACACATTGCTGATTTATTTATGACGGAAATCGTTCGTTTACATGGTGTGCCAAATACCATTGTTTCTGATCGTGATGCAAAAATTTTAAGTCATTTTTGAAGAACTTTGTGGTATAAATTGGGAACCAAGTTGCTGTTTTCAACTACATGTCACCCACAAACGGATGGACAAACTGAGGTAGTTAATCATACTTTATCCACAATGTTTGCGGGCTGTCTTGAAAACAAATTTGAAGTTGTGGGAGGAGTGTTTACCACATATATAATTTGCTTACAACAGATCCGTTCACTCCTCGACAAAGGTAAGTCTATTCCAGGTAGTGTATGGTTTCAATCCCCGTGCTCCTATTGATTTACTACATTTGCCTCCTTCTGAAACTATAAATTTTCATGCTACACAACGATCTGAATTCATTCTTAAGATGCATGAAACTACAAAGAAAAATATTAAAATGATGAATGAGAAGTATAAGATTGCAGGTAGTAAAGGTAGAAAAGAAGTAAAACTTGAACCGGGTGATTTGGTGTGGTTACATTTGAGAAAAGAGCGATTTCCCAACTTGAGAAAATCTAAACATATGCCACGAGCTGCTAGTCCTTTTAAGATCGTTGAAAAGATTAATGATAATGCATATAAGATTGAATTTCCTCCCGATTTTGGGGTTAGTCCTACATTTAACATTTCAGATTTGCGTCTGTACTTGGGAGAAGAAGATGAACTTGAGTCGAGGACGACTCCAATTCAAGAGGGGGAGGATGATGAGGACATCACAACAGCGGAGACGCACATTGAACTGCAAGGACCAATCACAAGAGCACGAGCACGGTCAATAAATCAGAATAATGGAGAAGATAAACCAGTGAAGGAAAGAGTCCTTGGGAGCCTGGAGAACCAGCTGGGACGTCCACAAGTTGATGGAAACAGTTTACAACTCGGACCCGAGTTCAACTCGGAGTCCAGGAGCAGTCCACCTTAAAACAGACGACTAGGAGGCATACGGACTCCGTTTTCAACGTTCTACATATGCATGGAAAAAGGAGAAGATAAATTTTCCAATGGTTCTGGTACCAAATCAAAATTCCTCCGTAGTCATTGGAAAGCGTCAAAACAAGTCGAGTCCAGATTTCTGTCCGGTGCTACGCCACCGAATCGGGCCCTTGGGCCTTGTCTCACGTAAGAGTCCATTAGGGACGCGTCTAATCGTGTTTTGGTCGAACCCTAGCCTATAAATACTGCAGCCGCCGGTCATATTCGGTGGGTTTTTCTTATATCAATAATATCACCGTTCTACGGTTTGTGAGACACCAACTTCGCGATTTCAGATCGTGTCTTCGACGTTCTTGCTCGTGTTCTCGGTTGCACTTGCAGGGATTAGCCTTCTTGGCGAGGTCAAGCGTGTCCAGCATGGTTGATAACCAATGGAGCCATGGTGTAGTAATTGCAAGGGTACTCGAACCGCTCGAGTGTCGCGGATCATCAACGTCGAGTTCTCCACCCCAATAGACATACCTTTCGGAAGATCGGGCCTAAACCTTTTACTCATCACAGACTTCACTTGCACATGCTATACTTCTACACTAGAAGTAAGCAAATTTCCATCCATCATACCACCATCCCACAATAAAAAGAGAAACTATATATCATTCACACTTAGTACTCTCTCAAAAATTCGTTGCATAAAAAGGGAGTAGAAGACATGACTACAAGAAAAAGAAAAAGAAAATGCATGCTTACATCATAAGCATAAGAAACAAAAAAAAGTTGTCATGTATTGTCCCTGCAAAATAAGAGAGTCCACTCAAAAAAGGAGTCATCTCAAGATCCACATCCACTCTATTCCATCTCACATGCACAAGTCTTGAATCAAATTGTTTTGAATTGATTTCTCCTAAGGCTTGCTCTTTTGACTTAGCAATATTATGTGTTGCAAATATTCCTACTATATTTCCTACCAAGCTCCACATACAAGCCTTATGTAGAGGTAGGATGGATTTAGGCACAATGCCTTGGTGAGGATATATTTCCACTACACAAAAAGGAGAGACTTGAGAGAATAAAATTGAGATACTCAAAATCTAAATTGAACTCTCCGGAATTTAAGTGGAACTTTATTTCTAGGTTATGTGTGCTCAATTTGTTGTTATGTCTTTCAACCACCCATGAATAGGAGATAGCATAAGCCCCGTAATAACCTAAGATGGGTGAAGTATTGTGCCAATTTTTGCAATACTAGGTAGAGTATTTTGTTGTGCACGTGGTACTTTTGAAAAGTAGAACATAGTAGCAACTTGTGATCATCAACCTAAAGTCTTGACTTTGCTCGGGACGAGCAAAGGATAATCTTGGGGGGAATTTGTTGACGACTGTTATACACCAATTTCACCCATCTATATAACTCGATTATTTCAATGAAGTGTCATTTCTTGCACACATCACCTTTCTATTTAACCTGTTTCCACTTGTCCTTGGAGAAAGTAGTACATGCAGAGATTCTATGCTGAAACGAAGTGAAACAAGGGGGTCGATCCTATAAAATATCATTCCAGCCAATCAAGCGACAACATGTGGCACCACATGGATCAAATGGCCCACAAACAGAAGTATCCGAGGCCATCCAACGGTTTAGCACCAATATCAGTCAATGGTATCCACCTCTCAGTCACTTGTAGAAAGCACACCGCAAACGGGGCCAGGACCAGGTCAGTCGACCCCCCTCGTCGGCCGACTAGTTCCTGACACATTTCTCGGTCAAACTCCACGTGTAGGCTCCTCCCAGCTTGAAGAGGTCATGGGTGACTGATTTGCACGCTTTTGGTGGGGGGAGCCGACCCTTCTCCAAGCTATAAATAGGACCCCTCACCCCTCACTTCAACACACACCACCTGAGTATCCATTCATTGTATTCACTACTCTCCATAGGTTTAGAGGAATATAGGCTGTAGAGAGGAGAGTCTCTTGTCCGTAGTCCAAGTAGGAGAGGAGTAGAAGGAGTCTCTTCCAAATTGGGAAAGGTATGCCTTTCATATTTCTATTTGTATTTGTGACATTATTCATAATAAAGATGTTATCTCTAGTCTACTATTGTTCATATACTTGGATGAAGCATTTCTTGTTTGATTGTGGATTCCATGTATGTGACAGGAGTAGTATTTACGATTGTGCTATACCATGTTCATTACATTATCATAAACACTATAAACCACCACTATAGTCTAATTAGCTATGATATTGTTATGTTAACATGAATCACTTATGCTATGAATTAACATTGGTTCAACGATGATTTAGTTCATTGCCTTAGGATGTCTTGTGCCTAGGCTCTTAAGGTAATTACTTAATATGCTAGCATGGTGCTACGATGGAGAATAGCATTGAATGTCTCGTAGACCCATGAATTGAAGAGGTAGGCAGTAGGTGGTGACAGCTCTATCTGTCCTTTGTAATCCTCCACGTTCGGCTATGCCACAGGCTCTTGGCGGGAGTCGCCTAGTGTTGCTAGTGGTAAAACCGTGCCCGATGTGTTAATCCACTTAGCATGAGAATTCATAATTAACATGATCATTAGTAACTAACTTAGGCTATGCATATGTACATTAGAAGCATAGGAGGAGTCTCTACCTAACTCTTAGCCAAATTCCTCTATTACATCAATTATCCCCTTAGGATAGAATGCTCTTGTGTGTGTCACACTACCTCAACTTAATATTTAACCCATCCTTGCTAGAACCCTACCTAGACCAACCTAAGCATTTACCCTTGATGATTGTTTTACTTCCATCTAGCCTTCCTTTGGGAAAATATAAATGACACCCTCTGGGAATACTCTTAAAAGGGGAAATGCTACATCGATAGTTTCCGTGCGCTTGTGGATGTTCACTTGAGAATTAAAACCTACCAACAAGCATTTCTGGCACCACTGCTAGGAATGAATTGTTAGTTGTGCATAGGAAATATCAACACGTACTTGGAGATATCTCTAAGGGGGTAACACCTCGCTCTCGTTGGTTAACTTTTTTGCACATTACTATTTTATGTCTTCTTAGGAACCTTTCAAGGTAGAGGAAGTACTAGGAGATCTAGATTGGGTGATGGCCATGCAATAAGAGTTGAACAACTTAAAGAGAAATCAAGTGTAGGAACTCGTGAAGAGACCCAATGCCAACTTGGTAGGCACCATGTGCGTGTTCCGCAACAAGCAAGACGAACACGGTGATGACAAGGAACAAGGCATGACTTATTGCACAGGGACATGCACAAGTTGAAGGTTTGGATTTCTATGAAACCTTTGCTCCCATAGATAGGCATGAATCAATTCTCGTTTTATTAGCCTATGCTACTCACAAGGATTTCAAACTTTATCAAATGGATGTGAAGAGTATCTTCTTGAGTGGTCCAATCAAGGGGGATGTATGTGGAGCAACCACCCGTGTTCGAAGATCAGAAATATTCTTACCCTTTATTTAAATTGCATATGGCTCTCTACGTCCTCAAACAAGCTCCTAGAGCTTGGTATGAGTGTCTTAGAGATTTCCTTATTCAAAACGGTTTTAGGATAGGAAAAGTAGATTAAACTATTTTTACTAAGCATGTTGATGTTGATCTCTGTGTGTACCAAATATATATTGATGATATTATATTTGGTTCTACTAACAAGTGTTTTTATGATGAGTTTAGCAAGATAATGATAGAAAGGTTTGAGATGTCCATCATGGGGGAGTTGAAGTGCTTCCTAAGTTTACATGTCAAGCAACTCAAGGAAGGCACGTTCATAAATCAAACGAAGTATACCCAACACAAACTCAAGAAGTTCGACATGGACAAGGTCAGACCACTCAAGATGACCATGGTGACAAATGGACACCTCGACCTCAACCAAGATGGATCAAGCGTGGATCAAAAGGTATATCGCTCCATGATTGGCTCCTTGCTTTATATTTGTGTATCTAGGACCGATATTATGCTTAGTGTGTGCAAGATTTCATGTTGCACCTAAGGAGTGTCATTTGACCGTCGTAAAGAGAATCTTGCGTTATTTAGTTCATACACCAAACTGTTGATGGTCCTTAGATGATAAATATGACTGTTAATTCAATGCATAAAAATTGTAAAATGGAGAACACAAAAGAGTGGTAGGAGTTAAAACTAACAAATTCTACAAGTGTTAGTATCTATTTGGATACAGGTGAATTAAACCCCCAAAATACCCAAGCGTGCAGGGAGTAATCCAAAAAGTTACCATTCGACGAATCAGATGACGACACGTGGCATCACATGGATCCATGACTCATTCCTAGGCGTATCCGAGGAGATCCAACAGTGTTGCACCCGAGAAAGAAGGGGGTCAGGGCCCACCTGGAATTCACCCCGAGAAAACACACCCGAGGGGGGGGGGGGCAGGACAAGGTCGGCCAACCCCCCTAGTCGACCGACTTGGCTCTGGTGCCAAACTCGATCAGCTTCCACGTGTTGGCCTCCTGTGGCTCCCTGATGGCGGTAACGACTTATTTGCATGCTAATTGTGGCACCAAACCGACTGAACTCATGTATAAATACTCCCTCACATTTCCACACACCACTAGTTTGAGAATAGTACTCCAATCATAAGGTTTAGAGCTTCCCAAGTGGCCAGCCAAGCAGAAGGAGAGTGAGGAGCAGCTAGGAGGAGGAGGCTTCGGCTTGTCAAGTCCCTCTTCCAAATTTGTACCTCTATGGAACTTCTGCCAGAATTGAGTAAGAATTTTTCATGAATTCAGTATTAGTTTTAATTCTATTTCATATTAGTTTGCTTTCTTAACTGCTTGTGGGTTTATTGCTTTAATTCATTAGAGGCTCTAGTGGTAGCTTTGCATTTAAAACGATTAGAGTTTTGAATTAGAACATAAGTGTGGTGTTTAGGTTAGAATTCATCAGTGGATATCTCGTAAACCTACGGATTGAAGAGGTAGACAATAGGTGGTGAAAACCCTATCCGTCCTTTGTAATCCACCATGTTCGGCTGTGCCATAGGCTCATGGCGGGAATCGTCTTGGTGTTTACAAGGGTAAACCCGTGCTCAGAGCAGCAGTTGTCGTAGTCTATCATGTCCTAGATTTCAAACAATTAAATTCCTCTCAGATCCTTGCCTACCAAACAAACTGTGTGTCCTTGGGATAACAAGCTAGAAGATCTCACACATGTTCCTTGGATTTGATACCCTTAGGAATACTCTTTAACAGGAAGTGCTACAGCGGTATTTTCGTGCGCTTGTGGATTATTCTGTTTTTGTAAGAAATATTAACAAGCATTCCTCGCGTCGTTGTTGGCGGATGGTTGTTGTTGATCTTCGAACCTTGTTCACCCTTGTATCTATTTTACTTTCTTTACTTCTTACCTGTCCACCATTACCATGGATCAGCACGCCATTCTTTCATATTCTGCTCCAAAGGCCGAGTTTTGTGAGCGACCGCCATCAGCAGAACCTATTTGCTCAACCAGCTATGAACTCCTCCCTTACTTTATAGCTATGGTTCGGGAACAATCCTTCTCAAAAAAGGATTATGAAAACCCTTACCACCATCTGCGAGAGTTTGAACAATTGTGTTCTTGCCTTTTAATTAAAGGCATGACACAAGAAACTCTTAAATGGAAGTTGTTTCTATTTTCTCTCGAGGAAAAAGCGAAATAATGGTACACCATAGTGATGGGAAAACAAATGGTGATTGGAGAGAATTACGAGACAAATTTTGTCTTTCTTTGTTTCCAATATCCCAAATTGTTTCCTTACAAATGGAATTACTAGTCTTCCAACAAATGGAGAAGGAATCAATAGGTCCATCTTGGGATCGGTTTTCACTTTTGTGAAATTCTGGCCAGATTTGTTAATCTCATATCCGTTGTTATTGCAACATTTCTTTATAGAACTTAACAAAGAATCTGCTCTATATCTCAACATTACGATTGGAGGATCTTTCCTCCATAGGACACCGGTTGAAATGAAGGAACCTAGATCAAATTCTAGAAAATGCCTCCTTCATTACAGGTCTTAATGAACCTTCCCAAGAGGAAGCCACGTGAGTACCGAGGACACTTCTATAGCCAAGGAAGAGCCAAAACCATACCCATCACCTGCCTTGTCTATAGAATCCTCTCTCGAACCTAAACCATTGAAGGATGAAGCAATTTAACCTTCAGAATTCCCATTCTTTTTTGAGGAAGATGTTTTTGAAGATTAACGACATACCTCGAAGTATTGTTACCAAAGGAAGCCATCGTTGCCTCCAACTCCACCTGACCCGCCTGGTGGAGTATACCTCCAAGAGATGGACAAGGAGTTGACCTCCATTCTGAGTTGGAAATGGAAAGCAGAGGTGGAGAGAACTCACTCGATATTCTTCGGGTGCTCTCACCCTTAGCCACCATTCTATGCCATATAGAGGAGCAAAAATTGAGTCTTTTATAATCCCTACGTTGGAGCAAATATCATTTCTGATAATTGTGCTCTCGCCGTTTTGGGTGATATCTAGTGGAACCAACGAAAAAACCTTCTGAGATACATATGGAAATATTCTTGAAGAATAAGGGATTTTACAAGAAGTGTCAGTAAGACACAAAAATGTTGAGTTTCTTCTTGATTTCCATGTGTTCGAAGTCCAAGACTTTGACATAATGATTGGGGTGCCCATTGAGAAATTTTTCATGGAATTCCCCTTTGAATGAAACTACAACATAAATCTTGGTGGGAACCAAATTTTCGTTCCCATCCCGCGTTCCAAGAACACATCTGCATGACCACCCCTCCAAGGTGGTCCAATTGAGGAGGTTAGGACTCTTAAATATTTGGAACCTCTTGAAGTAGAAGGAGAAGAAGATTTCATCCAATAAGAGGATGAACTTCAGGAGACTTTTGATTTATCAAAAGAAGATAACACACCCAAACCACCTATTGAGCTCAAAATTTTTCCTCCGGGCCTACACTATGCTTTTCTAAATGGAGATTTGGAAGCCTCTGTCACCATAAGTGACAAGCTTTCAGACGATGAACCAATCAAACTCATAGCCCTATTGGAAAAGCATAGGACTATTTTTGGCTACTCACTTCAATACCTCAAGGGCATTAGCCCTACTCTTTGCACCCATCGCATTCCCACTGACACCGAGAGTAGTCTTCATGGGCGCCTCAATGGAGGTTGAATAATGCAATGCGTGAGATTGTCGACAAGGAGGTATTAGAGCTCCTTCATGCCGGGATTATTTATCTTGTGCCTCATACTGAGTGGGTTAGCCCGGTCCAATTAGTGCCAAAGAAGGGATCAATGATGGTCGTCTAAGATGAGAAGAATGAATTAATTCCTCAGCGAACCTTCATGGGACGGAGGATGTGTATTCATTACCAAAAACTCAACAAGACAATGAGGAAGGATCATTTTCCACTGCACTTACTCGATGAGATGTTGGAACGGTTGGCACTTCTTCTTCTGTTTCCTTGATGGATGCTTGGGCTATCATCAAAATCCCATCTATACCAATGATCAAAGTAAGACCACATTCATACGTCCATATGGGACGTACGCCTGCCGGCGAATGCCTTTTGGACTGTGTAATGCACCTGCTGCCTTTCAAAGGTGCATGATGTCTATTTTTCTGACATGATTGAGGAAATCATGGATGTTTTCATGTACAATTTCACTGCCTATGGAAAAAAATTTGATCTTTGTATGGAGAATTTAGACAAGGTCTTACAAAGATGCTAAGAGAAGGACCTGGTACTTAATTGGGAAACTGACGTTTTATGGTCTGCGAAGGCATCATTTTCGAACACTTAGTGTCTGAAAGGGGGATAGAGGTGGACGAAACAAAAATTGAAGTAATTGAACAACTTCTGACTCCGATTAACATTAAGGGAATCTGTAGCTTCTTAGGTCATGTACAGTTCTACAGATGATTTATCACGATTTTTTTCCAAAACCTTTAGACCCCTCACAAACCTATTAGCTAAGAATGCTCCCTTCGATTTCGATGAGAGTGCCTTAAATCCTTTGATACACTAAAAAAGGCACTTGTCTCGGCTCCAATCATCCAACAACCTAATTGGACGCTCCATTCGAAATCATGTGTGATGCCTGCAATTTTGCTGTTAATGCGGTCTTAGGTCAAACCAAAGATAAGAAGCATCACACCATAGCCTACTCTAGGAAGACTCTAACAGGAGCACAACTCAATTATGCCACTACGGAAAAAGATCTCCTGGCAATAGCCTTTGCTATCGATAAGTTTAGGTCCTATTTGGTTGGATCCAAGGTCATTGTCTACCCAGACCATACTGCCTTGAAATTTTGCTCACCAAAAAGGATGCTAAACCAAGGCTAACCGATGGCTTCTGCTGCTCCAAGAATTTGATTTGGAGATTAAGGATAAGAAAAGAGTGGAGAATTCCATTGTAGATCATCTCTCACGTATGGAATTCACACAACACATAGATGTACCCATTAATGACTTCCTACGTGATGACATGTTTTTCAAGGTGACTTACTCTCACCCTTGCTATGCGGATATCGTGAACTTCGTGGTTACGGGGTATGTACCACCAAGGGAGAACAAAAAGAAGCTCATCTATGAGAGTCTTAGACACCTGTGGGATGACCCATAACTCTATTGAGTTTGTGTCGATGGCCTTCTAAGAAGGTGTGTCCCCATGATCGAAGGCACCAAAATCATTAAAAAATGCCATGTTGGCCTCTATGAAGGCCATTACAGTGTTTATCGTACTCAGGCAAAGATGTGGCAAAGTGGATTCTATTGGCCTTCAATGTATGAAGACACCAAGGAATTCATTCGCCGATGTTGGAGATGCCAAAAGCATGGAGGAACCACTGGTCGCAACGCCATGCCCCTCACATATAATCTCCAAGTTGAATTATTTGATGTGTGGGGTATTGACTTCTTGGGACTGTTTCCAAAGTCCCATGAATGCGCGTATATTCTAGTGGCCGTCGATTATGTGTCAAAATGGGTACAGGCATTGCCTTGTAAAAATGCCAACTCCAGGCAAGCTAGGAAAATATTCCATGAAATCATTTTCCCACGCTTTGGCACTCCCATAATGGTCATCAGTGATGGAGGGTCTCATTTCATTAATAAGACCTTCCAGAGCTTTATAAGGGAACTTGGAGTTCAGCATTGAAAGTGCACCTAGGCTTCCCTTTTGGGTTTTGGTTGATTAATGACAAACCAATGAGATCCTAACAAAATTGTTGAGTTGAGCGCAGGTTTTAAAGAAATGAAGAAGAAAGCACAAAAAGGAAAGAGGATGATGATTAAAGGGAAAAGAGCTCAGTAGCTGAAAAGATTATATTATTTTGTTTGGAGTGTGTTGGAGAAACACACCCCATGAGCTCAAGTAAATAAGACTACACTCACTACACAAAAATCAACATGTGGAGACTAGTCCGATCTACACCAAACTAGTCCGATATCTCTCTGACTAAAAACGGACAAGTCCTCCCCCATTGCAGACTTGTCCGCAGCCCTTCACATTTGCACATCATCGGACAAGTACGATATAAACCGGACTAGTCAGATAATCCTTGGACAAAAATCTGACAACTCCTGCAAGTCCGGACTTGTCCTTAGCCCTACAATTTTTCACTACACCGGACAAGTCTGATGTCCACCGGACTAGTCCGAAAATTCTTTGACTAAAATCGAACAAGTCCCTCTGTAGACTTGTCCTTAGTCCTACACATTGTTCACCACACCGGACTAGTCCAATATCTACCAGACTAGTCTGGAAAGTTTCTGACTAAGATCGCTCTAGTCCACACCTCAATAGAGTAGTTCGGTATCCATCAACATTTAAGGTTTCTCACATACACGCACACCGGACAAGTCCGGTGTCCACCACGGACTAGTCCGGACATTGCAAATCCTAACGGTAACTTTTGGAACCCTAGAATAAACAGAGGTGTACGACCATACATCAAACACTCTTGACTCCCTGCGCCGTCACACCTTCCAAGAGCCCAAAATTCACATCTCTCCACACATCCTAAGCCTAAAAAGATCAAATCTTTGAGAATTAGCAATTGAATAAAGGAGAGACTTGTTCTACACATCTTGAGCTGTTCGATTTGATCTCTTGCACACTCTAATCGTTTTACTGTATATCTTTTGAGTGTGTTTGGTGGTGTTCATCGCTGTAATTCTTGTGGATCCCTCAACTTGTGAGAAGGCCCCTTGAACAGGTTATTTGCCCCTTCGTGGTTAGTGGAAAAGAATCGGCTCCGTGGCGATTCAACGAGGGTAGGGTTGGTGAAGAACCGGTCCTCCGTGGACTCCTCAATGGGGATGTAGTTTTCCTCCGTGGAATAGAACCTCGGGATAAAATCTTGTCTTGCGCACTGTGTTTTATAATTCATAATATTCTAGGGTTTGCTTAAACTTGTGTTACTCATATTGAAACAGTGTATCATACTTGATTGTTGCAATATATTGGTTCATTAGCTCAATATATTTTACTCGTAATCTGATTTCCGCTGCATAGTGTGCCGGAAGTAGAATTGTCAATTTACTTGATCTTTTAGTCCACGCACAACGAACTAGTCTACACCAGACCAGACTAGTCCGGCCTCCCCGTATTTGATCCATCTGTTAAGTGTTTCAGAGTTTGAAAAAAGTTCAAAACGCCTGTTCACCCCCCTCTAGGCTACATTCAATTAGTATCAGAGTCAAATTCTTCAAAAGAGACTAACTGCTCGAAGAGACGATGTCGGAAATCAAGGATGTAAACAAGAACTTTAACAACGAGAAGTGTGATGATGAAAATACCCAAAAGCTAGAGAAGCTCCTCGACTGAATTCAAGACTGTGAGGACGATGATGAGGAAATGCTTCAACTCAAGGCTCTTCTCCAGAAGAAGGCACTGTCTCCAAAAGGAAAGAAGAAGACTCAAGATGAAAAGATGAAGGGGAGTAGTCACACCGACTACTCCCGATATCCTTTTGACTATGAACGTTTAAATTCCAATAATAGTCATTACCTATCAATTCCTTTAGGCAAAGCACCTTATTTTGATGGAAATGACTATTCAATGTGGAGACAACTGCATCTCGTATGTCTTAACCCAAGTTTGTGGCATATAGTTTGTACAGCCGGACAATGATGAAGAGTTGACACCAAGTCAATAACAAGCAATTCAACGGAATGCTCAAGCTGCAGCTATGATCACTTCATCATTGAGCAGATACGAGCACATGAAGGTGACCGTCATGCACGCGAAGCAAAGATAGAGATAATCGAAGCTGAATTTGGAAGATTCGCTATAGAAGATAGTGAATCTCCTCAGGACATGTACAATAAACTCAAGAATCTTATCAACAAAGTCCGAGCTTATGGTAGCAAGAAGTGGAATGGTCATGAGGTCATGAAGTTGATTCTTAGAGCCTTCATGCCTCGCAACGTGACTCTTTGCTCTATGATTAGGGAAAGCCTCGGGTATCGGAAAATGACCCCGGACGAACTTCTTGGCAAGATTATCAACTTTGAAATGATGGAGAAGCAAGCCAAGCACGTCAAGGAAATTGCCGACCTTACCTCGGCAAAGAAGAAAGGAGTTGCTTTTAAGTCAACTTGTAAACCCGCATCAAAATAAGCTCGAGAAGCTATTGAAGAAAATGACAGTGATGATGATAGCGGTGACATCAATGATGAATACATGATCTTATTCATGAATAAGTTCAAAGATATGATGAGAAGAAGAAAGGGTAATAGCTCGAATGAAGACAAAGGGACAAACAAAGACCCAAATGAGACGGGCGTGTTACAATTGCGGATAATATGACCATTTCATAGTAGATTGTCCACATGAAGAAAATAAGAGGAAGACTAAAGACAGCAAGCCTCAACCCAAGAAAATGTTCAAGAATAAGAAGCAATATGGCCAAGCGCATATAGGGAAGGAGTGGGACTCCAATGATGAGTCCTCATCCGAAGAAGAAGAGGAGATGGCCACCATAGCCATCAAGAAGCCAACTGAGAAATCCACCCTCTTTCCAAACATGGGCGCATGGAAGGACGCCGACCACACGTGTCTAATGGCCAAGGAAGGAAAAAAAAGGTCAAAACTAAACCTCCCTCCTTGGTTTATTATGATAGTGATATTGATAATTATAGTGATGAAGAAAACATGCTTAGTGGTCTAGATAGAAAAACAGCTGCAAAAATGAAATTTTTAATGGATAAGATTGTTGATAAGGAAGAGCTAGTCAATCGCCAAGAAGATATGATCATTCCCCAATAGGAGAAATATCTTAAGATTGAAAAGCTCCTTGAACTTGAAAAAGAGCAAAGTGAATCACTAGAACTTGAGTTAGCTTCAAGCAAGGAAGCTTGTTTGAAGTTAAACGACTCAAATGTGTCCATCAAGAAAGAACTTGCTAACTTAACCAAAGTTAACAAGATCGTTGAAACACAGGTTGAGGCACTCAAGCAAAGTGGGTCTTCATCCTTTTCAAGCACACCTTCTCAACACATCAAGTTCGAAACTATTTTTACTTGCACTTGTGCTAAAAATGATATCAACTTAGAAGAAAATTCCAAATTGACAAAAGAAAAGCATCCCACCAAAAGTGGATATTTGAGAAGGAGAAAGTCAAATATGCACATAGTTCATACTTGGTCACAAGACCTCCAAATGTTAAATATGGCATTGGGTATTCTTATGGTGAAAAGCAAAATGCTAGAAGCCACAATAGTAACAAGGATAGCATTGCTTTTATCAAAGGAACTTCTTCTCAAGTTGTAAAACATAGTAACTTCGATAAAATGAACATTGTAAACTCATATGAACAACAAGTTTTATTTAGAACCTTTGATGCTTCATATGTATTACAAAAACTGCTTATGGAAAAGTTTATGCAAAATATGTTGGGCCACAACATGGGAACCCTAAGTCTCGTTTGTGGGTGCCCAAATCACTTGTGACTAACCTCAAAGGACCCAAGAAAGGTTGGGTACCTAAGAACAAGACATAATCTATTTTTGCAGGTCTATTCATCTGGTGGAGCAAAATGGGTGCTAGATAGGGGATGCACCAATCACATGACCGGAGAAAGAAGAATGTTTGTGGTATATGAAGAAAATGAAGACCCAAACAAAGGCATTTATTTTGGTGATAATAGTCAAGGACGGGTGCTTGGTACCGGTAAAATTATAATTTCATCACAACATACTCTTTCTCATGTTTTACATGTTGACTCCTTGGATTATAACCTTTTGTCCATGTCTCAATTATGTGACAAAGGTTATAATTATTTATTCATTAATGAGGGTGTGACCGTCTCTAGAAGGAGTGATAACTCGATTGCATTCAAGTGTGTGTTAAAGGGAAAACTTTATCTAGTTGACTTCAACAAAGATAAAGCCGAACTTGACACACGCTTGATTGCAAAGACCAACATGGGTTGGCTGTGGCATAGACGGCTAGCACATGTTGGTACGAGGAATCTCCTAAAACTCCTTAGAGGCAATCACATCTGAGGTTTAAAGGATGTTATTTTTGAGAAAGACAGGCCGTGTAGAGCGTGCCAAGCCAGAAAGCAAGTAGGAGCACCCCATCTTGCGAAGAATGTCATGACTACAACAATACCACTTGAGCTCCTCCACATGGATCTATTCAGTCCAATTGCTTACATAAGCATCAGCGGTAACAAGTATGGTTTAGTCATTGTTGATGATTTTTCACACTTCACGTTGGTTTTATTTTTGCATGATAAGACAAAAACTCAAGGAACCCTCAAGAAATTCACCAAGCGTGCCCAAAATGAATTCTAAATGAAGATCAAGAACATACGAAGTGACAATAGGACGGAATTCAAGAATACTCAAGTTGAAGAGTATCTATATGAATAAGGAATAAAGCATGAGTTTTCAGCACCATACTCTCCTCAACAAAACGGAGTAGCCGAAAGGAAGAACCAAACTCTTATTGAGATGGAGAGGACAGTGCTCGATGAATACAAGACTTCGGACAGGTTTTGGGCTGAAGCGGTTCACACCGCTTGTCACGCCAAAAAATGACTTTATCTTCATCGCATACTCAAGAAAACCTCATATGAACTACTCACGGGTAACAAACTGAATATCTCATATTTTTGAGTCTTTGGTTCAAAATGTTACATTCTAAAAAGAAGCCCAGGGCTTCAAAGTTCGCTTCGAAGTCCGAAGAAGGTTTCTTACTTGGCTATGATTCAAACTCCTACGCCTATTGTGTCTTCAACAAGGCCACCGGACTTGTTGAAGTAGCACGCGACATAGTGTTCGATGAAATTAACGGCTCTCAAGAAGAGCAAGTTGATCAATGTGTGCTAGATCAAGAAGAAGCTCCATGTCAAGCTTTGAGAAGAATGTTGTTGGGTGATGTTTGACCACAAGTGCCACCTCCAAATGCGAATGAAGAAGATGAACCACAAGTGGAAGAAAATGATCAAGGGGGAGCTTCCACACAAGATCAACCTCAAGAAGATCAAGGTGATCAAAACATCAATGAGGGCAACTATCCAGGGGGAAGAAGAAGATAATCATGAAGATTCAAGACCACAAGTGCCACATCCAAGAGTACACCAAAGCATCCAGAGGGATCACCCCTTCGCCAACATAATCGGTGTCATCCAAAAGGGAATAATAACTCGATCTCGCATAGCTAATTTTTGTGAACACTATTGTTTTATATCCTCTTTAGAACCATATAGGGTTGAAGATGCATTAAAAGACCCCGACTGGGTGATGGCGACGCAAGAAGAATTGAAAAACTCAAAAGGAAAGAGTGTGGGAGCTTGTTGAAAGACCCAAGTCCAACGTCGTCGACACTAAATGGGTCTTCCGCAACAAGCAAGACGAACATGGAGTGGTAACAAGGAACAAGGCGCGACTTGTGGCCAAAGGCTATTCACAAGTTGAAGGTTTGGATTTCAAGGAGACTTTTACTCCCGTAGCTAGGCTTGAATCGATTCATATATTACTTGCATATGCTACTCACCATGATTTCAAGTTTTATCAAATGGACGTGTAAAGTGCCTTCCTCAACGGACCGATCAAGGAGGAGATGTACGTGGAGCAACCACCCGGTTTTGAAGATCAATAGTACCTTGACCATGTGTACAAACTGCGTAAGGCTCTCTATGACCTCAAACAAGCTCCTAGAGCGTGGTATGAGTGTCTTAGAGATTGTTTGGTTGTAAATGGCTTCAAAATTGGTAAAGCTGATTACACTTTGTTTACCAAACACTTTGATGATGATCTCTTCATTTGACAAATCTATGTTGGTGATATCATATTTGCTTCAACTAAAAAATCTTTTTGTCAAGAATTTAGTAAGATTATGACAGACAGATTTGAGATGTCCATGATGGGAGAGTTGAGATACTTTTTGGGATTCCATGTGAAGCAACAAAAGGAAGGGACGTTCATAAGCCAACAAAGTACACCCAATACCTTCTCAAGAAGTTTGGAATGGACAAAGCGAAGCCCATAAAGACTCCCATGGCGACAAATGGATACTTGGATCTCAATGAAGACGGACCAAACGTGGATCAAAAGGTATATCGTTCCATGATTGGCTCTTTACTATATCTATTTGCATCTAGGCCAGAAATTGTGTTGAGTGTATGTTTGTGTGCAAGATTTAAAGACAATCCTAAGAAATGTCATTTGATAGCCATGGGACCGAGCTGGGGCTCGGGTGGCCAGCGCGGTTGGGACCGCCCGTGCCAGCCCAGGTTCGAGCGCTGGCTCTCCCGGGTTCCCACCTTCTTTCTTAAGGATTATAGCCCATGGAACCTTGACCATGCTGGCTTTCAAAAAAAAAGATAGCCGTTAAAAGGATCTTGAGATATTTAGTTCAAACACCCAACCTAGGCCTTTGGTATCCCAAAGGTTCAAAATTCAATCTCACTGGATACTCCGATGTAGATTATGTCAGATGCAAGGTAGATCCCTAGTTTCTTGGTCCTCCAAGAAACAAAATTCAATAGCCTTATCCACGGCCGAAGCAAAGTATGTTGCAGCCGGGAGTTGTTGTGCACAACTTCTTTGGATGCGACAAACTCTAAGGGGTTATGGTTGCAATATGAGCCGTATTCCACTCTTTCCTGATAATGAGAGTGCCATTAAAATTTCCCATAACCCTGTTGAGCACTCTAGAACCAAACACATAGACATCCAACATCACTTTTTGACAGATCACTCAATGAAAGGAGACATAGCCATTTCCCATGTCAACACTGAAAAACAACAAGCTGATATCTTTACGAGGCCACTTGATGAAAAACGCTTTTGTGAGCTCTAAAATAAACTAAATATCCTTGATGCTCGGAACGTGGCTTGAAAACTTGCATACATGTATGCCATCTTCAAAATCATGTTGGTTGTGTTGAAAAGTCATCTCTCTCTATTTTTCATCGAAAAACTATGTTAATTACTTGGTCTTGATGAATTATGGTCATAGCTTGATTGTTGTATGTTTACTGATCATATTCATCAAGATTATTTGTGTGTTTTTGCCTCCTATATCTGTTTAGGCACCCTCGGATATATATACGAAGGGTTTTATATCTTTCTGTCCAGGTGACTACGGACTAGTGCGTGGTTACCCCGGACTAGTCCGCACATTGCAGACTAGTCCGCAGAGTGTCCGCTAGTTTGGACTAGTGCGGTTCGACCGTAGACTAGTCCGATATTTTGACTCCATAAACCATAGGGCCGGCACAGACCTAATCTTCTTCTACCTCAGAACTTCTCTCACGTTCTCTCTCCTCACTCAAGTGCTCCAAAGACGATTTTTCGAGTTCTCCATCAAATCACTCAAGTCTCCGTGGGGATTGATCTCCAATGCAAGTGGATCGAAGACCTCGGACTAGTCCGCATCAAGAACTCCTTCAACGCCATGAATTGAAGGATTTGGTAAACTTCTCATCATACCCTAGAACCTTCGATTTTTCTTGTTCTTGCTAAAATAGCTTAATACTTCTCGCCAATACGTGCTCTTTTGATGTATTCCATTTACCCTAGATCACTTTTGCATTTAGTAGTCTAAAGCTTCATTGAGTTAGGTTTTGAATAGCCACACAATGGACTAGTCTGTTCTCAGGGCGTACAAGTCCGGTACTCTGGACTAGTCCGTCCCTGAGCAACGGACAAGTCCGGTATGCCCTGATCAAAACTCTAGCTAATATAAATTCCATGCAATTCCTTGTCATCCTTTCTTATCCATATCCTTTATATCTTCCGTGTCAAAATCATGTCGAACTCAAACGACGATATCTCCGACTTCGAGGCCGAATTGGATCAAGAGACATTACCTCATGCCTCGGCGGGCCAAACCAATAAAAGGCAAGACCGTGCCACTAATTCCTTGTCCACTCCACCTAGGGTGCGGTGAAAGGTTCCGGCTAAGAAACAAGCTTCTGGAGGGAAAGATGTGGTTGGTCCTAGCTCGGCGGATCCACACCAAACCGTGGGCAAATGAAAGGGGCTTGCCTCTGGCCCGATTGGTCCCTTGATGATGACAACTCCAAGATAAGGGAATAGTAACCCCTCAGAATATAAGTTCAATGGCAAAGGAAGTGATGTGGCATGGAAGCTTTGGAAGATTGATGCCTATAGCAGTGGGAAAAAGGCAGCTGACCCGAGATTTTGGATTCACATCCACTCGGACTACTACAACACCGTGTACCTCCAAATGAAGACTCCAGTGGTCCACAACCAATGGATTGACTACAGCCTTTTTGAACTGAAGAGTTGTGATGCCTTTGAGGAGGTGATAAAGGCTGTAGAGAGACACGATCTCAAGGACTTGTTTTATTTCAGATACAACTGAAATGATGCAGTCATTGCCCAGTTTTACTCTACATGCTACTTTGCCAGCGATGAATAAGAGAGAGTGACTTGGATGACACATGGATCCAAGTACATAGTAACTTATGCTAAGTTTGCCAGGCTGCTGCACCTCAAGGCACCGGCAGCAATGAGATTGTGATTCACAATCTTGGTCTTTTGGAGAAGGACAAGATGGATTTTCTTTATGATACTCGCCTAAAATACAATTGTACCTCAACCAAGAACATGAAGCCCTTCTTCACTGTTCTCAATAGAGTGCTCCGAAAGACAATTGCTCTAAAAGATGGAGATGTCAGGAGTGTCCAAGGTTACTTGAGAACCTTGATGAAAGTGATTAGCAGGAGGAGGAAGTTTGATATCTTCGATTACATCTGGAATGACATGGTGAACATCTCCTGCACACAATACTGCTCCTGTGGCTATGCACCCTACTTGATGTTCTTGATTGAAAAAGTCACAGTAATTAAGTTTGTGAAGGATGTGGAGCACACTGCTCTAAGGCCTCAGAAGCCTCCTCAAGCCTCTCTCCCAGCTGCTCCCTCACCTGCCTCAAGTGAGGAACACCCGAAGAAAGCACAAGAAGATACAAGGCCTTCCTCTGGCATTAGGGCCCCTCCATCTCGCAAAGGGTCCGCTAGTGGGATCATGAAGTATTTGGCTGCTATCATTGGCTCTTGCCGCAAAACTGAGGTGAAGGTTCATAAGATGAAAAAGGCAAGAAAAGAGCAAATGTGATACTGGAGATTGAGCCTATTGCATCTCCAGTTATCTCAGAGGACTCCGCTTCTGACTTCTCGAAGCTTCCACCTCTCTCTCCTTTCGAGCTTGCCTACTTTAGCCTTCAGGGCACGATGAGTGGTTCTTCTCATCCTCCTTCTCAGCCTGATGAAGAAGATGAAGAAAGGACCAACAGCGCGGATGAAGGCGGGATGACGACTAGATACCTCCTTCTCTTCCTTTTTGGTGCCTTGATGTCGAAGGGGGAGAGATTGAGGGGGAGTCTTAGGTCATAGCATTAGTTTGAGAGAGAGAGAGTGTTCTATTCCTCTTTTTTGTCTCTGTTGCTACTGTGTCATGCTTTTAATCTTGTAAAACTTTAATTATGCTCTCTCATGCTTTTGGACGTGTGTTGTGAAATGATGACTATGTTATGATTATGATCAATGGTCTATGTTAAAACTGCTATGTGTGCTTGTTATCCTTGATGATGTTATAATTATGCTCCCTATCATGTTCACATCAATATTATTGCTCACACACATAGTTTTGCACCCCACCATAAAGAGTGCACATATCAATGTTAATTCAAATTTTACCATTGTTCTCAAAATTCATATGTGCACACTTTTTGAAAATCTGAATTTTTATCATATTTGTGTAATCTCAATTGGTTGTCATCAATCACCAAAAAGGGGGACATTGAAAGTGCACCAAGGCTTCCCTTGTGGGTTTTGGTTGATTAATAACAAACCAATGAGATCCTAACAAAATTTGTGAGATGAGCGCAAGTTTTAAAGAAATGAGGAAGAAAGCACAAAAAGGAAAGAGAATGAGGATTAAAGGGAAAAGAGCTCAGGAGCTGAAAAGATTAGATTATTTTGTTTGGAGTGTGTTGGAGAAACACACCCCAAGAGCTCAAGTGAAAAAGATTACACTCACTACACAAAAATCAACATGTGCGGACTAGTCCGATCTACACCAAACTAGTCTGATATCTCTTTGACTAAAAACAGACACGTCCTCTCCCCTTCCAGACTTGTCTGCAAACCTTCACATTTTCACAACACTGGACAAGTCCGATATAAACCGGACTAGTTTGATAATCCTTTGACTAAAATCGGACAGGTCCTCCAAGTCCGGACTTGTCCTTAGCCCTACAATTTTTCACTACACCAAACAAGTTCGATGTCCACTGGACTAGTCCAAAAACTCTCTAACTAAAATCAGACAAGTCCCTCCAAGTGCAGACTTGTCCTTAGTCCTACAAGGTGTTCACCACACCAGACTAGTCCTATATCTACCGGACTAGTGCAAAAAGTTTCTGACTAAGATCGGACTAGTCTGCACCTCAACAGACTAGTCCGGTATCCATCAACACTTAGGGTTTCTCGCATACACGAACACCAGACTAGTCTGGTGTCCACCGCAGACTAGTCTGGACATCGCAAACCCTAACGATAACTTTTGTAAACCCTAGTATAAATAGAAGTGTACGGCCATACATCAAACACTCTCAACTCCTAACAAAATTTTGAGATGAGCGCAAGTTTTAAAGAAATGAGGAAGAAAGCACAAAAAGGAAAGAGAATGAGGATTAAAGGGAAAAGAGCTCAGGAGCTGAAAAGATTAGATTATTTTGTTTGGAGTGTGTTGGAGAAACACACCCCAAGAGCTCAAGTGAAAAAGATTACACTCACTGCACAAAAATCAACATGTGTGGACTAGTCCTACACATCCAACACATCTCTCCACACATCCTAAGCCTAAAAGATCAAATCTTTGAGGATTAGCAATTGAACAAAGGAGAGACTTGTTCTACACATCTTGAGCTCTTGGGTTTAATCCCTTGCACACTCTAATCGTTTTATTATATATCTTTTGAGTGTGTTTGGTGGTGTTCATCACTGTAATTCTTGGGGAGCCCTCAACTTGTGAGAAGGCCCCTTGAACAAGTTATTTGCCCCTTCGTGATTAGTGGAAGAGAATCGGCCTCTGTGGCGATTCGACGAGGGTACGGTTGGTGAAGACACGATCCTCCGTGGACTCCTCAACGGAGATATAGATTTCCTCCGTGGAATCGAACCTCGGGATAAAATTTTGTCATGCGCACTCTTGTTTTATAATTCATCATATTCTAGTGTTTGCTTAAACTTGTGTAACTCATATTGAAACATTGTATCATACTTGATCATTGCAATATATTGGTTCATTGGCTCAATACATTTTACTCGTAATCTGATTTTTGCTGCATAGTGTGTCGGAAGTAGAATTGTCAATTTATTTGATCTTTTAGTTTGCGCACACCAGACTTGTCCGCACCAGACCGAACTAGTTCGACCTCCCCGTATTTGATCCATCTGTTAAGTGTTTAAGGGTACGACAAAAGTTCAAAAAGCCTATTCACCCCCTCTAGGCTACATTCAAGCATAATATTGCTACTCCCTATCACCCACAAACAAGCAATCTAGCAGAGACATCTAACAAGCAAATCAAGAATATTCTGCAAAAGACGTCTTAGAAATGGGAACAGGATGGATGCAAAAGCTACCGAACTCATTGTGGGCATATCAAACTACATATAAGACACCCATTGGCATGTCTCCTTTCCAACTTTTTTATGGGAAGACTTGCCATCCTCCTATAGATTTGGATCATAGAGCTCATTGGGCCATAAAATGGTGGAACATGAATCTTGATAAAGCTGGAAAGAACTGTTTGAGGCAAATCACTAAGCTTGAAGAATGGAGGGATAAAGCATACCATAGTGATGATATCGATAAGGAAAGAACTAAGAGATGGCATGGTAAACAGATTACGCCAAATGAGTTCAAGCCTTGAGGTAAAGTCCTTTTCTTTAACTCCTGGGTAAAACTCTTTGGACATGGGAAATTACAAAGTAAATGGGCAGGACCATTTACCATAATAGAAACTTCAGGTCATGGGGCCGTCACACTCCAAGATGATGAGGGTCATCTATTCAAGGTAAATGGGCCCCGTCTCAAAATCTTCCTAGATGCCCAAGAGGATTTGGAAAAAGAAGTCAAATCGATTTCCACACCATTCTTCCCAATTCCACGTAATTCCTCCAAGTCCAACATGTTGGCTCATTATAAAAATGATCCTTATGGCCCACGGAGACAACCAACAAAACAACAGACCTCATGGGGCCCACACAAAGTCGACCGACCCCCTAGGTCAGTCGACTCTTGGTTGGTGCCGCCAGGGTTCTGTTTTCGAGAGTTATCTCCCTGTGTTATCCCAACAGAACCCTCGGTGCGATAGGTTCTATATTTGCCTCAGAAATATTAAAAATCTACAAATGGAGAGGAAACTTGCACCGTTCCATAAAAGAAACATCCTCTCCCATCTTCCACCTCATCCCGTCCACTATGGTTGGCACAGGCAAATGCATCATTCCCCATGCATCCTCCAGCTCCACTTTCAACCTCAGTGGGGAACCTACACCAGCCAACCACAACTCCACCATGGCCATCGAGGTGCTTAACCCATAGTTTGCTTATTTTATTTTCCCAATATTTTCAATAATGTAAGCACCCCCACTTTTCTGTTCAATAAAGTGAACTTACTGGTTGATCTAACACCGGTAAAGTTCCTCCTTTAGTTTATTTTGTGTCAGATAAAATTTCTAGGAACAAGTGTAGGGGAGGAATCCCTCCTCGATTTTGCGATGTTTAGATCACGCGTTTCACCCGAGGACAGGTTGCAAACGTACATGCAATATGACACGACAAAGTGGAGCACTAGGGGAGTCAACCACATGTCAGCCGACCCCATGACTCGGCGGACTTGTGGGTGGCTCCACTCAGGCCCGTTTTGCTACATAATGTCAGTTTGAATCTCTTATCTCCTACTCTTGGTGTATCACTGCTATTTGAGTTGGAAATTTTGACATATTCATTAATATTGAAATTAAAGTCAACTCAATTGAATAAAACATTGCAATTTGCTCAAATATGAGATTAGTATACCCTGTATTTTGATTTCATTACCATGTTTTTGTACCCATATCATTAATTTAGGACAACATGTCATCTAAGATTTTGATTGGTGCGATATGGTTAGTAAATGAACCCATGGACAACCTATCCTTGCTTGAAATTGATTTTGAATTTAGCACAACTTTAAAGTCTTAATGTCTGCCTTTCTCTCTCATAGGAAATTAAATGCCACCAAGGCCATATGATACGAATATTGAAAACTACATGCATATGTCACTTAGCATTTTTATTGAACTTTGTCAAACTCTTGACCCTGTTGAGTGACTTGTATGAAAAACTTTGATTAGGAAATTTCTTGTGCACTCCACCATACTCCATCATTTTTCCACCATCAAAAGATACTCCATGAGAATTATTGCAAAATCCTCTCTCATTAAAACGATGCACAAAAAGGAGTAGAAGGCATGGCTATAAGAGCTCTCAAAAGAATTCAAAAAAAAAGAACGAGACAATAAGTTGCCATGCTTCATCCTTGCACAAAAAGAGAGTGGTCAAATGGCAGTTATCATTACCATTCATTATCCATCATTCACCCTTCGTAATAAGTGCTCGAGAATTTCCTTAGTCATTGATTTTATTGCATGGTCTTCTCATATGGTATGAATTAAAATACTTTGTATACTCCTTTCATATCCACAGCAATATTTTATCTTAGCACTTACTTCTTCTTGCCTTCACTCTAGGACGAGTAAAGGACTAAGTGTGGGGGAGTTTGTTGACGGTCCTTAAATGCTAAATATTACCGTCAATTCACTGCATAGAAATATTAACATTGAGAACACAAGAAATTAGTAGGAGTTAAAATTGACAAATTCCACAAGTATTAGTGTATATTTGGGTGCAGGTAAATTAAACCCCAAAAATACCCAAGCATGCAGGGATTAATCCAAAAAATTACAACTCGGCAAATCATGCAATGACACGTGGCATCACATGGATCCATGACTCATTCCCAAGCGTATCCAAGAAGATCCAACTATGTTGCACCCAAGAAGGTGCAGGGCCCACATGGAAGTCACCTCGAGAAAACACAATCGAGGGGGGCCAGGACCGGGTCGGCCGACCCCCTTAGTCGGCCGACTTGGCCCTGGCGCCAAACTTGGTCAGCTTCCACGTGTTGGCCTCCTCTAGCTCCCTGATGGCGGTAACGACTTATTCGCATGGTGCCAAACCGACTGAGCACATTTATAAATACCTCCTTACTCCCTCAATTCTCCACACACCACTAGTTTGAGAATAGTACTCCACTCATAAGGTTTAGAATTGCCCAAGTGGCCAGCCAAGTAGAAGGAAAGTGAGGAGGATCTAGGAGGAGGAGGCTTGGGCATGTCAAGTCCCTCTTCCACACTAGTACCTCTATGGAAGTTCTGCTGGAATGGAGTAAGAATTTTCTATGAATCAATATTACTTTGATTTCTATTTCATAGTAGTTTGCTTTCGTAACTGCTTGTGGGTTCATTGCTTTAATTCATTAGAGTCTATAGTTGTAGCTTTGCATTCGAAATAATTAGAGTTGTGAATTAGAACTTAAGCATGGTGCTTAGGTTAGAATTCATCAGTGGATATCTTGTAGACCCACGGATTGAAGAGGTAGACAGTAGGTGGTGACAGCCCTATCTGTCCTTAGTAATCCTCCACGTTCGGCTATGCCATAGGCTCGTGGCAGGAATCATCTTGGTGTTGCCAAGGTTAAAACCCGTGCCTGAAGCAAGCAGTTGCCATAGACTATTCTGTCCTAGATTTCAAATCATTGAATTCCTCTCAAATCCTTACCTGCCAAACAGACTGGGTGTCCTTGGTAGAACAAGCTAGAAGATCTCACACACATTCCTTGGATTCGATACCCTTCGGAAAACTCTTTAAGGGGAAGTGCTACAACGGTATTTCTGTGCGATTGCAGATTATTCTGCTTTTGTAAGAAATACCAACACAAACCTTGGGTTATGGTATCCAAAAGGGTCAAAGTTTAATCTCATCGGATATTTCGATGTGGATTACGCAGGGTGTAAGGTAGATAGAAAAAGCACCTCCAGAACATACCAACTCTTGGATAGGTCTCTTGTGTCAAGGTCATCCAAGAAATAAAAATACATTGCCTTATCCACAGTCGAAGCAGAGTATGTTGCAGCCGGAAGTTGTTGTGCACAACTTCTTTAGATGCGGCAAACTCTATGGGACTATGGTCTCAATATGAACCATATTCCATTACTATGCCACAATAAGAGTGCCATTAAGATCGCCAATAACTCTGTTGAACATTCTAGGACCAAACGCATAGACATTCGATACCACTTCATGAGAGAGTATTCAATTAAAGGGAACATAGTTATTTCACATGTTAGAACCGGAAAAGAACTAGCCAATATATTCACCAAGCCCCTAGATGAAAAAGGCTTTTGCGAACTTAGGAATGAGCTAAATGTCCTATATTCTCGAAATGTGTCTTTAGATGTTGCACATCTGATTTTACTAGTTTAGAACCCTCGAAAACTTGCATGCATATAAAAACTCACCCCCTCAATTTTCTTTCAAACTATTATACATTATAATGTTTTATTGGATTTTGGACATTGTTGAAAGATTGTGCTTTACTGGTCATATCTATCAAGAATATTTGTAAAAACATGTCCATAATATCTCCTATCTATATATATAGTCCTCTCCCTAAGATTCACATTGAAATCTATTAAGGGAGAGTCGGACTTGTCTGACCCTAGGGCTCGAACATGTCCACCGGGGGCTTAGACCGAGGCTTTTTTAATAGTCGGACATATCCGACACAACATCGGACATGTCCAATGGAGATCTTGTCCGACTCTCTCTTCTTCTAAGTCAGTCAGTTCACTTTTCCCCCATTCCCCACTTCACTTTATTCCAATACAAAATCGATCTCATCAAACCCTTGGTGATTCCATTAATCCATGAGCGATTCTTGAAGGACTTACTTGGGAATCCATTACCCTGCCGGAGGATCAACCCTTGCTTGATCTCCTCTAATTTGGTCAACTTTCCCCCAAGTTTTTCTTCTCCTCAAGGTATTTTTTATATATTCTCATTTCCCTTAGATCTAGCGACAAGTTCCTACTTGCATTTCATAGAATCACTTCTCGGGACTAGTATACATCCTATTCCAAAGTATCATGTCCACCAAATTTGGTAGAACTGTTGCATATTAGACGTGTCTGACATGTGGCTCAGACAAGTCGGAATTACATCAGACAAGTTTGAAGTTCTTCTTCGGATATATCTAACTATCTTCGGACATATCTGACGGAAACTTTGGACATATCCGAATTTGCACAGTTTCTAGCTCCAGTTTTGCAAAATCCCCAACCTTCTGGTCTCAATCATCTTGTAATTCATTCTCGTTCTCTTTCATTTATCTCAGACTCATGGCTGGAGACTCTCATCCCAAGAGAAGGTCCACGAAGCGCCATGACCATGGCGAGCCTGCTCAAACACCTCAACCTTTCAAAAGGTGTGCTCATGGCGGTGCCTTGGTGATTAAAGAACCAATTCAAAGGGTAGGGAAGTGGTTTTGGTGGAGCAGCCCCCAACGCAGAGGTTGGACAACCTTTGGTCACCGCTCCCATCGTTGACACAAGGAAAGGCAACCAAAGGGTTCATTATCGGAGAAATATCAAGGAAGCAGAAGAACAGCAAAATGAACTCGTAGAAGGCCAAGAAGATCGCGAAGAAGCACCAATGGGACTTGGTCCCTATCCGGGAGTAGCCGCAGCTCTGTCCTTAGGGTGCTCCCATCTCGAACGATAACAAGGACGAGCCTCCTGATGAGTTCCCCGATCTGTAACAGCTCGAGCTCGCCTTCTTCTCAAACATTGGCACTTTTTCGAGTGCTCCTCTGTAACACTCTCATTTTCATGCATCATGCCCTACTTACATTCATATACATGTTTAACATTAATCCACATCAAGAGGAATGAGTTTAAAATTGATATGGAATAAAACCACACTTAAAATGCTAAAAAGTGCAGACTAGTCCGATTTCTCTCTGACGAAAAACGGACTTGTCCATTTTTGTTGCGGACTAGTCCAATTTTGCCTCTGGAAACTTTCGTACTTATCTGATTTTGTGCGGACTAGTCCGATATTCCAAGAATCCTTTAAAATTTGCTAAGTCCCTGGACTTTTCCGGACTAGTCCGGTGTTCCAGCGGACTTGTCCGTTTTACTCTCTAACTAAAGTCAGACTTGTCCGATTTTTGGCCAGACTTGTCCGATTTCTCTCTGGACAACTTCTGACTAGTCCGGTCCTTTTAGGACTTGTCCGATATTTCGCGACTCCGAGTTGATCTTTTGTTTCACGACTTGTTTCTTGGGTTACATGATAAGTGGGCCTAGGGACATTGTGGCTAACTCTTTTAGAGCCCATGTGGGACTCTAAACCAGCCTCTACTCCTCTCAAACTCGAATTTCATCTAACCCTAGCCTCCACCTCTATATAAACAACCCCACCCCTTGGCTTGACATCTATTTGCCACTTTTCCACCCCACCCAAACCCTAGTTCATGGAGAGACGCCACCAATGAGGGAGGAGGAGATCCCAAGAAAGAAGAAGAAGAGGAGGAAATGAAAGAGAATCAAGATCTCCACCAAGCTTTCGTTCTTCATCTCCAAGTTCATCCCCAACCCTAGATCATCAAGATCCAAGTGTTACATCCAAGTTTCTTGATTCATTGGAGTTATAGACACCTGGTATACCTTCTATTCTCTTTTACTTACGTGAATTCAACCCCTAATCTCCAAAATTACATCGATCTAGAAAACCCTAATCTGCTGATCTTGCAGAGTGCGGACTTGTCCGGTCCCTAGCGGACTAGTCCGATTTTCCTGGTTAAATTGTGTTGAATTGATTCTAAAATTAGATCTAATCACATCCAAACCTGTATAAACTTATTAAAATCTATTAGAACTAGTTAGTGATCATTAAAAGCAATCTATTAACAAGTTCTACCTTGCACTTGCATTAATCATGCATGTCATGACATATTGAGAAATATTTGTGCACTCTTTGATTGTGTTTCTTGTCTTGTATGTTTATTGTGTGGATTAGATGTATTTGCGCTAGAGAGTGCCGCGGAGGATCTATAGCACCAAGAGTTTGAAGGCTTTGACCCTAATCAACCGCAAGAGCAAGACAAGTGTCCTTGAAGCATATTGATCATTTTTTTAAAATAAATGTTTTGTTTGCAAACTGCATGCTTGTGTAAATTTGATGGGAATCCTATGGTAGGAAGTTTACTAGCGTTGTTTGACCACCCTTGTTGCCTGGAATTTATGGTAGAGAGTCAGGAAAGGCTTTTTACCTTTTTGCTTCGCTTAATTAATTGGGATGGGAAAACAACACTACACATTTAATTATGCATTAATGATATTTTGGTTAATGTGAACTGATCAATATTATATGGTAATGGGTGATCTAAGCAAGCCCGATATGTGGATGGGTTGGATGTCATGGTGGTTTGCTTGCTTTAGATCTAAGGACTGATTCATGCGAGAATAAGCAAGGATTAAAGTGCCACCACGAGGCCAAGTATGGGTGCGGCGTAGCTGATTAATTAAGGATTGCCAGTGTTATTTGGACCACTAAGGATGCTCAGGGAAGGCGTAGTCAGCTTGGGTTTGTTGATGATTGGTGGGACTACCCTGAGATCCGAAAGGCTCAAGAGGGGGCCCTTGGTTGAAGATGTGCTTGGTGGGAGACATCGCCACTGGTGAAACCTTAATGGGGTCTAAATAGGCTAGTAATCGCTTTGTAAAGGCTATTTTGTGATTTCTTGGCCATACACCAAAGGAAGTGTAATTGGCATAAGGGAGGTTCTTTAGTCGCCGACGAGTGATGAAATCACAAACACGTGGGTAAAGTGGTGCAAACTCTGCAGAGTCAAATAAAACTATCATGATAGCCGTGCTCCCGGTTATGAGCACCGGGACAACTTCCATGATTAGAGGGAACCTGGTATTGGGATGGTTATGGCTTGGTAATGGTTATGGCTGGTTATGGATTAATTTCTGGTATTGAATATGGTTATTGGCAAATGGTGAAATCTGGAATTACTGATGATGGTAATGAATTCAGACTGGTATTATAATATTACTTATGATTATGATGGGTTTACTTCACATACATGTAATATATTGCTTTTCAAATGTTTTAATGTACTTCTCAGCACTCGGCCCTTATTATTGTCATCATTTGAATCAGCCACACGTCATACTTTCCACACTTGCTGAGTACGATATGTACTCACTCTTGCAATCCCCCTCCAACAGTTGCATGTCAGGATCGGGAGTTCAATGATGATAATGGGGAGTTCTAGGCCGTGTCTACCGTCAGCTTGCCTGTGGTGTTTTGGAGCTGTGCTATACCCTATTGCTTATGTTGCCTAGCTGTTTAGTTTGCTTAATTCGTTATTTCCGCTGCATTAGTTGGACTTGTCATTAATATTCATTAGAGCTTGTATTCGAGGATAATATGGGTTGTGTAATAAAATTTTGTTAATTAATCTTGTTTTGTGGTAATTTTCTGTATACTCTTTTGTGAATGCACTCGTGTATGTGTGATGAACATCCTGGGCACACATATGCGTCCAGTTGGTTTATTTTTTGAAACCGGGTGTCACAGATTGGTATCAGAGCCACTGGTTGACCGTAGGACGCAGCATAGATAGAATGGACACTTTAGAGCACATAGGAGCACTCGGGAATCGATTTGATTTTGTTGGCTTGCTGTTTGCTATATATATTGTTTGCTTGTGTGCTTAATAGAGGATTTTGGGATACTTTAATTGCCATGTCCACCTAGGCTAGTATAGGTAGTTGTTTAGTTTCATATCCCTTGATGCATATAGTTGGGGACGTTTTCTAATTCTTACCTATTGCTTTTCTCCAAATGGTGAGGACTCGCAACCAAAGGGATACTAATGATGAGGAGGAGAACCATGGAGTACCTCAGAACAACAATGGACAAGGACCTGCTCATGGAGCTATCAACATTGTGCAGCTATTGGCTATGCAAAACTAGCTCATGCAGACCATGATACAAACTATAGGACAGCTGCAGGCTGGCAATAACAACATTCAGCCCCACATGCCTCCACCGCCACCCCCACCTCCTCATAACCTGTTGGGAGAGTTTATGAGGACTAGTACGCCAACCTTTGCTCAAACCGCCGACCCTATGGATGCGGATGATTGGCTCAAGTCCGTGGAGAAGAAGCTTGCTATTGTCCAATGCAGTGATCGGGAAAAGGTCTTATTTGCTTCTCATCAACTAGTTGGAGCAGCTGCGGATTGGTGCGATTCATATTGCAATGCTCATGAGAATCAGGAGAGAATTACTTGGGCCGAACTCAAAGAGAGTTTTCATTCTCATTATGTGCCGGAGGGAGTTATGATTTTGAAGAGGCAAGAATTTGAGAACTTAAGGCAGGGAAGATCAAGCGTGAGTGAATATCTTGATAAGTTCACTCAACTTTCAAGGTATGCGCCTGAGGATGTGAGCCGGGACAGCCAGAAACAATACTTGTTCATGAGGGGCTATAACATTGAGATCCAAGTGCAACTACTCAACTGTGATTATGCCAACTTTCAGAAGCTTGTGGACAAAGCAATCATGGTTGAGAACAAGATCCGTTAGATGGAGCAAGACAACAAGAGGAAGGCGCCATATCAAGGACAGCAACGAGGAAGTAATGTGCGCCCTCGCTTTGCGCCTCCTAATGTGCCATATTACGGCTCCTCTACTCCTATACAGCGCCCTGGTTATGCACCGCACCTAGCTCAGTTTGTGTAGCAGCGCCCTATTATGCAAGCACCTAGGCCTCCAATGTCTTATGCACCTCGTGCTAACTATCCTGGTGCCAATGCTCAAAACCAAGCTCGCCCCAATAATTCTGGTGGAGTTAAGAAGTGCTATACTTGTGGAGAAGCTGGACACTTTGCGCATCAATGTCCTAAGTCAGGCCTTGGTCAAGGAAGCAATGCACCGAGGCAAAACCCAAGACCCAATGGAGGATAGGCACAAGGGAACCATGGACAACAGAATTTTGCTAGTGGCAATGTGAACCATTTCTCTACGGAGGATGCTCAACAAGCGGACGACGTGGTCATTGGTATGTTTCTCGCCAACTCCAACCCCGCGACTATGTTATTTGATTCTGGAGCATCGCATTCATTCATTGCATCAAAGTATGTTGCCAAGTATAGTTTGTCTATCTCTCATATGAAGTTTACTCTATTGGTTAAGTCTCCTAGAGGAGAGATGAGGACAAATATAGTATGTCCAAAAGTAAGCCTTAGAATAAGGGGGGTAGACTTCTCAGCCAACCTCATTGTTCTGGATTCCCAAGGATTGGACATTATACTTGGTATGGACTGGTTGAGGAAGCACAATGGAGTTATTAAGTGTGCCACGCAAATGGTGAATTTGACCAATGAGGAAGGGCTCACCGTAGAGTTTGAAGCATCTCAAACCGCACCGAAGAAATTGGAGCTGAATCATATGGACGGTGCTGCAATTGAGGAGATTCTGGTGGTGTGTGAATTTTTGGATGTTTTTCTGGATGAGTTGCCAGGTATGCCACCTGATCGAGATATTGAGTTTGTTATTGATTTAATACCTGGAAGTGCACCTATAGCTAAGAGGTCGTATAGGATGCCTCCTATGGAATTAGCGGAGCTCAAGAAGTAGATCCAAGAGCAACTAGAGAAAGGTTTTATTTGACCTAGTTCTTCACCTTGGGGAGCGCCCGTGCTGTTTGTGGACAAGAAGGATGGGTCGCAAACGATGTGTGCAGATAACCGAGCTCTCAACAAGGTGACCATCAAGAACAAGTACACCTTGCCACGCATAGAAGACTTGTTTGATCAGATGAAGGGTGCTTGTATCTTCTCTAAGATTGATTTGAGGTCAGGATACTTTCAAATGAAGATTAGACCATTGGACATACCCAAGACAGCTTTTAGGACGCAGTATGGATCTTATGAGTACACCGTGATGTCCTTTGGATTGACCAATGCACCTGCGTACTTTATGTACCTCATGAATAAGGCCTTCATGGAGTACTTGGATAAGTTCAATGTGGTGTTTTTTGATGACATTATGATCTACTCGAAGGATGAGAAGGAACATGAGGAACACTTGAGGCTTACGCCGCAAAAATTGAGGGAGCATCGATTGTATGCCAACTTCAACAAGTGTCAGTTTTGGTTGAAAGAGGTATTGTTTTTGGGTCATATCATCTCAGGAGGAGGAGTATCGGTTGACCCAGGAAAGGTGAGGGACGTATTGAAATGGGAACCCTCACAAAACATAATGGAAATAAGGAGTTTTCTTGAAATGGTTGGGTATTACCATCGATTCATCAAGGACTTTTCCAAGATAGCCAAGCTAATGACGGAATTGCTAATGAAGGGAAAGGCTTTCCAATGGACTCAAGCTTGTCAAAACAGTTTTGAGGAGTTGAAGAAGAGGTTGACAACAGCCCCAGTTTTGGTACTGCCGGATGTAAGCAAGAGTTTTGATATTTATTGTGACGCATCGAGACAAGGACTTGGATGTGTGTTGACGCAAGAAGGTCAAGTGATCGCCTATGCATGAAGACAATTGAAGAAACATGAGCAGAATTACCCAACGCATGATTTGGAACTCGCAGCCGTGGTACACGCGTTGAAGATTTGGAGACACTATATTCTTGGACATAGGTGTGAAATTTATACGGGTCATAAGAGTTTGAAGTATATCTTCACACAAACGGATCTGAATTTGAGGCAACGATGATGGTTGGAGCTTATCAAAGATTATGATTTGGGGATCAACTATCATCCGGGAAAAGCCAATGTAGTGGTTGATGCTTTGAGTACAAAAGGAGTAAGTCATCAACTTACAGTTCGAGAGTTGCCATCTGAGTTATGTAAGGAGTTCGAATGGTTGAACCTCAGATTTGTCAATGAGATGGGAATAATGGAGTTAAACCCAACCTTGGAGCAAGAAATTCGAGAGGCACAAACCAAGGATGAGGAAATTCAGGAAATCAAGGAAAGGACCCAAGAGGGGAGAGAATTCATATTTGATGAGGATGAACATGGTACCTTATGGCTGGGAAAAAAGATTGTCGTGCCTAATGTGAAGCATATTCTGGAGACGATATTGAAAGAGGCACATGACTCACCTTACTCAATTCACCCCGGTTGTATGAAGATGTACAAAGACTTGAAGACTTGCTATTGGTGGGCTAGCATGAAGAAGGACATAGCTGAATATGTAGCGTTGTGTGATGTGAGTCAACGAGTCAAGGCGGAACATCAAAGGCCAGCTGGGTTATTGCAGCCATTAAAGATTCCAGAATGGAAGTGGGAAGAAATCGGTATGGACTTCATAGTTGGTTTACTGTGTACCCGGTCCGAGTATGACACAATTTGGGTAATTGTGGATCAATTGACCAAGTCAGCTCATTTTGTTCCTGTCAAGACCAAGTATACATTTGCACAATTGGTCGAAATATAGAGAGCATATTGTGTGTCGATGTGGAGTCCCTAAGAAGATAGTCTCGGATAGAGGTTCTCAATTTACCTCCAAGTTTTGGGAAAAGTTACATGAAGCATTAGGAACATGGTTGAATTTTAGTTCAGCATATCACCCTCAAACGGATGGACAAACCGAGAGGACCAATCAGATTTTAGAGGACATGTTAAGAGCTTGTGCTTTGAAGCATAGGAAAGGTTGGGACAAGAGATTACCATATGCAGAATTTTCATACAACAATAGTTACCAAGCAAGCTTGAAAATGTGACCATATGAAGTGCTTTATGGAAGGAAGTGTAGGTCACCTTTATTCTGGAATGAGGCAGGAGAAACCCAAGTATTTGGTCCGGATGTGTTGCAAGAAGCTGAAAAGCAAGTCCAAACAATTCGTGAAAACTTTAGGGCTGCCCAATCAAGACAAAAAGGCTATGCAGACATTAGGAGAAGGAAATTAGCCTTTAAAGTGGGAGACTTCGTTTACCTCAAGGTGTCACCAATAAGAGGTCATAAGAGGTTTAACATAAGGGGCAAGCTAGCACCTCGCTACATTGGACCATTCAAGATTTTGGACAAAACAGGAGAAGTAGCATATAAGTTGGAGATGCCAACTCATCTTTCAGACGTACATGATGTCTTTCATGTTTCCCAACTCAAGAAATGCTTGAGAGTACCAGAAGAACAAGTGCCGATGGAAGGATTGGAACTAGAGGAAGATTTGACTTATGCCGAACAACCTATCAAAATTTTGTAAGCTAAGGAGAGAGTCACAAGGAACAAGGTTATTAGATGGTGTAAAATTCAATGGAAGCACCACACAGAAAAAGAAGCAACGTGGGAATTGGAGGATGATATCAAGAAGGAATTTCCCTATCTCTTCTCTTCCGCGTCGAATCTCGAGGGCGAGATTCATTTTAAGCGGGGTAGGTTTGTAACACCCTCATTTTCATGCATCATGCCCTACTTACATTCATATACATGTTTAACATTAATCTACATCAAGAGGAATGAGTTTAAAATTGATTTGGAACAAAACCGCACTTAAAATGCTGAAAGGTGCGGACTAGTCCGATTTTGGTGAGGACTAGTCTGATTTCTCTCTGACTAAAAATGGACTTGTTCGTTTTTGCTGCGGACTAGTCCGATTTTGCCTCTAGAAACTTTTGGACTTGTCCGATTTTGTGCGGACTAGTCCGATATTCCAAGAATCCTTGAAAATTTGCTAAGTCTCTGGACTTTTCCAGACTAGTCCGGTGTTCCAGCGGACTTGTCCGTTTTCCTCTCTGACTAAAGTCGGACTTGTCCGATTTTTGGCCAGACTTGTCTGATTTCTCTCTGGACAACTTCGGACTAGTCCAGTCCTTTTCGGACTTGTCCGATATTTTGCGACTCTAAGTTGATCTTTTGTTTCACGACTTGTTTCTTGGGTTTCACGACAAGTGGGCCTAGGGACGTCGTGCCTAACTCTTTTAGAGCCCATGTGGGACTCTAAACCGGCCTCTACTCCTCTCAAACTCGAAATTCATCTAACCCTAGCCTCCACCTCTATATAAACAACCCCACCCCTTGGCTTGACATCTATTTGCCACTTTTCCACCCCAACCAAACCCTACTTCATGAAGAGATGCCACCAAGGAGGGAGGAGGAGATCCCAAGTAAGAAGAAGAAGAGGAGGAAACGAAAGAGGATCAAGATCTCCACCAAGCTTTCGTTCTTCAACACCAATTCATCTCCAAGTTCATCCCCAACCCTATATCATCAAGATCCAAGTCTTCCCTCCAAGTTTCTTGATTCATCGGAGTTATAGACACCTGGTATACCTTCTATTCTCTTTTCCTTACGTGAATTCAACCCCTAATCTCCAAATTTACGTCGATCTAGAAAACCCTAATCTGCTGATCTCGCAAAGTGCAGACTTGTCCGGTCCCTAGCGGACTAGTCCGATTTTCCTGGTTAAATTGTGTTGAATTGATTCTAAAATTAGATCTAATCACATCCAAACATGTATAAACTTATTAAAATCTATTAGGACTAGTTAGTGATCATTAAAAGCAATCTATTAACAAGTTCTACCTTGCATTTGCATTAATCATTCATGTTATGACATATTGAGTAATATTTGTGCACTCTTTGATTGTGTTTCTTGTCTTGTATGTTTATTGTGTGGATTAGACGGATTTGCGCTAGAGAGTGCCGCAGAGGATCTACAACACCAAGAGTTTGAAGGCTTTGACCCTAATCAACCGCAAGAGCAAGGCAAGTGTCCTTGAAGCATATTGATCCTGTTTTAAAATAAATTTTTTGTTTGCAAAATGCATGCTTGTATCAATTTGATGGGAATCCTATGGTAGGAAGTTTACTAGCATTGTTTGACCACCTTGTCGCCTGGAATTTATGGTAGAGAGTCCAGAAAGGCTTTTTACCTTTTTGCTTCGCTTAATTAATCGGGATGGGAAAACAACACTAAACATTTAATTATTCATTAATGATATTTTTGGTTCATGTGAACTGGTCAATATGATATGGTAATGGGTGATCTAAGCAAGGCCGGTATGTGGATGGGTTGGATGTCATGGTGGTTTGCTTGCTTTAGATCTAAGGACTTTATGCGAGAATAAGTCAGGATTACAGTGCCACCACGAGGACAAGTATGGGTGCGGCATAGCTGATTAATTAGGGCTTTGCCAGTGCTATTTGGACCATTAAGGATGCTCGGGGAAGAGGTAGTCGGATTGGGTTTCTTGATGATTGGTGGGACTTCCCTGGGATCCGAATGGCTCAAGAGGGGGCCCTTGGTTGAAAATGTGCTCTGTGGGAGACATCACCACCGGTGAAACCTCAGTGGGGTCTAAATAGGCTAGTAATCCCTTTGTAAAGACTATTTTGTGATCTCTTGGTAATACACCAAAGGAAGTGTAATTGGCATAAGGGAGGTTCTTTAGTCGCCGACGGGTGATGAAATCACAAACACGTGGGTAAAGTGGTGCAAACTCTGCAGAGTCAAATAAAACTATCATGATAGCCATGCTCCCGGTTATGAGCACCTGGAAAACTTCCATGATTAGAGGGAACTTGGTATTGGGATGGTTTTTGGGATGGTTATGGTTTGGTAATGGTTATGGCTGGTTATGGATTAATTTCTGGTATTGAATATAGTTATTGGCAAATGGTGAAATCTGGAATTACTAATGATGGTAATGAATTGGGACTAGTATTATGATATTACTTATGATTATGATGGGTTTACTTCACATACATGTAATATATTGCTTTTCAAATATTTTAATGTACTTCTCAGCACTCAGCCCTTATTATTGTCGTCATTTGAATCAACCACATGTCATACTTTCCACACTTGCTGAGTACGACATGTACTAACTCTTGCAATCCCCCCCAACTATTGCATGTCAGGATTGAGAGTTTAATGATGATAATGGGGAGTTCTAGGCCGTGTCTACCGTCAACTTGCCTGTGGTGTTTTGGAGCTGCGCTATACCCTATTGCTTATGCTGCCTAGATGTTTAGTTTGCTTAATTAGTTATTTCTACTGCATTAGTTGGACTTGTCATTAATATTCAATAGAGCTTGTATTCGAGGATAATATGGGTTGTGTAATAAAGTTTGGTTAATTAATCTTGTTCTGTGGTAATTTTCTGTATACTCTTTTGTGAATGCACTCGTGTATGTGTGATGAACATCCTGGGCACACATATGCGTTCACTTGGTTCATTTTTCGGAACCGGGTGTCACATCCTCCTCCATCGGCTGCCGCTTTCTCTTTTGATAGCGATAGCTACTATGAGGACGAGCATCGCAACAATGACGACAGCGACGAAGACGGTGATGAGGACGTCGAGGAGTAGACTATGTGTGCTTTTCTCCTTTTTGGTGCCTTGATGCCAAAGGGGGAGAAGTAGTAGTGTCTCTGAGCCGTATATGTGTGTTATGGAGGTTGTGGACATGTAATTGTTTTTATAGTTTATCTATCTTGTATTTGAACTTACTTGGTTGTAATGCACTATGTTGTTTTGGTTTAATGCACTATGTGTCATGATGTTGCTAATTATGCCTTGTTATGTCATGAACTGATTTATATGTGGATTTTATGTAAAATCAAATTTAAAATTGTTGGTATTTCTTATGAAATTAGAATAATCCACCAAAGTAGCACTTCCGCTTAAAGAGTATTCCTAAGGGTATTTGTCGAAGTGTTTCTGCAACACTCCCCCGGACCTGCTTTGAGAGCAGCCTGTGGAGGTTCTTGATCAGCGGGGGCTTAGTCCTTAGGTGAGGATACGTGTATGAGAGATGGGTGAGATGGTGTAATACCCTACTCCACAGTGTGTGTTGTATTGCTTGAGAGTCTAAGTTGTGGATCTGAGAGTCTCAGGGCGCGTGAATCCACTCATTGTAACAGTGGCTGCTCGATCCTTTTATAGTAAGGTCGGGCACCTTACAAGTGGGGTTCGGGGCTCGGCAGGTGGCCCCGAGGTGATCTTATCCTATACAAGATCTAAGGCTTCTTTCGTACACTGCCTCTGACCGCGGTTAGAAGTCCCGCCGTCTTTCCGTGTCGGACTTCGGTGGCTATGCATAGTCATTGATGATGACAGGGAATGTCCTGCGTGTCTGTCTTCTCACTGTAAGCTAACCACTTGAAATAGTGGGGTAGCCCTGCGACATCTTCACTGTGATGTGACACGACACAGCCATACCTGACAGGGGCGTGCGCCACACCTGTGCGCCTACGGAAGGCTTGTGCCTTCAATACATGACTGGACAGTATGCGCCACCCTTTACTCTTTGAGGACCATGGCCCATTGCAGGTTGTGGGACACATGGCAGCTCCAGAGCCCTCCTCGGTGGGATCAAGGGCCCAGAGCCGGAGGATGCATGGCAGCTCCAGAGCCCTCATCGGTGGGAGCAAGGGCCTGAAGTCGGAGGCCATGTGGCATCTCTGAAGCCCTCCTCGGTGGGAGCAAGGAATCAGAGCCGAAGGACGCGTGGCAACTCTAGAGGCCTCCTCGATGGGAGCAAGGGCCCAGAGCCGGAGGATGCGTTGCAGCTCCGGAGCCCTCCTTGGTGAATGCAAGGGGCCGGAGCCGGAGGACGTGTGGCAGCTCTGGAGCCCTCCTTGGTGGGAGCAAGGGCCCGGAGCCGAAGGATGCGAGGCAGCCCCAAAGTCTGCCACAGCGAGGAGGCCAAGTCCGGAGCTTCTTCTAACTTGTACATGGGGGTATCCGATCTGCAGGGTACCGACAGTGGCTCCCGGGCCCACCTCAAGAGAGGTGATGATCCTGCATGTGGGGCCTTCATCGTGTCTTGTAAAAGTGACGCCAGCGGGCCCCCTGGAGGGCGCGAAGCTAGGAAAAGTGATGTCGGTGGCCTCCTTGCGGGGCTCTGGGGCTTGGAGAAGTAATGTTGGTAGCCCCCTTGGGGCACCGGAGCTCGAAGAAGAGTCCACGGCGCCTACCACAAATGTGTATACATCGACGGTGGGCTTCCTGTATGTCCTACACACACGATAGACAAAAAGTAATTTTGCTCGCCGGTCACCACTTCCCTACTCTTTAGTTTTGCTATGGCTTATGGTCCTTAGCTAAGATACGAGGCATGGGTAATTCAGTGCGACGGCATTCACGGTATAGTCGCTGCCTTGCTCAGGGCATGAGCCGTCTGGCCCCATGTACTCAGCTATTAGCACTAGGAGGTAAGGTGCACAGGCTTAGGGTATGGAACCAGGCTAAGCAGGCTGCACATCCTGGACCTCCAGCTTGGCGTTAGCCTTTCAGGAGTGAGAACCACTCAGTGCCATGGACCCTGAACAAAAAAGCGACCATCGGACCCCAAACATATTGCAGGTACCTCACGCGAGCCCGCCTTTAGTAGGATACCTTAACTTCGACTAGGACAAGATAGGGAAAGAGTCATCGTGCATACGAAAGGAAATATGCAAAAATGAGCATAACTTCATGAACATAAAATTAATGTATAATTAAATGAACATGGAAATACAGTGCGACAATATCCAGGTTATGGTCATTTCCTTGCTCAGGAGTATGGGTCGTCTGGCCCCCTAGTACTTAGCCAGAGCACTGAGGAGGCAGAGTGTACACGCTTAGGGTGTAGGACAAGGCTAAGCAAGGTGCACACTGTGGACTCCCTATTAGCATCAGCAGAAGTACGAGCCGACCAGTCCCTAGTACTTAGCCGTTGCAATAGGGAGGCAAAGTGGCTTAGGGTGCAGGACCAAGCTAAGCAAGTTGTACACTCTGGACCTCACGCTGATGTTAGTGTTGACGGCTGTTATATACAATTTCACCCGTTAATATAACTCAATTATGTGAAGGAAATATCATTTCTGGCACACATCACCTTTCTATTTAACCTATTTTGACTTGTACTTGGAGAAATTGGTGCATGTAGGTATTTTACACAGAATTGAAGTGAAACAAGGGGATGAATCATATAAAATATCATCCTAGCCAATCAAGCGTCAACACGTGGCACTACATGGATCAAATGGCCCACAAACAGAAGTATCCGAGGCCATCCAATGGTGTAGCAACCATATCATGAAATGAGGCCCACCTCCAGCCACTTGGAGGAAGAACTAGCCATTTGGAGCCAGGACCAGGTCGGCCGACGCCCCTAGTCGGCCGACTAGGTCTTGGCGCCAAACTCGGTTAGCCTCCACGTGTTGGCTCCTCTCGACTTGAAGAAGTCAGTGGTGTTTGATTCGCGCGCTTTTGGTGGTGGGAACCGACCCTTCTCCAAGTTGCAAATAGGACCCCTCACTTCAACACACACCAATTGAGCGTCACTCTATTGTATACACTAGTCATCCTAGTTCCTTAGTGGAGGTTAAGCTGTAGAGAGGAGCCTCTAGTCCCAGGTCCAAATTGGGAAAGGTATGGCTCATGTATTTTCTCTTGTATTTGTGACTTTGTGCTTTATAATAATATCATTATTAGTTTTTATTTACTTATATACCTGGGCAAAGCGTTCCTTGTTTGGTTGTGGAGTCCATGTATGTGCTAGGTGTAGATGTTGTTATGATCTAGGCATGATTTCATTATCATGTTATCATAAACATCATACACTACCACTATAGTCTAATTAGGTAATAATATGATAATGTTAATATGAATACATTAGTGTTTGGTCCCAACATTGGTTCAACCATGATTTAGTTCATTGCCCTAGGATGGCTTGTGTCGCGGCTTTTAAGGTATTTACTTAATATGTTAGCATGGTGCTAGGACAGTTAGGTAGCGATGGATGTCTCGTAGACCTACGGATTGAAGAGGTAGGCAGTAAGTGGTGACAGCCATATCTTTCCTTTGTAATCCTCCATGTTCGCCTATGCCACAGGCTCTTGCCAGGAGTCGCCTAGTATTGCTAGGGCTAAACCTATGCCCGATATGTTGGACCACTAAGCCCAAGTATTCACCATTAGCATATTCATGTGTACTTTATTAGGTTATGTATATGAGTAATTAGAGCATAGTAGGACTACCTCTGTCTTGTAGTCTAACCCTCGCTAGGACAACCTTACCCTTAGAGTAGATTGCTTAGGTGTATGTCACAGTACCCATATTATCAACTTACCCCTGTCTTGATAATTGATTAGTATCCCATAGCTTGATCGTAAGAGTTGTGTTTACTTTACTCTGTTGCCTTCCATTGGTATAAATACAATACCCTTGGAAATACTCTTGGGTGAAATGCTACACGACAGTTTCCGTGCGCTTGCGGACCTCATCTCTTTCGAGAGATGATCTGTGATGTTAGTAGCCGTCAACAAGCATTTCTTGCGCCGTTGCAGGGGAAGGCAAAGGAAGTGAAGGATAGCTATCACTTGTGATTAAGCTATAGGTACTAATAGTTATTAGACAGGATTATCATTGTTTGTTTTCTCCTTTTGTGATGAAATTAGGGCAGTGATGGCTAACCTATTTCATGGGATGGCCAACGAGGACGCTAGTGCTCAACTGCAAGATGATTCAAGGCGTACGTCAACAAATGTCTGCTAGGCAACACGACATCCCTCTTGTAGAAAAATTTTAGCTTTCAGTAGGAGCCAAAGACATCCATTCCTAATCTTGGGCGAGGCTCCAAGAGTTCCTCTTTGTTTGCCTCCACCATAGGGTGGAAAGTTGGCCTCTCATCCAACATTCATGCCATGGGTTGGTCCACCAATCTATGACCACATTTGTGCTGGAGCTGAAGGAGCCCTATTCTCATTCATCATGGATGAGAATATGGTCTGTACTCAAGGGGTGGATTGAATAATGCTCTTGTTCCTTTAGCTTGGCATGCACACCACTTAACAAGGTGGACATGCTAGCTAAGGAACTACACCTCCCATTTAAGTATCATGAAGAGCAAGCCAATGGCGAAGTGTTTGGAATTATCCAAGACATGGATATTCACATGAATTATGAAAATCCATGGCAACATCGACCACTTGGGGAATCATTTCCCTAAGACCCATGAGGATTCTTCCTTTCAAACACAACTCCAATGGCTACCATTCAAAAGGAGGTCAAGGGTTGAATCAATATAACCCTTGTAATCAAGGAGGCTATGAGGATTTCAAGGGATTTAATTTCAACTAACCTACCTTGAAGTATCTTGTCCATGGTCAAGCAAGAAGTCAAGACAACATCCACATGAAGCCCTTGGCCAAGGACAAGAAAATTAAAGAGCATTCAAGATCCAAGATATCCCACAATCACTGGTTTGGATTCCTACCCTTCGACCAAGCCCATGCAACCTAGGGCAAGTAACATTGTGGATGAAGCGTTTCTTGTTTGATTGTGGAGTCCACATGTCATTATGACCAAGGAAATCTTTGATCCATGATCAAAGTATGGGTAAACTCAAAGGAATATCAAGAAGGTCGAAGTGACACTCCTAAAAAAAAAAGGACAAGCCTCACCATGCTCATGAGAGAATATCTTCAAGAGGGAAAAAACTTCACTACATCAACAAGTCTTCATCAAGATGATGGATGGGCTCGGGTCACCATGTGGCCCACATGTCCGAAAGAAGATTTGGCATGACAAGCAAGAGAAGTTGTCCACATCTTCAACTCCGGGATTGGATGATAAATCATCAAACCAAACACGACGAAGGTAAGTCCTACTAATCGAACTTTAAAAATTCGGTGAGCCCTTGCCAATAGGTTAATTGGTAGTTATCTCATATTTGATTTCCCAATTGCATAATTGAATTTCCCATCAAATCTTGCATTTGCATTTAGCATGTTTGAATTTCCACACTTGCATGTTGAAAAGTAAAATTTCCAACCAACATACAACTAAAATTTTGAATTAGGAAATAAACTTATTTGGATATGAACCTTGGGTATAACCACTTGAATTCATCTCCCTAATTCAAACCAAAAAAATATTTCCCTTAATATTCATTGCATTTGCAAGTTGTTTCAAGTTGGGCAAAATAATTTGACAAAGGGTACAACATGCTTTTGAGCTAATGTAACCCGATTTCGAGTTGTTTTGTTTTCTTGATTTTAGTGCAAACAAGACAAACATTTGTAAATAGGTTGGAAGGCCCCATCAAGCGCATATTCCTCCATCGATCTCATTTTTGAGTTCATGGTGGAGGAATACTCAAGATGATGGTCCAATAGAAGAACAAGATGAAGCCCATTCAACTCCAACCTTAACTTGGCAGAAGGCATTGAACATGAAGGTTGCACCAAAATTCATGGTTGTTTTTCACATAACAACCTTCAACCAAGAATGCTCTTCAATTGAGCTAAAAGTTTAAAATTTTCCATCGTTGGAATTACATTAGAATTGAATGATTTTTGCTTACATTGGTAAGGAAGGTTTACACCTTCTCATCATTCAATTCTTATGCATCCTCACAAGAGTAAGTGTTGACATTACTCTTTTCGATTCTTCAAAAAGGAATGTCACTTTACTTGGGAATAAATTTAAACAAGTACCTAGAATTTCATAGTGATGTCCATAATTTTGATTTGAAATTCATTCATGCATGGATCACTAAATTTTGAATTCCTAGGCAAGAAAATTAAAAATGTCTAGGAGGATAAAATTGAGAATCTTGTTTGCCATGATCCACATGATAAATATTTGCTCTTGTAAAAAAAGCTATGATGGTTAGAAAGTTTACAAGATGAAGGGATCCATATAGTGTACTTATATCACTTGCATTGCTATGGGTAGGAGCATTAGAAAATGTTCAACTTGATGTATCCATAAAGTCCCACTCCTAGCAATGATTCATACATTGTTCATGAATACAATGGAAATTGGACCCAATGCATCTTTGGTCTTGTTATTTCCCGTGCGTACAAATGAAGATTCGATTACCTAACCCGTAAATTTATTTGTACAAGTATCGGGAGCTAAACATCCCTCTCTATCATAGAGAGGAAGTTTGCAGAAGTAAAGTAACTATGTAGGCATTTAAAGATTTGATTGTTGGAAACCATAAGAGGATTCCATTTCAATATATTATGGACAAGGAGTAAATTAGAATGGTTGCTACCTATTGGAAATTAAGCCCAAAGGTAAACCATAAATATCCGAGGCCGGAGATTTGACATGGAAACCCTCCATGAGCAACCAATGGGCTGCTACGAATATGTGAGAGCATTATGCTCTCAACTATTCTATGCACTCATTCAAGCTCAAGGGAATTGCCACCATCATTGGGTGTAAGTTATTCCTTTGTGGCTAAAAGGTATGATGTGCCTTAACCAAGGAATGACAAGATCACATCTAATGTATATTGGGTGCAAATTGTTCCTATGTGGCTAGAAGGTATTTTGTACCTTAGCCAAGGAACAATGGATCACACTCAACCCATGTTGAGTGTACGTCATCCCTTTGTGGTTATAGGTATGTTGTATCTTAGGCAAGGAATAATAGAATCGTACTCAACACATGTTGGGTACATGTCACTCCTTTGTGGCTTAAGATTATCATTAACATAAGCCAAGGAGTGACGGATCAAACCCAATGCATGAGAGGTATAAATTATTCTTATATGGCAAGAAGGTATGATACACCTTAGATAAAGAATGATGAAACACACCCAATGCATGTTGAGTGCAAGTCATTCTTTTGTAGCCAAGCATTATCATTACCTTAGCCAAGGAATAACAAGGTACATCCAACCTATGGAAACCTTGAGGTGTGGATAAGCGACATCAACAACACTCTTCTCGACCACACGCATGCAACCCATGGAAGGCAACCCAACATCAAAACTCAACCCCTCCAATGTCAAAGCAATGTTGCAACAAGGGTAGGCCAACCTCATGTCCTAAGTCCGTCGTTAGAGTTTCAGCCCCTAGTGCAGACCTTGACAAGAACAAGCTTGGAGGAGGACCCCCACTTGAGGTAACTTGTATCACACCCGTTGCATATTTATTTCCATTCACCCATCATCCACCTTGAATATAAAAAAACTTAAAAATAAGTACAGTAAATTTGCTTTCAAATTAAATAAAAGATGTGTGGTAAGAATGATTTGGAATTCACATAGATTAAATGATGAATAGTTGCTCTATTTTAATTTTCCTAAGTCCCTAGTTTACAACTTACTACTCTCCAAAATATTGCTTTCATTGGCTAGAATTACTTTTGCCTTGATTTAGAAATTGTGGGTAGCAAAAGCCTAATCCAGTCCAAGTTGTTGTGAGATATGATATAGTGATAGGGCTGCTATTCCTAGTTTGAAATTGAAACTTAGATTTCCGGAAAATTTCTAAAAAGATTTAAGTTATCCTCATCTGATTGAAAATACCCACCAAAGTCATATGATACATTACACTGATAGACCTTATGCATATGCTATGTGTCTTCACATTGAGCTTTGTCAAATTAGTATAGACCTATGTGAGATTTCATTCATTACTTTTTGAATTCAAGACTTCACTTGCACATGATATACTTCTACACTAGAAGTAAGACAAATCCCATCATATCACCATTCCACAATAAAAAGAGAAACTCCATATCCTTCATGCTTAGTACTCTCTCCAAAATTTTTTGCAACAAAAGGGGAGTAGAAGACATGGCTACAAGAAAAAGAAAAAGAAAAGGAAAATGCATGCTTACATCATAAGCATGAGAAAAAAAGAGAAAAAAGTAGCCATGTTTCATCCCTGCAAAATAAGAGAGTCCACACAAAATGGAGTCATCTCAAATATCCACATCCACTCCATTCCATCACACATGCACAAGTCTTGAATCAAATTTTTTTGAATTGATTTCTCCTAAGGCTTGCTCTTTTGACTTAGAAATCTTATGTGTTGCAAATATGCATACTCTATTCCCTACCAAGCTCCACATACAAGCCTTATGTAGAGGTAGGATGAATTTATGCAAAATGTCTTGGTGAGAAAATATTTCCACTACACATAAAGGAGAGACTTGAGAGAATCAAATTGAGATACGTAAAATCTAAATTGAACTCACAGAATTTGAGTGGAACTTGATTTCTAGGGTATGTGTGCTCCATTTGTTGTTCTATGTTTCAACCACCCATAAATAGGAGATGGCATAAGCCCAATAATGACTTGAGATTGGTGAAGTACCATGCCAATTTTTGCAATACTAGGTAGAGTATTTTGTTGTGCACATGGTACTTTTGAAAAATAGAACATAGTAGCAACTCCTGATCATTAACCTAAAATCTTGACTTTGCGTGGGACGAGCAAAGGATAAGCTTGGGGGAGTTTGTTGACGGCTATTATATACTGATTTCACCCGTCAATATAACTCCATTATATGAAGGAAATATCAGTTCTTGCACACATCATCTTTCTATTTATCCTATTTCCACTTGTACTTGGAGAAATTGGTGCATGCAGGTATTTTACACAGAATTGAAGTGAAACAAGGGGATGAATCATATAAAATATCATCCCAGCTAATCAAGCATCGACACATGGCACCACATGGATCAAATGATGAGAAAACCTTTTCTAGGCTAAGAAGTGAGTTAAATATGCTAGATGCAACGAACGTCATGTAAGAATGCATCTCATATAGGTCTTGCCTAACTCTCAAAGGTTAGGGGTGAGCAAGGGTTAGCTTGGGATGGAGGTTCTTTTGGGTTTTCCCAAGGCTTGGAGAGTAGCTCTCACTGAAGAAGCCTTTGAAAGGTTCAAATTTGGCAAGATAGATTTATTTTATGCCTTGCATGATGCCTGCTATATAGACTTGCACTCACATTTAAATTTCATGCACTATAAATTGTTTGGCATTGCATACGGTAGATTGTCACAAAGGGGAACCCACCTCATGAGAAAGAGACTTGTTTGAAATGCAATATCTCAACTCATATGATGTGGGAAGAATGCTTTAGCACTTGCCACATCCATATAGGCTTATATAGGTAGTTGCTTAATTTTATATCCCTTGATGCATATAGTTGGGGATATTTTCTAAATTCTTCTATCTCTTGCTCTCTCTTCAGATGTCGAGGACTCGCAACCAAAGGAATACCAATGAGGATGAGGAGAATAATGGAGCACTCAGAACAACAATCGGCTGGGACCTGGGGCTAGCAACCTTGAGCAGTTGTTGGCTATGCAAAATCAACTTATGCAGACCGTGATGCAAACTTTGGTACAGCTGCAAGCCAATAACCAGAATCAGCCTCATATGCCTCAACCGCCGCCACCCCCACCACCTCATAACAGATTGGGAGAATTTATGAGGACTAGGCCATCCACTTTTGCTCAAGCCAATAATCCTATGGAAGCTGATGATTGGCTAAAATTTATAAAGAAGAAACTCAGTATTGTCCAATGCAATGACTGGAAGAAGGTCCTTTTGCTTCCCATCAGGTATTTGGAGCAGCTGCGGATTGGTGGGACTCGCTATGCAATGCTCATGAAAATCAAGAGAGGATCACTTGGTCTGAATTCAAAGAGAAATTCTGTTCTCACTTTGTTCCTGAAGGCGTTATGATCTTAAAGAGGCAGGAATTTGAGAACCTAAGGCAAGGAAGGTCGAGTGTGAGTGAGTATCTCAATAAATTCACTCAACTCTCAAGGTATGCCCCAGATGATGTTAATCAGGACAACCGCAAGCAATATTTGTTTATGAGGGGCCTAAATAGTGAGATTCAAGTCCAATTGCTCAATTGTGATTATGCAAATTTCTAGAAGCTTGTGGACAAGGCCACTGTGGTTGAAAACAGGATTCATGAGATGAAACAAGACAATAAGAGGAAGATGTCATATCAAGGGCAGCCACAAGTGAGCAATGTTTGTCCTCGCCTTGTGCCACCAAGTGCGCCATATTACAACCTCTTCGCTCCTGCTTATCGAGTTGCTTATCCTCCATGCCCAAACCAGCAGCAGCAGGCAACCGTGGACAGCAGAACATCACTCATGGCAATGTGAATCACGTCTCTACTAAGGAGGCCCAACAAGCGGAGGACGTCGTGATTGATATGTTCCTCGCCAACTCCAACCCCACGACCATTTTATTTTATTTTGGAGCATCTCATTCATTCATATCATCGAAGTATGTTGCCAAGTATAATCTGCCTGTAGCTCATTTGAAACACACAATGTTGCTAAAATCTCCTGGAGGAGTGATGAGGACAAATATAGTGTGTCCGAGAGTAAGCATCAAAATAAGGGGGGTAGACTTTCTAGCGAATATCATCGTCTTGGATTCCCTAGGAATAGATATAATACTTGGTATGGATTGGTTGAGCAAGTACAATGGAGTGATTCAATGTGTCGAGCGGATTGTGCAATTGACATGTGAGCATGGCACCCGTATTGAAGTTGAGACAGCCCAACTCACAACGAATAAAGCGACACTGAGTCATGTGGAGGGTGTGATATTGGAGAGCATCCCAATCGTTCACAAGTACCCAGATGTGTTTCTGAATGAGTTGCCCTAGTATTACTAGGGGTAAACCTGTGCCCAATGTGTTGAGCAACTTAGCATAAGTATTCACCATCGACATGCTCATTAGTATATAACCTTGGCTATGTATATGTATACTAGAAGCATTGTAGGAGTAACTCCCCAACTCTTAGTCTAATCTCCATTAGGATCCATTTACCCTTTAGAATAGATTGCTTAGCTGTGTGTCACACTACCCATATTATTAACTTACCCCTGTCTTGATAATTGATTGGTATGTCACAGCTTGATTATAAGAGTAATGTCTACTTTACTCCATTGCCTCTAATCTCCATGAGGACCCATTTACCATTTAGAATAGATTGCTTAGGTGTGTGTCACACTACCCATATTATCAACTTACCCCTGTCTTGATAATTAATTAGTATCCCATAGCTTGATTATAAGAGTAATGTCTACTTTACTCCATTACCTTCCTATACCCTTGGAATACTCTTGGGTGAAATGCTACACGACAGTTTCCGTGCGCTTGGGGATTTTTATCTATGATGTAAGAAACGTCAACAAGCATTGTTGGCGTCGTTGCCAGGGAAGGCAAAGGAAGTGAATGATAGCTATCACTTGTGATTAAGCTATATGTACTAGTAGTTATTAGATAGGATTACCCTTGTTTGTTTTCTCCCTTTATGTGAAAACAGGGTAGTGTTGGCTAACCCATTTTATGGGATGGCCAACGAGGACACAAGTGCTCAACTGCAAGATGATTCAAGGCGTACCTCAACAAATTTCCGTTGGGAAACATCATTGCCTTTCGCAGAAGAATTTCAGCTTCTAGTAGAAGCCAGAGTCATCCATCCTCAAGCTTGGGGGAGGCCCCATTTCTTGGTTTGCCTTCACCATAGGGTGGATAGTTGGCTTTTCATACAACACTCATATCATGGGTTGGCTCCACCAATCCATGACCACATTTGTGCTAGAGCTGAAGGAGTCCTATTCTCATTCATCATGGATGAGAATATGGTCTCCACTCAAGGGGTGGATTGAAGAATGCTCTAGTTCCCTTAGCTTTTCATGCACACCACTTCACAAGGTGCAAATGCTAGCTAAGGAACTACACCTCCCATTGAAGTATCATGAAGATCAAGCCAACGAAGAGGTGTTCCAAGTCATGGATATTCACATGTTTGTGGAAATCCATGTCAACATGGGCCACTTGGGGAATTATTTTCCTAAGACCCATGGGGATTCTTCCTTTCAAACACAACTCTAATGGCTATCACCAACAAGGAGGGCAGGGTGAAATCAACATCACTCTTGTAATCAAGGAGGCTATGGGAATTTCAAGGGATTTAAGTTAAACTAGCGTACCTTCGAGTATCTTTTCCATGACCAAGCAAGAAATCATGACAACATTTACATGAAGTCCGTGCACTCACTTGTTGGGATCCCAACCCTTTGACCAAGTCGTGCAACCTAAGGCAAATGACATTGTGGATGAAGCATTTCTTGTTTGATTGTGGAGTCCACATGTCATCATGCCCAATGAAGTCTTTGATCCACGATCAAAGTATGGGTTAACTCAAAGGAACACCAAGAAGGTCGCAGTGGCACCTCTAAAGACGGACAAGCCTCACCATGCTCATAAAAGAATATCTTCAAGAGGGAGAAGCCGTCACTACATCAACAAGTCTTCATCAAGACGACAGGGAGGCTAGGGTCATCATGTGGACCACATGTCCGAATTACAGTAAAAGTAATTTCGGCATATCAAGATGGAGAAGTTTTCCACATCTTCAACTCCGGGATTGGACAACAAATCATCGCACTATAAAGGACGGAGGTAAGTCTTACTCATCGGACTTCGAAATTCGATGAGTCCTTGCCAATAGGTTAATTGGTAATTATCTCATATTTGCTTTCTCAATCGCATATTTGAATTTCCCATCAATCTTTGCATTTGCATTTAGCATGTTTGAATTTTCACACTTGCATGTTGGAGAGTAAAATTTCCAACCATCATAAAACAAAAATTTTGAATTAGGGAATAAATTTATTTGGATATGAACCTTGGGCATAACCACTTGAATTCATCTTCCTAATTCAAACCAAAAATATTTCCCTTAATATTCAATACATTTGCAAGTTGTTTCAAGTTGGGCAAAACAATTTGACAAAAGGTACAACATGCTTTTGAGCTAACGTAACCCATTTTTGAGTTGTTTTGTTTGTTCTTGATTTTAGTGCAGCTAGGACAAAATTTGTAAAGAGGTTGGAAGGCCTCATCAAGCGCATACCCCTCCATCGATCTCATTTTGAGTTCATGATGGAGGAATGCTCAAGATGGTGGCCCAATAGTGGAACAAGATGAAGCTCATTCAACTCCAACCTCACACTTCGCAATAGACATTGAACATGAAGACTACACCAAAATTCACGGTCATAAGTTTCTCACACACTGACCTTCAACCCGAACTGCTCTTCAATTGAGGTACAAGTTTCAATTTTTTCGTCATTTGATTTGCATTAGGATTGAGTGATTTTTGCTTACATTGGTAAGGAAGGTTTGCACCTTCTCATCATTCAATTCTTATGCATCCTCAAGAGAGTAAGTGCTGGCATTGCTCTTTTTGATTCTTCAAAAAGGAATGTCACCTTACTTAGGAATAAACTTAAACAAGTACCTAGAATTTCATAAGCATTGCTAAAATTGACTTAGATATTTTCTGCCTAGGTAATGCTTATGGAATGACTTAATGGTTGAAATGGTATGTAGCAACCTATGAATAGTGATGTCCATAATTTTGATTTGAAACTCATTCATGCATGGATCACTAAATTTCAAATCCTAGGCAAGAAATTAAAAATGTTCAGGAGGATAAAATTGAAAATCTTGTTTGGCATGATCCAAATGATAAAATTTGCTCTTGTGTAAAAAACTATGATAGTTAGAAAATTTCCAAGGTGAAAGGATCCATATAGTGTATTTATATCACTTGCATTGTTATGAGTAGAAGCTTTAAAAAATGTGCAAATTGAGTTATCCATAAAGCCCAACTCTTATCAATGAATAACACATTGTGCATGGATACACTTGAATTTGGACCCAATGCATGTTTGTTTTTTTATCTTCCCCGTACGTACAAATGAAAATTCTATTACCTAACCCGATAAATCATTTGTACAAGTATCGGGAGCTAACCATCCCTTTCCATCATAGAGAGGATGTTTGCAGGAGTAAAATAACTATGCAGACATTCAAAGATTCGATTGTTGGAATCCCTAGAGCAATCCAATTCAACATCTGTTGGCCAGGGAGTAAATTAGGATGGTTGCTACATATCGAAAATTAAGTTCGAAGGCCAACCATAACTATGCGAGGCCAGAGATTTGAAATGGTAACCCTCCATGAGCAACAAATGGGCTGCTAAGAATATGTGAGAGCATTATGCTCTCAACTTTTCTAAGGCACTCATTCGAGCTCAAGGGAATTGCCACCATCATTGGATGTAAGATGTTATCGTGCGGTTAAAAGCTATGATGTACCTTAACGAAGGAATGACAAGATCATATCATATGTATATTGGGTGCAAGTTTTTCCTATGTGGCCAGTAGGTATTTTATACCTTAGCCAAGGATAAATGGATCACACTCAACCCATGTTGAGTGCACGTCATCCCCTTGTGGTTCTAGGTATGTTGCACCTTAGCCAAGGAATAACAGATCATACTCAACACATGTTGGGTACAAGTCACTCCTTTGTCGCTAAAGGTTATCATTACCTTAGCCAAGGAATGGCGGATCACACCCGATGTAAGAGAGATATAAGTTATTCCTTTATGGCAAGAAGGTATGATACACCTTAACCAAATAATGACGAAACACACTCAACGATATTGAGTGCTATTTCCTTTGTATCTAAAGGTTATCATTACCCTAGCCAAGGAATAACAAGGTACATCCAACCTATGGAAACCTTGAGGTGTGGATGAGCGACATCGACAACACTCTCCTTGACCACACTCATGGAACCCATGGAAGGCAACACAACATCGACACTCAAGCCACCAATGCCAGAGCCATACTGCAACAAGGTTAGACCAACCTCATGGCCTACATCCGTCGTTACGATTTCAACCCCTATCACAGACCTTGACCAAGAACAAGCTTGGGGGAGGACCCCCACTTGAGGTACCTTGTATCACACCCCATTTGCATTCCTTTATTTTATTTCTTTATTTCCACCACATTTGCATATAAAATAATAATAATAATAAGGTAGTATAGGTTAGATTAATAAAATAAAGAATGTGCGGTAAGAATATTTTTACTTTGCAAAAGTTGAAATATTGAATAGTTGCTTTATTTTATTTTCTCTAATGCCCTGCATACAACTTAGTATTCTCCAAGTATTGTGTTTATTGGCCTAGAATATTTTTGCCTGAAACTTGAAAATTTTGGGTATCAAAAGCTAAGTCCAATTCTAGGTTGTTGTGAGATATGATGTAGTATTAAGAGCTATTAATAGACTAGTTGAAAGTGAAACTTGATTTTACGGAGAAATTTAAAATGGGAGTTCCTCATTTGATAGAAATTCCTACCAAAGTCATATGATGATTTGAATTAGCTAAACCTTATGCATATGTTATTTGCCTTCACATTGATCCTGATCAAACTAGTATAGATCTACGTGAGATTCTTTTCATGCTTTTAAGATCAAGATTACACGAGCACGTGCTAAACTTCTACACTAGAAGTTAGCAAAATTTTATCATACCTTTCCACCATCAAAAAGATACTCCATGATTTTGGTGCATAATACTCTCTCAAAATTATTTGAAAACAAAAAGAGTAGTAAAAGACATGGCTACAAGAAAAAGAAAATGCATGCTCATGTACAAGAGCACGAGAAAAAAAAACAGAAAGAGAGAATAAGTAGCCATGTTTTATCCTCACAAAAAGAGGGTGCACAAATCTTGTCCTCCATGATGGCTATGTGTTTAGAGCTAACAAGTTTGCATTCCAGCTAACTCCGTTTGTTTGTTGTTGTTACAGGAAGTGCATGGAGGCAGGCTGATGGGGCACTTTGGAATTAAAAAGACCGAGGACATACTTGCTGGTCATTTCTTTTGGCCAAGGATGAGGCGAGACGTGGAGCACTTCGTTGCTCGCTGCACAACATGTCAAAAAGCTAAGTCACGACTTAATCCACATGGTTTGTACATGCCTCTTCCTGTTCCTAGCATGCCTTGGGAAGATATTTCTATGGACTTTGTTTCTAGCATCTTTGTTGTCGTGGATAGATTTTCTAAAATGGCACACTTCATACCTTGTCGTAACCGTGATGATGCTACACATGTTGCTGATTTGTTTTTCCGGGAGATTGTTAGGTTGTATGGTGTGCCAAACACAATAGTTTCAGATCGTGATGCTAAGTTTCTTAGCCATTTTTGGAGAAAATTATGGGCAAAATTGGGGACTAAGCTTTTATTTTCAACTACTTGTCATCTCCAAACTGATGGTCAAACTGAGGTTGTGAATAGAAGTTTATCTACCATGCTTAGGGCTGTTTTGAAAAAGAATATAAAAATGTTGGAAGAGTGTTTGCCTCATGTTGAGTTTTCTTATAATCGTTACTTACATTCTAGTACTAAGAAATGCCCTTTTGAGATTGTTTATGGATTTGTACCCCGTGCCCCTATTGCTTTATTACATCTTCCTTTAATAGAACGAGTGAATTTTGATGCTAAACATCGTGCTGAATTGATCTTAAAATTGCATGAAACCACTAAGAAGAATATAGAGTGCATGAATGCCAAGTATAAACTTGCTGGTAGTAGGGGAAAGAAACCTATCCCTTCTGAACCTGGTGATTTAGTTTGGTTACATTTGCGAAAGGATAGGTTTCCTGATTTGAGAAAGTCTAAATTGTTATCTTGAGCTGATGGTCCATTCAAAGTGTTAGAAATGATTAATGATAATGCATATAAACTCGAGTTGCCTGTGGATTTTGGAGTTAGTCCCACATTTAACATTGCAGATTTGAAGCCATATTTGGGAGAAGAAGATGAGCTTCAGTCGCAGATGACTCAAATGCAAGAAGGGGAGGATGATGAGGACATCAACACCCTCGATACATCCACACCAACTCAGCTACCGGTTTCTGGTCCGATCACTCGCGCTCGTGCACATCAACTAAACTATGAGGTGAACTCGTTCTTGGCCTTATGTCATCTTATCTAGACCGTAGAACTGCATGCTTTCTTGTTTTGCTTAGGAACAATGGAGAGGGGCCAATGGGATGAGAATTCGCGCGGACGGGATTTGGACAGCAGAACACCACCAACTTGTGACGGCCACCACGACTTCATACGGACTCCGATCTGGGCGTTGAAGTACTTCCTGGAAAGATTATCATGTCTACTTTCAAACGGATCTGGCCTCATGTCCATATATATTCCGAGTCGGCCGCAATCATTATTTTAATACCAATACCTTTTCTGTCCATGGTGCTGCATCACCAAAATCGGGCCCATGGCCCATGTATCGTTTGGAGTCCATTAGGGAATCATGATTAGGGTTTCTCATGGCCCTAGGGAGGTAATAAATAGTAGCCACCGACCTCATTAGCTGGTGGGTTTTATTTATTCGTAAGTTAGCTTCTGCTGCTTCCTTGTACACGCGCGTGTCAACTAGATCGCCCGTCTACTTGTATCCAGAACCCCACTTCAGATTGATTCAACTGATAAGTGCTTGTTCTTCTTGTTCTTGTGTGTTCTTCGATTGCTTGCAGGAACAAATGCTCTCATGGTTAGGTTGATTGTGCGCCAGCAAGATCAATACAACTTCGAAGTCAGTGTACCGATCGTTAAGGCGCATCGTCTTGGGGACGGTGTAGTCGGATCGCCAACGTCTTTCCTCCACAAATTGAACCCTCCTATTCTCATCGAATGATCGGGAACCAAGATCCTATCACTAGGACTCTAATCGTCACATTCAACCGAAACTTTCCATAGCTGCTCAAGACACTTCTATACGCAGATAGAAGCAATCTTAAGACTCCCAAACACATTAGAAACGTACCAAACATTCCTAAAACAACTCAACTTCATGCTCACCACGAATTCTAACCAAAACAACTCTAAACCTTCCATAAATGAACCATAACTACCTTAGTCGCAGCCTGAGGCATAGAGAAGCTGATTGGACCTTTCTAACCAATTCTTTACATCCACTTCTCTTGATCACACCTTGGAACCACGTTGTCACGTCCATGCATTCCTTGCACTAGTACAAACACCTTCCAACAATGTTCATGATCATATGCATTGTTCTTGACCCAAACATGTTACGCGACCTCCTGATGAACTCAACCACAATTCCTCCCGAATTTGATTATTGAACCTCATCTTCTCCCTAAGTCTAGTTTAATGGATCCCATCACCAGCCATGTCTTGACCTCAAGAAACACATGTGCATGAATAAACAACCAATCTTTGCGAGCCCAAGTGCTCGACTTGACTCTCGTAAGTCTGAAAAACACAACACCTTACGTGAGCACCTCATATAAGCATGTTGCAAACCATAACAAAATGGTATCAGCCATAACCACCAAAACACACCAAAAACATAGTAAGAGAATACTAAGCAAACTTTCCATAAAACAAAAGGCAAGTTTGAAACATTGCAAGTTAAAATAGAGAAAAATAGAGCAATCAAAGTCAATATGAAAACTCTACACAATAATTGTTACTCCCGATATAAATTGAGAAAGTTTGGACAGTGTGTATCAGGGTGTATCATGGTGTATCAGTGTAAGCCTTAAAACCTTGAAAGTAAACCTTCACTTTTATTCTAATTACCAATGTATTCAGCACATATAGGTTTCACAATTTCCTCCTTGATGAATGCATTGGCAACACCTCTTAAAATCCGAACATTGGCTTATTCACATGAAAAGTTTTGAAAACAATCTTCTCCCCCTTTTGAAAATAAAATATTTCTTCCCCTGTACATATTTCTCCCACTTTGACAATGTATTCGGCAAGATTCAAAAGTGAAATGTCAACAGTTATGAGCATATTATAACAAATACATATAAAATAAAGCTCATTCAAGTCATACTATCAAGTAACTTACACTATCGCATCAATGAGATACATAAAGTAGTGTAAGTCATACTAGAGATAAAGTGTAGTTTTTCAATTTAAGCAAGTCATGATCTCACAGACTTAACAATTTCAAGTCCTGAAAGCATGACACTTGTTGCTGTATTTTCATTTTTCAATATCATTTAAAGCAAAAATTCTGATCATATAACATTTGCAAGAGTTTATATGCCGCATCCGCCTTATTCTAACCAACCAAGCCAACCCTATGTCATTTGACAATCAGAAGCTTAAGGACATGGTTTTATTCATACGCAACTTATTTCAAGTTCATATATAAGTGCAATGATAAGCCATCTTAAAAGAAGAAGTGCGATGCATGCATATTCTCTTGATCTTTTCTCATTTTTATTTGATCATAAAAGCTCAACATGTGGAGAGTTCATTGATTAATTTTTCGTTATTAAAAGCACTAATGAGCATGCAACAAGTTTAAAACAGCAAGAAAGTCTGATCATGACCAGATTTAGTGTAAGTAATTATTCCAATTACTAGTCATGGAAAAAACTACAAAATGTATAACACGAGTAATGTAGTAAGAACTTTCAGCATGTAAAAGGAATCACAAAGACATATATGTATGAAATACTATGCTCATATTATTTTAAATTCAGAGTCACACATAGACTTTCCAAGTTTAAATAACCCCCCCTCAATTTAAGCCATGAAGATGCATAACCCCTATATCACTACGAATAAAAAAAAGAGTGAAATCCAAAGGTAATGTAAAAATGTCAGCCAATTGTTGTTTGGTATCTGCATGGTGAAGCACACTTTTTCCTTTTTCAACATTATCACAGAGAAAATGATACCTAATGTCAATGTGCTTTGTTCTAGAATGTTGCACGGGGTTTTTAACAATGCAAATGGCACTAGTATTATCACAAAATAGTGGAACACTATCTAGATCAAACCCATAGTCCTTAAGTGTTTGAACAATCCTAAGAATTTGTGAGCAAGCACTAGCAACAGCTACATATTCAGACCTTGTCGTGGATTGTGCAACTAAATTTTGTTTCCTAGAGGACCAAGCAACAAGTGAATTACCAAGAAAATGACAAGCACCTGAAGTACTTTTCCTATCAATCCTACAACCTCCAAAATCAACATCCGAAAAAGCTTTCAAATTAACATTGAGGAAGAAGGAAGAAAAATGCCAAATTCTTGAGTTCCATGTAAGTACCTGAGAATTCTTTTGACAGTTTGATGATGTGAAGCATGTGGGGAAGCTTGAAATCATGCACAGAGATATATGCTCAATTGTATGTCCTGTCTTGATGCCGTGAGGTACAAAAGTGACCCGATCATGCGTCGATATTCTTTTTGATCCACGGGTTCACCATCTTCATCAAGTTCAAGTGTTGTTGCTGTACCCAACTGTGTACAAAGAGGCTTGCTTTTGTCCATGTTGAAGCGCCTTAGGAGGTCTTTTATATACTTGTTTGATCCACAAAGGTTCCCTCCTTTGTTTGCTTGATTTTTGCAGCCCCAAAAAGTACATGAGTTCTCCCATCATACTCATCTCAAATTTTGAACTCATCATAGCGGAAAACTTAGACACAAGATCATGAGAAGCACAACCAAAGATAATATCATCCACATACACTTGAACGATTAATGAGTCATTGCGATGCTTAAGCACAAAAAGAGTTTTATCAACCTTGCCCGTGGTAAACCCCTTTTCAAGTAAGAATGTTTTTAACCTATCATACCATGCTCTAGGGACTTGTTTGAGACTGTACAAGGCTTTGGACAGTTTGTAAACATGATTAGGAAAATCTAGATTTTCAAAACCTGGTGGTTGTTCGACATAAACCTCCTCATCTATGTAGCCATTAAGAAAAGCACTTTTAACATCCATTTGATATAACTTGAATCCTTTAGATGCAGCAAATGCTAACAAAATTCTTATACCTTCTAATCTAGCAACGGGAGCAAAAGTTTTATCAAAATCTAGACCTTCATCTTGTGTGAAACATTGAGCAACCAACCTAGCCTTATTCCTAATCACGACCCTATCCTCACTTTGTTTATTTTTAAACACCCATTTTGTTCCAATTAAGGTGTGACCTTGAGGTGGAGGTACAAGTTTCCAAACATTATTTCATTCAAAAAATTTTAACTCTTCTTGCATGGCAATAATCCAAGATTCATTAGTGAGTGCATGTGATATATCTTTGGGTTCTCAAGAAGCAAAAAAGCAGAATGAGCTTGAGAGTTTGGATCGCAAAACCTAGACCATGTGACTTGTTCGTGCAAGCTTCCAATGATTTATTATGGAGGATGACTTTTGATAACGTGGAGGGGAGTAGACACTTCACAAGCTCCTTCTTCTTCTTCATGTTCCTGACAGATCGAAGAACTTGTTGCTTGAGGATGATCTGTACCAGTTGCAGTAGTTGTTGGTGCTTGTTGTGGTGCAAAATCAGTAGCATGATCAATGTTATTTGCTTCTGAAATTTTGGGCAGCAACACCTCTTCTTCATCTTCTTTGATGAAAATACTCTCCCGCTGCGGATATAGATTTGGACCTGTAATATTGGAGCTAGTACCTGGGCTAGCTTCATCAAATGAAAACTCACAAGTCTCCACAATTTTGTTAGTGTCAGGTAAAAGCACACGGTAGCCTCTAATATGAGATGGGTAACCAAGAAACATGCCATCAACATATCTAGCTTCAAATTTATCAAGATTACCATGTTTCTTAACAAATCACTTACAACCAAAGACCCGAAAGTGTGTGACACTAGGCCTATGTCCAAACCAAAATTCATATGGTGTTTTTCATAGCTTAGCACGCAAGAAAACACGATTTGAGACATAACAAGCGGTTGCAATTGCATCTGCCCAAAATTTTCTAAGAGTTTGATATTCATCAAGCATAGTCCTAACCGTCTCAACTAGGGTTCTGTTCTTTCTCTCTACAACACCGTTTTGTTGAGGTACATAAGGTCAAGAAAATTGGTGATCTATTCCATTTTCAGCACAAAAGTGATCAAACGATTGATTTTTAAATTCGGTTCCGTTATCACTTCTAATTGCTTTTAAAGATCTTGGGTGATCAATTGATAATCTAGGAAATAAAGTTCTAAAGTGACTAAAAGCTTCATTCTGAGATGTCATAAAGTAAACCCAAGAGTATCTAAAATAATCATAAACAATCACAAGAACATATCATTTACCTCCAAAAGATTGAACACGTGAAGGACATACGGTGTCAAGGTGCAAAAGTTGTCCGGGTTCAGTTGTCATGGTCATTGTGAGAGGAGAATGTGAACCAGCAACCATATTAGCATGTCTACAAGAATAGCATACAATTTTTTTGTCCCCTTTAAGCTTAGGTACTCCACCTATGCGATCAAGAGCATTAGCACGCGTGAGATGATCAAAGCCTACGTGACCATGTCAAAATATAAGTATTTCGAATCATTAGCAATGAGACACCTATGCCTAGAGGATGACATATCAAAATCAGCTTTCAAAACTCTTCCAAACCGAGACATGTTAAAAATGAGCTCACTATTTGAATCTACAACCTTGCAACAATTTTTAGTAAAAATAATTTCTAGATTATCATCTAGCAATTGTGAAACTGAAAGCAAGTTGTATTTCAAATTTTTAACACGTACCACATCCTTCAAAGTGTAGTGATTATTTACTCTAACTGAACCCTTAGCAATTATAGGAGTTGTAGAATTATCGAGATTCTCTAGATGTGACACGAAAGAGAGGGAGGTGAACCAATCTTTGTTACCGGTCATTTGGCATGAGCAACCTGAATCTACAATCATAATGTTCTCCTTCCTCAAGCATGTAACGTACATAGAAGCACAATACATCGATGACTCAATATAGGGGTTAGTCAAAAAATATTTAGGAATCTAGTACTGAGTCACATGACGTCCAACAGGAATAACACACAAAAGCTGAGATAAAAAAGCAGGTTCATGAGCCAAAGTTTGAGGATTTTTGTATCCAACTACTGACCTATGAGATGTTGCATGTGTAGCACGAAAAACAGTAGGTTTGAGAGAAAACATTGCATGTTTTCGACTCATACAGCAGGTTGCATGTTCCTAACATTCTCGGTTTAGCACGTGTAGCAAATTTTGCATGAGAGTTATAAGATCTAGCTTGCATTCTTTCCTTTTTTTTCTGTTGTTTAGCTTGTCTATAACAAAATTCTATGACATGACCGTCTCTATCACAGTAGGTACAATGAAATTTAACTTTGTATTCATGTCTAGATGAGCAAGCAACATGATTATTAGAAACGGAATGAGACAACACTCCTGCAGCTTTGAAAACCACTTCTTTCTTTTAGAATTGTTTGAATCAAGCCACTTCCTAATGACTTTTTAATTTTAGGTGGATGTGCCTTTGCATGAGCATGGGAATCAAGACCCAAACCAGTTATATCATTGCAAGATTTAGAGGAATTCAACAGCAAGTTCAAATTTTTATTCCCATTAAAAAACTGCTATAGTGTCCTATTCATGTCATCAAGTTTCTTACACAAGTCTAGACAGTTTTCACAAGAATTTTCTCCTTTTAGTTTGCAATTAGAATAATATTTAACTTTATGAGAATGTAAAGCATTGTTCAATATAGAAGTCTCATTCAAGGCATCGTGTAGTTTCTTATCAAGATCATTACAAGTAGAACAATGCAAATCAATATTAGAACAACAAGCAAATTTCAAGTTTTTATCATTAAGTGCAGCAAGATTTTTGTTCTTTTCAATTTCTAACTCAAGTTTATCAAGTGTGGAGGTGTGTGCACTTCTTAGGGAGGACGATTGTTCATATATAAGCTCACATGAGGAACAAGAATCATCACTAGGAATCAAAAATTTCAAACTATTAATTTCAGATTCTAGTGATTCAATTTTAACAGATTGTCCCTAAGTTTTTTGTCCTTTTTCCTAAGTATAATAGTGACACGAGAAATAGTATCACACATTTCTTCGCAAGTGGGACATACCTCTTCATCATCGCTGTTGTGTTCTGCCTCCTCCATACTTGATCTTGAGTTGCCCTCCATGAAGCACAAGTTTGCCAAATTCTCTTCATCTTCATCACTTCCGGTTTTCACATCGCTTGAGCCAAGTTCTTGAAGTGCGGAGATAAAACTGTTTACCAATTGGCGACCTGTAAAACCCTTCTTCTTATTATGGTTTGCAAAGGATTGCTTCATCTTTGTTTGCTTTTCATAATAGGAAGTAGTACTTGAGAGGTTAGGGCAATCCATACAAAAATATTCTGTCTTACCACATTCGAAGCATCGTTGAGAACCAGAACTTCCTCTCCTTCTAGTTCTCACATTTTGCAATGCTTTTGAGAATCGAGTAGAAGTTCCTCCTCTGGAAACTCTTCAATTTGTTCAAGGGTTAGAGAGGACAGCAAAGCAAGTGCACTACCTGATGAAGATTGGCTAGAGCTAGACGTTTCATGTTGTGAAACAAATGCAAGAGACTTGTTGGGATTCTGACGTTAGATTATGTCAATTTCATGAGTTTTTAACTTGGAATATAGCACATCTAGTGTAAGTGTACTTATGACAGTGGATTCACGAATAGATGTAACTTTCATCTCCAAAATTGACATGTCTAATGCACTTAGTAGTTGCCTAGCATTCTCAGCATCTGAAAGTTAATGTTGACACTACGCAAGTTGCCGAGAATTTTGTTAAAGCGAGCAAAGAGGTCATCAATTGACTCACCAGGTTGCATCTCGAAGTGCATGTATTCTTACATGAAAATGTCTTGTCTTACCTCTTGATTGTGTTGGATCCGTCATGATAATAACATAGAGCTTTCCAAAGATTGTATCCAGATCGGAGGTGTGCAACACGATCGAAGTCGCTTTGAGTCAATCATTGTATGATCAAGTTTCGAGCCTTGTTGTTGTCGACATCTCTCATGTTCGTAGTCGTGACTTGATTGTTTGGCAGCACATTGTAAGGCTTGTATACCATTTCCCGTATTGTGAAGCCTTACTCCTGGATGAAATCCTCCATACGTGCCTTCCAAACCTGAAAATCAATGTCATTGAACATACAAGGTTTTTCGGAGTATTTCTCCATGTTGATTAGTCAAAAACATGTGAAAATCACAATGATTAGAGCACTATCGCTCTGATAACAATTGTAGGATCGAAGAGCACGTGAAAAGCTACCAAAGGGGGGTGAATGGTAGATTAAAACTTCTTTAGTGGAAGCAAAAAAAACCCTCAGCAAAAAATCAATTTGTTAAGAAACTGTGTGTCCAACTGATCTAAATGTGTTAACCCGTAACAAAAGTGGTAGATATTATATAGAATCAAGTCACGAAGACACAAAAACAAGAATCACGAAAAACCATCGAGAAAAACTCAAGTTATGATTGAAATATCGAACAAAGGTCAATCTGTTGTACCCGAGTAAAAACTAGATCTGCAACACTGCAAAGAGACTCGTGTAGATGAGAAAACACAAATCCAATTATCTTGAAATTTTCACATATGGTAGATAATCAAGTTGTGAATACAAACAAAAATGAATAACGTCAATTGGATCTGTAAAACTCGAGTTATGATAAAAACACCAAAGCAATGTAGTGCTGTGCAAAAACTCGACGAGAAAAACTTGTCTGAAACAAGTCGAATGCACAAGGCATAAAAGCTCCTCTAAACTACAAATTTTATTTATTAAAACACAAGAGGAACAACCTCAAAGTTGTCTCTTTACGAGCTCTGTCCTCCCTTTCTTATATAACCAGCCCTAGGTCCAACCCACTCCTAACTAGGACTCTAATCTTACTCAGTTTCAACCGAAACTTTTCATAATTGCATAAGACTCTTCTATATGTAGATAGAAGCAATATTAAGACTTCCAAACACCTTAGAACGTACGAAACATTCCTAAAACAACTCAACTTTGTGCTAACCACGAAATCTAATCATATTAAACTCTAAACCTTCCATAAATGAACCATAACAACCTCAGCCGTAGCCTGAGGCATCGAGCATCCGGTTGGATCTTTCCAACCAATTCTTTACGTCCACTTCTTTTCATCACGCCTTGGAACCATGTTGCCACATCCATGCACTCCTTGCACTCGTGCAAACACCTTCCAATGACGTCCATGATACCTTCATAAGCATTGTTCTTGACCCACACATGCTGCGCGAGCTCCCAATCAACTCAACCACAATTCCTCCTGAATTTGATTATTGAACCTCATCTTCTCTCTAAAACTAGTTCAATGAATCCTATCACCAGCCATGTATTGACCTCAAGCAACACCTGCACATGAATAAACAACCAATCTTTGCGAGCCCAAGTCCTCGACTTGACTCTCGTTAGTCCGAAAAACACAACACCTTACGTGAGCACCTCACATAAGCACGTTGCAAACCATAGCAAAATGATATCAGCCATAACCACAAAAACACACCAAAAGCTTAGTAAGATAATACTAAGCAAACTTTCCATAGACCAAAAAGCAAGTTCAAAACATTGGGAGTTAAAATAGAGCAAAATTGAGCAATCAAAGTCAATATGAAAACTCTACGCAGTAACTGTTACCCCCTATATAAATTGAGAAAGTTCGGACAGTGTGTACCAGGGTGTATCATTGTGTATCGGTGTAAGCTTCAAAACTTTGAATGTAAACCTTCACCTTTATTCTAATTGCCAATATATTCAACACATATAGGTCTCACAAGATGTGGGACAAGAAAGGCATTGCCTTGGTGAGGATACAAATACCACTTCCCACACAGGATTGTTTGAGTGCATCATTTGAGGAACTTAAATCCAAACACCATTTGAAATTCTCCAGAAATTTAAGTTGAACTCATATATTAGGTGATGCATGCTCATTTTGTCGTTCTGTCCCACAACCACCCATGAAAAGGATGAGGCAGAAGCCCCATAATGACTAAGAAAAAAGGGTGAGGTACCATAGCCAATTTATTCAATGCAAGATAAAATACTTTATTGTGCACTTGGTACTTTTGCAAAATAGGACATTGTAGCAATTACCGATCAACAACCTAAGTTTGTATCTTTGCTCTAGATTAGCAAAGAGTAAGCTTGGGGGAGTTTGTTGACGGTTGTTATATACCAATTTCGACCATCAATATAACTTAATTATGTGGAGGAATGAATAGTTCTTACACACATTATGGTTAGAAATAACCTAGTTTCACATGTACTTGGAGAAATTGGTGCATGCAGGTATTTTATACAGAATTGAGTTGAAACAAGGGAATGGATCCTATAAATTATCATACCAACCAATCAAGCGCCGACACGTGTCATCATATGGATCAAATGGCCCACAAACAGAAGTATCCGAGGCCATCCAATTTTGTATCACCCATATCAGTCAATGGGACCTACCTAGAAGTGACCTGGAGGAAGCACACCGCAAACGGGGCCAAGACCAGGTTGGCAGAATAGGGGGTTCGACCGACCTCTTCCTGGCGCCAAACGCGGTCAACTTCCACATGTTGACTCCATGTGGTGCCCTTATAATGAAGAAGATTAATTTGTGCACTTTTGGTGGTGGGAACCGACCATTCTCCAACTATAAATAGGACCCCTCACCCCTCACTTCAACACACACCACATGAGCATCATTCTATTGTATACACTAGTTCTCCTAGTTCCTTAGTGGAGGTTAGGCTGTAGAGAGGAGCCTCTAGTCCCAAGTCCAAATTGGTAAAGATATGGCTCATGTATCTTTTCTTATATTTGTGACTTTATGCATAATAAAGATATTATATTTAGTCTTATTTTATTCATATACTTGGATGAAGCGTTTCTTGCTTGATTGTGGATTCCATGTATGTGGTAGGAATAGTCTTTACGATCATGCCTTAATGTCATTATACTATCATCATAAACATTATAACCCCCACTATAGTCTAAGTAGTTATGATATGATCATGTTAATATGAATAACTTATGCTATGTTTCAACATTGGTTCAACGATGTTTAGGTTAGTCATTGCCTTAGGATGGCTTGTGCCGCGGCTCCTAAGGTATTTACTTAATATCCTAGCATGGTGTTAGGACAATCAAGTAGCGTTGGATGTCTCGTAGACCTACAGATTGAAGAGGTAGGCAGTAGGTGGTGACAGCCCCATCTGTCCTTTGTAATCCTCCATGTTCGGCTATGCCACAGGCTCTTGGTAGGAATCGCCCTAGTATTGATGAGGACATCAACACCCTCGATACATCCACACCAACTCAGCTACCGGTTTCTGGTCCAATCACTCGCGCTCGTGCACGTCAACTAAACTATGAGGTGAACTCGTTCCTGGCCTTATGTCCATCTTATCTGGACCGTGGAACTACGTGCTTTCTTGTTTTGCTTAGGAACAATGGAGAGGAGCCAATGGGAAGGGAATTCGCGCGGACGGGATTTGGACACCAGAACAGCATCAACTTGTGACGGCCACCACGACTTCATACGGACTCCGATCTGGGTGTTTAAGTACTTCCTGGAAAGATTATCAAGTCTTCTTTCAAACAGATCTGGCCTCATGTCCATATCTATTCACAGTCGGCCGCAATCGTTATTTTAATACCATGACATTTTCTCTCCATGGTGCTGCATCACCAAAATTGGGCCCATGGCCCATGTATCGTTTGGAGTCCATTAGGGACTCGTGATTAGGGTTTCTCACGACCCTAGGGAGGTAATAAATAGTAGCTGCCACCCTCATAGCTGGTGGGTTTTGTTTATTCGTAAGTTAGCTTCTGCTGCTTCCTTGTACACGCGTGTGTCGAGTAGATCGCCTGTCTACTTGTATCCAGAACCTCACTTCAGATTGATTCAACAGATAAGTGCTTGTTCTTGAGTGTTCTTCAATTGCTTGAAGGAACAAAGGCGCTCGTGGTCACGTTGATTGTGCGCCAGCAAGATCAATACAACTTCGGAGTCGGTGTACCAATCGCTAAGGCGCATCGTCTTGGGGACGGTATAGTCGGATCGCCAACGTCTTCTCTTCCACAAATTGACCCTCCTATTCTCATCGAAAGATCAAGAAATAAGATCCTATCAAGTATTGCTAGGGGTAAACCCGTGCCCGATGTGTTGAACAACTTAGCATAATTATTCACCATTGAAATACTCATTAGTATCTAACCTAGACTATGTATATGTATATTAGAAGCATTGTAGGAGTAACTCACCAACTCTTAGTCTAATATCCTTTAGGATCCATTTACCCTTTAAAATAGATTGCTTAGGTGTGTGTCACACTACCCATATTATCAACTTACCCCTGTCTTGATAATTGATTAGTATCTCATAGCTTGATTATAAGAGTAGTGTCTACTTTACTCCATTGCCTTCCTTTGGGATAAATATGATACCCTTGGAATACTCTTGGGTGAAATACTACACGACAGTTTCCATGCGCTTGCGGATTTTTACCTGTGACGTAAGAAACGTCAACACTTTTCCATGTTGCTTCCTCAGCGGTATGATTACTCCACAAGACTTTGTAAAATCATAAAGTCTGGTTTCTTGTGGTGCGAGTCTTTTCATTGATAGTCCGAATCGGATACTCGGAATAAATGAGATCCGGTTGAAGAGCTTCGATACCTTCCGTGCAGATTTCAGCTAGGGATTTAAGGCACTTCCGCAGCTGAGAAATGTGAAGAACGTTGTGGATTCAAGAGAGCAGTGCTGGTAACTCCAAATGATAGGCAATGTGTCCGCATTTTCAACGACAGAAAACGGACTGATGAATCACGGAGCAAGCTTTCCCTTCACTCCGAAACAATGAATCCCTTTCACTGAAGAGACATCAAGATAAACATGGTCTTTGACGTTGAAGTGGAGAGGTCGACATCTTTTATCCGCATAGCTTTTCTGACAAGATTGAGCAGCCTTGAGATTGGCTTGAATTACTCGCACTCATTTTTCGACTTCATTCACAAGATCAATACCATATATCACTCGCTCGCCAGATTCACACCAGTCGAGTGGTGTGCGACATTTCCGGCCGTAGAGAGATTCATACGGCGCCATCTTGATGCTAGCATGATATCCATTATTATTCGAGAACTCCACCAATGGTAGATGATCTTTCCAATTTTTATTGTGGTGGATGGCACAAGTGCGTAGCATATCTTCAAGAACTTGACTCATCTGTTGAGTTTGACTGTCCGTTGGTGGGTGATACGCGGAGCTTCATATTAGTATTGTCCCCAATGATGCGTGCAGCTGATCCCAAAAGCAAGCAACAAATAGTGCACCATGATCTGAAATAATTGTGCGGAGAACTCCGTGCAAGCACATGACCCTTGCAATATACAACTCCGCATACTTTTTCGAGATGTACTTTGTATGTAGAGGGATTAAATGAGCCGATTTGGTTAGTCGATCGACTATCACCCAAATTGAATCATGCTTGTAGAACGTGAGAGGCAATCTGACGATAAAATCCATACTAATATCCTCCCATTTCCATGCCGGAATGTTCAATGGTTGCATCTGTCCGGCTTTGCGTATGGTCGGCTTTTACCCGCTGACATGTATCACACTCGAATACGTACTTTGCAATTTCTCTTTTCATCTGCGTCCACCAAAATATTATTTTTAAATCTTGATATATTTTATTGCTGCCTGAATGAATAGAATACTTGGACAAGTGATCTTCATCCAAGATTTTCTTTCGAAGTGTTATATCACGGGGTACCACTATACGGTCTTTGAACCATAGAGTATCATGTTCATCACTCTGGAAGCATTTCATTTCCCCATTCATTCTCCTCCGAATGTGTGACATACCCACGTCTTTCATTTGAGCTTCCATAATCTCCTCTCCTACGGTAGGAATGAGAGCAAGATTATATAACGCTCCAAACGGAACCAAGTATAAACTCGGATTGTCCTCTTCCATCGGAGTGGTGGACATATTATTGATGTGAGACTTGCTGTTTAGCGCATGGGCAACCATGTTCGCCTTGCCGGGATGGTAGTGAATCCCAATCTCATAATCTTTGATCAGCTCTAACCATCCGATTCAGGAATCAGATTCTTGATTTGACCAAGATTCATGCTAAATTCAAATTTGAATTCGAATTCGAATAAAGTTCAATGTCTCAACTGAGTTACATAGTAAACATGCTTTAAAAATTCTAAGATTTTGCATGATGACTAATTTGAATATTTGGAATCTATTGGTAAGCTCAAATTTTATTTTGACAAGGTTTGAACAGTAGCAATTTTTGAATTTTTTTTGAATTCCCTCTTTTAAGGTTTTAATTCATTTCCTTTCCTTTCTCCCTTTTTATTCTTTCGCCTCTTCTCATTTTTACTAACTCAAATCTGAGTTCAAAATTCAAAAACTAGGGCTTTTACATCCCTCCCCCCTTAAAAGAATCACGTCCCAAGATTACAAATAAAAGAGACGAAGGAGGAGAGGTTACCGGATATGAGATGCTAGCAAGTCCGGATAGTTTGATCGAAGATATTCCTCGCTTTCCCATGTCACTTCCTCAGTGGTATGGTTACTCCACAAGACTTTGTAAAACCGTAAAGTCCGGTTTCTTGTGGTGCGAGACTTTTCATTGATAATCCGAATCGAGTACTCAGAATAAGTGAGATCCGGTTGAAAAGCTTCGATATCTTCCATGCGGATTTCTTTTGGGGATTTAAGGCACTTCCGCAGCTGAGAGATGTGAAAAATATTGTGAATTCGAGAGAGCGACGCCTGTAACTCCAAATGATAGGCAACGGGTCCTCTTTTTCCAATGACAGCAAACGGACCGATGAATCGCGGAGCAAGTTTTCCGTTCGCTCCGAAACAATGAATCCCTTTCATTGGAGAGACACGAAGATAAACGTGGTCTCTGAAATCGAAGTGGAGAGGTCGAAGTTTTTTATCCGCATAGCTTTTCTGACGAGATTGAGCAGCCTTGAGATTGGCTTGAATTACTCGCACTCGTTCTTCGGCTTCATTCACAAGATCAATACCATATATCCCTCGCTCGTCGGATTCACACTAGTTGAGTGGTGTGTGACATTTCCAGCCGTAGAGAGCTTCATACGACATCATCTTGATGCTAGCGTGATAGCCATTATTATATTAGAACTCCGCCAATGGTAGATGATCTTCCCTATTTTTACCGTGGTGGATGGCACAAGCGCGTAGCATATCTTCAAGAACTTGATTCACCCGTTCAGATTGTCTGTCCGTTTGCGGGTGAGATGCGGAGCTTTAGATCAGTTTAGTCCCCAATGACACATGCAGCTGCTCCCAAAAGCAAGCAACGAACAGCGCACCATGATTTGAAATAACTGTGTCGGGAACTCCGTGCAAGCACATGACCCTTGCAATATACAACTCCACATACTTCTTGGAGATGTACTTTGTATGTATAGGGATGAAATGAGCCGATTTGGTCAGTCGATCGACTATCACCCAAATCGAATCATGCTTGTAGAACGTGAGAGGCAATGTGATGATAAGATCCATATTAATATCCTTCCATTTCCATGCTGGAATGTTCAATGGTTGCAGCTATACGGCTTTGCCCATATGGTCGGCTTTTACCCGCCGACACATATCACACTCGGTTACGTACTTTGTTATTTCTGTTTTCATTTGTGTCCACCAAAATCTAGTTTTCAAATCTTTATACATTTTGTTGTTGCCCGAATAAATAGAATACTTGGACAAGTGAGCTTCGTCCAAGATTTTCTTCCAAAGTGTCATATCACGTGGTACCACTGTACTATCTTTGAACCATAGAGTACCATGTTCATCACTCTGGAAGAATTTCATTTCCCCGTTCTTCATTCTCCTCCGAATATGCGACATACCCATGACTTTCTTTTGAGCTTCCATAATCTCCTCTCGTACGGTAGGAATGAGAGCAAGATTATATAGCGCTCCATACAGAACCAAGTATAAACTCAGCTCATCTTCTTCCAACGGAGTGGTGGATAGATTGTTGACGTGAGACTTGTGGCTTGGTGCATGGGCAACCATGTTTGCTTTGCCGCGATGTTAGTGAATCTCAATCTCATAATATTTTATCAGCTCTAACCATCTTTGTTGCCCCATATTCAACTCCTTTTGAGTAAAGATATATTTCAGGCTCTTGTGATCGGTGTAGAGATGCACTAAATCTCCGAGCAAGTAATGCCTCTACATTTTTAATGCAAGCATCACGACAGTGAGCTCAAGGTCATGAGTTGGATAATGTTGCTCATGATTCCGAAGCTGCCGAGATCCATATGCGATCACACGACCTTCTTGCATTAATACGCAGCCGAGACCAATGCCAGACGCATCACAATAAATGTCGAAAGATTTGGTCGTATTCGGCTGTAGCACTAGGGCTGTTGTGAGATGTTTCACTAATGCTTGAAATGCATCCTCACATGTCTTGCTCCAAATATATTTGGTCCCCCTTTTCAGCGGTTCTGTCATTAACTTAGTTATTTTTGAGAACCTCAGAATGAACCTCCGATAATATCCTGCTAATCCAAGGAAGCTGTGAACCACATGAATGGACTTTGGAGACTCCCATTTCAGCACTTGCACAATTTTTCTTGGAGCAACAATGATGCCCTCTGCTGAAATGATGTGACCAATAAATGGTACTTGGCTGATCCAAAATTCGCACTTGCTGAATTTTGCATAAAGCTTGTGATCTCGCAATCGTTAGTGCACGATATGCAAGTGTTTTGCGTGTTCTTCTTCTGATTTGGAATAAACTAGGATGTCGTTGATGAAGGCCATGACAGACATGTCCAACTCTTGCATGAACACCGAGTTCATAAGATACATGAAGTGTGCCGGCATGTTGGTAAGTCCGAACGACATTACAAGATATTCATATAGCCCGTATCTCGTCAAGAATGCCGTCTTCGGAATATCCTCCAGTCGGATTTTAATTTAATGATATCCGGACCGAAGATCCATCTTTGAGAAAACTTTAGCACCCACTAATTGGTCGAATAAGATATTGATGCGCGGTAGTGGATACTTGTTCTTGATCGCCACGGCATTGAGTAGATGATAATCCACACATAGACGCCACATCTTGTCCTTCTTCACAAATAATGCAGAGCAGCCCCAAGGTGAAGAATTTGGGCGAATTAGACCTTTGTCCAGCGGGTCATTCAAATGCTCCTTTAATTCTGCCAATTCATTCGGTGCCATTTTGTACGGCCTTCGAGTGATAGGCATGGTTCCCGAAATAAGTTCAATCTTGAACTCAATGTCTCTGTCAAGTGGCGTACCTGGCAAATCATCGGTAAACATGTCCGGATATTCACGGATCACACGAATATCCTCAAGCTGTGTGGCTTCCGTGTTATAGGTGGCTGAAATTTCTTGGATAAGGCGGTCAAGAATGAGAGTGTGTGGTTCATGTAGTGGTGAGTTTAAATGGACCACATGTTGAACGATGTCAAGAACAGCGCCATAGCAATTTAGCCACGACATTCCTAAAATGACATCGAGCTTTTGACCCTCTAATATAATTAGAGAAGTCCGATAGATATTCCCACCCATCTTAAGTTGTGCTTTATGGACTTTCATGCCCGCTACTATCTTCCCACCTAGAGAGCAAATTAAATATGGACTTTCTGTGGGAGTGATAGGTAATTGATGTAGGACAACATATGATAGGCTAATAAAATTATGGGTGACACCGGTGTCAAATAGTATGACTATGGGATGATCAAGTAAAGAAAACGTACAGGCGAGGACGGGATCGCCTTCCGGCCCGTCTTCGTTAGCTATGCGGTGGACGTTGCCGAGTTTTGGTGCTGGTTTCATGGGCTGGTTGTGAGGTTGAGTTGCACCCTGATATGGTGTTTGTCCGCTTCCTCATCGCTGCTTGGGGCAGTCCCTTGCAAAATGGCCAACATGGCCACGCGTATAGCACGTGCATTATGTCGGGTTCCCTTCAAGCTGAGGACGGAATCTGATGCACATGGTGGAGGTGGATATGCACACGGGACCATCCATTGCTGCTGCTGATGCTGTTGTGGCAGAAATGGTGGTCAAAAACTCAGCGCTTTGAATTGACAACCGCAGAACTGCGGCGGTGGAGCTAGTGGCTGCCACCTCTGACCGGATGGTGAGCAATACACCAATCTTTACTTTGTGGAGCACCACCACTACTTCTCGATGGTGTGCTACGTTTCCTCTTATCAGAAACGAGCTCGCGTTGAGCATCCTCCTACACAATTGCGGCATTGACAATGTTGTTGAAGGTGCCGCGATTGCTTTGTGCCAGTTGTACTTTAATTTTTGGGTTGATACGTCGGAAGAATGTATCTCTCTTCTTGTCTTCTGTCCCCACATAGTCTGGCACATATAGCGCCAAATGTTGGAATGTGTAGGAGTATTCATGAGCACTCCTCCCACCTTGCTTCAGCTCCAGAAACTCCTGAAGCTTATTCTTCATAATATCAGGAGGTATATGGTAGGCGCGGAATGCCTACTAGAACTCCGTCCAAGTGACGGCGTGACCAGCCGGTAGTGATGCGATGTAGTTCACCCACCATGCACCGGTGAATGCGTGAAGCTGCTGCGCTGCGAACAGCGCCTTTTGTTGTTCGATGCATTGAATCAGACCGAACTTCGCCTCGAGGGTGTGGATAATGTTGTTCACCTCTAGAGGCTCCTCGGCCTCTGTGAAGACCAGTGGATGCATCACAAAAAAGTCCGAGTACAAACTCTGTTGGGGCTGGTGTTGCCCATTGTCTTGTCATCCCCCTTGATGGAACAAATTTAGCACCAATGTCCGCAGCAACTCTGTTTGCTCGTCGTGCGAGCCGAGCACTATGACAAGAACCTATGCAAGAGTTATTGGAAGTTCCGGTGGTGGTGGAGATGGTTGCTGCTGCATTGTGGTTTGCTCTGGGGGTGGAGACTCATCACCACAACCCTGACTGGAGCCTCCCACCTCGGGCGTTGAGCAAGTACGCACCGTACTGCATCCATATAATTTTAAAATCAGCAACATGTTTGTTTCACTTGTTAGTGCAACTGGACAAGTCCTCCCTAAGACCGAACTAGTCCGGTGCAGTCCAATTTCAATAACCGGACTAGTTCGGACCCTGACCGGACTAGTCCAGACTCTGGCTGGGCTAGTCCGGTCAGTTCAGCAACTGTCAATTTGAAGTCAAAATTGAAATGTGTCCTAATTGGAAGGACATGAGCCACCGAATGTTTTGTCCCTGATCGGGGGACACAACTATTCCTAAGTGGTGAGAGGCCCCCTCTTGTGTCTCTTGGTCAAATATAAGAAGAGGGTCAAATATATGATTAAGATATGCTCATGTATGCACATACATACACTCTACACACTTGAACTATCTTAGTTCTTAGAATCCAATCAAAATACCAAGAGAAGAATAAGGGAAAACGTCTCCCGTCATCGTTCCTCTTGCGGCCTCGCCTTGTTGGCTCGATGGCCGCATCACCTAGTAACAACAGAGATGGAGAAGAAGATATTAGAGGTGTTCTTTTGCTATTCAAGAGATAACACTTGATATTGATGTTGTATTCAGTTTTCTACCATGTAATGTGAAATGATTTAGTGGCTCTTTTTGGGCTCCTTTTGATTCTATCAATGGTATCAGAGCTGTTTAGACCACTAATCATTTCGAATTTGTTTTGATCAAAGTTTTTCGCTGCATGAATTGAAGGTACAAGCCTGTACAGTCTATGGGCCGGACTAGTCTGGTATGCCACAATGAGGCAGTTAGGTTTTTCGAATCAGAGTGTTTTCGATGCATTCATCTGATCGAAAACCTATTAAGCACTTTGGATTGAAATCCATTGTTAAAATTAAGTTGATTTTGTAATATGGTAAGATTAAGATTGCCTTTTTGGTATTTCGGCATTTTCTGATTTTTATATAAAACTTTTCCGGGGTTGGCCGGACTAGTCCGGACCAAACTCGAAAAGTTCAATAAAGAACAGATCAAATGTTTCTGGAACAATATTGGACTTGTCCGCCCTATGGATCGGACTAGTCCGGAAATGGTTCTGTTTGAGTTCGTACTTGTCCTACTTATGCACCGGAGTAGTCTGGAAAAAATATACTGTAAGAATTTCGGACTAATCTGACCCTATGGGGACTAGTCCGAGCTGTACTTATGTTTGATTATTAAACTAAGTTTCCACTGCGAGTTAAGTTTATATTGTCATAGCAATTTGGTCAAGTAACCAAAGTGAAAGATAAATTGCTATGTCATTTTAAGTTGCATGGAATTTTATTGAGTAACCAAAGCAAAATAAATAAAATTGCCATGTTTTAAAGCTATATTAATGTCATTATTGGTCGAGTAACCAAATCGTAAGGCATAATGACATCATTCTTCTATTTACATAGTAATTTGGTCGAGTAACCAAAGTGAAAGATAAATTACTATATTTTTTCAGTTGTTCTCAAATGTTGAGTTTTGGTCAAGTAACCAAAGTGAAAGATAAAACTCAACATTTTTTCATTCACTCATGATCTTGTCTTTTGATTATGAAGTTCCTCCAATGTGAATTCAGCACTGAGTTTGATCGCTTTCATTGACCCATTCAATGGAAGTAACTATAGGAGATGGAGAGAAAATTAGAGATTGCATTAGCAGTCTCTGAAATTGATTTAGCTCTCAACTCCATATCCAGTTGACCCGGTGGAACCAGTAAGAAATGCTGATGAAACTCAGGGGGCCTTTGCTGTAGTGAGGACAAAGGACCACACAAATGAGCTATTGGCATGTGACATACTTGTGTTAAGTGGAACTAGAATTATTATTCTAAGCAATTTTTTTAAGAATCATGGTTCTTCTTACCATGATAAAGATAAGGGTAAGGCTCCATAAAGCCATCCTTACCATAATGATGTGAAAGTGGAGAATCAATGCCCACTTTTATTTAGGCAAAGGTCACCATTAGAAGGATTGCATAGGCTTCCTTAAATGGTGTTGCAAAAATGATAATAATTTTGTAACCTTCGTTGATGAATCCTTGCTTTTAGATTATACACCATCTACTTGGTGGATTGACTCAGGTGCCACTGTGCATCTTTGCAATTCGTTGCAGTGGTTAAATATGAGGAGAACCTTAAGAAGAGGGGAAAGGGACATTAAAGTTGCTGATGCCTATGAAGCTGATGTAAAAGCCATTGAAGATTATCCATTAGTATTAACAAATGGCTTTGTACTTACACTTCAAGGTGTATTATATGTACCCTCTTTAAGTAGAAATTTGATTTCAGTATCATGTTTAGATGATAATGGTTATGTATGCCAATTTGGCAAAGACAAATGTGTAATTAAGTTTGATAATAATATTGTTGGTGTTGCCATAAGTCAAGGCATGCTATACTTATTATCTATGCATGATGATATTAATGTTGTAAGTGATAATCAGTTTCCCTCACATCAAAGTAAGTGTAAGAGAATCGATTTCGAAATGTCTTTGAAATTATGGCATTGTCGCTTAGGCTATATTTCGAGGGGGAGAATTGAAAAATCGATTCTTCCTCATTTGGATTTTTTGAATTTAGAAGTATGTGTAGATTGTATTAAGGAAAATTTGTTAAGAAAATTAAGAAAGGTGCCATACGGAGTACGAGAATTTTGGAATTAATCCACACAAACATTTGTGGTCCATTTCCTATAGTATCCGTTAAAAGTTTTGATTCGTTCATAACTTTCACGGATGACTATTCTGGCTATGGCTATATTTATCCAATTAAAGAACACTCTGAAGCATTGGATAAATTTAACATATTTAAGGATGAAGTTGAAAATCAGCACAACACTAAGATAAAAGTGGTAAGATCCGTTCGTTGTGGTGAGTACTACGGTCGTCATACCCCGTATGGTCAAATTTCTAGACCATCTGCTCGGTTCCTATAGGGAAATGGCATAGTCGCCCACTATTCCAAACCGGGCGAGCCTCTGTAAAATGAAGTAGCAGAACGACGCAACCGTACGTTAATGGATAAGGTAAGATCCATGTTAAGTCAATCAAATTTGTCGGTTAGCTTATGCATGGAGGCATTAAAAACTGCCATTCATATGCTAAATCGGGTTCCCACTAAGTTGGTGCCTAAAACACTGTATGAGTTGTGGACGGGACGCAAGCCCTCATTACGTTATATGCATATATGGGGCTGTCCCGCTGAGGCAAAAATATTTAACCCAAATATTCTTAAGTTAGATGCAAAGACATAAGTTGCCATTTTATTGGCTATGTAGAAAAGAGTAAGGGATATCTTTTTTACTGTCCAGAACGATATACAAAGTTTGTAGAAACAAGGCATGTCGTCTTTCTAGAGGATGCCATGATTAGGTGCAATACAGTAAGACAAAAATTAATCTTGAAGAGAAGCGGGTTTATGTACCCACTCCTATGATTCAAGAACCATATTTTGCATTACCTACTGCAATTGAAATATCAGTGCCTATTGGTGAAGATTCAACACCTGATGTTAGTTCTCTATTGGCAACGGAATTAGTAAGAGAGGTTGAGCATTCTCAACCCGTTGTCATAAATAATGAAGAGCAACAAGAACCTTAAAATGAGGATAATGTGCAATTAATAAGATCTCAATAAGAAAGAAAATCAGCCATTCCGGACGATTATGAAGGGTGATCTCACCACATCTGAAGAAGCTATGAGAAGTCCTCAATCATTTGAATTGTGTAAAGCTATGGAGGATGAAATGAGGTTTATGGATACAAATAAAGTCTGTGATTTAGTTGAGAATCCTCATGGAGCTAAAACAGTAGGTTGTAAACGGGTCTACAGAATAAAATGTGACTTCAAAGGGAATATTGATAAGTTTAAGGCCAGACTTGTTGCAAAAGGCTTAACTCAAAGAGAATGGATTGATTATAATGAGACATTTTCACCCTTCTCAAGTGAGTATTCATTCAGAATCATTATGGCATTAGTTGCACATTACAATTTAGAATTACATCAGATGGATGGAAAAATGGCATTCCTCAATGGTGATCTATATTAGAATGTTTATATGACACAGCCGAAAGATTTTGTTATTACGGGTAAGGAACATATGGGATGTCACTTAAGAAAGTCCTGTTATGGACCTAAACAAGCATCAAGACAGTGGTATCTCAAGCTCGATGAGACAATAATAAATTTTGGGTTTAAAGAAAATGAGGAGGACATTTGCATTTATGCTAAGTTTAAGAACGGGAAATTTATTTTCCTTGTGCTTTATGTAGATGATATACTACTTTCAAGTAGTGATGTCAATCTACTATCAGAAACTAAGAAGTTTTTGTCCTCTAATTTTAATATGAAAGATCTTTGTAAAGCATCCTATGTATTGGGCGTAGAAATTCATTGAGATAGAAATAAGGGGGTATTAGGATTATCACAAAAGGAGTACTTATAGAATGTACTGAGAAAGTACAGTATGCATAAGAGTAAGACTTCGCTTGCTCCGATTATGAAGGGCAATAAGTTTGGGAGCTTTCAGCATATCAGGACTGGTATGAGATCGATCAAATGAAATCGGCTCCATATGCTTTTGTTGTCGGAAGCCTTATGTATGTTCAAGTTTGTACTCGCTCTGACTTAGCTTATGTGACCGGAATGCTTGGTAGATATCAAACCAATCTAGGGATTGATCACTGAAGGTAGTTAAGAAAACTTTAAGATATGTGCAAGGCACAAAAGGCCTCATGTTGACGTATAGTAAGTCAGACCCACTTGAAGTTGTGGGATATTCAAATTCAGATTTCGCAGGTTCTGTGGATACTAAGAAATCCACATCAAGCTATATATTCACCCTCGAGGATAGAACCATTTTGTGGAAAAGCTCCAAACCAACTGTCACTGCATCGTCCACAACGCATGTTGAGTTTGTTGCAGGTTATGAGGCCACCGGGCAGGCAATTTGGCTTAAGAAAATTTTACCCAGTCTTAGAGTGGTTGACAGTACTGAAATACCACTTACGTTACTGCGATAATGAGCCCAATTGTTTACTCTCACAACAAGAACTCATGTGGCGCTGTCAAACACATTGACATTAAGTTTTATGTTGTGAAAGATCGAATCCAGGATCATACCATAAGTCTTGAGCATATAAGTATCAATTGTATTCTTGAGAATCTGCTAACAAAAGGTTTTCCACCCAACGTGTTTAGTGAACATGTAGCCGACATGGGATTACGGGAGAACCTATGATCACTGGATATTTAGGGGCTAAGTAAGAGTAAGGTTCATTTTTAAGTGTGAGATATATTGTGGTCTTCGAGCTCAATAATACATAAATAGTTGTTGTGATGTGTTGTGCCCTATATATCAAGCATAAGAAAATGGACACTAAGATTAGTATTAAGTAAGTTGTTTAGATTCAAGCTCAAGGGGGAGAATATTAGTCCAACCGTACTAGTCCTCCCTAAGACCGGACTAGTCTGGTGCAGTCCAATTTCAATAGCTGGACTAGTCCAGTCAATTCAGCAACTGTTAGTTTGAACTCGAAATTGACATGTGTCCTAATTGAAAGGACACGACCCACCGAATGTTTTCTCCCTAATGGGGACACAACTATTCCTATGGGGAGGGAGGCCCCCTCTTGTGTCTTTAGGTTAAATATAAGAAGAGGGTCAAGTGTATGATCATGATATGCTCATGTATGCACATACATACACTCTACACACGTGAACTCTCTTAGTTCTCAGAATCCGATCAACACACCAAGAGAAGAACAAGGGGAAACGCCTCCCATCATCATTCTTCTTGCGGCCTTGCCTTGTTGGCTCAATGGCTGCATCATCAAGTAAAACAGAGATGGAGGAGAAGGTATTAGAGGTGTTCTTGTGCTATTCGAGATGTAGAATTTGATGTTGATGTTGTATTCAATTTTTTCCCATGTAATGTGAAATGATTTAGTGGCTATTTAATCTTTTTGGGATCTTTTTGGTTCTATCATCACTTCATCCGGTCCATACAATAGTAATGCGAGAATTGATCAGGTAACACACATAACATTCACACATATTGATAAAGTGCAACTTTATACAACATACAACATCCCTGGACCATGTTACCACATCGAGTTCCAAAGTAATGAACTTCATGGATGGAAGTCCATTTCGACTATCGTTGGTTAAAATGGGGCGTTGAGTGTGTTAGCGTACACGTATCCTCGCTATTGTGCAAGATACAAGCATATCATCGCTCGAAGTAATATGTCGAATGTGTCACGTGCTTGAGCCCAACCCAGCACGTCGAATAACATCTGCTGGATATGAGGTATGACACAAGCATGTGGAACCAAAAGTATTTGAATTGATGAATTCAAAACTGTTTTCACTGTCCAGTTTCTGTTCTAGCTGACCAATCTAGAAAGAATAAACTTTTTGACCAGTTAAAGGCAGAATCTGGAATTGAGTTCAACTACAAAGTTGTAGTTACCACCTTTCGAGAATGTATTTATTTGACTTCATAGCATTCCTGGATGAGGAGAGATGGCTTTTGCAAGTTGACAATTTTTCTAAGTTTTTTTGACAGAACCTCCTATGTTGATGGCTGATTTTTTTCAATATTTTCCAGATACATAACATCAAAATATGCATAAATCATAAATTGCAACATTGTTACATACATCCTGATAAACCCAACGGGTACGGGGGATGCCCTATCTTTTGATGAGAGATGTTTGTGGTGAATGAATTCAGCGGAGGCCGACGTTGGCTGCCCGACTACCACAACCAGAATAGTGTGGCGCCTTGAGCGACAGCTACACCGTCTCCTGGTAACTACGATTTGGGTGGAGGTCGACGTTGTGCTACCCGACTGCAACAACCACATGGGTGCTGCGCCTTAGCGATAGTTACACCGGCTCCTATTGTTGCTATTCTTGTCATGCCAAGAACAACCTTGAACCTGCAAGCAATCGAAGAACAAGCAAGATCAAGATAACAAGCAAACACTCACGGGTGTGATAAGTTGGGGTTCTGATTAGGTAATCAGAATGTCTCGTCGACACTTGCGTTACAAGGAAGTAGCAATGCCCAAGTTCTTCCTATGGCTGCTAGTTGTTTATATAGAGGAGGAAGACTAGAACTCAGGATGGAGTCACGAGTCTTGTTTGGCCTTTCCTGAGCAGTTCAAGTGTCATCTTCCTTTGATTCTCGATCCAATGGAAAGTAGACGAAGAGACATTTCCAGCAAGTACTTATTTGCATTAAACAACCTTGGGAACTGAAAGTTATGCCCCTTTTAAGTTGGTACTTGCTGCAGTTACGAGGACCCCTCGGGTGGAGCAGCCTTCATTGTATTAATCCTGCCATACCTCCTAGCTGGATCAATTACCAAGCACCTAATAATAACAAGGTCATCACAAGGATTTAATAGTTCTCCATTTAAAGGATAATTATTTTGAACAGCCAGGAATGAGTTCACCTGATAATTAAGTTGATGTGCACGAGCGCATGTCATTGGACCTTGATTAGTTGCAAGTGGTGAATGGGTTGCTGTTGTGGTTGTATCAACAGTAGCGATGTCCTCATCATCCTCCCCTTCTTGCAATTGAATCGTCCTCAACTCAAATGTGTCTTCCTCACCCACATATGGTTTCAAATCTGCAATATTAAAAGAGTAAGTAACCCCAAAATGTGCAGGCAACTCAATTTCATATGCATTATAATTAATTTTTTGAAGCACTTTGAAGGGGCCAGCAGCTCTAGGTAGCAATTTAGATTTTCTCAACTCAAGAAATCTATCCTCTCTCAAATGCACCCAGACCAAATCACCAGGATCAAAAGTAACATGTTTTCTACCCTTGCTACTGGCTTGTTGATACTTAGCATTCATGCTCTCAATGTTTGCTTTAGTTTACTCATGCATTTTAAGAATTAATTCAGCACAGCGAGAAGCATCAAAATTCAATTTCTCCGAAGTTGGCAGAGCCAAAAGATCAATGGGAGCACGAGGGATAAAACCATATACAATCTGAAAAGGGCACAATTTAGTAGTAGAATGCAGCGAATGATTGTAAGCAAATTCAATATGAGGCAAACATTCTTCCCATAATTTGATATTATGTTTTAGAACAGCCCTAAGCATTGTAGATAAACTACATTTACTACTTCCGTCTGTCCATCAGTTTGAGGGTGACAAGTGGTAGAAAAGAGCATTTTTGTCCCCAACTTAGCCCATAAGGTTTTACAAAAATGACTAAGAAATTTGGCATCTCTATCTGAAACTATAGTGTTTGGAACCCCATGCAAATGAACAATTTCTCGAAAGAACAAATCGGCAATATGGGTAGCATTATCAGTTTTGTGGCACGGTATGAAGTGTGCCATTTTAGAAAATCTGTCCACAACAACAAAAATACTATCCCTCCCCTTCTTTGTTCTAGACAATCCTAAAACAAAATACATAGAAACATCATCACATGGAGCACTAGGAACAGGGAGAGGCATTTATAAACAATGTGGATTAAGACAGGACTTATCTTTTTGACAGGTGGTGCAACGAGCAACAAACCGCTCCACATCTCTTATCATCTTTGGCCAAAAGAAATGGCTTGCTAGGATGTCTTCCGTCTTCTTGATACCAAAGTGCCCCATCAACCCTCCACCATGTGCTTCATGCAATAGTAAGATACGCACAGAACCAGCTGGAATGCACAATTTGTTAGCTCGAAACACAAAACCATTAGTGAGAACAAACTTGTTCCATGTTTTTCCTTCTTTACATTGCAGCAGCACATCTTTGAAATCAGCATCAAAAGCATATTGTTCTTTAATTGTTTCCAAGCCAAAAATCTTAAAATCAAGTTGGGACAACATATTATAACGGCGAGATAAGGCATCCACAATGACGTTATCTTTTCCTTTCTTGTGTTTGATGGCATAAGGAAAGGACTCAATGAATTCTACCCACTTGGCATGCCTATGGTTCAGATTAGTTTGGCTCTTAATGTGCTTCAAAGATTCATGATCAGAATGTATAACAAATTCTTTAGGACATAAATAATGTTTCCATGTTTCCAAAGCTCGTACTAGTGCATATAATTCTTTATTGTAAGTAGAATAGTTCAGACAAGGCCCATTCAGTTTCTCACTAAAATAAGCAATATGTTTCCCCTCTTGCAGCAAGACACCTCCCAGTCCAATACCACTAGCATCACATTCCAATTCAAAAGTCTTACTGAAATCTGGTAATTGAAGAAGGGGTGTATGAGTTAACCTATTCTTCAAAGTTGCAAATGCAGCCTCTTGCGCCTTGCCCCTTGTGAATGGAGCACCCTTCTTTGTAAGCTCATGCAGTGGGCCTGCTATGGTGCTGAAGTCTTTCACAAAACGACAATAGAATCCAACAAGTCTGAGAAAGCTTCATACTTGTGTGACTGTGGTAGGAGTCGGCCAGCTATGTATCGCCTCCACCTTGGCTTGATCGACTTCAATTCCTGTGGTATCACAACATAGCCAAGAAAAGAGACTCTATCCGTGCAAAAGGTGCACTTGTAAATGTTACCAAATAAGCGTGCATCACGTAAAGCATTGAAAACAACACAGAGATGATCAAAGATGCTCTTCGAGCGATGTTCTATAGATCAAGATGTCATCAAAATATACTACCACGAATCTCCCAATAAAAGCACGTAAAACCTCATTCATTAATCTCATAAAAGTGCTAGGTGCATTCGTGAGACCAAAAGGCATGACTCACCACTCATACAAACCAAACTTGGTTTTAAACATTGTTTTCCTTTCATCACCTAGCTTCATGCGAATTTGATGGTATCCACTACGCAAGTCAACTTTAGAGAAAATCATCGAGCCAATAAGTTCATCAAGCATATCATCTAACCTAGGAATAGTATGATGATATCTAATGGTAATGTTATTAATTGCTCGACAATCTACACACATGCGCCATGATCCATCTTTCTTTGGAACCAAAAGAACAGGGACAAAGCAAGGACTAAGGGACTCACGCACATAACCTTTGTCGGGTAATTCCTGTACTTGTCACTGAATCTCCTTAGTCTCCTCGGGGTTGGTCCTGTATGGTGCTCGGTTTGGCAAAGAAGCCCCCGGGATGAGGTCAATCTGATGTTCAATCCCTCTCAATGGTGGCAGCCCGGCTGGTACCTCTTGTGGAAACACATCAGCTTATTCCTGCAAAAGCTTAGTGACAGCAGGGGGCAAAGCACATGGTTCATGGTGAAGTGAGAACAAAGCTTCTTTGCAAGCAAACACATAGCAGATTGCAGCATTATTTTTTAATTCAAACAAATCAGATTTGGAAGCAAGAAAACAAGCACTCTTCAATTTTATTTCATTCTTCTTCACATGAGCAGATTTGGTATTGTCAGTCTTAAGGTGTACTGATTCCTTCGCAACATTTGAATTTTCATATTGAGTAGATTTCTTATTTTTCTCTTTCAAGCTCTAGCAATGTCATCCTTCAAAATAGCATCAGGAGACATAGGGTGCAAACCAAGCTTCTTCTCATTATGCATGAAAGAGTATTGATTTGATTTTCCATGATGTAATGTATCTTTATCAAATTGCCAAGGTCGACCAAATAGCATAGAGCAAGCTTGCATAGGTACCACATCACAATCAATGTAATCATGGTAGAAACCAACTGCAAATTCGACACGAACCAGACGTGTTACCTTAAGCCTACCACTGTCGTTGAACCATTGGATGTAGTAGGGATATGGATGTGGAAGTGTGGTCATCCCAAGCTTCTCTACCATGGCAACACTTGTTAAATGGTTGCAGCTTCCTCCATCAATAATAATGTGACACGATCGTTCCAAAACTACACACTTGGTTTGGAATAGATTGTGTCGCTGGTTCTGTTCAGCTTTGATCATTTGGGCACTCAAGACACACCTCACAACAAGACTCTCATAGTGGTCAGCATGATCAGCCCCAATGTGCTCGTCATCATCATTCTTCTTTCCTGCACCTTGTGCAGCAAGCATGGCATATGTTTCATCATCTAAACTACTAGCGGATGAGTACTCACCATTCTCTCGTACAATCAGCACAAGCTTGCTTGGGCAGTCCCTTCATAGGTGCCCAAAACCCTTGCACTAGAGGCATTGAATGTCTTTCGTTCTCCCGGTGGAAGCGATGGAGAAGAAGTGTTGGCTGCAACTTGGGTGGGTCCTTTTGTTGTCTTGATAGCACGCGAAGGTGCTAATTTTGTAGTAGTCCTGGGCAACCGATTGGAAGCATCATCCGCAGAATCATGCTTAAGACCAGCAGCACTTGAGCGGGACTGCCATGAGGTAGTTCGACCTGCAAAAATGCTAGTTCTTGTGCATCGTCCCTGCACTTCTCTTTCAGCCTTACAAGCAAGATGGAATAATCGAGTGACGTTAGTGTATTCCTTATAAGATAATATGTCCTGAATTTCTCTTGTTAAACCACCCATAAACCTAGCCATTGCAGCCTCTTCATTTTCAACTAGGCCACATCGCATGATGCCTATTTGGTGTTCTTGATAGTATTCCTCAACAGATTTGTTGCCTTGCCTAAATTGTTGTAATTTATGCAGCAGGTCACGAGCATGATAGGAAGGAACAAAATGACGACGCATGATTCGTTTCAAGGCATTCCAAGTTTGTGGTACGGTAGCTGGATTTTTAGTTTGATAGTCATGCCACCAAATAGAAGCAAAGTTAGTGAATTCACTAGTGAAAGCTCTAACCTTTTTATCATCAAGGAAATCATGGCATGCAAATTTTTGATCTACTGATAATTTCCAAGACAGATATGTATCCGAATCATATTTACCATCAAAGAGTGGTATGGAGAATTTAATGCTGCATAGGGAATCGTCATTGTCCCGTACCTCACGTCGTTGGGCTCGACCACCCATACCATGATGGTCGCGACGTGGCTGCTGTCGATACCTGAAAGGTCCATCATGAAGCTCGATATCCGCTGGATACTCCGTCTCGTCATATCTTGCAGCGCTGCCAACGTAGTCATCATCAACACGTCTTGCCTCTCTTCGCGTCCAACCTGTTCCATCCTCTCCAATCGCTCAATGATTGCTGCAAGAGAAGTGTTAATAGCCCCAGCAGTACTTTCTAATGTGGTCAGCTTGGTGTTGGTGCAAATCTGCATCGACTCTAATTGACCAATGCGTTCATTGCTGACTTGAATATCCTCGTTGAGAGCATCCATGTGTAGCTTTACTTGGCGTTCGAAATGCTGAATGATGCCCCTCATATGTGGTGAATGTGGAGATGTCCCATTCGCATCAGCTGACATAGTTAGTAAAGAAAGGAAATACAACAGCAAGTAGATTAATCCTAGCAGTTGCCAAGAGGTGGTAGGACACAATCACTTCCTCACTAGCAAGAAATCAAGCTCTTACCATGCAATGCAGGAGGCGTCGGCAAACAGCAAGAACAACAACAAACGGTGGCTGCCAGCATAATCCTGTGGTGTTGTAGATGATTTTGTGGAGCTGTAGGTGGCTGCTAGAAATGAGTTGCATAAAGGGAAAAGCTAGTACCACATTAGTCACAACAAGTTGAATAAACGTTCCACAATAGTATGGTGCTTGTCCTAGTCTAAACCGTGATAGAGACGCAAGCCATTACTCCACGTGATGTTAAATTTACTGTAGTAGAATAGTTCGAACAGCACGAACGTTGTGTTTTAACAAAACGTTCAAAACAGCGAGTTGAACTTCGAAACTTGAAACAAATGTTATACAAACTGTTTCTTTTTTATTGTACTGAGAAACTTTTTCTAGCAATTTCAATCAGTGCGGCTTTTCTTTCTTTGCACGTGCCTTTTTTATTGCTGATCCGTGCGGCTTTTCTTTTGCACTTGCCTTTTTCTCAACTTTGGGTAGGTAATGAAAATGGACTGAGAACAAAGTGGCACGAACTCGAAATTCTAGCAATGAAAAACTTAGGACCAGCAACTCGACACAAAAAGGCAATCGTGAATTCAACAAGTCAAGAGCTAAGTACCAAAGCAAAAGGCTCAAAGTGTTTTTAGGATTTTTAGAGCGAAATTTTGTACGCCAAAGTGGACAGTAGGTAAATGAAGAATAAGGAGAAGGAAATCTCTCATCGATCAACCTGACTCTGATACCACTTCATAAACCCAATGGGTACAGGGATGCCCTATCTTTCGATGAGAGATGTTGGTGGTGAATGAATTTGGTGGACGCTGACGTTGGCTGCCCGACTACCACAACCAGAATGGTGTGGCGCCTTGAGCGACAGTAACACCTTCTCCTGGTAACTACAATTTGGGTAGAGGTCGACGTTGTGCTACCCGACTACAACAACCACAAGGGTGTTGCGCCTTAGCGATAGTTACACCGGATCCTATTGTTGCTGTTCTTGTTGTGACAAGAACAGCTTTGAACCTGCAAGCAATCAAAGAACAAGCAAGAACAAGATAACAAGCAAACACTCACGGGTGTGATAAGTTGGAGTTCTGATTCAAGTAATCGGAAGATCTCATCGACACTTGCATTACAAGGAAGTAGCAATGCCTAAACTTACAGAAAACAAAACCCAAGTTCTTCCTATGACTGCTAGTTGTTTATATAGAGGAGGAAGACTAGAACTCAGGATGGAGTCATGAGTCTTCTTCGGCCTTTCCTGAGCAGTTCAAGCGTCATCTGCCTTTGATTCTTGATCCAATGGAAAGTACACGAAGAGAACTTTCCAGCAAGTACTTATTTGCATTAAACAACCTTGGGAGTTGAAAGTTATGCCCCTTTTAAGTTGGTACTTGTTGCAGTTATGAGGACCCCTCGGGTGGAGCAACCTTCATTGTATTAATCCCTCCATTCCTCCTAGCTGGATCAATTCCCAAGCACCTAATAAGAACAAGGTCATCACAAGGCTTTAATAGTTCCCCATTTATAGGATTATTATTTTGAACAGCCAAGAATGAGTTCACCTGATAATTAAGTTGACGTGCACGAGCGCGTGTCATTGGACCTTGATTAGTTGCAAGTGGTGAATGGGCTGCTGTTGTGGTTTTATCAATGGTAGCAATGTCCTCATCACATCCTTAGGATTTAAGAAATGTATTACATGAAGCCACTCTTTAATTCTACTTAGAGATATGATAGAAACACTGACAGGGTACATAAACTGTCCACTCTCTGTCCAGATTTGCTAGAGTTTTGGAATTTCAAAATTTTCATCAGTTTACATGAGGAATCTAATCTGGAGTTACACATAAGAGTTTTAGAAGACTCCATAAACATTCCATCCATGTATGCTTCTACAGAGAGTTGTTCTATTCCAAAATTAGGTAATTTTCTGTCTAGCTCACAATTTGAATCAGGAACTTGGCAGTTTAAGTTCAAATGAATTTTTCATACTTTAAATCTTACAATTTGTCCTGGAGCTGAAAATGAAACTTGTGGAGGACTCCCTCAAGTTTCCAAACCATATGTATGATGACAGTAGCGACCACATGATCAATTGGCAATCTGTTCTAACGCTCCAAAACAGAGATTATAAATTCGAACTTAGCCCTAAGTTGAAACTTTTTACTTGTTGTCGAGTCGCACATCCAACACGGATATCATCATCGACGTACCCGATGAAACATGAATGCAATGCCGATACTACGTCGTCATCAAAGAAAATCCTAAGTCGGTATTCCAGTATACGTCTCAACGGTGGCACTAATGACGTTCACTCGCAAACGTTATCGACTCGAACTACTTAAAAAATTGTTAGTGTACCTGCATAAGACACATAATTTACAAAACACTCATTATGGTGTCGTACGGCACGGCCAGCACGGGCAATCATTTCAGGCAGTCACTATAATATATATGAAAGTAAGAACATCTATCTCATATCATTCCATATGGGCCGCCCCGAGCTAAGCCACATATCATGGTACATGACCGGGTTTTCTACCACCAAAAGGGGTCACACGTCTTTTCCTAATGCTGCACCAGTAGGAAGCGCTTTCGTGTGTTTCTTAAAAAATGCACTATGTGCTTTTCAATCGCACAATAGGTGGCCACATAATTTATCTCTTGCTCTAGGGATTAGCGTTGCGTTTGGCCCTTTGAACATTGGACTCTCAAGAGTTGCATACTTCGTGTTTTTTAGCACACGATGGGGTATCCACACTTTTGCCTAAAGCACGCCAGGAGCAGCGTTTTTATATATTGCCAAAACCATGAAAAGGTTAAGAGACTCATATTAACTCCCGTGTCAAGCCATGGGGAACAATAATCATACTACTTCTCGTACAGAGAGCTTAGCGCAATTGATCCACTTGCGGTGATGTACCTTTGTAACACCCTCATTTTATCCATCATGCATTGCATAAGTTCATTTACTTGTATAAATTTAATCCACATAAAAAGAAATAAGTTTAAAATGAATTTAGAGCAAAACCACACTTAAGAGTTCTAAAAAGTGCAGACTAGTGCAGTTTTGGTGTGGACTAGTCCGATTTCTCTCTGACCTCCATCGGACTAGTCTGTTTTTGCTGCGGACTAGTCTGTTTTTACCTCTGAACTGTTTCGGACTTGTCCGGTCCATTGAGGACTAGTCCGGTATTCCAGGAATCCTTGAAATTTTGCTAAGTCCATAGACTTGTCCGAACTTGTCCAATATTCCAGCGGACTTGTCCGTTTTCCCCTCTAACTTAAGTCGGACTTGTCCAATTTTGGCCAGACTTGCCTGTTTTTCCCCTCTGGATAAGTTCGGACTTGTCCAATGTCCAGTCTGGACTTGTCCGATATCTCTCTGTCTAACTTTGGACTAGTTCGGCCCTTTTTAGACTTGTCCGGTAAATTGCGACTCCGATTTGATCTTTGTTTCATGACTTGTTTCTTGGGTTTTACGTTAAGTGGGCCTAGGGACGTCGTGACTAACTCTTTTAGAGCCCATGTGGGACTCCAAACCGACCCCTACTCATCTCAAACTCGAAATCCACCCAACCCTAGCCCTCCACCTCTATATAAACAACCCCACCCCTTGGCTTGACATCTATTTGCCACTTTTCAACCACACCCAAACCACAACTCGTGAATAGCTGCCACCAAGGAGGGAGAAGGAGATCTAGAGCAGGAAGAAGAAGAGGAGGAAACGAAAGAGGGTCAAGATCTTCATCGAGTTTTCGTTCTTCATCAACGATTCACCCTCAAGTTCTTCATCAACCCTAGATCATCAGGATCCAAGTGTTGCCTCCAATACCCATATTCTTTGGAGTCTTAGACACCTGGTATACCTTCTACTTCCTCTTCCTTATGTGAATTCAACCCCAAATCTCCAAATTCACGTCGATCTAGAAAATCCTAGTTCGCTAGTTCTGTAAAGTGCGGAGTAGTCCGGTCCCTAGCGGACTAGTCCAATTCTCCTGGCTAAATTGTGTAAAATTAATTCTAAAAATTAGATCAAAGCAACTCCAAACCTGTGTAGACTTCTTAATAACCATTGTAATTGATTAATAAATATTATTAATAACTTATTAACTAGTTTTGCTTCGCATTTGTATTAATCATGCATGTCATGTCATATTGAGTAATATTTGTGCACTCTTTGATTGTGTTTCTTGTCCTGTATGTTTATTGCGCGGTTTAGATGGATTGGCGCTAGAGAGTGCTGCGGAGGATCTCCAGCACCAAGAGTTTGAAGGCTTTGACCCGAACCAATCCCAAGAGCAAGGCAAGTGTCCTTGAACATATTGATCCTGTTTCGACAATAAATGTTTTGTTTGCAAAACTGCATGCTTGTGTCAATTTGATGGGAATCTTATGATAGGAAGTTTACTAGATTTGTTTAACCATCCTTGTCACCTAGAATATATGGTAGAGAATCGGGATGGGCCTTTTACCCTTTTTGCTATGCTTAATTAATTGGGATGGAAAACAACTATACCACTTAACTTAATTATGCAATTATGAGATTATGATTAACATGAACTGGTTAATATAATGTGGTAATCGGTGATCTAAGCAAGCCTGGTATACAGATGGGTTGGATGATATGGTGGTTTGCTTGTTTTAGATCTAAGGACCAGTTCATGTGAGAATAAGCCAGAACTATAGTGCCACCACGAGGCCAAGTATGGGTGCGGCATAGCTGATTAATTAGGGTTTGCTAGTGCTATTTGGACCATTAAGGATGCTTGGTGAAGGGGTAGTCGTATTGGGTTTGTTGATGATTGGTGGGACTACCCTGTGATCCCAATGGCTCAAGAGGGGACCCTTGGTTGAAGATGTGCTCAGTTGGAGACATCACCACCGGTGAAACCTCAGTAGGGTCTAAATAGGCTAGTAATCCATTTGCAAAGGATATTTTGTGATCTCTTGGACATAGCTACGGAAGTGTGAGACTGCATTATAGTGGTTCTAGTCACTGCAAGTTGATGAAATCACAAACACATGGGTGAAGTGGTACAACCTCTGCAGAGTGTCTTTAAAACTATCATGATAGTCGTGCTCCCGGTTAAGAGCACCTGACAACTTCCATGATTAGAGGGAAATTGGGATGGTTATGGTTTGGTACTGGTTATGGGTTAAATTCTGGTATTTGGATATGATTAATGGTAATGGTAAATCTGGAATTTAGATGATGGTAATGAAATTTGGACTGGTACTATGATATTACTTATGGTTTATAATGGGTTTATTTCATATATATGTAATATATATATTGCTTTTCAAATGTTTTAATGTACTTTTCAGCACTTAGTCATTATTATATTCATCATTTGTTAAGCTACATGTCATACGTTCCACACTTGCCGAGTACGACATGTACTCACCCTTGCAATTCTCCTACCAACAGTTGCAGGTCAGGATTGAGATTATAACGATGATAATGCGGAATTCTAGGTCGTGTCTACCGTGAGCTTTGCGTGTGGAGTTAATTGGAGTTGCGCTATCCCTTATGCTTATTTGTTTAGCTGCTTAGTTGCTTAATTAGAGTGTTTCCGCTGCATTAGTTGAAACTTGTCATTAATGTTCATTAGAGCTTGTATTCGAGGGTATTATGAATTATGTAATAAAAGCATTTAATTAATCTTGTTCTGTGGTAATTTTTTGTATATCCTTTTGTGAATGCACTCGTGTATGTGTGTTGAACGTTCTGGGCACACATATGCGTTCACTTGGTTCATTTTCAGAACTAGGTGTCACAAATTGGTATCAGAGCCACAGGTTGACCGTAGGACGCAACCTAGATAGAATGGACGCTTTAGAGCACAAAGAAGCACTCAGGAAACGATGTGTTTTTGCTTGGTGTGTTGTTTGCTATGTATTGTTTGCTTGTGTGCTTAGTAGAGGATTTTGGGATGCTTTAGCATTGCCATGTCCACATAGGCTTGTATAGGTAGTTGTTTAGTTTCATATCCCTTGATGCATATAGTTGGGGACGTCTTCTAAATTCTTATCTCTTGCTTTTCTTCAGATGGTGAGGACTCGCAACCAGAGAGATGGCAACGACGTGGAGGAGAACAATGGAGCACCTCAGAACAACAATCGACAAGGACCTACTCAAGGAGCTATCAATATTGAGCATCTTTTGGCTATGCAAAACCAGCTCATGTAGACTGTGATACAAACTATGGGACAGTTGCAGGTTGGTAACAACAACAATCAGTCCCACATGCCTCCATCGCCACCCCCACCCCCTCATAACCGATTGGGAAAGTTCATGAGGATTAGGCCGCCAACCTTTGCTCATGCCGCTGGCTCTATGGACGCCGATGATTGGCTCAAGTCTGTGGAGAAGAAGCTAGCTATTGTCCAATGCAGTGACCGGGAGAAGGTGCTTTTTGCTTCTCATCAACTGGTTGGAGCAGCTGCCGATTGGTGGGATTCCTTATGCAATGCTCACGAGAACCAAGAGAGGATTACTTGGGCTGAGTTCAAGGAGAGTTTCCGATTTCATTAAGTGCCCGAAGGCGTTATGATTTTGAAGAGGCAAGAATTTGAGAACGTGATGATGAAGACATCGCTACCTTTGATACAACCACAACAACAGCCCTTTCACCACTTGCAACTAATCAAGGTCCAATGACACGCGCTCGTGCACGTCAACTTAATTATCAGGTGAACTCATTCCTGGCTATTCAAAATAATTATCCTTCAAATGGGGAACTATTAAAGGCTTGTGATGACCTTGTTATTATTAGATGCTTGGGAATTGATCCAGCTAGGAAGAATGGAGGGAAATGCAATGAAGGCTGCTCCACCCAAGGGGTCCTCGTAACTACAGCAAGTACCAACTTAAAAGGGGCATAACTTTCAACTCCCAAGGTTTTTTGATGCAAATAAGTACTTGCTAGAAAGGTCTCTTCGTCTGCTTTCCATTGGATCAAGAATCAAAGGCAGATGATGCTTGAGCTGCTCATTAAAGGCCAAAGAAGACTCCTGACTCCATCCTGAGTTCTAGTCTTCCTCCTCTATATAAACAACTAGCAGCCATAGGAAGAACTTGGGTTTTGTTTTCTGTAAGTTTATCCATTGCTACTTCCTTGTAATGCAAGTGTCGATGAGAACTTCCGATTACTTGAATCAACCCCAACTTATGACACCCGTGAGTGTTTGCTTGTTATCTTGTTCTTGCTTGTTCTTTGATTGCTTGCAGGTTCAAGGCTGTTCTTGGCACGTCAAGAACAGCAACAACAGGAGCCGGTGTAACAATCGTTAAGGCGTAGCACCCTTGTGGTTGTTGTAGTCAGGTAGCACAACGTCGACCTCCACCCAAATCGTAGTTATCAGGAGACGGTGTAACTGTCGCTGAAGTCGCCACACCATTCTGGTTGTGGTAGTCGGGCAGCCAATGTCGACGTTCACCGAATTTGTTCACCACCAACACCTCGCATTGAAAGATAGGGCATCCCCCGTACCCGTTGGGTTCGTCAAGTGGTATTAAATTTCAGGTTGCTCGGTGAGAGATTTCCTTCTTGTTGTTCTTCATTTACCTACAATCCACTTTTGCCTACAAAAGTTCCTCTAAAAATCGTAAAAACACTTTGGGCCTTTTGCTTGGCTACTTAGCTCTCGACTTGTTGAATTCACAGTTGTCTTTTTGTGTCAAGTTGCTGGTCCTAAGTTTTTTACCGCTAGACTTTCGAGTTCGTGCCACCTTTTTCTCAGTTTATTTTCATTATCTATTCAAAGTTGAGAAAAAGGCAAGTGCAAAAGAAAAGCCGGATCAGCAAGAAAAAGGCACGTGCAAAGAAAGAAAATCTGCACTAATTAAAATTGCTAGAAAAAAGTTTCTCAGTACAAAAAAGAAGAAACAATTGTATAACATGTTTCAAGTTTTGGAGTTCAACTTGATGTTTTGAATGTTTTGTTAAAACACAACGTTCGTGCTGTCCGAATCTTTCTACTACAGTAAATTTAACATCATGTGGAGTAACGGCTCGCGTCTCTATCACGGTTTAGACTAGGACCAGCACAGTACCATCGTGGAATGTTTATTCAACTTGTTGTGACTAATGTGGTACTAGTTGTTCCTTTATGCAACTCATTTCTAGCAGCCACCTACAGCTCCATAAAATCATCTACAACACCACAGGATTGTGCTGGCAGCCACCATTTCTTGTTGTTCTTGCTGTTTGCCGGCGCCTCTTGCATTGCATGCTAAGAACTTGTAAGAGCTTGATTTCTTGCTAGTGAGGAAGTGATTGTGTCCTACCACATCTTGGCAACTGCTAGGATTAATCTGCTTGCTGTTGTATTTCCTTTCTTTACTAACCATGTCTGCTGATGCGAATGAGACATCTCCACATTCACCACGTATGAGGGGCATCATTCAGCATTTTGAACGCCAAGTAAAGCTACACATGGATGCTCTCAACGAGGATATTCAAGTTACCAATGAACGCATTGGTCAATTAGAGTCGACGCAGATTTGCACCAACACCAAGCTGACCACATTAGAAAGCACTGTTGGGGCTATTAACACTTCTATTGCAGCAATCATTGAGCGATTGGAGAGGATGGAATAGGTTGGACGACAAGAGAGGCAAAGACGTGTGGATGACGACTCCGTTGGCAGCGCTGCAAGATATGACGAGACGGAGTATTCAACGGATACCAAGCTTGATGATGGACCTTTCTGGTATCGACGACGGCCATGTCGCGACCATCATGGTATGGGTGGTTGAGCTCTACGACGTGAGGTACGTGACAATGAGGATTCCCTACCCAGCATTAAATTCTCTATACCACCCTTTGATGGTAAATATGATCTGGATGCATATCTGTCTTGGGAATTATCAGTAGATCAAAAATTTGCATGCCATGATTTCCCTTATGATAAAAAGGTTAGAGCTGACACTAGTGAATTCACTGACTTTGCTTCTGTTTGGTGGCATGAGTATCAAACTAATAATCCAGCTACCGTACCACAAACTTGGAATACCTTGAAACGAATCATGCGTCATCGTTTTGTTCCTTCCTATCATGCTCATGACCTGCTGCATAAATTACAACAACTTAGGCAAGGCAACTGATATGATCTTGGTTCCCGATCTTTCAATGAGAATAGGAGGGTTCAATTTGTGGAGGAGAAGACATTGGTGATCCGACTACACCGTCCCCAAGACGATGCGCCTTAGCGATCGGTACACTGACTCCAAAGTTGTATTGATCTTGCTGGCGCACAATCAACCTGACCACGAGGGCCTTTGTTCCTGCAAGCAATCGAAGACCACGCAAGAACAAGAAGAACAAGCACTTATCAATTGAATCAATCTGAAGTGAGGTTCTGGATACAAGTAGACGGGCGATCTAGTCGATATGCACGTGTACAAGGAAGCAACAGAAGCTAACTTATGAATAAACAAAATCCACCAGCTAATGAGGGCGGCGACTACTATTTATTACCTCCCTAGGGTCGTGATAAACCCTAATCATGATTCCCTAATGGACTCCAAACAATACATGGGCCATGGGCCCAATTTTGGTGATGCAGCACCATGGACAGAAAAGGTCTTGGTATTAAAATAACGATTGTAGCCAACTCCGAATAGATATGGACATGAGGCCAGATCTGTTTGAAAGTAGACTTGATAATCTTTCCAGGAAGTACTTGAAAGCTCAGATCGGAGTCCTTATGAAGTAGTGGTTGCCGTCACAAGTTGGTGCTGTTCTGCTGTCCAAATCCCGTCCGCGCGAATTCCCTTCCCATTGGCTCCTCTCCATTGTTCCTAAGCAAAACAAGAAAGCACGTAGTTCCACAGTCTAGGTAAGATGGACATAAGGCCAAGAACGATTTCACCTCATAGTTTAGTTTACGTGCACGAGCGCGAGTGATCGGACCAGAAACCGGTAGCTGAAGTGGTGTGGATGTATCGAGGGTGTTGATGTCCTCATCATCCTCCCCTTCTTGCATTTGAGTCGTCCACGACTCAAGCTCATCTTCTTCTCCCAAATATGGCTTCAAATCTGCAATGTTAAATGTCGGACTAACCCCAAAATCCGCAGGCAACTCGAGTTTATATGCATTATCATTAATCCTTTCTAACACTTTGAATGGACCATCAGCTCGAGGTAACAATTTAGACTTTCTCAAATCAGTAAACCTATCCTTTCGCAAATGTAACCAAACTAAATCACCAGGTTCAAAAGTGATAGGTTTCTTTCCCCTACTACCAGCAAGTTTATACCTGTCATTCATGCAATCTATATTCTTCTTAGTGGTTTCATGCAATTTTAAGATCAATTCAGCATGATGTTTAGTATCAAAATTCACTTGTTCCATTGAAGGAAGATGTAATAAATCAATAGGAGCACAGGGTACAAATCCATAAACAATCTCAAAATGTGCTTCCTGTAATAACAACATACGAACGGAGATAGCTGGAATGCATAACTTGTTAGCTCTAAACACATAGCCATCATTGAGGACAAATTTATTCAATGTTTTTCCGTCTTAACATTTCAGCAATACATCTTTGAAATCAGCATCATGCTCATATTGATCTTTAATCATTTCTAATCCAAAAATTTTAAAGTCAAGTTGAGATAGAAGAGTATAACATCTAGGTAAAGCATCAGCAATAACATTATCCTTTCCCTTTTTGTGTTTAATGACATAAGGAAAAGACTCAATAAATTCCATCGACTTAGAATGCCTACGGTTCGGTTTCCCTTGACTCCTAATATGCTTTAGTGATTCATGATTAGAATGGATAACAAATTCTTTGGGCCACAAATAATGCTGCCATGTTTCTAAAGTTCGTACAAGAGCATATAATTCCTTATCATAGGTAGAATAATTCGGAACAGGCCCACTCATTTTCTCACTAAAATATGCAAAAGATTTTCCTTCTTGTTACAAAACACCACCCAATCCAATCCCACTAGCATCACATTCAAGCTCAAAAGTCTTAGAAAAATAAGTAAGTTGGAGAAGAGGTGCATGTGTCAACTTATCTTTCAGTATGGTAAAGGTGTTATCTTGTGTGGTGCCCCAAGAAAAAGGCACCCCCTTCTTCGTAAGGTCATTCAATGGAGCAGCAATGGTGCTGAAATCCTTCACAAAGCGACGATAGAACCCAGCCAGCCCTAGAAAGCTCTGCACCTGTGTGATGGTCTTTGCTACAGGCCACCCCTGAATAGCCTCTACCTTGGTTTGATCAACTTCAATTCCCTGTGGAGTAACAACATAGCCAAGGAAAGAGACTCGATCCGTGCAAAAGGTGCACTTCTCAAGATTATCAAATAATCGTGCCTCACGTAAAGCATTAAAAACAGCACGTAAGTGTTCAAGATGTTCATCCATGGATTTGCTATAAATCAATATATCATCAAAATACACAACAACAAGTTTTCCAATGACTGCACGCAAAACCTTGTTCATTAATCTCATGAAGGTGCTAGGTGCATTAGTTAACCCAAAAGGCATGACTAACCACTCATATAAACCGAACATAGTTTTGAAAGCACTTTTCCATTCATCTCCTAGTTTCGTGCGAATTTGGTGATAAGCACTACGCAAATCAACCTTTGAGAACACAACAGCACCACTCAATTCATCAACCATATCATCTAAGCGTGGAATAGGATGACGATATCGAATGGTGATATTGTTGATTGCTCTACAATCCACACACATACGCCATGATCCATTCTTTTTAGGTAATAGAATAACTGGAACAGCACAAGGACTAAGAGACTCATGTACATAACCTTTGTCGAGTACTTCTTGTACTTCGCGCTGAATCTCCTTTGTTTCTTCCGGATTTGTCCTGTATGGTGCACGGTTGGGCAATGAAGCACCGGGAATGAGGTCAATCTGGTGCTCAATCCCTCGAAGTGGTGGTAGTACTGGTGGTATTTCACTTGGAAACACATCAGAATATTCCTGCAAAATGTTAGCAATGGCAGGAGGCAAATAATGTTGCATATCGTAAACGGAAATCAAAGCATCTTTGCATACCAAAGCATAGGAAACAGAGGTGGAAGCAATCAGTTCATTAATATCAGATTTTGTAGCAAACAAGCATTTTCCCATTCAGAGATATCTCATTTTTCTTATCAAACACAGATTTGGCATTGTTATTGTTCTCAACGTTAGCATGGTCCTGAGATTTAGTTTTCCTAGATCTAGCAACATCATCTTGCACAATAGCTTCAGGAGACATAGGATGCAACACAATTTTTTTATCGTGGTAAAGAAAAGAATACTGATTTGATCTACCATGATGCATAGAATCTCTATCAAATTTCCAAGGTCTTCCTAGTAGAATATTACAAGATTGCATAGGCACACATCACATTCAACGACATCCTTATATGATCCAATAGTAAAATTGATTCGCACAAGTCTAGTTACCTTTGCCTTACTGCTATTGTTTAACCATTGAAGGTAATAGGGATGTGGGTGCGGTTTGGTGCTTAGTGCCAGCTTGGTCACCATGTCACTGCTGGCCAAGTTGTTGCAGCTACCTCCATCAATGATCATACGGCAAGATCGCTCTTTGACGACACACTTTGTTTTGAATAATGTGTGCCTTTGATTTTGTTCTGCTTTCTCCATTTGTGCACTAAGCACACGCTGCACAATGAGACTATCATAGCGCGCTGCATCTTCTGCACCAATATGCTCTTCTTGATGTTCATCGCTACCTGCATAGTCAGCTGCAAGCAAAGCACATGTATCGTCATCAAAATCGCTAGCAGATGAGTACTCACCGTCATCTTTAACAATTAGAACACGTTTGCTTGGGCAGTCACGCTGCACATGGCCAAAATCCTTCCACTTGTGACATTGAACGTCTCTAGATCGTCCGGTAGATGCTACGGAAGAAACACTCTCAGTGGGCTTTTGGGTGGTCTTTACTGCTGATCTAGTGGAAGAAGCATGTGGTTTGTTGCCGGAGGAAGAAGGTGTTGCCTGACATGGTGAAGAAGATGGCAGGGAAGCACGCCCAGTCGAAGGAGTAGTCGTGTATGGTTGCCATGAGCTAGTCTTTCCTGCAGAATTATTAGTTCTAGAGGTAGCTCATCGTCCCTGCACTTCCCTTTCAGCTTTACAAGCAAGATGAAACAAACGGGTAACATTATTGTAATCTTTATAAGCAAGTATGTCCTGAATTTCACGGTTTAAACCACCCAAAAATCTAGCCATAGCTGGTTCCTCATCCTCGTCTAAATTACAATGCAACATACCCATTTGTAATTCCTGAAAATACTCTTCTACACTTTTAGCTCCATGTCTCAATTGTTGTAACTTATTTAACAGATCACGTGCATAGTAAGAAGGAACAAATCTAGCCCGCATGAGCCGTTTCAAAGCATCTCAAGTTTGTGGTATGTTATTAGGATTTTTCTTGCCATGTTCTATCCACCAAACAGAAGCAAAATCAGTAAACTCACTAGTGGCTGCTCTAACTCTTGCATTTTCAAAAAACTCATGACATGCAAATTTTTGATAAACAGAAATCTCCCAAGTAATATATGCATGAGGGTCATATTTACCATCAAAATGAGGTATCTTAAATTTGATCTTGTTAAAAGTATCATCATGATTGCGTACCTCACACCGATGATGTCCACCCATACCTTGACGATTGCGTTGTAGCCGGCGCCGTGGCCTAGCTTCCTCATCTTTCCCAATCTCCATGTCTGCAGAATAGTCATCTTCATTGTCACGTACAATGCCAGGAGCATTGCTCACCTGTCCATCCGCGGTGCGTCCACGATCCCTCTTCTCAAGGCGCTGCAGGATGGCTCCAATAGAGGTGTTCAATGTTTGAATGGAAATCTCCAACGTGTTGATTTTGGTGTTGGTGTCGATCTACATATGTTCCAATTGACCAAGGTGGTCACTGGTAACACGAAAATCCTCATCAAGTGCTTCTGCGCGTAGCCGCACTTGGCGTTCGAAGTGTTGTATAATTCCGCGTGTGCGAGGTGAATGCATGTCTTCGTTTGTATTTGCTCCTCCTGCCATGGTTAGTAGAAAAAAAAAAGAACAATCCAATATGAAAGGGTAATGTTATCCCTATCTACAAAGGTGCTGGTGGAGATAACTCGCTCACTCTCAACCTGTTCAATCAAGCTCTTATCTGTTCTTACCATGCTCAGCAAGAAGGTGATGGCAACCAGCAAGTAATGAACAACTTCAAGAGCAGGTGTCAATCTATGGCTTTAGGTGGCTGAACTAGCACAAGGAGCAAACTTTCACCATGTTAATCACAACAAGCTGAATAAATGTTCTACGACAGTATTGTGTTGATCTTAGTCTAGACCATACTAGAAACGCGAGCCGAGACACCAATGTCGTTACCAAAAACACCCCAAACAACAATCTGATTTTTTTTCTTTTTTCATTTTTTTCTTTTGTTGGGGTGGTCACCCAAACTCTCTCTAGATGGAATCAGGAGACCCAAAAAATTTGCACATGCGGCTTTTGATCTTGCACTTGCCTTTTTTTCTTCTCTAATTGCTTGTGGATTTTGTGCGGCTTTCCATTTTGCACTTGCCTTTTTCTTGTTGTGAAACTCAAATTACTAATCTGACTCAAACTCGAAGTAGCAATCTGATTCAAACGCGAACTAGTAATCCGACTCAGACTCGAACTTGCATTCCGACTCAAACTCGAAGTAGCAATCTGATTTGACCTCGTAATCCGACTCAAACTCGAACTAGCAATCCAACTCAAACTCGAAACTCTGTGGTGCAAAACTAAAGACCGACAACTTGACTCGTCGAATAAACCATGAACTCAACAAGTCTTGACTAAGTAGAGAATGTAAAAGGCATAATGGTCTAGGAATAATGGAAAAAATAGATCTGGTATTTTTTGTGCTTTTTCTGGACTATAGGATGATAACAGCGGAAAGAAAAGTAATGGTAGCACTCTCACCGATTAACCTTGCTCTGATTACCACTTGATAGGATCTTGGTTCCCGATCTTTCGATGAGAATAGGAGGGTTCGATTTGTGGAGGAGAAGACGTTGGCGATCCGACTACACCGTCCCCAAGATGATGTGCCTTAGCGATCGGTACACCGACTCCGAAGTTGTATTGATCTTGCTGGCGCACAATCAAACTGACCACAAGGGCCTTTGTTCCTGCAAGCAATCAAAGAACACGCAAGAACAAGAATAACAAGCACTTATCAGTTGAAGCAATCTGAAGTGGGGTTCTGGATACAAGTAGATGGGTGATCTAGTCGACACACGTGTGTACAAGGAAGCAGCAGAAGCTAACTTACAAATAAACAAAACCCACCAGCTAATGAGGGCGGTGGCTACTATTTATTACCTCTCTAGGTTCATGAGAAACCCTAATCAGGAGTCCCTAATGGACTCCAAACGATACATGGGCCATGGGCCCAATTTTGGTGATGCAGCACCATGGACAGAAAAGGTCTTGGTATTAAAATAACGATTGCGACCGACTCCGAATAGATATGGACATGAGGCCAGATCCGTTTGAAAGTAGACTTGATATTATTTCGAGGAAGTACTTGAAAGCCCATATCGGAGTCCGTATGAAGTAGTGGTGGCCGTCACAAGTTGGTGCTGTTCTGCTGTCCAAATCCCATCCGCGCGAATTCCCTTCCCATTGGCTCCTCTCCATTGTTCCTAAGCAAAACAAGAAAGCACGTAGTTCCACGGTCTAGATAAGATGGACATAAGGCCAAAAACGAGTTCACCTCATAGTTTAGTTGACATGCACGAGCGCGAGTGATCGGACCAGAAACCGGTAGCTGAGTTGGTGTGGATGTATCGAGGGTGTTGATGTCCTCATCGGCAACAAATCTGTTGAGGAATACTATCAAGAACTCCAAATAGGCATGATGTGATGTGGCCTAGTTGAAAATGAAGAGGCTGCAATGGCTAGGTTTATGGGTGGTTTAACAAGAGATATTTAGGACATATTGGCTTATAAGGAATACACTAACGTCACTCGATTATTCCATCTTGCTTGTAAGGCTGAAAGTGGAGTGCAGGGACGACACACAATAACTAACATTTCTGTAGGTCGAACTACCTCATGGCAGTCCTGCTCAAGTGTTGCTGGTCTTAAGCATGATTCTCCGAACGATGCTTCCAATCGGTTCCCCAGAACTACCTCAAATTCAGCACCTTCGCGTGCTGTCGAGACAACAAAAGGATCCACCCAAGTTGCAGCCAACACTTCTTCTTCCATCGCTTCCACCGGGAGAACAAAAGACATTCAATGTCTCCAATGCAAGGGTTTTGGGCACCTACAAAGGGACTGCCCAAGCAAGCGTGTACTGATTGTACGAGAGAATGGTAAATACTCATCTGCTAGTGATTTAGATGATGAAAGAAGATGCTTGCTGCACAAGATGCACAATATGCCATGCTTGCTGCACAAGATGCAGGAAAGAAGAATGATGATGAAGAGCACATTGGGGCTGATCATGCTGACCACTATGAGAGTCTTGTTGTGAGGTGTGTCTTGAGTGCACAAATGATCAAAGCTGAACAGAACCAGCGACACAATCTATTCCAAACTAAGTGTGTAGTTTTGGAACGATCGTGTCGCATTATTATTGATGGAGGAAGCTACAACAATTTAGCAAGTGTTGCCATGGTAGAGAAGCTTGGGATGACAACACTTCCACATCCACATCCCTACTACATCCAATGGTTCAACGACAGTGGTAAGCTTAAGGTAACACGTCTGGTTCGTGTCGAATTTGCAATTTGTTCCTACCATGATTACATTGATTGTGATGTGGTACCTATGCAAGCTTGCTCTATGCATTTGGTCGACCTTGGCAATTTGATAAAGATACATTACCTCATGGAAAATCAAATCAATACTCTTTCGTGCATAATGAGAAGAAGCTTGGTTTGCACCCTATGTCTCCTGATGCTATTTTGAAGGATGACATTGCTAGAGCTTGCAAAGAGAAAAATAAGAAATCTACTCAAAATGAAAATTCAAATGTTGCGAAGGAATCGGTACACCCTAAGACTGACAATTCCAAATCTGCTCATGTGAAGAAGAATGAAATAAAATTGAAGAGTGCTTGTTTTCTTGCTTCCAAATCTGATTTGTTTGAATTAAAAATAATGCTGCAATCTGCTATGTGTTTGCTTGCAAAGAAGATTTGTTCTCACTTCATGACGAATCATGTGCTTTGCCCCCTACTGTCACTAAGCTTTTGCAAGAATACGCTGATGTGTTTCCACAAGAGGTACCAGTCGGGCTGCCACCATTGAGAGGGATTGAACATCATATTGACCTCATCCCTAGGGCTTCTTTGCCAAATCGAGCACCATAGAGGACCAACCCGGAGGAGACTAAGGAGATTCAGCGACAAGTACAGGAATTACTCGACAAAGGTTATGTGAGTGAGTCCCTTAGTCCTTGCTCTATTCCTTTTCTTTTGGTTCCAAAGAAAGATGGATCATGGTGCATGTGTGTAGATTGTCGAGCCATTAATAACACTACCATTAGATATCGTCATCCTATTCATAGGTTAGATGATATGCTTGATGAACTTAGTGGCTCGATGATTTTCTCTAAAATTGACTTGCGTATTGGATACCATGAAATTTGCATGAAGCTAGGTGATGAATGGAAAATGGCGTTTAAAACCAAGTTCGGTTTGCATGAGTGGTTAGTCATGCCTTTTGGTCTCACGAATGCACCTAGCACTTTTATGAGATTAATGAATTAGGTTTTACGTGCTTTTATTGGAAGATTTGTGGTAGTATATTTTGATGATGTCTTGATTTATAGCACATCTCTAGAAGAGCATCTTGATCATCTCCGTGCTGTTTGTAATGCTTTACGTGATACACGCTTATTTGGTAACATTGACAAGTGCACCTTTTGCACAGATAGAGTCTCTTTTCTTGGCTATGTTGTGACACCACAGGGAATTGAAGTCGATCAAGCCAAGGTGGAGGCAATACACAGCTAGCCGACTCCTACCACGATCACACAAGTATGAAGCTTTCTCAGACTTGCTGGATTCTATTGTCGTTTTGTGAAAGACTTCACCACCATACCAGGCCCACTGCATGAGCTTACAAAGAAGGGTGCTCCATTCACATGGGGCAAGGCGCAAGAGGCTGCATTTGCAACTTTGAAGAATAGGTTAACTCATACACTCCTCCAATTACCAGATTTCAGTAAGACTTTTGAATTGGAATGTTATGCTAGTGGTATAGGATTGTGAGGTGCCTTGTTGCAAGAGGGGAAACCTATTGCTTATTTTACTGAGAAACTGAATGGGCCTAGTCTAAACTATTCAACTTACGATAAAGAATTATATGCACTAGTACAAACTTTGGAAACATGGCAACATTATTTATGGCCTAAAGAATTTGTTATACATTCTGATCATGAATCTTTGAAGCACATTAAGAGCCAAACTAATATGAACTGTAGGCATGCCAAGTGGGTAGAATTCATTGAGTCCTTTCCTTATGTCATGAAACACAAGAAAGGAAAAGATAATGTCATTGCGGATGCCTTATCTCGCCGTTCTAATATGTTATCCCAACTTGATTTTAAGATTTTTGTCTTGGAAACATTTAAAGAACAATATGCTTTTGATGCTGATTTCAAAGATGTGCTGCTGCAATGTAAAGAAGGAAAAACATGGAACAAGTTTGTTCTCACTAATGGTTTTGTGTTTCGAGCTAACAAATTGTGCATTCCAGCTGGTTCTGTGCGTATCATACTATTGCAGGAAGCACATGGTGGAGGGTTGATGGTACACTTTGGTGTCAAGAAGATGGAAGACATCCTAGTAAGCCATTTCTTTTGGCCAAAGATGAGAAGAGATGTGGAGCGGTTTGTTGCTCGTTGCACCACCTGTCAAAAAGCTAAGTTCCGTCTTAATCCACATGGTTTATACATGCCTCTGCCTATTCCTAGTGCTCCATGGGAGGATGTTTCTATGGATTTTGTTTTAGGATTGCCTAAAACAAAGAAGGGGAGGGATAGTATTTTTGTTGTTGTGGACAAATTTTCAAAAATGGCACACTTCATACCATGCCACAGAACTTATGATGCTACCCATATTGCTGATTTGTTCTTTCGAGAAGTTGTTCGTTTGCATGGGCTTCCAAACACTATTGTTTAAGATAGAGATGTCAAAATTCTTAGTCATTTTTGGAAAACCTTATGGGCTAAGTTGGGGACAAAATTGCTCTTTTCAACCACTTGTCACCCTCAAACTGATGGACAGACCGAAGTAGTGAACCGTAGTTTATCTACCATGCTCAGGGCTGTTCTAAACATAACATCAAGTTATGAGAAGAATGTTTGCCTCATATTGAATTTGCTTACAATCGTTCGCTGCATTCTACTACTAAATTGTGCCATTTTCAGATTGTATATGGTTTTATCCCTCGTGCTCCCATTGATCTTTTGGCTCTGCCACCTTCAGAGAAATTGAATTTTGATGCTTCTCGCCGTGCTGAATTAATTCTTAAAATGCATGAGCAAACTAAAGCAAACATTGAGAGCATGAACGCTAAGTATCAACAAGCCAGTAGCAAGGGTAGAAAGCATGTTACTTTTGAACTTGGTGATTTGGTCTGGGTGCATTTGAGAAAGGATAGATTTCCTGAGTTGAGAAAAATATAAATTGCTACCTAGAGCTGCTGGACACTTCAAAGTGCTTCAAAAAATTAATAATAATGCATATGAAATTGAGTTGTCTGCACATTTTGGGGTTACTTCCTCTTTTAATATTGTAGATTTGAAACCATATGTGGGTAAGGAAGACACATTTGAGTCGAGGATGAATCAATTGCAAGAAGGGGGGGTGATGAGGACATCGCTACCGTTGATACAACCACAACAGCAGCTCATTCACCACTTGCAACTAATCAAGGTCCAATGACACGCGCTCGTGCACGTCAACTTAATTATCAGGTGAACTCATTCGTGGTTGTTTAAAATAATTATCCTTCAAATGGGGAACTATTAAAGCCTTGTGATGACCTCGTTATTATTAGGTGCTTGGGAATTGATCCAGCTAGGAGGAATGGAGGGATTAATACAATGAAGGCTGTTCCACCCGAGGGGTCCTCGTAACTGTAGCAAGTACCAACTTAAAAGGTGCATAACTTTCAACTCCCAAGGTTGTTTAATGCAAATAAGTACTTGCTGGAAAGGTCTCTTTGTATACTTTCTATTGGATCAAGAATCAAAGGTAGATGACGATTGAGCTGCTCAGTAAAGGCCGAACAAGACTTGTGACTCCATCCTGAGTTCTAGTCTTCCTCCCCTATATAAACAACTAGCAACCATAGGAAGAACTTGGGTTTTGTTTTCTATATGTTTAGCCATTGCTACTTCCTTGTAACGCAAGTGTCGACGAGACCTTCTGATTACTTGAATCAGAACCCCAACTTATCACACCCGTGAGTGTTTGCTTGTTATCTTGTTCTTGCTTGTTCTTTGATTGCTTGCAGGTTCAAGGCTGTTCTTGGCACGGGAAGAACAGCAATAGCAGGAGCCGGTGCAACTATCGCTAAGGCACAACACCCTTGTGGTTGTAGTCTGGTAGCACAACGTCGACCTCCACCCAAATCGTAGTTACCAAGAGACGGTGTAACTGTCGCTCAAGGTGCCACACCATTCTGGTTGTGGTAGTCGGGCAGCAAACGTCGGCCTCCACCAAATTCATTCACCACCAACATCTCTCATCAAAAGATAGGGCATCCTTCGTACCCGTTGGGTTTATCACGTGAGGCAAGGAAGATCAAGTGTGGGTGAATATCTTAATAAGTTCACCCAACTCTCAAGATATGCACCTAAGGATGTGAGCCGGGACAGCCGGAAGCAATACTTGTTCATGAGGGGCTTGAACAATGAGATCCAAGTGCAATTGTTCAACTGCAATTATGCTAACTTCCAGAAGCTTGTGTACAAAGCAATTGTTGTGGAAAACAAAGTCCGTGAGATGGATCAAGACACCAAGAGGAAGGCGTCGTATTAAGGACAGCAACAAGGAAGTAATGTTCGCCCTAGCTTTGCGCCACCAAATGCGCATTACAGCTCCTCTGCTCCTGTACAGCTCCCTGGTTATGCACCATGCCCATCTGCGTTTGTGCAGCAGCACCCTGTTATGCAAGCACTTAGGCCTCCAATGCCTTACGCACCTCGTGCCAACTTTTCTAGTGCCAATGCACAGAATCAAGTCCGTCCAAATTATGATGTAGCAAAGAAGTGCTACACTTGTGGAGAAGTTTGACACTTTGCACATCAATGTCCTAAGTCAGGCCTTGGTCAAGGAAGCAATGCGCTGAGGCAAAACCCAAGACCCAATAGAGGACAGCCGCAAGGGAACCGTGAACATCAGAATTTTGTTCATGGCAACGTGAAATATGTCTCTACAGAGGATGCTCAACAAGTGGATGACGTGGTGATTGGTATGTTTCTCGCAAACTCCAACCTGGCGACTACGTTATTTGATTCTAAAGTATCGCATTCATTCATTGCATCGAAATATGTTACCAAGTATAGTTTGCCTATCTCTCATATGAAGTTTACTTCATTGGTTTAGTCACCTGGATGAGAGATGAGGACAAATATAGTATGTCCAAAAGTAAGCCTTAGAATAAGGGGTGTAGACTTCTTTGCCAACCTCATTGTCTTGGATTCTCAAGGATTGGACATTATACTTGGTATGGACTGGTTGAGGAAGCACAATGGAGTCATCGAATGTGCCACAAAGACGGTGAAGTTGTCCAATGAGGAAGGGATCACCATAGAGTTTGAAGCATCTCAAATCGCACCGAAGCAATTGGAGTTGAATCACATGGATGGTTCCATAATTGAGGAGATTCTAGTGGTGTGCGAATTTTTGGATGTGTTCCCGAATGAGCTGTCAGGTATGCCACCTGATCGAGACATTGAATTTGATATTGAATTAATACCTGGAACTGCACCAATAGCTAAGAGGCCATATAGGATACCTCCTAAGGAATTAGCGGAGCTCAAGAAGCAGATTCAAGAGCAACTAGAGAAAGGTTTTATTCGCCCAAGCTCTTCACCTTGGGGAGCGCCCGTTCTTTTTGTAGATAAGAAGGATGGATCACAAAGGATGTGTGTGGATTACCGAGCTCTCAATGAGGTGACCACCAAGAACAAGTACACCTTGCCACGTATAGAAGACTTGTTTGATCAGATGAAGGGTGCTTGTGTCTTCTCTAAGATTGATTTGAGGTCGAGATACTTTCAGATGAAGATTAGGCCATCGTACATACCCAAGACAGCTTTCAGGACACGGCATGGATCTTATGAGTACACTGTGATGTCCTTTGGATTGACCAATGCACTTGCCTACTTTATGTACCTCATGAATAAGGTCTACATGGAGTACTTAGACAAGTTTGTTGTGGTGTTCATTGATGATATTATGATCTACTCGAGAAGCGGGGAGGAGCATAAGGAACACTTGAGGCTTACGTTGCAAAAATTGAGGGAGCACCAATTGTATGCCAAGTTCAGCAAGTGCCAGTTTTGGTTGAAAGAAATGTCGTTTTTGGGTCATATCATCTCTGGAGGAGGAGTATAGGTTGACCCAGGAAAAGTGAGGGATGTGTTGAAATGGGAACCCCCGCAAAATGTGTTTCTTGGAATGGCTGGATATTACTGTCGATTCATCAAGGACTTTTCCAAGATAGTCAAGCCCATGACGGAGTTGTTAATGAAGGGAAAAGCTTTCCAATGGACCCATGCTTGTCAAGAAAGTTTCGAGGAGTTGAAGAAGAGGTTAACGACAGCCCCAGTTTTGATATTGTCGGACGTGAGCAAGAGTTTTGATATTTATTGCGATGCATCGAGAGAAGGACTTGGATGTGTATTGATGCAAGAACGTCAAGTGGTTGCCTACGCATCGAGACAATTGAAGAAACATGAGCAGAATTACCCAACGCATTATTTTGAACTTGTAGTCGTGGTACATGCATTGAAGATTTGGAGACATTATATCCTTGGACATAGGTGTGAAATTTATATGGATCATAAGAGCCTTAAGTATATTTTCACGCAAGATGGTTGGAGCTCATGAAGGATTATGATTTGGGAATCAATTATCACCCGGGAAAAGCCAATGTAGTGGCTGATGCCTTGAGTAGAAAATGAGTAAGTCACCAACTCACAGTTCGAGAGCTGCAATCCGAGCTATGTAAGGAGTTTGAACGGTTGAATCATGGATTTGTGAATGAGATGGGGATAATGGAGTTAATCCGACCTTGGAGCAAGAAATTCGAGAGGGTCAAACAAAGGACAACGAAATCCAAGAAATCAAGGAATGGACCCAAGAGGGTAGAGAATTCAGATTTGATGAGGATGACCATGGTACCTTATGGCTTGGAAAAAGGATTGTCGTGCCTAATGTGAAGTGCATTCGGGAGACAATATTAAAAGAGGCACATGACTCGCCATACTCAATCATCCCGGTTGTACGAAGATGTACAAAGACTTGAAGACATGTTATTGGTGGGCTTCACCGAGTTTTCGTTCTTCATCAACGATTCACCCTCAAGTTCTTCATCAACGCTAGATCGTCAGGATCCAAGTGTTGCCTCCAATACCCATATTCTTTGGAGTCTTAGACACCTGGTATACCTTCTACTTCCTCTTCCTTACGTGAATTTAACCCCAAATCTCCAAATTCACGTCTATCTAGAAAACCCTAGTTTGCTAGTTCTGTAAAGTGCGGACTAGTCCGGTCCCTAGTGGACTAGTCCAATTCTCCTGGCTAAATTGTGTTGAATTAATTCTAAAAATTAGATCAAAGCAACTCCAAACCTGTGTAGACTTCTTAATAACCATTGTAATTGATTAATAAACATTATTAAACAACTTATTAACTAGTTTTGCTTTGCATTTGCATTAATCATGCATGCTATGTTATATTGAGTAATATTTGTGCACTCTTTGATTGTGTTTCTTGTCCTATATGTTTATGGCGCGGTTTAGACGGATTGGTGCTAGAGAGTGTTGTGGAGGGTCTCCAGCACCAGGAGTTTGAAAGCTTTGACCCGAACCAATCCCAAGAGCAAGGCCAGTGTTCTTGAACATATTGATCTTGTTTGATAATAATGTTTTGTTTGCAAAACTGCATGCTTCTGTCAATTTCATGGGAATCCTATGTTAGGAAGTTTACTAGATTTGTTTAACCATCCTTGTCACCTGGAATATATGGTAGAGAGTCAGGAGGGCTTTTTACCCTTTTTGTTTCGCTTAATTTATTGGGATGGAAAAAAACTGTACCACTTAACTTAATTATGCAATTATGAGATTATGATTAACATGAATTGGTTAATATGATGTGGTAATGGGTGATCTAAGCAAGTCTGGTATGCGGATGGGTTGAATGTTATGGTGGTTTGCTTGCTTTAGATCTAAGGATCGGTTCATGCGAGAATAAGCCAGGACTACAGTGCCACCACGAGGCCAAGTATGGGTGCAGTCTAGCTGATTAATTAGGGCTTGCCAGTGCTATTTGGACCATTAAGGATGCTTGAGGAAGGGGTAGTCAGATTGGGTTTGTTGAAGATTGGTGGGACTACCCTGGGATCCAAATGGCTCAAGAGGGGGCCCTTGGTTGAAGATGTGCTCAGTTGGAGACATCGCCGCCGGTGAAACCTCAGTGGGGTCTAAATAGGCTAGTAATCCCTTTGTAAAGGCTATTTGTGATCTCTTGTCCACACACCGACGGAAGTCTGAGACGACATAATAGAGGTTCTAGTCACAGCAAGGTGATGAAATCACAAACACGTGGGTAAAGTGGTACAACCTCTGCAGAGTGTCTTTAAAACTATCATGATAGTCATGCTCCCGGTTAAGAGCACCTTGACAACTTCCATGATTAAAGGGAAATTGGGATTTGAGATGGTTATGGTTTGGTACTAGTTATGGCTGGTTATGGGTTAAATTCTTGTATTGGAAATGATTAATGGTAATGGTGAAATCTAGAATTTGGATGATGGTAATGAAATATGGACTGGTACTATGATATTACTTATGGTTTATAATGGGTTTATTTCATATCCATGTAATATATATATATATATTGCTTTTCAAATGTTTTAATGTACTTTTCAGCACTTAACCATTATTATATTCATCATTTGTTAAGCTACATGTCATACTTTCCACATTTGTTGAGTACTCACCCTTGCAATTCCCCCACCAACAGTTGCAGGTCAGGATTGGGAGTATAACGATGATAATGCAGAGTTCTAGGTTGTGTCTACCGTCATCTTTGCCTGTGGAGTTAATTGGAGCCGCGCTATCCCTTATGCTTATTTGCTTAGCTGCTTAGTTGCTCAATTAGAGTGTTTCCGCTGCATTAGTTGAAACTTATCATTAATATTCATTAGAGCTTGTATTCAAGGGTATTATGAATTGTGTAATAAAAACGTTTAATTAATCTTGTTCTGTGGTAATTTTCTGTATATCCTTTTGTGAATGCACTCGTGTATATGTGTTGAACGTCCTGAGCATACATATGCGTTCACTTTGGTTCATTTTCGGAACCGGGTGTCACAACCTTACCTCTTACCCGACGTCGGAGCATTGTTACAGAATATAATAATAAGTATGTTAGTTTTGCCACCTTAAGTAACTAATACTTTAATAGACCTTATGTCGGCTTAGTGACTAATCCTCACTTGACTACTTCTAATTTTAAATAGACTTTTTTCGAGCGTGTTATTCCCACTACGGCTCTGATACCAGGCTGTGAGGACCGAGTCCACACATTCTAGGATCGTAGAGGGTGGTTTCGTGCTATGCGGCACCCAACAGCACACACGAAAAGAATACAATAACATGCAAAGTTCCATTTACATAAACATTGGAAGTCTTTTATAATATTTAATGTACAACAGAAGATAATACTCATAGCTAAACTCTGATCCTAGCTATGCAAAAGTGTAGTCGTCTAACTCGGGGACGCTACACACTAGCAACACTCAAAAGGAGATCGTGGCGGCGTGCAAGCTCCCACTCGGCGGTATACCCCGACGGGAGCATCGCCTAATCCTCGGGCCTTTCCTCATACGCCTCACCTGCAACAACTTAATATAGCAACCGTGAGCACGAAGGCTCAACAAGACTTAACGGACGCACCAAAACATGAAACTCTAGATGCAGGGATACTTAACATAGAATAGATATTGCAATAAAGGACTCGCTAACATGTTGATCCTTATTTTCATGTTGACTAGAAGCAGGTTAAGAGTTCATGAAAGTAACTTTGGTGAGCAGATTCTATAGAAATCATAGTTGCAAAACAATAACAATTCAATACATCATATTATTCGGACTTCTTCAGTATTTACTACATCACAACGCAGGGAACAAGTGGTACTCAATCCTTAACCCCGAGGGACGGTGATTGCAAGTAATAACACTCGGATTGCACGACACGCACACTTGTGCGCAAGAAGCGTGCATTGCTCCTCACGACGTCATATGCAACAACCTTTCACAAGAAAATCAAACGCCGAACCGGTCCCACCATTGTGGGCAGAAGGTCCCTACATGGAGCATGACTGTGCGCATTAGCGGATTTACACCTCGCTGCCCTCAACCCACCCCTATCAACAGTGGGCTATGCCTCGACACTCAAGTTATCAAGTTACATCGGTTTTCTGGGTTCCATATGCCCAATATGCCTTTCGGTACAGTTCAAACTTGCTCAGTAGGATTGCACACGGATTGGTCCTCAATCGATACAGGCAGGCTACGCACGTGAGACACCGTCTCACTGCATCCTATCCTATTGTTTGGTCTCATATTGATATTCATAATTCATTCTCATACTCAAACCAATCACGTGTGATATAAACCCTATCTCGCGAGTAGATTCCAACTACTCACTTCTACCGGAATCCTGACAACATTAGTATGGCACTTTCTACTTGTCGAGCTATAACCTACCCAATACTCCACAGGATTTGGGGTCATGCAAGTGGAGTTTCAATCACCTTAGCCGTAATGCACATATCTCATCCTAGACATAGGTGATACAAATAAAAACATTGCAAAAGCACATAAATGCAAACTGAGGCAAGTCAGTATCGAAGTTAGCTCCAGGTAGGATGATGTCCAAAGCCTCCGGGATCTCCTCAACCTCTGTCACTGAATAATATGTATAGTATAAAGTACATGAGTATATTGCCACTATAGGATTTAAACTTCTAAACACAGCTTATGTATGCAACTGACTTTAATTGGCTTTGGAATTTTTACAGTGGATACTAGATTCTAAGAGGAGGATCTGGGATGAGAATTGGATATGTTCAAGGAAATTTCGTGTCTCTAAAATTCCTACGAATAAATGGTTTCTCTGAATCTTGATACTAAATCTGCAGCTTTGTCATGGCTAACAGTGGATGATCTGGTTAGAAGAGGTCTCACTGGTTCTAGCAAAATTTGTTTCACAATTTTATGAGCTTTTTACAGGTACAAATTCATTTTACAAGTTTGAAAGGAATTTTGAAAATGTTTCTGTACATTTCTCAATTTTCAATGAAATTTGAAGATTGGAACACTGTTTGGTACAGTAAATGAGCTCCAATGAACTCGAAACATTTACTGGAGCTCAAGGATATTGAAAAAGAGTGTTCTGACCAAAATTGAGAATTTTCCAATTAGCAAAACAGGAGTAATTAATTTCCCAAGCAAGGAGCTCAAAGGAATTAATTAAGAAACTTCGGGGACTTTCATGCCCAACAAATTGCACTACTGCAAAGTGGGGATTAAGTTGAGTCTTTCAGAATTTATTTGGAATTATTTGAGCAAATCTACTAGGAGCAATTGAATTTTTAAGTTTGGACGAAATCTGGCCTTAATTTCCTATTGAAAAGTTTGAATTTATTTACCCTGGCCCACTGGTTTTAATTTCCTATGAAAATTTGGGCCACAGACCTAATGCGTGCAGCCGCAATGGATCCCGCTGCCACACTGGATCCCGACCGGAGCTCAATGTCGCTGACAAGTAGGACCCGTCCGAGTTGTCTTCAACCTCGGGATGGCGACGGCACCGAGGCGGCTCCCAGCGGTGCACCTCATCGGACTTCCCTCCCGTTCTCCTCTCTAGCCCAAAATCGCCGATAGGGACTAGTTTTCCACGGGCAACACGATGATACCCACAAAATGAAACAAAGATGGCCGGAGCAGCTCCCTCGACGACGGTGGCAGCGGTTAGGTTCCGACAAATTCAGAACTGATGTACTGTAGCCCAAGTAGCTCAGAAAAATGTCAAGGAGGTTCCTAGGAACATGAGGAATATGGAACCAAGGAGCAAAATAGGTGAAAGGATCGGCAACATCAAACATTGGCTGTCTTGCCTTCTTGATTGTACTTCCTATTAGTTCACGGGAGATAATTCGTAGTTGTCGCAATCACTTCAAGTAGTGGAAAGAACAAAAGATGTGTGGAAAGTCCTTGGGCTGTTGAACAGAATCCAACCACACTAGAATGGTTGGTACAAAGCCTTTGACGGCGAACCGACGAGATTTCGATGGCGGCTGGGAAAACTTGACTATCTCCATGCCTGGTCAATCTTTTCTTGATCTTCTTACTAACTGGATTAGAGGATTGTTAAATGTAGAAAAAGAATTGAACTCTTGCCTAGCATGAGAACTATGATCATGCCGATAGAAGAATAGGGATTACTTGCTTGATAAAGAATGAAATCAAAAACGGTTTTCACCGTGCACAAGTAGAGGTCGAAGCGCTCATTTAGCTTGAGAGGTTAGAGGGTCGTCTTGTGCAATACTTTGCTGTTGAAGGGATGGTGGAAATCAGCACCAAAGCCTGTCCTCACCAGAAGAACATAGAGGCGACATCATTTGCACTTGCGGGAGAGAGGAACAGAGAGACTGACGATGCTTTGGTTGAGCATGTGAAGGAAGGGACTCAAAAGATGAGAACGCCTTTAACTCCACATGCCATGAGCTGCTTGGTTGCTTGCTTAATGAGCTGGGAAGCACGGTGCTGAGTGTCGAACAGCGGGGAGAGGAGAAACAGAGTCGGCAACCCGCAATGTGAGACTGGCATGTGGGTCCCATGGCTGCCTCACCCTCATCCACTCTCTGGTCCATCAACTCTCATACCATCTTTGGTACAAAAATCCTAGATATTTGCTGCAACACTAAATCAAAGGTTCTGAATTCGATTCAGGAATCAGATTCTTGATTTGACCAAGATTCGTGCAAAATTCAAATTTGAATTTGAATTCGAATGAAGTTCAATTTCTGACCTGAATTACATGGTAAAAATGCTTTAAAAATTATAAAATTTTGCATGATGAATAATTTGAACATTTAGAATCTATTGGTAATCTCAGATTTTTATTTTGACAAGATTTGAACAGTAGCAATCTTTAAACTTTTTTGAATTCAATCTTTTAAGGTTTTTATTCCATTCCTTTCTCCCTCTTTATTCTTTTGACTCTTCACTAACTCAAAGCTGAGTTCAAAATTTGAAAACTAGGGCTTTTACAAATTCCCCTCTAACCTTTTCAAAACTTCAAAGTTCCAAAATCTGCCTGGACAGAAACTTGAGCCCTCTCTAGACTCCTTACTGTTTTGACCATACCTCACTCTAGAAAAATCGGATAGGATCGTGCAATGCATTTATGGAATCCTTGTTTAATGTATTACAACTTTGTAATCTGTGTCTTTTGTAAATTAAGTTGTTTTATATCTGGAAATTGTAGCTCAAAATCAACATAAACAAAGGAGGTGCTGTCAAAATTTGCAGAAAAACTGTCAGGTTTGCAATGCCATATCTCCTGAACCAGAAATAATCTGCAGGACAACAAATACTTTTTGGAAAGTTCGTAAATTGTACTTCAACTTGGTAGTTTACCTCAAGATCTGATTCTGCCACTTACTGGGTCCAATTCGAGTTTGAGTACAGACTGGTCAGGTTGCACAAGAAACTTGATCCGCTTGAATCATTTTGGTTATGTTGAATTTCAGTCTCAGTTGATACCCTGCATACCAGGTATCCCTTCGTACCATAAGAAGATGCATCGAGTTCCTCCTTCCAGTATTGTGGAAATCCGGGGGCAACACGTGTCCCGCAGTGTTGGACCTGCCTCCCTCCTTAGGGTGGCTCCATTGCTGCCACGTGTTTCGCAGTGCGGGACCTACCTCCCTCCATAGGGTGGTTCCGGTACTGCCACATGTCTTGCAGTACCGGACCTGCTTGCCTCCTTAGAGTGGCTTCGATGATGCCATGTGTCCCAAGGCATCGTACCTGCCTCCCTGACAGGGTAATATGCAGTGCTGCCACGTGTTCAGTAGCTCCGGACCTACCTTCCTATAGAGGAAAGCTCCGGTGCTGCTATGTGTCACACACCTGGACCTATGTCTGCAACAGGAAGACAGTGGGATCTCCAATGGCATGGACTTTCAAGGGCTATCAATCGGGCATTACAAGACCTGATTAATGTGTCATTAATACTATATTAATGATGCGAGATCAGAGAACTATCAAGACCGGTAATGCTGCCATTAAGGCACGTTATCACACTATTAACCACCCTTAACACCCATAGATCATGTATAGGGCGGTTATTACAGCCGGGGTCACTAGTCGGACCAGGGCGTATACTGTAATAGCCAGTACTTAGTATATAAAAGGGCAGCGCTGCACGGTAGAAAGCTAAGCATAGGCAACTGATTCTAGACTAAGATCAGGCTTACATATACTCATACTAGCAACACACACTCCGTGGAGTAGGGTATTACGCTCAAGCGGCCCAAACGACGTAAAAAATCTCTATGTTCACCCTTGTTCTTGATCTTGATTAGTGCCCCGCCAAAATATGAACCTCTGCGGACTACTTCTTAGTAGTACGGGGGGAGTGTCTTAGTCTACACTTCCACATTTGGCGTGCCAGATAGGGGGCATTCAAAATCTCCAAGATGGTAAACTCCGCTGCTGCTTCCAACGGACCAACTGCACAAGCTGTTGGAGGAAGCCCCTACAATGTTCAGCAACCGGGCAACATTGTTGTCCCGGCGGGAATTGTTCCACCACCATCTGCTACAGCAGCCAACATTGGACAGCAGGATGGTGAATTTGTGTCGGTCACAACATCGACGAACAACCCGGAGAACATATTGAACGCAGCGCGTAATCTACTTTAGCGTCCTTCGGCGCCGAGAGCTCCTCCAGCCGTGCTGGAATAGTGGCGCGCTGACGTTGAGCACCTGGTTGCAGCCGCAGCCACTGCGCAACCAATGTCTGCCCCATGCAGGGCAGGCACCTTCATGTAACAGGACCTTCTCTGGATGGCTTTGTCCTGCTGCGTCGTAGCTTAGGAGACGTGCGCCCTCTCAGCATGCGACGTCACTGCCCTCCAGGGCTTGTTGTACTCATACGACATCAAGGCTTCCAACTCAGGACTTTCGATGGGAGCTCGACTGCCGGTACATGAGGCAGGATGGCCGCATCAACATTGAGCGTACTCATGAGAGGCGACTTGCTCGAGAAAATCCTTCTCCCCTAAGAGTAGGAGGCGCGTGTTCAGCTCCCGCCATGCATCTCTGCATGGTGGAATGGCCACCCAAGTTTCGACCTCATCTACTAGAGAAATACGACGAGACTGTCAACCCCATCGAGTTTCTCCAAATCTACTCCATCGCCATCCTCGCAGCTGGAGGGAATGAGGCTCTCATGGTCAACTACTTCGCCATGGCTTTGACCGGGACTACAAGGTCCTAGTTTATGAGGCTACCCCCTGACTCCATCTACAGTTGGGGGGGGGGGGGGGGGGAACTATGTTGCCAACTCACTTCCAACTTCGGGGGCTCCTACACCCGGCCTGACACCGAGCTGGATCTCTTCGCCGTACAACAACAGTCGGGAGAGTCACTGCAATAGTTCATCCAGCGATTCTCTCAGGTACGGAACACTATTCCTTTTATCTCCAACGCTTCTGTCATTGTTGCATTCTGATAGGGGGTTCGAGACAAGAAGATGCTAGAGAAGCTGGCAACCAAGGATGTCAGCACCGTCACAGAACTCTTCAGCTTGGCTGACAAATGTGCCAGAGCTGCAAAGGGTCATGAGATGCACTCCAAACTTGCTGTAGAGGTTGGTCAATCTGCCTCCAAAGCCGAAGCTACTGCCAACGGTAGTGTTAAGAAGAAAAAGAAGTCAAGTGGCAAGAAAAAGTCACTTGCCGGCACACCTACAGTTGCCGCTGCCACAACACCTGGTGGTCGGGGGCCACACCCCGACAAGCGACCTTGACAATCGTCTGAGGACCGTGATAAGATGTGGTGCCTAATCCACAAATCCACGGGCCATAATCTTGAAGACTGTCGCGAGGTTAAGAGGCTTGCTAAACACAACAACAAGCATCAAGACGAGACCCCTTTCCTTTAGCCGAAAGGGAAACAAAAAGTCAATGAAGCTCCGTGTGATCAGAAGGCGTTAAAGGCAGTCTACAACACCGTCGATGACGACTCCAACACCCCCCACAACGAACGTCAAAAGACTCTCCGTATGATGTATGGAGGGTCCTGGGACATCACCTCTCAGTGCATTCTGAATACTATGCTTCAGGAGATGGTTGCCGCCGCTCCTGCCGCCAAGGTAAAGCCACATCGGAAGTGGATGGACACTCCCATCACCTTTGATGCTTCGAACTATCCGAAGAACATGATAAGAGCTGGACAATTGCCCCTGATGGTCTCCCCTACTATCTACAATATCCAGCTCTTCCATGTGTTGGTAGATGGTGGAGCGACCCTCAACCTCATTAGCTTCGCAACCTTTGTGAAGCTCCAGCTCAACCTCTCAGACCTAAGACCTTTGCGCCCATTCTCTGGAGTAGGTCCGGGAGCCATTACACCTCTCAGATTTGTTACTCTTTCAGTGACCTTCGGGACACCGGAGAATTACCAGTAAGAGAAGCTGGTCTTTGATGTAGCACACATAAACCTTCCCTTCAACGCCATCCTAGGCAGGCCAGCCCTATATAGGTTCATGGAGGTGTCCCACTACGGCTACCTCGTGTTGACGATGCTGAATGTGGCCTAGAGAGGGGGGATGAATAGGCCTTTTTTATTTTTGTCGGAACATGCAACACTTAACAACTAGATCAAAACTCGAGATATCGGACTAGTCTAGTCAAGTGCGGACTAGTCTGGTGGGTACCAACTAGGTTAATCAAGTTTGATCATTAATTTGATTCTACGATGTATGTAGTGGAAATATACAGTTAATTTAAGTGTTACACGATTATGAACTAGAGTATACCACAAGTCAAACATGTGTTTAATGTATCAACGTAAAGTAGGCAAGATTGATCGAAACCCTAGTTTGATATGATGTATAAGAATGATGAACACAAAGTAAGAACACAAGCAATTTATGTTTTAGTTCAGTTCCCACAGAGGCAACCTACATCCACGTTGAAGAGTCCACAAAAGGAGCGAGTCTTCTCCAACCCTACCCTCATTGGATCGTCACGAAGGCCAATCCTCTTCTCTTATCACAAAGGGTAAATAACCAAATTCAAGGGACCTTCTTACACATTGAGGGCTCCCCTAGATTACAATGAAAATTCGACCAAGAACACACTCAAAAGATTACAATGAAAATCACAGGAGTGTGTTAAGGAATCAAACCAAGAGCTCAAGAGTGATGAATCGTGTCTCTCCAATGTTCCAAAGTGTATCCTCAAGGGATTGATCTTTTTGGCTTTTGATTTCATGGAGAGATGTGTTTTTGAGGCTCTTGGGAGGTGTGACGGCACAGAGGGTCGAGAGAGATTAAAGTTGGGCCGTGCACATCTATTTATATGGAGTTTCTAAAAGTGACCGTTAGGGTTTAGAAAGATCGGACTAGTCCGTGGTGAACACCGGACTACTCCGTGGTGAACACCGGACTAGTCCGGTGTGCTGTGTGTAGCAAACCCTAAGTGTCCCGAAATATCGAACTAGTTCGGCTAGGAGCGGACTTATCCGATTTTGCTTCTGGAAATCTCCGGACTAGTCCGATAATCATTGGACTTGTCCGGATCAGTGAAACCCTATGTGAATTGGGTGACAAGTCTGCACTTGGAGGACTTGTCCGATTTAGGTCAGAGCGTTTTCGGACTAGTCCATGCCAATATCGGACTTGTCTGATTTAGATCAGAATGATATCGAACTAGTCTGTTGTGTGATCGGACTTGTCCGATTTTGTGCAGCTTGTGAAGTGTTTTGAGGACTAGTCCGCACTGGGGAGGACTAGTCCGATTCTAGTGAGAGAGATATTGGACTAGTCCGTGGTGATATGGGACTAGTCCGGTCCTGTATAAATTTGTGCAATGTGTGTGTTTATTTGTGTTTGAGCTCTTGGGGTGTGTTCCCTTAACACACTCCACACATAATAATCTACTACACTTGTTCTTTGAGCTCTTCTCCACATTGCTCCTCATTCTCCCTTCTTTTTGGCACTTTACTTATTTTCACATTAAAACCTGTGCTTATCTCAACAAAGTGGTTAGGATCTCATTTGCTTGTCATAAATCATCCAAAACCCACAAGGGATTCCTAGATGCACTTTCAATCTCCCCCTTTTTGGTGATTGATGACAACCAATTGAGATTTCACAAAATATGACAAAAAGTTGAGATTTTCATAAAGTATGCGCATATGAGTTTAAAATACATCTGTAGGATCGAAGAGCACGTGAAAAGCTACCAGAGGGGGGGTGAATGGTAGATTTAAAAATCTTACGCAGCGGAAACAATTAAACCCCAACCCCTTCGGCAGAAAAACGATCTGTTAAAGAAATCGTGTGTGAGACTAATCTAAACGTGTTTCACCATGAAAAAAGTGATATATATAAGAGAGAATCAAGTCATGAGGACAAAAAAACAAGAACCACTCAAATCCATCAAGAAAAACTCAAGTTATGATCGAAAGATCAAACAAAGGTCAATCTGCCCTACCTGAGAAAAAAAACAGTTCTGGAACGCTGCAAAGAAACTCGTGTAGATCATAGACCACAAATCCAATGACCGTGAAATTTTGAGAGATGATAGATAATCATGTTGTGAATACAACTCAAAAAGAATCACGTCAATTGGATCTGTAAAACTCGAGTTATGATAAAACTACCAACAAAAGGTAGTGCTGTCCAGAAACTCGGCGAGTAAAACTTGTCTGGAACAAGTCGGACGAACAAGGCACAAAAGTTCCTTCAAACTACGAATTTTATTCAATAGAACACAAGAGGAACATCCCCAAAGTCTTACACAACGAGCTATGGGATCCCTTGCTTATATAACCAGCTCGAAAGCCAACTCAACTCAAATCAGGAACCTAATCCTACTCTGTTCACGAATTGTAACTTTTCATAACTGCTTAGGATTCCTCTATACGCAGATAGAAGCAATATTAAGACTTACAAACACCTTAGGAACGTATACCACATTCCTAAACAACTCAAATTCGTGACCCACACGAAATCCTATCATAACCAACACAAATCTTTCCATATTTGAGTCAAACCCGACTCAGCCGCAGCCTGAGTCCATAACCTAGTCGGTTCGACCTTTCTGACCATCTCTTTACGTCCACATCTCTTCATCACATCTCGGAACCGTGTAGCCACATCCATGCACTCCTTGCACACGTGCAAACATCTTCCAATGACGTCCATGATACCTTCACATGCATTGTTCTTGATTCAATCATAATGTGCAACCTCCTGATCAGCTCAACCACAATTCCTCCTAAATTTGGTTGTTGGAACCTCATCTCCTCCCTGAGACTAGTCCAATGGATCCCATCACCAGCCATGTCTTGAACTCAAGCAACACCTGCACATGAATAAACAACCAATCCATACGAGCCCAAGTCCTCGACTTGACTCAAGTTAGTTCCGAACACAACACCTTACGTGAGAACCTAACATAAGCATGTTGCAAAACCACAGTAACACGATATCATCCATGTCAACCAAAAACGCACCAAAGACTTAGCAAATGAATACTAAGCAATCTTTCCAGAGATGTAAGCAGGTACGAAACATTGCAAATGAAAAACAGAAGCATTGCGGTCAAGTTCCGGACCTTGCCAGAGCAACCCGGACCTTGACCGGAGCTAACAAAAGTTAGTAGAACCTAGCGCCTGAGCTAACCAGAACTAGTCGGAACTAGTAAAAAGGTGTTTTGGTGATATTCAAAACTTTTATCGTCAAAGCAAGTGTATTCACTACGAGCCAATGTATTCAGCACACATAGGTCTGACAATCTCCCCCTTGATGAATGCATTGGCAACACCATTTAAAATCCGGACATTGGCTTATTCACATAAAAGTTTTGAAGACAATTTCTCCCCCTTTGTAAATCAAAAGTAAAATGAGAAGAAAATCCAAAAATTATCCCATATTATCTCTCCCCTTTTATTATCTCTCCTTATGCACATATTCTCTTTCTCTTCATGCTTATCTCTCCCCCTTTGACAATGTATTCAGCAAGTCATGAGCATATAAACAAATTATCTCTCCAACTTTAGTTGTTATGAGCATATTATAACATATACATATAAACAAAGCTCATCCAAGTCATACTATCAGGTACCTTACATTATCACATCAATGAGATACATAAATTAGTGTAAGCCATGCTAGAGATCAAATGTAATTTTCAATTTATGCAAGTCATGATCTCACAAACTTAACTATTTCAAAACCTGAAAGCATGACACTAGTTGCTGCATTTTATTATTTTTCAAAGCATAAATTTAGATCATATGATATTTGCAAGAGATTATATGAGCATCTGCCTTATTCTAACCAATCAAGCCAAGCCTATGTCATTTGACAATCAGAAGCTTAAGGACATGGTTTTAGTCATACACAACTTCTTCCAAGTTCATATCTAAGTGCAATGATAAGCCATCTCAAAAGAAGAAGTGTGATGCATGCATATTCTCTTGATCTTTTCTCAATTTATATTTGTTCATAAAAACTCAACATGTGAGTTGATTACTTGATTAATTCTTAATGATTAAAAGCACTTGTGAACATGTAACAAGTTCAAAACAGCAAGAAAGTTCGACCATGACCAATTTTAGTGTAAGTAACTATTCCAATTACTAGACATGGCAAAAACTACAAAATGTATAACACGAGTAATGTAGTAAGAACTTTCAGCATGTAAAAGGAATCACAAAGTCATATATGTATGAAATACTATGCTCATATTATTTTAATTTCAGATTCACACATAGACTTTCCAAGTTTCAAAACTCCCCCTCAATTTAAGCCATGAGGATGCATAACCCCTATTTCACCACGAATGTAACAAAAACGAGTGAAATCCAAAGGTTTTGTAAAAATGTTAGCCAATTGTTGTTCGATATCTACATGGTGAAGCACAATGTTTCCTTTTTCAACATTATCTCGGAGAAAGTGATACCTAATGTCAATGTTCTTAGTTCTAGAATGTTGCATGGGGTTTTTAGCAATGCAAATGGCACTAGTGTTATCACAGAATAGTGGAACACTATCTAGATCAACCCCATAGTCCTTAAGTTTTTGAACAATCCAAAGAATTTGTGAGCAAGCACTAGCAGCAGCTACATATTCAGATTCGGATGTGGATTGTGCAACTGCATTTTGCTTTATAGAGGACCAATCAACAAGAGAATTACCAATAAAATGACAAGCACCAGAAGTACTCAATCCTACAACCCCCAAAATCAGCATCTGAAAAAGCTTTCAAAGTAACGGTTGAGGAAGAAGGAAGAAAAATTCCAAATTCTTGAGTTCCATGTAAGTACCTGAGAATCCTTTTGACGGCTTGACGGTGTGAAGCACGTGGGGAGGCTTGAAACCATGCACAAAGACATACGCTGAATTGTATGTCCGGTCTTGATGCCGTGAGGTATAAAAGTGATCCAATCATGCTTCTATATTCTTTTTGATCCACTGGTTCATCATCTTCATCAAGTCCAAGTGTTGTTGCTGTTCCCATTGGTGTCCGAAGTGTAAAATCCCACTTTTTCCTTCGTATAAAGTTCAGTTGTAAGTTGGTTATCAACCCTAACAAAGATCAAATATAGCTATGCTTATGAACTTGATCTCATCAAATATTTTCTTCCACTCATGCTTAAATTTTATTAACATGGGGAATGAACTTCACAAATAATCTTAGATTAATTCTGTTGACCTCTCTGCAAATTTTGGAATTTTTTGAATGGAGATTGCTAGTTCAAATTAATATGCAGTACCAAATATATATTCAAATTAGTTTCAAATTGAATATGCTACTGTACATTTGGCCCTCTCAAAAATATTCAAATCTACTGTATATTTTTCCATGGCCTTATAATATTCGAAATAGACTCTCGGTAAAGTTTCAAAATTTTTGAAGCACGTTTTTCATTTATTTGGACGCATACTGAGAGTTTAATCAACGTCGACTTCAAATTTAAACTTTGTACTTAACCTTGTCCAAATCAACTCCATATTTTTCCCGAGGTCCCTTATGGTTTAGAAAGGTTAACTCCAAAGTTTCAGGATTTTTGAACCTAATTTACTATTTATTTCATTGAGTCAAGTATCACCGCTTGAATTCAAATTCAAACCTGAGTTGAAAATTCAACTTGCTCAGTTCTGAAATCTGATTGCACCATAAAATTCTTCACATTTTATTTAGTCATTGGGCCAAAGTTGAATATTTTTGAAGCATGTTTGCTAGCTCTATTTGAAATTGGAAAGGAGAATGAGGTAGGGTGGGACCCACCTGTGCTGAACCGCCTCTGGGTTGTTGATCTTATCGTCATTTCCTTACCAGGTGACACCGCAACAGTTTGCATGTCCACGCAGCTAGCTGTGTGCTTGGTTGATCACAGAACCACTGTACATCCCTATCCTCTATAAAATCTTTCTCCCCAAGCAGGCACACTAGTCTCCTCCCAGCCCAGTTCTTTCTTTTGTTCTGGTGCGCCGCGCTGCACCGTGCAGGACCACGGCGCCTTTGCTCCCGGCTGTGTGGTAGCACCAGCAGTGGCCAACAAGCAACGCACGACGTCCTCCTCCACTTTCCCAGCGAGCTCAGCTGGTGCCTCCCCAATTCATCGTCTAGCAGTGAGCAACGTTAACCACGCAGTTCGGTTTTCGGTCGCCGCCGCGCCTCCACGTCGCACGGTCACCACACCCACTCTCCAACCGGGCCGAGCACGTCATAAGGTTTGTGAGGCTCTCCTCTCGATGTAGCTGCAAGGAATTAAATTTTTATGGCATGGTGAAGCCGGAACGCCAATTTTTGTAGAAGCCGATTGTCAACACAGGCCGTCGAGGAACCCCACTTTACACTTCGTTTATCCACAATTAAATGGTAGGTCCGAGTTACCCATGGTCCATTGTTGGTTTAGGATCAAAATATAGGTTGGTTACACAATTTTCCCGCAATGCTCTATGGGGCCAACGCCGCCACCGCCGCTGCCACCATCACCGGCGACATTCCACTCACCGTTCCTGGTTGACAAGTTGTGCAGCGCGTGTCCCAGGATGTGGAGAGGAATTTTTGTTTTTGTGTCATTGCCGTTTGTTGCTTCTATCAGCGGGAACGGTCGCGCGAAGTCACTGTGTGGCTCTCAGTTCGGGTCTGGCTGGAGGTAGAAGATGAACCTGACAGTGGGTCCCCCTGTCAATGATTCAATTCTGTTTTTCTAAATCCAGAAACTTTGTCCAACTTCAAAAATGCATATCTCTCTGTATATTACTCCAAAAATCTTCAAACAAATTCTGTTTGAAAGCCCCTGAGCTCTAGTTTCTGTTAGTACCAATTGGGATCTATGAAAATCAGTTTTCAATTCTGTAGAATGCAATCTTTCCAAATACAAATAGATTTTTCCCAGCTGAACCTTCCACTGGAAAATCCCCAAAATTCACATAAAATACATTCTACTGTTCTTGATTACCATAAGAAGTTAGGAGTCATTGAACCTGTATAACATAGTCAAATTCCAAATTCCTTTCTGCTGTTTAAATATAAAACAGAACTGGACCAGAAAATATATTCAAACTTCTAAATTCAGTTTCTCCTAGAATACTTGCTCTAAAAATATCAAGTAAAATCCTGTATAACCATTACACTCTGAACTTTCTGGTTTTACAGTTATTTTTGTATGAAAGCCTGTATAACCCTCTGTATAATTCAATTGCCTTTTTCCTTCTTGAATTATTACAGATGATCCGTTGCTTTGTTATGTCCCAAATTTGAACTGAACCTTGCTTTAGTCATATACTAGCTCCTATAAAAATTTCCGATTTATTAGACCTAATATACTTGCCCAAATTCAATTCCCAATCTGAATGTTAATTAAAAAACTAAATTCAGTTATAAAATAATTCCAGAAATTCCTAGCAACTTTAGAATTCAACATATCTTTCACAGAAACTTAGAAAATTGTGAAATAAATTTTCCTAGAACCATTAAGACCCCCTCTACATGATACGGCCACTGGTAGCCATGATAGGTCTCCAAAATTTCAACCAAAATTTAGAGCAGGTTATTGCTTGCCATAATTTTTAGGAACAACAAACTTCTTTGATCATCTCCTGTTCTTTGCAATAGTCTCCCTTGTAGTCCCTAATATCTACCATAAAAATCCCAAAGCCAACTAAGATCATTCACTCACCATAACCATAGTTAGAAGCTTATGAACTATATATACATTATAATTTACTAGCATTCATATATGCATGTCATGTAGTGATCGATATTGACGAGAAGTGTCGCTTGGAGGAGAAGGCCAGGGTGTCCACTTGAAGTCCTTGGCGAAGTCTTCAGAGAATGACCACTAACAATTGACATTTAATCGAGTCGCAAACTAAGGCAAGCCCCGGTTTGTATTTAAAAGCTTTACAGAGTTTTGCAGTATTTCTCACATTACGTCTTAAGTTTCATATGTGCATTATGTATAGGGTGATTGATACTCCACTTGCATGACCACAAATCCCAGGGGTTGGTTGGAACGGGTTACAGTTGACCTGTAGTAACTGGTTTGCTAATGTATAGGAAATCCGGTAGAAGTCAAGTAGTTGGAATCTACTCGCAAGATAGAAATAACAATTCACATGAGGGTGGAAGATTGAAAATGCCTTATGAAATGAATACGAGACCTGGTAGGGGGAATAGGAGTCGACGAGATGGAATCTCGAGCGCATAGCCCTGCCTGTGTCGCTTGAGGACCGTGCCGTATGCGGCACCGTTGGGCAAGCTTGAACTGTACCAGTTGCATAATGGTATATGGGCCCATTAAATTGATGTAACTCCAGACTGTAGTGTGGAGACTCCTCGGTTTTCCTTGAATGGAGATGCGAAGGCAGAAAGGTGTAAATCTCCTAGCGGAATGTTTTGACGTGTCCGTGCAGGGGACCTTTTGCTCGGGATGAAGGGGTTTGTCGACATTGGGGTCTTGGGTGAAAGGTGGCCACGTATGACGCAGGGAGGAGAGCACGTATGTGTCTCCCACGCAGGTGTGCGTGTCATGCAGTTTGGGTGTGTCCTGATTGCAATCACCGTCCCTCGCGGTAATAGAGTACCACTTGTCCGTCGCTGTCGTGACGTAGTAAATACTAAAAAAGCCTGAAAATATATTGTATTGAATTATAATTGCTTTGCAACCTTGTATGACTTAGAGATAGAAAAACTAAAGTTTACAGTTTCCCCATACTTTAGCTGTAATAGCATTATGTGCTTTGAGCATGTCATATCATCGGCAAAGCGTTTCTTGTTTGATTGTGGAGTCTATGATGTGTCGTGCTTGAAGAATGTCATTTGCTACTTAAAACATGATTATAAGGATTTACTTGTAGGCGAGTCTATTTATGCTATTCCTTACCTATGTTTAGTACTCACCCTTGCATATGTCTAGTGAGACGGGTTAGTCTTGTTGAGACTTATGCTCACGTTTGTGCTTTAACGATTTTTGCAGGTATTAGGTTCATTTCTGTTGTTCAGGTTGTACATGAGATCTCGAGGTATCGAGTTAAATCTCATGTGAACCACACCGCTGCTGAATGATCGTCATGTTGCTAGTGAGAAGCGTCCTAGGGCATGGATGTCTTCTCTTATGCTTAGATAGGTGAGAATATGAGTATGTAGTTCCGTTGTGTGTGTACTTCTATTGTACACTTTTTTGTAAACTCTGATTATTCTGAAATGAAAATTTTGTACGTTTTGGTATCCTTTTCGTGTGTGCTGTTAGGTGCCGCATCGCACGACACCACTCAATGAGATCCTCGGATGTGTGGACTTCGGTTCCCATAGACATGGTATCAGAGCTTCATTGGGAATAGCCGCTCGAAAAGAGCCTATTTTCGAAAACTCCGAAGTAGTCGAGTGAGGATTGGCTATATGCCCATTAAGGACTATTATTAGTATAAGTATAAAGGTGGTAAACTAACTTGTATGTTATTAATTCTGTAACGATGCTCCGACGTCAGGTAAGAGGTAACGTACGCCACCGTAAGCGGATCAATTGCGGTAAGCTCACCATGTGAGAGGTAGCATGGAAGTTTTCCGTGGCTTGGCACGGAAAAGTTAATAGGAGTCTCTGAAACTTTCCATGTTTCTGAGAACCCGTGAAACGCAGTACCCCAGCGTGCTTCAAAGTTAGTGGGAGTCCCCATCGGGTGGTGTATAACCCGATAGTATGCCTCTCTAGAATCATTCGTATTCTATGGGAGCATGTGAAACACGTATGCCCGAGCGTGTATAAGCCGGTTCGTACGGGAGTCTTTGCTTTACAGACGTATTTACAGCCATGTACCTCGAGACATGACCTCGCTCGAGGGCGACTCACACCAGAGTCGTATGTATTTACTTTTTGTATATTATTGTGACTGCCTGTTGTGTTTCCCCGTGCCGCCCTTGAGGTGTGAAGGTGTGAAAGAGGATTGTTTGTCTTTTGCAGCATTGACTACGGTAGCAACCCGTGTAGCACACGTTTGCGAGTGAACGATATTAGGACCACCTATAAACGTATTCGGATATACCGGTTAGAATTTTCTTTGGTGAGGCATGTAGTACCGTCAGTATCGACATGGATACTTGACCATCCCCAACGTCAGAATGGTTGCATTCCATTTTTGGAAGGTCCGACTACCAGTTGCTGGTAAGTTTTGGAAATTTCAAGGTGAATATCACTCATAACTCGTGAAAAATCAAGGTTCTTTATTTCTGGCTGAGGTTTGCTCAACTTCGCCAGGTCGTAATCTTGATTAGTTGAAGAATAAAATAAGAATATGTTGTATGGATAGAAAGATCATCAAGTCCACTACAAAGTTCATTTTAGTCTTTAGGACTGAAAATGATCCTACCTTGGCGTAATCTGAACTCCACAAAAACTACTACAAATGTCTTACCCAATTATACAGTCTCTGTATTTTCACCATAACTTCTTGAAGAGAAATCATCTGTCCTATTGTGATACATATCTGGAGAGGGAAGAAGTATCAATACAACTTTGTAAATTGAAGTGTTTTCTAATTCGACACTGAACCAATCCAAATACCAGGTTGAAACTGGTACACTGCAGATCTGCTGGCAGAAAACCAGTCAACTCATCTGTCGACTTTAGACAGTCATATCTCCTAATATTAAAGCTTGACATAGTCAGATATATACATCTTCAGAAATCTTAGGAAGTCCTTTATAAACTCTCTATTCAACTCCTGGTCTGAATCTTTCATTACCAGAGTCCAATTCCAATTGTCGCAAACACTGTTCTGGCAGTCCAGGACCAGAAATCATTTGCGCAGAGTCGGAATTTGCAAGCTTTGACCTGTATAACGACTTTGTGAGCTTAAACCAAATCTATTCTTGGATATTAACATGATTTGGTACCATGTTTATTTTGTCATTACCTCAAGATATTGTTTTGATATACCTGTATAAACTGTGGACAAAACCCACATATACAGGGAAGGTTCTGTCAAAATTTCCAAAAAATTTTAGTCAACTTCAGACCTGTATAACTTTTAATCCAGAGCTCGCCTGGAGGTGCTCAAGTACAATATGGAAAGTTTATGAAGTGCTATAAAACTTTTGTATTCAACCGAAATCCTATTCCTGCCATTTACTGGGCGAAAATTTCAAATTTATACAGGATGGTCTGCTGGAACAGAACTGAAGTTCATATTCCAGATTTGAACTGTCTTGTAACCATTAATCAAGTTTCTATATCTTCCATTCCAAAATTGCTATGGGGGCAAAGTAATACGTTCTGGGAAGGTTTTTGAGTTTACTAAAAATTTGCAGTTGAACTCCAGACCAAATTCTGCATTTAACTGTGAGAAATAATTACGTTTCTACAGACTGGTCTCATGGACCAGAAACTGGACGGCATACCAGTATGCGATATCATCAACTCAAATCGTTTTAGTTTCACCTTCTTATGTCACTCATCATGTCTAGGAGTGATTACTCCACATGATTGATTAACGTAAAGTTGAAACACCATGTTAAGTGATTGGTGGGCAGTATCACTTATTTGGGTGTAGTTCCATGTTCTAGTCTTTATTTACACCTAGCATACTGCATTGTTAAGTGATGCATATTACGGTCTTTATCATGACTCCAGTTGGTATTGCAACTTTGGATCTTAACCGTAATGCTCACTCTTGCAGCATGGATCACACTCATTTTGAGGGTGAACCGCATAATTCTGCTCATGGTGGAGATGACTCAACTCTACCACCAGTGCCATCATCAACCGGATTGGCAGAAGTCTTAGCAAGGATGGTCGAGTCTCTGCAGACGTTGGTACAGCGGAGTGTACAACCTGAGGCTCGACCACTTGATCGACCTCAAGTCACATATCTGGATTCCTTGGCGACTCAACCACCGGTTTTCATAGAAGCCTGGGAACCATTAGAGTCAGAGCATTGGCTCCGGGTGATTGAAGCCAAATTTGAGTTACTTCAGTGTGATGAGTATCAGAAGGTCTTATTTGCTGCTCAATAGCTTCACGGATCCGCAGGGGCTTGGTGGTCTGAATATCTCACCACTCTCTCTGACGGTCATTGCGTGACCTGGGCGGAGTTCCGTGATGCTTTTCGTGCACGTCACCTTCCTACAGGGATGATTAAAACCAAGTTAGAGGAGTTTGTGGAGTTGAAGCAAGGAGAAATGAGTGCTTATGAATACTCCAAGGCGTTCAATCGTTTGGCTCAATATGCGCCTGAGTATGTGAATACCGAGGCATTGAAGTGCGATTATTTCTTTCGAGGACTGAATGTCGAACTTCAAGCTCGACTCGTGTTATTCAATAACGGCAACTACAATGACTTGGTTGGTGCCGCTATTGTTCAAAAGGATGCAACTCTTCGCTATCAAGCAGAGAAGAGAAAGAGGAAGACATCACTAAAAATTATCAGTGATGTTCCTCAGGAAGATCGTGCGGTATATTGCTTACCATCTGGTCGACAGCTTTGGTCGAGTGAGCAACCACAACAGATTCGGTATCACTCCTATCCAGTGGAGACCTTACTTGCACCTCAGCAAAGCGTGCAAGTGTGTCCTGGTTCTCCACCACAGCAGTATGATTTCACTCTTGCAGCCCAATTTCTGCAAGATGTGCATGTTGTCAGTCCACCCCAATTCAGTGAAAAGTGCATAATGCATTTAGCATGGGAACGTCGCAAGATGGAACGTGACCGTGTCCAAATGTCCTTTTCCATGAATTCTGATCAGCACCATAAATTTAAAAAGAAGACCTCATTGAAGTCTACCAGTGTTAATTATGTTGCGATTGAGGACATTCCAGAAGGAGAACCTGTTTTAGCAGGCATGTTTACTTTACATGATCAACCAGTAGTCATTCTGTCTGACTCTGGAGCTACTCATAACTTTGTGAGCATGTCTTTTGTGCTGAAACATCAAGTACCAATTGTGACTGTCTCACATCCTTTTTGTGTCAGTTCACCTGGAGGCAATATTTTAGCTAATGAGGTTATTTCTCGAGCACCTTTGTGCATGGGTGGAAGTATCTATCCGGTGAATCTCATCATGTTGGAGGGTCAGCAAATTGACCTCATCTTGGGGATGTCGTGGTTGACACATCATGGAGCTATCTTTGATATCAGTTCGCGGACTGTCCAACTGAATTCTAAATTCCATGGGAGCAACACTTTAAATCTTTTGAATACCGCACCAAGAGTCTCAACGGTGCATCACACAAGTGCCATGAAGCTTGAGTATATCCCCGTAGTATGTGAATATCCAGACGTGTTTCCTGACGATCTCCCGGGCATGCCACCAGAACGTGACGTCGAGTTCAAGATTGAGCTAGCGCCCGGAACCGTGCCAATCTCAAGGAAGCCGTATAGGATGGCACCAAAGGAACTTGCGGAATTGAAGGAGCAGCTGAATGACTTATTGAGCAAGGGATTTATTCGCCCAAGTTCATCACCTTGGGGTTGTTCTGCGTTGTTTGTGAAGAAGAAGGATGAGACTTTAAGGTTGTGTGTGGACTATCGTCCACTGAATGCGGTCACCATCAAGAACAAGTATCCACTACCACGCATCGATATTTTATTCGATCAACTAGTGGGTGCTAAGGTATTCTCAAAGATGGACCTTCATTCAGGTTATCATCAGATTAAGATTCGACCTGAGGACATTCCAAAAATCGCATTTTCGACGAGGTATGGGCTATATGAGTATCTCATCATGTCCTTTGGGTTGACCAATGCACCAGCTCACTTCATGTATCTCATGAATTCGGTGTTTATGCCGGAGTTGGACAAGTTTGTCATGGTATTCATTGACAACATCTTGGTGTATTCTAAATCTGAAGAAGAACACGCTAAACACTTGCATATTGTGCTACAACGTTTAAGAGATCACAAACTGTATGCAAAGTTTAGCAAGTGTGAGTTTTGGATCCGCCAAGTGCCATTTCTAGGGCATATCATATCAGCTGATGGTATTGCCGTTGATCCAAGCAAAATTGTACAAGTCCTGAAGTGGAAATCTCCCAAGTCCGTACATGAAGTTTGTAGTTTCCTTGGCTTGGCTGGCTATTATCGGAGGTTCATTCCAAGTTTCTCAAAGATAGCTAAACCAATGACAGAACTACTGAAGAAGGGAACAAGATATGTATGGACTAAAGAATGTGAAGAAGCATTTCAAGCTTTGGTGAAACACCTCACGACAGCACCCGTGTTGGCTCAGTCGGACACAACTAAAACATTTGATGTCTATTGCGATGCATCTGGCATTGGTCTTGGTTGTGTACTCATGCAAGATAGAAGGGTGATCACGTATGGATCCCGGCAGCTTCGGAATCATGAACAACATTATCCGACTCATGATCTTGAGCTCGCTGCTGTGGTGCTCGCATTGAAGATGTGGAGACACTATCTATTAGGCAATCTAGTGCATCTCTACACTGATCACAAGAGTTTGAAGTACATTTTCACCCAGAAAGATTTGAATATGCGACAACGAAGATGGTTGGAATTGATCAAAGACTATGAGATTGAGATCCACTACCATCCTGGCAAAGCAAATGTGGTTGCAGATGCGCTGAGCCGCAAGTCTCATGTCAATCATATGTCGATCATTTCAATGGAAGAGGATGAGCTGAGTTTATACTTGGTATTGTATGGAGCGCTCTACAATCTAGCCCTCATCCCTACCATCAGGGAAGATATCGTAGAGGCTCAGAAAGAAGACAAGGGAATGTCGCACATTCGACGAAGAGTGAAGAAGGGAGAGATGAAATGTTTTTGATGTGATTATCACAGTACTATTTGGTTTAACGACCGTATAGTCGTACCCCACGACATGGAGATCCGAAAGAAGATCTTGGATGAAGCACACTTATCCAAGTACTCTATTCATCCGGGTAGCAACAAGATGTACCAAGATCTGAAGAAGAAATTCTGGTGGTCACAGATGAAGCGAGAGATAGCAAAGTATGTATCCGAATGTGATACATGTCGGCGAGTGAAAGCCGACCATTTGAGGCAAGGCAGACAGTTACAACCTTTAAACATACCGGCATGGAAGTGGGAAGACATCAGCAAGGATTTCATTGTTGGGTTACCTCTCACTTTCCGTAAACATGATTCAATTTGGGTGATAGTTGATCAGTTGACCAAATTAGCGCATTTTATCCCTGTCAACACCAACTATCGAGGCCCCAAGTATGCACAGTTGTATATCACAAGGATCATGTGCCTACATGGAGTACCCCGTACTATCATTTCAGATCGTGGAGCCTTATTTGTTGCTCGCTTTTGGGAGCAGCTCCATGCATCATTGGGTACCAAGTTGATTCGAAGCTCTTCTTATCATACACAGACTGATGGTCAGACGGAGCGAGTAAATCAAGTCCTTGAGGAGATGCTACGAGCTTGTGCCATCCACCATCTTAAAAATTGGGATGATCATCTACCATTGGCGGAGTTTTCATATAACAATGGCTATCAAGCTAGTATCCAGATGGCACCATATGAAGCTCTCTATGGCAAGAAATGCCGCACACCATTGAAATGGTGTGAGTCTAGTGAAAGGGTGACATATGGTATTGATCCTGTCAATGAAGCAGAAGAATGAGTACGAGTAATCCAAGCCAACCTCAAGGCTGCTCAATCTCGACAGAAGAGTTATGCAGACAAGCGACATCGACCTCTTCACTTCGATATTGGGGATCACGTTTACCTTCATGTATCTCAATTGAAAGGGATTCATCGTTTTGGGGTGAAGGGAAAGTTGGCTCCACGATTCATCGGGCCATTCGCTATCAATGAGAAATGCGGACCTGTGGCCTATCATCTGGAGTTACCGACGTCTCTCTCTGGAATTCATAATGTATTCCACATCTCTTAGTTGTGGAAGTGTCTTAAATCCCTAGCTGAAGTCCGCGCGGAAGATCTTGTAGCTCTACAACCTGATCTCACTTATTCTGAGCATCCGGTCAAGATCATCGATGAGAAGACTTGTACCACAAGAAGCCGCACCTTGCACTTTTACAAAGTCTTGTGGAATCACCATACCGCTGAAGAAGCAACTTGGGAAAGCGAGGATTTTCTTAAATCGAACTATCCGAACTTGTTACGGCATATGTGCATTAGATTTTTTTTTCCTTTTATCCTTCCTGTTGTAATCTCGGGACGAGATTCTTTTAAGGGGGGAGGAATGTAAAATCCCACTTTTTCCTTCATATGAAGTTCAGTTGTAAGTTGGTTATCAACCCTAATAAAGATCAAATATAGCTATGCTTATGAACTTGATCTCATCAAATTTTTTCTTCCACTCATGCTTAAATTTTATTAACATGGGGAATGGACTTCACCAATAATCTTAGATTAATTATGTTGACCTCTCTCCAAATTTTGGAATTTTTTGAATGGAGATTGCTAGGTCAAATTAATATGCAGTACCAAATATATATTCAAATTAGTTACAAATTGAATATGCTACTGTACATTTGGCCCTATCAAAAATATTTAAATCTACTGTAAATTTTTCCATGGCCTTATAATATTCCAAATAGACTCTCGATAAAGTTTCAAAATTTTTGAAGCACATTTTCCATTTATTTGGACGCATACTGAGAGTTTAATCAACGTCGACTTCAAATTTAAACTGTATACTTAACCTTGTCCAAATCAACTCCATATTTTTCCCGAGGTCCCTTATGGTTTAGAAAGGTTAACTCCAAAGTTCCAGGATTTTTGAACCTAATTTACTATTTATTTCATTGAGTCAAGTATCACCGCTTGAATTCAAATTCAAACCTGAGTTAAAAATTCAACTTGCTCAGTTCTGAAATCTGATTGCACCATAAAATTCTTCACATTTTATTTAGTCATTGGGCCAAAGTTGAATATTTTTGAAGCATGTTTGCTAGCTCTATTTGAAATTGGAAAGGGGAATGAGGATGGGTGGGACCCACCTGTAAGTGTCACTGAGATGCTGAACCGCCTCCGGGTTGTTGATCTTATCGTCATTTCCTTACCAGGTGACACCGCAACAGTTTGCATGTCCACGCAGCTAGCTGTGTGCTTGGTTGATCACAGAACCACCGTACATCCCTATCCTCTATAAAATCTTACTCCCCAAGCAGGCACACTAGTCTCCTCCCAGCCCAGTTCTTTCTTTTGTTCTGGTGCGCTGTGATGCACCGTGCAGGACCACGGCGCCTTTGCTCCCGGCTGTGTGGTAGCACCAGCAGTGGCCAACAAGCAACGCCCGACGTCCTCCTCCAATTTCCCAGCGAGCTCAGCTGGTGCCTCCCCAATTCATTGTCGAGCAGTGAGCAACGTTAACCACGCAGTTCGGTTTTCGGTCGCCGCCGCGCCTCCACGTCGCACGGTCACCACACCAACTCTCCAACCAGGCCGAGCACGTCATAAGGTTTGTGAGGCTCTCCTCTCGATGTAGCTGCAAGGAATTAAATTTTTATGGTGTGGTGAAGCCGGAACGCCAATTTTTGTAGCAGCCGATTGTCAACATAGGCCGTCGAGGAACCCCACTTTACACTTCATTTATCCACAATTAAATGGTAGATCCGAGTTACCCATGGTCCATTGTTGGTTTAGGATCAAAATATAGGTTGGTTACACAATTTTCCCGCAATGCTCTATGGGGCCAACGCCGCCACCACCGCTGCCACCATCGCCGGCGACATTCCACTCACCGTTCCTGGTACACAAGTTGTCCAGCGCGTGTCCCAGGATGTGGAGAGAAATTTTTGTTTTTGTGTCGTTGCCGTTTGTTGCTTCTGGCAGCGGGAACGGTCGCACGAAGTCACTGTGTGGCTCTCAGTTCAGGTCTGGCTGGAGGTAGAAGATGAACCTGACAGTGGGTCCCCCTGTCAGTGATTCAATTCTGTTTTTCTAAATCCAGAAACTTTGTCCAACTTCAAAAATGCATATCTCTCTGTATATTAATCCAAAAATCTTCAAACAAATTTTGTTTGAAAGCCCCTGAGCTCTAGTTTCTGTTAGTACCAATTGGGATCTATGAAAATCAGTTTTCAATTCTGTAGAATGCAATCTTTCCAAATTCAAATATATTTTTCCCAGCTGAACCTTCCACTGGAAAAATCCCCAAAATTCACATAAAATACATTCTACTGTTCTTGATTACCATAAGAAGTTAGGAGTCATTGAACCTGTATAACATAGTCAAATTCCAAATTCCTTTCTGCTGTTTAAATTTAAAACAGAACTGGACCAGAAAATATATTCAAACTTCTAAATTCAGTTTCTCCTAGAATACTTGCTCTAAAAATCTCAAGTAAAATCCTGTATAACCCTTACACTCTGAACTTTCTGGTTGTACAGTTAGTTTTGTATGAAAGCCTGTATAACCCTCTGTATAATTCAATTGCCTTTTTCCTTCATTGAATTATTACAGATGTTCAGTTGCTTTGTTATGTCCCAAATTTGAACTGAACCTTGCTTTAGTCATATACTAGCTCCGATAAATATTTCCGATTTATTAGACCTAATATACTTGCCCAAATTTAATTCCCAATCTGAATGTTAATTGAAAAACTAAATTCACTTATAAAATAATTCCAGAAATTCCTAGCAACTTTAGAATTTAACATATCTTTCACAGAAACTTAGAAAATTGTGAAATAAATTTTCCTAGAACCATTAAGACCCCTTATACATGATACAACCACTGGTAGCCATGATAGGTCTCCAAAATTTCAACCAAAATTTAGAGCAGGTTATTGCTTGCCATAATTTTTAGGAACAACAAACTTCTTTGATCATCTCCTGTTCTTTGCAATAGTCTCCCTTGTAGTCCCTAATATCTAACATAAAAATCCCAAAGCCAACTAAGATGATTCACTCACCATAACCATAGTTAGAAGCTTATGAACTATATATACATTATAATTTACTAGCATTCATATATGCATGTCATATAGTGATCAATATTGAGGAGAAGTGTCGCTTGGAGGAGAAGGCCAGGGTGTCCACTTGAAGTCCTTGGCGAAGTCTTCAGAGAAGGACCACTAACAATTGACATTTAATCGAGTCGCAAACTAAGGCAAGCCCCGGTTTGCATTTAAAAGCTTTACAGAGTTTTGCAGTATTTCTCACATTACGTCTTAAGTTTCATATGTGCATTACGTATAGGGTGATTGATACTCCACTTGCATGACCACAAATCCCAGGGGTTGGTTGGAACGGATTACAGTTTGACCTGTAGTAACTGCTTTGCAAATGTATAAGAAATCCGGTAGAAGTCGACTAGTTGGAATCTACTCGCAAGATAGGAATAACAGTTCACATGAGGGTGGAAGATTAAAAATGGCTTATGAAATGAATACGAGACCGGGCAGGGGGAATAGGAGTCGACGAGATGGAATCTCGGGCGCATAGCCCTGCCTGTGTCGCTTGAGGACCATGCCGTATGCGGCACCTTTGGGCAAGCTTGAACTGTACCGGTTGCATAATGGTATATGGGCCCATTAAACTGATGTAACTCCAGACTGTAGTGTGGAGACTCCTCGGTTGTCCTTGAATAGAGATGTGAAGGTAGAAAGGTGTAAATCTCCTAGCGGAACGTTTTGACATGTCCGTGTAGGGGACCTTTTGCTCGGGATGAAGGGGTTTGTTGACATTGGGGTCTTGGGTGAAAGGTGGCCACGTATGACGCGGGGAGGAGAGCATGTATGTGTCTCCCACGCGGGTGTGCGTGTCATGCAGTCCGAGTGTGTCCTGATTGCAATCACCGTCCCTCGCGGTAATAGAGTACCACTTGTCCGTCGCTGTCGTGACGTAGTAAATACTAAAGAAGCCAGAAAAATATATTGTATTGAACTATAATTGCTTTGTAACCTTGTATGACTTAGAGATAGAAAAACTAAAGTTTACAGTTCCCCCATACTTTAGCTGTAATAGCATTATGTGCTTTGAGCATGTCATATCATCGGCAAAGCGTTTCTTGTTTGATTGTGGAGTCTTTGATGTGCCGTGCTTGAAGAATGTCATTTGCTACTTAAAACATGATTATAAGGATTTACTTGTAGGCGAGTCTATTTATGCTATTCCTTACCTATGTTTAGTACTCACCCTTGCATATGTCTAGTGAGACGGGTTAGTCTTGCTGAGCCTTATGCTCACGTTTGTGCTTTAACGATTTTTGTAGGTATTAGGTTCATTTTTGTTGTTCAGGTTGTACATGAGATCTCGAGGTATCGAGATAAATCTCATGTGAACCACGCCGCTGCTGAATGATCGTCATGTTGCTAGTGAGAAGCGTCCTAGGGCATGGATGTCTTCTCTTATGCTTAGATAGGTGAGAATATGAGTATGTAGTTCTGTTGCGTGTGTACTTCTATTGTACACTTTTTTGTAAACTCTGATTATTATGAAATGAATATTTTGTACGTTTTGGTATCTTTTCGTGTGTGCTATTAGGTGCCGCATCGCACGGCACCACCCAATGAGATCCTCGGATGTGTGGACTTCGGTCCCCACACAAAGAGGCATGCTTTTGTCCATGTTGAAGCGCCTTAGGAGGTCTTTTGTATACTTCGTCTGATGCACAAAGGTACCCTCCTTGGTTTGCTTGATTTACAGCCCCAAAAAGTAAGTGAGTTCACCCATCATACTCATTTCAAATTCGGAACTCATCATTGCTGAAAACTTGGACACAAGATCATGAGAAGCACAACCAAAGATAATATCATCCACATACACTTGAACGAATAAAGAGTCATTGCCATGCTTAAGCACAAAAAGAGTTGTATCAACCTTGCCCATGGTAAAACCCTTTTCATGTAAGAATGTTTTTAACCTATCATAACATGCTCTAGGGGCTTGTTTGAGACCGTACAAGGCTTTGGACAATTTGTAAACATGATTAGGAAAATCTGGATTTTCAAAACTTGGTGGTTGCTTGACATAAACATCCTCATCTATGTAGCCATTCAGGAAAGCACTTTTAACATCCATTTGATATAGCTTGAAACCTTTAGATGCAGCAAAGGCTAGCAAAATTCTTATGGCTTCTAATCTAGCAACGGGAGCAAAAGTTTCATCAAAATCTAGACCTTCAACTTGAGTGAAACCTTGAGCAACCAACCTAGCCTTATTCCTAACCACAACCCCATCCTCACTTTGTTTATTTTTAAATACCCATTTAATTCCAATTAAAGTGTGACCTTGAGGTGGAGGTACAAGTTTCCAAAAATTATTTCTTTCAAAATTTTCTAACTCTTCTTGCATGGCAATAATCCAAGATTCATTAGTGAGTGCGTGTGATATATCTTTGGGTTCAAAAGAAGCAACAAAAGCAGAATGAGCATAAGAGTTTGGATTGCAAAACCTGGACCGTGTGACTCGTTTGTGCAAGCTTCCAATCATCTGTTGTGGGGGATGATCTTTGTAAAACCGTAGGGGAACAGATGTCTCACAAGCTTCTTCTTCTTCATGTTCATCACAAATCGATGAGCTTGTGACTTGAGGATGATTTGAATCAGCATTGATGGTTGTCGGTGCTGGTTGAGAATTAACATCCGGAGCTGAACCAAAGTCTTCAGCTGCTGAATTTTCGGGCAGCAGCTCCAATTCTTCCTCATCTTCAACGAAAATGCTCTCCCCCTGCGGATATGGATCTGGACCTGCAATGTTTGAGCTAGTACCTGGGCTAGCTTCATCAAAAGACACTTCACAAGTCTCCACAATTTTGTTAGTGTCAAGTAAAAGCACACAGTAGCCTCTAGTATGAAATGGATAACCAAGAAACATGCCATCAATGGATATAGGTTCAAATTTATCAAGATTACCATGTTTATTAGCAAAGCATTTGCAACCAAAGACCTGAAAGTTTGTAACACTAGGCCTATGTCCAAACCGGAGCTCATGTGGTATTTTACCTAGCTTAGCACGCAAGAAAACATGATTTGAGACATAACAAGCGGTTGCTATCGCATCAGCCCAAAATTTCCTAGGAGTTTGATATTCATCAAGCATAGTCCTAGCCATCTCAACTAAGGTTCTGTTCTTTCTTTCTACAACACCGTTTTGTTGAGGTACATATGGTGAAGAAAATTGATGATCTATTCTATTTTCAGCACAAAAGTGATCAAAAGATTGATTTTTAAATTCAGTTCCATTATCACTTCTAATTGCTTTTAAAGATCCTGGGTGATCAATTGATAATCTAAGAAATAAAGTTCTAAAGTGACTAAAAGCTTCATTCTTAGACGCCATAAAGTAAACCCAAGAGTATCTAGAATAATCATCAACAATCACAAGTACATACCATTTACCTCTGAAGGATTGAACACGTGAAGGTCCTACGGTGTCAAGATGCAAAAGTTGACATGGTTCAGTTGTCATGATCATTGTGAGAGGAGTATGTGAACCTGCAACCATCTTAGCATGTCTACAAGAAGAGCACACAATTTCTTTGTCCCTTTTAAGCTTAGGCAGCCCACGTATGCGATCAAGAGCACTAACACGTGTTAGGTGATCAAAGCCTACGTGACCAAGTCTACGATGCCAAAAATATAAGTCCTTCGAATCATTAGCAACTAGACACCTATGCTTAGAGAAAGACATATCAAAATCAGCTTTAAAAACTCTTCCAAAACGAGATATGTTAAAAATAAGCTCACTATTTGAACCTACAACTTTGCAGCAGTTTTCATTGAAAATAATTTCTAGATTTTCATCTAGCAATTGTGCAACAGAAAGCAAGTTGTATTTCAAATTTTTGGCAAGTGCCACATCCTTCAAGGTGTAGTGATCATTTACTCTAACTGAACCCTTAGCAATTATAGGAGTTGAACAATTATCAACAAAAGTAACATTCTCTACACATGACACAAAAGAGAGGGAGGAGAACCAATCTTTGTTACCGGTCATGTGGAGCAACCTGAATCCACAATCCAAATGTTCTCCTTCCTCAAACGTGTAACCTACATAGAAGCACGATACATCGATGACTCAATACTGGGGTTAGCCAAAAGGCATTTAGGAATCCAGTACTGCGTCACGCGACGTGCAGCAGGAAAAACACGCAAAAGCTTAGACAAAACAGCAGGTTTATGAGTCAAAGTTTGAGATTTTTTTATTCTTAACTATTGACCTATAAGGTGTTACTTGTGTAGCACAAAAATCAGTAGCTCCGGAGGCAAAAACATAAGGTCCGGAGGTAAACTTTGAATGTTTTTGACTCAAAATAGCAGGTTGTACACTCGATTCAATATGTGCAACAAATTTTGCATGAAAGTTATGAGATCTAGCAACCATTCTTTCCCTTTTCTGTTGTTTAGCTAGTCTATAACAAAATTCTATGACATGACCATCTCTACCACAGTAGGTACAATGAAATTTAACTTTGTGTTCATGTCTAGATGAGCAAACAACATTTTTATTTGAAACCGAATGAGACAATACTCCTGCAGATTTGAAAACCACTTCTTTTTGTTTAGGAACTGTTTGAATCAAACCACGTCCTAATGAATTTATAATTTTAGGTGGATGTGCCTTAGCATGAGCATGATAATCAAAACCTAAACCAGTTTTATCATTGCAAGACTTGGATGAATTCAGCAGCAGGTTTAGATTCTTATTCCCATTACAAAACCGATCAAATGTCTTATGCATGTTATCAAGTTTATTGGACAGATCAAGTCAATTTTCACATGAAGTTTTTCCTTTTAATTTGCAATTGGAACAATATTTAACTTCATGACAACGTAAAGCATTGTTCAATATAAAGATTTCATTCATAGCATCTTGCAGTTTCTTATCAAGATCATCACAACTAGAACAATGCAAATCAATTGTAGAACAAGAAGCATCTTTTAAGTTTCCAATATTAAGTGCAGCAAGCTTTTTGTTCTTTCAAATTTCAAGTTCAAGTTTATCAAGTGTGGAGGTATGTGCACTTCTTAGGGAGGACAATTGTTCATATATTAAGTCACATGAGGAACAAGAATCATCACTAGGAATCAAGGATTTCAAACGATTAATTTCATATTCTAGTGACTCAATTTTAACAGCATTATCTCTAAGCTTTTTGTCCTTTTTCTTGACAATAATAGTTGCACGAGAAATAGCATCACACATTTCATTGCAGGTAGAACATACTTCATCATCTTCACTGTTGTGTTCTGCATACTCTTGACTTGATCTTGATCTTGTTTTGCCCGCCATGAAGCATAAGTTGGCCAGATCGTCATCATCTTCATCACTTTCAAAGACTACATCACTTGAACTGAGTTCTTGAAGTGCGGTGATGAAGCTGTTAATCATCTTGCGTCCTATGGTACCCTTCTTTTTCTTGTTGGGATTTCCAGAGGTGGTATTGACCTTGTTCTGTTTTTCTTCACGGGTAGTAGGACCTGAAAGGTTAGGGCATTCTGTACGAAAGTGTCCTGTCTTACCATATTCAAAACAGCGTTGAGGTCCGGAGCTTCCTCTCCTTCTAGTTCTCACATTTTGCAATGCTTTTGAGAACCTAGTAGAGATTAGTGCTAACTCCTCTTCTGGAAATTCCTCGATCTGTTCAAGGGTTAGAGAGGACACCAAAGCAAGTGTATCACAAGATGATGTTTGACCGGAACTAGGCATGTCACGTTGAGAAACAAAAGCAATAGACTTGTTGGGGTTCTTACGTGAGATTATGTCAATTTCATGAGTTTTTAACTTGGAATATAGCACATCTAAAGTATGTGAACTCATGACAAAAGATTCACGAATAGATGTGACTTTCATCTCCCAAATTGACATATCTAATGCACTTAGCAATTGCCTAGCATTTTCAGCATCTGAAAAATTAACATTGACACTACGCAAGTTGCTGAGAATCTTATTAAAGCGAGCAAAAAGGTCATCAATAGACTCACCGGGTTGCATCTCGAAGCGCATGTATTCTTTCTTGAACATGTCTTGCCTTACCTCTTTGATCGTGTTGGATCCTTCATAGTAGTCACAAAGTGCTTTCCACACATTGTATGCAGATCAGAGGTGTGCAACACGGTCGAAGTTGCTTTGTGTTAATCCTTGTATGATCAAGTTCCGAGCCTTGTTGTTGTTGTCGACATCTCTCAGATTTGTAGCTGTAACTTGATCGTTTGATGGCACTTCATAAGGCTTGTATACCTTCTCCCATATTGCAAAACCTTGTGCCTAGATGAAAGCCTCCATGCATGCCTTCCAAACCTGAAAATCAATACCAGCAAACACTTAAGGTTTGGCAGAGTACTTCTCCATGATGATTAGTCAAAAACACGCGCAAATCACAAAGATTAGAGCATCGTGGCTCTAATACCAATTGTAGGATCGAAGAGCACGTGAAAAGCTACCAGAGGGGGGTGAATGGTAGATTTAAAAATCTTACGCAGCGAAACAATTAAACCCCAACTCCTTCGGCAGAAAAATGATATGTTAAAGAAATCGTGTGTGAGACTAATCTAAACGTGTTTCACCGTGACAAAAGAGATAGATATCAGGGATAATCAAGTCATGAGGACAGCACAACAAGAATCGCTCAAATCCGTCGAGAAAAACTCAAGTTATGATCGAAAGATCAAACAAAGGTCAATCTGCCCTACCCGAGAAAAAAAAAACAGTTCCGGAATGCTGCAAAGAAACTCGTGTAGATCATAGACCACAAATCCAATGACTGTGAAATTTTGACGGATGATATATAATTAAGTTGTAAATACAACCCAAAAAGAATCATGTCAATTGGATCTGTAAAACTCGATTTATAATAAAACCACCGACGAAAGGTAGTGCTGTCCAGAAACTCGATGAGTAAAACTTGTCTGGAACAAGTCGGACGAACAAGGCACAAAAGTTCCTTCAAACTACGAATTTTATTCAATAGAACACAAGAGGAACAGCCCCAAAGTCGTACACCACGAGCTCTGGGCTCCGTTGCTTATATAACCAGCTCGAAAGCCAACTCAACTCAAGTCAGGAACCTAATCCTACTCTGTTCACGAATCGTAACTTTCCATAACTGCTTAGGATTCTTCTATACGCAAATAGAAGCAATCTTAAGACTTCCAAACACCTTAGGAACATATCCCACATTTCTAAACAACTCAAATTTGTGACCCACACGAAATCCTATCATAACCAACTCAAATCGTTCCATATTTGAGTCAAACCCGACTCAGCCGCAGTCTGAGTCCATAACCTAGTCGGTTGGACCTTTCCGACCAACTCTTTACGTCCACATCTCTTCATCACGTCTTGGAACCATGTAGCCACGTCTATGCACTCCTTGCACACGTGTAAACATCTTCCAATGACGTCCATGATACCTTCACATGCATTGTTCTTGATTCAATCATGTTGCGCAACCTCCTGATCAGCTCAACCACAATTCCTCCTGAATTTGGTTGTTGGAACCTCATCTCCTCCCTGAGACTAGTCCAATGGATCCCATCACTAGCCATTTATTGAACTCAAGCAACAACTGCACATGAATAAACAACCAATCCATACGAGTCCAAGTCCTCGACTTGACTCAAGTTAGTTCCAAACACAACACCTTACGTGAGAACCTCACATAAGCATGTTGCAAAACCACAGTAACACGATATCATCCATGTCAACCAAAAACGCATCAAAGACTTAGCAAATGAATACTAAGAAATATTTCCAGAGATGTAAAGCAAGTACGAAACATTGCAAATGAAAAACAGAAGCATTGCGGTCAAGTTCCGGACCTTGCCAGAGCAACCTGGACATTGAGCCATAGTAACACAAGCTAGTAGAACCTAGCGCCTGATCTAACCAGAACTAGTCGGAACTAGTAAAAAGGTGTTTTGGTGATATTCAAAACTTTTATCGTCAAAGCAAGTGTATTCACTACGAGCCAATGTATTCAGCACACATAGGTCTTACAACATCAAGCAATGAAAACATGATCCATATGTGCATTCTTTATGGTGGGATGCATAACTAAGTGCATTGTAACAATAATCATGAAGAGAATGACATAATTGACACTAAAATACCAACAACAAGCATATATATCATTCTAGGAGCAAAATCACGGATTTCATAGATTAATTCACAAGTAGTTCAAAGCATTGCATCACAGGACCATTAAGTAACATAAGAGCATAATAAAAGTTTTACAACCCACAAAATAGAAAAAAATGAATAAGGAAAGCTCTCTCCTCGCATCCTACAGCTTAAGACCTAAGACTCCCCCTCAATCTCTCCCCCTTTGGCATCAAGACACCAAAAAGAAGGAGAGGAGAGAACTAAAGTCTTCAAGCCTCGCTGTCGGTCCTCTCATCATCTTCATCTCCGTCTTCGGGCTGATGAGGAGGAGGAGGAGGTGCGGAGCCACTCGAGCCCCCAATGCCAAAGTAGGCAAGCTCGGAGGGGGTCAAGGGCCCGAGCTCAGTGTAATCGGAATCAGAATCTTCAGAGATAACTGGAGATCCAATGGGCTCGATCTCCAGTTTTTGACAAATTTGCTTCACATTAGCCTTGACATACTTCATGTCTTCCATTCTTCTCTTGTTAAGCTTGTGGGCCTTCACCTCGGCCTTTCTACAGGAAGCAAAGATAGCAGCCAAGTACTTGAAAATGCCACTCGTAGACCTCTTTTCAGGAGCTTCCCTAGTGGCAGGGGCAGCCCTAGCATCTCCACTTGCTCTTGCCGGAGCCTCAGGACTTGAGGCCGAAGATGGAGCAGCCTGAATGCTTGGCTTTTGAGGCATTTGGGCCCTCAAAGGAAGATGCTCCACATCCTTGACAAATTCAATGCCAGTGACCTTCTCAATCATGAACATAAGATACGGAGCATAGCCACATGACCTATTGGGTGTGCAAGAGATGTTGACCATACCGTTCCAGATATAGTCAACTACATCAAACTTGCGGTCCTTGCTTATGACCCTCATCAGGGTCTGGAGATAGCCCTGCACACTCCCAGCATCCCCATCCTTGGGGGCAATTGTCTTCCTCAAGACTCTGTTCAAGACCACAAAGAAAGACTTCATGTTCTTTGTGGAGGGAGGGTTGAACCTGGAGTTGGGCTCATAGAGGAATTTCATCTTATCCTTCTCAATGACACCTATGTTGTGGATGACCAAGTTGTCATGGCTTGAGGTGTCAAGGTGTAGCAGGCTTGCAAAGTCTTCATAAGTTATACTGTACTTGGATCCATGAGTCATCCAAGTAACACTCTCTTCATCATCACTAGAGAAATGGCAAGTCGCAAAGAATTGCGCTATGACCTCATCATTCCAATTGTTCCTGAAGGCAAAGAGATCCTTCAGGCCATGTCTCTCAACTGCCTCCACCACTTCAACAAACGGTGAGCAGCCCTACTTCTCGAAATGTTCCCAATAAATCCACTTGCTGCGCACTACAGGTGTCTTCATGGGGAGGTAAAAAGACTTGTAGAAATCTGCATGGAAATTGCTCCAAAATCTACCATCCACAGCTTGCTTCGGGCGGCTGTAGCAATCAACATTGCAGAACTTAGCCGCTGAGTCACTGCCCTTCCCATTGAACTTTTCTTCTATGGGGTCCCGATCCCCTTGCTTCGGAGCTGACGTCTTCAGGGGGCCAATCGGGCCCGTCACGATCCCCTTGCCTTTTCCTTTTGCTAGGCAAGCACTCGCCGAGCTAGGGCCGCCATCGGTGGAGGCCCTGGAAGCAGGCACCTTTCATCGAGCCACCCTCTTTTGAGACTGAGGAGGGGATGTGGCTGGCTCGGAAGGTCGCTTCTTGCTTTGGTCCGTCGAGGACCGAAGCGGGGCTTCTTGTTCCATTTCGGCTTCAAAGTCGTAAACTTCATCGTGAGAGTTCGACATGCCTGAGAATGGATTGTACAAGGTATGGGTGATAAAGGATAACAAGGAATTGCATTGAGGAAGTAAATGGTTAGGTTTGAGTTCAGAAAAATCGGACAAGTCCGGTGTACAGGCACGGACTAGTCCGGGTGACCGGACTTGTCCGTGCATGGACCAGACTAGTCCGATATTCATCCTCAAAAACCTAAGCAACGAGACAAATGATGATTCCTAATGCACAACTAGCTTAGCATCAACATAATACATCAAGGAAGCATGTATATAGTGAAAGATGCTAGGCTATTTGGTCAACAATGAAGAAAATTGAGATTTCTAGGGTTTGGGGGAAAATTACCAAAGAAATCGCTTGAAACTTGGAGATGAGGGTGTTGAAGGCCGGACAAATCCGTGAACTTCAATCCCTATGTGATTAAGATCAAATTCCACCCAAACTTGTGAAGTTTTGATGGAGAAATCAAGGAATCGCCTTGGGAGCTCGAGGGCGAGAGAGAGAGGGCTTGAGGCAAGAGTCTGGGTGAGGGAATTAGGGTTTGGCGGCAGCTAGGGTTATGGACACGAAAAATTGGACAAGTCCGGAGGTGACTGGACTAGTCCAAACTTTTCCAGAGCTTATATCGGACTAGTCCGTGGTCTACCGGACTAGTCCAGCTTAACCGGCGCTCTGCGGACTAGTCTGCATGGGCGGACTAGTCCGGGTAACCACGAACTAGTCCGTGGTCACCAAGAAAGATCTTTTTAGCCCATTCATATATATTTGAAGGTACATATTTAGAAAATGGGGAGGCAAACCAAATCAAATAATCTTGATGAATATGATCAGTAAGCATACAACAATCAAGCAATGACCATAATTCACCAAGATCTAGTAATTGACATAGTTTTGCGGAGAAAATTGAGAGAGATGATTTTCACAATCCAATCAACATATTTTGAAGAATTCATGCAGGTATGCAAATTTTCAAGCCACATTTCGGGTATCAAGGATGTTTAGTTCATTTCGAAGCTCGAAGAGTGTTTTTCATCAAGAGGCTTGGTGAATATGTCGGCCAATTGTTTTTCGGTGTTGACATGGGAAATGGCTATATCTCCTTTCATGGAGTGGTCTCTCAAGAAGTGATGTCGGATGTCTATGTGTTTGGTTCTAGAGTGTTCAACTGGATTATGGGCAATTTTAATGGCACTCTCATTATCACAAAGGAGTGGAATACGGTTCATATTGTAACCGTAATCCCTTAGAGTTTGTCGCATCCAAAAAAGTTGTGCACAACAACTCCCGGCTGCAACGTACTCCGCTTTGGCTGTGGATAAGGCAATAGAGTTTTGGTTCTTGGAGGACCAAGAAACTAGAGATCTACCTAGGAATTGACATGTGCCGGAGGTACTTTTTCTATCTACTTTGCATCCGACATAATCTGCATCGGTGTAACCAATGAGATTGAACTTGGAGCCTTTTGGATACCAAAGACCAATGTTGGGTGTATGAACTAAATATCTCAAGATCCTTTTTACGGCTGTCAAGTGACACTCCTTAGGATTGGCTTGAAATCTTGCACACAAACATACACTCAACATAATATCTGGCCTAGATGCACATAAATAGAGTAGAGATCCAATCATGGAGCGATATACCTTTTGGTCGATGCTAGGTCCATCTTCATTGAGATCCAAGTGACCATTCGTTGCCATTGGAGTCTTTATGGGCTTCGCCTTGTCCATTCCAAACTTCTTGAGTATGTCTTGAGTGTACTTCATTTGGCTTATGAACGTCCCTTCCTTTTGTTGCCGCACTTGGAATCCCAAGAAGTATTTTAGCTCTCCCATCATAGACATCTCAAATCTATCTGTCATAATTTTACTAAACTTCTCACAAAAAGATTGGTTAGTTGAACCAAAGATTATATCATAAACATAAATTTGACAAACAAATAGATCATTGTCAAAATTCTTTGTAAACAGTGTATAATCTACTTTGCCAATCTTAAATCCATTTTTAATTAAGAAATCTCTAAGACACTCATACCAAGCTCTATGAGCTTGTTTGAGGCCGTAGAGAGCCTTACGCAGTTTAAATATGTGGTCGGGGAACTCTTCATCTTCCAACCCGGGGGGGTTGCTCCACATACACCTCCTTGATTGGTCCATTGAGGAAGGCACTTTTCACATCCATTTGATAGAGCTTGAAATCATGGTGAGTAGCATATGCAAGTAATATTCTAATGGACTCAAGTCTAGCTATAGGAGCAAAGGTCTCATCGAAATCCAAACCTTCGACTTGTGAATACCCTTTGGCCACAAGTCATGCTTTGTTCCTCGTCAGCACCCCGTTTATCGTCTTGTTTGTTGCGGAAGACCCATTTGGTGCCGACGACGTTGGATTTGGGTCTTTCAACTAGTTCCCACACCTCGTTCCTTTTGAAATTGTTGAGTTCTTCTTGCATGGCCACTACCCAATCCAGATCCTTCAATGAATCTTCAACCCTGCGTGGTTCCAAAAAGGACACAAACGAGTAATGCTCACAGAAATTAGCTATGCGAGATCTAGTAGTTACTCCCTTTTGGATATCACCTATGATGTTGTCAATTGGGTGATCCTTTTGGACGCATTGGTGTACTCTTGGGTGTGGTACTTGCTGTCTTGAATCTTCATGACACTACTAGGATTTCGGGTTATTGCGACAAAAAAAATTGTTGCAATAGGTCGAAATTCATCGCGATAGTTTGTTGTCGCAACGAAATAGAACGTCACGATAGTTTTTCCGACTCATGGCGATAACAGCCGTGGCAATAGGTTATTGCGACGACTTGACATCCGTGGCAAATAGTATGGTATCGCGACGACTCCACGTTGGTGGCAAATAGTATGGTATTGCAACGGTTTAACGTATTGCAACGATTTAATGTATTGCGACGAAAATATCGGTGTTGCAACGATGTCACATTCGTGGCAAAAAGTATAGTACTGCAACGACTCCACGTTCTTTGCAAATAGTATGGTATTGCAACGGTATAACGTATTGCGATGATTTAACGCATTGCAATGAAAATAACGGTGTTGCAACGATGCCACATTCGTGGCAAAAAGTAGGGTATTGCAACGACTCCACGTTCGTGGCAAATAGTATGGTATTGCAACATTTTAACGTATTGCGATGATTTAACGTATTGCAACGAAAATAACGGTGTTGCAACGATGCCACATTCGTGGCAAAAAGTATGGTATTGCAACGACTCCACGTTCGTGGCAAATAGTATGGTATTGCAACGGTTTAACGTATTGCAATGATTTAACGTATTGCAACAGAAATAATGGTGTTGCAACGATGCCACATTCGTGGCAAAAAGTATGGTATTGCAATGACTCCACATTCATGGCAAATAGTATGGTATTGCAACGGTTTAACGTATTGCGACGATTTAACGTATTGCAAAGAATAGTACATTATTTGCGACGGTTTCACATCTGTGGCGATAAGTACGGTATCGCGACGATTTCATACTCGTGGCGAATAGTATGGTATCGCGACGTTTCCACATTCGCGGCAAATAGTACGGTGTTGCAATGATTTCACATCCATAGAGAATAGTACAGTATGGCAACGTTTTTACATTCGTGGCGGATAGTATGGTGTTGCAACGATTTCACATCCGTGGCGAATAGTACGGTATCACGACGATTTCACATGCGTGGCGAATAATATGGTATCGCGACATTTTCACATCCGCGGCGAATAGTACGGTATCGCGACAATTTCACACTCGTGGCGAATAATATCGTATCGCGACGTTTTCACATTCGTGGCGAATACTACGGTGTTGCAACAATTTCACTTCCATGGCGAATAGTACGGTATCGCGACGATTTCATACTCGTGGCGAATAATATGGTATCGCGACGATTTCACAGTCGTGGCCAATAATACGGTAATGCAACGATTTCACGTTCATGGCGAATAGTACGGTATTGCAACGATTTCAAAACTGTGACAACAATATTGTATTGCAACGATTTCTGATGTGTGGCAATAGGTTCGTAATGCAACATATTCAAATCTGTGTCAACAGGGTCGTAATGCGACGTTCTCTGGGTGGTGGCAATAGCAGTCTAGTGCAACGCTTTTTTGGTCGTAGCCAAATGTTTGTAGTGCAACGTTTTATAATTTGTGGAAATAGCTAGCTTCCTATTGCAACAGTTTATTTTCATCGCAATAATTTGTTAATGCCACATTTTATAATTAGCGGCACTAGAATCCTAATGCACCAGGTTTGAAAATTAGTGGCGACAAAATCAATTTATTCGCACACGATACGTCTAAGACAACTTCGTGACCGCGCGTCCGTGCCAGGGGATGCCTTGCAGCGAACATGGGCCTAGTCCTGCACGCATTACTTTCATTCGGATTTTTAACTTCAACTGTGCGCCATGCCTTATAACATCGGTGCACCGACCTCAACTTTCTGTGGTGGGACTAATCCTTCGCACCTGTTCCATATGTTCTTTTCTTCTCTGTCTGTTGTCTAATACTATTTCTGTTCTATGTTCAACATGCATGTGCGACCTCGATCCACGATCATGTTTCATGATGTTATTCGTGTGTTTTCTCTTTTTGTTGAAAGATCGTCATGTACTGTTTGAGGTGTATATATATATATATATATATATATATATATATATGCATGCATGTTAGTGTTGTTAAACATGACAGAGGTCCGAGGTGTTTTAATTCTAGCTATGTCTAACATGCACGGACCGCAAACATGATCAACCAATTACACTACGTAAGAAACCAAAATAGGAGACAACGATGGGTGACAGATCGGATGTCCATCGATCACAAAGCGATGCGAGACACGCTTAAAGTCATTGTTTGTCTCCTTTAGCTTTGCAATTACAAATCGAGACGAGCATCAAACCCTAAGATCTTTTGTTTTTGTCCAATTTGCTCGGTTCACTTGTGACAGATTAACACATCACTAAACTTAGAGCACATTCACTTGATTGAAATCCAGAAATTCTAACACACCAGTATTCAATGACACGAATGAACACATATATATTACAAAACACAAGAAATATGTACAAGAACAGAATTGAAGCTAAACATGTACAAGAACTCCTAAAACTACAAAAGAAATATGTACAAGAACTACTAAAAACTACTCTGCCGGCCTCGCCTCCTCCACCCTCTCCCCCAACTTCTCAAACCACGACAAGCGGTCCTCCTCCTCCTCGTCGTTTTCGTCGTCGTCGTCATGGTGGTGGTGGTTGCTGTCATCGTCGCCGTCGTCATCGTCCTCCTCCTCCTCCTCCTCCTCCTCCTCCTCCTCCTCCTCCTCCGGCGACGATGCAGCAGGAGAGTGGGCCGACTGCTCCGGCTGAGCCGATTGCTCCGGCTGCACCGGTGGAAATTTTATCTTCTTATTCTAAATAGGCTAGCTTCGTTCAGAGTGGTGACCACGTTCTTGAGGTTTACTAGGCGGCGCCTAGCTCCGGACCTATAACTTGGCGGCAAATGAAATTTTGGCAGCCTAACGACGTCTAAGTGTTTCGCCCGGGTTAGGTTTTGCCTACGCTGCCGAGGGGTATACATAAACTCCAATTTTCTCAGGCCGATTTTAAGTACCGACCGCCAAAGAAGATTGTTACCCCAGACGGGTTTTACTTACCAACCGCCTGAGAAGATATTTACTTCTTCTTAATTAATATTCTTGATTAAATGTGGGTCCTTTAAAAAGGCAAAATTCCACTTTCTTGTAATATTATGATATGTAAAGGTTATCATTAAATTTCACTTCATAAATCATTTGAAATTGGTCAGAACATAAAAAACATACAACAAATGCTATTTTTCATTTTTCTATCTTGATGAATATAATGCCTTTTTCATTTATTTTTTCAGTGGACATTTTTACTCATCATACCAACCTCTATGAATTTTTTCAGATTTTTTTAAATTTTTTTGAATCAATGTGTGTTCATAATTTGATGAATGCCTCATATGTATATATGAGCATTTAGTTAGAATGATGGATAATTTGAAGTTTGACATGTTGGAATGCTTTTAAAAAATTAACAAAATTCATACATGTATAAATGATACAAATATGTTCATAAAAACAAATTTGAGTGAAGGATCTTTTTTATGAGATACACAAATGTGAATAATATGTGAGTAGAAATTCATTTGATATTTACCAAAACATTACAATGTCAGCTATACAAGTTTTAAAATATTTTGTTCAGGTGATAGATGTTAATTTTATACAAATGTAGAAGAAAGAATCATCGAATTTGGACACAATTTGCAGAATCTAAAAATGTTTGAGTATTTATATTGGAATCTAAATAAAAAAGAAGCAAGGGATAAGGAAACTGAAGAAAAGTATCGGGCATTATCTCAGGCGGTTGGTAAGTAATATCCGATTGAGATAAACATCTTCTTAGACGGTTATTAAGTACCAACCGCCTGTGAAGATATTTACTTCTTCTTAATTAATATTCTTGATTAAATGTGGGTCCTTTAAAAAGGCAAAATTCCACTTTCTTGTAATATTATGATATGTAAAGGTTACCATTAAATTTCACTTCATAAATCATTTGAAATTGGTCAGAACATATAAAATATACAACAAATGCTATTTTTCATTTTTCTATCTTGATGAATATAATTCCTTTTTCATTTATTTTTTCAGTGGACATTTTTACTAATCATACCAACCTCTATGAATTTTTTCAGATTTTTTTAAATTTTTTTGAATCAATGTGTGTTCATAATTTGATGAATGCCTCATATGTATATATGAGCATTTAGTTAGAATGATGGATAATTTGAAGTTTGACATGTTGGAATGCTTTTAAAAAAATTAACAAAATTCATTCATGTATAAATGATACAAATATGTCCATAAAAACAAATTTGAGTGAAGGATCTTTTTTTATGAGATACACAAATGTGAATAATATGTGAGTAGCAATTCATTTGATATTTACCAAAACATCACAATGTCAGCTATACAAGTTTTAAAATATTTTGTTCAGGTGATAGATGTTAATTTTATACAAATGTAGAAGAAAGAATCATCGAATTTGGACACAATTTGCATAATCTAAACATGTTTGAGTATTTATATTGGAATCTAAATGAAAAAGAAGCAAGGGATAACGAAACTGAAGAACAGTATCGGGCATTCTCTCAGGCGGTTGGTAAGTAATATCCGACTGAGATAAACATCTTCTTAGACGGTTATTAAGTACCAACCGCCTGTGAAGATATTTACTTCTTCTTAATTAATATTCTTGATTAAATGTGGGTCCTTTAAAAAGGCAAAATTCCACTTTCTTGTAATATTATTGATAAGTAAAGGTTACCATTAAATTTCTCTTCATAAATCTTTTGAAATTGGTCAGAACATAAAAAACATACAACAAATGCTATTTTTCATTTTTCTATTTTGATGAATATAATGCCTTTATCATTTATTTTTTCAGTGGACATTTTTACTCATCATACCAACCTCTATGAATTTTTCAGATTTTTTTAAATTTGTTTGAATCAATGTGTGTTCATAATTTGATGAATGCCTCATATGTATATATGAGCATTTAGTTAGAATGATGCATAATTTGAAGTTTGACGTGTTGAAATGCTTTAAAAAAATTAACAAAATTCATACATGTATAAATGATACAAATATGTTCATACAAACAAATTTGAGTGAATGATCTTTTTTTTATGAGATACACAAATGTGAATAATATGTGAGTAGAAATTCATTTGATATTTACCAAAACATTACAATGTCAGCTATACAAGTTTTTAAATATTGTGTTCATGCGGTAGATGTTGATTTTATAAAAATGTAGAAGAAAAAATCATCGAATTTGGACACAATTTGCATAATCTAAACATGTTTGAGTATTTATATTGGAATCTAAATAAAAAAGAAACAAGGGATAAGGAAACTGAAGAACAGTATCAGACATTATCTCAGGCGGTTGGTAAGTAATATCCGACTGAGATAAACATCTTCTCAGACGGTTATTAAGTACCAACCGCCTGTGAAGATATTTACTTCTTCTTAATTAATATTCTTGATTAAATGTGGGTCCTTTAAAAAGGCAAAATTCCACTTTTTTGTAATATTATTGATAAGTAAAGGTTACCATTAAATTTCACTTCATAAATATTTTGAAATTGGTCAGAACATAAAAAACATACAACAAATGCTATTTTTCATTTTTCAATCTTGATGAATATAATGCGTAGGCCGCGGCGCACGTGGCGGCGGAGGTGGACGAGGCCTCTGAGTAGAATAGGATTAGGAGTAGTTTTGTTCTTGTTTCTACGTGTTTTTCGTCCATGTTTTCTTTACTCTTGTTTGTAATATATGTGTTGGTAGTATGTTAATGTAATATGTCTTTTATGTTCATGAACAATGTGTCTGATGTATTATCGAAATATTCTCCTTTTATCGAAAAGCATCTCCTCTAACGGCACCAAGTTTTAACCTTTAACCCACTTCGTGCGTGAATCGAAAAACATCTCCAGTCATGATGTTGTGTTTCTCTTGTTTTTTTTATATTTTTTCTTTTCACGTTTTGTCATGTTGTTTTCTTTGATGCAAACGGGGCTAAACAAAAGACGAGCGCGCATAGGGGAAACACAACAAGTGCAACATTCATAAGAGACGAGCATGCATATATAGGAGAAACACATCAACATGCCTTATACAAGTCTATTTTATATACAGTACTCCCTTTGTTCACTTTTCATTGGCGTTGGGATAACTAGGGGTAGTGCATCCAAAAGGGAATGAAGGGAATATAACCCATAGAGTACAACATGTTATGGCGGAATAGGTCATACTCACGCTTAATCCTACAGTTCTCAGTACAGAAGACGGTCCACTCGTACCACCCTCACCGGCCGCAGCGGGCAGGCCCCTGGTTCCCCCCTGTTGGGCAGCGGCAAACGTAATCGTCAATTTCGGGCAGCGCCACCGGCGGCGGTCCCGGAGGAGGCCTACGTAAAAACCTCCAGCTCACGAAAACGTCGAGCCTCTGCATGGCTTGATTCCGACACCGGCAGCACACCGTGTTGGTCCTCTTCATCGCGAAGGACCCAGCCGCATTGTCGCCGACGTGGGCCTCGCTTTCAACCTGCCGTATATACTTGAGGGCGTCGCGGTCCCCATGATCAGCGTCATAGCGGAGCATGGCGAGGACGTAGGCCGCCACATTGTGGCCGTTCGCGGCCGCCCGGGCAAGGAACTGGGTGCCCCGCTGCGCCTGCGCGCGGCCGTAGTTGAAGACGAGGTCAAACCTGGTGACGTAGCACGCATGAGGGTTGCCCACGTTGGCCAGGCGCTCCACGAGGGCGTCGTAGCTCCCGTTCTCGTGCCGTTGGAACCACTCCCAGCTGCTCTCCCGCTCCAGCGCCACGCGTCTGCCCACGGCAGGATCACGACATGTCGCGTGCATGGCCTTGCAGGTGGCGCGCAGACTGGAGAGGTCGTCCATGGGCTGGGTGGAGGTTGCGGCGACCCACCCCGCGATCAGGACCGCAATATCGTGCGGCAAGGGGAACTCCATGGGCTTCGAAGGGAACCAATGAGGGCGCGCGCGACAGAGAGGAAGAGTACACACGGAGAAGAGGATGGTGTGTGTGGCGGAGTAGAGGAAGGTGTGTTGTCTTACTACTCTTTATTAGTACGCGCGGAGAAGACAATGAGACGCCCGGTGATTTTTACTATACGCGGAGAAGAGGGATGGTGGTGTGTGGGCAGTTATTTCCAGCCAATGTTTTTTTGTCCCAGCTCAACTTTACTTTCACTGTATGGTCATGTCAGTTGTGTGCTCTGCATATTTTCAGCTACTATCCTTTGTTGTCGTAGCAACTTGCTGGCATTGAATGGAAAGTGGGAGGATATATATTGATGAAGGGTGTTAGGGTAAGTTTATGCGTTGACTAATGCGCGGTTTGAATCCTAAAAATAGAGTTCACTTGGGATGGAGGGAGTATAAGATGGTCACCCGCGCCATCGTCTTTTCCGCACAACCGTTCCAACATCCTCTCTTCTCTCCACAAAACCTAGCCGTGGCTAGTATACAGCAAATGCTTTCGAGCTCGAGCAACTCTCCGCCACCGAGCCCGTCGAGGGACCCGGCCGCCGGTAAGCGGCCGCGGCTGGACCCCCCCTTGCCACCGCGCGTGAAGGATACCCTCCTGTTCAACATGGCCCGAGATGTATTTACGAATACATATCACTCCATGGAACGCCTTGGGCTCGGTACCCTACCACAAAGTACTTGAATGGACACCACGGGCCACTACGTCTTCGGCCTCTCGCACGTGGCCTCTCGTCTTGACTCCCTCTGGGAGACGATGGCGGCCGAGCTCGGCGTCGCGGGTCGTCGCAACCTCATCGTGGCGGTGGCCTTGAGACTGGGTCACCTTCTACCGCCGGAGCCCGAGGCGCTAGAGGAGGGTCAGGAGCCCGAGGATCCACCTGAGGAGGAGGAGGTGGAGGCTGAGTAGAGTAGTATTTAGGTGTTTTCTTTTCATGTTTTTAGTTGTAGTTTTTCGTTTCATGTTTTTAGTTGTAGTTTTTCGTTTCATGGTTTTAGTTGTAGTTTATCTTTTCTTGTGTTTGTAATATACTCCCTCCATCCAAAGCGACAAGTATTTTGGGATGGAGATACTCCCTCCATCAAAAGGGACAAGTATTTTGGGACGGAGGGAGTAATGTTTTTAAGTTAAATGTACTTGGTGTTCTTGTTCATGGATGTACTATCTGTGCAAAATTAGTTCGAATTTTCCCATCGCCAAACCCTCCTTGTCCCCAAACCGGTGGAGTTGCCAGGAGATCGCCCACAGCGGGGCCAGCAAAGCGGTCTGTAAAGTAGTAGTAACAGGAAAATGCAACAGGCCAATAGCTAGGACTGGAAAGAAAAAAGTGAAGACAATACGAGGAAGAAAATGTTTGAAAAAAGGAAGGACAACCGAAATGTTAAACAGGAAATCTTTTCACGGAAATTAATCCAGTCGTAATCCTCTCAAACATAGGCTCCCTTTGAAGGATAGGATTTGTAAAGGATTTTTAGTTTCCATAGGAAACGTAACACATGAGCTAGGACACTTTGGTAGCCATACTAAAAGAGCTGCTTATCCGCCTCATCCACTTCCCCACGCCGCCAGTAGAATCTCTTCGGCTGCGGGAAGGTGTCCCCCGAAGAGTTCGAGGACACCGAGGAGTGTCCGTCAGAAGAGTCGCCTGATGACAAGGAGGCCGGAGAGTTGGGGTGGACCGGCGGCGTATAGTCGAGGTAGTGATATAGGTGGATGATGAGCTCCATCATGAGGCCGCCAGGCCGGACCACTGCGGCATGGTTGAAAAGTTCCGTCGGCGGCCCGCCGTCACTCCCAGTCCGGCCATCACTTCCTGCAAAGAAGGTGGCCATTTTGGCCCGAGGCAGGAGGCTTGGGTCTTTCATCCACCCAACGACTGTGCATAGGTTAGCACACTCCCAGTGGTAAGTCGAAGCATCCAAGTGATCAAAGAGGAAGACGTCACCCAGAACCTGTTTGATGCCCTCCACAGACCAGACATGCAGAGGGAGGTTCTCGATGACAACCTGCACGTGGAAGAACCACCCGACGATCGGCACACTGACGCCAAAGATCCATGGCCGGAAGTAGTGGTTATCATCCGGCATGGAGATGATTGCCGTCTCGATGGCGAGCTCCCGATAGTCATCACGGGTGAACCACACCAGGAACTCACCATCCCCAAATGTGGACACGGTGAAAGCCCAATGCGGGATTTCAAGTTGGTGATGGATGGCCAGGGTGATCTCCATGGGCGTCGCCTTGCTGCGACCTCCTCTAGGTCCCAGAACAGCTGCTTGGCGACGCAAACACATAAACTCTATCGTCATGAGGCGGTTGTTGATCACCGTGCATTGCCCCTCACGAGGTCGCAGGGACGGTGAGCCTGCAGGTACCTGCTCACGTCTAACATGGTTGCGAGGCATGGCGCTGCGACAACAGAGGCAAAGGACTTCTCAGGCAACACACGGGAGCATGGATGGGAATCAGTTGGGAACTTGAGCCTGGAAGCAATAGGGGGGGGGGGGGGGGGTTTAAGAAGGCGAGGATGAAGAGGCCAAACATCGGATGCAGCGTCCCTTGAGGATCTCACGAAAATCCGGTGATAGGACCAGACCTTTCGAGGCCTTCGGCTCTGTGCAAGCGTCATGAATGCGCGAAGGCCCAGCTTGAATATAAAGTGAATCAGCGCAGTTTCAGCCCACAAATAACAAGCAGCCCAGCTTTTTCGTCCTGCCTGCCTACCCGCGGCGGGAAATTTTTGTCACGCCGAATGAAGAAGGAAAATAAGAAACGAAAATAATATTTTATTATGGTACCCTTCGACCTGCAACGCCGGCCCCCTCTCTGCAACGCGCTTGTAGGACATCTGCCGACCGCCATGATTGTAGGAGCATCCGCCAGCCGCCACGCTTGTAGGAGCATCCGCGGGCCGCCACGCTTGGAGGAGCATTCGCCGGCCGCCACGCTTGGAGGAGCATCCGCCGGCCGCCACGCTTGGAGGAGCATCCACCGGCCGCTACGCTTGGAGGAGCATCCGCCGGCTGCCATGCTTGTAGGAGCATCCGCCGACCGCCACTCTTGTAGGAGCATCCGCCGGTCGCCAAGCTTGGAGGACCAACCGCCGACCGCCACGCTTGGAGGAGCATCCGCCGGCTGCCATGCTTGTAGGAGAATCCGCCGGCCGCAACGCGTGGAGTAACAACAACTAGGTACAATTGCTCACAAAATGTGTTCTTATACATCTATCCTCTTACGGATAGGCTGATGGCTGATTGAATTGTAGGAAGCGATGTCAGAAGATAAGACATGGATGGGAAAAGACAGGCATACGAGGGAGTGGCAGGATGGAATGAAGTCATTTTTAAATTTTGCATTTCAGGGCACTCGTGAAGGAGGAACTATGCCTTGTCCTTGCACGAGATGTCGTAATATTTGCCACAAGACACGCAAGGGAGTTCATTTACACCTGCTCAGAAATGGGATGTTATTGGATTATACTTGTTGGATACACCATGGAGAAATACGAGTTCAGGAAAATATTGCTGAGGAACCAGCAAATAATGAGGAGATAATTTTTTATGATGGTGCTATGCAAAATATATTGTCCAGTCTACTTAGAGGCACTGATCATGGTGGTACTTCAGCAGATGTTGATGATCAAGAAAATGCTATAAACTAGCAGGAGCCAACTGGGGATGCAAAGAAATTCTATGACTTATTAACTGATGCCAAAAAGGAGTTGTATCCAGGTTGTTCGCAGCTGACCCAATTATCCTACATTGTCAGGTTCTATTCTCATTTGAACTATTCTCATTTGCGCTTCCAAAGGGCCACTGCATTCCTAATACACTTGATAAACTTCAGAAGGTTGTTCGTGACCTCGGGCTGGACTACCAAAAGATCGATGCACGTGTCAATGACTGTGTGTTATTCCGGAAGGATTATTCTCTGCTGAATAGTTGCCCAAAATGTGGTGAATTAAGATAGAAAAATAGTACTGCTGGGGATGCAAGAGAGGCTTTACCTTGTGGAAAATCCAAGAAGCTTGTAGCACGCAAGGTTCTACGTTACTTCCCTCTTATTCCCCGTCTACAAAGGTTTTATATGGGAGAATCAACGGCATGAAACATGCGCTGGCACAAAGAAGGTCGTGCTGATGATGGAATATTACGCCATCCCGCCGATTCAAAAGCATGGAAGCATTTTGATAGCATTCACCCAAATTTCTCATCTGATCCTCGCAACATAAGACTTGGGCTAGCATCTGATGATTTCAATCCTTTTGGAGTAATGAATGTTTCTTACAGTACATGGCATGTGATTCTAATCCCTTATAATCTACCACCTTGGTTGTGTATGAAGCAGTCTTATTGGGTGATGTCAATGATAATTCCTGGACCAAAGTCACCTGAAAACAACATTGATGTGTATCTGCAGCCTTTGATTGATGAGCTACTGAAATTATGGTCTGATGGTGTTGAAACATATGACAGTTTAAAGAAAGAGACATTTGTCATGCGAGCTTCTTTATTGTGGACAATAAATGATTTTCCAGCATATGCAATGCTATGTGGATGGAGCACAAAAGGGAAGCTAGCATGTCCATACTGCCATATAAACACTGACGCCTTCTGGTAAAAATATGGACGAAAGCATTGTTACATGGGTCATCGTCGTTTCCTACCTCAGGATCACAGATGGTGTCGAAACAAAGGTTCTTTCAACAACAAGGCAGAGAATATAGAGGCTCCAACATCACTCTCTGGTGACGAAGTACTCCAACAATACAAGTGTTTTGATCAAGTGAGTTTTGGACTGACGAATAATAAGATAAAGCACACCGAGGAAAATAGATGGCATAATTGGAAGAAGAAAAGTATATTTTTTGACCTCCCTTATTGGAAGATGTCGGTGGTTTGGATCCGGCAGATCTCCCGACACTACTAAAGTGTTAGAGGAGTTTGATGTTCGGTGTGGGCGCGCGGAGATTCAAGAAGGTGAATTGTAAATGACACAGGGGACATAGAGATTTACATGGTTCGAGCCGCCTGAGCATAATACCCTACTCCACGGGATGTGTTGGTGTTGTATTGGTTGTCTGAGCTCAAAGTGAGCTCAAAGTGTAGAGTGAGCGTATAGTGTATCGAGCGTGTGTCTAATGTCACCTATGTATCGTCGGCCTGTCCTTTTATAGTACAAGGGCAGGCCGTTACAAGTTAGCCTGGCCCGACATGTGGCCCCGGCGGTTACTGATATTGATACACATTCAACACATTTAATTGCCCTTAATGACCGAGTTATGGGCTTTGACAGCACCGTTACTAGTAATTAAGGTCGTCCGATCGTGTGTCATTAATATGGTATTAATGACACTTAATCGGGTCTTGAAGTCCTTGATTCCCCTTTGAAGATCTGGAGCCGTTGTGGAGTCTTCCGTAGGTTAGAGGTTGAAGATCCGACGGTTGGCACGTGGCAGCTCCGGAGCGTACTGTGGGAAACAGATAGCTCCAGAGCTACCTGACACGTGTCAGTTCTGGAGCTTCCCTCGGTCTGGGGTTAGGTCCGGGGGTGCCATTTCGGTACATAGCCCGGAGCTTCCCCCTTTGTGGGCAGTAGCTCCGGTTTGATAGTACACGTGGCGATCCTGGGACTAACCATGTTGGAGAAGCGGGTCCGGTTATGTCTGACATGTGGGCCTCCGAAGGTCTTCAAATCAAGTAGATGACTTTCCCTTGAGATCTTTGTAATCTCAAGGGGTGTACGGTTCCCAGGGTACCGACAGTGGCCCCCTGGGCCCACCTCTGGGGAAGACCCCTTGGGTGAAGTCATTCCGCCGGAGGTGGGTCCATCCTCGCGACTTTTGAACTGAGTCTTCAAAGGTCTTCGGATGTGCCGTTGGCGATGGTTTGGAGTTAAATCCTCGCCGTGTGGCGTATCCCGCGTGCGGCAGATGAGATCTTTGGCGTGCAGATCTCACGCAATTGAAGGTCGCCGGTTCTCGATACGAAAACCGTATCGGTTCCGCGCGCCTTGTTAGGCTGCCACCTTCGAGCTTCCCGCCTCATGATGACAACCGTTCGCCTGGGTAAGAACCTCGACTTGATCGTCGGGGTGATCCCGGGCCCTCTTGTCATCGGCTGGGTGGAATTTTTGAATGGTATCTTCGATTTCCTTGCGGTTTCCATCCAAGCGTTGCGAGGGCTTACTTAAGAAGGAAAGCGCACACCGTCTGAAGTTCTTTACGCTTCTCATATGATCTTGCGCTCAAACTCCCAACTTGTGCTTCGCCTTTCATCTCTTGCCTTGCTGTGCTGCGATGGAGTTGGGTCTCCGCGAGAGTCGTTTGAAGACCGACGGTGACCTGAAGAAGGTCCTGGCCCTCATGGGATGGTCCTCAGACTTCTTCAACCGCATGGTCCGTGCCGGCGGAGAGCTCCCATTTGAGAAGGAGCACGCCGGCGAAATGGTGTACTTCTCTTCGTACGCCATGGTGGGGTTGATCCCACCTTTTTCCTCTTTTTTCTTGATGTTGCTAGACTTTTATGGTCTGCAGTTATACCACCTTGGCCCTCACTCCATTCTCCTTGTGTCTATCTTCGTCCACGTCTGTGAGATGTGGGTGGGCATCCCCCTCTGAATTGAACTCTTACAGACCTTCTTCACCGTCCATACCACCGGTAGGAGCAATGAGTACCTTGGCTTCTACTACTTCGTGAAGCGCAAGAAGTGCCCATTCAAGTACCTCCGGTCGTTTCCCTCTGAGAAGTGGGATGATTGGAAGAAGGAATGGATAGTCATCCGGGTGGAGGAGCAAGAGAGGTTGGAGCTGCCCGAAGGCCTCCCCAACATTGACACGACGATCTGGAGTGAAGCTCCGGTGCTGGCAGACACCTTCAACCCTGCTCTGACCAAGATCTGCCAGTGCGTGAAGGGAGGATTAACCCCTCCGGCAGTGTTTTGTAACTTCCTGGTCAACAGGTGGGCACCGCTGAAGAGGAGAGAAAAACTCTCTTGGGCCCTCAACAGCGTGATGGACGACGACCGGGTCAAAACCGGGCTGAAGTCCAACATGGTGGGGACAACCTTGGAGTTCCACCTCAAGAAGTTCCAGCACGGCATCGACGTCGGGGTGACGACTTGACTCCGCCATCAGCTTTTCTCCCTCTGAACGTGGAAGTAGAGTTCAACAGGGAGCTCCGGCGGAAGATGCCTATGCTTGACGATCTCGGTGTCATCGAGAGAAGATCGATCTCCAGGGTGGCGATCCCTGGGGTGTCCGAAGGTGGCTCCGACCCTGCCCCGAAGCCAATGGTCGAGGTCGTCGGCAAGGGCAAGGAGCTGGCGGATGAACCCTTGAGCCGAAAGAGGAAGCTGCAGCACGCCGACGGAAGGTACGTCAGGCCTGCCACCTCTGCATCGGCTCCTTCTCCCCGGAGGGGGAGGTCTTCTACAACCGCGACGACTGTACCCGCAGCGGGGTCCTCCCGGGGTGCTAGCTCCGGGCATGCGACTCCAGCACCAAGGCCGGTTGAGGCCTCTAGGTCCGGAGGTTCTTCCCGATCGAGGGGGGCCTCGACTAGGGAAACGCCCGTGGCTGCAACGAGTTCCGGGGGGCCTTCCGGAGCTTCCACGCCGGCGGCGGGTATGACCAGCCCAGAATGCCCGGGTAAAAGGTTCCGCGCAAGCTGGTGCGGAAGTCTCCCAAGGTAATTTTTAATCTTTACCTTGGACAGTTGTTTTGTTGTAGTAACTTTTTTTTAAGTTTCTTCATACATCATCTGCAGCGTTCCCAAGAAGAGGAGTGAGGCTCCACCCTCAGCCACAGCAGCTGAAGCTGTGAGGGCGGAAGCTTCTGCTCCTGTCTCGGTGCCGCCCCAAGTGGTGGCTGAAGCTGCGATAGCTCCGGCGCCACCTATCGTGGTCATGGACCTCGACTCATCCCAAGAGACTCCCGTGGTAGCGCCGGACCGCGGGAGAGAAGATGCGCCAGCGGCACCTGTCCCTGAAGTTGAAGCTCCAGGTCCTGGTGCTGAGATGATGGAAGCTGCGGCCGTTGAGCCGGAGGAAGCAGTAATTCCGGCCCCAGAGCTGGAAATTGTCGAAGCTCCGGCGGTTGAGCCGGAAGTGATTGAAGTCCCGGCGTGTGCGCCGGATGTTGAGGAAGTTCCGGCGGTTGGGCCGGCTACCTCAGAAGCACCGGCCGCAGAGCCGGTCGTTGCTGGAGCTCCGGCCTCAGGGCCAGTTGATGATGAAGATCTTCCGGCTCCCAAGCCGGTTGTTGCAGAGGCATCGGAGCTCGAGCCCCCAATAGAGGAGGTGCCCAGGCCGGAGCCAGAAGCGGCCCCTGCTCCGGAAGTGACGACGTCGGAGGTACTCGCGGTTGAGCCAGAGTGCCCTGGTGAAGTTGCTGGCCCCCTGCCAGAGGGGGCAAATGAAGACCTGGCGGCGGGGCCTTCGGAATCACTTCCGGAGGTCGGAGCTTCATCAGCAGAACCCTCCTCGATGGCGACTGAGGCCATCCCGGAGGACGGCCCTAGTGCCATGGAGACCCAGGGGACCACTCTTGTGGAGTGGGACCCAATTTTTGTATCTGAAAACCCGCTGGAACCAGCGGAGGAGACCCCAGCAGGTCCGGAACCTATCCTGTTGTCATTGTCTATTGACAACGCCTGTTCCAGTCTGCGTCAAGTTCAACTGGCCTTCTTCCACGACAGCAAGGCTCTTGAAGAGGAGTGCCAAACCCTTAGGCGGTGGCGTTACCGGCTCTACTTCGAGACCAAGCTGGCGCAGTCCAGGCTAGCGGATGACAAAGAGTGGATCAAGCGGGAGAAGGTCCGCCTGGAACACTGGGGAAAATTGTTGGATGACAGGGAGAGTATGACTCGCGCCCTCGACGCTCAATCCCGGGCCATTTACGAGCATACCAAAGCAGCTAACAGTGCAGCCGATGAACGCCAAGAGAGGCTTGAGGCCATTAACACTACTCTCATCAAGCGCCGGGAGGCACTTGAGGAGAGGGAGAAACGGCTCGAAGATGAAGAGCAGAAACTCCTAGAGCTGCGGGATGACGTCCTTAGGAGGGAGGAGGAGCTCACCGAAAAGGTGGCTTTGGCTGACAAGGGCCTCGAGGAGCGCGCCAAGAAATTGGAAGAGCGTTGCACTGAGGAGGAGGAGAAGGCCTGGGTGTGAGGGCAGGAACTCTACGAACAAGAGTTGCTGCAAGGGAGAAGAAAGTGAGGGGCAGGGAGAAGGACCTGGTTGACCGCCGGAACAAGATCCACCTCCGGGAGGAGGAGCTCGGAAAACTCGAGAAGCGAGTTGCTGAAAAGATTCAGCAAAACGCCAAAGAGGTTGAGCGCCTCGCTCGCGAGAATTCTGAACTGGTGGCGGCCAGAAGATCCCTAGAGGAATTGAAGGGCTTGAGGACTGCGGACTCGCTACAGATTTGGGAGTTCCTGGGCAAGGCCAACGACGCGCTGGCACCGATGGGCTTTAGTCCCGTGCGTCCGGATGATCCGGAGCCGGAGCCAGACCTGGCGTTGCAGGCGTTGAGCTCGGCAGGTAGCAAACTCTCCAAGGTGGGCGACGTCATCGCGGACCAATTGGAGGTTGAGGGGCAATCCCTGGCGAAGAACGTCGCAGAGTATGTGCTGACGTGCTACACCAGCCGGAATCCCCAATTTCCTCTAGACCCGGTGCTTGAAGGTCCCGTTGAAGGAGAAGGTGAAGCTGCCCGAGCCAACGTGTCAGAGGTTGCCCAGAAGGTCGCCCAGTTCTTCCATAGGGTCTAGGACCATCTCTGTAACTTTCACTTGTATTCTCTCTTTTTCTTCCTCAATTTTGTAATCCCTTGTCTCCAGATGAATGAAATCCCCAAATTTTTGTGAATTTCACTTTTTGTCTTCAACACTTTTATCTTCACTTGGCCCCCTGGTAGATGTACACAATTTGATTGTGAACATGTACCAAGAGGATATTGTGTTTTGTTGAAGACTCATTTGCTTCGAATTCGTAGAGTGATAGTGAAGGCCCCCTGAGGTTGCTGGAGCTTAGAAGCTCCGGCATTGTCTATCGTCGGAGATTAGTAGCTCTGGCAATAGTCCCTATCAACGCGTAGAGCATCGATAGTTAGTCCTCCGAGGTGTCGGAGCTATTAGCTCTGGCAGTGACCTTTGCCAACGCGTAGTTTGTCGGCAGCAGACTCCGTTTATGGGGTCTTCTCACCATCTTTTATTTAGCGTCGACTGCTGGCCCCCCTAGCTCTACCGGAGCTTGGTTGCTCCGGTGATGCTCGTTTTCAATGCTTAACATCGATTACAAGCCACCTAGGGGAGTCGGAGCTTTGTTAGCTCCGGCTTTTCTCCATCAGTAGATTTTTTATTTTTCGTGCACACTGAAGCCAAGAAAAATAGTAAAATTCATTTCTTGCCTATAACTTCGTCGCGGCTTACGATTTTCAAGAAAATTTTAGTTCGAACGCGATTCTAAATACAACCGAATGCGTTGTCTTTTCTTCCAGATCCAATTGTACTTGGACTCGCCTTACTTCGGCCTGCCGGGGTGTAGGTAGAGTGGCGTACTTAGGGTGCTTGACCAGGCTAAGCCGATAGCACACTCTGGCCCTAGGTTGGCTTGGCGGCATTCAGGCGAGTGGGCCATGAACAATATTTGAATCCGAAAGAGTCGACAATACAGCTCGAATTTTATATGAACCAGTTGAACTAAAATTTCTTAAGAATTGCACGTCTTTGTTATAGACAAGAAAGAGAAAAATAAAAAATGTTGATCCTGTACAAAATCAATGCATGTGGAGTCTGTTTCACATGATGATGTCTTTCATTATAGGTCCGGGGTACAGGGGAAACAAGTACACTCTTAGGGTACGGAACCAGGCTAAGCGTGTTTCATTTCTCGTTTGTCCCAGGGTAGCTAGCCACACTTTTAGTCCTGAGACTGTGACAAGTGTTGCATGAACTTTGCGGACCTTCCGGGAAAGGTCCGGCTGTTCTCCCGGAGGAACTACCCGACCCTGTACAATGACTCTATAACACACACCTCAAGTTACTACAGACTCATCTCCGTGATATTAAGTGTAGAACTTACGGAGGTGCTCAATGTTCCAAGGATTTGGGAGAGGTGTCCCATCCTCTGTAGCTAAGCGAACGCTACCGGGACGGGATACTTTAATCACTCAGAGGAGTCCCTCCCAGCTGGGGGAGAGTTTGTTTAACCCTTCTCTGGATTGTATTCTCCGTAGCACCAGATTGCCTTCCTCGAGCTGTCGGTTGTGTACATGCCGCTGATGATAGCGCCGAAGGGCTTGGCGGTATCGAGCATTCCGAACAGCTGCTTGGCACCTTCCCTCCTCAAGGAGGTCTAGGTCTTCACGCCGGAGCTGGTCCTGCGTGGCTTCGTCGAAGGTCCGGACCCGGAGTGACCCCAAGGTGATTTCCGGAGGAAGGATTGCTTCAGCTCCATACACCAGGAAGAAGGGTGTCTCTCCAAGTGACCGGTTTGGAGTTGTCCTGTTGGCCCATAAAGTGGGCGGAAGCTCTTCAATCCAGTTGGCTCCATGTTTTTTCAAGCGCTCATAGGTGAGCGTTTTGAGTCCTTTAAGGATTTCAGCATTTGCTCTCTCGGCTTGGCCATTGCTTGCTAGGTGAGCTACGGAGGCGTAGCAAACTTGAATGCCGAGGTCTTCGCAATATCCTTGAAATGCAGAGCTTGTGAATTGGGTCCCATTATCAGTGATGATTTTGTTTGGGACTCCAAATCTGCATACAATGGACTACAAAAAGTTGATAGCAGATTGCTTGTTGATTGTCACAATTGGAGTTGCTTCCGGCCACTTGGTGAACTTGTCAATGGCGATGTACAGGAACTTGTAACCTCCGACGGCTCTTGGGAAAGGTCCCAAGATGTCCATCCCCCACACAGCGAAGGGCCATGTAGGAGGTATCATTTGTAGGGGCTGAGCCGGTGTGTGAATTTGCTTTGCATGAAATTGACATGCTTTGCATTTCTTCACCAGCTCAGTTGCATCCTGGAGTGTTGTAGGCTAGTAGAAGCCATGCCGAAAGGCTTTACCAACCAGCGTGCGGGAAGACGTGTGGTTCCCACACTCGCCTCCATGGATTTCTACGAGGAGCTCACAACCTTCTTCCCTTGTGATGCACCGCATTAGGATGCCGTTGGCACCGCGCCGGTAGAGATCCCCTTCTACCAAGGTGTATCTTTTAGCCAATCTGACTACCCGGTCAGCGGATACATCATCGTCAGGAAGGATGTTGTCTTTCAAGTAGCTCCGGATCTCCGAGATCCATGCACCGGAACTAACTTGAGCATTTGAGTCTTGCGTGCTGGGTTGTTCGGAGCTTCCGGCAACACCTACGAACCTTGATGGCTGCCATGGTAACAGGACCATCGAGACCGTCAGCTTCGGGATGCTGATCTCGCCCCCTTCGCTCAGTTCGGCAGGCTGAGCTGTGGGTTTTGACAACCTCCGGACAAAAGTTCCGCCAGGAGCCGGAGCTCCGGTTGACGCTTTCGTCGAGAGTTCGTCAGCTTCAGCGTTATGGGCACGCTGAACATGGTGGAGATCTAGGACTTCAAAGTCCTTCTGAAGCCTCTGGACTTCAAGGAGGTAAGCAACTAGCTGGAGATTGTTGCAGGAGCATTCACCTTTCACTTGCTTAATGATGAGCTATGAATCTCCCTTGAGCAGCAGTTGCTTGACACCGTATGGTAGTGTCACCTTTAGTCCGTAGATGAGTGCTTCGTACTCCGCCATGTTGTTGGTCGCCTTAAGGTCAAGGTGTACCATGTATTTTACCTTCTCCCCAGTTGGTGCGAGGAGAAGGATTCCAGCTGCGGCCCCCTGCTTTTGCATGGAGCCATCAAAGTAGAGGGTCCAATGAGGCTCGGTGAACACCGGAGCTTCGTGTTCCGGCTTCTGCTCACTGGGGCCCCCAGGGTTTGATGGAGAGGGAGTCCATTCCGCCACAAAGTCTGCCAATGCTTGACTCTTGATTGCTTGCCTTGAAATAAATTCGAGATCGAATTCGGCCAATTCTGATGCCCACTTTGCAATATTCCCAGTTGAATTGGGATTATGCAAGATTGCTCGAAGTGGGTAAGAGGTCACCACTGAGATTTTGTGAGCTTGGAAGTAATGGCGAAGCTTCCTGGAGGCAATAAGAACTGCATAGAGCAGCTTATGCACCTCTAGGTATCGAGTCTTGTCATCATGTAGTACTTCACTAATGAAGTATATCGGGCGCTGAATGGTCCGGACCCTCCCGGAGGGTCCCGGAGCTTCCTATTCACTGACCCGGATCCTTCCAGAGGGATCCGGATTTTCTTCGGGGATCTCCGGGTCCTGGCTGGAGGAACCCGGAGCTTCTTCAGAAGCGACCTGGACCCTCCCGGAGGGCTCTGGGTCTTCTGAAGTGACTTCTTGTGGATTCAAGTCTTGGAGCTGGGACCCAGACTCGCATTCAGGATTCTCCAGACCCTCCTGGAGGGGTCTGGATTCCTGAGTATGGGGTATTTCTGGTCTCTCCGCGACCAGGACCATACTGACGACTTCGTCAGTCGCTGAAATGTAAAGCAACAAAGGCTCACCAGGGGTCGGAGCTACCAGAATTGGTAGGGTGGTGAGGAACTGTTTTAGCTCCTGGAATGCCTTTTCTGCTTCTTCAGACCATTGGAATGGTCCGGACTTCCTCAATAACTTGAAGAAGGGGAGTGTCGTTCCGCCAATCTTGAAATGAACCGGCTGAGGGCTGCTAGACATCCAGTTAGCTTTTGGACATCTTTGATGCGGGCTGGTGGCCGCATGTCTTCAATGGCCTTGATCTTCACCGGATTAGCTTCTATGCCCCGGTGACTTACCAGGAAACCAAGAAGTTTTCCAGAGCTAACCTCGAAGACACACTTGTCTGGGTTTAGCTTTGTGCGGGTGATCCGCAGCTTATCGAAGACAGCCTGCAAGGTGTCAAGGAGTGACTCCTTGTTCTTGACCTTGACCATGATGTCATCGATGTACACTCCCACTATGTCTCTAATGAGTTCTTCAAAGGTTTTGTACATACCTAGTACAAAGGTTGAAGCTGCATTCTTGAGACCAAATGGCATGGCTGTATAACAGTACAATCCATCTACTGTGATGAAAGAGGTATGCTCTTCATCTTCCCTAGACATCCTGATTTGATGATACCCAGAATATGCGTCTAGGAAACACAGTAATTCACACCCGGAGGTGAAATCTACTATCTGATCTATTCTAGGTAGTGGGAATGGATCTTTTGGATAGGCCTTATTTAGTGTTGTGTAGTCGATACACATCCGAAGCTTCCCGCCGGCCTTGGGCACAATGACTGGGTTTGCCAGCCATTTTCGATGGAAGACTTCTCGGATGAATCCAGCTTCAAGCAACTTCTTCACTTCTTGTCGAATGAAGTTCTGTCGCTCTACGGATTGCTTCCGAGGCTTCTGATGCACAGGCCGAGCGTCGGGGTAGATCTTCAGATTGTGCTCAATCACTTCCCTGGGGATCCCAGGCATTTGTGATGGTTGCCAGGCAAACACGTCGACATTAGCCCGGAGGAAAGCGATGAGCTCGAGTTCCTATTTGTCGTTCAATCCTCCCGATATACGGGTGGTCTGAGCGGCATCAGAACCGATTTGGACGACTTTGACGGGAATGTCGGTGTCGCCGCTTGGCTGCACACGAGGTGCAGAAGTCGAGCCTCGTTGACGAATGCTCGGGGGTTTTGGAGCTTGCTCCTGCCTGGAGTCCTCTTGTGCCGTAGTAAGCGCATGGAGTTCTTCCAGTGCAGTTACTCTGGCAGTACGATCTCTGCAGATCCGGAGAACGCCTACTGGCGTTGGCATCTTTAACACCAGGTAGCCATAATGAGCAGCTGCCATGAATTTGTACAAGGCAGGCCTACCCAAGATGGCGTTGAAGGGTAAGTTGATCTGAGCAACGTCAAAGACCAACTTCTCGGTGCGATACTTCTCCCGTGTCCCGAAGGTAACGGGGAGGGTAATAGCTCCGAGTGGGGTAATAGCTCCCGGACCTACTCCGGAGAAAGGTCGGGAGGGGTGGAGATCTGAAGGTTGGCGCTGAAGCTTGGTAAAAGCTTTGAAGCTTATGAGGTTGAGCCTCGAACCTCCGTCTACCATGACATGGTGGAGCTGGATGTTATTGATGGTAGGAGATACCATCAAAGGTAACTGACCTGCTCCAACCATGCTTCGAGGGCAGTCCGAAGCATCAAAAGTGATGGTTGTGTCCATCCACTTCTGATGATGCTCTGCCCTGGCTGTAGGAGCTACAGCAGCCATGTCTCGACGCATAGTCTTGATGACGCGGCGGGAGGTGATGTCCCATGATCCACCAAAAATGGTGTTCATGGTCTTCCGACGCTCGTTGTCAGAGACGTCTGTAAGACCTATATGTGCTGAATACATTGTCTTGTAGTGAATACACTTGGCTTTGATGATAAAAGTTTTAAATATCACCAAAACACCTTTTTGTCAAGGTCCGACTTGTTTTGGGTAGCTCCGGTTACGTTAGATGCTAGGTCCGGCTTATTGGTAAGGTCCGACTAGCTTTGGTTAGCTCCGGAGAGCTTTACCTTTAGCTCCGACATGTCTTTGATAGCTCCGGCATATATTTGATAGCTCCAGCATGTTTTTGCTAAGATCCGACGTACTTTGTCTAGCTCCGGTTTTGGGCTGACTAGTTTTGACTAGTTTTTGGTAAGCTCCGGTGATAGGATCTACTAGTTTTGGTAAGCTCCGGCAGGTGCTTCATTGTACTAGTTTTGGTAAGCTCCGGCGCTAGGTTGTACTAGCTTTGTTAGCTCCGGCTCAAGCTCCGGGTTACTCTGGCAAGGTCCGGAACTTGACCGCAGTGCTTCTTCTTTTCATTTGCAATGTTTCGTACTTGCTTTACATTGTTGGAAAGATTGCTTAGTATTCATTTGCTAAGTTTTTGGTGCGTTTTGGTTGAATACTGTTGATATTGTTTCTACTTTGGTTTTGCAACATGCTTATGTGAGGTGCTCACATAAGGTGTTGTGTTCGGAACTAACTTGAGTCAAGTCGAGGACTTGGGCTCATATGGATTGTTTGTTTGTTCATGTGCAGGTGTTGATTGAGTTCAAGTCATGGCTGGTGATGGGATCCATTGGACTAGTCTCAGAGAGGAGATGAGGTTCCAACAACCAAGTTCGGGAGGAACTGTGGTTGAGCTGATCAGGAGGTCGCGCAGGATGATTGAATCAAGGTTATTGAACGTCGAAGGAAGGTGTTCACACGTATGCATGCGGTGCATGACGTGGCAACATGGTTCCGAAGATGGGATAAGGAAGGAAAGATCTGGTTGGAAGGATCGGATCGTATCGATTGATGACTTTGGCTGCGGCGAAGTCGGTTATGGCTCGGTATGGAAAGTATCGAGTTGGTTATGTTAGGATTTCGTGTGTGTCACGAATTTGAGTTGTTTAGGAATGTGGGATACGTTCCTAAGGTGTTTGGAAGTCTTAAGATTGCTTCTATCTGCGTATAGAAGAGTCCTAAGTAGTTATGGAAAGTTCCGATTGTGATCGGATTAGGATTGGAGTCCTAGTTGAGATTGGGATGGCCTAAGGGCTGGTTATATAAACAAGGGAGCCCAAAGCTCGTGAAAGACGACTTTGGGGGCTGTTCCTCTTGTGTTCTATTGAATAAAATTCGTAGTTTGAAGGAACTTTTGTGCCTTGTTCGTCTGACTTGTTCCAGACAAGTTTTATTCGTCGAGTTTCTGGACAGCACTACCTTTTGTCGGTGGTTTTATCATAACTCGAGTTTTATTGATCCAATTGACGTGATTCTTTTTGGGTTGTCTTCACAACTTGATTGTCTATCATATGTCAAAATTTCACGGTCATTGGATTTATGGTTTTTGATCTACACGAGTTTCTTTGCAGCGTTCCAGAACTGTTTTTCTCGGGTAGGTCAGATTGACCTGTGTTTGATCTTTTGATCATAACTTGAGTTTTTCTCGACAGATTTTAGTGATTCCTTTTGTGTTGTCTTCGTGACTTGATTCTCTCTGATATCTATCACTTTTGTCACGATGAAACACGTTTAGATTAGGCTCAAACACGATTTCTTTAATAGATTGTTTTTCTGCCGGAAGGGTTTGGGGTTTTATTGTTTCCGCTGCGTAAGATTTTTAAATCTACCATTCACCCCCCTCTAGTAGCTTTTCACGTGCTCTTCGATCCTACAATTGGTATCAGAGCCACGGTGCTCTAATCTTTGTGATTTGCACGTGTTTTTGACTAATCATCATGGAGAAGTACTCCGCCAAACCTTGTGTGTTTGCTGGTATTGATTTCCAGGTTTGGAAGGCACGCATGGAGGCTTTCATCCAGGCACAAGGCTTTGCAATATGGGAGAAGGTGTATAAGCCTTATGAAGTGCCACCTAATGATCAAGTCACGGTCACAAACCTACGGGACGTCGACAACAACAACTAAGCCCGAAACTTGATCATCCAAGGACTCACTCAAAGCGACTTTGATCGTGTAGCGCACCTCCGGTCAGCATACGATGTTTGGAGAGCTCTCTATGATTATCATGAAGGAAAACAATCAAGGAGGTAAAACAAGATATGTTCAAAAAGGAATATATGCGTTTTGAGATGCAACCAGGTGAGTCTATCGATGACCTCTTTGCTCGGTTCAATAAAATTCTCAGCAACTTGCGTAGTGTCAATGTTAATTTTTCTGATGCTGAGAATGCTAGGCAACTTCTTAGTGCATTAGACATGTCAATTTGGGAAATGAAAGTAACATCTATTTGTGAATCTACTGTCATGAGTTCTCTTACATTAGATGTACTTTATTCTAAACTAAAAACTCATGAAATTGACATCCTAGCACGTAAGAACCCAAATAAGTCTATTGCATTTGTTTCACAACGTGATATGTCTAGCTCCGGCCAATCATCATCTTGCAATACTCTTGCTTTTTTGTCCTCACTAACCCTGGAGCAGATCGAAGAATTTCCAGAAGAGGAGTTGGCACTCATCTCTACTAGATTCTCATAAGCATTGCAAAATGTGAGAACTAGAAGGAGAGGAAGCTCCGGACCGCAACGCTGTTTTGAATGTGGTAAAACAGAACACTTTCGTACAGAATGCCCTAACCTTTCAGGTCAGACCACCCGGGAAGAAAAACAAAGCAAGGTCCGGACCCCCTCTGGAAATTCCAACAAGAAGAAGAAAGGTACCATAGGACGCAAGATGATCAACAACTTCATCACCGCGCTTCAGGAGCTCAGTTCAAGTGACATTGACTTTGAAAGTGATGAAGAGAATGATGACCTGGCCAACATATGCTTCATGGCGGGCAAAGCAAGATCAAGATCAAGTCAGGAGGAAGCAGAACACAACAGTGACGATGATGAGGTATGTTCAACCTGTAATGAAATGTGTGATGCTATTTCTCGTGCCACTATTATTGTCAAGAAAAAGGACAAAAAGCTTAGGGACAATGCTGCTAAAATTGAGTCACTAGAATCTGAAATTAATCGTTTGAAATCCTTAATTCCTAGTGATGATTCTTATTCCTCATGTGACTTAATATATGAACAATTGTCCTCTCTAAGAAGTGCACATTCCTCCACTCTAGACAGACTTGATGAAGAAATTGAAAAGAACAAAAAGCTTGTTGCACTTAGTGATAAAAACTTAAAAGATGTTTCTTGTTCTACAGATGATTTGCATTGTTCTGCATGTGAAAATCTTAATAAGAAACTAAAAGATGCAATGAATGAAATTTCCATTCTGAACAATGCTTTACGATCTCATGAAGTTAAAAGTTGTTCCAATTGCAAACTAAAAGGAAAAACTTCATGTGCAAACTGCCTAGACTTGTCTAAGAAACTTGATGACATGAATAGGACACTAGGTCGGTTTTGTAATGGGAATAAGAATCTAAACTTGCTGCTGAATTCTTCCAAGTCTTGCAATGATAAACTGGTTTAGGTTTTGATTCTCATGCTCATGCTAAGGCACATCCACCTAAAGTTGTAAAGTCATTAGGAAGTGGCTTGATTCAAACAGTTCCTAAACAAAAAGGAGTGGTTTTCAAATCTGCAGGAGTGTTGTCTCACTCGGTTTCAAATAAAAATATTGCTTGCTCATCTAGACTTGAACACAAAGTTAAATTTCATTGTACCTTCTGTGGTAAAGTTGGTCATGTCATAGATTTTTGTTATAGACTAGCTAAACAACAGAAAAAAGAAAGAAAAGTTGCTAGATCTTATAACTTTCATGCAATTAGAAAAACACAACCTGCTTTAGTGAGTCAGAAATTTGAAAAGGTACCTTCCGGACCTTCTGGTAAGAAATCCGCAAAAGCAGCTCCGATAGTTCCGATAGCTCCGAGAGCTCCCGGACCTTCTGTTGTTTCCTTCGGAACTTTAGCTTTTGCTTCTGGAGCTTCAGCCTTGTCTTTTGGAACTACTGCTTTTACCTCTGGAGCTACTGGTTTTTGTGCTAAAAGAGTTAAGAATAGAAAACCTCAAACTTCGACTCATAAACCTGCTGTTTTATCTTAGCTTTCGCGTGTTTTTCCTACTGCACGTCGTGTGACTCAGTACTGGATACCTAAATGCCTTTTGACTAACCGCAGTATTGAGTCATCGACGTATTGTTCTTCTATGTAGGTTACACGTTTGAGGAAGGAGAACATTTGGATTGTGGATTCAGGTTGCTCACGCCACATGACTGGTAACAAAGATTGGTTCTCCTCCCTCTCTTTTGTGTCACGTGTAGAGAATGTTACTTTTGCCGATAATTCTTCAACACCTATAATTGCTAAGGGTTCGGTTAGAGTAAATGATCACTACACCTTGAAGGATGTGGCACTTGTCAAAAATTTGAAATACAACTTGCTTTCTGTTGCACAATTGCTAGATGAAAATCTAAAAATTATTTTCAATAAAAACTGGTGCAAAGTTGTAGGTTCAAATAGTGAGCTTATTTTTAACATGTCTCGTTTTGGAAGAGTTTTTAAAGCTGATTTTGATATGTCTTCCTCTAAGCATAGGTGTCTAGTTGCTAATGATTCGAAGGACTTATATTTTTGGCATCGTAGACTTGGTCACGTAGGCTTTGATCACTTAACGCGTGTTAGTGCTCTTGATCGCATACGTGGGCTGCCTAAGCTTAAAAGGGACAAAGAAATTGTGTGCTCTTCTTGTAGACATGCTAAGATGGTTGCAGGTTCACATACTCCTCTCACAATGATCATGACAACTGAACCATGTCAACTTTTGCATCTTGACACCGTAGAACCTTCACGTGTTCAATCCTTCGGAGGTAAATGGTATGTTCTTGTTATCATTGATGATTATTCTAGATACTCTTGGGTGTATTTTATGGCGTCTAAGAATGAAGTTTTTAGTCACTTTAGAACTTTATTTCTTAGATTATCAATTGATCACCCAGGATCGTTAAAAGCAATTAGAAGTGATAATGGAACTGAATTTAAAAATCAATCTTTTGATCACTTTTGTGCTGAAAATAGAATAGATCATCAATTTTCTTTACCATATGTACCTCAACAAAACGGTGTTGTAGAAAGAAAGAACAGAACCTTAGTTGAGATGGCTAGGACTATGCTTGATGAATATCAAACTCCTAGGAAATTTTGGGCTGATTCGTTAGCAACCGCTTGTTATGTCTCAAATCGTGTTTTCTTGCGTGCTAAGCTAGGTAAAACACCATATGAGCTCCGATTTGGACATAGGCCTAGTGTTACACACTTTTGGGTCTTTGGTTGCAAATGCTTTGTTAAGAAACATGGTAATCTTGATAAATTTGAACCTAGATCCATTGATGGCATGTTTCTTGGTTATCCATCTCATACTAGAGGCTACCGTGTGCTTTTACTTGACACTAACAAAATTGTGGAGACTTGTGAAGTGTCTTTTGATGAAGATGGCCCAGGTACTAGCTCCGGTGTTGCAGGACCAGATCCGTATCCTCAGGGGGAGGGTATTTTCGAAGATGAAGAAGAGCCGGTGATACTGCCTGGTAGTTCCGAAGCTGACACGTATCCAGCTCCGGACATTGAACAAGCTCCGGCTATCACTTATACTGGTCCTGATCGTCCACAAGTAACAAGCTCAACAATCTACGATGAACCTAATAAAGAAGAAGCTTGTGAGACATCTGTTTTTGACATTTTTACAAAGATCATCCCCCACAACAGATGATTGGAAGCTTGCATGAACGAGTCACACGGTCCAGGTTTTGCGATCCAAACTCTCATGCTCATTCTGCTTTTGTTGCTTCTTTTGAACCTAAAGATATCACACGCACTCACTAATGAATCTTGGATTATTGCCATGCAAGAAGAGTTAGAAAATTTTGAAAGAAATAATGTTTGGAAACTTGTACCTCCACCTCAAGGTCACACTTTAATTGGAACTAAATGGGTATATAAAAATAAACAAAGTGAGGATGGGGTTGTGGTTAGGAATAAGGCTAGGTTGGTTGCTCAAGGTTTCACTCAAGTTGAAGGTCTAGATTTTGATGAAACTTTTGCTCCTGTCGCTAGATTAGAAGCCATAAGAATTTTGTTAGCTTTTGCAGCATCTAAAGGTTTTAAGCTATTTCAAATGGATGTTAAAAGTGCTTTTCTTAATGGCTACATAGATGAGGAGGTTTATGTCAAAAAACCACCAGGTTTTGAAAATCCAGATTTTCCTAATCATGTTTAGAAACTGTCCAAAGCCTTATACGGTCTCAAACAAGCCCCTAGAGCATGGTATGACAGGTTAAAAACATTCTTACTTGAAAAGGGGTTTACCGTGGGCAAGGTTGATAAAACTCTTTTTGTGCTTAAACATGGCAATGACTCATTATTCGTTCAAGTGTATGTGGATGATATTATCTTTGGTTGTGCTTGTCATGATCTTATGTCTGATGAGTTCCGAATTTGAAATGAGTATGATGGGTGAACTCACTTACTTTTTGGGGCTGCAAATCAAGCAAACCAAGGAGGGTACCTTTGTGCATCAAACGAAGTATACCAAAGACCTCCTAAGGCACTTCAACATGGACAAAAGCAAGCCTCTTCGGACACCAATGGGAACAGCAACAACACTTGAACTTGATGAAGATGGTGAATCCGTGGATCAAAAAGAATATAGAAGCATGATCGGATCACTTTTGTACCTCACGGCATCAAGACCGGACATACAATTTAGCGTATGTCTTTGTGCACGGTTTCAAGCTTCCCCACGTGTTTCACATCGTCAAGCCGTCAAAAGGATTCTCAGGTACTTACATGGAACTCAAGAATTTGGCATTTTTCTTCCTTCTTCCTCAACCGTTACTTTGAAAGCTTTTTCGGATGCTGATTTTGGGGGTTGTAGGATTGATAGGAAAAGTACTTCCGGTGCTTGTCATTTTCTTGGTAATTCTCTTGTTGCTTGGTCCTCTAAAAAACAAAATTCAGTTGCACAATCCACAGCCGAATCTAAATATGTAGCTGCTGCTAGTGCTGGCTCACAAATTCTTTGGATTGTTCAAACACTTAAGGACTATAGGGTTGATCTAGATAGTGTTCCACTATTTTGTGATAACACTAGTGCTATTTGCATTGCCAAAAACCCCGTGCAACATTCTAGAACTAAGCACATTGATATTAGGTATCACTATCTCCGAGATAACGTTGAAAAAGGAAACATTGTGCTTCACCATGTAGATACCGAACATCAATTGGCTGACATTTTTACAAAACCTTTGGATTTCACTCGTTTTTGTTTCATTCGTAGTGAAATAGGGGTTATGCATCCTCATGGCTTAAATTGAGGGGGAGTTTTTGAAACTTGGGAAGTCTATGTGTGAATCTGAAATTAAAATAATATAAGCATAGTATTTCATACATATATGACTTTGTGATTCCTTTTACATGCTGAAAGTTCTTACTACATTACTCGTGTTATACATTTTGTAGTTTTTGCCATGTCTAGTAATTGGAATAATTACTTACACTAAATCTGGTCATGGTCGGACTTTCTTGCTGTTTTGAACTTATTGCATGCTCACAAATGCTTTTAATCATTAAGAATTCATCAAGTAATCAACTCACATGTTGAGTTTTTATGAACAAATATAAATTGAGAAAAGATCAAGAGAATATGCATGCATCGCACTTCTTCTTTTGAGATGGCTTGTCATTGCACTTAGATATGAACTTGGAAGAAGTTGTGTATGACTAAAACCATGTCCTTAAGCTTCTGATTGTCAAATGACATAGGCTTGGCTTGGTTGGTTAGAATAAGGCAGATGCGCATATAATCTCTTGCAAATATCATATGATCTAAATTTATGCTTTGAAAAATAATAAAATGCAGCAACTAGTGTCATGCTTTCAGGTTTTTAAATAGTTAAGTTTGTGAGATCATGACTTGCTTAAATTGAAAAGTTACATTTGATCTCTAGCATGGCTTACACTACCTTATGTATTTCATTGATGTGATAATGTAAGGTACTTGATAGTATAACTTGGATGAGCTTTGTTTATATGTATATGTTATAATATGCTCATAACAACTAAAGTTGGAGAGATAATTTGTTTATATCTCATGAGTTGCTGAATACATTGTCAAAGGGGGAGAGATAAGCATGAAGAGAAAGAGAATATGGGCATAAGGAGAGATAATAAAGGGGGAGAGATTTCCATTTTCTTCTCTTTTTTACTTTTGATTTACAAAGGGGGAGAAATTGTTTTCAAAACTTTTATGTGAATAAGAAAATATTCGGATTTTAAATGGTGTTGCCAATGCATTCATCAAGGGGGAGATTGTAAGACCTATATGTGTTGAATACATTGGCTTGTAGTGAATACACTTGGCTTTGATGATAAAAGTTTTAAATATCACCAAAACACCTTTTTGTCAAGGTCCGGCTTGTTTTGGGTAGCTCCGGTTACGTTAGATGCTAGGTCCGGCTTCTTGGTAAGGTCCGACTAGCTTTGGTTAGCTCCGGAGAGCTTTACCTTTAGCTCCGGCATGTCTTTGATAGCTCCGGCATATATTTGATAGCTCCAGCATGTTTTTGCTAAGCTCCGACGTACTTTGTCTAGCTCCGGTTTTGGGCTGACTAGTTTTTGGTAAGCTCCGGTGCTAGAATCTACTAGTTTTGGTAAGCTCCGGCAGGTGCTTCATTGTACTAGTTTTGGTAAGCTCCGGTGCTAGGTTGTACTAGCTTTGTTAGCTCCGGCTCAAGCTCCGGGTTACTCTGGCAAGGTCCGGAACTTGACCGCAGTGCTTCTGCTTTTTATTTGCAATGTTTCGTACTTGCTTTACATTGTTGGAAAGATTGCCTAGTATTAATTTGCTATGTTTTTGGTGTATTTTGGTTGAATACGGTTGATATTGTTTCTACTGTGGTTTTGCAACATGCTTATGTGAGGTGCTCACATAAGGTGTTGTGTTCGGAACTAACTTGAGTCAAGTCAAGGACTTGGCCTCGTATGGATTGTTTGTTTGTTCATGTGCAGGTGTTGCTTGAGTTCAAGTCATGGCTGGTGACGGGATCCATTGGACTAGTCTCAGGGAGGAGATGAGGTTCCAACAACCAAGTTCAGGAGGAACTGTGGTTGAGCTGATCAGGAGGTCGCGCAGGATGATTGAATCATGGGCAGTGCATATGAAGGTTATTGAACGTCGAAGGAAGGTGTTCACACGTATGCATGCGGTGCATGACGTGGCAACATGGTTCCGAAGATGGGATAAGGAAGGAAAGATCTGGTTGGAAGGATCGGATCGTATCGATTGATGACTTTGGTGCGGCGAAGTCGGTTATGGCTCGATATGGAAAGTATCGAGTTGGTTATGTTAGGATTTTGTGTGTGTCACGAATTTGAGTTGTTTAGGAATGTGGGATACGTTCCTAAGGTGTTTGGAAGTCTTAAGATTGCTTCTATCTGCGTATAGAAGAGTCCTAAGCAGTTATGAAAAGTTCCGATTGTGATCGGATTAGGATTGGAGTCCTAGTTGAGATTGGGATGGCCTAAGGGCTGGTTATATAATCAAGGGAGCCCAAAGCTTATGAAAGACGACTTTGGGGGCTGTTCCTCTTGTGTTCTATTGAATAAAATTCGTAGTTTGAAGGAACTTTTGTGCCTTGTTCATACGACTTGTTCCAGACAAGTTTTATTCGTCGAGTTTCTGGACAGCACTACCTTTTGTCGGTGGTTTTATCATAACTCGAGTTTTATTGATCCAATTGACGTGATTCTTTTTGGGTTGTTTCAAAACTTGATTGTCTATCATATGTCAAAATTTCACGGTCATTGGATTTATGGTTTTTGATCTACACGAGTTTCTTTGCAGCGTTCCAGAACTGTTTTTCTCGGGTAGGTCAGATTGACCTGTGTTTGATCTTTTGATCATAACTTGAGTTTTTCTCGACAGATTTTAGTGATTCCTTTTGTGTTGTCTTCGTGACTTGATTCTCTCTGATATCTATCACTTTTGTCACGATGAAACACGTTTAGATTAGGCTCAAACACAATTTCTTTAACAGATCGTTTTTCTGTCGGAAGGGTTTGGGGTTTTATTGTTTCCGCTGCGTAAGATTTTTAAATCTACCATTCACCCCCCTCTGGTATCTTTTCACGTGCTCTTTGATCCTACAACGTCGGAATCGTCATCGATGGAGGTGTAGACGGCCTTCAGGACCTTTTTGGGATCCTGAAAACCTAACTCCTCTTCAGCCAGAGCTTCATCGACTTTTTGTTTTCCTTCCCTCTGTCGGAAAGGAGCTTTTTCCCGGCGCTTGTTGTAGCGCTCGGCAAGGTTTTGGACCTCCCGACAGTCTTCCAAACTGTGGTTGCCCGTTTTGTGAATTGGACACCACACCTTGGTTTGCCACCGTCTTCAGAAGACGGTCGAGGTCGCTTCTTGGGGCGTGGCCCCCGGCCACCCGGAGCTGCAGCAGCTGCAACATTAGATGCACCGGCCGACGACTTCTTCTTGCCGTTGGTCTTCTTCTTCTTCTTGCCACTCCCGGAGGTAGCGGCTTCTTCTTTGGAGGATTTCTTGTGATCCTCCGGAGTTGGTTTGGAGTGCATTTCACGGCCCTCCGCAGCTCTGGCACATTTGTCGGCCAAACTGAAGAGTTCCGTGACACTGGTGATTTCCTTGATCGCCAGTTTCTCCAGCATCTTCTTATCCCGTACACCCTGTCTCAATGCCACAATGACAGAGGCGCTAGAGATAGAAGGGATATTGTTTCGTACCTGAGAGAATCTTTGGATGAATGATCGCAGGGATTCTCCCCCTTTTTGCACAACTGCAAAAAGGTCCAGTTCAGTGCCTGGTCGGGTGTATGAACTCCTGAAATTGGCGGTGAACTGCCGGCACAGCTCCTCCCAACTGTTGATGGAGTTGGGTGGAAGGCTCATAAACCAAGACTTGGCGGTCCCAGTTAAAGCCACTGGGAAATAATTGGCCATTACGGCCTCATTTCCTCCAGCTGCCAAAATAGCAGTGGAGTAAATCTGAAGAAATTCGACAGGATTGACGGTCCCGTCAAACTTCTTCGGCAGGTGAGGTCGGAACTTCTGTGGCCACCTGACCATACGCAGATGCATGGCCAAGGCTGAACAGCCTCCTCCTACTCCTTCAGGAGCAGGAACGTCTTGAGCTTCTCGCCTTTCACGAGCACGCTCAATATGAACTCGGCCATCTTGTTGGTGGTATCGGCGATCAAGCTCCGCCCGGAGGTCATGAGTTGAAAGCCTTGATACCGTGTGAGTGCATCGTACCCCGGAGGGCAATGATGTCACCTACTGTGACGCAACATGTCTCCTGTTGTTGGAAATGTGTGGACCAAGTCTGCCAGACAAGGTCCGTCGCTGCCACGGGGCCCGTCCTGAAGGAGGAGGACCCTGGTTGCTGATGCGGTCGGCTGCTGCTGCAACCAAATGTTCCACATCGGCCCTCCACTGCTCCAGTGCATCCCGGGATGCATCCGGAGGTGGTGGGCGTTGGAGAAGAGCACATGCTGCATGGAGCGCGTGTTCCGGGTTGTCATGGTTTGCCGACGCAGTGATTGACGCCGGTGCACCATCGCGTTGTCCAGCTTGATTTGTTGGTGGAGGCGGCGGTAGAAGTGTGACTCCTGCTGGCGCTGAGGCTCCTGCTGGTGGCTGCATATTGGAGGGATTGCCCCCAACAGCTTGAACAGCAGGATGACCGTTGGATGATCCAGCAGCTGAGTTCACCATTCTTGAAATCTCAGGCACCCCTACCTGGCGCGCCAACTGTCGGTGGTTTGGATCCAGCAGATCTCCCAACACTACTAAAGTGTTAGAGGAGTTTGATGTTCGGTGTGGGCGCGCGGAGATTCAAGAAGGTGAATTGTAAATGACACAGGAGACACGGAGATTTACGTGGTTCGGGCCGCCTGAGCGTAATACCCTACTCCACGGGATGTATTGGTGTTGTATTGGTTGTCTGAGCTCAAAGTGAGTTCAGAGTGTAGAGTGAGCGTATAGTGTATCGAGCGTGTGTCTAATGTCCCCTATGTATCGTCGGCCTGTCCTTTTATAGTACAAGGGTAGGCCGTTACAAGTTAGCTTGGCCCGACATGTGGCCCCGGCAGTTACTGATATTGATACACATTCAACACATTTAATTGCCCTTAATGACTGAGTTATGGGCTTTGAGAGCACCGTTACTGGTAATTAAGGTCGTCCGATCGTGTGTCATTAATATGGTATTAATGACACTTAATCGGGTCTTGAAGTCCTTGATTCCCCTTTGAAGATCCGGAGCCATTGTGGAGTCTTCCGGAGGTTAGAGGTTGAAGATCCGACGGTTGGACATGTGGCAGCTCTGGAGCGTACTGTGGGAAATAGAGAGCTCCGGAGTTACCTGACACGTGTTAGTTCCGGAGCTTCCCTCGGTCTGGGGTTAGGTCCGGGGGTGCCATTTCGGTACATAGCCCGGAGCTTCCCCCTTTGTGGGCAGTAGCTCCGGTTTGATAGTACACGTGGCGATCCTGGGACTAACCATGTTGGAGAAGCGGGTCCGGTTATGTCTGACATGTGGGCCTCCGAAGGTCTTCAAATCAAGTAGATGACTTTCCCTTGAGATCTTTGTAATCTCAAGGGGTGTACGGTTCCCATGGTACCGACAGAAGACATTGCAAATAAGGCATAACTTGGATGTCATGCACATTGAGAAAAACATTTGTGATAGCATATTGGGGACATTGCTTGCTATGGATGGTAAAATAAAAGATAGTCTACAAGCTCGTCTTGATATGAAGGATATGGGTATACAGCCCGATCAACATCCGAAGTTCATAAAGAGCAAGTACACATTCCCACCAGCATTATATACTTTGGGCAAAGATGAGAAGACCACCTTGTACAAGTTTTTGGGGAATGTGAAGGTGCCCGATGGTTATGCCTCAAACATCAAGAGATGTGTGGACATAAAAACATGTAAGGTATCGGGTCCAAAAACTCATGACTGCCATATTATATTTCAGAAGCTCCTTCCTATTGCAATACGTAACATATTGCTTGAAAAGGTTGTTGCACCTTTAATTGAGTTTAGCACATTCTTTTCTGGAATTTGTTCTAAAGAATTGGTGGAACCAGATTTGGACAAGATGAGCAAACAAATTCCTAAAACAATTTGTAAGCTTGAGATGTTGTTTCCTCCTGCTTTCTTTGATATCATGGTACATCTTCCAACCCATCTTGCCGAAGATGCACGGTTGGGTGGACCTATTTGTTACAGATGGATGTATCCAATTGAGAGATACCTTGGTACATTGAAGAGGTATGTACGTAACAAAGCTCACCCAGAGGGTTCTATAGCTGAGGGATATATTGCCGAAGAGTGTATGACTTTTTGTAGTCAGTTTTTGGATAACATAAGCACCAAGCGTAATAGGCCAGAACATCATGAAGCTGCAGCTACAAATGAACCTTCTATTGATAATTCTAACATATTTACAGAAGTTGATAATTCTAAAAAAGGGTATAAATGGGACCAACTTACTATGGTGGAACTACATAACATCAGGCATTATCTTATTACTAACGTTGAAGAGGCCGCTCCATGGATCAAGTAATAACATATAACTCAGATGTTGTATACTATATATATGGCTTGTTGTAGATGGCTAATTTAATTTTGTACCCCTTTCAGTGAGCATATTGAAGAGCTGAAAAAGATTCATTCTCGTGATGTTGATAAATGCCATAGAGATGAGTTTGTTGATTGGTTTCAGAAACGAGTAAGTACATGCAAGTTTGCACTTTGATGAAATATTGAACAAATATGTGTTCTGAAATTGGTTTGTCGTTGATAACCCCTGTTATACTAATGTGTACAGATTATGACATTACACAAAGAAGGCAAAGCAACCCATTATATGTATGCATTATCTAGAGGACCTGATCGTCGGGCACGTTTTTTTAGTCGGTTATTCATCAATGGCTTCTTCTTTCGAACTGCAGATGTGGAAAAAGATTTACAGACCCAAAATAGTGGTATTGTTGTTCGGGGCACTGATCATGATTAGTTTGGAGTAATTAAGAAAATCATTGCTGTTGATTTTGAAAAAAATCAAGAGGGTCTGTTATTTCAGCGTGAATGGTTTGATCAGCCTTTTGGAAGCAGTCAGAACCAAAGCAGAGGCTACAAAAAGGACAATATGGAATGATAGATGTTGACACTACTCTGTTTCGATTCCAATATTTGCCTTACATTCTAGCCACCCAAGCAGGACAAGTTTTTTATGTTCCAAGTGTGAAGCATCCTAAATGAGCTACAGTTGTTAAAATGAAGCCACAGAACCTTTTTGCCATGCCCCTGGAGACAGTGAAAATAATGTGACTGAGACGATGGAGGCTGAGACATTTCATGATGATTTGCTTACTGATGATACCAATAATGAGGATACGACCGCATGGGCTAGGAATGACATTGAGGGAGCCAGCGGCGATGCTTCCACTCTTATAATGACAATGTCAGGTGATCGGTTTGAGGTAGATGGAGTTGCATCAGAAAATGAAGACGACGACGACGACGATACATATACCAATGATGGTCATGTAGCTCCATTGTGGGGGGACGACAGCGAAGATGATGATTTTTAGTATAATTAAGTACGTGACATGTAGCTCCATAATGAATTCATCCGTCCAAACCCGACATTTATTTTTCAGTTATTTATATTTGCTACCCGAAAAGTACCTGATACCCGATATTTCGGTCTTTTCAGTTCCGGTCTCGGTTTTATCGGTTTCGGTTTTTCGGTCTCGGTTTATTTGCCCACCCCTAATTTATGTAATAGTAGCATATATATGGGATATACAGTATAAAACTTTTTCAAATGGAAGTCTTAGGTTTCATCAAATCTATCTTTCAGATTTACGCAATTTTGATATGTTTTAACAATACAAGAATTGTACTTTTAGATTCACCATGAAAAATATTTCCATAATATACAATCTAGTACTACATGTTATTAAAGTTAATAAATTCCATATAAATCATTTGTCAAAGGTAATTAGTTCGACCAAAACAGAAATAGAGTTGAGTTGGGGCGGAGGAAGTATTATACGTTGCTGTTTGCCGCATAAGGTTTCGTCCTTCGTTCAAGCCGTAGCCATTTGTACAGGCGGCTGATGCGACCGAGCGCACCAAGCTTACGTGCGCGCCAGTCACCGAGGCGCCTTAGACGCGCACAGCGCATGCGTTGAAATCACCTGCGGTACTGCAGGTGCAGTAACAGTCACTGACATGTGGGTCCGGCTGGCCGTGGGGCCCACATGTCTGTTACTTTTACTACACCTGCAGTACTGCAGAGGTAATGCATCCTGCATGCGCATCTTTGAATTTAATTGGAACCGCTCCGCGTCCCATCACCACTTTACCGTGAACCACTGCGGATGGTCTTAAAGGCAGGCCCGGCTCTGGGCCTAGGCGGGCGGAAATAAATTTTCTGTGATCCTCGAGAACGGATCGAGGGGAAGGCTCATCGCCCATAGCGATCGTGTAGCTTCTGTCCCCTCGATTCGTTGGCGATGAGCCTTCTCCTCATCCGTTCTCGAGTTCGCGGCGGCTGCGGCGCTGCTTCTACCCTACTTCTGGACTGAGGACGCTGATGATCCGCAACATACTTTTAAATCTGCGAGTTGGTATTCTCCCCCTCATATTTGTTGATGCGTTAATACCTGATGTTTTACATCATTGAGTATGTTACGGATCATCAGCGTCGTTACTCCAGCACTGAGTCGTCAGGAGGCAAAAAGTAATGAACATCATTAATCAGCACTGCACCGAGGAGAACGCGAAAATTGTTTGCTGATTCGTGGCAACAGATCCTAATGCAACGACTGTGTTCCGTGGCAATAAAGTTGTAACGCCACGAACCAGTCATTCGTGGCAACAGATCCTAATGCAACGATTGTATTCCGTGGCAATAAAGCTGTAACGCCACGAACCAGAGTATCGTGGCAACACATTCTAATGCAACAATTCTGTTTCGTTGCATTACGGTCCAAATGCAACTGTTTGCTGATCCGTGGCAACAGATCCTAATGCAACGACTGTGTTCCGTGGCAATAAAGCTGTAACGCCACGAACCAGTATTTCGTGACAACAGATCCTAATGCAATGACTGTGTTCCATGGCAATAAAGCTGTAACGCCACGAACTAGAGTATCATGGCAACACATCCTAATGCAACGATTCTGTTTTGTTGCATTACGGTCCAAATGCAACTGTTTGCTGATTCGTGGCAATAGATCCTAATGCAACGACTGTGTTCTGTGGCAATAAAGCTGTAATGCCACTAACCAGTAATTTGTGGCAACAGATCCTAATGCAACGACTGTGTTCCGTGGCAATAAAACTGTAACGCCATGAACTAGTATTTCGTGGCAACACATCCTAATGCAACGATTCTGTTTCGTTGCATTACGGTCCAAATGCAACTGTTTGCTGATTCGTGGCAACAGATCCTAATGCAACAATTGTGTTCGTGGCAATAAAGTTGTAACGCCACGAACCAGTATTTCGTGGCAACATATCCTAATGCAACGATTGTGTTCCATGGCAATAAAGCTGTAACACCATGAACCAGAGTATCGTGGCCACACATCCTAATGCAAAGATTCTGTTTTGTTGCATTACGGTCCAAATGCAACTGTTTGCTGATTCATTGCAACAGATCCTAATGCAACGACTGTGTTCTGTGGCAATAAAGCTGTAACACCACTAACCAGTAATTCGTGGCAACAGATCCTAATGCAATGACTGTGTTCTATGGCAATAAAGCTGTAACGCCACGAACCAGTATTTTGTGGCAACACATCCTAATGCAACAATTCTGTTTTGTTGCATTACGGTCCAAATGCAACTGTTTGCTGATTCGTGGCAACAGATCCTAATGCAACGACTGTGTTTCATGGCAATAAAGCTGTAACGCCATGAACCAGTATTTTGTGGCAACAGATGCTAATGCAACGATTGTGTTCCATTGCAATAAAGTTGTAACGCCACGAACCAGAGTATCGTGGCAACACATCCTAATGCAACGATTTTGTTTTGTTGCATTACGGTCCAAATGCAATTGTTTGCTGATTCGTGGCAACAGATCCTAATGCAACGACTGTGTTCCATGACAATAAAGCTGTAACACCACTAACCAGTAATTCGTGGCAACGAATCCTAATGTAACGACTGTGTTCTGTGGCAATAAAGCTGTAACGCCACTAACTAGTATTTTGTGGCAACAGATCCTAATGCAACGACTGTGTTCCGTGGCAATGAAGCTGTAACGCCATGAAGCAGTAATTCATGGCAATAGATCCTAATGAAACGACTGTTTTCCGTGGCAATAAAGCTGTAACTCCACGAACCAGTATTTCGTGGCAACAGATCCTAATGCAACGATTGTGATCCGTTGCATTAGCATCTTGACGCCATGAACTAGTGATTCGTGGCAACAGATCCTAATGCAACGATTGTGTTCCGTGGCGATAGTTCCTAGTGCTACGAACTAGTGAATCGTGGCAAAAAGCCAAGCTTACTGCAACGATTTAGTATTCGTTGCAGTACAATCGTTGCAACAGGTCGGAATCCTTGTAGTGTGATCATCTTCTTCTCCCCCTAAGTGGTTTCCCTCATTGACTTGTTGATCATCTTCAATTTCTTGAGGTTGATCTTGTATGGAAGCTCCCCCTTGATCATTGGTCTCTTCTTGTGGTTCTTTTTCCTCATGCATATGTAGAGGTTGCTCTTGTGGTTGAACTTCGCCTAACGCCATTCTTCTCAATGCTTGACAAGGAGCTTCTTCTTTATGTAGCATACATAGATCAACTTGCTCCTTTTGGGAGCCATTAGTTTCATCGAACACTACGTCACGTGCTACTTCAATAAGTCTGGAGGTCTTGTTGTAGACACGATAGGCGTAAGTGTTCGAATCATAACCAAGCAAGAAACCTTCATCGGACTTCAAAGCAAACTTTGAAGTCCTAAGCTTCTTGTTCAAAATATAACATTTGGAACCGAAAACTAAAAAATATGAGATATTAGGCTTGTTACCAGTGAGTAGCTGATAGGATGTCTTCTTGAGTAGTCGATGAAGGTAAAGTCGATTGATAGTGTGGCAAGCGGCGTTGACTGCTTCAGCCCAAAATCGATCCGAGGTCCTGTACTCATCGAGCATTGTTCTCGCCATCTCTATGAGGGTTCGGTTCTTTCTTTTGGAACATCCGTTTTGTTGAGGGGAGTACGGAGCTGAAAACTCGTGCTTTATGCCTTCTTCATCTAGGTACTCCTTCACTTGTGTGTTCTTGAACTCCGTGCCGTTGTCACTTCGAATGTTCTTGATTGTCAATGAGAATTCATTTTGAGCTCGCTTGAAGAACTTTTTGAGTATTCCTTGTGTTTCTGACTTATCATGTAAAAAGAAAACCCAAGTGAAGCGAAAAAAATCATCAACAATTACTAAACCATATTTGTTACCACCGATGCTTATGTAGGCAATTGGACCAAATATGTCCATGTGAAGTAGCTCAAGCAGTCTTGTTGTAGTCATGACGTTCTTCGTGGGCAGAGGTGGTCCAACTTGCTTCCCTACTTGGCATGCGCTACAGGGCTTGTCTTTCTCAAACACAACAACCTTTAAACCTCGGATGTGATCGCCCTTGAGGAGTTTTTGAAGATTCCTCATACTAACATGTGTTAGCCGTCTATGCCACAGCCAACCCATGTTGGTCTTTGCAATCAAGCATTTGTCAAGTTCGGCTTTATCCTTGTTGAAGTCAACAAGATAAAGCTTTCCCTTTAACATACCCTTGAATGCAATGGAACCATCACTCCTCCTAGAAACGGTCACACCCTCATTAGTGAACAAGCAATTATAACCTTTGTCACATAATTGAGATATGGACAGCAGGTTATAATCTAAGGAATCTACATGTAATATGTGAGAAAGAGTGTGTTGTGGTGATATGGCAATTTTACTGGTACCGAGCACCTTTCCTTGACTATTGTCTCCAAAGTAGATGCCCTCGCTTGGATCCTCATTTGCTTCATATTCAACGAACATCCTCCTTTCTCCGGTCATATGGTTGGTGCAGCCACTGTCTAGCACCCATTTAGATCCACCGGAGGAATAGGCCTTGCATTTACCTTCCTTTGCCATGAGGCAAGTGCCGCTTCCCTTCCATGCGCTGAGAGTAGGGAAGAGAGTGGACTTCTTGGATGTCTTCTCGATGGCTATGCTAGCCATCTCTTCTTCTGATGATGATGAGGACTCATCATTTGAGTCCCACTCTTTCCCTATGTGAGCTTGTTCGGCTTGTTTTTTCTTCTTGAAGAACTTCTTTGGTTGAGGCTTGGCTTCCTTGGTCTTCTTATTGTTCTCTTCATATGGGCAATCAACTATAAAGTGGCTATACTCACCACAATTTTAGCATGTCTGCTTCAACTTTGGATTTGATCCTTCTTTGTATTTTCCTTCACTTGATTTAGTGCCTTGTCTCTTCTTCACCATCTTCTTGAATTTCTTCATAAATAATATCATGTCATCTTCATCCAAGTCACTGCTCTCATCATCACCATCTTCTTCTAGTTGTGCTTCTCGCGCTTCTTTAGATAAAGGCTTGAGGGTGGACTTCAAAGCCACCCCTTTCTTCTTTGCCGAGGTGAGGTCGGCAATTTCCTTGACATGCTTCGCTTGCTTTTCCATCATCTCAAAATTGATGATTTTTCCAAGTAGCTCATCTGGAGTCATTCTCTTATATCCGGGGCTTTCTCCAATCATGGAGCATAAGGTGACGTTGCGAGGCATGAAAGCTCTAAGGATGAGCTTTACCACCTCGTGGTCGTTCCACTTCTTGCTTCCGTACGATCGAACCTTGTTCATGAGCGTCTTAAGTCGGTTGTACATATATTGAGGTGACTCATCTTCTTCGATTATGAATCTTCCCAATTCGCCCTCGATCATTTTGATCTTTGCTTCACGCACATGACATCACCTTCATGTGTAGTTTGCAATGTGTCCCAGATCTCCTTTGCAATCTCAAGTCCATCCACCTTGGTGAACTCGTCCCATTGAGCGAAGAGGTAATGACTGCCGCATCTTGAGCATTTTAATGAATTGCCTGCTCTTGGCTTGGTGTAAGCTCTTCATCATCGTCCGGGATATCTATCCCTGTGCACACAATATGCCATAAACTTGGATTGAGAGAAATTAGATGCATTTTCATATTTTGCCTCCACATTTAGTAATCACTTCCATTGAAGTGTGGGCCTTTTCCTAGAGCGATAGATAAATAATGATTATTTCTGGAATTAAGACGATCGTAGTTGAAAGGATATCGGGAGTAGTCGGTGTGACTACTCCCATTCTTCTTCTTTTCATCTTCGACTTTCACTTTCCCTTTGGAAAGAGTCTTCTTTCTTAGGAGCGCCTTTAGTTCAAGCGTCTCCTCATTGTCATCCTCGAAGTCTTGAATAGCTTCAAGGAGCTTTTCCACTTTCTGATTCTTGTCATCATCAACCTTCTCTTGGTTGTTGCTCTTTTGTACGTCCTTCATGTCCGACATGATTCGAGCGATTAGTCTCTTTCTTGAAGAATCCGCTTTGATACCAATTGAATGTGGCCTAGAGGGGGGTGAATAGGCCTTTTTTATTTTTGTCGGAACCTGCAACACTTAACAACCAGATCAAAACTTGAGATATCGGACTAGTCCGGTCAAGTGCGGACTAGTCCCGTGGGTACCTACTAGGTTAATCAAGTTTGACCGATTAATTTGATTCTACGATGTATGCAGCGGAAATATACAGTTAATTGAAGTGTTACACGATTATGAACTAGAGTATACCACAATTCAAACTTATGTTTAATGTATCAACATAAAGTAGGCAAGATTGATCGAAACCCTAGTTTGATATGATGTATAAGAATGATGAACACAAAGTAAGAACACAGCAATTTATCTCGTGGTTCGGTTCCCACAGAGGCAACCTACATCCACGTTGAGGAGTCCACAAAAGGATCAGGTCTTCTCTAGCCTTACCCTCGCCGGATCGCTACGAAGGCCAATCCTCTTCTCTTATCACAAAGGGTAAATAACCAAATTCAAGGGGTCTTCTCACACGTTGAGAGCTCCCCTAGATTACAATGAAAATTCGACCAAGAACACACTCAAAAGATTACAATGAAAATCACAGGAGTGTGTTAGGGAATCAAACCAAGAGCTCAAGAGTGATGAATCGTGTCTCTCCAATGTTCCAAAGTGTATCCTCAAGGGATTGATCTTTTTGGCTTTTGATTTTGTGGAGAGATGTGTTTTTGAGTCTCTTGGGAGGTGTGACGGCGCAGGTGGTCGAGAGAGATTAAAGTTGGGCCATGCACATCTATTTATATGGGGTTTCTAAAAGTGACCGTTAGGGTTTAGAAAGATCGTACTAGTCCATGGTGGACACCGGACTAGTCCGGTGTGCTGTGTGTAGCAAACCCTAAGTGTCCCGAAATATCGGACTAGTCCGGCTAGGAGCGGACTTGTCCGATTTCACTTCTAGAAATCTTTAGACTAGTCCGATAATCATCGGACTTGTCCGGATCAGTGAAACCCTAAGTGAATTGGGTGACAAGTCTGCACTTGGAGGACTTGTCCGATTTAGCTCAGAGGGCTTTCGGACTAGTCCGTGCCAATATCGGACTTGTCCGATTTAGATCAGAATGATATCGGACTAGTCCGTTGTGTGATCGGACTTGTTCGATTTTACGCAGCTTGTGAAGTGTTTTGAGGACTAGTTCGCACTGGGGAGGACTAGTCCGATTCTAGTCAGAGAGATATCGGACTAGTCCGTGGTGATATCAGACTAGTCCGGTCCTGTATAAATTTGTGCAATGTGTGTGTTTATTTGTGTTTGAGCTCTTGGGGTGTGTTTCCTTAACACACTCCACACATAATAATCTACTACACTTGTTCCTTGAGCTCTTCTCCACATTGCTCCTCATTCTCCCTTCTTTTTGGCACTTTACTTATTTTCACATTAAAACATGTGCTCATCTCAACAAAGTGGTTAGGACCACATTTGCTTGTCATAAATCATCCAAAACCCACAAGGGATTCCTAGATGCACTTTCAGATGCCAACTCCGTTAGGCGTCCTCTGGATCCGAGGGGATCGCATTACTGGGGTTACCGCGCTGGAATAACTTCATGCGCTTCCAATAGCGCAAGAAGATAACTCCGACAAGGAGCAATCTACTCAGCAACCACAGAGCTTGCGCCAGCGCGGCTCAACTTATTCACCTCATGTGCAGCCAAGCGGCGACGCCGATGTTCTCGACAAAGTCATCCAAATCGGTTCTGATGCCACTCAGACCACCAGTATATCGAGAGGTCTGGGTGAAAAATAGTAACTCGCGCTCGTCACTTTCCTCCGGGCAAATGTCTATGTGTTTGCATGGCTATCATCACAGAAGTCTGGGATCCCCAAGGAGGTGATCGAGTACCATCTAAAGATATACCCCGACACACGACCTATACAACAGAAGCCCCAGAATATCTATTGAGCGGCAGAACATCATCCGAGAAGAAGTAAAAAAGCTACTTGACGCTGGATTCATCTGGGAGGTTCATCATCCACGATGGTTGGCAAACCCAGTCGTCATCACAAAGGCTGGTGGGAAGCTTCAGATGTGCATAGACTACACCACTTTGAATAAGGCATGTCCAAAAGACCCTTTTCCACTACCGATAATAGATCAGATAGTGGATTCTACCACCGGCTGTGAGATTTTGTGTTTCTTAGACGCATATTCTGGATTCCATCAAATCCCCATGTCTAAGGAAGATGAAGAGCACACTGCTTCCATTATGATAGGTGGTCTTTATTGCTACAAAACAACGCCTTCTGGTCTCAAAAATACACTCTCCACCTTAGCGCGCTATGCACAAAACCTTTGGGGAGTTCATTCGGGACCTAGTGGAAGTCTGCGTCGATGACATCATTGTCAAGGTGAAGAACAAAGACTCACTCCTTGACAACCTTCAATCCGTCTTCAACAAGTTGCGCCTGACACGCACGAAGCTCAATCCTGACAAGTGTGTCTTCGGGGTTAACTCCAGAAACCTTCTTGGTTTCTTGGTGACCCACCGAGGAATTGAAGCAAATCCGTCTAAGATCGAAGCCATCAAAGTGATGCGGCCTGAAGATGGTATCAAGAATGTCCAGAAGCTTACTGGATGTCTAGCTTCGCTCAGCCGGTTCACCTCAAGGGTGATAGAGTGGGTGCTTCCGTTCTTCAAGTTGTTAAGGAAGTCCGGACCATTCTGTTGGTCTGAAGAAGCAGAGAAGGCATTCCAAGATCTCAAGCAGCTACTCACCACACTACCAATCATGGTAGCTACGAAACCTGGTGAGCCACTTCTGCTTTACATCGCTGCTACTTCGGAGGTTGTCAGCATGATTCTGATTGCGGAGAGACCAGAAACCTCTTCAACTCAGGAGCACAGACCCCTTTGGGAGAGTTCGGAGCTACCTGAAAGTGAATATGGGTCCCAGTCCCCAGGCACGGATCCTAAAAGCAAGATGCCTATGGATCAACCTCTCTCATTCGAGCGATACTACTCAAGAAGGAGATCCGGACCCCTCCGATAGGGTCCGATTTGATGAAGAAGAAGCTTTAGACCCCTCTAGGAGGGTTCAAACTGTCCAACGGCCAATGTACTTCATCAGTGAAGTACTTCATGATGCCAAGACTCGGTACATTGAGGTGCATAAGTTGTTGTACGCAGTTTTTATCGCCTCAAGGAAGCTTCGTCACTACTTCCAAGCCTACAAGATATCAGTGGTAACCTCTTATCCACTGCATGCAATTTTAGATAATCCCAATTTACTGGGAAATATCGCCAAGTGGGCAGCAAAGTTGGCAGAATTTTATCTCGATTTCCTGCCTCGACACATAATCAAGACTCAAGCGCTGGCCGATTTCGTGGCGGAGTGGACACCTTCATCATGTACGGAGGGCCTCAACGAGCAAAAGCCAAAACCTAAGGTCCCGGTCTTCACTGAGCCTCACTGGACTCTCTACTTTGATGGCTCCATGCAGAAGCAGGGGGCCGAAGCTGGAATCCTTCTCCTCGCTCTGACCGAGGAGAAGGTCAAGTACATGGTGCGCCTCGACTTCAAGGCAACCAACAACATGGCAGAATATGATACTCTCATCTTCGGAATCAAGGTGGTGCTATCATATGGTGCCCGATAGCTCCTGGTGAAGGGTGACTCACACCTCATCATCAAACAAGTCAAAGGTGAATGTAGTTGCAATAACCCTCAACTTGCTACATATCTACTTGAAGTCCAGAAGTTGCAGAAAGACTTCCACGTCCTGGACCTCTGCCATGTACAGCGTCTCAACAACGCCGAAGCTGATGATCTTTCGACAAAGGCTTCAATCGAGGCGCAGGCACCTGATGGGGTTTTTGTTAGGAGACTACCAGCACCTACCGCTCAGCCTGCCAAACTGAGTGATGGGGGCGAGACCAGCACCCGAAGCTGGCAGTCCCAGTGGCCCTGCTACCATGGCGTCCACCAAGGATCATAGGTGCTACTAGAAGCTCCGAGCAACCAAGCGCGCAAGATACAGAAGCTCAAGTCAGTCTTGATGCATGGATCTCGAAGGTCCAGGACTACATGATGGACAATATCCTTCCTGAAGACGGTGCATCCGCTGAGCGAATTGTCAGATTGGCTAAAAGATACACGTTGGTAGAATGGGATCTCTACTGAAGTGGTGTCAACGATGTTCTAATGCGGTGATTTCCTAGGAAGAAGGTTGCGAACTTCTTGCTGAGATCCATGGAGGCAAGTTTGGGAATCACACATCATCCCGCATGCTGGTCGGTAAAGCACTCTAGGATGCAGTCGAGCTGGTCAAGAAGTGTGAAGCGTGCCAGTTCCACGCGAATCAAATACATACACTGACGCAGTCACTGCAAAATATTCCTCCCTCATGGCCATTCGCTGTGTGGGGGTGGATATTTTGGGACCTTTCCCAAAAGCTGCCGGAGGGTACTGGTTCTTATACATCGCCATTGATAAGTTCACAAAGTGGCCAGAAGCTACTCCAATTGTGACAATCAACAAGCAATCTGCCATCAAGTTCTTGAAGTCCATTGTTTACAGATTTGGAGTTTCGAACAGAGTCATCACTGACAACGGAACCCAATTCACAAGTGCAGCTTTCCAAGAGTATTGCGAAGATCCCGACATAATAGTCAGGTACGCATTAGTAGCTCATCCAGCAAGCGATGGCCAAGTTGAGATATCATACGTGGAAATACTCAAAGGACTCAAGACACGCAGTTATGAGCGCTTGAAGAAACATGGCACCAACTAGATAGAAGAGCTTACGTCTGCACTGTGGGTGAGCCAGACAACACCCAGCTGGGCAATAGGAGAGACACCCTTCTTCTTGGTGTACGGAGCTGAATCAGTCCTTCCTCCGAAGATCTCCATGGGTTCTCTCTGGGTCTGGACCTACGAGAAGCCACGCAGGACCAGCTCCGGCGTGAAGACCTAGACTTCATCGACGAGGCAAGGTGCCAAGAAGCTGCCCGAAATGCGCGATACTGCCAGCTGCTCTGGCGCTATAACCAAATATATGTGCGCACCGGCAGTTGGAAGAAGATGATCTAGTGTTGCGGCGAATACTTACACGCAAAGCGATGAAAAAACTTTCCCCCAGCTGGGAATGTCCCTTTCGAGTCGTCAAAGTTTCCCGTCCCAGATGCGTTCACTTGGCAACAGAGGATGGGATACCACTTCCCAACCCCTAGAACATTGAGCACCTTCATAAGTTCTACACTTAGTTACACAGAGGTGAGTATGTATTTGTATAAAATGTATTTTATAGAGTCTATGAACAGAGTCGGGTTGGTCCTAGATCAAAAGCACACTTAACTTGGTCCCATACTTTAGGTGTGTCTTTACCTTCCTTGGGTTAGCACAAGATAAATAACACACTTAACTTGGTCCAGTACTTTAAGTGTGTCCTTGTATCCCCTGTTATTCGGACCTATAATGAAATACATTTATGTGCAACCAGACTCTACGTGCCTTAATTTTTGAGCATGCTCATTATTTTTATCATTTTTTACTTTCTTGTCAATAGCAATGTTGTGCAATCCACATGAAATTTAGTCCTATAGATTCATGTGATATATACGTTTATTAGTAATCTTCTGTTTCATCTTAGTATTGCTAAATGGTGTAGTCGCCTGAAAACCAGAGCCAATGGCAGGTCCGAAGTGCACTATTGACATAGCCTGGTTCAGCATCCTAAGTACGCCACTCTACCAATTATAGTGGGTCTCAGTAAGGCGGGTCCGAAAAGCATACGGATCTAAAGAAGTTTAATCAGTATACTTATGTTGTCATCGTGAGTTTGTTAGGATCTAAAATTCAAAGAAGGATAACAAGCCGCAAATAATCTATAGGCAAGAGGACGAATTTTACTACTTTTCTTGTCTCTCATGCGCAGGAAAATGAATAACTGACGGCAATCTGCACGGCGATGGTGGATGATGCCAGAGCACTTAGCTCTGGCAACCCTATGCGGCCCGCCGTCAGCATTTTACTCATTGACAGTGGGCGCCGTCGAAGCAATCAAGCTCCAACAACCCCCAGGTGGCGCCGTCAACATTTTACTCGTTGACAGTGGGTGACGTCGAAGCAATCAAGCTCCGACGACACCCAGGGGGCCCACCGTTGACGTTTTATGCATTAACAGTGGGCACCGTCGAAGCAACCAAGCTCCAATGACACCCAGGAGGTCCGCCATCGATGTTTTATGCATTGATTGTTGGCACTGTCAAAGCAACCAAGCTTTGACATTACCCACGGGGCTTGCCGTCGATGTTTTATACATTGATAGTGGGCGCCGTCGAAGCAACCAAGCTCCAACAACACCCAGGGGCCCGCCGTTGACATTTTATGTGTTGACAGTGGGCACCGCCGAAGCACCTAAGTTACGACAACTCCTAGGGGGCCCGCCGTCAACGCGACAAACGGTCCTTGGAGATTTCTGATGAAAGCCTTGGACCTCGGAGCCATTATACTGGCTACGAGTTCAGAGCAATCAAGTTTTCCAAACATTGTCAGAATTCCTTATGGTAGATGTCCTCAATCAATTGAGCGCATCTACTAGGGGGCCAACAAGATAAAGGCAATGTATTGAAGACAAAAATGGAATTCGAAAGGATTTCATTCATTCAAAATTGGAGATTTACAAGATGAAGGTACAAAAGGAAAGGTCCTAGCTACTGGAGTTCCGCTCAAAGTATGAAGCAACCTTTTGGGCGGCTTCTTGGATGCTGGCCTTGGCAGCTTCTTCCTCCTCGGCAATGGGTCCTTCAACCACCGGAGCTAGAGGCATCGAGGGATCCCAGCTTCGGAAGCACGTCAGCACATATTCTATGATGTTCTTAGCTAGATACCTTCCTTCAGTCTCGAGATGGTCGACGACCACATCTCCCAGTGCATCCAGCTTAGTGCCGACGGAGTTAAGCGCCACCAAGGCCTTGTCCATCTCTGGCTCAGGGATAGCTGGTCGGACCTGACAGAATCCCAAAGGCACCATAGCTTCATTTGCACACTCGAGGAAGTCCCAGACTTGGTGGGACTCAATTGATCTTGTGCTCCGAAGCTCCTCCAGTGACCTCCTTGTAGATAAAAGCTCCGCAAAACCCTCCTTTGAGAACCGCTCAAACTTTGGCGTGCTGCTGGATCTATTCAGCCAGCAACCTCTCTTGGTCAGCAAAATTCTTCTCTCAGAGGTGTATGCGGTCTCACCATTCCGCAAGGTCCTCCTTTGCCTTCACCTTGTCCTCCCTGGTAGAGACAACATTCTCTCTTTTGCTGACTCCTTCCCCTGCCAGCCATACTTGGTGTTTTTCTTTTTTGTACCAGGACCTGAATTTTTCCACGTGGTCAGCCAAGTGCTGCTCGCCACGTGCTAGCTTCTGGGAGATTTCATCCTCTCTCTTTTGGAGTTCATCCTCCTTATTATCCAACTCATCCATGCATTTGAAGAGCTATTCCCTCACAACATCGAGACTCTCCGAGTGACTTTCAGCCACTTCATTGGCATTCTTGGCGTGCTCGTAGATCTCACAGGTCTTGTCATCGAGGGCTTTTATAGCAGCCATTCGTTCATCCAGCGCCTTGTTCAGATGCGACTACCAAGTTTCTCAGCCTCCAGCCACTCCCTTTGTTCCGCTATCTGAGACTGCGTCAACTTTGTCTTGAAGTAGAGCAGCTTTCGCCAGCGCCTCAGGGTCTCAAACGTAGACATTGTCTATCGACATGGCCAGAGGAATTAGTGCAGGACCTGCTGGAGGTTCCTCCTCAGGCTCCACCGAGTCCTCTGGCATAGTCGTAAGAGCCCATGGCACAAGCATGGACTCCAAAAACTCGACATCAGCGGTGCTTAGCTCCGGGAGCTCATCCACCTTCGGCGCAGACGATGAAGGTCCCGCGACCGGATCATCAGGCAACGACGTAGGTATGGCCATTTCTGGCATATCATCATCAGCCAACGACGGAGTCACCTCCGGAGCTGGTTCCGGAACTTCTGCTGCAACTTTTGAAACCTCCAGCACAGGTGTTGGGACCTCTGATGCTAGCTCCGGAGCAACTGAAGCTTGCTCTGATGGTTCTTCCGCGTGGTCTGGCACCGCCGCGACTTCTTTGGCCGCCGGCTCAGTATTTGTGGCTGCAGCGCTGGCAGGTGGAGCAGCAGCTCCTCCTCTCAATACTCTGGAAACAAAGGAATAGAGAGTTCAGGAAAGAGCAAAAAGCAAAAACAAAACAAAAGTTAAAGAGTCGATCATTACCTGGGCACGTGACCGCTCTAGTCTGCACGGAGCTTCTTCCTTGGACGATCGGAGCCAGAACCCACTATCGTCGGTGAGGCAGAGGCTCTGGACTTCATCTCAGGGGTCGTGGCAGCCACTGGCGCCGCCTCAGCTGGGATCTCCCTCGTCAAATAAGAGACTCCAAACCTAGAGCCCGCCATTGGCACTAGGGCCGGAGTTGACTTACTGGACCTAGGACCCACTACAGGCGCTGGATCTAAAGATGATCTCACCGTCGGAGCCAGAGTTGCCAGTGCTGGAGGCACAACCAGCACTGATTTGAGGCCTGGCCAAAGTGGGGGCACCGCTTGCGTCAAAGTTGATCTGACAGAGCTACCATCAGCTCACGTCAACTTCCTCTTTCGACTGGAGGTGTCAATGGGCTCCTGGCCTTTGCCCCGACTTGAGCAGGTTTCTTCTGGCTTGGATCTGAAGGAGCCTTGTCCTTCCTGCTGAGAGGCGTAGAGTCAAACCATTCATGCGGGGAGGGGGCCGAAGCTCTGAGGATTACAATCCCCCCCCCCCCCCCCCCGATGGAGTGCTCCTTTGACGCACCGCAAGACCTGTGTCGTCAAGCAGTGTCATCATCTTCTGCAACTCTCTCCTGACCACTGGAACTATGTTCAGAGGCAGAAACTCAGCCGGAAGTCCAAGGTCGTCCTTTGAAAAGTTCCGCTATTCAGCTTCTGTAGATGGAGCTTCAAGGTGCGCTCGTCCAGGTTGGTGCCCCGGCCAACCACAATCTAGAGAAAATCCATTTCTCTAGAGAAAGACCAGACTGCAAACTCTCGCTCTTTGAGCGGCGCCCAGTGGTTGGTGAGGAAGTTGTCGAGGACCATCAAAGACGTTAATTCTCCATCCACCAGGTGTTGGATCCCTGTCAGCACGGGGTTGTACTTCTCAGGCAGCTCTGGGAGCTCCACCCAGGAGTCGGAATCTGTCGCCGGAAGCTCTTCTGGCAGCTCCAGCCGATCATGAGGGTCCACCCGGATCACAACCCAATCGGTCTTCCACGTCTCCCACTTCCCGGAAGGAAAGGTCTTGATGTACTTGAATGTGACATTTCTACGCTTTACGAAGTAGTAGGACCCTGGCAAGCAATTACCTTTGCCTGTCATCTAGAGAGTGAAGAAGGTCTGGAACAGAGGGATGCAGGGCGGCACACCCACCCACATCTTGTAGAAGTGGACGAAGATTGCCACCAGCAAGATGGAGTGAGGTCCAAGGTGGTGCAGTCAGAGCCTGTACGGCTCCAGCAACATCAGCAAGAAGTTGGATACTGGCAGAACCAACCCAACCATGGTGTACGCTGTGAAGTAAACAATGTCGTCGGAGGACTCCTTCTTGAATTGGAGCTTGCCGCGGCGTATAGCGTTGTTGAAGGAATCACTTGTCCAACTCATCAGCTTCCGAACTCTCAACAACTCATCATTGCTCACAACCTTGGTTGGGGGAAGTCCAAGTTCCATCGCTGCAAAGTGGACCAAAAGTGGGAGCGCGATGCAAGGGTTCAAGCGGAGAACTCTATGGCAAGAATAGATCGATGCGTAAGAGTTCTCCCACCTTGCAGCACCTCTTACTTTATTAAGCCTCTGCAACGCTTGGATGACAATAGCATTTGGACTATAATCACGCTCTGCGAAGTTACCTCGTCAATGACAAGGGAGCCTAGGTTCACTTTGTTAAAAGAGTCGCACCAGGTAAACCATTGTCATGATGAGAAGTTGGAAGCCGAGGGCGATGGCCTAACAGGGCTGCAAATATTACATTGGGAATCGATATAGAAATCTTATAGGGTACCGGCGTCCTTCAATTTCGTGAGATCAGCACATCATGTATCTCACCTACCAAATCAAGAAGGGTCACGTGTCCCAATGGAAAGCCTGAAGCAGCAATGTGAGATAGATAATGGCCCCACCTCCAGCATCGAAACCTCATAATCTCACCAGAGGTGGGCCTGGGGGCCACTGTCGATACCTTGCATACCAGGTGTCCCTTCGTACCATAAGAAGACGCGTCAAGTTCCTCCTTCCAGTATTGTAGACTTCCAGAGGCAACATGTGTCCCGCAGTGCCAAACCTGCCTCCCTCCTTAGGATGACTCCGGTGCTGCCACATGTCCCGCAGTGCCGGACCTACCTCCCACCATAGGGTGGCTCCGGTACTGCCATGTGTCCCGCAGTACCAGATCTACTTGCCTCCTTAGGGTGGCTCTGGTGCTGCCACATGTCCCGGGGCGCCGGACCAGCCTCCCCGACAGGCGAAGCTCCAGTGCTTCCACGTGTTCAGTAGCTCTGGACCTGCCTTCCCATAGAGGAAAGTTCCAGTGCTACCATGTGTCACAAAACCAGACCTATGTCTGCAACAGGAAGATAGTGGGATCTCCAACAGAGCGGACATTCAAGGGCTATCAATCAGTCGTTACAAGACCTGGTTAATGTGTCATTAATTATATATTAATGACGCACGATCAGAGAACTGTCAAGACCAGTAACGTTGCCATTAAGGCACATTATCACACTATTTAACCACCCTTAACACTCGTAGATCATGTATAGTGCGGTTATTACAGCCGGGGCCACTTGTCGGGCCAGGGTGTATACTGTAATAGCCAGTCCTTAGCATATAAAAGGGATGCGCTGCACGGTAGAAAGCTAAGCACATGCAACTGATTCTAGACTAAGCTCAGGCTTACGTATACTCATACTAGCAACGCACACTCTGTAGAGTAGGGTATTACGCTCAGGCGATACGAACCACATAAAAATCCTATATGTTCACACTAGTTCTTGATCCTGATTAGCTCCCCGCCTAAATATGAACCTCCGCGGACTACTTCTTAGTAGTATCGGGGGAAGTGTCTTAGTCTACACTTCGATAGTCTCGATTTCAATTTGAGAAGCTTTGCAATACACCAGGTGTTGTTACTCAACTATCTACCAGTGGAATTGAGAGTTTGACCCACTCGAACCTCTTTTCTCTTTATGACCATGTTTGTGCCATATTGAAGATTAGAGAGCGTATTAGCTCGATAACTCGCATAACATCCCGTCACGACCGTCAATAGTCGAAATGAATTTGATCCATGGAGTTCATTATCTTGGAATTCACTATTCTAACTTTGGTCCAGGGACGATATATTTTGTATAAAGTCTATACTCTATCAATATATGTTACCATTACGCAAGTTTGGTTATCATACGCACCCAGTTGTTTTCATCCTTGAGCGATCTTGCAATATCAAATCTCATGTATGATTCATGGCTGTGACTGCAGAATAGTGCGCGCCCATGCAACGTACGATGTTGGTGGTTCGAGCCAGGAGGTAGTGACTCCCAGCCACCAAAAACTCAGGCTCTTCAGCAGCTGACACGTCCACCTCCACCTCCGCTTACATTGGCGTATGTGATCGTAACCATGGTGTGTTTGCGCATTGAGAAGATCGAGCTGTTGCGAACCCTTGTGGAGAATATGTCCCGTCAAAGTGAACGTCCAGTCGGAGGCGATCATCAGCCTCAACAAAGCACGTACTCGAATCTTTTGGCGACTCATCCACCGGTATTCACGGAGGATGATGAACCACTCGTGGCGAACAACTGGCTCCGCACAACTAAAGCAAATTTCGGATTTCTCCTTTGCACCAAATAGCAGAAGGCGCTCTTTACGGCGTAGCAGCTTCACGGCTCCGCCAACGCATGGTGGGTGAATTACATTGCCTCACTGCCGGCTGGTCACGCCGTGACATGGACCGAATTCTGGTAGGCGTTCTGCACCTATCACATACCTCCTGGGATTATGAAATGCAAGCTTCGAGAATTCCATAAACTCAAGCAAGGCAGGAGGAGTGCTCACGAGTACTCCAAGGCTTCCAACCACCTGGTGCAGTATGCGCCGGATCATGTGAACACCGAAGAAAAGAAACGTGACTGCTTCTATCGAGGCTTGAATGCTAAAATGAAGGACAAGCTCGCTTTGTTCAATCGTGGCACATTCAATGAATTTGTCAACGCGGCGATTGTGCAAGAGGATGCAACACACGAGATTGTAATAGAGAAGAAGAAGAGAAGTGCTCCGCAGGGAAGCGGTGGTGGTGCTCCACAAAAGTACTGCATGGTGTACCGATGGCCGCCTGTCAGAGGTGGCAGCCACCGGCGCGAGCGCCGATGTTCCGTGGCTGCCCGTTCAATGCACCGAGCTTCTGACCACCCCTGCCACACAGTAGCAGTAGCAGCAACAACTGATGATGATTCCTCGTGCACCTCAACAGCAGCAGCGTGTATCGGGTATGCGTCCTCCGGTCTGTGGTGGTCTGAAGCAATACACGTGCTACAACTGTCGATGTGTTGGACATCTCTCGTACAGCTGCCCATACAAGCAAACCAATGGACAAACATCTTACCAGGATGCTAATCAACCACACAACCAACCCAAGAAACCAAATCCCAAAACCGACAATGTCCACCACATCGCCATTGAGGATGTACCGGAAGGCAAACCCATACTTGCGAGTATGTTCACTCCCCTCGATCATCCTGTTATCATACTTTTTGATTCTGGTGCCACCCGCAATTTCATTAATAGTTCATATGTTGTCAAGCACCAACTACAATATTTCCTACCGAATATCCTTATATGATTTGTTCACCGGATGGAAAGATATCAGCTAATAGTATGATTCCAAAAGCACCACTATCATTATCTTAGAAGGCCAAAAGATCGATGCCATATTAGGGATGTCATGGTTACGTGATCACGGTGTTGTTCATGACATCACTTCTCGCACCGTTCATCTTGATTCCCCACTACACCAGCTACATACTCTCATTCTTGATCTACCTGTTCAAGAACTCGTAGCAGCGTACCACTCTGAATCCATCAATTTGGAAGACATTCTGGTGGTCCGTGAATACCCCGATATGTTTCCCGATGATCTACCGGGCATGCGGCCCGAACATGACGTTGATTTCAAGATTGAATAGGCACCGAGAACCACATGGTTCTCTCGAAGACCGTATCGAATGGCGCCAAATGAGCTAGCTGAATTAAAGGAACATCTAAAGGACCTTTTGGACAAATGTTTTATTCGCCAAAGCTCCTCACCTTGGGGCTGCTCCACGCTGTTCATTTAGAAAAAGGATGAAATGTTGCGGTTATGTGTGCACTATCATTCGCTAAATGCCATAACTATCAAGAACAAGTACCCAGTACCGCACCTCGACATTATCTTCGATCAGTTAGTGGTGCTAAGGTATTCCAAGATGGATCTTCGGTCCATATATCATAAAATCGAAATTCAGACGGAAGATATACCAAAGACGGCATTCTCGACGCAATATGGACTATATAAATATCTCGTCATGTCATTTAGTCTCACCAACGCTCCCACCCACTTTATGTATCTTATGAACTCAGTGTTCATGCAAGAGTTGGACAAGTTCGTCGTGGTCTTCATCGATGACATCTTGCTTTATTCCAAATCGGAGGAAGAATATGCCAAACACTTGCATATCGTACTCCAAGGATTGCGAGACCATAAGCTCTATGCAAAATTCAGCAAGTGTGAATTTTGGACAGCCAAGTGCCATTTTTGGAACACATTATTTCAGCTGAGGGCATCGTTTTGGACCCAAGTAAAATTGTCCAATTGCTGAAATGGGAATCTCCCAAGTCTGTCCATGAACTCCAAGCTTCCTTGGTTTAGCGAGTTATTATTGGAGGTTCATCTCGAGTTTCTCGAAAATAGCTAAACCTATGACAGAGCTGTTGAAGAAGGGAACCAAATATATTTAGAGTGAAGCATGTGATAAGCTGTTTCAAAGATTGGTGAAGCATCTCACAACATCCCCGGTTTTAGCTCAACCAAATACAACAAAATCGTTCCATGTTCATTGCGATGCATTCAACATCGGTCTCAGTTGCGTTCTTATGCAAGAAAGACGTGTAGTCGCAACTGGATCACGGCAGCTCCGCAACCATGAACATCATTATCCTAATCACGACTTGGAGCTCGCTGCCGTGGTGCTTCCTCTAAAAATGTGGAGGCATGTTCTTGGGTGATTTCAATTTCTACAGGTCGTCAGAAGACAGAAACAGGTCGGGTGGTGCTAACCTCAGTTACATGCAGATTTTCAACACATGGATCCAAAGTCAAAGCTTGATCGAGATTCCTCTAAAAGGGAGAAAGTTTACGTGGAGCAACATGCAAGCAAACCCGCTACTCGAACAGCTGGACAGGTGCTTCACCTCCTTAAAATGGACCACTACCTTTCCCCAACACAATGTTGTTGCCTCTAGCGAAACAACATCAGATCATGTGCCTTGTGTAGCACAAATTGGTACGAGAACTTCGAAGTCTTGTGTCTTCATATTTGAGAATCATTGGTTCAGATACCTGGACTTCCCAGAGGTGGTCAAAAGTGCATGGAACATACACTTTGATATGAATGACAGTGTTAAAAGAATGGGAGCTAAGTTCAAATCACTGAGACACACCTTGAAAAACTGGAGTAAGAGCAAAGGGTACTTGGCTCAGAGGATTAGACAATGTAATGAGATACACTCAGTTCTTGATAAGCTTGAGGAACAACGTCTCCTATTTACACAGGAAGCGAGATTTAGGGTTATGCTTAAACTGCACATTGAGTTCCTCCTGCAAAGACAGAATGACTATTGGAAGAAGCGATATACAGTGCGATGGACTCTTTTGGGGGATGAACCAACAACCTTTTTCCATACTGCAGCTATGGAAAGGTATCCGAAAAATAATGTCACTGTATTTGAGACTGATGAGGAGCATGATCTCGCGGAGCACAACGAAAAGGCAGAAAATATTTAGAATGTGTTCAAGGAGCGCACGGGGGGGATCAGGCGCCACTCAAATTTGGCCATCCTTAGCCCAACTTATTCCATCCTCGGCGAACCTTTCTCATTTAGTGGAGCCTTTCTTAGAGGCCAAAATTGAAAATATAGTCAAACAAATGCCTATGAAAAGGCTACGGGACCAGACGGCTTCAATGCATAATTCTTTAAACACTGTTGGCCGGTTATTCGAGGGGATGTGCTAAAAGTATGTGATGACTTCTTCCACTGCCGCACAAGCTTGGGTCCGGTTAATAGCTCTCTAATTACCCTGGTTCCTAAAGTAAACAATCCACTCTTAAAGATTACAGACCCATCTCACTCCTAAACTCGATAATAAAGCTGATCACCAAGATACTATCTCAGCGATTGCAAGGAGTGATCACTCGACTAGTACATCCAAACCAATATGGATTCATCAAGACCAGAACTATACATGATTGTTTGGCCTAGACATATGAATACATCTACCATTGCAAAGCCCCAAGAGAAGGATTGGTGGTACTCAAACTTGACTTTGCAAAAGCCTTTGACACCGTGGAACGTGAGGCTATAATGTACATGCTTCGACAGCTGAACTTTCCAAAGGTATGCTGCTCATGGTGTTCTGACATACTCTCCACGGCCACCTCAACGGTGTTGCTTAATGGAGTTCCGGGTAAAACCTTCCACTGCAAACGTGGGGTAAGACAGGGCGACCCTCTCTCGCCGCTACTTTTCATCCTCGCGTCAGAAATCCTACAGATATTGATTAACCAGGCTGCAAGTATTGGAACACTCTCTTTTCCTCTACAAGGCACGAACACAAATGACTTTCCAGTAATTCAGTACGCTGATGACACGATTATTATCTTGAGAGCCTCCCAGCATCAGCTTTTTTCTGAAGAACATAATATCACATTTGGAGCAGCAACGGGCCTCAGGGTCAATCTGAGCAAGTCTTTTATGGTCTCAATAAAAGTACCGGCAGGAAGTTGCAATTCTTGCAAACACTATGGGGTGTAAGATTGGTCGTTTCCCGTTTACATATCTAGGTCTTCTGATGAGTCTTTCAAAGCCAAAATTTGAAGACTTTGAGCCAATGATCTCTAAAATAGAAACAAGACTATCATCCATGGCTAACTAGTTGTCAATGGCAGGCCGGTGTATGCTGGTTAATACAATTATCTCCTCGGTACTAATTTATGCCATGTGCACTTTACAACTTAGACCTACTATACTGCAACGTATTGACCTAATAAGAAGAATATGCCTTTGGAGAGGTTCTGATGTGGCCGAGAAGGATGGTCACACTCCCAAAGGAAAAAGGTGGACTTGGACTGAAAAACCTTGCCAGCATGAATAAAGCTTTGCTGTAGAAGTTCTTATTCAAGGCTTACAATAAGGTTGATACCCCCTGGGTTGGGCTAATTTGGAACACTTACTATCGCAATGGCACACCTCCGCACAGGCGTAGAGTGAGAAGTTCCTTTTGGTGGCAAGATGTTCTCAAAAATTGGGAGGAATTTCAAGTAGCCATGACAGTGAAGGTAGGAAGAGGAGATACGATTAGACTTTAGCTGGATTCATGGGAAGGTTAGACACTCCAAAATGACTTCACATGGCTCTTCTCATTTGCGAAAAACAGGCCATCACAATAGCTCAATATTTGGATAACCCAGAGATACAAGATAACTTCCACACCCCGTTGTCTGAAGAGGCCTGCCAAGAGCTACAATCCCTATCTTCACTAATGGATCAGATTACAAGCAGAAACCTTTTAACTGATTGCTGATCTCAAAGAGAAAATGGGTTACACTTCTCATCATCACAGAGTTACAAGATCCGATTTGAGCACCTGGATCCCCCTCAACCTTTCCAGTGGATATGGAAATCTAAAGTCTCTAGTAAGCTAAAAATATTCACCTGGTTGCTATTTAAAGACAGGCTCAATTCGAGAAATATTCTCAAAAGATAGAACTTCTACATCAAAAATGAAGATTACCCATGTGTAATGTGCAATCAGGGTTTGGAAGAGCTCACTTATCACCTTTTTTCAATGCCCCTTTAGTACATAATGCTGGCAGATTCTGGGGATACAATGGAACCATGAGTTTCTATTCTTTGACACCATCTGCAAAGCATGCCAAGAGTGGCCACTTTCGGGGTTCATGGAAGTGTTCTCCATTGCAGCTTGGGAGATACGGCTCTTAAGAAATGCTAAAATATTTAGAGGAGAGTCCCCCACTGTATCTACCTGGAAAGCCCACTTCATAGCTACCCTAAAAATACTGTTAGGTTTAAAACCCTAGTAAAGGAGCTGCTGCTTTACTAGGTATCGGTTATGTGAACCACTTTTCTTTTCCATCCCAAAAAACTGTATTTTAATGTACCTTTTTGATCCCATATGGGTCGGTGGTTTAATATAAATGTGCAGGAGGGGTTTCCCCTGCTGTTTTGCTTTCAAAAAAATGTGGAGGCATTATCTGCTTGGTAATCTTGTTCACCTCTACATCGACCACAAAAGTTTGAAGTATATCTTTACTCAGAAGGAGCTGAACATGAGACAACGAAGATGCTTGGAGTTGATCAAGGATTGTGAGATTGAGATTCACTACCATCACGTAAAGCTAACATGGTTGCCGATGCGCTTAGCCGCAAGTTTCATGTCAATAACTTGACCATCATGCCTATGGAAGAGGATGAATCGAGTTTATAATTGGTTCCATATGGAGCTTTATAGAATCTTGTTCTCATTCACACAATCCAAGATGAGATTATTGAACCTCAAAAGAAGGACAAAGGTATGTCTCACATATGCAAAAGAATGGACAACGGTGAGATGAAATGTCTCTAAAGAGATGAGCATGGTGCTCTACGGTTCAAGAATCGGATCATAGTGCCACGTGATATGAAACTTTAGAAGAAAACCTTGGATGAAGCTCACTTGTCCAAAACGTATCCGAGTGTGATATGTGTTGGCGAGTGAAGGCCGACCATATGAGGAAAGCAGGACAGCTGCAACCGCTGAGTATTCGGACATGGAAATGGGAGGATGTGAGTATGGATTTCATCGTCGGATTACCATTCACATTCTGGAAGCATGATTCGATTTGGGTGATAGTCGATTGACTAACCGAATCAGCACATTTCATTCCAGTAAATGTTCGATTTAGTGCCAAGAAGTATGTGGAGTTGTACATCTCAAGAATCATGTGCTTGCATGGAATTTCTTGCACAATTATTTCAGATCGAGGCTCACTGTTTGTTGCTCGTTTCTGGGAGCAGCTACATGCCTTGTTAGGTACTAAGCTGATTAGAATCTCCGCATATCACCCACAAACCGATGGACAAATCGAGAGGGTGAACAAAGTACTAGAAGATATATACACGCATGTGCCATCCATCACGGTAAAAATTGGGACGATCATTTATCATTGGCGGAATTCTCGTACAACAACATTTACCAAGCGAGTATTAAGATGGGACCATACGAAGCTCTCTACGGCCGTAAATGCCGCACACCGCTGAATTGGTGCGAGTCCGGCGAAAGGGTGACATTCGGGACTGATCTAGTCAACGAAGCCGAAGAACAAGTTCGGGCGATACAAGCGAACTTGAGAGTGGCACAATCTCGACAAAATAATGATGCAGACAAGAGGCCTCGCCCGCTGCACTTTTATCACAGTTCATGTCCGCGTGTCTCCGATGAAAGGAATCATCTGATCGGAATAAAAGGAAAGCTCGCTCCCCAATTTATCGGTCCATTTGCTATCATGGAGAAGTGTGGACCTGTGGCTTATCGATTGGAATTGACATCATCTCTCGCTGGTATACATGACATTTTCCACGTATCTCAGCTCCGGAAATGTCTAAAGTACCCAACTGCAGTCCACACAGATGAAATCGGCGACTTGAAACCGAATCTCTCATACTTTGAACATGCGGTTCAGATTCTTGACGAGAAGACTCGAACCATGTGATATTCACCGAATTTGGTTCGGCGAAGGGTGGCCCAATCTTCACGACAGGAGGCTCAAGAACAAGATAACTTGCTGTATAAACAGCGCGGATAACTAGCTTTATACCTGACCAAGGTTGGATGCGACCAAGCGACGGGGAGAGAGACACCGAAACCACGAAGACTTCGACTCAATCTCCGAACGACCGCAGAACCACAACCGGAGCTAATGCACACAAGACGGGGCAGCCATTCTCGAACCCACAGAGCACGAATTAGTGGATCTCTGAGAGATCTCTCCACAAGTTCAAGAAGAACAAGGAAGAACAAGGGTTGAGTAAGACACTCAAGCAGCTCGGCTGCAAATATCACTGGAATAATCTTAATTCATCAAAAGTTTCCCTTGGCTTACAAAAAGAGTGGTATTTATGCCAACAACTAGTCTAAAAATAGATGTGAACTGAAAAAGCCACGTGGGAAGGTGGAAGGCCAACTGGCTTGATCATTCATGCAGTGGTCATCAATTTCCCGCATGTTTGCTGGCCTTTTGAGTGGTCTTCAATGTTTTAATCATAACTCCACCTAGGGACATCCAAAATACATGGGACCAGATGCGTTGGAAAGGTAATTTGATAACCTTTCACACCATGTGTAGAATGCTTGACGAAATATAGTAGAGTGATATAGTTTCTCACGGAAACTTGGATATCAGGCTGACTATTGATCTTCTAAACAGTTTGCACCAAAAGCACTCGGCTGCCAAGCTGGGAGCTCTAAAGCACTCGACACTTAGTGGCATTAGAAAGTTGACTTCAACACCTTTCCAACAAGTACTCATGGACCTTCACAGCTTCTATGAATCAAGAGATATGATTGTTTCTTCATGACAGTTCTGCCAGGCCGAACTGGTTCGCCGTAGTTCTCCTCTCTGGTTCAGTCTCGGCGTGTCCTTGTCATCCTCCTTGGTGAACCTAAGTAATAGAAACCTGTACGAATTAGGAAGTATATAATTCTCATTAATAAATGGAATTTTACAAAGTAGCGTATGCACCTCTTGTTGTAGCTGTTTAGCTCAGTTACGAGTAATTGGTCCATCGAAAACATGAGCTGGTGCAGCTTGACTTGATGATTGTTCCATCTTGCTTGATGTAGTCGGTATACTTGATGGTGTGGTCGGTGTGGGCATATCATCCTCCCCCCCCCCCCCCCCCCCTTGAAAAAAAGTCATCCTCGACTCTTCCAATCCAAAGAATGGAGAGAGGTCGGACACATTGAAACTGGTACTTACACCATAAGTACTTGGCAGATCAATTTCATAAGCGTTGTCATTGATCTTGCGTAGAACTTTGAATGGTCCGTCAGCCCGGGGTTGCAACTTGCTCTTGAGCAGCTCTGGAAAATGATCCTTTCGAAGGTGCACCCAAACCAAGTCCCCTGGTTCGAACAACACCTTCCTGCGACCCTTGTTAGCGTGCTTCACATACTTCTTGGTCATATTTTCAATATTGGCCCGAGCCCTATCATGAATGTTCTTGACAAATTCAGCTCGCTTGCTTGCATCGAAGTTCACACGTTCCTGCATGGGTAAAGACAAAAGATCTATAGGAGCAGTGGGTGTGAATCCATATACAATTTCAAATGGACAAAATCTAGTGGTCGAGTGTACTGCCCTATTGTATGCAAACTCTAACATGTGGCAAGCTTTCTTCCCATAGTTTCAGGTTCTTCTTAGGGACAGCTCGGAGCACCATTGATAGTGTTTGATTCACAACTTCAGTTTGGCCGTCCGTTTGCGGATCACATGTTGTGGAGAACAACAGTCTTGTCCCAAGTTTGCCCCACAATGTCTTCTAAAAGTAGCTCAAGAACTTGGTGTCACGATCCGACACAATGGTACGTGGCATTCCATGTAGTCGCACGATTTCCCTGTAAAATAATTCAGCAATACGGGAAGCATCGTCGCTCTTGTGGCAAGGAATAAAATGTGCCATTTTGCTGAAACGAGCAACCACGACAAAAATTGAATCCCTTCCCCTTTTGGTCTGTGGTAACCCAAGCACAAAATCCATTGAAATGTCCTCCCAAGGTGCATTAGGAATAGGAAGGGGAGTATATAAACCATGAGGGTTCAGACGGTACTTAGCTTTGTGGCAGTTTTCACAGCGAAGAACATGTCTCTCTACATGTCGTTGCATTTTTGGCCAAAAGAAATGGTCGGCCAGCACTTGCTCCGTCTTCTTGGCTCCAAAATGGCCCATAAGTCCACCTGCATGAGCTTCCTGCACGAGTAAAAGTCGAACAGAGCAATCTGGAATACAAAGTTTGTTAGTGTGAAATAAAAATCCATCATGCACATGATACTTTTCCCATCCTTTGCCATTACGACACTTGGCATATGGTTCAGCAAAGTACGAATCAGTGGCATATAATTCCTTTATACTTTCCAATCCGATAATTTTAGCATCAAGATGTGTGAGCAAAGCATGACGTCGAGATAAAGCATCAGCTACAATATTGTCTTGACCTTTCTTATATTTGACAATATAAGGAAAGGACTCAATAAATTCACTCCACTTAGCATGTCATTCATTCAGTTTTAGTTGTCCCTTAATATGTTTCAATAATTCATGGTCTGAATGTATTACAAATTCTTTAGGATAAAGGTAGTGTTGCCAAGTTTCCAAATTCCGAAAGAGAGCATATAATTCTTTATCATAAACTGAATAATTCAAAGTCAGACCACTTAGCTTTTCACTGAAGAATGCAATTGGTCTCTTTTCTTGCATCAGCACGCCTCCAATCCCAACTCCACTTGCATCACATTCAATTTCAAATGTCTTGTTGAAATTAGGAAGTGCAAGGACTGGGGATGTTGTGAGCTTCTTCTTTAATTCTTCAAAAGCCTTTTGTTGTGCTTCTCCCCATTTGAAAGGTACGTCTTTCTTGGTCAGCTCATTGATTGGAGCAGCGATCGTGCTGAAATCTTTCACGAAGCGCCGGTAGAAACCAACAAGTCCAAGGAAGCTTCTCACTTGGCTCACGTTGTGTGGAGGCATCCATTCATATACAGCCTTGACTTTCTCAGCATCCACCTCCACGCCTTGTCTTGAAACAACAAAACCAAGGAAAACCACCTTGTTGGTGCAAAAGGTGCACTTCTCAAGGTTAGAGTACAATTTTTGTTTACGCGGGACAGCAAGCATGCTCTGGATATGTGCAACATGTTCTTCAAGAGTCTTGCTGTAGATTAGGATGTCATCAAAATAAACCACAAAAAAATTACCAATGAAAGTTCTATGCACATGATTCATTAATCGCATAAATGTACTAGGTGCATTGGTTAAACCGAAGGGCATCACTAACCATTCATACAATCCAAATTTTGTTTTAAAGGTTGTTTTCCACTCATCTCCTTCTTTCATACGAATCTGATGATAGCCACTTCTTAAATCAATTTTAGTGAAAAAATTAGCACCAATAAGTTCATCAAGCATATCAGCTAAGCGAGGAATGGGATGCCTATATCTTACTGTGATGTTGTTAATTGTGCGGCAATCCACACACAGTCTCCAAGACCCATCTTTCTTAGGCACTAAAAAAACAGGGACGGCACAAGGGGAAAGACTTTCCTGTACATACCCTTTTTTCATCAATTCCCCCACTTGTCGCTGAATTTCTTTTGTCTCCTTTGGGTTGGTGCGGTATGCAGCCCTTTTCGGAAGTGACGCACCAGGAACCAAGTCAATTTGATGCTTGATCCCTCTCTTAGGTGGCAGTCCTGGTGGTACTTCGTCCGGAAAGACATCTTCATATTCCTGCAAGACATTCAAAAGAGTACTCGACAGGGTAGAGGGTAAGGCATTAGTAGAAAGAAAAGTGTCCTTGTACATAAGTACAAAGAACATGGCATCAGGTTAACTCAATGCTTTGATATCCCCCTTCCTAGCCATCATTACTAAACCCTCTTTTCCCGGTTTCTGGATTCCTTGCAGCTGTGGGGTTTGATTTGGCTGTGGACACTCTTCTTTACTATTTTTGTGGCTCACTCGCAAGTGGTGTTCGCTCTCGCGCTGTTTCTTCCTGATATCATCCTTCAAAATTTCTTCCGGTGTCAAAGGAAGCAAGGAAATTCGCTCTCCTTTGTACACAAAAGACAGCTTGTTGGTCCCTCCAAAAACCTGGACATCACGATCGTATAGCCATGGTCGACCGAGAAGAAGTTGGCAGGCTTGCATAGGCACCACGTCGCACTCCACATGATCATTGTATTTTCCAACAGAGAATGATACAGTCATAGTATGACTGACATGTAGCGCACCACAATCATTAAGCCACTACATCTTGTAAGGACTAGGATGACGCCGTGGTTTCAGTCCCAATCTGTCCACCAATTCTTGGCTAGCAATATTGTTGCAGCTGCCATTATCAATGATGATGTGACACACCTTATCTTTGATTAGTCCACGGGTATGGAACAAATTATGTCGCTGCCTGTTGTCTTTCTTTTCTGCTGTTACACTAAGCACTCGTAGAGAAATAAAGCAATTATGTTCTCCTTCTTCAGGCTGGATCTCATTCCCTTCCTCCTCAAAATCTTCATCACATATCGGTCCAGCATCTTCCGGATCACTCTCGGATTCCCATTCACCTTTCTCATTCAACAACATGGCCCTCTTGCTTGGGCATTGGGCAGCAATGTGCCCACGGCCATGGCATTTATGGCATAAAATTTCTCTGCTTCGAGGAGAAGATGTAGCTCCCGAGACATTGTTGTGGGCTGCTGAACTTGCAGCGGGTCGCTGCTGAGTTGTTGATGATGACGCGGTGGAGGCTGCCATGTTCGATGGAACAAATGATTGAGAAGACTTGGCTGCAGTCCCGTGAGGTCGTCCACCACCATAGGAAGTACTTGACTGCTGTTTGCGCCATGGGGCAGCAATAGAATAACTGCCATAAGATTTTCTTCGTGACTCTTGCTAAATCTTCTTCTCTGTTCGCATAGCTTGATCAACAAGATCCTGCAATGTACGATATGGAAACATCTCCACAAAACCAGAAATTTCTTCATTAAGACCTCCTAGAAATCTTGCCATTGTTGACTCTGCATCTTCTCTTATTCCAGCCCGCACCAACAGTAGCTCCATCTCCTTGAAATACTCATCAACTGATCTCTTCCCTAGCTTTAACATTTGCAACCGGTTCCTGAGATCACGCTGATAGCTAGATGGCACGAATCGCCTTCTCATCACTTGCTTCATCTCCTCCCATGTATTGATATATCCGCGTCCCAAATCACGTTGATTCTCCTGCACTTGGTTCCACCAAGTGAGAGCGTATCCAGAGAGTTCCACCGAAGCAAGATTCACACGGCGCTGAGCCGAAAGATTATGTACTCAAAATATTTGATCACACTGCTCAGCCCATTCAAGAAATTCATCGGGATTCTCCTTTCCAGTAAACTTTGGAATACTCAATTTGACACGAGCGATGTTATCTGGGTTGTCATAAGGACGTCGACCACGATAGTATTCCCTTTCTTCAAAATCAGCAGACCGGCGATGATGACGCCGATCAAACCTGCCACCTTGACCGAAGGGATTTTCATCATCATGAGATCCTTCTTCATGATCTTGATCTTCAAACTCTTCGTCTTCAAAATGCACGCGGCGACCATCAGCATTGCGCCTATGTGCGCGACGCCCACCATGGTAATTATTAAAATCAGCATGGCGACCACCACCAGATCCGTCAGGGCCATCTCCGAAGCGATTGAATCCATGGCCGAAACCAGAATTCTCATCGCTGGACTCCTCTCAATGACAGTCCTCTTGATCATGACATGCTCGACGTCCTCCAGCCGCGGGAAGACGCTCATCGAGGAGGCCGCGCATGGCCTCCATGAGTGAATCAGCCATGCGACGCATCTCATCCCGTGAGACAGGGGGTTCCCTATCACCATGGTGTCCACCATGAACACTTGAATCTGAGTCTGCCATGTTAGGAGCAGCAAGAAAAAGAAAATAATATATATATATATATATGGACACACTCGATCTCACCTCTTACTTACCCAAGTTCTTGCCTGATCTCAAGAACTGTGATGGTGCTGGTGTGACAGCTTCAACGGAGGTGGTAAAGAGGTCGTAAGGAGTACAAATCGAAAGTCCCGATTCAGGTTTTTGGTGGAGCTATAGGTGGCTGAAAAAGGAGGGCTACGGTACTGCCAATCAAGTGAAAAAGATGTGCTCAAAAGATAAAAAAATTGCTGCTATCAAGATTACCACCAACTTGGATATGAAAACTGAAAATTTCAACACTCAACCGTAACACAAAATTCTTCAAAATCTTTTCACTTGTGCTCTCTTTTTTTTATTACTGTATTCTTTCTTCCTTCTTTTTTTTGACTCTTTTTTTTACTCTTCTTTTTTTTACACTAACAGGGGTGCTGATTACAAAAGATATAGGTAAACGGTGGTGACGAGCAACTGGAAGAACACAAACACAAGATAACAGTACCGTTAAAAGGGCTATAGGTATTTTTTTTAGGCTTTGGAATATAGGACAAACAAATATATGTAAAAGATAAACACAGGGATGAATATGTGGATGGTGAAAACTGTAAAAGATTGAAAAAAAGGGTGGGAGGGTGGGTGATAAAAAAAATGAACCTACCGTGACAACGATAGCTCTGATACCACATGATATTCACCGAATTTGGTTCGGCGAAGGGTGTCCCGATCTTCACGACAGGAGGTTCAAGAACAAGATAACTTGTTGTAGAAACAGCGCGGATAACTAGCTTTATACCTGACCAAGGTTGGATGCGACCAAGCGACGGGGAGAGAGACACCAAAACTGCAAAGACTTCGACTCGATCTCCGAACGACCGCAGAACCACAACCGGAGCGAATCCACACAAGACAGGGCAGCCGTACTAGAATCCGCAGAGCACGAACTAGTGGATCTCAGAGAGATCTCTCCACAAGTTCAAGAAGAACAAGGGTTGAGTAAGACACTCAAGCAGCTCAGCTGCAAATATCACTGGAATAATCCTAATTCATCAAAAGTTTTCCTTGGCTTACAAAAAGAGGGGTATTTATACCAAAAAATAGTCTAAAAATATATGTGAACTGAAAAAAGCCACGTGGGAAGGTGGAAGGCCAACTAGCTTGATCATTCATGCAGTGGTCATCAATTTCCCGCATGTCTTCTGGCCTTTTGAGTGGTCTTCAATGTTTTAATCATAACTCCACCTAGGGACATCCAAAAGACATGGGACCAGATGCCTTGGAAATCTAATTTGATAACCTTTCACACCATGTGTAGCATGCTTCACGAAATATTGTAGAGTGATACAGTTTCTCACGGAAACTTGGATATTAGGCTGACTATTGATCTTCTGAACAGTCTGCACCAAAAGCACTCGGCTGCCAAGCTGGGAGCTCTAAAGCACTCGTAACTTAGTGGCATTAGAAAGTTGACTTTAACACCTTTCCAACAAGTACTCATGGACCTCCACAGCTTCTATGAATCAAGAGATATGATTGTTTCTTCACGACAGTTCTGCCAGGCCGAACTGGTTCAACGTAGTTCTCCTCTCTGGTTCAGTCTCGGCATGTCCTTGTCATCCTCCTTGGTGAACCTAAGTACTAGAAACATGTACGATTTAGGAAGTATATAATTCTCAGTAATAAATGGAATTTCACAAAGTAGCGCATGCACCTCTTGTTGTAGCTGTTTAGCTCGGCTACGAATAATTGGTCCATCGAAAACATGAGCTGGTGCAGCTTGACTTGATGATTATTCCATCTTGCTTGATGTAGTCGGTATACTTGATGGTGTGGTCGGCGTGGGCATATCACCATGCGGAACCGCAGGCTGTCGTTTTATAAAGTATTATAGAGCAACCATACTGTTGAGGAAGCAACATGGAAAACCAAAGAATATCTCCACTCCAACTATCTGGATTCCTTATCGTCTCATATCCGGTAATTTCTCTCCTACTTTCATCTCTTCATCATAATCTTGGGACAAGATTCCTTTAAGGGTGGATGTAAAGGCCCTGAAAACAATAAAAATGTATTCAGCTCATGAATCAAGTTTGGTTGGAAGAATTTAAATAGGAACCAAGTACTCATGTACTGTATGTAAAGTAAACCCTAAAAAGGGAGTTTCAAATTCAAATCAAAATTTCACACTCAACTATTCAAAACCCTCAATTTGAATTCACTAACATGTCTCTCATGATTCAATTATCACTCCTCTCAAGTTTGAGCATTTTCAACCTTTTTTGCTATGTCTTTGAATCAAGCCAAGTGAGGGCATTCAAAATCGAATTTGAATTCAAACTCCACTGTCTACTTTTTCAAACGCAAAAATTGATTTCATATTTGAACTCTCCACACCTGAATTGACCTAGCTACCAAGTTTCACAACTTTTGGAGAATATTTGAATTGCATTTTAAATCAACAGAGAAGGATCTTTGTTTGTATTGTGAACCCCACCTGTCATTCAGCATAGCTCTCTTTTTTCCCTGCTTTTCACCACCGTGCGCCACCTCCCTGAATGCAAGGGACAACAGCTGCCTGCTTTCTTGATGCCTTGCTTGTGAAGCCAGCTGACCTGCAGCTAGGGGCGAGCTAATCATTTCAGTTGCTTCACCGGTGCAACACAGCAAAAGGGTTTCCCTCTCCTCTGTTCTTGCTCTCTTCGGCGACCATCTCACCTTCGACCCCTTGCGAGGTAGGGGAAGAAGCCGGGTGGGCCCGACCCGTAAGCCAAAGAAAATTTTCCTCCGGATCGAGTGTGGCATGTGGATCGGGTGTGGCCACAGCACATCACTTTGTGGCCCCAATCTGATTGGTGCATTTTAAAACCGGTGGGTCCCCTTCATTATTCAAATATTCCCAATTCAAAAATAATTCTCCTTCTCATCCAACTTTAAAAATCAATAACTCCTATGATATTTTTCCAACAATTCTCAAATAAATTTTATTGGAACCAGGGTGACCTATACTTTCAAGTGGTGCACCTGGATCAATATGACAAGTCCAGAAGTTTTCTCAATAATCCCATGAAGCAAAATAACTTTGGAATTAATTCCTAATGCTCTACACATTGAAAACTTAACAAATTTGGCCAGAGTCTACCACATAATTCCCTTGAGCTCGAGTAAAAATTCCAGATCCATTCGAGTTGATTTGAATTGCCAAATTGTGTTCCCAACCGGTAACCTGAAAAATTCCAAGATGTCCTGAAACTTTTCAGAAAATTGTCCAAATTTCTAAAATCAATATCTCACAGTAGAATTCTTAGAAAATTATGAAACCAATTTTGTTGGATCACCCTTGACCTCCTCTAAACATAAAACCAAGTCTTGGCCATGTCAAAGCTAAAGATTTTTCCTAAAAATTCTAGAGAGTGTTTAGTTTCATTGAATTTTAGACGACAGAGACTTCCATGATCATTGCTCAATTTTGGCCAGAAACTCTTTCATGCTACCTAGTTTCCCCTACCCATCCTGACAGAGGCATTGAGTTCAAGATTGAACTTATTTTGGGAACCACGCCTATCTCTCAAAGGCCGTACAAAATGGCACCGAATGAATTGGCGGAATTAAAGGAGCATTGAAGGACCTGCTGGACAAAGGTCTAATTCGCCCAAATTCCTCACGTTGTGGCTGCTCTGCATTGTTTGTAAAGAAGAAAGACAAGACGTTGCGTTTGTAAAAAAGAACATGCCGAATACTTGCATATCATGCTCCAACGATTGCGGGATCATAAGCTTTATGCAAAATTCAGCAAGTGCGAGTTTTGGATCAGCCAAGTGCCATTTCTTGGTCACATTATTTCAGCGGAGGGCATCGCTGTTGGTCCAAGCAAAATTGTGCAAGTGCTGCAATGGGAGTCTCCAACGTCCGTTCATCAAGTTTGTAGCTTCCTCGGATTAGCGGGATATTATCAGAGGTTCATTTCGAGCTTCTAAAAATCACTAAGTTAATGATGGAGCTGCTGAAAAAGGGGACCAAATATATTTGGAGAAAGAGATGTGAGGATGCTTTTCAAGCATTGGTGAAACAACTCACAACAGCCCCAGTGCTAGCTCAGTTGAATACTACCAAATCTTTCGATGTTTATTGTGATGCATCTGGCATTGGTCTCGGCTCCATATTTATGCAAGAAGGTCGCGTGATTGCATATGGATCACGTCAGATCCGGAATCATGAGCAAAATTATCCAACTCATGACCTTGAGCTCGCTGTTGTGGTGCTCGCATTAAAAATGTGAAGACATTATTTACTAGCCAATCTAGCGCATCTCTACACCGATCACAAGAGCCTAAAATATATTTTCACTCCGAAGGAGTTAAATATGTTGCAACAACGATGGTTGGAATTGATCAAAGATTATGAGATTGAAATTCACTACCATCGCAGCAAGGCGAATGTGGTTGCCGATGCACTATAGCTGCAAGTCTCATGTCAATAATTTGTCCATCACTCCGATGGAAGAGGACGAGCCGAGTTTATACTTGGTTCCATATGGAGCATTATATAATCTTTCTCTTATTCCAACCATACGAGAGAAGATTACGGTAAGCTCAGAAGAAAGACATGGGTATGTCGCACATTCGTAGCAGAATGAAGAATGGAGAAATGAAATGCTTCTGGAGGGATGAACATCGTACTCTATGGTTCAAAGACCGTATAGTGGTACCTCGTTATATGGAACTTCAGAAGAAACCTTGGACGAAGATCATTTATCCAAGTACTCTATTCATTTGGGCAGCAATAAAATGTATCAAGACTTGAAAACAAGATTTTGGTGGACACGGATGAAAAAGAGAGATTGCAAAGTATGTATCCGAATGTGATACGTGTCGGCGGGTGAAAGCTGACCATATGTGAAAAGCCGAACAATGCAGCCACTGAATGTTTTATCGTGGAATTGGGAGGATATTAGTATGGATTTCATCGTCGGATTACCTCTCACATTCCACAAGCATGATTCAATTTGAGTGATAGTCGATCAACTAACCAAATCGGCTCATTCTATTCCTGTACATACCAAGTACATTGCCAAGAAATATGCGGAGTTGTATATTGCAAGAGTGATGTGCTTGCACTAAGTTCCTCACACTATTATTTCAGATCGCGGTGCACTATTCATTGCTCGCTTCTAGGAGCAGCTGCTTGCATTGTTGGGGACCAAGCTAATCCGAAGCTCTGCGTATCACTCACAGACCAATGGTCAAACTAAATGGGTGAATCAAGTTTTTGAATACATGCTACATGCTTGTGTTATTCACCATGACGAAAATTCGGATGATCATTTACTGTTGGCAGAGTTCTCATATAATAATGGCTATCAAGCTAGCATCAAGATGGCGCTGTATGAAGCTATCTATGGCTGGAAATGCCGCACACCACCCAACTGGTGTGAATCCGGTGAACGAGTGTTTCTACAAAGTCTTGTGGAGCAACCATACCGATGAAGAAGCGACTTGGAAAAGCGAGAAATATCACCAAGCAAACTTTCAGGACTTGGTATCGTCCAATATCTGATAATCTTTTACCTCCTCCTTTTTCATTTTTAATCTTGATACAAGATTCTTTTAAGGAGAGAGGGATGTAAAAGCCTTAAATTCTAGAGTCATCTCAGCTTTGACATACAAAGTGACCAAAAGAAATAAGAAATAGCAACTGAAAAATCAAATGAATTAAAACACTAAATGGGGAATTGAAGCTCAAAATCTAGCTCCTATTCAAACTTGAACAAATTGCAAACTTGAGTTGACCATTGGATTCCTAATATGTCAAAGTCTTCTGGCAAAATTTCATAATTTTTGGAGGCCATTTGCTATTTATTTCATAAGGTGCAATGAAATCCATTTGAATTCAAATTCAAGTTTGAATTTAGATGAAACTTGGGAAAATATGGAATTAATCTTTAGAATAAAATTCTATACCGTCAAACTAGTCTACTATCTAACATTTTTGGAGGCAAGTTGGTGAGTGAATTGAGTGAACAGAGAGGGTAAATGAGTTTTGCATCTATTTCCTCTCTTCTCTGCCTGTGCCTCAATGACGAGCTGTGTGTATCCAGTGCAAAAGCTTGGCACTCAAGTGAAGCAAGCACGTGCACTCTCTATTTGCTGTCATGACAAGAACACAAAACCGGCGACCATCTCTATTCCAGGCAAGAATCCGAGCAAGCACGGCGTTGGAGCTCAATTTCTTGTGTTATGTTTCTTCCTCATCATATGAAACTTGCCTAGAGTGGTGTGAATAGGCAGATAACCTGAAATTTAACTCAATAAAAGCTAATAACATTACAGAGTGCAGACTAGTTTAGCCTGGGGCGGACTAGTCTGGTCAGGATGATAAACATGACCAAAGGTGAGATTTTTATGCGATCTAATGGACTTAACTTGATGAAACGTAACTGTATGAACATAACTATCTAGTATATGGTGTGCATGAAGTAAGAGCAACTAGATCGAGGCGGACCACAAGATTGAGACAAAGAACGTAAGTAGCCCTAACTTGATCTAGCGAAGAACGAGGAGGTCAAATTGAAGACACAAGACGCAGGATTTATCCCGTGGTTCAACCCCATAAAAGGAGCCTACATCCACGTTGAGCATGTCCACGAAAGGCAGAGTTTCACTCAACCCTTTTCTCACTTAGCCACCACGAAGGCAGGCTACTCTTCCACTAAATCACAAGGGTAATCACAAAATCCGTGGGGCAACTCACAACCTGAGGCTCCCACAAGTTTACAACACAAAAATATCGAAGATCAACACCCACACAAACTCAAATTAATCATTCAAACCGAGAGAATCAACCAAGAGCTCAAGATCAAGCAAACTCTTCTCTCCTCTCTTCCACAACTCACAAACCCCCACGAATCGCTCTTAGGACTTCAAAAATGGTTGCGAGAGGGCTAGGATGGCTCTAAGAAGGCTGTGGCGGTGCTAGGATTCGAGAGAGGGCCTTTGGAGATCGGGGGATCCCTTTTTATAGGGATCCCGACAAGTAGTCGTGGCCACCAGAACAAGTGCGGACTAGTCCGGCCTTTGACCCCGAACTAGTTCGGCTAGTGGGGACCAGTGATATCACCCTTGACCAACCACAAAGTCCCATGCCACCTTTTGAATTCAAACGGTCACTAAACCACGGACTAGACCATCCAACAACGGAATAGTCCGATCTCATACAGAAATATTTGTTCCGGACGAGAACGGACAAGTCTAGCTCATCGAACTAGTCCGGCCCCTGAGGGTGGACAAGTCTAGCCGTCCAGGACTTAGTCCCAGTAGCCTCCACCAAGTCCATTGCGGACTAGTCTGACAAAAAATGGACTAGTCCGATCTCAGTCAAGAACTACTTTTCTGGATTGAGACGGGCTAGTCTGTCTAAGCGGACTAGTTCGACCCCCCAGGGCGGACTATTTCGGTCCTTCAGGAAGAAGGACATAGACACACTCACCACAGACTAGTCTATTCCCAAAAGGACAAGTTTGAACTCAGACATAGACTCTTCTTCCATCTAACATCGGATCAGCCCGATGTGGTCAGACTAGTCCAGCCTTCCAACCCGGACAAGTCCAGCCCTGTCCTTAGGGCTGCTTCAACTCATCTCTCAATCTAGTCTAGCTTGGACTATGAGCTCTTAGGAGATTCTCAACACTTGATTCATTGAACACACTCAAGCTAAGTAGCTGAACTTGATACAAAGAATTTAAAAGCCTAAATTCTATCCTTCGAGTTCTTCGCCTTTTTCTTCTCTTTTTCCTTTTTGAGTGCATTCAACATCGTCCAACTTTCAATCACCTATACTTACACTTGTAATACTCATTAGTCCCTTAAGTGTTGTTATTAATCATCAAAACCCATGGGGATTAGCCTAGATGCACTTTCGATCCCCCCTTTTTTTGTTATTTGATGACAACACATTGAGGTTTTTGATAAAAGATATAATTGAGTTGATTTTCGTAACACACACGTGTATAAGAATCTCCCCCCAAAATGTGTGCATGTAAGCTTTGCAATAGGTTTGATGCACAAGAATGAAGTCTATGGGAGGCTTATACATTTGTGCATTATGGTGGGGTGCCTACGTGTGATGCAAGTGTTGAGATGTGAAAAGTGAAGTGAAGCATGCATCTCAAATTTTAATTTAGCATCATCACACACATTTGACTAGAATGATATTCAGTAGATTGAGCATGAAAAAATAGACAATAAGATTCAGTTAACATAGAGTGATAGCATAGTGATAATGTCTTACAAACCAAATAAGAACGAGTAGCAGAAGTTAACATTACAACCCAGATTTTAAAAACATAGCATAGTCCATGGATCTAATACTCCCCCTCAATTTATCCCCCTTTGGCATCAAGACACCAAAAAAGAAAAAGAATAAGGGAGAAGAGAAAGCCTAAATCTACTCATCATCGCTCTCGCTCGCCTCTCCACAGTTTTGGTCGCTTTCCGTCTCTTCATCGTCATCATCTTGAGCGTCATCCTCTTCGTCATCATCATCTTCAACCTCTTCAGCAGCAGGAGCAGCACTAGAGGGACCACCCCCACCACCAAAGAGTGCAGCCTCCGCCTGCAAGAGCTCCGGAAAGGGAGTGATGTCTTCATCCTCAGAGGCCTCCGGTGACATAGGAATGTCCACCTTCTCACAAAGCTTGCGAATATACTTGTCTTGCTTCTTTGTGGTCTTGTGGGCCTTCACTTCCGCTTTCCTACACGAGGTGAAGATTGACTTAAGAAACTTCAACGTGGCACCTGCAAGGTCGTCGGAGGAGGAGGGAGCGGGAGCCGGATGAGGAGAAGAAGGCACAAAAGAGGTACCTCTCCTCGAGGCTCTGCCAATCTTCAGCGCAGGAGGAGTCTGAGGATGGATGGCTCTGTGTTTGACGTCCTTCACAAATTCCAATCCTGAAACCTTCTCAATCAAGCACATGATAAGAGGATCATATCCACATGAGCGGTTTGGAGTGTGGGATATGTTGAAGATGTCATTGTAGATGTAGTCAAAAACATTGAACTTCTCATCTTCAACTATCAACTTCATCAAGTGCCTCAAATTGCCTTGGATCATGCTTGTGTCCCCATCCTTAGATGCTAGGGTTTTTCTCAATATCCGATTGAGAACACTAAAGAAAGGACGAAGAATCTTGGTTGTGGGGGGTTTGTAGAAGCCAACCTCGTACATGAACTCCATCTCCCCCAAATATAGAGCCTTGAGGTTGTAAATGATCAACTCATAGTTTGGGAACTCCTCAAGCCCAAGAATTCTAGCAAACTCATCATAGAGAACAGAGTATTGAACTCCATTGGTCAACCAGATGATTTTCCTAGCTCCAAAGGTGGATAAGTAGCAAGTAGTGTAGAATTGAGCCACCACCTCCGTGTTCCAATTGTACCTAGATTCAAGTAACTCTTTGAGGCCATGGTGCTCAACAGCTCAAATTACTGCATTAAAGGCTTGGTGATCCTTCTTTTCCATATAGGCCCAATCTACCCATTGAGCATCCGTCACTAGAGTCTTCTTGGATAGGTATATTAGGCGATAGTAATCCCAATGGAAATCACACCAAAAGCGAGGATCCGCTGTAGCTTTCTCATACTTGTAGGGATCCTTTAATATTAGCCTTTTTGCTTTCTCGGCCCCTTGCCCTTTGAAAACAAATGCTTCCTAGCTCCGGTTGCCAGTTGGGATCATGCACGGGAGGAGTCATGCCAAATGACCAATGGGGCCTTGTGGAGGACCACGAGGCTCCGCGGGTTGGTCACAAATGACCAAGCCTCTTCCTACAAGAGCTTTCTTCCTTGGAGGAGCCTTTCTGAGTGCCACCTTATTTGCAGGCTCCATTCCCTTGCCCTTTGCTTGGCTGCTCTCTCCCATGGGTGCTTTTCCTTTATCAGTCACTTGGGCCTTTTGCTTTTTACCCATGGTGACAATCCTTTTCCTTCGGCTTGCTTGCTCTTCAGCTGCTTGAGCTTGGGCTACATCCTAATCGTGCTTCTTCTTGGTCTGAGCTTCACGCATGCGCTCAAGCTCCGCTGCAATGGCTGCTTCCTCCGCTTCTTTTTGACAATAAAATTCTTGACGGGCCGCCTCCCTTTCCAGATCAGAAAGAGGAGAGTCGTTCTGCCTAGACATGCTGAAACAAGGATAACAGAAGAATATAAGGTGTTATCAAGCAAGATAGTACAATAGAAGTGTAGAAAATTAACTAAGTTAGGAGTTAACCCTAGGTTAGGCCGGACTTGTCCGGTCCCTGGCTGGACTAGTCCTGTCAGAAATGGACTTGTCCATCCTTGGTTCGGACTAGTCTGGACAAACCAGTGTTAGACCCTAACTATGCGATTTTTCTACAAATTTTTATACCAAGGCGCAATATCACATGGAAAGGATCACAAGGTGATTGATAAGAAAAGGAGACTCTAAGTTACCAAACAAACGACTTAGAATCAACAGAATCGAAAAAGTTGGAGTTAGGTCAAAACCTCACCTTGAGATGGAAAGATCAGAGAAATCCATGATTGAAAAGGCGGAGTAGTCTGGGATTCGCCTTCCTGACACTCTGGAGAAGCTTCCACACAGATTCCTCGAAGATTTTGAGGATTGGAACAAAAAATCGCCAATGGGGCGATTTTTAGGAGAGGGGCGCACGTTAGAAGCTTTGAGAGAGAGTGGAGGGGTCGGGCCCGACGCTGGGTGATTAAGTCCCCAGAAGTCCGAACTAGTCTGTTGGGTATACCAGACAAGTCCGGGCGTCGGACCAGGTCCGGACTAAGCTGGATGTCCGAACAAGTCCCGTAACAGATCGGACTAGTCCGTTGTGGACTAGTATGTGTCTGTCCAGACATGTACAGGATGTCGGACTTGTCCGGCCCCATGGGCGGACTAGCCCGGTCCTAGACAGCAAATTCTCATATATATATATATATATATATATATATATATATATATATATATATATATATATATATATATATATATATATATATATATAACAATTTGCAAGGAATGATCCATATGGACTAAATTTTTCACAAATATTCTCAATGAATATGGCCAGTAAAGCACACAAACATGCATACAATGACCATGATTAAAGGAGACAATAATTGAAAATAATTTGATAGAAAATTGAGGAAGGCATGTTTTCGAAAGCATGCATAATTTTGAAGAGAATACAAAATTAACAAACAAATGTGCAACATCTCAAGCCACATTTGAGAATCAAGGATATTTAGTTCATTCCTAAGTCCGCAAAAGTGTTCTTCATCTAGTGGCTTTGTGAAGATATTGGCTAGTTGCTTTTCGGTTCTCACATGTGAAATGACAATATCTCCTTTCATTGAATGGTCTCTCAAGAAATGGTATCGGATGTCAATGTGTTTGGTTCTAGAGTGTTCAACGGGGTTATGGGCAATCTTGATGGCACTCTCATTGTCGCATAGGAGTGGAATATGGTTCGTATTGAGACCATCATCACTTAGAATTTGTCGCATCTAAAGAAGTTGTGCACAACAATATCCGATTGCGGCATACTCCACTTCGGCTTTGGATAGGGCAATGGAATTTTGTTTCTTGGATGACCATGACACTAGAGACCTACCCAAGAATTGGCAAGTCCCGGAGGTGCTTTTCTTATCCACTTTGCATCCGGCATATTCCGCATCGGAGTATCTGATGAGATTAAATTTGGACCCTTTGGGATACCACAGCTCTAGGTTAGGTGTATGAACTAAATAGTGCAAGATTCTCTTTACGGCTGTCAAGTGACACTCCTTAGGAGTGGCTTGAAATCTTGCACACGTGCATACACTTAACATAATATCGGGCCTAGATGAACGAAGGTAAAGGAGTGATCCAATCAAGGAACAGTATACCTTTTGGTCGACGCTAGGGCTGTCTTGATTGAGATTGAGATGTCCATTCGTTTCCATTGGCGTCTTGATGGGCTTTGCCTTCTCCATGTCAAACTTCTTGAGGATGTCTTGAGTATACTTGGTTTGACAAATGAAGGTGCCTTCCTTGAGTTATTTTACTTGAAAACCTAAAAAGAACTTCAACTCTCCCCGATCATCGACATCTCAAATTTTTCCGTCATGATTTTGCTAAACTCTTCACAAAAATATTGATTAGTAGAACCAAATATTATGTCGTCAGCATAAATTTGGCATACAAATAAATTATCATCCATGTTCTTAGTAAAGAGTGTATAATCGGCCTTTCCTATCTTGAAACCATTATCAATGAGAAAGTCCCTAAGGCACTCCTACCAAGCTCTAGGAGCTTGTTTGAGGCTGTAGAGAGCTTTATGAAGCTTAAAGACATGGTTAGGGTACTTATCGTACTCGAAGCCGAGCGGTTGCTCCACATACACCTCCTCCTTGATTGGTCCATTGAGGAAGGCACTTTTCACATCCATTTGATACAACTTGAAATCGTTGTGAGAAGTATAGGCTAATAATATGCGAATAGATTCAAGCCTAGCTACGGAAGCAAAATTTTCATCGAAATCCAAACATTCGACTTGAGAGTATCCTTTGGATACGAGTCTAGCTTTGTTTCTTGTTACCACGCCATGCTCATATTGCTTGTTGTGGAAGACCCACTTGGTTCCTACCACAATTGCATTAGGTCTTCTCTAAGGCTCCCACACTTTGTTCCTCTTGAAGTTGTTGAGCTCCTCTTGCATGGCTATCGCCCAATCCAGATCTTATAGGGCATCTTCCACCTTAAATGGCTCCAAAGAAGACACAAAGGAATAGTGAGCTCAAAAATTAGCCATACGAGAGCGAATCATTACCCCCTTAGAGATGTCTCCAAGGATGATGTCAACGGGATGACCCCGTTGAACACATTGATGAACTATTGGGTGTGGTACACTTGGTCTTGAGTCAACTTCTTCATCTCCCTCATCTTCATAGTCTCCCCCGTGACCATTGCCACCATCTTGATCTTCCATTTCTTGATCATGGTGATCTCGATCATGTTGTTGATTTTGGGGATCTTGGACTTGATCTTGTGCTTGGGGCACCTCTTGTGATGGAGTTGGGTCACTTGGGCCTTGTTGCTCTCGAGGTCTTACATCACCAAGCACCATCCTTCTCAACACAACACATGGTGCCTTTTTTTCATCTAGCACACATTGATCAAATTGCTCCACTTGGGAGCCATCAGTCTCATCAAACATCACGTCACATGCGATTTCAACATAATTAGAGGTTTTGTTGAAAACACGATAGGCGTAGGTGTTTGAGTCATAAGCAAGCAAGAAACCTTCATTGGATTTTGAAGCGAACCTTGAAATTCTAGGCTTCTTGTTGAGAATGTAACATTTGCTACCAAAGACTCTAAAGTAGGACATGTTTGGTTTGTTACTCGTTAGAAGTTTATATGGAGTCTTCTTCAACTGGCGATGGAGGTAGAGGCGATTTGTGGCACGGCAAGCAGTGTTGACCGCTTCCACCCAAAACGTATCATAAGTCTTGTATTCATCAAGCATGGTCCTTGACATCTCTATTAGTGTTCAATTCTTCCTTTCAGCTCCCTTATTTCATTCGGGTGAGTAGGGTGCCCAAAACTCATGCTTGATGCCCTCCTCGTCCAAGTACTCTTCGACTTGAGTGTTCTTGAATTCGGTGCCATTATCGCTTCTTATCTTCTTGATTCTCAAGGAGAACTCATTTTGAGCTCTCCTCGAGAAACTCTTGACGACACCTTGTGTTTCACCTTTGTCATGCAAGAAAAACACCCAAGTGAAGTGGGAAAAGTCATCAACAATAACTAAATCATATTTGTTACCGCCAATGCTTATGTAAGCAAGGGGCCCGAAAAGGTCCATGTGCAACATCTCCAACGGTCTTGTTGTCGTCATCATATTCTTGGCGGGATGAGCTGCTCTGACTTGTTTCTCGGCTTGACACGCGCTACAAGGCCTGTCTTTCTCAAATACAACATTCTTAGGACCTCGGATGTGATTTCCTTTTAGAAGTTTGTGAAGATTTCTCATACCAACATGAGCTAGCCTTTGATGCCACAACCACCCCATGTTAGTCTTTGGAATCAAGCATGTGTCAAGTTGAGTTTTATCTACGGTGAAGTCCACGAGTTAAAGCTTTCCCTTGAGCACACCCTTGAAGGCAATCGAGTTATCCACTCTTCTAGTGATAATCACGCCCTCATTAGAAAACAAGCAATTATACCCCTTTTCGCATAATTGAGAAATGGATAAGATATTATAATCTAAAGTCTCAACATGCGTGACTTGTGAAATGGTATGTTGTAGAGAAATAGAGATCTTACCCATACCTAGTACTTTACCTTGACTATTGTCGCAAAAGTAGATACCTTGACTTGGATCTTCGTTTACATCATACTCAATAAACATCTTTCTCGCCCCGGTCATATGATTGGTGCAACCATTATCTAGCACCCATTTTGAACCGCCAGAGGAGTAAGCCTACAAGACAAGTTTAGGCTTTGGTTTCAGGTACCAAGCTTGGTTGGGTCCTTTGAGGTTAGTCACAAGGCATTTGGGCACCCACACACAAGGCTTTGGGCTCTTGCGGTGTGGCCCAACATGTTTAGCATAAGTATAACCAAATTTGTTTCTCATTAGCACATAAGATGCATCAAAGTCATGAAACATGGTTAAGTTGACATTTTTGGCATTTTGGGCATTTTTGTCAAGTTTCACTATTTCACTAGAGCTAGATGTATGATGTTCATTCTTGACTTGAAATGAACCCTCCTTGACAAATTAAATTTGCATCTTGTAATTCTTGAGAATTCTAGCATTTTGCTTTCCTCCTCTTGAATAACCAAGATCATCTTTGATCAAGGGAGATATTGTGATCGAGTATGCACTACGTGCATACTTGATCTTCTCCTTGTCAAAGATGCCACCCTTAGGTGTGCTTTTGCTCTTTGCCAATTGAGCTCATTCTTTAGGTCAAGTACAAGGTTAGCACATTTGCAAGTTTTAGTGTCCGATTCCATTTTAGGCATGTTTGAGCTTGTTGAGGGAGAAGAAGGGACACTTGACTTGAGAGTTGTGAATTGTGCCTCAAGACTCTTGTGAGTTTTGTTCAAGTTCACAAGTTCATCTTGGAGCACAACATTCGAACTCTTAAGACTTGATGAAGCCTCCTTGCATTTCGCAAGTTCAAGTTCAAGTGCCTTGTTCTTTTCCTTCTCAAGCTCAAGAAGCTTCTCAAGGTTAAGATTTTCTTTGCCTTTCATTGACAAGTAATTCATCTTGTTCCTCGAGAAGTTCTTCCTTGTCTAAAATTTCATCGAAAAACTTTTTCATTTTAATAATAACACTTTTACTTAAGACTTCAAACATATATTCATTCTCACTATCACTATCAATATCAAAATCCTCATCTTTAATTGAACGCAAGGAAAATTTAGATTTAACCTTTCATTTTCCTTCCTTGGCCATAAGACAAGTGTGGCTTGAGCTTTTCCACTCTCCCTTGTTTGGTAGGAGGGTCTTCTTCAGTGTTGGCTTCCTGATGGCCACGGTTGCCACTCCCGCTTCATCGTCGGAGGACTCATCGTTGGAGTCCCACTCCTTGCCAACATAAGCGTGCCCATGTGCTTTCTTCTTCTTGAACATCTTCCTCTCTTGAGGCTTCTAATCCTTGATCTTCTTCTTCTCGTCGTCTTCCTTTTTGTATGGGCAATTCATAATGAAGTGCCCATACTCATCACAGTTGTAGCAAGATCTCCTTGGTCTTGACTTGCTCTTGTCCTTGCCCTTGCTCTCATAGTATGGCCATCTTATTTTCCTCATCATCCTCTTGAATCTTTTGATGAAGAGGGTTATTTCCTCTTCATACATGTCGGCGCTTTCTTCTTCTTCACTATCATCGTCATTGCTTGAAGCTTGCACCTCTTTGCCTTTGGACCTGGGTGAGGCTTTGAGAGCAATGCCTTTCTTCTTGGAGAATGTGATCTTGGCAAGGTCATTGACATGGCGTGCTTCCATCTCCATCATTTTGTGATTGATGATCTTGCCAATCACCTCATCCGGAGTCATCTTGTGGAAGTTGGGACTCTCACGGATGAGAGTGCAAAGCATCACATTGCGAGGCATGAAGGCTCTTATAATCCTCTTGACCACTTCATGTTCAGTCCACTTCTTGCATCCGTACGCCCGACTCCTATTGATAACAGTCTTGAGTCGGTTTTACATCTCTTGAGGGGTCTCGCCTTCTTCCATGGCAAATCTTCCAAGCTCCACCTCGATCATCTCAATCTTGGCTTCCCTCACGGACCGGTTACCTTCATGTGCAATCTTAAGAGTGTCCCAAATTTCCTTGGCTTGCTCCAACCCAGCTACATTATTGAATTCTTCTTGGTTCAAGGTTGAGTTAAGCACCGTCGCTGTTTGAGCATTGCGGTGGATGAGTTGTTCTTGCTCCGGGGTCAACTCTTCTTCATCCACGGGGATATCTACACCTGTGCACACAACATGCCAAAGTGTAGGATTGAGAGAATAAGATGCAACTTCATGTTGTGTTTCCACATAGTGTAGTTAGTCCCATCAAAATGTGGAGCTTTACCCACTGGAATAGAAAGGTAGTATGAATGTGAATTGAGGTGCTCATAGTTAAAAGGATATCATGTGTAGTCCTCCTCGGGCTTCTTGAGCTTCTCATTTTCAATCCTTCTCCTCCTCTTGGCCTCATCTCTTGCTTTTTGAAGAAAATCTGCAAGGCCCTTCACTTCTTCATCATCATATTCGGTTTCACCATCGAAGGGAGGAGGCTTTGGCTTGTCCTTGGAGGTGTCGCCGGTCCTGTCGTGCAAAGGATTGGATCCTTGTCCTCCCGTGTGGCTGTTCTCGCCGGTGCCGGTGGTGTTGACGATCAGCATCTCCTTCTCACAATTTCCCCCATCTCCTCTCCAAGCGGTTAAGCTTTTGGGAGAGTTAGGCTCTGATACCAATTGAAAGTTGCCTAGAGGGGGGTGAATAGGCGGATAACCTAAAATTTAACTCAATAAAAGCTAATCAAATTACAGAGTATGGACTAGTCCAGCCTGGGAGCGGACTAGTCCGGTCAGGATGATAAACTTGACCAAAGGTGAGATTTTTACGCGATCTAACAAACTTAACTTGATGAAATGTAAAGTGTATGAACCTAGCAATCTAGTAGATGGTGTGCCCGAAGTAAGAGCAACTAGATCGAGGCGGATCACAAGATTGAGACGAAGAACGTAAGTAGCCTAACTTGATCTACGAACAACGAGGAAGTCAAATCGAAAACACAAGACGCTAGATTTATTCCATGGTTCAGCCCCATAAAAGGAGCCTACATCCACGTTGAGGATGCCCACGAAAGGCAGGGTTTCACTCAACCCTTTCCTCACTTAGCCACCACGAAGGTCGGCTACTCTTCCACTAAATCACAAGGATAATCACCAAATCTGTGAGACAACTCAGAACCTGAGGCTCCCACAAGTCTACAACTTGAAAAGATTGGAGATCAACACCCACACGACTCAAATCAATAAGGCAAACCAAAAGAATCAACCAGGAGCTCAAGATCAAGCAAACCTTTCTCTCCTCTCTTCCGCAACTCACAAATCCTCAAGAATTGCTCTTACGACTTCAAGAATGGTTGAGAGAGGGCTAGGATGGCTCTAGGAAGGCTCTGGCGGTGCTAGGGTTTGAGAGAGGGCCCTTGGAGGCCGAGAGATCCTTTTTTTATAGGGATCCCGACAAGTAGTCGTTGCCACCAAAAAAGTGCAAACTAGTCCAGCCTTTGACCCCGGACTAGTCTGGCCTATGGGAACCAGGCACCCTTGACCAACCACAAAGTCCCCTGCCACCTTTTGAATTCAAACGGTCACTAAGCCATGGACTAGTTCGTCAAACAACAGACTAGTCTGATCTCACATAGAACTATTTGTTTCGGATGAGAACGGACAAGTCTAGATCACTGGACTTGTCTGACCCTTGAGGGCGGACAAGTCTGTCCGTCCTGGAGTTAGTCCTAGTAGCCTCCACCAAGTCCATTGTGGACTAGTTTGACACAAAACAAACAGGTCTGATCTCAGTCAAGAACTACTTTTCCAGACTAAAACGGACTAGTCTGTCCAAGCGGACTAGTTTGACCCCCTAGGACGGACTAGTCCGGTCCTTCAGGACTTAGTCCTAGAAGGACAGACACACTCACCACGGACTAGTCCGTCCTCAAACGGATAAGTCCGAACTCAGAAAGGGACTCTTGGTCCGCCTAACATCGGATCAGCCCGATGAGGTCGGACTAGTCTGGCCTTCCATCCCAAACAAGTCCGGCCCTGTCCTCAAGGCTGCTTCAACTCATCTCTCAATCTAGTCTAGCTTGGACTATGAGCTCTTAGGAGATTCCCAACACTTGACTCATTGAACACACTCAAGCTAAATAGCTGAACTTGACAGAAAGAATTTAAAAGCCTAAATTCTATCCTTCGAGTTCTTCGCCTTTTTCTTCTCTTTTTCCTTTTTGAGTGCATTCAACGTCGTCCAACTTTCAATCACTTGTACTTACACTTGTAATGCTCATTAGTCCCTTAAGTGTTGTCATTAATCATCAAAACCCATGGGGATTAGCCTAGATGCACTTTCGTCATCTCGCTCACCCCTCTGATTATTTTCCTTCTAGCAAAGTGCCCATTGAAGGTGAAAACAACGATCCCACAACCGTCGCGTTAAGTTGCCGAGGATGCCACCTCTTCGCTCCCCGTCGTGCCGGCGAAACACATGGTGTCATGGGCTGACTTCAGCAGAGAAATAAAGTTGTTGCACCTACTTCCTCATGGTGAAAACCCAGCACCATTTACTTAGGTATCGAGATAGAAATTTCATTTTTAATCTCAGCAAGTTCATTGCTTTGCAGCTACGTCTTCCTTTTGATTCGGTTTCTAGGTAGAACCATACTCTAATCCAGTGAAGGATTGTCTTCCTAACCTACTAGCGCACACTATAAACCAAGAAGCAAGGAATATTATGGAGTATCGGCTAAGTTCTGCATGTTTTCCTAGCCACCAAGAAAAACCAAGTGCTTCACCTTTGAACTTGAAGTTGCCATCCTCTCCACCATTTTTTCTCCTCAGTTTCACCTTCCCTATGATGCCAGGAAGCTGTCGAGCTATTTTTCGTGTCGTACAAGCTTAGTTTGAAGCCCACCGGCATTGTCGCGATGACCGTAGCATGCGCAGTTTCAACAATTGCCAGTGTGTGCTGACCTCATAAACATACTCTCCGTCGCATTTTAGGTTGAGGCGGCGAATTTTAGTGTGAAGGGTGGCCGGAGGGGCAGGCCAACATCCTTGCGTGTCAGCCTTTGGGCGCTGAGTGGGGATCACGTGTGGCAAGCTGGATATTGTGCATCCACACGATTGAACCCGATGGCCCAGGTGTTGCCCAATTATGATTGGGTCATTTTAAGCAGTGGGCCCACCTAAGTGTTATTCAAACTTTTCAGTTAAAAGAAAATTCCAAAATACAACCAAACTTCAAAATTCAATTGCTCCTAGTAGATTTGCTCAACAATTCCCAAATAAATTCCAATAGACTCCCCATGACAAGTACTTTGCAGTGATGCAACTTGGTTTGTATGAAAGGCCCATTATTGTTAGAATTAATTTTTATGATATAATTGCTTGGGAAATTAATTTCCAATGTTCTGATAATTGGAAAATTCTTAATTTTGGTCAGAACCCTTACCCATATACACTTGATCACCAGTAAAAATTTCATGTTCATTGGACTTCAGTTACTAGGTCAAATAGTATTCCAATCTTCAAGGTTCATTGAAAATTCAAATCAATTAATAGAAACATTTCCATATTTTATTCCAAACTTGTAAAATCAATTCCACCCTGTAGAAAGGTCAGAAAATTATGAAATTTTTTTCTTTAACCAGTGGGACCTCCTCTAACAAGATCACTCACTGTTGGCCATGTCAAAACTACAAATTTGGTACCAAACTCAGAGAGGCCATTTATTGTTGGAATTTTAGAGACAACAAGCTTCAATGAACAATTCCCATTCTTGGCCTAGATACTCATCATAGTACCTAGTATCTATTGTAAAAATCCTAAAGCCAAATAAAGTCAGCTACATACATGAACTGTGTTTAGAAGTTTAAATGCTATAGTGGCAATATACTCATGTTCATATATTATTGCATCTCGAATAGTGACCGAGCTCGACCGGAGGCCTTGGACAACATTCTCCTTGAAGCTAACTTTGAACCTGACTCGCAACGAGACAAGCTTCGGTTTGCATTTAAGATCTATTACACAATTTTGATTTGTATCACATATGTCTACGGTGGATTTTGTGCATTAGGGCTAAGGTGCTTGCTACTCCACTTGCATGACCCACAAACCCCATGGGATATTGGGTAGGTTTATTGCTCGACAAAGTAGAAATGCCATGCTAATGTTGTAAGGAAACCGATAGAAGTCGAGTAGTTGGAATCTACTCGCGAGATAGGGTTTATATCGCACGGAATCGGTTTGAGTATGAGCATGGTTTATGAATATGAATATGAGATCGAGTAGTAGGATAAGTTGCAGTGAGACAGGATCTCACGTGCATAGCCTGCTTGTGTCGATTGAGGACCGATCCATGTGCAGCCTTGCTGAGCAAGTTTGAACTATACCGGAAGGCATACTTAGCATATGGAACCCAGGATACCGATGTAACTTGATAACTTGGGTGTCGAGGCATACCCCACTGTTGATAGAGGTGGGTTGAGGGCAGAGAGGTGTAAATCCGCTAAAGGGCACAAACACGCTCCGTGTAGGGACCTTCTGCCCGTGATGGTGGTACCGGTTTGACATTTGAGTTTCTTATGTAATGAGGACATGCCTACCATTCACTCATCTTCAAATGAAAATCCACTTGATATAGTTGGTCCAATTACAGGGAGTAGAGCTAAACAATTGCAGAAGGAAATTCATTCTCAGGTGAATGCTAACCTTATGTTTAATAATCAGTCTATATTGAATGAGCCTATACTTTTGAGTTCTTGTTTCAATGTCTTTAGGAATGATGGAATGTATGAAGCAGCATGGAATCAAGATGGATTCAAGCCTCTGGACATCTGAAGCAAGAAGCCTATGGTGTGCATGAATAAAATGGTGGGACATCACCTTAGCATGTGAATGCAACCAGAAGCTAGATGACTGACGAATGGTACGAATTCCAAGCATCACTGTGGACAGAATACAAGGAGTTACACGGTGTTCTATAAGTGGATGGAAGCGTTTTCAAGTCTACTTTCCAGCCCATCAAATGGTTCATTATTTGGATGTTTTAATAAGGAGTTATGATCATTTTAGTAACTGCTGCCGGAAGCTGAAAAGACGCGCGAACCAGCCACGAAATCCACTAGAGCATGCGCGTGCAGCCATTTACTCAAAGTTGAACGTTCCAATCTCTATATATATCTTGTACTGGACAATGCAAAGGGGGAGAGCTTATTTTTATTGAATTCAGAATACACAAACTCGAGGAGTTTTGTTTATGCATGAGTCTTGAGAGGCTTACAATACTTGTTCTTTCGATTCCTAAGGGAGTTGTAGAACGCCGAACTGCGGTTCACCAATTCGTGCCTTCACGTCTATAGGGCGTGATTGTGTGGACTGTTTTGTCAATACGTGGAAGGGTGATTGTCTCGGTAGTTCGTCGCGTGGACAGCCTCGCGGTGCGCTGCCTCTTCACCAGGTCACACAGCGACAATTTATCAAGTTCGCAGATCCTACGAGAAGATCGGGCCACAACAACTTGCTACACGTGCTGCCTAGGCGTGTGCATATCATCTGGTACCAGAGCCTCCGTTTCCTCAGTAGTATTATTCTTGCTTTTGGTAGGATAGATTTTTATATACCTACTGTCCACTAATAGCCAAAAAGAAAACCTACAGCCCAAATTCATACGTGCTACTGATTTTGTAGTTTGCTTTATCGAGTTTTAATCCTTTAAGATTTGTCTAGTTGCTGAATTTTTTTTTCTTTTCCACATCGTTCTAGTTGTATCTTTGTTCTAACATCAAATCGCTTGCTGCATATACAACTCATCCCACCCTTGTTTTCTACCCGCCACAAATTCACCACACGAGTTCCTTGTTTTTGTGCTGCACCATCCATCTTAGTTAATCCTTATGTGTCCCTTTAGTTGAAAGTTGTGCTGCATTTGTCACAAAGGTTAAAAATAAAGATGAAATAAGAAATAAAAAGAGAATTGTGTTCAGCACATCCAAAGGGGTTTGGGCGGCAATAAGTTTCGGTTGATGCACTTGGTGTTCATCTATCCACTTCCTACATCTTGTTTCTACATCTCTGTGCATCTTTTCCTTTATATTCAGCAACTTAGACTTGTGTGTTTTGCATTATTATTCGGTTTTGCATCACTACATTTTTCAGCGCATTCCACTTACATATTACCCCACCAAGCTCCACTTAAAACGCACCGTGAGTTATTGCACCGTCGTCGCTGTTACAATCACTATTCCACTACAAATTGCAGCCCGGTTCTTGCTCTTTTCAGGGAGAGAAAGAACTTGTTTTGTCCGTGGTGAGGGAGCGATTCCACATATATTTTGTCCTATTACTTTCTTCCTTTGTTACTAACATGGCAGGAAATGAAGATTCCCCTTCTCACACTGTTTTTGGTCAAGAAATTCAGGGAGTGCGTGCACAAATGCAACAATTGATGCAGGGGATGCAAGCGCTTCAACGATCACTATAGCAGCAACACGGGGAGAATCCACCTCATGATGATGAACACATTGAGGATGATGATCAACATGCCAGTGGCGGTGGTGGTGGTCGTGGCCGAGGTTCGCTACTGTTTTTGATAACTTTGCCGGTGGCCGTGGCCGAGGATTTGCTGCTGGTTTTGGTCGTGCACGACGTGTTCCTGTTGGGCATCCTCCTGATTTTGATGCTGAAACATTTTCAAATTATAGTGCTGAACATGGAGATGATCCTTATGGTCGCCGTGATGCATATGAAGATCATGGCGGTGACAACTTTGGCCGTTTTGGAACCCGTGGTCGTTATGGTGATCTATCGATGTCATCATGAACAACGTCATAATGATGATGGTTTGGGCAAGGTTAAAGTGTCCATTCCTCCATTCAGCGGCAAGGAGAATGCTGATGATTACTTTGAATGGGAAACCAAAGTGGAGCAACTATTTGATTTGTATGAATACCCTGCTGAAAGAAGGCAAAGCTTGCAGCCATTGAGTTTAAACGCTATGCCATAACTTGGTGGAATCAGGTCCGTACTGAATATCAAAGAGTTGGGCATGTTCGTATAACTTGGGAAGACATGAAGAGGGAAATGTGACGTCATTTTGTTCCTGCATATTATTCTCGTGACCTACATTTGAAGCTGAAACGTCTTGTGCAAGGTACTCGTACTGTTGATGAATATTTTCAAGAATTGGAAATGTGTTTACTTCGTACAGGGATAATTGAAGATGAGGAATCCACAATGGCCTGTTTTATGGTTGGCCTCAATAAATCCATTGTTGATAAAGTGGATATGACAAATTACACTTGTCTCACTGAGTTGGTTCATTTTGCAAAGAGGGCTGAACGGCAAGTTGCTACGTCTTACAAATACAATGCTTCATGGCGTCATTCCCAACAGCAAGGGGATGTCACTCCTCAATTCCAACAGCAAGGAGCTGCAACGCCCAAATCTTCATCTCGTGGTACAAATAGATCCATTCCACCTTCTTCCAAACAATTGGATGCGAAAGATAAAGCTGTGAGTTCAAATCAGCCCACTTCTTCTACTGCAGCCACCCAACGCAAGACAAGCAAGATTGAGTGTTTTAAGTGTGGTGGTCATGGGCATAAACAAGCTGAATGTCCCAATCTTCATACTATTATTGCCCTTGCTGATGGTTCTTATGATTCACAAAGTGAAGAGGAGGACGAGTTTACCAATGTATTTGCAGATTTTAATCTTGACACTTGTGAATATTCAGCAGAAGATGGTACATTTGAGCTAGGTCTGAATTGTTTAGCGATTCAACCTATTCCAACTTTTACTTCCAATGACATTTACAAGATGTTATTTCTCCATCTTCTGATGAGATTACTAGTGCTGATTTTGATGAGTTGCTTGCTGATTTCCTTGCTTTCGAGCCTTCTACAATGAATACACCATCTCCTTCTTTGGTGGTTAGGAGAGTTCTTTCCACTCAGTTTGTTGCTGCTGAACAATGACAACGCCATAATTTATTTCAGTCCCGCTGCAAAGTGCAAGGCCAAGTGTGTCGTTTCATCATAGATGGTTGGAGCTGCAATAATATTGTTAGTGCTTTGCTAGTTGAGAAGCTTGGTTTGCAGCCACGTCGCCATCCACATCCGTACCATATGCAATGGTTGAATAACTCCGGGTCAGTTAAGGTTACAGCCATGATTCGTTTGTCATTTTCCATTGGTGGTTATCATGGAGAGGTGGATTGTGATATTGTCCCCATGCAAGCATGCCATTTGCTGCTTGGTCGGTCCTAGCAATTTGATGTGGACTCAGTGCATTTTGGACGGTCTAACAAATACACTTTCATTCACAATGACAAGAAGGTGGTTCTTGTTCCATTATCTCCAGAGGAGATACATACTTTAGATATGGCTCGCAAGAAAAGAGAGGAATCAGACAAAAGAAAATTGAGCGAGACCCTCAACCCAAGTAAGGGAGAGAGTTCTAACCCATTCAGCCACATAAATCCTCATGTCAATCCTAAACAGCCACGGCACACTAAATGTCTCTTTGTGAGCAAGAGTGATTTGAGAGAAGTGAGAGACACCACAACCCCATTCTTTGTGCTCTTGCACAAGGAGATCCTACTTTCAACTCACGATTTACCTTCATAGCTGCCTATTGTTGTTCTTGATCTCTTACAGGACTTCGAAAATGTTTTTCCTGATGAGATACCAGCTGGACTTCCTCCACTCCGTGGAATTGAACATCAAATTGATTTGTTACCAGGTGCTTCGCTTCCAAATAGTCCAACCTACCGCACCAATCCTGAAGAAACAAAGGAAATTCAGCGACAGGTAAAAGAGCTTTTGGACAAAGGGTATGTTCGTGAATCCTTGTCACCATGTGTAGTTCCCGTTCTTTTAGTCCCAAAGAAAGATGGCTCTTGGCGCATGTGTGTTGATTGTCGTACTATCAATGCTATAATTGTTCGATATCGCCATCCCATTCCACGACTTGATGACATGTTAGATGAATTGAGTGGTTCTATCATTTTCACCAAGATAAATTTGCGTTGTGGTTATCATCAAATCTGCATGAAACTTGGTGATGAATGGAAATCAGTGTTTAAAACTAAATTTGGTCTCTATGAATGGCTTGTGATGCCATTTGGCTTCACAAATGCTCCTTCAACTTTTATGCGCTTAATAAATCATTTTTTACGAGCTTTCATTGGCAAGTTTGTAGTTGTTTATTTTGATGATATTCTGATCTATAGCAAATTTGATGAACATCTTGATCATATACGTCAAGTACTTGCTATTTTGAGGGAAGAGAAATTGTATGGAAACATTGCTAAGTGCACCTTTTGCACAGACCGTGTTGTTTTCCTTGGCTTTGTTGTTTTGCAAATGGTATTCAGGTTGATGAAGAGAAGGTTAAAGCAATAAAGGATTGGCCTACATCGGTAAATGTGATCCAAGTTTGAAGCTTTCATGGTCTTGCAAGTTTCTATAGGCGTTTTGTCAAAGATTTCAGCACTCTCACTGCACCACTTAACAATATCACAAAGAAGGATGTTCTATTCAAATGAGGACATGACGAAGACCAAGCATTTCAAACGCTGAAAACAAAGCTTTGTGAAGCACCGCTGCTGCAACTTCCTGGTTTTGGTAAGACATTTGAGATTGAATGTGATGCAAGTGGTATTGGCATAGGAGGTGTACTGCTGCAAGAAGGTAAACATGTTGCCTACTTTTCTGAAAAGATAAATGGTCCACATCTGAATTACTCGGTTTATGACAAGGAGCTTTATGCGTTAGTTCGCGTTTTGGAAGTTTGGCAACATTACTTGTTACCTAAAGAATTTGTAATTCATTCTGATCATGAAGCTTTGAAATATCTTAAAAGTCAAGGCAAGTTGAACCGTCGACATGCTAAATGGATTGAGCTCATTGAAACGTTTACCTATGTTGTCAAACATAAGTGTGGTAAAGATAACATTGTTGCTAATGCCTTGTCTAGAAGATGTGCGTTGGTTACACAACTAGATACAAAAGTGCTTGGTTTGGAATCCATTAAAACACTTTATGCTGCAGATGCTGATTTTAAAGAACCTTTCTCTCTCGTGGCATTGATGGAAAAGGTTGGGATAAATATTATACGCATGATGGCTTCTTGTTTCAGACTAACAAAATATGCATTCCAGCTTGCTCGATTCGTCAAGTTCTTTTGCAAGAAGCACATGCCGGTGGACTAGCTGGTCGTTTTGGTGTCAAAAAGACATTGGACATGCTCTCTGATCATTTCTTTTGGCCACATATGCAACGTGATGTCCAGCGGCACATTGGGTGCTGCATCGTTTTCTTGAAAGCTAAGTCCCGCCTCAAAATCCATGGTTTATATACTCCATTACCTATTCACATGTACCTTGGGAAGATATATCTATGGACTTTGTTCTGGGGTTACCTCGGTCTTAGAGGGGGAGGGATTCTATTTTTGTTGTTGTAGATCACTTTTCTAAAATGACACATTTTATTCCCTGTCATAAGAGCGATGATGCTTCACACATTGCTGATTTGTTTTTCAGGGAGATTGTTCGTTTACATGGAGTTCCAAAGACTATTGTTTCAGACCGGGATACTAAATTTATCAGCTACTTTTGGAAGACATTATGGGATAAGATTGGCACAGTTGTTATTTTCAACCACTTGTCATCCACAAACGGATGGCCAAACTGAAGTTGTCAACCGTACCTTGTCAACCATGTTGTGTGCTGTGTTGAAAAAGAATTTGAAGCTCTGGGAAGACTGCCTTCCACATGTTGAATTTGCTTATAATAGGGCAGTCCATTCCACAACAAACTCTTGTCCATTTGAAATAGTTTATGGGTTTAAACCGCATACTCCCATGGATCTTTTGCCTTTACCATTACAGGAACAAGTTAACTTGGATGCCACAAAAAGATCAGACTTTATCAAGCGGTTACATGCGGAGACAAGAAAGAATATTGAGAAGAAATCAGCACAATATGCAAAGCAAGCAAACAAAGGTAAGAAGAAGGTTACATTTCAGCCAGGAGATCTTGTATGGTTGCATCTATGAAAGGATCACTTTCTCCAACAATGTAAGAGTAAGTTATCTCCTCGGGGTGATGGTCCGTTCAAGATTCTCCAAAAGATAAATGATAATGCTTACAAAATAGAGCTGCCACCTGAATATTCCAATGTGAGTACAACATTCAATGTCAAAGACTTGCTTCCATTTGTTGGTGAGCCTGAGTCGAGGACTACTCCTTCTCAAGAGGGGGAGGCTAATGAGGACATGCCTAGCATTCAATCATCTTCAAATGAAAATCCACTTGATATATCTGGTCCAATTACAAGGAGTAGAGCTAAACAATTGCAGAAGGAAATTCATTCTCAGGTGAACACTAACCTTATGTTTAATAATCAGTCTATGTTGAATGAGCCTATACTTTTGAGTTATTGTTTCAATGTCCTTAGGAATGACAGAGTGTATGAACCAGCATGGAATCAAGATGAATTCAAGCCTCTGGACATCTGAACCAAGAAGCCTATGGTGTGCATGAATAAAATGGTGGTTCATCACCTTAGCATGTGAATGCAACCAGAAGCTAGATGACTGACATATGGTACGAATTCCAAGCATCACTGCGGACATAATACAAGGAGTTACACAGTGTTCTATAAATGGAACGAATCGTTTTCAAGTCTACTTTCCAGCCCATCAAACGGTTCATTATTTGGATGTTTTAATAAGGAGTTATGATCATTTTAGTAACTATTGCCAGAAGCTGAAAAGACGCGCGAACCAGCCACGAAATCCACTAGAGCATGCGCATGCAGCCATTTACTCAAAGCTGAACGTCCCTATCTCTATATATATCTTTTATTAGACAATGCAAAGGGGGAGAGCTTATTTTTATTGAATTCAGAATACACAAACTCAAGGAGTTTTGTTTATGCGTGAGTCTTGAGAGGCTTACAATACTTGTTCCTTTGATTCCTGAGGGAGTTGTAGAACGCCGAATTGCGGTTCACCCAGTTCGTTCCTTCACGTCTATAGGGCGTGATTGCGTGGGCTGTTTCATCGATACGTGGAAGGGTGATTGTCTTGGTAGTTCATCGGGTGGACAGCCTCGTGGTGCGCTGCCTCTTCACCAGGTCACGCAGCGACAATTTATCATGTTCGCAGATCCTACGAGAAGTTCGGGCCACAACAACTTGCTACACGTGCTGCCTAGGCATGTGCATATCATTGTGAAAGGTTGTTGGGTATGACGTCGTGAGGAGAACCGCACGCTTCTTATGCACGGGTGTCCGTATCATGCAGTTCGGGTGTTATTGATTGCAATCACCATCACTCACGGTTAAGGACCGAGTACCGCTTGTTCACTGTGCTGTGGCATAGTAAATACTGAAGAAGCCAGTAGAATATGATGTATTGAATTACTATTGCTTTGCAACAATGATCGCTATAGAATCTGCTCACTAAAGTTATTTTTTATGAACAATTAACCTGCTACTAGTAAACTTGAAAATTATGAAGGAACATGTAGGAGAGTCCTTTTTTGCAATTTTACTTCCTATGTTAAGTATCCTTGCATGTAGAGTTTATGTTTCGGTGCGTCGATTAAGTCTTGCTGAGCCATCATGCTCACGATTGCTATATTAAGTTGTTGCAGGTGAGATGTATGATGAAGGGCTTGAGGATGAGGTGATGCCCTCGTCGGGGTATACCACCAAGTAGAAGCCCTGCACGCTGCTGTGCTCTTCGTTTGGGTGTTGCTAGTGTGTAGCATCCTCGGATTGGACGCCTTCACTTTTGCATAGCTAGGTTGAGAGTTTAGCTATTAAACTTATCTTCAGCTGTACATTAAGTATTGTAAAATACTTTCGCAATTTATATCAATAAAAAATTGTATTTATCATATTTTTTTGTGTGTGTTGTTGGGTGCCGCATCGCACGGCACCACCCTCTGCCATCCTAGAAGGTGTGGACCCAGTCGTCAAATTTTATTGTTTTCAATTCAAGATAATTCAATTTAATGTTAGCAATTCTTTTTTTTTGTAGGCTCGTCATATTCGACGGAGTTGTCGACTCGAGGGTGGCACGACCTTTGAGAAGCAACTCCATGTAGGCTTCATCAGTGGGCACGTTTAGTCATCGTGTCTCCCAGAGAGGCATAGAGGTGCAGGCCCTCCGGCAAAGATTTGATGAGAAGCTTGCACGGCAAGAGGAGGCACACAAGGCCGCGATGGAGTATCAGGCCACCTTGATGTGCAGATGCGGGAGGTGATGGAGGTAAGAAATATAAACTAATATAATTTAAAGTCATCATATTTAAATAATATGTAATCTCTAATGTTTGCAATGACAGGCTCTAGCTCCAGAGCATGGGGGCAGATCCAGCTACCACCAGTGCCCCTGCCACCGATGCAGCCAATGCCGCCAGTGCAGCCCGCACCAGAGGCGCCTTCTCTGACAGTTCAGGTAACCAAAACCATACTTATTCTAGTCTATCTAACTTAACCAAATCTAACTTAACTTATCTAAATTAAACTAAATTCTAGCTTATTTAATCAACTAGTCAAAAATGAAGTTTCAAACTTATAGACATGTCTAACTACTTACATGTATTGCAGGATCGACAATGGAGGCTCAAACTCCCCTGCCGTCTATACCTGTGCCTAGAGTAATTCGCTTAGATGACGTCTACGGCTTCGGAGGTAGTAGGTGGGCTACTGTATAGCCCCTCTTGTTCATTTTTTGAGTTTATATACTCAATCTCCATGGTTTATATACTCCATTACCTATTCACATGTACCTTGGGAAGATATATCTATGGACTTTGTTCTTGGGTTACCTCGGTCTCAGAGGGGGAGGGATTCTATTTTTGTTGTTGTAGATCGCTTTTCTAAAATGGCACATTTTATTTCCTGTCATAAGAGCGATGATGCTTCACACATTACTGATTTGTTTTTCAGGGAGATTGTTCGTTTACATGGAGTTCCAAAGACTGTTGTTTCAGACCGGGATACTAAATTTCTCAGCTACTTTTGGAAGACATTATGGGATAAGATTGGCACAGTTGTTATTTTTAACCACTTGTCATCCACAAATGGATGGCCAAACTGAAGTTGTCAACCGTACCTTGTCAACCATGTTGCGTGTTGTGTTGAAAAAGAATTTGAAGCTCTGGGAAGACTGCCTTCCACATGTTGAATTTGCTTATAACAGGGCAGTCCATTCCACAACAAACTCTTGTCCATTTGAAATAGTTTATGGGTTTAAACCGCATACTCGCATGGATCTTTTGCCTTTACCATTACAGGAACAAGTTAACTTGGATGCCACAAAAAGATCATACTTTATCAAGTGGTTACATGCGGAGACAAGAAACAATATTGAGAAGAAATCAGCACAATATGCAAAGCAAGCAAACAAAGGTAAGAAGAAGGTTACATTTCAGCCAGGAGATCTTGTATGGTTGCATCTATGAAAGGATCGCTTTCCCCAACAGTGTAAGAGTAAGTTATCTCCTCAGGGTGATGGTTCGTTCAAGGTTCTCCAAAAGATAAATGATAATGCTTACAAAATTGAGCTGCCACCTGGATATTCCAATGTGAGTACACCATTCAGTGTCAAAGACATGCTTCCATTTGTTGGTGAGCCTGAGTCGAGGACTACTCCTTCTTAAGAGGGGGGGGGGCTAATGAGGACATGCCTAGCATTCAATCATCTTCAAATGAAAATCCACTTGATATAGCTGGTCCAATTACAAGGAGTAGAGCTAAACAATTGCAGAAGGAAATTCATTCTCAGGTGAACACTAACCTTATGTTTAATAATCAGTCTATGTTGAATGAGCCCATACTTTTGATTTATTGTTTCAATATCCTTAGGAATGACGGAGTGTATGAACCAGCATGGAATCAAGATGAATTCAAGCCTCTGGACATCTGAACCAAGAAGCCTATGGTGTGCATGAATAAAATGGTGGTTCATCACCTTACCATGTGAATGCAACCAGAAGCTAGATGATGACATATGGTACGAATTCCAAGCATCACTGCGGACATAATACAAGGAGTTACACAGTGTTCTATAAATGGATCGCATAATTTTCAAGTCTACTTTCCAGCACATCAAATGGTTCATTATTTGGATGTTTTAATAAGGAGTTATGATCATTTTAGTAACTATTGCCAGAAGCTGAAAAGACGTGCGAACCAGCCACGAAATCCACTAGAGCATGCGCATACAGCCATTTACTCAAAGCTGAACGTCCCTATCTCTATATATATCTTGTATTAGACAATGCAAAGGGCGAGAGCTTATTTTTATTGAATTCAGAATACACAAACTCAAGGAGTTTTGTTTATGCGTGAGTCTTGAGAGGCTTACAATACTTATTCCTTTGATTCCTGAGGGAGTTGTAGAACGCCGAATTGCGATTCACCCAGTTCGTTCCTTCAGTCTATAGGGCGTGATTGCGTGGGTTGTTTCATCGATACGTGGAAGGGTGATTGTCTTGGTAGTTCGTCGCGTGGACAGCCTCGCGGTGCGCTGCCTCTTCACCAGGTCACGCAGTGACAATTTATCAAGTTTGCAGATCCTACGAGAAGTTCAGGCCACAACAACTTGCTACACGTGCTGCCTAGGCGTGTGCATATCATGGTGAAAGGTTTTTGGGTATGACGTCGTGAGGAGAACCGCACGCTTCTTATGCACGGGTGTCCGTATCATGCAGTTCGGGTGTTATTGATTGCAATCACCATCACTCACGGTTAAGGACCGAGTACTGCTTGTTCACTGTGCTGTGGCATAGTAAATACTGATGAAGCCAGTAGAATATGATGTATTGAATTATTATTGCTTTGCAACAATGATCGCTATAGAATCTGCTCACTAAAGTTATTTTTTATGAACATTTAACCTGCTACTAGTAAACTTGAAAATTATGAAGCAACATGTAGGCGAGTCCTTTTTTGGAATTTTACTTCCTATGTTAAGTATCCTTGCATGTAGAGTTTATGTTTCGGTGCATCGATTAAGTCTTGCTGAGCCATCATGCTCACGATTGCTATATTAAGTTGTTGCAGGTGAGATGTATGATGAAGGGCTTGAGGATGAGGTGATGCCCTCGTTGGGGTATACCACCAAGTAGAAGCCCTGCATGCTGCTGTGCTCTTCGTTTGGGTGTTGCTAGTGTGTAGCATCCTCGGATTGAACGCCTGCACTTTTGCATAGCTAGGTTGAGAGTTTAGCTATTAAACTTATCTTCAGCTGTACATTAAGTATTGTAAAATACTTTTGCAATTTATATCAATAAAAATTTATATTTATCATATTTTTTTGTGTTTGTTGTTGGGTGCCGCATCGCACGGCACCACCCTCTGCCATCCTAGAAGGTGTGGACCCAGTCGTCAAATTTATTGTTTTCAATTCAAGATAATTCAATTTAATGTTAGTGATTCTTTTTTGTAGGCTCGTCATATTCGACGGAGTTGTCGACTCGAGGGTGGCACGACCTTTGAGAAGCAACTCCACGTAGGCTTCATCGGTGGGCACGTTTAGTCATCATGTCTCCCAGAGAGGCATAGAGGTGCAGGCCCTCCGGCAAAGATTTGATGAGAAGCTTGCGCGGCAAGAGGAGGCACACAAGGCCGCGATGGAGTATCAGGCCACCTTGATGGCGCAGATGCGGGAGGTGATGGATGTAAGAAATATAAACTAATATAATTTAAAGTCATTATATTTAAATAATATGTAATCTCTAATGTTTGCAACGATAGGCTCTAGCTCCAGAGCACGGGGGCAGATCCAGCTACCACCAGTGCCACCGCCACCGATGCAGCCAATGCCGCCAGTGCAGCCCACACCAGAGGCGCCTTCTCCGATAGTTCAGGTAACCAAAACCATACTTATTCTAGTCTATCTAACATAACCAAATCTAACTTAACTTAGCTAAATTAAACTAAATTCTAGCTTATTTAATCAACTAGTCAAAAATGAAGTTTCAAACTTATAGACATGTCTAACTACTTACATGTATTGCAGGATCGACAATGGAGGCTCAAACTCCCCCGCCGTCTATACCGGTGCCTAGAGTAATTTGCTTAGACGACGTCTACGGCTCCGGAGGTAGTAGGTGGGCTAGTGTATAGCCCCTCTTGTTCATTATTTGAGTTTGAGATGTGATGCGAGCACGTTGTGCTATGTATATTGTCGTTGTGTTGTATGTATGCTTGTAAACTGTTGTTATTTGTATGTGAAATCTTTGTTTCTGGCCATCGCGTCGGGTACCCATTTTTTATCTTTTAAAAAAATAAAAAACCTTATTTACGACGATTTCTATATTGTACCATCATAAATAAGACTTCCACTATTCACGACGGCCGGTGGAGCTGTCGTAAATAAGGAGGCTTCACCCACCCATGTGACCCGAGACTTTATTTACGACAGATGCGAGCTGTTGTCGTAAATAAGCTTATTTACGACGAATAATTTATGACGGTAAAAAACCATCAAAATTAAGAGAAACCATCATAATAGCTTATTTCTATGGTTTTTCCCTTATTTGTGATGGCTACTGCTGTTGTAATTCAGCCTGTTTCCTTAGTGAATCAGATGTTATTTCAAATACATGAAGATACAAGGAAGGGAAACATTTGATGGGACATTGGTACCTAATGATCCTTAATTTTGAATATAAAAAATTCCAAGTAATTGATTCTTTGAGGAAAGAGATCCACCAACAGTTGATCAACTCCGTGGCCAGTGTTTTCTTAAGGGAAAACAGCAGCAGGGATACCCCTGCTGTTAAAAGCATTAATCAAAATATTTACAAGGTGATACTGAAATTACGGAGCAAGAGATAACAGTCGTTCAAAAGTATGAGATGAACTAAGGAAGACTGTTTACCCAGGAATGAAACAAATCTCTAACCCTGTCTTTCATTCTATAAAATTGAAGCTTACATTCGATCTATTTCAAAGATAAACTTCCAATCCGATATTTGTGGTGTCACTTGGTGAATTTTCCCCCATATCTAAGTTTCCATGTAGACCAGCAGGCTAACATCAAGATATCCATGAAGAATTGCTTGTTAAACTCCTGTTGTGCATAGATAATCATTTCAAAAAACCCAACTGATAATTCCATTGAACTCCGATCCAGTGCCAGCCTGCCTTTGAGAATGAGCACATAAGAAAAGATGCAATGTTGTCTCTTCCACACATGTCTTTCATAAACACGCAAATGTAATTATTATTACTCAATTTATAATTCTTTCTGCTGATAACATTTCTTTTATTGAATCTGTCCATAAATACTAACCATGTGAAGATTCAAACTTGTCGCATTTGGAAGTGCAAATGTTTTTCATTGGTTTAGGCGGCATGATTTGGTTAAAGGGCAGATTATAATATATTTTTTGGAGAAATATTGGTGAGATCCCCATATATACATCCGTCAATCTCTTTCTGTCTCCTTTATTTGCACTTGCTGGATCACTGTATTAAACTATTTTAGTTCTGAGAAAGCCTATTCGAAAGTCAGACATGAAACGGCGTTTCAAACACCTAAGTCATCATAAACTTTTGAACTGATTTTTTTTGTTTAGTTCAAGAATATAATGTTGGTAATTTACTCTGCAGGTGATTTCCATTCCACGCATCCTCCCATAACAAGGTTGTCCATCAATTGCCAATGTTGCAAGCAGCAACAGCAACTCCTCTAAACTTTTCCTGAAGTCTGCATATTTCTTTCAACCAGAAGGACCCACTCCCCGCACTTGCATGAGGGACAATCCCATTGTTATAATAAGAAGACCATATTAAATTCACCAAGGGAATATCCAATTTATTATAAAATTTATCCAGATGCTTCATAAGAAAAGCTTCATTTTGATTTTTAAGATTGACAATTCCCACTCCCCCTTTCTTTTTTTGATTTCCTGCATTTGTCTCATACTACCTATGGCATTGATTTAACATTGATGTCAGATTCACTCCATAGGCAGTGTTTCCTCGATCAATATAATGTAACACTATCTGTGACTGGAACTTGCAGCGTACACATTATATAGGTCGGCAAAGATGATAAACAAAGTTTATTACTTGAAGTCTTTCAGCATGATCGAGCATTTTCGATGTAGCTGTTAGCTTCCTTTCAATTCTACTCATTAACGAGGCAAAATCCTCAACCGTAGCTTTAATGGTTCTTAGGGGAAGTCCAATATAGGTGAATGGAAAAGATTCTAGTTGACATAAAAAACTCAAGCAAGAATTGATGCCTTTTGCTTTGAACATTGATCTGTACTAATCATGATTTCCTGAAGTTTACTTTAAGACATGTGGATTGAGTGAAAGTATGTAAGATCCCTTTAATACAAAATAGTTCCTTCTGTGAGGCTTCCATGATCAGTAAAGTATCATCCACACGGATCCACATCCTCTGCAGTAACTGCACTACAGTTACTGTAGAGGATATGTGTCCCATCCACACACTGTACAACAGGAAAATCCTTTGTGGAATTGTGCACTGGGCGAGAATATTCTTATCCATTGTTTTATTTAATATATATTATAGAGTTTCTCCGACTAGGGAGAGGTTCTCCTTGTCTAACCCCTCATATGTAACACAAAGGTTTACCTGGAACTCTATTTAATAAGATGGGAGATGATGACGAGTAAAGGATTCCTTTCACCCAAATTTTCTATGTCTGCCGAAAACCAAGTTGTTGCATAATTTCTACATAGTTATATATTCAATTGTGTCAAAAGCTTCTGCAAAATCCAAATTTAGGATTACCATTTCTTTCTAAGATTGCTGACATCTATGAATGTACTCAAAAGCCAATACGACAATCTTAGATAGACCTTCCTTTAATGAACTATTAGTTGCTTTTAAATCCAACCCTTTGTTGAAAAGTTCACCACAAAGATTGTATACATCTTCAATAATATGCCAACATTTCTTGATAAACAAGCCATTAAATCCATCAGGTCCATGAGCTTTATCATTGGGAGTGTTTCTAATTATATGATCAATGTCTTCTTTGGGAAAGGGTTATCCCATATCCATCAAATTATCATATTTAGGAACTAACTTTTCCATATCAAATAGAATTTGAGGACGATATTCTGCTTGGCCCATTTTATCTTAAAATGTTTCCCAAAAAATTGTTGCTTTTTTTATGATCTGTGGCATTCTTCATGTTAGAATAATACCACATTGCCTATATAACCAAGAGAGGTCTCCTGACCCCCTTATATATATGTATCACCTCCTAGGAGTTTTAATCAATCAAACACAATAATTATTTTCCTCCCCAATATTTCTATCATGGTATCAAATTAGGTTCATTCCTAACTTCCGCTAGCTACGCCCGACTCCGCCTCTTGCATCGAGTTTGGCTTCCGGCGAATCGCCGCCCCCTGCGCGCAAACTTTTTTTTCGGAGTGCCCCCGCCATCGGTAAAATCCTGTGCGCACCCGCGCTCCAGAGCGGGGTCCTCCGAAGACTGTCGCACGCCCACGTGCGGCCTTCCGCGTGGCTCGCGCTCGGTCTGAGGTCTTCATCTCCATGCATCGCGTGTCCTCAGTCTTCGCTGCAGCAGATTGACGCTCGTGCGTGGTGTTTCTTACTTCTTGATGGCTTTCATTGGCGATGGCTCCCCGAGCGCACAAGCAGCCTCACATGACATCGCCTTGGCGGCCAAGCTAACTCAATTGACCGAGGAGGCAGATCGATTGGCCATCAAGACAGCACATGCACGTGTGGCGACCGACGAGGCGCATCGCAAGCTGCTTCTCGCAAGCGACGAGATTTGTTGTGACTTGATCAACCATGACCCCTCTCCTCCGGCGGTTGAAGATGTTGCTTCTCTGCATGCTCATGCAATCTCCATCCTCAACATCAAGTCAATGATCCCTGTCGTCATCGACAAACTTTCACCGCATTATAATTGGTGGAAGAGTCTCTTCCTCAACACCCTCTGGAAGTACGAGCTCTTCGATCATGTCCTCACCAACATTGATCCCGTTGTCGCCGACTCTCATTGGCGATGCATGGACTGCACCGTCATCTCCTGGCTTCACGGCACTAGCTCTCCTGATCTTATTGAGATCGCCTCGGCGGGCATACCCATAGCTCGTTCCATCTAGCTTGGGCTTCAGGAGCAGTTCATCGACAACTAGGAGACTCGTGCTATGATTCTGGATGCCGAATTCCACACGTTCGTCCAGGGTGACCTCGCCATCACCGACTATTGTCGTCGTATCAAGTCGATGGCCGATGCACTCGATGAATTGGGCGAGGTCGTCCCCGACCGCACTCTCATTCTCACGACGCTTTATGGGCTGAACAAGCAGTTCTCTCACATGGAATCACTTATCAAGCGACAGCGCCCCTTTCCCACATTCTTCGAGGTCTGCAACGACCTCCAACTTGAGGAGATCAAGATGAAGTCCAAGTCGGGAAACGCTAATGCATTGGCGGCCACCTACGTAGGTGCCGAACGCACCCCATCTTCTGCATCATCTGGTTGCGCTCCTCCATGTCCTCCCGCTCCTGGTGGCCCTGCATCAAGCACTCCTACCTCTGACGCTGCTGTCTCGGGCCCCTCGTCCTCCAGCCAAGGTTGAAATCGGCGTAATCAGAACAAGCGTAATGACACCAGTAATGGTGGTGGATTTCCCACTCTGAGGAATCCATGGAACGGGACCCTGCAACTTTGGGGTGGTGTCATGCCCCGTTCCGGTCCTCCTCTAGGCTTCTCGGCACGTCCACGCGCTTCTGCACCTCCTTAGCAGGCTCTTCTGGTGCACGGAGGATCCTACGGTGCATCTGCTTATCAGCCACCAGGCTTCTGGACACCTGGCAGACTGACCATGCCTTTCTACTACAACCACCAGATAGTGACTGGCGGTAGTCAGACCGCCTCCTTCTACAGTGGCCAGACTGCGACTTCTGGTGATCCAACCACCAGATCTTTGTACAAGAGAGCTTCCAACTATGCCTCGTCTTTTACAACATGGGATTAGAACGAGCTAGCTAACCCCTTCAACACCATGGCACTGACACCGCCACCGTCTGCTGAATAGTACATGGACTCTGGCGCCGATAGCCACATGTTCTCCTCCGGTAACCTCTCCTCCTCCCACCCTCCTTCTTTTTTGACTCCTTCATCTATCGTTGTCGGTAACGGGTCATTGCTACCCGTCACCTTCACGGGTCATACTTCTTTTTCTACATCCGCTCGTCCTTTACATTTGCATCGAGTTCTTGTGTCTCCTCACATAATTAAAAATTTGGATTTTGTTCGTTAGTTCACCACTAATAACAATGTGTCCATTGAATTTGATTTGTTTGGTCTTTCTGTGAAGGATTTGGACACCAAGAACGTGATCGCCAGATGTAATAGTTTTGGGCAGCTCTACTGCATCTCCTTACTGATGCTTTCTCCACCACATGCCTTAGCCGCAGCCACCACACCGTCTACACTTTGGCATCACCGTCTTGGTCATTTAGGTTTCGAGACTTTGTCTAGGTTATTTCCACAATGTAATAAATAGGAACTTGACACTCTTTGTCATGCCTGTCAGCTTGGTCGTCACACACGTTGATATGCACACGCCTAGGAAGCACGTGTAGCAAGTTGTTGTGGCCCGATCTTCTCGTAGGATCTGCGAACTTGATATATTGTTGCTGCGTGACCTGGTGAAGAGGCAACGCACCGCGAGGCTGTCCACGGGATGAACTACTGAGACAATCACCCTTCCACGTATCGACGAAACAGCCCACGCAATCACGCACTATAGACGTGAAGGCACGAACTGGGTGAACCGCAGTTCGGCGTTCTAGAACTCCCTCAGGAATCAAAAGAACAAGTATTGTAAGCCTCTCAAGACTCACGCACAAACAAAACTCCTCAAGTTTGTGTACTCTAAATTCAATAAAAATAAGCTCCCCCCTTTGCATTGTCTAGTACAAGATATATATAGAGATAGGGATGTTCAGCTTTGAGTAAATGGCTACATGCGCATGCTCTAGTGGATTTCGTGGCTGGTTCACACGTCTTTTCAGCTTCTGGCAGCAGTTACTAAAATGATCATAACTCCTTATTAAAACATCCAAATAATGAACCGTTTGATGGGCTGGAAGGTAGTAGACTTGAAAACGCTTCCATCCACTTATAGAACACCGTGTAACTCCTTGTATTCTGTCTGCAGTGATGCTTGGAATTCGTACCATATGTCAGTCATCTAGCTTCTAGTTGCATTCACATGCTAAGGTGATGAACCACCATTTTATTCATGCACACCATAGGCTTCTTGGTTCTGATGTCCAGAGGCTTGAATCCATCTTGATTCCATGTTGGTTCATACACTCCATCATTCATAAGGACATTGAAACAAGAACTCAAAAGTATAGGCTCATTCAACATAGACTGATTATTAAACATAAGGTTAGCGTTCACCTGAGAATGAATTTCCTTCTGCAATTGTTTAGTTCTACTCCTTGTAATTGGACCAGCTATATCAAGTGGATTTTCATTTGAAGAGTGAATGCTAGGCATGTCCTCATTACACATCTTCCATTTTCTCTATCAAATTCTAGTGCATCAAACAACTTTGATTTAATACATTGTGATCTATGGACATCTCATGTGCAAAGTGTTTCTGGTCAAAAGAATTATCTTGTTGTTCTTGATGACTGCTCTCATTATTTGTGGACTTTTCCTCTACGCCTCAAATCTGACACTTTTCCGACCTTGTCACAATTTTTTGCCTATGTATCCACTCAATTTGGCCACACCATAAAGGCAGTCCAATGTGACAATGGTCGTGAATTCGATAATTCCACATCACGTGCATTCTTTCTCCATCTTGGTGTTCTTTTGCGTCTCTCTTGTCCTCACACGTCTCCTCAAAACAGACGTGTTGAGCGTATTATTTGCACCACCAATGACACTATGTGCTCGATTATGTTCAAGCTAGTGTTCCGGCCGGTTATTGGGTAGAAGCGCTCCACACCGCTACACACCTCATAAACTTGCGACCACCCAAAATGCTCTCCTTTGACACACCACATTTCGCCCTCTTTGGCACCCAACCTGATATTTCCCACCTACGCGTTTTCGGTTGCAAGTGCTACCCAAATCTCTCTGCCACAGCTGAACACAAGCTTGCTCTGCGCTCTATAGTTTGTCTTCTTTGGCTATCCATCCGATCACAAAGGATACTGATGCCTAGACTTAGCCACAAACCGCATCATTATTTCTCGTCACGTCACTTTTGATGGGTCCTCCTTTCCGTTAGCGGAAATCTCCAACCCTCCTTCAACCCACTGTAACTTTCTTTTTTATACTAACGATTCATCGATGCTCCCTACAACTTACTGTTTTGTAGGTACTCGTAAACGTGGGCCTCCACCAGGCTTCTACAAGCCTAGCGGTCAGACCTTGGCTCCAGCCGGTCAGACCGCGCCTATGCACAGAGGCCTTCTTGGCCCTTGTCCACCCGGCGACATCCCCAACAGAGGCCATACGGGCCTCTGTTCGCCTCGTCGTCCCATTGTGACTCACGACCGTCAGACCGTCAGCCCGAGTAGAGGCCAGGGGGGGCGCTACTCCTTAGATGGTCAGACCGCAGATCCTTGCGGTCCAACCAATGGTACTCACCCCGAAGACCAGGTGGGCCTCTATTCACCGGGTGGTCCAACTGCCACCCCGTAACGGTCAGACCACCCCCGAGCTCCTCCTTGTCATGCGACACTCCTCCAGGCTTCGGCTCTCCGACGGCTCCACCGACTGCCCTTCACCAGCAACTAGGTTTTGTACGTGCTCCACAGTCTGTGCTTGAGGTGCCACTCATCAACAACGAGCATAACATGCGGACACATGGGAAGGCTGGTCTTCGTCTTCCTGTGCAGCGTCTGAACCTTCAAGCATCAACGTTGTCACAGATTCCAAAGACTTATCATGGTGCTCTCGCCGATCCCAATTGGCGAGAGGCCATGACCGAGGAATTCACCGCTCTACATGCCAACAACACTTGGGATCTCGTGCCACGTCCTCCAGGTACGAATGTCGTGACTGGGAAGTGGGTTTGTCGTCACAAGTTTCATCCAGATGGCTCTCTTGATCGCTACAAGGCTCGTTGGGTTCTTCGTGGCTTTACTCAACAACCTGGTGTTGATTTTGGTGAGACATGCAGCCATGTGGTGAAGCCTGCTACAGTTCGTACTGTTCTTTCAGTTGCACTCTCTCGTGATTGTCCCGTTCACCAACTTCATGTGAAGAATTCTTTTCTGCATGGTACTCTATCTAAGACAGTCTATTGTGAGTAACCTTCTGGTTTTCTTGATATAGATCATCTGGATTTTGTCTGTCGACTGAACAAGTCCCTATATGGTTTGAAGCAAGATCCTCGTGCCTGGTACAACTGCTTTGCTTCTCATATTATCTTATTTAGATTTATTAGTGCTCGGTCTGATACTTCTCTTTTTGTCTACCAACACGGCGTAGACATGGCTTATCTATTGCTGTATGTTGATGATATTTGATTTTGACTGCCTCATCAGCACCACTGCTCCGTTGCATTATTGATGCTCTTGTTGCAGAATTTTCAATAAAGGATTTGGGCAACCTACATCATTTTCTGGGTTACTCAGAGTGGCGCAGGCTTCTTCCTCTTACATCGACAGTACATGGTTAAGATACTTGAGAGAGCGGGCATGACTAATTGTAAATCATGTTCTACTCCAGTCGACACGTGTGTCAAGTTATCATCCGACGATGTTCCGGTTTCGGATGCTACTCACTATCGTGTTCTTGCTGGAGCCCTGCAATATCTCACCTTCACTCGACCGACATTGCATATGCTGTGCAGCAGGTGTGTCTCTATATGCATGATCCTCGTGAGCCTCATCTTGCGTTGGTGAAATGCATTCTTCGATACATTCGAGGCACCTTGGATCATGGTCTGCTTCGTTGCTCTTTGGTTAGCGAGCTTGTGGCTTATTCTGATGCTGATTGGGTCGGTTGTCCTGACACACATCGTTCCACCTCCGGATACGGTATCTTCCTCAGTAATAATATGGTCCCCTGGTCTTCTAAGAACCAACACACGGTATCCTGCTCCAGCGTCGAAGCGGAATATCGTGTTGTAACCAACGCCGTCGCCGAAGCTTCTTGGTTGCGTCAGTTGTTGGAGGAACTTCACTGTCCACTTCAGAAGGTCACTTTGGTCTATTGTGACAATGTCAGTGCTATGTATCTCTCAACCAATCCAGTGCAGCATCAACGCACCAAGCATATCGAGATTGATTTGCACTTCGTTCGAGACAAGGTGACCACTATTGCAGTTCGAGTTCTTCACGTTCCCACCAGCTGACAATATGCGGACATGTTCACCAAGGGGCTACTATTTTCGGTGTTTGTGGAGTTTTGATCCAGTCTGGATATTCTAGCTAATAGACGTTCAAACTACGTGGGTGTGTTAGAATAATACCATATTGCCTGTGTAACCAAGAGAGGTCTCCTGACCCCTTTATATATATGTACCACCCTCTGGGGGTTTTAATCAATCAAATACAATAATTTCTATCACTTTCCATCATTTGCTTCAATGGAAGTGATCGTATTCATTCTTGTCTTTCAGTTGCAGTTGCATGAAGGACTTTTATTTGAAATACTAGTTTATAAGCAGTTGGTTGATTGTCTAACTTAGGCCATCAAATAGTGTGATGTTGCTTTCAGTAATCATCTTTGTATTGCAATAGTCTTGAGATGTGCTTTCAAATATAATTGTGAAATTCCAGTTTGTTGATAATCAGTAGTATTGAATCACATCCCTTTATTAGCCTCGAGATATTGGCTGTTGATCTATTCCATTTGTTAAGTTCTCCCCTTTAAATATTTATTTTCCACTCAAATACATACATAATGATGCACACATACTTTTATTTTCTTTTTCTTTTGAAAATCCAGGTGTCACAATCGAAAGATCAAGTTTGTGCTAGGATATATGTATAGATTCAACATCATACATACGTTAACTACTGATCAAGAAGTTTTTTTTCATTGGTATAAAGAGTTTTCCGGCTTCTTGGGATAGAATTGCTGAATTCGTCGCCAAGCTAATGGTCAGACTGAATATTGCCGACTCTCAAAAAGAAGATAGAGGATTGCTTAAGGAGGTGGCATGAGATACTATCAGAAACATTATGGGCTTGTAGAATTGCTCAACATGGAGGCATGGAGCCACCAAATAAAATCCTTTTGAACTTGTTTACTAGCAAGAAGATGTACTTCATGTTGAAATTAATTTGCAAGCTTGTAGGGTGGTACATCAGGATGCTTTATCGGCTGTAGAGTGCAATCATTTAATAGATGAAGTAAGTGGAAGCTGATTCAAAAATCTGAAATAAATTGAAATAGAAAAATTGAAAGTCGCAAAAGCATAGAATTGGAATACAACAACAACACCACACAATCCTTTGTCCCAAGCAAGTTGGGGTCAGCTAGAAATGAAACCCAACAATTTTTGAAGAGAAGTAATAGAAATAAGATGAGACTAAACAAACAAAATAGAATTCCGAATTTTATCTATCACTAGAGCAATTGGGCAAACAAATGTTGGCCGTATAGGCATCGGTGGGCACCTGAGACTGACGCCTGTAAGGTATGAACATTTGTTACCTGACGGTCATAGACGACGTCTGATACTCGACGTTTTAACCGTCAGGGTCATTGTCCCCGACGACCTTAAAAGGTTAAAATGTCGACCCCGTTGCCCCGACAACTTTAATGCTTAAACACCTTATGACCGTAGGCCCCCTCGCCCCGATGCCCTGAAGGCCCTTATGACCGTCAATGTCGATACACCCGACGGCTTTAGCTGTCACGATACAATAAAAAAGAGAAAACATCCAACCCGTCCACGACATCCGAGCCAAGACCCGCGGCCATCTCCACCGAGTTGCGGCCATCTCCGATCCACCGAGTCGCTCGTCCATGGCCGCCTCGATGCCGACGCCGAAGAATCTGGTGGAGGGTGAGCGCCGCGGGGAGCCACTCGTCCATGGCGGCCTTGACGCCTGTTGACGGTCGTTATATACCTATTCCAACTGTCAATATAACTCAATTGTGTGAAGGAATGAATATTTTTTACACACATTATAGTTAGAAATAACCTAGTTCCACTTGTATTTGGAGAAATTGGTGCATGATATCATCCCAACCAATCAAGTGTCGACATGTAGCACTACATGGATCAAATGGCCCACAAACAGAAGAATCAGAGGCCAACCAACGGTGTATCACCTATATCAATAAGGGGGACCCACCTATCAGGGACCTGGAGAAAACACAGTCCCAACAGAGCCCTAACCAGGTTGGCCGACCCCCCTAGTCGGCCGACTTGGTCCCGGTGCCAAACTCCATCAATCGACACGTGTTGGCTCCTCCCGACTTCCTGAAGATGATTATGACTGATACGTGCGCATTTGGTGGTGGGAACCGACACTTTTCCACCTATAAATAGGACCCCCTACCCTTACTCCACACACCACTTGAGTGTTCATTCTATTGTATCCACTACTCTCTATAGGTTTAGAGGAGTTTAGGCTGCGGAGAGGAGAGCCTCTAGTCCATAGTCCAAGTAGGAAAGGAGTAGAAGGAATCTCCCCCAGTTCCAAATTAGGAAAGGTATGGCTCTCATATTCCTATTTGTATTTGTGACTTTGTTCTTAAAAAAGATGTTATCTTTAGTTTTCTTTTATTCATATACTTGGATGAAACGTTTCTTGTTTGATTGTGAATTCCATGTATGTGGTAGGAGTAGTATGTATGATTACACTATACCACTCTCATTATATCATCACAAACACTACAAACCCCCACTGTAGTCTAAATAGTTATGACATGATCATGTTAATATGAATGACTTATCTATGTTTCAACATTGGTTCAACGATGTTTAGGTTCGTCATTGCCTTAGAATGGCTTGTGCTACAGCTCTTAAGGTATTTACTTAATATGCTAGCATGGTGCTAGGATAGAAAGTAGTGTTGAATGTCTCGTATGCCCACGGATTGAAGAGGTAGGTAGTAGGTGGTGACAGCCCTATCTATCATTTGTAATCCTCCACGTTCGGCTATGCCACAGGCTGTTGGCGGGAGTCATCCTAGTATTGCTAGGGGTAAACCCGTGCCTGATGTGTTAATACACTTAGCATGAGAATTCATAATTGACATGATCATTAGTAACTAACTTAGGCTATGTATATGTACATTAGAAGCATTGTATGAGTCTCTCTACCTAGTTCTTAGCCTAGTCCTTCTTTACCCCAATTATCCCCTTAGGATAGAATGCTCTTGTGTGTGTCACACTACCTCAATTACCCTTTATCCATCCTTGCTAGAGCCTTGCCTAGATCAACCTAGCCTCTCCACTTGATGATTGTTTTACTTCCATCTAGCCTTCCTTTGGGAGAATATAAATGACACCCTTTGGGAATACTCTTAGAGGGGAAATACTACATCGATAGTTTCGGTGCGCTTGCGGATTTACATGTATAGTCTAAAATCTATTAACAAACATTTTTTGGCACCACTGCTAGAGATGGATTGTTAGTAGTGCGTAGGAACTGTCAACATGCATTTCTGGCGCCGTTGCCAGGGAAGGCAGCCGAAGTATTACATGATTGAGTGAATAGGATAGGACCCTGATAGGTTTTAGTAGGATGACCCTTCTTTGTGTTCGCATTTTATGTGAAAACAGGGTAGTGTTATCTTAATAAAGATGTTATCTTTAGTCTTCTTTTATTCATATACTTGGATGAAACGTTTCTTGTTTGATTGTGAATTCCATGTATGTGGTAGGAGTAGTATGTACGATTACACTATACCACTCTCATTATATCATCATAAACACTACAAACCCCCATTGTAGTCTAAATAGTTATGACATGATCATATTAATATGAATAACTTATGCTATGTTTCAACATTGGTTCAATGATGTTTAGGTTCGTCATTGCCTCAGGATGGCTTGTGCTACAGCTCTTAAGGTATTTACTTAATATGCTAGCATGGTGCTAGGATAGTTAAGTAGTGTTGGATGTCTCGTAGACCTAGGGATTAAAGAGGTAGGCAGTTACAACCCTATCTGTCCTTGTAATCCACCACATTCAGCTATGCCACGGGCTATTTGCGGGATTCGTTCTAGTATTGCTAGGTAAACTCGTGGCCAATGTGTTCAACTTAGCATGAGAATTCACCATTGATATGATCATTAGTATCTAACTTAAGTTATGTATATGTATACTAGAAGCATAGTAGGAGTATATACCTAACTCTTAGCCTAATCCCTCTTGACCCATTTATCCCCCTTAGGATAGAATGTTCTTGTGTGTGTCACACTACCTCACTTATCTATTACCCATCCTTACTAGAACCCTACCTAGACCAACCTATCCCCTCGATTTGATGATTGCTAAGATTCCACCTAGCCTTCCTTTGGGAGAATATAAATGACACCTTTGGAATACTCTTTTAAGGGGAAATGCTACATCGATAGTTTCCGTGCGTTTGCGGATTTTTATCTGTGATGTCAACGTCAACAAGCATTTCTGGCACTGTTGCCGAGGAAGGCAAAGGAAGTGAAGGATAGCTATCACTTGTGATTAAGCTATAGGTACTAATAGTTATTAGACAGAATTACCCTTGTTTGTTTTCTCCTTTTTTGTGAAAACAAGGTAGTGTTGGCTAGCCCATTTTATGGGATCGCAAACGAAGATGCAAGTGCTCAACTGCAAGATGATTCAAGGCTTACCTCAACAATTATCCGCTAGGCAACACCATTGCCTTCTGCGGAAGAATTTCAGCTTCCAATAAGAGTCAAAGTCATTCATCTACAAGCTTGGGGGAGGCTCCAAGAGTTCTTCTTGGTTCGCCTCCATCATGGGGTCGATAGTTGACCCTTCATCCAACACTCATGGCATGGGTTGGCTCCACCAATCCATGACCACATTCGTGCTGGAGCTGAAGGAGTCCTATTCTCATTCATCATGGATGAGAATATGGTCTCCACTCAAGGGGTGGATTGAAGAGTGATCTAGTTCCTTCAGCTTGGTATGCATACCACTTAACAAGGTGGACATGCTATTTATGGAACTACACCTCCGATTGAGTAACATGAAGATCAAGCCAATGGAGAAGTGTTTGGATGACCCAAGCCATGGATATTCACATGATTTGTGAAAATTCATGTCAACATGGGCCACTTGGGGAATCATTTCCCTATGACCCATTAGGATTCTTCCTTTCAAACGCAACTCCAATTAGCTATCACCAGCAAGGAGGTCATGGGTGGAATCAACATCACCCTTGTAATCAAGGAGGCTATGGGGATTTCAACGGATTTAAGATCAACTGGCCTACCTTGAAGTATCTTGTCCATGGCCAAGCAACAAATCAAGACAACGTTTACATGAAGCTCTTGGCCAAGGACAAGAAACTTAAAGAGCATTCAAGATCCAAGATATCCCACAATCACTTGTTGGGATTCCTACCCTTCGACCAAGCCCATGCAATCTAAGGCAAGTGACATTGTGGATGAAGCGTTTCTTGTTTGATTGTGGAGTCTACATGTGATCATGCCTAAGGAAGACTTTGATCCATGATCAAAGTATGGGTTAACTTAAAGGAATATCAAAAAGGTCGAAGTGGCACCCCTAAAGAAGGACAAGCATCACCATGCTCTTAAAAGAATATCTTCAAGAGGGAAAAGTCGTCACTACATCAACAAGTCTTCATCAAGATGACGAAGAGGCTAGGGCCACCATGTGGCCCACATGTCCAAATGACAACCAAAGTAATTTTGGCATGTGAAGAAAGGAAAGTTGTCCACATCTTTAACTCCGGGATTTCACAACAAATTATCGCACTAAACAGGACGGGGGTAAGTCCCAATCATCGGACTTCAAAAAGTCAATGAGTCCTTGCCAATAGGTTAATTGGTAGATATCTCATATTTTCTTTCTCAATTGCATATTTTTATTTCGCATCAATCTTTGCATTTGCATTTAGTATGTTTGAATTTCACACTTGCATGTTGGAAAGTAAAATTTCCAACCATCATAAAACTAAAATTTTCAATTAGGAATTAAATTTATTTGGATATGAACCTTGGGCGTAACCACATGAATTCATCTTCCTAATAATATTTCCCTTAATATTCATTGCATTTGCAAGTTGTTTCAAGTTGGGCAAAACAATTTGACAAAGGGAACAACATGCTTTTGAGCTAACATAACCCGTTTTTGAGTTGTTTGTTTGTTCTTGATTTTAGTGCAGCCAGGACAAAAATTTTAAAGCGGTTGGAAGGCCTCATCAAGCGCATATCCCTCCAGCAATCTCATTTCGAGTTCTTGGTGGAGTAGTGCTCAAGATGGTGGCTCAATCGAGGAGCAAGATGAAGCTCATTCAACTCCAACCTCAACTTGGCAGAAGATATTAAACATGAAGGCTACACCAAAAATTCATGATCGTGAGTTTCTCACACAACGACCTTCAACCCGGACTGCTCTTCAATTGAGGTACAAGTTTAAAATTTTCTGTCATTTGAATTGCATTAGGATTGAATGATTTTTGCTTACATTGGTAGGAAGGTTTACACCTTCTTATCATTCAATTCTTATGCATCCTCACGAGAGTAAGTGTTGACATTGCTCTTTTTGATTCATCAAAAAGGAATGTCACCTTACTTAGGAATAAAATTAAACAAGTACCTATAATTTCATAAGCATTGGCAAAATTGACTTTGACATTTTTATGCCTAGGTTATGCTTATGGAATTACTTAATGGTTGAATTGGTATGTAGCAACCTAGGAATACTGATGTCCATAATTTGTATTTGAAACTCATTCATGCATGGATCACTAAATTTTGAATTCCTAGGCAAGAAATTAAAAATTTTCAGGAGGATAAAATAAGAATCTTGTTTGCCACTGTCGGTACTCTAGATACCAGGTACCCCCTTATACCGCACTTAAACCAAAGAGTTCCGATGTTCGACTTGAAGACTTCCGAAGGCAACACACGTCTGACAGCATTGGGCTGACATCCCTCGTTTGGCTAGCTCCGGTACTATCACGTGTCCTGCGGGACCGGACCAACCTCCCTTCACAGGGAAGCTCTGGTCCCGCCACGTGTCCAGCAACCCCGGACCTAACCCCCTGTAGAGGGAAGCTTCGGTGCCTCCACACATCGAGTGGCTTCGGAGCTACCTCCCCATAGAGGGAAGCTCTGGAGCTGCCATGTGTTGTACCTCCGAACCTAAGCCAACAACGACTACAGAATCTCCAACGGCACGAGCATTCAAGAGGCTATTAAATAGCCATTACAAGACCTGATTAATGTATCATTAATTCAACATTAATAACACACAATCGGAGGACTATCACGACCGGTAATGCCACCATTAAGGTGGATTATCACACTATTAATGATAGTTTATACATGTAGATCGTGTATAGGTGATTAAATACAGCTGGGGTCACTTGTCGGGACAAGCAATCCCTGTAACGGCCAGTCCTTGGCATATAAAAGGGCTCCGCTGCAGGGTAGAAAGGCCAATCAAGCTCACACGCATACTACGCACACAAACTCATCAACAACCACCCCGTTGAGTAGGGTATTACGCTCAGGCGGCCAAAACCACATAAAAAACCCCTGTGTCACTGTCTCGCTCTTAATCTTACGCACCCCGACCGAATACGAACCTCCGCAGATTACATTTTAGTAGTACCGGGGGAAGTGTCTCAGTCTACACTTCAACAACCATGATCCAAATTATAATATTTGCTCTTGTGTAAAAAAAACTATTATGGTTATAAAATTTACAAGGTGAAGGGATCCATATAGTGTGTTTATATCACTTGCATTGTTATGAGTAGGATGTTTAGAAAATGTTCAAATTGATTTATCCATAAAGCCCCACTCTTATCAATGATTAATACATTGTTCATGAATACACTTGAAATTAGACCCAATGCACCTTTGGTCTTATTCTTCCCTGTACGTACAAAATGAAGATTCAGTTACCTAACCCGGAAATTCATTTGTACAAGTATCAGGAGCTAACCATCCCTTACTATCATAGAGGGGAAGTTTGCAGGAGTAATATTACTATGCAGACATTCAAAGATCCGATTATTGGAAACCCTAAGAGGATTCCATTTCAACATCTCTTGGCCAAGGAGTAAATTAGGATGGTTGCTACCTATCGGAAATTAAGCCCGAAGGTCAACCAAAACTATACAAGGCTAGAGATTTGACATGGAAACCCTCCATGAGCAACCAATGGGCTGCTACAAATATGTGAGAGCATTATGCTCTCAACTATTCTAAGCACTCATTGAAGCTCAAGGGAATTTCCACCATCATTGGGTGTAAGTTATTCCTTTGTGGCTAAAAGGTATAATGCACCTTAACCAAGGAATGACAAGATCACATCTAATGTATATCGGGTGCAAGTTGTTCCTATGTGGCTAAAAGGTATTTTATACCAAGGAACAATGGATCACAATCAACCCATGTTGAGTGCACATCATCCCTTTTTGGTTATAGGTATGTTTTACCTTAACCAAGGAATAACAGTTCGTACTCAACACATGTTAGATACATGCCACTCCTTTGTGGCTAAAGGTTATCATTACCTTAGCCAAGGAATGACGGATCACACCCAATGCATGAGAGGTACAAGCTATTCCTATATGTCAAGAAGGTATAATACACCTTAGCCGAAGAATGATGGAACACACTCAACACATGTTGAGTGCACGTCATTCCTTTGTAGCCAAGGGTTATCATTTCATTAGCCAAGGAATAACGATGTACATCCAACCTATGGAAACCTTGAGGTGCGGACGAGCAACATCGACAACACTCTCCTCGACCACACTCATGGAACCCATGGAAGGCAATCCAACATCAACACTCAACCCTCCAATGCCAAAGCCATGCTACAATAGGGCTAGACCAACCTCATGGCCTACATCCGTCGTTGGGATTTCAACCCCTATCGCGGACCTTGACCAAGAACAAGCTTGGGGGAGGACCCCCACTTGAGGTAACTTGTATCGCACCCCGTTTGCATTCATTTATTATAGTTATTTATTTCCACCACATTTGTATCTTAAACAAATACGTAGTATAGGTTAGGTTAATGAAATAAAGGATGCCCGGTAAGAATATTTTTACTTTGCATAAATTGTAATTATGAATAGTTACTCTGTTTTATTTACTCTAGTCCCTTGCATACAACTTAGTATTCTCCAAGTATTGAATTTATTGGCCTAAAATATTCTTGTCTGAAACTTGGAAATTGTGGGTAGCAAAAGCTAAGTCCACTGCTAGTTGTTGTGGGATATGATATAGTGATAAGAGCTGCTAATATCCTAGTTGAAAGTGAAACTTGATTTTACAGAGAAATTCAAAATGGGAGTTCCTCATTTGATAGAAATTCCTACCAAAGCCATATGATGATTTGAATTAGACAAACCTTATGCATATGCTATTTGCCTTCATATTGAGCCTAGTCAAACTAGTATAGACCTATATGAGAATATTTTCATTCACATGCTAAACTTCTACACTAGAAGTTAGCAAAATTATGTCATACAATTCCACCACCAAAAAAGATACTCCATGGTTTTCATGCATAATATTCTCTCAAAATTATTTGAAAAGAGGAGTAGAATACAGGGCTACAAGAAAAAGAAAATGCATGCTCATGTACAATAACGTGAGAAAAAAAAAGAAGAAAAGAGAGAGAATAAGTAGCCATTTTCCATCCTCACAAGAAGAGAGTGCATACAAAGGAGTCATCTTCATATTCCCACTCCAGAAATATTTCATCACACTTGCACAAATCTTGATCAAAAGTATGATTTGTTTTCTCCAAAGGATTACTTTTTTTACTTAGCAATATATGTGTTGCAAATATGCCTACTCTTGATCCCTACCAAGCTCCACATACAAGCCTTATTTAGATGTAGGACAAGAAAGACATTGCCTCAATGAGGATACAAATACCACTTCCCACATAAGATTGATTGAGTGCATCATTTGAGGAACTTAAATCCCACACAGAAGTAAGAAGGTATGATACACCTTAGCCAGAGAATGATGGAACACACTCAACGCATGTTGAGTGCACGTCATTCTTTTGTAGCCAAGGGTTATCATTTCCTTAGCCAAGGAATAACAATGTACATCCAACCTATGAAAACCTTGAGTTGCGGATGAGCAACATCGACCACACTCTCCTCGACCGCACTCATGGAACCCATGAAAGGCAATCCAACATCAACACTCAACCCTCCAATGCCAAAGTCATGCTGCAACAAGGCTAGACCAACCTGCCTACATCCGTCGTTAGGGTTTCAACCCCTATCGCGGACTTTGACCAAGAACAAGCTTGGGGGAGGACCGCCACTTGAGGTAACTTGTATCACACCCTATTTGCATTCCTTTATTATATTTCTTTCCACCACATTTGCATCTTAAAAAAATAATGTAGTATAGGTTAGGTTAATAAAGTAAAGGATGTGCGGTAAGAATATTTTTACTTTGCATAAGTTGAAATGATTAATAGTTGCTCTGTTTTATTTTCTCTAGTCCATTGCATACAACTTAGTATTCTCCAAGTATTGGGTTTATTGGCTTAGAATATTCTTGCCTGAAACTTGGAAATTGTGGGTAGCAAAAGCTAAGTCCACTTCTAGGTTATTGTGAGATATGATATAGTGATAAGAGCTGCTAATATCCTAGTTGAAAGTGAAACTTGATTTCACAAAGAAATTCAAAATGGGAGTTCTTCATTTGATAGAAATTCCTACCAAAGCCATATGATGATTTCAATTAGATAAATGCATATGCTATTTGCCTTCACATTGAGCCTAGTCAAACTAGTATAGACCTATGTGAGAATATTTTCATGCTTTTAAGATCAAGATAACACGAGCAAATGCTAAACTTCTACACTAGAAGTTAGCGAAATTCTATCATACCATTGCACTACCAAAAAAGATACTCCATGATTTTCATGCATAATACTCTCAACATTATTTGAAAAGAGGAGTAGAAGACAGAGCTACAAGAAAAAGAAAATGCATGCTCATGTACAAGAGCATGAGAAAAAAAAAGAGAGAGAATAAGCAGACATTTTTCATCCTCACAAAAAGAGAGTGCATAGAAAGGAGTCATCTTCATATTCCCACTCCACAAATATTCTATCACACTTGCACAAATCTTGATTAGAAGTATGATTTATTTTCTTCTAAGACTTACTCTTTTGACTTAGCAATATATGTGTTGCAAATATGCCTACTCTTGATCCCTACCAAGCTCCACATACAAGCCTTATTTAGATGTAGGACAAGAAATGCATTGCCTTGGTGAGGATACAAATACCACTTCCCACACAGGATGATTGAGTGCATCATTTGAGGAACTTAAATCCAAACACCATTTGAAATTCTCTGAAAATTTGAGTGGAACTCATACATTAGATGATGCATGCTCATTTTGCTGTTGTATCCTTCAACTACCCAAGAAAAGAATGAGGCATAAGCCCCATAAAGACTAAGAAAAAGGATGAGGTACCGTAGCCAATTTATTCAATGCAAGGTAGATGAAATAAGAATAAAATAAATAAAAGAGAAATAACTAAAATATATAAATAGAAAATATAAATAAATAAAGAATAAAAAACAAAAAAAAAGAAGAAGAAAAAAAAGAAGCCATCGCACCTGCCCGGAAGCTTCCGAGCATGGCGCGCCCGAGCCGTAGGCACCCGGAACTCCGAGCGACGCTCGATGCCGAGTCCATCGGGACACCCTGCGTGTGCACCCGCACTAAGAGTGCGGAGCCGCACCGAGCCGGACGGGGCTCTCCCGGCGCCGCCATGTCCCTCTGGGACTCGGTCCTGTGCGTGGCCTCCCGTGCGCTCCGCCTATATAAGGCACGCATGCCCTCGGTTCTGCTGCCCACATAGAATAGAAGCCAGCCGCCATACTATGTAAGGTTGCAGCCGCACGTACGAAAATGCTGGCCACGGTAGAAAAGCAAAAGAGCCCTAGCTGCCAGAGAAAAAAAAAAGAGAAGAGAAGGGCACAGCCAGGGAAAAGGAAGAAGAAGAGAAGAAGAAGGAAGGGGTCACCGTCCACCGGAGATCATCGCACCGCCATCATTTGTTCACCAAGGATCATTGCCCCATCTACTTCGTCTATGCCTCATTACCGTCTCCTTCATCTACGTCATGATTTCGTCCTCTTCGTCAATGAAACCCTAGATCCTAGAGACACATGCCACGTGGCCGCGACACAACCGTCGGGACTAGCTACACACGGTAGGTTGATATAAAAGACAAGGATTAATCTAATACTCAAATTATACAATGTGTAGGGTTTAAGATTATTCATACGTCCATTAATCATCACCAATTCATCTCAAATCACTTTAAACTTACATATTAGATTAAATCATACAAGATCAATATGTTATTATAGATGTAACCAAAATTTATATTTTCAGTATCATTTAATCTGTTTTTCAGATTTAATAAATTAGGGTAAAGCCTAGTTAATTTATACAGTATCAAATTAAATTAAGAAAAAATACATAAAATTTAGAATAAATTACAGGAAGTTATTTATAATATTTTCAGCATATGAATTAATTTTAATTAATCTCAAACTTACTCAAATAAATAGGAAATCATTATCAAAAATTATTAAAAAGCTGTATAAATTTATCTAGCATTAATACAACATATTTTCTGCATGTTTTGCATATTGATTAGTATTTGTGATGCATTTATTGTGTATGTTTGTATGTGTATTGCGAGTAGACGGTTCACTCAAGAGGTTACGATCGAGAAGTGAATATCCAAGGTTCTTCATGAGCAAGACTTTGATTTGCTTGAGCAACGAATTTGCAAAATATAAAGGCAAGTGTCCTTGATCATTTTGATCCTGTTTTTTAATATTTTGTTTTCAAAATTGCATGCTTGTGTCAACTTGATGGGAAACCTATTCGTAGGAGTTTACTAGTATTGCTTGCCATCCCTTGTCGCTGGGTACATGATGAGACGGGAATGGGTGTTTCTCTTTGAGTCGCATAGCTTTACAAGGTTATGGGAAACAAAATAAACTTGCTTAACAACTCTAATCATGTTGATTAATGAAGACGGAATAATGATGAATCATTTGGTAACATGGGATTTGGGTGATCTAAGCAAGCATGGTTTGTGGATTGGGTTGGATAAGATGGTGGTTTTGCTTGCCTTAGATCTAAAGACCGGTTCACGTAAATATATGCCAGGACAAAGTGCCACCACAAGTCCAAGTATGGGCATGACTTAGCCAAATAATTAGGTGCATCACCAGCATTGTTCGAATCATTTGGGGGAGCGGGGAATGGGAGGTGGATGGGTTTGCATGAGAGGCGGGACTGCCCTGGGATCCGAACGGCACAAGAGGGGGCCCTTGGATGGATGTGCTCAGTTGGAGACATCACCTCCGGGGAAACCTTAGTGGATTTGCACATGCTGGGGGTCCCTTTGTAAAGGCTATTTTTTGATCTATTGGCCATACACCAATGATAGTGTATTAGGCATTATGGAGGTTCTTTAGTCGCCGACGGGTGACAAAATCACGAACTTCTGGGTAAAGTGGTACAACCTCTACAGAGTGTTAAAAACTATCATGATAGCCGTGCTCCTGGTCATGAGCACCTGGACAACTTCCATGGTTAGAATTGGACTTGGGCTTTGGGATGGCTCGGTATGGGATTGGTCATGTGATATGAGTATGGTTGGTTATGAGGAGGTATGAAATTGGCATATAGTGATGATAATAATTGATAGCTGGTTATAAATAAATTATGATGGTAGATGAGAATGTTGGGTATGTATTATGATAATTATTTGAGTTAGATGGAATTTAATCTCACATAGACATTTTAGGCTGCTTTTACAAGTTTATGAAATATACTTTTCTTCAATTATCCATTTATTACATCCTTGTTTTAGCTACATGTCATACTTTCCCACACTTGCTGAGTATGACATGTGCTCACCCTTGCTAATCTCGTAATTAATTCAGCTACAAGAGATATTTTGGAAGACAACATGGAGCACTAGGCGTACGTACTACCGTCGATTGCCTGTGGAGTTAGAGTCGCCTACGCTAGTTTATTTTCTGCTGCAATAGGATCAAGGTATTTATATTATTTGTGACATGGTTAAATTCTTATTATCATTTGTGATGTTGATGTGTATGTGTGATGAATATCCTGGACACACATACACTGCACTTGGTTTGTTTTTCATAACCGGGTGTCACATTATCGGACAGCCCCCAAGACCGCTTCATAATTTGTGGGGTTAAAACCCCCACGGGCTATGGAAAGGGACTATTCAAGCGTGTGAACAAGGCGGTGGTGAAAGAATCTATGGGATCGTCCCCATCTAGGGAATGAGTGAAGCGACGCATCTCACGCCACCCATTACAAGGCCTGCAAGCCAATATTAATGTAGCGATGAATGTTCTTCCAATAGGCCGACTGTGGCACTGTTAGCTAAACATCTTGGAGAACTCCGTTTGGAAAACAAAAAGCTAACTCGTGCCATGGCGGAAAGCAGGATTGAAAGGGTTGAACCTAAAGATGAAATTGATGCCCTTAGGGAGAAGAGCATTTTTGTTCGTCATGGCATAAGTGCCAAACTTAGGTGCTTTTGTGATGAAATATGAATGCTCGAGGTACACAATGCACCCTGGATAGGCTTCTCTATTTAGTATTAGACCGCTAGTTTATTTATTTCCCTTTCCAATTCCATTTAATTTCGTTCAATAATGTAAGTTCCCAATTTTGAATTAAATAAAATTTGAACTTATTGGTTCAACTAACACCGGTTAAGTTCCCTTATGTTATTAATACTTGTGTCCAATAAAATCCAAGAAAGAAACAAGTGTGGAGAGGTATTTTCGACTTCCCTATGTAGAAATTTCACGATTCCACGAATATACATCGCAGCACAATGCACAAACTGATACAACAAAGCAGAGGGCCAGAAGAGCCACCTCTGATTCGGCCAAACGAGAGATGGGCCGACTCAGCCACCTCTCAATGCACAAGCACGGTTTGACCTTCCTACCCCCTATTTTACATGAATGTCCAAAAATTGAGTTTAATTATTGCGCATTCAACTAAATTTATTTAAATCAAATCTTTGGAAACCAAAATTATACAATTCTCCATATGATATTTTTCTTAAAGGATGATTTTATCATATGTTTCATCTCAATTTCATTGGCATGATCTTGAACCAAAAATCAATTTAGGAAACATATGTCATCTAAGTATTTGATTATTGTGAAATGCAAATTTGGAAATTCTCCATTCTTGAACTAAAATTTTGAAGTGCAATTTTTTAAGTCATAGGATTTTTACCTACCTCCTCATAAAATACAAATTTCCACCATAGTCATATGATTAAATTGCTGAAAACCACATGCATATGCCACTTTGCATTTTCACTGAACTTTGTCAAATTCTTGTGACCCTATTGAGTGACTAGGATGAACATTTGATTCAAAGAATTTCTTGTGCACTTCACCATTGCTAAATTTTCACATAGAAAATTATCATTCATACACATAAGATACTCCATGTTCCCATTGCAAAAATGCTCTCTTCAAATTCACTGAAAAAAGAACAGAAGGCATGGCTATAGGAAGAAAATGAAAAGGAAAGCATGCTCACAACAAATGAGCATGAGAAAAAAAAGATTAAGTAGCCAAGCTTCATCCTTACACAAGAATGAGAATTACATTAGGGAGTCATCTTCATACATTTTCCACCACAAGTGCACAAGAAAAGTCTTTTATTCATCTTTTTATTGCATAGTCCCCTCATAGTATCTGATTTTTGACTTAGTATCATATGAATTGCAAATGAGCCTCCTTTTTCCCTACCAAACTCCACAAAAAGCCATATCTAGTTGTAGTGATGGAATTGGCAACACATGCCAAGGTTAGGATTAAGCACATTGAAAGACGAGAGAAATCTTTTGAGGAGTATGGCTATATATTTCCCAGTTTCAAAAATATAACAATTTCCAAGTTATTAAGCGGGAGGATCTTGTTTGAACTATATGGATTAAAAGATAACAAATAAATAACAAGCCATTTGTTTATTTTTTGTACTGCAAGATTTGAATTGCACAATGTTAGTAACCAGAAATTTCCTTTGATGGTACAAATTAGAAAATAGCATACCATATGAAAATACACTGCAATACAAATTCAATGGTACCATTATCATATCATTAACCTATGTTATCAAAACATAAACAGTTTGATTATTTGAATCCTGTGGTATCCACACGCCTAAAGAATGTGGATGGATCAAGAGATTTATAATACGTGAAGCTTAGCAACATATAGCTGCGTTGTAGATTTTACTATAATATAAAGTTGTGATAAACAGAGCATACTGTATCTGGAAATCACTCTCCCCACAACCCAATAAGCTCCGGACAAGAACACCATAACAGGGTATTTTGTTGACTAAAATGGTGATGTGCATTGCATATTAAAAATACCATCTAGCCATAAACACCATGCAATCACATATAAGGAAATTTAGGAAATTGACATTAAAAGAAAAGTCATGGCTAAACTTACATGCTAGAAGGTTTGACATGTCTGTGATTCCTAAATTTTTCAAGGCGCCTTTTGTTATTCCACATGGGAAATACAAAAGCATGCTTGTTGTCCGAGCTGCAATGTCACGCAATGTCAGAGAGTCGTTGCCATTAGAATCCATGCACTATGCAGATGGACCTAGAGAAACACGAGTAAAGCCACCAGAATCGATATCTTTAAGAGCAAAGGTACCTTGCAAACACAATAGTCAATGGATTCAGTAGTTCCAGCAAGAAGAAAAAATCAAGTATGTGGTGTTCAGTTCATTGCCCTTTGATTTGTATTAAGATTGTCAATCTGCTTCTTAAGGAGCTCTGACCAAAAGTCCTTGCAGAAAAAATTTATTGTTTTAAGATGCTCAGTAAATCGAGGCTGCTCCATCGTATACCTGAATTGAACATAAATTTTGGTCAAGCATGCAGCAGAAGATACCTTGGATGGCTGAATGTGACAAAAATTAGAAACAAAACTTGGCAAGTTTTTCCTACAGAAAAGAAAGAAACTACTACAGAAGACATAATGTTGGACCAAAAGACATAAGAATAAGAATATATACACTACTACAAAAAGATTTATCGGCGCTAAACATATTATCACAAGCAGATTTCAAAACCGTCTGAAACAAAGAGCCTGTGAAAATCAGCCATTTTCACAAACGGAGATTAGAACCTGCCTATGAAAAACTTTATCACAGACGGTTATTACATTCAAGCATCTGCCAGTAAAGATTAATTATCACAGGCGGTTTCATTCGTTAGAAGACCGCCTGTGATAAAACAATTTCCGCGGGTGGTTCTTTACCTATGAGGATCCGCTTATGAAAATGTCTGATAGGCGGTTCCTTAGCTATGAGGATCCGCCTATGAAAATGTCTTATCACAGACGGTTCATTAGCTACGAGGATCCGCCTGTGAAAGAATATGCCCTGTCCAGTACTGTGTGCTATTATTTCCAATTTCCAGCTCAAATTCAAATACACATTCACACACAGTACGAACAATATATTTTGACAAGAAACATTGACACACATATCACAAAATATAAGTCATCTCATATACATACAATGCAAGTACTGTACAATACAATACATCTCAATTCATAGTTTACAAGTTTCACTAAAAATTGCTTCGATGTTCATACTAGCTAAGTTTTGGCGCATCAGCAAGTAGACCTGTGTTGTTGAAGAACAACCATTTTCAGTGAAAAACTCCGCGACGCATAAAAGTACACAATTCAGTCGCAATCTTATCGACTCCTCCACCGGGCATATCTCTAGAAACATGCCATTCTTGGATCACATTCGTGTGCTGCAATGAAACACATTATAAGGTTTAGAATGCGGTTTTGACAATGAAATCATAATATAGCTATTAAAATACGCTAGTGACAATGAAAATGTAACTCAAAAGTAAGAAAATACAATATCCACATTAAGGATAACTTACATTCTCACGATTCACACTATATTCGAAGGCAGTCTAAAGATGCTCGCATACATAATACCTGCATAAGATACTACTGGAAGGCTGCTTGGGACAAGGAAAGTATGCTTTTATATTCATTGCATCCTTATTAGCAGGTCGCTCACCGCCAAGTTGTTTCTAGTAAAACCGCCAAGCGCTGTCATACAAGGTATGTCATATAAAAATTGCCAACCTATATACTCGTGTATATTAAAAGTATCAAATATTCGTACCTTCTCAAAATGGCAAGGAAATCTCTGTAAGTACTTGATGAGTAATTGGCTGAGTCCAAGACCGTTGACAGACCCTACATTGGCCTAATGAAGGTCATTACGTAGTGTTTACTGCACACATACGAACACACATGTTAAGTTAACAATTACCAATAATTGTTATTTCAATGTCATGTGTAGAATTTATTCGAAGTGAAACAGAGCCTTTATGAGGTCATTGCAATTTTTGACAAAGTTAAACATGGTGTGTGCTATGTAGAATACCACCTTCGTCTTTTTATCCTTCTTTTGGTTTGCGATTGATTTGACAAATTCTTTTTGTGAAACGTACCTATACTATTCTGAGTCCCGGTTCACCATAAAGTCAAAATTCAACTTTGCAATTATTGTAGGGTCAAGATACCTGTCTTGGACATTAGTTTTTCATTATTCATGTATTGCATCCTATTAAAGAATAAGTCTGGAATCGTTATAATCTCATGACATGTATGCGTGTAGTAAGAAAAGAAAGTACGAAATATTAGATGCACTTACAAGCACCAGATGAGTAACAGGTTGATTTTGAGCATGCCTCGATAGAACATGCTCCACGGATCTTCAAAGAGAAAGGCTCATTTAACTTCTCCTCTGCCACATAATGCTTTTTTGGCACACAAAATATGACATAACTAAGTTCATATTTAGTGCTGGCGGTGATGTACCACTCGTGGATTCTACTGAGCGGGAAAGGCCATTTGCTGAGTTGTGTCAATGCCATGAACTACTTCCCATACACAAATTCAGGAGGACCGTTCGGAATCTGGTATACTGAAACTCTTGATTTCACTAAAGCCTTCTCTCGAGTATATTTGATGTCGTCTTCTTCCCACTCCTCAATATTTTCTAATACTGGCTCATATGAAGCACGAGATGCATGAGATTTTGTAATTATTTTCATCATTCTTTCCAAAAATTTTGACACTGCTTTAGAAGGTCTCTTATTTTCGTATGAGCTAACTTTCACAGGCACTTACGGAGGAGTAGTCATTGGAAGTTGGACATTGGCATGTTGTTGAACCTGTTGTTCAACTGGTTGCTCTTTATGATCAGCTTGGTTTCATCCTGCTTCAAGTGGTTGTTCAACTAGTTGCTCTTTACTATCAGCTTGCTCTTTTATTGCTTCAAGCTATTTTTAAACTGGTTGCTCTTGGTTATCTTTACTATCATCCTTGCTAGGACATAGCGGGAGTGGATCTTCCTGAACTTTCGGCGAAGAAGACGGGTTGCAATCTTTTGAGCTGTGACGAGGCTAGACTTTGGCTCATCGTCCAACACGATGTCACGTTGATGCCAAAGGATTAATTGGTTGATGGCCTGCCCTAGAGTTGTGATCCCCTCAGGAGTGTTGTTGTCTATTTCATAATCTTCATAATCATTGTCAATGATCTGAGGAACTTGCACCATAGCATAATACAACAGATGTGAATTGTCGTTGGAGATGTGATTCGGTTTTGCCATAGCAGTGGCAACCTGTTTTGTTTTGTTTCCTGCTCTGCCGATTGGGACAAGAAGACGACAAGATGTGTCCTCAACGATATCATCAACAGGAAACTTAAGGTTTGACCCTGAGTCTGACACATAACCTACGCTACTAGGATAGGCAGTTGGAGATAACAATTGCTCATTTGCCACGGGAACCAACGCTCTATTCTCATACTGTAATTGCCCTGATTCTCTAAATTCATCCAATATTTTTTCACAGGCGCCTTGACTTTTTGTTCAATCGTATCTTCAAGTGTCCTATTGAACTGTCATGTCTTCTATATGGCTCTTTATCGTTTGGGAAACCCTCTTTCCAAGACATCTGAGAAGAGATTGCTTGAAACCGCACGCTGTGTTCAGGGTTGCCTAGGATAGCAGTAAGTTGGTCATTCTCCCTCGTTGGCTCGAAGAGACCCTTCTCTTGCTTTTCAGTTACTTCTTTCATTCTTTGCTCTACTTGGTTCACAGAGTCGGACTTTGCAAGTTTGCCCTCGCTAGTCAAACCTGACTGAGCTAGCACCCACCACTTAGTTTGCTCATCGCAACCTTGTAGCAGGTCAGGATTATCCGCACTGACAGATTCCTCTATATTTTATTCCATTTCTCAACTTTGGGAGCATATTCGATAGACCCCAAACGATGATGGTATATGTTCTTTTTTGCAAGCTCGGACCAATACTTAGGGCTTTAGCCTTAGGTGTGGTTTTTTTATGAACAAATTCTTGCCACTGAGATTGTATGATTTTTCCAATGTTCTTTGGGCTAGGGACCTTAGTGTCCTTAATATAAGTATTCATTTCACTCTTCCAGCCACAAAACTTCTTGCCGTAAGAGATCAATGTTGCTTTTTTGCAGCTTCTTCTGTGCCTTTTGGGAACTTGAATTGTTTCTTCAACTTCTCCCACAACTCATTCTTTCTCGCCTTAGGTATTTTTCTCCAATTCTCCGTTGTGATCGGCAAGAGCTCTCAAACAAGACAACCGCATACATTTCGGTACTTTGTAACAAAATCAAGTGGTTCTTGGGGAAGTCCACCTTGACTGACACTTGTTATGTATATGATGCGATTGAATGAACCCTTATTAGGACCTCGTTGCACTCATTTTTGCTTTAGTGAACCCGGGGATTCAACTATTGGAGAACCTTCTGCAATTTTTAGAGCTGAAGTCACCTCTTTCTCTTCACAATTAAGCTAGGTAGAAAAGAATTAAAAGACTTCTTATACTTGACAACCAACATTAACTTAAACTGCTAGAATTAAGATTCATTATCCATACCTCGCCAGTTGGATCATATTCTGAGTCAGGATCCTCTGAAGTCTTTTAGTTTTTTATATCTGGAAAAGGATCTGATGGACTGTGATACAATCCTGAACAGCTGGAGTCAACTCAATATCGTGGACTTCATTGTTACTACCAGCACCATTACCTTGCGGGACGGTCTTCTTAGGGCTTTCCACGTTAGTATGTATAAGACCAAAAATGTGTCCCACTCTAATGTAAGGTACAAGAATATATGCTCAAGCGGTGTCATCATCTTCCGCAGGCTCAAATGCATAAAGATATAACTCAAAAAATATGATTTTCTTTGAAATATAGTACTTAGCATCCAAGAAAACTAAATGCAGATGATTAGGTCAGAAGCAACCATTCAGTCAACCAATTAGTCAAACTGCTTAGATCACTACTTAATAACAAATAGCAAAACTACAACACAGGGTCAATGGCATTGTGAATGGATAACGAACTACAAGAACTAAACCAAGACTTGAGTTTTTTATAGTATATGGATATCAGTTAGAACATTGTACATGGAAGACCAAAGATAGAACTCAGAGTCTGTTCATGCAAGGGGAAGGGAGGCGGTGCTGCATGGGGAGACAAGAGGCAGGCGTCGGCAGCACGTGGGGAGGAGGGAGGCAGCGGCAACGCAAGGGGACAGAGCACGTAGGGAGGGAGGCGGTGGGGAGGCTCGACGACGAGGACGAGGACGAGACTCGACGGTGACGGTGAGGAAGGTAGCAGCACGAGTAGGAGAGAGGGAGGGAGGCAACGCGGGGAGGATAAAGGCGCGGGGGTACAGTGGCGATGGTGGTGGAGGGGGACAGAGAAGGGGGAGGGAGGCATAGAGGGGCAACGACGGTGATGGGGAATGACAACAAGAGTGAGGACGGCGAGGACAACACTCGGCGACGAGGGTGATACAGCGGGACTTGGCAGTAAGGGCGGGGACTTGGCGCTCGACGTTGAGGGTGAGGTGTTGGTGCTCGGCGGCGAGGGCGAGGTGTCGACGCTCAGCGACGAGGGCTTGACGGCAAATGAAAATTTTGGCAGTCTGACAGCGTCTATGTGAAATCTCCCTGGTTAGATTTTTGCGAGGACCCATGCCACGTTATATAGGCCCCGAATTCCACAGGCGGTGTTTAGTAAAGCCAACCTGTGAAGATCCATTAGTACATGTGGTGTTTAATTTAGACCCGATTGTGAAGATGTATTAGCACAAGCGGTTTTCACATCCAAGCCGTCTGTGAAAATTGACAACTATATAAAGTTATGCTAGGGCATCGCAAAATCCTAACTCGAGAGATTTGACATCGATGCTGTGAGGCTGTAAAAATTTTCTTTTGATCCTCGCCGATGTCGCCGCTGTCCTCGCCATCGCCGTCACCGCTGCCATCCTCACCCTCGCTGCCGAGCCACGTCGTCGTCTCATCGTCTTCGCCGTCAACATCGCCGACGCCGTCCTCGCCCTCGCTGGCGAGCCATGTCACCGTCCTCGCCGTCTTCACCATCGCCGTCCCTGTACGCCTCCCTCTTCCCTTCTCTCTAATTTTTAATTTTAAATGTGGAAATGAATGAAAATGAAATGATATCTTATTTTTAATTTTACAGTTTGACACGGAAGATGGACCGCCGAGCGTGGATATATGCCATGACCAGATCCTATGTGCATTCAAAGTGTTGCAAACTTTATTTAAGCATCCAAGAGACATGAGAAGATGAAAAAGATAGATGACATATTATGTCCATGAATCGACTGCGAAAATAAGATTGCTTGATAGATACTATAGTAATCCAATCTCCTTTGGTGAAAAAAGGTTTCAAAAAAAACTGCACAATATGGACAGAGCATGGTGAGTTAGATACACATGAAGTGGTTAAAGATGATGAGAGAGGTTGTGATGGCGATAATGCTCATATCAATTATGGTAGTGACAATCAGGATGATGGCGATGACGATGATGTTGAGTTTGATTGTGAGGAGATGTTACGTCATATTGAACCACATGTATTGATTTCTATGAGAGCATGTAAGGGTTTAAGTAAAATGGAGACATTACAGAATGCAGCAACGGATCTTTTATATGATGAATCAAAGGGTTGTGATAAAGAGTTTACTACATTGCATGCAGTCATAGAACTAATAAAGATGAAAGCCACACAGGGATGGTCCAATTGTAGTTTCTCCAATCTTTTGAATCTTTTGGCAGAAATTCTTCCAAATCCCAATAAACTGCCTAGAAACACTTATAAAGCGAAGAAACTTCTTTTCGTCCATAATTATCATAAACTCTTTACATTATCAGGACAAGTGTAAGGGAAGAAAGGTTGTGTCAGGTGCGTGGATGGAACTGGTTTTTGGTACCTTACTACATCGAGAAAGATGGTGTACATGAGACACCGGCGGTGATTGACAGATACATAGAAGTAACAGAAGATGAAAGAACAATTTGATAACAAAACCGAAAAAGATGCTTCACCAAAACCTTACAGTGGAAAACTCATGCTCGAAATGGTCAAAAACATTCAGGTTGCTTTTGGTAAGGGCAAAAAATGTAAAGGAATGAAGAGAAAGAAAACTTCATCTTCCAGTGATACAACACACGACTTTCAAGAAACAATTGATTTTTTTCAAGTATCTTCCATACTAGAAGGACCTGGAAATTTGCCATAATATTAATTTGATGCATCTTACAAAGAATGTTTTTGAAAACATCATTGGAACCTTGTTGGACACACCGAGGAAAACAAAGGATGTATTAAAATCACGAATGGACCTAGTAAATCTTGATATCAGACCAGAGATTCACACGGTAGAAAAGGCCAACGAGAAGCATTACCTTCCTCCAACTAGCTACAACTTGACATTATAGAAAAAAAAAAGCAGTTTGCAAATGCTTGCGTGGGATCAGAGTGCCCACGAGTTTCTCATCCAATATCCACAAACTAGTCTTGATGAAAGACTTTCTCTATTCTGCTATATTTCTCAAGACTGTCACATGATGATGACTTTGTTCCTCGCCATTGCAATAATGGTCATTAAACTAGAGAATATAAAAGTTGTCATCACTTATATGTGTTACTTCTTCAATGCGGTATCACAAAAGGTGATAGCCTGTGAAGACTTAGACTATTTGAAAATGTACATCGTTGAGACTATGTGCAAGCTTGAGATGTGTTTCTCACCATCCCTTTTTGATTTGCAAGTACACTTAATCATACATATCGTGGATCAGATAAAAGTATTGGGGCCACTATATTTATATCATATGTTTCTATTGGAGCGATATTTAGGAGTATTAAAGGGTTATGTGTAGAAACGTGCTCATCTAGAGGGTTTGATTAAGGAAGGATACACTACTGAAGAAGTGATTGAGGGTTGCGCTGATTACATCAAAGCAGATAGGTGTGCCTATACCAATATATGAGGTTAGACCACGTGGGAGAAGCAAAGTGGGTAAAAAAACTTTTATCATTTAGGATTACAAAGTAGTACATTGTGCACATTTTCGTGTACTACAACAGCTCGATATAGCTGAGTCATACATCGAGGAATATAAAATTAAGCTTCGCGGAGAAAACTAAGGCTGCAAAGAGGATTGGATCATGAGAGAGCACAAAAGTGGTTTTACTGAATGGTTAATGCACAAAAATATACCATACTAAGACTCTATAAAAGAGGCAACGATGAAGAAGTTAGCTTCTGCACCATCTCCTTTGGTGACATTATGGCAAACATATGACATCAATGGGTACCGATTTTACACTAAGGAAAAAGGCAGTATGAGTGTTGCACAAAATAGTGGCATTCGTATAGAGGCTTATGATCCACAAGGTCTGAAGACCACATACTTCGGGTTCATATAGGAAATATGAGAACTCAATTATGGTGAAAAAAATGCAAATTCCTGTGTTTAAGTGCCAACGAATCAAACATCCTGGTGGTGTGAAAGTGAACAACTACGAGATGACACTGGTAAACTTGAACAAAGTTGGCTATAAAGATGACATGTGGGTTCTCATCGATCGGGTTGCACAGGTTTTTTATGTACAGGATCCAAGAACTGAGAAGATGCACATAGTTATTTATGGAAAGCAAAATTTTGTTGAGGTTGAGAATGTGGGAGATAATGAAGAGGAATATAATCAATATGAAGAGATGTACCTTTTCATCGATCCAGAAAACATCAAGCGCGTAGAAAGAATCATTAAAAAGCATTTGAAACACTATATGCGAGAAGATATCATTGTTGGAAAAAATGTATGAAATAAATTTCAATTGCCATGCATAAAAGACTTAATATTTCTTATTAATGAATTTGACAGATATTTTATATATTTGTAATTATGTAATGAAGCTGTAATATTGAATTTGAAAACTATTTTATTTTTGTTTCTCTTTTTATGTATGTATGTATGTATGTATGTATGTATGTATGTATGTATGTATGTATGTATGTATGTATGTATGTATGTATGTATGTATGTATGTATGTATGTATGTATGTATGTATGTATGTATGTATGTATGTATGTATGTATGTATGTATGTATGTATGTATGTATGTATGTATGTATGTATGTATGTATGTATGTATGTATGTATGTATGTATGTATGTATGTATGTATGTATGTATGTATGTATGTATGTAGTATGTGTGTGTGCGTTGGTAGTACCCTCGCGCACAGGATAAATATGCCTAAGTGTCCTGCCTCCCCGTTGAGGCAGGGTCTGATGGCACCATGTTTCCAGCAGGCTGAGATCTCGCCCCTCCTCAAGGCCAGGCTCCGAACCCTGCCACGTGGACCTCAAGACAGGACCCGGTACCCCTGAACAGATGGGCTCCCGAGCCGCCATGTGTCTGGTAGGATGGGGCCCCGCTCCTCCATAGAAGAGGGCTCCGACGCTACCACGTGGCCCGAAGCTCCGGACCAGCCTCCCCCGCAGAGGCGGGCTCCGGAATCGCCACGTGTTTGGCAATACCAAACCCTCAGCTCTCCTCAGGGATAGGTTTTGGGGCTGCCACGTGGCTCGCAGTACAGGACCCAGCCTTCCCCGCTGAGGCTGGCTTCAGTGTTGTCGCACGTCTTGCAACTTTCCCTGGACGATAGGTTGTGGGAGTTAAGGGGTGGTGCACCCTGTCTAAATCGGGCATTGAAGACACGCGTCTTCCCCAGGCGCACGAGCAGCACACGCCTTCTGTCAGGTACCACTGCGCCCAATCGCATCGCATTGAAGACATCGTAGGCCTACCCCACTCCGCCAAGTGGGTAGCTTATGATGATAAGATAGTCGGACGGGACATTCTCTGCCCTCATCATAAACTGCGCATGGGCCACTGGCATTTGAGGCGGCAACACGACGAGTCTTCAAGCCGTGGTCAAAGGCAGCATAGTCAGGATTCTTAGTTCTTTAGGATAAGATCATCACGGGGCCACCTATCGGGCCTGGACCCCACTTGTAAGGTGTCCCGCCTTCCTATAAAAGGATCGGGTAGCCAATGTTACAAGACACGAACAACTTGTACACTCTCAAACAATACAACATACACACCATGGAGTAGAGTGTTACGCTCCGGCGGCTTGAACCACGTAAAACCATCATCTCACCCATCTCTCATATGCGTAGCCTCATCTGAGGACCCTGTCGATCAAGAACCTCCGGCTGCTCTTGAAGCAGGTCCAGGAGAAGTGTCACAAGAACACTTTGACATTTGGCGCGCCAGGTAGGGGGGCCACTTTGCCATCACCGATTGATGCACCAGGGTGACCACGACTGGTACTCACAGCCCACCTTTGGGGCGGGTAAAGCTGGCCAAACCAACAACAAACGAGGCGGTGGCCAGAACAAGCCACTACAAGGAGCACCCGTCCCTGTAGCAGCTGCGACCGGTGGTTCCAAACCTCCATGCCCCAACAAAGGCCCGTGCCAGCCACCTGCTATGAACGACAGCGTCGAGTCGTGCCTGGTGCACAAGACTCGCGACCTCGGCGCGAGCGACTGCTGGTAGATCAAGAGGTGCGTCGAGCGATACCATGAGCAGATGCAACAGCGCTCTAAAGGCGCACCCTTCCGCCAGCGGGAGGGCAAGCAGAAGGTCGACACCAAGGTTGACGATGATGAGGAGATGGAGTACTAGAAGCCTGAACGGGCCGTCAAAGCGGTCCACCAGAACGAGGACTCCAACGCTAGAAGTGACCACGAGCGTTGCAAGACACTCCACATTATCTTTGAATGGGTCTTGGGATCCCGCGTTCTGGAACATGATCAAGACCCTGTGCAGAGTGGTAGCCTCGGTAGCTCCTACCCCCACTCCGGCGGTGCACCACAAGTGGAAGGAGACGCCAATCAGCTTTGATGCCTCCGACTGCCCCAAGAACATGGCGGGAGCCGGGATTCTACCTCTCCTCATCGCCCCCACCATTGCCAACGTCAAGCTCTACCACGTCTTGAAAGATGGCGGGGCCGGCCTCAACCTCATCAGTCGTGCGGTCTTCGACCAACTGCAGATCCCACTATCCAAGCTCACCCCCTTGAGCCTGTTCTTGGAGGTGGGACTAGGGAACATCATCCCGTACGGCACCATCAACCTCCAGGTGACCTTCAGGACACCCGAGAACGTCAAGACAGAGAACATATTGTTCGACGTCGTAGAGGTCAGCCTCCCACTACAAAGATTCCACCCTATTGCAATGATTGTACTGCAACGAATACTAAATTGTTGCAGTAAGCTTGGTCTTTTGCCATGATTCACTAGTTTGTGGCATTAGGATCTATCACCACGGAACACGATGGTTGCATTAGGATCTGTTGCCACGATTCACTAGTTCGTGGCATTAGGATCTATCGCCGAGGAACACGATCATTGCATTAGAATCTGTTGCCACGATTCACCAGTTCCTGTCATTAGGATCTACCGCCACAGAACACAGTCGTTGCATTAGGATGGTTGCCATGATTCACCAGTCTGTGGCATTAGGATCTATCGCCACAGAACACAGTCGTTGCATTAGGATATGTTGCCACGATTCACCAGTTCATGGCATTAGGATCTATCGCCATGGAACACAGTCATTGCATTAGGATTTGTTGCCACGATTCACCAGTTCGTGGCATTAGGATCTATCGCCACGGAACACAGTCGTTGCATTAGGATTTGTTGCCATGATTTCACTAGTTCGTGGTGTTAGGATCTATCGCCATGGAACACAATCGTTGCATTAGGATTTGTTGCCACGATTTACTAGTTCGTGATGTTAGGATCTATCGCCATAGAACACAATCGTTGCATTAGGATTTGTTGCCACGATTCACTAGTTCGTGGCGTTAAGATCTATCGCCACGGAACACAATCGTTGCATTAGGATATGTTTCCACAATTTATTAGTTTGTGACGTTAGGATCTATTGCCACGGAACACAGTCATTGCATTAGGATTTGTTGCCACGATTCACCAGTTCGTGACATTAGGATCTATCGCCATGGAACACAATCGTTGCAATAGGATCGGTTGCCATGATTCACCAGTTCGTGGTTTTAGGATCTATCACCACGGAACACAATCGTTGCATTAGGATTGTTGCCACAATTGTACTAGTTCGTGGCATTAGGATCTATCGCTACGGAACACAATCATTGGCCTCACGATATATTACAAAACATTGCTCACTGTGTGAACGAATGAATGTGTGTGGTGTGTTCATCGTGTTCCTTAGGAATCATAAGGAAGGATTTGTTTATTTTTTAGACAAGTGAATGATTTAGTTATCAAGTGAATGTGCTCTAAGTTCAGTGATGTGTGATATCAGCAGTAGTGAGGCGAAGCCAAAATGGAGAAAACCATGAAGCTAAAGGTGACGTGGGGAAGACACACTTTTAATATAAGAAACGCACTTTGCTGCTAAGCGTGTCTCCATTTTGCTTCTCCGCACAGACTAAGGTGCCATCAGTCTCTCCTCTTCTCTATTTTTTCATCTTCTCCATGCAGACAACCCACCATGGCCAACATTCCGCCGCCAAGCCCACCGAGGGACCCACCCTGTAAGAAACAGTGATGCCGCTCCCCCGAGAGGCTCAACAACAAGCTGCTCAAGATGTTGTTCGACAGGCTGTTCGACCGGTTCCAGAGGTTGCTCAAGACGATGGCCGAGGTGCTCAGCGCCGAGGGCCGCAGTATCCTGGCAGCGGCGATGGCGAGGAACCTCAGTCGCGAGGCTGCATCGCCAGATGCGGACCAGCCGGAGCAACCGGTGGAGCAGCCGAAGGAGGAGGGGGAGGGGGGAGGAGTAGGATTTAGGTTTTCTTTTGTTTTTTTAGTTTTGATGTTGTTTTTATTTCTTATGCCTTGTACTTTGTTCTTGTGTTTTGTAATATATTTGTTAATGAATGAATCTGTTATCTGTGTTCATCTGTGTGATGAATAATTTTGTGTGTTCAACTATTATGTATCGCCACAGAACACAATCGTTGCATTAGGATCTATTGCCACAATTGTACTAGTTCGTGGCCTTACGATCTATTGCCATAGAACACACTCGTTGCATTAGGATCTGTTGCTAGGAATCACTAGTTCGTTGCATTAGGAATTTCTGCAGGAGCATCATTTCAAATTATGGGTATCTTCTAAAGAGGTGGGATTATTCAATATCAACTTGCTTCTAAGCTTGCTGCTAAATAGAAGAGCAGCTTCTATCTTTTCAAAAAAAATCAAATAGTTCACAGGTAGCTCACACAGTACTTATATAAAAAATCATCATCTTCACTATTGTCCCGCCCCAATAATGGAGCTACAAGACTACCATTGATATATGTATCATCGTCATCGTCGTCGTCATCTTCATTTTCTGATGGAACTCCATGTGCGTCGAACTGATCACATGTTCTCATTTGAAGAGCGGAAGCATCACTGGTTGCTCCCTCAATGTCATTCCTAGCCCATGCGGTCCTATTCTTATTTATGTGTGGCGTATTGATATCAGTAAGTGGTCGATCATCAAATGTCTCAGCCTCATCGTCTCAGTGACATTATTTTCACTGTCTCCAGGGGCATGGCAAAAAGGTTTTGTGGCTTCGTTTTAACAATTGTAACCCATTTAGGTTGCTTCACACTTTGAGCGTAAAAAACTTGTTCTGCTTGGGTGGCTAGAATGTAAGGCTCATACTTAAATTGAGAAAGAGTAGTGTCAACATCTATCATTTTGTATTGATCCGTTTTGTAGCCTCTGCTTTGGCTCTGACCGGAACAAGGCCGATCAAACCAGTCACATTCAAATAACAGAACCTCTTTTTTTTTTCTTTCAAAATCAACATAAATCAATTTCTTGATTACTCCGAACCACTCATGATCACCATCCCGAACAACAACACCACTGTTTTGCGTCCGTAAATCTTTTTCCACCTCTGCAGTTCGAAAGAAGAATCCATTTATGAATGATCGACTAAAAAAACGTGCCCGACAATCAAGTCCTCTAGATAATGCATACAAATAATCAGTTACTTTGGCTTCTTTGTGTAATGTCATAATTTGTACATATTAGTATAAAAGGGGTCATCAATAAACCAACTTTAGAACACATATTTGTTCAATATTTCATCAAAGTAAAAACTTGCATATACTTACTCGTTTCTGAAACCAATAAACAAACTCATCTCTATGGTGTTTTTCAACATCATAAGAATGAATCTTTTTCAGCTCTTCAAAATGCTCATTGAAAAGGGTACAAAATTAAATTAGCCATCTACAATAAGCAAGATCCAATATAGTATAGAACATTTGAGTTATACGTACTTGATCCATGGAGCGGCCTCTTCAACATTAGAAATAATATAATGACTGATGTTATGTAGTTCGACCATAGTAAGTTGGCCCTATTTAAACCCTTTTTTAGAATTATCAACTTCTGTAAATATATTAGACTCGAGAGAAGGTTCATTCCTAGCTGCAGCTTCGTGACGTTCTGGTCTATTAAGCTTGGTGTTGATGTTATCCAAAAACTGACTACAAAAAGTCATACACTCTTCCATAATATATCCCTTAGCTTTAGAACCCTCCGGGTGAGCTCTGTTACGTACATACCTCTTCAATATACCAAGGTACCTCTCAATTGGATACATCCATATGTAAGAAACAGGTCCACCCAAGTGAGCTTCTTCGGCAAGATGGGTTGGAAGATGTACCATGATATCAAAAAAAGTGGGAGGAAGAAACATCTCAAGCTTACAAATTGTTTCAGGAAATTGTTTGATCATCTATCCAAATCTGGTTTCGCCAATTCTTTAGAACAAATTCCAGAAAAGAATCTGCTACACTCAATTAAAGGTGCAACAACCTTTTCAGACAATATGTCACGTATTGCAATAGGAAGGAGCTTCTGAAATATAATATGAGAGTCATGAGTTTTTAGACCTAATACCTTACGTGCTTTTATGTCCACACATCTCTTGATGTTTGAGCCATAACCATCGGATATCTTCACATCCCCAAAAACTTGCACAAGGTGGTCTTCTCATCTTTATGCAAATTATATGATGCTGATGGACAATCATACTTCCCATTTATAGCCATCGGATGTTGTTGTGGTCGTATACCCATAGCATGCATATCAGGACGAGCTTGTAGACTATCTTTTGTTTTACCATCCATATTAAGCAATGTCTCCAATATGCTATCACAAATGTTTTTCTCAATGTGCATGACATACAAGTTATGCCTTATTAGAAATGTCTTCCAATATGGGAACAGGAAAAATATACTTTTCTTCTTCCAACTATGCCACCTATTTTCCTCAATGTGCTTTCTCTTATTATTCGTCTGTCCAAAACTCACTTGGCCAAAAACTTGACCAAAACTCTCATATTGTTGGAGTACTTCGTCACCAGAGAGTGATGTTGGAGCTTCTCTATTCTCTATCTTGTTGTTGAAAGAAGCTTTGTCTCGATGCCACCTGTGATTCTGAGGTAGGAAACGACGATGACCAATGTAGCAATACTTTTGTCCATGTTTTAACCACAAGGCGTCAGTGTTTATATGGAAGTATGGACATGCTAGCTTACCTTTTGTGCTCCATCCACATAGCATTGCATATGCTGGAAAATCATTTATTGTCCACAATATAGAAGCTCGCATGAGAAATGTCTCTTTCTTTGAATTGTCGTATGTTTAAACACCATCAGACCATAATTTCAGTAGCTCATCAATCAAAGGTTGTAGATACACATCAATGTTGTTTCCAGGTGACTTTGGCCCAGGAATTATCATTGACATCAACCAATAAGGATGCTTCATAGACAACCAAGGTGGTAGATTATAAGGGATTAGAATCACAGTTTGTAGCGGACGAGGCCAAGGACGTAGGCCGCCTCCATGTGGCCGGCCCTGGTCGCCCGATCGAGAAATCGGGCACCCAGCTGCACGCGATCATCCACGAAGACGAGCTCGAGCCTGATGATGTAGCATGCACGAGGGTTGTTGATGATGGCCAGGTTCTCCACGAGGGCTTTGTAGCGCCCCGGGTCGCACCACATCCTCAGAGTCACCAGCTCCAGCACCACGCACCTGCCCATGGTGCTATCTCAACACGCCGCATACATGGGCTTGCAGATGGCACGCATACTAGAGAGGTTGTCAAAGAGTCGCAGGGAGCTTGCGGCGAGGCGCCCCGCGATATCGATCGCAATATCGTGCGTGAACGGCAACTCCATAGGCTTCGGCGTCACCGTGGTGCGAAGGGAAATAATGAGGATGCGCGCGGCAAAGACAAAGAGGAAGCTAGAGTACGTGCGGAGAAGATGGTGGTGTGTCTTTATAGAGTAAGTGCGGAGAAGACGATGGAGATATTATATAGAGACACATGCCATCGTCCGCGCGTACTAATGGGGGTCACGCACAGTGATGGTTCGGCTTCTGACGATGGCGACTTCACATCCTCTGCAGTACTGCAGGTGCATTAAGGGTGGCTGACATGTGAACACCACAACCTATGGGACCCACATCTCTCTGCATGCACGGATGGGACGCTCTGTTTTCAACATCAGCACAAGAATAATATCCTATCATCAATAGAGATAACATACTATGTTTGACAGTAATGTGCGCCAAACATTTCATGTTTTACAGTTTGGTTCTCCACGCTCTTTCACCTTAATTCGTACGTACTACCTATCTTTTTCTAATATTTTTCTCATCCTTTCTTTTCTTTTCTCTTTATTCATTGTCTCCACTTTTCATTCTAGACATCGCTAATCGACAGAACTAGCTGTTACATAATCCCCTATAAACACAAAATAAACTAATCGATATATCTAGTCGGCAACACTTCCCTTCAAGCAGTGGTAATATCTTTTGGGCGCGTATAGGAGTAGTGGTAATGATGACACCACGTATAGGGGCATAGGGCCAGTGGTACGTTGGAGTTCTACCTATCTTTTTCTAAATTTTTTCTTGTCCTTTCTTTTCTTTTCTCTCTGTTTTGTATCCACTTTTCTTTCCATTCGTCGCTACTTGTTGCGTTTTCCTGTTACTATACTACTTTACAGACCGCTTTGCAGGCCCCGCTGTGAGCGATCTCCTGGCACCTCCAGTGGCTAAAGTATTGTTCATGCCACTTTAGAGCCCACCGACGGTGTGCAGGGTTCATGCTAAAGTATTGTTCATTAACAAAGAATACAAATAGAATAGATAGTTCACTAAACAGCAGATAGAAAACAAAATAACAGATGGAACAGAGGAACAACATTGAGTTCATTAACATAAAACATTATTCCCTCCTTCCTATATTATTTGTCGTTAGAACAATTTTTTAGTTCATTTTTTAACTAGAAAACTTGTCCTAACTATCAACGACAAGTAATATGGGAAGTATGAAGTACAAAACAAGAAAAACAACATGACGAAACAAGAAAAAAAATAAAACATCACAAAACAAGAAGAGAAAAACATCATGACTGGATTGATCTATGTCAAAAGATTTCTTGTTTAAAAGTTGGGTTCAACTAGAATGTAATCAGATGTTTGGTGCAATCGTGCAATCAACCAACTTCAACCGTTGCATCGATCTACATTATGGTCGTTGAATATTTTTATTTAACCCCCTCCACCAGGCGGAGGGATGGTGGTGGTGGAAGGGGTTAAATGAAAAGATGTAATGACGGTAAGATGTAAAACCAACAGATGAAAATCTTTGATTACACGATTGTACCAAAACTTTAATTGCATATAGGGCTGTCAACGAGTTGAACTCGAGCGAGCTTTTCTTTCTAAGCTTGAGTTTGCTAAAACACCGAGTCGATCTCGAGTCGAGCCCAGAATTCATGTATATACAATAGAATCTACTAAATTTTGGTTCACAACTAAAGGAGTAGGAAGGTGGACGATGTTGCACATTATTTGTTTCTAACATATATAAAAATTGTGTCCCATAAAACATTTTTAATAGAATTATATAGTTTAGTTAATCATACGTACATATCATAGATGACAACAATAAATGAGCTTACTCGAGCTTTTCGAGCTTGAGCTCATCAAGCTCGCAAGATCAAGCTTGGCTCGTTTAGAATTGGCACAATACTTAACTTCATCCTCAAACTTTCAATCAAAACTCAGTTTGGTCCTTGAACTTTCAAATGGGTCAATTATTTAGTCCCTCAACTTCACATAACCATTTCACTTTCATCCTTAGTCTGAGTTGGACATCCACATTGGCATGCCATATAAGCTATTATGCCACATCATCTACCCCGACCACCTCACTTAGAAAAAGATAATAATTTTTTATCATCTTACAAAATAACTAGCTAATTAATTGGAGTGGATTTACATAGTTGCATGGGATATACATCTTTCTCCTCCAACTTTTTTTGCAAAACTATCAAGTGATATATCCTATGTCATATTAGGGTGTGTTTGGTTCGAGGGATATAGTGGGACGGGACGGGACGATCCCACTTTTCAGTTGTTTGGTTTGGAGACATGTGGGATGGAGTCATCCCTCAAAAGAGAATATTCCACCTAGATGCGGGATGGAACCATCCCACCGAAAACATGGGGACGGATCCGTCCCACCTTCGTGGAGACAGGCGCGCGACCTTCCAGAAATACTCATACTCACATATCCGTGTCCCATCCTTTCATTCAAACAAGAGACGGGATCATTCCGTCCCACACCATCCCACAAAACAAACAAGAAACAGGGATCGTCCCATCCCTCTAGACAAACAGAAAACGGGACCATCCCATCCCTAAAAATTGGGATGGATCCATCCCATCCCACTTTGACTCCCAACCAAACACATCCTTACATATGTAAAATATTGTAAAATATAAAACTTTTAAGCCTAGGGAAGAGCAAACAGAGCACACAGAGAGGAAGAGCAAACTTTTAAGCCTAGGGAATAAAATATAAAACGAAGCTACACGGCTGGCCGAGTACACGTACGGTCCGGGCCGGTGTGCTGGGTCACCTTAACCCCCGTTGTGCGTCCCTAGTGGCTGTTGGGAAGACCCTTGCAGGTATGCTCCGATTCTTGTCCTCCAACTCCATCTAGGCTTCCAATGACGCACGCGGTTCACCACCAGACTGTAGAAAGGATAAGCACACACACATGTAATAGTCATTGTTGACTGCTTGGTCTACTTTAACAGTCATTGTTTGACTGCGTTGGTCTACGTTTAGTCATTAACGCTAGCCTTTGAATTTGTGTAGTGTGAAAGGATTTAGTTTTTGTTTCATACTACACTAGCTAGCCTATATAAAGTGTATATGTGTCCCCTAATGAATACACAACATTCTCCATACAAAATAGTCTAGTAACCATTCTCTATATGGTATCACAAGACCACAATAATCTTTCCCTGCAAGCTTCCGCTTTCTTCTGCCATGGCGTCAACTCAAAAACCAGCAAAGCCTCGCTGATGAGCGGAATGCAAGTTTCTTGATGAGAAACGGACTGCGGGGCAGCCCCCAGCATGCATGTTTGGCAGGATGTTCCCTTGAGGGTTTGAGGATAAAAGGTATACCATCGTCTAGGCAGTCAGCCGGAAGTTCGAAGGAAGCTACACGGCTGGCCAGGTACACGTACGGTCGGGTGTACTGGTGTACCTTAACCCCGTCGTGCATCCCTAGTGGTGGTTGGGAAGAGCCTTGCAGGTACGCTCTGATTCCTGTCCTCCAACTCCATCTAGGTTTCGGATGACGCAGGCGGTTCGCCACCAGACAAACCACCAAAGCCTCGGTGATGGGCGGCATGCAAGTTTCTTGATGAGAAACTGACTGCGGGGGCGGCTCCTAGCATGCATGTTTGGCAGGAAGGATGTTCCCTTGAGGGTTTGAGGATAAAAGGTATACCATCGTCTAGGCAACCAGCAAGAGGTTCGAAGGAAGCTACACGGCTGGCCGGGTACATGTACGGTCTAGGTGTGTCGGTGTACCTTAACCCCCATCGTGCGTCCCCAGTGGTGGTTGGGAAGAGCCTTGCAGGTATGCTCCGATTCTTGTCCTCCAACTCCATCTAGGTTTCCGATGATGCAGCTGGTTCTCTACCACACAAACCAGCAAAGCCTCAGTGATGAGCGGCATGCAAGTTTCTTGATGAGAAACTAAATGCGGGGGCGGCCCTTGGCATGCATGTTTGGTAAGAAGGATGTTCCCTCGAGGGTCTGAGGATAAAAGGTATATCATCATCTAGGTAGCCACCCGGAGGTTCAAAGGAAGCTACATGGCTGGTCGGGTACACGTACGGTCCAGGTGTGCTGATGTACCTTAACCCCCGTCGTGCGCCCCCGGTGGTGGTTGGGAAGAGCCTTGTAGGTGTGCTCCGATTCTTGTACTCCAACTCCATCTAGGTTTCCAATGACGCAGGCGGCTCACCAACAGACAAACCAGCAAAGCCTCGGTGATGGGCGGCATGCAAATTTCTTGATGAGAAACTGACTGCGAGGGCGGCCCCCGGCTTGCATGTTTGACAAGAAGGATGTTCTCTCGAGGGTTTGAGGATAAAAGGTATACCATCGTCTAGGCAGCCAGCCTGAGGTTCGAAGGAAGCTACATAGCTGCTTAGTTTCATATCCCTTGATGCATATAGTTAGATACATCTTCTAAATTCTCCTCTCTTGCTTTTCTTCAGATGGTGAGGACTCGTAACCAGAGGAATGCCAATGATGAGGAGAAGAACAATGAAGCACCTCAGAACAACAATGGACAAGGACCTGCCCAAGGAGCTATCAATCTTGAGCAGTTATTGGCTATGCAGAACCATCTCATGCAGACCATGATACAGACTATAGGACAGCTGCAGGCTGGTAAAAACAACAATCAGCCCCACATGCCTCCACCGCCAACCCCGCCTCCTCATAAACGATTGGGAGAGTTCATGAGAACCAAGCCGACGACTTTTGCTCAAGCTGTTGACCATATGGATGTCGTTGATTGGCTCAAGTTCGTGGAGAAGAAACATGCAATAGTCCAATACAGTGACTGGGAGAAGGTGCTATTTGCATCTCATCAACTTGTTGGAGCAGCTGCCGATTGGTGAGATTCGCTATGCAAGGCCCATGAGAACCATGAGAGGATTACTTGGGCCGAATTCAAGGAGAGCTTCCGTTCTCATGATGTGCCAAAAGGTGTTATGATCTTGAAGAGGCAAGAGTTTGAGAACTTGAGGCAAGGAAGATCGAGTGTGGGTGAATACCTCAATTAATTCACTCAACTCTCAAGATATGCGCCTCAGGATGTGAGCCGGGATAGCCAAAATCAATACTTGTTCATGACGGGCTTGAAAATGAGATCCAAGTGCAATTGCTAAATTGTGATTATGCCAACTTCCAGAAGCTTGTGGACAAAGCAATTGTGGTGGAGAATAAAGTCCGTGAGATGGAGCTAGATAACAAGAGGAAGGCGCCATATCAAGGACATTAACAAGAAGTAATGTGTGCCCTCACTTTGCACCACCAATGCGCCATATTTCAGTGCCCCTGCGCCTGCTCAGCGCCCTGGATATGCACCACGCCCAGCTCAGTTTGTGCAGCAACACCCTATCATGCAAGCACCTAGGCCTCCAATGCATTTTGCACCTCGCGCCAACCTCCCTGGTGCCAATGTTTAGAACTAAGTTCGTCTCAATAATTCTGGTGCAGCAACGAAGTGCTATACATGTGGAGAAGCAGGACACTTTGCAATTCAATGTCCTAAGTCAGGCCTTGGTCAAGGAAGCAATGCCCAAAGACAAAACCCAAGACCGAATGGAGGAGCGCCACAAGGCAACCGGGGATAGCAGGATTTTGCTCGTCGAAATGTGAACCATGTCTCTACGGAGGAAGCTCAACAAGCGGATGACATGGTCATTGGTATGTTTCTCGCAAACTCCAACCCGATGACTATGTTACTTGATTTTGGAGCATTGCATCATTCATTGCATCGAAATATGTTGCCAAGTATAGTTTGCCTATCTCTCATATGAATTATACTCTATTGGTTAAGTCTCCTGGAGGAGAGATGAGGACAAATATAGTATGTCCAAAAGTAAGCCTTAGAATAAAGGGGGTAGACTTCTTTGCAAACCTCCTTGTTTTGGATTCTCAAGGATTAGACATTATACTTGGTATGGACTGGTTGAGGAAGCACAATGGAATCATTGAATGTGCCACAAAGACGGTGAAGTTGACCAATGAATAAGGGATCACCATAGAATTTGAAGCATCTCAACATGCAACGAAGCAATTAGAGCTGAATCACATTGACGGTGTCGCGGTTGAAGAGATTCTGGTGGTGTGTGAATTCTTGGATGTGTTTTCGGATGAGTTGCCAGGTATGTCACCTGACCGAGACATAGAATTTGTTATTGAAATAATACCTGGAACTGCACCTATAGCTAAGAGGCCATATAGGATGCCTTCTAAGGAGTTAGCAGAGCTCAAGAAGCAGATTCAAGAGCAACTAGAGAAAGGTTTAATTCGCCCCAGCTCTTCACCTTGGGGAGCGCCCGTGCTTTTCGTGGATAAGAATGATGGATCACAAAGGATGTGTGTGGATTACCGAGCTCTCAATGAGGTGACCATCAAGAACAAGTATACCTTGCCCCGCATAGAAGATTTGTTTGATCAGATGAAGGGTGCTTGTGTCTTCTCCAAGATTGCTTTGAGGTCGGGTTACTTTCAAATGAAAATTAGACCATCGAACATACCCAAAACAGCTTTCCGGACACGGTATGGATCTTATGAGTACACCGTGATATGCTTTGGATTGACCAATGCACCTGCCTATTTTATGTACCTCATGAATGAGGTCTTCATGGAGTACTTAGATAAGTTTGTTGTGGTGTTCATTGATGACATTATGATCTACTCGAAGGATTGGAAGGATCATGAGTAACACTTGAGGTAGAAATTGAGGGAGCATCAATTGTATGCCAAGTTCAGTAAGTGCCAATTTTAGCTGAAAGAGGTATCATTTTTGGGTCATATTATTGCTGGAGGAGGAGTATCGGTCGACCCCAAAAATGTGAGGGACGTGTTGAAATGGGAACCCCCACAGAATGTAAAGGATATCTAGAGTTTTCTTAGAATGACTAGATATTGCCGTCGATTCATCAAGGCCTTTTCGAAAATAGCCAAACCCATGACTGAATTATTAATGAAGGGGAAAGCTTTCCAATGGACTCAAACTTGCCAAGAAAGTTTTGAGGAGCTGAAGAAAAGGTTAACCACGGCCCCAGTTTTGGTTTTGTTGGATGTAAGCAAAAGTTTTGATATCTATTGTGATGCATCAAGACAAGGACTTGGATGTGAACTCATGCAAGAAGGTCAAGTGGTTGAATATGCATCGAGAAAATTGAAGAAACATGAGCAGAATTACCCAACACATGATCCAACTTGCGGCCGTGGTACACACATTGAAGATTTGGAGACATTACATCCTTGGACATAGGTGTGAAATTTATACGGATCATAAGAGTCTAAAGTATATTTTCACACAAATGGATCTGAATTTGAGACAACGAAGATGGTTGGAGCTCATCAAGGATTATGATGTGGGAATCAACTATCATCCGGGGAGGGCTAATGTAGTGGCTGATGCCTTGAGTAGGAAGGGAGTAAGTCACCAGCTCACGGTTCAAGAGTTGCCATCCGAGTTATGTAAGGAGTTTGAATGGTTGAATCTTGGATTTTTGAATGAGATGGGGATGATGGAGTTAAATCCGACCTTGGAGCAAGAAATTCGAGAAGGTCAGACTAAGGATGATGAAATTCAAGAGATCAAGGAAAGGACCCAAGAGGGAAGAGAATTCAGGTTTGATGAGGATGAACATGGTATCTTATGGCTTGGAAAAAGGATTGTCGTGCCTAACGTGAAGCATATTCGTGAGACAATATTAAAAGAGGCACATGACTCACCTTACTCAATTCATCCCGGTTGTACAAAGATGTACAAGGACTTGAAGACGTGTTATTGGTGGGCTAGCATGAAAAAGGACATAGCCGAATATGTAGCTTTGTGTGATGTGTGCTAATGAGTCAAGGCAGAACATCAAAGGCCAGCTGGATTATTGCAGCTATTGAAGATTCCAGAATGGAAGTGGAAAGAAATTGGGATGGACTTTATAGTTGGTTTATTGCATACCCAGTCCGGTTATAATTATATAGGGTAATTGTGGATCGATTGACCAAGTCAACTCACTTTATCCCTGTCAAGACCAAGTATACTGCAATACAACTAGTAGGACTATATATGCAGCATATTGTGTGCCGACATGGAGTTCCAAAGGGGATAGTGTTAGATAGAGGTTCTCAATTTACCTCCAGGTTCTGGCAAAAATTGCATGAAGCATTGGGAACAAGGTTGAATTTTTTGCTCAGCATATCACCCTCAAACGGATGGATAAACTGAGAGGACCAATCAGATTTTAGAGGATATGTTAAGAGCTTGTGCTTTGAAGCATGAAAGGAGTTGGGACAAAAGCTTGCTATATGTGGAATTCGCATAAAAACAATAGTTATCAAGCAAGCTTGAAAATGTCACCCAATGAAGCACTATATGGGAGAAAGTGTAGGACACCTTTGTTTGGAATGAGACAGGAGAAAATCAAGTATTTGGACCTGACATGCTGCAGGAAGTTGAGAAACAAGTCCGGATTATTCGTGAAAACTTGAGGGCTGCTCAATCAAGGCAAAAAAGCTATGCGGACAATAGGAGAAGGAAACTAGCCTCTAAAGTGGGAGATTTTGGTTACCTCAAGGTTTCACCAATGAGAGCTCATAAGAGGTTTAACATAAGAGGCAAGCTAGAACCTCGCTATATAGGGCCATTCAAGATTTTGGATAAAAGAGGGGAAGTAGCATATAAGTTGGAGATGCCAGCTCACTTATTGGATGTTCATCATGTCTTTCATGTTTCACAGCTCAAGAAGTGCTCGAGGGTACTGGAAGAACAAGTGCGAATGGAAGAATTGGAGCTAGAGGCAGATTTGACTTATGTTGAGCAACCGATCAAAATCTTGGAAACCAAGAAGATTGTCACAAGAAACAAATTATTAGATGGCGTAAAGTTCAATGGAAGCATCACACAAAATCAAAGGCAACTTGGGAGCTGGAAGATGATCTCAAGAAGGATTTTTCATCTCTCTTCTCTTCCGCATCGAATCTCGAGGGCGAGATTCATTTTAAGGGGGGTAGGTTTGTAACACCCTCATTTTCATGCATCATGCATCGCATAAGTTCATATACATGTTTAACATTAATCCATATAAAAAGGAATGAGTTTAAAATGAAATAGGAGCAAAACCGCACTTAAGAATTCTGGGAAGTGCGGACTAGTCCAATTTCTCTCTGACCCCCCTCAGACATGTCCGTTTTTCCTGCGGATTAGTCCGTTTTTCTCTCTGTACAACTTTCGAACTTGTCTGGTACCGTGTGGACTAGTTAGGTATTCCGATTCCTTAAAATTTTGCCAAGTCCATAGACTTGTTCCGGACTTGTCCGTTCTCTCCTTTGACAAAAATCGGACTTGTCCGATTTTGGCCAAAAGTTTCTGTTTCCCTCTCTGACTAAGTTTGGACTTGTTCGGTCTAGTTCAAACTTGTCCGATTTCTCTCTAGCTAACTTTGGACTAGTCCGGCCTTTTGCGGATTTGTCCGTTGATCGCGATTCCAAGTTGATCTTTTGTTCCACAACGTGTTTTTGGGTTTTACCTTAAGTGGACCTAAGGACATCATGTCTAACTCTTTTTGGATCCCATGTGGGACCCCACACCGGCTTCGACCCACCCCAAACTCGAAATCCATCAAACCCTAGACCTCCACCCTTACATAAACAACCCAACACCCCACCCTTTTAGCTCTTTGCCTCAATCTACTAAGGAGCAGCCTGCTGAGGTTCTTTGTTCGGTGGGGCTTAGGCCTCAATCAAGTGTTCTAGGGGATGAGAATATGAGATTGTGGTTTTTACATAGTTTGGGCCGCAAGGAGCGTAACACCCTACTCCACGATGGATGGCATTGCTAGTATGTGTGTATGCGTGTGTGTAATGTCTGATCCTTTGTAACGGTGGTGGTCCGGGCCTTTTATAGATAAGGTAGGACACCTTACAGGTGGGGTCCTGCGGTGATCTTATCCTAAGAATCTAAAGTTTCTCGCATAAGCTTGCCTGACCGATGCAGTGAAGATTTGCCGTCTTGCCTCCTCTCTTGTCAGTAGCCCACGTGCCATTGCTGACAGTGGCAGAAGGTGTCCCGTCAGCCTGTCTTGTTGTCGCAAGCTATCCACTTGGCGAAGTGGGATGGTCTTCCGGCACCTTCACTGTGACGTGATTGGTCATAGTGGTCTCTAACCGTTAGCATGCTCCACGTTGGGCACTGGAGGTGGGTGCGCGTCTTCAATGTTCGACTTGAGTAGGGCACACCATCCCTTGACTCCTGAATCTTACCGTCCGAGGCGAGCCGCGGGACACGTGGCAGCGTCGTGGCTGATCTCCGCTAGGGAGGTCAGACCTGGTCCTTCGTGACGCGTGGCAGTTCCGGGGCTCATTAGGGGATGTGGCAGCTCCAGGCCCTTTACCTCAGGGGGCGTTGGTCCTTGCGCTCAGTGCTCCCCCAAGGTTGGGTGAGGTCCTGTCCCTACACGTGGCGTCTCGGGGGCCCGTCACACTGGAGGGGCAAGTCCCATCCTCAAGGCTTACTTGGCAGCACCGCAGCTCGATCTTTGAGGGAGGAAAAGGCCTTGGCTCCTACGGGACACATTGCAGCTCCGGACGTGTCTTAGTGTCTTAATGTTGTATGCGAGAATACCCCGTCTGCAGGGTACTGGCAGTGGCCCCTGGGTCCACCTTGGGGTGTGCTGAAGAGCCCAAAGGTGGAGCCCTTTCCATATTTTTCTGCACTATGCTTTGAATTCTGTCTTGGACGGCTGAAGCGGTGAGCGCTTCTGCACGCGTCCTCTTCTTATTGAAAGACTACGACGACGGGATCTTTGCTTGCTGTAATATCTCTGTCTTCTGCGGCGCCTTCAACCGTGACGGTTCCCGATGCAATCTTAGCACTTTTGCTCGCTCCACCTTTATGGGAGCCGCTTCAGCGGCTTCCTCAGGCGGCTAGCCGACTGGGCCAATGCGTTAGAGCGGGGACGTAGGACCCGTTTTCATGGGTGTCATGTGTTGAGCGGTGCGGTCTGATCCTTTGCTCAGAGTACTCAGGCGTCGCGGGGGTGATAAAAAAGGAAACCTCTACTAGAGGGAACGGTTCATTCCTTACTCAAACCCCAAAGCCCAAGTTTTCACCTTCTTCCTCGAGCGCCCGAACCTTCTTCACCCCTTAGCCAAAGCTCTCACCTTAGCTTGCTCCAATGCCTTCCATGTTGCTTCCTTCCCGCTTCCGATCGACCGGAGATCTGGTGCCGATGAGGCGGCTCCTTTGCTGGGCGGCTTAAGAGTGCGGATGGATGATCCGTTGCGGGTCCCCCGATCTTTGGGATCTTCATGAGGTCGAGATTGTTCTCTTCATCGCCTACGCCACTGCTGGGCTCGCACTCCCATTGTCAAGGCTCTTCCTTGCAGTGCTGGGGGAGTACGGGCTGCAACTTCACCACCTGTCGCCAAACTCCATCGCCTTGGTCGATGTGCTCATCCACCAATGCAAGGCGTTCTTGGGCTCCCCGCCCACGGTGGAGTTGTTCCGGTATTTCTTCATGATGAAGACAAATCGAAGGAGTGTGACGACCCAAGTGGGGGCCTACTACTTCCGCCATCGAGACAAGACCTCCCGAGGTTACATTGCCTCATTCAAAGGGGACAAATGGAGCTACTGGAGGGAAGACTAGGTGATTGTGAGGACAGACCCACATCCCTCGCTGAAGATGCCATCCGGCGGTCCAGGCTCCGACTCTACCACCTGGGAAGCATCCCTAGGAAAGGATCTGGTTCTTGGATAGCAATGGCTTGACCTCCATGATGGTATTGGTAGACTTCTTTCTCCTCCATACCACCCCTCTCCAGTAGCGTCTGCACAGGGCCTGGGTCTACATCAGCGAATATGACCAATGTCAGCTGGGTCCAGACACCCCAACTCCCAAGATGTTGGAAAACAGTGACCTCAAACATTGTTGATGATGAGCACGTCTCCATTCCGGATGACTGCCAGCCGCTCCACATGACTACCATCTTGAGGGCTGAACAGTGGAGCTCGATGTCGAAGGTCAACGCGTTCGGCCTCATTTGTCTGCATCCCGAAAATATGGGTGGTGCCTAGGTGGTCCTAAAGCGGTGCCATGATGTGATGCAGCCAGGATCGGGGTCTTCCTCACTTCCTTCAGTAAGAGCAAAGGCAGAGCCCTTATCTACCTCTGACAGGGCGGGAATCAGCCAGCCGGCGCCAGCTCCGGAGCCTAGAAAGCGTTCCCGCACGCTGGTCGCGGGCTCTGCTACTTCTATGCCGAAGAAGCGGAAGCTATTTTAGGGCGACAGTACTCCCATCTCCCGTCATGAGGGAGCCGGAGGGGCTGAAGCTTCTGTCGTTGACTTAGTCTCCAATTCCAGCAATGGCCCCGGTCTCGGAGGAGGCGCCGAGGGGCTTGCGCAGATGACCACGTCGGCGCAGGTTGATCAAGAGTCGGTACCAGAGATGGTGGCCCCGGCCTTGTCGTCAGGTCCCGACGACCTTGTTCTATCGCACAGGGTGGGAGGCCAGGGTCATTGGAGTTGCCTGACTCACCGGTAAGCCGTAGCTTCTCCCCTCTGCTATTTCTCATCTTTTCTTTTTCGTTCTTGACGAAGCTTTATCTCTGTTTTTCAGTGCATTGTAGCCGACTTGGTGCCCTTGGTGCTTCCAGGGATGGGTTTGATAGCCCCTGCCCTTCCCAAAGCTGGAATGGGGTCTGTCGCTCTGCGTCCTACGCTCGAAGGTACGTCGGTCTTAGGTTCCATTGATGACACTGCACCCCCGTCCGCCAAGGCAGGTGTGGCAGAAGTGGCGCCAAGCATGGAAGTGCCAGGCAAGGATGTTCTTAACGAGGATGTGCCTGGCGAGGAAGTGCCGCGCGAGGAGGTGCCCGGCGAGGAGGGGGCTACCTTGGTCATGGCTGCCACCCTTGGTTGGGCTGACCCGCCGGTCGTTGAAGTGGCGCTGGCGCCTGACATCATTGGCGATGCCCTTGCAGCGGAGGAGGGGACTTCGGCACCGGGTAGCGCCGCGACAGTTCTTGGGGCTCCATCCGAGGAACCATCTGGTCCTCGGAAGTTGGTGTCTATCGAGGCGTCGGTAGGAGGGGCGGAGGGGCAGTCGTTGGTGGCGACGGTCGAGCCAATCTGTCTTGCTGACGCTGTTGCCGCGTCCCAATCCATCTTGCACCAGACGCAGGCTGCTTTTGACCGAGAGTGGGATCAGCTTGCAGAGGAGCGGCACTTTGTGAAGCTGATCGATGACAAGAACAAGGAGCTTGAGGTGAAAGCTTTGAAGGCCCATGCTCCCACCGACACCCGCGTGAAGCTCTACGAGGATCAGCGGCTGGAGTTGGTCCCCCGCGAAGTAACCATTGCAGACGCGGAATGAGACTTGGCGACAAAGGAGGAGGAGATCTCCCGGAGCTTGGAGGAGAAATGCAGGGCATTGCAGGACTTGGAGCTGCCGTCCAGCGCCATGAGGATGACCTAGAGTGTTGTGCTCGAGAGCTCGCCGAACGGGAGGATAATGCTTAAAGGGAGGCGGAGAGCCTCCAGGCCTCCCACGCGGCCGAGGCCCAAGGGGTCTAGGACTTCCACCCCGTGCTGGGGCGGTGCTGGAACCCCTCAGCCTTTGTCCCGTGTCACACGGGGAGCCATCTCAGGGTGTGGCCTAGCTGCTTCTCGCCTTGCACTCCCTCTGCTCGTCGTTGTGGTCGATGAACATCGTCCTTGCAAGGCGGCTGGAGTTTGAAGGAAGGGAGCTGGCTGAGTTGGTGGCCTCCCATGTCTTGCTGTGCTTTCGGAGCTGGTACCCGATGATCCCGCTAGAGTCGGTGGAGAATGGCCCCATTGATGAGTGAGAGGAAGAGGCGAGAGTCGAAGTCCAGGACCTTGCCAAGCAGGTGGCCTCTTCATTCCAGCTGGGTTGAGACTAGCGGCACCCAGGCGGAATGTTTTTTTTTTGTATTCGAGGATGACCCCCTTGTGTAAATAACAGTTTATGAATTTGAATCCAAGTTGTTTTGCTTGTTGGCTTGTCGTGTGCTTTCAAATTGTTGCCCCAATTCTTTCTCTTGTGCAAAGTCTTGAAGAGCCTTTGTTGATGCTGTTATTCTTTTAGGGACCAACGCTTGCACAATTGACACGGTCGGTTTGTTGTACTTGACGTCCTGCCTATGGAACCCCCCTTAGGGGCCCCTTGGTAGGCGTGGCCATATTGTTGGGTACGCCTGCCACTTGACCGCAGGATGTCTTCAATTGGCCCCCAATATAGTGGATGAGCATGAGTTATTGGTCTCGGCATACCCTTTTTAGGAGCGTCGGGCTTTTCCTGAGAGTTGTTGTCGACGGCAGGCCCTCTGGGGGGTGCCGGAGCTGGCTGCTCCAGCGTCGCCCTCCATCGTCGTGAAGTCATCGATAGCAGGCCCCCTGGAAGGTTTCGAAGCTAGATGCTCCAGCGTCATCCATCATCGTCGTAAGATTGTTGATGGCAGGCTCCCTAGGAGGTGTCGGAGCTGGCTACTCCGGCGTCGTCCACCATCATCGTAATGTCGTGGACGGTAGGCCTCCTGGGAGGTGCTGGAGCTGGCTGCTCCGGCGTCGTCCACCATCGTCTTGAAGTCATCGATGGCGGGCCCCTAGTGTACAGTATACCACGAGCGAACCTTGTTAGCAGCAAGAGCAGGACAGGAGAGTGTACTCACCTGTCCGCGCTTGTTGTTGTCATTGACATGTTAGGACGTCGACGGCAGGCCCCCTGGGAGGTGCCACAGTTGGATGCTCCGGCGTCATTCACCATCTTCGCAGATACACCGACGGCAGGCCCCTTGGGAGAAGTTGGAGCTGGGTGCTCCGGCGTCGCCCACCACCGTCGTTGAGATGTCGACGGCGGGTTCTCTAGGGGGTGCCAGAGCTGGCTCCTCCAGTGTCATCCACCATCTTCATAGATACACCGACGACGGGCCCCTTGGGAGGTGCCGGAGATGGGTACTCCGGCATCGCCCACCATCGTCGTTGAGACGTTGACGACAGACCCCTTGGAAGGTGTCGGAGCTGGTACTCCGGCATCGTCCACCACCGTCGTGAAGTTGTTGACGGCAGGCCCTTGGTGCACAAGCTATCGCAAGAGAATCCTGTTAGCGACAAGAGCGGGTCAGGAGAGTTTACTCATTTGTCCATGCTTGTTGTTGGGTTTGACGTGCTGGGACGTCGACGACAGGTCCTTTGGGAGGTGCCGGAGCTGGATGCTCCGGCGTCGTCCACCACCTTCGTAGATATGCCGACGGCAGGCCCCTTGGGAGGTGCTAGAGCTTGATGCTCTGGTGTCGCCCACCATCTTCGTAGATATGTCAGCGGCAGGCCCCTTGTGAGGCGCTGGTGATGGATGCTCTGACATCTTTCACCATCGTTGTTGAGACGTCAACGGCAGGCCCCTTCGGAGTTGCCATAGTTGGGTGCTCCGGTGTCGCCCACAATCGTCGTGGAAACATCGACGACAAGCCCCTTGGGGGTGCCGGAGCTGACTGTTCCATCGCAACCTGCTTTGTATGTCCTGCACACATAACAGGGGTGCATATTGTTTTGCTCGCTGATGATCTTTTCCTATTCTTGAGTATTGTTATGTCTTATAGTCCTGGGCTAGTACGCGGGGTTTGGGCAATTCAGTGCATTAGCGCTCTGGATCCGGCTCCCTTCTTATTCAGAGTGTGAGCATCATGGCCCTCAGTACATAGCCACAACATTGGTAGGCAAAGCGTGCACGCTTAGGGTACTGGACCAGGCTAAGCAGGTTGCGCGCTCTGGACCTCCAGCTCAGCGTTGGCCTTTCGCGGGGGACCATTTGGCACCACGGGACCCCAAGTAAGAGGGCAGCCATGAGGTCCCAAGACACCTTGCATGTACCTCAAACACGTCCGCCTGCAGCAGGGTTGCATAACTCTACTAGGGGCGATATAGAAAAATTTTCACCAAGTATATGAAGACAATATACAAAAGACGAGACTAGCTTGATTCATCACAAAATTAACAGGTAATTTAAGTGAACATAAGAGAAAGCATATGATAAGATAGTGAATTCTTCTCATTGGTGTTCAAAGGAGTGGATTGGCTTTACAATAAGGCAACGACCCACTCCAGTTAGCAAAGGGAGGCATAGTGTTCATGCTTCGGGTACGAGACCAAGCTAAACGGTTGAACACTCTAGACCTGTCCCTCCCAGATCTTGGTTGTCCTAAGTGCCATCGTTCTTTGGCACCATGACACCCTACATTGTCCAACTATTTATGCTTAGGTATAGAACTTACAGAGGTGCTCTATGCTCTACGGGTTGGGGAGGGGCTCTTCTTCTTCTGTGGCTAAACGGACACACCCGGGGCGGGATACTTGCGTTACTCGGAAGGGGCCTTCCCAGCTGGGGGAGAGTTTTTGTGACCCTTCAAGAGAAAGTATGCGCTGCAGCACCAGGTCACCTGTCTGGAGCTCTCTACTCTGCACGAACCGCTCCTGGTAGCGCCTCAGCGCCTGTCGGTAGCGTGGGTTTCAGATGGTGGCATGCCACCTTGCTTCGTCGATGAGGTCCACAACTTCTCGTCGAAGCTGGTCTTGTGAGGCCTCATTGAACGCTCAGACTCGTAATGAGCCCACTGCGGTTTCTGGGGGGAGGACGGACTTGGCCCCATAGGCTAGGAAGAAAGGGGTTTCTCTAGTGGCGCGGTTGGGTGATGTCCGACTCACCCATAGTGCGTAGGAGAGTTCGTCGACCCACTTGGCACCATGCTTATCCAAGATGTTATATGTGTGTGTCTTGAGGTCCTTGAGGACTTCAGCGTTGGCCCTCTCTACTTGATCGTTGCTCTTTGGATGAGCCACAGATGCGTAACAAACTTGGACGCCCATGTCTTCACAATAGTCCTGGAAAGCTGCACTAGTGAATTAGGTCCCGTTGTCAGTGATGATCCTGTTCGAGACCCCAAACCTGCAGACAATCGACTTGATGAACTTGACTGCAGACTCCTTGTTGATGTTGATCACTCATGCTGCCTTCGGCCACATGGTGCAATTATCTACGGTGATGTAGAGGTACAAGTACCCTCCGACTGCCCTGGGGAAGGGTCCCAGGATATCCAGCCCCCAGACCGCAAAAGGCCAGGAGGGCGGGATCATCTGTTGTGAATGCGTTGGAGTGTGGATTTGCCTGGTGTTGAACTGGCATGCCTTGCATTTATTGACCAGCTTGATGTCATCTTGTAGTGTTGTTGGCCAGTAGAAACCATGCCAGAAGGCTTTGCCAACCAGCGTGCAGGAAGCTGCGTGATTCCCGCACTCTCTTTCATGGATCTCTGCGAGCAAGTCGCAGCCTTCCTCCCGAGTTATGCACTATAGCAGCACGGCGTTGGTGCCATGCCGGCAGAGGTCACCTTCTACTAGCGTGTAGCGCTTTGCCATCCTCACAATCCTCTCAGCAGATACTATATCCTCTGGGAGGATGTTGTCCTTCAAATAGTCCTGGATCTCTGTGATCCATGCATCAGGCCTCTCTGAGCTTCTAGCTTGGGCGCCGGGTAATATGGGGTCCCCGGTGATGCACAAGAACTTCTGGGGGCCCCATGGTTGCAGGGCCGCTGTGATCGCCAGCTCTGTGGTGCTGGGATCGCCTTCTTCGTTAGGCTCCGCAGGCCTAGCAGTTGGTCGCACCAACCTCCTATCGAAGACATCTTTACAGATCGGGGCTCCCGTGGACACCATGGTTGACAAGGCGTCAGCGATGGAGTTGTTGGTGCATGGCACATGGCAGAGGTCCAAGGCCTTGAAACCATCTTCCAGCTTCTTGACATGCAGTAGGTATGCTGCAAGATAAGGGTCGTTGCAGCAGCATTCTCCCCGGACCTGCTTGATGATCAGCTGGGAGTCTCCCTTGACCAACATCTACTGGACACCAAGACCATGCGCAATTGTAAGTCCGAAGATGAGGGCCTCATACTCCACCATGTTGTTGGTCGCCTTGAAGTCGAGGCGCACAACATACTTGGACTGCTCCCCTATTGGAGAGGTGAGCAGTACACTGGCTCCAGCCCCTTGCTTTCGCGAGGATCCATCGAAGAAGAGTGTCCAGTGAGGTCCAGTAAGCACCAGTGCTCTGGGCCCCGGCTTGCTGATTTTCCGGCCCCCTGGATTGCTTGGTGAAGGAGTCCACTAAGCAACAAAGTACGCCAGAGCTTGGCTTTAAATTGCATGCTATGGTATGAAGTCAAGCTCGAACTCCGCTAGTTCGGCGACCCATTTGGCAATATTGCCTATTACGTTGGGGCTGTGCAGCAGCGCTGTAAGACCTATGTGTGCTGAATACATTGGCTTGTAGTGAATACACTTGGCTTTGATGATAAAAGTTTTAAATATCACCAAAACACCTTTTTTGTCAAGGTCCGACTCTAGCTCTGAGCTACAGCACGGTCCGACTGTAGGTCCGGCTTGTTTTGGGTAGCTCCGGCTACGTTAAATGCTAGGTCCGGCTTCTTGGTAAGGTCCAACTAGTTTTGGTTAGCTCCGGTGAGCTTTATCGTTAGCTCCGGCATGTCTTTGTTAGCTCTGGCATGTCTTTGTTAGCTCCGACATGTCTTTGATAGCTCCGGCATATACTTGATAGCTCCGGCATGCTTGCTAGGCTCCGACGTACTTTGTCTAGCTCCGGTTTTGGGTTGACTAGTTTTGACTAGTTTTTGGTAAGCTCCGATGCTAGGATCTGGTGCTAGGATCTACTAGTTTTGGAAAGCTCCGACGCTAGGTTCTACTAGCTTTTGTTAGCTCCGGCTCAAGCTCCGGGTTGCTCTGGCAAGGTCCGGAACTTGACCTAAGTGCTTCTGCTTTTCATTTGCAATGTTTTGTACTTGCTTTACATTGTTGGAAAGATTGCTTAGTATTCATTTGCTAAGTTTTTGGTGTGTTTTGGATGATATGGTTGATACCGTTTCTACTGTGTTTGTGCAACATGCTTATGTGAGGTTCTCACGTAAGGTGTTGTGTTCGGAACTAATTTGAGTCAAGTCGAGGACTTGGGCTCGTATGGATTGTTTGTTTGTTCATGTGCAGGTGTTGCTTGAGTTCAAGTCATGGCTGGTGACAGGATCCATTGGACTAGTCTCAGGGAGGAGATGAGGTTCCAACAACCAAGTTCGGGAGGAACTGTGGTTGAGCTGATCAGGAGGTCGCGCAGGATGATTGAATCAAGGGCAGTGCATATTAAGGTCAAAGGAAGGTGTTCACACGTGTGCATGAGGTGCATGACGTGGCAATATGCTTCTAGAGACGGATTATGGAAGGAAGATCTGATCGGAAGGATCGGATCATATCGGTTGAAGACTTAGGCTGCTAGCTGAGTCGGTTATGGCTCGGTATGGAAATATCGAGTTGGTTATGTTAGGATTTCGTGTAGGTCACGAATTTGAGTTGTTTAGAAATGTGGGATACGTTCCTAAGGTGTTTGGAAGTCTTAAGATTGCTTCTATCTACGTATAGAAGAGTCCTAAGCAGTTATGTAAAGTTCCGATTGTAATTGGATTAGGATTGGAGTCCTAGTTGAGATTGGGATGGCCTAAGGGCTGGTTATATAAGCGAGGGAAGGCCAAAGCTCATGTGAGACAACTTTGGGGCTGTTCCTCTTGTATTCTATTGAATAAAATTCATAGTTTTAAGGAACTTTTGTGTCTTGTTCGTCCGACTTGTTTCAGACAAGTTTTACTCGTCGAGTTTCTGGACAGCACTACCTTTTGTTGGTGGTTTTATCATAACTCGAGTTTTATTGATCCAATTGACGTGATTCTTTTTGGGTTGTCTTCAAAACTTGATTGTCTATCATCTGTCAAAATTTCACGGTCATTGGATTTGTGGTTTCTGAGCTACACGAGTTTCTTTGCAGCATTCCAGAAACTGTTTTTCTTGGGTAGGTCAGATTGACCAGTGTTTGATCTTTTGATCATAACTTGAGTTTTTCTCGACGGATTTTAGTAATTCCTTTTGTGTTGTCTTCGTGACTTGTTTCTCTCTGATAACTATCACTTTTGTCACGGTGAAACACGTTTAGATTAGTCTCACACACGATTTCTTTAACAGATCGTTTTTCTACCGAAGGGATTAGGGTTTTATTGTTTCCGCTGCGTAAGATTTTTAAATCTACCATTCACCCCCCCCTCTGGTAGCTTTTCACGTGCTCTTCAATCCTACAACCGCCCCCAGTGGGAACAAAGTCACCACTGAAACTCTGTGTGCCTGAAAGTAATGGCGGAGCTTCATCAATGCAATTAGTACCGTATAGAGCAGCTTGTGCACCTCAAGGTACCTTGTTTTCGCTTCATGTAGGACTTCGCTGATGAAGTAGACCGGGCGTTGGACAGTCTGGGATCTCCTTGGAGAAAGCAGCGCATCCTCTTCCATCAGCTTCGGGCTCTGTGACTCCATGTCTCCACTGCCCGGTGCATCCTTTGGGGGTTGGGACCCAAAGGCTCCTTGACCTCCTGGGCCCTCTACGGGGACCCGGTCATCCTCTGGGGGCTGGGACCCCTTTGCTCTTCGGGGCCCCCTAGGGGGACCTGGACCTCCTCTGGGGGTTGGGACCGAGATGCTTCTTGCTCTTCAGGGCCCCCTAGGGGGACTCGGTCCTCCTCTGGGGGCTGGGACCCAGAGGCTTCTTTGTTGTGGGGCCCCCTGCAAGCTCCAAGCCCTGGGGCTTAAAATCAGCGACAGGGGACCCTTCCGTCCATCGAGGCTATTGGGGACCGGCCCGCTCTGCAACCAAAACCATGCTTACCACCTCTATTGTGGCAGCGATGTAGAGATACAGGGGCTCCTTGGGCTCCTTTGCCACCATTATCGGCAACGTCGTCAGCTGCTGCTTCAGCTCGTAGAACGCCTTCTCTGCTTCCTCGGTCCAGACGAATGGTCTGGACTAGCGCAGGAGCTTGAAGAACGAGAGGGCCCGCTCAGCCAGCCTAGAGATGAATCGACTAAGCGCTATTAAGCACCCTGCAAGCTTTTGCATGTCTTTGACGTGGGCTAGAGGTCGCATCAGTTCCATCGCCTTGATCTTCTCTGGGTTGGCCTCAATCCCTCAGTGTGAACCAAGAAACTGAGGAGCTTCCCAGCTTTGACTCCGAACACGCACTTGTCAGGATTGAGCTTCGTGCGTGTGGTCCACAATCAATCAAAGACTAGGGCGAGGTTTTCTAGCAATGATGTATGTGTCAGGATCTTAACTACAATGTCATCGACATATACCTCTACCCGGTCCCGAATGAGGTCCCCAAATCTTTTATGCATGGCGCAAACAAATGTGGGGAGGGCTTTCTTAAGACTGTAAGGCATGGAGACTGTCGGTACCCTGCAGACCGGGTAGCCCCACGCACAGGAGAAAACTGCTAAGGACTCTGCCTCTGCCTAAGAAGCCGAATCCGAGGCTGCCACGTAGAGGAGGGAAGGACCCGATCCTACCTCCCCGTCGGTGGAGGCTCCCAAGCTGCCACGTGGCCGGCAGGGCCAAGCCCATGCCTCCCCGGTGAGGAGGGCTCCGGAGCCGCCACGTGGCCAATCGGGACCTCAGGGCCAAGTCCGCGCCCGCGGAGGGAAAGGCAACGGAGCTACCACGTGGCCTGCAGGGCTGAGCCCCCACCCCTCCATAGGGGTGGGCTCCGAATGCACCACGTGGCCTGTTCCGCCAAGTGTTTTACTTCCCGCAGAGGCAGGCTCCGGCGTAACCACGTGGCGGACGCCCAACTCAGTGCGGTAGGAAGTCGCAGTAAAGGAATGCGTGCGCTTCTTAGATAAGCATTAAGTACACGCGCCTTCCCCAGGCAGGCTGAGCCGCGCTTACGAAAGTCAAGGCTCTAGTGTCCTGTCTTGTCCAAGTAGCCTGTCGGTACCCTAAAAACCATACACCCCCTGAGGTTACAAAGATCTCAAGGGGAGGACATCTGCTCAAATTGAAGACCCTCGGGGGCCCACTTGTCAGACATAACCGGACCTGTTTCTCCAACATGGTTAGCCCCTAGGTTGCCACGTGTACTGTCAGACCGGAGTTATTACCCGCAAGGGTGAAGCTCCGGGCTAGCTACTGAAACGGCACCTCCGGACTTAACCCCTCACCGAGAGAAGCTCCGGACCTGACACGTGCCAGGCCGCCCCGGAGCTTCCCGCTTCCCACAAGCAAGCTCCGGAACTGCCACGTGTCCATACGTCGGAGCTAGCCGCTTCAAACCCCCGGGAGACGTTGTAACGGCTCCGGATCTCCAAAGGACAGCTGCAGACTTCAAGACCCGATTAATTATCATTAATTCCACATTAATGACACTTAATCGGACGATCTTAACACCTGTAACGGCACTGTCGGAGCCGTTACAGGGTTATTAGCAACAATTAATCTCGTGTATCAATACTAGTAACCGCTAGGGCCACATGTCGGGTCAGGCTAACTTGTAACGGTTTGTCCTTGTGCTATAAAAGGACAAACCGACGATACACGGGGAGAGAACTCTGGAACACACTCAAGCTCACAAGTTAATACAACACACACACACACCCGTGGAGTAGGGTATTACGCTCAGGCGGCCCGAACCACGTAAACCACTGTGTCACTCGAGTCCAATCGTGATTCACCTTCTTAGATCTCCGCGCGCCCACACCGAACTACAAACTCCTCCAACACTTCCATAGTGTCAGGAGATCTGCCGACTCCAACAGTCGACAGTTGGCGCGCCAGGTAGGGGGCGCTTGAGATCTTCAAGAATGGTGAATTCTGCGGCTGGATCATCCAACGGGCAACCTGCTGTTCAGGCTGTCGGAGGCAATCCCTCCAACATGCAGCCACCGGCAGGAGCCTCTGCACCAGCAGGAGTCATACTCCCACCACCACCATCTTCTCCGGCAAGACGTGCCGGGCAACATGATGGTGCACCGGCGTCACATACTGCGCCGGCAAGTCATGACAACCCAGAACACGCGCTTCATGCAGCGCGTGCTCTTCTCCAGCGACCACCACCTCTGGATGCATCTTAGGGTGCCATGGAGCAATGGATGGCTGATGTTGAGCATTTGGTCGCAGCAGCGGCCGAACGCCTCAACAACCAGGGTCCACCTCCTTCAGGGCGGGCCCCGTCGCAGCGACGGACGTTGTCTGGAAGACTTGGTCCACATGTCTCCAACAACCGGAGACGAGCTGCGTCACAGCAAGTGACGTCGTTGCCTTCTGGGGCACGACGCACCCATACCGCATCTCGACTTTCAACACACGACCTCCGGGCGGAGCTTGATCACCGATACCGCCAACAGGATGGCCGTGTCCATATCGAGCGAGCTCGAGAAAGACGAGATGCTCAAGACCTTTCTACTCTGGAAGGAGTAGGAGGAGGCTGTTCTGCCCTAGCCATGCACCTGCGCATGGTTAGATGGCCACAGAAGTTTCGGCCACACTTTCCGGAAAAATTCGACGGGACTGTCAATCCTGTAGAATTTCTGCAGATATACTCCACTGCGATCCTAGCAGCTGGAGGAAACGAGGCCGTAATGGCCAATTACTTTCCAGTGGCCTTAACTGGGACCGCCAGGTCCTGGTTTATGAGCCTTCCACCCAACTCTATTGACAGTTGGGAGGAGCTGTGCCGTCAGTTCACTGCCAACTTCGGGAGTTCATACACCCGACCGGGCACTGAACTAGACCTTTTTGCGGTCGTGCAAAAAGGAGGAGAATCTTTGCGGTCATTCATCCAGAGGTTCTCTCAGGTACGTAACACAATCCCTTCTATCTCAAGCGCTTCTGTCATTGTGGCATTCAGACAGGGTGTGCGAGACAAGAAGATGTTGGAGAAGCTGGCGATCAAAGAGATCACCAGCGTCACGGAGCTCTTCAGCTTGGCAGACAAATGTGCCAGAGCTGCGGAGGGCCGTGAAATGCACTCCAAACCAGCCTTGGAGGATCATAAAAAATCCTCCAAAGAAGAAGCCACTACCCCCGGGAGTGGCAAGAAGAAAAAGAAGACCAACGGCAAGAAGAAGCTGTCGGCCGGCACATCCAACGTTGCAGCCACTGCAACTCCTGGTGGCCGGGGGCCACGCCCCGAGAAGCGACCTCGACCGTCTTCTGAAGACGGTGGCAAACCCAAGATGTGGTGCCCCATTCACAAAACGGGCAGCCACAGGCTGGAAGACTGCCGGGAGGTCCAAAACCTTGCCGAGCGCTACCACAAGCGCCGGGAAGGGTCTCCCTTTCGACAGAGGGAGGGAAAACAAAAGGTCGATGAAGCTCCGGCTGAAGAGGAGTTAGGGTTTCAGGACCCCAAAAAGGTCCTGAAAGCCGTCTACACCTCCGTCGACGATGACTCCGACGTCTCCGACAACGAGCGTCGAAAAACCATGAACACCATCTTTGGTGGATCATGGGTCATCACTTCCCGTCGTGTCATCAAGACTATGCGACGGGATATGGCTGCTGTAGCTCCTACAGCTAGACCGGAGCCACATCGAAAGTGGATGGATACACCCATCACTTTTGATGCTTCGGACTGTCCTCAAAGCATGGTCGGAGCTGGCCAATTACCCTTGATGGTATCTCCCACCATCAACAACATCCAGCTCCATCATGTCCTGGTAGACGGAGGTTCGGGGCTTAACCTCATCAGCTTTGAAGCTTTCACTAAGCTTCAGCTCCGACCTTCGGACCTCCAGCCCTCTCGACCTTTCTCCGGAGTAGGTCCGGGGGCCATCACTCCACTCGGAGCTATTACTCTCCCCGTTACCTTCGAGACCCGGGAGAAGTATCGCACCGAGAAGTTGGTCTTCGACGTCGCTCAGATCAACTTACCATTCAACGCCATCTTGGGTAGACCTGCCTTGTACAGATTCATGGCAGCTGCTCATTATGGATACCTGGTGTTGAAGATGCCAACACCAGTAGGCGTTCTCCGGATCCGCGGAGATCGCACTGCCGGAGTAACTGCTCTGGAGGAACTCCACGCACTCACCACAGCGCAAGAGGAGGACTCCAGACAGAAGCAAGCTCCACAACCTCCGAGCATTCGTCAACGAGGCTCGACCTCTGCACCCCGTGTGCAGCCAAGCGGCGACACTGACATTCCCGTCAAAGTCGTCCAAATTGGTTCCGATGTCACTCAAACTACCCGCATATCGGGTGGCTTGAACGACAAATAGGAACTCGCGCTCATCACTTTCCTCCGGGCTAACGTTGACGTGTTTGCTTGGCAACCGTCACAAATGCCTGGGATCCCCAGGGAAGTGATTGAGCACAATCTGAAGATTTACCCCGACGCTCGGCCTGTGCATCAGAAACCTCGGAAGCAATCAGTAGAGCGACAGAACTTCATCCGACAAGAAGTGAAGAAGTTGCTCGAAGCCGGATTCATCCGAGAAGTCTACCATCCAAAATGGCTGGCAAACCCGGTCGTTGTGCCCAAGGCCGGCGGGAAACTTCGGATGTGCATCGACTACACCACACTGAATAAGGCATGTCCAAAAGATCCATTCCCACTACCTAGAATAGACCAGATAGTGGATTCCACCTCCAGGTGTGAGTTACTGTGTTTTCTAGACGCATATTCTGGATATCATCAAATCGGGATGTCTAGGGAAGATGAAGAACATACTTCATTCATCACAGTGGATGGATTGTACTGTTACACAGCCATGCCTTTTGGTCTCAAGAATGCAGCTTCAACTTTTGTACGAGCTATGTACAAAACTTTCGAAGAACTCATCAGAGACATAGTGGAAGTGTACGTCGATGACATCGTGGTCAAAGTCAAGAACAAGGAGTCCCTCTTGGACACCTTGCAGGCTGTCTTCGACAAGCTGCGGGCCACCCGCACGAAGCTAAACCCAGACAAGTGTGTATTCGGGGTTAGTTCCGGAAAGCTTCTTGGTTTCCTGGTAAGTCACCGGGGCATAGAGGCTAATCCGGCGAAGATAAAAGCCATTGAAGACATGCGGCCACCAACCCGCATCAAAGACGTCCAAAAATTAACTGGATGTCTAGCAGCCCTCAACCGGTTCATTTCAAGACTGGCGGAAAGGGCACTTCCCTTCTTCAAGTTACTGAGGAAGTCCGGACCATTCCAATGGTCTGAAGAAGCAGAGAAGGCATTCCAGGAGCTGAAACAGTTCCTCACCACCCTACCAGTCTTGGTAGCTCCGAACCCTGGTGAGCCTTTATTGCTTTACATTTCAGCTACTGACGAAGTCATCAGTATGGTTCTGGTTGCGGAGAGACCGGAACTACCTAATACTCAGGAATCCAGACCCCTTCGGGAGGGTTCGGAGGTTCCTAAAAGCGGGTCTGGGTCCCAGCTCCCAGACTTGAACCCACAAGAAGCCACTTCAGAGGACCCGGATCCCTCCGAGAGGACCCAGGTCATTCCCGAAGAAGCTCCGGGTTCCTCCACCCAGAACCCGGAGGTCCCCGAAGAGAGTCTGGACCCCTCTGAGAGGGTCCGGATCAATGAAGAGGAAGCTCCAGACCCCTCCGGGAGGGTCCGGACCATTCAACGCCCAGTATACTTCATCAGTGAAGTGTTACATGATGCCAAGACTCGATACCTAGAGGTGCATAAACTGCTTTATGCAGTTCTTATTGCCTCAAGGAAGCTTCGACACTATTTCCAAGCTCACAAAGTCTCAGTGGTGACTTCATATCCACTTCGAGCGATCCTGCATAATCCCAATTCAACTGGGAATATTGCAAAGTGGGCAGCGGAACTGGCTGAATTCGACCTTGAATTCATTCCAAGACAAGCAATCAAGAGTCAAGCGTTGGCAGATTTCGTGGCAGAATGGACTCCCTCTCCATTAAACCCTGGGGGCCCCAGCGAGCAGAAGACGGAACCTCAAGTTCTAGCCTTCACTAAGCCTCACTGGACCCTTTACTTCGACGGCTCCATGCAGAAGCAGGGAGCCGGAGCTAGAATCCTTCTCCTCGCACCAACCGGGGAGAAGGTGAAATACATGGTACACCTTGACTTCAAGGCAACCAACAACATGGCGGAGTACGAAGCACTCATCTATGGATTAAAGGTGGCACTTTCATATGGTGTCAAGCAATTGCTGGTCAAAGGAGATTCACAACTCGTCATCAAGCAGGTGAAGGGTGAATGCTCCTGCAATAATCTCCAGCTGGCCGCTTACCTCCTTGAAGTCCAGAGGCTTCAGAAGGACTTCGAAGTCCTAGACCTTCTCCATGTTCAGCGTGCTCGCAACGCTGAAGCTGACGAACTCTCGACCAAGGCGTCAACCGGAGCTCCGGCTCCTGACGGAACCTTTGTCCGGAGGTTGTCAAAACCCACAGTTCAGCCTGCCGAACTGAACGAAGGGGGCGAGATCAGCATCCCGAAGCTGACGGTCCCGATGGCCCTGTTACCATGGCAGCCATCAAGGGTCGTAGGTGCTGCCGGAAGCTCCGAGCAACCCAGCACGCAAGACTCAAATGCTCAAGTTAGTTCTGATGCATGGATCTCGGAGATCCGGAGCTACTTGAAAGACAACATCCTTCCTGACGATGATGTATCCGCTGACCGGGTAGTCAGATTGGCTAAAAGATACACGTTGGTAGAAGGGGATCTCTACCGGCGCGGTGCCAACGGCATCCTAATGCGGTGCATCACAAGGGAAGAAGGCTGCGAGCTCCTCGCAGAAATCCATGGAGGTGAATGTGGGAACCACGCATCTTCCCGCACGCTGGTCGGAAAAGCCTTTCGGCACGGCTTCTACTGGCCTACAGCGCTCCAGGATGCTACTGAGCTAGTGAAGAAATGCAAAGCATGTCAATTTCATGCAAAGCAAATTCATACACCTGCTCAGTCCTTACAAATGATACCTCCTACATGGCCTTTCGCTGTGTGGGGGATGGACATCTTGGGACCCTTCCCAAGAGCCGTCGGAGGTTACAAGTTCCTGTACGTCGCCATCGACAAGTTCACCAAGTGGCCGGAAACTACTCCTGTTGTGACGATCAACAAACAATCTGCAATCAATTTTCTACAATCTATCGTGAGCAGATTCGGAGTCCCAAATAAGATCATTACTGATAATGGGACTCAATTCACAAGCTCCGCATTTCAAGGATATTGCGAAGACCTCGGCATACAAGTTTGCTACGCTTCTGTAGCTCATCCTGCCAGCAATGGACAAGCCGAGAGAGCAAATGCAGAGATCCTTAAAGGACTCAAAACGCGCACTTATGAGCGTTTGAAAAAGCACGGAGCCAATTGGATCGAAGAGCTTCCGCCCACTCTATGGGCCAACAGGACTTCTCCAAGTCGGGCAACCGGAGAAACACCCTTCTTCCTGGTGTACGGAGCTGAAGCGATCCTTCCTCCGGAAATCACCTTGGGTTCCCTCCGAGTCCGGACCTTCGACGAAGCCGCGCAGGACCAGCTCCGGCGTGAAGACCTAGACCTCCTCGAGGAGGGAAGGTGCCAAGCAGCTGTTCGGAATGCCCGATACCGCCAAGCTCTGCGGCGTTATCACCAGCGGCATGTACACAACCGACAGCTCGAGGAAGGCGATCTGGTGCTACGGAGAATACTATCCAGAGAAGGGCAAAACAAACTTTCTCCCGGCTGGGAAGGGCCCTTCCGAGTGATCAAAGTATCCCGTCCCGGAAGCGTTCGCTTGGCTACCGAGGATGGGACACCTCTCCCAAATCCTTGGAACATCGAGCACCTCCGTAAGTTCTACACTTAATTCCACGGAGGTGAGTCTTAAGTAACTTGAAGTGTATGTTATAGAGTCATTGTACAGAGTCGGATAGTTCCTCCGGGAGAGCAGCCAGACCTTTCCCGAAAGGTTTGAAAAGCTCATGCAACATTTGATACAGTCTCCGGACTAGAAGTGTGGCTAACTACCCTGGGTCAAACGAGAAACCAAACACACTTAGCCTGGTTCCGTACCCTAAGAGTGTACTTGTTTCCCCTGTACCCCGGACCTATAATAAAAGACATCTTCATGTGAAATAGACTCCACGTGCATTCATTTTTGCATAGGCTCGACATTTTTATTTTTCTCTTTCTTGTCTATAACAGAAACGTGCAATTCTTAAGAAATTCTAGTTTGACCGGTTTACGTACGATTTGAGTCGAATTGTTGGATTTTTTAGATTTAAATATCGTCTGTGGCCAACTCGCCTGAAAGCCGCCAAGCCATTCTAGGGCCGGAGTGCGCTATCGACTTAGCCTGGTCAAGCACCCTAAGTACGCCACTCTACCTACATCCCGGCAGGCCAAAGTAAGGTGGGTCCATGGACCATTGGATCTAAAAGAAAAGACAATTCATCCAGTCGTACTAAAAATCGTGTTCAACTTAAAATTCTCTTGAGAACTGTAAGCCACGACGAAGTTATAGATAAGGAACGAATTTTACTATTTTCTTGGATTAAGTGTGCAGGAAAAATGAACCCAAAGATGAGGGAGAAAAACTGGAGCTCACCAAGCTCCGACTCCCACCAGGGCGTCAACCGTCGGCGCTGACTAAAAGATGGTGAGAAGACCCCGTCACTGGAGTCTGTTGCCAACAAACCAAGTGTGGCAAGGGTCATCGCCGGAGCTACTAAGCTCCGACACCTTGGAGTATTAATTATCGACGCTCAACGTGTTGGTAGAGGCTATTGCCGGAGCTACTAAGCTCCGGCAATGGACTGTGCCGGAGCTTCTAAGCTCCGATGACTTCAAGGGACCTTCACTATCGAAAACTTCGGACCTAAATTATGCGAGTTCGAAGCAAATTTGTCTTCAACAAAACTCAACATCCTTTTGGTACATGTCCACAATCAAATTGTGCACATCTACCAGGGGGCCAAGTGAAGATAAAGATGTTGAAGACGAAAAAATGAAATTCGCAAAAAAGTGAGGATTTCATTTCATTTGAAGACCGGAGATTACATCTGGAGACAAGGGATTACAAAATTGAGGAAGAAGAGAAGATACAAGTAAAGGCTAAGAGAGACAGTCCTAGACCCTATGGAAGAACTCGGCGACCTTCTGGGCGACCTCCGACACGCTGGCTCGGGTAGCTTCGCCTTCTCCTTCGACGGGGCCTTCAAGCACCGGGTCCAGAGGGAATTGAGGGTTCCGGCTAGTGTAGCACGTCAACACATACTCTGTGACGTTCCTAGCCAGGGATTGCCCCTCGACCTCCAGCTGGTCCGCGATGACGTCGCCCACCTTGGAGAGCTTGCTGCCCGCAGCGCTCAACGCTTGCAACGCAAGGTCCGGCTCCGGCTCCGGATCATCCGGGAGCACGGGGCTGAAACCCATCGGCGCCAGCGCATCGTCGGCCTTGCTCAGGAACTCCCAAATTTGCAGGGAGTCCATCTTCCTCAGGCCCTTCATCTCTTCCAGGGATCTCCGGGCCGCCGCCAGCTCCGAATTCTCGCGGGAGAGACGCTCAACTTCTTTGGCGTTTTGCTGAATCTTCGCAGCAACCCGCTTCTCAAGTCTTCCGAGCTCCTCCTCCCGGAGGTGGATCTTGTTCCGGCGGTCGACCAGGTCTTTCTCCCTAGCCTCTATTTTCTTCTCCCGGGCAACAAGGGCACACTCGTACTCGTAGAGTTCCTGCCCCCGCACCCAGGTCTTCTCCTCCTCCTCGAGGCAGCACTCTTCCAATTTTTTAGTTCGCTCCTCGAGGCCCTTGTCTGCCAGAGCTGTTTTCTCGGCGAGCTCATCCTCCCGTCGCAAGACGTCATCCCGTAGCTCCTGGAGTTTTTGCTCCTCATCCTCGAGCCGCTTTTCCCTTCCCTCAAGTGCCTCTCGGCGCTTGATGAGTGCGGTGCTGATGGCCTCGAGTTGATCGAACCGAGCGTTGGCCGCGTCGTTAGCAGCCTTAGCTTGGTCATGGAACTCCCGGGATTGAGCGTCGAGGGCATGAGTCATGCTCTCCCTCTCGTCCAGCAGCTCACCCCAGAGCTCCAGGCGGACCTTCTCCCGCCTGATCCATTCCTTGTCATCCGCAATCCTCGACTGCGCCAGCTTAGTCTCAAAGTGGAGCCGATTACGCCACCTCCTAAGGGTTTGGCGCTCCTCTTCAAGAGCTTTGCTGTCGTGGAAGAAGGCCAGTTGGACCTGACGTAGACTGGAGCAGGCATTGTCGATGGACATCGACAGAGAGATGGGCTCCGGACCTGCCGGGATCTCCTCCGCTGGTTCCAGCGGGTCTTCATTTACAAAAATTGGGTCCCACTCTACGAGAGTGGAACCCCGAGCTTCCAAAGAACTAGGGCACTCCTCCGGGATGGCCTCAGTCGCCACCGAAGAAGGTCCCGCCACCAAGTCTTCGTTTGCCCCCTCAGGCTGGGGGCCGGCGACTTCGTTCAGGCACTCTGGCTCCGCCACGGGTACCATCGACGTCGTCGCCTCCACTGGCTCCGGCCGGGACACTTCTTCTGAGGGAGGCTCAAGCTCCCTCGCCTCTTCAGCCACCGGCTCTGCGGCCGACGCTCCAACAATCACCGGCTCTACAGCCGGCGCTCCAATAATTACCGGCTCTGCGACCGGAGTTTCGGAAGTAACCGGCTCAACTGCCGGAACCACTTCAACTTCCGGCTCACATGCCGGGGCTTCAGTTACCTCCGGCTCAACCGCCGGAGCTTCAGCACTTTCCGGCTCCGAAGCCGGGACCGCTACTTCCTCCGACTCAACAGCCGGGGCTTCTACTTCTGCAACACCAGGACCCGGAGCTTCAACCTCCGGAACGGGTGCCGCTGGCGCATCTTCAATCCCGTAGTCCGGCGCTACCACGGGAACTTCTGGAGACGAGTCGAGGTCCATGACCACGACAGCCGGCGCCGGAGCTGTCGTAGCCTCCGCTTGGGGCGGCACCGGAGCTGGAGCAGAAGCCCTCGCAGCCTCAGACACAGTGGCTGAGGTCGGAGCTTCACTCCCCTTCTTGGGAACGCTGCAGATAAAGAACGAAGAAATTGAGCAAATAGATGCTACAATTAAAAGTTGATCGAGGTAAGAAAGAAAAATTACCTTGGGAGGCTCACGCACCAGCTTGCGCAAAACCTCTTTCCCGGACGTTCCGGGCTGGCCACGGTCGGCGTAGGAGCTCCGGGAGGACTCCCAGGACTTGCCGTGGCTGCGGGCGTTTCCCGGGTCGGAGCTCTCCTTGATCGGGAGGAACTCCTGGACCTGGAGGCCCTCACCGCTTCTCGTGCCGGAGTCACCTGCCCGGAACTGGCACCTCCGGAGTGATCCACCACGGGTACAGTCGCACTCCGGGAGGAACCCACTGCCGGAACAGTAGCGCTCCGAAAGGACCCCACCACGGGGACAGCCGCTACGGCGGTGGAGGATCTTCCTTCCTGAGGACGGGGAACTGGGGGGGAAGTAGCAAGCCCGACGGACCTTCCGTCAGCATGTCGCAGCTTCCTCTTCCGGCTCTCCGGCTCCTCCGCCAGCTCCTTGCCCTTGCCGGTGACCTCAGCTCTTGGCTGAGAGACAGGGGCGGAGCCGCCTTCCGACAACCCGGGGATCGCCAACCGGGCGGTTGATCTTCTCTCGACGACGCCAAGGTCGTCAAGCGCGGGCATCTTCCGCCGGAGCTCCCTACTGAACTCCACTTCCACGTTCAGGGGGAGGAAAGCCGGCGGCGGAGTCAAGTACTCTCCGTCAACATCGATGCCGTGCTGGAATTTCTTGAGGTGAAACTCCAAGGACTTCCCCACCATGCTGGACTTCAACCCGGTCTCGACCCGGTCCTCGTCCATCACGCTGTTGAGGGCCCAGACGAGCTTCTCCCTCCTCTTCAGCGGTGCCCACCTGTTGGACAGGAAGTTGCAGAACACCGCCTGGGGAGTCAACCCTCCCTCCACACATTGGCGGATCCTGGACAGGACGGGGTCGAAAGCTGCCGCCAGCACCGGAACTTTGCTCCACACCGACGTGTCAATGCCGGGCAGACCGTCTGGCAACTCCAACCGCTCGTGCTCCTCCACCCGGACGACTACCCAATCTTTCTTCCAGTCATCCCACTTCCCGGAAGGGAATGACTGGAGGTACTTGAACGGGCACTTCTTGCGCTTCACAAAGTAGTAGAAGCCAAGGTACTCGTCGCTTCGGCCGGTGGTTTGGACGGTGAAGAAGGTTCGGAAAAGCTCGATGCAGGGAGGGATGCCCACCCACATCTCGCAGAAGTGGACAAAGATGGACACAAGGAGGATGGAGTGAGGGCCAAGGTGGTATAGCTGCAGACCATAGAAGTCCAGCAGCATCAAGAAGAAGGAAGAAAACGGTGGGATCAGCCCCACCATGGCGTACGATGAAAAGTACACCATCTCGCCGGAGTGCTCCTTTTTAAAGGGAAGCTCTCCGCCGGCGCGGACTGAACGGTTGAAGAAGTCCGACGACCACCCCATGAGGGCTCGGACCTTCTTCAGATCGCTTTCCGTCTTCAAATGACTCTCACGCAGACCCAACTCCATCGCAGCACAGCTAGGCAAGAGAAGAGGAGCAAAGCACGAGTTGGGAGTTTGAGCGCAAGAACAGATGGAAAGCGTAAAGAACTCCCGACGGTGCGCTTTCCTTCTTAAGTAAGCCCTCGCAACGCTTGGATGGAAACTGCAGGGGAGTCAAGGATACTACTCAAGAATTCAACCCTGCCGATGACAAGAGGGCCCGGGACCACCCTGACGATCAAGTCGAGGTTCTTACCCAGGCGAACAGTTGTCATCACGAGGCGGGAAACCCAAAGGCGGCGGACTGACAAGGCGCGCGGAACCGATACGGTTTTCGTATCGGGAACCGGCGACCTTCAATTGCGAGAGATCCGCATGTCAAAGATCTTATCTGCCGCCTGAGGTGCGCCACGCGTCGGGACTTAACCGTAAAGCCCCGCCAAAGGCACCTCCGAAGACCCTTGAAGACCCAGTTCAAGAGTCGCAAGTGTGGACCCACCTCCGGCGGAATGACCTCACCCCGTTGGCCTTCCCCGGAGGTAGGTCCAGGGGGCCACTGTCGGTACCCTAAAAACCATACACCCCCTGAGGTTACAAAGATCTCAAGGGGAGGACATCTGCTCAAATTGAAGACCCTCGGGGGCCCACTTGTCAGACATAACCGGACCTGTTTCTCCAACATGGTTAGCCCCTAGGTTGCCACGTGTACTGTCAGACCGGAGTTATTACCCGCAAGGGTGAAGCTCCGGGCTAGCTACTGAAACGGCACCTCCGGACTTAACCCCTGACCGAGAGAAGCTCCGGACCTGACACGTGCCAGGCCGCCCCGGAGCTTCCCGCTTCCCACAAGCAAGCTCCGGAACTGCCACGTGTCCATACGTCGGAGCTAGCCGCTTCAAACCCCCGGGAGACGTTGTAACGGCTCCGGATCTCCAAAGGACAGCTGCAGACTTCAAGACCCGATTAATTATCATTAATTCCACATTAATGACACTTAATCGGACGATCTTAACACCTGTAACGGCACTGTCGGAGCCGTTACAGGGTTATTAGCAACAATTAATCTCGTGTATCAATACTAGTAACCGCCAGGGCCACATGTCGGGTCAGGCTAACTTGTAACGGTTTGTCCTTGTGCTATAAAAGGACAAACCGACGATACACGGGGAGAGAACTCTGGAACACACTCAAGCTCACAAGTTAATACAACACACACACACCCGTGGAGTAGGGTATTACGCTCAGGCGGCCCGAACCACGTAAACCACTGTGTCACTCGAGTCCAATCGTGATTCACCTTCTTAGATCTCCGCGCGCCCACACCGAACTACAAACTCCTCCAACACTTCCATAGTGTCAGGAGATCTGCCGACTCCAACAGTCGACATAGCCGGTACAGACCCACGCCGCAAGACGAACGAATGGGCCGCGAGGACAAGACGGGCGAGACGTGCACCGTCCTCATCACCAACTATGTGTAGCCCTGGCGCACGACGCGGCGGGACGGCGCATTGACACCCCTGACAAAGGGAAGTAGATAGCAATTAATCCTAGATCTTGTATAGGATTTGGCTCTCCCCAGGACCACCTGTTGGGTACTGGGACCCAGCTTGTGACTACAGAGTACTTAAACTATAAAAGGGCTCTGCAGACTACCTTCATAGGGACGGACAAAAAATTAGACCAAGGCTCATACACGCTCAAGCGAGGCAATATACAACACTCCCGTAGACGTAGGGTATTACGCTCCAGCGGCCCGAACCACGTAAATCCCATGTGTTCATCATTCTGCTGTGTTCGATCTCCTGGGACTAGCCCTCGTGAATCCAAAGAACCTCCGCGGGCTGCTCTCTAGGCAGGTCCGGGGGAAGTGTCGTTTACGACCTTCGACATTTGGCACGCCAAGTAGGGGGCTTTTACCCCGTCAAGATCTCCACCTGCAGCAATGGTGAACGACCAATCCAACGCCGGATCATCCAGGGCGCAGTCGCGGCGACAGGCAGTGGCGGAGGATCAGGCGTCATCCCGCTCTAGAGCAGGCTACCGCTCTAGGGCAGGAAGGTCAGGACCTCCGCGTCGCCCCGCAGTCACTTCGCCGGCTGCAGGCCGACACGCCACTCCACGGCGTACTCCTGTCGTGACAGCAATCACGGCGCCACTGGCTGCAAGCTCCACAACCCTCCGGCTGGGGATGCCCCTCAGGGAGCAGCTCAGTAGTGGATCAACGACGTCGACCACCTCGTTATCGCTGCACTCAATGCGCCTCCGCCGAGGGAGACACATGCCCAGCCGGTGCATGTGTCATTGTCGCGAACGCCGACAGTTGACCGATGGACGGCAGACTTGCGCTCAACTAGGATCTCAACAACAGATCTGAGAACCGGGCTGCAGCGCCGCAGGGCTGGAGAGGACTGCCGAGTCACCATCGAGCGCCAGAGGGAACGTCGGCGCAACCTCGAGGCAGATTACAGCGTGCCGGGCCACGTGCCCCAGGCTCATGCTGTGCCTCCACCACACCAGACGTACGTCGTGCCTCCACCGCACCAGGCGTACGTCGCGCCTCCTGTACAGGCCTATGCAACACCACTCCAGCACCAGGTGTGCGCAGGTCCGCCTACTCACCCAGTGTATGCGCTGCCGCCGCCGGCACCAGTCAGCCCTAGCCAAGGGTGTGCAGCGCTAGCGTTGCACCTCCGTTTCGTGGTCTGGCCACGAAAGTTCCGGCCACACATGCCGGAGAAGTACGACGGGAGTGTCAACCCGAGCGAGTTCCTGCAGATCTACACCACTGCGATACTAGCTGTAGGAGGCAACGAGGCCATTATGGCTAACTACTTCCCCGTCGTCCTGACCGGCCCAGCTCGGTCATGGCTCATGAACCTGCCCCAGGGGTCCATAACCTACTACTGGGATGAGTTGTGCCGACAGTTCGTGGCTAACTTCGGCGGTTCCTACAAGCGCCCCGGCACCGAGCTTGACCTCCACGCCGTTAGGCAGCGCGCTGGAGAGTCGCTGCGATAGTTCATCCAGCGGTTCTCCCAGGTACGGAACACCATCCCTCATGTTGCTAGCGCATAGGTTATCGTTGCGTTCAGACAGGGTGTCAGGGACAAGAAGATGCTCGAGAAGTTAGCTACGCACGAGGAGTGTGATGTCTCCGAGCTGTTCTCCCTGGCGGACAGATGTGCTAAGGCAGCTGAGGGGCGCAACTGGCACTCCCAGCCATCCTCAGAAGCAAGGGAAACCACCCCGACTGAGGACGGAGCCTCTGCGAGGAGCAGCGGCAAGAAGAAGAAGGGCGGTGGCAAGAACAGGCCAAAGCCCGAAGCCCAGGCAGTGGCGGCTGCGGCGCCCGGCGGAGCCTGAGCGTCGCGCCGAGACAAGCGCCCTAGGCAGTCGCCTGATCCCGAGGAGCCTGACTTCAAGTGCCCAGTGCACCGTACAAATAGCCACAGTGCTAACGAGTGCCGGGAGGTGAAGAGATTCACGGAACGATTCCGCGAACAGAAACAGAGGCAGCAGCGCCAGGAGGGTGCACCTCCCCGCCAGAGGGAGGGCAAGCAGAAGGCTGATCCTGAGAAAGAGGACGACAGCGAGATGGGGTTCCAAGAACCCCACCGGGCGGTCAAAGCCGTCTTCGAGGGTGGCAACTCCGACTCCAGCAGTGATAAGGAGCGCCGCAAGACCCTCCATGTCATCTACGGGGCAGCCACCAACCCCACGTCCCGAAACGCGGTGAAAACCCTGCGTCGGGCAGTGGCCGCAGTGGCCCCCGCCCCAAGTCCAGCTCCCCACCACAAGTGGATGAGCACGGCAATCAGCTTCGACGCTTCGGACTGCCCGAAGAACATGGCAGGGGCAGGAGTGCTCCCGCTGCTGGTGTCCCCGAACATCGCCAATGTGAAGGTCTTTCACGTGTTGACAGATGGAGGGGTGGGCCTCAACCTCATCTCCACTGCGGCTTTCCGGAAGCTGCAGCTGCCGATGTCCCAGCTCACACCCTCAAGCCCGTTCTCGGGTGTTGGACCTGGGCAAATCCTCCCGTATGGTAACATACACCTCTCGGTGACCTTCGGGACCCTGGAGAACTACCGTACGGAGAGTGTTTTATTTGACGTAGCAGACGTCGACCTCCCCTTCAACGCAATCATCGGGAGGCCAGCCCTCTACAGGTTCATGGCTGTAGCCCACTACGGCTACCTCATCCTGAAGATGCCGACGCCTTCCGGTGTCCTCAGGATCAGAGGGGATCGCTCAGCCGCAGTGTCAGCCTTGGAGCAGCTCCAAGCACTTGCAGCGGGGAGGGCTCCGGTACCAGGAGGCTCGACGGAGAGTCGGCCAGAGCAAGGCCCGACGCAGCGAGCCTCCACTGCTGCACCTCGTGTGCAACCTGCCAACGACAACGACGTCCCTGTGAAGGTCGTCAAGATTGGCTCTGAGGCTGCCCAGATGACCCGAATCGCGGGGAACCTGGACAGCAAATAGGAATGCGCGCTCATCACCTTCCTCCGGGACAACGTCGATGTGTTTGCATGGCAACCATCACAGATGCCCGGGATACCCAGGGAGGTGATTGAGCACCATCTAAAGATCTACCCCGACGCCCGGCCGGTACAGCAGAAGCCCAGGAAATAGTCCATTGAGCGGCAGAACTTCATCCGTGAAGAAATCAAGAAGCTGCTTGATGCTGGTTTCATCCGGGGGGTTCACCACCCATGGTGGTTGGCCAACCCTGTTGTCGTTCCTAAGGCTGGCGGGAAGCTCCGGATGTGCATCGACTACACCAATCTCAATAAGGCATGTCCCAAGGATCCATTCCCTCTTCCTAGGATAGATCAAATAGTAGACTCAACATCAGGTTGTGACCTTCTGTGCTTCCTAGATGCGTATTCCGGTTTTCACCAAATACCTATGTCTAGGGAAGATGAGGAACACACTTCTTTCATAACAGTAGACAGCTTGTATTGTTATGTCTCTATGCCTTATGGTCTCAAAAATGCTCTCCCCACCTTTGTACGTGCAATGCATAAGACATTCGGGGACCTCATTAGAGATCTGGTAGAGGTGTATGTCGACGACATCGTGGTAAAAATCAGGGACAGCACATCCCTATTAGACAACCTAGCCAGAGTCTTCAGCAAGCTGCGCACGACACGCACGATGTTGAACCCCGACAAGTGTGTCTTTGGGGTCTCTGCAGGGAAGCTCCTTGGTTTCTTGGTATCGCACCGAGGGATCGAAGCTAACCCAGAGAAGATCAAGGCAATAGAGCTGATGCGGCCGCCGGCCCGCATCAAGGACGTGCAGAAGCTTGCAGGATGTTTGGCAGCCCTCAGTCGGTTCATCTCAAGACTGGTTGAGCGAGCTCTGCCCTTCTTCAAGATTCTGCGGAAGTCAGGCCCCTTTGAGTGGACTGAGGAAGCTGAAGCGTCCTTCCAGGAGCTCAAGAAACACCTGACGACGCTACCCATTATGGTGGCGCCAGAACCCGGCGAACCGCTCCTGTTGTACATCACCGCAACAACGGAAGTGGTCAGCATGGTCTTGGTTGCAGAGCGGCCGGAGCTGCTACCGCAACAAGTACCAGAAGGAGCCCCAGAGGGGGAGGCCGAGCCTCAAGGCCCGAACCCAGAAGAGCCCCCCCCCCCCCCCCCCCCCCCCCCCGCTGTGAGTTCCAGTGACCAAGTGCCTTACGGGTCCCAGCCCCCGGAGGCCCAGCTAGACCCTGGGAGCCACATTCCCCAGGAGGCAGACGCATTGCAAGGAGCCTTGGACCTCCCAGGGAGGGTTCGGACCTGCCAACGGCCAGTCTACTACGTCAGTGAGGTCCTCCATGAAGCAAAGACAAGATACTTGGAGGTACACAAACTGTTGTATGCGGTGCTCATAGCGTCGAGGAAGCTCCGGCATTACTTCCAGGCTCACCGGGTTTCAATGGTCACCTCCTTCCCACTGAAAACCATACTCCACAGCCCCAATTCGACTGGCAACATTGCCAAGTGGGTAGTGGAGCTGGCTGAGTTTGAGCTGGAGTTCTTACCTCGACATGCAGTCAAAAGCCAAGCACTGGCGGACTTCTTGGCCAAATGGACCCCATCACCAAGCAACCCGGGGGGGCCGGACAACAGAGAAACGGTGCCGAAAGCTCCGGTTTTCACCGAGACCCCCTGGACGCTGTACTTCGATGGTTCCTCGCGGAAACAGGGGGTCGGCGCTGGGGTCCTGCTTCTCACCCCGACTGGGGAGCAGTTCAGGTACATGGTGCGCCTCGACTTCAAGGCGACAAACAACATGGCGGAGTATGAAGCCCTAATCTTTGGGCTGAAGACTGCCCTGACCCTCAATGTCCGACAGCTCCTGGCTAAAGGTGATTCTCAACTGATCATCAAGCAAGCCAGAGGAGAGTGCAGCTGCAACGACCCTCAATTAGCTGCATACATGCTGCACGTCCGGAAGCTGGAAAAGGACTTTGAAGTCTTGGACTTGTGCCATGTACCCCGAGTCGACAACTCAGTCGTAGACGACCTGTCAACGAAGGCCTCCATAGGGGCCCCAGTGCCCCAAGGAGTCTTTGCAAGGACGTTACCGCGACCAACCGCCCGGGCAGCCGAGCCGGGCGAAGGGGGCGAGCCCAGCACCTCGAAGCTGGCAGTCCCGGAGACCCTGCTACCATGGAGTCCGCCAAGGATCATATGCGCCACCGAGGGCTCCGAGCTACCGGGTGCCCAAGATCTAGAAGCTCAAGCAAGTCCCTGCATGGATCTCGGAGGTCCGGGACTACTTGAAGGACAATATCCTTCCCGAAGAGCATGCCCTCGCAGAAAGGATCGTTCACATGGCTAAAAGGTACACGCTGATGGAAGGGGATCTCTACCGGCGTGGCGCCAACGACATCCTACTGCGATGCATTACCCAGGAGGAGGGCTGCGACCTGCTCGCAGAGATCCATGGAGGCGAGTGCGGGAACCACACGTCCTCCCGCACGCTGGTCGGTAAAGCCTTTCGGCATGGCTTCTACTGGCCGACAGCACTCCAGGATGCCGCCGAGATGGTAAGGAGATGCAAGGCGTGCCAGTTCCATGCCAAGAAGATCCATACACCAGCTCAGGCGCTGCAGATGATCCCTCCCTCATGGCCATTCGCTCTATGGGGGTTGGACATCCTGGGACCCTTTCCCAGAGCCGTCGGAGGATTCCGGCATCTCTACATCGCCGTAGATAAGTTCACCAAGTGGCCGGAGGCCGCCCCAGTTGTCACCATCAACAAGCACTCAGCAGTAAAGTTCATTAAGTCGATCGTCTGCCATTCGGGGTCCCGAACAGAATCATCACTGATAACGGGACCCAGTTCACAAGTGCAGCATTCCAAGAATACTGCGAGGACCTCGGGATCCAAGTCTGCTATGCATTTGTTGCTCATCCATAGAGCAATGGGCAGGTCGAGAGAGCCAATGCAGAGATCCTCAGGGGCCTCAAGATTCGTACGTTCTCACACCTTGAGAAGCATGGTGCAAATTGGGTGGATGAGCTTCCGTGTGTGCTGTGGGCTAGCCGGACATCAACCAGCCGGGCCACGGGGGAAACGCCTTTCTTCTTGGTATACGGGGCGGAGGCCGTCCTCCCCCCAGAAATTACCATGGGCTCTCCCCGTGCCCGGAGGTACGACGAAGCCGCGCAGGACCAGCTCCAGCGTGAAGACCTGGACCTCGTCGACGAGGGACGAGTGCGAGCAGCTCTCCGAAATGCACGGTACAGGCAGGCGCTCCGGCGCTACCATCAAAGGACCGTGCGGAGTAGGGAGCTAAAGGTTGACGACCTGGTGTTGCACCGCATTCTCTCCCGAGAAGGGTCTAACAAACTCTCTCCCAGCTGGGAGGGTCCCTTCCGGGTAATAGAGGTTTGCCGCCCAGGATGCGTTCGCCTAGCTACGGAGGATGGACAGCGGTTACCCAACCCATGGAACATCGAACACCTCCGTAAGTTCTACCCCTAGACCAGGGTCGGGGCAATGCTATTTCATTGTAAAGGTTACACATTATCTCAGGATAGCACTTAGTATAGGGGGATGGGGCCCCGAGTGCACATTCCGCTTAGCCTGGTCCAGAACCCTAAGTAGGTGCACTCGGCTCCACCTAACACCCAGGCCGGGTTATTCCCCTTGTAAAGTCTGCTTCATCTTATGAGAAACTACAATGAAAGAATGTTGTCCTGCCTGGTATAGGGTTTGTCAATTCAAAAATTATCTTTAATTTTTATGATGTTGCTGTAAGCCCGCCATAGCTCGTGATCTATCATGAGCGCTGTCGTTTTTCCCCTGCTTTAACAATAGTGGGAGCCTTGCTATCTGGACTGCAGGTGGGGTTGCTTGAGGTACCTGCGATGCGCCTGGGGCCTCAGTTGTTCCAATACTCGGGGGCCTGTGTCTCCAGATGGTCCCCCCCGGAAAAGGCTTACGCCGAGCGGGAGGTCCAGGGCCACAGCCTGCTTAGTCTGGTCCCGTACCCTAAGCCTGTGCGTTCTGCCTCCCCAGCGCTACAGCCGAGTGCTGGGGGCCAGATGGACCACCCTTGGGTATTCTGGACAACGAGCCCTGGGTGCAGAAGCACTGAATTACCCAAGCCCCACGAGTCAACCCAGGATCATAAGTCAAGCGACACTACAAAAAGGGAAGAGGTAAAGTGACCAGCGGACAGAATTACTTCTCTTTTTTTATCTATGTACAGGTCTTTGAGGAAGTTATTCCAGCAACCACCGTCCCGCTGTCGACCTCTCGCCGAAGATGGCAAGCACCGCAGAACTGAAGCTCTGGTGGCACCCCTAGGGGGGGCGCTGTTGACATACCTGCATACTCAGCTACGGCAATGCTACCTACAAATCCTAGGCCCCTCCTGCACCGGTCCGCCCTAAACCCTAAGTGTATGACAGGAGTGCCCATAACAACTAGCCACGCCTATCAGGGGGCCATACTTTGGGGGAAGGCAGGTCCTGGAAGCTAAGGAACAACAAGCAGCCGGAAGACACTGCTGGAAATAAAAGAAAGCTGAGTATAAAAGGGCACCACAGACAGATTTTTTATCGCACAAATAAAGAGTTTGTCATCATAGCCAACCACAAGACAAAAGACAGAAAGAAAAAAACTTAAACAGACGCCCGGGGAGCCCTCAGCCGCTCCGCTGGAACCTTGAGGCGATGAGTGCCACCGCATCCGAAACTTCAGACTTGGCGGCCTCTTCCCTCTGGGCGATGGGCCCCTCGAGGACCGGCTGCAGGGAGACGTCGGGGGTACCAGCTCCGGTAGCAGGACAGGATGTGCGTCGCCACCTCCTTCACCAGCATCCGTCCCTCAGCCTCCAGCTGGTTGTCAAGGATGGCCCCCAGCGAGCGCATCCTCGAGCTGGTGGAGTCGAGCGCTGGGAACACCTGACTCACCTCCTGTGCCGGCTCCCCCACGCACGTCGGGCTGAAGCCGAGCGGCACCAGAGCTGAGTCAGCACCGCCGAGGAACTCCCAGACCTTCTGGGCCTCGGCGGAGCGCGCCGCCGGGAGCTCCGCCACCTCCTCCTGGGCCGCCGCAAGTGCCCGGGGGCCGTCGTCCAGGAACCGCTTCTCCCTGGCCGCCAGAGCCCTCTCGCGCTCACCAACCCCCGCCTCACGGTGGTTCAAGTCACCCTCCTTGAGGGCGACGTTGAACTCGCGGTCCAGAAGGGCTTGGTGCTCAGCGGACTGGGCCTGCTGCGCCTCAGCTATGGCGGCTTCCCGGCGGTCCAGCTCGGCGGCGCGGACTCTCGCCCCTTCCTGCTGGAGGATGAGACCTCGGCAGGTCGCCTCCACTTCAGCCCGCTTCGCCGCCAGCTCCTGCTCCCGATCGGCTAGAGCATCCTCCCGGAGGGACAGCAGGTGCTGAAGGTCCTCGCAGGCCTGGAGGCGCGAGCTGGCCTCAGCGTGGATGGCCTCGGTGTCTGCCTTCAGCTTCTGGGTGACGGCGTCCAGCTGGGCGATGAGGTCGCGCTCCTGCTCGAGGATCTTCATCTCCTCCCGAACGACCGCCTCTCGCTGGGCTGCTCGGCTCTTTGCCAGCCGAGTCCGAGCCTCCAGGGCCCTCGCCCACTCCTGGAGTCGGTCGTCCTCGTCCTCGAGCCACCCTTTCTCCCGGGTAAGGGCCGCCTGGGCCTGCCGAAAGCCGGAGTAGGCCATGGCCATAGCCTCGGACAGGGGGAGGGGCTCCACCGTAGTAGAAGGCCCCCGCCTCCCCACTTCCTCAATATCGTCCTCCATTTGGAGGACCACTGGGGAGGCGGGGACCAGGGCCCCCTCCCGGATGGCAGCACCTGGGGCAGTGGCGCCAGCCGACGCAACAGTGTCGGAGGGCGCGGCGGCGTCGGCCAGCACGGAGTGGCCGGTGGACGCGGTGTCATTGGTAGGCGCGGCGGCGGTCATCGTTGCACGCGGTTGGGCTCCGGTAGCCTCTGCGGGGGTCTCAGACACGGGGGCCCGAGGTACCCCAGCGGCAGTAGCTTGGGGCACCAGAGCAGGGCCTGAGGCAGCAGACGATCCCTGCGAGCCGACTGGAGCGGCAGACCCTCCAGCAGAAGTGCCTGCGGGTGGTGGAGTAGCTGTGGAAGCGCTGAAACCAAGCAAGCTCAGACCATAAGAGAATGGCAGGGAAGGCGCACAGCAAAGAACACCCAAGGTAAAATCTGAGCAGGCTTACCGGGGGACGCTGAAGTTCCACCGCTTCCCGAAAGGGTTGGGGGGGGGGGGGGGTTTGGACCCCCCGAACTCGTAGTGGGGACCCCTGAGTGTGCTGGGGGCCCCTGTGTTGATGGTGTCAGCGGCACCCCCGAGGTCAGGCGCCCCTCCGAACGAAGAGGGAACGCTGGGGTCCCGTCGGCATTGAGGAGCCTCCCCCTCTTATGTGTGGAAGACTCGGGCGGTAAGGTGGCGCCATCGGCGCCCCCTGGCGATGAGCGCGGCGGGGCTCCGGAGTCCTGGCAAAGGGCAGAAGGGGCCGGCGGTGGCGACTGGGCGCGCTTCTTGGGGGACGGGTCCAGCACCGGAACCGGCACCTTCCCCTTCCCCTTGTCGCCGTGGGCGACGACGCCACCCCATGGATGGTACTGGGGGCCGCTCGAGGAGTCGCCGCTTGAAGAACCAACGTCGCTTAAGGGAGCCTCGCCTCCCTCAGCGTCGTCAGCAGTGCTAACCCCCCGGAACGGGTCCCCGATCTGGCGCCGCGCCAGCCCGGACTCGTCAAGGGTCGGCATAGTCTTCAGCAGCTGCCTCCTCAACTCGGAGTCCGAGCACAAGGGGCGGCAGGCTGACGGAAGAGCAAGTGCCTCAGCGGAGATGTCATCGGGGCAGACCCGGGCCAGCATGTCGAGCAGCTGCTGCTCGTCTAGGTTGGAGCTGGGGCCGATCTCTAGTCGGGTGCAGTCCGACAGGCCGGTGAACATCGATGCCGGGCGGGCACAGTGCTGAAGCGGGGCTATGCGGCGGGACATGAAGTCCCTCAGCACCATGGCAGATGACAGCCCGTGGTCCGCCAGCATCTGGATCCTCTCCAGCACCGGGTTGAACGCCTCCTCCAGCTCTGGGCGCTCTTCCCAGAATGATCGCTCGGAGTAGGGGATCCCGGTGGGGAGGCACATCTGGTCGTGGGCCTCGACCTTGGTGATCATCCAATCTTCACGCCACATCTCCCACCTTGCTGAGTTGAAGGAAGCAATGTACCTCGTGGGGACCTTTGTCCGGCGCTGGAAGTAGTAGGCGCCGAGGTGCTCCTTCGAACTCCTGTCGGTGGCCCTCAGTACAAAAAAGTACCGGAAGAGCTTTACCGACGGCATCACCCCCACGAACATCTCGCAGAGGTGAGCGAAGACCGCCAGCATGGCGATCAAGTTCGTCGCGAGGTGGTGGAGTTGGAGGCCGAAGGTCTCCAGGAGCATGACCAAGAAGGCGGATGTTGGCGGGACGAAGCCGGCCAGCACGTATGACGAGAAGAGGACCATCTCCTCGGCGGAGAGGCTTAGCGGGAGCCTCCCAGGACGGAGCCACGACTCCCGCTAAGGAGTATGCCAGCCAAGAAGCCGGCGCATAGGGGCCAGGTCGGCGGGCCTGGACAGCCTGGACTTGGGCAAGATGCTCGCCATGAGGGCTGAGGTTGGAAGCTCTGGACGGGGAGACTGGGAACTAGAGCGTAAGAACTAGGCTTGAGGCGAAAACACGAGCGCAGGGATGCAAAGGCGGGAGAAAGAACCCTCAGGGGGGAAAGTTCTCTTTTTATGCACCCCTGCAGGCCAACAGGCGCGAAAGTATGGATCGTCGCAGCCCCAGTAGAAGAGTAATGAACCCGTATGGGCAATGACATGAGGGCCCGGGTCGCTCGACAAAGAAGGCGAGCCGGGCAGCTAGCTATGCGGGAGGTAACTCGGCGGTTTCCGAAAGGGCAAAAGTAGCGGAAGTGCAGGAGCCACCTTGGGAACCACCGCAGTTAAAGCACGATTGAAGGTAGGAGTCACGTCGCGTGGCGCCTGTTCAGCGCCTTCGCTAACCGGAAGGAGACACGTCGCCTCAACGGCAGGGGCGTGTCGCATGGGGAACTGCCTTGAAGCGGAATTGGAAGAGTTGCGCGGGAAGAAAAGGGAGAAGACCCCACCTACGGTATCGACGACTCTCCCGAGGTAGGCTCGGGGGCCAATGTCGGTACCCTGCAGACTGGGTACCCCCGCGCACAGGAGAAAACCGCTAAGGACTCCGCCTCTGCCTAAGAAGCCGAATCCGAGGCTGCCACGTAGAGGAGGGAAGGACCCGATTCTACCGCCCCGTCGGTGGAGGCTCCCAAGCTGCCACGTGGCCGGCAGGGCCAAGCCCACGCCTCCCCGGTGAGGAGGGCTTCGGAGCCGCCACGTGGCCAATCGGGACCTCAGGGCCAAGTCCGCGCCCGTGCAGGGAAAGGCACCGGAGCTACCACGTGGCCTGCAGGGCTGAGCCCCCACCCCTCCATAGGGGTGGGCTCCGAATGCGCCACGTGGCCTGTTCTGCCATGTGTTTTACTTCCCGCAGAGGTAGGCTCCGGCGTAACCACATGGCGGACGCCCAACTCAGTGCGGTAGGAAGCCGCAGTAAAGGAATGTGTGTGCTGCTTAGATAAGCATTAAGTACACGCGCCTTCCCCAGGTAGGATGAGCCGCGCTTACGAAAGTCAAGGCTCCAGTGTCCTGTCTTGTCCAAGTAGCCAGTACAGACCCACGCCGCAAGACGGACGAATGGGCTGCGAGGACAAGACGGACGAGACGTGCACCACCATCATCACCAACTATGTGTAGCCCTGGCGCACGACGCGGCGGGATGGCGCATTGACACCCCTGACAAAGGGAAGTAGATAGCAATTAATCCTAGATCTTGTATAGGATTTGGCTCTCCCCAGGACCACCTGTCGGGTACTGGGACCCAGCTTGTGACTACAGAGTCCTTGAACAATAAAAGGGCTCTGTAGACGACCTTCACAGGGACGGACAAAAAATTAGACCAAGGCTCATACACGCTCAAGCGAGGCAATACACAACACTCCCGTGGACGTAGGGTATTACGCTCCGGCGGCCCGAACCACGTAAATCCCCTGTGTTCATCATTCTGCTATGTTCGATCTCCTGGGACTAGCCCTCGTGAATCCAAAGAACCTCCGCGGGCCGCTCTCTAGGCAGGTCCGGGGGAAGTGTCGTTTACGACCTTCGACAGAGACATAGCAGTAAAGGCCATCTACGGTTATAAATGCAGTATGTTCTTTGTCCTCTCTAGACATTGGGATTTATTGAAACCCTGAGTAGGCATCTAGGAAGCACAACATATTGCATCCTGAGGCTGAATCTATGATTTTATCAATTCTAGGGAGAGGAAAAGGATGTTTAGGACATGCCTTGTTGAGGTTGGTGTAGTCAATGCACATCTAGAGCTTAACGCCGGCCTTGGGGACGACAACAGGATTAGCCAGCCATCTGGATGGTGGACCTCCCGTATGAAGCCAGCATCGAGTAGCTTCTTGATCTCTTCGCGGATGAATTTCTGCCGCTCGATGGACTGCTTACGGGGCCTCTGTTGTTGTGGTCGAGAGTCGGGGTAGATCTTCAGACGGTGCTCGATCCCTTCCCTAGCAATGCCTGGCATCTGCGATGGTTACCAGGCGAAGAAGTCGACGTTAGCTCGCAGGAAAGCAGTGAGTGCCGATTCCTGCTCGCTGTCCACACTCCCGCAATACGGGTGGTCTGAGCAGCATCAGAGCCAATCTGGATTGTGTTGATGGGTACATCGTCGTCGTCGGAGGGTTGCACTTGTGCTGCAGCGGCGTGACTGCATGCACGTGGGTCTAGCGAAGGCTTACTCGACCCAGCATTGCTCTCGATAGGTGCTGGGGCCGTTGCCGGAGCACAGAGCTTCTCCAAAGCTGTCACCACAGTAGCACGATCTCCGCAGATCTTGAAGACGCTAGAGGACGTCGGCATCTTGAGGATGATGTAGCAATAATGGGCTACAGCCATAAATGGTACAGGGCTGGCCTGCCAATAATGGCATGGTAGGGGAGGCTAATCTCCCTGATGTCGAATAGGATATTCTCCGTCCTGAAGTTCTCAGGTGTCCCGAGGGTCACCCAGAGGTGGATGCAGCCATACGAGGTAACACTCTCCGGTCCTACTCCCGAGAATGGTCTGGACGGGGCGAGCTTGGACACGAGGATCTTCAGCTTGTCGAAGGCTGCACGGCTAATGAGGTTGAGGTCGGCTCCACCATCTACTAGGATGCGGTAGAAACTTTAATTTGGTGACAGTGGGGGCGACGAGGAGGTGCAGCTGCCCGGCTCCCGCCATGTTTTCGGGGCAGTCGGAGGCGTCGAAGCTGATCGGCGTCACCATCCATCTGTGATGCAGTGCCAGGGCATGTGTAGAGGCTGTCGAAGCCATTGCCCGACGCTGGGTCTTGACCGCATTCTTGGATGCGGGTTCCCAAGATCCTCCACAGATGATGTGGAGTGCTCTGCGACGCTCATGGTCGCTGTTGAGGTCGAAGTTCACAGCCACGTGGACCGTTTCCATGGTGCGTTCTGGCCTTTGGAACTCCATCTCCACGTCTTTGTCGACATGCTAGTCGACCTCTTGCATCTCGATCTTGCCGCTACTCGAAGGCTTGATGAACACCATGATGGTGAAAGAGTTACCACTTTTTTTTAGGGAAAAAGCTCCTACCTGGCGCGCCAAATGTCGAAGTGTTAATGTGACACTTCCCCCAGATCTGCTAAGGAGCAACACGCAGAGGTTCTTTGTTCGGCGGGGCATAGGCCTCAATCAAGTGTTCTAGCGGATGAGAATATGAGACAGTGGTTTTTACGTGGTTCGGGCCGCAAGGAGCGTAACACCCTACTCCACGGTGGATGGTATTGCTAGTATGTGTGTATGCGTGTGTGTAATGTCTGATTCTTTGTAACGGTGGCAGTCCGAGCATTTTATAGACAAGGTCGGACGCCTTACAAGTGGGGTCTCGGGGCCCGACGGGTGGTCCCGGGGTGATCTTATCCTAAGATCTAAGGCTTCTCGCATCAGCTTGCCTGACCGAGGCAGTGAAGACTCACCGTCTTACCTCCTCTCTTGTCAGTAGCCCACGCGTCGTTGCTGACGGTGCTAGAAGGTGTCCCGTCGGCCTGTCTTGTTGCAGCAAGCTACCCACTTGGCCAAGTGGGATAGACCTACAGCACCTTCACTGTGATGTGATTGGTCATAGCGGTCACTGACCGTTGGCGTGCTCCACGTTGGGCGCCGGAGGTGGGTGCGCGTCTTCACTGTTCGTTCGACTTGAGCAGGGTGCACCATACCTTGACTCCCACGTCTTACCGTCCAAGGCGAGCCGCGGGACACATGGCAGTGTTGGGGCTAATCTCCGCTTGGGAGGTAAAACCTAGTCCTCCATGACACGTGGCAGCTCTGGGGCTCGTCAGGGGATGTGGCAGCTCCAGGCCCATTCCCTTTGGGGGTGCTGGTCCTTGCGCTCTGTGCCACGTGGCTGTACCGGGGGCGCTCCCCAAAAGTTGGGTGAGGTCTCGTCCCTACACGTGGTGTCTCAGAAGCGCGTCACACCGGAGGGGCCAAGTCCCATCCTCAAGGCTTACGTGGCAGCACCGCAGCTCGATCTTTGAGGGAGGTTGTTGGTACCCTACATACTAGGTACCCTCGCGCACAAGCTAGAGCCGCCTAGGTACCCCGCCTCTGGTCTGAGGGTGCCACATGTTCAAGAGACACGGACCCATTAGCCTCATATGGGTGGTCCAGGATATACGCATGAAGCCCAAAGGAGAAGCTCAACAACCCCTTTGGAGACAAGCCCCTAGGTAACCACATTTCCAGCAGGTAAGGATCCCTCCTCCCCGTGAGATAGGGCTCCGGAGCTGCCACGTGGACCAAGACATCAGATGGGCCACCACCCATATGGGCGGGCTCCAGCACTGCCATGTGTCCCGCAATACGGGACCTAACCTCCTCCACGGAGGTGAGCTCCCGGCACCGCCACGTGTCCAGTGGGATGGGACCTAGCCTCCTCGGCAGAGATGAGCTCCCGAGCTACCACGTGGTCCGCAAGGCGGGACCTGACCTCCTCCGAAGAGGTGAGCTCCGGGCACCGCCACGTGTCCAGCAGGATAGAACCTAGCCTCCTCCGCGGAGGTAAGCTCCCGAGTTGTCACATAGTCTAGCCAATTGTCTTGGACGGTGGGACGCGGGAGTTAAGCAGGCGGTGCGCCTTGTCCCTATCAAGGATTGAAGATAAGCGGCTTACCCAGACACATGGCGCGGCACACGCCTAATATCAGGTACTGCTGCGACCAATCGCATCACAATGAAGACGTCACAGGCCTATCCCACTCCGCCAAGTGGGTAGCTTACGGCAACAGAGACAGTTGGACGGGACATCCCATGCCAATGTCAGCAACGGCGCATGGGCTACTGACAACTCAGACGGTAAGACGGCGAGTCTTCAAAGCAACGGTCAGAGGTAGCTTATGCGAGAAGCCTTAGATCTTTAGGATAAGATCGCTCCGGAACCACCTGTCGGTCCCCGGGAACCAACTTGTAAGGCGTCCGGCCGTGTCTATAAAAGGCTCGGACTGCCACCGTTACAAAGGACCCCAAAAATTAGACATCACACACACGCATACACACAATACCATCCACCGTGGAGTCGGGTGTTACACTCCTTACAGCCCAAACTACGTAAAAACTACTATCTCATACTCTCATCCGCTAGAACACTTAATTGAGGCCTAAGCCCCGCCAAACAAAAAACCTCTGTGAGCTGCTCCTTAGCAGATCCAAGGGAAGTGTCGCATTAACACTTCGATATTTGGCGTGCCGGGGAGGGGCTTTTTCCCTCAAAAAAGTGGAAGCGCTTTCACCAATCATGGTGTTCATCAGGCTTGTGGAAGGCGGATTCTGCGACCGTCGTCCGGTGACAAGATCCGTCGCTCGAGCGGCACTCTCTTGTCCGTCATGCCCCCGTGTAGGTACGGCTGGCCAGAATGGCACGTCGGACACATCCTGACTCAGTCGGCTTCCCCAGCGCCACCGACTGCAAGCCCGGAGAGCACTCTGGTAGCAGTCAGGGCTCTTCTCCACCACCCACCGTTGCTGAAGTCTTCCTAGAGAGCAGCTCAGCAGTGAGTCCAAGACATCGACAACTTCGTTGTCGCAGCCATCAACTCTCCCAACAGAGGGAGATGTCACATGTCGTTATTGCGCACGTCGTCCATTGACCGATGCATCGCCAACTCTAGATCTATCAGGCTTACCAGCGCTAGCAAGATCCCCACAGAGGACCTGAGGGCTGAGCTTGATCGTCGTCAAGCTCAGTTAGAAGGTTGCGTCATCATCGGTGGCGGCGGCGGGAGAGACGGTGCAACCTCGGTGCTGTGTACGGGCCTCGAGGGCCTCAGCAGGAGGAATCCTCCGTCCGAGGCGCACCTCAGGTAAACCCTCCACTGCCGCCATCGAACTAGGACTACGTTGGGTCGACTGCACCCCTGCACTGCCCGGTACATCAGGTACTGCAGCAGTATTTGCCACAACAGTAGGTCCCACAGCAGCCACATGTGGCACAAAAAACCCCCTGATGTATGTTGTCCCCTATGCCTCTCCAGTGAAGCCCATCGGAGGGTGCATGTCCTTGGCGCCATACCTCTAACTGGAGACGTGGCCACGCAAGTTCCGGCCACACCTGCCGGAAAGGTTTGACAGGAGCGTCAACCCTATAGAGTTCCTGCAGATCTACACCACGACGCTCCTAGCTGCAGGAGCATATGAGCCAGTCCTGGCGAACTACTTCCCCGTTGCCCTGGTCGGCTCAGCCCGGTCATGGTTGATGAACCTGTCCGAGGGGTCCATAACCTCTTGGGATGAGCTTTGCTGACAGTTCATGGCAAACTTCAGCAGCTCCTACACACAGCCCGACACAGAGATCGACCTCCACATCGTGCGCCAGCAACCCAAGGAGACACTGAGGTCATTCATCCAGCGCTTCTCCCAGGTACGCAACTCCATCCCCAACATCCCAAAAGCTTCTATTATAGTAGCGTTTCGGCAGGGAGTGCATGACCAGAAGATGCTCTGGAAGCTAGCCACGAAAAACGTGCAAGATGTCTCCGAGCTCTTCTCCATCACCGACCGGTGAGCCCGCACCGCTGAGGACCGTGAATGGGACACCCAAACCTCCCCTGGAGCAGGTGGAGTCAACCAGGCTGGCGACAGTGCTGCTACCTACCGGTGCGGCGGGGGGGGGGGGGGGGGGACCCCATGCTCGGACAAGCGCCCGCATCAGCCACCTTCTACTGACGACGACGTAGAGCCCTGCCCGGTGCACAAGACTCGTGACCACACCGCGAGCGAGTGCCAAGAGATCAAGAGATGCGTCGAACGCTACTGTGAGCGTCCGAACGGCGCCCCCTTCCTCCAGCGGGGGGGGGGGGGGGGGGGCAACCAGAAGGTCGACCCCAAAGTCGACGATGACGAGGAGATGGAGTACGAGAAGCAAGAGCGGGCCATCAAAGTGGTCCACAAAGATGAGGAATCCGACGCCAGCAGCGACCACGAGCATCGCAAGACCTTCCACGTCATCTTTGGAGGGTCTTGGGATCCAGCGTCCTAAAACGCAGTCAAGACCCTCCGTCGAGAAGTGTCTTCAGTAGCCCCTGCCCCCACTTCGGCGCGGCACCACGGGTGGAAGGAGACACCGATCAGCTTCGACGCCTCCGATTGCCCCAAGAACATGGCTGGGGCAAGGGTTCTACCTCTCCTGGTCGCCCCCACCATTGCCAACGTCAAGATCCAGTACGTCTTGATAGATGGTGGGGCCAGCCTCAACCTCCTTAGCCGCGCAGCCTTCGAGCAGCTGCAGACCTCGGCGTTCAAGCTCACCCCCTCGAGCCCATTCTCGGGGGTGGGACCAGGGAGCATCATCCCATACGGCAACATCAATATTTGGGTGACCTTCGGGACACCTGACAATTACAGGACGGAGAGCATCCTCTTCGACATCGTCAATGTCAGCCTCCCCTTATCATCAGCAGATCGGCCCTGTACCGATTCATGACCGTAGACCACTACGGCTACCTCGTCCTAAAGATTCCAACCCCCTCCGGCGTCCTCAGGATCCGCGGAGATCGCACCGCTGAGGTGTTAGCCTCGGAGCAGCTCCAAGCCCTCTCAGCAGACTCGACACCCACCCCGGGCATCGCTGGATCAAGACAACCTCCGCCGAGCTCACATCAGCGCGGAGCACCAGCTGTGCCCCGACTGCAGCCCTCTGGTAGCACCGACATCCCCGTCAAAGCTGTCGAGCTTAGTCCCAGCACTGTCAGACCACCCGCAAGACGGGCGATAGGGGCAGGAAGTAGGGACGCTCACTCATCGCCCCTCTGGTAGTTGTCAACAGCAAGGTTGCACCACAACCATCATAGCTGCCTTGGAGCCTTGGGCACCCCTATTCTAAATATTAAGTTTAGTAGGATAGTGTAAAGGTTTTCATAGAACCTAGGAGCAGCACTAAGGACAACCGAGCGCCGAGAGGGTCAGGTCCAGAGAATGCAGTCAGCTTAGCTTGGTTCCGAACCCTAAGCCTGTACACCCTGCCCCCCTCATCATCCGGAAGCAATTTGTTGCCCTCTTTTCTAAAAGCATGTCTCCCCCTATGAACTCCTATAAGAAAGAATCACTGTTTTACTTAATGCTTTCTTAAAAAACATCATTTATTTAATTATGCATTAATTTTATGATCATGCCATACTAGCCTCGTTTATTGTATGTTATCTTCTTATACAAGGTTGTATGCTCTCTAACTCACACTCAAGCTCACAAGTTAATACAACACACACACACCCGTGGAGTAGGGTATTACGCTCAGGCGGCCCGAACCACGTAAACCACTGTGTCACTCGAGTCCAATCGTGATTCACCTTCTTAGATCTCCGCGCGCCCACACCGAACTACAAACTCCTCCAACACTTCCATAGTGTCAGGAGATCTGCCGACTCCAACAGTCGACAGTTGGCGCGCCAGGTAGGGGGCGCTTGAGATCTTCAAGAATGGTGAATTCTGCGGCTGGATCATCCAACGGGCAACCTGCTGTTCAGGCTGTCGGAGGCAATCCCTCCAACATGCAGCCACCGGCAGGAGCCTCTGCACCAGCAGGAGTCATACTCCCACCACCACCATCTTCTCCGGCAAGACGTGCCGGGCAACATGATGGTGCACCGGCGTCACATACTGCGCCGGCAAGTCATGACAACCCAGAACACGCGCTTCATGCAGCGCGTGCTCTTCTCCAGCGACCACCACCTCCGGATGCATCTCAGGGTGCCATGGAGCAATGGAGGGCTGATGTTGAGCATTTGGTCGCAGCAGCGGCCGAACGCCTCAACAACCAGGGTCCACCTCCTTCAGGGCGGGCCCCGTCGCAGCGACGGACGTTGTCTGGAAGACTTAGTCCACATGTCTCCAACAACCGAAGACGAGCTGCATCACAGCAAGTGACGTCGTTGCCTTCTGGGGCACGACGCACCCATACCGCATCTCGACTTTCAACACACGACCTCCGGGCGGAGCTTGATCGCCGATACCGCCAACAGGATGGCCGTGTCCATATCGAGCGAGCTCGAGAAAGACGAGATGCTCAAGACCTTTCTACTCTGGAAGGAGTAGGAGGAGGCTGTTCTGCCCTAGCCATGCACCTGCGCATGGTTAGATGGCCACAGAAGTTCCGGCCACACTTGCCGGAAAAATTCGACGGGACTGTCAATCCTGTAGAATTTCTGCAGATATACTCCACTGCGATCCTAGCAGCTGGAGGAAACGAGGCCGTAATGGCCAATTACTTTCCAGTGGCCTTAACTGGGACCGCCAGGTCCTGGTTTATGAGCCTTCCACCCAACTCTATTGACAGTTGGGAGGAGCTGTGCCGTCAGTTCACTGCCAACTTCGGGAGTTCATACACCCGACCGGGCACTGAACTAGACCTTTTTGCGGTCGTGCAAAAAGGAGGAGAATCTTTGCGGTCATTCATCCAGAGGTTCTCTCAGGTACGTAACACAATCCCTTCTATCTCAAGCGCTTCTGTCATTGTGGCATTCAGACAGGGTGTGCGAGACAAGAAGATGTTGGAGAAGCTGGCGATCAAAGAGATCACCAGCGTCACGGAGCTCTTCAGCTTGGCAGACAAATGTGCTAGAGCTGCGGAGGGCCGTGAAATGCACTCCAAACCAGCCTTGGAGGATCATAAAAAATCCTCCAAAGAAGAAGCCGCTACCTCCGGGAGTGGCAAGAAGAAAAAGAAGACCAACGGCAAGAAGAAGCCGTCGGCCGGCACATCCAACGTTGCAGCCACTGCAACTCCTGGTGGCCGGTGCCACGCCCCGAGAAGCGACCTCGACCGTCTTCTGAAGACGGTGGCAAACCCAAGATGTGGTGCCCCATTCACAAAACGGGCAGCCACAGGCTGGAAGACTGCCGGGAGGTCCAAAACCTTGCCGAGCGCTACCACAAGCGCCGGGAAGGGTCTCCCTTTCGACAGAGGGAGGGAAAACAAAAGGTCGATGAAGCTCCGGCTGAAGAGGAGTTAGGGTTTCAGGACCCCAAAAAGGTCCTGAAAGCCGTCTACACCTCTGTCGACGATGACTCCGACGTCTCCGACAACGAGCGTCGAAAAACCATGAACACCATCTTTGGTGGATCATGGGACATCACTTCTCGTCGTGTCATCAAGACTATGCGACGGGATATGGCTGCTGTAGCTCCTACAGCTAGACCGGAGCCACATCGAAAGTGGATGGACACACCCATCACTTTTGATGCTTCGGACTGTCCTCAAAGCATGGTCGGAGCTGGCCAATTACCCTTGATGGTATCTCCCACCATTAACAACATCCAGCTCCATCATGTCCTGGTAGACGGAGGTTCGGGGCTTAACCTCATCAGCTTTGAAGCTTTCACTAAGCTTCAGCTCCGACCTTCGGACCTCCAGCCCTCTCGACCTTTCTCCGGAGTAGGTCCGGGGGCCATCACTCCACTCGGAGCTATTACTCTCCCCGTTACCTTCGGGACCCGGGAGAAGTATCGCACCGAGAAGTTGGTCTTCGACGTCGCTCAGATCAACTTACCATTCAACGCCATCTTGGGTAGACCTGCCTTGTACAGATTCATGGCAGCTGCTCATTATGGATACCTGGTGTTGAAGATGCCAACACCAGTAGGCGTTCTCCGGATCCGCGGAGATCGCACTGCCAGAGTAACTGCTCTGGAGGAACTCCACGCACTCACCACAGCGCAAGAGGAGGACTCCAGACAGAAGCAAGCTCCACAACCTCCGAGCATTCGTCAACGAGGCTCGACCTCTGCACCCCGTGTGCAGCCAAGCGGCGACACTGACATTCCCGTCAAAGTCGTCCAAATTGGTTCCGATGTCACTCAAACTACCCGCATATCGGGTGGCTTGAACGACAAATAGGAACTCGCGCTCATCACTTTCCTCCGGGCTAACGTTGACGTGTTTGCTTGGCAACCGTCACAAATGCCTGGGATCCCCAGGGAAGTGATTGAGCACAATCTGAAGATTTACCCCGACGCTCGGCCTGTGCATCAGAAACCTCGGAAGCAATCAGTAGAGCGACAGAACTTCATCCGACAAGAAGTGAAGAAGTTGCTCGAAGCCGGATTCATCCGAGAAGTCTACCATCCAAAATGGCTGGCAAACCCGGTCGTTGTGCCCAAGGCCGGCGGGAAACTTCGGGTGTGCATCGACTACACCACACTGAATAAGGCATGTCCAAAAGATCCATTCCCACTACCTAGAATAGACCAGATAGTGGATTCCACCTCCGGGTGTGAGTTACTGTGTTTTCTAGACGCATATTCTGGATATCATCAAATCAGGATGTCTAGGGAAGATGAAGAACATACTTCATTCATCACAGTGGATGGATTGTACTGTTACACAGCCATGCCTTTTGGTCTCAAGAATGCAGCTTCAACTTTTGTACGAGCTATGTACAAAACTTTCGAAGAACTCATCAGAGACATAGTGGAAGTGTACGTCGATGACATCGTGGTCAAAGTCAAGAACAAGGAGTCCCTCTTGGACACCTTGCAGGCTGTCTTCGACAAGCTGCGGGCCACCCGCATGAAGCTAAACCCAGACAAGTGTGTATTCGGGGTTAGTTCCGGAAAGCTTCTTGGTTTCCTGGTAAGTCACTGGGGCATAGAGGCTAATCCGGCGAAGATAAAAGCCATTGAAGACATGCGGCCACCAACCCGCATCAAAGACGTCCAAAAATTAACTGGATGTCTAGCAGCCCTCAGCCGGTTCATTTCAAGACTGGCGGAAAGGGCACTTCCCTTCTTCAAGTTACTGAGGAAGTTCGGACCATTCCAATGGTCTGAAGAAGCAGAGAAGGCATTCCAGGAGCTGAAACAGTTCCTCACCACCCTACCAGTCTTGGTAGCTCCGAACCCTGGTGAGCCTTTATTGCTTTACATTTCAGCTACTGACGAAGTCGTCAGTATGGTTCTGGTTGCGGAGAGACCGGAACTACCTAATACTCAGGAATCCAGACCCCTTCGGGAGGGTCTGGAGGTTCCTGAAAGCGGGTCTGGGTCCCAGCTCCCAGACTTGAACCCACAAGAAGCCACTTCAGAGGACCCGGATCCCTCCGAGAGGACCCAGGTCATTCCTGAAGAAGCTTCGGGTTCCTCCACCCAGAACCCGAAGGTCCCCGAAGAGAGTCTGGACCCCTCTGAGAGGGTCCGGATCAATGAAGAGGAAGCTCCGAACCCCTCCGGGAGGGCCCGGACCATTCAACGCCCAGTATACTTCATCAGTGAAGTGTTACATGATGCCAAGACTCGATACCTAGAGGTGCATAAACTGCTTTATGCAGTTCTTATTGCCTCAAGGAAGCTTCGACACTATTTCCAAGCTCACAAAGTCTCAGTGGTGACTTCATATCCACTTCGAGCGATCCTGCATAATCCCAATTCAACTGGGAATATTGCAAAGTGGGCAGCGGAACTGGCTGAATTCGACCTTGAATTCATTCCAAGACAAGCAATCAAGAGTCAAGCGTTGGCAGATTTCGTGGCAGAATGGACTCCCTCTCCATTAAACCCTGGGGGCCCCAGCGAGCAGAAGACGGAACCTCAAGTTCCAGCCTTCACTAAGCCTCACTGGACCCTTTACTTCGACGGCTCCATGCAGAAGCAGGGAGCCGGAGCTGGAATCCTTCTCCTCGCACCAACCGGGGAGAAGGTGAAATACATGGTACACCTTGACTTCAAGGCAACCAACAACATGGCGGAGTACGAAGCACTCATCTATGGATTAAAGGTGACACTTTCATATGGTGTCAAGCAATTGCTGGTCAAAGGAGATTCACAACTCGTCATCAAGCAGGTGAAGGGTGAATGCTCCTGCAATAATCTCCAGCTGGCCGCTTACCTCCTTGAAGTCCAGAGGCTTCAGAAGGACTTCGAAGTCCTAGACCTTCTCCATGTTCAGCGTGCTCGCAACGCTGAAGCTGACGAACTCTCGACCAAGGCGTTAACCGGAGCTCCGGCTCCTGACGGAACCTTTGTCCGGAGGTTGTCAAAACCCACAGCTCAGCCTGCCGAACTGAACGAAGGGGGCGAGATCAGCATCCCGAAGCTGACGGTCCCGATGGCCCTGTTACCATGGCAGCCATCAAGGGTCGTAGGTGCTGCCGGAAGCTCCGAGCAACCCAGCACGCAAGACTCAAATGCTCAAGTTAGTTCTGATGCATGGATCTCGGAGATCCGGAGCTACTTGAAAGACAACATCCTTCCTGACGATGATGTATCTGCTGACCGGGTAGTCAGATTGGCTAAAAGATACACGTTGGTAGAAGGGGATCTCTACCGGCGCGGTGCCAACGGCATCCTAATGCGGTGCATCACAAGGGAAGAAGGCTGCGAGCTCCTCGCAGAAATCCATGGAGGCGAGTGTGGGAACCACGCATCTTCCCGCACGCTGGTCGGAAAAGCCTTTCGGCACGGCTTCTACTGGCCTACAGCGCTCCAGGATGCCACTGAGCTAGTGAAGAAATGCAAAGCATGCCAATTTCATGCAAAGCAAATTCATACACCTGCTCAGTCCTTACAAATGATACCTCCTACATGGCCTTTCGCTGTGTGGGGGATGGACATCTTGGGACCCTTCCCAAGAGCCGTCGGAGGTTACAAGTTCCTGTACGTCGCCATCGACAAGTTCACCAAGTGGCCGGAAGCTACTCCTGTTGTGACGATCAACAAACAATCTGCAATCAATTTTCTACAATCTATCGTGAGCAGATTCGGAGTCCCAAATAAGATCATTACTGATAATGGGACTCAATTCACAAGCTCTGCATTTCAAGGATATTGCGAAGACCTCGGCATACAAGTTTGCTACGCTTCTGTAGCTCATCCTGCCAGCAATGGACAAGCCGAGAGAGCAAATGCAGAGATCCTTAAAGGACTCAAAACGCGCACTTATGAGCGTTTGAAAAAGCACGGAGCCAATTGGATCGAAGAGCTTCCGCCCACTCTATGGGCCAACAGGACTTTTCCAAGTCGGGCAACCGGAGAAACACCCTTCTTCCTGGAGTACGGAGCTGAAGCGATCCTTCCTCCGGAAATCACCTTGGGTTCCCTCCGAGTCCGGACCTTCGACGAAGCCGCGCAGGACCAGCTCCGGCGTGAAGACCTAGACCTCCTCGAGGAGGGAAGGTGCCAAGCAGCTGTTCGGAATGCCCGATACCGCCAAGCTCTGCGGCGTTATCACCAGCGGCATGTACACAACCGACAGCTCAAGGAAGGCGATCTGGTGCTACGGAGAATACTATCCAGAGAAGGGCAAAACAAACTCTCCCCCGGATGGGAAGGGCCCTTCCGAGTGATCAAAGTATCCCGTCCCGGAAGCGTTCGCTTGGCTACCGAGGATGGGACACCTCTCCCAAATCCTTGGAACATCGAGCACCTCCGTAAGTTCTACACTTAATTCCACGGAGGTGAGTCTTAAGTAACTTGAAGTGTATGTTATAGAGTCATTGTACAGAGTCGGGTAGTTCCTTCGGGAGAGCAGCCGGACCTTTCCCGAAAGGTTTGAAGAGCTCATGCAACACTTGATACAGTCTCCGGACTAGAAGTGTGGCTAACTACCCTGGGTCAAACGAGAAACCAAACACACTTAGCCTGGTTCCGTACCCTAAGAGTGTACTTGTTTCCCCTGTACCCCGGACCTATAATGAAAGACATCTTCATGTGAAATAGACTCCACGTGCATTCATTTTTGCATAGGCTCGACATTTTTATTTTTCTCTTTCTTGTCTATAACAGAAACGTGCAATTCTTAAGAAATTCTAGTTTGACCGGTTTACGTACGATTCGAGTCGAATTGTCGGATTTTTTAGATTTAAATATCGTCTGTGGCCAACTCGCCTGAAAGCCGCCAAGCCATTCTAGGGCCGGAGTGCGCTATCGACTTAGCCTGGTCAAGCACCCTAAGTACGCCACTCTACCTACATCCCGGCAGGCCAAAGTAAGGTGGGTCCATGGACCATTGGATCTAAAAGAAAAGACAATTCATCCAGTCGTACTAAAAATCGTGTTCAACTTAAAATTCTCTTGAGAACTGTAAGCCACGACGAAGTTATAGATAAGGAACGAATTTTACTATTTTTCTTGGCTTAAGTGTGCAGGAAAAATGAACCCAAAGTTGAGGGAGAAAAACTGGAGCTCACCAAGCTCCGACTCCCACCAGGGCGTCAACCGTCGGCGCTGACTAAAAGATGGTGAGAAGACCCCGTTACTGGAGTCTGTTGCCAACAAACCAAGTGTGGCAAGGGTCATCGCCGGAGCTACTAAGCTCCGACACCTTGGAGTATTAATTATCGACGCTCAACGTGTTGGTAGAGGCTATTGCCGGAGCTACTAAGCTCCAGCAATGGACTGTGCCGGAGCTTCTAAGCTCCGATGACTTCAAGGGACCTTCACTATCGAAAACTTCGGACCTAAATTATGCGAGTTCGAAGCAAATTTGTCTTCAACAAAACTCAACATCCTTTTGGTACATGTCCACAATCAAATTGTGCACATCTACCAGGGGGCCAAGTGAAGATAAAGATGTTGAAGACGAAAAAATGAAATTCGCAAAAAAGTGAGGATTTCATTTCATTTGAAGACCGGAGATTACATCTGGAGACAAGGGGTTACAAAATTGAGGAAGAAGAGAAGATACAAGTAAAGGCTAAGAGAGACAGTCCTAGACCCTATGGAAGAACTCGGCGACCTTCTGGGCGACCTCCGACACGCTGGCTCGGGTAGCTTCGCCTTCTCCTTCGACGGGGCCTTCAAGCACCGGGTCCAGAGGGAATCGAGGGTTCCGGCTAGTGTAGCACGTCAACACATACTCTGTGACGTTCCTAGCCAGGGATTGCCCCTCGACCTCCAGCTGGTCCGCGATGACGTCGCCCACCTTGAAGAGCTTGCTGCCCGCAGCGCTCAACGCTTGCAACGCAAGGTCCGGCTCCGGCTCCGGATCATCCGGGAACACGGGGCTGAAACCCATCGGCGCCAGCGCATCGTCGGCCTTGCTCAGGAACTCCCAAATTTGCAGGGAGTCCGTCTTCCTCAGGCCCTTCATCTCTTCCAGGGATCTCCGGGCCGCCGCCAGCTCCGAATTCTCGCGGGAGAGACGCTCAACTTCTTTGGCGTTTTGCTGAATCTTCGCAGCAACCCGCTTCTCAAGTCTTCCGAGCTCCTCCTCCCGGAGGTGGATCTTGTTCCGGCGGTCGACCAGGTCTTTCTCCCTAGCCTCTATTTTCTTCTCCCGGGCAACAAGGGCACACTCGTACTCGTAGAGTTCCTGCCCCCGCACCCAGGTCTTCTCCTCCTCCTCGAGGCAGCGCTCTTCCAATTTTTTAGTGCGCTCCTCGAGGCCCTTGTCCGCCAGAGCTGTTTTCTCGGCGAGCTCATCCTCCCGTCGCAAGACGTCATCCCGTAGCTCCAGGAGTTTTTGCTCCTCATCCTCGAGCCGCTTTTCCCTTCCCTCAAGTGCCTCTCGGCGCTTGATGAGTGCGGTGCTGATGGCCTCGAGTTGATCGAACCGAGCGTTGGCCGCGTCGTTAGCAGCCTTAGCTTGGTCATGGAACTCCCGGGATTGAGCGTCGAGGGCGTGAGTCATGCTCTCCCTCTCGTCCAGCAGCTCACCCCAGAGCTCCAGGCGGACCTTCTCCCGCCTGATCCATTCCTTGTCATCCGCAATCCTCGACTGCGCCAGCTTAGTCTCAAAGTGGAGCCGATTACGCCACCTCCTAAGGGTTTGGCGCTCCTCTTCAAGAGCTTTGCTGTCGTGGAAGAAGGCCAGTTGGACCTGACGTAGACTGGAGCAGGCATTGTCGATGGACATCGACAGAGAGATGGGCTCCGGACCTGCCGGGATCTCCTCCGCTGGTTCCAGCGGGTCTTCATTTACAAAAATTGGGTCCCACTCTACGAGAGTGGAACCCCGAGCTTCCAAAGAACTAGGGCACTCCTCCGGGATGGCCTCAGTCGCCACCAAAGAAGGTCCCGCCACCAAGTCTTCGTTTGCCCCCTCAGGCTGGGGGCCGGCGACTTCGTTCAGGCACTCTGGCTCCGCCACGGGTACCATCGACGTCGTCGCCTCCACTGGCTCCGGCCGGGACACTTCTTGTGAGGGAGGCTCAAGCTCCCTCGCCTCTTCAGCCACCGGCTCTGCGGCCGGCGCTCCAACAATCACCGGCTCTACAGTCGGCGCTCCAATAATTACCGGCTCTGCGACCGGAGTTTCGGAAGTAACCGGCTCAACTGCCGGAACCACTTCAACTTCCGGCTCACATGCCGGGGCTTTAGTTACCTCCGGCTCAACCGCCGGAGCTTCAGCACTTTCCGGCTCCGAAGCCGGGACCGCTACTTCCTCCGACTCAACAGCCGGAGCTTCTACTTCTGCAGCACCAGGACCCGGAGCTTCAACCTCCGGAACGGGTGTCGCTGGCGCATCTTCAATCCCGTGGTCCGGCGCTACCACGGGAACTTCTGGAGATGAGTCGAGGTCCATGACCACGACAGCCGGCGCCGGAGCTGTCGTAGCCTCCGCTTGGGGCGGCACCGGAGCTGGAGCAGAAGCCCTCGCAGCCTCAGACACAGTGGCTGAGGGCGAAGCTTCACTCCCCTTCTTGGGAACGCTGCAGATAAAGAACGAAGAAATTGAGCAAATAGATGCTACAATTAAAAGTTGATCGAGGTAAGAAAGAAAAATTACCTTGGGAGGCTCACGCACCAGCTTGCGCGGAACCTCTTTCCCGGACGTTCCGGGCTGGCCACGGTCGGCGTAGGAGCTCCGGGAGGGCTCCCAGGACTTGCCGTGGCTGCGGGCGTTTCCCGGGTCGGAGCTCTCCTTGATCGGGAGGAACTCCTGGACCTGGAGGCCCTCACCGCTTCTCGTGCCGGAGTCGCCTGCCCGGAACTGGCACCTCCGGAGGGATCCACCACGGGGACACTCGCACTCTGGGAGGAACCCACTGCCGGAACAGTAGCGCTCCGAAAGGACCCCACCACGGGGACAGCCGCTACGGCGGTGGAAGATCTTCCTTCCTGAGGACGGGGAACTGGGGGGGGGGGGAGTAGCAAGCCCGACGGACCTTCCGTCAGCATGTCGCAGCTTCCTCTTCCGGCTCTCCGGCTCCTCCGCCAGCTCCTTGCCCTTGCCGGTGACCTCAGCTCTTGGCTGAGAGACAGGGGCGGAGCCGCCTTCCGACAACCCGGGGATCGCCAACCGGGCGGTTGATCTTCTCTCGACGACGCCAAGGTCGTCAAGCGCGGGCATCTTCCGCCGGAGCTCCCTACTGAACTCCACTTCCACGTTCAGGGGGAGGAAAGCCGGCGGCGGAGTCAAGTACTCTCCGTCAACATCGATGCCGTGCTGGAATTTCTTGAGGTGAAACTCCAAGGACTTCCCCACCATGCTGGACTTCAACCCGGTCTCGACCCGGTCCTCGTCCATCACGCTGTTGAGGGCCCAGGCGAGCTTCTCCCTCCTCTTCAGCGGTGCCCACCTGTTGGACAGGAAGTTGCAGAACACCGCCTGGGGAGTCAACCCTCCCTCCACACATTGGCGGATCCTGGACAGGACGGGGTCGAAAGCTGCCGCCAGCACCGGAACTTCGCTCCACACCGACGTGTCAATGCCGGGCAGACCGTCTGGCAACTCCAACCGCTCGTGCTCCTCCACCCGGACGACTACCCAATCTTTCTTCCAGTCATCCCACTTCCCGGAAGGGAATGACCGGAGGTACTTGAACGGGCACTTCTTGCGCTTCACAAAGTAGTAGAAGCCAAGGTACTCGTCGCTTCGGCCGGTGGTTTGGACGGTGAAGAAGGTTCGGAAAAGCTCGATGCAGGGAGGGATGCCCACCCACATCTCGCAGAAGTGGACAAAGATGGACACAAGGAGGATGGAGTGAGGGCCAAGGTGGTATAGCTGCAGACCATAGAAGTCCAGCAGCATCAAGAAGAAGGAAGAAAACGGTGGGATCAGCCCCACCATGGCATACGATGAAAAGTACACCATCTCGCCGGAGTGCTCCTTTTTAAAGGGAAGCTCTCCGCCGGCGCGGACTGAACGGTTGAAGAAGTCCGACGACCACCCCATGAGGGCTCGGACCTTCTTCAGATCGCTTTCCGTCTTCGAACGACTCTCACGCAGACCCAACTCCATCGCAGCACAGCTAGGCAAGAGAAGAGGAGCAAAGCACGAGTTGGGAGTTTGAGCGCAAGAACAGATGGAAAGCGTAAAGAACTCCCGACGGTGCGCTTTCCTTCTTAAGTAAGCCCTCGCAACGCTTGGATGGAAACTGCAGGGGAGTCAAGGATACTACTCAAGAATTCAACCCTGCCGATGATAAGAGGGCCCGGGACCACCCTGACGATCAAGTCGAGGTTCTTACCCAGGCGAACAGTTGTCATCACGAGGCGGGAAACCCAAAGGCGGCGGACTGACAAGGCGCGCGGAACCGATACGGTTTTCGTATCGGGAACCGGCGACCTTCAATTGCGAGAGATCCGCACGTCAAAGATCTTATCTGCCGCCTGAGGTGCGCCACGCGTCGGGACTTAACCGTAAAGCCCCGCCAAAGGCACCTCCGAAGACCCTTGAAGACCCAGTTCAAGAGTCGCAAGTGTGGACCCACCTCCGGCGGAATGACCTCACCCCGTTGGCCTTCCCCGGAGGTAGGTCCAGGGGGCCACTGTCGGTACCCTAAAAACCATACACCCCCTGAGGTTACAAAGATCTCAAGGGGAGGACATCTGCTCAAATTGAAGACCCTCGGGGGCCCACTTGTCAGACATAACCGGACCTGTTTCTCCAACATGGTTAGCCCCTAGGTTGCCACATGTACTGTCAGACCGGAGTTATTACCCGCAAGGGTGAAGCTCCGGGCTAGCTACTGAAACGGCACCTCCGGACTTAACCCCTGACCGAGAGAAGCTCCGGACCTGACACGTGCCAGGCCGCCCCGGAGCTTCCCGCTTCCCACAAGCAAGCTCCGGAACTGCCACATGTCCATACGTCGGAGCTAGCCGCTTCAAACCCCCGGGAGACGTTGTAACGGCTCCGGATCTCCAAAGGACAGCTGCAGACTTCAAGACCCGATTAATTATCATTAATTCCACATTAATGACACTTAATCGGACGATCTTAACACCTGTAACGGCACTGTCGGAGCCATTACAGGGTTATTAGCAACAATTAATCTCGTGTATCAATACTAGTAACCGCCAGGGCCACATGTCGGGTCAGGCTAACTTGTAACGGTTTGTCCTTGTGCTATAAAAGGACAAACCGACGATACACGGAGGGAGAACTCTGGAACACACTCAAGCTCACAAGTTAATACAACACACACACACCCGTGGAGTAGGGTATTACGCTCAGGCGGCCCGAACCACGTAAACCACTGTGTCACTCGAGTCCAATCGTGATTCACCTTCTTAGATCTCCGCGCGCCCACACCGAACTACAAACTCCTCCAACACTTCCATAGTGTCAGGAGATCTGCCGACTCCAACAGTCGACAGGGTCTATCGTCGATGTCTCCATGGCGGTGGTGGGCGACACCGGAGCGTCCAGCTCTGGCACCTCGCAAGGGGCCTGCCGTCAATGTCCCAGCACGTCAACAATAGCAACAAGCGTGGATAAGTGAGTATACTATACTGCCCCGCTCTTGTCGCTAACAGGGTTCTCTTGCAATAGCCTATACACCAGGGGCCTGCCATCGATGACTCTACGATGATGGTGGACAAAGATGGAGCATCCATCTCCAGCACCCCCAAGGGGCATGCTGTCGACGTCTCAACAACGATGGTGGATGACGTCGGAGCATCCAGCTCCGACACCTCCCAAGGGGCCTGCTGTCAACATCTCCACGACGATGGTGGTCGATGCCAAAGCATCCAGCTCCAGCACCTCCCAAGGGTCTTGTCGTCAACATCTCCATGGCGGTGGTGGGCGACGCTGGAGCATCCACCTCCGACACCTCCCAAGGAGCCTACCGTTGACGTCTCCACGACGGTGGTGGGCGACGCTGAAGCGTCCAGCTCCGGCACCTTGCAAGGGGCCTGCCGTCGACGTCCCAGCATGTCAACAACAGCAACAAGCATGGATAAGTGAGTAAACTCTCATGCCCCGCTCTTGTCACTAACAGGGTTCTCCTGCAATAGTCTGTACACCAGGGTCTGCCATCAACGACTCCACCATGATGGTGGATGACACTATAGCATCCAGCTCCAGCACACCCCAAGGGGCCTGCCGTCGACGTCTCAATGAGGATGGTGGGCGACACCAGAGCATCCAGCTCCGACACCTCCCAAGGTGCCTACCGTCATCGTCTCAACAACGGTGGTGGGCAACGCCGGAGCGTCCAGCTCCGGCACCTCGCAAGGGGCCTACCCTCGATGTCCCAGCACATCAACAATAGCAACAAGCGTAGATAAGTGAGTAAACTCTCCTGCCCTGCTCTTGTCGCTAACAAGGTTCTCTTGCAATAGCCTGTACACTAGGGGTCTGCCATCGACGACTCTACGATGATGGTGGACGACGGCGGAGCATCCAGCTCCAGCACCCCTCAAGGGGCATGCCGTCGACGTCTCCACGACGATGGTGGACGACGTCAGAGCATCCAGCTCTGGCACCTCCCAAGGGGCCTGCCGTCAACGTCTCCATGACGGTGGTGGGCGACGCTGGAGCATCCAGCTCCATCACCACCCAAGGGGCCTGCCGTCATCGTCTCCACAAGACACGGGAGATTTTGGTTGCACACTTCTTTTGGCCCTAGATGCGCCGCGACGTGGAACGCTTTGTTGCACGCTGCACCACGTGCCAGAAAGCTAAGTCACACCTGAACAACCACGATTTGTATATGCCATTACTTGTTCCTACTTCTCCTTGGCTCGATATTTCTATGGATTTTGTTTTGGGCTTACCTCGAACTAAGAATGGGAGGTATAGTATCTTTGTGGTTGTTGATCGATTCTCTAAAATGGCTCACTTCATACCATGTCACAAGACTGATGATGCTAGCACCATTGCTGAATTGTTCTTTCGTGAGATTATTCGTTTACATGGTGTTCCACATACAATAGTCTCATATCATGATTCTAAATTTCTGAGTCATTTTTGGAGATCTCTTTGGAATAAACTAGGAACTAAATTTCTTTTCAGCACCACTTGTCACCCACAAACGGATGGGCAAACTGAGGTTGTGAACAAGACCTTGTCTACCATGCGTAGGGTTGTGTTAGACAAGAATCCAAAACTTTGGGAGGATTGCTTGCCCCATGTAGAGTTTGCTTACAATTGTGCTACACATTCCTCCACAAAATTGTGCCCTTTTCAGGTTGTCTATGGTTACATTCCACGGGCGCCTATTGACTTGCTGACCCTTGATCTTTTGGACGCCCCACATGTAGATGTTGTTGCATGTATTAAACACATGTTGGACATCCATGAGCAGACGCAGCAGATCATCGCGCACACTAATGCTAAAATCAGGCTATTGGTAGTAAAGGACATAAACTTGTTACTTTTAAACCAGGTGATTTGGTCTGGTTGCATTTGTGCAAGGATCGCTTTCCTACTTTGCGCGGGTCTAAGCTGATGCCACGTGCTGCTGGTCCATTCAAGGTGTTGAAGAAAATTAATGATAATGCTTATGTATTTGACGTGCCAGCAGAATATGGTGTTTCCTCTAGTTTTAATGTTGCAGATTTGAAACCATATGCGGACGAGGATGAGGAGCTGTCGTCGAGGACGACTTCGGTTCAAGAAGGGGAGGATGATGAGGACATCAACCCCGACAAAGGAACGACTACTCCAACTAAACCAGCACAGGCGCCACCAGGACCACTCGCTCGAGCTCGTGCACGTGAATTAAACTTCGTAATGATTCTGAATAATGAAGGACCAGAAGCTTCCTAAGCGCATGCGCCATCTGTGCTCATGGTGAACCTGCCCAAAATAAAGCCTAGGTGTTGCGCCACCTATTTATTTTTAGTTTGTCAAGAAATAACGAGGAAGGTGTTGCACCATCTAAATTAGGAAAGGGATCAAGGAGATGGTGTGGCTGATTGGGTGCATGTTCTATGCCTTGTGGGCAAGCTGGATGCCATAACCAGGAAGGTGTTGCACCACCTAAATTAGGAAAAGGATCAAGGAGATGGTATGGCTGATTGGGCGCTTGTTCCCTGCCTTGTGGGCAGGATGGACGTCCACCCCCTCCCCCTATTTAGCTAGGGGTTGCGCCCCCTCTTTTGGTTGGGTTTTCTTTGATAGGTTTAGCCCTCGTGCAAACATCTTGTACTGCAGTTGTGCTCAACGGCCACCTTTGGACAGCCATAGTGAACCCCAATTTGTGAGTAATTGATATTCAGTTTTGCCTACATCTTGTTCTTGCTTGTTTCTTCGACTGCTCGCAGGAATAGAACCTCGTGTTCAGGTTGATCTTGCCACCGGCACAGTCAATAACCGCTTGGAGTTGGTTCAGCGATTCCTAAGGCGCCACAATCTTTTTGTTCATAGTCGGATCGCGAGAGTCACCTCCTCCACCAATCGAAATTATCCACCTCACCGAAAGATCGGGCACTCCGGCTCTAGCAACCTAGAAATTGGCAGGTTCCGGATGTGCTTTTTCCGTCAACTTTGCAGCTTGCATAGTCGGCATCGGAATAGCCTATAAGGTTGAACTTAGAGCCTTTAGAGTACCAAAGGCCTAGATTGGGTTTGTGAACTAGGTATCTTAGGATTCTTTCTACTGCAATCAATGACACTCTTTAGGTGCAGCTTGAAACCTTGCACACATACAAACTCAACATAATATCAGGCCTAGATGCACATAAGTAAAGAAAGGAACCGATCATAGAGCGGTATACCTTTTGATCCACACCTTGACTGTCTTCATTGAGGTCGAGATGCCCATTTGTTGCCATGAAAGTCTTGATGGGCTTGGCTTTGTCCATGTTGAACTTTTTGAGGATGTCCTGTGTGTACTTGGTTTGGAAAATAAATGATCCTTCGTGGTGTTTATTCACTTGGAATCCCAAAAAGCACTTCAACTCGTCCATCATAGACATCTCGAATCTATCTGTCATGATCTTACTGAATTCTTCACAAAAGGATTCGTTAGCAGAACCGAACATGATGTCATCAACATAAATTTGACAAATGAATAGACAACAATCAAAATGTTTAGTAAACAGTGTATAATCATCCTTTCCAATTTTAAAACCATTTTGAGTGAGAAAGTCCCTGAGGCACTCATACCAAGCTCTTAGATCTTGTTTGAGGCCATAGAGAGCCTTACGCAGTTTGTACACATGGTTAGGGTGATCTTGGTCTTCAAAGTTTGGTGGTTGCTCCACGTACACTTCCTTCTTGATAGGACCGTTGAGAAATGCACTTTTCACGTCCATTTGATACAACTTAAAATTATGAAGAGTAGCATAGCCTAATAAAATTCGAATGGACTCAAGTATAGCTGTGGAGGCAAAGGTTTCATTGAAATCCAAACCTTTGATTTGTCAGTAACATTTGGCCACAAGTCGTGCTTTGTTTCTCTTCACCACTCTGTGTTCATCTTGCTTGTTTTGGAAGACCCATTTGGTGCCTATGATGTTTGCTTTTGGTCTTTCCACAAGCCCCCATACTTTATTCCTTTTGAAATTGTTTAGCTCTTCTTGCATCGACATCACCCATTTCGGATCTCGCAGTGCTTCATCAACCCTATAAGGTTCCAAAGACGAAACAAAAAAGTAGTGTTCACAGAAATTTAGCAATACGAGATCTAGTAGTTACTCCTTTTGCAATATCTCCAATGATGTTGTCAACGGGATAATCTCTTTGTACACTTTGATGTACTCTTGGGTCAGATACTTGTGATCCCATTTCCTCTTCATTGTCTTCATTTTCGTCGTCTCCCCCTAGATCATTACCTCCATGATTATATTGATCATCTTGATCTTCTTGAGGTTTATCTTGTGTAGAAGCTCCCCCTTGATCATTGCTCTCCGGTTGAGGTGCATCTTGAGCACTTGAGTCTTGTGATTGCTCTTGTGGTCGAATATCACCAAGTGCCATTCTCCTCAACGCTTGACATGGGGCTTCTTCTTAATCTAGCACACACTTATCAACTTGCTCCACTTGGGAGTCATTAGTTTCATCGAACACTACGTCACGTGCCACTTCAACAATGTCAGAGACTTTGTTGAAGACACGATAAGCGTAGGCATTCGAATAATAACGGAGCAAGAACCCTTCATCGGATTTTGAAGTCAACTTCGAAGTCCTAGGCTTCTTGTTCAATATGTAACATTTACTGCCAAAAACTCTGAAATATGAAACATTTGGTTTTTTACTCGTTAGGAGCTCATATGACATCTTCTTTAGAAGTCGATGAAGATATAACCGATTCGTGGCATGACATCGGTGTTCACGGCTTCCGCCCAAAACTGGTCCGAAGTTTTTGTTCATCTAGCATTGTTCTCGCCATCTCAATGAGTGTTTGATTCTTTCTCTCAGCCACCCCATTTTGTTGAGGGGAGTAGGGTGCCGAGAACTCGTGCTTTATTCCTTCTTTATCTAGGTACTCCTCAACTTGAGTATTCCTGAACTCCATTCCATTATCATTTCTTATGTTACTAACTGTGTAGGAGAATTCATTTCGTGATCTCTTCAAGAACTTCTTGAGAATGTCTTGGGTCTCTGATTTATCATACAAGAAGAATACCTAGGTAAATCTATAATATTCATCAACTATTACCAAACTGTATTTGTTACCGCCTATGCTTATATAAGCGATTGGACAAAAAAGATTCATGTAGAGAAGTTCCTGCAATCTTGATATAGTCATCATGTTCTTGGCAGGATGTGGTGCTCCAACTTGCTTTCTGACTTGGCATGCACTGCACGGCTTGTCTTTCTCGAACACAACATCTTTCAAGCCTCAGATATGACCACCTTTTAGAAATTTCTGCAGATTTCTCATACCAACATGGGCTAGTCGTCTATGCCACAGTCATCCTATGTTAGTTTTTGCAATCAAGCATGTGTCGAGTTCATCTTTATCTTTATTAAAGTCAACAAGACAAAGCTTTCCCTTCAACATACCATTGAATGCAACTGAGTTATAGCTTCTTCTAAAAGCTATCACACCCTCATTAGTAATAAGGCAGTTATATCTTTTGTCACATAACTGAGATATGGACAAAAGATTATAGTTTAAAGAATCAACATGTAAAACATGGGAAAAGGTTGTGTTGAGATGATATTGCAATTTTACCGGTGCCAAGTACTTTTCTTTGGCTATTGTCTTCAAAGTAGATACCTTCACTTGGATATGCATTTTGCTCGTATTCCACGAACATGCTCCTTTCTCTGATCATATGATTGGTGCATCCACTATCTAGCACCCATTTTGATCCATGAAGGAGTCTGCAAAATAGAATTATGCAATGGTTTTTGGTACCCAAGGTTGCTTGGGTCCTTTGAGATTAGTTACAAGTGATTTTGGCACCCACATACAAGTTTTAGAATTCTTGTGGTGTGGTCTTGCATATTTTGCATAAACACGACCAAACTTACTTCTCATAAGAATATAGGATGCATCAAAAGTATGAAATAAGGTTTGTTGTTCATGTTTAGACGAGTTCTCTTTAACAAAAGCAATATGGTCCACATTATTCTTGTGAGCGTTAGTGAATTGTTTTTTTCCTCATGTATACCCAAGACCATCTTTGACATTAGTAGGTCTTGTAACCATATATGCACTACGTGCATATTTGATCTTTTCCTTGTAAAAAATGCCACTTTGGGATGGATGTTCAACTTTTGAAACATTAGGGTCATTCTCCACACTAGTATTCAAGTTGGCACATGTACATGTTTTAATTGATGTCAACTTGACATTTTGAGAGGATGAGCTTTTGGAGGAGGAAGTGTCACCTTGCTTGAGTGACTCAACTTGCACTTCAAGAATCTTGTTAACTTTAGTCAAGTTAACAAGTTCATCCTTGATTGCAATGTGTGAGTCATCTAGTGTTGAGTAAGTTTCCTTACTCAAAGCTAGTTCAAGCTCAAGTGTCTTGCTTCTCTCCTTTTCAAGCTCAAGAAGCTTCTTGACCTCAAGATATTTTTTTCAAGAATGAGCATATCTCCTTGACGGTTGACAGGCTCCTCCTTCTCAAAGATCTCATTCGACAATAATTTCATTTTTCTTAAGGCAAATTTACTTAAGCCTTTTAGCATATCCTCATTTTCGCTTGCACTATCAAAATCATCAATAGAGGAATGTAAAGAGGAAGGTTTAGATCTAACCTTTTTCTTGCCCTCTTTAGCTATGAGGCAAGTATGGTTGGAGTCCTTCCATCGTCCCATGATTGAGAAGAGTGTCGACTTCATTGTTGGTTCTTGATGACAATTGTTGTCGTCTCCTCTTCATCTTCAGAGGAGGACTTGTCGTTTGATTCCCACTCCTTGCCAATGTGCACTTGGTGTGCTTGCTTCTTCTTCTTGAACAATTTCTTTTCTTGTTGCTTTGATTATTTCTTCTTCTTATTGTCTTCATATTGGCAGTCAACTATGAAGTGTCAATATTCGCCACAGTTGTAGCAAGTACGCAGAGCTTTGGATTTCCCCTTTTCTTTACTTTTTCCTTTACTTGAGTTATTACTTTTTCTTCTTCTCATCATGCGCTTGAATCTTTTGATGAAGAGCATCATTTCTTCATCATCCATATTGGTACTCACATCATCACTATCCTCTTCCTCATGTGTCTCACGACCTTCTTTTTCCTTGAGCTTGCATGTTGCCTTGAGGGAAACTTCCTTCTTCTTGGATGAAGTAAGCTCCGCAAGGTCTTTCACATATTGAGCCTCCTTCTCCATCATCTCATGATTTATAATCTTTCCAAGAACTTCATCAGGGGGTCATTTTGTGGAACCTTGGGCTTTCTCTTATCATTGAGCATAGAGTGACATTGTGTGGCATGAATGCTCTTATCATCCTCTTGACAACCTCATGATCAGTCCACTTCTCGGTTCCATAGGCACGAATCTTGTTGATAAGTGTCTTCATTTGGTTGTACATTTCCCAAGAAGTCTCATCATCCTCGATGGCAAATCTCCCCAATTCACCCTCAAGCATCTCGACCTTCGCTTCGCGGATGGAGCGGTTCCCTTGATGTGCAGTCTTGAGAGTGTCTCATATACCCTTGGCAATTTCTAGTCCATCCACCTTGGTGAACTCTTCTCGGCTAAAGGATGAAGTGATTACCACAACGGCTTGTGCAATGCGATGAATCGCTTGTTCATGCTCTGAGTTGAGTTCTTCATCATTGTACGGGATATCTAGACATGTACATACTATGTGTCAAGACTTGGGTTTAGAGAGATAAGATGCATATGTTGTATTTCCACATAGTATAATCACTTCCATCGAAGTGAGGAGGCTTTCCCAATGGAATAGAGAGATAATGATTATTGTTGTTGAGCTTATCGTAATTAAAAGGATACCGAGAGTAGTCTTGATGACTACCCCTTTTGTCTTCTCATCTTCTTTCTTGCCCTTTTGACTCAGAAGATTCTTTCTTAGAAGTTCCTTGAGCTGGCACACTTCATCATCATCGTGCTCGTACTCCTTGAGCACATCAAACACTTTAGTCTCATGAGCAACTCTGTTGATGGGCATTTCTGGGATCTCGTTTCTCTTGTCGTTGACTATTTGTCCCTCTGAGCGATGAGTCTCTTGATGGAGAATCTTGCTCTGATACCAATTGAATGTGGTCTAGAGGGGGGTTGAATAGGTGTTGAAACTTTTTCCTGCGGCACTTAACAAAACTGTCAAATACCACAAGGGCCAGACTAGTCCGGTGTTAGGTGCGGGCTAGTCTGGTGTTACCGCAACACCGACAACTAATTAAGTCTTTTTGTCATTTTCTTGATTATGTGACGCAGAGGAATGTATAAATTAGCTTAATGATGATAAGCAAGTATGTAAGATGATCAAGTTAACGAGAATCACAAAATTAATGACGAGTAAGTGAATGATCAAGTTTTGCCCTAGATAGTGATAATAATGAAAAGTATGAATCAAGAACACACGAGACAAGTGACTATTACCGAGGTTCGATCCCACAAAAGGGATCTACGTCCTCATCGAGGATCTCACACAAAGCTGGGTCTCAACCAACCCTTTGCCTCGTCAAGTCACCACGAAGGACGACTTGAGTTCCACTATCACGAGGGTAATCACCAAGTCAATGGGGCAACCTCACAAGCTGAGGGCTTCCACAAGTTTACGATGAGAAAACAGATCAAATACACTCAAAATATGTACAAGAATTGCAAGAGTGTATGAGAGATCAAACCCCAAGAGCTCAAGATTGCGTAGACATTGCTCTCCCTTTCCCAAATCTTGATTCCCATAAGATTGAACTTTTTAGGACTTTAAATGTGTGGAGAGGAGTGTTTTGTGCTCTCGAGACGTTTGACAGTGCTAGGGTTCTTAGTTGTGTGTTTAGGGGTCGTGGATCACTTATTTATAGTTATTTGGAAATATTACCGTTAGAGATCCCGACGACCGGACTAGTCCGTTATGTGGACCAGACTAGTTTGGTGTGTTGAGTGAATTTGCGTGAAGTCATGCAGCACACTATGAAACCCCAATTGTTGTGAGTGTACCGGACCAGTCCACAAAAAGAACGGACTAGTCTGTTTATGTCCAGAAAAGAAATCAGACTAGCCCACATTATAGGACTTGTACGTTTGAGCACCAGTAAGAATATCGGACTAGTTCGAACATTACCAGACTTGTTTGTTGTTAAACAGAAAGGAAATCAGACTAGTTCACTTATTATCGGACTTGTTCGGTGCTGCAGTGCATTTTTCAATATGTTGTTTTAGCTCTTACTCTCCACGCAAAGATTTGAGCCCTTGGGGTGTGTCTCTCTCACACACTGAATACATTTAGAACTACTTTGCGCTTCCATTTGTCACTTGGGATCCTTCCTTCTTGTTTCTTATTTTTCACTTTTTGTGCACCATTATTATCATTCTCCAAAGACCTCCTTTTATCTTAACATATCTCATTAGGATCTCGCTTGTTTGTCATCAATCGTCCAAAACCCAAAAGGTGTGTTTAGATGCACTATCACCCCCCTCCCAGCAAATCTTTGTGCAAGAGCTCGCCATCGTGGTGCGCTGCTCTTTGACGTGACTCACCGTCCAAGCTGGTCATCTACACCAACGCTAACTGGGCGTATTGCCCGGACACACGTAGGTCCACCTCTGGCTACGCTGTTGTCGAAGTGTGGAATATGACACTTCCCCCGGACCCGCTGAAAAGCAGCCCGCACACGTTCTTTTATGGTTAGGGGACACAAGATCAATATCAAGATGGTGACCTCAGAGATTTACGTGGTTCGGGCCGCCTGAGCGTAACACCCTACTCCATGGGGTTTGTGTGATTGTATTGAGCGAATGAGTTCACCAAGGTCAGGTCGCGATAGCCTGGATCGGGGCCGAGACCCCTTTTTACTTGCGCGGTGCATCCCTTTTATAGTTCTAAGGACTGACCGTTACAAAGCTGGCCTCCTCGACATGTGGCCCTAGCGTGTTTAATGACCTAATACACTGTCTAAAAAGTATTAAGTATAGTTAATAGTGTGGTAACGTGCCTTCATGGTAGCTTACCACTATTAACGGTACACTGATCCTGTGTCATTATATGGCATTAATGACACATTATTAGACCTTGTAACTATCGCCTTAACCATCCTTGAATGTTTGTAATGGTCGTGATCGGCTTGTATTTCCGTTGGTGACGAAGGTCCGGAGGCTTCACACGTGGCAGATCCGGAGCTTTCCCTTGTGGGAGAGTAGGTCCGGGGTTGTTGTACACGTGTCAGTACCAAAGCTCCTCTCTGACGGGGGCTAGGTTCGGGGCTGTTGTACACGTGTAGTCGCCGGAGCTTCCCTTAATTGGGAGTTTTGTTCCGGGCTTATTTTACATGTGTTAACCAGGGAGCCAACCATGTGAGGAGAGCGCGACCGGTGCAACGTGACATGCGGGACCAGCAAGGGCCTTCGACTCTGAGGGGTGGAACTTTCTTGCACTTGTTGCGGTATCGTGGGGTACCGACAGTGGCCCCTTGGCCCACCTCTGGGAGAAACCCCTTGGGTTAAGTTGTTCTGCTGGAGGTGGGGCCATTCTCGATTCCCGTGCTCCGATTTTCGAAAGTCCGCCGATATATTGGTAGTTCGGGGTGAACCTTCGACGCGTGGCTTGTCATGAATACGGCAGATGAGATCTTTGAGTGTGGATCTGATGCAATTGAAGATCGTCGGTTCCCAATACGAAAATCGTATCGATTCCGCGTGCCCTGTCAGAGCGCTAACTTTGGGTTTCCAGCCGCTCATCATGGCAACGGTTGGCCTTGGGTAAGGACCTCAATCTCTTCGTCGGGGTGGCCCCAGGCCCACTCGTCATTGACGGGGTAGATTTTTGAAAAGTATTCTTGATATCATTGTGGTTTCCATCCAAGCATCGCAGAGGCTTACTTAAGAAGGAAAGTGCGCACGGGTTGAGGACTCTTTACGCCTTCGATCATTTTTGCGCTCAGAGCCTCCCAAACTCCGCCTAACTTTCCATCTTTTGCTCCACTTTGCCGCGATGGAGTTGGGTCTCCCCAAGAGCCGCCTCAAGAGCGATGATGATCTGAAGAAGGTCCGGACCTATATGGGGTGGTCTAGCGACTCCTTCAACCATCTGGTCCGCGCCGGCAAGCTCCTGTTCAAGAAGGAGTGTGGCGGCGACATGGTGTACTTCTCTGCGTACGCCATGGTGGGGTTGATCCCACCTTTCTCAACTCTCTTTTTGATGCAGCTGGACTTCTATGGTCTGCGGCTATACCACCTTATCCCCCATTCTCTTCTTCTTGTGTCGACATTTGTCCACTTCTGCGAGATGTGGGTGGGTATTCCCCCCTGCGTCGAGCTTTTCCGCACCTTCTTCACCATCCACACCACTTGGAAGGGGTCCGAATTTCTTGGCTTCTACTATTTCGTGAAGCGCAAGAAATGCCCCTACAAATACTTGAGGTCGTTTCCTTCCGGCAAGTGGGACAACTGGAAGAAAGATTGGATCATCATCACGGCGGAGGAGCATGAAAAGTTGGAGCTGCCTAAAGGTCTCCCAAATGTTGACACTGATGCATGGAGTGTGGTTCTGGTGCTGTCAGAGGCCTTCAACCCTGTCTTGACCAGGATCCGCAAATGTGTGGAAGGTGGACTGACCCCCCAGATGGTCTTTTGCAACTTCCTGGTCAACAAGTGGGCTCCGCTGAAGAAGAGGGAGAAACTTGCGTGGGCCCTCAACAGCGTGATGGATGAAGACCGGATTCAAATCGGTCTGAAATCCAACTTGGATGGCGCAACTTTGGAGCTTCATCTCAAGAAGTTCCAGCATGGCATTGACGTCGAAGGCGATGACTTAACTCTGCTCGTGGCTTTCCTCCCTCTGAACATGGAGGCGCAGTTCAGCAGGGAGCTCCGGAGGAGTATGCCGGCGCTTGACGATCTTGGTGAGATGAAAAGGCTTCCGACCACCAGATTGGTGATCCCCGGAGCTTCCGAGGGTAGTCCTACCCCCGCCCCAAGCCGAAGGACTGAAGACGTCGGCAAAGGCAAGGGCAAAGAGCCAGCTGAGCCTTCCAGCCGGAAGAGGAAGTTGAAGCACGCTGACGGGAGGTCCGTCAGGCCTGCTCCTTCCACGACAGTTGTTTCCCCCCGGAGGGGGAGGTCTTCTGCTACTACTCCTGCTCCAGTGCAAACGTCTTCGAGAGGCGTAAGCTCCGGGCAGTCGACTCCGACTGCCGCGCCGGCTAGAAGCTCCAAGTCCGGGGGTTCTTCCCGGCGAAGGGAAGCTCCAGCCGAAAGAACTCTGGCGGCTGCGAGTGTTCCTCAACCGAGGTCCGAAGCAGTTGCCTCACCAGACTTGGTGGGTTCTAGCTTTGGGCCTCAGAAGAAGAGGTTCTGAGGCGACTGGGGAGGTAGCATCCCAAGGTAAGCATTGATTGTTCACTCTGAAATGTTAATATTGCTTTTGGGTGTGTCTTTAATCTTCTCTTCCCTTTATTTTTAGGGTATCGAAGAAGGGACCCAGAGCTTCAACGCATGTTGCAATGGCTGGGGCTGCACCTGTCGAAGCTCTAGCTTCGATTGTTGAACCTCCTCGTCAAGCGGAGGTGGAAGCTGCGGCAGCTCCGGCGCCAACTGTCGTGAGCCTGGACTCGGAGTCCTCACCTGAAGCTCATGTGGTAGCGTCGGACCGTAGGAGGGAAGTTGAAGAGGTACCCCTGGCAGTAGAGGCTGGTGCTCCAGCACTAGCGAGGCCAGAAGTTCCGGCTTCCGAGTCGGAAGTTGCCGAAGCCCTAGCTATTGAGCCAGAGGTAGCTGAAGTCCCGGCTATTGAGCTGGAGATTGTCGAGGTTCCGACCCTTGTGCCAGGAACAGTTGAAGATTCGGCGGTTGAGCCGGAAGTTGTAGAGGGTCTGGTTGCTGAGCCGAAGGAGGTTGGAGGTCTGGCAATTGTGTTGGAGGTGGTTGATGGTCCGGCGGCTGTGCCGGAGGGGGTCACCGCACTGGGGCCCGAACTAGTGGAGGTCGAGGCCCAATTTGAAGCTTCTGCTACTGCTCCAGAAGTGGTGGTCCCGGAGGTACCAGCGCCGGAGCCAGAGCAGCTCACAGGACCGGTGACAGATCCTTCAACATCGGAGCCGTCGACTGAAGACCCGAAAGTGGTGCCTTCACCTGATCCAGAGGCGGAAGTTCCCCTCGTGGGTTCTTCTGCTGCCACTGAAGGGCTCCAGGAGAGCGGCCCCAGCGCCGCAGGAGTACAGGGGACCACTATTGTAGAGTGGGACCTGATTTTTGTTACGGAGAACCTGCTTGAGCCTGCGGAAATGATCTCGGCAGGCCGGGAACCTATCCCTCTGGCGTTGTCCATAGACCACGCCTGCTCAAGCCTTTGACAGGTCCAACTATCCTTCGACCATGAGAGCAAAGCTTTGGAGGAGGAGCGCAACACCTTAAGGCGTTGGTGCAGAAAACTCCATTTTGAGACCAAGCTTGCTCAGACGAGGTTGGCTGACCAGAAGGAATGGATACAAGGAGAGAAGGCCCGGTTAGAGTACTGGGACAAGTTGATGGAGGAGAAGGAGACCGCCATCCAGGCACTTGATGCTAACTCCAGGGAAATTCTGGAGCAAGCCAAAGAGAGACGTGACGCTGCTGACGAGCGTTACGAAAAGCTTGCAGGGTTGAATGAAACTCTCATGAAGCGTCGAGCGGACCTAGAGGCGAGGGAGGAAAAACTCCTGGGACAGCAGGAGGATGTGGTGAGGAGGGAAGCGGAGGTCACCTAGAAGTTGGCTCTGGGTGAGAAAAATTTGGCGGATCGCAGCAAAAAGTTAGATCTATGGAAGGAGGAAGAGAGGAATAAGAACTGGAAGGTGGGGCAAGAGCTCTCGAAAAGGGACTCTGACATTCCCGCTAGGGAGGAGAGAGTCAAGGGCAGGGAGAAGGACATTGCTGAGAGGCAGGACCACATCCACCTCCGGGAGATAGAGTTGGCCGGCCAGGAGAAGCAAGTTGCTGAAGTCAAGCAGCAGCATGCTAAGTTGGTTGAGTGTCTTGCCCGTGCAGGTTCGGAGCTTGCGGCCGCCCGGAGGTCCCTGGAGGAGCTGCGGAGCTCAAAGGCGACTGAGTCCCTGATGGTTTGGGACTTCCTGGGGCATGCGGACAGGGCCCTCGTGCCCCTTGGGATCAGTCCAATACGCCCAAAGAATGCGGCGTAGGAGCTTGACCAGACGCTGGCGGTACTTAGCTCTCCTGGCAGCACACTCGACGCGATGGATGAAGTCATCACCGATCAACTGGAGACGAAGGGTAAGTCTTTGGCCAAGAACATCGCTGAGTATGTCTTGGCATGTTACCAAAGCTGTAAGACCTATGTGTGCTGAATACATTGGCTTGTAGTGAATATACTTAGACTTTGATAATAAAAGTTTCAAATATCACCAAAACACCTTTTTATCAAGGTCTGACTCTAGCTCTGAGCTACAGCAAGGTCCGACGGTAGGTTCGGCTTGTTTTGGGTAGCTCTGGCTACGTTAGATGCTAGGTCCGGCTTCTTGGTAAGGTCCGACCAGCTTTGGTTAGCTCCGGTGAGATTTATCTTTAGCTCCGGCATGTCTTTGTTAGCTCCGACATGTCTTTGATAGCTCCGGCATATACTTGATAGCTCCGGCATGCTTTTGCTAAGCTCCGACGTACTTTGTCTAGCTCCGCTTTTGGGTTGACTAGTTTTGACTAGTTTTTGGTAAGCTCCGGTGCTAGGATCTACTAGTTTTTGTAAGCTCCGGCGCTAGGTTCTACTAGCTTTTGTTAGCTCCGGCTCAAGCTCCGGGTTGCTCTGGCAATGTCCGGAACTTGACCGTAGTGCTTCTGCTTTTCATTTGCAATGTTTCATACTTGCTTTACATCTATGGAAAGATTGCTTAGTATTCATTTGCTAAGTTTTTGGTGCGTTTTGGTTGAATACGGTTGATATCGTTTCTATTGTGGTTTTGCAACATGCTTATGTGAGGTTCTCACGTAAGGTGTTGTGTTCGGAACTAACTTGAGTCAAGTCGAGGACTTGGGCTCGTATGGATTGGTTGTTTATTCATGTGCAGGTGTTGCTTGAGTTCAGGTCATGGCTGGTGACAGGATCCATTGGACTAGTCTCAGGGAGGAGATGAGGTTCCAACAACCAAGTTCGGGAGGAACTGTGGTTGAGCTGATCAGGAGGTCGCGCAGGATGATTGAATCAAGGGCAGTGCATATGAAGGTTACTGAACATCGAAGGAAGGTGTTCGCACGTATGCATGCGGTGCATGACGTGGCAACATGGTTCCGAAGATGGGATAAGGAAGGAAAGATCTGGTTGGAAGGATCGGATCGTACTGGTTGATGACTTTGGCTGCGGCGGAGTCGGTTATGGCTCGGTATGAAAAGTATCGAGTTGGTTATATTAGGATTTCGTATGGTCACGAATTTGAGTTGTTTAGGAATGTGGGATACGTTCCTAAGGTGTTTGGAAGTCTTAAGATTGCTTCTATCTGCGTATAGAAGAATCTTGAGCAGTTATGGAAAGTTAGGATTCGTGATCTGAGTAGGATTGGACTCCTAGTTGATATTGGGTTGGCCTAAGGGCTGGTTATATAAGCAAGGGAGCCCAGAGCTCGTGAGAGACAACTTTGGGACTGTTCCTCTTGTGTTCTATTGAATAAAATTCGTAGTTTGAAGGAACTTTTGTGCCTTGTTCGTCCGACTTGTTCCAGACAAGTTTTACTCGTCGAGTTTCTGGACAGCACTACCTTTCGTCGGTGGTTTTATAATAACTCGAGTTTTACAGATCCAATTGATGTGATTCTTTTTGGGTTGTCTTCACAACTTGATTATCTATCATATATACAAATTTCACGGTCATTGGATGTGTGGTCTATGATCTACACGAGTTTCTTTGCAGCGTTCCAGAACTGTTTTTCTTGGGTGGGGCAGATTGACCATTGTTTGATCTTTCGATCATAACTTGAGTTTTTCTCGACGGATTTGAGTGATTCTTTTTGTGTTGTCTTCGTGACTTGATTCTCTCTGATATCCATCACTTTTGTCACGGTGAAACACGTTTATATTAGTCTCACACACGATTTCTTTAAGAGATCGATTTTCAACCGAAGGGGTTGGGGTTTAATTGTTTCCGCTGCGTAAGATTTTTAAATCTACCATTCACCCCCCCCCCCTCTGGTAGCTTTTCACGTGCTCTTTGATCCTACAATTGGTATCAGAGCCATGGTGCTCTAATCTTTGTGATTTGCACGTGTTTTTGACTAATCATCATGGAGAAATACTCCGCCAAACCTTGTGTGTTTGCTGGTATTGATTTTCAGGTTTGGAAGGCACGCATGGAGGCTTTCATCTAGGCACAAGGCTTTGCAATATGGGAGAAGGTGTACAAGCCTTACCAAGTGCCACCTAATGATCAAGTCACGGTCACAAACCTAAGGGACGTCGACAACAACAACAATGCTCGAAACTTGATCATCCAAGGACTCACTCAAAGCGACTTTGATCGTGTCGCGCACCTCCGGTCAGCATACGATGTTTGGAGAGCTCTCTGTGACTATCATGAAGGCCCCAACACAATCAAGGAGGTAAAACAAGATATGTTCAAAAAGGAATATATGCGTTTTGAGATGCAACCAGGTGAGTCTATCGATGACCTCTTTGCTCGTTTCAATAAAATTCTCAGCAACTTACGAAGTGTCAATGTTAATTTTTCTGATGCTGAGAATGCTAGGCAACTTCTTAGTGCATTAGACATGTCAGTTTGGGAGATGAAAGTAACATTCATTCGTGAATCAACTGTCATGAGTTCTATTACATTAGATGTATTTTATTCTAAACTAAAAACTCATGAAATTGACATCCTAGCACGTAAGAACACAAACAAGTCTATTGCATTTGTTTCACAACGTGATATGTCTAGCTCCGGCCAATCATCATCTTGCAATACTCTTGCTTTGTTGTCCTCACTAACCCTGGAGCAGATCGGAGAATTTCCAGAAGAGGAGTTGGCACTCATCTCTACTAGATTCTCAAAAGCATTGCAAAATGTGAGAACTAGAAGGAGAGGAAGCTCCGGACCTCAACGCTGTTTTGAATGTGGTAAAATAGGACACTTTCGTACAGAATGCCCTAATCTCTCAGGTCCGACCACCCGGGAAGAAAACAAAGCAAGGTCCGGACCTCCTCTGGAAATTCCAACAAGAAAAAGAAGGGTACCATAGGAAATAAGATGATCAACAGTTTCATCACTGCACTTCAAGAACTTAGTTCAAGTGATGTAGACTTTGAAAGTGATGAAGATGATGACGATCTGGCCAACTTATGCTTCATGGCGGGCAAAACAAAATCAAGATCAAGTGAGGAGGATGCAGAACACAACAGTGAAGACGATGAGGTATGTTCTACGTGCAATGATATGTGTGATGCTATTTCTCGTGCAACTATTATTGTCAAGAAAAAAGGACAAAAAGCTTAGGGATAATGCTGCTAAAATTGAATCACTAGAATCTGAAATTAACCGTTTAAAAATTTTGATTCCTAGTGATGATGCATGTTCCTCATGTGACTTAATCTATGAACAATTGTCCACATTAAGAAGTGCACACTCCTCCACTCTAGATAGACTTGATAAAGAAATTGAAAAGAACAAAGAGCTTGCTGCACTTAATGATAAAAACTTGAAAGATGCTAGCTGTTCTACAAATGATTTGCATTGTTCAACTTGTGAGGATCTTGATAAGAAACTACAGGATGCTATGAATGAAATTTCTATATTGAACAATGCTTTACGTTCTCATGAAGTTAAATTTTGTTCCAATTGCAAACTAAAAGGAAAAACCTCATGTGAAAATTGCCTTGATCTATCCAATAAACTTGACAACATGCATAGGACATTAGATCGATTTTGTAATGGGAATAAGAACCTAAACTTGCTGCTGAATTCTTCTAAGTCTTGCAATAATAAAACTGGTTTAGGTTTTGATTCTCATGCTCATGCTAAGGCACATCCACCTAAAATTGTAAAGTCATTAGGAAGTGGTTTGATTCAAACAGTTCCTAAACAAAAGGAAGTGGTTTTCAAATCTGCAGGAGTGTTGTCTCATTCTGTTTCAAATAAAAATATTGTTTGCTCATCTAGGCATGAACACAAAGTTAAATTTCATTGTACCTACTGTGGTAGAGATGGTCATGTTATAGATTTTTGTTATAGACTAGCTAAACAACAGAAAAAGGAAAGAAAAATTGCTAGATCTTATAACTTTCATGCAATTAGAAAAACACAACCTGCTTTAGTGAGTCGGAAATTTGAAAAGGTAGCTTCCGGATCTTCTGGTAAGAAATCCGCAAAAGCAGCTCCGACAGTTCCGATAGCTCCGAGAACTCCCGGACCTTCTGTTGTTTCCTTCAGAACTTCAGCCTTTGCTTCCGGAGCATCAGCCTTGTCTTTTGGAACTACTGCTTTTACCTCCGGAGCTACTGGTTTTTGTGCTAAAAGAATTAAGAATAGAAAACCTCAAACTTCGACTCATAAATCTGCTGTTTTATCTTAGCTTTCGCGTGTTTTTCCTATTGCACGTCGTGTGACTCAGTACTGGATACCTAAATGTCTTTTGACTAACCCCAGTATTGAGTCATCGACGTATTGTGCTTTTATGTAGGTTACACGTTTGAGGAAGAAGAACATTTGGATTGTGGATTCAGGTTGCTCACGCCACATGACTGGTAACAAAGATTGGTTCTCCTCCCTCTCTTTTGTGTCACGTGTAGAAAATGTTACTTTTGCCGATAATTCTTCAACTCCTATAATTGCTAAGGGTTCGGTTAGAGTAAATGATCACTACACTTTGAAGGATGTGGCACTTGTCAGAAATTTGAAATACAACTTGCTTTCTATTGCACAATTGTTGGATGAAAATCTAGAAATTATTTTCAATAAAAACTACTGCAAAGTTGTAGATTCAAATAGTGAGCTTATTTTTAACATGTCTCGGTTTGGAAGAGTTTTTAAAGCTGATTTTGATATGTATTCCTCTAAGCATAGGTGTCTAGTTGCTAATGATTCAAAGGACTTATATTTTTGGCATCGTAGACTTGGTCACGTAGGCTTTGATCACCTAATGCGTGTTAGTGCTCTTGATCGCATACGTGGGCTGCCTAAGCTTAAAGGGGACAAAGAAATTGTGTGCTCTTCTTGTAGACATGCTAAGATGGTTGCAGGTTCACAGACTCCTCTCACAATGATCATGACAACTGAACCATGTCAACTTTTGCATCTTGACACCGTAGGACCTTCACGTGTTCAATCCTTCGGAGGTAAATGGTATGTTCTTGTGATTGTTGATGATTATTCTAGATACTCTTGGGTTTACTTTATGGCGTCTAAGAATGAAGTTTTTAGTCACTTTAGAACTTTATTTCTTAGATTATCAATTGATCACCCAGGATCATTAAAAGTAATTAGAAGTGATAATGGAACTGGATTTAAAAATCAATCTTTTGATCACTTTTGTGCTGAAAATAGAATAGATCATCAATTCTCTTCACCATATGTACCTCAACAAAACGGTGTTGTAGAAAGAAAGAACAGAACTTTAGTTGAGATGGCTAGGACTATGCTTGATGAATATCAAACTCCTAGGAAATTTTGGGCCGATGTGTTAGCAACCGCTTGTTATGTCTCAAATCGTGTTTTCTTGCGTGCTAAGCTAGGTAAAACACCATATGAGCTTCGGTTTGGACATAGGCCTAGTGTTATACACTTTCGGGTCTTTGGTTGCAAATGCTTTGTTAAGAAACATGGTAATCTTAATAAATTTGAACCTAGATCCATTGACGTCATGTTTCTTGGTTATCCATCTCATACTAGAGGCTACCGTGTGCTTTTACTTGACACTAACAAAATTGTGGAGACTTGTGAAGTGTCTTTTGATGAAGCTAGCCCAGGTACTAGCTTTGATGTTGCAGGACCAGATTTGTATCCTCACGGGGAGGGTATTTTCGAAGATGAAGAAGAGCCGGTGATACTGCCTAGTAGTTCTGAAGTTGACACGTGTCCAGCTCCGGACATTGAACAAGCTCCGGCTATCACCTATGCTGGTCCTGATCATCCTCAAGCCACAAGCTCATTGATTTGTGATGAACATGAAGAAGAAGAAGAAGCTTGTGAGACATATGTTCCCCTACATTTTTACAAAGATCATCCCCCACAACAGATGATTGGAAGCTTGCACGAACGAGTCACACGGTCCAGGTTTTGCGATCCAAACTCTCATGCTCATTCTGCTTTTGTTGCTTCTTTTGAACCCAAAGATATATCACACGCACTCACTAATGAATCTTGGATTATTGCCATGCAAGAAGAGTTAGAAAATTTTGAAAAAAATAATGTTTGGAGACTTGTACCTCCACCTCAAGGTCAGACTTTAATTGGAACTAAATGGGTATATAAAAATAAACAAAGTGAGGATGGGGTTGTGGTTAGGAATAAGGCTAGGTTGGTTGCTCAAGGTTTCACTCAAGTTGAAGGTCTAGATTTTGATGAAACTTTTGCTCCTGTCGCTAGATTAGAAGCCATAAGAATTTTGTTAGCTTTTGCAGCATCTAAAGGTTTTAAGCTATTTCAAATGGATGTTAAAAGTGCTTTTCTTAATGGCTACATAGATGAGGAGGTTTATGTCAAACAACCACCAGGTTTTGAAAATCCAGATTTTCCTAATCATGTTTACAAACTGTACAAATCATTATACGGTCTCAAACAAGCCCCAAGAGCATGGTATGATAGGTTAAAAACATTCTTACTTGAAAAGGGGTTTACCATGGGCAAGGTTGATAAAACTCTTTTTGTGCTTAAACATGGCAATGACTCATTATTCGTTCAAGTGTATGTGGATGATATTATCTTTGGTTGTGCTTCTCATGATCTTGTGTCCAAGTTTTCAACAATGATGAGTTCCGAATTTGAAATGAGTATGATGGGTGAACTCACTTACTTTTGGGGGCTGCAAATCAAGCAAACCAAGGAGGGTACCTTTGTGCATCAAACGAAGTATACCAAAGACCTCCTAAGGCGCTTCAACATGGACAAAAGCAAGCCCCTTCGGACACCAATGGGAACAGCAACAACACTTGAACTTGATGAAGATGGTGAACCCGTGAATCAAAAAGAATATAGAAGCATGATCGGATCACTTTTGTACCTCACGGCATCAAGACCGGACATACAATTCAGCGTATGTCTTTGTGCACGGTTTCAAGCTTCCCCACGTGTTTCACATCGTCAAGCCGTCAAAAGGATTCTCAGATACTTACATGGAACTCAAGAATTTGGCATTTTTCTTCCTTCTTCCTCAACCGTTACTTTGAAAGCTTTTTCAGATGCTGATTTTGGGGGGTTGTAGGATTGATAGGAAAAGTACTTCCGATGCTTGTCATTTTCTTGGTAATTCTCTTGTTGCTTGGTCCTCTAGAAAACAAAATTCAGTTGCACAATCCACAGCCGAATCTGAATATGTAGCTGCTGCTAGTGCTTGCTCTCAAATTCTTTGGATTGTTCAAACACTTAAGAACTATGGGGTTGATCTAGATAGTGTTTCACTATTCTGTGATAACACTAGTGCCATTTGCATTGCTAAAAACCCCGTGCAACATTCTAGAACTAAGCACATTGACATTAAGTATCACTTTCTCCGAGATAATGTTGAAAAAGGAAACATTGTGCTTCACCATGTAGATACCGAACAACAATTGGCTGACATTTTTACAAAACCTTTGGATTTCACTCGTTTTTGTTTCATTCGTAGTGAAATAGGGGTTATGCATCCTCATGGCTTAAATTGAGGGGGAGTTTTTGAAACTTGGGAAGTCTATGTGTGAATCTGAAATTATAATAATATGAGCATAGTATTTTATACATATATGACTTTGTGATTCCCTTTACATGCTGAAAGTTCTTACTACATTACTCGTGTTATACATTTTGTAGTTTTTGCCATGTCTAGTAATTGGAATAATTACTTACACTAAAATCTGGTCATAGTCAAACTTTCTTGCTGTTTTGAACTTGTTGCATGCTCACAAATGCTTTTAATCATTAAGAATTTATCAAGTAATCAACTCACATGTTGAGTTTTTATGAACAAATATAAATTGAGAAAAGATCAAGAGAATATGCATGTATCGCACTTCTTCTTTTGAGATGGCTTGTCATTGCACTTAGATATGAACTTGGAAGAAGTTGTGTATGACTAAAACCATGTCCTTAAGCTTCTGATTGTCAAATGACATAGGCTTGGCTTTGTTGGTTAGAATAAGGCAGATGCGTATATAATCTCTTGCAAATATCATATGATCTAAATTTATGCCCTGAAAAATAATAAAATGCAGCAACTAGTGTCATGCTTTCAGGTTTTAAAATAGTTAAGTTTGTGAGATCATGACTTGCTTAAATTGAAAATTACATTTGATCTCTAACATGGCTTACACTACTTTATGTATCTCATTGATGTGATAGTGTAAGTTACTTGATAGTATGACTTGGATGAGCTTTGTTTATATGTATATGTTATAATATGCTCATAACAACTAAAAGGGGAGAGAAATAATTTGTTTATATCTCATGACTTGTTGAATACATTGTCAAAGGGGGAGAGATAAGCATGAAGTGCATAAGGAGAAATAATAAAGGGGGAGAAAAAGGGGGAGACATAATATGGGATAATTTTTTTTGGATTTTCTTCTCATTTTACTTTTGATTAACAAAGGGGGAGAAATTGCCTTCAAAACTTTTAATGAGAATAAGCCAATGTTCGGATTTTAAATGGTGTTGCCAATGCATTCATCAAGGGGGAGATTGTAAGACCTATGTGTGCTGAATACATTGGCTTGTAGTGAATATACTTAGGCTTTGATGATAAAAGTTTCGAATATCACCAAAACACCTTTTTATCAAGGTCCGACTCTAGCTCTGAGCTACAGCAAGGTCTGACGGTAGGTTCGGCTTGTTTTGGGTAGCTCCGGCTACGTTAGATGCTAGGTCCGGCTTCTTGGTAAGGTCCGACCAGCTTTGGTTAGCTCCGGTGAGCTTTATCTTTAGCTCCGGCATGTCTTTGTTAGCTCCGGCATGTCTTTGATAGCTCCGGCATATACTTGATAGATCCGGCATGCTTTTGCTAAGCTCCGGCGTACTTTGTCTAGCTCCGGTTTTAGGTTGACTAGTTTTGACTAGTTTTTGGTAAGCTCCGGTGCTAGGATCTACTAGTTTTGGTAAGCTCCAGCGCTAGGTTCTACTAGCTTTTGTTAGCTCCGGCTCAAGCTCCGGGTTGCTCTGGCAAGGTCCAGAACTTGACCGTAATGCTTCTGCTTTTCATTTGCAATGTTTCATACTTGCTTTACATCTATGGAAAGATTGCTTAGTATTCATTTGTTAAGTTTTTGGTGCGTTTTGGTTGAATACGGTTGATATCGTTTCTACTGTGGTTTTGCAACATGCTTATGTGAGGTTCTCACGTAAGGTGTTGTGTTCGGAACTAACTTGAGTCAAGTCGAGGACTTAGGCTCGTATGGATTGGTTGTTTATTCATGTGCAGGTGTTGCTTGAGTTCAAGTCATGTCTGGTGACAGGATCCATTGGACTAGTCTCAGGGAGGAGATGAGGTTCCAACAACCAAGTTCGGGAGGAACTGTGGTTGAGCTGATCAGAAGGTCGCGCAGGATGATTGAATCCAGGGCAGTGCATATGAAGGTTACTGAACGTCGAACGAAGGTGTTCGCACGTATGCATGCGGTGCATGACGTGGAAACATGGTTCCGAAGATGGGATAAGGAAGGAAAGATCTGGTTGGAAGGATCGGATCGTACCGGTTGATGACTTTGGCTGCGGCGGAGTCGGTTATGGCTCGGTATGGAAAGTATCGAGTTGGTTATATTAGGATTTTGTATGGGTCACAAATTTGAGTTGTTTAGGAATGTGGGATACGTTCCTAAGGTGTTTGGAAGTCTTAAGATTGCTTCTATCTGCGTATAGAAGAATCTTGAGCAGTTATGGAAAGTTAGGATTCGTGATCTGAGTAGGATTGGAGTCCTAGTTGATATTGGGTTGGCCTAAGGGCTGGTTATATAAGCAAGGGAGCCCAGAGCTCGTGAGAGATGACTTTGGGGCTGTTACTCTTGTGTTCTATTGAATAAAATTCGTAGTTTGAAGGAACTTTTGTGCCTTGTTCGTCCGACTTGTTCCAGACAAGTTTTACTCGTCGAGTTTCTGGATAGCACTACCTTTCGTCGGTGGTTTTATCATAACTCGAGTTTTACAGATCCAATTGACGTGATTCTTTTTGGGTTGTCTTCACAACTTGATTATCTATCATATATCCAAATTTCACGGTCATTGGATTTGTGGTCTATGATCTACACGAGTTTCTTTGCAGCGTTCCAGAACTGTTTTTCTCGGGTAGGGCAGATTGACCATTGTTTGATCTTTTGATCATAACTTGAGTTTTTCTCGACGGATTTGAGTGATTCTTTTTGTGTTGTCTTCTTGACTTGATTCTCTCTAATATCCATCACTTTTGTCACAGTGAAACACGTTTAGATTAGTCTCACACACGATTTCTTTAAGAGATCAATTTTCTACCGAAGGGGTTGGGGTTTAATTGTTTCCGCTGCGTAAGATTTTTAAATCTACCATTCACCCCCCTCTGGTAGCTTTTCACGTGCTCTTCGATCCTACAAAAGCCTAGACCCCCAGTTCTCCCTTGATCCGGTGTTTGAAGGAATCGTCACAGAGGAGGATGTCGCAGGGCTAGTGTCCAAGAAGCTGCTGAGAAGGTTGCTTCGTTTTTCCACAGGACCTAGATCCTCCAGTCGCTAGGACTTTTCTCCCTTTGTCCCTTGTAGTCTCAATTTTGTAATCCAGTTCTTCTGATTAATGAAATCCTCCTTTTTCCTTGAATTTCACTTTTTCTTCAATAATATTGTGTCATGTCTTGTTGGCCTCCTGGTACATGTGTACAGTTGAGATGTGTACATGTATCAAAGGTTAAGACAGTATGTTGAAGTCTTCAATTTTGAAGCATCGAAGACAGGCCCCCTGCAAGGGTCGGAGCTTGGTAGCTCCAGCGTCAACATATTAGATATTGACGGTGGACCTATCTTGGGAGATGTCGGAGCTTAGTAGCTCCGGCGTCGTCCATCATCGCTATGAATTTTTGCTTTTCCTGTACATCAAAGGCAAGAGAGAAAGTAAAATTTGTCCTCTTGTCTATAAATTGGTTGTGACTTATTGTTCTTATTTGAACTTTAGGTCTGAAGAAACTCATCATGATAACAAACGTTTTGATAGAATCTTCCTAGATCCACGTGCCTTATTAGTACTCACCCTACTGAGGCCTGCCTGGGTGTAGGTAGAGTGGCGTACTTAGGGTGCAGGACCAGGCTAAGTCAATAGCACACTCCGGACCTAGGTTGGCTTGGCATTCAGGCAAGTAGACTATGTGGCGGTGTTAAGATCCAAAAAGACTATCACTAAGGCTTGTAATGCATGTGACTTACTTGGAAAAAAATTCAAAAAGATTTGCACAACTTCATTATAGACAAGCGGGGTAAAAATAATTTGACATATTGAGCCTTGTACAACAAGTAAATGCACGTGGAGTCTGTTTTCACACAACAATGCTTTTCATTATAGGTCCGGATTACAGGGGAGACAAGGACAGACTTAGGGTGTTGGACCAAGCTAAATGTGTTATACATCTTGTGCTAGCCCAGAGCAAGTAGTTACACTTTTAGTATTGTGACTGTGTCAAGTGTTACTTGAACTTTTTGGACCCTCCCGGAGGGGTCAGGATGTTCTCCCGGAGGACTTTCTCGACTCTGTATAATGACTCTACAACATGCATTGTTTGTAATTACATACTCACCTTCGTGATTCTAAGCATAAAAGTTACAGAGGTGCTCGATGTTCCAAAGATTGGGAAGTGGGATCCCATCCTCAGTTGCCAAGCGAACGCAGCCTGGTCGGGATACTTTAATGACTCGGAAAGGACCCTCCCAGCTGGGGGAAAGTTTGTTCATTCCTTCACAAGTTAGTATCTTCTGGAGTACCAGGTCGCCTTCTTCGAGCTGTCGGTCACGCACATGCCTTTGATGGTAGCGTCGGTGCGCTTGGCGATAACGTGCATTTCGAACAGCTGCTCGGCACCTTCCCTCGTCGACGAGGTCAAGGTCTTCATGCCGAAGCTGGTCCTGCATGGCTTCGTCGAAGGTCCGGACCCGGACTGCTTCAGCTCCGTACACCAGGAAAAATGGAGTCTCCCCAGTTGACCGATTAGGTGTTGTCCTATTCGCCCATAATGTGGACGGAAGCTCTTCAATCTAGTTAGCTCCATGCTTTTTCAAGCGCTCATATGTGCGCGTCTTGAGTTCTTTTAAGATTTCTGCATTTGCTCTCTCGGCTTGGCCATTGCTTGCTGGATGAGCTATTGAAGCATAGCTAAGTTGAATACCGAGGTCTTCGCAATATTCTTGGAATGCAGCACTTGTGAATTGAGTTTTGTTGTCAGTTATGACTTTGTTTGGAACTCCAAATCTGCATATAATGGAATTCAAGAACTTGATTGCTGATTGTTTGTTGATTGTTACTGCTGGAGTTGCTTCCGGCCATTTGGTAAACTTGTCGATGGCGACATATAGGAACCTGTAACCTCCGACAGCTTTTGGGAAAGGTCCCAAGATATCCATGCCCCACACAGTGAATGGCCATGTAAGAGGTATCATTTGTAGTGATTGAGCCGGTGTGTGAATCTATTTTGCATGGAACTGACATGCTTCACATTTCTTCACTAGCTCAACCGCATCGTGAAGTGTTGTAGGCCAGTAAAAGCCATGCCGGAAGGCTTTACCGACCAGCGTGCGAGAAGATGCGTGATTCCCGCACTCGCCTCCATAGATTTCCGCGAGGAGATCGCGACCTTCTTCCCTTGTAATGCATCGCATTAGGATATCGTTGGCACCGCATTGATAGAGATCCCCTTCTACCAACGTGTATCTTTTAGCCAATCTGACAATCTGGTCAGCGGAAACACTATTTTCAGGAAGGATATTGTCTTTCAAGTAGCTCCGGATCTTCGAGATCCATGCATCGAAGCTGACTTGAGCTTCTGAGTCTTGCGTGCTGGGTTGCTCGGAGCTTCCAACAACACCTACAACCCTTGGTGAACACCATGATAACAGGGCCACCGGGACCACCAGCTTCGAGGTGCTGGTCTCACCCCCTTCACTCAGTTTGACGGACTGAGCTGTTGGTTTTGATAATCTCCGGACGAAGATTCCGTCAGGAGCCAGAGCTCCAATTGAGACTTTCCTCGAGTGTTCATCAGCTTCAGAGTTATGAAGGCGTTGAATATGATGGATATCCAAGACTTCGAAGTCCTTCTGAAGCCTCTGGACTTCAAGGATATAAGTAGCTAATTGAGAATTATTACAGGAGCATTCACCTTTTACTTGCTTGATGATGAGCTGTAAATCTCCCTTCACCAACAGCTGTTTGACACCATAAGATAGTGCTACCTTGACTCCATAGATGAGGGCTTCATATTCCGCCATATTGTTGGTTTCCTTGAAATCAAGGTGTACCGTATACTTGACCTTCTCTCTGGTCGAAACTAGGAGAAGGACTCCAGCTCCGGCCCCCTGCTTCTGCACGGAGCCATCGAAGTAGAGGGTCCAGTGAGGCTCAGTGAATACCGAAACTTTGAGCTCTGGTTTCTACTCACTGTGGCCCCCAGGGTTTGATGGAGAGGGAGTCCACTCCGCTACAAAGTCAGCCAAGGCTTGACTTTTAATTGCTTGTCTTGACACGAATTCTAGATCGAATTCTGCTAGCTCCGCTGCCCACTTTGCAATGTTCCCAATAGAATTAGGGTTATGCAAAATTGCACGCAGTGGAAAAGAGGTTACCACTGATATTTTGTTGGCTTGGAAGTAATGACGAAGCTTTCTTGAGGCGATGAGAACTGCATAAAGCAGTTTATGCACCTCAATGTATCTTGTCTTGGCATCGTGGAGTACTTCACTGATGAAGTACACTGGGCGTTGGACTGTCCGGACCCTCTCGGAGGGGCCCGAAGCTTCCTCCTCATCAACCCGAACCCTCCCGAAGGGGTCCGGACCTTCTTGTTCAGCAACAGTTACTCCTTCATTTGAAGGAGGTTGATCCTTCAGCATCTCGCCTTGAGGATATGTGTCTGAGGGTTGTTCCTCAGACTCGCCTTCAGGTAGTCCCGGACTCTCCCGAAGGGGTCTAGAGTCCTAAATTGGGGATGCCTCCGGTCTTTTCGCGACCAGGACCATACTGACAACCTTTGTAGTTGCCGAAATGTAAAGCAGTAAAGGCTCACCAGGGTTCAGAGCTACCAGAATTGGTAGTGTGGTAAGGAGCTGCTTCAGCTCTTGAAACGCCTTTTCTGCTTCTTCAGACCAATGAAATGGCCCGGACTTCCTCAAGAGTTTGAAGAAGGGTAGCGTCCATTCCGCCAGTCTTGAGATAAACCGACTAAGCGCAACTAGACATCCAGTCAACTTTTGGACATCTTTAATGTGGGCTGGGGGCCGCATTTCTTCTATAGCCTTGATCTTCGCCGGATTTGCTTCGATTCCTCGATGAGTCACCAACAAACCCAAAAACTTCCCGGAGCTAACCCCGAAGACACACTTGTCCGGGTTCAGCTTGGTGCGCATAGAGCGCAACTTGTCGAAGACAACTTGTAAGTTGTCAAGGATTGATTTCTTGCTTTTGATCTTCACAACGATGTCATCAACATACACCTCCACCAAGTCTCTAATTAGCTCTCCAAATGTTTTGTACATGGCTCGTACAAATATTGAAGCAGCATTTTTAAGACCGAATGGCATGGCAGTATAACAATACAATCTATCTACAGTTATGAAGGCAGTATGCTCTTCATCTTCCTTAGACATTTGGATTTGATGATATCCAGAATATGCATCTAAGAAACACAGTAGTTCACACCCGGAGGTGGAATCCATTCTAGGTAGTGGAAATGGATCTTTTGGACATACCTTATTTAAGGTGGTGTAGTCGATACACATCCGAAGCTTCCCACCGGCCTTGGGTACAACAACTGGGTTTGCCAACCATTTTGGATGGATGACTTCCCGGATGAATCCAGCTTCGAGCAACTTCTTGATTTCCTGTTGGGTGAAGTTTTGTCGCTCGATTGATTGCTTCCGGGGCTTCTGGTGTACAGGCCGTGCGTCTGGGTAAATCTTCAGATTGTGCTCAATCACCTTCCTAGGGACCCCAGGGATTTGTGACGGTTGCCAGGAAAACACGTCGACATTAGCCCAGAGGAAAATGATGAGTGCGAGTTCCAATTTGTTGTTCAGACCACCCGATATACAGGTAGTCTAAGCAGCATCAGAACCAATTTGGACGAATTTGACGAGAACGTCGGCGTTGCCGCTTGGTTGCACACGAGGTGCGGAGGTAGAGCCTTTGTGACGAACGCTTGGAGGATTCGCAGATAGCTCTTTACCAGATGCTTCCTCTTGCGTTGTGGTAAGCGCATAGACTTCTTCCAGAGCAGTGACTCCTGCGGTGCGATCTCCCCAGATCCGGAGAACGCCCGTAGGTGTTGGCATCTTCAACACCAAATAACCATAATGGGCAGCGACCATAAACTTGTATAAAGCTGGCCTACCCAATATGGCATTGAATGGTAGACTGATCTGCGCAACGTTGAAGATCAACTTCTCGGTTCTGTAGTTCTCACGGGTCCCGAAGGTCACCAGGAGTGTAATAGAACCAAGAGGAGTGATGGTTCCCGGACCTACTCTGGAGAAAGGTCGGGATGGACGGAGGTCCGAAGGCCGAAGCTGAAGCTTAACGAAAGCTTCGAAGCTTATGAGGTTAAGCCCGGAACCTCCATACACCATCACATGGTGAATTTGGATATTGTTAATGGTGGGTGACACCATCAACGGGAGTTAACCAGCCCCAATCATGTTTCGGGGACTGTCCGAAGCATCGAAAATGATGGGTGTGTCCATCCACTTCCGATGTGGTTCTGCCTTAGCAGCTGGAGCTACCATGGCCATGTCCCGCCGCATTATCTTGAGGATGCGACGAGAAGTGATGTCCCAAGAACCACCATAGATGGTGTTCAGGGTTTTCTGATGTTCGTTGTCGGAGGCGTCAGAGTCGTTGTCGACAGTATTGTAGACGGCTTTCAAGAGCTTTTTAGGGTCATGGAAACCTAGCTCCTCTTCAGCCGGAGCTTCATCGACTTTTTGTTTTCCTTCCCTTTGACGGAAAGGAACTTCTTCTCGGCGCTTGTTGTAGCGCTCGGTAAGGTTCTGGACCTCCCGGCACTCTTCCAAGTTGTGTCAATTCGTCTCGTGGATCGGACACCATGATTTGGAACTGTTGTCGTCCTCTGATGAAGGACGAGGTCGCTTCTCAGGGCGTGGCCCCCCGGCTTCCAGGAGCTGCAGTAGCAGCAGACGGAGCGCCGACCGACAACTTCTTTTTGCCGTTGGGCTTCTTTTTCTTCTTGCCACTACCGGAGGTAGCAGCTTCAGTTTTGGAGGACTTCTAGTTGGCCCCTGGAGCTGGTTTGGAGCGCATTTCATGGCCCTCCCCAGCCCTAGCGCATTTGTCGGCTAGGCTGAAGAGTTCTGTGACGCTGGTGACTTCCTTAATAGCCAACTTCTCTAGCATCTTCTTATCTCGAACACCCTTTCTGAATGTAACGATAATAGAAGAGCTCGAGATAGATGGAATGGTATTTCGTACCTGAGAGAATTGCTGGATGAAGGACCGTAGCGATTCCCCAGACGTTTGCTTCACAACAAACAGGTCTAGTTCAGTGTCGGGTAGGGTGTAGGAGCTCCTGAAGTTGGCATTGAATTGCTGGCATAGTTCCGCCCAACTATTGATGGAGTCAGGTGGAAGACTCATGAACCAGGACCTTGTAGTCCCGGTTAAGGCCACCAGGATGTAATTGGCCATTACAGCCTCATCACCCCCCGCTGCTAGTATGGCAGTAGAGTAGATTTGTAGAAATTCGGCGGGGTTGATTGTCTCGTCGAATTTTTCCGGCAAGTGAGGCCGAAACTTTTGTGGCCACCTGACCGTACGTAGGTGCATGGCCAGGGCAGAACAACCTCCTCCTACTCCTTGAGGAGCAGGGTTGTCCCGAGCCTCTCGTCTTTCGCGAGCACGCTCGATGTGGACTCGGCCGTCCTGTTGCCGGTAACGGCAATCCAGTTCTGACCGCATGTCATGAGTCGGAATCCTGGTGATGGTATGGGTGTGTCGTGTCCCGAGGGGCAACGAAGTCACTTATTGGGAGGCGGCACACCTCCTTTGTTGAGAGGCTTGTGGACCAAGGCGACCGGACAAGGTTCATCGTTGTGAAGGTGCTCGTCCCAAAGGAGGAGGACGTTGGTTGTTGATGCCTGCTGCCGCAGCTGCGACCAAATGGTCAACATCAGCCCTCCACTGCTCCATAGCACCCTGGGGTGCGCCTGGAGGTGGTGGATGTTGCAGAAGAGCTCGCGCGGTAATGAGCGCGTGCTTGGGGTTGTTGTTTGCTGATGCAGTGATCGATGTAGATGCCTCATCTCGTTGATTGGCATTGTTTGCCGAGACAGATGGTGATGCAGTGCCTGCCGAAGCATTGGCACCTGCTGGTTGCTGAACATTGGAGGGGTTGCCTCCAGCAGGTTGTTCAGCATGATTGCCCCTGGATGATCCAACAGCTGAATTCACCATCTTGTGATCTTGGAACAAATGTTGCAACCCCCCTTCCTGGCGCGCCAAATGTCGAAGTGTGAAATACGACACTTCCCCCGGACCCGCTGAAAGCAGCCGCAGAGGTTCTTTTATGGTTAGGGGACACAAGATCAATATCAAGATGGTGACCTCAGAGATTTACGTGGTTCGGGCCGACTGAGCGTAACACCCTACTTCACGAGGTTTGTGTGATTGTATTGAGCGAATGAGTTCGCCAAGGTCAGGTCGCGATAGCCAGAATCGGGGCCGAGACCCCTTTTTACTTGCACGGTGCAACCCTTTTATAGTTCTAAGGACTGACCGTTACAAAGCTGGCCTGACCCGACATGTGGCCCTGGCGTGTTTAATGACCTAATACACTATCTAAAAAGTATTAAGTATAGTTAATAGTGTCGTAACGTGCCTTCATGGCAGCGTTACCACTATTAATGGTACACTGATCGTGTGTCATTATATGGCATTAATGACACATTATTAGACCTTGTAACTATCGCCTTAACCATCCTTGAATATTTGTAATGGTCGTGATCGGCTTGTACTTCCGTTGGTGATGAATGTCCGGAGGCTTCACCCGTGGCAAATCTGGAGCTTTCCCTTGCGGGAGAGTAGGTCCGGGGTTGTTGTACACGTGTCAGTACCGGAGCTTCTCTGTGACGGGGGCTAGGTCCAGGGCTGTTGTACACGTGTAGGCGCCGGAGCTTCCCTTGATTGAGAGTTTTGTTCCGGGCTTATTTTACACATGTTAACCAGGGAGCCAGCCATGTGAGGGGAGCGAGTCCAGTGCAACATGACATGTGGGACCAGCAAGGGCCTTCGGCTCTAACGGGTGGAACTTTCTTACACTTGTTGCGGTATCGTGGGGTACCTGGTACGTAGGGTACTAACAGCTGTCTTCCTGAGCGGCAAACTCGTCTCCTAGTTGTTGAAGCAACATCATGTGGTGTCCCGTTTGAAAAGCTAAGGCTGAGCATTGTGTCGTGGCCAACGGTGTGGCTGAGGCTTCCTAGCTACAACAACTACAACAGGAGCTCCACTATCCCCTCACCGAAGCATGTTGTTCTACTGCAACAATATCAACACCGTCTACCTCTCCACTAACCCCGTCCAGCACCAGCGCATGAATCATGTGGAGATGGACCTCCACTTCGTTCGTGAGCGGGTTGCTCTCGGCGAGGTTCGAGTTCTCCATGTTCCGACGATGTTGCAGTTTGCCGACATCTTCATGGTTGTAAATTTGCATAGGGCTGAAGCTCAACATTTGTGCGTAGAGGCTGCTCTAACCCGACTGTGAACAGATTAACCTGCTGCGTCATTGAGAGATCGTCACATCGGCAATAGTAATGCCAAAAGTTAGCGATGGTACTCCTTTACTATCTCTGTGCGGTCTAGATCCTTTAGTTCAACCATTCCATTAGATCTGATTGGGAGACCAAAATGCAGGTTGTCAAGCTTAGCAAAGCATGGTCAAAGAAGAATACCATGGTCACGTTCCAGGGCATAGTACCACGGAGCAGCTACACCTTCTAAATGAAGGGCAGCTAACCACACATTATCTTCCCCGAGAGTCCCCATCCCATAAAAATAAGTTATATATGATGAGCCAAGTCAGGGGTCCACCTCATCATCAAAGCTTGTCCATAGCATAAAATCCTGCCTATGCAGCATCAAAAGCCGATTGACTGTTTCGATCGTAAATAGTACACCCTGCTGGTCTGAAAATGGTAAAATCGGCTCCGGGTGCAAAAAATCCACTCCGGTGGCCGATTCCGATCGACGTTAGCCACCATACTAACACCCAAGTCCAGTTGCTGGTGGCACATTTCCGGATTGGGATGTCTAGCTAACAACCAACGAACCAACTAAGTTCATTTAGATGGCCCACATGGAGCGGACGGGACGAACCTGGTTTGTATTCGGTCCACTTCGCTAGGTGTGTCTGGATCGTTTCATGGACCTTTCCGTGGACGGGGGAGTGAAGAAGCATTCATCCGTCCATTTTGATGTCCTCTAATATCATTGACGGTCGTACTGAGATTTTAAGTGCTTCAATCTATGAAACATTGTTACCACCTCGGTGAATGTGAAACCGGACATGGTCTTCTCATCTTCACAAACAAAAAAAGTCATGCTCCATACATACCATTTTTGTATGTTTATTGTTAGTTTTTTTTCTTATTGTTACTTTCTGCCTAATAAATTATATAAAACCGAACCGAATTAACCGCAACTGAATTGTACGATTATAACTATTTTTGATCAAATATAATTATCAATTTTTCACAACTGAAATTATATTAGCTGAGACAACCAAATTCCCACATGTATTGGCAGCGCTGCAGATTGGCGAATAAGATACATGACACATAATATTTTTTCGCAGCTGTACCACCAATTGGCGCAAGGTGACGGGGACTGGTACAGCGGTAGGAGAATGATGCCCGTTTGACCTGGTCCGCAGGAGATTTTCTCCCCCGGTCACGTACCGGCGCTGCCGCCAACTAGCAGCGTGCGCGCGCGCGCCGCACCGGTCAGTCCGCGACTCAGCTTACGCGCGCGCCGCACTGCACAAGTTTTTTTTTTTTTTGAAACCCGCACTAGACAAGTTGATTAAGAGGGAAAAAAAGAAAAATGACGCGGCACGAGGCACCCCCTCCGCCTCCAGACCTCAACGCATCGCACGCGACCGGTTGCTCGCGCCAGGCAGCCCGGACCGATTCGCGCCCATCCCAGGGCACAAGGCAAAGCAACCGCTAGCTAATGTCAAGCTAAACACCGGGGCCCACGCCTCCTCGCCCCAGATCTTCTTCCCCTCTCTACTCTCCCACTCCGCATTAACTAGACCAAAGTCACCAACCAAGCTCTTGGGCGCTCAAAGCAGCAGCATAGGAGGGAGGGTGGGGTCAGGACTGAGCAGCTGCAGCGCGGAGCCAGCACCGGGCCAAGAGGACTACACGGCTTCTAATCTCCCTCCCTCGCCTGGTCATCCGTCTCCCTGTCGGCCGCAATTGACAGCCAGGTTCTTTCTCCTCCGGAACGGATCCTCTCCCCTTGTTCCAAATTTCTTGCCAGCGCGTATATTTTTTTCCTTCTGCTGCTTTCTTAGGCTCAGAAAGGGGAGGACAAGGAGGAGGGGGAGGGGGAGGGGGAGGGGGAGGGAGGCAAATTAAAGCATGGAGGAAGTGGGGAGGGGCTATGGCGGCCTGCTCAAGGTGGCGGTGGCGCACGGCCGCAACCTCGCCGTCCGGGACTTCACCTCCAGCGACCCGTACGTCATCGTCCGCGTCGCAAACATGGTGAGTTCCTAGGAAAAAGTTAAGGGCAAGAAAAAAATTTACCGGAGGTCACTGGTAAACCCGATTTTCAGAAATATGGAAAAAATTCAAAAAAGGATTTTCACATTTTAACAATATTTTAATTTTTTACATAGTTTCAGCAGAAACATTGCACAATATTTTACTAAGCAATTTAACATCAAGAGTTGCGTATAGAAATGACACGACGAGTGCATCATGCAGTCAGGTCAAAACATCAGGTTGAATGCTGTACCGTTGCAATTTATGTCATCAAGAATGAGGAATTGAGGGCAAATGATTGAGTGACTAAGTTTGAGTAAGGAATTTGATGGATTTAAAGTTCAATTTGGCATGGTGAGTTATTTTCCATCCTGTCAAACATAGTCAACGGCCATGGTTTAATTTTTTTCTAATCTTTTTGACCGTTAGAAGAATTTTACCAGCCTGCCCGGTAAACTTGGCATATCGGATGATAACAACGACAACTAAGTCTTTGTTCCAAACAAGTTGGGGTCGGCTAGAAATGAAACCCAACAATCTTTGAAGGGAACTAATAGAAAATAAGATGAGAGTAAAAAAAATAAGTTCTACATTTTATTTATTTTAAAATTGGATAATAAGAAAGAAGATAAGAGTAACAACCTCCGTATTTGTCAAAATGTAAAGAAAAATAGGCTCACCAGGATTCGGTGCTACCAGGATAGGTAGTGTGGTGAGGAGCTGCTTGAGCTCTTAGAACGCCTTTTCCGCTTCTTCAGACCAATGGAATGGTCCGGACTTCCTCAATAACTTGAAGAAAGGAAGCGCCCATTCTGCCAGTCTCGAGATGAACCGGCTGAGCGCAACTAGATATCCAGTTAGCTTCTGGACATCCTTGATGCGGGCTGGGGGCCGCATGTCTTCAATAGCCTTGATCTTCGTCGGGTTTGCCTCTATTTCTCGGTCAGTCACCAAGAATCCAAGGAGCTTCTCGGAGTTAACCCTGAAGACACATTTGTCCGGGTTTAGCTTGGTGCGCGTTATGCGCAGCTTGTCGAAGACGGCTTGCAAGTTGTCAATGAGTGACTCCTTGTTCTTGATCTTCGCGATGATGTCATCGACGTAGACCTCCACCAAGTCCCTGATAAGCTCCCCAAATGTTTTGTGCATGGCTCGCACGAAAGTTGAAGCAACATTTTTGAGACCGAAATGCATGGCAGTATAACAGTACAACCCATCTACTGTTATGAAGGCAGTATGCTCTTCATCTTCTCTAGACATTTGGATCTGATGATATCCAGAATATGCATCTAGGAAACACAATAGATCACACCCGGAGGTGAAATCTACTATCTGATCTATTCTAGGTAGTGGAAATAGGTCTTTTGGACATACCTTATTCAAGGTGGTGTAGTTGATACCAGTGTTGTCCAGGCGTCGCCTAGGCGTCTAGGCGCTCAGGCCCGGACGCCATGGCCGGTCTATTCGCCTGGCGGCGCCTGGGAGGACGACGGGCGGTACTAAGACGACGACGGTGAAGGCAGCAAACAAGGGAGCAAAGGGAGCAGTGGGTGCAGTAGGGGGGACAACATGCGCGGTGGAGAAGCTGAGGCGGCCGATGACTGCCGAAGCACGGGAGGAGGATCGACGTAGGAGAAGATCGATAGTTGTCGGAGCACCGGAGGAGGATGAAGATCGAAGTCGTCGCGAGCCAAAATGTCGGGTTGAGGCGGGCAGGGCAGTGGGCAGGCCGGTATTAGGGTTAGGGTAGATGACTGGGACACCGTTAGATTAAAAATTGATGGATATGATGTTATTGGACCTTTTGGGCCGTAAAACATCCTCTCCCTGCGCCATCTCCATCCCCATCCGCCGCTCCGCCCATTCTCTCGGCGCCGCCTCCCATTGTTGTCGCCCGCTTCCATCTCTCTCGTCGATCCCCCCAATCCCAGTTCGGCCTCTCTCTGGTTGCCGCCTGCCCTCCTTGTTCAGCCCAGACGCGCGCCTCTGGGACTTCCCAGCGCCTTCCCTGCTACGCCTCCCTCGCTTGAAGGTCGCCTAGGCACCTAGTTGTCCAGGCTGCTGGCGGGCGCCTAGGCGTCCAGGCGTTGATTTACAACCCTGGTCGATACACATTCGAAGTTTCCCGCCGACCTTAGGTACAACGACTGGGTTTACCAGCCATCGTGGATGAAAACAGCTTCGAACAGCTTCTTGATTTCTTGTCTGATGAAGTTTCGCCGCTCGACTGATTGCTCCCGGGGCTTCTGGTGTACTGGTCGTGCGTCGGGATATATCTTTAGGTTGTGCTCAATCACCTCCCTAGGGATCCCATACATTTGTGAGGGTTGCCATGCAAACACGTCGACATTCGTCCGAAGGAAAGTGATGAGCGCGAGTTCCTATTTGTTGTCCAGACCTCTCGATATACGGGTGATCTGGGCAGCATCAGAACTGATTTGGACGACTTTGACGGGAAGGTCGATGTTGCCGCTTAGCTGCACGCGTGGTGTAGAGGTTGAGCCTCAGTGGCAAGAGCTCGGAGGTTGAGCAGCTTGCTCCTTGCCGGATGCTTCCTCCTGCGCTGTTGCAACTGCGTGGAGTTCTTCCAGTGCAGTGACTCCCGCAGTGCGATCTCCGCGGATCTGGAGAACTCCTGAAGGTGTTAGCATCTTCCACACCAGGTAGCCATTGTGAGCTGCGACCATAAACCTATATAGGGCTGGCCCGCCTAGGATGGCGTTGAAGGGTAGGCTAATGTGCGCTACGTCGAAGACCAACTTCTCGGTCCTTTAGTTCTCCCGAGTCCCGAAGGTCACCGGGAGCGTAATTGATCCGAGAGGAGAGATAGCTCCCGGACCTACTCCGGAGAAGGGACGTGAGGGGCGAAGGTCCGAGACTCGGAGCTGGATCTTCATGAACGCTTCATAGCTGAGGAGGTTGAATGCCACACCTCCATCCACCAAGACATGGTAGAGTTGAACATTATTGATGGTAGAAGAAGCCATCAACGGCAGTTGACCAGCTCCGATCATGTTTCTCGGGCAGTTTGAAGCATCGAAAGTGATGGGAGTATCCATCCACTTCCGATGGGTTCTGCCTTGGCGGTGGGACGTGGGAGCTGCGGCAGCCATCTCCCAACGCATAGTCTTGAGGATGCAGCTGGAGGTGATATCCTAGGACCCTCCATATATTGTATGGAGAGTCTTCCGATGCTCGTTGTCGGAGATGTCAGAATCTTCATCGACGGTGTTGTACACAGCCTTCAGGACCTTCTTGGAGTCCCGGAAGCCTAGCTCCGGATGAGCTGGAGCTTCGTCGACCTTCTGCTTTCCTTCCCGCTGGCGGAAAGGAGCTTCTTCTCGACGCTTGTTGAAGCGATCAACAAGGTTCTGGACCTCGCAACAATCTTCAAGATTGTGAGTGTCCGTTTTGTGGATCGGACACCACAGCTTTTGACCGCCCCCGTCTTCAGACGATGGTCAAGGATGTTTTTCGGGGCGTGGCCCCTGGCTAACTGGAGCTGCAGCTGCAGCAACAGTAGGCGTGTCGGCCGACAACTTCTTCTTGCAGTTGAACTTTTCTTCTTTTTTCTACTGCCGGAGGCAATGGCTTCAGCCTTGGAGGAGTTTTTACCAGCCTCCGGAGCTGGTTTGGTGTGCATCTCTCGGCCCTCCGCACCTCTAGCACATTTGTCGGCTAGGCTGAAGAGCTCAGTGGCGCTGCTGACTTCTTTCGTCGTCAGCTTCTCCAACATCTTCTTATCTCTAACGCTCTATCGAAATGCGACGACGACACAAGCATTGGAGATTGAAGGAATTGTGTTTCGTACGTGAGAAAATCACTAGATGAACGATCGTAGCGACACTCCCGATATCTGTTGTACGATGAAAAGATCCAGCTCTGTGCCAGGTCAGGTGTAGGAGCTCCCGAAGTTGGTGGTGAACTGGCGGCATAGCTCCGCCCAACTGTTGATGGAGTCGGGCGGAAGACTCATGAACCAATACCTTGCTATCCCAGTCAGAGCCACAAGGAAATAGTTGGCCATCACGGTCTCATTGCCTCCCGCTGCGAGGATGGCGGTGGAGTATATCTGGAGAAACACGACGGGGTTGACAGTCCCATCGTACTTCTCCGGCAAATGAGGCCAGAACTTCTGTGGCCATTGGACCATGCGCAGGTGCATGGCTAGAGCCGAATAGCCGCCCCTACCTCCAAGGGAGAAGGGTTCTCACGTGCAGCTCGCCTCTCGCGAGCACGCTCCATGAGGACGCGACCGTCCTGCTGCCTGTATCAGTGGTCAAGCTCTGATTGCAGATCATGGGTCCAGAGCCTCGACGCCGTGTGAGTACGGCGTGCCGCGGAGGGCAGCGACATCACTTGTTGGGAGGGCGTGCGCCTCCGGTGTAGTGACGCCTGAGGACCAAGTCTACCAGACAGGGTCCTGTTTCTCGAAGGTGCCTGCCCAGCAGGGGGTGGACCTTGGTTACTGATGGCATTGGCTGCGGCTGCAACCAGATGTTGCACATCAGTACGCCAGTGCTCCATCGCACTCTGAGGTGCTTCGGGTGCAGGTGGACACTGGAGAAGAGTCTGGGTTGCATTCAACGCGTTCTCGGGGTTGTTCGTCGATGCAGTGACGGACGCGAAGACACCATCTTGCTGCGATGGTGGTGGTGGTGGTGGTGCAACACCTGCCGGGACAACAGCGTTCGCCGACTGCTGCATGTTAGAGTGATTTTCTTTAGCAGGCTAATCAGCGTGGCCGTTGGACGATCTCGCAGCAGAATTCACCATCTCGAAATCTCAGACGCCCCCTACCTGGTGCGCCAAATGTCGAAATGTTGCTACAACACTTCCCCTAGTACTACTCTAGCGTAATCCGCGGAGGTTCGTATTCGGTTAGGGCGCGTCTGAGATTATGAACGAGATGATGACACAGGGAGTTTTATGTGGTTCGGGCCACCTGAGTGTAATACCCTACTCCACGGAGTGGTTGTTGATTGTATGAATATGTGGTTGCTTGTGAGCGTGTGAGCTTTTTCCTTTCTGTTCGTGCGACGCAATCCTTTTATAGTCCAAGGACTGACCGTTACAATGTTAGCCTGGCCCGACAGGTGGCCCCGACAGTATTCAATCACCTATACACGATCTGCATGTATTAAGTGTAATTAATAGGGTGATAACGTGCCTTAATGGCGGTGTTACCGTTATTAACAGTCCTCTGATCGTGTCATTAACATGATATTAATAACACATAATCAGGTCTTGTAACGGCTGCTTTAATTGCCCTTGAATGTCCGCGCCATTGGAGATCCGACAATCTTCCCGTTGCAGGTTTAGGTTCGGAGGCTCGACACGTGGCAGCTCCGGAGCTTCCTTGTGGGGCGACAGGTCCGGAGCCGCTATACACGTGGCAGCACTGAAGCTTCCCTCTACTGGGGGTTAGGTTTGGGGCCACTGGACACGTGGCATGACCGGAGCTTCCCTATACAGGGAGTTAGGTCCGGCCTTGCGTTACACGTGGCAGTGCCGGAGCTACCCGAACGAGAGAGGCAGGTCCAGTGCTGTGGAACATGTGTAGCCTTTGGAGGTCTTCAACTCGGACATGTGAAACTCCGTGAATTTACTTGTGGTATCGTGAGGTACCCGGTACGCAAGGTACCGATAGTATCGATCTTACTATCACCTGCACAAACACTTATCACAAAATTATCGTATTGCCAAGACAGAGGATGCCATCTCGGAGATCAAGGAGGTGCTCATGGAGCTAGCTGGCTCAAGAGCACCCAGACGCCCAAATTATGATAGCTCAGGCAGCAAGACAGTTCAAGGTGAGGATAGGCACTAGGGCCACAGGTTTCCTAAAATCAACTTTCAAGCTTTGATGATGAGGTAGACCCCCTGACTTGGCTCACCATATATGACTTATTTTCACGCGATGAGGACTCTCGCGGAAGACAATGTGTGGTTAGCTTCCCTTCATTTAGATGGTGTAGCTGCTTAGTGGTACTATGCCCTGGAACGTGACCATGATATTCTTTCTTGACCACGCTTTGCTAAGCTTGTCAACCTGCATTTTGGTCCCCCAATCAGATCTAATGGAATGGTTGAACTAAGGGATCTACACCGCACAGGGACACTATAGGAGTACTGATATGCACACGCCTAGGCAGTACGTGTAGCAAGTTGTTGTGGCCCGATCTTCTCGTAGGATCTGCGAACTTGATAAATTTTCGCTGCGTGACCTGGTGAAGAGGCAGCGCACCGCGAGGCTGTCCACGTGACGAACTACCGAGACAATCACCCTTCCACGTATCGACGAAACAGCCCACACAATCACGCCCTATAGACGTTAAGGCACGAACTGGGTGAACCGCAATTCGGCGTTCTACAACTCCCTCAAGAATCGAAAGAACAAGTATTGTAAACCTCTCAAGACTCACGTATAAACAAAACTCCTCGAGTTTGTGTATTCTGAATTCAATAAAAATAAGCTCTCCTTTGCATTGTCTAGTATAAGATACAAGATATATATATATATATATATATATATATATATATATATATATATATATATATATATATAGGGACGTTCAACTTTGAGTAAATGACTGCATGCGCATGCTCTAGTGGATTTTGTGGCTGGTTCGCGCGTCTTTTCAGCTTCTGGCAGCAGTTACTAAATGATCATAACTCCTTATTAAAACATCCAAACAATGTACCGTTTGATGGGCTGTAAAGTAGACTTGAAAACGCTTCCATCCACTTATAGAACACCGTGTAACTCCTTGTATTCTGTCCGCAGTGATGCTTGGAATTCGTACCATATGTCAGTCATCTAGCTTCTGGTTGCATCCACATGCTAAGGTGATGAACCACCATTTTATTCATGCACACCATAGGCTTCTTGGTTCAGATGTCCAGAGGCTTGAATCCATATTGATTTCATGCTGGTTCGTACACTCCATCATTCCTAAGGACATTGAAACAAGAACTCAAAAGTATAGGCTCATTCAACATAGACTGATTATTAAACATAAGGTTAGCGTTCACCTGAGAATGAATTTCCTTTTGCAATTGTTTAGCTCTACTCCTTGTAATTGGACCAGCTATATCAAGTGGATTTTCATTTGAAGATGAGTGAATGCTAGACATGTCCTCATTAAGTACCACCGCTAATTTTTGGCATTACTATTTTCGATGTGAAGATCTCTCAATGACGCAACAGGTTAACTTGTTCACAGACGGGTTAGGGCAGCCTCTACGCACAAATGTTGAGCTTCAGTCCTCCGCAAATTTACAACCATGAAGATGTCGGCAAACTGCAACATCGTCGGAACATGGAGAACCCGGACCTCGTCGAGAGCAACCCGCATACGAACGAAGTAAAGGTCGATCTCCACATGCTTCGTGCGCTGGTGCTAGACGGGGTTGGTGGAGAGGTAGACAGCACTGATATTTTTGCAGTAGACCAACATGCTTCGGGTGAGGGGATAGTGGAGCTCCTATAGTAGTTGTTGTAGCCAGGAAGCTTCAGCCACACCGTTGGCCACGACACGGTGTTCAGCCTTAGCATTTAGACGGGACACCACGTGCTGCCGCTTCAACAACCAGGAGACGAGGTTGCCGCCAAGGAAGACAGCATAGCCAGAGGTGGACCTACGTGTGTCCGGGCAATCTGCCCAGTTAGCGTCGGTGCACACGACCAGCTCGGACGGCGAGTCACGTCGAAGAAGAATACCGTAATCGAGGGTGCCGCGTAGGTACCGGAGGATCCGCTTCACAGCGGTGAGGTGCGGTTTCCGTGGATCGTGCATGTGGAGACACACCTGCTCGACCGAGTAGGAGATATCGAGTCTGGTCAAGGTGAGGTACTAGAGAGCACCTGCCAGACTCCTGGTAAGCGGTGGGATCACTGGCGGAGGCCCCATGAGCAGAGGAGACCTTGACATGGGTCTCTACCGGAGTTGAGCACGGCTTGCAATCAGGACAAGCTGATGTTGGGGAGGTGTGAAATGTTGTGAACTGGGTCCACCAAGGGCCCAGGCCCAACCAACACAGATCAAGAAGATTCCAGAACATTTATCTATAGGAATAAATCTGTAATTGATTAGATTAGAATTAAAGATTAAAGAATAAGAGATTGATTAGGAATAAGAGATTGAGGTCATTGGGGAGGATCCCAACCACCTGGCGCGGCAAGGGGTCTCCTGAGCCCTATATAATGTTGCCCATACCCCTCATGTAATGCATCGAAGAATAAAGGAATTTCCTCATAGGGTTGTTCCTACCTTCGGTCACCGGGTTGAGATCAGCCCAGTCCCGGTGACACTACCCCACCAGATTCACAGCATCTTCCCAGAATTCCTCTCCGCTCCTCTTCTGAGTCCAATCTGCTACTATGTTCTCCCCTACACACACCACCCAGGAGGTCAACGCCACATCATCGCAATAGTATTTTCTCTGAGTAGGGCTGTCTCATACGTTCTTACAAACCCCGCCGAACCTACCTCCTGATCGCTAGCGTCTTAGCTGGACGCCGCTGATGAACAGGGGCGGGGTAAGAGACAAGTTCTCTTGGACTAATTTTTGCTTGATTAATTTGTTTTGCGCCGGTCGCAATATATAGCCGGTCTGCATATTACATTAGAGAAACTAGGATTCTATCTCTAAGGAACAATCCAGACTCTATCTCTAATATGGAAATTAATATATTTATTCTTTATCTCTAATTTAATCTTTGGAAACTAATAATCTATCTCAACTAATAATATGCTATGCCTTCTTTCCTATGACTGGCCCACCACATCCAAGATCCGAACGTGACATTTCTCTCTTCCTTATGAAAAACTCGTCCTCAAGCTTGGATGATGTCTTGTGTGTCCCCTAGTGTCTAGTGTCGATGATGAGTAGACGTGCGCCGAGCCACGCACTATCGTTGCACATGCAGTCCAACTTAAGCACCTTTTGGCAAGATAGCATCCTGTTATTGGGATACTTGTTTGCTGCTGTCACGCGAGGCGACCAGTCATGGCGTTCAACCTGGAGCAACTGGACGCCTAGGCGTCGCCTAGGTGACGTCTGGACAACACTGCATGTATCTTTATAAATTCACCATCCAAATCATTGTGTGTTGTAGGGGCCTCTGGGATGTTAACTTGTGCACCACACAGACCCTCAACATGCTTGGGCTCCTGCTCAACTGCTATGCTTGTACTCCTGCTCAGCTACTATCTTTTCCTTAGCTTTTGCACCAACATCATTTGCACCATTGGTGGCCTTACTGAAGGCACTGGTTAACCACGCCGCTCCACTAAGGACATACCTGTTCTTCATGATGGCGGATCCAGTAGGCTTGGCGGCATTGAAGACATTCGGATGCCAAGGGCGTGGAGTGTGCGCGCGTAAACAACCAAGAGGCGGGGACGCGACCGCATATTTGGGAAGGATTGACGTGATGCCGATAGATCTGGAGTCCCCGCTAGCGCTGCCAGTTGCTGATGCCATCCCGTCGCTGCTGCTTGAATGGGGGGAATCTATCTCTAAGGAATAATCCGAACTCTTATCTCTAATATAGAAACTAATCTATTTATTCATTATCTCTAATTTAATCTATGGAACCTAATAAACTCTATCTCTAATTAATAATATCTCCTGCCTTGTTTTTCAATGGTCGGCCCACCATTGTAGACCCGCACGTGACATATCTCCCTCCCTTACTAAGACCTCGTCCCCGAGCTTGGATGAAGATCTTCACTCCACTACAAATTTGCAACAAATTTGAAGCAGTAGCCGATTCCATGTCCCACCAAAAAAAGATGCTGATCGGTGGGTCTGGATCTGTCTCGGTGGCCCTGGACCATTGGACAGATCAGAAGCAAGGTTGTTGATTCTGCTGCGCAGGAGGGCTAACGCATGGTGTCTTGGCGGTAGAATACAGAGAACAACGCGAAGAATCTTGAGGTGGTGTAGGCGAGCAGGTCGCTGGGCCTGCGTTGAAGCGTGCCTCCTTGCCGGAGAGCACGAAGGCACTCGAGCCGACAACGGACTCGGATCTGAGGAAGGTGAGGTCGACTCAGCGACGTTTGGAGCTTGTTGAGGATCAAGCAGGCGTGGTCCTACTCTTGTGGCTCGTCCCTGTGGTAGCCGTCCCTTATCCTAACGATGCCTGAGCTTGATCACAGTTGATCTGGTGGTCAGAAAAGATGCTCTCTGTGCAGATCGAGGCAAGGCACGAGCAGGCTTGAATCTGTTACGAATATTGGATCTTCAGATCTTGTATTATTGAGGAGGCCGAAGACCTCTATAAATAGATGTACAAGGATTACAATATGCAAATAAGTCCCTAATACATCATCTAATATAATATTACTATTATATCCCTAACACCCCCCTCAAACTCAAGGTGCATCAAGAAGATTGAGTTTGAAGATAAAAACATGTTGAAGTCACAAAGATGATCTTTGGTGTCACTAAGCAGAACGTCGAAGTAGATGAAGCAGCAAAACAGGAGCCGACAAAACTGGCACGCGCAGCGGAAGACGAAGCCAGTCAAGCTCCCAAACATGATGCGAATCACGACGACGAGGATCAACACCAACCAGAGATCGTCCATGAGCAACTCCCAGAGTCGTGGACCACACATATATAGACGCATACGAGGAACCCAATCACGGCAATTAGTGCAATTGAAAAGCACTAGACACCGCATAGCTGGAATTCCGACCGAAAGAGAAAGTCATCAATGACGAAGATGACAAAAACGGCAAGATGCAAACATATGCAACGACAGGCGACAGCGAGAGCGCAACAAAAGCGGCGCAAGCAACATTTTTTTCTTTTACGAGGCGTAGATGGAACTCACGAATCAATGATAGATCAAGACGTCACGGACAGCCAAAAGAAGGCACCCAAAAGACATCAATGCCATCACAGATCTGAAAAAGAGAAGCCACGCTGCCATTTTTTTTTTTGCGACTGCACAAGCCTACTGACGTCGTGATTGTGTCATGCTGACATCATCACATCAGCAGGCACGACAAGCAGCCAATGATTTTTCGTCAAATTCGGTGATAATGAAGTCGTAGATCACGAGCACTCCTGACATGACCACGGGCACGATGCATATTTGTACCGAGAGCGCCATCGCGATGAGGATGGAGCTGGCCTTGGCCAAACTACGCACGTCGGGCGCACGTCGAGCCCCGCTGCGGACACGCTGTTGATCCAGAAGAGGCCATGAAGAAGCGCACCAGCAGGTACGACGTGGTCGAGTGGATCACGGACAAGAGGACGTCGTCGACGTAGAAGGCCAGGGCCGAGAGCGTCTAGAGGATGGAGTAGCGGGTCGAACGGGAGCATGCACGACCCTCGCGCCTGCGGCAAGTGACGGCGAAGGCGTGGACGAAGGCGTTCGTGATGCCGAGCACGTAGATGGGGTTGACAAGGCAGTACACGACGAGCCAGTGGAGGCGAAGCAGAGATGAATCGACGACCGACGAGCGCGTACTGGTAGTCAGCGTGAGGCAGGGCGGGGCGGCTGAATCAAGATCCAAAGAAGAGCCGCCGCCGCCAGAAAAAAATAACCTAGCTCTTATACCATGTTACGAATATTGGATCTTCAGATCTTGTATTATTGAGGAGGCCGAAGACCTCTATAAATAGATGTACAGGGATTACAAATATGCAAATAAGTCCCTAATAAAAAGAGAAGCTGGCAACACCAGTTTTTTTTTAACTTCTAGATTAACCCTAAGGCACCACGGCAGGACTAGTGGCAGCGGGCTCAAACTAGCAGCAGCAGCTAACAATAAGCCAGCCAAGCACTAGCTACCTAGAGAACTGTAGCTATACGTGGGTGACGAAGGGCTGATTCAACCCAACAGCTGCAGCAGGGATTACAGAGAGGCGATGTCAGGATTACAGAGAGAGACGATGTCAGCATGACGTAAGGATGACGTCTCGCTGATGTCAGCGCGGCCAAGATCCACAGCTCCGCCATAAGATCGTGTAGATGATTCTGGCGACGTCGATGGCCATGCCTGCAGTCAGTCCATGCACACGATCTTTTGAAGCTGAACCGCCAGTTCGTGCAGAACCCACGGAGCCGGACGAGGATGCGCAGAACTCGCGCTTGCCGTGAGGAACAGGAAGAGGACGACGCCGTAGTGTGGTGGCTCGGCGGCCGCCCTGGACGCGGACCACGACGACGAGCGCCAGAACTTCCCCCCCCCCCCCCCCCCCCCCCCCCCGCGCCGACACCGCGCCCTGCGGAGCCGTCGTCTAGGGTGGCCATCGCCACGTCCACGAGGCAGCAGAAATCGGGCGCCGCGCGCGCTAGAGGACGAAGCCGGAGGCTGAGCAGCGTCGGGATCTGGCGGTGCTTATCGTGGATCTGCCGGAGGCGGAGCGACACCCGACAGGCAAAGGCAGAGCCGGAAAGAAGCGCGAGATGTCGGTGGGGGCAGAGGCGGCGCCGGGCACCGCCGAAAATTTTTTAGATCTAATTAACCTAACCTGGCTCTGATTCCATGTTACGAATATTGGATCTTCAGATCTTGTATTATTGAGGAGGCCGAAGACCTCTATAAATAGATGTACAGGGATTATAAATATGCAAATAAGTCCCTAATACATCATCTAATATAATATTGCTATTATATCCCTATCAGAATCGTCCCATCTAGAGCTGAACACAATTTGACGAGTAGGGGGCCTGCTCTGGTGGCTGCGACTTCGAATCGGGCCCATCCCGGTTGGAACCATACGAAGAAAGGCCGCGGTGGAGGACTTGGCGCGAGGATTTGGCGCACCTCAGACAGCGTCTGGCCGGTGAGCTTGGCGGTGGCGTAGATCTGGTCGGAGGACGACCGTAACTGTTTCGCGTAGGTGCGGCTCGGTGAGGAAGACATATTGACGTTGGGGACACGGAGGTCGGCGACGAAACTTTCAGTTTCGGCGGAGGCGGACCTAGCAGCGCAGAAGAGGCCCTGACTAACGGGGATTGAGCGCGGCCTGAGCGGCGTCAGGCGGCGTCGTGACAGATCCGCCACGTCGGGGCGGCATCGAGTTAGATCCCCCGTGTTGGAGCGGCGACAGAGGTCGGGCGAGCGATAAGCAGCTGGGGCGCTCGAGGTGGAAGTTGCCGCCGTCATCAGGATCTCCGCCCGGATTGGAGTTGAAAGTCGGATGAATCTCCGCCGATGTGCGGTTGTCGTCGCGCCCATAGGGGCGAGAAAGGCGGACGGGGTTGAGACCTGGCTACTGCACGCCTCGATGGCCTTCGGGTCCTTATGCGTCGGGCTGAAGCGGAGCGGGGAGGAGGCGAGCGGTGCTTGTTCCTGGCAGCGGCATATCTAGCTCGAGTCCTAGGGCGAGCTGGTGGTGGGCATGGCTTCCTCTTGTTCTTGTTCGATGTTGGAGTCGTTTGGATTGTGCGGAGGGGTGGCGGTGCTAAGTCGCCCAGTTCCGATGCTGCCAAACCGAAATCCTCCGTCACAGGCGAGGTAATACCCGAAAGTATAGCATTATTGTGTCAAACCTGCTCAAGGACTTTGTCTAAGGCCTCTTGCAGTATGGTTAGCTGATCGCTGGTAACATCGAGCGCAGTGTCTTCGTCAACAATGGATCGTAGATGAATCGTGATACCAAATTGTCATAGCAGATGCCGCTGAACCTGCTCCCTGATTGCCGGCACCGCCATTGCATCGCCGATGAACAGGGGCAGGGGTAAGAGACAAGTTCTTTTGGTCTAATTCTTGCTTGACTAATTTATTCTGCGCTGGCCACAATATATAGCCGGTCTGCAGATTACAATAGAGAAACTATGACTCTATCTCTAAGGAACAATCCGGACTCTATCTCTAATATGGAAATTTATCTATTTATTCTTTATCTCTATTTACTCTTTGGAAACTAATAATCTATCTCCAACTAATAATATGCCATGCCTTCATTCCAATGGCTGGCCCACCACATCCAAGATCCGCATGTGACATATCTCCGTCCCTTTGTTTCTGTCAGCAGGAGCACTTTTGGATTGTATATTTCATCTGTTCTGGACTCTTATTAATTTTTAGTGAACAACTTTTGTGTTATTAATATTCCTAATTAATACAACTTGATTCCGGATCTTATTATCCAGCAGAGTTATCACAGCTCCAGCTTTCATTTTTTTCCATGAACAGATATCTCAACATTTTAAACATTAGAGCATGGAACAATTATTATCTTTAAAGAAGAGAACATTTGATGTGAAACAATCAATAACATATATCGAAGGCAGCCGGTCTGGTCCAAGAAATTTATTTTGGTCTGGCTAAATTTTATTCAACCCATAATATGGTTCAATGAATTAACAGTACTCTGCTGATTATTATCATACTAAATGGTCATTCTGACGGAGTACTTAGGTTTGGTACTTGGGAAACCAACCGATGCATCTCTGCTTGACTCCTTAATTGCCTTTCTTAATGGGTGCAGAGTTTCATTTGTTAGGTCTGACACTTTTCCTTCCTTTTGGCCCTGCAGACTGCAAAGACAAAGGTCATTCACAGTTGCCTCAATCCAGTTTGGAACGAAGAAATGATATTCTCCTTGCAGGAACCAGCAGGAATCATCAAATTTGTAAGTTTCTATGCCATATCTCGTTCATAATTCTCTGCTAATGCTGTGAAACGTGGTAGAGGAGACCTCCCTTGCTGCGCCTAGGGCTGCGCAGGGGAGAGGAGAGGAAGAGGGAGGCTTGACTGTTGCTGCGCAGCACGTACCGCGGTAGGGGAGGAGAGATGTCATGGCAGTTAGGGTTAGGTTTTGAAGCCATGGTGACCCAAGGAGAAGAACAACCCAAATGAGGCAATTCTTATTTCCTGGATGGAGCTTACATGAGGGAGGGGGGCTGCTTATATAGGGGGAGGACCCCCCTGTGCGCCCCCTCTGTACAGATCGGTTGGGGACCCCCCCCCCCCCCCCCCAACAGATTAGAACTCTATCTCCTTATTTATTTCTATTTAAACTCCTCTCAATCTAATACTCCCTAATTTAAACTCACCCTAATCTTTAATTCCTTTATTCTTTAAACTTTCCTTAATCTAATAAATCTTCTAGAAGATCTTCAGCTTCTCTGGTGCGGCTGGGTTGCAGCAGTGCCGTTGTGGGCGTCGTGGGCCCCACGTTGGCCATATTGGCGGCCCACGAACGCATCCACAACATTTCCCCCCTTCCCGACAAAGAGCTCGTCCTCGAGCTTGAAGGTGGGATGCTTCATCTTGAAATCTTCTAGTTGTTCCCATGTTGCATCGGCTTCAGAATGTCCTGCCCACTTGACAAGTAGTTCCCATACTCCTTTGTTCAAGCGCGTCCTTTGTATCTTTTCAGGTGTAGGTACAACACGCCCATGGAGAAGAGGTGGCAGAGGCACCACCTGAGCTGGAGCAGGACCCTCAAATTTCTTCAGCAGAGACACATGGAAAACATCATGTATCCTGGCTTGGGAAGGTAGCTGAAGTTTATAAGACACAATCCCGATGTGTTGAATAATCTGATAAGGTCCAAAATATTTTGGTCCAATCTTTGATGGAGGCGCCACTATAACTCCCACAGCTGTTCTCTGATGAAGCAGCAACCAAACCCAATCACCAATTTGAAATTCCACCTCCCGACGGGACTTGTCTTCATAGCTTTTCATGGTGACTTGTGCCTGCACAAGTCTGTTTTTGATTTCAGCCAAGAATTCATCTCTATCTTTGAGCTGCTTGTCAACGGCAGCTACCCTGGACACACCCTGTTGATATGAAATAATGGCTAGAGGGTCCCTGCCATAGACCACTCTGAACGGCGAACATTTGAGGGCCGTCTGATAAGAGGTATTGTAACAATACTCTGCCTATGGAAGCCACTGCAACCACGACTTGGGTCGGTCACCAGCCAAGCAGCGCAAGTACATGGTGATAACTTTGTTGACGACCTCAGACTGGCCGTCAGACTGCGGATGGAAGGCGGAGCTGAGCTGCAGACGTACGCCAGCCTGTCGGAACAATTCCGACCAGAACAAGCTGGTGAAGACGGTGTCGCGGTCGCTGACGATAGAGCAGGGGAAGCCGTGAAGACGTACGATGTCGTCGAAGAACGCTCGTGCCACTCATGCAACACTGTATGGGTGGCTCAAGGGAATGAAGTGGGCGTACTTGGAGAAATGGTCCACCACTGTCAGGATCACTGATTTCCCTCCAACCTTTGGAAAACCTTCGACGAAATCCATGGAGATATCACTCCAGATTTCTGAAGGTACAGGAAGAGGTTGTAGAAGCCCGGCTGGATGTAGATGGTCTGTTTTACTGCGCTGGCAGGTGGCACAACCACGAACAAACTCCCGAACTCTGCGCAGGAGCGAAGGGCTGTAGAATGATAGGCGCAACCGGTATGCCGTCTTCTGGATGCCCTCGTGACCCCCATCATGGGCCTCAGACAAGAGGGAGGGCCACAGGCTGGACATCTCGGGAACAAAGAGCTTCCCTTTGTACAAGAGAAGGCCGTCGCGCTCGGACCAACCCTCTGGTGCGGCTCCCTCCTGGAGCTGGACGCACAACTGTTGCGCCTGCTGGTCCGCGGCGATTTTCGCGCGAAGTGAGTCGAAGAGGTGGAAGGCTGGCGCTGAGATGGCGTGGATCGCCGCGTCTTCCTCATCGCGGCGGGACAGGGCGTCAGCTGCCCCGTTCAGACGTCCTGGCCTATACTCAACCTGCAGATCATAGCCAAAAAGCTTGCTCACCCATGCACGTTGAGGGATTGTCGTTAGGCGCTGATCCAGGATGTACTTCAGACTGAAGTGATCAGTCCGAACAGTGAAGGGACGACCCCACAAATAAGGCCGCCAGTGGCGTACAACTTTCACAAGGCCGATTAGCTCGCACTCATAAGCCAGTAGCTTCTGGTGGTGAGGAGCTACGGCGCGGCTGAAGAAGGCGATGGCACCGTCACCCTAGTGCAGGACCGCCCTGAAGCCGGCGCCCGATGCGTCGCAGTCGACGACGAAGCGCTTGTCGAAGTCCGGCATCTGAAGTAGAGGTGCTGTCATCAGTGCCTGCTTGAGCTGCGAGAAGGCGTCCTGCGTGTCGTCGGTCTAGCGGAACGCCTCATGTTTGAGGAGGGCGGTGAGGGGTGCAACCACCGCGCCATACCCCGCAATGAACTTACGGTAGTAGCCATTGAGTCTGAGAAAGCCTCGCAAGGCTCGTAGGGACTGAGGTGTAGGCCAACGCTCCACAGCCTCCACCTTTGTCGGATCCATCGCCACGCCCTGGGAGGAGATGATGTGTCCCAAGTAGGACACCGATTCCTGGCCGAAGAAGCATTTGGATTTCTTGAGAAATAGCTTGTGCGCCCTCAGTGTCTGGAACACCTGCTTGACGTGCTGGAGGTGTTCGGCCCATGTCCTGCTATACACCAGAATATCATCAAAGAAGACAAGTACAAATTTCCTGATGTAGGGGTCAAGAACGTCGTTCATCAATGACTGGAACGTGGATGGCGCGTTGGTGAGGCCAAATGGCATCACCAAAAACTCATAGTGGCCTCGATGAGTTCGGAATGCCGTCTTGTTGATGTCGACCGGGTGCATGCGCACCTGGAAGTATCCGCTGCGGAGGTCGAGCTTGGTGAAGAACCTCGCGCCGCGGAGCTCGTCCAGCAGCTCATCGACCACCGGAATTGGGAACTTGTCTTTCAAAGTTCGGGCGTTGAGCTCGCGGTAGTCGATGCAGAAGCGCCACGTGTCGTCGGCCTTTCGGACCAACAACACCGGCGAGGAGAATGTGGAGGTGCACTCTCGGATGATGCCCTGACGAAGCATCTCGGCGCATTGCATCTCAATTTCGTCCTTGAGAAGCTGGGGGTAGCGGTACGACCGGACAGCTACTGGGGCTGTGCCCGGCAGGAGCCTGATGCAGTGGTCGTGGCGTCGTGGAGGAGGAAGGACGCGTGGCTCGTCGAAGACGTCCTGGAAGCTTGCCAGGAGGGCGCCCATCATGTTGGTATATGGTACCAGGGAAGCACACACAGGGGATGAGCTGCGCAACCCCGTCCAGACCACCTCACGTTTTCTGCGCCACAACTTCATAGTGAGGTTCTCAAGGTTCCAGAAGATGGGTCCCAAGGACCGCAACCACTGAACTCCCAGAACGAAGTCGAAGCCGTCAAGTGGTAGCGCGTAGCATGTGACGTCGAAGCGATCTCATGCAATTTTCAAGGGTACACGTGGACAAATGCTTGTGCAGGAGATAGAGTCGCCGTTGGCGACCCGAACGCCGACGCCTGCCTGCGGCAACATCACCAGGCCGAGCTCCTTGATGAGGGGTTCCCTGATGAAGGTGTGAGTGGAGCCCGTGTCGACCAGTGCGGTGAACAACTTGCCGCGGACGTCGACCTGGAGCTTCATCGTGTTGGCGAGGTCGATGCCGGTTAGCGCGTGTAGCAAGATGCCCAGGTCGGCAATGGCCGCGTCAACATCGTCGTTATCGTCGTTAAGCTCCAGGAGGAAGATGCCCTTGTCGGCACACTTATGATCTGGCGTGTACCGCTCCGGGCAGTGATAGCATTCTTTGCTTGCTCGTTTAGCAGCCATCTCGTTCGTCGTGAGACGCTTGAGGCGCGGACGTGAGGATGCCGTCACTGAAGATGTCGGAGCAGGTGTAGCAGAACCACCACCAGAGGTTGTATTCGCAGCACGTGACACAGGGGAAGGGCACGTAGAGCGTTGAGAGGCGGCGCCCTTCAATGCCCCGATGTCCGTCGATGCCGCGAATTTCGTTCGAAGGCCTTGGCCAGACGCATAGCTGTCTGCAGGTTTGTAGGGTATTGCAGTTCCACACTAGTACGAAGTGGATCGCCTAGGCCAGCCGTGAACATGTTGATCTGGTGTCGTTGACTGAGATCTTGGTTGCGGTTGAGAAGGACCAGGAACTGACGTTGGTACTCCTCAACTGTACCGGTGCGACGGTGATCTTTAATCTCAGCCAGGTCGTTGGAGCAGAGCGGGGGTCCGAAGCGCATGTTGGCGAAGTCCGCGAACCGCTCCCAGGACACGATGCCACACTCCCGTTCCATCGCGATGAACCAGTCAGCCGCGGAACCCTCCAGGTGGAGAGACGCGATCCACACCTTTTCTTCAGGCATCGTTCGTGTCCCGCGGAAGTATGCTTCGCACTTGTTGAGCCATGTCAGAGGATCAGTTTCCCGTCGTATTTGAGAAAACTGATCTTGTGACGGTACAACATGCCGTCCTCAGGAGCAGCGCGCCCCTGGTTGTGCCAGAAGACGTGGCCGTTGTCGCCCCCAACGTCGCAGGGGTCGGTGCTGCCTTGCGGTGTGTGCTGCAGATCTTCCTGTTCAGAGTTCTCCGTCTCCGGGGTCTTCTCAATGCGTGCAAGGCGCACGTCATGGCGATCCAAACGCTTGTTGATGGAGTCGATTTGTCACATCATCTGGCTCATCATCTTGCCCAGATCTTGGAGAGTAAAAGTCCCAGAATCGTCCGTAGGGCCGGACATGGTCACTGCCCCGGTGTCTCTGGATACCAATTGTTGTGAAACGTGGTGGAGGAGACCTCCCTGGCTGCACCTAGGGCTGCGCAGGGGAGAGGAGAGGAAGAGGGAGGCTTGACTGTTGCTGCGCAGCACGTACCGCAGTGGGGGAGGAGAGATGTCACGGCGGCTAGGGTTAGGGTTTGAAGTCATGGTGACCCAAGGAGAAGAACAACCCTAATGGGGCAATTCTTATTTCGTGGATGGAGCTTACATGAGGGAGGGGGCTGCTTATATAGGGGGAGGACCCCCCTGCGCGCCCCCTCTGTACAGATCGGTTGGGGACACAACCCCCCCCCCCCCACCGATCAGGACTCTATCTCCTTATTTATTTCTATTTAAACTTCTGTCAATCTAATACTCCCTAATTTAAACTCACCCTAATCTCTAATTCCTTTATTCTTTAAACTTTCCTTAATCTAATAAATCTTCTAGAAGATCTTCAACTTCTTTGGTGCGGCTGGGCTGCAGCAGTGCTGTTGTGGGCATCGTGGGCCCCACGTCGGCCATATTGGCGGCCCACGAACGCATCCACAACAGCTAACTTTAATAATTCTCATGCCTTGACCTTTGCTTAGTGCCTAAAGAAGCCATTTTATTTGTGACCCAGAACAGGGGAATGACTAGTATGCAATCTAATTTATGATGCAATCATGCAATCATCCACTATCAACCATTGGATGTCCATCCTAGGGTGGTTTGCGTTTTTTCACTTAACTCCTCTCATTGTGGTGGAGGGAGTTAAGTGAAAAAACGCAACCATCATAGGATGGACATCCAATGATTGGTGATGGATGATTGCATGATTGCACCATAAGACAGATTGCATACTAGTCATTCACCCCAGAACAGTGGTCATACAAATTGTGCATATTGTACTCATCAGTACTGGTCTAATAGATATTATTTGTTTAAGACATACGACCATAGACACTCAGAGAAGATGCAGTTCTGCTCGAGTCCTCGAGGTTAATCTGTTCCTAACTACAGACCTAGAGAAGTAACAAACAAAAAACTGCATCTTTCCTGTATTTGCTTTCATCCTACTTCCAGTAAAATTCTCATTGCTCTCATCGTACTTCCACTAAGCAGTGCTTCGACAGTTGAGTTTCTTTAGGTATTTATGACTTTGCATTGATGTTGATAGAACAATTGTGTGGAACTTCATTTTCAATAATGATGCAGTCCATCTTTCAGACTCGTGCATCTTCATTATAACACCGTCTTGTTATCCAAACTATTCTGCCAGTGATCAGAGACCAGTAATTAAATTGGACATTTCCAATTAAAAGGAAAAAATAAATTACTGTCATGTGGATGATTCTCTTTTTGGCGCTTAGGAAGATCGTTATCAGGTTTCCTATTAAAAGAAAAAAGCAGGTAATGACAAGGCATTTCTTTTGCCTGAACTAGTGAATGGACAGTTATCAGGTTTCCTATCAGGACACCTTTGTGCTGACCCCATCAATGCCATTGTCAACTGCAGGAGGTGTTCGACTGGGACCGGTTCAAGTACGACGACAAGATGGGCCACGCCTTCCTGGACCTCCAACCCGTGGCGGCAGCGACGAAGCTGCGGCGAGCACTGCGTCTCACGGCGGAGGAGACAAAGCTCCGGAAGGTGGCCCCCGACGGCGACAACTGTCTCCTATCGGACAGTTTTGTGACGTACAGTGGCGGTAAGATCGTGCTAGACGCCAGACTGCGGCTGCGGGACGTCGAGTCCGGAGAGCTGTTCGTCACTGTCAAGTGGAACGAAGCTGACGATGGCAAGTAAACACGTCCCGGGAAGGCAGAAGAACCACTGGCTGTAGCTAAGATGAGATGATAACCATGATGTTAGGAAGGCTCGTGTGTTATTGTTGTGCCTGCACTGTCGGATCTGAATCTGAATGTTCCAGACACAATTTAGCAGAACAAGTAGCGTCGGATGTGCATTTTTTTTTTCTGAATCGTTCAGAGTTTCTAGTCTGGTAATGGAAACTTGTAAAAGCCCTAGTGTATTTTACAGTTTAAGAATTTGTCGGTACCTTGCATATCGGGTATCTCTGAGCACAAGATGAAAGCGGTTAAGGACTTTGCCTTCCTGGTGAGGCAGATTCCGGTGCTATCATGTGTCCAGCGGGTTCGGACTCCGTCTCTTCTCAGAGATAAGCTCTTGTCAAAGTGTTCTTACGACACTTTTCCCGAACCTGCTATGCGAGCAGTTTATCGGTAGGGCTTAGTATTCGAAGAAATTGTGCGTATGAAAGATGGTGAGACGGTCATTTCATGTGATTCGTGCCGCCGTAGCGCAATACTTTATTTCACGGTGTGAGTTGTATTGCTGGTGTGAATACGTGTGTTGGGTGTGTACGAGTTGAGATCACTTGTAACGGTGGTGGTCCAATCCTTTTATAGACAAGGTCCCAGAGCGATCTTATTCTAAAGATTTAAGTTTTCTCGCATAACTTTCTCTCACCATCGCTTTAAGACCTGCTGTCTTACCGCCTCAAACGTTAGTGGCCCATGTGTGTCATTGACGATGACAGGGGATGTCTTGTCCAACTGTCCTGTCGCCATACGCAATCTACTTGGCGGAGCAGGGTAGGCCTGCGGCGTCTTCACTGTGATGTGATTGGGTGTAGCGGTACTTGACAGTAGGCGTGCGTTGCATCATGCGCCTAGGAAAGGTGTGTGTCTTCAATGCTCGATTTAGACAAGGCGCACTACCCTTTTACTCTCGCAACCCACCATCCAGACATTAAACTTTATGCTCAAACCTGGATTTTAGACGTCTTCACACTATATTGCATTGATATCACGATGCTTTTTATGGTAGCGAGTCCCTACTCTACCTGCGTTCCAGGGTCTGTCTGCCCGTAGCGGGGTCTTTATAACATACGGTCCACAGTCCAACTGAGTGTTTTCTTATCTTTCATTATTGTCTCCATCTTTGTCGTAGCTAACGTTGGTATTTGATCCATAACGATATATACAAAACATTTGTCTCAAACACGTTGTGGTAGGCTAAAGTTCTGACACATGAATTGTTGATTTCCATAAAGTTAAATTTCTAGTTACATTATAATTTCTAAAGTCTCAGTTTACCACCTATTTCTATGTTAACATTGATTGCTCTATGTCCATCCTAATATTTTTTTCTACCCTTTATAATACCATTGTTAACTTGTGTTTCAAGAGGTCACTGTTGGATATGCCCAAACCACCTTAGTTGGTATTAGACTAGCTTCTTTTCAATCGATGTTATCCTTAACGCTATTGTGTTATCTCGTTTCTAATTTGGTCCTTATGTGGTCGCATATTCACCATAACATGCATATCTTTGTGACACACATTTGTTGAACATGTTGTTTTTTAGTTGACTAATATTTCACCTCATATAGCATCACATGTCTGGTTATCGTCCTATAGAACTTACATTTTAGCTTTAGTGGGATCTTCTTGTCACATATTATTTCAGATCTATGTCACCACTTCATACATCCTACATTGATCCTGTGACAAACATCCTCGTCAATACTGTCATTCTTTTGTAACATTGACCCTGTCGATACCCTGCAGACCGGGTACGCCCGCATACGAGGAAGACAAGACGGCTTCGACAACCTGCAACTCCGAACCTAACCGCCCTGATGAGGAGAGGTCCGGTGCTGTCATGCGTCACAAGGATTCCGGACCTAGCTTCCCCACTGAGGAGAGGTCTGGTGCTACCACGTGTCCCACAGCTCCGGACCTGCCTCCCTACTAAGGGTGGTCCCGGTGCTGCCACGTGTCCGTAGCTCCGGATCTGCCTCCCTGCCAAGGGTGGCTCCGGAGCTACCACGTGCTCCGCAGCTCCAGACATTCGGTGCTTCCACACGACCCGCAGCTCCGGACCTAACCTCTCCGCTGAGGGGAGGTCCGTTGCTGCCACGCGTCCCGTGGATCATGAAGACGATGTGTGCACTCAAGACAACATTAGTGCATCATCAAGAACTCGACTTCAAGACACCATTAATGTGTCATCAAGACACATTAATACACCATGAAGACCCATCAAGACCCATTAACGTATCATTAGGACATGTTAATGCACCATCAAGACCCATCAACGTGTCATCAAGACACGTTAATGCACTTTCATGTCTAATTAACCTGGGGCCACCTGTCGGGCTCCGATCATAATGTAAGCTGCCGACCTTCACCTATAAAAGGACCAGACAACCACGAAAAGTGGTGGAGCTCTCAGACACAAACTCACACAAGCATACTTGACAGAGCACTCTCTCGCTCAGTCAGTCAATACAACACAACCCCCCGTGGAGTAGGGTATTACGCCTCCCGGCGGCCCAAACCACGTAAATCTCTCGTGTCACCATCTTGTTCTTGATCTCTGCGTGCCCCAACCGAAACAAGAACCTCCGCGGGCTACATTTGGTAGTACCGGGGGAAGTGTCGTTGCTACACTTCGACATTTTGGCGCGCTAGGAAGGGGGGCACTTTTTTGGATCGACGAACCTCACCTTGATGGTGAATCTTCAGTCCATAGCCGACTCCTCTCGACCCTCGCTTCATGAACAGAGCAAGGAGGACGACACCACTTCCCACTCCATAGCGGGCTGATCCGAAGGACACATGCTCCATGTTCCGGTGGCTACTGCTGTCATCACTCGGCGGCTTTCTACCGCCACCGCCGCTAGTGGGAGGTCCAAAGTGTGCAACCTGCTTAGCCTGGTCTTGCACTCTGAGCCAGTGCCTTGTGACCCTAAGCCTATACACTTTGCCTCATGGCTACTTCCGCCTCGACACGATGACTACCTGCCGCCACAACAGCAATGGCGTCACCAGGTAATTGTGATGTATCCGGCGTCCTTGGTTATTTTCCTGTTTGGAGTCCCATTGCGCTGAACGGTCACCCCCATGAAAAGCTGATGCCAATAGAGGGTCCGGAGTGCGCTGTCTACTTAGCCTGATCCTGCACCCTAAGTATGCGCACTCTACCTTTCTTGCGGCTGAATACTGGAGGTTCAGAGTGTGCTACCTGCTTAGCTTGGTCCTGCACCCTAAGTATGCACACTCTACCTTTCTAATGTTGAGGCTGAGTACTGGGGGGCGAATGTCCCTCGAAACACCAATGTCCGTGGTAGGTCAAAAGTGTGCGGCCTGCTTAGCCTAGTCTTGCACGCAAAGTCGTGCCTTGTGACCCTAAGCCTGTGTACTTTTCCTCCCTAGCACTGCGGTTCAATAGCGGGGACTGAAAGACACATGCTCCTGAATAATACAATAACCAAAATCCGGATACCATCACCATGTTCACATAATTATATTTAAATATTATGCATATTATTCCTTTTTTTGCTCTGTTACATCTTTCGGTTTGCCCACAGTCGAAGTTGTGCTATCCAGCTGCAGACGGGCAACCTGTAGTACCTGTGATATGTTTGGATATTTTTGGTAGTTTTCTCATTTGGGATCTCATGCCCGCTGAATGGCCTACTCGCCTAAATACCAACACTAATGACAGAGTCGGAGTCGGCTAAAGACTTAGCCTGGTCCAGCACCCTAAGTACGCCACTCTACCTATTATGGTGTTGTGTCACAGTAAGGCGTGTCCGGACAACACAAGTTCCTGAGTGAGGTGACAACTAGTACCCGAATACTATCGCACTGAATTACTCAGGCCCCGTAGCCCGACTAAGGATCGTAAGCCACAAGAAAACTGAGGGCAGGAAGATTGTAACCAATGAGCACTATTATTCTTTCTGTTGTCACTCTTGTGCAGGACTTCACCCTTCTTCAGGCTCTGCCGTCGGACCTCAACCTCCGGCACGGACACCTTCCAAGGGGGCCCGCTGTCAATGTTCTTAACGTCGATGGTGAACGCTCCCGCACCTTCGCCAAGCTCCAACGTCGGACTGCAAGCTCCAACACTGACACCTCTCAGGGGGGCCCGCTGTTGATGTTCTTAGCGTTAATGATGGTGGCCCCACCTCCTCCCCTGAGGTGGGCCCGGGGCCACTGTCGATACCCTGTAGACCTGGTACCCCCACATACAAGGAAGACAAGACGCCTCCGACAATCTGCAACTCCGAACCTAACCGCCCTGATGAGAGGTTCGGTGCTGCCACGCGTCACGAGGATTTTGGACCTAGCTTCCCCTCTGAGGAGAAGTCTGGTGCTACCACATGTCTCACAGCTCCGGACCTGACTCCCTACTAAGGGTGGCCCCGATGCTGCCACATGTCCATAGCTCTGATCTGCCTCCCTGCCAAGGGTGGCTCCGGAGCTACCACGTGCTCCGCAGCTCCAGACCTTCGGTGCTTCCACGCGACCCGCGGCTCCGCACCTAACCTCCCCGCTGAGGAGAGGTCCGTTGCTGCCACGCATCCCGCGGATCATGAAGACGACGTGTGCACTCAAGACAACATTAGTGCGTCATCAAGAACTCGGCTTCAAGACACCATTAATGTGTCATCAATACACATTAATACACCATGAAGACCCATCAAGACCCATTAACGTGTCACTAGGACACGTTAATGCACCATCAAGACCCATCAACGTGTCATCAAGACACGTTAATGCACTTTCATGTCTAATTAACCTGGGGCCACCTGTCGGGCCCCGGTCATAATGTAAGCTGCCGACCTTCACCTATAAAAGGACCATATGGCCACGACAAGTGGTGGAGCTCTCACACACAAACTCACACAAGCATACTCGACAAAGCACTCTCTCGCTCAGTCAGTCAATACAACACAACCCCCCGTGGAGTAGGATATTACGCCTCTCGGCGGCCCGAACCACGTAAATCTCTCGTGTTGCCATCTTGTTCTTGATCTCTGCGTGCCCCAACTGAAACAAAAACTTCCGCCGACTACATTTGGTAGTACCGGGGGAAGTGTCGTTTCTACACTTCGACAGACCCCAAGTATCGGAAGAAGTTCCTCTTGTGCACATGCTGTCAATTATTATTGTGGATTGAATAATAGGAGCAAGGATAACATCGGGGCTAAGCTGATCTTAGCCAGGTAGCCAAGGTGATCAAAAGAGGGAGCGCCCACCTGAGGGAAACACTTCTTACTTTGATGAATTTCCTAGTACAATCTAGACTCCTTTTTATAGGCTGGCTAGCGTCCAGCAACAAATCTCCACAAACTGGAAATAATTCCTTTGCATATTATTTTTCTTGTTCGGAACAGATCACAATATTTGTTTTTTCCTCTTTATTCATGTGCCATATTTATTCTTTCCTATTTATTTTGAACAGAACACAATATCTACTATTTCCTAATTAGTCAGGCGTAATATATATTCTTTTCCATATATTCAGGTGCATCCCCCTGGACGTCTGTGTGGGCACAGGCCACAACATCACACTATTTGTCCTTCTAAACTAACATTTCTATTTTTGCATCCACCACTAAAGTCACACTTCATATTCTTGTTTTTTGTCCTGCTAAGTCAAATTCCTTTGGATTCTAAAATCTGTCTCCATAGCTCTAATTTCTTATTAGCATCATTCCTAGTTTCATCCACCATAACATCATCAACAAAGAGCATGCTGTAAGGATCGAAACGCCCAAGAGGGGGGGTGAATTGGGCTTTCTTTCAAATTTTAAGACAATTAAAAATTAACGACTAAAGCCCAATTCTCTATGCGGTTTATCTATGCAATCAACGTAAATATAAGTTGCGGAATAAAGATTGCATAATGTAAAAGGAAGGAGAGGAATGCAAACGCTCAAAAGACACGGAGACACGGAGTTTATCCCGTGGTTCGGCAAGATCACAAGGATCTTCCTACATCCACGTTGTGGCACCCACCGAAGGGTTTTGCCACTCCCAAGTCACCGAGACAAGGGGGTCTTCACTAATCTTCTCCGTTCGCCATCTCCGGCAAGGTGGAGCTCAAGCCTTGTACAATCCTTGATCTTCCGGGCTTCCACACACACCTTGGCAAGCTCCGGAAGGATCTCTTCAACCTCTCACTAGCCTAGAGACTCCAATCACAGAGAATGGACGCACACAAGCTTTTCTCTAGCTAGATCCAGCCTATACAAGTGATCTAATGGGTGAGGAAGTGTAAGCTCTTGGTCTTGAGTGCTCTTGGATGTGTTGTTAGCTTCTGAGTATCAAGACTTGTCGAAATGACCGGGTTAGAGGGGTTTTATAGCCAGCCTAACCGAAATAGCCGTTGGAAAAGTAGGCTGACAGAACTTTTCTGTGCACACCGGATGATCCGATGTCTCCCCTCTAGTTATCATCGGTGTAATTACTTTGGCTGACGTCATTATGTCAGATATTACCGTTATTAGACCGATGTTGCCCCAGTCTTCTCATCGGATGATCCGGTGGCTCTTCCTCCAGAATTTGCTTGATCTTGATGCTTACTGGAGTGATCGACCGATGTGTGTAATTCTGCACATCGGATGATCCGGTGCTTCACTTGCTCCAATTGTTCTGCAAACTGGATGGTTGCACCGATGTTGTTGAGCCCTTCACATCGGATAATCCGGTGAGTTCATTTGTCTGAGGTCTTTTTCTTCAGTTGAGTCAACTCGACCGATGTGTTCATTTTGTAAATCATCGGTTGATCCGGTGAGTTGATTTTGCTTGCTTCGAGTTGTTTTGAGTGAATCTTCTGTGTCTTTCTCGAATGACCTCTTAGACATTTGTTCCACACGGCTCTCTTATGATCCTTAAGCATTGTATGATGTCAATTTTTGATTGAGTGACTTAGACATAGAGCCTTCACATATTGTCTTTATCTCATGAGTTTGATCTCGAAAGTTGAGTATCTATGGATCTTCAATGGTATAATCATTTCATCTAATTTAGTGTTCATGGGGACCTTGCATTCACAAATTCATTAGTGAAGTTCAATGGTTGTCATTAATCACCAAAACCATATTACATGAGGGGGCCTAGATGCTTTCACATGCACCAAGCGATATGTCCTTATATATCCTTCGTCACCTTATTCATTACTACGGAAAAAAAATATATGACCTCAAGATTGACTCTTGGTGTAGTTCTATCGTGACCGGGAGGGTATTTGTCGAAGTGTTGCTACGACACACCCCCCAGTACTACTAAAGCGTAATCCGCGGAGGTTCGTATTCGGTTGGCGCGCGTGTGAGATTATGAACGAGATGATGACACAAGGAGTTTTACGTGGTTCGGGCCCCCTGAGCGTAATACCTTACTCCATAGGGTGGTTGTTGATTGTACGAATTTGTGGTTGCTTGTGAGCGTGTGAGTTTTTTTCTTTCTGTACGTGCGATGCAGTTCTTTTATAGTCCAAGGACTGGCCGTTACAATGTTAGCCTGGCCCGACAGGTGGCCCCAATGGTATTCAATCACATATACACGATTTGCATCTATTAAGTGTAATTAATATGATGATAACGTGCCTTAATGGCAGTGTTACCAGTATTAACAGTCCTCTGATCGTGTGTCATTAACATGACATTAATGACACGTAATCAAGTCCTGTAATGACGCGCGCCTCTGGGACTTTCCCAGCGCCTTCCCTGCTACGCCTCCCTCGCCTGAAGGTCGCCTAGGCGCCTAGTCGTCTAGGCGGCTGGCGGGCGCCTAGGTGTCCAGGCGTTGATTTACAACCCTGGTCGATACACATCCGAAGTTTCCCGCCGACGTTGGGTACAACAACTGGGTTTACCAGCAATCGTGGATGAAAATAACTTCAAACAGCTTCTTGATTTCTTGTGTGATGAAGTTTTGCCGCTCGACTGATTGCTTTCGGGGCTTCTGGTGTACTGGCCGTGCGTCGGGATATATCTTTAGGTTGTGCTCAATAACCTCCCTAGGCATCCTAGACATTTGTGGCGGTTGCCATGCAAACACGTCGACATTCATCCGAAGGAAAGTGATGAGCGCGAGTTCCTATTTGTTGTCCAGACCTCCCGATATACGGGTGGTCTGGGCAACATCAGAACCGATTTGGACGACTTTGACGGGAATGTCGATGTTGCCGCTTGGCTGCACGCGTGGTGTAGAGGTTGAGCCTCGGTGGCAAGAGCTCGGAGGTTGAGCAGCTTGCTCCTTGCCGGATGCTTCCTCCTGCGCTGTTGCAAGCGCGTGGAGTTCTTCCAGTGCAGTGACTCCCGCAGTGCGATCTCCGCGGATCTGGAGAACTCCTGAAGGTGTTAGCATCTTCAACACCAGGTAGCCATTGTGAGCTGCGACCATAAACCTATACAGGGTTGGCCCGCCTAGGATGGCGTTGAAGGGTAGGCTAATGTGCGCTACGTCGAGGACCAACTTCTTGGTCCTTTAGTTCTCCCGAGTCCTGAAGGTCATCGGGAGCGTAATTGATCCGAGAGGAGAGATAGCTCCCGGACCTACTCTGGAGAAGGGACAGGACGTGAGGGGTGAAGGTCTAAGACTCGGAGCTGGATCTTCACGAACGCTTCATAGCTGAGGAGGTTGAACGTCACACCACCATCCACCAAGACATGGTAGAGTAGAACGTTATTGATGGTAGGAGAAACCATCAACGGCAGTTGACAAGATCTGATCATGTTTTTCGGGCAGTCTGAAGCATCGAAAGTGATGGGAGTATTCATCCACTTCTGATGGGTTCTGCCTTGGCGGTAGGACGTGGGAGCTACGACAGCCATCTTCCAACGCATAGTCTTGAGGATGCGACTGGAGGTGATATCCTAGGACCCTCCATATATTGTATGGAGAGTCTACCGACGCTCGTTGTCGGAGATGTTAGAATCTTCATCGACGGTGTTGTACACAGACTTTAGGACCTTCTTGGAGTCCTGGAAGCCTAGCTCCAGATGAGCTGGAGCTTCGTCGACCTTCTGCTTTCCTTCCCGCTGACGGAAAGGAGCTTTTTTTCGACGCTTGTTGAAGCGATCAACAAGGTTCTGGACCTCGCAACAATCTTCAAGATTGTGAGTGTCCATTTTGTGGATCGGACACCACATCTTTTGACCGCCCCCGTCTTCAGACGATGCTCGAGGATGTTTTTCGGGGCGCGGCCCCTGGATAACTGGAGCTGCAGCTATAGCAACAGTAGGCGTGTCGGCCGACGGCTTCTTCTTGCAGTTGGACTTTTCTTCTTTTTTCTACTGTCGGGGGCAATGGCTTCAGCCTTGGAGGAGTTTTTACCAGCCTCCGAAGCTGGTTTGGTGTGCATCTCTCGGCCCTCCGCAGCTCTAGCACATTTGTCGGCTAGGCTGAAGAGCTCAGTGGCGCTACAGACTTCTTTTGTCGCCAGCTTCTCCAACATCTTCTTATCTCTAACACTCTATCGAAATGCGACGACGATAGAAGCATTGGAGATTGAAGGAATTGTGTTTCGTACCTGAGAAAATCGCTAGATGAACAATCGCAGCGACACTCCCGATATCTGTTGTACGACGAAAAGATCCAGCTCTGTGCCAGGTCGGGTGTAGGAGCTCCTGAAGTTGGTGGTGAACTGGCGGCATAGCTTCGCCCAACTGTTGATGGAGTTAGGCGGAAGACTCATGAACCAATACGTGGCTATCCCAGTCAGAGCCATAGGGAAATAGTTGGCCATCACAGTCTCATTGCCTCCCGCTGCGAGGATGGCGGTTGAGTATATCTGGCGAAACTCGACGGGGTTGACAGTCCCATCGTACTTCTCCGGCAAATGAGGCCAGAACTTCTATGGCCATTGGACCATGCGTAGGTGCATGGCTAGAGCCGAATAGCCGCCCCTACCTCGAAGGGAGAAGGTTTCTCACGTGCAGCTCGCCTCTCGCGAGCACGCTCCATGAGGACGCGGCCGTCCTGCTGCCTGTATCAGTGGTCAAGCTCTGATTGCAGATCATGGGTCGAGAGCCTCGACACCATGTGAGTACGGCGTGCCCCAGAGGGCAGCGACGTCACTTGCTGGGAGGGCGCGCACCTCCGGTGTAATGACGCCTGAGGACCAAGTCCACCAGACAGGGTCCTGTTTCTCGAAGGTGCCTGCACAGCAGGGGGCGAACCTTGGATACTGATGGCATTGGTTGCGGCTACAACCAAATGCTGCACATCAGTACGTCAGTGCTCCATCGCACTCTGAGGTGCTTCGGGTGCAGGTGGACACCGGAGAAGAGTCTGCGTTGCATTCAGCGCGTTCTCGGGGTTGTTCGTTGATGCAGTGACAGATGTGTGAGACCTATGTGTGCTGAATACATTGGCTTGTAGTGAATACACTTGCTTTGACGATAAAAGTTTTAAATATCACTGAAACACCTTTTTATTAAGGTCCGACTAGTTTTTGTTAGCTCCGGTGAGTTTTGTCTTTAGCTCTGACATATCTTTGATAGCTTCGGCGTGTTTTTGCTAAGCTTCGAGTTGATTTTTCTAGCTCCGACTTTTGGGATGAGTAATTCCGACTAGTTTTGGTTAGCTTTGGCAAGGTCCGGTGCTTGATCGCAATGTTCTGGCTTTTAATGTGAAATGTTTAGAACTTGCTTTACATTGTTGGAAAGTTTGCTTAGTATTATTTTACTAAGTTTTTGGTGCGTTTTGGATGATATGGCAGATATCGTTTTGCTATGCTTTGCAACATGCTTATGTGAGGTTCTCACGTAAGGTGTTGTGTTTGGAACTAACTTGAGTCAAGTCAAGGACTTGGGCTCGTATGGATTGGTTGTTTATTCATGTGCAGGTGTTGCTTGAGTTCAAGACATGGCTGGTGACGGGATCCATTGGACTAGTCTCAGGGAGGAGATGAGGTCCCAACAACCAAATTCATGAGGAATTGTGGTTGAGCTGATCAGGAGGTTGCGCAACATGATTGAATCAAGAACAATGCATATGAAGGTATCGTGGACGTCATTGGAAGATGTTTGCACGTGTGCAAGGAGTGCATGAACGTGGATACATGGTTCCGAGACGTGATGAAGAGATGTGGACGTAAAGAGTTGGTCGGAAAGGTCCAACCGACTAGGTTATGGACTCAGGCTGCGGCTGAGTCGGATTTGACTCAAATATGGAAAGATTTGAGTTGGTTATGATAGGATTTCGTGTGGGTCACGAATTTGAGTTGTTTAGGAATGTGGGATACATTCCTAAGGTGTTTGGAAGTCTTAAGATTGCTTCTATCTATGTATAGAAGAATCCTAAGCAGTTATGGAAAGTTATGATTCGTGAACAGAGTAGGATTAGGTTCCTGATCCGAGTTGAGTTGGCTTTCGAGCTGGTTATATAAGCAAGGGAGATCAGAGATCATGGTGCACGACTTTGGGGCTGTTCCTCTTGTGTTCTATTAAATAAAATTCGTAGTTTGAAGATAACTTTTGTGCCTTGTTCGTCTGACTTGTTCGAGACAAGTTTTACTCGTTGAGTTTCTGGACAGCACTACCTTTCGTTGGTGGTTTTATCATAACTCGAGTTTTACAGATCCAATTGACGTGATTCTTTTGGAGTTGTCTTCACAACTTGATTATCTATCATATGTCAAAATTTCACGGTCATTGGATTTGTGGTTTCTGATCTACACGAGTTTCTTTGCAGCGTTCCAGAACTGTTTTTTCTCGGGTAGGACAGATTGACCTTTGTTTGATCTTTTGATCATAACTTGAGTTTTTCTTGACGGATTTGAGTGATTCTTTTTTTGTTGTCTTCGTGACTTGATTATCTCTGATATCTATCACTTTTGTCACGGTGAAACACGTTTAGGTTAGTCTCACATACGATTTCTTTAATAGATCGTTTTTCTGCCGAAGGGGTTGGGGTTTAATTGTTTCCGCTGCGTAAGATTTTTAAATCTACCATTCACCTCCCTCTAGTAGCTTTTCACGTGATCTTCGATCCTACAATTGGTATCAGAGCCACGGTGCTCTAAATTTTGTGATTTGCGCGTGTTTTTGACTAATCATCATGGAGAAGTACTCTGCCAAACCTTGTGTGTTCGCTGGTATTGATTTTCAGGTTTGGAAGGCACGCATGGAGGCTTTCATCCAGGCACAAGGCTTTGCAATATGGGAGAAGGTATACAAGCCTTACGAAGTGCCATCAAACGATCAAGTTACAGCTACAAATCTGAGAGATGTCGACAACAACAACAAGGCTCGAAACTTGATCATACACGGATTAACACAAAGCGACTTTGACCGTGTTGCACACCTCCGATCTGCATACGATGTGTGGAAAGCACTTTGTGACTACCACGAAGGATCCAACACGATCAAAGAGGTAAGGCAAGACATGTTCAAGAAAGAATACATGCGCTTCGAGATGCAACCCGTTGAGTCTATTGATGACCTTTTTGCTCGCTTTAATAAGATTCTCAGCAACTTGCGTAGTGTCAATGTTAATTTTTCAGATGCTGAAAATGCTAGGCAATTGCTAAGTGCATTAGATATGTCAATTTGGGAGATGAAAGTCACATCTATTCGTGAATCTACTGTCACGAGTTCACTAACTTTAGATGTGCTATATTCCAAGTTAAAAACTCATGAAATTGACATAATCTCACGTAAGAACCCCAATAAGTCTATTGCATTTGTTTCACAACGTGATATGTCTAGCTCCGGCCAATCATCATCTTGCAATACTCTTGCTTTTTTGTCCTCACTAACCCTGGAGCAGATCAAAGAATTTCCAGAAGAGGAGTTGGCACTCATCTCTACTAGATTCTCAAAAGCATTGCAAAATGTGAGAACTAGAAGGAGAGGAAGCTTCAGACCTCAACGTTGTTTTGAATGTGGTAAAACAGGACACTTTCGTACATAATGCCCTAACCTTTCAGGTCCGACCACCCGGGAAGAAAAACAAAGAAAGGTTCGGACCTCCTCTGAAAATTCCAACAAGAAGAAGAAAGGTACCATAGGACGCAAGATGATCAACAGTTTCATCACCGCGCTTCAAGAGTTCAGTTCAAGAGACGTGGACATTGGAAGTGATGAAGATGAAGATGATTTGGCAAACTTGTGCTTTATGGCGGGCAAGAAAGATCAAGTATGGAGGAGGCAGAACACAACAGCGACAATGAAGAGGTATGTCCTACTTGCGAAGAAATGTGTGATGCCATTTCTCGTTCCACTATTATTGTTAAGAAAAAGGACAAAAAGCTTAGGGATAGTGCTGCTAAAATTGAATCACTAGAGTCTGAAATCAACCGTTAAAAAACTTTGATTCCTAGTGATGATGCATGTTCCTTATGTGATTTAATATATGAACAATTGTCCTCATTAAGAAGTGCGCACACCTCCACACTTGATAAACTTTAGTTAGAAATTGAAAAGAACAAAGAGCTTGCTGCACTTAATGATAAAAACTTGAAAGATGCTAGCTGTTCTACAATTGATTTGCATTGTTCTACTTGTGATGATCTTGATAAGAAACTACAGGATGCTATAAATGAAATTTCTATATTGAACAATACTTTACATTCTCATGAAGTTAAATTTTGTTCCAATTGCAAACTAAAAGGAAAAACTTCATGTGAAAATTGCCTTGATCTGTCCAATAAACTTGATGACATGCATAGGACATTAGATCGGTTTTGTAATGGGAATAAGAACCTAAACTTACTGTTGAATTCTTCCAAGTCTTGCAATGATAAAACTGGTTGAGGTTTTGATTCTCATGCTCATGCTAAGGCACATCCACCTAAAATTGTAAAGTCATTAGGAAGTGGTTTGATTCAAACAGTTCCTAAACAAAAAGGAGTGGTTTTCAAATCTGCAGGAGTGTTGTCTCATTCGGTTTCAAATAAAAATATTGCTTGCTCATCTAGACATGAACACAAAGTTAAATTTCATTGTACCTTCTGTGGTAGAGATGATCATGTCATAGATTTTTGTTATAGACTAGCTAAACAACAGGAAAGGGAAAGAATGGTTTTTAGATCTCATAACTTTCATGCAAATTTTGCTGCACACATTGAACCGAATGTACAACCTGCTGTTTTGAGTCAAAAACATTCAAAGTTTACCTCCGGACCTTCTGTTTTTTCCTCCGGAGCTACTGATTTTTGTGCTACACAAATAACACCTTATAGGTCAGTAGTTAAGAATAAAAAATCTCAAACTTTGACTCATAAACCTGCTGTTCTGTCTCAGCTTTCGCGTGTTTTTCCTGCTGCACGTCGCGTGACTCAGTACTGGATTCCTAAACGCCTTTTGACTAACCCTAGTATTGAGTCATCGACGTATTATGCTTCTATGTAGGTTACACGTTTGAGGAAGGAGAACATTTGGATTGTGGATTCAGGTTGCTCACGCCACATGACCGGTAACAAAGATTGGTTCTCCTCCCTCTCTTTTGTGTCACGTGTAGAGAATGTTACTTTTGACGATAATTCTTCAACTCCTATAATTGCTAAGGGTTCAGTTAGAGTAAATGATCACTACACTTTGAAGGATGTGACACTTGTCACAAATTTGAAATACAACTTGCTTTCTGTTGCACAATTGCTAGATGAAAATCTAGAAATTATTTTCAATAAAAACTGCTGCAAAGTTGTAGGTTCAAATAGTGAGCTTATTTTTAATATGTCTCGGTTTGGAAGAGTTTTTAAAGCTGATTTTGATATGTCTTCCTCTAAGCATAGGTGTCTAGTTGCTAATGATTCAAAGGACTTATATTTTTGGCATTGTAGACTTGGTCACGTAGGCTTTGATCACCTAACGCGTGTTAGTGCTCTTGATCGCATATGTGGGCTGCCTAAGCTTAAAGGGGACAAAGAAATTGTGTGCTTTTCTTGTAGACATGCTAAGATGGTTGAAGGTTCACATACCCCTCTCACAATGATCATGACAACTGAACCATGTCAACTTTTGCATCTTGACACCGTAGGGCCTTCACGTGTTCAATCCTTCGGAGGTAAATAGTATGTTCTTGTTATTGTTGATGATTATTCTAGATACTCTTGGGTTTACTTTATGGCATCTAAGAACAAAGTTTTTAGTCACTTTAGGACTTTATTTCTTAGATTATCAATTGATCACCCAGGATCTTTAAAGGCAATTAGAAGTGATAACGGAACTGAATTTAAAAATTAATCTTTTGATCACTTTTGTGCTGAAAATGGAATAGATCATCAACTTTCTTCCCCATATGTACCTCAACAAAACGGTGTTGTAGAAAGAAAGAACAGAACCTTAGTTGAGATGGCTAGGACTATGCTTGATGAATATCAAACTCCTAGGAAATTTTGGGCTGATGCGTTAGCAACCGCTTGTTATGTCTCAAATCGTGTTTTCTTGCGTGCTAAGCTAGGTAAAACACCATATGAGCTTCGGTTTGGACATAGGCCTAGTGTTACACACTTTCGGGTCTTTGGTTGCAAATTCTTTGTTAAGAAACATGGTAATCTTGATAAATTTGAACCTAGATCCATTGATGGCATGTTTCTTGGTTATCCATCTCATACTAGAGGCTACTGTGTGCTTTTACTTGAGACTAACAAAATTGTGGAGACTTGTGAAGTGTCTTTTGATGAATCTAGCCCAGGTACTAACTCAAACATTGCAGGTCCAGATCGATATCCGCAGGGGGAGAGCATTTTCATTGAAAATGAGGAAGAATTGGAGTTGCTGCCAGAAAATTCAGCAGCTAAAGACTTTGGTTTAGCTCCGGATGTTAATTCTCAACCAGCACTGACAACCATCAATGCTGATTCAAATCATCCTCAAGCCACAAGCTCATCGATTTGTGATGAACATGAAGAAGAAGAAGCTTGTGAGACATCTGTTCCCCTACAGTTTTACAAAGATCATCCCCCACAACAGATGATTGGAAGCTTGCACGAACGAGTCACACGGTCCAGGTTTTGTGATCCAAACTCATGCTCATTCTGCTTTTGTTGCTTATTTTGAACCCAAAGATATATCACACGCACTCACTAATGAATCTTGGATTATTGCCATGCAAGAAGAGTTAGAAAATTTTGAAAGAAATAATGTTTGGAAACTTGTACCTCCACCTCAAGGTCACACTTTAATTGGAACTAAATGGGTATTTAAAAATAAACAAAGTGGGGATGGGGTTGTGTTTAGGAATAAGGCTAGGTTGGTTGCTCAAGGTTTCACTCAAGTTGAAGGTCTAGATTTTGATGAAACTTTTGCTCCCGTCGCTAGATTAGAAGCTATAAGAATTTTGTTAGCTTTTGCAGCATATAAAGGTTTTAAGCTATTTCAAATGGATGTTAAAAGTGCTTTTCTTAATGGCTACATAGATGAGGAGGTTTATGTCAAACAACCACCGGGTTTTGAAAATCCAGATTTTCCTAATCATGTTTACAAACTGTCCAAAGCCTTATACGGTCTCAAACAAGCCCCTAGAGCATGGTATGATAGGTTAAAAACATTCTTACTTTAAAAGGGGTTTACCATGGGCAAGGTTGATAAAACTCTTTTTGTGCTTAAACATGACAATGACTCATTATTCGTTCAAGTGTATGTGGATGATATTATCTTTGGTTGTGCTTCTCATGATCTTGTGTCCAAGTTTTCAGCAATGATGAGTTCCGAATTTGAAATGAGTATGATGGGTGAACTCACTTACTTTTTGGGGCTGCAAATCAAGCAAACCAAGGAGGGTACCTTTGTGCATCAAACGAAGTATACAAAAGATCTCCTAAGGCGCTTCAACATGGACAAAAGCAAGCCTCTTCGAACACCAATGGGAACAGCAACAACACTTGAACTTGATGAAAATGGTGAATCCGTGGATCAAAAAGAATATAGAAGCATGATCGGATCACTTTTGTACCTCACGACATCAAGACCAGACATACAATTCAGCGTATGTCTTTGTGCACGGTTTCAAGCCTCCCTACGTGCTTCACATCATCAAGTCATCAAAAGAATTCTCAGGTACTTACATGGAACTCAAGAATTTGGTATTTTTCTTCCTTCTTCCTCAACCTTTATTTTGAAAGCTCTTTCAGATGCTGATTTTGGGGGTTGTAGGATTGATAGGAAAAGTACTTCCGGTGCTTGTCATTTTCTTGGTAATTCTCTTGTTGCTTGGTCCTCTAGATAATAAAATTCAGTTGCACAATCCACAACCGAATCTAAATATGTAGCTGTTGCTAGTGCTTGCTCACAAATTCTTTGGATTGTTCAAACACTTAAGGACTATGGGGTTGATCTAGATAGTGTTCCACTGTTCTGTGATAACACTAGTGCCATTTGCATTGCTAAAAAACCCGTGCAACATTCTAGAACTAAGCACATTGACATTAGGCATCACTTTCTCTGAGATAATGTTGAAAAAGTAAACATTGTGCCTCACCATGTAGATACCGAACAACAATTGGCTGACATTTTTACAAAACCTTTGGATTTCACTCGTTCTTGTTACATTCATAGTGAAATAGGGGTTATGCATCCTCATGGCTTAAATTGAGGGGGAGTTTTGAAACATGGGAAGTCTATGTGTGAATCTAAAATTAAAATAATATGAGCGTAGTATTTTATACATATATGACTTTGTGATTCCTTTTACATGCTGAAAGTTCTTACTACATTACTCGTGTTATATATTTTGTAGTTTTTGCCATGTCTAGTAATTGGAATAATTACTTACACTAAATCTGGTCATGGTCGAACTTTCTTGCTGTTTTGAACTTGTTGCATGTTCACAAGTGCTTTTAATCATTAAGAATTAATCAAGTAATCAACTCACATGTTGAGTTTTTATGAACAAATATAAATTGAGAAAAGATCAAGAGAATATGCATGCATCGCACTTCTTCTTTTGAGATGGCTTATCATTGCACTTAGATATGAACTTGGAAGAAGTTGTGTATGACTAAAACTATGTCCTTAAGCTTCTGATTGTCAAATGACATAGGCTTGGCTTGGTTGGTTAGAATAAGGCAGATGCACATATAATCTCTTGCACATATCATATGATCTAAATTTATACTTTGAAAAATAATAAAATGCAGCAACTAGTGTCATGCTTTCAGGTTTTGAAATAGTTAAGTTTGTGAGATCATGACTTGCTTAAATTGAAAATCACATTTGATCTCTAGCATGGCTTACACTACTTTATGTATCTCATTGATGTGATAATGTAAGGTACCTGATAGTATGACTTGGATGAGCTTTGTTTATATGTATATGTTATAATATGCTCATAACAACTAAAGTTGGAGAGATAATTTGTTTATATGCTCATGACTTGCTGAATACATTGTCAAAGGGGGAGAGATAAGCATGAAGAGAAAGAGAATATGTGCATAAGGAGAGATAATAAAGGGGGAGAGATAATATGGGATAATTTTTGGATTTTCTTCTCATTTTACTTTTGATTTACAAAGGGGGAGAAATTGTCTTCAAAACTTTTATGTGAATAAGCCAATATTCGGATTTTAAATGGTGTTGCCAATGCATTCATCAAGGGGGAGATTGTGAGACCTATGTGTGCTGAATACATTGGCTTGTAGTGAATACACTTGCTTTGATGATAAAAGTTTTGAATATCACCAAAACACCTTTTTATTAAGGTCCGACTAGTTTTTGTTAGCTCCGGTGAGTTTTGTCTTTAGCTCCGACATATCTTTGATAGCTTTGGCGTGTTTTTGCTAAGCTCCGAGTTGATTTTTCTAGCTCCGACTTTTGGGATGAGTAGTTTCGACTAGTTTTGGTTAGCTTTGGCAAGGTCCGGTGCTTGATCGCAATGTTCTGGCTTTTAATGTGAAATGTTTAGAACTTGCTTTACATTGTTGGAAAGTTTGCTTAGTATTCTTTTACTAAGTTTTTGGTGCGTTTTGGATGATATGGCAGATATCGTTTTGCTATGCTTTGCAACATGCTTATGTGAGGTTCTCACGTAAGGTGTTGTGTTTGGAACTAACTTGAGTCAAGTCAAGGACTTGGGCTCGTATGGATTGGTTGTTTATTCATGTGCAGGTGTTGCTTGAGTTTAAGACATGGCTGGTGACGGGATCCATTGGACTAGACTCAGGGAGGAGATGAGGTTCCAACAACCAAATTTAGGAGGAATTGTGGTTGAGTTGATCAGGAGGTTGCGCAGCATGATTGAATCAAGAACAATGCATATGAAGGTACCGTGGACGTCATTGGAAGATGTTTGCACGTGTGCAAGGAGTGCATAGACGTGGCTACATGGTTCCGAGACGTGATGAAGAGATGTGGACGTAAAGAGTTGGTCGGAAAGGTCCAACCGACTAGGTTATGGACTCAGACTGCGGCTGAGTCGGGTTTGACTCAAATATGGAAAGATTTGAGTTGGTTATGATATGATTTCGTGTGGGTCACGAATTTGAGTTGTTTAGGAATGTGGGATACGTTCCTAAGGTGTTTGGAAGTCTTAAGATTGCTTCTATCTACGTATAGAAGAATCCTAAGCAGTTATGGAAAGTTACGATTCGTGAACAGAGTAGGATTAGGTTCCTGATCCGAGTTGAGTTGGCTTTCGAGCTGGTTATATAAGCAAGGGAGATTGGAGCTCGTGGTGCACGACTTTGGGGCTGTTCCTCTTGTGTTCTATTGAATAAAATTCGTAGTTTGAAGGAACTTTTGTGCCTTGTTCGTCTGACTTGTTCCACACAAGTTTTACTCGTCAAGTTTCCGAACAGCACTACCTTTCGTTGGTGGTTTTATCATAACTCGAGTTTTACAGATCCAATTGATGTGATTATTTTTGAGTTGTCTTCACAACTTGATTATCTATCATATGTCAAAATTTCACGGTCATTGGATTTGTGGTTTCTGATCTACACGAGTTTCTTTGCAGCGTTCCAGAACTGTTTTTTCTCGGGTAGGACAGATTGACCTTTGTTTGATCTTTCGATCATAACTTGAGTTTTTCTTGACGGATTTGAGTGATTCTTTTTGTGTTGTCTTCTTGACTTGATTCTCTATGATATATATCACTTTTGTCACGGTGAAACACATTTAGATTAGTCTCATACACGATTTCTTTAATAGATCGTTTTTCTACCGAAGAGGTTGGGGTTTAATTGTTTCCGCTGCGTAAGATTTTTAAATCTACCATTCACCCCCTCTGGTAGCTATTCACGTGATCTTCGATCCTACAGGATGGGAAGGCACCATCTTGCTGCGATAGTGGTGGTGTGGTGGTGCAACACCTGCCGGGACAACAGCGTTCGCCAGCTGCTGCATGTTGGAGTGATTTTCTCTAGCAGGCTGATCAGCGTGGCCATTGGACGATTTCGCAGCAGAATTCACCATCTCGAAATCTGAGGCGCCCCCTACCTAGCGCGCCAAATGTCGAAGTGTTGCTATGACACTTCCCCTAGTACTACTCTAGCGTAATCCGCGGAGGTTCGTATTCGGTTGGGGCGCGTCTGAGATTATGAACGAGATGATGACACAGGGAGTTTTACGTGGTTCGGGCCACCTGAGCGTAATACCCTACTCCACGGGGTGGTTGTTGATTGTATGAATATGTGGTTGCTTGTGAGCGTGTGAGCTTTTTCCTTTCTGTTCGTGCGACGCAATCCTTTTATAGTCCCAGGACTGACTGTTACAATGTTAGCCTGGCCCGACAGGTGGCCCCAACGGTATTCAATCACCTATACACGATCTGCATGTATTAAGTGTAATTAATAGGGTGATAACGTGCCTTAATGGTGGCGTTAACGGTATTAACAGTCCTCTGATCGTGTGTCATTAACATGGCATTAATAACACATAATCAGGTCTTGTAACGGCTGCTTTAATTTACCTTGAATGTCCGCGCCATTGGAGATCCGACAATCTTCCCGTTGCAGGTTTAGGTTTGGAGGCTCAACACGTGGCAGCTCTGGAGCTTCCCTGTGGGGAGACAGGTCCGGAGCTGCTATACACGTGGCAGCACTGAAGCTTCTCTCTACTGGGGGTTAGGTTTGGAGCCACTGGACACGTGGCATGACCGGAGCTTCCCTATATAGGGAGTTAGATCCGGCCTTGCGTTACACGTGGCAGTGTCGGAGCTACCTGAACGAGGGAGGCAGGTCCAGTGCTGCGGAACATGCGTAGCCTTCGGAGGTCTTCAACTCGAACAGGTGAAACTCCGTGAATTTACTTGTGGTATCGTGGGGTACCCGGTACGCAGGGTACCGACAGTATCGATCTTACTATCACCTGCACAAACACTTATCACAAAATTATCGTATTTCCAAGACAAAGGATGCCATCTCGGAGATCAAGGAGGTGCTCAAGGAGCTAGCTGGCTCAAGAGCACCCAGACGCCCAAATTATGATAGCTCAGGCAGCAAGACAATTCAAGGTGAGGATAGGCACTAGGGCCATAGGTTCCCTAAAATCAACTTTCAAGCTTTGATGATGAGGTAGACCCCCTAACTTGGCTCACCATATATGACTTATTTTCACGCGATGAGGACTCTCGCGGAAGAAATTGTGTGGTTAGCTTCCCTTCATTTAGATGGTGTAGCTGCTCCGTGGTACTATGCCCTGGAACATGACCATGGTATTCTTTCTTGACCACGCTTTGCTAAGCTTGTCAACCTGCATTTTGGTCCCCCAATCAGATCTAATGGAATGGTTGAACTAAGGGATCTACGCCACACAGGGATAGTATAGGAGTACTGATATGCACACGCCTAGGCAGCATGTGTAGCATGTTGTTGTGGCCCGATCTTCTCGTAGGATCTGCAAACTTGATAAATTTTCGCTGCGTGACCTGGTGAAGAGGCAGCGCACCGCGAGGCTGTCCATGCGACGAACTACCGAGACAGTCACCCTTCCACGTATCGATGAAACAGCCCACGCAATCACGCCCTATAGACGTGAAGGCACAAACTGGGTGAACCGCAATTCGGCGTTCTACAACTCCCTCAGGAATCGAAAGAACAAGTATTGTAAACCTCTCAAGACTCACGTATAAACAAAACTCCTCGAGTTTGTGTATTCTGAATTCAATAAAAATAAGCTCTCTTCTGCATTGTCTAGTACAAGATATATATATAGAGATAGGGACGTTCAACTTTGAGTAGATGGCTGCATGCGCATGCTCTAGTGGATTTCGTGGCTGGTTCGCGCGTCTTTTCAGCTTCTGGCAGCAGTTACTAAAATGATCATAATTTCTTATTAAAACATCCAAATAATGAACTGTTTGATGGGCTGTAAAGTAGACTTGAAAACGCTTCCATCCACTTATAGAACACCGTGTAACTCCTTGTATTTTGTCCGCAGTGATGCTTGGAATTTGTACCATATGTCAGTCATCTAGCTTCTCATTGCATTCACATGCTAAGGTGATGAACCACCATTTTATTCATGCACACCATAGGCTTCTTGGTTCAGATGTCCAGAGGCTTGAATCCATCTTGATTCCATGCTGGTTCGTACACTACGTCATTCCTAAGGACATTGAAACAGGAACTCAAAAGTATAGGCTCATTCAACATAGACTGATTATTAAACATAAGGTTAGCGTTCACCTGAGAATGAATTTCCTTCTACAATTGTTTAGCTCTACTCCTTGTAATTGGACCAGCTATATCAAGTGGATTTTCATTTGAAGATGAGTGAATGCTAGACATGTCCTCATTAAGTACCACCGCTAATTTTTGGCATTACTATTTTCGATGTGAAGATCTCTCAATGACGCAACAGGTTAATTTGTTCACAGACGGGTTAGGGCAGCCTCTACGCACAAATGTTGAGCTTCAGTCCTCCGCAAATTTACAACCATGAAGTTGTCAGCAAACTGCAACATCGTCGGAACATGGAGAACCCGGACCTCGTCGAGAGCAACCCGCTCACAAACGAAGTAGAGGTCGATCTCCACATGCTTCGTGCGCTGGTGCTGGACGGGGTTGGTGGAGAGGTAGACAACACTGATATTTTTGCAGTGGACCAACATGCTTCGGGTGAGGGGATAGTGGAGCTCCTGTAGCAGTTGTTGTAGCCAGGAAGCTTCAGCCACACCGTTGGCCACGACACGGTGTTCAGCCTTAGCGTTTAGATGGGACACCACATGCTGCCGCTTCAACAACCAGGAGACGAGGTTGCCGCCAAGGAAGACAGCGTAGCCAGAGGTGGACCTACGTGTGTCCGGGCAATCTGCCCAGTTAGCGTCGGTGCAGACGACCAGCTCGGACGCAGAGTCACGTCGAAGAAGAATACCGTAATCGAGGGTGCCGCGTAGGTACTGGAGGATCCGCTTCACAGCGGTGAGGTGCGACTCCCGTGGATCGTGCATGTGGAGACACACCTGCTCGATCGAGTATGAGATATCGAGTCTAGTCAAGGTGAGGTACTAGAGAGCACCTGCCAGGCTCCTGGTAAGCAGTGGGATCGCTAGCGGGGGCCCCATGAGCAGAGGAGACCTTGACCTGGGTCTCTACCAGAGTTGAGCACGGCTTGCAATTAGGACAAGCTGATGTTGGGGAGGTGTGAAAAGCTGTGAACTGGGTCCACCAAGGGCCCAGGCCCAACCAACATAGATCAAGAAGATTCCAGAACATTTATCTATAGGAATAAATCTGTAATTGATTAGATTAGAATTAAAGATTAGAGAATAAGAGATTGATTAGGAATAAGAGATTGAGGTCATTGGGGAGGATCCCAACCACCTGGCGCGGCAAGGGGTCTCCTGAGCCCTATATAATGTTGCCCATACCCCTCATGTAATGCATCGAAGAATAAAGGAATTTCCTCAGAGGGATGTTCCTACCTTCGGTCACCGGGTTGAGATCAGCCAAGTCCCGATGACACTACCCCACTAGATTCACAACACCTTCCCAGAATTCCTCTCCACTCCTGTTCTGAGTCCAATCTGCTACTATGTTCTCCCCTACACACTCCACCCAGGAGGTCAACGCCACATCATCGCAATAGTATTTTCTCTGAGTAGGGCTGTCTCATACGTTCTTAGAAACCCCGTCGAACCTACCTCCTGATCGCTAGCGTCTTAGCTGGACGCCGCTGGTGAATAGGGGCGGGGTAAGAGACAAGTTCTCTTGGACTAATTTTTGCTTGATTAATTTGTTTTGTGCCGGCCGCAATATATAGACGGTCTGCATATTATATTAGGGAAACTAGGATTCTATCTCTAAGTAACAATCCAGACTCTATCTCTAATATGAAATTAATCTATTTATTCTTTATCTCTAATTTAATCTTTGGAAACTAATAATCTATCTCAACTAATAATATGCTATGCCTTCTTTCCTATGACTGGCCCACCACATCCAAGATCCGAACGTGACATATCTCTCTTCCTTATGAAAAACTCGTCCTCGAGCTTGGATGAAGTCTTTTGTGTCCCCTAGTGTCTTGTGTCGATGATGAGCAGACGTGCACCGAACCACGCACTATTGTTGCACATGCAGTCCAACTTAAGCACCTTTTGGCAAGATAGCATCCTATTATTGGGATACTAGTTTGCCGTTGTCACGCGAGGCAACCAGTCATGGCGTCCGACCTGGAGCAACTAGACGCCTAGGCGTCGCCTAGGTGACGTCTAGACAACACTGCATGTATCTTTGTAAATTCACCATCCAAATCATTGTGTGTTGTAGGGGCCTCTGAGATGTTAACTTGTGCACCACATAGACCCTAAACATGCTTGGTCTCCTGCTCAACTGCTATGCTTGTACTCCTGCTCAGCTACTATCTTTTCCTTAGCTTTTGCACCAACATCATTTGCACCATTGGTGGCCTTACTGAAGGCAGTGGTTAACCACGCCGCTCTAGTAAAGACATACTTGTTCTTCATGATGGCGGATCCAGCAGGCTCGGCGGCATTGAAGACGTTCGAATGCCAAGGGCGTGGAGTGTGCGCGCGTAAACAACCAAGAGCGGGGACGCGACTGCAGATTTGGGAAGGATTGACGTGATGCTAGCAGATCTGGAGTCCCCGCTAGCGCTGCCAGTTGTTGATGCCATCCCGTCGCTGCTGCTTGAATGGGGGGAATCTATCTCTAAGGAATAATCCGGACTCTTATCTCTAATATAGAAACTAATCTATTTATTCATTATCTCTAATTTAATCTATGGAACCTAATAAACTCTATGTCTAATTAATAATATCTCCTGCCTTGTTTTTCAATGGTCGGCCCACCATTGTAGACCCCTACGTGTGAAAGCATCTAGGCCCCCATGAGGTTTGGTTTCGGTGATTAATGACAACCGTTGGATATTATTAATGAGTTTGTGGATGCAAGGTCTCTCATATCACTCATCACACTTAATGAACTCTCTATGTATATCATCTACTGCTCATTGGATACAATTGGAGACCCCTAAACATATTATTTTACGAAGTCAATTGATTTTTGTGAAGACTAAAAGAAAAAGCACATATGTCAAAATCATTCAATCAAAATTGACAGCACTCAAGACTTGGTCATCATCAGAAGAACATTTCAAACTAATGTCTAAGAGGTCACTTGAACAAATTCCAAAAGAATCACTTAGAACAACTCGAAGCTTACAAAATCAACTCACCGGATCAACCGATGTATCCAGAAAACACTACATCGGTCGAGTTGGCTCTGAACAGAAGAAGACCTTAGTCTTAAGTATATACCGGATCATCCGATGATGAAGCAAGTGTTACATCGGTCTATCATTCTAGTAAGCAATTTCCCTGGACCAAGTGTAACACCGGACCATCCGATGTACAATTACAACACATCGGTTAATCACTCCAGTAAGCATTACTTCTGGACCATTCTGGATCAAGTGTCACCGGATCATCCGATGATGAGGCAAGTGTTATATAGGTCAATCAACTGTCATATCTGACACAGTGACATCAGCTAATTTGTATTCGACTGATGACAACTGAAGGGAGCACATCGGATCATCCGATGTTTGCAGAACAGTGATGTCAGCCTACTTTTCCAACGGCTATTTCGTACACATTACCAAGCATTCAAGATGTTGAGCTACCACTTCCACATCATTTACACCACTTGTACACCAAGAGATAGGCTAGAACTTGCTAGAGATGATGCTTGTGTGCTTCCATTCTTGGTGATTGGAGTCTCTAGTCTAGTGAGAGCTGTAAGGGAGTGTCTCTTGGTGATTGCATTCACCGTGTAACAATCGGTGATTGGAGAGAGCCTTCTGGAGCTTGCCAAGTCGGTTGCGGAAGCCCGCAGGACCAAACTTGTACAAGGCTTGAGCTCCACCTTGCTGGGGTTGGCGAACGAAGACCTTTAGTGAAGATCCCTGGTCTCGGTGACTTGGGAGTGGCTATACCCTTTGGTGGGTGCCACAACGTGGATGTAGGAAGGTCTTGACGATCTTACTGAACCACGGGATAAATCTTCGTGTCTTCGTGTCTCCTCGGGAGTTTGCACACTCTTTCTTTCTCGTTACACTTATGCATTTAATATACCGCAAAATTACTATTCACTTGAATGCATAGGTTGTTTGCATAGGGAATTGGGCTTGTAGTAGTTAAGTTTTTATTGCTTTAATTTTTGAAAAGAAGCCCAATTCACCCCCCTCTTGGGCATTCGATCCTTACAATTGGTATCAGAGCAAGGTTGCTCATTGGATCATTCTAGCTTCACCGCTAGAGAGCTAAAATGGCCAAGATTGGGGGTTCGGTTCCCATCTTTGAGGGCAAGAACTTTGCCTATTGGAAAGCACGCATGCGTGCTTATCTAGAGGCTATTGCTCCCGAGGTATGGGAAGCGACCCATGCGGGGTTTGGTGAGCACAACTATATAGGTGATCAAGTCAAGTGGGATGCAAAAGCTAGAAATGCTATTTATGAATGCATTAGTCAAGATGTGTTTGCTAGGATTGCTAGCAAAGAAAAAGCTTGTGAAATTTGGGCTTGCTTGATTGAAATTCATGAGGGTTCTTCTCGTGTTAAAGAACTAAAGTATCATATGCTTAAGGCCAAATATGATGAGTTCAAAATGCTACCTCATGAAAATGTCAATGAAATGTTTTCTCGCTTGAATGTTCTTATTGAGGAAATTAATGCTCTTGACATTGCTTCTCTTGGCAAGGGACTCATCAACCGCAAGATCCTTATGCTCCTTCCTAAGCCAAAGTACAACATCATCAACTCCATGCTTCAACAGGAATCTCTTGATCACATTGAAGTTTCGGAACTTATTGGAGAGATTCACGCTCATGAGATGAGTGTGCTTGGGATAATGGAGGAATCATCTTCAAAGACAATTGCTCTAAGGCTTCCACCAAGAAAACAAATCTCAAGAAAAAGAAAGTGGTCGAGCCTAGCTCAAGTGAAGAAGAGCAAGCATCAATGAAGATGACGATGATGAGCTTGCATTGATGATGAGAAAATTCTCTCGCTTAAACTCCAAGATTGCCAAGAAGGGATACACCTTTGATCCCAAAAAGAAAGCATTTCTACCAAGGAAAGATGACAACAAGACTTGCTATAATTGTGGTGATCAAGGCCACATCTCCTATGATTGTCCAAAACCGGACGAAAGAAGAGAGAACCACAAGAGCAAGCATCGCATGCTTGAGGATAGTGAGGATGATGAAGAAGAGGTCAAGCCTAAGCCAAGATTCTTTGGGAAGAAGAAGCATGACAAAGGCAAAAAGACAAAACTCTTTCCAAAGAAGAGAAAAGGCCCACAAAAGGTGTTCATGTGTGAGGCAAATGAATGGATCACCGATGAAGAATCTAGTGATGAAGAGAGTGAAGTTGAAGAAGAGAGCTTGGCCGGCCTTGCCATTGCCAACAATGATGATTTATCTCTTCGTCCACCTCCCATGTGCCTCATGGCAAAAGGTAACACCAAGGTATGTGATGACTCTAGCGATGATGAGCTTTCCCCCAATGACTTAGCTTCATTGATAAATGAATATCACACTATCATTATGAGGGAAAAGAGTAAGGTCAAGGCTCCTGAAGAAGCTCGTGCTAAACTCGAGAGTGCTAACCTCGATTTGCTTGACAAGTATGAAAGCATACTTAAGGAGCATGACACACTCAAATCTCATGTCAAGCAAGTTGAGGAGGATAAGGCTCAAATCAAGCTAGATCATCATGAGCTTGACTTAGCACATCAAGCACTCTTGGGAAAGCACAATGAGTTAATCCAGGAGCATCAAGTACTTAACCTTTCTTATGAAGTTATTGATCAATAATTGAAAACTATAAAGAAAGAAACCCTTAATGATAAGGTATCTATTATCTCTCATGCCACTAATGTCTTGCATAAGTCTTTGCCTTTGAAAGAGAATGCTAGGGAGGAGGATTTGTTGGAAGAAATTGAATGTCTCTGCACTAGTGTGGCAAGACTATCTAAGGGAGAAGTCAAGCACAAAGAAATCCTCTTCCAACAAGCAAGGGCCTTCAACAAGAGAGGACTTCGATCCTTCCCGGTGCCTAACAAAGGAAAGGTGCCCTCACCGGAGCTTAAAACGAGCTTCATCAAGGAAGTTGGTTCTTATTGCCAACATTGTGAGGTCACCGATCACCATACAAGGGAGTGTCCTCTTCCTAACCGGCCTTCTCCAAAATTGCCTACTAACTACAAGTCCACCTTTAATGATCACTATTATCTGTTGAGTAAAGTAGATGGCAAGGTGAAGGCAAGATTCATTGGCAAAGTGAAAGTGCATCTAGGACTCTCTTGTGGGTTTTGGATGATTTATGACAAGCAATTGGGATCCTAACCTTTTTGTTGAGATGAATGCAGGCCAATAATGAAAAATGAGCAAAATACCAAAAAGAAGGGATAATGAGGAGCAAAGTGAACTTGAGCTCAAGGAAAAGAAATAGTAGATTATTGTGTATGGAGTGTGTTAAGGAAACACACCCAAGAGCTCAATCATATTTAAGCACACACACATGTTGCATAAAGTTACACAGGACCGGACTAGTCCGATATCAACCGGACTAGTCCGATATCCTTTCTGCACCAGATCGGACAAGTCCGATATCTGTCGGACTAGTCCGATATCTTTCTGACTTGAGTCGGACTAGTCCTTCCCACCACGGACTAGTCCTCAACACACTTCACAAGTCACACAAAATCGGACAAGTCCGTTGTTAACCGGACTAGTCCGATATTCCTTCTGATCCACTTCGGACAAGTCCGATGCTTACACAGACTAGTCCGAAATACCCACTGATCTAAATCGGACAAGTCCTCCAAGTGCGGACTTGTCATCCAACACACTTAGGGTTTCACATGGCCGGACAAGTCCGATGGCTATCGGACTAGTCCGAAGATTTCCAGTAGTGAAATTGGACAAGTCCGTTTTCGACCGGACTAGTCCGATATTTCGGGACACTTAGGGTTTGCTACACACAGCACACCGGACTAGTCCGGTGACCACCACGGACTAGTCCGATCTTTCTGAACCCTAACGGTCACTTTTAGAAACCCCATATAAATAGAGGTGCACGACCCACTTTTACTATCTCTCGAACCCTAGCGCCGTCACACCTCCCAAGAGACTCAGAAACTACCCCTCTCCACAAAATTAAGTGCAAAATCGATCAATACTTTGAGGATCATTTCTAGATCATTGGAGAGACACTTGGCACACATCATTGAGCTCTTGGTTTGAATCTCTAACACACTCCTGCGTTTCAATTGTAATTTCTGAGTGTGTTTTTGGTGGCATTGTGATTTGTAATGTAAGAGAGCTCTCAACGTGTGAGAACACCCCTTGAATTTGGTTATTCACCCCTTTGTGATTAGTGGAAGAGGATTGACCTTCGTGGCGATCCAACGAGGGTAGGGTTGGAGAAGACCCGGTCCTTTTGTGGGCTCTTCAACGTGGATGTAGGTTGCCTTCGTGATAGCCGAACCACGGGATAAATCGTGTGTCTTGTCCTCTTTGTGTTCATCACTCAAATTGATCTACTTACTCTAGGGTTTGATACACATTGTTCAATTTACAATAAATTGTAGAACACAAGCCTTAATTGTGATACAATCCAATATACAACTGTTAAACTGTTGTTTGATTCTATATTTCCGCTGCACACGTTGAAGAATCAACCTAATCGATTAATCTTGATCAACTTAGTCCATGAACACCGGACTAGTCCGCACTTTACCGGACTAGTCCGATTTCTCTGGTATTGAACTTGTTGTTGAGTGTTGCAGGATCCGACAAAAATTCAAAAGGCCTATTCAGCCCCCCCCTCTAGGCCTACATTCAATTGGTATCAGAGCAAGGTTCTTCAAGAAAGAGTTTAACCACTCAAAGAGATCATGTCGGACATGAAGGATATCCACAAAATCAACAACCAAGAGGAAGTCAACAACGATAAGACCCAAAAACTGGAGAAGTACCTCGAAGCCAATCAAGACTTCGAGGACGACGATGAGGAGACGCTGGAGCTAAAGGTGCTCCTCGGAAAGAAGGCACTTTCAAAAGGGAAAGCGAAAGTTGAAGAGAAGAAGAAGGGGAGTAGTCACACCGACTACTCCCGATATCCTTTTAATTATGATCGTCTAAATTCCAATAACAATCACTACTTATCTATCCCACTTGGAAAAGCCCCACACTTCGATGGGAGTGATTACTCCATGTGGAGGCAGAATATGAAGATGCATTTGATTTCCCTCAACCCAAGTTTATGGCATGTTGTATGTACAGGGATAGATATTCCGGATGACGACGAAGAGCTCACCCCAAGTCAAGAGCAGGCCATCCATAGAAATGCTCAAGACGTAGCCGTAATCACCTCCTCTCTCAGTCGAGATGAGTTCACCAAGGTGGATGGACTCGAAATTGCTAAGGAGATATGGGATACACTACAAACAGCACATGAAGGTGACCGACATGTGCGTGAGGCAAAAATTGAAATGATCGAAGACAAACTAGGAAGATTCGCAATTGAGGAAGACGAGTCACCCCAGGATATGTACAATCGATTGAAGACACTTGTCAACAAGGTTCGATCATATGGGAGCAAGAAGTGGAATGACCACGAGGTGGTAAAGCTCATCCTTAGAGCTTTTATGTCTCGCAATGTCACGCTATGCTCAATGATCAGAGAAAGCCCCGGTTACAAAAGGATGACTCCGGATGAATTGCTTGGTAAAATTATCAACTTTGAAATGATGGAGAAACAAGCCAAGCACGTCAAAGAAATTGCCGACCTCACCTCGGCCAAGAAGAAAGGAGTTGCCCTAAAATCTACTCTCAAGCCTCTATCCAAAGAAGCAAGAGAAGCACAACTAGAGGAGGACAGTGATGACGAGAGTAGTGAGCTAGATGAAGAGGATATGATTTTGTTCATGAAAAAGTTCAAGAGAATAATGAAGAAGAGACAAGGAACAAAATCAAGTGAAGGAAAGTACAAGGAAAGGACGAAGCCAAAGATGAAGCGGGCGTGCTATAATTGTGGTGAGTATAACCACTTTATAGTCGATTGCCCGTATGAGGACAACAAGAAGAAAACTAAAGAAACCAAGCCTCAACCTAAGAAATTCTTCAAGAAGAAGAAACAAGCCAAACAAGCACACATTGGGAAGGAGTGGGACTCAAACGATGAGTCCTCATCATCCGATGAAGAAGAGATGGCTAGCATAGCCATAGAAAGCACATCCAAGAAATCCACACTCTTCCCCACACTCGGTGCAAAGAAGGGAAATGACACTTGTCTCATGGCAAAGGAAGGTAAACGCAAGGTAAACATCAAAACCCCTTCCATGCATTCCTACTCTAGTGATGATGAACTAGATAGTGATGATGAGGATATGCTAAATGGACTAGATAGGAAAACTGCTACTAAAATGAAATTTTTACTTGACCAACTTGTTGAGAAGGAGAGGTTAATTAATCGTCAAGAGGACATGATTATCTCCCAAAAGGAGAAGTATGTCAAACTTGACAAACTCCTAGAGCTTGAAAAGGAGAAAAACATTTCACTAGAGCTTGAGCTAGCTTCAAGCAAGAAAACTTGCTTGGAGTTAACCGACTCAAATGTTGCAATCAAGGACCAACTTGCTGACCTGATCCAGGTTAACAAAATCCTTGAAGTGCAAGTTGAGTCACTCAAGCTAAGTGAACCTTCCTCCTCTTCAAGTTCACCTTCTCAACCCACTAAAACTGATCTTGTTCATATGTGCACATGTAGTAAAATCAACACCAGTTTGAAGGAGAAGTCAACCTCCACAAAGGATACAAAATCCTACCCAGTATGGAATATTTGACAAGGAGAAGATCAACTATGCACGTAGTGCATACTTGGTCCAAAGACCTCCAAATGTCAAATATGGCATTGGTTACTCTTATGATGAAAAGCAACATGCTGGAAGTCATAAGAGTAACAGGGGAAAGATCTCCTTTGTGAAGGGAAGATCCTCTCAAACTGATAAGTTGAAGAATAAGAAACTGAACTCGCATAAATACCGGACTAGTCTGGTCGGTGTCTGGACAAGTTCGGTCATCCGGACAAGTCCGGCCACCCAGACTAGTCCGATTCATAAACAACAGCAGCTTCTATTTAAAACTTTTGATGCCTCTTATGTATTAATGAGAAACAATTTTGGTAAGGTTTATGCTTATTATGTTGGACCACGCCATGGGAACACAAAATCCCATGTGTGGGTGACCAAATGTATTGTAACTAACCTCCAAGGACCCAAGCAAACTTGGGTACAAAAAACCAAAATATAATTTGTTTTTGCAGGCCTATTCCTCCGGTGGATCCAAATGGGTGCTAGACAGTGGATGCACCAACCACATGACCGGAGAAAGGAGGATGTTCGTGGAATATGAAGAAAACGAGGACCCAAACGAAGGCATCTACTTCAGAGACCAACAATCAAGGGGGAGCTTCAACACAAGCACGAGAGTATGAAGATGATCAACAAGTCAACAAGGGCAACCACTCAGGGGGAGAAGAAAACGATCATGAAGACACAACTCCCCAAGTGCCCCACCCAAGAGTACACCAATTCATTCAAAGGAATCACCCAATCGACAACATCATCGGTGACATCCAAAAGGGAGTAACCACTAGATCTCGCATAGCTAACTTTTGTGAGCATTACTCATTTGTCTCCTTTTTGGAACCACGCAGGATTGAGGATGCATTGAAGTATCCGGACTGGGTGGTGGCAATGCAAGAAGAATTGAACAACTTCAAGAGGAACGAGGTGTGGGAACTTGTGGCAAGACCCAATACAAACATAGTGGGCACCAAGTGGGTCTTCCGCAACAAACAAGATGAACACGGAGTGGTAACAAGAAATAAGGCGCGACTTGTGGCCAAAGGGTACTCACAAGTCGAAGGTTTGGATTTCGATGAGACTTTTGCTCCAGTAGCTAGGCTTGAATCTATTAGAATATTACTTGCATATGCTACTCACCATGATTTCAAGCTGTATCAAATGGACGTGAAAAGTGCCTTCCTCAACGGACCGATCAAGGAAGAAGTGTACGTGGAGCAACCACCCGGGTTTGAAGACGAAGAATTCCCCAACCACGTATATAAATTGCGTAAGGCTCTCTACGGCCTCAAACAAGCTCCTAGAGCTTGGTATGAGTGTCTTAGAGATTTCTTAATTGAAAATGGTTTTCAAATTGGCAAAGTAGACTATACATTATTCACAAAGAATTTAGATAATGATCTTTTTATCTGTCAAATCTATGTTGATGACATAATATTTGGGTCAACTAACCAATCCCTCTGTGAAGAATTTAGTAGAATCATGACAGACAGGTTTGAAATGTCAATGATGGGAGAATTGAAGTAATTCTTGGGATTCCAAGTGCGGCAACAAAGAGAAGGAATGTTCATAAGCCAAACCAAGTACACACAGGACATACTCAAGAAGTTTGGCATGAACAAGGCAAAGCCTATAAAGACCCCCATGGCAACGAATGGCCACTTGGATCTCAATGAAGATGGACCTAGCGTCGATCAAAAGGTATATCGCTCCATGATTGGATCTCTACTTTACTTATGTGCATCTAGGCCAGATATTATGTTGAGTGTGTGTTTGTGTGCACGATTTCAAGCCAACCCTAAGGAATGTCACTTGACAACCGTAAAAAGAATCTTGAGATATTTAGTTCATACACCCAACCTTGGTCTTTGGTACCCAAAAGGCTCAAAATTCAATCTCATTGGTTACTCCGATGCAGATTATGCCGAGTGCAAAGTAGATAGAAAAAGCACCTCTGCCACATGCCAATTCCTAGGGAGATCCTTAGTTTCTTGGTCATCCAAGAAACAAAATTCCATTGCTTTATCCACAGTCGAAGCGGAGTATGTTGCAGCCGGGAGTTGTTGTACACAACTCCTTTGGATGCGACAAACTCTAAGAGATTATGGTTACAATATGAACCGTATTCCTCTCCTTTGTGACAATGAGAGTGCCATTAAAATAGCCCACAATCCAGTTGAGCACTCTAGAACTAAACACATAGACATAAGACATCATTTCTTGAGAGACCATTCCATGAAAGGAGACATTACCATCTCACATGTCAACACCCAAAAACAATTGGCCGACATATTCACCAAGCCACTTGATGAAAAGCGTTTTTGCGAACTCTGAAATGAACTAAATATCCTTGATTCTCGGAGTGTGGCTTGAAAAGTTGCATACCTGTATGACCTCTTCAAAATTTTGACTGAATTGTGAAAATTATCCCTCTTCATTTTTTTCTCGAAAAACTATGTCAATTATTAGATCTTGATGAATTATGATCATTGTGTGATTGTTGTATGCTTACTGGTCAAATTCATCAAGATTAATTGATTTGTTTTGTCCCACCTATTCTCTATTAATGAACCTTCAAATATATATGAATGGGCTATGCAATCTCTCCTGGTGACCACGGACTAGTCCGTGGTTACCCGGACTAGTCCGCTCTTGCAGACTAGTCCGCAGAGTGCCAGTTAGATCAGACTAGTCCGATAGACCACGGACTAGTCCGATATAGCTCTCTGGATGACTTCAGACTAGTCCGGTCATGTCCGGACTTGTCCGATATAGCTCTCTGGATGACTTCGGACTAGTCCGGTCATGTCCGGACTTGTCCGATTTTTCGTGTCCATAACCCTAGCCGCCACCAAACCCTAATCTTCTCATCCCCACATTTGCTCACGCCTTCCTCTCTCTTGCGCTCGAGCTAGCAAGGCGATTCTCTGCTCCCTCTGTCGAAAAAGTCCACATTTGGGTAGAGATCAAGCTTGACCTCTTGGGGATTGAAGTTAGCGGACTTGTCCGGCCTCCAACCCCCAAACCTTCAAGCTTCAATCGATTTCTTCGGTAACTTTCTTCAAAACCCTAGAAATCTTGTTTTTCTCCGTTGTTGATCGTATAGCCTAGCATCCTTCACTAGATACATGCTTATTTGATGTACTACGTGTATGCTAGACTAGATTTGCATTAGGAATCATTCCTTGACCAATCTGTTAGGTTTTTGAGGATGAACATCGGACTAGTCCGGTCCACCGGACTAGTCCGTGCCTGTGCACTGGACAAGTCCGATGTTTCTGAACTGAAAACCTAATTTTTCAATTCCTCAATGCAATTCATTGCTATCTTTTCATACTTATGCCTTGTCTCACTTACCATCATTCTTGCAAAATCATTCTCAGATCATGTCGAGCTCAAACAACAAAATCTCCGACTTTGAGGCCGAGTTGGACCAAGAAGTGGCACCTCGGTCCTCGACGGGTCTTGGCAAGAAGCGCCAAGAAAGACCCTTCGAGCCTGCCCCTTCCCCTCCTCAGGTTCGGAGGAAAGTGCTAGCAAAGAAGCCGACCTCCAAGGTGCCAACCTCTAAGGCTGGTGGTGGCCCTAGCTCGGCAAGTGCCCGGCAAACCAAGGGCAAGGGCAAGGGGATAGCAACGGGGCCAGTTGGACCCTTGAAGCTCCATGCTCCCAGGGAAGGGGTCCGAGACCCTACTGAGGAGAAGTTCAATGGCAAGGGCAGTAATTCTGCAGCCAAGTTCAGAAGCATTGACTGGTATGGCAGGCCAAAGCAAGCTGTCTATGGAAGTTTTGGTGCAACTTCCATGTAGACTTCTACAAATCGGTGTATCTACCGATGAAGACCCCCGTGGTGCGCAGTCAGTGGATTGACTGGGCACGCCTTGAGAAGAAGAAGTGCTCAGCTTTTGATGAAGTCATTGCAGCAGTTGAGAGGCATGGCCTGAAGGATCTCTTTGCCTTCAGGCATAACTGGAATGATGAAGTGATTGCACAGTTCTTTGTAACTTGCCACTTCTCAAGTGAGGATGAAGAGAGTGTTACTTGGATGACACACGGATCTAAGTATAGTATCACTCAAGAGGACTTTGCTAATATGCTCCATCTGGACACCTCTGGACATGACAGACTGATCATCCACAACATAGGTGTCATGGAGAAGGATAGGATGAAATTCCTATATGAGCCGAACTCAAAATATGTCCCTCCCTCTACAAAGTACATGAAACCATTCTTTGTGGTCCTCAACAGAGTGCTGAGGAAGATTATTGCTCCTAAAGATGGAGATGCTGGGAGCGTGCAGAGTTACCTGTGAACCCTAATGAGCGTCATAAGCAAGGACCGCCCATTTGATGTGGCGGAATACATTTGGAATGATATGGTCAACATATCCTGCATGCCTAACAGGTCATGTGGCTATGCTCCCTACCTCATGTATATGATTGAGAAAGTCACAGGTATTGAGTTCGTGAAGAATGTGGAGAACACTCCTTTGAGGCCTCAGAAGCCTCAACCAGTGAGTGTCCAGGCTGCTCCCTCACCGGCCTCCAGTCCCGAGGCACCGGCAAGATCAAGAAGTGGTGCTAGGGCTGTCCCTACCTCTAGGGAAGCCCCTCAGAGAGAATCAGCTAGTGGGATCCTCAAGTACCTGGCCGCCATATTCTCCTCCTACAAAAAGACCGAAGTGAAGGTCCACAAGCTCAACAAGAGAAGAAAGGAGGACATGAAGTATATAAAGGCCAATATGAAGCAAATCTGCCAGAAGCTGGAGATCGACCCCATTGGATCTCCAGTGATTTCTGAGGAGTCCGACCCGGACCTCACCGAGCTCGCGCCCTTGAACCCCTCTGAGCTTGCCTACTTTAGCATTGGGGGCTCGAGCGACTCCGTCCTTCCTCCTTCCCCTCCTCGTCAAGCTGATGATGATGAAGACGAAGACGACGACGAGAGGACCGACAATGAAGAGTGAAGACCCTAGGACCCTCCTCTCCTTCTTTTTGGTGTCTTGATGCCAAAGGGGGAGAGATTGAGGGGGAGTCTTAGCTTTAGCTGTGGTAGGGTGCGAGGAGAGAGTTCTCTTTATCTTTCTTTGTGATTGTAATGCTTTAACGCTGTTTTCATGTTAACTATGGTTCTGTGTTGAAATGCTTAATTAATTTGCAAGTATGTGTTGAAATCTGCAATTTTGCTCCTGAAATGACATATGTACTTTGTATTGATTCATCAATGTAAATTATGTAATTCTCAATGTTTCAATGCACTTAGTTATGCATCCCACCATAAAGAATGCACATATGGATATTTCTCTTACTGCTTGATGTATTTTTGAGTCATATGTGCATACTTTATGAAAATCTCATCTCTTTTTGTCATATTTTGTGAAATCTCAATTGGTTGTCATCAATCACCAAAAAGGGGGAGATTGAAAGTGCATCTAGGACTCCCTTGTGGGTTTTGGATGATTTATGACAAGCAATTGGGATCCTAACCTTTTTGTTGAGATGAATGTAGGCCAATAATGAAAAATGAGCAAAATACCAAAAAGAAGGGATAATGAGGAGCAAAGTGAACTTGAGCTCAAGGAAAAGAAATAGTAGATTATTGTGTATGGAGTGTGTTAAGTAAACACACCCAAGAGCTCAATCATATTTAAGCACACACACATATTGCACAAAGTTACACAGGACCGGACTAGTCCGATATCAACCGGACTAGTCCGATATCCTTTCTGCACCAGATTGGACAAGTCCGATATCTGTCGGACTAGTCCGATATCTTTCTGACTTGAGTCGGACTAGTCCTTCCCACCATGGACTAGTCCTCAACACACTTCACAAGTCACACAAAATCGGACAAGTCCGTTGTTAACCGGACTAGTCCGATATTCCTTCTGATCCACTTCGGACAAGTCCGATGCTTACACGGACTAGTCCGAAATACCCACTGATCTAAATCGGACAAGTCCTCCAAGTGCGGACTTGTCATCCAACACACTTAGGGTTTCACATGGCCGGACAAGTCCGATGGCTATCGGACTAGTCCGAAGATTTCCAGTAGTGAAATCGGACAAGTCCGTTTTCGACCGGACTAGTCCGATATTTCGGGACACTTAGGGTTTGCTACACACAGCATACCGGACTAGTCCGGTGACCACCGGACTAGTCCGATCTTTCTGAACCCTAACAGTCACTTTTAGAAACCCCATATAAATAGAGGTGCACGGCCCACTTTTACTATCTCTCGAACCCTAGCGTCGTCACACCTCCCAAGAGACTCAGAAACCACCTCTCTCCACGAAATTAATTGCAAAATCGATCAATCCTTTGAGGATCACTTCTAGATCATTGGAGAGACACTTGGAACACATCATTGAGCTCTTGGTTTGAATCTCTAACACACTCCTGCGTTTCAATTGTAATTTCTGAGTGTGTTTTTGGTGGCATTGTGATTTGTAATCCAAGGGAGCTCTCAACGTGTGAGAACGCCCCTTGAATTTGGTTATTCACCCCTTTGTGATTAGTGGAAGAGGATTGGCCTTCGTGGCGATCCGACGAGGGTAGGGTTGGAGAAGACCCGGTCCTTTTGTGGGCTCCTCAACATGGATGTAGGTTGCCTTCGTGGTAGCCGAACCACGGGATAAATCGTGTGTCTTGTCCTTTTTGTGTTCATCACTCAAATTGATCTACTTACTCTAGGGTTTGATACACATTGTTCCATTTACAATGAATTGTAGAACACAAGCCTTAATTGTGATACAATCCAATATACAAATGTTAAACTGTTGTTTGATTCTATATTTCCGCTGCACACTTTGAAGAATCAACCTAATCGATTAATATTGATCAACTTAGTCCGTGAACATCGGACTAGTCCGCACTTTACCGTACTAGTCCGATTTCTCTGGTATTGAACTTGTTGTTGAGTGTTGCAGGATCCGACAAAAATTCAAAAGGCCTATTCACCCTCCCTCTAGGCCTACATTCACAAAGACATGAAGGGCATGAAGGGGAAGCTCCCCAAGCAACTTTGGGTCCCAAAAACACTTATATCACACATACAAGGACCTAAGTTGGCTTGGGTGCCTAAAGTCAAAAATTGAATTCATGTGTGTAGGTGAACTACAAAGCTAGAGGAAAGCATTGGGTACTCGATAGCGGGTGCACTCAACACATGACCGGCAACGATGGTATGTTCACCTCCATAGAGAACCCCGACGATCATGAACAAGTCACCTTTGGTGATAACTCTAAGGGGAAGGTAATTGGGTTGGGTAAGATTGCAATTTCAAATGATTTATCTATTTCCAATGTATTGCATGTTAAGTCACTTAGTTTCAATTTGCTTTCTATTGCACAATTGTGTGATCTTGGACTAGCATGCACCTTTGGCAAGAATGATGTTGTTGTGACTAGTGAAATAAGCCAAGAACTAATCTTCAAAGGGTTTCGGCATGGACATCTCTATCTAGTAGACTTCTCCAACAAGGATGCTAGCTTGACCACTTGTCTTTTCACCAAGACAAGTTTGGGTTGGCTATGGCATCGACGCATAGCTCACATTGGAATGAGCAAGCTCAAGAAGTCATTCAAGCTCGGGATGGTGACCGGCGTGAAGGATGTCACATTTGAGAAGAACAAGCTTTGTAGCGCTTGTCAAGCCGGGAAACAAGTTGCTTAACACCACCCGTTGAAGACAATGGTGTCAACCTTCAAGCCACTTGAGTTGCTCCACATGGATCTCTTCGGACCGTCCACATATCAAAGTCTTGGTGGTAATCTCTATTGTCTTGTTATAGTTGATGACTACTCTCGCTATGCTTGGACATTGTTTCTAGGTGACAAGAGTGAAACTCCAGAAGTATTCAAGACCTTCGCTAAGCGTGCTCAAAGGGAATTTTAACTTCCCATCATCAAGGTCTGGAGTGACAACGGCACCGAATTCAAGAACTACAACATTGGGGAGTGGTGTGATCGTGAACGAGTGAAGCATGAATTTTCAGCCACATACACTCCTCAACAAAATGGTGTCATTGAAAGGAAGAACAAGACCCTCATCACTCTTGCATGAGCAATGCTTGATGACTATGGCACGCTCGGGAAGTTTTGGGCCAAAGCAATCAACACGGCATGCCATGCCGCAAATCGGGTCTACCTACATCGACTACATCAAAAGACCCCGTACGAACTTCTAATTGGGAGAAAGCCCAACATCTCCTATTTCCGAGTCTTCGGGTGCAAGTGCTACATCTACCGCAAGAAAAGGCTCGGTAAGTTTGAAAGAAGATGTGATGTTGGTATATTTCTTGGTTATGCATCAAACTCAAAAGCATATCGAGTATTCAACCAAACCTCCGGTTTAGTTAAGGAAAGTTGTGATGTTGAGTTTGATGAAACTAATGGCTCCCAAGAGGAGAGTTTTGGTCATGATGAAATAGATGATGAGCCTCTACGAGAAGCTATGAAGAACATGACCATTGGAGACATCAAGCCTAAAGTTGAGGAGAACCATGATCAAGGGAGAGCTTCAAGTTCCAACATCAACACATTTATGGCACCTCAAGTTGATGAAGAAGAAAAGGATGATCCATTGCCGACACAAGATTCACAAGCCACACAACATCAAGAAGAAGAACAAGTCCATGATCAAGTACAACCACAAGAAGAGCAACACACATCACCACCGCCAAGTGCTTCACAACCACTTATGAGGTATGGACGCATCTCCAAGGCGCATCCGATTGACCAAATTATCAGAAGTCCGTCAAGGGGAGTAAGTATACGTTCTCGCCATTTCGCTACGTTTTGTGAGCACTAGTCGTTTGTTTTATATGTAGAACCCACTCACATTGAGGAAGCACTCCAAGATCCAAATTGGGTGATGGCCATGCAAGAAGAACTTAATAACTTCATCCGCAATGAAGTTTGGGTGTTGGAGGAGCGACCCAAGGACAAGAACGTCATCGGAACAAGGTGGGTGTACTGCAACAAACAAGACGAGAACGGTGTTGTGATCCGCAACAAGGCAAGACTTGTAGCCAAGGGTTTCTCGCAAGTTGAAGGACTAGACTTTGGAGAGACATTTGCTCCGGTCGCTCGACTAGAAGCTATCCGTATACGTCTTGCTTTTGCATAACATCATAACATAAAGCTTTATCAAATGGATGTGAAAAGTGCCTTTCTTAATGGTTATATTAACGAGCTTGTCTATGTTGAACAACCTCCCGGGTTCGAAGATCCGAGGAATCCTAATCATGTGTTTAGGTTGCACAAGGCGCTCTACAGGCTCAAGCAAGCACCTAGGGCGTGGTATGAACGACTATGGGATTTCCTGATCATGCAAGGATTCAAGATCGGGAGGGTGGACACTACACTCTTCACCAAAGACATCGATGGAGAACTATTTGTTTGTCAAATTTATGTCGATGATATTATTTTTGGTTTAACTAACGAAGCTCTTAGCCATGAGTTTGGCAAAATGATGTCTAGGGAATTCGAGATGTCGATGATTGGAGAGCTCAACTTCTTCCTTGGATTTCAAATCAAGCAACTTCCAGAGGGGACATTCATCTATCAAGAAAAATATACCAAGGACCTCTTGAAGAAATTTGAGATGGGAGATTGTAGCTCAAGAAGCACTCCATTGGCAACAAATTGTCATCTCGACGCGGATAAGGACGGTAAACCTATTGACCAATCTAATTACCGTTCTATGATTGGTTCATTGCTTTATCTTACCGCATCTAGGCCCGATATCATGTTTAGTGTATGCTTGTGTGCTCGCTTTCAATCGGCACCTAAAGAATCGCATCGGAAGGCGGTCTTTAGGATATTTCGGTATCTCAAGCATACCCCTAGTGTAGGCCTGTGGTACCCCAAAGGTGCTAAATTCCATCTCTTGGGTTACTCGGATTCAGACTTTGCCGGATGCCGTGTGGATCGCAAGAGTACCCCCGGAGGGTGCCACTTGCTTGGGCGTTCCCTAGTATCTTGGTCTAGCAAGAAGCAAAACTCTGTTGCTTTGTCCACTGCGGAAGCAGAATATATAGCGGCCGGTGCATATTGTGCCCAAATTCTTTATATGAAGCAAACCCTTTTGGACTTTGGTGTTAAACTTGGTTGTGTGCCTCTCCTTTGTGACAATGAAGGTGCGGTCAAGATTTCTAAAAACCCCATTCAACACTCTCGCACTAAGCACATTGATATTCGCCATCATTTCTTGCGGGACCATGAAGCGAAGGGAGACATCTCCTTGCGAGGTGTTAGGTCCGAAGAACAATTGTCGGATATCTTCACTAAACCACTTGATGAGAAAACCTTTTCTAGACTAAGGAGTGAATTAAATGTGCTAGATGCATGGAACGTCATGTAAGTTGCCATGGTCATGTAAGAATGCATCACATATAGGTCTTGTCAAACTTTCAAAGGATAGGGGCGAGCAAGGGTTAGCTTGGGATGGAGGTTCTTTTGGGTTTCCCCAAGACTTGGAGAGTGGCTCTCCCTGATGAAGCCTTTGAAAGGTTCAAATTTGGCAAGATAGATTTAATTTATGTCTCGCATGATGCCTGCCATATAGACTTGCACTCACGTTTAATTTCTTACAATAAAAGTTGTTTGGCATTGCATACGGTAGATTGTCACGAAGGGGAACCCACCTCATGAGAAAGAGACTTGTTTTAAATGCAATATCTCAACTCATATGATGTGGAAAGAACAAAGTGTTAGGTGCGTTAATGCCTAAAGGAACATGCTTTAAAGAGATAGGAGTCTTCATCCTCTAGCTCACAAAGCATGGGCCTTACATTTTATTTGGATTTTTTTCCTTGTTGGTTTTTCCGGTGTTCTATTTGCTTTAGGGCTTAGCCAAGTTATTGTCAACTAATGTTATAGTCTTTTTGAGGGGTAAGGGTTGCCCAAAAAGTCCTAAGACTTGGTTTTCTCTTTGTGTGCTTAAGTCAAAGGACATATATGGGATGTTGCTGTTTTGTAGTTATCGGATTATCCGATGCTTAGGGCAGAAGCATCATTGGATCAGTTTGTGCTTAAATACAAGGGTCAACTCAGTCAGAAAGTCAAATCAACCGATGAGTTCATTCTGAGAAACATCGGAGCATCTGATGTTCACATTTCTGGAGTTGTGCCAAATTCAACTGATGATAATCATTTCCACGTCGGATCATCCGATGCCAAAGGTGCCTCTAGAATACCCCTACTGCACCATTCGACTGATGCACCCCTCAGCTGACGTCGTGTCATCCGATGTTAAAATTTGAGCTAGGGTTTGGGCCCCACCTATTTAGCGCCTCTTCGCCTCTTTTCATTTTCTCTCTCCCCGACACCTCCTCTCCACCCCCGATGCTCCATGCCCTCGCCATGTTGCCGCCCTCTGGCCGCTGCCACCCTAAGCACCGCTGCCACCCTGCATCCCAAGCACAGCCGCCGCCCTTCACTGCCGCCGCCCTTCACTGCCGCCGCACCACCGCCGCCGCCCTAAGCGCCGCCACCACCCTGTGCCACCGCTCAACGCCCGCCACTCCACGCGCCCAACCGCCGCATTCATCTTCGCCGCTAGGGTTCGCTCGGCCGCGACGTTCTTTGCGTCGCCGTCTCGTGCGACCGGCTTCGTTGTCCCGCGATCTCATCGTCGCTGTTGCCACTCGTCTCCTCGAGATGGGTCGTGACAAGAAAGGAAAGGGCAAGGCTATTGATGAGTCAGCCGCTAAGAAGCAGAAGCTGTCAAAGGAGGAGAAGAAAGCTCTGATGGCCACTCGCGCCGCTGAGGAGCGAGAGCGTGGCTGAGGAGGATCGCTGAGGATCCGGGAGGCCCGACAGAGGCAGCCTCCGGTGCCTGAGGAGCCAGAGGAGACTGAGGAGCCTGAGGTGCTGCTTGTTCGTCGGCACTCAGTCAGGACCCGTGGGGGTCATCCAGCTGCAGCCCAGAGACAGAGACCTTCTGCAGCTAAGCTTCGGGAGGACAGGGCGGCCCAGAGAGCCGTCTATGAGATGGACACCATTGTTCGGGTTGGTGAGGGTGTCCGCCTGACTGACTACAGGAAGTTGAAGGCAAAACAGCTCAGGAAGCTCAGATGGAGCATTCTACTTGAGGAGTGGTTCCCGCAGCCCAAAGAGTCACTCGTTACAGTCGCTTCTGGACCATGACACATGCATCGCTGTATGAGACTTACAGATGTCGGGGCCATAAGCTTTTCCAGCATAACTTTCTTGACTGGGATCAGCTCGCACTTGCAGCCGACACTGAGATTCGCCCCTACTTTGGGAGGTACAGATGGCTAGTGGAGCTGATGTCTTACCAGCGGGGTGCTTTCGTGGAGGAATGGGTTTGAGTGTTCTATGCCACACTCTACGTCTCAGAGGGCCGCAGATCCATTGACTTCATGTTCATGGGCCAGCATCATCATATGACCCGACAGACCTTGGGGCAGCTGCTAGGAGTGGATCTACATGACACCTGCCTGCACGAGAGAGTATATGGACAGGCTGACCCACTGAGGAGGCCGCTCACTGGAGGTGTGGCACCACCTTTTGAGGATATTCGGTCACTGTTCGCTCAACCCTTCTCATCTGACCAGCCAAGGGTACCGGCTCTACTCTCTCTAGCTGCCCGCACTGTGCACCTTGCCTCGTGCCGCACACTTCTACCCAGGTCCGGATACCTTGAGGGCTTTACCAGTCTGCAGCAGACGCTCCTGTTCTATGTCATGAACGGGATGGAGTTCGACATCATGGATATTCTCATCAGTGAGATGGAGGATGTTATCACCGATGGAGTTGGGATGACGAGGCAGCATGTTTTCGACCACTGGATCAGTCACCTCCTCTACCTGTTGGCTCCTGAGGGGTCAGCCGTGCGTGACAGTCTCACCGACGAGAGTGTCACTAGGTTCGGACACTACTGTGCTCCAGCTCCTGTAGACCGCCATCTTGGCCGCCCAGTTGAGTGTTAGGTCCGAGCTCGCCTTTCAGAGGAAGACTGGTCAGACCTCGAGAAGGAAGATGAGATCCTAGCGCAGGCTGAGGCTCAGGGAGGAGATCTGCAGCACATCTGGTCAGAGAGTGACACTAGTGACAGTGTCAAGGAGTACTTCCCACCTCCTCCCTCACCCAGGCAGCACGACGCGAAGGCTGGAGGCTCGACTGCACCACCACCTACTCCACCTCCGGTGTCCGAGGCACAAGTCTCTCAGCCATTCGAGCTCACTTCTCTGCTTCAGCAGATGGTTGAGCAGCAGCAACTGGATCGGCTTGCAGCTGAGCAGGCCAGAGCTGAGCAGGCTGCGCGTCTTTTGGAGCTCCAGTAGTAGCAACAGGAGATGTAGTGACAAATTGCCCGCGAGAGGCGAGAGGACACTGACAGGCTCACTGGACTGATTGATCAGATGCATCAGCGTTCTCTTGACCAGCAGCAGCAGATGCAGCAGGCCATGATGGGCATCCTGGGGTTGATCACCAACCTCTACACTCAGACCGGGATTGCCCTCCCTCTCAGCTTCCGGGTCTAGCTCCAGGTCCGCCTATCCTGGCATCAGTTTCAGCTCCAGTGCCGACCACGCTGATACCAACGATCAGCATGTCACCACTTCTTGCTCCAGGCGCACCCATTCACTCTCCCCTGCTAGCTTCGACACTCTTCCAGCAGACTCCGACTTCGGTTGTTAGTGCCCCACTACCGTCAGTACAGGCTCAGCAGGCACCGACAACAGCTCCTGCAGCACCCGTTGCCTCCACTCCAGCCTCAGCAGCATCAGGCAGCAGCTCCGACGATAGCACCCCCGACGGTGACTAGTTTGTCATCGCCCCGAGCGCTCAGGATCCTTAGGCACTCGACTTCCCTTTTTGGTGTCTTGATGCCAAAGGGGGAGAAGAGTCAGGGGGAGGGATAGCTTAGTCCCAGGGGGAGTATTTCTTTTTGGGAGCTTTTGTATTTTGGGAGTCTTTTGTAATTTGGGAGATTTGCTATTCTCTTGCTATTCTTGAGTTATCCGCCTGCCACTTAATTCTCTCATGTGTTATTGATCGCTTTTTGAGCCTTCGAGTTTCGTGTGTTGTATCTTGTACTTATTGCATATCCTTTTGAATATCGTATTCTTAATTTCATTACTATTATGCTTTACTCGTTGTGTTGTCATCAATCACCAAAAAGGGGGAGATTGAAATCATCTAGGCCACCACGAGTTATGGTTTCGGTGATTACTGACAACCGTTGGATATTACTAATGAGTTTGTGGATGCAAGGCCTCTCATATCACTCATCACACTTAATGAACTCTCTATGTATATCATCTACTACTCATTGGATACAATTGGAGACCCCTAAACATATTATTTTACGAAGTCAATCGATTTTTGTGAAGACTAAAAGAAAAAGCACATATGTCAAAATCATTCAAATAAAATTGATAGCACTCAAGACTTGGTCATCATCAGAAGAACATTTCAAACAAATGTCTAAGAGGTCACTCGAACAAATTCCAAAAGAATCACTTAGAACAACTCGAAGCTGGCAAAATCAACTCACTGGATCAGCTGATGTATCCAGAAAACACTACATCGGTCAAGTTGGCTCTGAACAGAAGAAGACCTCAGTCTTAAGTATACACCGGATCATCCGATGATGAAGCAAGTGTTACATCGGTCTATCATTCCAGTAAGCAATTTCCCTGGACCAAGTGTAACACCATACCATCCGATGTACAATTACAACACATCGGTCAATCACTCCAGTAAGCATTATATCTGGACCATTCTGGATCAAGTGTCATCGGATCATCCGATGATGAGGCAAGTGTTACATCGGTCGATCAACGGTCATATCTGACACAATGACATCAACTAATTTGTATTCGACCGATGACAACTGAAGGGAGCACATCGGATCATACGATGTTTGTAGAACAGTGATGTCAGCCTACTTTTCCAATGGCTATTTCGTAGAAGCTGGCTATTTATACCCCTTCAACCAGTCATTTCGAGAAGTCTTGATACCCAGAGCTACTATACACATTACCAAGCATTCAAGACATTGAGCTACCACTTCCACATCATTTACACCACTTGTACACCAAGAGATAGGCTAGAACTTGCTAGAGATGATGCTTGTGTGCTTCCATTCTTGGTTATTGGAGTCTCTAGTCTAGTGAGAGCTGTAAGGGAGTGTCTCTTGGTGATTGCATTCATCGTGTAACAGTCGGTGATTGGAGAGAGCCTTCCGGAGCTTGCCAAATCGGTTGTCGAAGCCTGGAGAATCAAACTTGTACAAGGCTTGAGCTCCACCTTGCCGGGGTTGGCGAACGGAGACCTTTAGTGAAGATCCCTGGTCCCGGTGACTTGGGAGTGGCTATAACCTTTGGTGGATGCCACAATGCGGATGTAGGAAGGTCTTGATGATCTTGCCGAACCACGGTATAAATCTCCGTGTCTTCGTGTCTCCTCAGGAGTTTGCACACTCTTTCTTTCCCGTTACACTTATGCATTTAATATACCGCAAAATTACTATTCACTTGAATGCATAAGTTGTTTGCATAGGGAATTGGGCTTGTAGTATTTAAGTTTTTATTGCTTTAATTTTTGAAAAGAAGCCCAATTCACCCCCTCTTGGGCATTCAATCCTTACAACGTGACATATCTCCCTCCCTTACTAAAACCTCGTCCCCGAGCTTGGATGAAGATATTCACTCCACTGCAAATTTGCAACAAATTTGAAGCAGTAGCCGATTCCATGTCCCACCAAAAAAAGATGCTGATCGGTGGGTCCGGATCTGTCTCGGTGGCCCTGGACCATTGGACAGATCAGAAGCAAGGTTGTTGATTCTGCTGCGCAGGAGGGCTAACGCATTGTGTCTTGGCGGTAGAATGCAGAGAACAACGCGAAGAATCTCGAGGTGGTGTAGGCGAGCAGGGTCGCTGGGCCTGCGTCGAAGCGTGCCTCCTTGCCGGAGAGCATGAAGGCACTCGAGCCGACAACGGACCCGAATCTGAGGAAGGTGAGGTCGACTCAGCGACGTTTGGAGCTTTTTGAGGATCAAGCAGGCGTGGTCCTACTCTTGTGGCTCGTCCTTGTGGTAGCCGTCCCTTATCCTAACGATACCTGAACTTGATCACGGTTGATCTGGTGGTCAGAAAAGATGCTCTTTGTGCAGATTGAGGCAAGGCACGAGCAGGCTTGAATCGTCCCATCTAGAGCTGAACACAATTCGACGAGTAGGGGGCCTGCTCCGGTTCGAATCGGGCCCAACCTGGTTGGAACCTTACGGAGAAAGGCCGTGGTGGAGGACTTGGCGCGAGGATTTGGCGCACCTCAGACAGCGTCTGGCCGGAGAGCTTGGCGGTGGCGTAGATCTGGTCGGAGGACGACTGTAACTGTTTCGCGTAGGTGCGGCTTGGTGAGGATGAGTATCGACGTTGGGGACACGGAGGTCGGCGACGAAACTTTCAGTTTCGGCGGAGGCGGACCTAGCAGCGCAGAAGAGGCCCTGGCTTACGGGGATTGAGCGCGGCCTGAGCAGCGTCAGACGGCGTCGTGACAGATCCGCCACGTTGGGGCGGCGTCGAGTTAGATCCCTCGTGTTGGAGCGGCGACAGAGGTCGGGCGAGCGATAAGCAGCTGGGGTGCTCGAGGTGGAAGTTGCCGCCGTCATCAGGATCTCCGCCCGGATTGGAGTTGAAAGCCAGACGAATCTCCACCGATGTTGCGGTTGTCGTCGCGCCCATAGGGGCGAGAAAGGCGGACGGGGTTGAGACCTGGCTAATGCGCGCCTCGATGGCCTTCGGGTCCTTATGCGTCGGGCTGAAGCGGAGCGGGGAGGAGGTGAGAGCTGCTTGTTCCTGGCAGCGGCATATCTAGCTCGAGTCCTAGGGCGAGCTGGTGGTGGGCATGGCTTCCTCTTGTTCTTGTTCGATGTTGGAGTCGTTTGGATTGTGCGGAGGGGTGGCAGTGCTAAGTCGCCCAGTTCCGATGCTGCCAAACTGATATCCTCCATCTCAGCGAGGTAATACCCGAAAGTATAGCATTATTGTGTTAAACCTGCTCAAGGACTTTGTCTAAGGCCTCTTGCAGTATGGTTAGCTGATCGCTGGTAACATCGAGCGCAGTGTCTTCGTCGACAACGGATCATAGATGAATCGTGATACCAAATTGTCATAGTAGATACCACTGAACCTGCTCCCTGATTGCCGGCGCTGCCATTGCATCGCCGATGAACAGGGACAGGGGTAAGAGACAAGTTCTTTTGGTCTAATTCTTGCTTGACTAATTTATTCTGCGCCGGCCGCAATATATAGCCGGTCTGCAGATTACAATAGAGAAACTATGACTCTATCTCTAAGGAACAATCCGGACTCTATCTCTAATATGGAAATTAATCTATTTATTCTTTATCTCTATTTAATCTTTGGAAACTAAGAATCTATCTCCAACTAATAATATGCCATGCCTTCTTTCCAATGGTTGGCCCACCACATCCAAGATCCGCATGTGACATATCTCCCTCCCTTTGTTTCTGTCAGCAGGAGCACTTTTGGATTGTATATTTCATCTGTTGGACTCTTATTAATTTTTAGTGAACAACTTTTGTGTTATTAATATTCCTAATTAATACAACTTGATTCCGGATCTTATTATCCAGCAGAGTTATCACAGCTCCAGCTTTCATTTTTTTCCATGAACAGATATCTCAACATTTTGAACATTAGAGCATGGAACAATTATTATCTTTAAAGAAGAGAGCATTTGATGTGAAACAATCAATAACATATATCGAAGGCAGCCGGTCTGCTGATTATTATCATACTAAATGGTCATTCTGACGGAGTAGTTAGGTTTGGTACTTGGGAAACCAACCGATGCATCTCTGCTTGACTCCTTAATTGCCTTTCTTAATGGGTGCAGAGTTTCATTTGTTAGGTCTGACACTTTTCCTTCCTTTTGGCCCTGCAGACTGCAAAGACAAAGGTCATTCACAGTTGCCTCAATCCAGTTTGGAACGAAGAAATGATATTCTCCTTGCAGGAACCAGCAGGAATCATCAAATTTGTAAGTTTCTATGCCATATCTCGTTCATAATTCTCTGCTAACTTTAATAATTCTCAGGCCTTGACCTTTGCTTAGTGCCTAAAGAAGCCATTTTATTTGTGACCCAGAACAGTGGTCATACAAATTGTGCATAGTGTACTCATCAGTACTGGTCTAATAGATATTATTTCTTTAAGACATACGACCATAGACACTCAGAGAAGATGCAGTTCTGCTCGAGTCCTAGAGGTTAATCTGTTCCTAACTACAGACCTAGAGAAGTAACAAACAAAAAACTGCATCTTTCATCCTACTTCAAGTAAAATTCTCATTGCTCTCATCGTACTTCCACTAAGCAGTGCTTCGACAGTTGAGTTTCTTTAGGTATTTATGACTTTGCATTGATGTTGATAGAACAATTGTGTGGAACTTCATTTTCAATAATGATGCAGCCCATCTTTCAGACTCATGCATCTTCATTATAACACCGTCTTGTTATCCAAACTATTCTGCCAGTGATCAGAGACCAGTAATTAAATTGGACATTTCCAATTAAAAGGAAAAAATAAATTACTGTCATGTGGATGATTCTCTTTTTGGCGCTTAGGAAGATCGTTATCAGGTTTCCGATTAAAGAAAAAAGCAGGTAATGACAAGGCATTTCTTTTGCCTGAACTAGTGAATGGACACCTTTGTGCTGACCCCATCAATGCGGTCAACTGCAGGAGGTGTTCGACTGGGACCGGTTCAAGTACGAGGACAAGATGGGCCACGCCTTCCTGGACCTCCAACCCGTGGCGGCAGCGACGAAGCTGCGGCGAGCACTGCGTCTCACGGCGGAGGAGACAAAGCTCCGGAAGGTGGCCCCCGACGGCGACAACTGCCACCTATCGGACAGTTTTGTGACGTACAGTGGCGGTAAGATCGTGCTAGACGCCAGACTGCGGCTGCGGGACGTCGAGTCCGGAGAGCTGTTCGTCACTGTCAAGTGGAATGAAGCTGACGATGGCAAGTAATCACGTCCCGGGAAGGCAGAAGAACCACTGGCTGTAGCTAAGATGAGATGATAACCATGATGTTAGGAAGGCTCATGTGTTATTGTTGTGCCTGCACTGTCGGATCTGAATCTGAATGTTCCAGACACTATTTAACAGAACAAGTAGCGTCGGATGTGCATTTTTTTTTCTGAATCGTTCAGAGTTTCTAGTCTGGTACTGGAAACTTGTAAAAGCCCTAGTGTATTTTACAATTTAAGAATTTGTCGGTACCTTGCATACCGGATATCTCTGAGCACAAGCTGAAAGTGGTTAAAGACTTTGCGTTCCTGGAGAGGCCGACTCCGGTGCTATCACGTGTCCAGCGGGTTCGGACTCCGTCTCTTCTCAGAGATGAGCTCTTGTCAAAGTGTTCTTGCGATACTTTTCCCGAACCTGCTATGCGAGCAGTCTGCGAAGGTTCTTTATCGGTAGGGCTCAATATTCGAAAGAAATTGCGCGTATGAAAGATGGTGAGACGGTCATTTCATGTGATTCGTGCCGCCGGAGCGTAATACCCTATTTCACGGTGTGAGTTGTATTGCTGGTGTGAATGCGCGTGTTGGGTGTGTATGAGTTGAGATCACTTGTAACGGTGGTGGTCCAATCCTTTTATAGACAAGGTCGAACGACTTACAAGTGGGGTTCGGGGCCCGACAGGTGGCCCCGGGGCAATCTTATTCTAAAGATTTAAGTCTTCTCGCATAAGCTTTCTCTCACCATCGCTTGAAGACCCACTGTCTTACCGCCTCAGACGTTAGTGGCCCATGCATGTCGTTGATGATGACAGGGGATGTCCTGTCCAACTGTCCTGTCGCCATACGCTACCCACTTGGCGGAGCGGGGTAGACCTGCGGCATCTTCACTATGATGTGATTGGGCGTAGCGGTACTTGACAGTAGGCGTGCGCCACATCATGCGCCTAGGGAAGGTGCGTGTCTTCAATGCTCGATTTAGACAAGGCACACCACCCCTTTACTCTCGCAACCCACCGTCCAGTGCAAGTTGCAGGTCACGTGGTAGTACCGGAGCTAGCCTCTGCAGGAGAGGTCGGGTCCCGTACTGCGGGCCACGTGGCAGCCGCAAAACCTGCCCCTAAGGAGAGCTGGGGATTCGGGACTGCGGGACATGTGGTAGAGCCGGAGCACGCTCCGCGGGACGTGGCCGTCCTAGCGCCACGGACCACGTGGGAGCACCGGAGCCCACTCCTATGGAGGAGTGGGGTCCTTTTCCTGCTGGACACGTGGCCGCTTGGAAGCCTGTCTCTTCGGGGGAGCTAGACCCTGTCTTGAGGTCCATGTGGCAGCGTGCGGATCTTGCACCTGAGGTAGGACGGGGTCCGGGCCTTCTGGACACGTGGTGTCATGGTACCTTGCCTTAGCAGGGAGGTTGGGTACCTAGGTGTCTTTAGCCTGTGCGCGAGGGTACCCGGTACGTCGGGTACCGACAGTGGCCCCTAGGTCCACCTTGGGGGAGGTGATGAGCTCGAGGGTGGAGCCCCATCCTTGCTGAATGTGGCCTAGAGGGGGGGTGAATAGGCCTTTTTGAATTTTGTCGGAACCTGCAACACTTAACAACCAGTTCAAAACCAGAGATATCGGACTAGTCCGGTAAAGTGCGGACTAGTCCGGTGTGTACCGACTAGGATGATTAAGTTTGATCGATTAATTTGATTCTGTGATGTATGCAACGGAAATATCCAGTCAAATGAAGTGTTGCAAGATTATGGTCTAGGGTATATCACAATTCAATCTTATATTTAATGATTCAATGTAAAGTATGCAATAATGATTGAAACCCTAGATTGTTGTGATGAATAAGAACGATGAACACCAAGAAAGACACAAGGATTTATCCCGTGGTTCGGCTCCCACAGAGGCAACCTACGTCCACGTTGAGGAGTCCACAAAAGGACCGGATCTTCTCCAACCCTACCCTCGTCGGAACGCCACAAAGGCCAATCCTCTTCCACTTATCACAAAGGGGTGAATAACCGAATTCAAAGGGGCCTTCTCACACGTTGAGGGCTCCCCTAGATTACAACATGAAATACCACCAAGAACACACTCGAAAGATTACAATTAAATTACAGGAGTGTGTTAGAGAATCAAACCAAGAGCTCAATGAGTGTTGAACGTGTCTCTCCAATGATCTAGAGTGTATCCTCAAAGAATTGATCTTTGTTTGCACTTAATTTCGTGGAGAGATGTGTTTTTGAGGCTCTTGGAAGGAGTGACGGCGCTAGGGTTCGAGAGAGTTTAAAGTTGCGCCGTGCACCTCTATTTATATGGGGTTTCTAAAAGTGACTGTTAGGGTTTAGGAATATCGGACTAGTCTGTGGTGGACACCGCACTAGAATGGTGTGTTGTGTGTTGCAAACCCTAAGTGTCCCGAAATATCGGACTAGTCCGGTTAGGAACGCACTTGTCCGATTTCGCTTCTAGAAATCTTCGGACTAGTCCGATAGTCATCGGACTTGTTCGGACATGTGAAACCCTAAGTGGTTATGGGGACAAGTACGCACTTGGAGGACTTGTCTGATTTAGGTCAGAGTGTTTTTCGGAATAGTCTGTGCTAACATCGGACTTGTCTGATTTAGATCAGAATGAATATCGGACTAGTCCGATGGTGATCGGACCTGTCCGATTTTGTGTGACTTGTGAAGAGTTTTGAGGACTAGTCCGCACTGGGGAGGACTAGTCCGATTCTAGTCAGAGAGATATTGGACTAGTCCGATGGATATCAGACTTGTTCAATTTTGTGCAGAGAGGATATCGGACTAGTCCGGTGACATTTGGACTAGTCCGGTCCTGTATAACTTTGTGCAATGTGTGTGTTTAATTGTGATTGAGCTCTTGGGGTGTGTTTCCTTAACACACTGCATATACAATGATCTACTATTATTCTTCCTTGAGCTCATTTCCACTTTGCTCCTCATTCTCCCTTCTTTTTGGCACTTTGCTTATTTTGCTATTAAAACCTGTGCTCATCTCAACAAAGAGGTTAGTATCTCATTTGCTTGTCATAAATCATCCAAAACCCACAAAGGATTCCTAGATGCACTTTTGTAGGATCGAAGAGCACGTGAAAAGCTACCAGAGGGGGGGGTGAATGGTAGATTTAAAAATCTTACGCAGCGGAAACAATTAAACCCCAACCCCTTCGGCAGAAAAACGATCTCTTAAAGAAATCGTGTGTGAGACTAATCTAAATGTGTTTCACCGTGACAAAAGTGATGGATATCAGAGAGAATCAAGTCACGAAGACAACACAAAAAGAATTACTCAAATCCGTTGAGAAAAACTCAAGTTATGATCGAAAGATCAAACAATAGTCAATCTGCCCTACCCGAGAAAAAACAGTTCTGGAATGCTGCAAAGAAACTCGTGTAGATCATAGACCACAAATCCAATGACCATGAAATTTTGACAGATGATATATAATCAAGTTTTAAAGACAACCCAAAAAGAATCACGTCAATTGGATCTGTAAAACTCGAGTTATGATAAAACCACCGACGAAAGGTAGTGCTGTCCTGAAACTCGACGAGTAAAACTTGTCTGGAACAAGTCGGACGAACAAGGCACAAAAGTTCCTTCAAACTAGGAATTTTATTCAATAGAACACAAGAGGAACAGCCCCAAAGTCTTCTACCACGAGCTCTGGGCTCCCTTGCTTATATAACCAGCCCTTAGGCCAACCCAATATCAACTAGGACTCCAATCCTACTCAGATCACGAATCCTAACTTCCCATAACTGCTCAAGATTCTTCTATACGCAGATAGAAGCAATCTTAAGACTTCCAAACACCTTAGGAACGTATCCCACATTCCTAAACAACTCAAATTCGTGACACACATGAAATCCTAACATAACCAACTCGATACTTTCCATACCGAGCCATAACCGACTCCGCCGCAGCCAAAGTCATCAACCGGTACGATCCGATCCTTCCGACCAGATCTTTCCTTCTTTATCCCATCTTCGGAACCATGTTGCCACGTCATGCACTGCATGCATACTTGCAAACACCTTCCTTCGACATTCAGTAACCTTCATATGCACTGCCCTTGATTCAATCATCCTGCGCGACCTCCTGATCAGCTCAACCACAGTTCCTCCCGAACATGGTTGTTGGAACCTCATCTCCTCCCTGAGACTAGTCCAATGGATCCCGTCACCAGCCATGACTTGAACTCAAGCAACACCTGCACATGAATAAACAACCAATCCATACGAGCCCAAGTCCTCGACTTGACTCAAGTTAGTTCCGAACACAACACCCTACGTGAGAACCTCACATAAGCATGTTGCAAAACCACAGTAAAACGATATCATCCATATCAACCAAAACGCACCAAAAACTTAGCAAATGAATACTAAGCAATCTTTCCAACAATGTAAAGCAAGTACGAAACATTGCAAATAAAAAACAAAAGCACTGCAGTCAAGTTTCGGACCTTGCCAGAGCAACCCGGAGCTTGAGCCAGAGCTAAAAAAAGCTAATAAAACCTAGCGCCGGAGCTTACCAAAACTAGTACAACCAAGCTCCCGCCGGAGCTTACAAAACTAGCAAGACCTAGCGCCGGAGCTAACCAGAAACTAGTCAAAACTAGTCAACCCAAAATCAGAGCTAGACAAAGTACGTCGGAGCTTAGCAAAAGCATTCCAGAGCAATCAAATATATGCCGGAGCTAAAAATAAAACTCACCGGAGCTAACCAAAGCTAGTCGGACCTTACCAAGAAGTCGGACCTAGCTTCGAACATAGCCGGAGCTACCCAAAACAAGCCGGACCTACCGTTGGACCTTGCCGTAGCTCGGAGCTGGAGTCCGACCTTGATAAAAAGGTGTTTTGGTGATATTCAAAACTTTTATCATCAAAGCCAAGTGTATTCACTACAAGCCAATGTATTCAGCACACATAGGTCTTACAATCTCCCCCTTGATGAATGCATTGGCAACACCATTTAAAATCCGAACATTGGCTTATTCACATAAAAGTTTTGAAGACAATTTCTCCCCCTTTGTAAATCAAAAGTAAAATGAGAAGAAAATCCAAAAAAAATATCCCATATTATCTCTTCCCCTTTATTATCTCTCCTTATGCACATATTCTCTTTCTCTTCATGCTTATCTCCCCCCCTTTGACAATGTATTCAGCAAGTCATGAGCATGTAAACAAATTATCTCTCCCTCTTTAGTTGTTATGAGCATATTATAACATATACATATAAACAAAGCTCATCCAAGTCACACTATCAAGTAACTTACACTATCACATCAATGAGATACATAAAGTAGTGTAAGCCATGCTAGAGATCAAATGTAATTTTCAATTTAGGCAAGTCATGATCTCACAAACTTAACTATTTCAAAACCTGAAAGCATGACACTAGTTGCTGTATTTTATCATTTTCCAAAGCATAAAATTAGATCATATGATATTTGCAAGAGATTATATGCGCATCTGCCTTATTCTAACCAACCAAGCTAAGCCTATGTCATTTGACAATCAGAAGCTTAAGGACATGGTTTTAGTCATACACAACTTCTTCCAAGTTCATATCTAAGTGCAATGACAAGCCATCTCAAAAGAAGAAGTGCAATGCAAGCATATTCTCTTGATCTTTTCTCAATTTATATTTGTTCATAAAAACACAACATGTGAGTTGATTACTTGATTAATTCTTAATGATTAAAAGCATTTGTGAGCATGCAACAAGTTCAAAACAGCAAGAAAGTTCGACCATGACCAGTTTTAGAGTAAATAATTATTCCCATTACTAGACATGGCAAAAACTACAAAATGTATAACACGAGTAATGTAGTAAGAACTTTCAGCATGTAAAAGGAATCACAAAGTCATATATGTATGAAATACTATGCTCATATTATTTTAATTTCAGATTCACACATAGACTTCCCATGTTTCAAAAACTCCCCCTCAATTTGAGCTATGAGGATGCATAACCCCTATTTCACTACGAATGAAACAAAAACGAGTGAAATCCAAAGGTTTTGTAAAAATGTCAGCCAATTGATGTTCGGTATCTACATGGTGAAGCACAATGTTTCCTTTTTTCAACATTATCACGGAGAAAGTGATACCTAATATCAATGTGCTTAGTTCTAGAATGTTGCACGGGGTTTTTGGCAATGCAAATAGCACTAGTGTTATCACAAAACAGTGGAACACTATCTAGATCAACCCCATAGTCCTTAAGTGTTTGAACAATCCAAAGAATTTGTGAGCAAGCACTAGCAGCAGCTACATATTCATATTCGGCTGTGGATTATGCAACTGATTTTGTTTTCTAGAGGACCAAGCAACAAGAGAATTACCAAGAAAATGACAAGCACCGGAAGTACTTTTCCTATCAATCCTACAACCCCCAAAATCAGCATCCGAAAAAGCTTTCAAAGTAACAGTTGAGGAAGAAGGAAGAAAAATGCCAAATTCTTGGGTTCCATGTAAGTACCTGAGAATCCTTTTGACGGCACGATGTGAAACACGTGGGGAAGCTTGAAACCGTGCACAAAGACATACTCTGAATTGTATGTCCGGTCTTGATGCCGTGAGGTACAAAAGTGATCCGATCATGCTTCTATATTCTTTTTGATTCACAGATTCACCATCTTCATGAAGTTCAAGTGTTGTTGCTGTTCCCATTGGTGTCCGAAGAGGCTTGCTTTTGTCCAGGTTGAAGTGCCTTAGGAGGTCTTTGGTATACTTCGTTTGATGCACAAAGGTACCCTCCTTGGTTTGCTTGATTTGCAGCCCCAAAAAGTAAGTGAGTTCACCCATCATACTCATTTCAAATTCGGAACTCATCATTGCTGAAAACTTGGACACAAGATCATGAGAAGCACAACCAAAGATAATATCATCCACATACACTTGAACGAATAATGAGTCATTGCCATGTTTAAGCACAAAAAGAGTTTTATCAACCTTGCCCATGGTAAACCCCTTTTCAAGTAACAATGTTTTTTAACCTATCATACCATGCTCTAGGGGCTTGTTTGAGACCGTGTAAGGCTTTGGACAGTTTGTAAACATGATTAGAAAAATTTGGATTTTCAAAACCCGGTGGTTGTTTGATATAAACCTCCTCATCTATGTAGCCATTAAGAAAAGCACTTTTAACATCCATTTGATATAGCTTAAAACCTTTAGATGCTGCAAAAGCTAACAAAATTCTTATGGCTTCTAATCTAGCGACAGGAGCAAAAGTTTCATCAAAATCTAGACCTTCAACTTGAGTGAAACCTTGAGCAACCAACCTAGCCTTATTCCTAACCACAACCCCATCCTCACTTTGTTTATTTTTAAATACCCATTTAGTTCCAATTAAAGTGCGACCTTGAGGTGGAGGTACAAGTTTCCAAACATTATTTCTTTCAAAATTTTCTAACTCTTCTTGCATGGCAATAATCCAAGATTCATTAGTGAGTGCGTGTGATATATCTTTGGGTTCAAAAGAAGCAACAAAAGCAGAATGAGCATGAGAGTTTGGATCGCAAAACCTGGACCGTGTGACTCATTCGTGCAAGCTTCCAATCATCTGTTGTGGGGGATGATCTTTGTAAAAACGTAGGGGAACAGATGTCTCACAAAATTCTTCTTCTTCTTCATGTTCATCACAAATCGATGAGCTTGTGGCTTGTGGACGATCAGGACCAGCATAGGTGATAGCCGGAGCTTGTTCAATGTCCAGAGCTGGACACGTGTCAACTTCGGAACTACCAGGCAGTATCACCGGCTCTTCTTCATCTTCGAAAATACCCTCCCCCTGAGGATACGGATCTGGTCCTGCAACACCGGAGCTAGTACCTGGGCTAGCTTCATCAAAAGACACTTCACAAGTCTCCACAATTTTGTTAGTGTCAAGTAAAAGCACACGGTAGCCTCTAGTATGAGATGGATAACCAAGAAACATGCCATCAATGGATCTAGGTTCAAATTTATCAAGATTACCATGTTTCTTAACAAAGCATTTGCAACCAAAGACCCGAAAGTGTGTAACACTAGGCCTATGTCCAAACCGAAGCTCATATGGTGTTTTACCTAGCTTAGCACGCAAGAAAACACGATTTGAGACATAACAAGCGGTTGCTAATGCATCAGCCCAAAATTTCCTAGGAGTTTGATATTCATCAAGCATAGTCCTAGCCATCTCAACTAAGGTTCTGTTCTTTCTTTCTACAACACCGTTTTGTTGAGGTACATATGGTGAAGAGAATTGATGATCTATTCTATTTTCAGCACAAAAGTGATCAAAAGATTGATTTTTAAATTCAGTTCCATTATCACTTCTAATTGCTTTTAATGATCCTAGGTGATCAATTGATTATCTAAGAAATAAAATTCTAAAGTGACTAAAAAATTCATTCTTAGACGCCATAAAGTAAAACCAAGAGTATCTAGAATAATCATCAACAATAACAAGAACATACTATTTACCTCCGAAGGATTGAACACGCGAAGGTCCTACGGTGTCAAGATGCAAAAGTTGACATGGTTCAGTTGTCATGATCATTGTGAGAGGAGTATGTGAACCTGCAACCATCTTAGCATGTCTACAAGAAGAGCACACAATTTCTTTGTCCCCTTTAAGCTTAGGCAGCCCACGTATGCGATCAAGAGCACTAACACGCGTTAGGTGATCAAAGCCTACGTGACCAAGTCTACGATGCCAAAAATATAAGTGCTTTGCATCATTAGCAACTAGACACCTATGCTTAGAGGAAGACATATCAAAATCAGCTTTAAAAACTCTTCCAAACCGAGACATGTTAAAAATAAGCTCACTATTTGAACCTACAACTATGCAGCAATTTTTATTGAAAATAATTTCCAGATTTTCATCTAGCAATTGTGAAACAGAAAGCAAGTTGTATTTCAAATTTTTGAAAAGTGCCACATCCTTCAAAGTGTAGTGATCATTTACTCTAACCGAACCCTTAGAAATTATAAGAGTTGAAGAATTATCGGCAAAAGTAACATTCTCTACACGTGACACAAAGGAGAGGGAGGAGAACCAATCTTTGTTACCGGTCATGTGGCGTGAGCAACCTGAATCCACAATCCAAATGTTCTCCTTCCTCAAACGTGTAACCTACATAGAAGCACAATACGTCGATGACTCAATACCGGGGTTAGTCAAAAGGCATTTAGGTATCCAGTACTGAGTCACGCGACGTGCAGCAGGAAAAACACGCGAAAGCTGGGACAAAACAGCAGGTTTATGAGTCAAAGTTTGAGATTTTTTATTCCTAACTACTGACCTATAAGGTGTTACTTGTGTAGCACAAAACTCAGTAGCTCCGGAGGCAAAAACAGAAGGTCCAGAGGTAAACTTCGAATGTTTTTGACTCAAAACAGCAGGTTTTATATTCGGTTCAATGTGTGCAGCAAATTTTGCATGAAAGTTATGAGATCTAGCAACCGTTCTTTCCCTTTTCTGTTGTTTAGCTAGTCTATAACAAAAATCTATGACATGACTATCTCTACCACAGAAGGTACAATGAAATTTAACTTTGTGTTCATGTCTAGATGAGCAAGCAATATTTTTATTTGAAACCGAATGAGGCAACACTCCTGCAGATTTGAAAACCACTCATTTTTATTTAGGAACTGTTTGAATCAAACCACCTCCTAATGACTTTACAATTTTAGGTGGATGTGCCTTAGCATGAACATGAGAATCAAAACATAAACCAGTTTTATCATTGCATGACTTGGAAGAATTCAGCAGCAAGTTTAGATTCTTATTCCCATTACAAAACCGATCTAATGTCCTATGCATGTCATCAAGTTTATTGGACAGATCAAGGCAATTTTCACATGAAGTTTTTCCTTTTAGTTTGCAATTGGAACAAAATTTAACTTCATGAGAACGTAATGCATTGTTCAATATAGAAATTTCATTCATAGCATCCTGTAGTTTCTTATCAAGATCATCACAAGTAGAACAATGCAAATCAATTGTAGAACAGCTAGCATCTTTCAAGCTTTTATCATTAAGTGCAGCAAGCTTTTTGTTCTTTTCAATTTCTAACTCAAGTTTATCAAGTGTGGAGGTGTGCACACTTCTTAATGAGGACAATTGTTCATATATTAAATCACATGAGGAACATGCATCATCACTAGGAATCAAGGTTTTTAAACAGTTGATTTCAGATTCTAGTGATACAATTTTAGCAGAACTATCCCTGAGCTTTTTGTCCTTTTTCTTAACAATAACAGTGGCACGAGAAATAGCATCACACATTTCTTCGCAAGTAGGACATACCTCTTCATTGTCGCTGTTGTGTTCTGCCTCCTCCATACTTGATTTTGACTTGCCCGCCATAAAGCACAAGTTTGCCAAATCATCTTCATCTTCATCACTTCCAATGTCCACGTCACTTGAACTGAACTCTTGAAGCGCGGTGATGAAACTGTTGATCATCTTGCGTCCTATGGTACCTTTCTTCTTCTTGTTGGAATTTCCAGAGGAGGTCCAGACCTTGCTTTGTTTTTCTTCCCAGGTGGTCGGACCTGAAAGTTTAGGGCATTTTGTACGAAAGTGTCCTGTTTTACCACATTCAAAACAGCGTTGAGGTCCGGAGCTTCCTCTCCTTCTAGTTCTCACATTTTGCAATGCTTTTGAGAATCTAGTAGAGATGAGTGACAACTCCTCTTCTGGAAATTCTTCGATCTGCTCCAGGGTTAGTGAGGACAACAAAGCAAGAGTTGTGCAGGATGATGATTGGCCGGAGCTAGACATGTCACGTTGTGAGACAAATGCAATAGACTTGTTTGGGTTCTTACGTGCTAGGATGTCAATTTCATGAGTTTTTAGTTTAGAATAAAGTACATCTAATGTAAGAGAACTCATGACAGTTGATTCACGAATAGATGTTACTTTCATCTCCCAAATTGACATGTCTAATGCACTAAGAAGTTGCCTAGCATTCTCAGCATCAGAAAAATTAACATTGACACTACGTAAGTTGCTGAGAATTTTATTGAAGCGAGCAAAGAGATCATCGATAGACTCACCTGGTTGCATCTCAAAATGCATATATTCTTTTTTGAACATATCTTGTTTTACTTCCTTGATTGTGTTGGAGCCCTCATGATAATCACAGAGAGCTCTCCAAACATCGTATGCTGATCGGAGGTGCGCGACTCGATCAAAGTCGCTTTGAGTGAGTCCTTGGATGATCAAGTTTCGGGCTTTGTTGTTGTTGTCGACGTCCCGTAGGTTTGTGGCCGTGACTTGATCATTAGGTGGCACTTCATAAGGCTTATACACCTTCTCCCATATTGCAAAGCCTTGTGCCTGGATAAAAGCCTCCATGCGTGCCTTCCAAACCTGGAAATCAATACCAGCAAACACACAAGGTTTGGCAGAGTACTTCTCCATGATGATTAGTCAAAAAACACGTGCAAATCTCAAAGATTAGAGCACCGTGGCTTTGATACCAATTGTAGGATCTAAGAGCATGTGAAAAGCTACCAGAGGGGGGTGAATGGTAGATTTAAAAATCTTACGCAGCGGAAACAATTAAACCCCAACCTCTTTGGCAGAAAAACGATCTCTTAAAGAAATCGTGTGTGAGACTAATCTAAATGTGTTTCACCGTGACAAAAGTGATGGATATCAGAGAGAATCAAGTCACGAAGACAACACAAAAAGAATTACTCAAATCCGTTGAGAAAAACTCAAGTTATGATCGAAAGATCAAACAATGGTCAATCTGCCCTACCTGAGAAAAAACAGTTCTGGAATGCTGCAAAGAAACTCGTGTAGATCATAGACCACAAATTCAATGACCATGAAATTTTGACAGATGATAGATAATCAAGTTGTGAAGACAACCCAAGAAGAATCACGTCAATTGGATCTGTAAAACTCGAGTTATGATAAAACCACCAACGAAAGGTAGTGCTGTCTAGAAACTCGACGAGTACAACTTGTCTGGAACAAGTCGGACGAACAAGGCACAAAAGTTCCTTCAAACTACGAATTTTATTCAATAGAACACAAGAAGAACAGCCCCAAAGTCGTCTACCACGAGCTTTGGGCTCCCTTGCTTATATAACCAGCCCTTAGGCCAACCCAATATCAACTAGGACTCCAATCCTACTCAGATCACGAATCCTAACTTTCCATAACTGCTCAAGATTCTTCTATACGCAGATAGAAGCAATCTTAAGACTTCCAAACACCTTAGGAATGTATCCCACATTCCTAAACAACTCAAATTTGTGACACACACGAAATCCTAACATAACCAACTCGATACTTTCCATACCGAGCCATAACCGACTCCGCCGTAGCCAAAGTCATCAACCAGTACGATCCGATCCTTCCGACCAGATCTTTCCTTCCTTATCCCATATTCGGAACCATGTTTCCACGTCATGCACCGCATGCATACGTGTAAACACCTTCCTTCGACATTCAGTAACCTTCATATGCACTGCCCTTGATTCAATCATCCTACGCGACCTCCTGATCAGCTCAACCACAGTTCCTCCCAAACTTGGTTGTTGGAACCTCATTTCCTCCCTGAGACTAGTCCAATGGATCCCATCACCAGCCATTACTTGAACTCAAGCAACACCTGCACATGAATAAACAACCAATCCATACGAGCCCAAGTCCTCGACTTGACTCAAGTTAGTTCCGAACACAACACCCTACGTGAGAACCTCACATAAGCATGTTGCAAAACCATAGTAAAACGATATCATCCATATCAACCAAAACGCACCAAAAACTTAGCAAATGAATACTAAGCAATCTTTCCAACAATGTAAAGCAAGTACGAAACATTGCAAATGAAAAACAGAAGCACTGCAGTCAAGTTCCGGACCTTGCCAGAGCAACCCGGAGCTTGAGCCGGAGCTAACAAAAGCTAGTAAAACCTAGCGCCGGAGCTTACCAAAACTAGTACAACCAAGCTCCCGCCGGAGCTTACAAAACTAGCAAGACCTGGCGCCGGAGCTAACCAGAAACTAGTCAAAACTAGTCAACCCAAAACCGGAGCTAGACAAAGTACGTCGGAGCTTAGCAAAAGCATTCCGGAGCTATCAAATATATGTCGGAGCTAAAAATAAAACTCACCGGAGCTAACCAAAGCTTGTCGGACCTTACCAAGAAGTCGGACCTAGCTTCGAACATAGCCGGAGCTACCCAAAACAAGCCGGACCTACCGTCGGACCTTGCTGTAGCTCGGAGCTAGAGTCGGACCTTGATAAAAAGGTGTTTTGGTGATATTCAAAACTTTTATCATCAAAGCCAAGTGTATTCACTACAAGCCAATGTATTCAGCACACATAGGTCTTACAACTTTCAATCTCCCCCTTTTTGGTGATTGATGACAACCAATTGAGATTTCACAAAATGTGATAAAAATTGAGATTTTCATAAAGCATGCACATATGGGTCTAAAATACATCAAGCAATGAAAACATAATACATATGTGCATTCTTTATGGTGGGATGCATAACTAAGTACATTGAAACAATGAGAATGACATAATTGACATTAATCAATCAAAAGCAAGCATATATGTCATTCTAGGAGCAAAATCACATAATTCAACAATTGCTTCTCAAAAGATCATAACATTGTGTCACAGAACCATAACTAACTTAAGAACATAGTTAAAGCTTTACAACCCGCAAAATAGTCAAAAAGCATAAAAGAGAGCTCTCTCTCCTTGCATCCTACAGCTAAGACTAAGACTCCCCCTCAACCTCTCCCCCTTTGGCATCAAGGCACCAAAAAGAAGGAGAGGAGGGACCTAAAGTCTTCACTCCTCGCTGTCGGTCCTCTCATCGTCTTCATCGTTGTCTTCGAGCTGATGAGGAGGAGGAGGAGGAGGAGGTGCAGAGCCACTCGAGCCCCCAATGCCAAAGTAGGCAAGCTCGGAGGGGGTCAAGGGCCCGAGCTCGGTGATGTTAGGGTCAGAGTCCTCAGAAATCACTGGAGGTCCAATGGGGTCGATCTCCAGTTTCTGGCAAATCTGCTTCACATTTGCCTTGACATACTTCATGTCTTCCTTTCTCTTCTTGTTCAGCTTGTGGGCCCTCACTTCGGCCTTTTTGCAGGACGCAAATATAGCAGCCAAGTACTTGAAGATCCCACTAGCAGATCTTCTTTGAGGAGTTGCCCTAGTGGCGGGGGCAACTCTTGCATCTTCACTTCTTGCCGGAGCCTCAGGACTGGAGGCTGACGAGGGAGCAGCCTGAATGCTTGGCTTCTGAGGCATCTGAGTCCTCAAAGGTAGGTACTCCACATCTTTCACGAACTCTATGCCAGTGACTTTCTCAATCATAAACATAAGATAGGGAGCATAACCACATGACCTGTTGGGTGTGCAAGATATGTTGACCATGTCATTCCAAATATAATCCGCCACATCAAACTGACGGTCCTTGCTTATAACCCTCATCAGGGTCCAGAGATAACCCTGCACACTCCCAGCATCTCCATCCTTGGGAGCAATAGTCTTCCTCAAGACTCTGTTCAGAACCACAAAAAAGGCTTCATGTCCTTTGTGGAGGGAGGGATGAACTTTGAGTTTGGCTCATATAGGAACTTCATCCTATCCTTCTCAATGACACCTATGTTGTGGATGATCAAGCAGTCGGGTCTTGAGGTGTCAAGGTGAAGCAGGCTTGCAAAGTCTTCTTGAGTTATACTGTACTTGGATCCGTGAGTCATCCAAGTGACACTCTCTTCATCTTCACTCGAGAAGTGGCATGTCGCAAAGAATTGCGCAATGACCTCATCATTCCAATTGTTTCTGAAGGCAAAGAGGTCCTTCAGTCCATGTCTCTCAATTGCTTCCACCACTTCAATGAATGGGGAGCAACCCTTTTTCTTAAAATGTTCCCAATCAATCCATTGACTGCGCACTACCGGTGTCTTCATTGGGAGATACACAAATTTGTAGAAATCTACATGAAAATTGCTCTGAAATCTGCCATCGGTAGCTTGCTTCAGACGGCCATACCAATCAATGCTCCTGAACTTCGCCGCCGAGTCACTAGCCTTCCCATTGAATTTCTCTTCAGTGGGGTCCCGAACCCCTTCCCTCGGAGCATGTAGCTTCAACGGGCCAACTGGACCTGTTGCTGTTCCTTTGCCCTTGCCCTTGGCTAGGCGGGCACTTGCTAAGCTAGGCCCACCACCGGTGCTAGCCCTAGAAGCTGGCACCTTGGAGGCCGGCTTCTTCGCTAGCACCTTCCTTTGAGCCTGTGGAGGAGACAGAACTGGCTCGGAAGGACGCTCTTGGCGTTTCTTGCCAAGGCTCGTCGAGGGCCGAGGTGCCACCTCATGGTCCATCTTGGCCTCGAAATCTGAAATCTCATCATTTGTGCTCGACATATCCTGAGGATGAATTGTGTAAGGCATGAATGAGTATGGATGATACAAGGCATGGTTGAGAAAGAATAACAAGGAATTGCATTGAGGAATTGATAGGTTAGGTTTTGAGTTCAAAAAAATCGGACTTGTCCAGTGTACAGACACGAACTAGTCCGGGGTGATCGGACTTGTCAGTGCATGGACCGGACTAGTCCAGTATTCATCCTCAAAAACCTAAGCGACTAGAAAAATGTTGATTCCTAATGTAGAGCTAGCTTAGCATAGACGTAATACATCAAGGAGGCATGTATATAGTGAAAGATGCTAGGCTATTCGATCAACAATGAAGAAAAACAAGGTTTCTAGGGTTAGGGTGAAAATTACCGAGGAATTTGCTTGAATCTCGACGAAGGAGTTGTTGAAGTCCAGACTTGTCCGAGAACTTCAATCCGGGAGCAAGGGAGCTTGATTTCCATTCAAACGTGGAACTTTTTGATGGATGGGGTGCAAGATCGCCTTGGGAGCTCGAGCGCGAAGAGAGAGAACGCTTGAGGCAAGAGTGGAGGTGAAGAAATTAGGGTTTGGCGGCGGCTAGGGTTATGGACACAAAAAATCGGACAAGTCCAGATATGACCGGACTAGTCTGAACTTTTCCAGAGGCTATATTGGACTAGTCCGTTATCTACCGGACTAGTCCAGCCTAACCGGCACTCCGTGGACTAGTTTGCATGGGCGGACTAGTCCGGGTAATCACGGTCTAGTCCATGGTCACCAGGCAAGAATTTCTTAGCCCATTCATATATATTTGAAGGTACATATTTAGAAATTAGGGAGGCAAATCAAATCAAATAATCTTGATGAATATGATCAGTAAGCATACAACAATCAAGCAATGATCATAATTCACCAAGATCTAATAATTAACATTGTTTTTGGAAGAAAATTGAGAGAGATGATTTTCACAATCCAATCAACATATTTTGAAGAATTCATACAGGTATGCAATATTTCAAGCTACACTCTGAGCATTAAGGATATTTAGTTCATTTTGGAGTTCACAAAAGCGTTTTTCATCAAGTGGCTTGGTGAATATGTCGGCCAATTGCTTTTGGGTGTTGACATGGGAAATGGATATATCTCCTTTCATGGAGTGGTTTCTCAAGAAATGATGCCTTATGTCAATGTGTTTGGTTCTAGAGTGCTCAACGGGATTATGGGCAATTTTAATGGCACTCTCATTGTCACAAAGGAGTGGAATACGGTTCATATTGTAACCGTAATACCTTAGAGTTTGTCGCATCCAAAGGAGTTGTGCACAACAACTCCCGGCTGCAACATACTCCGCTTCGGCTGTGGATAAGGCAATGAAATTTTTTTCTTAGAGGACCAAGAAACTAAAGATCTCCCTAGGAATTGGCATGTACTGGAGGTACTTTTTCTATCTACCTTGCATCCGGCATAATCTGCATCGAAGTAACCAATGAGATTGAATTTTGAGCCTTTTGGGTACCAAAGACCAAGGTTGAGTGTATGAACTAAATATCTCAAGATCCTTTTTATGGCTGTCAAGTGACACTCCATAGGATTGGCTTGAAATCTTGCACACAAACATACACTCAACATAATGTCTGGCCTAGATGCACATAAGTAGAGTAGAGATCCAATCATGGAGCGATATACCTTTTGGTCGACGCTAGGTCCATCTTCATTGAGAATCCAAGTGGCCATTTGTTGCCATGGGAGTCTTTATGGGCTTCGCCTTGTCCATACCAAACTTCTTGAGTATGTCTTGCGTGTACTTGGTTTGGCTTATGAACGTTCCTTCCTTTTGTTGCCGCACTTGGAATCCCAAGTAGTACTTTAGTTCTCCCATCATTGACATTTCAAACCTATCTGTCATGATTTTACTAAATTCCTCACAAAAAGATTGATTAGTTGACCCAAAGATTATATCATCAACATAAATTTGACAAATAAAAAGATCATTGTCAAAATTCTTTGTAAATAGTGTATAATCTACTTTGCCAATCTTAAAGCAATTTTCAATTAAGAAATCTCTAAGACACTCATACCAAGCTCTAGGAGCTTGTTTGAGGCCGTAGAGAGTCTTACGCAATTTAAATACGTGGTCAGGGAACTCTTCATCTTCAAAACCGGGGGGTTGCTCCACGTACACCTCCTCCTTGATTGGTCTGTTGAGGAAGGCGCTTTTCACATCCATTTGATAGAACTTGAAATCATGGTGAGTAGCATATGCAAGTAATATTCTAATGGATTCAAGTCTAGCTACGGGAGCAAAGGTCTCATCGAAATCCAAACCTTCGACTTGTGAATACCCTTTGGCCACAAGTCGTGCCTTGTTCCTTGTCACCACCCCGTGTTCATCTAGTTTGTTGCGGAAGTCCCACTTGGTGTCGACAATGTTCGCATTGGGTCTTGCCACGAGTTCCCACACCTCATTCTACTTGAAGTTGTTCAATTCTTCTTGCATTGCCACCACCCAGTCCGGGTCCTTCAATGCATCCTCAACCCTGCGCGGTTCCAAAAAGGATACAAACGAATAGTGCTCACAAAAGTTAGTTATGCGAGATCTAGTGGTTTCTCCTTCTTGGATGTCACTGATGATATTGTTTATTGGGTGATCTCTTTGGACGCATTGGTGTACTCTTGGGTGTGGCACTTGAGGCGTTGTATCTTCATGATCATCTTCTACTCCCCCTAAATGGTTGTCCTCATTGATTTGTTGATTATCTTCGTATTATTGTGGTTGATCTTGTGTGGAAACTCCCCCTTGATCGTTGACCTCCTCTTGTGGTTCATCTTCCTCATGCACGTTTAGAGGTGACTCTTGTGGTCGAACTTCACCTAAGGCCATTCTTTTCAATGCTTGACAAAGAGCTTCTTCTTTACCTAGTACACATGGATCAACTTGCTCCTTTTTGGAGCCATTAGTTTCATCCAACACTACGTCACGTGCTACTTCAACAAGTCCAGAGGTCTTGTTGAAAACACAATAGGCGTAAATGTTCAAATCATAACCAAGCAAGAAACCTTCATCGGACTTCGAAGCAAACCTTGAAGTCCTAGGCTTCTTGTTCAAGATATAACATGGAGAACCGAAAACTCGAAAATATGAAATATTTGGCTTGTTACCGGTGAGTAGCTCATAGGATGTCTTCTTGAGTAGTCGATGAAGATAAAGTCGATTTACGGCGTGGCAAGCGGTGTTAATCACTTCCACAAAAAATCGATCTGAGGTCTTGTACTCATCGAGCATTGTTCTTGCCATCTCTATGAGTGTTCGGTTCTTTCTTTCGGCAACTCCATTTTGTTGTGGGGAGTACGGAGCTGAAAACTCGTGCTTCATGCCTTCTTCATCAAGGTACTCCTCCACTTGTTTGTTCTTGAACTCAGTTCCGTTGTCGCTTCGAATGTTCTTGATTGTCAATGAGAATTTGTTTTGAGCTCGCTTGAAGAACTTCTTGAGTATTCCTTGTGTTTCTGACTTATCATGCAAAAAGAAAACCCAAGTGAAGCGAGAAAAATCATCAACAACTACTAAACCATATTTGTTACCGCCGATGCTTATGTAGGCAATTGGACCAAATAAGTCCATGTGAAGTAGCTCGAGCGGTCTTGTTGTAGTCATGACGTTCTTGGCGGGGTGAGGTGCTCCAACTTGCTTCCCGGCTTGGCACACGCTACAAGGCCTGTCTTTCTCAAATACAACATCCTTTAAACCTCGGATGTGATCGCCCTTGAGGAGTTTTTGAAGGTTCCTCATACCAACATGCACTAGCCGTCTATGCCACAACCAACCCATGTTGGTCTTTGCAATCAAGCATGTGTCAAGTTCGGCTTTATCCTTGTTGAAGTCAACAAGATAGAGCTTTCCCTTTAACATACCCTTGAATGCAATGGAACCATCACTCCTCTTAGAGACGGTCACACCCTCGTTAGTGAACAAGCAATTATAACCTTTGTCACATAATTGAGATATGGACATTAGGTTATAATCTAAGGATTCAACATGTAATACATGAGAAAGTGTGTGTTTTAGATGATATGGCAATTTTACCGGTGCCGAGTACCTTTCCTTGGCTATTATCTCCAAAATAGATGCCCTCGTTTGGATCCTCATTTTCTTCATATTCCACAAACATTCTTCTTTCTCCGGTCATATGATTGGTGCAGCCACTGTCTAGCACCCATTTAGATCCACCAGAGGAATAAGCCTGCAAAAACAAATTTGCTTTGGTTTTAGGTACCCAAGCTTGCTTGGGTCCTTGGAGGTTAGTCACAAGACATTTGGGCACCCACACATGAGACTTGGTGTTCTCATGGTGTGGCCCAACATAATAAGCATAAACTTTGCCAAAATTATTTCTCGTTAAGACATACGAGGCATCGAAAGTTCTAAACAATAACTGTTGTTGTTTATGTACAGAACTAGTCTGGGAGGCTGGACTTGTCCGGAGGACCAGACTTGTCCTGACACCGACCGGACTAGTCCGGTATTCATGTGTGATTAATGTTTTAATCTTTGACTTTCCAGTTTGAGAGGGTTTTCCCTTTACAAAGGTAATCCTCTCCTTGTTATTCTTATGGCTTCTAGCATGTTGCTTTTCACCATAGGAGTAACCAATGCCATATTTTACATTTGGTGGTCTTTTGACCAAGTATGCACTACGTGCATATTTGATCTTCTCCTTGTCAAATATGCCACTTTGGGCAGGATGTTTATCCTTTGTAAAGGTTGGCTTGTCCTTCAAACTGGTGTCAACTTTATTACATGTACAAGCATAAGCAACCTCAGTTTTAGTGGGTCGAGAAGGTGAACTTGAAGAGGATGAAGGTTCACCTTGCTTGAGTGACTCAACTTGCACTTCAAGGATCTTGTTAACCTTGATCAGGTTAGCAAGTTGGTTCTTGATTGCAGCATTTGAGTCTGTTAACTCCAAGCAAGTTTCCTTTCTTGAAGCTAACTCAAGCTCTAGTGAATTGCTTTGTTCCTTTTCAAGTTCTAGAAGCTTGTCAAGTTTGACATATTCCTCCTTTTGGGAGATGACCATGTCCTCTTGATGATGTATCAACCTCTCCTTCTCAACAAGTTGATCAAGTAAAAATTTCATTTTTGTGGCAGTTTTCCTATCTAGTCCAACAAGCATATCCTCATTATCACTATTGATTTCATCATCACTAGAAAAGGAATGCACGGAAGGGGGTTTTATGGTTACCTTGCATTTACCTTCCTTTGCCATAAGGCAAGTGCCATCTCCCTTCCATGCGCCGATTTTAGGGAATAGAGTAGACTTCTTGGATGTCTTCTCGATGGCTATGCTAGCCATCTCTTCTTCTTCAGATGATGAGGACTCATCATTTGAGTCCCACTCTTTCCCTATGTGAGCATGTTCGGCTTGTTTCTTCTTCTTAAAGAATTTCTTGGGTTTATGCTTGGCTTCTTTGGTCTTTTTCTTTTTTTTTCTTCATATGGGCAATAAACTATAAAGTGGCTATACTCACCACAATTATAGCATGCCCGCCTCAACTTTGACTTTGTTCTTTCCTTGTACTTCCCTTTGCTTGATTTAGTGCCTTCTCTTTTCTTCATTATTCTCTTGAATTTCTTCATGAACAATATCATATCTTCTTCGTGTAATTCACTGCTCTCATCATCACTGTCTTCTTCTAGCTGAGCTTCTCGAGCTTCTTTAGATAGGGGCTTGAGAGTGGAATTCAAAGCAACCCCTTTCTTCTTTGCCGAGGTGAGGTCGGCAATTTCCTTAACACGCTTTGCTTGTTTTTCCATCATCTCGAAATTGATGATTTTTCCAAGTAATTCATCCGGAGTCATTTTCTTGTATCCGAGGCTTTCTCTAATCATTGAGCATAAAGTGACGTTGTGAGGTATGAAAGTTCTAAGGATGAGCTTCACCACCTCGTGGTCATTCCACTTCTTGCTTCCATATGATCGAACCTTGTTGATGAGTGTCTTTAATCGGTTGTACATATCTTGAGGTGACTCGTCTTCTTCAATTGCGAATCTTCCTAATTCGCCTTTGATCATTTCGATCATTGCTTCACGCACATGTCGGTCACCTTCATGTGTAGTTTGCAGTGTGTCCCATATCTCCTTAGCAATCTCGAGTCCATCCACCTTGGTGAACTCGTCCCGACTGAGCGAAGAGGTAATTACGGCCACGGCTTGAGCATTTCAGTGAATTGCCTGCTCTTGGCTTGTTGTGAGTTCTTCGTCATCATTCGGGATATCTATTCCTGTGCACACAATATGCCATAGACTTGGATTGATAGAGGTTAGATGCATTTTCATATTTTGCCTCCACATTGAGTAATCACTTTCGTCAAAATGTGGGGCTTTTCCAAGTGGAATAGACAAATAATGATTATTATTGGAATTGAGACGATCATAGTTTAAAGGATATCGGGAGTAGTCAGTTTGACTACTCCCCTTCTTCTTTTCTTCGATCTTCACTTTCCCTTTGGAAAGTGTCTTCTTTCTTAGGAGCGCCTTTAGTTCTAGTGTCTCATCATCGTCGTCCTCGAAGTCTTGAATGGCTTCGAAGAGCTTCTCCACCTTTAGGTTCTTGTCATCATCAACCTTTTCTTGGTTGTTGCTCTTGTGGATGTCCTTCATGTCCGACATGATCTTCTTTGAGCGATTAGTCTCTTTCTTGAAGAACCTGCTCTGATACCAATTGAATGTGGCCTAGAGGGGGGTGAATAGGCCTTTTTGAATTTTGTCGCAACCTGCAACACTTAACAACCTGTTCAAAACCAGAGATATCAGACTAGTCTAGTAAAGTGCAGACTAGTCCGATGTGTACTGACTAGGTTGATTAAGTTTGATCGATTAATTTGATTCTTCGATGTATGCAGTGGAAATATACAGTCAAATGAAGTGTTGCAAGATTATGGACTAGGGTATATCACAATTCAATCTTATATTTAATGGTTCCACGTAAAGTATGCAATAATGATTGAAACCCTAGATTGTTGTGATGAATAAGAACGATGAACACCATGAAAGACACAAGGATTTATCCCGTGGTTCGGCTCCCACAGAGGCAACCTACGTCCACGTTGAGGAGTCCACAAAAGGATCATGTCTTCTCCAACCCTACCCTCGTCGGATCGCCACGAAGGCCAATCCTCTTCCACTTATCACAAAGGGGTGAATAACCGAATTCAAAGGGGCCTTCTCACACGTTGAGGGCTCCCCTAGATTACAACATGAAATACCACCAAGAACACACTCAAAAGATTACAATTAAATTACAGGAGTGTGTTAGAGAATCAAACCAAGAGCTCAATGAGTGTTGAACGTGTCTCTCCAATGATCTAGAGTGTATCCTCAAAGGATTGATCTTTGTTTGCACTTAATTTCATGGAGAGATATCTTTTTGAGGCTCTTGGAAGGTGTGACGGTGCTAGGGTTCGAGAGAGTTTAGAGTTGGGCCGTGCACCTCTATTTAGATGGGGTTTCTAAAAGTGACCGATAGGGTTTAGAAATATCGGACTAGTCCGTGGTGGACTTCGGACTAGTCCGGTGTGCTGTGTGTTGCAAACCCTAAGTGTCTCGATATATCGGACTAGTCCGGCTAGGAGCGGACTTGTCCGATTTTGCTTCTGGAAATCTTCGGACTAGTCCGATAGTCATCGGACTTGTCCAGACATGTGAAACCCTAAGTGGTTATGGGGACAAGTTCGCACTTGGAGGACTTGTCCGATTTAGATCAGAGAGTTTTTCGGACTAGTCCGTGCTAACATCGGACTTGTCCGATTTAGATCAGAATGAATATCAGACTAGTCCAGTGGTGATCGGACTTATCCGATTTTGTGTGACTTGTGAAGTGTTTTGAGGACTAGTCTGCACTGGGGAGGACTAGTCGGATTCTAGTCAGAGAGATATCAGACTAGTCCGATGGATATCGGACTTGTCCAATTTTGTGCAGAGAGGATATCGGACTAGTCCGGTGACATTCGGACTAGTCCGGTCTCGTATAACTTTGTGCAATGTGTGTGTTTAATTGTGATTGAGCTCTTGTGGTGTGTTTACTTAACACACTCCATACACAATGATCTACTATTCTTCGTCCTTGAGCTCATTTCCACTTTGCTCCTCATTCTCCCTTCTTTTTGGCACTTTGCTTATTTTGCTACTAAAACATGTGCTCATCTCAACAAAGAAGTTAGGATCTCATTTGCTTGTCATAAATCATCCAAAACCACAAGGGATTCTTTGATGCACTTTCACTTGCTTTCTCGCGCTGCTTTTTGATTTCGTCTTGGTTAGTCGAAGCAGTGCGCTTCTCTGCCATTGTGGCCACGTGTCCCCTTCTGGTTGAGGGGTAGTGGCGACGAGATCTTTACTTGTCGCAGCTTCTTTATCGCGATGGTTCAAAATGTGGCTGTTGCGCTTCCACTGCTCTTACTCTGCCTTTATGAGAACTGTCGGATTGCCTTCTCAGGTGGGTGCTCGCTCGGGGCAGTCTTTGTCACAGGGGACCTGGGTCACGCTGTCATGGATGCTATGGGTTGAGCAGCGGGTTTCGGGCCCATGGGACCTGCACGATGCACTCAAATGCCGTTGGGGTGTCTAAAAGAAAATCTTTGTGTGCAAAGGTGGTTCCTCCCTTACTCACACCCCAACATTGCTTTCCCCACCTTCGAGGTTCTTGACTCCTGCTCTAATGGCCCTGGACTTGCCTCCTTCTCGTGTGGTGGACATAGCACCCGTGAGGTGGCTGCTTGGCTGGGAGGACAAGGAGCGGTGGAATCTGATCCACCCGGCTCCCTGCCTCTTAAGTTGGAGGAGAAAGAGATCGTCTTCTTCACCTCGTACGCGTACTTCAAGTTTGTGCCACCCGTTTCCTCCTTCCTTGTGATGCTTCTGGAGGTCCTCGGGCCCCAGCATCATCACCTGTCGCCGAACATTTTGGTGGTGGCAGCGGTGTTCTCGCACTTCTGCGAGATGTTCGTCAGAGTGTACCCATCCATGTCAGTGTTCAGTTAGTTTTTTTGTGCTGTTGTGGACTGGTTAGAGCAAAATAAACTTCCTCGGTGCCTACTGCTTCCAGCATCAGGCCAATAGTCCCTTCAAGTACATCACCCCGCTTTCCTCCGCGAGGTGGGATGGCTGGAGGGGTGACTGGGTGATCCTACACGCCGATGCCTACGGTCGCATGGTCTTGCCCACCGACTAGACAACACTTAGGAACAAGACTTGGGAGGAGCACCCAGTGTTGGAGTCGGAGTATACCCTAGTGATGGAGAGGATCTGGTACCTGGCGGACCATGGTTTGTCGTTGTTGATGGTGCTGGCAGACTTCGTGCGTCGACGCCTGCCCCACCTCCAACATCGTTGCCACGCGGCGTGGATATATTTGGGCCACAAGATGGCACCATGCTGGTGAGGGATCGTGACACAGAGATTACCCCGCGAGAGGTGTTTGATGTGATGTCCAAGGCGTGGACTGACATGTTGTCTGCCGATGTCTTCACCCTCTCGCAGCCATGTCTGCCACTTTGCACAGATCGTGACCTCAGGGTGAAGATCTTGAGGGAGATGCCAAACCTGGACGCACTCGGCCTTGAACCGCGGCAAGTTGGAGACACAGACCGTGAACTGATTATCGCTGACTCTCCGCATGAGTCTGCACCTGCTTCATGCTCCAAAGTGTCGAGGGTGGAAGACCTGTCCTCCGACAAGGGGAAGGGCGAAGCATCGGTCCCTAATATGGGGAAGGGGAAGTCGTCGGTGGTCAAGGTAGCGAAGGACAAACATCCTCGCTCATCGCCGAGGGCGGTCTTTGCCCCAAGTCAACGTCCAATGGAGCGCCCATCCTTTGCCTCAGGTTTTGGCAGTTCTTCGAGCGGAGGCCCAGTCCACCGAGCGATGAGTCTACTATCGACTAAGGGCGGCGCACCAGCCAGCGTCTCCGTCGCCGGTGAGTCCAATGAGTCGGAGAGGGCTCCAGGAGCGCTACATCAACGGAGCCTCAGACCAAGAGGCCTCGTGCCACTAGCGATCTCGCCACAGGTTTGGCAATGGATGTCGGTGGCGGCTCTGAAAGGGGACTCCGAGAGCAGCGCCGTCTGAGTCGGTGGACACATGCCGATGTGGGCCAGCAGCAGCGTCGGTGGTTCTAGTGGAGGCTCAGTCGGATCGTCCTCGCCCGCCGCATCAGCAGTAGAGCCCGCAACCTCAAAGTTGTAGAAAGTTGAGGCCCGCTGGAGCTTCTGGGGATGTTGGTAAGGCATTCTTACCAAAGTTTGCATCATTGTCTCACCCGTTCTCCTATTTTAACAGACTTTGATTTCAATCTATAGGTCTTCGTCAGCTGTGGTGACACCCTTATCACCGGGGGTAGTGGTCTGGAGTGCTCCAAAGTCGGCCCAGGGGGCCACGACTGAATCGACGGAGCAGACCGCCAAGATGGTACAATGGAGCGTTGCTCCGGTGCCTGCGCCTGGTACGAGCAGTGAAGCATCTCTGGCTGCCGTGCCGGAGGTAATGTCAGAGTCCACTTCGCAAGCTGAGGGTCCATCCCCCAAGGTTGCTGTTTCAAAAGGTGGTGCCTCGGGCAATGGTGATGCTGCCGCTTTGAGTGGCGTCGCAACTTTCATTCAGCTCCCAACGTCGAGGCCTCCGGCGCTGGTGGCCTTGCCCTCATCGTCGCCGGGGGAAGAGGCTCTCGAGACGATCATAGGGCGGTCCTCCATAGCTTCGGGAGAACCAGAGCGCCTCTCCGATGTCATCGACTCGGCGCAGTCCAACATAAACTCGGTGAAGTCCAACCCCCGCAGAGCCCAGCACGCCCTCGCCACGGAGTGGGAGAAGCTGCAAGCAGAGGACAGGCGCCTTCGGGCCTGGGAGGACCATCTAAGGTCCAGGGTCGATAAGGTGAAGGAGAAGCACCGAAAGGAGGGTGCAGAGCTGGAGTTGAGGCGCCGCTTGGCGAATGCCATGGATGCAACGTCCTAAATGATTCTGGATGGCACCAAGGCGACCAACCGGGCGGCTGATGCTTGCCTCCGTGCCCTTGAAGAGCTTCGAGTGACCCTGGAATGCCACGAGGCTGTCGTTGTTGAGCGGAAGGTCGTTGAGGCGGTGGCCCAGACGATGAAGACTCAGGCTGAGGTAGATTGGGATAGGTTGCAGTCCCGCATTGGAGACTTTAAGCTTCACGAGAGCAACCTGGCATGGGGTCGAGAGCAACACCTAGCTGAGCGCCAGGAACTCCTTCTTCTAGAGCATGACGTACGCGCTTGGGAGCAGACTTTGGAGCATCGCGCCGAGGAGCTCGATCTGCAGGACCAGCAACTGGCCCACCGACTGGAAGAAGAGGGTAGAGCGCTGGCGGAGACGGTGACATCCCACATTCTAGTGTGCTACAGAGTCGGTATCCGGAGATACCTCTGGACCCGGTATTCGACGGCCCCGTTGTGGCGCGTGAAGAGTCGGGAACGACAGAAGTCAAGGATGTCGCTAATCATGTCGCCGCACAATTCGCGAGATATTGAGGCCAACGGCCCCAAGGCGGGAGCACCTTTGTATTCGGGGCTCGTCCTTTTGTGAATATTATTTAATGAATTTGAATTCAAGTTTGGCTTCTCAGCTGTGTCTTGTGTATTCCATCTTGTTCACGCGGGCTCTTAGCAGCGTAAGGGCCTGAAGAACTTTGCCGAGTTCGTTAGTTTTTGAGGAACCAACGATCGCATAGTTGACATAGCTGATCTGTAGTCAGTTGATGTCCTGCCTATGGAACCCCCTTACAGGCCCCTGGTAGATGTGGCCAGATAGCTGGGCACACCTACCACTCGATCGTAGGATGTCTTCAGCAGGCTCCCAGCAGAGCAGCAATGTTTGAGTAGATGACCTCGGCGGGGCCCCTTCAGGGGCGCCAAGCCTTGTCTCAGTAGAGGCATCGACGGCAGGCCACCTGGGTGGTGCCAGAGCTGGTTGCTCTGGTGTCGCCCACCATCACTGTAGAAACATCGACGACGGGCCTCTATGGTGGTGGCAGAGCTGGCTGGTCCGACGTTGCCCTCCATCGCTATAGAAACATCGACGGCAGGCCCCTTGGGTGGTGCCAGAGCTGGCTGCTCTGGTGTCGCCCACCATCGTTGTAGAAACGTCGACGGCAGGACCTGTGGTTGGTGCCGGAGCTGGCTACTCCTGCTTCGCCCACCATCGCTGTAGAAATGTCGACGGCAGACCCTTTAGGTGGTGCCGGAGCTGGCTGCTCCAGCGTCGCCCACCATCGCTATAGAAATGTCGGTGGCAGGCCCTCTGGGTAGTGCCAGAGCTGGCTGCTCTGGCGTCGCCCACCATTGTTGTAGAAATGTCGACGGCAGGCCCCCTGGGTGGTGCCAAAGTTGGCTGCTCCAGCTTCCCTCGCTATCAGAATTCGTGCTTGTTACTTTTATCAACGTGCTGGGACGTCGACGGCGGGCACCCTGGGAGGTGCCGGAGCTGGCTGCTCCAGCGTCGTCCACAACTGATGTGTAGCAACTTTGGCGACAAGTTCCTGGTATACAGGTTACCACAAGAGAACCCTATTAGCAACAAGAGTGGGGCGGGAGAGCATACTCACAAATTAGCGCTTGTTACTATCATCGACGCACTGGGACGTCGACGACGGGCCCCCTGGGAGGTGTCGGAGCTGGCTGCTCCGGCGTCGTCCACCATCGATGTGTAGCAACATCGACGACAAACCCCTGGTATACAAGTTACCACAAGAGAACCCTATTAGCAACAAGAGCGGGGCGGGAGAGTGCACTCACAAATCAGCGCTTGTTATTGTCATCGACGCGCTGGGACGTCGACGGTGCGCCCCTTGGGAGGTGCCGAAGCTGGCTGTCCTGCATACATGATAAAGGAGGAACTACTTTGCTCGCCGGTTTACCTCTTTTTTCTCTTTAGCTTTGTCATGTCTTATTGTTCCTTAGCTGGCACACGGGACATGGGTAATTCATTGCGTTAGTGCTTCAGTGTTCGGCTTCCGCTGTCTTTAGGGTGCGAGCTTTGTAGCCCCAGTACTCGATAGTAGCACTAGGAGGTAGAGTGTGCATGCTTAAGGTACAACCAGACTAAGTAGTTTACACCTCCTGGACCTCCAGCTTGGCGTAGACCTTTCCTGGGAGGCCATCCAGTGTCATAGGACTCCAAGGAAGGGGGCAGTCGAGAGAGCCCCTCACACATTGAAGGTAACTCAAGCAGGCCCGCCTACAGTAGGATTGCATAACTTCGCCAAGGGTGAGATACAGAGCATATAACCGTGTATATGAAGGCAATATACAAAAAACAAGCCTAGCATGGTTCATCATAAAATTAACAAGTAATTAAATGAATAATTTTAGGGAAACGTGGAGTAAGACAGTGATTCTTTTATATTGGCATTCATAGGAGGAGACAAGATTTTACAAAAAAAGGCAACGCTTGCTTCCAGATGACGAGGGAGGCAGGGTGCACAGTCTTAGGGTTTGGGACCAGGCTAAGCTGACTGCACACTCTGGACCTAACCGTCCCGGAGCTTGGTTGTCTTAAGTGTTGCTCCCAGACTCAATGAAACCTTTACACTGTCCTACTATTAAGCTAAGTTTAACTTATAGGGGTGCTCAAAGCTCCAAGGGTGACCGTGACAGTTGTCGGGCAACTTGTCATTGTTAGCTACCAGTGGGGCGATAAGCGGGTGTCCCTACTTTCTGCCTTGGCACCCGCCTTGCGGGTGGTCTAGGCAGAGCTGGAACTTATCTTGATAGCTTTGACAGGAGCATTAGCGTTCTTGGAAGGCTGCAGACGGGATGCAGCGGACGAGTCACGATGACGTGAGCTCAGCGGAGGATGACTTGGTCCAGCGCTGCTCAGGGCAGGTGTTGGGTCTGCTGCGAGCGCTTGGAGCTTCTCCCAAGGCTAACACTGCAGTGTTGCGGTCTCAGCGGATGCTAAGGACGTCGGAGGGGGTCGGCATCTTCAAGACAAGGTAACCGTAGTGGACTATGACCATGAATCGGTACAGGGTGGGTCAGCCAATGATGGCATTGAAGGGGAGGCTGACCTCCGCAATGTTAAACAGGATGCTCTCCTTCCGGAAGTTTTTGGGTGTGGTCGGCTTTGCTCGCCCTGTAGGCGGGCTGTTTGTGCCAGTCACGATCTTCCGCCGCCCTGGCGCACCGATCTGCGATGGAGAAGAGCTCAGAGACATCTTGCACAATGTGTGTGGCTAACTTCTTGAGCATCTTCCTATCACGCACTTCATGCCAGAATGCCACTATGACAGAAGTATTCGTGATGTTGGGGATGGAGTTGCGTACCTGGGAGAACCGCTGGATGAACGATCGTAGTGTCTCCTTGGGTTGCTGGCACACAGGGTGGAGGTCGAGCTTGGTGCCGGGGCACATGTAGGAGCTATCGAAGTTCACCGTGAACTGTCGACAGAGCTCTTCCCAAGAGGTTATAGATCCCTCGAGCAGGTTCATGAGCCATGACTGGGCTGAGCCGGTCAAGGTGACGGGAAAGTAGTTCGACAGGGTGAGCTCATCCGCTCCTGCAGCAAGGAGTGCCGTTGTGTAGATCTTGTAGGATCGAAGAGCACGTGTAAAGCTACCAGAGGGGTGATGAATGGTAGATTAAAACTTTTTCAGCGGAAGCAACAAAAACCCCTCGGCAGAAAAACAATCTGTTAAAAAAATCATGTGTGCGACTAATCTAAACGTGATCAATTGTGACAAAACTAGTATAGATTGTGGATAATCAAGTCACGAAAATGTCATAACAAGAATAACAGAAATCTGTCAAGAGAAACTCAAGTTACGATTGAAATATCGAACAAAGGTCAATCTGGTCTACCCGAGAAAAACAGTTATTGAACACTGCAAAGAAACTCGTGTAGATCAGAAACCATAAGTCCAATGACCGTGAAGTTTTCACAGATGATAGATAATCAAGTTCTCAAGACAACCTTAAAAGAATCACGTGAATTGGATCTGTAAAACTTGAGTTATGATAAAACCACCGAAGAAAGGTAGTGCTAAGCACAAACTCGACGAGAAAGACTTGGCGAAAACAAGTCGGACGAACAAGGCACAAAAGCTCCTTTAGACTACAAATTTTATTGATCAAAACTCAAAATGAACAGCCCCAAAGCCGTGCTACAATGAGCTCTGGCCACCCTTGCTTATATAACCAGCCCGAAGGCCAACTCAACTCAAACTAGGACTCATATCCTACTCCGTTTCCTCCGAAACTTTCCATAACTGCTCAAGACTCTTCTATACGCAGATAGAAGCAATCTTAAGACTTCCAAACACCTTAGGGACGTATTCCACATTCGTAAAACAACTCAACTTTGTGCTCACTATGAAATCCTAACGTAACCAACTCAAATCTTTCCATATTTGAGTCAAACCCGACTTAGCCGCAGCTTGAGTCCATAACCTAGTCGGTTGGACCTTTCTGACCAATTCTTTACATCCACATCTCTTCATCACGCCTTGGAACCATGTAGCCACGTCCATGCACTCCTTGTACATGTGCAAACATTTTCCAACGACGTCCATGATACCTTCATATGCACTGCTCTTGATTCAAACATGCTGCACAACCTCCCGATCAACTCAACCACAATTCCTCCCGAACTTGGTTGTTGAACCTCATCTTCTCTCTGAGACTAGTTCAATGGATTCTATCATCAGCCATGTCTTTAACATTAGCAACACCTACACATGAATAAACAACTGATACTTCTGAGCACAAGTCCTCGGCTTGACTCTTGTTAGTTCCAAAACCACAACACCTTGTGTGAGCACCTCACATAAGCATGTTTCAAACCTTAACAAAAAGATATCAACTATAACCACCAAAAAACGCTAAAAATTATTAAAAGAATACTAAGCAAACTTTTTATGGATGTAAAGCAAGTTCGAATCAATTCAAAGTAAAGCAGAAACATTGCAATCTAGCTCCAGACCTTGCCAAAACTAACCGGACCTTGAGTTGGAGCTTACCAAAGCTAGCAGGACCTAGCACCGGAGCTTACCAAAGCTATTTGGACCTTGCGCCGGAGCTTAACAACGCTAGTCAGACATAGCGCCGTAGCTAACCAAAGCTAGTCGGACCTATCCAAAATAAGTTTGACCTAGACACAGAAGTCGGACCTAGCCAAAGCAAGTCGGACCTTACGTCGGACCTTGTCGGAGCTACCCAAAACAAGTCAGACCTATCGTTGGACCTTGCAGTAGCTCGAACCTAGAGTCAGACCTTGTTAAAAGAGTGTTTTGGTGATATTCAAAACTTTTATCGCCATAGCCAATGTATTCAGCACACATAGGTCACACAATCTCCCCCTTGATTAATGCATTGACAACACCACTTAAAATCTGAACATTGTCTTATTCACATGAAATTTTTTGAAAACAATTTCTCCCAGAAATATTTCTCCCCCTTTGTAAATTAGAAATAAGATGAGAAGAAAAACAAAAATTCTTCCACTGAGAAGAATCGTGCCAGAACACTTGTGAATGTGTGCAATGTGTGATCAATTTCTCCCCATTTGATAATGTATTCTGCAAGGTTCAAAAGAGAAATTTCAATTTTTGTGAGCATATTATAACATATACATATAAAACAAAGCTCATCCAAGTCATACTATCAAGTAACTTACACTATCATATCAATGAAATACATGAAGTAGTGTAAGTCATGCTAGAGATCAAGTGTAATTTTCAATTTAAGCAAGTCATGATCTCACAAACTTAACTATTTCAAAACCTAAAAGCATGACACTTGTTGCTGGAATTTCCATTTTTAAATATTATTTAAAGCACAAATTCTGATCATATAACATTTGCAAGAGATTATATGCCGCATCTGCCTAATTTTAACCAACCAAGCCAAGCCTATGTCATTTGACAATCAGAAGCTTAAGATCATGGTTTAAGTCATACACAACTTCTTCTAAATCTAAGTGCAATGATAAGCCATCTCAAAAGAAGAAGTGTGATGCATGCATATTCTCTTTATCTTTTCTCATTTTTATTTGATCATAAAAGCTCAACATGTGGATCGTTGATTGATAATTTTTTCATTATTAAAAGCTTTTGTGGGCATGCAACAAGTTCAAAATAGTAAGAAAGTTCGATCATGACCAGATTTAGTTTAAGTAATTATTCCAATTACTAGTCATGGCAAAAACTACAAGATGTATACCATGAGTAATGTAGTAAGAACTTTCAGCATGTAAAAGGAATCACAAAGTCATATATGTACGAAATACTATGCTCATATTATTTTAAATTTGGATTCACACAAAGACTTCCTAAGTTTCAAAACTCCCCCTCAATTTAAGCCATGAGGATGCATAATCCCTATTTCACTACAAATGAAACAAAAATGAGTGAAATCCAAAGGTTTTGTGAAAATATCAACTAATTGTTGTTCGGTATCTACATGGTGAAGCACAATGTTTTCTTTTTCAATATTATCACGAAGAAAGTGACACCTAATGTCAATGTGCTTTGTTCTCGAATGTTGCACGGGATTTTTAGCAATGCAAATGGCACTAGTGTTATCACAAAACAGTTGAACACTATGTAGATCAACCCCATATCCTTAAATGTTTGAACAATCGAAAGAATTTGTTAGCAAGCGCTAGCAGCAGCTACATATTCAGATTTGGCTGTGGATTGTGCAACTGAGTTTTGTTTTCTAGAGTACCAAGCAACAAAAAAATTACCAAGAAAATGACAAGCACCCGAAATACTTTTCCTATCAATCCTACAACCCCTAAAATCAGCATCTGAAAAAAGTAACGGTTGAGGAAGAAGGAAGAAAAATGCCAAATTCTTGAGTTCCATGTAAGTACCCGAAAATTCTTTTGATGGCTTGATGATGTGAAGCACGTGGGGAAGCTTGACATCGTGCACAAAGACATACACTAAATTGTATACCCGATCTTGATGCCGTGAGGTACAAAAGTGATCCAATCATGCTTCTATATTCTTTTTGATCCACGGATTCACCATCTTCATCAGGTTCAAGTGTAGTTGTTGTATCCATTGGTGTCCGAAGAGGCTTGCTTTTGTCCATGTTGAAGTGCTTGAGAAGGTCTCTTGTTTACTTCGTTTGATGCACACAGGTACCTTCCTTGGTTTGCTTGATTTGCAGCCCCCAAAAGTACGTGAGTTCTCCCATCATACTCATCTCAAATTCTGAACTCATCATAGCTGAAAACTTGGACATAAGATCATGAGAAGCACACCTAAAGATAATATCATCCACATACACTTGAACGAATAATGAGTCATTGCCATGCTTAAGCACAAAAAGAGTTTTATCAACCTTGCCCATGGTAAACCCCTTTTCAAGTAAGAATATTTTTAACCTATCATACCATGCTCTAGGGGCTTGTTTGATACCGTACAAGGCTTTGGACAGTTTGTAAACATGATTAGGAAAATCTGTATTTTCAAAAACTGGTGGTTGTTTGACATAAATCTCCTCATCTATATAGCCATTAAGAAAAGCACTTTTAACATCCATTTGATATAACTTAAAACCTTTAGATGCAACAAAAGTTAACAAAATTCTTATGTCTTTTAATCTAGCAACGGGAGCAAAAGTTTCATCAAAATATAGACCTTCATTTCGTGTGAAACCTTGAGCAACCAACCTAGCCTTATTCCTAATCACAACCCCATCCTCACTTTGTTTATTTTTAAACACCCATTTAGTTCCAATTAAAGTGTGACCTTGAGGTGGAAGTACAAGTTTCCAAACATTATTTCTTTCAAAATTTTCTAACTCTTCTTGCATGGCAATAATTCAAGATTCATTAGTGATTGCGTGTGATATATCTTTGGGTTCAAGAGAAGCAACAAAAGCAGAATGAGCGTGAGAGTTTGGATCGCAAAACATGGACCGTTTGACACGTTCAAGCAAGCTTCCAATAATTTGTTGTGGAGGATGACTTTTGAGAATCCAGAGGGAAGTGGACACTTTACAAGCTTCTTCTTCTTCATGTTCATCACAAATTGAGCTTGTGACTTGAGGATGATCTAGACCAGCAATGGTGGTCGTCGGTGCTGGTTGTGACACTACATAAGAAAGGCTCATCCGAGATGTGCCCTAACGAAGAAGGGAGACTAACAATCTATGCGTCTTCGTCGTCGCTTTTCGCATTACGTTGTCATCAGAAACATGCTTATGGCACGTCACCGTTCATCCTAAGTGCGAGACACGCTTAAAAGAAGCACGTATCGTTCATTTGTGTCATAACAGACGTTCTTTACGGGGTCATTGAAGATGCGGGTGGCGCGCGTCGCCCATTAGCATACATGATGACAAGCCCCAACAAAGCACGTCGCAGATATAATGATTGATCTGAGACGTTCTATATGTAGCATGTCGCAGATTTGTGTACTGATCTGAGACGGTCTTTATGAAAGCTTGTATCCTTTATGTAGGTTATCCGAGATGATCTCTGCTATAGCTCGTCGCCGTATTACCAGTGTCAGCAACATACTGTTCATATATTAACATACTGTTCATAAACATATGTATAGCCAAAAATATCACACGTTAAATTATATTGACCAATCAAAGAGTATACTAATTACACAACAAGGAATATTCATCCTGATTATTTTGCAACTAATTAAACACATCATAACTATTGTCGGTGGTTTGGATCCGGCAGATCTCTCGACACTACTAAAGTGTTAGAGGAGTTTGATGTTCGGTGTGGGCGCGCGGAGATTCAAGAAGGTGAATTGTAAATGGCACAGGAGACACGGAGATTTACGTGGTTCGGGCTGCCTGAGCGTAATACCCTACTCCACGGGTGTGTTGGTGTTGTATTAGCTGTATGAGCTTGTGTCGAGCGTCTATGGAATGTGTAGAGTCTGTCGTCGGCCTGTCCTTTTATAGTACAAGGGCAGGCCGTTACAAGTTAGCTTGGCCCGACATGTGGCCCCGGCGGTTACTAATATTGATACTCGTTCAACACGTTTAATTGCCCTTAATGACCGGGTAATGGGCTTTGACAGCACCATTACTGGTAATTAAGGTCGTCCGATCGTGTGTCATTAATATAGTATTAATGACACTTGATTAGGTCTTGAAGCCCTTGATTCCCCTTTGAAGTTCCGGAGCCGTTGTGGAGTCTTCCGGAGGTTGGAGGTTGAAGATCTGACGGTTGAACACGTGGCAGCTCCGGAGCATACTGTGGGAAACAGGTAGCTCCGGAGCTACCTGACACGTGTCAGTTCCGGAGCTTCCCTCGGTCTGGGGTTAGGTCCGGAGGTGCCATTTTGGTACATAGTCCGGAGCTTCTCCCTTGTAGGCGGTAGCTCCGGTTTGACAGTACACGTGGCGACCTTGGGATTAACCATGTTGGAGAAGCGGGTCCGGTTATGTCTGACAAGTGGGCCTCCAAGGTCTTCAAATCAAATAGATGACTTTCCCTTGAGATCTTTGTAATCTCAAGGGGTGTACGGTTCCCAGGGTACCGACAGTGGCCCCCTGGGTCCACCTCTGGGGAAGACCCCTTGGGTGAAGTCATTCCGCCGGAGGTGGGTCCATCCTCGCGACTTTTGAACTGAGTCTTCAAAGGTCTTCGGAAGTGCCGTTGGCGAGGGTTTGGAGTTAAATCCTCGCCGTGTGGCGTATCTCGCGTGCGGCAGATGAGATCTTTGGCGTGCTGATCTCACGCAATTGAAGGTCGCCGGTTCCCGATACGAAAACCGTATCGGTTCCGCGCGCCTTGTCAGGCCGCCGCCTTCGGGCTTCCCGCCTCATGATGAAAACCGTTCGCCTGGGTATGAACCTCGACTTGATTGTCGGGGTGGTCCCGGGCCCTCTTGTCATCGGCTGGGTGGAATTTTTGAATGGTATCTTCAACTTCCTTGCGGTTTCCATCCAAGCGTTGCGAAGGCTTACTTAAGAAGGAAAGCGCGCACCGTCTGGAGTTCTTTACGCCTCTCATCTGATCTTGCGCTCAAACTCCCAACTTGTGCTTCGCTTTTCCTCTCTTGCCTTGCTGTGCCGCGATGGAGTTGGGTCTCCGCGAGAGTCGTTTGAAGACCGACGACGACCCGAAGAAGGTCCGGACCCTCATGGGATGGTCCTCGGACTTCTTCAACCGCATGGTCCGCGCCGGGGGAGAGCTCCCGTTTGAGAAGGAGCACGCTGGCGAAATGGTGTACTTTTCTTCGTACGCCATGGTGGGGTTGATCCCACCTTTTTCCTCCTTTTTCTTGATGCTGCTAGACTTTTATGGTCTGCAGCTATACCACCTTGGCCCTCACTCCATTCTCCTTGTGTCTATCTTTGTCCACTTCTATGAGTTGTGGGTGGGCATCCCCCCTGCATTGAACTCTTCCGGACCTTCTTCATCGTCCATATCACTGGCAAGAGCAATGAGTATCTTGGCTTCTACTACTTCGTGAAGCGCAAGAAGTGCCCATTCAAGTACCTCCGGTTGTTTCCCTCTGGGAAGTGGGATGACTGGAAGAAGGACTGGATAGTCATTCGGGTGGAGGAGCACGAGAGGTTGGAGCTGCCCGAAGGCCTCCCCAACATTGACACGATGATCTGGAGTGAAGCTCCGGTGCTGGTGGACGCATTCAACCCTGCTCTGACCAGGATCCGCCAGTGCGTGGAGGGAGGATTAACCCCTCAGACGGTGTTTTGTAACTTCCTGGTCAACAGGTGGGCACCGCTGAAGAGGAGAGAAAAACTCGCTTGGGCCCTCAACAGCGTGATGGACGACGACCAGGTCGAGACCGGGCTGAAGTCCAACATGGTGGGGACAACCTTGGAGTTCCACCTCAAGAAGTTCCAGCACGACATCGACGTCGAGGGTGACAACTTGACTCCACCATCAGCTTTTCTTCCTCTGAATGTGGAAGTAGAGTTCAGTAGGGAGCTCCGACAGAAGATGCCCATGCTTGACGACCTCGGTGTCGTCGAGAGAAGATCGATCTCCAGGGTGGCGATCCCTGGGGTTTCCGAAGGTGGTTCCGACCCTGCCCCGAAGCCAAGGGTTGAGGTCGCCGGCAAGGTCAAGGAGCCGGTGGATGAACCCTTGAGCCGAAAGAGGAAGCTGCAGCACGCCGACGGAAGGTCCGTCAGGCCTGCCACCTCTGCGTCGGCTCCTTCTCCCCAGAGGGGGAGGTCTTCTGCAACCGCGGCGACTGTACCCGCAGCGGGGTCCTCCCGGGGTGCTAGCTCCGGGCATGCGACTCCAGCACCAGGGCCGGTTGAGGCCTCTAGGTCCGGAGGTTCTTCCCGATCAAGGGGGGCCTTGACTAGGGAAACGCCCGTGGCTGCAACGAGTTCCGGGGGGCCTTCCGAAGCTTCCACGCCGGCTATGACCAGCCCAGAACGCCCGGGAAAGAGGTTTCGCGCAAGCTGGTGCGGAAGCCTCCCAAGGTAATTTTTAATCTTTACCTTGGACAGTTGTTTAGTTGTAATAACTATTTTTTAAGTTTCTTCATCCATCATCTGCAGCGTTCCCAAGAAGAGGAGTGAGGCTCCACCCTCAGCCATAGAAGCTGAAGCTGTGAGGGCGGGGGCTTCTGCTCCTATCCCGGTGCCGCCCCAAGTGGTGGCTGAAGCTGCGACAGCTCCGGCGCCAGCTGTCGTGGTCATGGACCTCGACTCATCCCCAGAGACTCCCATGGTAGCGCCGGACAACGGGAGAGAAGATGCGCCAGCGGCACCTGTCCCGGAGGATGAAGCTCCGGGTCCTGGTGCTGAGATGATGGAAGCTCCGACCATTGAGCCGAAGGAAGCAGTAATTCCGGTCCCAGAGCCGGAAATTGTCGAAGCTTCGGCGGTTGAGCCGGAGGTGATTGAAGTCCCGGCGTGTGCGCCGGATGTTGAGGAAGTCCTGGCGGTTGGGCCGGCTACCTCAGAAGCACCGGCCGCAGAGCCGGTCGTTTGTGGAGCTCCGATCGCAGGGCCGGTTGATGATGAAGATCTTCAGGCTCCCGAGCCAGTTGTTGCAGAGGTGTCAGAGCTCGAGCCCCCAATAGAGGAGGTGCCTAGGCCGGAGCCAGAAGCGGCCCCTGCTCCAGAAGTGACGACGTCGGAGGTACTCGCGGTTGAGCCGGAGTGCCCTGGTGAAGTTGCTAGCCCCCTGCGTGAGGGGGCAAATGAAGACCAGGCGGCGGGGCCTTCCTCGATGGCGACTGAGGCCATCACGGAGGACGGCCCTAGTGCCATGGAGACCCAGGGGACCACTCTTGTGTAGTGGGACCCAATTTTTGTATCTAAAAACCCGCTGGAACCAGCGAAGGAGACCCCAGCAGGTCCGGAACCTATCCCGTTGTCATTGTCTATTGACAACACTTGTTCCAGTCTGCGTCAAGTTCAACTGGCCTTCTTCCACGACAGCAAGGCTGTTGAAGAGGAGTGCCAAACCCTTAGGCGGTGGCGTAACCGGCTCTACTTCGAGACCAAGCTGGCGCAGTCGAGGCTAGCAGATGACAAAGAGTGGATCAAGCGGGAGAAGGTCCGCCTGGAATACTGGGGCAAGTTACTGGATGACAGGGAGAGTATGACTCGTGCCCTCGACGCTTAATCTCGGGAGATTTACGAGCAGACCAAAGCAGCTAACAGTGCGGCCGATGAACGCCAAGAAAGGCTTGAGACCATTAACACTACACTCATCAAGCGCCGGGAGGCACTTGAAGAGAGGGAGAAAAGGCTCGAAGATGAAGAGCAGAAACTCCTTGAGCTGCGGGATGACGTCCTGAGGAGGGAGGAGGAGCTCACCGAGAAGGTGGCTCTGGATGACAAGGGCCTAGAGGAGCGCGCCATGAAATTGGAAGAGTGCTGCACTGAGGAAGGGGAGAAGGCCTGGGTGCGAGGGCAGGAACTCTACGAGCAAGAGTGTGCCCTTGCTGCCAGGGAGAAGAAAGTGAGGGGCAGGGAGAAGGACCTGGTTGACCGCCGGAACAAGATCCACCTCCGGGAGGAGGAGCTCGGAAAACTCGAGAAGCGAGTTGCTGAAAAGATCCAGCAAAACGCCAAAGAGGTTGAGCGCCTCGCTCGCGAGAATTCTGAACTGGTGGTGGCCAGAAGATCCCTAGAGGAATTGAAGGGCTTAAGGACTGCGGACTCCCTACATATTTGGGAGTTCCTGGGCAAGGCCAACAACGCGCTGACACCGATGGGCTTCATTCCCGTGCGTCCAGATGATCCGGAGCCGCAGCCGGACCTGGCATTGCAGGCGTTGAGCTCGGCAGGTAACAAACTCTCCAAGGTGGGCGACGTTATCGCGGACCAATTGGAGGTTGAGGGGCAATCCCTGGCGAAGAACGTCGCAGAGTATGTGCTGACGTGCTACACCAGTCGGAACTCCCAATTTCCTCTGGACCCGGTGCTTGAAGGTCCCGTTGAAGGAGAAGGCGAAGCTGCCCGAGCCAACGTGTCGGTGATTGTCCAGAAGGTCGCCCAATTCTTCCATAGGGTCTAGGACCATCTCTGTAGTTCTCACTTGTATTTTCTCTTCTTCTTCCTCAATTTTGTAATCCCTTGTCTCCAGATGAATGAAATCCCCAAATTTTTGTGAATTTCACTTTTTGTCTTCAACACTTTTGTCTTCACTTGGCCCCCTGGTAGATGTACACAATTTGATATTGTGTTTTGTTGAAGACTCATTTGCTCTGAACTTGTAGAGTGTAGGTCCGAAGTCTTCGATAGTGAAGGCCCCCTGAGGTTGTCAGAGCTTAGAAGCTCTGGCATTGTCTTCGTTGGAGCTTAGGAGCTCCGGCAATAGTCCCTATCAACGCGTAGAGCATCGATAGTTAATCCTCCAGGGTGTCGGAGCTAGTAGCTCCGGCAGTGACCTTTGCCAACACGTAGTTTGTTGGCAGCAGACTCCGTTTGCGGGGTCTTCTCACCATCATTTATTTTGTGTCGACGGTTGTCTCCCTAGCTTTACCGGAGCTTGATTGCTCTATTGATGCTCGTTTTCAATGTGTAACATCGATTACAAGCCACCTAGGGGAGTCGGAGCTTTGTTAGCTCCGGCTTTTCTCCATCAACATAGATTTTTTTATTTTTCCTGCACACTGAAGCCAAGAAAAATAGTAAAATTCATTTCTTGCCTATAACTTCGTTGCAGCTTACGATTCTTAAGAAGATTTTAGGTCAAACGCAATTCTAAATACAACTGAATGCGTTGTCTTTTCTTCCAGATCCAATTGTACTTGCACCCGCCTTACTTCGGCCTGCCGGGGTGTAGGTAGAGTGGCGTACTTAGGGTGCTTGACCAGGCTAAGTCGATAGCACACTCCAGCCCTAGATTGGCTTGGCGGCATTTAGGCGAGTCAGCCATGAACAATATTTGAATCCAAGAGAATTGACAATACAACTCGAATCGTATATGAACCGGTCGAACTAAAATTTCTTAAGAATTGCACACCTTTGTTATAGACATGAAAGAGAAAAATAAAAAATGTTGAGCCTGTACAAAATAAATGCACGTGGAGTCTGTTTCACATGAAGATGTCTTTCATTATAGGTCTGGGGTACAGAGGAAACAAGTACACTCTTAGGGTACAGAACCAGGCTAAGCGTGTTTTATTTCTCGTTTGACCCAGGGTAGTTAGCCACACTTTTAGTCCTGAGACTGTGACAAGTGTTGCATGAACTTTGCAGACCTTCTGGGAAAGGTCCGGCTGTTCTCCCGGAGGAACTACCCGACTCTGTACAGTGACTCTATAACATACACCTCAAGTTACTACAGACTCACCTCCGTAATATTAAGTGTAGAACTTACGGAGGTGCTCAATGTTCCAAGGATTTGGGAGAGGTGTCCCATCCTCGGTAGCCAAGCGAACGCTCCCGGGACGGGATACTTTAATCACTCGGAAGGGTCCCTCCCAGCTGGGGGAGAGTTTGTTTAACCCTTCTCTGGATTGTATTCTCCGTAGCACCAGGTCGCCTTCTTCGAGCTGTCGGTTGTGTACATGCCGCTGATGATAGCGCCGAAGGGCTTGGCGGTATCGGGCATTCCGAACAGCTGCTTGGCACCTTCCATCCTCAAGGAGGTCTAGGTCTTCACGCCAGAGCTGGTCCTGCGTGGCTTCGTCGAAGGTCCGGACCCGGAGTGACCCCAAGGTGATTTCTGGAGGAAGGATTGCTTCAGCTCCATACACCAGGAAGAAGGGTGTCTCTCCAGTTGACTAGTTTAGAGATGTCCTGTTGGCCCATAAGGTGGGCGGAAGCTCTTCAATCCAGTTGGCACCATGTTTTTTCAAGCGCTCATAGGTGCGTGTTTTGAGTCCTTTAAGGATTTCAGCATTTTCTCTCTCGGCTTGGCCATTGCTTGATGGGTGAGCTACGGAGGCGTAGCAAACTTGAATGTCGAGGTCTTCGCAATATCCTTGAAATGCAGAGCTTGTGAATTGGGTCCCATTATCAGTGATGATTTTGTTTGGGACTCCAAATCTGCATATAATGGACTGCAAAAAGTTGATAGCAGATTGCTTGTTGATTGTCACAACTGGAGTTGCTTCCGGCCACTTGGTGAACTTGTCAATAGCGACGTACAGGAACTTGTAACCTCCGACAGCTCTTGGGAAAGGTCCCAAGATGTCCACCCCCCACACAGCAAAGGGCCATGTAGGAGGTATCATTTGTAAGGGCTGAGCCGGTGTGTGAATTTGCTTTGCATGAAATTGACACGCTTCGCATTTCTTCACCAGCTCAGTTGCATCCTGGAGTGTTGTAAGCCAGTATAAGCCATGCCGAAAGGCTTTACCAACCAGCGTGCGGGAAGACGCGTGGTTCCCACACTCGCCTCCATGGATTTCTGCGAGGAGCTCGCAGCCTTCTTCCCTTGTGATGCACCGCATTAGGATGCCGTTGGCACCACGTCGGTAGAGATCCCCTTCTACCAACGTGTATCTTTTAGCCAATCTGACTACCCGGTCAGCGAACACATCATCCGCAGGAAGGATGTTGTCTTTCAAGTAGTTCCAGATCTCCGAGATCCATGCATCGGAACTAACTTGAGCATTTGAGTCTTGTGTGGTGGGTTGCTCGGAGCTTCCGGCAGCACCTACGACCCTTGATGGCTGCCATGGTAATAGGGCCATCAGGACCGTCAGCTTCGGGATGCTGATCTCGCCCCCTTCGCCCAGTTCGGCAGGCTAAGCTGTGGGTTTTGACAACCTCCGGACAAAAGTTCCGTCAGGAGCCAGAGCTCCAGTTGACGCTTTCGTCGAGAGTTCGTCGGCTTCAGCGTTGTGGGCACGCTGGACATGGTGGAGATCTAGGACTTCGAAGTCCTTCTGAAGCCTCTGGACTTCAAGGAGGTAAGCAGCTAGCTCGAGATTGTTGCAGCAGCATTCACCCTTCACTTGCTTAATGATGAGCTGTGAATCTCCCTTGACCAGCAGTTGCTTGACACCGTATGACAGTGCCACCTTTAGTCCGTAGATGAGTGCTTCTTACTCCGCCATGTTGTTGGTCGCCTTGAAGTCAAGGTGTACCATGTATTTCACCTTCTCCCCGGTTGGTGCGAGGAGAAGGATTCCAGCTCCGGCCCTCTGTTTTTGCATGGAGCCGTCAAAGTAGAGGGTCCAATGAGGCTCGGTGAAGACCGGAGCTTCGTGTTCCGGCTTCTGCTCACTGGGGCCCCCAGGGTTTGATGGAGAGGGAGTCCATTCCGCCACGAAGTCTGCCAATGCTTGACTTTTGATTGCTTGCCTTGAAATGAATTCGAGATCGAATTCGGCCAATTCCGCTGCCCACTTTGCAATATTCCCAGTTGAATTGGGATTATGCAAGTTTACTCAAAGTGGGTAAGAAGTCACTACTGAGATCTTGTGAGCTTGGAAATAATGGCGAAGCTTACTGGAGGCAATAAGAACTGCATAGAGCAGCTTATGCACCTCTAGGTATCGAGCCTTGGCATCATGTAGTACTTCACTGATGAAGTACACCGGGCGCTGAATGTTCTGGACCCTCCTAGAGGGGCCCGGAGCTTCCTCTTCACTGACCCGGATCCTCTCGGAGGGATCCAGATTTTCTTCGGGGACCTCCGGGTCCTGACTGGAGGAACCCAGAGCTTCTTCAGAAACGACCTGGATCCTCCCGGAGGAGTCTGGGTCTTCTGAAGTGGTTTCTTGTGGATTCGAATCTGGGAGCTGGGACCCAGACTCGCTTTCAGGAACCTTCGGACCCTCCCAAAGGGGTCATGATCCCTGAGTATGGGGTAGTTCTGGTCTTTCCGCGACCAGGACCATACTGACGACTTCGTCAGTAGCTGAAATGTAAAGCAACAGAGGCTCACCAGGGTTCGGAGCTACCAGAATTGGTAGGGTGGTGAGGAACCATTTTAGCTCCTGGAACGCCTTTTCTGCTTCTTCAGACCATTGGAATGGTCCGGACTTCCTCAATAGCTTGAAGAAGGGGAGTGCCCGTTCCGCCAGTCTTGAAATAAACCGGCTGAGGGCTGCTAGACATCCAGTTAGCTTTGGACATCTTTGATGCGGGCTGGTGGCCGCATGTCTTCAATGGCCTTGATCTTCGCCGGATTAGCTTCTATGCCCCGGTGACTTACCAGGAAACCAAGAAGTTTTCCGGAGCTAACCCTGAAGACACACTTGTCTGGGTTTAGCTTTGTGCGGGTGACCCGCAGCTTATCGAAGACAGCCTGTAAGGTGTCAAGAAGTGACTCCTTGTTCTTGACCTTGACCACGATGTCATCAACATACACTTCCACTATGTCTCTAATGAGGTCTTCAAAGGTTTTGTACATAGCTCGTACAAAGGTTGAAGCTGCATTCTTGAGACCAAACGGCATGGCTGTATAATAGTACAATCCATCTACTGTGATGAAAGAGGTATGCTCTTCATCTTCCCTAGACATTCTGATTTGATGATACCCAGAATATGCGTCTAGGAAACACAGTAATTCACGCCCGGAGGTGGAATCCACTATCTGATCTAATCTAGGTAGTGGGAATGGATCTTTTGGACACGCCTTATTTAGTGTTGTGTAGTCGATACACATCTGAAGTTTCCCGCCGGCCTTGGGCACAACGACTTGGTTTGCCAGCCATTTTGGATGGAAGACTTCTCGGATGAATCCAGCTTCGAGCAACTTCTTCACTTCTTGTCGAATGAAGTTCTGTCGCTCTACGGATTGCTTCTGAGGCTTCTGATGCACAGGCCGAGCATCAGGGTAGATCTTCAGATTGTGCTCAATCACTTCCCTGGGGATCCAAGACATTTGTGACGGTTGCCAGGCAAACACGTCGACATTAGCCCGGAGGAAAGCGATGAGCGCGAGTTCCTATTTTTCGTTCAATCCTCCCGATATACGGGTGGTCTGAGCGGCATCAGAACCGATTTGGACGACTTTGACGGGGATGTCGGTGTCGCCACTTGGCTGCACACGAGGTGCAGATGTCGAGCCTCGTTGACGAATGCTCGGGGGTTTTGGAGCTTGCTCCTGCCTGGAGTCCTCCTCTTGCACCGTGGTAAGTGCATGGAGTTCTTCCAGAGCAGTTACTCCAGCAGTACGATCTCCATGGATCCGAAGAACGCCTACTGGTGTTGGCATCTTTAACACCAGGTAGCCATAATGAGTAGCTGCCATGAATTTGTACAAGGCAGGCCTACCCAAGATGGCATTGAAGGGTAAGTTGACCTGAGCAACGTCAAAGACCAACTTCTCAATGTGATACTTCTCCCGTGTCCCGAAGGTAACTGGGAGAGTAATAGCTCTGAGTGGGGTAATGGCTCTCATACCTACTCCGGAGAAAGGTCGGAGCTGAAGCTTGGTAAAAGCTTTGAAGCTTATGAGGTTAAGCCTCGAACCTCCGTCTACCATGACATGGTGGAGCTGGATGTTATTGATGGTAGGAGATACCATCAAAGGTAGCTGACCTGCTCCAACCATGCTTCGAGGGTAGTCCGAAGCATCAAAAGTGATGGCTGTGTCCATCCACTTTCGATGAGGTTCCGCCCTGGCTGTAGGAGCTACAGCAGCCATGTCCCGACGCATAGTCTTGATGACGCGGCGAGAGGTGATGTCCCATGATCCACCAAAGATGGTGTTCATGGTCTTCCGACGCTCGTTGTCAAAGATGTCGGAATCATCGTCGACGGAGGTGTAGACGGCCTTCAGGACCTTTTTGGGATCCTGAAAACCTAACTCCTCTTCAGCTGGAGCTTCGTCGACTTTTTGTTTTCCTTCCCTCTGTCGGAAAGGAACTTCTTCCCGGCGCTTGTTGTAGCGCTCGGCAAGGTTTTGGACCTCCCGCCAGTCTTCCAAACTGTGGCTGCCTGTTTTATGAATTGGACACCACACCTTGGGTTTGCCACCGTCTTCAGAAGACGGTCGAGGTCGCTTCTCAGGGCGTGGCCCCCGGCCACCCGGAGCTGCAATAACTGCAACATTGGATGCACAGGCCGACGGCTTCTTCATGCCGTTGGTCTTCTTCTTCTTCTTGCCACTCCAAGAGGTAGCGGCTTCTCCTTTGGAGGATTTCTTGTGATCCTCTGGAGTTGATTTGGAGTGCATCTCACAGCCCTCCGCAGCTCTGGCACATTTGTCGGCCAAACTGAAGAGTTCCGTGACACTGGTAATCTCCTTGATCGCCAGTTTCTCCAGCATCTTCTTGTCCCGTACACCCTGTCTGAATGCAACAATGACAGAGGCACTAGTGATAGAAAGGATATTATTTCGTACCTGAGAGAACCTCTGGATGAATGATCGCAGGGATTCTCCCCCTTTTTGCACGACTGCAAAAAGGTCCAGTTCAGTGCCTGGTCGGGTGTATGAACTCCCGAAATTGGCGGTGAACTGCCGGCACAGCTCCTCCCAACTGTTGATGGAGTTGGGTGGAAGGCTCATAAACCAGGACCTGGCGGTCCCAGTTAAAGCCACTGGGAAATAATTGGCCATTACGGCCTCATTTCCTCCAACTGCCAAGATAGCAGTGGAGTAGATCTGAAGAAATTCGACAGGATTGACGGTCCCGTCGAACTTCTCCGGCAGGTGAGGCCAGAACTTCTGTGGCCACCTGACCATACGCAGATGCATGGCCAGGGCTGAACAGCCTCCTCCCACTCCTTCAGGAGCAAGAACGTCTTGAGCTTCTCGTCTTTCACGAGCACGCTCAATATGGACTCGGTCGTCTTGTTGGCGATATCGGCGATCAAGCTCCGCCCGGAGGTCATGAGTTGAAAGCCTTGATACCGTGTGAGTACGTCGTGCCCCGGAGGGCAATGACGTCACCTGCTGTGATGCATCTCGTCTCCTGTTGTTGGAGACGTGCGGACCAAGTCTGCCAGACAAGGTCTGTCGCTGCGATGGGGCCTGTCCTGAAGGAGGAGGACCCTGGTTGCTGATGCGGTCGGCTGCTGCTACAACCAAATGTTCCACATCAGCTCTCCACTGCTCCAGTGCATCCCGGGATGCATCTGGAGGTGGTGGGCATTGGAGAAGAGCACGTGCCGCATGGAGCGCGTGTTCCGGGTTGTCATGATTTCTCGATGCAGTGACTGACGCCGGTGCACAATCGCGTTGTCCAGCTTGATTTGCTGGTGGAGGTGGCGGTGGTGGCAGTGTGACTCCTGCTGGCGTTGAGGCCCCTGCTGGTGGCTGCATATTGGAGGATTGCCCCCAACAGCTTGAACAGCAGGATGACTGTTGGATGATCCAGCAGCTGAGTTCACCATTCTCGAAATCTCAGGCGCCCCTACCTGGCGCGCCAACTGTCGGTGGTTTGGATCCGGTAGATCTCCCGACACTACTAAAGTGTTAGAGGAGTTTGATGTTCGGTGTGGGCGCGCGGAGATTCAAGAAGGTGAATTGTAAATGGCACAGGAGACACGGAGATTTACGTGGTTCAGGCCGCCTGAGCGTAATATCCTACTCCACGGGTGTGTTGGTGTTGTATTAGCTGTATGAGCTTGTGTCGAGCGTCTATGGAACGTGTAGAGTATGTCGTCGGCCTGTCCTTTTATAACACAAGGGCAGGCCGTTACAAGTTAGCCTGGCCCGACATGTGGCCCCGGCGGTTACTAATATTGATACTCATTCAACATGTTTAATTGCCCTTAATGACTGGGTAATGGGCTTTGACAGCATCGTTACTGGTAATTAAGGTCGTCCGATCGTGTGTCATTAATATAGTATTAATGACACTTGATCGGGTCTTGAAGCCCTTGATTCCCCTTTGAAGTTCCGGAGCCGTTGTGGTGTCTTCCGGAGGTTAGAGGCTGAAGATCCGACGGTTGGACACGTGGCAGCTCCGGAGCATACTGTGGAAAACAGGTAGCTCCGGAGCTACCTGACACGTGTCAGTTCCGGAGCTTCCCTCGATGTGGGGTTAGTTCCAGGAGTGCCATTTTGGTACATAGCCCGGAGCTTCCCCCTTGTAGGCGGTAGCTCCGGTTTGACAGTACACGTGGCGACCCTAGGATTAACCATGTTGGAGAAGCGGGTCCGGTTATGTCTGACATGTGGGCCTCCGAAGGTCTTCAAATCAAATAGATGACTTTCCCTTGAGATCTTCGTAATCCCAAGGGGTGTACGGTTCCCAGGGTACCGACAACTGTCATCATCTAATCCCGTTGGAGAACTGAGCTTACTTGTAGCACAGGCAGTTGGTGAGCATTTGCAAAGAATCAATAGAGAAATTGTTCTCATGGTAAAGGACATGGTAGTGAGCTGGTGTGCTTGTTCCTTGAAAAAACAAACAATTTACATTCCACTGATGCATTTATAGCCTAATATCAAAACATCGTTAGAGAGATACCAATTATTGCATAGGTACCTTGATTCTAGCATGGCTGCAGAGGTAGAAATCAAACTCACTGGGATGGCAAATGCTAGTGTCGACTACAGTTCCTACAGTTTCAAGGGTTTGCGAATTAGAACTCATTATATACATTGATAGTCAAAACAAATACATTACTTTTGCATTCGACATAAACAAGGAAGATGAATGTATACCGTAATAAAAATTCTCCCTTTGGATCAATGACTTCATTAACGATGATCCTTCATTGGACATCCTCAAATTCAATAAAATCACTGTAATGCACGCTTTAAGGGCAGGGTCGAGGTGGCGGCGTGCTCCAGGATGAGCTTGCAGAGGCGCCGGAGTGGCGGTTCCTCAACTCTCTGATGACAACAGGTCGGCGTGCTCTGGAGACAGGGAGAACATTTCCACTTATGTGAAGGTGGTGGCGTGCTCATACCGATTACCGAGGTGGGGGTCGAGGCGGTGGCGTGCTCCGGGGACTGGGGACGAGGCGGCGTGCTCCAGCGTGCTCTTTGATGACAAAAGTCGAAGTTGACGGCGGGGTAGGGGTCGATGGCGGCAGCGCGACAATGACGAAGAGCGAGTTGAGAAAGAGGGATGGCGACAACGTGCTCCGGAGACACAAGCTGACATGCTCCGACGTGCTCAACTCTCTGATGACGCAAAGGTCGGGGTCGGCAGCTAGGTCAGGGTCAATGGCGACAGCGCGACGTTGATGATGACGGGACGGCGGTGGCTTGCTCAGGAGCTGCAGTTTCTAGGTTGAGAGAGCGCACGAGAGCTAAAAAATTTCACCAAATGTTAGGAGAGAGCACGCGATGGATAAAAATAGCAAAACTCGGAGACGTGCCTTATCATACCTGTCTCTCATTTCAGCGTCCTTTGGTCGAGAGAGCGTGATATTTTTTTTCCAAAATAGAGCACGTGAGGTTTAAATAAAAACTCATAGATGCACATATATAACGCACGTCTCGCATTATCATCTTTCGTATCAGGGCATTTTCCCGCATGTAAAAGATGAGCCACGGTGTGCTGAAGCAGGGAACATCTTTTTGCATGCGGGTATGGACCACTGGCAACTGTGCGCAATGCCTTATATGATCGTTACACTGTGCTCATCTTTCCGAGGTGGGACAAAAGATCTTCGGCGTAAATCGGAGACGAGCCCAGGTATGATGTGTCTCACCCAATGTAAGGCGCGTCTTGCATTATTTTGTAGCCCCGGACACGCTGGAGTGTCCTGGATGCGCCACGGTGTGTTGAAGCCAAGAACAACATCTAGGACATTCCGGCGTGTCCCACTGGCAAGTGTACGCAATGCCTTATACAATCATTGCAACATGCTCTGCTTTTCGAGGTGGGACAAAAGTTCTTTGGCACAAATCGGAAACATGCCCGAGTGCGGCGCGTCTCCCTTTTGCCGGATCTCAGATATCTGAGATGCACCTTTCTAAAGTGCGTCTCTAATGCACTCTTTATCCGTTGCAGGGATAAACAAACACAATGACATTTCAATTAATAGATTAATTGGAATTCAGGGATAAACAAACGTAATGACATTGCAATCCAGAGATAATTTGCAACTCAATGAATTTCATAGTTCATACATTGCGTGCCCTCTAAACTAATGTTGAATCTAACCTTATTCCTAAAGCTCCCATCGATCAATCTAAACTGTATTGTCCAACTTGCTCCCGAATACGTCTCTTATATTCCCCTGAATCCTGAAAATATTAACATTATTTAAATAACAAATGTCAAAGGAGGAATGAATAACCTATGTTGGTCACTAACACAAAGTGTCTAACCTTGATAAGTAGATTATAGCAATTATTTTCATCATCGGGCGCATTTGGCTGATACAGCAAATGTTGAACTTCAAGTAGTATAGTTTTGATTGTAAAACCAGTCCACCACACCTACGTAATATTAATTTAAGCAATATAAGAAACCAGTTCAAATAAGTTCAGCAACAATTACGAATTATATGAGCAAAATAGGTCTATCTTACAGTCTCTTGTTCAAGAATCCCAATGCAGAGTGCTCCTGGGAGATGGACATTTGGGTGGAAGAAACCACTTGGAAAGGCGCATCTTTGAGGCACCAATGGATAGTCCTCATAGAAGGAGATTGTCACGGGGTAGTAACCACCTTCCCAATCAGTCTACAAAGGAATTCATTAATAGGAGGACGATGGTTAAACTCATATGGTGCTTGTTCTTTATGACTTACCCCTTCTTTACCAGGGACGATGCGCTGCCACTTCAATAAATCTCCCATTTCAGGCTTTGCAGAGAAACACTATGCAGAGAAATTGAAAATACCAAAAACAAACAAGATGGAAAAACAAAACTACAGTTAAGTTCATCAGTCTATTGGAGATCTACATATATACAACCATGCGACCAGTGTGCCATATGTACATATATGGGGATGGTTCTTGCGCCACGCCAGGCGCTCCTCCTTCAGTCGGCTATGCGCCAAGCCGATACCAGCCATGAACAGTGACGACGAGGAGGAGGAGGACTACGACGACGAGGACGGCGGCGATGATGACAACGAGGACGGCTACGATGACGACAACGGCGATGGTGAACAGAGGAGGCGATCGCACTAGAGTTGGTCGATTAGTAAAGGACCGTTGATCGATTAGTGAAGGAGCACCAGAGGCGAAGAAGAGACGAGGGAGATAAATGCGAGATGCGCTAGAACAAAGAGAGACGCACATTAAGTTAAAGAGCGTCTTCCATTGTCGAAGAGACAAGGGAGATCAATGCGAGACGTGCCATAACAAAGAGAGATGCACGTAAAGTTAAAGAGCGTCTTCCATTATCAAAGAGACGCGGGAGATAAATGTGAGACGCGCTATAACAAAGAGAGACACGCGTTACGCTAAAGCGTGTCTTCCATTGTTGAAAGAGAGACGCGCGACACGAGGTCTGCGGATAACTTAATTTTGGTAGCGTGGTACAGAGACACGTGCGACGTCCGTGTGCGACCTTTTGTTTCCCCGAGGTGGTATTGATGCGTCCCATCATTCCATCAATGCGCGGGAAACCAACCGCTCCATCATCGACTCCGAAAGGACCTTATTTAAGATGCACCATCACTCGTGAGTTCTCCACAAGCGCGACACTCACTTTGAATCCTCTTATTTTCCTCGTCTTCTCTGCACCGACAACCCACCACCACCATGGCCGACCTTCTGCTGCCAAGCCCTCCAAGGGAGCCACCGTGCAAGAAACTGTGCTGCAGCTCCCCCGAGAGGATCAACACTGAGCAGCACCTCCTTATGGCGCAAGAGGCGTACAAAAATACGTCTCGCGCCATGAGTTCCTTAGGTCTTGGTACCCTTCCCTAGTTTACTAGAATGGGTACCATAGGCCACTACCTCTTTGCCCTCACAAGGGTGGCCGATTGTATCGACATTATGTTTGAGATGATGGCATAGGTGCTTAGCCCCGAGGGTTGCAGAAACCTGGTGGAGGCGATAGAGAGCAACCTCGTTCTCGGGGTTGCACCGCCGGTGCAACCAGTGCAGCCGGCGTAGCCGGCCCAGGCTCCTATTGCACCGGCGTCGGAGTCGCTGCCGGAGGAGGAGGAGCAGGAGGAGGAGGATCCAGAGGAGGAGGAGAGGAGAAGGAGTAGGATTTAGTTTTTCCTTGTTGTTTTTAGTTGCTTCTGTTTTGTAAACATTGTTAATGAATGAAATCTATCTTTGTTCATCTATGTGATTGAATATTATCTTATGTGTTCTTCAACTGTGTGAATGAATGAATGTGTTGTGTGTTCATCATGTTCCTCAGGTATCATAAGGAAGGATTTAAATATTTTCTGGACAAGTGAATGATTTAGTTATCAAGTGAATATGCTCTAAGTTAAGTGATGTGTGATATCAACAGGGAACCGAAGCAAAATGGAGAAAATCACGAAGCTAAAGGTGACGTGTGGAATCAGAGACGCGCTCTTTCTAAAAGCGCGTCTCCATTTTGCTTCTCCGCACAGACATATAAAAGGCGCTATCAGTCTCTTCTCTTCGCTCGTCTTCTCCGCGGAGACAATCTGCCATGGCCGACATTCCGTCACCAAGCCCGCCGAGGGAGCCACCCTGCAAGAAACAGTGCTGCAGCTCCCCCGAGAGGCTCAGGAAAGAGCTGCTCGAGATGCTGTTCGACAGGCTGTTCGACCAGTTACAGAGGCTGCTCGAGTCAATGGCCGAGGTGCTCGATGCCAAGGGCCACATTATCCTGGTGGTGGCGATGGCGAGGAACCTCGGTCGCAAGGTTGCACCGTCGGATCTGGACCAACCAGAGCAACCGGCAGAGCAGCCAGAGCAGTCAGAGCAGGAGGAGGGGGAGGAGTTGGATTTAGGTTTTCTTTTGTTGTTTTTAGTTGATGTTGTTTTTATTTCTTGTGTCTTGTACTTTTTTCTTGTGTTTTGTAATATATTTGTTAATAAATATCTGTGTTCATCTGTGTGATGAATATTTTGAGTGTTCATCTGTGTTATATGTGTTCAACTGTGAATGAATGAATTAAACGTTCAGCGACGAGAGTCTGTAAGCGAAAACAAAGGAGACAGGCTTTGTGTAGAGTACGTCTCTTTTCTTCCGCATATTGGAGACGTGTTGTGCTTGATGCGTGTCTCCCACTTGTCAGAGAGGATGGCGTGTCTCAGATACCAATTTAACTGAGATGGGCTTTATTTTAACGCGTCTCCTTGTACTTTCAGCCGAGCCATGTTAGATCCTCGCTGAAGCGAGCATGTCTCGCTTAACATTAACAGAGACGCCGCCTTTGAGCGCGTCGCCCATCTTTGTCTCCTATTTTGGTTTCTTACGTAGTGTGAATCAAAATCAGGAGTTGGAACAATGTCATTAGTTGCTGAATTTTCGGGCAGCAGCACCTCTTCCTCCTAATACAACGAAAATACTCTCCCCCAACGGATATGGAACTGGACCATTTACCTCTAAAGGATTGAACATGTGAAGGTCATGAATCCACAATCCAAATGTTCTCCTTCCTCATCCGTGTAACCTACATAGAAGCACAATACGTTGATGACTCGATATTGGGGTTAGTCAAAAGGCATTTAGGAATCCAGTACTGAGTCACACGATGTGTGGCAATAAAAACACGCAAAAGATGAGATAAAACAACATGTTTATGAGCCAAAGCTTAAGGATTTTTGTACCCAACTACTTACCTATGAGTTTGTAAGACCTATGTGTGCTGAATACATTGGCTTGTAGTGAATATACTTGGCTTTGATGATAAAAGTTTTAAATATCACCAAAACTCCTTTTTTTCAAGGTCCGACTCTAGCTCCGAGCTATAGCAAGGTCCGACCATAGGTCCTACTTGTTTTGGGTAGCTCCGGCTACGTTAGATGCTAGGTCTGGCTTCTTGGTAAGGTCCGACTAGATTTGGTTAGCTCCGGTGAGCTTTATCTTTAGCTCCGGCATGTCTTTGTTAGCTCCGGCATATATTTGTTAGCTCCGGCATATATTTGATAGCTCCGGCATGTTTTTGCTAAGCTCCGATGTACTTTGTCTAGCTCCGGTTTTGGGTTGACTAGTTTTGACTAGTTTTTGGTAAGCTCCGGTGCTAGGATCTACTAGTTTTGGTAAGCTCCGGCAGGTGCTTCATTGTACTAGTTTTGGTAAGCTCTGGGTCAAGCTCCGGCTTGCTGTGGGATGGTCCGGAACTTGACCACGATACTTCTGCTTTTCATTTGCAATGTTTCGTACTTGCTTTACATTGTTGGAAAGTTTGTTTAGTATTCTTTTAATAAGTTTTTGGTGCGTTTTGGATGATATGGCTGATATCGCCTTGCTATGCTTTGCAACATGCTTATGTGAGGCTCTCACATAAGGTGTTGTGTTCGGAACTAACTTGAGTCAAGTCGAGGACTTGGGCTTGTATGGATTGGTTGTTTATTCATGTGCAGGTGTTGCTTAAGTTCAAGTCATGGCTGGTGACGGGATCCATTGGACTAGTCTCAGGGAGGAGATGAGGTTCCAACAACCAAGTTCGGGAGGAACTGTGGTTGAGCTGATCACGAGGTCACGCAGGATGATTGAATCAAGGGCAGTGCATATGAAGGTTACTGGACGTCGAAGGAAGGTGTTCGCACGTATGCATGTGGTGCATGACGTGGCAACATGGTTCCGAAGATGGGATAAGGAAGGGAAGATCTGGTCGGGAGGATCGGATCGTACCGGTTGATGACTTTGGCTGCGCGGAGTCGGTTATGGCTCGCTATGGAAAGTATCGAGTTGGTTATGTTAGGATTTCGTGTGTGTCACGAATTTGAGTTGTTTAGGAATATGGGATACGTTCCTAAGGTGTTTGGAAGTCTTAAGATTGCTTCTATCTGCGTATAGAAGAATCTTGAGCAGTTATGGAAAGTTAGGATTCGTGTTCTGAGTAGGATTAGAGTCCTAGTTGATATTGGGTTGGCCTAAGGGCTGGTTATATAAGCAAGGGAGCCCAGAGCTCGTGGTAGACGACTTTGGGGGCTGTTCCTCTTGTGTTCTATTGAATAAAATTCATAGTTTGAAGGAACTTTTGTGCCTTGTTCGTCCGACTTGTTCCAGACAAGTTTTACTCGTTGAGTTTCTGGACAGCACTACCTTTCGTCGGTGGTTTTATCATAACTCGAGTTTTACAGATCCAATTGACGTGATTCTTTTTCGGTTGTCTTCACAACTTGATTATCTATCATATGTCAAAATTTCACGGTTATTGGATTTGTGGTTCCTGATATACACGAGTTTCTTTGCAGCGTTCCAGAACTGTTTTTCTCGGGTAGGACAGATTGACCATTGTTTGATCTTTCGATCATAACTTGAGTTTTTCTCGTCGGATTTGAGTAATTCTTTTTGTGTTGTCTTCGTGACTTGATTCTCTCTGATATCTATCACTTTTGTCACGGTGAAACACGTTTAGATTAGTCTCACACACGATTTCATTAACAGATCGTTTTTCTGTCGAAAGGGTTTGGGGTTTAATTGTTTCCGCTGCATAAGTTTTTTAAATCTACCATTCACCCCCCTCTGGTAGCTTTTCACGTGCTCTTCGATCCTACAATTGGTATCAGAGCTACGGTGCTCTAATCTTTGTGATTTGCACGTGTTTTTGACAAATCATCATGGAGAAGTACTCCGCCAAACCTTGTGTAATTGCTGGTATTGATTTTCAGGTTTGGAAGGCACGCATGGAGGCTTTTATCCAGGAACAAGGCTTTGCAATATGGGAGAAGGTGTATAAGCCTTACGAAGTGCCATCAAACGATCAAGTTACGGCCACAAACCTAGGGGACGTCGACAACAACAACAAAGCCCGAAACTTGATCATCCAAGGACTCACTCAAAGCGACTTTGATCGTGTCGCGTACCTCCGATCAGCATACGATGTTTGGAGAGCTCTCTGTGACTATCATGAAGGCTCCAACACAATCAAGGAGATAAAACAAGATATGTTCAAAAAGGAATATATGCGTTTTGAGATGCAACCAGGTGAGTCTATCGATGACCTCTTTGCTCGTTTCAATAAAATTCTCAGCAACTTACGTAGTGTCAATGTTAATTTTTCTGATGCTGAGAATGCTAGGCAACTTCTTAGTGCATTAGACATGTCAATTTGGGAGATGAAAGTAACATCTATTCGTGAATCTACTGTCATGAGTTCTCTTACATTGGATGTACTCTATTCTAAACTAAAAACTCATGAAATTGACATCCTAGCACGTAAGAACCCAAACAAGTCTATTGCATTTGTCTCACAACGTGATATGTCTAGCTCCGGCCAATCATCATCCTGCAATACTCTTGCTTTGTTGTCCTCACTAACCCTGGAACAGATCGAAGAATTTGCAGAAGAGGAGTTGGCACTCATCTCTACTAGATTCTCAAAAGCATTGCAAAATGTGAGAACTAGAAGGAGAGGAAGCTCCGGACCTCAATGCTGTTTTGAATGTGGTAAAACAGGACACTTTAGTACAGAATGCCCTAAACTTTCAGGTCTGACCACCCGGGAAGAAAAACAAAGCAAGGTCCGGACCTCCTCTGGAAATTCCAACAAGAAAAAGAAGGGTACCATAGGACGCAAGATGATTAACAGCTTCATCTCTGCACTTCAAGAACTTAGTTCAAGTGATGTAGACTTTGAAAGTGATGAAGATGATGACGATCTGGCCAACTTATGCTTCATGGCGGGCAAAACAAGATCAAGATCGAGTCAGGAGGATGTAGAACACAACAGTGAAGACGATGAGGTATGTTCTACCTGCAATGAAATGTGTGATGCTATTTCTCGTGCAACTATTATTGTCAAGAAAAAGGACAAAAAGCTTAGGGATAATGCTGCTAAAATTGAATCACTAGAATCTGAAATTATCCGTTTAAAAACTTTGATTCCTAGTGATGATGCATGTCCCTCATGTGACTTAAGCTATGAACAATTGTCCACATTAAGAAGTGCACACTCCTCCACTCTAGATAGACTTGATGAAGAAATTGAAAAGAACAAAAAGCTTGCTGCACTTAAAATTGGAAACTTAAAAGATGCTTCTTGTTCTACAATTGATCTGCATTGTTCTACTTGTGATGATCTTGATAAGAAACTACAGGATGCTATGAATGAAATTTCTATATTGAACAATGCTTTATGTTCTCATGAAGTTAAATTTTGTTCAAATTGCAAACTAAAAAGAAAAACTTCATGTGAAAATTGCCTTGATCTGTCCAATAAACTTGATGACATGCATAGGACATCAGATCGGTTTTGTAATGGGAATACGAACCTAAACTTACTGCTGATTTCTTCCAAGTCTTGCAATGATAAAACTGGTTTAGGTTTTGATTCTCATGCTCATGCTAAGGCACATCCACCTAAAATTGTAAAGTCATTAGGAAGTGGTTTGATTCAAAAAGTTCCTAAACAAAAAGGAGTGGTTTTCAAATCTGCAGGAGTGTTGCCTCATTCGGTTTCAAATAAAAATATTGCTTGCTCATCTAGACATGAACACAGAGTTAAATTTCATTGTACCTTCTGTGGCGGAGATGGTCATGTCATAGATTTTTGTTATAGACTAGCTAAACAACAAAAAGGGGAAAAATGGTTGCTAGATCTCATAACTTTCATGCAATTAGAAAAACACAACCTACTTTAGTGAGTCAGAAATTTGAAAAGGTAGCTTCCGGACCTTCTGGTAAGAAATCTGCAAAAGCAGCTCTGATAGTTCCAATAGCTCCGAGAGCTCCCGGACCTTCTGTTGTTTCCTTCGGAACTTCAGCTTTTATTTCTGGAGCTTCAGTCTTGTCTTTTTGGAACTGCTGCTTTTACCTCCGGAGCTACTGGTTCTTGTGCTAAAAGAGTTAAGAATAGAAAACCTCAAACTTCGACTCATAAACCTGCTGTTTTGTCTCAGCTTTCGCGTGTTTTTCCTGCTGCACGTCGCGTGACTTAGTACTGGATTCCTAAATGCCTTTTGACTAACCCCAGTATTGAGTCATCGACGTATTATGCTTCTATGTAGGTTACACGTTTGAGGAAGGAGAACATTTGGATTGTGGATTCAGGTTGCTCACGCCACATGACCGGTAACAAAGATTGGTTCTCCTCCCTCTCTTTTGTGTAACGTGTAGAGAATGTTACTTTTGCCGATAATTCTTCAACTCCTATAATTGCTAAGGGTTCTGTTAGAGTAAATGATCACTACACTTTGAAGGATGTGGCACTTGTCAAAAATTTAAAATACAACTTGCTTTCTGTTTCACAATTGCTAGATGAAAATCTAGAAATTATTTTCAATAAAAACTGCTGCAAAGTTGTAAGTTCAAATAATGAGCTTATTTTTAACATGTCCCGGTTTGGAAGAGTTTTTAAAGCTAATTTTGATATGTCTTCCTCTAAGCATAGGTGTCTAGTTGCTAATGATTCAAATGACTTATATTTTTGGCATCATAGACTTGGTCACGTAGGCTTTGATCACCTAACGCGTGTTGGTGCTCTTGATCGCATACGTGGACTGCCTAAGCTTAAAGGGGACAAAGAAATTGTGTGCTCGTCTTGTAGACATGCTAAGATGGTTGCAGGTTCACATACTCCTCTCACAATGATCATGACAACTGAACCATGTCAACTCTTGCATCTTGACACCGTAGGACCTTCACGAGTTCAATCCTTCGGAGGTAAATGGTATGTTCTTGTTATCGTTGATGATTATTCCAGATACTCTTGGGTTTACTTTATGGCGTCTAAGAATGAAGTTTTTAGTCACTTTAGAACTTTATTTCTTAGATTATCAATTGATCACTCAGGATCATTAAAAGCAATTAGAAGTGATAATGGAACTGAATTTAAAAATCAATCTTTTGATCACTTTTGTGCTGAAAATAGAATAGATCATCAATTCTCTTCACCATATGTACCTCAACAAAACGGTGTTGTAGAAAGAAAGAACAGAACCTTAGTTGAGATGGCTAGGACTATGCTTGATGAATATCAAACTCCTAGGAAATTTTGGGCTGATGCGTTAGCAACCGCTTGTTATGTCTCAAATCGTGTTTTCTTGTGTGCTAAGCTAGGTAAAACACCATATGAGCTCCGGTTTGGACATAGGCCTAGTGTTACACACTTTCGGGTCTTTGGTTGCAAATGTTTTGTTAAGAAACATGGTAATCTTGATAAATTTGAACCTAGATCCATTGATGGCATGTTTCTTGGTTATCCATCTCATACTAGAGGCTACCGTGTGCTTTTACTTGACACTAACAAAATTGTGGAGACTTGTGAAGTGTCTTTTGATGAAGCTAGCCCAGGTACTAGCTCCGGTGTTGCAAGACCAGATTCGTATGCTCAGGGGGAGGGTATTTTCGAAGATGAAGAAGAATCGGTGATACTGCCTGGTAGTTCCGAAGTTGACATGTGTCCAGCTCCGGACATTGAACAAGCTCCGGCTATCACCGATGCTGGTCCTGATCGTCCACAAGTCACAAGCTCATCAATCTACGATGAACCTAATGAAGAAGAAGCTTGTGAGACATCTACTCCCCGACATTTTTACAAAGATCATCCCCCACAACAGATGATTGGAAGCTTGCACGAATGAGTCACACGGTCTAGGTTTTGCGATCCAAACTCTCATGCTAATTCTGCTTTTGTTGCTTCTTTTGAACCCAAAGATATATCACACGCACTCACTAATGAATCTTGGATTATTGCCATGCAAGAAGAGTTAGAAAATTTTGAAAGAAATAATGTTTGGAAACTTGTACCTCCACCTCAAGATCACACTTTAATTGGAACTAAATGGGTATTTAAAAATAAACAAAGTGAGGATGGGGTTGTGGTTAGGAATAAGGCTAGGTTGGTTGCTCAAGGTTTCACTCAAGTTGAAGGTCTAGATTTTGATGAAACTTTTGCTCCTGTCGCTAGATTAGAAGCCATAAGAATTTTGTTAGCTTGCAGCATCTAAAGGTTTTAAGCTATATCAAATGGATGTTAAAAGTGCTTTTCTTAATGGCTACATAGATGAGGAGGTTTATGTCAAACAACCACCGGGTTTTGAAAATCCAGATTTTCCTAATCATGTTTACAAACTGTCCAAAGCCTTATATGGTCTCAAACAAGCCCCTAGAGCATGGTATGATAGGTTAAAAACATTCTTACTTGAAAAGGGGTTTACCATGGGTAAGGTTGATAAAACTCTTTTTGTGCTTAAACATGGCAATGATTCATTATTTGTTCAAGTGTATGTGGATGATATTATCTTTGGTTGTGTTTCTCATGATCTTGTGTCCAAGTTTTCAGCAATGATGAGTTCCGAATTTGAAATGAGTATGATGGGTGAACTCACTTACTTTTTGGGGCTGCAAATCAAGCAAACCAAGGAGGGTACTTTTGTGCATCAAACGAAGTATACCAAAGACCTCCTAAGGCGCTTCAACATGGACAAAAGCAAGCCTCTTCGGACACCAATGGGAACAGCAACAACACTGGAACTTGATGAAGATGGTGAATCCGTTGATCAAAAAGAATATAGAAGCATGATTGGATCACTTACCTCACGGCATCAAGACCGGATATACAATTCAGCGTATGTCTTTGTGCACGGTTTCAAGCTTCCCCACGTGTTTCACATCGTCAAGCCGTCAAAAGAATTCTCAGGTACTTTCATGGAACTCAAGAATTTGGCATTTTTCTTCCTTCTTCCTCAACCGTTACTTTGAAAGCTTTTTCGGATGCTGATTTTGGGGGTTGTAGGATTGATAGGAAAAGTACTTCCGGTGCTTTTCATTTTCTTGGTAATTCTCTTGTTGCTTGGTCCTCTAGAAAACAAAAGTCAGTTGCACAATCCCCAGCCGAATCTGAATATATAGCTGCTGCTAGTACTTGCTCACAAATTCTTTGGATTGTTCAAACACTTAAGGACTATGGGGTTGATCTAGATAGTGTTCCACTGTTTTGTGATAACACTAGTGCTATTTGCATTGCAAAAAACCCTGTGCAACATTCTAAAACTAAGCACATTGATATTAGGTATCACTTTCTCCGAGATAACATTGAAAAAGGAAATATTGTGCTTCACCATGTAGATACCGAACATCAACTGGCTGACATTTTTACAAAACCTTTGGATTTCACTCGTTTTTGTTTCATTCGTAGTGAAATAGGGGTTATTCATCCTTATGGCTTAAATTGAGGGGGAGTTTTAAAACTTGGGAAGTCTATGAGTGAATCTGAAATTAAAATAATATGAGCATAGTATTTCATACATATATGACTTTGTGATTCCTTTTACATGCTGAAAGTTCTTACTACATTACTCGTGTTATACATTTTGTAGTTTTTGCCATGTCTAGTAATTGGAATAATTACTTACACTAAAACTGGTCATGGTCGAACTTTCTTGCTGTTTTGAACTTGTTACATGTTCACAAGTGCTTTTAATCATAAAGAATTAATCAAGTAATCAACTCACATGTTGAATTTTTATGAACAAATATAAATTGAGAAAAGATCAAGAGAATATGCATGCATCACACTTCTTCTTTTGAGATGGCTTGTCATTGCACTTAGATATGAACTTGGAAGAAGTTGTGTATGACTAAAACCATGTCCTTATGCTTCTGATTGTCAAATGACATAGGCTTGGCTTGGTTGGTTAGAATAAGGCAGATGCGCATATAATCTCTTGCAAATATCATATGATCTAAATTTATACTTTGAAAAATATAAAATGCAGCAACTAGTGTCATGCTATCAGGTTTTGAGATAGTTAAGTTTGTGAGATCATGACTTGCTTAAATTGAAAATTACATTTGATCTCTAGCATGACTTACACTACTTTATGTATTTCATTGATGTGATAATGTAAGGTACTTGATAGTATGACTTGAATGAGCTTTGTTTATATGTATATATTATAATATGCTCATAACAACTAAAGAGGGAGAGATAATTTGTTTACATGCTCATGACTTGCTGAATACATTGTCAAAGGGGGAGAGATAACAACTAAAGAGAAAGAGAATATGTGCATAAGGAGAGATAATAAAGGGGGAGAGATAATATGGGATAAAATATTTTTTTTTATTTACAAAGGGGGAGAAATTGCATTGAAAACTTTTATGTGAATAAGCCAATGTTCGGATTTTAAATGGTGTTGCCAATGCATTCATCAAGGGGGAGATTTTAAGACCTATGTGTGTTGAATACATTGGCTTGTAGTGAATATACTTGGCTTTGATGATAAAAGTTTTAAATATCACCAAAACTCCTTTTTATCAAGGTCCGACTCTAGCTCCGAGCTATAGCAAGGTCCGACCATAGGTCTGACTTGTTTTGGGTAGCTCCGGCTACGTTAGATGCTAGGTCCGACTTCTTGGTAAGGTCCGACTAGCTTTGGTTAGCTCTGGTGAGCTTTATCTTTAGCTCCGGCATGTCTTTGTTAGCTCCGACATATATTAGTTAGCTCCAGCATATATTTGATAGCTTCGACATGTTTTTGCTAAGCTCCGATGTACTTTGTCTAGCTCCGGTTTTGGGTTGACTAGTTTTGACTAGTTTTTGGTAAGCTCCGGTGCTAGGATTTACTAGTTTTGGTAAGCTCCGATAGGTGCTTCATTGTACTAGTTTTGGTAAGCTCCGGGTCAAGCTCCGGCTTGCTGTGGGATGGTCCGGAACTTGACCGCGATACTTCTGCTTTTCATTTGCAGTGTTTTGTACTTGCTTTACATTGTTGGAAAGTTTGCTTAGTATTCTTTTACTAAGTTTTTGGTGCGTTTTGGATGATATGGCTGATATCGCTTTGCTATGCTTTGCAACATGCTTATGTGAGGCTCTCACATAAGGTGTTGTGTTCGGAACTAACTTGAGTCAAGTCGAGGACTTGGGCTCGTATGGATTGGTTGTTTATTCATGTGCAGGTGTTGCTTGAGTTCAAGTCATGGCTGGTGACGGGATCCATTAGACTAGTCTCAGGGAGGAGATGAGGTTCCAACAACCAAGTTCGGGAGGAACTGTGGTTGAGCTGATCAGGAGGTCGCGCAGGATGATTGAATCAAGGGCAGTGCATATGAAGGTTACTGACGTCGAAGGCAGGTGTTCGCACATATGCATGCGGTGCATGACATGGCAACATGGTTCCGAAGATTGGATAAGGAAGGGAAGATCTGGTCGGAAGGATCAGATCGTACCGGTTGATGACTTTGGCTGCGGCGGAGTCAGTTATGGCTCGGTATGGAAAGTATCGAGTTGGTTATGTTAGGATTTCATGTGTGTCACGAATTTGAGTTGTTTAGGAATGTGGGATACGTTCCTAAGGTGTTTGGAAGTCTTAAGATTGCTTCTATCTGCGTATAGAAGAATCTTGAGCAGTTATGGAAAGTTAGGATTCGTGATCTGAGTAGGATTAGAGTCTTAGTTGATATTGGGTTGGCCTAAGGGCTGGTTATATAAGCAAGGGAGCCCAGAGCTCGTGGTAGACGACTTTGGGGTCTGTTCCTCTTGTGTTCTATTGAATAAAATTCATAGTTTGAAGGAACTTTTGTGCCTTGTTCGTCCAACTTGTTCCAGACAAGTTTTACTCGTCGAGTTTCTAGACAGCACTACCTTTCGTTGGTGGTTTTATCATAACTCGAGTTTTACAGATCCAATTGATGTGATTCTTTTTCGGTTGTCTTCATAGCTTGATTATCTATCATATGTCAAAATTTCACGGTCATTGGATTTGTGGTTTCTGATCTACACGAGTTTCTTTGCAGCGTTCTAGAACTATTTTTCTCGGGTAGGACGTATTGACCATTGTTTGATCTTTCGATCATAACTTGAGTTTTTCTCGTCGGATTTGAGTAATTCTTTTTGTGTTGTCTTCGTGACTTTATTCTCTCTGATATCTATCACTTTTGTCACGGTAAAACACGTTTAGATTAGTCTCACACACGATTTCATTAACAGATCGTTTTTCTGCCGAAAGGGTTTGGGGTTTAATTGTTTCCGCTGCGTAAGTTTTTTAAATCTACCATTCACCCCCCTCTGGTAGCTTTTCACGTGCTCTTCGATCCTACAGAGTTGTTGCATGTGTAGCACGAAAATCAGTAGGTTTGGGAGCAAACTTTTCATGTTTTCGACTCATTATAGCAGGTTGCTTGTTCCTATCTTTTGGTTTAGCGTGTGCAGAAAATTTTGCATGAAAGTTATGAGATCTAGCAATCATTCTTTCCTTTTTCTATTGTTTAGCTAGTCTATAACAAAAATCTATGACATGACCATCTCTACCATAGTAGGTACAATGAAATTTAACTTTGTGTTCATGTCTAGATGAGCAAGCAACATTTTTATCTGAAACCGAATGAGAAAACACTTCTGCAGATTTGAAAATCACTTTTTTTTTGTTTAGGAACTGTTTGAATCAAACCACTTCCTAATGACTTTACAATTTTAGGTGGATGTGCCTTAGCATGAGCATGAGAATCAAAACCTAGACCAGATTTATCATTGCAAGATTTAGAGGAATTCAACAGCAAGTTTAGATTTTTATTTGCATTACAAATCAATCTAATGTCCTATGCATATCATCAAGTTTATTTGACAGGTCAAGGCAATTTTCACATGAAGTTTTTCTTTTTAATTTGCAATTGGAACAATATTTAACTTCATGAGAACGTAAAGCATTGTTCAATATAGAAATTTCATTCATAGTATCTTGTAGTTTCTTATCAAGATCATCACAAGTAGAACAATGCAAATCAATTGTAGAACAGCAAGCATCTTTCAAGTTTTTATCATTAACTGCAGCAAGCTTTTTGTTCTTTTCAATTTCAAGTTCAGGTTTATCAAGTGTGGAGGTGTGTGCACTTCTTAGATAGGACAATTGTTCATATATTAAATCACATGAGGAACAAGAATCATCACTAGGAATCAAAGATTTCAAACGATTAATTTCAAATTCTAGTGACTCCATTTTAACAGCATTGTCGCTAACCTTTTTGTCCTTTTTCTTAACTATAATAGTGGCACGAGAAATTGCATCACACATTTCTTCGCAAGTAGGACATACCTCTTCATTTTCGCCGTTGTGTTCTGCCTCCTCTATACTTGATCTTGACTTGCCAGCCATGAAGCACAAGTTTGCCAAATCATCTTCATCTTCGTCACTTCCAATGTCCACGTCGCTTAAGCCAAGTTCCTGAAGTGCGTAGATAAAACTGTTCACCAGTTGGCGACCTGTAAAACCCTTCTTCTTCTTTTTATAGTTAGCAGAGGAGTGTTTAATCCTTATTTGCTTTTCATCACGAGAAGTAGCACCTGAAAGGTTAGAGCAATCCGTGCGAAAATGTCTTGTCTTACCACATTCGAAGCATTGTTGAGGTCCGACACTTCCTCTTCTTCTAAATCTCACATTTTGCAATGCTTTTGAGAACCGAGTAGAGATGAGTGCAAGTTCTTCCTCTGGAAACTCTTCAATCTGTTCAAGGGTTAGAGAGGACAACAAAGCAAGTGTTCCACAAGATGAAGATTGGTCGGAGCTAAGCATGTCACGTTGAGAAACAAATGAAAGAGACTTGTTGGGATTCTTATGTGAGATTATGTCAATTTCATGAGTTTTCAATTTCAAATATAGAACATCTAAAGTAACTGTACTCATGACAGTAGATTAATGAATAGATGTGACTTTCATGTCCCAAATTGACATGACTAATGCACTTAGTAATTGCCTAGCATTCTTAGCATCTGAAAATTTAGAATTGACGCTACGCAAGTTGCTGAGATTATTAAAGCGAGCAAAGAGATCGTCAATGGACTCACCTGGTTGCATCTCAAAGCGCATGTACTCCTTTTTGAACATGTCTTGCCTTACCTCCTTGATCGTGTTGGATCCTTCATGGTAGTCTCTGTTGATGGATCCTAAGATATACTAACAAATCATCCCTGGCAACGGCGCCAGAAATGCTTGTTGGTATTTCTTATGCACCATTAACTAAACATCTCCAACTGATGTGTTAGAAATGCTTGTTAATGGTTCTATTGGATCACAGAGTGAGTTCTGCAAGTGCACGGAGGTATCATTGTAGCATTTCCCCTTAAGAGTATTCCCAAGGGTGTCATTTATTTGATCCCAAAGGAAGGCAGGGAAAAGATATAACAATCATCAAGTGGAAAGGGTAGAAAGGTCTAGGTAAGAATCTAGTCAGGATGGATAAAATAATAATGGAGGTAGTGTAACACACACAAAAGCTTTCAAGTCTAAGGGGGATAAGAGGATCCTAGAGGTTAGTTAAGGTTGAGAGTTATGGAGGTACTCCTACTATGCTCTATTGTACATATACATAGTCTAAACTAATTATACATAAGCTAGGTCAATCGTGAATCTTATGCTATGTGGTTCAACACATCGGGCACGGGCTTACCCCTAGCAATACTATGTCGACTCCCACCAAGAGCCTGTGGCATAGCCAAACATGGAGGATTACAAAGGACAGATAGGGTTGTCACCACCTACTGCCTACCTCTTCAATCTGTAGGTCTACGAGACATCCAATGCTACTTAGCTATCCTAGCACCATGCTAGCATATTAAGTAATTACCTTAAGAGCCTAGGCACAATCCATCCTAAGGCAATGAATTGAATCATCATTGAACCAATGTTGATACACAACATAATTATCCATACTAACCTAGTTATGTTATAATTAACTAGACTATAGTGGGGGTCTATAGGTTCTATTATAATGAGATATGTTCATGATGAAATAGTCATAGAAGCTATACCTTCCACATACATGGACTCCACAATCAAACAAGAAACGCTTAGCCCAAGTATATGTATAAGTAGAGACTAAAGATACTATCTTTATTATGCATAAAGTCACAATTACAAGAAAGAATACATGAGCCATACCTTTCCCAATGTAGGATTGGGAAGAGAGAGACTCCTTACTCCTTTCCCAATTTGGACTTGGGACTAGAGACTCTACAACCTAACTCCTCTAAGACTATGGATGATAGTGCATACAATAGAGATGAAGCTCAAGTTGTGTGTGTTGAAGTGAGGGGTAGGGGGTCCTATTTATACTAGTGTTGAGGTCAGTTCCCGCCACCAAAAGCGCGCGAATCAGTCACCATTGACTCCTTCATGCCAGGAGGAGGCAACACGCGTCGTTTGACCGCGTTTGGCTCCGGGAAGAGGTCAGTCGAACCCCTGGTTCGGCCGACCTGGTCAGCACTCCAAACGTGGAGTGCTTCCTCTAGGTGGCTGCCAGGTGGGCCCCTTGATGTATATGGGTGATACACCGTTGGATCTCCTCGGATACTTCTGTTTGTGGGCCATTTGATCCATGGGATGCCACGTGTCGTCGCCTGATTGGTTGGGATGATATTTTATAGGATTGGTCCCTCTACATTTCCTCATTTCCTGCATAAAATGCTGCATACACATATTTCTCCAAGTGCAAGTTGAATTGGGTTAGATATAAAGGTGATGTGTGCAAATAATGACAAATCCTTCACATAATTGAGTTAAATTGACGGATGAAATTGGTATATAACAGCCATCAACAAATTCCCCCAAGCTTATCCTTTGCTCGTCCCGAGCAAAGTCAAGACTTTAGGTTGATGATCAGGAGTTGCTACAATATCTTATTTTCAAAAGTATCTGATGCACAACAAGATATGTACCTAGTATTGCAGAAATTGGCTATGATACTCTACCTTTCTTAAGTTATCATGGGGCTTAAGCTTTTTCATATTCATGAGTAGTTGAAAGGTAGAATAGCAAACGGAGCAAACATAGCCTACAAATCAAGTTCCACTTAAATCCCGGAGAATTTAATTTAGATATTAAGTACCTCAATTTGATTCTCTCAATCACTCCTTTGTGGATAGTGGAATTATTTCCTCACCAAAGCATTGTGCCTCTACTATTCCTACTCATTGAATATGGCTTGTATGTGGAGTTTGGTAAGGAAAGTAAGTAGGCATATTTGCATCACATATATTGCTAAGTCAAAAGAGTAAGCCTTAGGAGAATTCAAATCAAAACTTTTTGATTCAAGACTAGTGCATGTGTGATGGAGTGGAAGTGGATGTGGATACTTGAGATAACTCCTTTTTGGTATAATCTCTCTTTCTTTTGTAGGGATGAAACATGGCTACTTTTCTTTTCTCTTTTTTCTTTTTTTTTTCTCATGCTTATGCTGTAAGCATGCTTTTTTTTCTTTTTGTAGCCATGTCTTATACTCCCTTTCTTTGCAATGAATTTTGAAGAGTGCTAAACATGAATAACATGGAGTTTCTCTTTTTATTGTGGTATGGTGGATATGATGAACGTTTTGCTTACTTCTAGTGTAGAAGTATAGCATGTGCAAGTGAAGTCTTGAGTTCAAAAAGAGTTGAATGATTTCTCACATAGGTCTATACTAGTTTGACTAGGCTCAATGTGAAAGCAAATAGCATATGCATAAGGTTTTGTCTATGTATGAACATCATATGGCTTTGGTAGGTATTTCCAATACATTGAGGGAAACTTAAATCTTTTTAGAATTTCTCTAGAAATCTAAGTTTTACTTTCAAACTAGAACTAGCAGCCCTATTACAAATTCTAATCTTGCAACAACCTAGAATTAGATTAAGCTTTTGCTACCCACAATTTCCAAATTAAGGTAAAAGTATTTCAAACAGTTGAAAGCAATATTCGGAAAGTAGCAAGTTGTAAACTAGAGACTTAGGAAAATAAAACAGAGCAACTGTTCATCATTTCATCTATGTGAATTTTAAATCATTCTTACCTCACATCTTTATTTGACGAAAGCAAATCTAACACACACACACACACAGATATATATATATATATATATATATATATATATATATATATATTTAATGCAGGGTGGAATGGATGGAAATAAATATGCAAGGAATGTGATACATGTTACCTCAAGTGGGGGTCCTCCCCCAAGCTTGTTCTTCAACTACATTCGTGATGAGGGTTGAACCCTTGATGACGGAAGTATGCTGCAAGATCGGCTTGTTGTTGTTGTAGCGCCGTGTTGAAGTTGGTGAATTGAGCATCCATGTGTTTTTGCCAATCCAGGGTACCTTGAACATGCTCCTGGAGTGTGTTGTAGATGTCACCCGTTCTCACTTCAAGTTCTCCCATACGTCTAGTGAGGTCCGTCATTCCTTGGCTATAGTCATGATGACTTCTAGCCGAAAAGGAACGATGTCCTCTCATGGACGTTGGGGGTAAGCTGCTAGAGCTTGAAGTGGATAAGGGTGGATCCCTTTGCCATTCTTGCCAAGATGATCCCCGAGTCTCATACGTTGGAGGTTGAGTCCATCCGGGTGCATAACCCATTGGGTTCTCTTCCACTTGGTATTCATGGACCGGAGAGATTATCGGTGGCATGCCTGTGGCTGCAGCCCTCGCACGATGCCTTGTTACCCTGCCAGAGACATTACTTCGTCTTGCTTCCTCAAGGGGAAGAAGATTAATGGTTAGCCTCCGGCATTTGTACAAATGAAAATCCGGGTTAGGTAACCGAATTTCATTGACAAAGCCGGGATAGGGAGACATCATGATCATGCTTAAGGGTATGTCCTTGCACTAAATTGTTTCATCAATTAATTCTCTTTGAGTTTCAATATATTCAAATGAAGAGTATTTAAGTGCTCCTACCCTATCAGCAATATGAGTAATCAAAGAAGTGCATTCAATTGGTCCTGATTTTGAAATGTAATCTAACCATTGTGTCACCATGGCTTTGACTGGAGCAACTTTTATCTTTTTAGTCATGGCAAACAAAATTTTCAATTCATCATATCGCACAACCCTAACATCTCCCCTAGGGAACATAGTCATAGCCACCCATCTATGCATGAGCATAAGGTAGGGCTTTGGATGTGGCTATTCCTAGGAGCCCTACATGTGACCTCACTAGTTAGCTCATGCCAAAAAATTTGTTTGTTAAACTTAGGCAAATTGTCTAAATCTAGCAAACATCGTTTATGGAAGCCTAGGATGCTACCTAATTCTTTCCATAGGATGTTGTATTCTTTTTGAAATAATCTAAAAGTAATACCATCAAATCCTATTCTTAGCGTGCAAAGTAATTGAATAGTGAGAAGGCGTGAGCCTTTCTCCTCTATGTGAGCAAAGTCATCAAATCCAATTGCATGCCAAATGGAAATAAATTCGGAGTCCATACCTATTTTGGAGATCAAATGTGGATCGTAAGCCTTGGTGTGGCGGAACTCACGATCTTGGAGAAGCCTGTGTGCTTGATTTTAAATTTCGCTTCGTATGTCGAGGTCGTTGTCATGAAGAAGTTAGTGTGGGTTGCTTCTCTCTTCCATGGGAGTGTCCTCACACACACTTCTCCTCCTTAGGCTTGTACCCATGGAAGAGAGGCGTGCACTAGAACCTTCACCATGACTTGAGCTTGCAACCTCCTTCCTCTTTCCAAACAACCTCTTCATGTCTTTTTGAGTTCAACAAGCAAGAACAAAACAAGGAGAGAAAAATCCGAAAAGAAGCGATGTTTGGAAAACAAAACTTTCAACGAATTTTATCCTCTTGAAAGCTTGAGTGTAAAATGCAAATGCAAACAAAAGAAAATCTTTTTGGGGATGGATTTGAGCAAGAGTGTTGCAATGAAGAGCAAGAAAAACAAGGTGAGCTAGAGAGTGACTTGGGGAGGTGTAACATGATGTGGTGTGTGAAGAGAGGTGCTCCTCACGGCCACAATTTATAGGGTGCACCCTTCAAAGGTCACTTGGGGTTCAAAATATAGCCGTTGGAGGAAGGGGAGCCAATTTGGCTCCACTCCCTGTTCGGTCGACTAGGGGGTTCGGCCGACCTGACACGTGGCCCCCCTGGTTCCCCTTTTGGCAAGTGGCTCCCCAACGGCTATAAAGTTAGCACGTTGGTGAAATGCCACATGTGCAGCTCAGAAAAATTGTTTTTCAAATAAAAACATTTTTTTTCAAATCCAATAAAAAATTTCTTTTGAAAAGAAAGAAAGAAAAATGATAGTTGAGAATATAAGATTCTCAACTTGCTAGGAAAAATCAAATATGCAATGGGAAAAATCCAAATGGGGTGGAAAAAGAAAGAAAAATAAAGTGGGATAACTACCAATTTAACCTATTGGCGTAGGCCTCACCACCGTCCGATGAGATGGACATTCCTCCGTCTTCATTTCACATCCCGGCCCGGAGGGATGGACTCGGACGGCTTGTCTTGCTTCATCCGCCATTCCTTCTTTGGCGGCTTGGTGGACTTGGGCCTTCAGGAAGGTCCAGACAATTCCGTCGCTTTTGGATATCGACGTGGTCGAGACAACGGATTCTCCTCGTAGACTAATCTTCTCATGAATGCAATGAGTGAGTCCACCTTTGGAGTTGTGACTTCGACCTCTCTGATGTGTTTATCATTCGGCCCATACTTGATTCAAATCATGGAGCATTGCTCTGATCTTGGCCGAAAGTTAAACTTATCGTCCTTGCCATTAATATGGAAGTGGATTTCTCCAGCTCCCACATCTATGGGAGCTTTTTTAGTGCCGAGGAATGGGCGCCCAAGAATGAGTGGTGTATCTTTCTCAGTGTCCATGTCTAGCACCACAAAATCCACGGGTATGATGCAGTTCCGGATCTTCATCGGGATGTCTTCAGCAATACCCGCTGGATAACAGACTGAAGAGTCAGCCAGTTGTAGCTGCATTGGTGTTGGAGTCAGCTCTGTGAAGTTCAGCAGGTCGAACACAACCTTGGGCATCACACTGACACTTGCTCCCAAATCACAAAGTGTCTTGTCAAAGTGGTGAGCCCCAATTGAGCATGAAATGGTAGGACACCCAGGGTCCTTCTGTCAGTTGCTCTCTCGTACGGAAATCATGTTGACATTTTCCGTCGGAGGTTCTCGCTGGCCTGGCATCTTGCCATTCTCCATTGGAGGAATAGCAGCTGCCAGCTGAGCCAATTGAGTCTCAAGCATCTTGTTGAAGCTCAGTTGGTTCTTGAAGGCTGAGGCATCATTGATCTTGAGCTGGCTAATGGCAAGTTCTCTCAAGTTGGGCTGATTTCCACGGTTGCCATTGTTGTTGTACCCTCCTTGAAAGAATGGGTGTTGTTGACCCCACCCTTGACCTCCTGGACGATAGCCATTGTTGTTGTTGTTGAAATTTCCATTGTGGGTGAGGTATAGGGCATCCTCACGAGTTTCTGGGCAATCATTGCCCATATGACCCGTGTTGCCATAGACTTCACACGTGATGTGAGAGTCTAGGGCATAGGCATTGCCAAACAGTTCACCACTGACTTGTCCATCTATTTTCTTCATTAGGAGGTCCAATTTTGCAGCAATCATGTCCACCTCCTTCAAGGTGTGCATGCCTCGCTGTCGGGTATGGAGACGCTCATCGTTCCATCCCATGTTGGAAACCATCTTCTAAATAAGATCTTTAGCTTTTGGCACCGTCAATGAGAAGAAGGCTCCTCCAGCAGCAGCATCCAAATGGTCATGAGCTGATGGAATCGGCCCGTTATAGAAATTCTGAATAAGGAGCTAGTCATCCACCCCATGGTGGGGACAGGCTAGGATGTACTCCTGAAGCCTTTCCCATGCCTCGGGAATAGATTCCTTGAGCTCTTGCTGAAAGCTGGAAATCCTTCCACGTAGGGTATTGGTTTTGTCCAACGGGAAGAATTTGGTGAGGAATGCCGTAGAACACTTCTCCCAAGTGTCTACAGCACTTCGGTTTGCGTAGAACCACTGTTTTGCTCTCCCAAGGAGAGAAAAAAGGAACAGTCTCAGACGGACCGCATCCGGGGACACGCCCTTGATATTAAAAGTGCTGCAGATCTCGAGGAATCGTTGCAGGTGAGCACTTGCATCCTCGTTAGCCTTCCCATAGAATGGGTTGGCTTGCACCATAGTGATAAGGCCAGTTTTGATCTCGAAGTTCACATCTCCCGTGTTAACAGTGGGCCCAATAGGCACATTGTTAGCAGAGGGAGCTGAGAACTCACGAAGGGTCTTCTGGGCCATTGGCGTTTGGATTGTTGGTGCAAAAATGCTAGCTTGCTTTGCCGCTCGAATCTTCTGAGGAGTAACGACACGGGGTCAGTCTCTCAAAAGAGATTCGGGATCTTCAACAAAGTTTTCCAGCAGGCGGAAACCAGACATACACTACCCTGTTTTCACATTTAAAATAAATGCGAAAACAAAGAATGGTTATCCTACTAAAATCCTCCCCAGGGTTCTATCCTATTCACTTAATCATGTTATATATCTATTTTCCTTCCCCGACAACGGTGCCAGAAATGCTTGTTGACGGCTCCTAAGATATACTAACAAATCATCCTTGTCAACGGCACTAGAAAGGCTTGTTGGTATTTCTTATGCACCATTAACTAAACATCTCCAACTGATGTGTCAGAAATGCTTGTTAATGGTTCTATTGGATCACAGAGTGAGTTCCGCAAGCGCACAGAGGTATCATTGTAGCATTTCCCCTTAAGAGTATTCCCAAGGGTGTCATTTATTTGATCCCAAAGGAAGGCATGGAAGAGATATAACAATCATCAAGTGGAAAGGGTAGAAAGGTCTAGGTAAGAATCTAGTAAGGATGGATCAAATAATAATGGAGGTAGTGCGACACACACAAAATCTTTCAAGTCTAATGGGGGTAAGAGGATCCTAGAGGTTAGTTAAGGTTGAGAGTTATGGAGGTACTTCTATGCTCTATTGTACATATACATAGTCTAAACTAATTATCCATAAGCTAGGTCAATCATGAATACTTATGCTATGTGGTTCAACACATCAGGCACAGGCTTACCCCTAGCAATACTAGGGCGACTCTCGCCAAGAGCCTATGGCATAGCCGAATGTGGAGGATTACAAAGGACGGATAGGGCTGTCACCACCTACTGCCTACCTCTTCAATCCATGGGTCTACAAGACATCCAATGCTACTTAGCTATCCTAGCACCATGCTAGCATATTAAGTAATTACCTTAAGAGCCTAGGCACAATCCATCCTAAGGTAATGAATTGAATCATCATTGAACCAATGTTGATACACAACATAATTATCTATACTAACCTAGTTATGTTATAATTAACTAGACTATAGTGGGGGTCTATAGGTTCTATGATAATGAGATATGGTCATGATGAAATAGTCATAGAAGCTATACCTTCCACATACATGGACTCCACAATCAAACAAGAAACGCTTTGCCCAAGTATATGTATAAGTAGAGACTACAGATACTATCTTTATTATGCATAAAGTTACAATTACAAGAATGAATACATGAGCCATACCTTTCATAATGTAGGATTGGGAAGAGAGAGACTACTTACTCCTTTCCCAATTTGGACTTGGGACTAGAGACTCTCCTCTCTACAAGGTAACTCCTCTAAGACTATGGATGATAGTGTATACAATAGAGATAAAGCTCAAGTGGTGTGTGTTGAAGTGAGGGGTAGGGGGTCCTATTTATACTAGTGTTGAGGTCGGTTCCCGCCACCAAAAGCGCGCGAATCAGTCACCATTGACTCCTTCATGCCAGGAGGAGGCAACACGCGTCGTTTGACCGCGTTTGGCACTGGGAAGAGGTCGGTCGAACCCCTGGTTCGGCCGACCTGGCAGCACTCCAAACGTGGAGTGCTTCCTCCAGGTGGCTGCCAGGTAGGCCCCCTTGATGTATATGGGTGATACACCGTTGGATCTCCTCGGATCCTTCTGTTTGTAGGCCATTTGATCCATGGGATGCCACATGTCGTCGCCTGATTGGCTGGGATGATATTTTATAGGATTGGTCCCTCTACATTTCCTCATTTCCTAGATAAAATGCTGCATACACATATTTCTCCAAGTCCAAGTGGAATTGGTTAGATAGAAAGGTGATGTGTGCAAGAAATGACAAATCCTTCACATAATTGAGTTAAATTGACGGATGAAATTGGTATATAATAGCCGTAAATAGTCGTAGAGTGCTTTCCAGATATCATATGCAGATCGGAGGTGAGCAACACCTTGTATGATCAAGTTGCGAGCCTTGCTGTTGTTGTCAACATCTCTCATGTTTGTAGCCGTGACTTGATTGTTTGACGGCACATCATAAGGCTGGTACACCTTTTCCCATATTGTGAAGCCTTGTGCCTGGATGAAAGCTTCCATATGTGCATTCTAAACCTGAAAATTAATACCACTAAAAACACAAGATTTTGCGGAGTATTTCTCCATGATAATTAGTCAAAAGCACGTGCAAATCACAAAGATTAGAGCACCGTAGCTCTGATACCAATTGTAGGATCGAAGAGCACATGTAAAGCTACCAGAGGGGGGTGAATGGTAGATTAACACTTTTTCAGCGGAAGCAACAAAAACCCCTCGATAGAAAAATGATCTGTTAAAGAAATCGTGTGTGCGACTAATCTAAACATGATCAATTGTGATAAAACCAGTATAGATTGTGGATAATCAAGTCACAAAGATGTCACAACAAGAATCACGAAAATCCATCAAGAGAAACTCATGTTACGATCGAAATATCGAACAAAGGTCAATCTGGTCTACCCGAGAAAAGCAGTTCTCAAACATTGTCAAGAAACTCGAGTAGATCAGAAACCACAAGTCCAATGACCGTGAAATTTTCACAGATGATAGATAATCAAGTTTTCAAGACAACTCAAAAAAAATCACATCAATTGGATCTGTAAAAATCGAGTTATGATAAAACCACCAAAGAAAGGTTGTGCTGTATGGAAACTCGACAAGAAAGACTTGACGAAAACAATTCGGACGAACAAGGCACAGAAGCTCCTTTAGACTACGAATTTTATTGATCAAAACTTAAAAGGAACAGCCCCAAAGTCGTGATACAATGAGCGCTGGCCTCCCTTGCTTATATAACCAGCCCAAAGGCCAACTCAACTCAAACTAGGACTCGTATCCTACTCCTTTCCACTGAAACTTTCCATAACTGCTCAAGACTCTTCTATGCGCAGATAGAAGCAATCTTAAGACCTCTAAACACCTTAGGAACGTATCCCACATTCGTAAAACAACTCTACTTCATGCTCACCACGAAATCCTAACATAACCAACTCAAAATTTTCCATATTAGAGTCAAACGCGACTCAGCCGCATCCTAAATCCATATCCTAGTCGGTTGGACCTTTCCGACCAATTCTTTACGTCCACATCCCTTCATCACGCCTTGGAACCATGTAGCCACATCCATGCACTCCTTGCACACGTGCAAACATCTTCCAACGACGTCCATGATACCTTCATATGCATTGTTCTTAATTCAAACATGTTGCGCAACCTCCCGATCAACTCAACCACAATTCCTCCCGAACTTGGTTGTTGAACCTTATCTTGTCCCTAAAACTAGTTCAATGGATCCTGTCACCATCCATGTCTTGAACTCAAGCAACACCTGCACATAAATAAACAACCGGTACTTCTGAGCACAAGTCCTCGACTTGAATCTCGTTAGTTCTGAAACCACAAAACCTTACGTGAGCAGCTCACACAAGCAACACACCAAAAACTTAGTAAAAGAATACTAAGCAAACTTTACATAGATGTAAAGCAAGTTTAAATCAATTGAAAGTAAAGCAGAACCATTGCAATCTAGCTCTGGACCTTGCCAAAACTAACCGGACCTTGAGTCGGAGCTTACCAAAGCTAGCAGGACTTAGCACCAGAGCTTACCAAAGCTATTCGGACCTAGCGCTGGAGCTTAACAAAGCTAGTCGGACCTAGCGCCAGAGCTGACCAAAGCTAGTCGGACCTAGCCACAGCAAGTCGAACCTAACCAAAATAAGTCAGACCTAGACAAAGAAGTCAGACCTAGCCAAAGCAAGTCTAACCTTACCGGAGCCACCCAAAACAAGCCGGACCTATCGTCAGACCTTGCAGGAGCTCAGGCCTAAAGTTAGACCTTGTTAAAAGAGTGTTTTGGTGATATTCAAAACTTTTATCACCATAGGCAATGTATTCAGCACACATAGGTCACACAGAACTGTAGGAACTCGGAAGGGTTGACACTTTTGTCAAACTTCTCCGGCAGGAGTGGCCGGAGCTACGCGGCCACATCGTCAGACAGAGGTATGGAGCCAAGGTCGTGCACCCTCCGATGGGCTTCACCGGAGAAGCTTGCGAAACAACATACCCTGGGGGGGGGGGGGGGGGAGGTTTCTGCCCACCGTACGGTGAATGCGGTGCTGCCGCCTGCACGACGTGTAGCTGGTGCAAAGCTTGCTATTGTGGCACCTGCTGCGCCAAGTACTACTGTTGTGGCGCCTGCTACCCCAAGTACTGCTATTGTGGCACCTGCTGTGCAGAGTACTGCACGAGGGGTGGTGGACCTAACATAATCCTGGTGAGGCGACGGCAGAGGGTTTACCTGTGGCACACCTTGGATGGAGGACGCCTCTTGTTCAGGCCGTTGAGGGCTGTATTTGGTGTCAAGGTTGCACTGTCTCTCCGGCTACCGCTTGATGATGATGCGACCATCTACCTGAGCTTGAAAGCAGTCAAGCTTGGCCCTCAGGTCAACCGTGAGGATCCTGCCAGCGCTAGTAAGCCTGGTGGAATGGGAGTCGGCGAAGCGATGGTCGATGGACAACATGTGCGATAGCGACACGTGACGCCTCCCTCTACGAGAGAGTTGATGGCCGCAACGACGAGGTGGTCGATGTCGTGGACCTACTATTGATCCACTCCCTGGGAAGTGTTCAAGGACAGTGGGTGGTGGAGAAGGGCCCTGGCTACTGCCAGAGCGTTCTCTGAACTTGCAGCTGGCGCCTTTAGGGGCGCCGACTTGGGCGGGATGTGCCCGGATCCACAGCCCTGGCCAGTTTCATCTATAGGGTAGCGTGATGGGCCAGACTGTGCCGCCCGGGCGTAGGATCTGGTCACCGAACGATGGCCACAGAAATAGCCGTCCACATGCTTGAAGTACACCATTGCGGTGAAAGCGCAACCACTCTTTTAGAGGAAAAAGCCCCTACCTGGCATGCAAAATGTGGAAGTGTTCTTGCGACGCTTCCCTTGGACCTGCTATGCGAGCAACTCGCGAAGGTTCTTGATCAGCAGGGCTTAGTCCACGGGAGAGATTGCACATATGAAAGATGGTGAGACGGTGGTTTTACGTGGTTCGGGCCGCCGGAGCGTAATACCCTACTCCATAGTGTGAGTTGTATTGCTAGTGTGAATGCGTGTTTCGGGTGTGTATGAGTTGATATCCCTTGTAACGGTGGTGGTCCAAACCTTTTGTAGACAAGGTCGGACGCCTTACAAGTGCGGTACAAGGATCGACAGGTGGCCTGGGGCGATGTTATACTAAAGATCTAAGGCTTCTCGCATAAGCATCCTCTAACCGCGCCTTGAAGGCACGCCGTCTTGCCGCCTCAGATGTTAATGGCCCATGCGTAGGCACTGATGATGGCAGGGGATGTCCCATCTAACTATCCTATCACCGTAAGCTACCCACTTGGCGGAGAAGGGTAGGCCCGTGGCGTCTTCAGTGTGATATGATTGGGCGTAGCATTACCTGACTGTAGGCGTGTGCCGTGTCATGCGCCTGGGGAAGGCGCGTGTCTTCAATGTCCGATTTAGACAAGGCGCACCACCCCTTTACTCCCGCAACCCACTGTCCAGGGCAAGTTGCAGGACACGCGGTAGCACAGGAGCTAGCCTCTTCGGGAGAGGTTGGGTCCCATACTGCGGGCCACGTGGCAGCCCCAGAACCTGCCCCTGAGGAGAGCCAGGGATCTGGGACATGTGGTAGAGCCGGAGCCCGCTCCATGGGAGGTTGACGTCCTAGCGCCACATACCACGTGGGAGCACAGGAGCCCACTCCTATGGAGCGGAGTCCCTTCCTACTGGACACGTGGCCGCTAGGGAGCCCGTCTCTTCTGGGAAGATGGACCCCGTCTTGAGGTCCATGTGGTAGCGACGGATCCTGCACCTGAGGTAGGACGGGGTCCAGGCCTTCCGGACACGTGGCGCTATGGGACTGTGCCTTTGCAAAAAGGCTGGACACCTAGGTGTCTTTAGCATGTGCGCGAGGGTACCCGGTATGCTGGGTACTGACAGCTTTGGACCCTCCACGTGTCCTACGGCTTCGGGCCTGGCCTCCCTCACAGAGGCAGGCTACGGTGCTGCAACATGTACTTTGGGATCAGATCCTGCCTCTCCTGAGAGGTGGGCTCCAGACTTGCCACGTGTTCTATGTCTCCAAGCCTGGCCACCCCCTCTGAGGCAGGCTTCGGTGCTACTACATGTTCAGTGGGCTGGGACTCCGCCTCTCTCTAGAGGTGGGCTCCAGGCCTGCCACATGTCCTACGGCTTCAGGCTTGGCCTCCCACGTGTCACGGGGTTCGCAGCTCCGGACCTGGCCTTTCTGCAGAGGCAGACTCCGGACCTGGAGGTTTCTGCCCACCGTACGGTGAATGCGGTGCTGCCGCCTGCACGACGTGTAGCTGGTGCAAAGCTTGCTATTGTGGCACCTGCTCGCTAGGGAGCCCGTCTCTTCTGGGAAGATGGACCCCGTCTTGAGGTCCATGTGGTAGCGACGGATCCTGCACCTGAGGTAGGACGGGGTCCAGGCCTTCCGGACACGTGGCGCTATGGGACTGTGCCTTTGCAAAAAGGCTGGACACCTAGGTGTCTTTAGCATGTGCGCGAGGGTACCCGGTATGCTGGGTACTGACAGCTTTGGACCCTCCACGTGTCCTACGGCTTCGGGCCTGGCCTCCCTCACAGAGGCAGGCTACGGTGCTGCAACATGTACTTTGGGATCAGATCCTGCCTCTCCTGAGAGGTGGGCTCCAGACTTGCCACGTGTTCTATGTCTCCAAGCCTGGCCACCCCCTCTGAGGCAGGCTTCGGTGCTACTACATGTTCAGTGGGCTGGGACTCCGCCTCTCTCTAGAGGTGGGCTCCAGGCCTGCCACATGTCCTACGGCTTCAGGCTTGGCCTCCCACGTGTCACGGGGTTCGCAGCTCCGGACCTGGCCTTTCTGCAGAGGCAGACTCCGGTGTCGCCACGTGTCCAGTGAGTCTGGACCAAACCTCTCCTCAAAGGAGGGCTCCGACACCACCACGTGGCCTGCAACTCCGGTCCGGCCTCCCCGCAGAGTCGGGCTCTCATGCTGCAGCATGCCATGCAACCCGTTCTCGGCGATAAAGTCGCATGAGTAAAGAGCAGCCTGCCCCGTCCAGTAGTGCATTCAGGACTCACACCCTTCTTGAGGCGCACGGGCATGACACACGCCTCTCTCAGGTGGTACTGTGCTCAATCACATTACAATGAAGGTGCAACAGAGCTCCACCACGTTGCTGATGAAGTAGGTTGTGACGAAACGACAGATGGGACATTTCCTACCATCATCAACATATATACTTATACTCTAGCGTTCGACGCGGTAGGACGACGAGTCTTCAAGCCATTGTCAGTGGGAGCAACAAGTAGCCATAATGCCCTAGATTTTGTATAGAGCTAAGATCTCCTTGGGGCCACCTGTCGGGCCTCGTGCCCCACTTGTAGTGCCCGACCTTGAACTTAAAAGGATGGGACAACCATCCACTTAGACAACTTCACTCACACCATCTCATACGCACACAACTTCAACTATGCTCACACACACTCAAGCAAAGGGAATACAACATTGTCCCGTGGACTTAGGGTATTACGCTCCAGTGTGAGACCTATGTGTGCTGAATACATTGGCTTTGGCAATAAAAGTTTTGAATGCTGCCATAACATCTTTTTAGCAAGGTCCGACTCTAGCTTCGAGCTTCTGCAAGGTCCGACAATAGGTCCGACTTTCTTTGTCTAGATCCGACATGTTTTTGGGTAGCTTCGGTGAGCTTTGTCTTTAGCTCCGACATGTCTTTGATAGCTCTGGCATGTCTTTGTTAAGCTCCGATATGTTCTGCTAGGTCCGACTTATGTTGGTTAGCTCCGACATGTTTTTCTAGCTCCGACTTTTGGGATGACTAGTTCCGACTAGTTTTGGTAAGCTCCGGCGCTAGGTTGTACTAGCTTTGGTAAGCTCCGGCTCAAGCTCTGGTTAACTTTGTCAAGGTTCGGAGCTTGATCGTAATGTTCCAAATTTTCATGTGAAATATTTCGAACTTGCTTTACACTTATGGAAAGGTTGCTTAACATTCTTTTTCTATGTTTTGGTGCATTTTGGTTGATATGGCTGATATCGTTTTGCTATGTTTTGCAACATGCTTATGTGAGGTGCTCACGTAAGGTGTTGTGTTTGGAACTGACTTGAGTCAAGTCACAGACTTGGGCTCGTACGGATTGGTTGTTTGTTCATGTGCAGGTGTTGCTTGAGTTCAAGTCATAGCTGGTGACAGGATCCTTTGGACTAGTCTCAGGGAGGAGATGAGGTTCCAACAACCAAATTCAGGAGGAATTGTGGTTGAGCGGGCCAGGAGGTCGCGCAGGATGATTGAATCAAGGGCAGTGCATATGAAGGTTACTGGATGTCGAAGGAAGGTGTTTGCACGTATGCATGCGGCGCATGATGTGGCAACATGGTTCTGAAGATGGTTTATGGATGGGAAGATCTGGTTGGAAGGACCGGATCGTATCGGTTGATGACTTTGGCTGCGGCGGAGTCAGTTATGGATCGGTATGGAAAGTATTGAATTGGTTATGATAGGATTTCGTGTATGTCACGAATTTGAGTTGTTTTAGGAATGTGGGATACGTTTCTAAGGTGTTTGGAAGTCTTAATATTGCTTCTATTTGCGTATAGAAGAGTCATAAGCAGTTATGGAAAGTTGAGTAGGATTAGAGTCCTAATTGGGATTGGGTTGGCCTAAGGGCTGGTTATATAAGCAAGGGAGGCCAAAGCTCGTGGTGCACGACTTTGTGGCTGTTCCTCTTGTGTTCTATTGAATAAAATTCGTAGTTTGAAGGAACTTTTGTCCCTTGTTCGTCCGACTTGTTCCAAACAAGTTTTACTCGTCGAGTTTCTAGACAGCACTACCTTTCATCGGTGGTTTTATCATAACTCGAGTTTTACAGATCCAATTGACGTGATTCTTTTTGGGTTGTCTTCACAACTTGATTATCTATCATCTGTCAAAATTTCACGGTCATTGTATTTGTGGTTTCTGATCTACACGAGTTTCTTTGCAGAGTTCCATAACTGTTTTTCTCGGGTAGGACAGATTGACCTTTGTTCGATCTTTTGATCATAACTTGAGTTTCTCTCGACAGATTTGAGGGATTCTTCTTGTGCTTTCTTTGTGACTTGATTCTCTATGATATATATCACTTTTGTCACGGTGAAACACGTTTTGATTAGTTTCACACAAGATTTCTCTAACAGATCGTTTTTCTGTCGAAGGGGTTGGGATTTAGTTGTTTCCGCTGCGTAAGATTTTTAAATCTACCATTCACCCCCCCTCTAGTAGCTTTTCACGTGCTCTTTGATCCTACAGCCGGCAACCTGAACCAAGTAAGAACCTCCTGAGTTCACCATCTTCCACCCGTCACCTTTTCATCCGACGGCTTCAGAGTCATTAGCCCCTCCAGTAGAAGAACCTCTGCGGACTGCTTCATAGCAGGTTCGGGGGAAGTGTCTGTTTCCACACTTTGACATTTGGCGCGCCTGGAAGGGGGGCTACTGCACTTTTTGAAGTCAGTCGTTTCCCAAAAAGGCAAACATCGCCACAATGGTGAACCTCCACTCCATCGTTGGCTCCTCCCAGCCCCAACGCATCACAGCAGGAGAGGACGGAGCCACTTCCTGCTCCAGAGGCTGGTGTGACATTGCTGATGCACCCGGATAGGCTGGTGCCTCACGATGGACTCCCGCTGCCTCGGTGACGATGATGCCACTAGCCGCGAGTCCGGAGAGCATGCTGGCTGCAGCACGTGCCCTCCTTCACAACCCGCCAGATGTGAATGCTCCACAGGGAGCAGCCGAGCAGTGGATCAACGACGTCGACCACCTCGTCGTCGCCGCCCTCAACACGCCTCCACAAAGGAGGCAGCATGCAACTTCGTTGCTCGTGTCGCTGTCGCGCACACTGACTATCGACTAGCAGATGGCCGACTCGCGCTCGACCAAACTTTCCACAATCGTTCTCAAGGCCGAGCTCGACCCAAGTCGTGCAGCGGAAGATGGTTGCGTAACCATCAAGCGGAGACCCTGCAACCTCATGGACGACTATAGCGCACCATGCGTTGTGCCCCCAGTGTATGCTGCACACCATGTACAGCTGGCGTACGCTGCGCAGCTTGTGCCGTCAGCGTATGCAGCACAGCCTGCTCCCCCGGTCTACGCAACACATCCTACGCCCCAAGTGTATGTCGCACAAAACCCTGGTCCGGCAGGGGTAGGCGGAGGTGTGCAGCCCTGACGCCACACCTCCACTTCGTGGTGTGGCCATGCAAGTTTCGGCCCCACCTGCCGAAGAAGTACGAAGATAGCGTCAACCCCATCAAGTTTCTGCAGATCTACTACACCTCCATTTTAGCAGCAGGAGAGGATGAGGCCATCATGGCCAACTACTGCCCAGTCATGGCTCATGAACCTCCCCCTGGGGTCCATAACCTCTTGGGCAGTGTTGCGTTGGTAGTTCACATCGAACTTCGGCAGCTCCTATACACGCAATAGCACCGAGCTCGACCTCCACGCCATGCAACAATGCCGGGGGTGTCTCTGTGATCCTTGAAAATGCATCTAGGCATCCTCGTTGGTTTTAGATGATTGATGATGACAAATTAAGAGACGAATGAGCTCGGTTGATCTTAAGCACATGTGTGATGATTGAAATGAAAGAAAACCCCGCAAAAAATAAAATATTGAAATGGGTGTCGAGGACTCAAGCATGGAAATTAGGCTTTCTTATGTGTTGAGTTTAGACTAGCCTTCTATGTTTGAGGGTGTGTGTATCAAGTGCAGTGAGATAGAAGAGGGCTCAAGTCGTGGTTGTGAGAATACCTAAGTGAGAAGCCTTGTTGAGAGTATTCCAAGAAGATTGGACTTGTCTGGGCCTCAGGGCTGGACTAGTCCGGTTGTCCCAAAGTAGTCCATTTTGGGCCGAACTAAGAGTTTCTGTGAGTTCGAACTTGTCCGTTTGGAGACGGACTAGTCCGTCCTACACTTGGCGAGAGTTTTCAGAGCTAAGTTTCGGGAGGCCGGACTTGTCCGCCATAGAGGTCGGACTAGTCTGGACTTCCCAGTTTAGTCCGTTTTCAGCGGGACTAAAGATTTCTGTTGTACTTCGGACTTGTCTGTTTTGGGGCGGACTAGTCTATGGTATTAAGTGGGAAGGGATTTCTAAGGCTAAGTCATGTTGGCCGGACTTGTCCGCCCTAGTGGTTGGACTAGACTGGTGTATGCAGACTTGTCTGTTTTTGAGCAGACCAAGACAATCTGTTTGAGTTTAGATTAGTCCGTTGTTGGTCGGACTAGTCCGGTATGTCATACCATTTGTAATTCAAACTTTAGAGTGTAAGTCACTCTCAGTGGACTGTGACGTAGTGTGGCTCCAGTAGGCCGGACTAGTCCAGGGTTCCAGGCTAGACTAGTCTGGACATTCAATGCTGACAACAAAAAACTTGGTGATTACCCTTGTGATTAGTGGAAACCAAGCAAACCTTTTGTGGTGGCTTGGTGAGATTAGGGTCAAGTGAGACCCGATCCTTTTGTGGACTTCTCAACGTGGATGTAGGTTTCTTCGTAAAACTGAACCACGTGATAAAACGTGTCTCACTTGTTGTTTTACTTTCCGCTATTTACTAGAATTGCTTTTAGGGTTCATATTGTTCTTCATTGAAATCTTGCAACCATTTTGCTCTCACTTGTGAATCTAAACTGTATTAAGTTGCTACACATTATATCCATCTTGGATCAAAATAAAACCTGCAAATAACTTGTACAAATAAACTTTTTGGATTTTCCCTGTGTGCTGAGCAGACTAGTCCATCCCTGACCAGAAAAGTTCGACTCAGTGTTTTAATCTCGTTTGATTAAGCAATTTTAGATCATGTTTCTTATTCACCCCCTAGGCAACTTTCAATCCTTCATCTAGCAATTCTCCCAGGTACGAAACACCATGCTCCACATCTCAAATGCCTTTGTTGTAGTTGTATTTAGATAGGCTGTGAGGGACAAGAAGTTGCTCGAGAAGCTAGCCACCCAAGAGATGAGAGACGTTTTCAAGCTCTTCAACCTGGCGGATAGGTGCGCCAGGGCCGCGGAGGGGCACAACTGGCACTCCAAGTCTGCCCCTGAGGCGGGAAAAGTTGGTCAGCACGACATGAAAGCTGCTGCCTAAGGTAGCAACAAGAAGAACAACAAGAATGCCGATGGCAAAGATAAGCCACTAGTTGGGGCTCTCGTCGTCGCAGCTGCAGCGGCCGGTGGTGCCAAGGGGCCACGCCCCGACAAGCGACCGTGATTGTCACCTGACAATGATGACAGCGGCGAGTGATGTCCGGTGCACAACACCAAGCGCAACAGCGCTAGTGAGTGCTGGGAGATTAAGAAGATCGCAGAGCGCTTCCGCAAATAGCAGCAAGAGCTCCCAGATGGCGTGCCTTTTCGCCAGCGGGAAAGCAAGCAAAATGTCCACCCTCAAGTCGACCAACAAAAGGAGATGGAGTACCAGGACACCCAGCGCACCCTAAAGATGGTCTATGGACCCTGCGACTCTGACTCCAGCACTGACAACGAGTGTTGCAAAACACAGCACATCATCTACGATGGCTCCTGGGACATCTCATCCCGAATTGCTGTCAAGAACCTACGCTAGGCGACATCATCAGTAGCTCCTACCCCCATCCCAGTGACACACCACAAGTGGATGGGGACGCCGATCAGCTTCGACGCCTCCAACTGACCCAAAGAACGTGGCAAGAGCAGGACTACTGCCGATCCATGACGCCCCGACCATCGCCAATGTCAAGCTCTATCACGTCTTGATCGATGACGAGGTGAGCCTCAACCTCATTAGCCGTACAACCTTCTAGAAGCTGCAGATCCCCATGTTCAAGCTGAAACCCTCGAGCCCAGTCTCGGGGATAGGAGCGGGACATGTCATGCCATACAGTAACATTTCCCTCCCGGTCACATTCAGGACGCCTGAGAATTGCCGAACTGAGAGCATCCTCTTCGACGTGACGGAGGTCGATCTCCTCTTTGACGCAATCATCGGTAGACCAATATTGTACTGGTTAATGGTCGTAGCCCACTACGACTACCTAGTCCTGAAGATGCCTACACCCACTGGCGTCCTCAAGATCCGCGGGAACAATCCGCCGTAGTGTCAGCCTTGGAGAAGCTCCAATCACTTGCGGCGGATCGAGCACCTACCCCTGGCGGCAGAGAGGCAAGCCAACCTCCCCCGAGTACGCACCAGCGCGGCTCAACCTTTGCACCTCGTGTGTAGCCCTTTAACTCCAGCGCCGTCCCCATCAAGGTCATCAATGTCGGCTCCGGCGTCACCCAGATCACCCGCATAGCAGAGAAGCTTGACGATAAATAGGAACTCGCGCTCATCACTTTCCTTTGGGCCAATGTCGACATGTTTGCCTGGCAACCATTGCAGATGCTCGGGATCCCCAGGGAGGGAATTGAGCACCATATGAAGATCTACCCCGACACCCGACCGATGCAGCAGAGGCCTTAGAAGCAGTCCATCGAGTGGCAAAACTTTATCTGTGAAGAAATCAAGAAGTTGTTCGATGCCGGCTTCATCCGGGAGGTCCACTACCCACGGTGGCTGGCGAACCCTGTTGTCATCCCAAGACCGGCGAGAAGCTTCAGATGTGCATCTACTACACCATTCTCAATAAGGCATGCACTAAAGATCCATTCCCTCTCCCTAGGATAGATCAAATTGTGACTCTACATCAAACCGCGATCTACTGTGCGTTCTAGACGCTATTGGTATTTCTTACTTAAACAGAATAATCTGCAAGCGCCTACGCATAGCCGAACATAGAGGATTACTCAAGACAGATAGGGCTGTCACCACCTACTATCTACCTCTTTAATACATGGGTCTAGGAGATATCCACTGATGAATTATAACCTATGCACCACTCTTAAGTTCTAATTCACAACTCTAATCGTTTCGAATACAAAGCTACAACTAGAGCCTTTAATAAATTAAAGCAGTGAACCCACAAGCACTTACGTAGCAAACTACTATGAAATAGAAATCAAACTAGTATTGAGTTCACGGAAATTTCTTACTCGATTCGGCAGAACTTCCGTAGAGGTACAAGTGTGGAAGAGGGACTTGACAAGCCCAAGCCTCCTCCTCCTCCTACCTCCTCCTCACTCTCTTTCTACTTGGCTGGCCACTTGGGCAGCTCTAAACCTTATGAGTGGAGTACTATTCTCAAACTAGTGGTGTGTGGAGAAGTGAGGGGTATTTATACATGAGTTCAGTCTATTTTGCATCACAATTAGCACGTGAATCAGTCGTTACCGCCATCGGAGAGCCACAGAAAGCCAACACGTGGAGGTTGACTGGGTTTGACGCTAGGGCCAGGTCTGTCGATCTAGGGGGTCGACCGACCTGGTCCTGCCCCCCCCCCTCAGCTTTGCTTTCTTGGGGTGGCTGCCAGGTCGGCCTTGACCCCCTTCTGGTGTGAGTCACTGTTGGATCTCCTCGAATACGCCTGGGAGTGAGTCATGGATCCATTTGATGCCATGTGTCATCGCCTGATTGGTTGAATGGTAACTTTTTGGATTGCTCCCTGCATGCTTGGGTATTGTGAGACCTATGTGTTGAATACATTGGCTATAGCGATAAAAGTTTTGAATACTACAAAAACACCCTTATCATCAAGGTCTGACTCTAGGTCCGAGCTCTAGCAAGGTCCGACGATAGGTCGACTTGTTTTGGGTAGCTTCGGCAAGGTCGGACTTGCTTTGGTAAGCTCCAGCGCTAGGTCCGACTAGCTTTTGTTAGCTCCAGCACTAGGTCCTGCTAACTTTGGTAAGCTCCGGCGCTAGATTCGAGTAGCTTTGGTAAGTTCCGGCGCTAGGTCCTGCTAGCTTTGGTAAACTCCAGTTCAAGGCCCGGTTAGCTTTGGCAACATTTGGAGATTGATTGCAGTGGTTCTTCTTTTAATTTGCAATGTTTCGAACTTGCTTTTTGGATTATGGAAAGTTTGCTTAGTATTCTTTTACTAATTTTTTGTTGTGTTTTGGTGGTTATGACTGTTATCAATTTGCGAAGGTTTGCAACATACTTATGTGAGGTGCTCACGTAAGGTGTTGTGGTTATTGGAACTAACGAGAGTCAAGTCGAGGACTTGTGCTCGGAAGTATTGATTGTTTATTCATGTGCAGGTGTTGCTTGAGTTCAAGACATGGCTGGTGACGGGATCCATTGAACTAGTCTTAGGGAGAAGATGGCGTTCCACAACCAAGTTTGGGAGGAATTGTGGTTGAGTTGATCAGGAGGTTGTGCAACATGTTTAAATTGAGAACAATACATATGAAGGTACCGTGGACGTCATTGGAAGATGTTTGCACGAGTGCAAGGAGTGCATGAAAGTGGCTACATGGTTCCGAGACGTGATGAAGAGATGTGGACGTAAAGAATTGGTCAAAAAGGTCCAACCGACTAGGTTAAGGACTCAAGCTGCGGTTGAGTCATGTTTGACTCAAATATGGAAAGTTTTGAGTTGGTTATGATAGGATTTCGTGTGGGTCACGAATTTGAGTTGTTTTAGGAATGTGGGATATGTTCCTAAGGTGTTTGGAAGTCTTAAGATTGTTTCTATCTGCGTATAGAAGAGTCTTGAGCAGTTATGGAAAGTTTTGATTCGTGAATTGAGTAGGATAAGAGTCCTAGTTAGGTTTGGGTTGGCCTTTGGGCTGGTTATATAAGCAAGGGAGACCAAAGCTCGTGGTAGACGACTTCAGGCTGTTTCTCTTGTGTTTTGATCAATAAAATTTGTAGTTTGAAGGAACTTTTGTGCCTTGTTCGTCGGACTTGTTTTCGTCAAGTCTTTCTCATCGAGTTTCTACACAGCACTACCTTTCTTCGGTGGTTTTATCATAACTCGAGTTTTATAGATCTGATTGTCATGATTCTTCTTGAGTTGTCTTCAAAACTTAATTTTCTATCATATGTGAAAATTTCACGGTCATTGGATTTGTAGTTTCTGATCTACACGAGTTTCTTTGCACTATTCCACAACTGTTTTTCTTGGGTAGGACAAATTGACCTTTGTTGGATCTTTTGATCGTAACTTGAGTTTCCCTCGACAGATTTTCGTGATTCTTGTTGTGACGTCTTCATGACTTTATCCTCCACAATCTATAATTGTTTAGTTACAATTTATAACCTTTAGATTAGTCGCACACATGATTTCTTTAACAGATCATTTTTTGCTGAGGGGTTTTTTGTTGCTTCCGCTGAAAAGTTTTAGTCTACCATTCACCCCCCCTCTGGTTGCTTTACAATGCTCTTTGATCCTACAAATGGTATCATAGCCATGGTGCTCTAATCTTTGTGATTCGCATGTGCTTTTAACTAATCATCATGGAGAAATACTCAGCAAAACCTTGTGTGTTTGTTGGTATTGATTTTCAGGTTTGGAAGGCACGCATGAAAGATTTTATCCAGACGCAAGGCTTCGAGATTTGGGAAAAAGTGTACAAGCCCTACGACGTGCCACTGAACGATCAAGTCATGGCTACGAATTTTAGAGATGTCGATGACAACAACAAAGCCCGAAACTTGATCATACAGGGACTAACTCAAAGCGACTTTGACCGTGTTGCACACCTCCAATCGGCGTACGATGTCTGGAGAGCACTCTGTGACTACCACGAAGGATCCAACACAATCAAAGAGGTAAGACAAGATATGTTCAAAAAGGAATACATGTGTTTTGAGATGCAACCCGGTGAGTCTATCGACAATCTCTTTGCTCGCTTTTAAAAAATTCTTAGCAACTTGCGTAGTGTCAACGTTAACTTTTCAGATACTGAGAATGCTAGGCAATTACTAAGTGCATTAGACATGTCAATCTGGGAGATGAAAGTTACATCTATTCGTGAATCTATTGTCATGAGTACACTTACTTTAGCTTGCTATATTCTAAATTGGAAACTCATGAAATTGACATAATCTCACGTAAGAACCCCAATAAGTCTCTTGCATTTGTTTCTCAACGTGATATGCCTAGCTCCGGCCAATCTTCATCTAGCAATACACTTGCTCTGTTGTCTTCACTAACCTTGGAACAGATTGAAGAATTTCCAGAAGAGGAGCTAGCACTCATCTCTACTCGGTTCTCAAAAACATTGCAAAATGTGAGAACTAGAAGAAGTGGAAGCTCAACGATGCTTTGAATGTGGTAAGACATGACACTTTCGGACAGATGCCCTAACCTATCAGGTCTTTCTACCCGTGATGAAAAGCAGAATAAAGTCAAGTCCACTTCGGGCAACATAACCAAGAAAAAAAAGGGTTTTACAGGACACAAACTGATAAACAATTTCATCACCCCACTTCAAGAACTTGGCTCGAGTGATGTAGACATTGTAAGTGACGAAGATGAAGATGATCTGGCAAACTTGTGTTTCAGGCGGGCAAATCAAGATCAAGTATGGAGGATACAAAACACAACAGTGACAACGAACAGGTATGTCCTACTTGTGATGAAATGTGTGATGCTATTTACCGTGCTTCTGTTATTGTTAAGAAAAATGACAAAAATCTTAGGGACAATGCTATTAAAATTGAGTAACTAGAATCTGAAATTAATCGTTTGAAAACCTTGATTCCTAGTGATGATTCTTGTTCCTCATGCGATTTAATATATGAACAATTGTCCTCTTTAAGAAGTGCACACTCCTCCACTCTTGATAAACTTGAGTTAGAAATTGAAAAGAACAAAAGCTTGCTGCACTTAATGACATAAACTAAAGATGCTTCTTGTTCTACAATTGATTTGCATTGTTCTACCTATAATGATCTCAAAAAGAAATTAAAAGATGCTATGAATGAAATTTCAATACTGAACAATGTTTTACGTGCTCATGAAGTTAAATATTGTTCTAATTGCAAATTAAAAGGAAAAACTTCATGTGAAAACTGCCTAGAATTGTATAATAAACTTGATGACATGAACAGGACACTAGAGCGGTTTTGTATTGAGAACAAAAATCTAAACTTGCTACTGAATTCATCCAAATCTTGCAATGATAAAACTGGTTTAGGTTTTGATTCTCATGCTCATGCTAAAGCACATCCACCTAAAATTGTAAAGTAATTAGGAAGTGGTTTGATTAAAAAATTCCTAAACCAAAAGATGTGGTTTTTAAATCTGCAAGAGTGTTGTCACGTTCGGGTTCAAACAAACATACTGCATGCTCATCTAGACATGAACACAAAGTTAAATTTCATTGTATCTATTGTGGTAGAGATGGTCATGTCATAAATTTTTGTTATAGACTAGCTAAACAACATAAAAAGGAAAGAATGCAAGCTAGATCTTATAACTCTCATGTAAAATTTGCTGCACATACTAAACTAAATGTCAGTAACATGAAACCTGCTGTTATGAGTCAAAAACATTCAAAGTTTACCCTCGGAGCTTCAGTTTTTGCCTCCGGACCTTCTGTTGCTACCTCTGGACCTTCTATTTTTCCTTCGGATCTACTGATTTTTGTGCTACACAAGTTAAGAACAAAAAATCTCAAACTTTGACTCATAAAGCTGCTGTTTTATCTCAGCTTTCGTGTGTTTTTCCTGTTGCACGTCGTGTGACTCAGTACTGGATTCCTAAATGCCTTTTGACTAACACCAGTATTGAGTCATCGACGTATTGTTCTTCTATGTAGGTTACATGCTTGAGGAAGGAGAACATTTGGATTGTGGATTCAGGTTGCTCACGCCACATGACCGGTAACAAAGAATGGTTCTCCTCCCTCTCTTTTGTGTCACGTGTAGAGAATGTTACTTTTGCTGATAATTCTTCAACTCCTATAATTGCTCAGGGTTCGGTTAGAGTAAATGATCACTACATTCTGAAGGATGCCGCACTTGTAAAAAATTTGAAATACAACTTGCTTTCTGTTTCATAACTGCTAGATGAAAATCTAGAAATTATTTTCAGTAAAAATTGCTACAAAGTTGTAAATTCAAATAGTGAGCTTATTTTTAACATGTCTCAGTTTGGAAGAGTTTTTAAAGCTGATTTTGATATGTCTTCATCTAAGCATAGGTGTCTAGTTGCTAATGATTCAAAGGACTTGCATTTTTGGTATCGTAGACTTGGTCACGTAGGCTTTGATCATCTAACGCGTGTGAGTGCTCTTGATCATATACGTGGGATGTCTAAGCTTAAAGGGGTCAAAGCAATTGTGTGCTCTTCTTGTAGACATGCTAAGATGGTTGCAGGTTCACATACTACTCTCACAATGATCATGACAACTGAACCGGGTCAACTTTTGCACCTTGACACCGTAGGACCTCTACGTGTTCAATCCTTCAGAGGTAAATGGTATGTTCTTGTGATTGTTGATGATTATTCTAGATACTCTTGGGTTTACTTTATGGCATCTAAGAATGAAGCTTTTAGTCACTTTAGAACTTTATTCTTACATTATCAATTGATCACCCAAGACCTTTAAAAGCAATTAGAAGTGATAATGGAACCGAATTTAAAAACCAATCTTTTGATCACTTTTGTGCTGAAAATGGAATAGATCATTAATTTTCTTCACCATATGTACCTCAACAAAATGATGTTGTAGAAAGATAGAATAGCACCTTAGTTGAGATGGCTAGGACTAAGCTTGATGAATATCAAACTCCTAGAAAATTTTGGGTTGATGCGATTGCAACCACTTATTATTTCTCAAATCGTGTTTTCTTGCGCGCTAAGCTAGGTAAAACACCATATGAGCTCCGGTTTGCACATAGGCCTAGTGTTACACACTTTCGGGTCTTTGGTTGCAAATGCATTGTTAAGAAACATGGTAATCTTGATAAATTTGAACCTAGATTCATTGATGGCATGTTTCTTGGTTATCCATCTCATACTAGAGGCTATCGTGTGCTTTTACTTGACACTAACAAAATTGTGGAGACTTGTGAGGTGTCTTTTGATGAAGCTAGCCCAGGTACTAGCTCAAACATTGCAGGTTCGGATCCATATCCTCAGGGGGAGGGTATTTTCGAAGAAGAAGAAGAAGAAGAAGAGTCGGTGATATTGCCTGATAGTTTCGAAGCTGACACGTGTCCAGCTCTGAACTTTGAACAAGCTCCGACTACCATCACTGCTGTCCCTGATCGTCCACAAGCCACAAGCCACAAGCTCATCAATCTGCGATGAACCTGATGAAGAAGAAGCTTGTGGGACATCTGTTCCCCTATGGATTTACAAGAATCATCCCCCGCAACAGGTAGTTGGAAGTTTGCATGAACGAGTTACAAGATCCAGGTTTTCCGTCCCCAATTCTCATACTCATTCTGCTTTTGTTGCTTCTTTTGAACCCAAAGATATATCACACACACTCACTAATGAATCTTGGATTATTGCCATGCAAGAAGAGTTAGACAATTTTGAAAGAAATAATGTTTGGAAACTTGTACCTCCACCTCAAGATCACATTTTAATTGGAATTAAATGGGTGTTTAAAAATAAACAAAGTGAGGATGGGGTTGTGATTAGGAATAAAGCTATAGATTGGTTGCTCAAGGTTTCACACAAATTGAAGGTCTAGATTTTGATGAAACTTCTGCTCCTGTTGCTAGATGAGAAGCCATAAGAATTTTGTTAGGTTTTGCTGCATCTATATGTTTCAAGTTATATCAAATGGATGTAAAAAGTTCTATTCTTAATGGCTACATAGATGAGGAGGTTTATGTTTATCAACCACCTGGTTTTGAAAATCCAGATTTTCCTCATCATGTTTTCAAACTAACTAAAGCCTTGTATGGTCTAAAACAAGCTCCTAGAGCATGGTATGATAGGTTAAAAACATTCTTACTTGACAAGGGGTTTACCATGGGCAAGATTGATAAAACTCTTTTTGTGCTTAAGCATGGCAATGGCTCATTATTCGTTCAAGTGTATGTGGATGATATTATCTTTGGTTGTGCTTCTCATGATCTTGTGTCCATGTTTTCAGTAATGATGAGTTCAGAATTTGAAATGAGTATGATGGGTGAACTCACTTACTTTTAGGGGCTACAAATCAAGCAAACCGAAGAAGGTACCTTTGTGCATCAAACAAAGTATACAAGGGACCTTCTCAAGCGCTTCCACATGGACAAAAGCAAGCCTCTTTGGACACCAATGGGAACAACATCAACACTTGAACTTGATGAAGATGGTGAACCCGTGGATGAAAAAGAATATAGAAGCATGATCGGATCACTTTTGAACCTCACGGCATCAAGACCGGACATACAATTCAGCGTATGTCTTTGTGCACAGTTTCAAGCCTCCACACATCCTTCACATCGTCAAGCCGTCAAAAGGATTCTCAGGTACTTACATGGAACTCAACAATTTGGCATTTTTCTTCCTTCTTCCTCAACCGTTACTTTGAAAGCTTTTTCGGATGCTGATTTTGGGGGTTGTAGGATTGATAGGAAAAGTACTTCCGGTTCTTGTCATTTTCTAGGTAATTCACTTGTTGCTTCGTGATAGGATCTTGGTTCCCGATCTTTCAATGAAAATAGGAGGGTTCAATTTGTGGAGGAGAAGACGTTGGTGATCCGAATACACCTTCCCCAGGACAATGCGCCTTAGCGATCGGTACACCGACTCCGAAGTTGTATTGTTCTTGCTGGCACACAATCAATCTAACCACGGGAGCCTTTGTTCCTGCAAGCAATCGAAGAACATGCAAGAACAAGAAGAACAAGCACTGAAACAATTAAAAAGTGGGTTTCCAAATACAAGTAGATGGGCGATCTAGTCGACATGCGCGTGTACAAGGAAGCAGCAGAAGCTAACTTTCGAATAAACAAAACCCACCATCTAATGAGGGCAGCGGCTACTGTTTAATACCTCCCTAGGGTCGTAAGAAACCCTAATCACGAGTCCCTAATGGGCTCTTAACAATACATGGGCCATGGGCCCAACTTTGGTGACGCAGCACCATGGACAGAAAAGGTCTCCGAAATAAAATAACGATTGCGGCCGACTCCGAATAGATATGGATATGTGGTCAGATTCGTTTGAAAGTAGACTTTGTAATATTTCCAGGAATCTCGGACCGGAGTCCGTATGAAGTCGTGGTGGCCGTCACAAGTTGGTGATGTTCTGCTGTCCAAATCTAGTCCGTGTGAATTCCCTTCTCTTTGGCTCCTCTCCATTGTTCCTAAGCAAAACAAGAAAGCACGTGGTTCCTTGGTCTAGATAAGATGGACATAAGGCCAAGAATGAGTTCACCTGATATTTTAGTTGACGTGCACGAGCGCGAGTAATCGGACCAAAAACCGGTAGTTGAGTGGGTGTGGATGTATCGACGGTGTTGATGTCCTCATCATCCTCCCCTTCTTGTATTTGAGTCGTACGCGACTCAAGCTCATCTTCTTGTCCCAAATATGGCTTCAAATCTGCAATGTTAATTGTGGGACTAACCCCAAAATCCGTAGGCAACTCAAGTTTATACGCATTATCATTAATCCTTTCTAACACTTTGAATGGACCACAACTCGAGGTAACAATTTAGACTTTCTCAAATCAGGAAACCTAACCTTTTGCAAATGTAGCCAAACTAAATCACCACGTTCAAAAGTGATAGGTTTCTTTCCCTTACTAACAGGAAGTTTGTACTTAGCATTCATGCACTCTATATTCTTCCTCGCTCCATTGAGAGAAGAGGTAACAAATCAATAGGAGCACGGGGTACAAATCCATAAATAATCTCAAAAGGGCATTTCTTAGTACTAGAATGTAGGGAGCGATTATAAGCAAACTCAACATGAGGCAAACACTCTTCCCACATTTTTATATTTTTTTTTAAAAAATAGCTCTAAGCATGGTAGATAAGCTTCTATTCACAAACTCAATTTGACCATCAGTTTGGGGATGACAAGTAGTTGAAAATAAAAGCTTAGTCCCCAATTTTTCCCATAAAGTTCTCCAAAAATGGTAAAAAAACTTAGCATCACGATCTGAAACTATTGTGTTTGGTACACCATGCAACCTAACAATCTCTCGAAAAAATAAATCAGCAACGTGTGTAGCATCATCACTTTTACGACAAGGTATGAAGTGTGCCATTTTAGAAAATCTATCCACCACAACAAAGATGTTATCTCTCCCCTTCTTTGTTATAGGCAATCCTAAAACAAAGTCCATAGAAATATCCTCCCAAGGCATGCTAGGAACAGGAAGAGGCATGTAAAAAACATGTGGATTAAGTCGTGACTTAGCTTTTTGACATGTCGTGCAGCGAGCAACGAAGCGCTCCACGTCTTGCCTCATCCTAGGCCAAAAGAAATGACCAGCAAGTATGTCCTCCGTCTTTTTTACTCCAAAGTGCCCCATGAGCCCGCCTCCATGCGCTTCCTACAACAACAACAAATAAACAGAGCTAGCTGGAATGCATAGCTTGTTGGCTCTAAACACATTTGCATCATTGAGGACAAATTTATTCAACATTCTTCCCTCTTTACACATCAGCAATACATCTTTGAAATCAGTATCATGTTCATATTGACCTTTAATCATTTCCAATCCAAAAATTTTAAAGTCAAGTTGAGATAGAAGACTATAACGTCTAGATAAAGCATCAGTAATAACATTGTCCTTTCCTTTTTTGTGTTTGATGACATAAGGAAAAGACTCAATAAATTCCATCCACTTAGCATGCCTACGGTTTAGTTTCCCTTGATTTCTAATATGCTTTAGTGATTCATGATCAGAATGGATAACAAATTCTTTGGGCCACAAATTATGCTGCCATGTTTCTAAAGTTCGTACAAGAGCATATAATTCCTTATCATAGGTAGAATAATTCAGAACAGACCCACTCATTTTCTCACTAAAATATGCAACATGTTTATCTTCTTGTAACAAAACACCACCCAATAGCATCACATTCAATCTCAAAAGTCTTACAAAAATCAGAAAGTTGTAGAAGAGGCGCATGTGTCAACTTATCTTTCAGTATAGTAAAGGAATTATCTTGCGTGGTACCCCAAGAAAAGCCCTTCTTCGTAAGGTCATTCAATAGAGCAGAAATGGTGCTGAAATCCTTCACAAAGCGATGATAGAACCCAGCCAGTCCTACAAACTTCACATCTGTGTGATTGTCTTTGGTATAGGCCACCCCTGAATAGCATCCACCTTGGCTTGATCAACTTCAATTCCCTGTGGAGTAACAACATAACCAAGAAAAAAGACTTGATCCATGCAAAAGGTGCACTTCTCAAGGTTACCAAATAAGCGTGCCTCACGTAAAGCATTAAAAACATCACGTAAGTGATCAAGATGTTCATCTATGGATTTGCTGTAAATCAATATATCATCAAAGTACACAACAACAAATTTTCCAATGAGTGCATGCAAAACCTCGTTCATTAATCTCATGAAGGTGCTAGGTGCATTACTTAACCCAAAAGGCATGACTAACCACTCATATAAATCAAACTTGGTTTTAAAAGCAGTTTTCCATTCACCTCCTAGTTTCATGCGAATTTGGTGGTAACCACTACGCAAATCTACTTTTGAGAACACAACAGCACCACTCAATTCTTCAGGCATATCATCTAAGCATGGAATAGGATGACGATATCGAATGGTGATATTATTGATTGCTCTACAATCCACACACATACGCTAGGATCCATCTTTTTTAGGTACTAGAATAACTGGGACAGCACAAGGACTAAGAGACTCACGTACATAATCTTTGTCGAGTAGTTCTTGTACTTGGCGCTGAATATCCTTTGTATCTTCTGGGTTTGCCCTGTATGGTGCACGGTTGGGCAATGAAGCACCGGGAATGAGGTCAATCTGGTGCTCAACCCCTCGAAGTGGTGGTAGTCCTGGTGGCACTTCACTTGGAAACACATCAGAATATTCCTGCAAAATGTTAGTAACAGCAGGAGGCAAAGAATGTTGCATATCATAAAGGGAAATCAAAGCATCTTTGCATACCAAAGCAGAGGCAACAGAGGTGGAAGCAATCAGTTCATTAATATCAGATTTCGTAGCAAACAAGCATTTTCCCTTCAGAGATATCTCATTTTTCTTATCAAGCACATATTTGGCATTGTTATTGATCTCAACGTTAGCATGGTCCTGAGATTTAGTTTTCCTAGCTCTAGCAACATCATCTTGCACAATAGCTTCAGGAGACATAGGATGCAACACAATTTTTTTATCGTGGTACAGAAAAGAATACTGATTTGATCTACCATGATGCATAGAATCTGTATCAAATTGCCAAGGTCTTCCTAGCAGAATATTACAAGCTTGCATAGGCACAACATCACATTCAACGACATCGTTATATGATCCAATAGTAAAATTGATTCGCACAAGTCTAGTCACCTTTGCCTTACCGCTGTTTTTTAACCATTGAATGTAATAGGGATGTGGGTGCAGTTTGGTGCTTAGTGTCAGCTTGGTCACCATGTCACCGCTGGCCAAGTTGTTGCAGCTACCTCCATCAATGATCATGCGGCAAGATCGCTCTTTGACGACACACTTTGTTTGGAATAATATGTGCCTTTGATTTTGTTCCACTTTATCCATTTGTGCACTAAGCACACGCTGCACAATGAGACTATCATAGCGCGCTGCATCTTCTGCACCAATATGCTCTTCTTGATGTTCATCGCTACCTGCATAGTCAGCTGCAAGCAAAACACATGTATTGTCATCAAAATAGCTAGTATATGAGTACTCACCGTCATCTTTAGCAATTAGAACACGTTTGCTTGGGCAGTCACGCTGCACATCGCCAAAACCCTTGCACTTGTGACATTGAACGTCTCTAGATCGTCCGGTAGATGCTACGGAAGAAGCACTCTCGGTGGGATTTTGGGTGGTCTTTACTGCTGAGCTAGTGGAAGAAGCACGTGGCTTGTTGCCGAAGGAAGAAGGTGCTTCCCGACTTGGTGAAGAAGATGGCGGGGAAGCATGCCCAGTCGAAGGAGTAGTCATGTGTGGTTGCCATGAGCTAGTCTTTACTGCAGAAATATTAGTTCTAGAGCTAGCTCGTTGTCCCTGCACTTCTCTTTCAGCTTTACAAGCAAGATGAAACAAACGGGTAACATTATTGTAATCTTTATAAGCAAGTATGTCCTGGATTTCACGGTTTAAACCACCCAAAAATCTAGCCATAGCCGGTTCCTCATCCTCGTCTAAATTACAACGCAACATACCCATTTGTAATTCCTAAAAATACTCTTCTACACTTTTAGCTTCCTGTCTCAATTGTTGTAACTTATTTAACAGATCACGTGCATAGTAAGAAGGAACAAATCTAGCCTGCATGAGACGTTTCAAAGCATCCCAAGTTTAAGGTATGTTATTAGGATTTTTCTTGCCATGTTCTATCCACCAAACAGAAGCAAAATCAGTAAACTCACTAGTGGCTGCTCTAACTCCTGCGTTTTCAGGAAACTCATGACATGCAAATTTTTTATCAACAGAAATCTCCCAAGTAATATATGCATCATGGTCATATTTACCATCAAAATGAGGTATCTTAAATTTGATCTTGTTAAAAGTATCATCATGATTGTGTACCTCACGCCGACGATGTCCACCCATACCTTGACGGTTGCGTTGTAGCCAGCGCCGTTGCCTAGCTTCCTCATCTTCCCCAATCTTTGTATCTGCAGAATAGTCATCTTCATTGTCTTGTACAATACTAGGAGCATTGCTCACCTGTCCATCCGCGATGCATCCACGATCCCTCTCCTCAAGGCGCTGCAGGATGGCTCCAATAGAGGTGTTCAATGTTTGAATGGAAATCTCCAACGTGCTGATTTTGGTGTTGGTGTTGATCTGTATATTTTCCAATTGACCAAGGCGGTCACTAGTAACACGAAAATCCTCATCAAGCGCTTTTGTGCATAGCCGCACTTGGCCTTCGAAGTGTTGTATAATTCCCCGTGTGCGAGGTGAATGCACGTCTTTGTTTGTATTTGCTCCTCCTGCCATGGTTAGTAGAAAAAAAGAACAATCCAATATGAAAGGGTAACATTATCCCTAGCTACAAAGGTGCTGGTGGAGATAACTCGTAACTCGCTCACTCTCAACCTGTTCAACCAAGCTCTTACATGTTCTTACCAAGCTCAGCAAGAAGTTGATGGCAACCAGCAAGTAATGAACAACTTCAAGAGCAGGTGTCAATCTATGGCTTTAGGTGGCTGAACTAGCACAAGGAGCAAACTTTCACCACGTTAATCACAACAAGCTGAATAAATATTCTACGACGGTACTGTGCTGATCTTAGTCTAGACCGTACTAGAGACGCGAGTCGAGACACAAATGTCGTCACAAAAAACACCACAAACAACAATCTGATTTTTTTTTCTTTTTTTTTGGTTTTTTCTTTTGTTGGGGTGGTCACCTAAACTCTCTCTAGATGGAATCAGGAGACCCTAGAACAAAATTTTCACATGCGGCTTTTGATCTTGCACTTCCCTTTTTTTCTTGTCTAATTGCTTGTGGCTTTTGTGCGGCTTTTGATTTTGTATTTGCCTTTTTCTTGTTGTCAAACTCAAATTACTAATCTGACTCAAACTTGAAGTAGCAATCTGATTCGAACTCGAACTAGTAATCCAACTCAAACTCGAACTAACAACCCAACTCAAACTCGAAGTAGCAATCTGATTTGAACTAATAATCCGACTCAAACTCGAACTAGCAATCTGACTCAAACTCAAAGTAGCAATCTGATTCAAACTCAAACTAGTAATCTGACTCAAACTCGAACTACGAATCTGACTCGAACTAGGTGACCGAATGTGACACGAACTCGAAACTCTAGTGGTGCAAAACTAAAGACCAGCAACTTGACTCATCGAAGCAACCATGAACTCAACAAGTCTTGACTAAGTAGAGAAAGTAAAAGTCACAATGGTCTAGGAATAATAGAAAAAACAGATCTCGTATTTTTTTTTGGGCATTTTCTGGACTATAGGATGATAACAGCGGAAAGAAAAGTAATGGTAGCACTCTCACCGATTAACCTTGCTCTGATTACCAGTTGATAGGATCTTGGTTCCTGATCTTTTGATGAGAATACGAGGGTTAGATTTGTGGAGGAGAAGATGTTGGCGATCCGACTACACCGTCCCCAAGACGATGCGCCTTAGCGATCGGTACACCAACTTCGAAGTTGTATTGATCTTGCTGGGGCACAATCAACCTAACCACAAGGGCCTTTGTTCCTGCAAGCAATAGAAGAACACGCAAGAACAAGAAGAACAAGCACTTATCTGTTGAATCAATCTAAAGTGGGGTTCTGGATACAAGTAGACGGGCGATCTAGTCGACACGCGCGTGTACAAGGAAGCAGCAGGAGCTAACTTACGAATAAACAAAACCCACCAGCTAATGAGGGTGGCGGCTACTATTTATTACCTCCCTAGGGTTGTGAGAAAACCTAATCACGTGTCCCTAATGGACTCCAAAGATACATGGGCCATGGGCCCAATTTTGGTGATGCAGCACCATGGACAGAAAAGGTCTTGGTATTAAAATAATGATTGTGGTCAACTCCAAATAGATATGGACATGAGGCCAGATCCGTTTGAAAGTAAACTTGATAATCTTTCCAGGAAGTACTTGAACGCCAAGATCGGAGTCCGTATGAAGTAGTGGTGGCCGTCACAATTTGGTGCTATTCTGCTGTCGAAATCCTGTCCGCGCGAATTCCCTTCCCATTGGCTCCTCTCCATTGTTCCTAAGCAAAACAAGAAAGCACGTAGTTCCACGGTCTATATAAGATGGACATTAGGCAAATAACGAGTTCACCTCATAGTTTAGTTGACGTGCACGAGCACGAGTGATCGGACCAAAAACCGGTAGATGAGTTGGTGTGGATGTATCGAGGGTGTTGATGTCCTCATCACAACGGGTATAGGGGATGCCCTATCTTTAAATGAGAGATGTTGGTGGTGAATGAATTTGGTGGAGGCTGCCATTGGCTGCCCGACTACCACAACTAGAATGGTGTGGCACCTTGAGCGACAGTTACACCATCTCCTGGTAACTACGATTTGGGTGGAGGTCGACGCTGTGCTACCCGACTACAACAACCACAATGGTGATGCGCCTTAGCGATAGTTACACTGACTCCTGTTGCTGCTGTTCTTGCCGTGCCAAGAGCATCCTTAAACCTCAAGCAATCGAAGAACAAGCAAGAACAAGATCACAAGCAAACACACACAGGTGTGATAAGTTGGGGTTCTCATTCAAGTAATCGTAAGGTCTCGTCGACACTTGCGTTACAAGGAAGTAGCAATGGCTAAACTTACATAAAACAAAACCCAAGTTCTTCCTATGGCTGCTAGTTGTTTATATAGAGGAGGAAGACTAGAACTAAGGATGGAGTCACGAGTCTTGTTAGGACTTTCTTGAGCATCTCAAGCGTCATATGCCTTTGATTCTTGATCCAATGGAAAGTAGACGAAGATAGCTTTCCATCAAGTACTTACTTGCATTAACCAACCTTGGGAGTTGAAAGTTATGCCCCTTTTAAGTTGGTACTTGCTGCAGTTACGAGGACCTCTCGGGTCGAGCAGCCTTCATTGCATTAATCTCTCCATTCCTCCTAGCTGGATCAATTCCCAAGCACATAATAATAACAAGGTCATCCCAAGTCTTTAATAGTTCCCCATTTGAAGGATAATTACTTTGAACAGTAAGAAATGAGTTCACGTGATAATTAAGTTGATGTGCACGAGTGCGTGTCATTGGACCTTGATTAGTTGCAAGTGGTGAGTGGGCTGTTGTTGTGATTGTATCAACGGTAGCAATTTCCTCATCATCCTCCCCTTCTTGCAATTGAGTCGTCCTCACTCAAATGTGTCTTCCTCGCCCACATAATGGTTTCAAATCTGCAATATTAAAAGAGGAAGTAACCTAAAATGTGCAGACAACTCAATTTCATATGCATTATCATTAATTTTTCGAAGCACTTTGAAGGGTCCAGCGGCTCTAGGTAGCAATTTAGATTTTCTCAAATCGGGAAATCTATCCTTTCTCAAATGCACCCAGACCAAATCACCAGGTTCAAAAGTAACATGCTTTCTACCCTTGCTTTGGTTTGCTCATGCATTTTAAGAATTAATTCAGCACAGTGAGAAGCATCAAAATTCAATTTCTCTGAAGGTGGCAGAGCCAAAAGATCAATGGGAGCACGAGGGATAAAACCATATACAATCTGAAAAGGGCACAATTTAGTAGTAGAATGCAGCGAACGATTGTAAGCAAATTCAATATGAGACACACATTCTTCCCATAATTTGATGTTATGTTTCAGAACAGCCCTAAGCATGGTACATAAACTACAGTTCACTACTTCGGTATGTCCATCAGTTTGAGGGTGACAAGTTGTAGAAAAGAGCAATTTTGTCCCCAACTTAGCCCATAAGGTTTTCCAAAAATGAACAATAAAGTTGGCATCTCTCTATCTAAAACAATAGTGTTTGGGACCCCATGCAAACAAACAACTTCTCGCAAGAACAAATCAACAATATGGGTAGCATCATCAGTTTTGTGGCATGGTATGAAGTGTGCCATTTTAGAAAATCTGTCCACAACAACAAAAATACTATCCCTCCCCTTCTTTGTTATAGGCAATCCTAAAGCAAAATCCATAGAAACATCCTCCCATTGTGCACTAGCAACAGAAAGAGGCATGTATAAACCATGTGGATTAAGACAAAACTTAGCTTTTTGACAGGTGATGCAACAAGCAACAAACCGTTCCACATCTCTTCTCATCTTTGGCCAAAAGAAATGGCTTGCTAGGATGTCTTCCGTCTTCATGACACCAAAGTGTCCCATCAACCCTCCACCATGTGCTTCCTGCAATAGTAAAATACGCACAGAACCAGCTGGAATGCACAATTTGTTAGCTCGAAACACAAAACCATTAGTGAGAACAAACTTGTTCCATGTTTTTCCTTCTTTACATTACAGAAGCACATCTTTGCAATCATCATCAAAAGCATATTGTTCTTTAATTGTTTCCAAGCCAAAAATCTTAAAATCAAGTTGGGACAACATATTATAACAGCGAGATAAGGCATCCGCAATGACGTTATCTTTTCCTTTCTTGTGTTTGATGACATAAGGAAAGGACTTAATGAATTCTACCCACTTGGCATGCCTATGGTTCAGATTAGTTTGGCTCTTAATGTGCTTCAAAGATTCATGATCAGAATGTAAAACAAATTCTTTAGGCCATAAATAATGTTGCCATGTTTCTAAAGTTCGTACTAGTGCATATAATTCTTTATCGTAAGTGGAATAGTTCAGACTAGGCCCATTCAGTTTCTCACTCAAATAAGCAATAGGTTTCCCCTCTTGCAACAAGACACCTCCCAATCCAATACCACTAGCATCACATTCCATTTCAAAAGTCTTACTGAAATTTGGTAATTGGTGAAGGGGTGTATGAGTTAACCTATTTCTTCAAAGTTGCAAATGCAGCCTCTTGCGCCTTGCCCCATGTGAATGGAGCACCCTTCTTTGTAAGCTCATGCAGTGGGCCTGCTATGGTGCTGAAGTCTTTCACAAAACGACGATAGAATCCAGCAAGTTCGAGAAAGCTTCGTACTTGTGTGACCGTGGTAGGAGTCGGCCAGTTGTGTATCGCCAACACCTTGGCTTGACCGACTTCAATTCCTTGTGGTGTCACAACATAGCCAAGAAAAGAGACTCTATCCGTGCAAAAGGTGCACTTGTCAATGTTACCAAATAAGCGTGTATCACGTAAAGCATTGAAAATAGCACGGAGATGATCAAGATGCTATTCTAGAGTTGTGCTATAGATCAAGATGTCATCAAAATATACTACCACAAATATTCCAATAAAAGCACGTAAAACCTCATTCATTAATCTCATAAAAGTGCTAGGTGCATTCGTGAGACCAATAGGCATGACTAGCCACTCAGACAAACTGAACTTGGTTTTAAATGCTATTTTCCATTCATCACCTAGCTTAATGCGAATTTGATGGTATCCACTACGCAAGTCAATTTTAGAGAAAATCATCGAGCCACTAAGTTCATCAAGCATATCATCTAACCTAGTAATAGGATGATTATATCTAATGGTAATGTTATTAATTGCTCAAAAATCTACACACATGCGCCATGATCCATCTTTCTTTGGAACCAAAAGAACAGAAATAGAGCAAGGACTAAGGGACTCACGCACATAACCTTTGTCGAGTAATTCCTGTACTTGTTGTTGAATCTCCTTTGTCTCCTTCGGCTTGGTCCTGTATGGTGCTCGGTTTGGCAAAGAAGCCCCAGGATTGGGGTCAATCTGATGTTCAATCCCTCTCAATGGTGGCAGCCCGACTGGTACCTCTTGTGGAAACACATCAGTGTATTCCTGCAAAAGCTTAGTGATAGCAGGAGGCAAAGCACATGGTTCGTCGTGAAGTGAGAACAAAGCTTCTTTGCAAGCAAACACATAGCATATTGCAGCATTATTTTTTAATTCAAACAAATCAGATTTGGAAGCAAGAAAACAAGCACTCTTCAATTTTATTTCATTCTTCTTCACATGAGAAGATTTGGAATTGTCAGTCTTAGGGTGTACCGATTCCTTCGTAACATTTGAATTTTCATTTTGAGTAGATTTCTTATTTTTCTCTTTGCGAGCTCTAGCAATGTCATCCTTCAAAATAGCATCAGGAAACATAGGGTGCAAAACAAGCTTCTTCTCATTATGCATAAAAAAATATTGATTTGATTTTCCATGATGTAATGTACCTTTATCAAATTGCCAAGGTCGACCAAATAGCATAGAGCAAGCTTGCATAGGTACCACATCACAATCAATGTAATCATGGTAGGAACCAATTGCAAATTCGACACGAACCAGACGTGTTACCTTAAGCTTACCACTATCGTTGAACCATTGGATGTAGTAGGGATGTGGATGTGGAAGTGTTGTCGTCCCAAGCTTCTCTACCATAGCAACACTTGCTAAATTGTTGCAGCTTCCTCCATCAATAATAATGCGACACGATCGTTCCAAAACTATAGACTTGGTTTGGAATAGATTGTGTCGCTGGTTCTATTCAGCTTTGATCATTTGGGCACTCAAGACACGTCTCACAATAAGACTCTCATAGTGGTCAGCATGATCAGCCCCAATGTGCTCTTCATCATCATTCTTTTTTCCTGCATCTTGTGCAGCAAGCATGGCATATGTTTCATCATCTAAATCACTAGCGGATGAGTACTCACCATTCTCTCGTACAATCAGCACACACTTGCTTGGGCAGTCCCTTCGTAGGTGCCCCAAACCCTTGCACTGGAGGCATTGAATGTCTTTTGTTCTCCTGGTGGAAGCGGTGGAAGAAGAAGTGTTGGATGCAACTTGGGTGGATCCTTTTGTTGCCTCGATAGCACGCGAAGGTGCTGATTTTGAGGTAGTCCTGGGCAACTGATTGAAAGCATCATCCGGAGAATCATGCTTAAGACTAGCAGCACTTGAGTGGGACTGCCATGAGGTAGTTCGACCTACAGAAATGTTTGTTCTTGTGCATTGTCCCCGCACTTCTGTTTCATCCTTACAAGCAAGATGGAATAATCGAGTGACGTTAGTGTATTCCTTATAAGCCAATATGTCCTGAATTTCTCTTGTTAAACCACCCATAAACCTAGCCATTGCAGCCTCTTCATTTTCAACCAGGCCACATCGCATCATGCCTATTTGAAGTTCTTGATAGTATTCCTCAACATTTGTTGCCTTGCCTAAGTTGTTGTAATTTATGCAGCAGGTCACGAGCATGATAGGAAGGAACAAAACGACGATGCATGATTCGTTTCAAGGCATTCCAAGTTTGTGGTACGGTAGCTGGATTTTTAGTTTGATACTGATGCCACCAAACAGAAGCAAAGTCAGTGAATTCACTAGTGGTAGCTCTAACCTTTTTATCATCAGGGAAATCATGGCATGCAAATTTTTGATCTACTGATAATTCCAAGACAGATATGCATCCGAATCATATTTACCATCAAAGGGTGGTATGGAGAATTTAATGCTGCGTAGGGAATCTTCATTGTCACGTACATCATGTCGTAGGGCTCAACCACCCATACCATGATGGTCCCGACGTGCTGCCTGCGATACCTGAAAGGTCCATCATCAAGCTCGGTATCCGCTGAATACTCCGCCTCGTCATATCTTGCAGCGTTGCCAATGGAGTAGTGGCTGTCATCAACACGTCTTTGCCTCTCTTTGCGTCCAATTCAATCCTCTCCAATCGCTCAATGATTGCTGCAAGAGAAGTGTTAATAGCCCCAGCAATGCTTTCTAATGTGGTCAGCTTGGTGTTGGTGCAAATCTGCGTCGACTCTAATTGACCAATGCGTTCATTGGTGACTTGAATATCCTTGTTGAGAGCGTTCATTTTCGCTTCACTTGGCGTTTGAAATGCTGAATGATGCCCCTCGTACGTGGTGAATGTGGAGATGTCTCATTCGCATCAGCGACATGGTTAGTAAAGAAAGGAAATACAACAGCAAGAAGATTAATCCTAGTAGTTGCCAAGAGGTGGTAGGACACAATCACTTCCTCACTAGCAATAAATCAAGCTCTTACAAGTTCTTACCACACGATGCAGGAGGCGCCGGCAAACAGCAAGAACAACAACAAACGGTGGCTGCCAGCACAATGTTGTGGTGTTGTAGATGATTTTGTGGAGTTGTAGGTGGCTGCTAGAAATGAGTTGCACAAAGGAAAAGCTAGTACCATATTAGTCACAACAAGTTGAATAAACGTTCCACGATGGTACTGTGCTGGTCCTAGTCTCACCCGTGATAGAGATGCGAGCCGTTACTCCACGAACGTTTTCTTTTAACAAAACCTTCAAAACAGCAAGTTCAACTCCGAAACTTGAAACAAATGTTACACAAACTGTTTTTTTGTATTGAGAAACTTTTTCTAGCAATTTCAATCGGTGCAGGTTTTCTTTCTTTGCACGTGCCTTTTTCTTGCTGATCCGTGCGGCTTTTATTTTCACTTGCCTTTTTTCTCAACTTTGGGTAGGTAATAAAAATGGACTGAGAACAAAGTGGCACGAACTCGAAACTCTAGCGGTGAAAAACTTAGGACCAGCAACTCAACACAAAAAGGCAACCGTGAATTCAACAAGTCAAGAGCTAAGTAGCAAAGCAAAAGACTCAAAGTGTTTTTAGGATTTTTAGAGTGAACTTTTGTAGGCCAAAGTGGACAGTAGGTAAATAAAGAACAAGGAGAAGGAAATCTCTCACCGAGCAACCTAAAATATGATACCACTTGAGAAACCCAATGGGTACGGGGGATGCCCCATCTTTCGATGAGAGATGTTGGTGGTGAATGAATTTGATGGAGGCCGACGTTGGCTGCCCGACTACCACAACTAGAATGGTGTGGCGCCTTGAGCGACAGTTACACTGTTTCCTGGTAACTACGATTTGGGTGGAGGTCGATGTTGTGCTACCCGACTACAACAACCACAAGGGTGTTGCGCCTTAGTGATAGTTACACCGGCTCCTTTTGTTGTTGTTCTTGCCATGCTAAGAACAACCTTGAACCTGCAAGCAATCGAAGAACAAGCAAGAACAAGATAACAAGCAAACATTCACGGGTGTGATAAGTTGGGGTTTTGATTCAAGTAATAGAAATGTCTCGTCGACACTTGCATTACAAGAAAGTAGCAATGGCTAAACTTATAGAAAAAAACTCAAGTTCTTCCTATTGCTGCTAGTTGTTTACATAGAGGAGGAAGACTAGAACTCAAGATGGAGTCACGAGTCTTGTTCGGCCTTTCCTAAGAAGCTCAAGCGTCATCTGCCTTTGATTCTTGATCCAATGGAAAGTAGACGAAGAGACCTTTCCAGCAAGTACTTATTTGCATTAAACAACATTAGGAGTTGAAAGTTATGCCCCTTTAAGTTGGTACTTGCTGTTGTTACAAGGACCCCTCGGGTGGAGAAGCCTTCATTGCATTAATCTCTCCATTCCTCCTAGCTGGATCAATTCCCAAGCACCTAATAATAACAAGGTCATCCCAATGCTTTAATAGTTCCCCATTTGAAGGATAATTACTTTGAACAGTAAGGAATGAGTTTACCTGATAATTAAGTTGATGTGCACGAGCGCACATCATTGGACCTTGATTAGTTGCAAGTTGTGAATGGGCTGCTGTTGTCGTTATATCAACGGTAGCGATGTCCTCATCAAAAATGATTTCGCGAAACATTTTCCGAGTGGTCTTGGAATCGGCATATTTGCATGGTAATGCTTCTACCCATTTGTACACTGTAGGATCGAAGAGCACGTGTAAAGCTACCAGATGGTGGGTGGGGGTGAATGGTAGATTTAAACTTTTTCAACGGAAGCAACAAAAACCCCTCGGTAGAAAATCAATCTTTTAAAAAATTGTGTGTGCGACTAATCTAAACCTGGTCAATCGTGACAAAACCAGTATAGATTGTGGAGAATCAAGTCACAAAGACCCGACAACAAGAATCACGAAAAACCGTCGAGAAAAACTCAAGTTATGATCGAAAGATTGAACGAAGGTCAATCTGTTCTACCCGAGAAAAATCAGATCTGCAACACTGCAATGAAACTTGTGTAGATCCAAAACCACAAATCCAATGATCGTGAAATTTTCACAGATCATATATAACCAAGTTGTGAAGACAACCCAAAAAGAATCACGTCAATTGGATTTTTAAAACTCGAGTTATGATAAAGTCACCGAAGCAAGGTAGTGCAGAAACTCGACAAGAAAAACTTGTCTAAAATAAGTCGGGGTAACAAGGCACAAAAGATCTTTTAAACTATGAATTTTATTGATCAAACCACAAGAGGAACAGCCCCAAATTCGTGCACCATGAGCTCTGGCCTCCGTTTCTTATATAACCAGCCCTTAGGCCAACCCAATCCTAACTAGGACTCAAATCCTACTCATACTCAACCGAAACTTTCCATAACTGCTCAAGACTCTTCCATACACATATAGAAGCAATATAAAGACTTCAAAACACCTTAGGAACATATCCCACGTTCCTAAAACAACCCAACTTCATGACCCACACGGAATCCTATCATAACCAACTCAAATCTTTCTATATTTGAGTCAAACCTGACTCAACCGCAGCTTGAGTCCATAGCCTAGTCGGTTGGACCTTTCCGACCAATTCTTTACGTCCACATCTCTTCATCATGCCTCGGAACCATGTAGCCACATCCATGCACTCCTTGCACATGTGCAAACATATTCCAACAACGTCCACGATACCTTCATATGAAATGTTCTTGATCCAAACATGTTGCGTGACCTCCCGATCAACTCAACTACAATTCCTCCTAAACTTGGTTGTTGAACCTCATCTTCTCCCTAAGACTAGTTCAATGGATCCGGTCACCAACCATGTCTTGAACTCAAGCAACACATGCATATGAATAAACAACCAATACTTCCGAACACCGGACCAAAAACTTAGTAAAAGAATACTAAGTAAACTTTCTATAAATGTAAAGAAAGTTTGAATCAATTCAAAATAAAAACAAAACCATTGCAATCTAGCACTGGACCTTGCCAAAACTAATCGGGCCTTGCACCATAGCTTACCAAAGCTAGTAGGACCTAGCGCTGGAGCTTACCAAAGCTAGTCGGACCTAGCGCCGGAGCTTACCAAAGCTAGTCGGACCTAGCGCTGGAGCTAACCATAGCTAGTCGGACCTAGCACCGGACATAGCAAAAACATGTTGGACCTAGCCTGTTGGTACCCGGCATACCGGGTACCCTCGCGGACAAGCTAGAGCCGCCTAGGTACCCCGCCTCCCAGCTGAGGCGGGGTCCGAGGGTGCCACGTGTTCAAGAGCCCCGGACGCATCAGCCTCACATGGGTGGTCCAGGATATCCGCAAGAAGCCCGAAGGAGAATCTCAACACCCTCTTTGGAGACGAGCCCCTAGGTAACCATGTGGCCAACAGGTAAGGATCCCTCCTCCCCGTGAGACAGGGCTCCAGAGCTGCCAGGTGGACCAAGACATCAGACGGGCCACCTCCCATATGAGCGGGCTCCAGCTCTGCCACGTCTCCCGCAAGGTGGGACCTAACCTCCTCGACAGAGGTAAGCTCTCGGCACCGCCACGTGTCCAGCAGGAAGGGACCTAGCCTCCCTTGGAGAGATGAGCTCCTGAGCTTCCACGTGGTCCGGAAGGCGGAACCTGACCTCCTCCGCAGAGGTGAGCTCCCAAGCTGTCATATAGTCCAGCAACTTGCCCTAGACGGAGGGACGCGGGAGTTAAGAGGGCGGTGCGCCTTGTCCCTGTCAAGGATTGAAGATACGTGGCTTCCTTAGATGCATGGTGCGGCGCACGCCTAATGTTAGGTACCGCTGCGACCAATCGCATCACAGTGAAGACGCCGCAGACCTATCCCACTCCGCCAAGTGGGTATCTTACAGCGACAGAGAGAGTTGGACGGGACATCCCCTGCAAATGTCAGCAACGGCGCATGGGCTACTGACAACTCGGACGGCAAGACGACAAGTCTTCAAAGCCATGGTCAGAGGAAGCTTATGGGTGAAGCCTTAGATCTTGAGGATAATATCGTCCCGAGACCACCTGTTGGGCCCCGGGAGCCCACTTGTAAGGCGTCCTGCCTTGTCTATAAAAGGCTCGGACCGCCACTATTACAAAGGATCAGACACCGAACATCACACACACGCATACACACATACTAGCAATACCATTCACCATGGAGTAGGGTGTTATGCTCCTTGCAGCCCGAACCACGTAAAAACCACCGTCTCATATTCTCATCTGCTAGAACACTTGATTGAGGCATAAGCCCCGTCGAACAAAGAACCTCCGTGGGCTGCTCCTTAGCAGATCCGGAGGAAGTGTCGCATTAATACTTTGACATTAGGTGCGCCAGGTAGTTGGGCTTTTTCCCTAAAAAAAGTGGTAGTACTTTCACCATCATGGTGTTCATCAAGCCTTCGAGTAGCGACAAGATCGAGCCGCAAGAGGTCGACCAGCGTGTTGACAAAGACGTGGAGATGGAGTTCCAAAGGCCGAAATGCGCTGTGGAAACGGTCCACCAGGCTGTGAACTTTGACATCAACAATGACCACGAGCCTCATAAAGTACTCCACGTAATTTGTGGAGGATCTTGGGAACCCGCATCCACAAAAGCGGTCAAGACCCTGTGTTGGGCAATGGCTTTGACAGCCTCTACACGTGCCCCGACGCTGCATCAATGATGGATGGAGACGTCGATCAGCTTTGACGCCTCTGACTGCCCTGAGAACATGGCGGGAGCCAGGCAGCTGCCCCTCCTCGTCACCCCCACCATCGCCAATGTAAAGTTTTACCACGTCCTAGTAGATGGTGGAGCCGGCCTCAACTTCATCAGCCGTGCAACCTTCAACAAGCTGAAGATCCCCGTGTCTAAGCTCGCCCTGTCGAGACCATTCTCAGGGGTAGGACCAGAGAGTGTTATCCCGTACGGCTGCATCCACCTCCAGGTGACCCTCGGGACACCCGAGAACTTTAGGACGGAGAATATCCTATTCTACGTCGTGGAAGTTAGCCTCCCCTACCACGCCATTATCTGCAGGCCAGCCCTATACCGGTTTATGGCTGTAGCCCCTTACGGCTACCTCGTCCTCAAGATGCCGACGTCCTCCGGCGACCTCAAGATATGCGGAGATCGTGCTGCTGCGGTGACGGCTTTGGAGAAGCTCCGAGCGCTAGCAACGGCCCCAACACCTGTCCTGAGCGATGATGGGTCGAGTAAGCCTTCGCCAGAGCCATGCGTGCGCAGCCACGCTGCTGCACCACGAGTGCAGCCCTCCGACGATGACAACATGCCCATCAAGACAATCCAGATTGGCTCTGATGTTGCTCAGACCACCCGTATCGCGGGGAGTCTGGACAACAAGCAGGAATCAGCGCTCACTGCTTTCCTGCGAGCTAACGTCGACGTCTTGGCCTGGAAACCATCACAGATGCCAGGCATCCCCAGGGAAGTGATCGAGCATCGTCTGAAGATCTACCCTGATGCCCGGCCACAACAACAGAGGCCCCGTAAGCAGTCCATCGAGCGGCAAAACTACATCCGTGAAGAAATCAAGAAGCTACTCGATACTAGCTTCATACAAGAGGTCCACCATCCCAGATGCCTGGCCAATCCTGTTGTTGTCCCCAAGGTTAGCGGTAAGCTCCGGATGTGCATCGACTACACCAATCTCAACAAGGCATGTCCTAACGATCCTATCCCTCTCCCTAGAATAGATCAAATTGTAGATTCAACCTCGAGATGCAATATGTTGTGCTTTCTAGATGCCTACTCAGGGTTTCACCAAATCCCAATGTCTAGAGAGGACGAAGAACATACTGCATTTATAACCGTAGATGGCCTTTACTGCTATGTCTCCATGTCTTACGGTCTTAAGAATGCACTCCCCACCTTTGTTTGCGCCATGCATAAAACATTTGGGGACCTCATTCAAGACCTGGTAGAGGTATACGTCCATGACATTGTAGTTAAGATCCAAACACATATATCATTGCTAGAAAACTTCACCCTAGTCTTTGATAGATAGTGGACCACATGCACGAAGCTCAATCCCGACAAGTGTGCGTCCGGAGTCAAAGTTGGGAAGCTCCTCGGTTTCTCGGTCTCACATCGTGGGATTGAAGCCAACCTAGAGAAGATCAAGGCGGTGGAACTGATGCGACTTGGAGCCCACATCAAGGACGTGCAGAAGCTTGCAGGGTGCTTGGCAGCGCTTAGCCGATTTATCTCTAGGCTGGCTGAGCGGGCCCTCCAGTTCTTCAAGCTCCTGCGCCAGTCCAGACCATTCGTCTGGATAGAGGAAGCGGAGAAGTTCCGCGAGCTGATGCAGCAGCTGACAATGGTGCTGATAATGGTGGTACCGGAGCCCAAGGAGCCCCTGTACCTCTACATTGCCGCCACAACAGAGGTGGTAAGCATGGTTTTGGTTGCAAAGCAGGCCGGTCCCCAACAGCCTGACGGACGGAAGGGGCCCCTGCTGCTGATTCTGAGCCACAGGGCTTGGAGCTTGTAGGGGGCCCCGACAACAAACAAGCCTCTGGGTCCCAGCCCCCAGAGGAGGTCCAGATCCCCCTAGAGGCCCCCGGCAACAAAGAAGCCTCTGGGTCCCAGCCCCCAAAGGAGGTTCGGGTCCCCCTAGGAGGCCCTGAAGAGAAAGAAGCCTCTGGGTCCCAGCCCCCGGAGGAGGTCCGAGTCCCCCTAGGGGGCCCCAGAGAGCAAGAAGCCTCTGGGTCCCAGCCCCCAAAGGAGGTCCGAGCCTAGGGGGCCCCAGAGAGCAAGATGCCTCTAGGTCCTAGTCCCCAGAGGAGGTCCGGATCCCCCTAGGGGGTCCTAGAGAGCAAAAAGCCTCTGGGTCCCAGCCCCCAGAGGATGACCGGGTCCCCCTAGAGGGCCCGGAGATCAAGGAGCCCTTGGGTCCCAGACCTCAAAGGATGCACCGGGCCCTGGAGACATGAAGTCACCGGACCCGGAGCAGATGGAAGAGGATGCGCCGCTTTCTCCAAGGAGATCCCGGACCATCCAACACACGGTCTACTTCATCAGTGAAGTCCTACATGAAGCAAAAACAAGGTACCTTATGTAGGATCGAAGAGCACTTGAAAAGATACCAGAGGGGGGTGAATGTTAGATTTAAAAATCTTACACAGCGGAAACAATTAAACCCCAAACCCTTTCGGCAGAAAAATAATCTGTTAAAGAAATCGTGTGTGAGACTAATATAAACGTGTTCCACCGTGACAAAAGTGATAGATATCAGAGAGAATCAAGTCACGAAGACAACACAAAAATAATCACTCAAATCCGTCGAGAAAAACTCAAGTTATGATCGAAAGATCAAACAATGGTCAATCTGTCCTACCCGAGAAAAAACAGTTCTGGAATGCTGCAAAGAAACTTGTGTAGATCAGAAACCACAAATCCAATGACCGTGAAATTTTGATATATGATAGATAATCAAGTTGTGAAGACAACCCAAAAAGAATCACGTCAATTGGATCTGTAAAACTCGAGTTATGATAAAACCACCGACAAAAGGTAGTGCTGTCCAGAAACTCGACGAGTAAAACTTGTCTGGAACAAGTCGGACGAACAAGGCACAAAGGTTCCTTCAAATTACGAATTTTATTCAATAGAATACAAGAGGAACAGCCTCAAAGTCGTGCACCACGAGCTCCGGGCTCCCTTGCTTATATAACCAGCCCTTAGGCCATCCCAATATCAACTAGGACTCCAATCCTACTCAGATCACGAATCGTAACTTTCCATAACTGCTCAAGATTCTTCTATACGCAGATAGAAGCAATCTTAAGACTTCCAAACACCTTAGGAACGTATCCCACATTCCTAAACAACTCAAATTCATGACCCACACGAAATCCTACCATAACCAACTCGATATTTTCCATACCTAGCCATAACCGACTCCGCCGCAGCCAAAGTCATCAACCGTTACGATCCGATCCTTCCAACCAGATATTTTCTTCCTTATCCCATATTCGGAACCATGTTGCCATGTCATGCACCGCATGCATATGTGCGAACACCTTCCTTCGACGTTCAGTAACCTTCATATGCACTGCCCTTGATTCAATCATCCTGCGCGACCTCCTGATCAGCTCAACCACAGTTCCTCCCGAACTTGGTTGTTGGAACCTCATCTCCTCCCTGAGACTAGTACAATGGATCCCGTCACCAGCCATGAATTGAACTCAAGCAACACCTGCACATGAATAAACAACCAATCCATACGAACTCAAGTCCTCGACTTGACTCAAGTTAGTTCCGAACACAACACCTTATGTGAGAGCCTCACATAAGCATGTTGCAAAGCATAGTAAAACGATATCATCCATATCAACCAAAACGCACCAAAAACTTAGCAAATGAATACTAAGCAATCTTTCCAACAATGTAAAGCAAGTACAAAACATTGCAAATGAAAAGCAGAAGCACCGCGGTCAAGTTCCGGACCTTGCCAGAGCATCCCGGATCTTGAGATGGAGCTAACAAAAGCTAGTAGAACCTAGCGCTGGAGCTTACCAAAACTAGTACAACCAAGCTCCCGCCGGAGCTTACAAAACTAGCAGGACCTAGCGCTGGAGCTAACCAGAACTAGTCGGAACTAGTAAACCCAGAAGCCGGAGCTAGAAAAATCAACTCGGAGCTTAGCAAAAACATGTCGGAGCTATCAAAGATGTGTCGGAGCTAAAGACAAAACTCACCGGAGCTGACCAAAGCTAGTCGTACCTAGCATCGATCGTAACCGGAGCTACCCAAAACAAGCCGGACCTACCGTCGGACCTTGTTGTAGCTCAGAGCTAGAGTTGGACGTTGATAAAAAAGTGTTTTGGTGATATTTAAAACTTTTATCATCAAAGCCAAGTGTATTCACTACAAGCCAATGTATTCAACACACATAGGTCTTACAATCTCCCCCTTGATGAATGCATTGGCAACACCATTTAAAATCCGAGCATTGGCTTATTCACATAAAAGTTTTGAAAGCAATTTCCCCCCCTTTGTAAATCAAAAGTAAAATGAGAAGAAAAAATTATCCTATATTATTTCTCCCCCTTTATTATCTCTCCTTATGCACATATTCTCTTTCTCTTCATGCTTATCTCTCCCCCTTTGACAATGTATTCAGCAAGTCATGAGCATGTAAACAAATTATCTCTCCCTCTTTAGTTGTTATGAGCATATTATAACATATTCATATAAACAAAGCTCATCCAAGTCATACTATCAAGTACTTTACATTATCACATTAATGAAATACATAAAGTAGTGTAAGCCATGCTAGAGATCATATGTAATTTTCAATTTAAGCAAGTCATGATCTCACAAACTTAACTATTTCAAAACCTGAAATCATGACACTAGTTGCTGTATTTTAATATTTTTCAAAGCATAAATTTAGATCATATGATATTTGCAAGAGATTATATGCGCATCTACCTTATTCTAACCAACCAAACCAAGCCTATGTCATTTGACAATCAGAAGCTTAAAGATATGGTTTTAGTCATACACAACTTCTTCCAAGTTCATATCTAAGTGCAATGGTAAGCTATCTCAAAAGAAGAAGTGCAATGCATGCATATTCTCTTGATCTTTTCTCAATTTATATTTGTTCATAAAAACTCAACATGTGGGTTGATTACTTGATTAATTCTTTATGATTAAAAGCATTTGTGAGCATGCAACAAGTTCAAAATAGCAAGAAAGTTTGACCATGACCAGATTTAGTGTAAGTAATTATTCCAATTACTAGACATGGCAAAAACTACAAAATGTATAACACGAGTAATGTAGTAAGAACTTTCAGCATGTAAAAGGAATCACAAAGTCATATACGTATGAAATACTATGCTCATATTATTTTAATTTCAGATTCACACATAGACTTCCCAAGTTTTAAAACTCCACCTCAATTTAAGCCATGAGGATGCATAACCCCTATTTCACTATGAATGAAACAAAAACGAGTGAAATCCAAAGGTTTTGTAAAAATGTCAGCCAATTGTTGTTCGGTATCTACATGGTGAAGCACAATGTTTCCTTTTTCAATGTTATCTCGGAGAAAGTGATACCTAATGTCAATGTGCTTAGTTCTAGAATGTTGCACGGGGTTTTTAGCAATGCAAATGGCACTAGTGTTATCACAAAACAGTGGAACACTATCTAGATCAACCCCATAGTCCTTAAGTGTTTGAACAATCCAAAGAATTTGTGAGCAAGCACTAGTAGCAGCTACATATTCAGATTCAGCTGTGGATTGTGCAACTGAATTTTGTTTTCTAGAGGACCAAGCAACAAGAGAATTACCAAGAAAATGACAAGCACCGGAAGTACTTTTCCTATCAATCCTACAGCCCCCAAAATCAGCATCTGAAAAAGCTTTCAAAGTAACAGTTGAGGAAGAAGGAAGAAAAATGCCAAATTCTTGAGTTCCATGTAAGTACCTGAGAATCCTTTTGACGGCTTGACGATGTGAAGCACGTGGGGAAGCTTGAAACCGTGCACAAAGACATACGCTGAATTGTATGTCCGGTCTTGATGCCGTGAGGTACAAAAGTGATCCGTTCATGCTTCTATATTCTTTTTGATCCACGGGTTCACCATCTTCATCAAGTTCAAGTGTTGTTGCTGTTCCCATTGGTGTCCGAAGAGGCTTGCTTTTGTCCATGTTGAAGCGCCTTAGGAGGTCTTTGGTATACTTCGTTTGATGCACAATGGTACCCTCCTTGGTTTGCTTGATTTGCAGCCCCAAAAAGTAAGTGAGTTCACCCATCACACTCATTTCAAATTCGGAACTCATCATTGCTGAAAACTTGGACACAAGATCATGAGAAGCACAACCAAAGATAATATCATCCACATACACTTGAACGAATGATGAGTCATTGCCATGCTTAAGCACAAAAAGAGTTTTATGAACCTTGCCCATGGTAAACCCCTTTTCAAGTAAGAATGTTTTTAACCTATCATACCATGCTCTAGGGGCTTGTTTGAGACCGTATAAGGCTTTGGACAGTTTGTAAACATGATTAGGAAAATCTGGATTTTCAAAACCCGGTGGTTGTTTCACATAAACCTCCTCATCTATGTAGCCATTAAGAAAAGCACTTTTAACATCCATTTGATATAGCTTAAAACCTTTAGATGCTGCAAAAGCTAATAAAATTCTTATGGCTTCTAATCTAGCAACAGGAGCAAAAGTTTCATCAAAATCTAGACCTTCAACATGAGTGAAACCTTGAGCAACCAACCTTGCTTATTCCTAACCACAACCCCATCCCCACTTTGTTTATTTTTATATACCCATTTAGTTCCAATTAAAGTGTGACCTTGAGGTGGAGGTACAAGTTTCCAAACATTATTTCTTTCAAAATTTTCTAGCTCTTCTTGCATGGCAATAATCCAAGATTCATTAGTGAGTGCGTGTGATATATATTTGGGTTCAAAAGAAGAAACAAAAGCAGAATGAGCATAAGAGTTTGGATCGCAAAACCTGGACCGTGTGACTCGTTCGTGCAAGCTTCCAATCATCCGTTGTGGGGGATGATCTTTGTAAAACCGTAGGGGAACAGATGTCTCACAAGCTTCTTCTTCTTCATGTTCATCACAAATCGATGAGCTTGTGGCTTGAGGATGATTTGAATTAGCATTGATGGTTGTTGGTTCTGGTTGAGAATTAACATCCGGAGCTAAACCAAAGTCTTTAACTGCTGAATTTGCTGGCAGGAACTCCAATTCTTCCTCATCTTCAATGAAAATGCTCTCCCCCTGCGGATATGAATCTGGACCTGCAATATTTGAGCTAGTACCTGGGCTAGATTCATAAAAAGACACTTCACAAGTCTCCACAATTTTGTTAGTGTCAAGTAAAAGCACACGGTAGCCTCTAGTATGAGATGGATAACCAAGAAATATGCCATCAATGGATCTAGGTTCAAATTTATCAAGATTACCATGTTTCTTAACAAAGCATTTGCAACCAAAGACCCGAAAGTGTGTAACACTAGGCCTATGTCCAAACCGGAGCTCATATGGTGTTTTACCTAGCTTAGCACGCAAGAAAACATGATTTGAGACATAACAAGCGGTTGCTAACGCATCAGCCCAAAATTTCCTAGGAGTTTGATATTCATCAAGCATAGTCCTAGACATCTCAACTAAGGTTCTGTTCTTTCTTTCTACAAAACCATTTTGTTGAGGTACATATGGTGAAGAAAATTGATGATCTATTCTATTTTCAGCAGAAAAGTGATCAAAAGATTGATTTTTAAATTCAGTTCCATTATCACTTCTAATTGCCTTTAAAGATCCTGGGTGATCAATTGATAATCTAAGAAATAAAGTCCTAAAGTGACTAAAAGCTTCATTCTTAGATGCCATAAAGTAAACCCAAGAGTATCTAGAATAATCATCAACAATAACAAGAACATACCATTTACCTCCGAAGGATTGAACACGTGAAGGTCCTACGGTGTCAAGATGCAAAAGTTGACATGGTTTAGTTGACATGATCATTGTGAGAGGAGTATGTGAACCTGCAACCATCTTAGCATGTCTACAATAAGAGCACACAATTTCTTTGTCCCCTTTAAGCTTAGGCAGCCCACGTATGCGATCAAGAGCACTAACACGCGTTAGGTGATCAAAGCCTATGTGACCAAGTCTACGATGCCAAAAATATAAGTCCTTTGAATCATTAGCAACTAGACACCAATGCTTAGAGGAAGACATATCAAAATCAGCTTTAAAAACTCTTCCAAACCGAGACATGTTAAAAATAAGCTCACTATTTGAACCTACAACTTTGCAGCAGTTTTTATTAAAAATAATTTCTAGATTTTCATCTAGCAATTGTGCAACAGAAAGCAAGTTGTATTTCAAATTTTTGACAAGTGCCACATCCTTCACAGTGTAGTGATCATTAACTCTAACCGAACCCTTAGCAATTATAGAAGTTGAAGAATTATCGACAAAAGTAACATTCTCTACACGTGTGACAAAAGAGAGGGAGGAGAACCAATCTTTGTTAGCGGTCATGTGGCGTGAGCAACCTGAATCCACAATCCAAATGTTCTCCTTCCTCAAACGTGTAACCTACATAGAAGCACAATACGTCGATGACTCAATACTGGGGTTAGTCAAAAGGCATTTAGGAATCCAGTACTGAGTCACGCGATGTGCAGTAGGAAAAACACGCGAAAGCTGAGACAAAACAGTAGGTTTATGAGTCAAAGTTTGAGATTTTTTATTCTTAACTACTGACCTATAAGGTGTTACTTGTGTAGCACAAAAATCAGTAGCTCCGGAGGCAAAAACAGAAGGTCCGGAGGTAAACTTTGAATGTTTTTGACTCAAAACAGCAGGTTGTACATTCGGTTCAATGTGTGCAGCAAATTTTGCATGAAAGTTATGAGATCTAGCAACCATCATTTCCCTTTTCTGTTGTTTAGCTAGTCTATAACAAAAATCTATGACATGACCATCCCTACCACAGAAGGTACAATGAAATTTAACTTTGTGTTCATGTCTAGATGAGCAAGCAATATTTTTATTTGAAACCGAATGAGACAACACTCCTGCAGATTTGAAAACCACTCCTTTTTGTTTAGGAACTGTTTGAATCAAACCACTTCCTAATGACTTTACAATTTTAGGTGGATGTGTCTTAGCATGAGCATGAGAATCAAAACCTAAACCAGTTTTATCATTGCAAGACTTGGAAGAATTTAGCAGTAAGTTTAGGTTCTTATTCCCATTACAAATCCGATCTAATGTCCTATGCATGTCATCAAGTTTATTGGACAGATCAAGGCAATTTTCACATGAAGTTTTTCCTTTTAGTTTGCAATTGGAACAAAATTTAACTTCATGAGAACGTAAAGCATTGTTCAATATAGAAATTTCATTCATAGCATCCTGTAGTTTCTTATCAAGATCATCACTAGTAGAACAATGCAAATCAATTGTAGAACAGCTAGCATCTTTCAAGTTTTTATCATTAAGTGCAGCAAGCTCTTTGTTCTTTTCAATTTCTAACTCAAGTTTATCAAGTGTGGAGGTGTGCGTACTTCTTAATGAGGACAATTGTTCATATATTAAATCACATGAGGAACATGCATTATCACTAGGAATCAAAGTTTTTAAACGGTTGATTTCAGATTCTAGTGATTCAATTTTAGCAGCACTATCCCTAAGCTTTTTGTCCTTTTTCTTAACAATAATAGTGGCACGAGAAATGGCATCACATATTTCTTCGCAAGTAGGACATACCTCTTCATTGTCGCTGTTGTGTTCTGCCTCCTCCACACTTGATCTTGACTTGCCCGCCATAAAGCACAAGTTTGCCAAATCATCTTCATCTTCATCACTTCCAATGTCCACGTCGCTTGAACTGAACTCTTGAAGTGCGGTGATGAAACTGTTGATCATCTTGCGTCCTATGGTACCTTTCTTCTTCTTGTTGAAATTTCTAGAGGAGGTCCGAACCTTGCTTTGTTTTTCTTCCTGGGTGGTCGAACCTGAAAGGTTAGGGCATTCTTTACGAAAGTGCCCTGTTTTACCACATTCAAAACAGCGTTGAGGTCCGGAGCTTCCTCTCCTTATAGTTCTCACATTTTGCAATGCTTTTGAGAATCTAGTAGAGATGAGTGCCAACTCCTCTTCTGGAAATTCTTCGATCTGCTCCACAGTTAGTGAGGACAACAAAGCAAGAGTATTGCAAGATGATGATTGGCCAGAGCTAGACATATCACGTTGTTAAACAAATGCAATAGACTTATTGGGGTTCTTACGTGAGATTATGTCAATTTCATGAGTTTTTAACTTGGAATATAGCACATCTAAAGTAAGTGAACTCATGACAGTAGATTCACGAATAGATGTGACTTTCATCTCCCAAATTGACATATCTAATACACTTAACAATTGCCTAGCATTTTTAGCATCTGAAAAATTAACATTGACACTACGCAAGTTGCTGAGAATCTTATTAAAGCGAGCAAAAAGGTCATCAATAGACTCACCGGGTTGCATCTCGAAGCGCATGTATTCTTTCTTGAACATGTCTTGCCTTACCTCTTTGATCGTGTTGGATCCTTCATGGTAGTCACAAAGTGCTTTCCACACATCGTATGCAGATCGGAGGTGTGCAACACGGTCGAAGTCGCTTTGTGTTAATCCTTGTATGATCAAGTTCCGAGCCTTGTTGTTGTTGTCGACATCTCTCAGATTTGTAGCTGTAACTTGATCGTTTGATGGCACTTCGTAAGGCTTGTATACCTTCTCCCATATTGCAAATCCTTGTGCCTAGATGAAAGCCTCCATGCGTGCCTTCCAAACATGAAAATTAATACCAGAGAACACACAAGGTTTGGCAGAGTACTTCTCCATGATGATTAGTCAAAAACACGCGCAAATCAAAAAGATTAGAGCACCGTGGCTCTGATACCAATTGTAGGATCGAAGAGCACGTGAAAAGCTACTAGAGGGGGGGTGAATGGTACATTTAAAAATCTTACGCAGCGGAAACAATTAAACCCCAAATCCTTTCAGCAGTAAAACGATCTGTTAAAGAAATCGTGTGTGAGACTAATCTAAACATGTTTCACCGTAACAAAAGTGATAGATATCAGAGAGAATCAAGTCACTAAGACAACACAAAATAAATCATTCAAATCCATCGAGAAAAACTCAAGTTATGATCGAAAGATCAAACAATGGTCAATCTGTCCTACCCGAGAAAAATCAGTTCTGGAATGCTGCAAAGAAACTCGTGTAGATCAGAAACCACAAATCTAATGACCGTTAAATTTTGACAAATGATAGATAATCAAGTTGTGAAGACAACCCAAAAAGAATCACGTCAATTGGATCTGTAAAACTCGAGTTATGATAAAACCACCGACGAAAGGTAGTGCTGTCCAGAAACTCGACGAGTAAAACTTGTCTGGAACAAGTCGGACGAACAAGGCACAAAGGTTCCTTCAAACAACGAATTTTATTCAATAGAATACAAGAGGAACAGCCTCAAAGTCGTGCACCACGAGCTCTGGGCTCCCTTGCTTATATAACCAGCACTTAGGCCATCCCAATATCAACTAGGACTCCAATCCTACTCAGATCACGAATCGTAACTTTCCATAACTGCTCAAGATTCTTCTATACGCAGATAGAAGCAATCTTAAGACTTCCAAACACCTTAGGAACGTATCCCACATTCCTAAACAACTCAAATTCGTGACCCACACGAAATCCTATCATAACCAACTCGATGTTTTCCATACCTAGCCATAACCGACTCCGCCGCAGCCAAAGTCATCAACCGTTACGGTTCGATCCTTCCAACCAGATATTTACTTCCTTATCCCATCTTCGAAACCATGTTGCCACGTCATGCACCACATGCATATGTGCGAACACCTTCCTTCGACGTTCAGTTACCTTCATATGCACTGCCCTTGATTCAATCATCCTGCACGACTCTTGATCAGCTCAACCACAGTTCCTCCCGAACTTGGTTGTTGGAACCTCATCTCCTCCCTGAGACTAGTCCAATGGATCTCGTCACCAGCCATGACTTGAACTCAAGCAACACCTGCACATGAATAAACAACCAATCCATACGAGCCCAAGTCCTCGACTTGACTCAAGTTAGTTCCGAACACAACACCTTACGCGAGAGCCTCACATAAGCATGTTGCAAAGCATAGTAAAACGATATCATCCATATCAACCAAAACGCACAAAAAACTTAGCAAATGAATACTAAGCAATCTTTCCAACAATGTAAAGCAAGTATGAAACATTGCAAATGAAAAGCAGAAGCACTGCAGTCAAGTTCCAGACCTTGCCAGAGCATCCCAGATCTTGAGCCGGAGCTAACAAAAGCTAGTAGAATCTAGCGCCGGAGCTTACCAAAACTAGTACAACCAAGCTCCCGCCGGAGCTTACAAAAATTGCAGGACCTAGCGCCAGAGCTAACCAGAACTAGTCAGAACTAGTAAACCCAGAACCTGGAGCTAGAAAAATCAACTCGGAGCTTAGCAAAAACATGTCGGAGCTATCAAAGACGTGTCAGAGCTAAAGACAAAACTCACCGGAGCTGACCAAAGCTAGTCGTACCTAGCATCGAACGTAACCGGAGCTACCCAAAACAAGCCGGACCTACCGTCAGACCTTGTTGTAGCTCAGATCTAGAGTCGGACCTTGATAAAAAGTGTTTTGGTGATATTTAAAACTTTTATCATCAAAGCCAAGTGTATTCACTACAAGCCAATGTATTCAGCACACATAGGTCTTACACCTTAAGGTGCACAAGCTGCTCTATGCAGTACTAATTGTGTCGAGGAAGCTCCGCCATTACTTTCAGTCACATATAGTCTTAGTGGTGACTTCGTTCCCACTGGGGGCGGTGCTGCGCAGCCCCAACGCAATAGGCAATATCGCCAAATGGGCCGCCAAAGTAGCAGAGTTCGATCTTGACTTCATACCACGACATGCAATCAAGAGCCAAGCTCTGGCGGACTTCATTGCTGAGTGGATTCCTTCACCAAGCAATCCAGGGGGTCGGGAAGTCAGCGAGCTGAAGCCCAGAGCACCAGTACTTACCGGACCTCACTGGACACTCTTCTTGAACGGATCTTAGTGGAAGCAACGGGCTAGAGCCGGTGTACTTCTCACCTCTCCAACAGGGGAGCAGTCCAAGTACGCGGTGCACTTCGACTTCAAGGCGACCAACAACATGGCGGAGTACGAGTCCCTCATCTTCGGACTCACAGCTGCACAGGGTCTCGGTGTTTAGCAGATGCTGGTCAAGGGGGACTCCCAGCTGATCATCAAACAGGTCCGGGGAGAATGCTGTTGCAACGACCCTCAGCTCGCAGCATACCTACTGCACGTCAAGAAGTTGGAAGCTGGTTTCGAGGCCTTGGACCTCTGCCATGTGCCACGCACCGACAACTCCATCACCGATGCCTTGTCAACCATGGCGTCCACGGGAGCCCCGATCCATGAAGGAGTCTTCAGCAAGAGGTTGGTGCGGCCAACTGCTAGGCCTGCGGGCCTAACAAAGAAAGCAAGCCAGCACCACAGAGCTGGAGATGACGGTGGCCCTACAACCATGAGGCCCCCCGAGGTTCTTGTGCATCACCGGGGACCTCATATTACCCAGTGCCCAAGATTCAGAAGCTCAGGAGAGTCTCGATGCATGGATCACGGAGATCCAGGACTATCTGACGGACACATCCTCCTGGAGGATCCAGTATCTGTAGAGAGGATCGTGAGGATGGCGAAGCGCTACACGCTAGTGGAAGATGACCTCTGTCGGCGTGGCGCTAACGGCGTGCTGCTACGGTACATAACTTGGAACGAAGGCTGCGACTTGCTCGCAAAGATCCATGAAGGAGAGTGTAGGAATCATGTAGCTTCCCGCACGCTGGTTGGCAAAGCCTTCCAGCATGGTTTCTACTGGCCAACAGCACTACAAGACATCGTCAAGTTGGTCAAGAAATGCAAGGCATGCCAGTTCCACGCCAAGCAAATCCACACTCCCACGCAGTCACTACAGATGATCACGCCCTCCTGCCTTTCGCAGTCTGGGGGCTGGATATCCTGGGACCCTTCCCCAGGGCAATCGGAGGGTTCCGGTTCCTCTACGCTGCCGTTGATAAATGCACCAAGTGGCCGGAGGCAGCAATAGTGATCAACATCAACAAGGAGTCCACAGTAAAGTTTCTTAAGTCGACTGTCTGCAGGTTTTGGGTCCTGAACAGGATCACCACCAGCAATGGGACCCAGTTCACCAGTGCAACTTTCCAGGACTACTGTGAAGACCTCGGCGTCCAAGTTCATTATGCATCTGTGGCTCATCCAAAGAGAAATGTTCAAGTCGAGAGGGCCAACACTGATATCCTAAGGGGCCTCAAGACAAGCATGTATAATAGCTTGGATAAGCATGGTGCCAAGTGGGTCGACGAACTCCCCTACGCACTATGGGTGAGCCAGACATCACCCAGCCGTGCCACTGGAGAAATCCCTTTCTTCCTGGTGTATGGGGCCGAGGCCGTCCTCTCCCCAGAGATCGCAGTGGGCTCATTACGAGTCCGAGCGTTCGATGAAGCCTCACAGGACCAGCTCCAACGAGAAGATGTGGACCTCATCGACGAAGCAAGGTGGCACGCCACCATACGAAACGCACACTACCGACAGGCGCTGAGGTGCTACCAGGAGCGGTTCGTGTGGAGTAGAGAGCTCCAGATAGGTGACCTGGTGCTGCAGCGCATACTTTCTCAAGAAGGGTCGCACAAACTCTCCCCGAGTTGGGAAGGCCCCTTCCGAGTAACGCAAGTATCCCACCCCGGTTGTGTTCGCCTAGCCACAAAAGAAGGAGAGCCCCTCCCCAACCCGTGGAACATAGAGCACCTCCGTAAGTTGTATCCCTAAGCATAAATAGTAGGATAGTGTAGGGTGTCATGGTGCCAAGGAACGACACTTAGGACAACCAAGCTCTAAGAGGGACAGGTCCAGAGTATTCAGCTGTTTAGCTTGGTCCCATACCCTAAGCATGAACACTCTGCCTCCCTTGCCAACTGGAGTGTGTCGTTGCCTTATTGTAAAGCCAATCCACTCTTGTGAACACCAATGAGAAGAATTCACTGTATTATCATATGCTTTCTCTTATGTTCACTTAAATTACCTATTAATTTTGTGATCAATCAAGCTAGTCTCGTCTTTCATATATTGTCTTCATATACTTTGTGAATTTATTTCTATATCGCCCCTAGTAGATTTATGCAACCCTGTTGCAGGCGGACGTGTTTGAGGTACCTGCAAGGTGTCTTGGGACCTCGCGGCTGCCCCCTTACTTGGGGTCCAGTGGTGCCAAATGTCCCCCGCAAAAGGCAAACGTTGAACTGGAGGTCCAGAACGTGCAGCCTGCTTAGCCTGCTCCTATACCATAACCGTGCGCGCTTTGCCTCCCAATGTTGCAGCTAAGTACTAAGGGCCATGATGCTCACACCCCGAATAAGAAGGGAGCCGGATCCAGAGCGCTAATGCACGAAATTTCTCAAACCCCGCGTACCAGCCCAGTACTATAAGACATGGCAATACTCAAGAATAGGAAAAGATCATCAGCGAGCAAAACAATATGCACCCCTATTATGTGTGCAGGACATACAAAGTAGGTTGCGACGGAACAGACAGCTCTGGCACCCCCCAAGAGGTCTGCCGTCGATGTTTCCATCAAAATAGTGGGCAACGCTGGAGCACCCAGCTCCGGCACCTCCCAAGGGGTCTGCCGTCGATGTCTCAACGACGATGGTGAAATATGCCGGAGCATCTAGCACCAGCGCCTCGCAAGGGGCCTGCCATCGACGTATCTATGAAGATAGTGGGCGACGCCGGAGCATCCAGCTCTGGCACCTCCCAAGGGGCCTGTCATCGGCGTATCTACAAAGATGGTGGGCGACGCTGGAGCATCCAACTCTGCCACCTTTCAGCGGGCCTGCCGTCGACGTCCCAGCACGTCAACACAAGCAACAAGCACGGACAAATGAGTAAACTCCCCTGCCTCGCTTTAGTCGCTAACAGGATTCTCTTGTGATAGCCTGTGCACCAGGGGCCCACCACTGACGACTCTACGACAATGGTGGACGACGCTGGAGCATCCACCTCCGGCACCTCCCAAGGGGCCTACCGTCGATGTCTCCACGATGGTGGTGGGCGGTGCCGGACCGTCCTACTCCGGCACCTTGCAAGGGGCCTGCTGTCGATGTTCCAGCACGTCAACGACGGCAACAAGCATGGATAAGTGAGTAAACTCTCCTGCCCCACTCTTGTCGCTAACAGGGTTCTCTTGCAATAGCCTGTAGACCAGGGCTTGCCGTTGATGACTCCACGACAATGGTGGACGACACCAGAGCATCCAGCTCTGGCACCCCCTCAAGGGGCCTGCCATCAATGTCTCAATGACGATGGTGGGCGACGCTGGAGCATCCAGCTCTGGCACCTCCCAAGGGGTTTGTCGTCAACGTCTCCACAACGGTGGTGGGCGATGCCGGAGCGTCCAGCTCAGGCACCTCACAAGGGGTCTACTGTCGACGTCTCAACGATGGTGGTGGGTGATGCTGGAGCATCCAGCTTTGGCAACTGGTGGCGCCCCGACACTCCAACTCCCCTGCTCTACTAGGGGCACATTGAAGACATCCTGCAAACCAAATGGTAGATGTGCCCAGCCAACTAACCACATCTACCAAGGGGCCTCTAAGGGTGTTCCATAGGCAGGAAGTCAATCGGCAACACCTCGGCCATATCAATTGTGCAACCGTTGGTCCTCAAAAGCTAACGGGCTCGGCAAAGGTTCTGCAAACCCTTACGCAACTAAGGGCTCAGAGCAATAGTTGAGAAAGCACAAAGACAAGCCAAGAAGCCAAACACAAATTCAAATTCATTAAGGAATTTTTACAAGGGGGCGAACCCCAGATACAAAGATGAGCTACCAGCCTCAACCTTGGCTGAATTGCGCTACGACGTGCTTGGCGGCATCCTTATCCTCCGCCGCTAATGTCGCCTCACGCTCCTCAACAGGGCCTTCAAAAACTGGCTCAAAAGGCATATTGGGATACCGGCTCCGGTAGCACACCAAGACACGGGACGCCCCTGTCTCTGCCGCTGCCCTACCCTCGGCTTCCAGACGTTGAGTCAGCTGACGCTCCCGCAGGTCGAACTCCCGGGCACGACGCTCGTCTGTGTCCTCCTGGGCTTAGACATCGAGATCATGCAGGAGGAGTTCCTGACGCTCAGCCAAGTGTTGCGCCCGATCCCTCGCCAAGTCGCTCTCTCGGAGCTCAAGGTCTTCAAGGCGGGACTGTAGCCTGTCCCGATCGGCCTCAACCCGGGCCATCATCGCCTGAGCCGCCACCTCTTGTTCAGCGACAGCAGCCTCCCTCTCGGCAATATCGGCTTCTTGGCGGCTCAGGGCCTCTCGACCTTCTTCAAGGGCGCACAGGCGGGCGTCAGCCGTGTCGTTGGCTACCTTGGCATCAGCCAGAATCTTCTAGGACAGGGCATCTGTGGCCTTCACCAAGCGGTGCCTCAGCTCCAGCTCCTTGCTCTCCTTCTAGTACGTCACCTTCGCCTCAGCGATCCTGGACCTCAGAAGGTCCTCCCAGCCTCGTAGGCGCTCGCCCTTGACACGCAGCTTCTCCCACTCCGTGGCGAGAGCCTCCTGCGCCCGGCGGAGGTTGGATTGCACCTGAAGGATGCTGGACTACATCAAGTCCATGATGTCGGAGAGGCACTCTGGCTGCGTTGAAGTTAGGGAAGGTCATTCGGTGATCATCTCAAGGACCTCTTCCTCCCGTAGCGGTGAAGGCGAGGCCACCAGTACTGGATATCTTGCCCCCGTAGATTGAGTAGGAGTTGCGATGCCACCCGAAGCAGCAGTGCCATCATCGCTCAAGGAGCCGCCTAGCGGATCAGCTGCAGTGGTGGCTAGACCTTCAGCCCCCTGAGTCGACTCTGACATTGCCTCTACCACGATGGCCGGAGGTGCCTCTGGCGCGACGGCTAGAGGTGCCTCTGGCGTGACAGCTGGAATTGCCTATGGCGCGACAACTGGAGATGTAGCTGAAGATGCTTCACTACCCGCACTGGGCATGAACTATGAAGTAGTGCTCCCCTAAACAAGCTTGGCGGGCTGCCCTGCCAGCGCAGCTGGAGCCTCTTTGGCCGCCTACGAAGCGCTCCGGGGCACTACCCCCGGCGGTAAGGGCATCACAACAGCTGACATAGCCTTGCAAATCAAGATCAAGCCCTGACTGATCAACAAAGGTAGGCGAGACAATAGAGCAAGCATTGGTAAGAATGCCTTACCGACGTCCCTGAAGCACCAGCGAGCCTCCACTTTCAGTGACCCTAAAGCCGCGGGCCCTAATGATGGCGTAACAAGCAAGGTCATCCAGGCTGGGCCTCCGCCAAAACCACTAGCAATGCTACCACCCTGCGCCAGTGTGTCTCCACTGACTCCGATAGAGCCACTCCCAGAGCCTCCTCCCGAGCTGCCGACGACGTCGGCTCGAGGCCTTTTGGCCTGAGGCTTTGAAGGTGTGACGCCGCCGGAGCCCTCTATGGCACGCTCGACCGCGCTGGTGACGGGAAGCTGGATGAAGTGCCAACCGCTGACGTCGACAGAGCTGCTGATTGATGGACCGAGCCTCCACCCGAGGAACCGATGACGCCCAATACTGAAGAGGGGAGCACTGGAGGACGTTGACTTGGAGCGAAGGCCACCTGCGGCGGCGCCCTCGGTGGCGACTGAGGGCGTTTCTCGTTCATGACCTCGACCACCAGGGCCTTTCCCTTGCCTGTGATAGGGATCGACGCCTTCCCCTACCTGCGTTAGGAACCGACGCCTTGCCTTTCCCTCTGAAAGAGGGTGCCTCCTCTGCCCTAGAAGCTTTGGAGCCTGAAGAAGGTGCAGACTCCTGCACAGAGTCGACGATGGCCAGGCCCTGACTCTCATCACCATCCTTTTGCGGCGCAAGTCCGATCGTGTCCAGGTTGGGCATCTCCTTCAGAATCTTCGTCTGGAGGTCCCGGTCTATGCAAAGCGGTGGGCAAGACTGCGGGAAGTTGAAGACGCCGTCCTACAGCAGGTCGCTGCACACCTTGGACATTGTGTCGAGCACCTCTTTTGGGGTCGTCTCTGTGTCACGACCCCGAACCAGACGGGTGCCATCCTGTAGCCCGAAGTAAAGCCATGCAGGACGGCAACAGTTTTGAAGGGTAGCAAGGCGTCGACGGACGATGTCCGCCATCACCTTCAACTCTGACAGACCATGAGCCACTAGGAATTGGATCCTCTCCATCACCGGGGTGTAGGCCTGCTCCAACTCCGGCTGCTCCTCCCAGGTCTCCTTCCGGATCATCGCCCATCCGGCGGGCACAACCATGTGATCCTGGGAGTCGACTTGTACGATCACCCAATCCTTCCTTCAATCAGCCCACTTTGCCGAGGACAGTGGTGTGATGTACTTGAAGGAGTTGTTAGCCCGATGCTGGAAGCAGTAGTCGCCGAGGAAGTTGGCCTTGTTCTTCTTCCCGGTCCACCTCAGCACAAAGAACTGCCAGAACACCGGCACGCTCGGGCACACCCTGACGAAGGTCTCACAGAAATGCGAGAACACCGCCGCCACCACCAGAGAGTTCGGCGACAAGTGATGAAGCTGGAGCCCAAGGACTTCTAGGAGTGTCACCAGGAAGGAGGAAACAGGAGGGACAAACCCGGAGTATGAGTACACATGAAAGAAGACGATCTCCTTCTCCCCCAACTCCAATGGTAAGGAGCCGAGACGGATCATATCCCGTTGCTCCTCGTCCTCCCAGCCAAAAAGCGCCTCACGGATGAGACATCCTCCATCCGGGAAGGAGGTAGGACTAAGTCCATTGGAAGAGGGGCCGAGAACCTCAAGGGTGGGTAGACGCTCAAGGAGGAAGCTGAAGGCTCGAATGCTTGGGGCGTGCGGAAGGAAGGAACCTCCATTGCCCACAAAGGTACCCCTTTAAAGCACCCTAGTGGAGTTTGGGCGCACCGTGCAAATTTGAGTGGGCTCCGAATCAACGGCTCGTGCCATGGCGTCCATGACAAACGGGCCCAGGCCCCCCGTCAGAAAAACCAGCCCGTGTAGTTTTCCGCCTGAGAAGGCAACCTAGCGGTTCCCATAAAGATGGAAATGAAAGTAGCAGAAGCACAACAGGCGCCTTGGGAACCGTCACAATAATGTCGCAGCAAGCAAAGATCCCGTCTCCATGACCCCTCAACCACAGAGGGACGCATGGTCAAAACAGTAGAGGCGCGCACCACTTTGGCTGATCAAGACAAAATTAAAAGGCCGTGCGGGAAAGCAGGATAGGGCCCCACCCTCGGGCTCGTCGCCACCCCCCAAGGTGGACCCAGGGGCCACTATCGGTACCCAGCATATCGGGTACCCTCGCGCACAAGCTAGAGCCGCCTAAGTACCCTGCCTCCTAGCAGAGGCTGAGTCCGAGGGCACCACGTGTTCAAGAGACCCGGACCCATTAGCCTCAGATGGGTGGTCCAGGATATCCGCAAGAAGCCCGAAGGAGAAGCTCAACACCCTCTTTGGATATGAGCACCCAGGTAACCACGTCTCCAGTAGGTAAGGATCCTTCCTCCCCTTGAGACAGGGCTCCAAAGCTCCTATGTGGACCAAGACATCAGACGGGCCACCTCTGATATGGGCGGGCTCCAGCACTGCCACGTGTCCCGCAAGGCGGGACCTAACCTCCTCCACGGAGGTGAGCTCCCAACACCGCCACATGTCCAGAAGGACGGAACCTAGCCCCCCCCCCCCCCCCCCCCCCCCGACCGCAGAGATGAGCTCCCGAGCTACCACGTGGTTCGGAAGGCGGGACCTGACCTTCTCCATAGAGGTGAGTTCCCGGCACCGCCATGTGTCCAGCAGGACGAAACCTAGCCTCCTCCATAGAGATGAGCTCCCGAGCTGCCACGTGGTCCGCAGGGCGGGACTTGACCTCCTCCGCATAGATGAGCTCCCGAGCTATCATATAGTCCAGCCACTTGCCCTGGACGGAGGAACGCAGGAGTTAAGAGGGCGGTGCGCCTTGTCCCTATCAAGGATTGAAGATATGCGGCTTCTCCAGACGCATGGCGCGGTGCACGCCTAATGTGCAGGTACCGCTGCGACCATCATGATCTCCAAGCCGTGAGGTGCCAACACGTGGCGGCTGAGCGCGTTTGGTGCGAATACCAGGTCGGGCAACCGGCAGGTCGGCCGACTTTTTGGTGGGCCAAAAACGTGGTCTTTTTCCTCCGGGAGGCTGTTTTGTGGGCCCCATCATTTTTAGTCAGTTTTATCCACTGTGTGGCCCATGAATCCTCGTGCTTGCACCTGATTGGTCGGAAGGTGTGTTTCTTGGATTGCCCCGTGAAATTCCCTTTAATTATGGGCCTAATTCAACTGCATACAAAATTATACCAACACTTGTGAAAATAGTTAGTAAATAACTCCTACCACTATGTTGGTTGTCTAATTCATATCTTTTATGCAGGGAATTGACGGTCGGATTTGGCATTTAAGGACTGTCAACAAATTCTCCCACACTTAGTCCTTTACTCATCCTCGAGTGAAGGCAAGAAGAACTAAGTGATATCATAATTTAGCTGTACGTATGAAATATGTATACAAAATATTTCAACACATACCTTTGATCGAAAACCTTTTGTATGTGGCTACCACATCATCTTGGGTGTTTAAGAGATGGCACGGCTTGAATGTAGTTCAACTGGACTCCTGCTACTGAAATAAACTTGGAAACTGCTATATTTTCACAAATCAAAAAGATATTGCCATACTCCTCAAAAAATGCTCTCGTCTCTCAATGTGTTTAGTCCTCACCTTGGTACGAGTTGCCACTTCTTTTCCTACAACTAAATATGACTTTTTGGGGAGCTTGGTAGCGATAAAAAGTGGCACACTTGCACTTCATATATTACTAAGTCAAAAACGAGATCCACATGAGAAGATCACACAACAAAAACCAATGAGTAAAGAAATTCTCATGCACTTATCATGGATGGTGAATGATGAATGGTAGTGATGACTCTGAATTGATCACTCTCTTTTCTGTGCAAGGATGAAGCACGACTACTTATTGGCTCTCTCTATTCTCTTCTTCTTTTTTTGATTTTTTATTAAATTTTTTGAGAACCCTTATAGCCATGTCTTCTACTCCTTTTGTGCATCTTTTTATTGAGAGAGTATTTTGCAAAACTTGCATGAAGTATCTTTTAAAGGTGGATATGTGAAAATCATGGAATATGGTGGAGTGCAAAAGAAATTCTTAATCAAAGATTTCGTACAAGTCACTCAAAAGGGTTAGAGTTTCACAAAGTTCAATGAAAATGCAAAGTGGCATATGCATGTGGTTTTCAATATTTGTATCATATAGTCTTGGTGGGCATTTAAATTCCAATGAGAGAGGATGGCAAAAATCTAATGACTTCAAAAGTTGCAATACCAAATTCCAATTCCAGCATTGAGAGTTTCCAAGTTTCACTTATTTAACATATCACATCAATCAAATACTTAGATGACATGTTTTTCCTAAATTAATATGTGGTTCAAGAACATGTGTGGAAACCCACATCTTGGGTTTTCAATCTTGACCCTACCTTTTAAAATCACATAAGGCAAGAGGTTCAACTATGCATGAAGCATGATAATTATCAAGGTGGGGTTTATGTGCCAAGCTCAGAGAAATGGAATACAAATCAAAGATTATGTACAAAGGATTCAAACTTTGTACACGAATAAGTACCAACCAAATCAAATGTGTTACTGTTCTGAATTTCAATATTTTGCATGTTCAAACATGAAATCTGAGGGCACTATTGGATTCCTCATGTTCTAATTAGTGGGTCCACGAAGTTTAATGAATTTTGGAGCTGTTTTCCATTTTCAAACTGATTTTACAAGTTTCTGTGAGGGAAGGGTTATGACATGTGGGGCCCACCTGTCAGGGGTCCCACAGCAAGTGCCCAGGTGAATCGCTCACCTATCTGCTTGCGCCATGGGCGCAGGGCGCCGCCTCCCGCTCGGTGACCGCCCTGGAGCAACTCCTACCGCAAGCCATGCCTTCAATACATCTCTATCCTTCTACCCTGCTCAGTTCACGGTCCAATGAAACGAAGCCAGGTTTTGCTTCTCAGTTCCACGCTCACAGAACCAGCTCGTGGCCGTTCTGTGTTCTTCGTCCGTCCACATCGATTCTCTTCTCATTTTACCTCGCTCCTAATAGTAAAAATCATCACAAGCCTCTCCTTGATCCTTTGCACCGACCGGTTCATCGAGTTCTTAGCTGAACGTGGCCTGTTTTGCAGATTCGTCGCCGGCCGTTCCCGGTGCTGCCACGGATATATTCACATTCTCGACGACCTGAGCTCTTCTCTTCGTCTTTGATCACTCCACAAGGTTCGCCATCACTAGCTGATCATGTTTGACATCTTGTTCCATCGTGTCCCACCTTGGTTTGGCTGGGCGCCATCGAGTTCATGGCGTCGGGTTCCAAAACTGCGAGAAAGTATTGAGAAACTCGGTTTCTAGGTTCACTCGTGCTTCGATTCAATGAAATATTAGGAAGCCTTACTTCGTACGCACCCATTGAGGCATTAAGCAAGAACTGTCGTGGTCAGAGTGAGCTGTTAGAGCGGATTTCTTGGCCGCCGAACCCAAACCCTAGATCGTCGGTGTATTCACGATTTCCATCATTTTCCTTCCAATTGTACTGCAATTCCTTGTTTTCAATGTTCCCTAGGTACTCCTAGACACCTCAGTGCATTGGATTAGGTTCCTTGTGTGGGGGTTCACCGGGCAGCCATGGTGGCCGCCGACCTCCACCGTTCGGCTCCCTGTACAGGCATGGCCGTGACCTAGAACCTTGCCCATGGTATGTGCCGTGCCTAGTAGTGTGTTTTCCTCAAGTTGTGTGATCTGTGGTGCTGGTTCTGCGGGGGGGAAAGGGGCGCAGCCACCTCTGTCCATTGGCCTCCATAGCCGTAGCTGGATGTTGAAGATGAAGTGTGGGGCCCAGCTGTCATTGAAGGAGAAGGGATATGTGCAGCGGCCCAACTGTCATTTTGATAGGGAGAGAGAGAGAGAGAGAATGCTGAGTGGGCCCTTATGTCAGCCGCTGGTCAGATGTCCTGGTGGAAATTCAAATCCGAGTGGGACCAATTGTCAGACCCTCGTTCATTTATTCTGGGAAGCCTGGACCTTGATAAAATCTCAACTTTTGCCAGAAATTGCATCATGTCACCATGTACCACCAGAAAAATCCCCAGGTCTGTTGAAGTTGATTTTCTTAGCCAAATCAAGGAAGTTGTCTCAGCTGTGCTGAAATTGGTAGAAAATACCGGAGAAAATACCCAAAATTGATTCAAACTTAAAATTTTTATTGTGAACTGTGGTTTGATCATAAAATTGTGTAACAAATTTCTAGCACCTCCACGATCTTCTCTACCTGTTTGTCAACTCAATTCATCTGATCAGCCTTGTTCAATTTCTGTGATGAAATTCTCGATAAGGATCTTCATCACTTTATTAACACCTATTCATTTCTTGCATCCAGCTGCACCTTTTTGCCCTGAAACCTCTATGATCTGCTGGAATCTCTATAAACACTTTCAGGAACAGTGGCAACTAATTCCTTAAGCATTTCTTACCAATATTCATTAATTCATATAATGTACATTTCACTAATTGCATGCTTATATTCATATCGAATAGAAGGAACTCTCGAGGAGCAGCCGGTTTCCACTAACTATTTTCCAACGGAGTTCGATTACTCTTTTGATCAACATCAACACAAGCCCCAATTTGCACTTAAGTTAACAAACTTTTCTTTGCAATAGTTACTATATGTCTAGTGATATGTGCATTACATCTTGGCTTTATTTTCACTCTACTTGCATGGCCAAAAATTTCTGGTGTCTATGGTTATTATACTGCTTATATGATGCATAGTAATGCTATGCTGATATCACTTATATGGATTATCTAGTATAACTCGAGTATGGCATTTTCCTGCTCGTGCACCGGTATTACTGGAATCAATTGGGATGATGGACATCGATCCACTTAATAGATAATTGAGACCGAGCAGGAAGGTAGGAAGCAATAGAGTGGAGATTTGTGTGCATAGTCCTGCCTCTGTTGATTGAGGACTCTATCGTGTGCGATCCCGCTTGACAAGTTTGAACTTGTACCGGATGCATACTGGCTCTAATGGACACAACAAACTGATGTAACTTGTTAACTTGGATTTTGAAGCATACCCCACCATCCTAGACACCACGCCCAGGAGAGCAGAGGCCACTGTGGCATAGGTCGTCATGTGAGTCTTGCTTCCGGGGTGGTAGGTCCGGCTCAATGTTTTAGTGTCTCGTGAAAAGTTGTCATTTATGGCGTTATGGAGGAGGACCGTAAGCCTTCTCTGGAAGGGTGTATGCGACGTGCAAGCTGGGTGTTTTCATTATTTGAATCACAGTCGCTCGCGGAAGGGAGCATGCTTGTTCACTGCTCTGTGACGTAGTAACAACTGAACTGGACGTAGTAACAACTAGAACTGGAACTGAAATTATGCATGCCTCTCTGAACTCTTGGTGTTGCTACTGTGAAGCTTCTGAGGGCCGGATGACTTCACTCTTGCTTAGAGTAGGCCTTAGGGCGTGAGTTGTATCTTATCTTTCTACTGCTTGTACTGATGTACATTAGTTTGTAAACTGACAATACTATGGAATAAAAGCCCCATGTATTGTAAATGTGTGTTCTATGTGTTGTGTTGTTAGGTGTCGCATCGTACGACACCTGCCAATGCAATTTCTGAAATGTCGGGACTGGGGTCCTCACAAGCTGGTATCAGAACCGCATTGGGAATAGCACACCTGGAGTCACACGTATTTTGAAAAAACTCAAGTCTATGAGTGAGGATTCGGTACTAGGCCCACATAAGGATGTTATTAGCATAATTACTTAAGGTAGCAAAGCTAACTTATTTGTTATTATATTCTGTAACGATGCTCGGACGCCAGGTAAAAGGTAAGGTACACCACCGCAAGCAGATCAATTGCGGTAAGCTCCCCGTACGAGAGGTAGTAAGATGATTGTTCCCCATGGCTTGGCACGAGAGTTAATATGAGTCTCTGAACCATTTCATGGTTCTGGAAACATATGAAAACGCTGTTCCCCGGCGTGCTTCAGGCAAAAGTGTGGATACCCCATTGTGTGGTAAAAAAACACAACGTATGCAACTCTTGAACGTTCAATGTTCAAAGGGCCATACACATCGTTGATACCTAACGCAAAGATAAATGACGCGACCACCTATTGTGCGGTTGAAAAACACGTAGTGTGTTTTTTTACGAAATACGCGAAAGCGCCTCCTACTGGTGTAGCATTAGGCAAAGACGTGGGATCTCCGTCGAGTGGTAGAAAATCTGGTCATGTACATCGAGACGTTGCTTAGCTCGGGGAGACCCGTATGGAATGATACAGGACATGTGTGTGTGTGTCTATGCATATATATTATTGTGACTGCCTGAAATGATCACCCATGCAGACTGTGCCATACGACACCATAATGAGTATTTGTAGATTGCATGTCTTATGCAGGTACACTAACCGCATTAGACGTATTGTGAGTAGTATATGTTTGCTAGTGCTTGATTTTAGTACCACCTATGAGACGTACGAGCTAGAGGTAATCTAGTTAGGATTTTCTATTTGTGAGGCACATAGTACCAGCATCGTCAGAAATGATGCATATACACTTCTCTTCTCCTAAGACCTGAATCTTCTCTAAAAATACAATAAATCATGTCAAATGTGGATATCAAGACTTCAAACAAAGATAGAAGAAAGAACGCAAAAGACAACTATTAACTTCTGGATCAGCAGGAGGGGAATGAGTGGCAAATTCCACTCCACATTAGGAGGTGTAGGCCTTGCTTTGGGAGGGATGGATGTTCCATAGAAGGGGTTTCTGCTTCCGTTTGGGTTAAGGTGGACAATGTTGAGGTTGTGTGCTAGCATTTGGTGCATTAGGCGGATCGGCAGCTTCCTGCAACATTCCTTCAATGCAAACGTGGTATTTTTCTACCCTTTGATAGATAGCAAGCAGCTCCTATAACTTGATCGACAGGACCCAACCAACTACGCTAAATTCAATTCTCTTTTAGGTGAAGGGAGTATGACCGCTACTTTAACTGCTCTCGAAACTGATCATTCATTAAGTGCCTGCGGTGAGACGCGACCCACAACAAACGAAGGTGCTGTCCCTATTGGGCTGGGCCCTTCCCCATAAGACCCCGCCGTCGGGTCATAAGCGCCCTCTTGCTACCCATATGCAAGGCGCCGTCGTAGCCTTGCCTTCCCAGGATCGCTCCCACACCTGTCACGTTCGTGATCGGCCTCCAGTTTCTCTCTTTCCAATCGGGATTTTTTAGGTGTGAAGTGGATTTCATAACGAGGTGTTTTAACGTAAGGCAGAAGGCGCGCAGCGGCTGAAAAAATTCTTTGTGCCCAAAGTCAGGTAGGGTGGTTCGCTTGAGTTGCTCAACAAAATCTCCTTTGATAGAAGTTGAGGCGGTACACCCGAATGTTCAATGGGAGCTTTTCCCTTTAAGGTGGGGATGTGTAGGCGGTTCCTCCATCGCTCAAAGGGCACTCGTATGTCCAACGTTCCATCCTTTTTCAAATAGAATAGAAATCCCAGAATTGAGTCTATTCAGGAAGAATTGCAGCAATTCTTCAATCCTTTGATTCACGATCAGCCTCCTTCGGACCCGGTAGCTACAGCCCGTAAGCAAAACAAGATTTAGTCTCGTACTGCTAAGCAAGTTCCCTCTCTTTTGAATTTAGCCGTGGATCCGACAACCTTGTCTACTGTAAGGCTGGGGATGTGAGTCTATGCGTTCTCCACTCCATTCTATAGCCTCACTTAACGGGGTCGAACGTTAACCAAGTTCTTGGGGATGAATTTAGGTTCTACCAGACATCCTATTTTAACCATATTGGGATTCCTTGTTTTGGACAGTTTCAAGGCTGAAATTGCACACAGTGTTTTCAGTGAATTTTTGGTCAATGGGAGTGTGTGAATCATTTCTGGAAATTTTGAAGAGTTTCCTAAAACGTTTCTATAGGACTCCAGGACAGTAACATACTCAAGGTTGGTCAAAAGTTCAAATTTCAAAAACTGCTACAATTTTCAGGGTTTTGAACCAGTCTCTGTATTTTTGCAATATCTCCATGTAGGATCATGTTCTGGAATATTGCAATACAGTTCTGGAAAGGGGGGGAGATGTGCTACAATTTTATAATTCAAAGTATTTTCTATTTCGGCACTGAAAGTTTTGTAATTTGGAGTTCAAACTGGTGCACTTGCAGTGAGGTGGCCAGACTGTACCAGATTATCTGCGAACTTTGAACAGCCATATCTCTTACTCTATAGTTGTGACATGGGCATAAATATACATTTCCAGAAATCTTAGTGAGTATACTATCAACTTTGTATTCAACTCAACAGCTGATTCTGAATGTAACTGGTTCAAATTCGAATTATCGTCGAACGTGTCCTGGCTGTACAGATTTTGGACCCTATGTACATAGTTTGGAACTTTGTCGATAATGCACATGTATGGATGATATAAGCTATTGATGTGTGACATGTTATAATACAATGTTGTAAAGTGGAATTGATGAATATTTGTACTGTATCCTATACTCAAACTGTGGCCAAAAACACACATTTTAGTGGAGGTCCTGCCAAAATTGTCCCGGAGAACTGTCAGGTTTAAACCATCATCTCTCTCTAACCCTTGATGCAATGGGGGCATGTGGGTAGCCTTTGGAAATATGGGAGAGTTAGCTACAACTTTGTTCTAGAGCTCATGCCATGAAATTGTCGTTTACATAGTCAAAATCTAAATTTAGTAGGAACTGGTCTGGCTGGACAGAGTACAACCAAAATTAGTGAGACTTGAGAATTGATGCTGCAACTTGAATGGAATGACTATGCATTTGATTTGGACATCCTTTATACTATATGAAATGAATCAAGAGATAATATGGAGACTGATGATGTTCATTGTATTGCAGAATAGTGCATACTCGCTCCACTTTCGAGGTGGGCAGCGGTGGTGGCCAGGGCGGCGATGAATCTCCACGCGCGGAGCAGCAGACTCCGCAACAGCAGCCACCACCTCCGCCTCCAATTACTCTAGCGGACGTTGTGGCTGCCCTGGTGGGTTCGCGGGATGAGAAGACGAATATCTTGCGGACTATCATGCAGAATACGTCCTCACCCTAGGGGCGTCAACATGGAGGAAATAATCACCCTCCTCAAGCTAATTATTCAGACTTTCTGGGGACACACACGAAAATACATCTTGTCCGGCCCAACAAGTTTTGTTATCTATGGTGCTGGTTAGCCATGGCTGGAGGTGCAGCCAGTTCCGTCCATTGGCCTCCTTAGCCATGGCTGGAGGTTGCATATGAAGTGTGGAGCCCTGATGTCATTGAAGGAGAAGGTATATATGCAGGGGGGCCAACTGTCATTTTGACAGGGGGAGAGAGAGAATGCCGAGTGGGCCCTTATGTCAGCCGCTAGTCAGTTGTCCTGGTGGGAATTCAAATCTGAGTGGGTCCCATTGTCATCCCCTGGATCATTTTTCCCGTTGAAGAAAATTTTAGAAAAACTCGCGATCTTTAAAATTCCATATCTCCCTGTAGACACTTTAAAAAATTCCAAAACAAATTTTCAGGAGCTTGTCCTGTAGACCCGATGTCTTCCATTCTTCTCTTGTTAAGCTTGTGGGCCTTCACCTCGGCCTTTCTACAGGAAGCAAAGATAGCAGCCAAGTACTTGAAAATGCCACTCGTAGACCTCTTTTCAGGAGCTTCCCTAGTGGCAGGGGCAGCCCTAGCATCTCCACTTGCTCTTGCCGGAGCCTCAGGACTTGAGGCCGAAGATGGAGCAGCCTGAATGCTTGGCTTTTGAGGCATTTGGGCCCTCAAAGGAAGATGCTCCACATCCTTGACAAATTCAATGCCAGTGACCTTCTCAATCATGAACATAAGATACGGAGCATAGCCACATGACCTATTGGGTGTGCAAGAGATGTTGACCATACCGTTCCAGATATAGTCAACTACATCAATCTTGCGGTCCTTGCTTATGACCCTCATCAGGGTCTGGAGATAGCCCTGCACACTCCCAGCATCCCCATCCTTGGGGGCAATTGTCTTCCTCAAGACTCTGTTCAAGACCACAAAGAAAGACTTCATGTTCTTTGTGGAGGGAGGGTTGAACCTGGAGTTGGGCTCATAGAGGAATTTCATCTTATCCTTCTCAATGACACCTATGTTGTGGATGACCAAGTTGTCATGGCTTGAGGTGTCAAGGTGTAGCAGGCTTGCAAAGTCTTCATAAGTTATACTGTACTTGGATCCATGAGTCATCCAAGTAACACTCTCTTCATCATCACTAGAGAAATGGCAAGTCGCAAAGAATTGCGCTATGACCTCATCATTCCAATTGTTCCTGAAGGCAAAGAGATCCTTCAGGCCATGTCTCTCAACTGCCTCCACCACTTCAACAAACGGTGAGCAGCCCTACTTCTCGAAATGTTCCCAATAAATCCACTTGCTGCGCACTACAGGTGTCTTCATGGGGAGGTAAAAAGACTTGTAGAAATCTGCATGGAAATTGCTCCAAAATCTACCATCCACAGCTTGCTTCGGGCGGCTGTAGCAATCAACATTGCAGAACTTAGCCGCTGAGTCACTGCCCTTCCCATTGAACTTTTCTTCTATGGGGTCCCGAGCCCCTTGCTTCGGAGCTGACGTCTTCAGGGGGCCAATCGGGCCCGTCACGATCCCCTTGCCTTTTCCTTTTGCTAGGCAAGCACTCGCCGAGCTAGGGCCGCCATCGGTGGAGGCCCTGGAAGCAGGCACCTTTCATCGAGCCACCCTCTTTTGAGACTGAGGAGGGGATGTGGCTGGCTCGGAAGGTCGCTTCTTGCTTTGGTCCGTCGAGGACCGAAGCGGGGCTTCTTGTTCCATTTCGGCTTCAAAGTCGTAAACTTCATCGTGAGAGTTCGACATGCCTGAGAATGGATTGTACAAGGTATGGGTGATAAAGGATAACAAGGAATTGCATTGAGGAAGTAAATGGTTAGGTTTGAGTTCAGAAAAATCGGACAAGTCCGGTGTACAGGCACGGACTAGTCCGGGTGACCGGACTTGTCCGTGCATGGACCAGACTAGTCCGATATTCATCCTCAAAAACCTAAGCAACGAGACAAATGATGATTCCTAATGCACAACTAGCTTAGCATCAACATAATACATCAAGGAAGCATGTATATAGTGAAAGATGCTAGGCTATTTGGTCAACAATGAAGAAAATTGAGATTTCTAGGGTTTGGGGGAAAATTACCAAAGAAATCGCTTGAAACTTGGAGATGAGGGTGTTGAAGGCCGGACAAATCCGTGAACTTCAATCCCTATGTGATTAAGATCAAATTCCACCCAAACTTGTGAAGTTTTGATGGAGAAATCAAGGAATCGCCTTGGGAGCTCGAGGGCGAGAGAGAGAGGGCTTGAGGCAAGAGTCTGGGTGAGGGAATTAGGGTTTGGCGGCAGCTAGGGTTATGGACACGAAAAATTGGACAAGTCCGGAGGTGACTGGACTAGTCCAAACTTTTCCAGAGCTTATATCGGACTAGTCCGTGGTCTACCGGACTAGTCCAGCCTAACCGGCGCTCTGCGGACTAGTCTGCATGGGCGGACTAGTCCGGGTAACCACGAACTAGTCCGTGGTCACCAAGAAAGATCTTTTTAGCCCATTCATATATATTTGAAGGTACATATTTAGAAAATGGGGAGGCAAACCAAATCAAATAATCTTGATGAATATGATCAGTAAGCATACAACAATCAAGCAATGACCATAATTCACCAAGATCTAGTAATTGACATAGTTTTGCGGAGAAAATTGAGAGAGATGATTTTCACAATCCAATCAACATATTTTGAAGAATTCATGCAGGTATGCAAATTTTCAAGCCACATTTCGGGTATCAAGGATGTTTAGTTCATTTCGAAGCTCGAAGAGTGTTTTTCATCAAGAGGCTTGGTGAATATGTCGGCCAATTGTTTTTCGGTGTTGACATGGGAAATGGCTATATCTCCTTTCATGGAGTGGTCTCTCAAGAAGTGATGTCGGATGTCTATGTGTTTGGTTCTAGAGTGTTCAACTGGATTATGGGCAATTTTAATGGCACTCTCATTATCACAAAGGAGTGGAATACGGTTCATATTGTAACCGTAATCCCTTAGAGTTTGTCGCATCCAAAAAAGTTGTGCACAACAACTCCCGGCTGCAACGTACTCCGCTTTGGCTGTGGATAAGGCAATAGAGTTTTGGTTCTTGGAGGACCAAGAAACTAGAGATCTACCTAGGAATTGACATGTGCCGGAGGTACTTTTTCTATCTACTTTGCATCCGACATAATCTGCATCGGTGTAACCAATGAGATTGAACTTGGAGCCTTTTGGATACCAAAGACCAATGTTGGGTGTATGAACTAAATATCTCAAGATCCTTTTTACGGCTGTCAAGTGACACTCCTTAGGATTGGCTTGAAATCTTGCACACAAACATACACTCAACATAATATCTGGCCTAGATGCACATAAATAGAGTAGAGATCCAATCATGGAGCGATATACCTTTTGGTCGATGCTAGGTCCATCTTCATTGAGATCCAAGTGACCATTCGTTGCCATTGGAGTCTTTATGGGCTTCGCCTTGTCCATTCCAAACTTCTTGAGTATGTCTTGAGTGTACTTCATTTGGCTTATGAACGTCCCTTCCTTTTGTTGCCGCACTTGGAATCCCAAGAAGTATTTTAGCTCTCCCATCATAGACATCTCAAATCTATCTGTCATAATTTTACTAAACTTCTCACAAAAAGATTGGTTAGTTGAACCAAAGATTATATCATCAACATAAATTTGACAAACAAATAGATCATTGTCAAAATTCTTTGTAAACAGTGTATAATCTACTTTGCCAATCTTAAATCCATTTTTAATTAAGAAATCTCTAAGACACTCATACCAAGCTCTATGAGCTTGTTTGAGGCCGTAGAGAGCCTTACGCAGTTTAAATATGTGGTCGGGGAACTCTTCATCTTCCAACCCGGGGGGGTTGCTCCACATACACCTCCTTGATTGGTCCATTGAGGAAGGCACTTTTCACATCCATTTGATAGAGCTTGAAATCATGGTGAGTAGCATATGCAAGTAATATTCTAATGGACTCAAGTCTAGCTATAGGAGCAAAGGTCTCATCGAAATCCAAACCTTCGACTTGTGAATACCCTTTGGCCACAAGTCATGCTTTGTTCCTCGTCACCACCCCGTTTATCGTCTTGTTTGTTGCGGAAGACCCATTTGGTGCCGATGACGTTGGATTTGGGTCTTTCAACTAGTTCCCACACCTCGTTCCTTTTGAAATTGTTGAGTTCTTCTTGCATGGCCACTACCCAATCCAGATCCTTCAATGAATCTTCAACCCTGCGTGGTTCCAAAAAGGACACAAACGAGTAATGCTCACAGAAATTAGCTATGCGAGATCTAGTAGTTACTCCCTTTTGGATATCACCTATGATGTTGTCAATTGGGTGATCCTTTTGGACGCATTGGTGTACTCTTGGGTGTGGTACTTGCTGTCTTGAATCTTCATGACACTACTAGGATTTCGGGTTATTGCGACAAAAAAAATTGTTGCAATAGGTCGAAATTCATCGCGATAGTTTGTTGTCGCAACGAAATAGAACGTCACGATAGTTTTTCCGACTCATGGCGATAACAGCCGTGGCAATAGGTTATTGCGACGACTTGACATCCGTGGCAAATAGTATGGTATCGCGACGACTCCACGTTGGTGGCAAATAGTATGGTATTGCAACGGTTTAACGTATTGCAACGATTTAATGTATTGCGACGAAAATATCGGTGTTGCAACGATGTCACATTCGTGGCAAAAAGTATAGTACTGCAACGACTCCACGTTCTTTGCAAATAGTATGGTATTGCAACGGTATAACGTATTGCGATGATTTAACGCATTGCAATGAAAATAACGGTGTTGCAACGATGCCACATTCGTGGCAAAAAGTAGGGTATTGCAACGACTCCACGTTCGTGGCAAATAGTATGGTATTGCAACATTTTAACGTATTGCGATGATTTAACGTATTGCAACGAAAATAACGGTGTTGCAACGATGCCACATTCGTGGCAAAAAGTATGGTATTGCAACGACTCCACGTTCGTGGCAAATAGTATGGTATTGCAACGGTTTAACGTATTGCAATGATTTAACGTATTGCAACAGAAATAATGGTGTTGCAACGATGCCACATTCGTGGCAAAAAGTATGGTATTGCAATGACTCCACATTCATGGCAAATAGTATGGTATTGCAACGGTTTAACGTATTGCGACGATTTAACGTATTGCAAAGAATAGTACATTATTTGCGACGGTTTCACATCTGTGGCGATAAGTACGGTATCGCGACGATTTCATACTCGTGGCGAATAGTATGGTATCGCGACGTTTCCACATTCGCGGCAAATAGTACGGTGTTGCAATGATTTCACATCCATAGAGAATAGTACAGTATGGCAACGTTTTTACATTCGTGGCGGATAGTATGGTGTTGCAACGATTTCACATCCGTGGCGAATAGTACGGTATCAAGACGATTTCACATGCGTGGCGAATAATATGGTATCGCGACATTTTCACATCCGCGGCGAATAGTACGGTATCGCGACGATTTCACACTCGTGGCGAATAATATCGTATCGCGACGTTTTCACATTCGTGGCGAATACTACGGTGTTGCAACAATTTCACTTCCATGGCGAATAGTACGGTATCGCGACGATTTCATACTCGTGGCGAATAATATGGTATCGCGACGATTTCACAGTCGTGGCCAATAATACGGTAATGCAACGATTTCACGTTCATGGCGAATAGTACGGTATTGCAACGATTTCAAAACTGTGACAACAATATTGTATTGCAACGATTTCTGATGTGTGGCAATAGGTTCGTAATGCAACATATTCAAATCTGTGTCAACAGGGTCGTAATGCGACGTTCTCTGGGTGGTGGCAATAGCAGTCTAGTGCAACGCTTTTTTGGTCGTAGCCAAATGTTTGTAGTGCAACGTTTTATAATTTGTGGAAATAGCTAGCTTCCTATTGCAACAGTTTATTTTCATCGCAATAATTTGTTAATGCCACATTTTATAATTAGCGGCACTAGAATCCTAATGCACCAGGTTTGAAAATTAGTGGCGACAAAATCAATTTATTCGCACACGATACGTCTAAGACAACTTCGTGACCGCGCGTCCGTGCCAGGGGATGCCTTGCAGCGAACATGGGCCTAGTCCTGCACGCATTACTTTCATTCGGATTTTTAACTTCAACTGTGCGCCATGCCTTATAACATCGGTGCACCGACCTCAACTTTCTGTGGTGGGACTAATCCTTCGCACCTGTTCCATATGTTCTTTTCTTCTCTGTCTGTTGTCTAATACTATTTCTGTTCTATGTTCAACATGCATGTGCGACCTCGATCCACGATCATGTTTCATGATGTTATTCGTGTGTTTTCTCTTTTTGTTGAAAGATCGTCATGTACTGTTTGAGGTGTATATATATATATATATATATATATATATATATATATATATATATATATATATATATATATATATATGCATGCATGTTAGTGTTGTTAAACGTGACAGAGGTCCGAGGTGTTTTAATTCTAGCTATGTCTAACATGCACGGACCGCAAACATGATCAACCAATTACACTACGTAAGAAACCAAAATAGGAGACAACGATGGGTGACAGATCGGATGTCCATCGATCACAAAGCGATGCGAGACACGCTTAAAGTCATTGTTTGTCTCCTTTAGCTTTGCAATTACAAATCTAGACGAGCATCAAACCCTAAGATCTTTTGTTTTTGTCCAATTTGCTCGGTTCACTTGTGACAGATTAACACATCACTAAACTTAGAGCACATTCACTTGATTGAAATCCAGAAATTCTAACACACCAGTATTCAATGACACGAATGAACACATATATATTACAAAACACAAGAAATATGTACAAGAACAGAATTGAAGCTAAACATGTACAAGAACTCCTAAAACTACAAAAGAAATATGTACAAGAACTACTAAAAACTACTCTGCCGGCCTCGCCTCCTCCACCCTCTCCCCCAACTTCTCAAACCACGACAAGCGGTCCTCCTCCTCCTCGTCGTTTTCGTCGTCGTCGTCATGGTGGTGGTGGTTGCTGTCATCGTCGCCGTCGTCATCGTCGTCGTCGTCCTCCTCCTCCTCCTCCTCCTCCTCCTCCTCCTCCTCCTCCTCCTCCTCCTCCTCCTCCTCCTCCTCCTCCTCCTCCTCCTCCTCCGGCGACGATGCAGCAGGAGAGTGGGCCGACTGCTCCGGCTGAGCCGATTGCTCCGGCTGCACCGGTGGAAATTTTATCTTCTTATTCTAAATAGGCTAGCTTCGTTCAGAGTGGTGACCACGTTCTTGAGGTTTACTAGGCGGCGCCTAGCTCCGGACCTATAACTTGGCGGCAAATGAAATTTTGGCAGCCTAACGGCGTCTAAGTGTTTCGCCCGGGTTAGGTTTTACCTACGCTGCCGAGGGGTATACATAAACTCCAATTTTCTCAGGCCGATTTTAAGTACCGACCGCCAAAGAAGATTGTTACCCCAGACGGGTTTTACTTACCAACCGCCTGAGAAGATATTTACTTCTTCTTAATTAATATTCTTGATTAAATGTGGGTCCTTTAAAAAGGCAAAATTCCACTTTCTTGTAATATTATGATATGTAAAGGTTATCATTAAATTTCACTTCATAAATCATTTGAAATTGGTCAGAACATAAAAAACATACAACAAATGCTATTTTTCATTTTTCTATCTTGATGAATATAATGCCTTTTTCATTTATTTTTTCAGTGGACATTTTTACTCATCATACCAACCTCTATGAATTTTTTCAGATTTTTTTAAATTTTTTTGAATCAATGTGTGTTCATAATTTGATGAATGCCTCATATGTATATATGAGCATTTAGTTAGAATGATGGATAATTTGAAGTTTGACATATTGGAATGCTTTTAAAAAAATTAACAAAATTCATACATGTATAAATGATACAAATATGTTCATAAAAACAAATTTGAGTGAAGGATCTTTTTTATGAGATACACAAATGTGAATAATATGTGAGTAGAAATTCATTTGATATTTACCAAAACATTACAATGTCAGCTATACAAGTTTTAAAATATTTTGTTCAGGTGATAGATGTTAATTTTATACAAATGTAGAAGAAAGAATCATCGAATTTGGACACAATTTGCAGAATCTAAAAATGTTTGAGTATTTATATTGGAATCTAAATAAAAAAGAAGCAAGGGATAAGGAAACTGAAGAAAAGTATCGGGCATTATCTCAGGCGGTTGGTAAGTAATATCCGACTGAGATAAACATCTTCTTAGACGGTTATTAAGTACCAACCGCCTGTGAAGATATTTACTTCTTCTTAATTAATATTCTTGATTAAATGTGGGTCCTTTAAAAAGGCAAAATTCCACTTTCTTGTAATATTATGATATGTAAAGGTTACCATTAAATTTCACTTCATAAATCATTTGAAATTGGTCAGAACATATAAAATATACAACAAATGCTATTTTTCATTTTTCTATCTTGATGAATATAATGCCTTTTTCATTTATTTTTTCAGTGGACATTTTTACTAATCATACCAACCTCTATGAATTTTTTCAGATTTTTTTAAATTTTTTTGAATCAATGTGTGTTCATAATTTGATGAATGCCTCATATGTATATATGAGCATTTAGTTAGAATGATGGATAATTTGAAGTTTGACATGTTGGAATGCTTTTAAAAAAATTAACAAAATTCATACATGTATAAATGATACAAATATGTCCATAAAAACAAATTTGAGTGAAGGATCTTTTTTTATGAGATACACAAATGTGAATAATATGTGAGTAGCAATTCATTTGATATTTACCAAAACATCACAATGTCAGCTATACAAGTTTTAAAATATTTTGTTCAGGTGATAGATGTTAATTTTATACAAATGTAGAAGAAAGAATCATCGAATTTGGACACAATTTGCAGAATCTAAACATGTTTGAGTATTTATATTGGAATCTAAATGAAAAAGAAGCAAGGGATAACGAAACTGAAGAACAGTATCGGGCATTCTCTCAGGCGGTTGGTAAGTAATATCCGACTGAGATAAACATCTTCTTAGACGGTTATTAAGTACCAACCGCCTGTGAAGATATTTACTTCTTCTTAATTAATATTCTTGATTAAATGTGGGTCCTTTAAAAAGGCAAAATTCCACTTTCTTGTAATATTATTGATAAGTAAAGGTTACCATTAAATTTCTCTTCATAAATCTTTTGAAATTGGTCAGAACATAAAAAACATACAACAAATGCTATTTTTCATTTTTCTATTTTGATGAATATAATGCCTTTATCATTTATTTTTTCAGTGGACATTTTTACTCATCATACCAACCTCTATGAATTTTTCAGATTTTTTAAATTTGTTTGAATCAATGTGTGTTCATAATTTGATGAATGCCTCATATGTATATATGAGCATTTAGTTAGAATGATGCATAATTTGAAGTTTGACGTGTTGAAATGCTTTAAAAAAATTAACAAAATTCATACATGTATAAATGATACAAATATGTTCATACAAACAAATTTGAGTGAATGATCTTTTTTTTATGAGATACACAAATGTGAATAATATGTGAGTAGAAATTCATTTGATATTTACCAAAACATTACAATGTCAGCTATACAAGTTTTTAAATATTGTGTTCATGCGGTAGATGTTGATTTTATAAAAATGTAGAAGAAAAAATCATCGAATTTGGACACAATTTGCATAATCTAAACATGTTTGAGTATTTATATTGGAATCTAAATAAAAAAGAAACAAGGGATAAGGAAACTGAAGAACAGTATCAGACATTATCTCAGGCGGTTGGTAAGTAATATCCGACTGAGATAAACATCTTCTCAGACGGTTATTAAGTACCAACCGCCTGTGAAGATATTTACTTCTTCTTAATTAATATTCTTGATTAAATGTGGGTCCTTTAAAAAGGCAAAATTCCACTTTTTTGTAATATTATTGATAAGTAAAGGTTACCATTAAATTTCACTTCATAAATATTTTGAAATTGGTCAGAACATAAAAAACATACAACAAATGCTATTTTTCATTTTTCAATCTTGATGAATATAATGCGTAGGCCGCGGCGCACGTGGCGGCGGAGGTGGACGAGGCCTCTGAGTAGAATAGGATTAGGAGTAGTTTTGTTCTTGTTTCTACGTGTTTTTCGTCCATGTTTTCTTTACTCTTGTTTGTAATATATGTGTTGGTAGTATGTTAATGTAATATGTCTTTTATGTTCATGAACAATGTGTCTGATGTATTATCGAAATATTCTCCTTTTATCGAAAAGCATCTCCTCTAACGGCGCCAAGTTTTAACCTTTAACCCACTTCGTGCGTGAATCGAAAAACATCTCCAGTCATGATGTTGTGTTTCTCTTGTTTTTTTTATATTTTTTCTTTTCACGTTTTGTCATGTTGTTTTCTTTGATGCAAACGGGGCTAAACAAAAGACGAGCGCGCATAGGGGAAACACAACAAGTGCAACATTCATAAGAGACGAGCATGCATATATAGGAGAAACACATCAACATGCCTTATACAAGTCTATTTTATATACAGTACTCCCTTTGTTCACTTTTCATTGGCGTTGGGATAACTAGGGGTAGTGCATCCAAAAGGGAATGAAGGGAATATAACCCATAGAGTACAACATGTTATGGCGGAACAGGTCATACTCACGCTTAATCCTACAGTTCTCAGTACAGAAGACGGTCCACTCGTACCACCCTCACCGGCCGCAGCGGGCAGGCCCCTGGTTCCCCCCTGTTGGGCAGCGGCAAACGTAATCGTCAATTTCGGGAAGCGCCACCGGCGGCGGTCCCGGAGGAGGCCTACGTAAAAACCTCCAGCTCACGAAAACGTCGAGCCTCTGCATGGCTTGATTCCGACACCGGCAGCACACCGTGTTGGTCCTCTTCATCGCGAAGGACCCAGCCGCATTGTCGCCGACGTGGGCCTCGCTTTCAACCTGCCGTATATACTTGAGGGCGTCGCGGTCCCCATGATCAGCGTCATAGCGGAGCATGGCGAGGACGTAGGCCGCCACATTGTGGCCGTTCGCGGCCGCCCGGGCAAGGAACTGGGTGCCCCGCTGCGCCTGCGCGCGGCCGTAGTTGAAGACGAGGTCAAACCTGGTGATGTAGCACGCATGAGGGTTGCCCACGTTGGCCAGGCGCTCCACGAGGGCGTCGTAGCTCCCGTTCTCGTGCCGTTGGAACCACTCCCAGCTGCTCTCCCGCTCCAGCGCCACGCGTCTGCCCACGGCAGGATCACGACATGCCGCGTGCATGGCCTTGCAGGTGGCGCGCAGACTGGAGAGGTCGTCCATGGGCTGGGTGGAGGTTGCGGCGACCCACCCCGCGATCAGGACCGCAATATCGTGCGGCAAGGGGAACTCCATGGGCTTCGAAGGGAACCAATGAGGGCGCGCGCGACAGAGAGGAAGAGTACACACGGAGAAGAGGATGGTGTGTGTGGCGGAGTAGAGGAAGGTGTGTTGTCTTACTACTCTTTATTAGTACGCGCGGAGAAGACAATGAGACGCCCGGTGATTTTTACTATACGCGGAGAAGAGGGATGGTGGTGTGTGGGCAGTTATTTCCAGCCAATGTTTTTTTGTCCCAGCTCAACTTTACTTTCACTGTATGGTCATGTCAGTTGTGTGCTCTGCATATTTTCAGCTACTATCCTTTGTTGTCGTAGCAACTTGCTGGCATTGAATGGAAAGTGGGAGGATATATATTGATGAAGGGTGTTAGGGTAAGTTTATGCGTTGACTAATGCGCGGTTTGAATCCTAAAAATAGAGTTCACTTGGGATGGAGGGAGTATAAGATGGTCACCCGCGCCATCGTCTTTTCCGCACAACCGTTCCAACATCCTCTCTTCTCTCCACAAAACCTAGCCGTGGCTAGTATACAGCAAATGCTTTCGAGCTCGAGCAACTCTCCGCCACCGAGCCCGTCGAGGGACCCGGCCGCCGGTAAGCGGCCGCGGCTGGACCCCCCCTCGCCACCGCGCGTGAAGGATACCCTCCTGTTCAACATGGCCCGAGATGTATTTACGGATACATATCACTCCATGGAACGCCTTGGGCTCGGTACCCTACCACAAAGTACTTGAATGGACACCACGGGCCACTACGTCTTCGGCCTCTCGCACGTGGCCTCTCGTCTTGACTCCCTCTGGGAGACGATGGCGGCCGAGCTCGGCGTCGCGGGTCGTCGCAACCTCATCGTGGCGGTGGCCTTGAGACTGGGTCACCTTCTACCGCCGGAGCCCGAGGCGCTAGAGGAGGGTCAGGAGCCCGAGGATCCACCTGAGGAGGAGGAGGTGGAGGCTGAGTAGAGTAGTATTTAGGTGTTTTCTTTTCATGTTTTTAGTTGTAGTTTTTCGTTTCATGTTTTTAGTTGTAGTTTTTCGTTTCATGGTTTTAGTTGTAGTTTATCTTTTCTTGTGTTTGTAATATACTCCCTCCATCCAAAGCGACAAGTATTTTGGGATGGAGATACTCCCTCCATCAAAAGGGACAAGTATTTTGGGACGGAGGGAGTAATGTTTTTAAGTTAAATGTACTTGGTGTTCTTGTTCATGGATGTACTATCTGTGCAAAATTAGTTCGAATTTTCCCATTGCCAAACCCTCCTTGTCCCCAAACCGGTGGAGTTGCCAGGAGATCGCCCACAGCGGGGCCAGCAAAGCGGTCTGTAAAGTAGTAGTAACAGGAAAATGCAACAGGCCAATAGCTAGGACTGGAAATAAAAAAGTGAAGACAATACGAGGAAGAAAATGTTTGAAAAAAGGAAGGACAACCGAAATGTTAAACAGGAAATCTTTTCACGGAAATTAATCCAGTCGTAATCCTCTCAAACATAGGCTCCCTTTGAAGGATAGGATTTGTAAAGGATTTTTAGTTTCCATAGGAAACGTAACACATGAGCTAGGACACTTTGGTAGCCATACTAAAAGAGCTGCTTATCCGCCTCATCCACTTCCCCACGCCGCCAGTAGAATCTCTTCGGCCGCGGGAAGGTGTCCCCCGAAGAGTTCGAGGACACCGAGGAGTGTCCGTCAGAAGAGTCGCCTGATGACAAGGAGGCCGGAGAGTTGGGGTGGACCGGCGGCGTATAGTCGAGGTAGTGATATAGGTGGATGATGAGCTCCATCATGAGGCCGCCAGGCCGGACCACTGCGGCATGGTTGAAAAGTTCCGTCGGCGGCCCGCCGTCACTCCCAGTCCGGCCATCACTTCCTGCAAAGAAGGTGGCCATTTTGGCCCGAGGCAGGAGGCTTGGGTCTTTCATCCACCCAACGACTGTGCATAGGTTAGCACACTCCCAGTGGTAAGTCGAAGCATCCAAGTGATCAAAGAGGAAGACGTCACCCAGAACCTGTTTGATGCCCTCCACAGACCAGACATGCAGAGGGAGGTTCTCGATGACAACCTGCACGTGGAAGAACCACCCGACGATCGGCACACTGACGCCAAAGATCCATGGCCGGAAGTAGTGGTTATCATCCGGCATGGAGATGATTGCCGTCTCGATGGCGAGCTCCCGATAGTCATCACGGGTGAACCACACCAGGAACTCACCATCCCCAAATGTGGACACGGTGAAAGCCCAATGCGGGATTTCAAGTTGGTGATGGATGGCCAGGGTGATCTCCATGGGCGTCGCCTTGCTGCGACCTCCTCTGGGTCCCAGAACAGCTGCTTGGCGACGCAAACACATAAACTCTATCGTCATGAGGCGGTTGTTGATCACCGTGCATTGCCCCTCACGAGGTCGCAGGGACGGTGAGCCTGCAGGTACCTGCTCACGTCTAACATGGTTGCGAGGCATGGCGCTGCGACAACAGAGGCAAAGGACTTCTCAGGCAACACACGGGAGCATGGATGGGAATCAGTTGGGAACTTGAGCCTGGAAGCAATAGGGGGGGGGGGTTTAAGAAGGCGAGGATGAAGAGGCCAAACATCGGATGCAGCGTCCCTTGAGGATCTCACGAAAATCCGGTGATAGGACCAGACCTTTCGAGGCCTTCGGCTCTGTGCAAGCGTCATGAATGCGCGAAGGCCCAGCTTGAATATAAAGTGAATCAGCGCAGTTTCAGCCCACAAATAACAAGCAGCCCATCTTTTTCGTCCTGCCTGCCTACCCGCGGCGGGAAATTTTTGTCACGCCGAATGAAGAAGGAAAATAAGAAACGAAAATAATATTTTATTATGGTACCCTTCGACCTGCAACGCCGGCCCCCTCTCTGCAACGCGCTTGTAGGACATCTGCCGGCCGCCATGATTGTAGGAGCATCCGCCAGCCGCCACGCTTGTAGGAGCATCCGCGGGCCGCCACGCTTGGAGGAGCATTCGCCGACCGCCACGCTTGGAGGAGCATCCGCCGGCCGCCACGCTTGGAGGAGCATCCACCGGCCGCTACGCTTGGAGGAGCATCCGCCGGCTGCCATGCTTGTAGGAGCATCCGCCGGCCGCCACTCTTGTAGGAGCATCCGCCGGTCGCCAAGCTTGGAGGACCAACCGCCGACCGCCACGCTTGGAGGAGCATCCGCCGGCTGCCATGCTTGTAGGAGAATCCGCCGGCCGCAACGCGTGGAGTAACAACAACTAGGTACAATTGCTCACAAAATGTGTTCTTATACATCTATCCTCTTACGGATAGGCTGATGGCTGATTGAATTGTAGGAAGCGATGTCAGAAGATAAGACATGGATGGGAAAAGACAGGCATACGAGGGAGTGGCAGGATGGAATGAAGTCATTTTTAAATTTTGCATTTCAGGGCACTCGTGAAGGAGGAACTATGCCTTGTCCTTGCACGAGATGTCGTAATATTTGCCACAAGACACGCAAGGGAGTTCATTTACACCTGCTCAGAAATGGGATGTTATTGGATTATACTTGTTGGATACACCATGGAGAAATACGAGTTCAGGAAAATATTGCTGAGGAACCAGCAAATAATGAGGAGATAATTTTTTATGATGGTGCTATGCAAAATATATTGTCCAGTCTACTTAGAGGCACTGATCATGGTGGTACTTCAGCAGATGTTGATGATCAAGAAAATGCTATAAACTAGCAGGAGCCAACTGGGGATGCAAAGAAATTCTATGACTTATTAACTGATGCCAAAAAGGAGTTGTATCCAGGTTGTTCGCAGCTGACCCAATTATCCTACATTGTCAGGTTCTATTCTCATTTGAACTATTCTCATTTGCGCTTCCAAAGGGCCACTGCATTCCTAATACACTTGATAAACTTCAGAAGGTTGTTCGTGACCTCGGGCTGGACTACCAAAAGATCGATGCACGTGTCAATGACTGTGTGTTATTCCGGAAGGATTATTCTCTGCTGAATAGTTGCCCAAAATGTGGTGAATTAAGATAGAAAAATAGTACTGCTGGGGATGCAAGAGAGGCTTTACCTTGTGGAAAATCCAAGAAGCTTGTAGCACGCAAGGTTCTACGTTACTTCCCTCTTATTCCCCGTCTACAAAGGTTTTATATGGGAGAATCAACGGCATGAAACATGCGCTGGCACAAAGAAGGTCGTGCTGATGATGGAATATTACGCCATCCCGCCGATTCAAAAGCATGGAAGCATTTTGATAGCATTCACCCAAATTTCTCATCTGATCCTCGCAACATAAGACTTGGGCTAGCATCTGATGATTTCAATCCTTTTGGAGTAATGAATGTTTCTTACAGTACATGGCATGTGATTCTAATCCCTTATAATCTACCACCTTGGTTGTGTATGAAGCAGTCTTATTGGGTGATGTCAATGATAATTCCTGGACCAAAGTCACCTGAAAACAACATTGATGTGTATCTGCAGCCTTTGATTGATGAGCTACTGAAATTATGGTCTGATGGTGTTGAAACATATGACAGTTTAAAGAAAGAGACATTTGTCATGCGAGCTTCTTTATTGTGGACAATAAATGATTTTCCAGCATATGCAATGCTATGTGGATGGAGCACAAAAGGGAAGCTAGCATGTCCATACTGCCATATAAACACTGACGCCTTCTGGTAAAAATATGGACGAAAGCATTGTTACATGGGTCATCGTCGTTTCCTACCTCAGGATCACAGATGGTGTCGAAACAAAGGTTCTTTCAACAACAAGGCAGAGAATATAGAGGCTCCAACATCACTCTCTGGTGACGAAGTACTCCAACAATACAAGTGTTTTGATCAAGTGAGTTTTGGACTGACGAATAATAAGATAAAGCACACCGAGGAAAATAGATGGCATAATTGGAAGAAGAAAAGTATATTTTTTGACCTCCCTTATTGGAAGATGTCGGTGGTTTGGATCCGGCAGATCTCCCGACACTACTAAAGTGTTAGAGGAGTTTGATGTTCGGTGTGGGCGCGCGGAGATTCAAGAAGGTGAATTGTAAATGACACAGGGGACATAGAGATTTACATGGTTCGAGCCGCCTGAGCATAATACCCTACTCCACGGGATGTGTTGGTGTTGTATTGGTTGTCTGAGCTCAAAGTGAGCTCAAAGTGTAGAGTGAGCGTATAGTGTATCGAGCGTGTGTCTAATGTCACCTATGTATCGTCGGCCTGTCCTTTTATAGTACAAGGGCAGGCCGTTACAAGTTAGCCTGGCCCGACATGTGGCCCCGGCGGTTACTGATATTGATACACATTCAACACATTTAATTGCCCTTAATGACCGAGTTATGGGCTTTGACAGCACCGTTACTAGTAATTAAGGTCGTCCGATCGTGTGTCATTAATATGGTATTAATGACACTTAATCGGGTCTTGAAGTCCTTGATTCCCCTTTGAAGATCTGGAGCCGTTGTGGAGTCTTCCGTAGGTTAGAGGTTGAAGATCCGACGGTTGGCACGTGGCAGCTCCGGAGCGTACTGTGGGAAACAGATAGCTCCAGAGCTACCTGACACGTGTCAGTTCTGGAGCTTCCCTCGGTCTGGGGTTAGGTCCGGGGGTGCCATTTCGGTACATAGCCCGGAGCTTCCCCCTTTGTGGGCAGTAGCTCCGGTTTGATAGTACACGTGGCGATCCTGGGACTAACCATGTTGGAGAAGCGGGTCCGGTTATGTCTGACATGTGGGCCTCCGAAGGTCTTCAAATCAAGTAGATGACTTTCCCTTGAGATCTTTGTAATCTCAAGGGGTGTACGGTTCCCAGGGTACCGACAGTGGCCCCCTGGGCCCACCTCTGGGGAAGACCCCTTGGGTGAAGTCATTCCGCCGGAGGTGGGTCCATCCTCGCGACTTTTGAACTGAGTCTTCAAAGGTCTTCGGATGTGCCGTTGGCGATGGTTTGGAGTTAAGCTTGTTAAGCTTGTGGGCCTTCACCTTGTTAAGACTTGATTGTCTATCATATGTCAAAATTTCACGGTCATTGGATTTATGGTTTTTGATCTACACGAGTTTCTTTGCAGCGTTCCAGAACTGTTTTTCTCGGGTAGGTCAGATTGACCTGTGTTTGATCTTTTGATCATAACTTGAGTTTTTCTCGACAGATTTTAGTGATTCCTTTTGTGTTGTCTTCGTGACTTGATTCTCTCTGATATCTATCACTTTTGTCACGATGAAACACGTTTAGATTAGGCTCAAACACGATTTCTTTAATAGATTGTTTTTCTGCCGTAAGGGTTTGGGGTTTTATTGTTTCCGCTGCGTAAGATTTTTAAATCTACCATTCACCCCCCTCTAGTAGCTTTTCACGTGCTCTTCGATCCTACAATTGGTATCAGAGCCACGGTGCTCTAATCTTTGTGATTTGCACGTGTTTTTGACTAATCATCATGGAGAAGTACTCCGCCAAACCTTGTGTGTTTGCTGGTATTGATTTCCAGGTTTGGAAGGCACGCATGGAGGCTTTCATCCAGGCACAAGGCTTTGCAATATGGGAGAAGGTGTATAAGCCTTATGAAGTGCCACCTAATGATCAAGTCACGGTCACAAACCTACGGGACGTCGACAACAACAACTAAGCCCGAAACTTGATCATCCAAGGACTCACTCAAAGCGACTTTGATCGTGTAGCGCACCTCCGGTCAGCATACGATGTTTGGAGAGCTCTCTATGATTATCATGAAGGAAAACAATCAAGGAGGTAAAACAAGATATGTTCAAAAAGGAATATATGCGTTTTGAGATGCAACCAGGTGAGTCTATCGATGACCTCTTTGCTCGGTTCAATAAAATTCTCAGCAACTTGCGTAGTGTCAATGTTAATTTTTCTGATGCTGAGAATGCTAGGCAACTTCTTAGTGCATTAGACATGTCAATTTGGGAAATGAAAGTAACATCTATTTGTGAATCTACTGTCATGAGTTCTCTTACATTAGATGTACTTTATTCTAAACTAAAAACTCATGAAATTGACATCCTAGCACGTAAGAACCCAAATAAGTCTATTGCATTTGTTTCACAACGTGATATGTCTAGCTCCGGCCAATCATCATCTTGCAATACTCTTGCTTTATTGTCCTCACTAACCCTGGAGCAGATCGAAGAATTTCCAGAAGAGGAGTTGGCACTCATCTCTACTAGATTCTCATAAGCATTGCAAAATGTGAGAACTAGAAGGAGAGGAAGCTCCGGACCGCAACGCTGTTTTGAATGTGGTAAAACAGGACACTTTCGTACAGAATGCCCTAACCTTTCAGGTCAGACCACCCGGGAAGAAAAACAAAGCAAGGTCCGGACCCCCTCTGGAAATTCCAACAAGAAGAAGAAAGGTACCATAGGACGCAAGATGATCAACAACTTCATCACCGCGCTTCAGGAGCTCAGTTCAAGTGACATTGACTTTGAAAGTGATGAAGAGAATGATGACCTGGCCAACATATGCTTCATGGCGGGCAAAGCAAGATCAAGATCAAGTCAGGAGGAAGCAGAACACAACAGTGACGATGATGAGGTATGTTCAACCTGTAATGAAATGTGTGATGCTATTTCTCGTGCCACTATTATTGTCAAGAAAAAGGACAAAAAGCTTAGGGACAATGCTGCTAAAATTGAGTCACTAGAATCTGAAATTAATCGTTTGAAATCCTTAATTCCTAGTGATGATTCTTATTCCTCATGTGACTTAATATATGAACAATTGTCCTCTCTAAGAAGTGCACATTCCTCCACTCTAGACAGACTTGATGAAGAAATTGAAAAGAACAAAAAGCTTGCTGCACTTAGTGATAAAAACTTAAAAGATGTTTCTTGTTCTACAGATGATTTGCATTGTTCTGCATGTGAAAATCTTAATAAGAAACTAAAAGATGCAATGAATGAAATTTCCATTCTGAACAATGCTTTACGATCTCATGAAGTTAAAAGTTGTTCCAATTGCAAACTAAAAGGAAAAACTTCATGTGCAAACTGCCTAGACTTGTCTAAGAAACTTGATGACATGAATAGGACACTAGGTCGGTTTTGTAATGGGAATAAGAATCTAAACTTGCTGCTGAATTCTTCCAAGTCTTGCAATGATAAAACTGGTTTAGGTTTTGATTCTCATGCTCATGCTAAGGCACATCCACCTAAAGTTGTAAAGTCATTAGGAAGTGGCTTGATTCAAACAGTTCCTAAACAAAAAGGAGTGGTTTTCAAATCTGCAGGAGTGTTGTCTCACTCGGTTTCAAATAAAAATATTGCTTGCTCATCTAGACTTGAACACAAAGTTAAATTTCATTGTACCTTCTGTGGTAAAGTTGGTCATGTCATAGATTTTTGTTATAGACTAGCTAAACAACAGAAAAAAGAAAGAAAAGTTGCTAGATCTTATAACTTTCATGCAATTAGAAAAACACAACCTGCTTTAGTGAGTCAGAAATTTGAAAAGGTACCTTTCGGACCTTCTGGTAAGAAATCCGCAAAAGCAGCTCCGATAGTTCCGATAGCTCCGAGAGCTCCCGGACCTTTTGTTGTTTCCTTCGGAACTTTAGCTTTTGCTTCTGGAGCTTCAGCCTTGTCTTTTGGAACTACTGCTTTTACCTCTGGAGCTACTGGTTTTTGTGCTAAAAGAGTTAAGAATAGAAAACCTCAAACTTCGACTCATAAACCTGCTGTTTTATCTTAGCTTTCGCGTGTTTTTCCTACTGCACGTCGTGTGACTCAGTACTGGATACCTAAATGCCTTTTGACTAACCGCAGTATTGAGTCATCGACGTATTGTTCTTCTATGTAGGTTACACGTTTGAGGAAGGAGAACATTTGGATTGTGGATTCAGGTTGCTCACGCCACATGACTGGTAACAAAGATTGGTTCTCCTCCCTCTCTTTTGTGTCACGTGTAGAGAATGTTACTTTTGCCGATAATTCTTCAACACCTATAATTGCTAAGGGTTCGGTTAGAGTAAATGATCACTACACCTTGAAGGATGTGGCACTTGTCAAAAATTTGAAATACAACTTGATTTCTGTTGCACAATTGCTAGATGAAAATCTAAAAATTATTTTCAATAAAAACTGGTGCAAAGTTGTAGGTTCAAATAGTGAGCTTATTTTTAACATGTCTCGTTTTGGAAGAGTTTTTAAAGCTGATTTTGATATGTCTTCCTCTAAGCATAGGTGTCTAGTTGCTAATGATTCGAAGGACTTATATTTTTGGCATCGTAGACTTGGTCACGTAGGCTTTGATCACTTAACGCGTGTTAGTGCTCTTGATCGCATACGTGGGCTGCCTAAGCTTAAAAGGGACAAAGAAATTGTGTGCTCTTCTTGTAGACATGCTAAGATGGTTGCAGGTTCACATACTCCTCTCACAATGATCATGACAACTGAACCATGTCAACTTTTGCATCTTGACACCGTAGAACCTTCACGTGTTCAATCCTTCGGAGGTAAATGGTATGTTCTTGTTATCATTGATGATTATTCTAGATACTCTTGGGTGTATTTTATGGCGTCTAAGAATGAAGTTTTTAGTCACTTTAGAACTTTATTTCTTAGATTATCAATTGATCACCCAGGATCGTTAAAAGCAATTAGAAGTGATAATGGAACTGAATTTAAAAATCAATCTTTTGATCACTTTTGTGCTGAAAATAGAATAGATCATCAATTTTCTTTACCATATGTACCTCAACAAAACGGTGTTGTAGAAAGAAAGAACAGAACCTTAGTTGAGATGGCTAGGACTATGCTTGATGAATATCAAACTCCTAGGAAATTTTGGGCTGATTCGTTAGCAACCGCTTGTTATGTCTCAAATCGTGTTTTCTTGCGTGCTAAGCTAGGTAAAACACCATATGAGCTCCGATTTGGACATAGGCCTAGTGTTACACACTTTTGGGTCTTTGGTTGCAAATGCTTTGTTAAGAAACATGGTAATCTTGATAAATTTGAACCTAGATCCATTGATGGCATGTTTCTTGTTTATCCATCTCATACTAGAGGCTACCGTGTGCTTTTACTTGACACTAACAAAATTGTGGAGACTTGTGAAGTGTCTTTTGATGAAGATGGCCCAGGTACTAGCTCCGGTGTTGCAGGACCAGATCCGTATCCTCAGGGGGAGGGTATTTTCGAAGATGAAGAAGAGCCGGTGATACTGCCTGGTAGTTCCGAAGCTGACACGTATCCAGCTCCGGACATTGAACAAGCTCCGGCTATCACTTATACTGGTGCTGATCGTCCACAAGTAACAAGCTCAACAATCTACGATGAACCTAATAAAGAAGAAGCTTGTGAGACATCTGTTTTTGACATTTTTACAAAGATCATCCCCCACAACAGATGATTGGAAGCTTGCATGAACGAGTCACACGGTCCAGGTTTTGCGATCCAAACTCTCATGCTCATTCTGCTTTTGTTGCTTCTTTTGAACCTAAAGATATCACACGCACTCACTAATGAATCTTGGATTATTGCCATGCAAGAAGAGTTAGAAAATTTTGAAAGAAATAATGTTTGGAAACTTGTACCTCCACCTCAAGGTCACACTTTAATTGGAACTAAATGGGTATATAAAAATAAACAAAGTGAGGATGGGGTTGTGGTTAGGAATAAGGCTAGGTTGGTTGCTCAAGGTTTCACTCAAGTTGAAGGTCTAGATTTTGATGAAACTTTTGCTCCTGTCGCTAGATTAGAAGCCATAAGAATTTTGTTAGCTTTTGCAGCATCTAAAGGTTTTAAGCTATTTCAAATGGATGTTAAAAGTGCTTTTCTTAATGGCTACATAGATGAGGAGGTTTATGTCAAAAAACCACCAGGTTTTGAAAATCCAGATTTTCCTAATCATGTTTACAAACTGTCCAAAGCCTTATACGGTCTCAAACAAGCCCCTAGAGCATGGTATGACAGGTTAAAAACATTCTTACTTGAAAAGGGGTTTACCGTGGGCAAGGTTGATAAAACTCTTTTTGTGCTTAAACATGGCAATGACTCATTATTCGTTCAAGTGTATGTGGATGATATTATCTTTGGTTGTGCTTGTCATGATCTTATGTCTGATGAGTTCCGAATTTGAAATGAGTATGATGGGTGAACTCACTTACTTTTTGGGGCTGCAAATCAAGCAAACCAAGGAGGGTACCTTTGTGCATCAAACGAAGTATACCAAAGACCTCCTAAGGCGCTTCAACATGGACAAAAGCAAGCCTCTTCGGACACCAATGGGAACAGCAACAACACTTGAACTTGATGAAGATGGTGAATCCGTGGATCAAAAAGAATATAGAAGCATGATCGGATCACTTTTGTACCTCACGGCATCAAGACCGGACATACAATTTAGCGTATGTCTTTGTGCACGGTTTCAAGCTTCCCCACGTGTTTCACATCGTCAAGCCGTCAAAAGGATTCTCAGGTACTTACATGGAACTCAAGAATTTGGCATTTTTCTTCCTTCTTCCTCAACCGTTACTTTGAAAGCTTTTTCGGATGCTGATTTTGGGGGTTGTAGGATTGATAGGAAAAGTACTTCCGGTGCTTGTCATTTTCTTGGTAATTCTCTTGTTGCTTGGTCCTCTAAAAAACAAAATTCAGTTGCACAATCCACAGCCGAATCTAAATATGTAGCTGCTGCTAGTGCTGGCTCACAAATTCTTTGGATTGTTCAAACACTTAAGGACTATAGGGTTGATCTAGATAGTGTTCCACTATTTTGTGATAACACTAGTGCTATTTGCATTGCCAAAAACCCCGTGCAACATTCTAGAACTAAGCACATTGATATTAGGTATCACTTTCTCCGAGATAACGTTGAAAAAGGAAACATTGTGCTTCACCATGTAGATACCGAACATCAATTGGCTGACATTTTTACAAAACCTTTGGATTTCACTCGTTTTTGTTTCATTCGTAGTGAAATAGGGGTTATGCATCCTCATGGCTTAAATTGAGGGGGAGTTTTTGAAACTTGGGAAGTCTATGTGTGAATCTGAAATTAAAATAATATAAGCATAGTATTTCATACATATATGACTTTGTGATTCCTTTTACATGCTGAAAGTTCTTACTACATTACTCGTGTTATACATTTTGTAGTTTTTGCCATGTCTAGTAATTGGAATAATTACTTACACTAAATCTGGTCATGGTCGGACTTTCTTGCTGTTTTGAACTTATTGCATGCTCACAAATGCTTTTAATCATTAAGAATTCATCAAGTAATCAACTCACATGTTGAGTTTTTATGAACAAATATAAATTGAGAAAAGATCAAGAGAATATGCATGCATCGCACTTCTTCTTTTGAGATGGCTTGTCATTGCACTTAGATATGAACTTGGAAGAAGTTGTGTATGACTAAAACCATGTCCTTAAGCTTCTGATTGTCAAATGACATAGGCTTGGCTTGGTTGGTTAGAATAAGGCAGATGCGCATATAATCTCTTGCAAATATCATATGATCTAAATTTATGCTTTGAAAAATAATAAAATGCAGCAACTAGTGTCATGCTTTCAGGTTTTTAAATAGTTAAGTTTGTGAGATCATGACTTGCTTAAATTGAAAAGTTACATTTGATCTCTAGCATGGCTTACACTACCTTATGTATTTCATTGATGTGATAATGTAAGGTACTTGATAGTATAACTTGGATGAGCTTTGTTTATATGTATATGTTATAATATGCTCATAACAACTAAAGTTGGAGAGATAATTTGTTTATATCTCATGACTTGCTGAATACATTGTCAAAGGGGGAGAGATAAGCATGAAGAGAAAGAGAATATGGGCATAAGGAGAGATAATAAAGGGGGAGAGATTTCCATTTTCTTCTCTTTTTACTTTTGATTTACAAAGGGGGAGAAATTGTTTTCAAAACTTTTATGTGAATAAGAAAATATTCGGATTTTAAATGGTGTTGCCAATGCATTCATCAAGGGGGAGATTGTAAGACCTATATGTGTTGAATACATTGGCTTGTAGTGAATACACTTGGCTTTGATGATAAAAGTTTTAAATATCACCAAAACACCTTTTTGTCAAGGTCCGGCTTGTTTTGGGTAGCTCCGGTTACGTTAGATGCTAGGTCCGGCTTCTTGGTAAGGTCCGACTAGCTTTGGTTAGCTCCGGAGAGCTTTACCTTTAGCTCCGGCATGTCTTTGATAGCTCCGGCATATATTTGATAGCTCCAGCATGTTTTTGCTAACCTCCGACGTACTTTGTCTAGCTCCGGTTTTGGGCTGACTAGTTTTTGGTAAGCTCCGGTGCTAGAATCTACTAGTTTTGGTAAGCTCCGGCAGGTGCTTCATTGTACTAGTTTTGGTAAGCTCCGGTGCTAGGTTGTACTAGCTTTGTTAGCTCCGGCTCAAGCTCCGGGTTACTCTGGCAAGGTCCGGAACTTGACCGCAGTGCTTCTGCTTTTTATTTGCAATGTTTCGTACTTGCTTTACATTGTTGGAAAGATTGCCTAGTATTAATTTGCTATGTTTTTGGTGTATTTTGGTTGAATACGGTTGATATTGTTTCTACTGTGGTTTTGCAACATGCTTATGTGAGGTGCTCACATAAGGTGTTGTGTTCGGAACTAACTTGAGTCAAGTCAAGGACTTGGCCTCGTATGGATTGTTTGTTTGTTCATGTGCAGGTGTTGCTTGAGTTCAAGTCATGGCTGGTGACGGGATCCATTGGACTAGTCTCAGGGAGGAGATGAGGTTCCAACAACCAAGTTCAGGAGGAACTGTGGTTGAGCTGATCAGGAGGTCGCGCAGGATGATTGAATCATGGGCAGTGCATATGAAGGTTATTGAACGTCGAAGGAAGGTGTTCACACGTATGCATGCGGTGCATGACGTGGCAACATGGTTCCGAAGATGGGATAAGGAAGGAAAGATCTGGTTGGAAGGATCGGATCGTATCGATTGATGACTTTGGTGCGGCGAAGTCGGTTATGGCTCGATATGGAAAGTATCGAGTTGGTTATGTTAGGATTTTGTGTGTGTCACGAATTTGAGTTGTTTAGGAATGTGGGATACGTTCCTAAGGTGTTTGGAAGTCTTAAGATTGCTTCTATCTGCGTATAGAAGAGTCCTAAGCAGTTATGAAAAGTTCCGATTGTGATCGGATTAGGATTGGAGTCCTAGTTGAGATTGGGATGGCCTAAGGGCTGGTTATATAAACAAGGGACCCCAAAGCTTATGAAAGACGACTTTGGGGGCTGTTCCTCTTGTATTCTATTGAATAAAATTCGTAGTTTGAAGGAACTTTTGTGCCTTGTTCGTACGACTTGTTCCAGACAAGTTTTATTCGTCGAGTTTCTGGACAGCACTACCTTTTGTCGATGGTTTTATCATAACTCGAGTTTTATTGATCCAATTGACGTGATTCTTTTTGGGTTGTTTCAAAACTTGATTGTCTATCATATGTCAAAATTTCACGGTCATTGGATTTATGGTTTTTGATCTACACGAGTTTCTTTGCAGCGTTCCAGAACTGTTTTTCTCGGGTAGGTCAGATTGACCTGTGTTTGATCTTTTGATCATAACTTGAGTTTTTCTCGACAGATTTTAGTGATTCCTTTTGTGTTGTCTTCGTGACTTGATTCTCTCTGATATCTATCACTTTTGTCACGATGAAACACGTTTAGATTAGGCTCAAACACAATTTCTTTAACAGATCGTTTTTCTGTCGGAAGGGTTTGGGGTTTTATTGTTTCCGCTGCGTAAGATTTTTAAATCTACCATTCACCCCCCTCTGGTATCTTTTCACGTGCTCTTTGATCCTACAACGTCGGAATCGTCATCGATGGAGGTGTAGACGGCCTTCAGGACCTTTTTGGGATCCTGAAAACCTAACTCCTCTTCAGCCAGAGCTTCATCGACTTTTTGTTTTCCTTCCCTCTGTCGGAAAGGAGCTTTTTCCCGGCGCTTGTTGTAGCGCTCGGCAAGGTTTTGGACCTCCCGACAGTCTTCCAAACTGTGGCTGCCCGTTTTGTGAATTGGACACCACACCTTGGTTTGCCACCGTCTTCAGAAGACGGTCGAGGTCGCTTCTTGGGGCGTGGCCCCCGGCCACCCGGAGCTGCAGCAGCTGCAACATTAGATGCACCGGCCGACGACTTCTTCTTGCCGTTGGTCTTCTTCTTCTTCTTGCCACTCCCGGAGGTAGCGGCTTCTTCTTTGGAGGATTTCTTGTGATCCTCCGGAGTTGGTTTGGAGTGCATTTCACGGCCCTCCGCAGCTCTGGCACATTTGTCGGCCAAACTGAAGAGTTCCGTGACACTGGTGATTTCCTTGATCGCCAGTTTCTCCAGCATCTTCTTATCCCGTACACCCTGTCTGAATGCCACAATGACAGAGGCGCTAGAGATAGAAGGGATATTGTTTCGTACCTGAGAGAATCTTTGGATGAATGATCGCAGGGATTCTCCCCCTTTTTGCACAACTGCAAAAAGGTCCAGTTCAGTGCCTGGTCGGGTGTATGAACTCCTGAAATTGGCGGTGAACTGCCGGCACAGCTCCTCCTAACTGTTGATGGAGTTGGGTGGAAGGCTCATAAACCAAGACTTGGCGGTCCCAGTTAAAGCCACTGGGAAATAATTGGCCATTACGGCCTCATTTCCTCCAGCTGCCAAAATAGCAGTGGAGTAAATCTGAAGAAATTCGACAGGATTGACGGTCCCGTCAAACTTCTTCGGCAGGTGAGGCCGGAACTTCTGTGGCCACCTGACCATACGCAGATGCATGGCCAAGGCTGAACAGCCTCCTCCTACTCCTTCAGGAGCAGGAATGTCTTGAGCTTCTCGCCTTTCACGAGCACGCTCAATATGAACTCGGCCGTCTTGTTGGTGGTATCGGCGATCAAGCTCCGCCCGGAGGTCATGAGTTGAAAGCCTTGATACCGTGTGAGTGTATCGTACCCCGGAGGGCAATGATGTCACCTACTGTGACGCAACATGTCTCCTGTTGTTGGAAATGTGTGGACCAAGTCTGCCAGACAAGGTCCGTCGCTGCCACGGGGCCCGTCCTGAAGGAGGAGGACCCTGGTTGCTGATGCGGTCGGCTGCTGCTGCAACCAAATGTTCCACATCGGCCCTCCACTGCTCCAGTGCATCCCGGGATGCATCCGGAGGTGGTGGGCGTTGGAGAAGAGCACATGCTGCATGGAGCGCGTGTTCCGGGTTGTCATGATTTGCCGACGCAGTGATTGACGCCGGTGCACCATCGCGTTGTCCAGCTTGATTTGTTGGTGGAGGCGGCGGTAGAAGTGTGACTCCTGTTGGCGCTGAGGCTCCTGCTGGTGGCTGCATATTGGAGGGATTGCCCCCAACAGCTTGAACAGCAGGATGACCGTTGGATGATCCAGCAGCTGAGTTCACCATTCTTGAAATCTCAGGCACCCCTACCTGGCGCGCCAACTGTCGGTGGTTTGGATCCAGCAGATCTCCCAACACTACTAAAGTGTTAGAGGAGTTTGATGTTCGGTGTGGGCGCGCGGAGATTCAAGAAGGTGAATTGTAAATGACACAGGAGACACGGAGATTTACGTGGTTCGGGCCGCCTGAGCGTAATACCCTACTCCACGGGATGTATTGGTGTTGTATTGGTTGTCTGAGCTCAAAGTGAGTTCAGAGTGTAGAGTGAGCGTATAGTGTATCGAGCGTGTGTCTAATGTCCCCTATGTATCGTCGGCCTGTCCTTTTATAGTACAAGGGTAGGCCGTTACAAGTTAGCTTGGCCCGACATGTGGCCCCGGCAGTTACTGATATTGATACACATTCAACACATTTAATTGCCCTTAATGACTGAGTTATGGGCTTTGACAGCACCGTTACTGGTAATTAAGGTCGTCCGATCGTGTGTCATTAATATGGTATTAATGACACTTAATCGGGTCTTGAAGTCCTTGATTCCCCTTTGAAGATCCGGAGCCATTGTGGAGTCTTCCGGAGGTTAGAGGTTGAAGATCCGACGGTTGGACACGTGGCAGCTCTGGAGCGTACTGTGGGAAATAGAGAGCTCCGGAGTTACCTGACACGTGTTAGTTCCGGAGCTTCCCTCGGTCTGGGGTTAGGTCCGGGGGTGCCATTTCGGTACATAGCCCGGAGCTTCCCCCTTTGTGGGCAGTAGCTCCGGTTTGATAGTACACGTGGCGATCCTGGGACTAACCATGTTGGAGAAGCGGGTCCGGTTATGTCTGACATGTGGGCCTCCGAAGGTCTTCAAATCAAGTAGATGACTTTCCCTTGAGATCTTTGTAATCTCAAGGGGTGTACGGTTCCCATGGTACCGACAGAAGACATTGCAAATAAGGCATAACTTGGATGTCATGCACATTGAGAAAAACATTTGTGATAGCATATTGGGGACATTGCTTGCTATGGATGGTAAAATAAAAGATAGTCTACAAGCTCGTCTTGATATGAAGGATATGGGTATACAGCCCGATCAACATCCGAAGTTCATAAAGAGCAAGTACACATTCCCACCAGCATTATATACTTTGGGCAAAGATGAGAAGACCACCTTGTACAAGTTTTTGGGGAATGTGAAGGTGCCCGATGGTTATGCCTCAAACATCAAGAGATGTGTGGACATAAAAACATGTAAGGTATCGGGTCCAAAAACTCATGACTGCCATATTATATTTCAGAAGCTCCTTCCTATTGCAATACGTAACATATTGCTTGAAAAGGTTGTTGCACCTTTAATTGAGTTTAGCACATTCTTTTCTGGAATTTGTTCTAAAGAATTGGTGGAACCAGATTTGGACAAGATGAGCAAACAAATTCCTAAAACAATTTGTAAGCTTGAGATGTTGTTTCCTCCTGCTTTCTTTGATATCATGGTACATCTTCCAACCCATCTTGCCGAAGATGCACGGTTGGGTGGACCTATTTGTTACAGATGGATGTATCCAATTGAGAGATACCTTGGTACATTGAAGAGGTATGTACGTAACAAAGCTCACCCAGAGGGTTCTATAGCTGAGGGATATATTGCCGAAGAGTGTATGACTTTTTGTAGTCAGTTTTTGGATAACATCAGCACCAAGCGTAATAGGCCAGAACATCATGAAGCTGCAGCTACAAATGAACCTTCTATTGATAATTCTAACATATTTACAGAAGTTGATAATTCTAAAAAAGGGTATAAATGGGACCAACTTACTATGGTGGAACTACATAACATCAGGCATTATCTTATTACTAACGTTGAAGAGGCCGCTCCATGGATCAAGTAATAACATATAACTCAGATGTTGTATACTATATATATGGCTTATTGTAGATGGCTAATTTAATTTTGTACCCCTTTCAGTGAGCATATTGAAGAGCTGAAAAAGATTCATTCTCGTGATGTTGATAAATGCCATAGAGATGAGTTTGTTGATTGGTTTCAGAAACGAGTAAGTACATGCAAGTTTGCACTTTGATGAAATATTGAACAAATATGTGTTCTGAAATTGGTTTGTCGTTGATAACCCCTGTTATACTAATGTGTACAGATTATGACATTACACAAAGAAGGCAAAGCAACCCATTATATGTATGCATTATCTAGAGGACCTGATCGTCGGGCACGTTTTTTTAGTCGGTTATTCATCAATGGCTTCTTCTTTCGAACTGCAGATGTGGAAAAAGATTTACAGACCCAAAATAGTGGTATTGTTGTTCGGGGCACTGATCATGATTAGTTTGGAGTAATTAAGAAAATCATTGCTGTTGATTTTGAAAAAAATCAAGAGGGTCTGTTATTTCAGCGTGAATGGTTTGATCAGCCTTTTGGAAGCAGTCAGAACCAAAGCAGAGGCTACAAAAAGGACAATATGGAATGATAGATGTTGACACTACTCTGTTTCGATTCCAATATTTGCCTTACATTCTAGCCACCCAAGCAGGACAAGTTTTTTATGTTCCAAGTGTGAAGCATCCTAAATGAGCTACAGTTGTTAAAATGAAGCCACATAACCTTTTTGCCATGCCCCTGGAGACAGTGAAAATAATGTGACTGAGACGATGGAGGCTGAGACATTTCATGATGATTTGCTTACTGATGATACCAATAATGAGGATACGACCGCATGGGCTAGGAATGACATTGAGGGAGCCAGCGGCGATGCTTCCACTCTTATAATGACAATGTCAGGTGATCGGTTTGAGGTAGATGGAGTTGCATCAGAAAATGAAGACGACGACGACGATACATATACCAATGATGGTCATGTAGCTCCATTGTGGGGGGACGACAGCGAAGATGATGATTTTTAGTATAATTAAGTACGTGACATGTAGCTCCATAATGAATTCATCCGTCCAAACCCGACATTTATTTTTCAGTTATTTATATTTGCTACCCGAAAAGTACCTGATACCCGATATTTCGGTCTTTTCAGTTCCGGTCTCGGTTTTATCGGTTTCGGTTTTTCGGTCTCGGTTTATTTGCCCACCCCTAATTTATGTAATAGTAGCATATATATGGGATATACAGTATAAAACTTTTTCAAATGGAAGTCTTAGGTTTCATCAAATCTATCTTTCAGATTTACGCAATTTTGATATGTTTTAACAATACAAGAATTGTACTTTTAGATTCACCATGAAAAATATTTCCATAATATACAATCTAGTACTACATGTTATTAAAGTTAATAAATTCCATATAAATCATTTGTCAAAGGTAATTAGTTCGACCAAAACAGAAATAGAGTTGAGTTGGGGCGGAGGAAGTATTATACGTTGCTGTTTGCCGCATAAGGTTTCGTCCTTCGTTCAAGCCGTAGCCATTTGTACAGGCGGCTGATGCGACCGAGCGCACCAAGCTTACGTGCGCGCCAGTCACCGAGGCGCCTTAGACGCGCACAGCGCATGCGTTGAAATCACCTGCGGTACTGCAGGTGCAGTAACAGTCACTGACATGTGGGTCCGGCTGGCCGTGGGGCCCACATGTCTGTTACTTTTACTACACCTGCAGTACTGCAGAGGTAATGCATCCTGCATGCGCATCTTTGAATTTAATTGGAACCGCTCCGCGTCCCATCACCACTTTACCGTGAACCACTGCGGATGGTCTTAAAGGCAGGCCCGGCTCTGGGCCTAGGCGGGCGGAAATAAATTTTCTGTGATCCTCGAGAACGGATCGAGGGGAAGGCTCATCGCCCATAGCGATCGTGTAGCTTCTGTCCCCTCGATTCGTTGGCGATGAGCCTTCTCCTCATCCGTTCTCGAGTTCGCGGCGGCTGCGGCGCTGCTTCTACCCTACTTCTGGACTGAGGACGCTGATGATCCGCAACATACTTTTAAATCTGCGAGTTGGTATTCTCCCCCTCATATTTGTTGATGCGTTAATACCTGATGTTTTACATCATTGAGTATGTTACGGATCATCAGCGTCGTTACTCCAGCACTGAGTCGTCAGGAGGCAAAAAGTAATGAACATCATTAATCAGCACTGCACCGAGGAGAACGCGAAAATTGTTTGCTGATTCGTGGCAACAGATCCTAATGCAACGACTGTGTTCCGTGGCAATAAAGTTGTAACGCCACGAACCAGTCATTCGTGGCAACAGATCCTAATGCAACGATTGTATTCCGTGGCAATAAAGCTGTAACGCCACGAACCAGAGTATCGTGGCAACACATTCTAATGCAACAATTCTGTTTCGTTGCATTACGGTCCAAATGCAACTGTTTGCTGATCCGTGGCAACAGATCCTAATGCAACGACTGTGTTCCGTGGCAATAAAGCTGTAACGCCACGAACCAGTATTTCGTGACAACAGATCCTAATGCAATGACTGTGTTCCATGGCAATAAAGCTGTAACGCCACGAACTAGAGTATCATGGCAACACATCCTAATGCAACGATTCTGTTTTGTTGCATTACGGTCCAAATGCAACTGTTTGCTGATTCGTGGCAATAGATCCTAATGCAACGACTGTGTTCTGTGGCAATAAAGCTGTAATGCCACTAACCAGTAATTTGTGGCAACAGATCCTAATGCAACGACTGTGTTCTGTGGCAATAAAACTGTAACGCCATGAACTAGTATTTCGTGGCAACACATCCTAATGCAACGATTCTGTTTCGTTGCATTACGGTCCAAATGCAACTGTTTGCTGATTCGTGGCAACAGATCCTAATGCAACAATTGTGTTCGTGGCAATAAAGTTGTAACGCCACGAACCAGTATTTCGTGGCAACATATCCTAATGCAACGATTGTGTTCCATGGCAATAAAGCTGTAACGCCATGAACCAGAGTATCGTGGCCACACATCCTAATGCAAAGATTCTGTTTTGTTGCATTACGGTCCAAATGCAACTGTTTGCTGATTCATTGCAACAGATCCTAATGCAACGACTGTGTTCTGTGGCAATAAAGCTGTAACACCACTAACCAGTAATTCGTGGCAACAGATCCTAATGCAATGACTGTGTTCTGTGGCAATAAAGTTGTAACGCCACGAACCAGTATTTTGTGGCAACACATCCTAATGCAACAATTCTGTTTTGTTGCATTACGATCCAAATGCAACTGTTTGCTGATTCGTGGCAACAGATCCTAATGCAACGACTGTGTTTCATGGCAATAAAGCTGTAACGCCATGAACCAGTATTTTGTGGCAACAGATGCTAATGCAACGATTGTGTTCCATTGCAATAAAGTTGTAACGCCACGAACCAGAGTATCGTGGCAACACATCCTAATGCAACGATTCTGTTTTGTTGCATTACGGTCCAAATGCAATTGTTTGCTGATTCGTGGCAACAGATCCTAATGCAATGACTGTGTTCCATGACAATAAAGCTGTAACACCACTAACCAGTAATTCGTGGCAACGAATCCTAATGTAACGACTGTGTTCTGTGGCAATAAAGCTGTAACGCCACTAACTAGTATTTTGTGGCAACAGATCCTAATGCAACGACTGTGTTCCGTGGCAATGAAGCTGTAACGCCATGAACCAGTAATTCATGGCAATAGATCCTAATGCAACGACTGTTTTCCGTGGCAATAAAGCTGTAACTCCACGAACCAGTATTTCGTGGCAACAGATCCTAATGCAACGATTGTGATCCATTGCATTAGCATCTTGACGCCATGAACTAGTGATTCGTGGCAACAGATCCTAATGCAACGATTGTGTTCCGTGGCGATAGTTCCTAGTGCTACGAACTAGTGAATCGTGGCAAAAAGCCAAGCTTACTGCAACGATTTAGTATTCGTTGTAGTACAATCGTTGCAACAGGTCGGAATCCTTGTAGTGTGATCATCTTCTTCTCCCCCTAAGTGGTTTCCCTCATTGACTTGTTGATCATCTTCAATTTCATGAGGTTGATCTTGTATGGAAGCTCCCCCTTGATCATTGGTCTCTTCTTGTGGTTCTTTTTCCTCATGCATATGTAGAGGTTGCTCTTGTGGTTGAACTTCGCCTAACGCCATTCTTCTCAATGCTTGACAAGGAGCTTCTTCTTTATGTAGCATACATAGATCAACTTGCTCCTTTTGGGAGCCATTAGTTTCATCGAACACTACGTCACGTGCTACTTCAATAAGTCTGGAGGTCTTGTTGTAGACACGATAGGCGTAAGTGTTCGAATCATAACCAAGCAAGAAACCTTCATCGGACTTCGAAGCAAACTTTGAAGTCCTAAGCTTCTTGTTCAAAATATAACATTTGGAACCGAAAACTAAAAAATATGAGATATTAGGCTTGTTACCAGTGAGTAGCTGATAGGATGTCTTCTTGAGTAGTCGATGAAGGTAAAGTCGATTGATAGTGTGGCAAGCGGCGTTGACTGCTTCAGCCCAAAATCGATCCGAGGTCCTGTACTCATCGAGCATTGTTCTCGCCATCTCTATGAGGGTTCGGTTCTTTCTTTTGGAACATCCGTTTTGTTGAGGGGAGTACGGAGCTGAAAACTCGTGCTTTATGCCTTCTTCATCTAGGTACTCCTTCACTTGTGTGTTCTTGAACTCCGTGCCGTTGTCACTTCGAATGTTCTTGATTGTCAATGAGAATTCATTTTGAGCTCGCTTGAAGAACTTTTTGAGTATTCCTTGTGTTTCTGACTTATCATGTAAAAAGAAAACCCAAGTGAAGCGAAAAAAATCATCAACAATTACTAAACCATATTTGTTACCACCGATGCTTATGTAGGCAATTGGACCAAATATGTCCATGTGAAGTAGCTCAAGCAGTCTTGTTGTAGTCATGACGTTCTTCGTGGGCAGAGGTGGTCCAACTTGCTTCCCTACTTGGCATGCGCTACAGGGCTTGTCTTTCTCAAACACAACAACCTTTAAACCTCGGATGTGATCGCCCTTGAGGAGTTTTTGAAGATTCCTCATACTAACATGTGTTAGCCGTCTATGCCACAACCAACCCATGTTGGTCTTTGCAATCAAGCATTTGTCAAGTTCGGCTTTATCCTTGTTGAAGTCAACAAGATAAAGCTTTCCCTTTAACATACCCTTGAATGCAATGGAACCATCACTCCTCCTAGAAACGGTCACACCCTCATTAGTGAACAAGCAATTATAACCTTTGTCACATAATTGAGATATGGACAGCAGGTTATAATCTAAGGAATCTACATGTAATATGTGAGAAAGAGTGTGTTGTGGTGATATGGCAATTTTACTGGTACCGAGCACCTTTCCTTGACTATTGTCTCCAAAGTAGATGCCCTCGCTTGGATCCTCATTTGCTTCATATTCAACGAACATCCTCCTTTCTCCGGTCATATGGTTGGTGCAGCCACTGTCTAGCACCCATTTAGATCCACCGGAGGAATAGGCCTTGCATTTACCTTCCTTTGCCATGAGGCAAGTGCCGCTTCCCTTCCATGCGCTGAGAGTAGGGAAGAGAGTGGACTTCTTGGATGTCTTCTCGATGGCTATGCTAGCCATCTCTTCTTCTGATGATGATGAGGACTCATCATTTGAGTCCGACTCTTTCCCTATGTGAGCTTGTTCGGCTTGTTTTTTCTTCTTGAAGAACTTCTTTGGTTGAGGCTTGGCTTCCTTGGTCTTCTTATTGTTCTCTTCATATGGGCAATCAACTATAAAGTGGCTATACTCACCACAATTTTAGCATGTCTGCTTCAACTTTGGATTTGATCCTTCTTTGTATTTTCCTTCACTTGATTTAGTGCCTTGTCTCTTCTTCACCATCTTCTTGAATTTCTTCATAAATAATATCATGTCATCTTCATCCAAGTCACTGCTCTCATCATCACCATCTTCTTCTAGTTGTGCTTCTCGCGCTTCTTTAGATAAAGGCTTGAGGGTGGACTTCAAAGCCACCCCTTTCTTCTTTGCCGAGGTGAGGTCGGCAATTTCCTTGACATGCTTCGCTTGCTTTTCCATCATCTCAAAATTGATGATTTTTCCAAGTAGCTCATCTGGAGTCATTCTCTTATATCCGGGGCTTTCTCCAATCATGGAGCATAAGGTGACGTTGCGAGGCATGAAAGCTCTAAGGATGAGCTTTACCACCTCGTGGTCGTTCCACTTCTTGCTTCCGTACGATCGAACCTTGTTCATGAGCGTCTTAAGTCGGTTGTACATATATTGAGGTGACTCATCTTCTTCGATTATGAATCTTCCCAATTCGCCCTCGATCATTTTGATCTTTGCTTCACGCACATGACGATCACCTTCATGTGTAGTTTGCAATGTGTCCCAGATCTCCTTTGCAATCTCAAGTCCATCCACCTTGGTGAACTCGTCCCATTGAGCGAAGAGGTAATGACTGCCGCATCTTGAGCATTTTAATGAATTGCCTGCTCTTGGCTTGGTGTAAGCTCTTCATCATCGTCCGGGATATCTATCCCTGTGCACACAATATGCCATAAACTTGGATTGAGAGAAATTAGATGCATTTTCATATTTTGCCTCCACATTTAGTAATCACTTCCATTGAAGTGTGGGCCTTTTCCTAGAGCGATAGATAAATAATGATTATTTCTGGAATTAAGACGATCGTAGTTGAAAGGATATCGGGAGTAGTCGGTGTGACTACTCCCATTCTTCTTCTTTTCATCTTCGACTTTCACTTTCCCTTTGGAAAGAGTCTTCTTTCTTAGGAGCGCCTTTAGTTCAAGCGTCTCCTCATTGTCATCCTCGAAGTCTTGAATAGCTTCGAGGAGCTTTTCCACTTTCTGATTCTTGTCATCATCAACCTTCTCTTGGTTGTTGCTCTTTTGTACGTCCTTCATGTCCGACATGATTCGAGCGATTAGTCTCTTTCTTGAAGAATCCGCTTTGATACCAATTGAATGTGGCCTAGAGGGGGGTGAATAGGCCTTTTTTATTTTTGTCGGAACCTGCAACACTTAACAACCAGATCAAAACTTGAGATATCGGACTAGTCCGGTCAAGTGCGGACTAGTCCCGTGGGTACCTACTAGGTTAATCAAGTTTGACCGATTAATTTGATTCTACGATGTATGCAGCGGAAATATACAGTTAATTGAAGTGTTACACGATTATGAACTAGAGTATACCACAATTCAAACTTATGTTTAATGTATCAACATAAAGTAGGCAGGATTGATCGAAACCCTAGTTTGATATGATGTATAAGAATGATGAACACAAAGTAAGAACACAACAATTTATCTCGTGGTTCGGTTCCCACAGAGGCAACCTACATCCACGTTGAGGAGTCCACAAAAGGATCAGGTCTTCTCTAGCCTTACCCTCGCCGGATCGCTACGAAGGCCAATCCTCTTCTCTTATCACAAAGGGTAAATAACCAAATTCAAGGGGTCTTCTCACACGTTGAGAGCTCCCCTAGATTACAATGAAAATTCGACCAAGAACACACTCAAAAGATTACAATGAAAATCACAGGAGTGTGTTAGGGAATCAAACCAAGAGCTCAAGAGTGATGAATCGTGTCTCTCCAATGTTCCAAAGTGTATCCTCAAGGGATTGATCTTTTTGGCTTTTGATTTCGTGGAGAGATGTGTTTTTGAGGCTCTTGGGAGGTGTGACGGCGCAGGTGGTCGAGAGAGATTAAAGTTGGGCCGTGCACATCTATTTATATGGGGTTTCTAAAAGTGACCGTTAGGGTTTAGAAAGATCGTACTAGTCCATGGTGGACACCGGACTAGTCCGGTGTGCTGTGTGTAGCAAACCCTAAGTGTCCCGAAATATCGGACTAGTCCGGCTAGGAGCGGACTTGTCCGATTTCACTTCTAGAAATCTTTAGACTAGTCCGATAATCATCGGACTTGTCCGGATCAGTGAAACCCTAAGTGAATTGGGTGACAAGTCTGCACTTGGAGGACTTGTCCGATTTAGCTCAGAGGGCTTTCGGACTAGTCCGTGCCAATATCGGACTTGTCCGATTTAGATCAGAATGATATCGGACTAGTCCGTTGTGTGATCGGACTTGTTCGATTTTACGCAGCTTGTGAAGTGTTTTGAGGACTAGTTCGCACTGGGGAGGACTAGTCCGATTCTAGTCAGAGAGATATCGGACTAGTCCGTGGTGATATCAGACTAGTCCGGTCCTGTATAAATTTGTGCAATGTGTGTGTTTATTTGTGTTTGAGCTCTTGGGGTGTGTTTCCTTAATACACTCCACACATAATAATCTACTACACTTGTTCCTTGAGCTCTTCTCCACATTGCTCCTCATTCTCCCTTCTTTTTGGCACTTTACTTATTTTCACATTAAAACATGTGCTCATCTCAACAAAGTGGTTAGGACCACATTTGCTTGTCATAAATCATCCAAAACCCACAAGGGATTCCTAGATGCACTTTCAGATGCCAACTCCGTTAGGCGTCCTCTGGATCCGAGGGGATCGCATTACTGGGGTTACCGCGCTGGAATAACTTCATGCGCTTCCAATAGCGCAAGAAGATAACTCCGACAAGGAGCAATCTACTCAGCAACCACAGAGCTTGCGCCAGCGCGGCTCAACTTATTCACCTCATGTGCAGCCAAGCGGCGACGCCGATGTTCTCGACAAAGTCATCCAAATCGGTTCTGATGCCACTCAGACCACCAGTATATCGAGAGGTCTGGGTGAAAAATAGTAACTCGCGCTCGTCACTTTCCTCCGGGCAAATGTCTATGTGTTTGCATGGCTATCATCACAGAAGTCTGGGATCCCCAAGGAGGTGATCGAGTACCATCTAAAGATATACCCCGACACACGACCTATACAACAGAAGCCCCAGAATATCTATTGAGCGGCAGAACATCATCCGAGAAGAAGTAAAAAAGCTACTTGACGCTGGATTCATCTGGGAGGTTCATCATCCACGATGGTTGGCAAACCCAGTCGTCATCACAAAGGCTGGCGGGAAGCTTCAGATGTGCATAGACTACACCACTTTGAATAAGGCATGTCCAAAAGACCCTTTTCCACTACCGATAATAGATCAGATAGTGGATTCTACCACCGGCTGTGAGATTTTGTGTTTCTTAGACGCATATTCTGGATTCCATCAAATCCCCATGTCTAAGGAAGATGAAGAGCACACTGCTTCCATTATGATAGGTGGTCTTTATTGCTACAAAACAACGCCTTCTGGTCTCAAAAATACACTCTCCACCTTAGCGCGCTATGCACAAAACCTTTGGGGAGTTCATTCGGGACCTAGTGGAAGTCTGCGTCGATGACATCATTGTCAAGGTGAAGAACAAAGACTCACTCCTTGACAACCTTCAATCCGTCTTCAACAAGTTGCGCCTGACACGCACGAAGCTCAATCCTGACAAGTGTGTCTTCGGGGTTAACTCCAGAAACCTTCTTGGTTTCTTGGTGACCCACCGAGGAATTGAAGCAAATCCGTCTAAGATCGAAGCCATCAAAGTGATGCGGCCTGAAGATGGTATCAAGAATGTCCAGAAGCTTACTGGATGTCTAGCTTCGCTCAGCCGGTTCACCTCAAGGGTGATAGAGTGGGTGCTTCCGTTCTTCAAGTTGTTAAGGAAGTCCGGACCATTCTGTTGGTCTGAAGAAGCAGAGAAGGCATTCCAAGATCTCAAGCAGCTACTCACCACACTACCAATCATGGTAGCTACGAAACCTGGTGAGCCACTTCTGCTTTACATCGCTGCTACTTCGGAGGTTGTCAGCATGATTCTGATTGCGGAGAGACCAGAAACCTCTTCAACTCAGGAGCACAGACCCCTTTGGGAGAGTTCGGAGCTACCTGAAAGTGAATATGGGTCCCAGTCCCCAGGCACGGATCCTAAAAGCAAGATGCCTATGGATCAACCTCTCTCATTCGAGCGATACTACTCAAGAAGGAGATCCGGACCCCTCCGATAGGGTCCGATTTGATGAAGAAGAAGCTTTAGACCCCTCTAGGAGGGTTCAAACTGTCCAACGGCCAATGTACTTCATCAGTGAAGTACTTCATGATGCCAAGACTCGGTACATTGAGGTGCATAAGTTGTTGTACGCAGTTTTTATCGCCTCAAGGAAGCTTCGTCACTACTTCCAAGCCTACAAGATATCAGTGGTAACCTCTTATCCACTGCATGCAATTTTAGATAATCCCAATTTACTGGGAAATATCGCCAAGTGGGCAGCAAAGTTGGCAGAATTTTATCTCGATTTCCTGCCTCGACACATAATCAAGACTCAAGCGCTGGCCGATTTCGTGGCGGAGTGGACACCTTCATCATGTACGGAGGGCCTCAACGAGCAAAAGCCAAAACCTAAGGTCCCGGTCTTCACTGAGCCTCACTGGACTCTCTACTTTGATGGCTCCATGCAGAAGCAGGGGGCCGAAGCTGGAATCCTTCTCCTCGCTCTGACCGAGGAGAAGGTCAAGTACATGGTGCGCCTCGACTTCAAGGCAACCAACAACATGGCAGAATATGATACTCTCATCTTCGGAATCAAGGTGGTGCTATCATATGGTGCCCGATAGCTCCTGGTGAAGGGTGACTCACACCTCATCATCAAACAAGTCAAAGGTGAATGTAGTTGCAATAACCCTCAACTTGCTACATATCTACTTGAAGTCCAGAAGTTGCAGAAAGACTTCCACGTCCTGGACCTCTGCCATGTACAGCGTCTCAACAACGCCGAAGCTGATGATCTTTCGACAAAGGCTTCAATCGAGGCGCAGGCACCTGATGGGGTTTTTGTTAGGAGACTACCAGCACCTACCGCTCAGCCTGCCAAACTGAGTGATGGGGGCGAGACCAGCACCCGAAGCTGGCAGTCCCAGTGGCCCTGCTACCATGGCGTCCACCAAGGATCATAGGTGCTACTAGAAGCTCCGAGCAACCAAGCGCGCAAGATACAGAAGCTCAAGTCAGTCTTGATGCATGGATCTCGAAGGTCCAGGACTACATGATGGACAATATCCTTCCTGAAGACGGTGCATCCGCTGAGCGAATTGTCAGATTGGCTAAAAGATACACGTTGGTAGAATGGGATCTCTACTGAAGTGGTGTCAACGATGTTCTAATGCGGTGATTTCCTAGGAAGAAGGTTGCGAACTTCTTGCTGAGATCCATGGAGGCAAGTTTGGGAATCACACATCATCCCGCATGCTGGTCGGTAAAGCACTCTAGGATGCAGTCGAGCTGGTCAAGAAGTGTGAAGCGTGCCAGTTCCACGCGAATCAAATACATACACTGACGCAGTCACTGCAAAATATTCCTCCCTCATGGCCATTCGCTGTGTGGGGGTGGATATTTTGGGACCTTTCCCAAAAGCTGCCGGAGGGTACTGGTTCTTATACATCGCCATTGATAAGTTCACAAAGTGGCCAGAAGCTACTCCAATTGTGACAATCAACAAGCAATCTGCCATCAAGTTCTTGAAGTCCATTGTTTACAGATTTGGAGTTTCGAACAGAGTCATCACTGACAACGGAACCCAATTCACAAGTGCAGCTTTCCAAGAGTATTGCGAAGATCCCGACATAATAGTCAGGTACGCATTAGTAGCTCATCCAGCAAGCGATGGCCAAGTTGAGAGATCATACGTGGAAATACTCAAAGGACTCAAGACACGCAGTTATGAGCGCTTGAAGAAACATGGCACCAACTAGATAGAAGAGCTTACGTCTGCACTGTGGGTGAGCCAGACAACACCCAGCTGGGCAATAGGAGAGACACCCTTCTTCTTGGTGTACGGAGCTGAATCAGTCCTTCCTCCGAAGATCTCCATGGGTTCTCTCTGGGTCTGGACCTACGAGAAGCCACGCAGGACCAGCTCCGGCGTGAAGACCTAGACTTCATCGACGAGGCAAGGTGCCAAGAAGCTGCCCGAAATGCGCGATACTGCCAGCTGCTCTGGCGCTATAACCAAATATATGTGCGCACCGGCAGTTGGAAGAAGATGATCTAGTGTTGCGGCGAATACTTACACGCAAAGCGATGAAAAAACTTTCCCCCAGCTGGGAATGTCCCTTTCGAGTCGTCAAAGTTTCCCGTCCCAGATGCGTTCACTTGGCAACAGAGGATGGGATACCACTTCCCAACCCCTAGAACATTGAGCACCTTCATAAGTTCTACACTTAGTTACACAGAGGTGAGTATGTATTTGTATAAAATGTATTTTATAGAGTCTATGAACAGAGTCGGGTTGGTCCTAGATCAAAAGCACACTTAACTTGGTCCCATACTTTAGGTGTGTCTTTACCTTCCTTGGGTTAGCACAAGATAAATAACACACTTAACTTGGTCCAGTACTTTAAGTGTGTCCTTGTATCCCCTGTTATTCGGACCTATAATGAAATACATTTATGTGCAACCAGACTCTACGTGCCTTAATTTTTGAGCATGCTCATTATTTTTATCATTTTTTACTTTCTTGTCAATAGCAATGTTGTGCAATCCACATGAAATTTAGTCCTATAGATTCATGTGATATATACGTTTATTAGTAATCTTCTGTTTCATCTTAGTATTGCTAAATGGTGTAGTCGCCTGAAAACCAGAGCCAATGGCAGGTCCGAAGTGCACTATTGACATAGCCTGGTTCAGCATCCTAAGTACGCCACTCTACCAATTATAGTGGGTCTCAGTAAGGCGGGTCCGAAAAGCATACGGATCTAAAGAAGTTTAATCAGTATACTTATGTTGTCATCGTGAGTTTGTTAGGATCTAAAATTCAAAGAAGGATAACAAGCCGCAAATAATCTATAGGCAAGAGGACGAATTTTACTACTTTTCTTGTCTCTCATGCGCAGGAAAATGAATAACTGACGGCAATCTGCACGGCGATGGTGGATGATGCCAGAGCACTTAGCTCCGGCAACCCTATGCGGCCCGCCGTCAGCATTTTACTCATTGACAGTGGGCGCCGTCGAAGCAATCAAGCTCCAACAACCCCCAGGTGGCGCCGTCAACATTTTACTCGTTGACAGTGGGTGACGTCGAAGCAATCAAGCTCCGACGACACCCAGGGGGCCCACCGTTGACGTTTTATGCATTAACAGTGGGCACCGTCGAAGCAACCAAGCTCCAATGACACCCAGGAGGTCCGCCATCGATGTTTTATGCATTGATTGTTGGCACTGTCAAAGCAACCAAGCTTTGACATTACCCACGGGGCTTGCCGTCGATGTTTTATACATTGATAGTGGGCGCCGTCGAAGCAACCAAGCTCCAACAACACCCAGGGGCCCGCCGTTGACATTTTATGTGTTGACAGTGGGCACCGCCGAAGCACCTAAGTTACGACAACTCCTAGGGGGCCCGCCGTCAATGCGACAAACGGTCCTTGGAGATTTCTGATGAAAGCCTTGGACCTCGGAGCCATTATACTGGCTACGAGTTCAGAGCAATCAAGTTTTCCAAACATTGTCAGAATTCCTTATGGTAGATGTCCTCAATCAATTGAGCGCATCTACTAGGGGGCCAACAAGATAAAGGCAATGTATTGAAGACAAAAATGGAATTCGAAAGGATTTCATTCATTCAAAATTGGAGATTTACAAGATGAAGGTACAAAAGGAAAGGTCCTAGCTACTGGAGTTCCGCTCAAAGTATGAAGCAACCTTTTGGGCGGCTTCTTGGATGCTGGCCTTGGCAGCTTCTTCCTCCTCGGCAATGGGTCCTTCAACCACCGGAGCTAGAGGCATCGAGGGATCCCAGCTTCGGAAGCACGTCAGCACATATTCTATGATGTTCTTAGCTAGATACCTTCCTTCAGTCTCGAGATGGTCGACGACCACATCTCCCAGTGCATCCAGCTTAGTGCCGACGGAGTTAAGCGCCACCAAGGCCTTGTCCATCTCTGGCTCAGGGATAGCTGGTCGGACCTGACAGAATCCCAAAGGCACCATAGCTTCATTTGCACACTCGAGGAAGTCCCAGACTTGGTGGGACTCAATTGATCTTGTGCTCCGAAGCTCCTCCAGTGACCTCCTTGTAGATAAAAGCTCCGCAAAACCCTCCTTTGAGAACCGCTCAAACTTTGGCGTGCTGCTGGATATATTCAGCCAGCAACCTCTCTTGGTCAGCAAAATTCTTCTCTCAGAGGTGTATGCGGTCTCACCATTCCGCAAGGTCCTCCTTTGCCTTCACCTTGTCCTCCCTGGTAGAGACAACATTCTCTCTTTTGCTGACTCCTTCCCCTGCCAGCCATACTTGGTGTTTTTCTTTTTTGTACCAGGACCTGAATTTTTCCACGTGGTCAGCCAAGTGCTGCTCGCCACGTGCTAGCTTCTGGGAGATTTCATCCTCTCTCTTTTGGAGTTCATCCTCCTTATTATCCAACTCATCCATGCATTTGAAGAGCTATTCCCTCACAACATCGAGACTCTCCGAGTGACTTTCAGCCACTTCATTGGCATTCTTGGCGTGCTCGTAGATCTCATAGGTCTTGTCATCGAGGGCTTTTATAGCAGCCATTCGTTCATCCAGCGCCTTGTTCAGATGCGACTACCAAGTTTCTCAGCCTCCAGCCACTCCCTTTGTTCCGCTATCTGAGACTGCGTCAACTTTGTCTTGAAGTAGAGCAGCTTTCGCCAGCGCCTCAGGGTCTCAAACGTAGACATTGTCTATCGACATGGCCAGAGGAATTAGTGCAGGACCTGCTGGAGGTTCCTCCTCAGGCTCCACCGAGTCCTCTGGCATAGTCGTAAGAGCCCATGGCACAAGCATGGACTCCAAAAACTCGACATCAGCGGTGCTTAGCTCCGGGAGCTCATCCACCTTCGGCGCAGACGATGAAGGTCCCGCGACCGGATCATCAGGCAACGACGTAGGTATGGCCATTTCTGGCATATCATCATCAGCCAACGACGGAGTCACCTCCGGAGCTGGTTCCGGAACTTCTGCTGCAACTTTTGAAACCTCCAGCACAGGTGTTGGGACCTCTGATGCTAGCTCCGGAGCAACTGAAGCTTGCTCTGATGGTTCTTCCGCGTGGTCTGGCACCGCCGCGACTTCTTTGGCCGCCGGCTCAGTATTTGTGGCTGCAGCGCTGGCAGGTGGAGCAGCAGCTCCTCCTCTCAATACTCTGGAAACAAAGGAATAGAGAGTTCAGGAAAGAGCAAAAAGCAAAAACAAAACAAAAGTTAAAGAGTCGATCATTACCTGGGCACGTGACCGCTCTAGTCTGCACGGAGCTTCTTCCTTGGACGATCGGAGCCAGAACCCAATATCGTCGGTGAGGCAGAGGCTCTGGACTTCATCTCAGGGGTCGTGGCAGCCACTGGCGCCGCCTCAGCTGGGATCTCCCTCGTCAAATAAGAGACTCCAAACCTAGAGCCCGCCATTGGCACTAGGGCCGGAGTTGACTTACTGGACCTAGGACCCACTACAGGCGCTGGATCTAAAGATGATCTCACCGTCGGAGCCAGAGTTGCCAGTGCTGGAGGCACAACCAGCACTGATTTGAGGCCTGGCCAAAGTGGGGGCACCGCTTGCGTCAAAGTTGATCTGACAGAGCTACCATCAGCTCACGTCAACTTCCTCTTTCGACTGGAGGTGTCAATGGGCTCCTGGCCTTTGCCCCGACTTGAGCAGGTTTCTTCTGGCTTGGATCTGAAGGAGCCTTGTCCTTCCTGCTGAGAGGCGTAGAGTCAAACCATTCATGCGGGGAGGGGGCCGAAGCTCTGAGGATTACAATCCCCCCCCCCCCCCCCCGATGGAGTGCTCCTTTGACGCACCGCAAGACCTGTGTCGTCAAGCAGTGTCATCATCTTCTGCAACTCTCTCCTGACCACTGGAACTATGTTCAGAGGCAGAAACTCAGCCGGAAGTCCAAGGTCGTCCTTTGAAAAAGTTCCGCTATTCAGCTTCTGTAGATGGAGCTTCAAGGTGCGCTCGTCCAGGTTGGTGCCCCGGCCAACCACAATCTAGAGAAAATCCATTTCTCTAGAGAAAGACCAGACTGCAAACTCTCGCTCTTTGAGCGGCGCCCAGTGGTTGGTGAGGAAGTTGTCGAGGACCATCAAAGACGTTAATTCTCCATCCACCAGGTGTTGGATCCCTGTCAGCACGGGGTTGTACTTCTCAGGCAGCTCTGGGAGCTCCACCCAGGAGTCGGAATCTGTCGCCGGAAGCTCTTCTGGCAGCTCCAGCCGATCATGAGGGTCCACCCGGATCACAACCCAATCGGTCTTCCACGTCTCCCACTTCCCGGAAGGAAAGGTCTTGATGTACTTGAATGTGACATTTCTACGCTTTACGAAGTAGTAGGACCCTGGCAAGCAATTACCTTTGCCTGTCATCTAGAGAGTGAAGAAGGTCTGGAACAGAGGGATGCAGGGCGGCACACCCACCCACATCTTGTAGAAGTGGACGAAGATTGCCACCAGCAAGATGGAGTGAGGTCCAAGGTGGTGCAGTCAGAGCCTGTACGGCTCCAGCAACATCAGCAAGAAGTTGGATACTGGCAGAACCAACCCAACCATGGTGTACGCTGTGAAGTAAACAATGTCGTCGGAGGACTCCTTCTTGAATTGGAGCTTGCCGCGGCGTATAGCGTTGTTGAAGGAATCACTTGTCCAACTCATCAGCTTCCGAACTCTCAACAACTCATCATTGCTCACAACCTTGGTTGGGGGAAGTCCAAGTTCCATCGCTGCAAAGTGGACCAAAAGTGGGAGCGCGATGCAAGGGTTCAAGCGGAGAACTCTATGGCAAGAATAGATCGATGCGTAAGAGTTCTCCCACCTTGCAGCACCTCTTACTTTATTAAGCCTCTGCAACGCTTGGATGACAATAGCATTTGGACTATAATCACGCTCTGCGAAGTTACCTCGTCAATGACAAGGGAGCCTAGGTTCACTTTGTTAAAAGAGTCGCACCAGGTAAACCATTGTCATGATGAGAAGTTGGAAGCCGAGGGCGATGGCCTAACAGGGCTGCAAATATTACATTGGGAATCGATATAGAAATCTTATAGGGTACCGGCGTCCTTCAATTTCGTGAGATCAGCACATCATGTATCTCACCTACCAAATCAAGAAGGGTCACGTGTCCCAATGGAAAGCCTGAAGCAGCAATGTGAGATAGATAATGGCCCCACCTCCAGCATCGAAACCTCATAATCTCACCAGAGGTGGGCCTGGGGGCCACTGTCGATACCTTGCATACCAGGTGTCCCTTCGTACCATAAGAAGACGCGTCAAGTTCCTCCTTCCAGTATTGTAGACTTCCAGAGGCAACATGTGTCCCGCAGTGCCAAACCTGCCTCCCTCCTTAGGATGACTCCGGTGCTGCCACATGTCCCGCAGTGCCGGACCTACCTCCCACCATAGGGTGGCTCCGGTACTGCCATGTGTCCCGCAGTACCAGATCTACTTGCCTCCTTAGGGTGGCTCTGGTGCTGCCACATGTCCCGGGGCGCCGGACCAGCCTCCCCGACAGGCGAAGCTCCAGTGCTTCCACGTGTTCAGTAGCTCTGGACCTGCCTTCCCATAGAGGAAAGTTCCAGTGCTACCATGTGTCACAAAACCAGACCTATGTCTGCAACAGGAAGATAGTGGGATCTCCAACAGAGCGGACATTCAAGGGCTATCAATCAGTCGTTACAAGACCTGGTTAATGTGTCATTAATTATATATTAATGACGCACGATCAGAGAACTGTCAAGACCAGTAACGTTGCCATTAAGGCACATTATCACACTATTTAACCACCCTTAACACTCGTAGATCATGTATAGTGCGGTTATTACAGCCGGGGCCACTTGTCGGGCCAGGGTGTATACTGTAATAGCCAGTCCTTAGCATATAAAAGGGATGCGCTGCACGGTAGAAAGCTAAGCACATGCAACTGATTCTAGACTAAGCTCAGGCTTACGTATACTCATACTAGCAACGCACACTCTGTAGAGTAGGGTATTACGCTCAGGCGATACGAACCACATAAAAATCCTCTATGTTCACACTAGTTCTTGATCCTGATTAGCTCCCCGCCTAAATATGAACCTCCGCGGACTACTTCTTAGTAGTATCGGGGGAAGTGTCTTAGTCTACACTTCGATAGTCTCGATTTCAATTTGAGAAGCTTTGCAATACACCAGGTGTTGTTACTCAACTATCTACCAGTGGAATTGAGAGTTTGACCCACTCGAACCTCTTTTCTCTTTATGACCATGTTTGTGCCATATTGAAGATTAGAGAGCGTATTAGCTCGATAACTCGCATAACATCCCGTCACGACCGTCAATAGTCGAAATGAATTTGATCCATGGAGTTCATTATCTTGGAATTCACTATTCTAACTTTGGTCCAGGGACGATATATTTTGTATAAAGTCTATACTCTATCAATATATGTTACCATTACGCAAGTTTGGTTATCATACGCACCCAGTTGTTTTCATCCTTGAGCGATCTTGCAATATCAAGTCTCATGTATGATTCATGGCTGTGACTGCAGAATAGTGCGCGCCCATGCAACGTACGATGTTGGTGGTTCGAGCCAGGAGGTAGTGACTCCCAGCCACCAAAAACTCAGGCTCTTCAGCAGCTGACACGTCCACCTCCACCTCCGCTTACATTGGCGTATGTGATCGTAACCATGGTGTGTTTGCGCATTGAGAAGATCGAGCTGTTGCGAACCCTTGTGGAGAATATGTCCCGTCAAAGTGAACGTCCAGTCAGAGGCGATCATCAGCCTCAACAAAGCACGTACTCGAATCTTTTGGCGACTCATCCACCGGTATTCACGGAGGATGATGAACCACTCGTGGCGAACAACTGGCTCCGCACAACTAAAGCAAATTTCGGATTTCTCCTTTGCACCAAATAGCAGAAGGCGCTCTTTACGGCGTAGCAGCTTCACGGCTCCGCCAACGCATGGTGGGTGAATTACATTGCCTCACTGCCGGCTGGTCACGCCGTGACATGGACCGAATTCTGGTAGGCGTTCTGCACCTATCACATACCTCCTGGGATTATGAAATGCAAGCTTCGAGAATTCCATAAACTCAAGCAAGGCAGGAGGAGTGCTCACGAGTACTCCAAGGCTTCCAACCACCTGGTGCAGTATGCGCCGGATCATGTGAACACCGAAGAAAAGAAACGTGACTGCTTCTATCGAGGCTTGAATGCTAAAATGAAGGACAAGCTCGCTTTGTTCAATCGTGGCACATTCAATGAATTTGTCAACGCGGCGATTGTGCAAGAGGATGCAACACACGAGATTGTAATAGAGAAGAAGAAGAGAAGTGCTCCGCAGGGAAGCGGTGGTGGTGCTCCACAAAAGTACTGCATGGTGTACCGATGGCCGCCTGTCAGAGGTGGCAGCCACCGGCGCGAGCGCCGATGTTCCGTGGCTGCCCGTTCAATGCACCGAGCTTCTGACCACCCCTGCCACAACAGTAGCAGTAGCAGCAACAATTGATGATGATTCCTCGTGCACCTCAACAGCAGCAGCGTGTATCGGGTATGCGTCCTCCGGTCTGTGGTGGTCTGAAGCAATACACGTGCTACAACTGTCGATGTGTTGGACATCTCTCGTACAGCTGCCCATACAAGCAAACCAATGGACAAACATCTTACCAGGATGCTAATCAACCACACAACCAACCCAAGAAACCAAATCCCAAAACCGACAATGTCCACCACATCGCCATTGAGGATGTACCGGAAGGCAAACCCATACTTGCGAGTATGTTCACTCCCCTCGATCATCCTGTTATCATACTTTTTGATTCTGGTGCCACCCGCAATTTCATTAATAGTTCATATGTTGTCAAGCACCAACTACAATATTTCCTACCGAAAATCCTTATACGATTTGTTCACCGGATGGAAAGATATCAGCTAATAGTATGATTCCAAAAGCACCACTATCATTATCTTAGAAGGCCAAAAGATCGATGCCATATTAGGGATGTCATGGTTACGTGATCACGGTGTTGTTCATGACATCACTTCTCGCACCGTTCATCTTGATTCCCCACTACACCAGCTACATACTCTCATTCTTGATCTACCTGTTCAAGAACTCGTAGCAGCGTACCACTCTGAATCCATCAATTTGGAAGACATTCTGGTGGTCCGTGAATACCCCGATATGTTTCCCGATGATCTACCGGGCATGCGGCCCGAACATGACGTTGATTTCAAGATTGAATAGGCACCGAGAACCACATGGTTCTCTCGAAGACCGTATCGAATGGCGCCAAATGAGCTAGCTGAATTAAAGGAACATCTAAAGGACCTTTTGGACAAATGTTTTATTCGCCAAAGCTCCTCACCTTGGGGCTGCTCCACGCTGTTCATTTAGAAAAAGGATGAAATGTTGCGGTTATGTGTGCACTATCATTCGCTAAATGCCATAACTATCAAGAACAAGTACCCAGTACCGCACCTCGACATTATCTTCGATCAGTTAGTGGTGCTAAGGTATTCCAAGATGGATCTTCGGTCCATATATCATAAAATCGAAATTCAGACGGAAGATATACCAAAGACGGCATTCTCGACGCAATATGGACTATATAAATATCTCGTCATGTCATTTAGTCTCACCAACGCTCCCACCCACTTTATGTATCTTATGAACTCAGTGTTCATGCAAGAGTTGGACAAGTTTGTCGTGGTCTTCATCGATGACATCTTGCTTTATTCCAAATCGGAGGAAGAATATGCCAAACACTTGCATATCGTACTCCAAGGATTGCGAGACCATAAGCTCTATGCAAAATTCAGCAAGTGTGAATTTTGGACAGCCAAGTGCCATTTTTGGAACACATTATTTCAGCTGAGGGCATCGTTTTGGACCCAAGTAAAATTGTCCAATTGCTGAAATGGGAATCTCCCAAGTCTGTCCATGAACTCCAAGCTTCCTTGGTTTAGCGAGTTATTATCGGAGGTTCATCTCGAGTTTCTCGAAAATAGCTAAACCTATGACAGAGCTGTTGAAGAAGGGAACCAAATATATTTAGAGTGAAGCATGTGATAAGCTGTTTCAAAGATTGGTGAAGCATCTCACAACATCCCCGGTTTTAGCTCAACCAAATACAACAAAATCGTTCCATGTTCATTGCGATGCATTCAACATCGGTCTCGGTTGCGTTCTTATGCAAGAAAGACGTGTAGTCGCAACTGGATCACGGCAGCTCCGCAACCATGAACATCATTATCCTAATCACGACTTGGAGCTCGCTGCCGTGGTGCTTCCTCTAAAAATGTGGAGGCATGTTCTTGGGTGATTTCAATTTCTACAGGTCGTCAGAAGACAGAAACAGGTCGGGTGGTGCTAACCTCAGTTACATGCAGATTTTCAACACATGGATCCAAAGTCAAAGCTTGATCGAGATTCCTCTAAAAGGGAGAAAGTTTACGTGGAGCAACATGCAAGCAAACCCGCTACTCGAACAGCTGGACAGGTGCTTCACCTCCTTAAAATGGACCACTACCTTTCCCCAACACAATGTTGTTGCCTCTAGCGAAACAACATCAGATCATGTGCCTTGTGTAGCACAAATTGGTACGAGAACTTCGAAGTCTTGTGTCTTCATATTTGAGAATCATTGGTTCAGATACCTGGACTTCCCAGAGGTGGTCAAAAGTGCATGGAACATACACTTTGATATGAATGACAGTGTTAAAAGAATGGGAGCTAAGTTCAAATCACTGAGACACACCTTGAAAAACTGGAGTAAGAGCAAAGGGTACTTGGCTCAGAGGATTAGACAATGTAATGAGATACACTCAGTTCTTGATAAGCTTGAGGAACAACGTCTCCTATTTACACAGGAAGCGAGATTTAGGGTTATGCTTAAACTGCACATTGAGTTCCTCCTGCAAAGACAGAATGACTATTGGAAGAAGCGATATACAGTGCGATGGACTCTTTTGGGGGATGAACCAACAACCTTTTTCCATACTGCAGCTATGGAAAGGTATCCGAAAAATAATGTCACTGTATTTGAGACTGATGAGGAGCATGATCTCGCGGAGCACAACGAAAAGGCAGAAAATATTTAGAATGTGTTCAAGGAGCGCACGGGGGGGATCAGGCGCCACTCAAATTTGGCCATCCTTAGCCCAACTTATTCCATCCTCGGCGAACCTTTCTCATTTAGTGGAGCCTTTCTTAGAGGCCAAAATTGAAAATATAGTCAAACAAATGCCTATGAAAAGGCTCCGGGACCAGACGGCTTCAATGCATAATTCTTTAAACACTGTTGGCCGGTTATTCGAGGGGATGTGCTAAAAGTATGTGATGACTTCTTCCACTGCCGCACAAGCTTGGGTCCGGTTAATAGCTCTCTAATTACCCTGGTTCCTAAAGTAAACAATCCACTCTTAAAGATTACAGACCCATCTCACTCCTAAACTCGATAATAAAGCTGATCACCAAGATACTATCTCAGCGATTGCAAGGAGTGATCACTCGACTAGTACATCCAAACCAATATGGATTCATCAAGACCAGAACTATACATGATTGTTTGGCCTAGACATATGAATACATCTACCATTGCAAAGCCCCAAGAGAAGGATTGGTGGTACTCAAACTTGACTTTGCAAAAGCCTTTGACACCGTGGAACGTGAGGCTATAATGTACATGCTTCGACAGCTGAACTTTCCAAAGGTATGGTGCTCATGGTGTTCTGACATACTCTCCACGGCCACCTCAACGGTGTTGCTTAATGGAGTTCCGGGTAAAACCTTCCACTGCAAACGTGGGGTAAGACAGGGCGACCCTCTCTCGCCGCTACTTTTCATCCTCGCGTCAGAAATCCTACAGATATTGATTAACCAGGCTGCAAGTATTGGAACACTCTCTTTTCCTCTACAAGGCACGAACACAAATGACTTTCCAGTAATTCAGTACGCTGATGACACGATTATTATCTTGAGAGCCTCCCAGCATCAGCTTTTTTCTGAAGAACATAATATCACATTTGGAGCAGCAACGGGCCTCAGGGTCAATCTGAGCAAGTCTTTTATGGTCTCAATAAAAGTACCGGCAGGAAGTTGCAATTCTTGCAAACACTATGGGGTGTAAGATTGGTCGTTTCCCGTTTACATATCTAGGTCTTCTGATGAGTCTTTCAAAGCCAAAATTTGAAGACTTTGAGCCAATGATCTCTAAAATAGAAACAAGACTATCATCCATGGCTAACTAGTTGTCAATGGCAGGCCGGTGTATGCTGGTTAATACAATTATCTCCTCGGTACTAATTTATGCCATGTGCACTTTACAACTTAGACCTACTATACTGCAACGTATTGACCTAATAAGAAGAATATGCCTTTGGAGAGGTTCTGATGTGGCCGAGAAGGATGGTCACGCTCCCAAAGGAAAAAGGTGGACTTGGACTGAAAAACCTTGCCAGCATGAATAAAGCTTTGCTGTAGAAGTTCTTATTCAAGGCTTACAATAAGGTTGATACCCCCTGGGTTGGGCTAATTTGGAACACTTACTATCGCAATGGCACACCTCCGCACAGGCGTAGAGTGAGAAGTTCCTTTTGGTGGCAAGATGTTCTCAAAAATTGGGAGGAATTTCAAGTAGCCATGACAGTGAAGGTAGGAAGAGGAGATACGATTAGACTTTAGCTGGATTCATGGGAAGGTTAGACACTCCAAAATGACTTCACATGGCTCTTCTCATTTGCGAAAAACAGGCCATCACAATAGCTCAATATTTGGATAACCCAGAGATACAAGATAACTTCCACACCCCGTTGTCTGAAGAGGCCTGCCAAGAGCTACAATCCCTATCTTCACTAATGGATCAGATTACAAGCAGAAACCTTTTAACTGATTGCTGATCTCAAAGAGAAAATGGGTTACACTTCTCATCATCACAGAGTTACAAGATCCGATTTGAGCACCTGGATCCCCCTCAACCTTTCCAGTGGATATGGAAATCTAAAGTCTCTAGTAAGCTAAAAATATTCACCTGGTTGCTATTTAAAGACAGGCTCAATTCGAGAAATATTCTCAAAAGATAGAACTTCTACATCAAAAATGAAGATTACCCATGTGTAATGTGCAATCAGGGTTTGGAAGAGCTCACTTATCACCTTTTTTCAATGCCCCTTTAGTACATAATGCTGGCAGATTCTGGGGATACAATGGAACCATGAGTTTCTATTCTTTGACACCATCTGCAAAGCATGCCAAGAGTGGCCACTTTCGGGGTTCATGGAAGTGTTCTCCATTGCAGCTTGGGAGATACGGCTCTTAAGAAATGCTAAAATATTTAGAGGAGAGTCCCCCACTGTATCTACCTGGAAAGCCCACTTCATAGCTACCCTAAAAATACTGTTAGGTTTAAAACCCTAGTAAAGGAGCTGCTGCTTTACTAGGTATCGGTTATGTGAACCACTTTTCTTTTCCATCCCAAAAAACTGTATTTTAATGTACCTTTTTGATCCCATATGGGTTGGTGGTTTAATATAAATGTGCAGGAGGGGTTTCCCCTGCTGTTTTGCTTTCAAAAAAATGTGGAGGCATTATCTGCTTGGTAATCTTGTTCACCTCTACATCGACCACAAAAGTTTGAAGTATATCTTTACTCAGAAGGAGCTGAACATGAGACAACGAAGATGCTTGGAGTTGATCAAGGATTGTGAGATTGAGATTCACTACCATCACGTAAAGCTAACATGGTTGCCGATGCGCTTAGCCGCAAGTTTCATGTCAATAACTTGACCATCATGCCTATGGAAGAGGATGAATCGAGTTTATAATTGGTTCCATATGGAGCTTTATAGAATCTTGTTCTCATTCACACAATCCAAGATGAGATTATTGAACCTCAAAAGAAGGACAAAGGTATGTCTCACATATGCAAAAGAATGGACAACGGTGAGATGAAATGTCTCTAAAGAGATGAGCATGGTGCTCTACGGTTCAAGAATCGGATCATAGTGCCACGTGATATGAAACTTTAGAAGAAAACCTTGGACGAAGCTCACTTGTCCAAAACGTATCCGAGTGTGATATGTGTTGGCGAGTGAAGGCCGACCATATGAGGAAAGCAGGACAGCTGCAACCGCTGAGTATTCGGACATGGAAATGGGAGGATGTGAGTATGGATTTCATCGTCGGATTACCATTCACATTCTGGAAGCATGATTCGATTTGGGTGATAGTCGATTGACTAACCGAATCAGCACATTTCATTCCAGTAAATGTTCGATTTAGTGCCAAGAAGTATGTGGAGTTGTACATCTCAAGAATCATGTGCTTGCATGGAATTTCTTGCACAATTATTTCAGATCGAGGCTCACTGTTTGTTGCTCGTTTCTGGGAGCAGCTACATGCCTTGTTAGGTACTAAGCTGATTAGAATCTCCGCATATCACCCACAAACCGATGGACAAATCGAGAGGGTGAACAAAGTACTGGAAGATATATACACGCATGTGCCATCCATCACGGTAAAAATTGGGACGATCATTTATCATTGGCGGAATTCTCGTACAACAACATTTACCAAGCGAGTATTAAGATGGGACCATACGAAGCTCTCTACGGCCGTAAATGCCGCACACCGCTGAATTGGTGCGAGTCCGGCGAAAGGGTGACATTCGGGACTGATCTAGTCAACGAAGCCGAAGAACAAGTTCGGGCGATACAAGCGAACTTGAGAGTGGCACAATCTCGACAAAATAATGATGCAGACAAGAGGCCTCGCCCGCTGCACTTTTATCACAGTTCATGTCCGCGTGTCTCCGATGAAAGGAATCATCTGATCGGAATAAAAGGAAAGCTCGCTCCCCAATTTATCGGTCCATTTGCTATCATGGAGAAGTGTGGACCTGTGGCTTATCGATTGGAATTGACATCATCTCTCGCTGGTATACATGACATTTTCCACGTATCTCAGCTTCGGAAATGTCTAAAGTACCCAACTGCAGTCCACACAGATGAAATCGGCGACTTGAAACCGAATCTCTCATACTTTGAACATGCGGTTCAGATTCTTGACGAGAAGACTCGAACCATGTGATATTCACCGAATTTGGTTCGGCGAAGGGTGGCCCAATCTTCACGACAGGAGGCTCAAGAACAAGATAACTTGCTGTATAAACAGCGCGGATAACTAGCTTTATACCTGACCAAGGTTGGATGCGACCAAGCGACGGGGAGAGAGACACCGAAACCACGAAGACTTTGACTCGATCTCCGAACGACCGCAGAACCACAACCGGAGCTAATGCACACAAGACGGGGCAGCCATTCTCGAACCCACAGAGCACGAATTAGTGGATCTCTGAGAGATCTCTCCACAAGTTCAAGAAGAACAAGGAATAACAAGGGTTGAGTAAGACACTCAAGCAGCTCGGCTGCAAATATCACTGGAATAATCTTAATTCATCAAAAGTTTCCCTTGGCTTACAAAAAGAGTGGTATTTATGCCAACAACTAGTCTAAAAATAGATGTGAACTGAAAAAGCCACGTGGGAAGGTGGAAGGCCAACTGGCTTGATCATTCATGCAGTGGTCATCAATTTCCCGCATGTTTGCTGGCCTTTTGAGTGGTCTTCAATGTTTTAATCATAACTCCACCTAGGGACATCCAAAAGACATGGGACCAGATGCGTTGGAAAGGTAATTTGATAACCTTTCACACCATGTGTAGAATGCTTGACGAAATATAGTAGAGTGATATAGTTTCTCACGGAAACTTGGATATCAGGCTGACTATTGATCTTCTAAACAGTTTGCACCAAAAGCACTCGGCTGCCAAGCTGGGAGCTCTAAAGCACTCGACACTTAGTGGCATTAGAAAGTTGACTTCAACACCTTTCCAACAAGTACTCATGGACCTTCACAGCTTCTATGAATCAAGAGATATGATTGTTTCTTCATGACAGTTCTGCCAGGCCGAACTGGTTCGCCGTAGTTCTCCTCTCTGGTTCAGTCTCGGCGTGTCCTTGTCATCCTCCTTGGTGAACCTAAGTAATAGAAACCTGTACGATTTAGGAAGTATATAATTCTCATTAATAAATGGAATTTCACAAAGTAGCGTATGCACCTCTTGTTGTAGCTGTTTAGCTCAGTTACGAGTAATTGGTCCATCGAAAACATGAGCTGGTGCAGCTTGACTTGATGATTGTTCCATCTTGCTTGATGTAGTCGGTATACTTGATGGTGTGGTCGGTGTGGGCATATCATCCTCCCCCCCCCCCCCCCCCCCCCCTTGAAAAAAAGTCATCCTCGACTCTTCCAATCCAAAGAATGGAGAGAGGTCGGACACATTGAAACTGGTACTTACACCATAAGTACTTGGCAGATCAATTTCATAAGCGTTGTCATTGATCTTGCGTAGAACTTTGAATGGTCCGTCAGCCCGGGGTTGCAACTTGCTCTTGAGCAGCTCTGGAAAATGATCCTTTCGAAGGTGCACCCAAACCAAGTCCCCTGGTTCGAACAACACCTTCCTGCGACCCTTGTTAGCGTGCTTCACATACTTCTTGGTCATATTTTCAATATTGGCCCGAGCCCTATCATGAATGTTCTTGACAAATTCAGCTCGCTTGCTTGCATCGAAGTTCACACGTTCCTGCATGGGTAAAGACAAAAGATCTATAGGAGCAGTGGGTGTGAATCCATATACAATTTCAAATGGACAAAATCTAGTGGTCGAGTGTACTGCCCTATTGTATGCAAACTCTAACATGTGGCAAGCTTTCTTCCCATAGTTTCAGGTTCTTCTTAGGGACAGCTCGGAGCACCATTGATAGTGTTTGATTCACAACTTCAGTTTGGCCGTCCGTTTGCGGATCACATGTTGTGGAGAACAACAGTCTTGTCCCAAGTTTGCCCCACAATGTCTTCTAAAAGTAGCTCAAGAACTTGGTGTCACGATCCGACACAATGGTACGTGGCATTCCATGTAGTCGCACGATTTCCCTGTAAAATAATTCAGCAATACGGGAAGCATCGTCGCTCTTGTGGCAAGGAATAAAATGTGCCATTTTGCTGAAACGAGCAACCACGACAAAAATTGAATCCCTTCCCCTTTTGGTCTGTGGTAACCCAAGCACAAAATCCATTGAAATGTCCTCCCAAGGTGCATTAGGAATAGGAAGGGGAGTATATAAACCATGAGGGTTCAGACGGTACTTAGCTTTGTGGCAGTTTTCACAGCGAAGAACATGTCTCTCTACATGTCGTTGCATTTTTGGCCAAAAGAAATGGTCGGCCAGCACTTGCTCCGTCTTCTTGGCTCCAAAATGGCCCATAAGTCCACCTGCATGAGCTTCCTGCACGAGTAAAAGTCGAACAGAGCAATCTGGAATACAAAGTTTGTTAGTGTGAAATAAAAATCCATCATGCACATGATACTTTTCCCATCCTTTGCCATTACGACACTTGGCATATGGTTCAGCAAAGTACGAATCAGTGGCATATAATTCCTTTATACTTTCCAATCCGATAATTTTAGCATCAAGATGTGTGAGCAAAGCATGACGTCGAGATAAAGCATCAGCTACAATATTGTCTTGACCTTTCTTATATTTGACAATATAAGGAAAGGACTCAATAAATTCACTCCACTTAGCATGTCATTCATTCAGTTTTAGTTGTCCCTTAATATGTTTCAATAATTCATGGTCTGAATGTATTACAAATTCTTTAGGATAAAGGTAGTGTTGCCAAGTTTCCAAATTCCGAAAGAGAGCATATAATTCTTTATCATAAACTGAATAATTCAAAGTCAGACCACTTAGCTTTTCACTGAAGAATGCAATTGGTCTCTTTTCTTGCATCAGCACGCCTCCAATCCCAACTCCACTTGCATCACATTCAATTTCAAATGTCTTGTTGAAATCAGGAAGTGCAAGGACTGGGGATGTTGTGAGCTTCTTCTTTAATTCTTCAAAAGCCTTTTGTTGTGCTTCTCCCCATTTGAAAGGTACGTCTTTCTTGGTCAGCTCATTGATTGGAGCAGCGATCGTGCTGAAATCTTTCACGAAGCGCCGGTAGAAACCAACAAGTCCAAGGAAGCTTCTCACTTGGCTCACGTTGTGTGGAGGCATCCATTCATATACAGCCTTGACTTTCTCAGCATCCACCTCCACGCCTTGTCTTGAAACAACAAAACCAAGGAAAACCACCTTGTTGGTGCAAAAGGTGCACTTCTCAAGGTTAGAGTACAATTTTTGTTTACGCGGGACAGCAAGCATGCTCTGGATATGTGCAACATGTTCTTCAAGAGTCTTGCTGTAGATTAGGATGTCATCAAAATAAACCACAAAAAAATTACCAATGAAAGTTCTATGCACATGATTCATTAATCGCATAAATGTACTAGGTGCATTGGTTAAACCGAAGGGCATCACTAACCATTCATACAATCCAAATTTTGTTTTAAAGGTTGTTTTCCACTCATCTCCTTCTTTCATACGAATCTGATGATAGCCACTTCTTAAATCAATTTTAGTGAAAAAATTAGCACCAATAAGTTCATCAAGCATATCAGCTAAGCGAGGAATGGGATGCCTATATCTTACTGTGATGTTGTTAATTGTGCGGCAATCCACACACAGTCTCCAAGACCCATCTTTCTTAGGCACTAAAAAAACAGGGACGGCACAAGGGGAAAGACTTTCCTGTACATACCCTTTTTTCATCAATTCCCCCACTTGTCGCTGAATTTCTTTTGTCTCCTTTGGGTTGGTGCGGTATGCAGCCCTTTTCGGAAGTGACGCACCAGGAACCAAGTCAATTTGATGCTTGATCCCTCTCTTAGGTGGCAGTCCTGGTGGTACTTCGTCCGGAAAGACATCTTCATATTCCTGCAAGACATTCAAAAGAGTACTCGACAGGGTAGAGGGTAAGGCATTAGTAGAAAGAAAAGTGTCCTTGTACATAAGTACAAAGAACATGGCATCAGGTTAACTCAATGCTTTAATATCCCCCTTCCTAGCCATCATTACTAAACCCTCTTTTCCCGGTTTCTGGATTCCTTGCAGCTGTGGGGTTTGATTTGGCTGTGGACACTCTTCTTTACTATTTTTGTGGCTCACTCGCAAGTGGTGTTCGCTCTCGCGCTGTTTCTTCCTGATATCATCCTTCAAAATTTCTTCCGGTGTCAAAGGAAGCAAGGAAATTCGCTCTCCTTTGTACACAAAAGACAGCTTGTTGGTCCCTCCAAAAACCTGGACATCACGATCGTATAGCCATGGTCGACCGAGAAGAAGTTGGCAGGCTTGCATAGGCACCACGTCGCACTCCACATGATCATTGTATTTTCCAACAGAGAATGATACAGTCATAGTATGACTGACATGTAGCGCACCACAATCATTAAGCCACTACATCTTGTAAGGACTAGGATGACGCCGTGGTTTCAGTCCCAATCTGTCCACCAATTCTTGGCTAGCAATATTGTTGCAGCTGCCATTATCAATGATGATGTGACACACCTTATCTTTGATTAGTCCACGGGTATGGAACAAATTATGTCGCTGCCTGTTGTCTTTCTTTTCTGCTGTTACACTAAGCACTCGTAGAGAAATAAAGCAATTATGTTCTCCTTCTTCAGGCTGGATCTCATTCCCTTCCTCCTCAAAATCTTCATCACATATCGGTCCAGCATCTTCCGGATCACTCTCGGATTCCCATTCACCTTTCTCATTCAACAACATGGCCCTCTTGCTTGGGCATTGGGCAGCAATGTGCCCACGGCCATGGCATTTATGGCATAAAATTTCTCTGCTTCGAGGAGAAGATGTAGCTCCCGAGACATTGTTGTGGGCTGCTGAACTTGCAGCGGGTCGCTGCTGAGTTGTTGATGATGACGCGGTGGAGGCTGCCATGTTCGATGGAACAAATGATTGAGAAGACTTGGCTGCAGTCCCGTGAGGTCGTCCACCACCATAGGAAGTACTTGACTGCTGTTTGCGCCATGGGGCAGCAATAGAATAACTGCCATAAGATTTTCTTCGTGACTCTTGCTAAATCTTCTTCTCTGTTCGCATAGCTTGATCAACAAGATCCTGCAATGTACGATATGGAAACATCTCCACAAAACCAGAAATTTCTTCATTAAGACCTCCTAGAAATCTTGCCATTGTTGACTCTGCATCTTCTCTTATTCCAGCCCGCACCAACAGTAGCTCCATCTCCTTGAAATACTCATCAACTGATCTCTTCCCTAGCTTTAACATTTGCAACCGGTTCCTGAGATCACGCTGATAGCTAGATGGCACGAATCGCCTTCTCATCACTTGCTTCATCTCCTCCCATGTATTGATATATCCGCGTCCCAAATCACGTTGATTCTCCTGCACTTGGTTCCACCAAGTGAGAGCGTATCCAGAGAGTTCCACCGAAGCAAGATTCACACGGCGCTGAGCCGAAAGATTATGTACTCAAAATATTTGATCACACTGCTCAGCCCATTCAAGAAATTCATCGGGATTCTCCTTTCCAGTAAACTTTGGAATACTCAATTTGACACGAGCGATGTTATCTGGGTTGTCATAAGGACGTCGACCACGATAGTATTCCCTTTCTTCAAAATCAGCAGACCGGCGATGATGACGCCGATCAAACCTGCCACCTTGACCGAAGGGATTTTCATCATCATGAGATCCTTCTTCATGATCTTGATCTTCAAACTCTTCGTCTTCAAAATGCACGCGGCGACCATCAGCATTGCGCCTATGTGCGCGACGCCCACCATGGTAATTATTAAAATCAGCATGGCGACCACCACCAGATCCGTCAGGGCCATCTCCGAAGCGATTGAATCCATGGCCGAAACCAGAATTCTCATCGCTGGACTCCTCTCAATGACAGTCCTCTTGATCATGACATGCTCGACGTCCTCCAGCCGCGGGAAGACGCTCATCGAGGAGGCCGCGCATGGCCTCCATGAGTGAATCAGCCATGCGACGCATCTCATCCCGTGAGACAGGGGGTTCCCTATCACCATGGTGTCCACCATGAACACTTGAATCTGAGTCTGCCATGTTAGGAGCAGCAAGAAAAAGAAAATAATATATATATATATATATATGGACACACTCGATCTCACCTCTTACTTACCCAAGTTCTTGCCTGATCTCAAGAACTGTGATGGTGCTGGTGTGACAGCTTCAACAGAGGTGGTAAAGAGGTCGTAAGGAGTACAAATCGAAAGTCCCGATTCAGGTTTTTGGTGGAGCTATAGGTGGCTGAAAAAGGAGGGCTACGGTACTGCCAATCAAGTGAAAAAGATGTGCTCAAAAGATAAAAAAATTGCTGCTATCAAGATTACCACCAACTTGGATATGAAAACTGAAAATTTCAACACTCAACCGTAACACAAAATTCTTCAAAATCTTTTCACTTGTGCTCTCTTTTTTTTATTACTGTATTCTTTCTTCCTTCTTTTTTTTGACTCTTTTTTTTTACTCTTCTTTTTTTTACACTAATAGGGGTGCTGATTACAAAAGATATAGGTAAACGGTGGTGACGAGCAACTGGAAGAACACAAACACAAGATAACAGTACCGTTAAAAGGGCTATAGGTATTTTTTTTAGGCTTTGGAATATAGGACAAACAAATATATGTAAAAGATAAACACAGGGATGAATATGTGGATGGTGAAAACTGTAAAAGATTGAAAAAAAGGGTGGGAGGGTGGGTGATAAAAAAAATGAACCTACCGTGACAACGATAGCTCTGATACCACATGATATTCACCGAATTTGGTTCGGCGAAGGGTGTCCCGATCTTCACGACAGGAGGTTCAAGAACAAGATAACTTGTTGTAGAAACAGCGCGGATAACTAGCTTTATACCTGACCAAGGTTGGATGCGACCAAGCGACGGGGAGAGAGACACCAAAACTGCAAAGACTTCGACTCGATCTCCGAACGACCGCAGAACCACAACCGGAGCGAATCCACACAAGACAGGGCAGCCGTACTAGAACCCGCAGAGCACGAACTAGTGGATCTCAGAGAGATCTCTCCACAAGTTCAAGAAGAACAAGGGTTGAGTAAGACACTCAAGCAGCTCAGCTGCAAATATCACTGGAATAATCCTAATTCATCAAAAGTTTTCCTTGGCTTACAAAAAGAGGGGTATTTATACCAAAAAATAGTCTAAAAATATATGTGAACTGAAAAAAGCCACGTGGGAAGGTGGAAGGCCAACTAGCTTGATCATTCATGCAGTGGTCATCAATTTCCCGCATGTCTTCTGGCCTTTTGAGTGGTCTTCAATGTTTTAATCATAACTCCACCTAGGGACATCCAAAAGACATGGGACCAGATGCCTTGGAAATCTAATTTGATAACCTTTCACACCATGTGTAGCATGCTTCACGAAATATTGTAGAGTGATACAGTTTCTCACGGAAACTTGGATATTAGGCTGACTATTGATCTTCTGAACAGTCTGCACCAAAAGCACTCGGCTGCCAAGCTGGGAGCTCTAAAGCACTCGTAACTTAGTGGCATTAGAAAGTTGACTTTAACACCTTTCCAACAAGTACTCATGGACCTCCACAGCTTCTATGAATCAAGAGATATGATTGTTTCTTCACGACAGTTCTGCCAGGCCGAACTGGTTCAACGTAGTTCTCCTCTCTGGTTCAGTCTCGGCATGTCCTTGTCATCCTCCTTGGTGAACCTAAGTACTAGAAACATGTACGATTTAGGAAGTATATAATTCTCAGTAATAAATGGAATTTCACAAAGTAGCGCATGCACCTCTTGTTGTAGCTGTTTAGCTCGGCTACGAATAATTGGTCCATCGAAAACATGAGCTGGTGCAGCTTGACTTGATGATTATTCCATCTTGCTTGATGTAGTCGGTATACTTGATGGTGTGGTCGGCGTGGGCATATCACCATGCGGAACCGCACGCTGTCGTTTTATAAAGTATTATAGAGCAACCATACTGTTGAGGAAGCAACATGGAAAACCAAAGAATATCTCCACTCCAACTATCTGGATTCCTTATCGTCTCATATCCGGTAATTTCTCTCCTACTTTCATCTCTTCATCATAATCTTGGGACAAGATTCCTTTAAGGGTGGATGTAAAGGCCCTGAAAACAATAAAAATGTATTCAGCTCATGAATCAAGTTTGGTTGGAAGAATTTAAATAGGAACCAAGTACTCATGTACTGTATGTAAAGTAAACCCTAAAAAGGGAGTTTCAAATTCAAATCACAATTTCACACTCAACTATTCAAAACCCTCAATTTGAATTCACTAACATGTCTCTCATGATTCAATTATCACTCCTCTCAAGTTTGAGCATTTTCAACCTTTTTTGCTATGTCTTTGAATCAAGCCAAGTGAGGGCATTCAAAATCGAATTTGAATTCAAACTCCACTGTCTACTTTTTCAAACGCAAAAATTGATTTCATATTTGAACTCTCCACACCTGAATTGACCTAGCTACCAAGTTTCACAACTTTTGGAGAATATTTGAATTGCATTTTAAATCAACAGAGAAGGATCTTTGTTTGTATTGTGAACCCCACCTGTCATTCAGCATAGCTCTCTTTTTTCCCTGCTTTTCACCACCGTGTGCCACCTCCCTGAATGCAAGGGACAACAGCTGCCTGCTTTCTTGATGCCTTGCTTGTGAAGCCAGCTGACCTGCAGCTAGGGGCGAGCTAATCATTTCAGTTGCTTCACCGGTGCAACACAGCAAAAGGGTTTCCCTCTCCTCTGTTCTTGCTCTCTTCGGCGACCATCTCACCTTCGACCCCTTGCGAGGTAGGGGAAGAAGCCGGGTGGGCCCCACCCGTAAGCCAAAGAAAATTTTCCTCCGGATCGAGTGTGGCATGTGGATCGGGTGTGGCCACAGCACATCACTTTGTGGCCCCAATCTGATTGGTGCATTTTAAAACCGGTGGGTCCCCTTCATTATTCAAATATTCCCAATTCAAAAATAATTCTCCTTCTCATCCAACTTTAAAAATCAATAACTCCTATGATATTTTTCCAACAATTCTCAAATAAATTTTATTGGAACCAGGGTGACCTATACTTTCAAGTGGTGCACCTGGATCAATATGACAAGTCCAGAAGTTTTCTCAATAATCCCATGAAGCAAAATAACTTTGGAATTAATTCCTAATGCTCTACACATTGAAAACTTAACAAATTTGGCCAGAGTCTACCACATAATTCCCTTGAGCTCGAGTAAAAATTCCAGATCCATTCGAGTTGATTTGAATTGCCAAATTGTGTTCCCAACCGGTAACCTGAAAAATTCCAAGATGTCCTGAAACTTTTCAGAAAATTGTCCAAATTTCTAAAATCAATATCTCACAGTAGAATTCTTAGAAAATTATGAAACCAATTTTGTTGGATCACCCTTGACCTCCTCTAAACAGAAAACCAAGTCTTGGCCATGTCAAAGCTAAAGATTTTTCCTAAAAATTCTAGAGAGTGTTTAGTTTCATTGAATTTTAGACGACAGAGACTTCCATGATCATTGCTCAATTTTGGCCAGAAACTCTTTCATGCTACCTAGTTTCCCCTACCCATCCTGACAGAGGCATTGAGTTCAAGATTGAACTTATTTTGGGAACCACGCCTATCTCTCAAAGGCCGTACAAAATGGCACCGAATGAATTGGCGGAATTAAAGGAGCATTGAAGGACCTGCTGGACAAAGGTCTAATTCGCCCAAATTCCTCACGTTGTGGCTGCTCTGCATTGTTTGTAAAGAAGAAAGACAAGACGTTGCGTTTGTAAAAAAGAACATGCCGAATACTTGCATATCATGCTCCAACGATTGCGGGATCATAAGCTTTATGCAAAATTCAGCAAGTGCGAGTTTTGGATCAGCCAAGTGCCATTTCTTGGTCACATTATTTCAGCGGAGGGCATCGCTGTTGGTCCAAGCAAAATTGTGCAAGTGCTGCAATGGGAGTCTCCAACGTCCGTTCATCAAGTTTGTAGCTTCCTCGGATTAGCGGGATATTATCAGAGGTTCATTTCGAGCTTCTAAAAATCACTAAGTTAATGATGGAGCTGCTGAAAAAGGGGACCAAATATATTTGGAGAAAGAGATGTGAGGATGCTTTTCAAGCATTGGTGAAACAACTCACAACAGCCCCAGTGCTAGCTCAGTTGAATACTACCAAATCTTTCGATGTTTATTGTGATGCATCTGGCATTGGTCTCGGCTCCATATTTATGCAAGCAGGTCGCGTGATCGCATATGGATCACGTCAGATCCGGAATCATGAGCAAAATTATCCAACTCATGACCTTGAGCTCGCTGTTGTGGTGCTCGCATTAAAAATGTGAAGACATTATTTACTAGCCAATCTAGCGCATCTCTACACCGATCACAAGAGCCTAAAATATATTTTCACTCCGAAGGAGTTAAATATGTTGCAACAACGATGGTTGGAATTGATCAAAGATTATGAGATTGAAATTCACTACCATCGCAGCAAGGCGAATGTGGTTGCCGATGCACTATAGCTGCAAGTCTCATGTCAATAATTTGTCCATCACTCCGATGGAAGAGGACGAGCCGAGTTTATACTTGGTTCCATATGGAGCATTATATAATCTTTCTCTTATTCCAACCATACGAGAGAAGATTACGGTAAGCTCAGAAGAAAGACATGGGTATGTCGCACATTCGTAGCAGAATGAAGAATGGAGAAATGAAATGCTTCTGGAGGGATGAACATCGTACTCTATGGTTCAAAGACCGTATAGTGGTACCTCGTTATATGGAACTTCAGAAGAAACCTTGGACGAAGATCATTTATCCAAGTACTCTATTCATTTGGGCAGCAATAAAATGTATCAAGACTTGAAAACAAGATTTTGGTGGACACGGATGAAAAAGAGAGATTGCAAAGTATGTATCCGAATGTGATACGTGTCGGCGGGTGAAAGCTGACCATATGTGAAAAGCCGAACAATGCAGCCACTGAATGTTTTATCGTGGAATTGGGAGGATATTAGTATGGATTTCATCGTCGGATTACCTCTCACATTCCACAAGCATGATTCAATTTGAGTGATAGTCGATCAACTAACCAAATCGGCTCATTCTATTCCTGTACATACCAAGTACATTGCCAAGAAATATGCGGAGTTGTATATTGCAAGAGTGATGTGCTTGCACTAAGTTCCTCACACTATTATTTCAGATCGCGGTGCACTATTCATTGCTCGCTTCTAGGAGCAGCTGCTTGCATTGTTGGGGACCAAGCTAATCCGAAGCTCTGCGTATCACTCACAGACCAATGGTCAAACTAAATGGGTGAATCAAGTTTTTGAATACATGCTACATGCTTGTGTTATTCACCATGACGAAAATTCGGATGATCATTTACTGTTGGCAGAGTTCTCATATAATAATGGCTATCAAGCTAGCATCAAGATGGCGCTGTATGAAGCTATCTATGGCTGGAAATGCCGCACACCACCCAACTGGTGTGAATCCGGTGAACGAGTGTTTCTACAAAGTCTTGTGGAGCAACCATACCGATGAAGAAGCGACTTGGAAAAGCGAGAAATATCACCAAGCAAACTTTCAGGACTTGGTATCGTCCAATATCTGATAATCTTTTACCTCCTCCTTTTTCATTTTTAATCTTGATACAAGATTCTTTTAAGGAGAGAGGGATGTAAAAGCCTTAAATTCTAGAGTCATCTCAGCTTTGACATACAAAGTGACCAAAAGAAATAAGAAATAGCAACTGAAAAATCAAATGAATTAAAACACTAAATGGGGAATTGAAGCTCAAAATCTAGCTCCTATTCAAACTTGAACAAATTGCAAACTTGAGTTGACCATTGGATTCCTAATATGTCAAAGTCTTCTGGCAAAATTTCATAATTTTTGGAGGCCATTTGCTATTTATTTCATAAGGTGCAATGAAATCCATTTGAATTCAAATTCAAGTTTGAATTTAGATGAAACTTGGGAAAATATGGAATTAATCTTTAGAATAAAATTCTATACCGTCAAACTAGTCTACTATCTAACATTTTTGGAGGCAAGTTGGTGAGTGAATTGAGTGAACAGAGAGGGTAAATGAGTTTTGCATCTATTTCCTCTCTTCTCTGCCTGTGCCTCAATGACGAGCTGTGTGTATCCAGTGCAAAAGCTTGGCACTCAAGTGAAGCAAGCACGTGCACTCTCTATTTGCTGTCATGACAAGAACACAAAACCGGCGACCATCTCTATTCCAGGCAAGAATCCGAGCAAGCACGGCGTTGGAGCTCAATTTCTTGTGTTATGTTTCTTCCTCATCATCTGAAACTTGCCTAGAGTGGTGTGAATAGGCAGATAACCTGAAATTTAACTCAATAAAAGCTAATAACATTACAGAGTGCAGACTAGTTTAGCCTGGGGCGGACTAGTCTGGTCAGGATGATAAACATGACCAAAGGTGAGATTTTTATGCGATCTAATGGACTTAACTTGATGAAACGTAACTGTATGAACATAACTATCTAGTATATGGTGTGCATGAAGTAAGAGCAACTAGATCGAGGCGGACCACAAGATTGAGACAAAGAACGTAAGTAGCCCTAACTTGATCTAGCGAAGAACGAGGAGGTCAAATTGAAGACACAAGACGCAGGATTTATCCCGTGGTTCAACCCCATAAAAGGAGCCTACATCCACGTTGAGCATGTCCACGAAAGGCAGAGTTTCACTCAACCCTTTTCTCACTTAGCCACCACGAAGGCAGGCTACTCTTCCACTAAATCACAAGGGTAATCACAAAATCCGTGGGGCAACTCACAACCTGAGGCTCCCACAAGTTTACAACACAAAAATATCGAAGATCAACACCCACACAAACTCAAATTAATCATTCAAACCGAGAGAATCAACCAAGAGCTCAAGATCAAGCAAACTCTTCTCTCCTCTCTTCCACAACTCACAAACCCCCACGAATCGCTCTTAGGACTTCAAAAATGGTTGCGAGAGGGCTAGGATGGCTCTAAGAAGGCTGTGGCGGTGCTAGGATTCGAGAGAGGGCCTTTGGAGATCGGGGGATCCCTTTTTATAGGGATCCCGACAAGTAGTCGTGGCCACCAGAACAAGTGCGGACTAGTCCGGCCTTTGACCCCGAACTAGTTCGGCTAGTGGGGACCAGTGATATCACCCTTGACCAACCACAAAGTCCCATGCCACCTTTTGAATTCAAACGGTCACTAAACCACGGACTAGACCATCCACAACGGAATAGTCCGATCTCATACAGAAATATTTGTTCCGGACGAGAACGGACAAGTCTAGCTCATCGAACTAGTCCGGCCCCTGAGGGTGGACAAGTCTAGCCGTCCAGGACTTAGTCCCAGTAGCCTCCACCAAGTCCATTGCGGACTAGTCTGACAAAAAATGGACTAGTCCGATCTCAGTCAAGAACTACTTTTCTGGATTGAAACGGGCTAGTCTGTCTAAGCGGACTAGTTCGACCCCCCAGGGCGGACTATTTCGGTCCTTCAGGAAGAAGGACATAGACACACTCACCACAGACTAGTCTATTCCCAAACGGACAAGTTTGAACTCAGACATAGACTCTTCTTCCATCTAACATCGGATCAGCCCGATGTGGTCAGACTAGTCCAGCCTTCCAACCCGGACAAGTCCAGCCCTGTCCTTAGGGCTGCTTCAACTCATCTCTCAATCTAGTCTAGCTTGGACTATGAGCTCTTAGGAGATTCTCAACACTTGATTCATTGAACACACTCAAGCTAAGTAGCTGAACTTGATACAAAGAATTTAAAAGCCTAAATTCTATCCTTCGAGTTCTTCGCCTTTTTCTTCTCTTTTTCCTTTTTGAGTGCATTCAACATCGTCCAACTTTCAATCACCTATACTTACACTTGTAATACTCATTAGTCCCTTAAGTGTTGTTATTAATCATCAAAACCCATGGGGATTAGCCTAGATGCACTTTCGATCCCCCCTTTTTTTGTTATTTGATGACAACACATTGAGGTTTTTGATAAAAGATATAATTGAGTTGATTTTCGTAACACACACGTGTATAAGAATCTCCCCCCAAAATGTGTGCATGTAAGCTTTGCAATAGGTTTGATGCACAAGAATGAAGTCTATGGGAGGCTTATACATTTGTGCATTATGGTGGGGTGCCTACGTGTGATGCAAGTGTTGAGATGTGAAAAGTGAAGTGAAGCATGCATCTCAAATTTTAATTTAGCATCATCACACACATTTGACTAGAATGATATTCAATAGATTGAGCATGAAAAAATAGACAATAAGATTCAGTTAACATAGAGTGATAGCATAGTGATAATGTCTTACAAACCAAATAAGAACGAGTAGCAGAAGTTAACATTATAACCCAGATTTTAAAAACATAGCATAGTCCATGGATCTAATACTCCCCCTCAATTTATCCCCCTTTGGCATCAAGACACCAAAAAAGAAAAAGAATAAGGGAGAAGAGAAAGCCTAAATCTACTCATCATCGCTCTCGCTCGCCTCTCCACAGTTTTGGTCGCTTTCCGTCTCTTCATCGTCATCATCTTGAGCGTCATCCTCTTCGTCATCATCATCTTCAACCTCTTCAGCAGCAGGAGCAGCACTAGAGGGACCACCCCCACCACCAAAGAGTGCAGCCTCCGCCTGCAAGAGCTCCGGAAAGGGAGTGATGTCTTCATCCTCAGAGGCCTCCGGTGACATAGGAATGTCCACCTTCTCACAAAGCTTGCGAATATACTTGTCTTGCTTCTTTGTGGTCTTGTGGGCCTTCACTTCCGCTTTCCTACACGAGGTGAAGATTGACTTAAGAAACTTCAATGTGGCACCTGCAAGGTCGTCGGAGGAGGAGGGAGCGGGAGCCGGATGAGGAGAAGAAGGCACAAAAGAGGTACCTCTCCTCGAGGCTCTGCCAATCTTCAGCGCAGGAGGAGTCTGAGGATGGATGGCTCTGTGTTTGACGTCCTTCACAAATTCCAATCCTGAAACCTTCTCAATCAAGCACATGATAAGAGGATCATATCCACATGAGCGGTTTGGAGTGTGGGATATGTTGAAGATGTCATTGTAGATGTAGTCAAAAACATTGAACTTCTCATCTTCAACTATCAACTTCATCAAGTGCCTCAAATTGCCTTGGATCATGCTTGTGTCCCCATCCTTAGATGCTAGGGTTTTTCTCAATATCCGATTGAGAACACTAAAGAAAGGACGAAGAATCTTGGTTGTGGGGGGTTTGTAGAAGCCAACCTCGTACATGAACTCCATCTCCCCCAAATATAGAGCCTTGAGGTTGTAAATGATCAACTCATAGTTTGGGAACTCCTCAAGCCCAAGAATTCTAGCAAACTCATCATAGAGAACAGAGTATTGAACTCCATTGGTCAACCAGATGATTTTCCTAGCTCCAAAGGTGGATAAGTAGCAAGTAGTGTAGAATTGAGCCACCACCTCCGTGTTCCAATTGTACCTAGATTCAAGTAACTCTTTGAGGCCATGGTGCTCAACAGCTCAAATTACTGCATTAAAGGCTTGGTGATCCTTCTTTTCCATATAGGCCCAATCTACCCATTGAGCATCCGTCACTAGAGTCTTCTTGGATAGGTATATTAGGCGATAGTAATCCCAATGGAAATCACACCAAAAGCGAGGATCCGCTGTAGCTTTCTCATACTTGTAGGGATCCTTTAATATTAGCCTTTTTGCTTTCTCGGCCCCTTGCCCTTTGAAAACAAATGCTTCCTAGCTCCGGTTGCCAGTTGGGATCATGCACGGGAGGAGTCATGCCAAATGACCAATGGGGCCTTGTGGAGGACCACGAGGCTCCGCGGGTTGGTCACAAATGACCAAGCCTCTTCCTACAAGAGCTTTCTTCCTTGGAGGAGCCTTTCTGAGTGCCACCTTATTTGCAGGCTCCATTCCCTTGCCCTTTGCTTGGCTGCTCTCTCCCATGGGTGCTTTTCCTTTATCAGTCACTTGGGCCTTTTGCTTTTCACCCATGGTGACAATCCTTTTCCTTCGGCTTGCTTGCTCTTCAGCTGCTTGAGCTTGGGCTACATCCTAATCGTGCTTCTTCTTGGTCTGAGCTTCACGCATGCGCTCAAGCTCCGCTGCAATGGCTGCTTCCTCCGCTTCTTTTTGACAATAAAATTCTTGACGGGCCGCCTCCCTTTCCAGATCAGAAAGAGGAGAGTCGTTCTGCCTAGACATGCTGAAACAAGGATAACAGAAGAATATAAGGTGTTATCAAGCAAGATAGTACAATAGAAGTGTAGAAAATTAACTAAGTTAGGAGTTAACCCTAGGTTAGGCCGGACTTGTCCGGTCCCTGGCTGGACTAGTCCTGTCAGAAATGGACTTGTCCATCCTTGGTTCGGACTAGTCTGGACAAACCAGTGTTAGACCCTAACTATGCGATTTTTCTACAAATTTTTATACCAAGGCGCAATATCACATGGAAAGGATCACAAGGTGATTGATAAGAAAAGGAGACTCTAAGTTACCAAACAAACGACTTAGAATCAACAGAATCGAAAAAGTTGGAGTTAGGTCAAAACCTCACCTTGAGATGGAAAGATCAGAGAAATCCATGATTGAAAAGGCGGAGTAGTCTGGGATTCGCCTTCCTGACACTCTGGAGAAGCTTCCACACAGATTCCTCGAAGATTTTGAGGATTGGAACAAAAAATCGCCAATGGGGCGATTTTTAGGAGAGGGGCGCACGTTAGAAGCTTTGAGAGAGAGTGGAGGGGTCGGGCCCGACGCTGGGTGGTTAAGTCCCCAGAAGTCCGAACTAGTCTGTTGGGTATACCAGACAAGTCCGGGCGTCGGACCAGGTCCGGACTAAGCTGGATGTCCGAACAAGTCCGGTAACAGATCGGACTAGTCCGTTGTGGACTAGTCTGTGTCTGTCCAGACATGTACAGGATGTCGGACTTGTCCGGCCCCATGGGCGGACTAGCCCGGTCCTAGACAGCAAATTCTCATATATATATATATATATATATATATATATATATATATATATATATATATATATATATATATATATATAACAATTTGCAAGGAATGATCCATATGGACTAAATTTTTCACAAATATTCTCAATGAATATGGCCAGTAAAGCACACAAACATGCATACAATGACCATGATTAAAGGAGACAATAATTGAAAATAATTTGATAGAAAATTGAGGAAGGCATGTTTTCGAAAGCATGCATAATTTTGAAGAGAATACAAAATTAACAAACAAATGTGCAACATCTCAAGCCACATTTGAGAATCAAGGATATTTAGTTCATTCCTAAGTCCGCAAAAGTGTTCTTCATCTAGTGGCTTTGTGAAGATATTGGCTAGTTGCTTTTCGGTTCTCACATGTGAAATGACAATATCTCCTTTCATTGAATGGTCTCTCAAGAAATGGTATCGGATGTCAATGTGTTTGGTTCTAGAGTGTTCAACGGGGTTATGGGCAATCTTGATGGCACTCTCATTGTCGCATAGGAGTGGAATATGGTTCGTATTGAGACCATCATCACTTAGAATTTGTCGCATCTAAAGAAGTTGTGCACAACAATATCCGATTGCGGCATACTCCACTTCGGCTTTGGATAGGGCAATGGAATTTTGTTTCTTGGATGACCATGACACTAGAGACCTACCCAAGAATTGGCAAGTCCCGGAGGTGCTTTTCTTATCCACTTTGCATCCGACATATTCCGCATCGGAGTATCTGATGAGATTAAATTTTGACCCTTTGGGATACCACAGCTCTAGGTTAGGTGTATGAACTAAATAGTGCAAGATTCTCTTTACGGCTGTCAAGTGACACTCCTTAGGAGTGGCTTGAAATCTTGCACACGTGCATACACTTAACATAATATCGGGCCTAGATGAACGAAGGTAAAGGAGTGATCCAATCAAGGAACAGTATACCTTTTGGTCGACGCTAGGGCTGTCTTGATTGAGATTGAGATGTCCATTCGTTTCCATTGGCGTCTTGATGGGCTTTGCCTTCTCCATGTCAAACTTCTTGAGGATGTCTTGAGTATACTTGGTTTGACAAATGAAGGTGCCTTCCTTGAGTTATTTTACTTGAAAACCTAAAAAGAACTTCAACTCTCCCCGATCATCGACATCTCAAATTTTTCCGTCATGATTTTGCTAAACTCTTCACAAAAATATTGATTAGTAGAACCAAATATTATGTCGTCAGCATAAATTTGGCATACAAATAAATTATCATCCATGTTCTTAGTAAAGAGTGTATAATCGGCCTTTCCTATCTTGAAACCATTATCAATGAGAAAGTCCCTAAGGCACTCCTACCAAGCTCTAGGAGCTTGTTTGAGGCTGTAGAGAGCTTTATGAAGCTTAAAGACATGGTTAGGGTACTTATCGTACTCGAAGCCGAGCGGTTGCTCCACATACACCTCCTCCTTGATTGGTCCATTGAGGAAGGCACTTTTCACATCCATTTGATACAACTTGAAATCGTTGTGAGAAGTATAGGCTAATAATATGCGAATAGATTCAAGCCTAGCTACGGAAGCAAAATTTTCATCGAAATCCAAACATTCGACTTGAGAGTATCCTTTGGATACGAGTCTAGCTTTGTTTCTTGTTACCACGCCATGCTCATATTGCTTGTTGTGGAAGACCCACTTGGTTCCTACCACAATTGCATTAGGTCTTCTCTAAGGCTCCCACACTTTGTTCCTCTTGAAGTTGTTGAGCTCCTCTTGCATGGCTATCGCCCAATCCAGATCTTATAGGGCATCTTCCACCTTAAATGGCTCCAAAGAAGACACAAAGGAATAGTGAGCTCAAAAATTAGCCATACGAGAGCGAATCATTACCCCCTTAGAGATGTCTCCAAGGATGATGTCAACGGGATGACCCCGTTGAACACATTGATGAACTATTGGGTGTGGTACACTTGGTCTTGAGTCAACTTCTTCATCTCCCTCATCTTCATAGTCTCCCCCGTGACCATTGCCACCATCTTGATCTTCCATTTCTTGATCATGGTGATCTCGATCATGTTGTTGATTTTGGGGATCTTGGACTTGATCTTGTGCTTGGGGCACCTCTTGTGATGGAGTTGGGTCACTTGGGCCTTGTTGCTCTCGAGGTCTTACATCACCAAGCACCATCCTTCTCAACACAACACATGGTGCCTTTTTTCATCTAGCACACATTGATCAAATTGCTCCACTTGGGAGCCATCAGTCTCATCAAACATCACGTCACATGCGATTTCAACATAATTAGAGGTTTTGTTGAAAACACGATAGGCGTAGGTGTTTGAGTCATAAGCAAGCAAGAAACCTTCATTGGATTTTGAAGCGAACCTTGAAATTCTAGGCTTCTTGTTGAGAATGTAACATTTGCTACCAAAGACTCTAAAGTAGGACATGTTTGGTTTGTTACTCGTTAGAAGTTTATATGGAGTCTTCTTCAACTGGCGATGGAGGTAGAGGCGATTTGTGGCACGGCAAGCAGTGTTGACCGCTTCCACCCAAAACGTATCATAAGTCTTGTATTCATCAAGCATGGTCCTTGACATCTCTATTAGTGTTCAATTCTTCCTTTCAGCTCCCTTATTTCATTCGGGTGAGTAGGGTGCCCAAAACTCATGCTTGATGCCCTCCTCGTCCAAGTACTCTTCGACTTGAGTGTTCTTGAATTCGGTGCCATTATCGCTTCTTATCTTCTTGATTCTCAAGGAGAACTCATTTTGAGCTCTCCTCGAGAAACTCTTGACGACACCTTGTGTTTCACCTTTGTCATGCAAGAAAAACACCCAAGTGAAGTGGGAAAAGTCATCAACAATAACTAAATCATATTTGTTACCGCCAATGCTTATGTAAGCAAGGGGCCCGAAAAGGTCCATGTGCAACATCTCCAACGGTCTTGTTGTCGTCATCATATTCTTGGCGGGATGAGCTGCTCCGACTTGTTTCTCGGCTTGACACGCGCTACAAGGCCTGTCTTTCTCAAATACAACATTCTTAGGACCTCGGATGTGATTTCCTTTTAGAAGTTTGTGAAGATTTCTCATACCAACATGAGCTAGCCTTTGATGCCACAACCACCCCATGTTAGTCTTTGGAATCAAGCATGTGTCAAGTTGAGTTTTATCTACGGTGAAGTCCACGAGTTAAAGCTTTCCCTTGAGCACACCCTTGAAGGCAATCGAGTTATCCACTCTTCTAGTGATAATCACGCCCTCATTAGAAAACAAGCAATTATACCCCTTTTCGCATAATTGAGAAATGGATAAGATATTATAATCTAAAGTCTCAACATGCGTGACTTGTGAAATGGTATGTTGTAGAGAAATAGAGATCTTACCCATACCTAGTACTTTACCTTGACTATTGTCGCAAAAGTAGATACCTTGACTTGGATCTTCGTTTACATCATACTCAATAAACATCTTTCTCGCCCCGGTCATATGATTGGTGCAACCATTATCTAGCACCCATTTTGAACCGCCAGAGGAGTAAGCCTACAAGACAAGTTTAGGCTTTGGTTTCAGGTACCAAGCTTGGTTGGGTCCTTTGAGGTTAGTCACAAGGCATTTGGGCACCCACACACAAGGCTTTGGGCTCTTGCGGTGTGGCCCAACATGTTTAGCATAAGTATAACCAAATTTGTTTCTCATTAGCACATAAGATGCATCAAAGTCATGAAACATGGTTAAGTTGACATTTTTGGCATTTTGGGCATTTTTGTCAAGTTTCACTATTTCACTAGAGCTAGATGTATGATGTTCATTCTTGACTTGAAATGAACCCTCCTTGACAAATTAAATTTGCATCTTGTAATTCTTGAGAATTCTAGCATTTTGCTTTCCTCCTCTTGAATAACCAAGATCATCTTTGATCAAGGGAGATATTGTGATCGAGTATGCACTACGTGCATACTTGATCTTCTCCTTGTCAAAGATGCCACCCTTAGGTGTGCTTTTGCTCTTTGCCAATTGAGCTCATTCTTTAGGTCAAGTACAAGGTTAGCACATTTGCAAGTTTTAGTGTCCGATTCCATTTTAGGCATGTTTGAGCTTGTTGAGGGAGAAGAAGGGACACTTGACTTGAGAGTTGTGAATTGTGCCTCAAGACTCTTGTGAGTTTTGTTCAATTTCACAAGTTCATCTTGGAGCACAACATTCGAACTCTTAAGACTTGATGAAGCCTCCTTGCATTTCGCAAGTTCAAGTTCAAGTGCCTTGTTCTTTTCCTTCTCAAGCTCAAGAAGCTTCTCAAGGTTAAGATTTTCTTTGCCTTTCATTGACAAGTAATTCATCTTGTTCCTCGAGAAGTTCTTCCTTGTCTAAAATTTCATCGAAAAACTTTTTCATTTTAATAATAACACTTTTACTTAAGACTTCAAACATATATTCATTCTCACTATCACTATCAATATCAAAATCCTCATCTTTAATTGAACGCAAGGAAAATTTAGATTTAACCTTTCATTTTCCTTCCTTGGCCATAAGACAAGTGTGGCTTGAGCTTTTCCACTCTCCCTTGTTTGGTAGGAGGGTCTTCTTCAGTGTTGGCTTCCTGATGGCCACGGTTGCCACTCCCGCTTCATCGTCGGAGGACTCATCGTTGGAGTCCCACTCCTTGCCAACATAAGCGTGCCCATGTGCTTTCTTCTTCTTGAACATCTTCCTCTCTTGAGGCTTCTAATCCTTGATCTTCTTCTTCTCGTCGTCTTCCTTTTTGTATGGGCAATTCATAATGAAGTGCCCATACTCATCACAGTTGTAGCAAGATCTCCTTGGTCTTGACTTGCTCTTGTCCTTGCCCTTGCTCTCATAGTATGGCCATCTTATTTTCCTCATCATCCTCTTGAATCTTTTGATGAAGAGGGTTATTTCCTCTTCATACATGTCGGCGCTTTCTTCTTCTTCACTATCATCGTCATTGCTTGAAGCTTGCACCTCTTTGCCTTTGGACCTGGGTGAGGCTTTGAGAGCAATGCCTTTCTTCTTGGAGAATGTGATCTTGGCAAGGTCATTGACATGGCGTGCTTTCATCTCCATCATTTTGTGATTGATGATCTTGCCAATCACCTCATCCGGAGTCATCTTGTGGAAGTTGGGACTCTCACGGATGAGAGTGCAAAGCATCACATTGCGAGGCATGAAGGCTCTTATAATCCTCTTGACCACTTCATGTTCAGTCCACTTCTTGCATCCGTACGCCCGACTCCTATTGATAACAGTCTTGAGTCGGTTTTACATCTCTTGAGGGGTCTCGCCTTCTTCCATGGCAAATCTTCCAAGCTCCACCTCGATCATCTCAATCTTGGCTTCCCTCACGGACCGGTTACCTTCATGTGCAATCTTAAGAGTGTCCCAAATTTCCTTGGCTTGCTCCAACCCAGCTACATTATTGAATTCTTCTTGGTTCAAGGTTGAGTTAAGCACCGTCGCTGTTTGAGCATTGCGGTGGATGAGTTGTTCTTGCTCCGGGGTCAACTCTTCTTCATCCACGGGGATATCTACACCTGTGCACACAACATGCCAAAGTGTAGGATTGAGAGAATAAGATGCAACTTCATGTTGTGTTTCCACATAGTGTAGTTAGTCCCATCAAAATGTGGAGCTTTACCCACTGGAATAGAAAGGTAGTATGAATGTGAATTGAGGTGCTCATAGTTAAAAGGATATCGTGTGTAGTCCTCCTCGGGCTTCTTGAGCTTCTCATTTTCAAGCCTTCTCCTCCTCTTGGCCTCATCTCTTGCTTTTTGAAGAAAATCTGCAAGGCCCTTCACTTCTTCATCATCATATTCGGTTTCACCATCGAAGGGAGGAGGCTTTGGCTTGTCCTTGGAGGTGTCGCCGGTCCTGTCGTGCAAAGGATTGGATCCTTGTCCTCCCGTGTGGCTGTTCTCGCCGGTGCCGGTGGTGTTGACGATCAGCATCTCCTTCTCACAATTTCCCCCATCTCCTCTCCAAGCGGTTAAGCTTTTGGGAGAGTTAGGCTCTGATACCAATTGAAAGTTGCCTAGAGGGGGGTGAATAGGCGGATAACCTAAAATTTAACTCAATAAAAGCTAATCAAATTACAGAGTATGGACTAGTCCAGCCTGGGAGCGGACTAGTCCGGTCAGGATGATAAACTTGACCAAAGGTGAGATTTTTACGCGATCTAACAAACTTAACTTGATGAAATGTAAAGTGTATGAACCTAGCAATCTAGTAGATGGTGTGCCCGAAGTAAGAGCAACTAGATCGAGGCGGATCACAAGATTGAGACGAAGAACGTAAGTAGCCTAACTTGATCTACGAACAACGAGGAAGTCAAATCGAAAACACAAGACGCTAGATTTATTCCATGGTTCAGCCCCATAAAAGGAGCCTACATCCACGTTGAGGATGCCCACGAAAGGCAGGGTTTCACTCAACCCTTTCCTCACTTAGCCACCACGAAGGTCGGCTACTCTTCCACTAAATCACAAGGATAATCACCAAATCTGTGAGACAACTCAGAACCTGAGGCTCCCACAAGTCTACAACTTGAAAAGATTGGAGATCAACACCCACACGACTCAAATCAATAAGGCAAACCAAAAGAATCAACCAGGAGCTCAAGATCAAGCAAACCTTTCTCTCCTCTCTTCCGCAACTCACAAATCCTCAAGAATTGCTCTTACGACTTCAAGAATGGTTGAGAGAGGGCTAGGATGGCTCTAGGAAGGCTCTGGCGGTGCTAGGGTTTGAGAGAGGGCCCTTGGAGGCCGAGAGATCCTTTTTTTATAGGGATCCCGACAAGTAGTCGTTGCCACCAAAAAAGTGCAAACTAGTCCAGCCTTTGACCCCGGACTAGTCTGGCCTATGGGAACCAGGCACCCTTGACCAACCACAAAGTCCCCTGCCACCTTTTGAATTCAAACGGTCACTAAACCATGGACTAGTTCGTCAAACAACAGACTAGTCTGATCTCACATAGAACTATTTGTTTCGGATGAGAACGGACAAGTCTAGATCACTGGACTTGTCTGACCCTTGAGGGCGGACAAGTCTGTCCGTCCTGGAGTTAGTCCTAGTAGCCTCCACCAAGTCCATTGTGGACTAGTTTGACACAAAACAAACAGGTCTGATCTCAGTCAAGAACTACTTTTCCAGACTAAAACGGACTAGTCTGTCCAAGCGGACTAGTTTGACCCCCTAGGACGGACTAGTCCGGTCCTTCAGGACTTAGTCCTAGAAGGACAGACACACTCACCACGGACTAGTCCGTCCTCAAACGGATAAGTCCGAACTCAGAAAGGGACTCTTGGTCCGCCTAACATCGGATCAGCCCGATGAGGTCGGACTAGTCTGGCCTTCCAGCCCAAACAAGTCCGGCCCTGTCCTCAAGGCTGCTTCAACTCATCTCTCAATCTAGTCTAGCTTGGACTATGAGCTCTTAGGAGATTCCCAACACTTGACTCATTGAACACACTCAAGCTAAATAGCTGAACTTGACAGAAAGAATTTAAAAGCCTAAATTCTATCCTTCGAGTTCTTCGCCTTTTTCTTCTCTTTTTCCTTTTTGAGTGCATTCAACGTCGTCCAACTTTCAATCACTTGTACTTACACTTGTAATGCTCATTAGTCCCTTAAGTGTTGTCATTAATCATCAAAACCCATGGGGATTAGCCTAGATGCACTTTCGTCATCTCGCTCACCCCTCTGATTATTTTCCTTCTAGCAAAGTGCCCATTGAAGGTGAAAACAACGATCCCACAACCGTCGCGTTAAGTTGCCGAGGATGCCACCTCTTCGCTCCCCGTCGTGCCGGCGAAACACATGGTGTCATGGGCTGACTTCAGCAGAGAAATAAAGTTGTTGCACCTACTTCCTCATGGTGAAAACCCAGCACCATTTACTTAGGTATCGAGATAGAAATTTCATTTTTAATCTCAGCAAGTTCATTGCTTTGCAGCTACGTCTTCCTTTTGATTCGGTTTCTAGGTAGAACCATACTCTAATCCAGTGAAGGATTGTCTTCCTAACCTACTAGCGCACACTATAAACCAAGAAGCAAGGAAGATTATGGAGTATCGGCTAAGTTCTGCATGTTTTCCTAGCCACCAAGAAAAACCAAGTGCTTCACCTTTGAACTTGAAGTTGCCATCCTCTCCACCATTTTTTCTCCTCAGTTTCACCTTCCCTATGATGCCAGGAAGCTGTCGAGCTATTTTTCGTGTCGTACAAGCTTAGTTTGAAGCCCACCGGCATTGTCGCGATGACCGTAGCATGCGCAGTTTCAACAATTGCCAGTGTGTGCTGACCTCATAAACATACTCTCCGTCGCATTTTAGGTTGAGGCGGCGAATTTTAGTGTGAAGGGTGGCCGGAGGGGCAGGCCAACATCCTTGCGTGTCAGCCTTTGGGCGCTGAGTGGGGATCACGTGTGGCAAGCTGGATATTGTGCATCCACACGATTGAACCCGATGGCCCAGGTGTTGCCCAATTATGATTGGGTCATTTTAAGCAGTGGGCCCAGCTAAGTGTTATTCAAACTTTTCAGTTAAAAGAAAATTCCAAAATACAACCAAACTTCAAAATTCAATTGCTCCTAGTAGATTTGCTCAACAATTCCCAAATAAATTCCAATAGACTCCCCATGACAAGTACTTTGCAGTGATGCAACTTGGTTTGTATGAAAGGCCCATTATTGTTAGAATTAATTTTTATGATATAATTGCTTGGGAAATTAATTTCCAATGTTCTGATAATTGGAAAATTCTTAATTTTGGTCAGAACCCTTACCCATATACACTTGATCACCAGTAAAAATTTCATGTTCATTGGACTTCAGTTACTAGGTCAAATAGTATTCCAATCTTCAAGGTTCATTGAAAATTCAAATCAATTAATAGAAACATTTCCATATTTTATTCCAAACTTGTAAAATCAATTCCACCCTGTAGAAAGGTCAGAAAATTATGAAATTTTTTTCTTTAACCAGTGGGACCTCCTCTAACAAGATCACTCACTGTTGGCCATGTCAAAACTACAAATTTGGTACCAAACTCAGAGAGGCCATTTATTGTTGGAATTTTAGAGACAACAAGCTTCAATGAACAATTCCCATTCTTGGCCTAGATACTCATCATAGTACCTAGTATCTATTGTAAAAATCCTAAAGCCAAATAAAGTCAGCTACATACATGAACTGTGTTTAGAAGTTTAAATGCTATAGTGGCAATATACTCATGTTCATATATTATTGCATCTCGAATAGTGACCGAGCTCGACCGGAGGCCTTGGACAACATTCTCCTTGAAGCTAACTTTGAACCTGACTCGCAACGAGACAAGCTTCGGTTTGCATTTAAGATCTATTACACAATTTTGATTTGTATCACATATGTCTACGGTGGATTTTGTGCATTAGGGCTAAGGTGCTTGCTACTCCACTTGCATGACCCACAAACCCCATGGGATATTGGGTAGGTTTATTGCTCGACAAAGTAGAAATGCCATGCTAATGTTGTAAGGAAACCGATAGAAGTCGAGTAGTTGGAATCTACTCGCGAGATAGGGTTTATATCGCACGGAATCGGTTTGAGTATGAGCATGGTTTATGAATATGAATATGAGATCGAGTAGTAGGATAAGTTGCAGTGAGACAGGATCTCACGTGCATAGCCTGCTTGTGTCGATTGAGGACCGATCCATGTGCAGCCTTGCTGAGCAAGTTTGAACTATACCGGAAGGCATACTTAGCATATGGAACCCAGGATACCGATGTAACTTGATAACTTGGGTGTCGAGGCATACCCCACTGTTGATAGAGGTGGGTTGAGGGCAGAGAGGTGTAAATCCGCTAAAGGGCACAAACACGCTCCGTGTAGGGACCTTCTGCCCGTGATGGTGGTACCGGTTTGACATTTGAGTTTCTTATGTAATGAGGACATGCCTACCATTCACTCATCTTCAAATGAAAATCCACTTGATATAGTTGGTCCAATTACAGGGAGTAGAGCTAAACAATTGCAGAAGGAAATTCATTCTCAGGTGAATGCTAACCTTATGTTTAATAATCAGTCTATATTGAATGAGCCTATACTTTTGAGTTCTTGTTTCAATGTCTTTAGGAATGATGGAATGTATGAAGCAGCATGGAATCAAGATGGATTCAAGCCTCTGGACATCTGAAGCAAGAAGCCTATGGTGTGCATGAATAAAATGGTGGGACATCACCTTAGCATGTGAATGCAACCAGAAGCTAGATGACTGACGAATGGTACGAATTCCAAGCATCACTGTGGACAGAATACAAGGAGTTACACGGTGTTCTATAAGTGGATGGAAGCGTTTTCAAGTCTACTTTCCAGCCCATCAAATGGTTCATTATTTGGATGTTTTAATAAGGAGTTATGATCATTTTAGTAACTGCTGCCGGAAGCTGAAAAGACGCGCGAACCAGCCACGAAATCCACTAGAGCATGCGCGTGCAGCCATTTACTCAAAGTTGAACGTTCCAATCTCTATATATATCTTGTACTGGACAATGCAAAGGGGGAGAGCTTATTTTTATTGAATTCAGAATACACAAACTCGAGGAGTTTTGTTTATGCATGAGTCTTGAGAGGCTTACAATACTTGTTCTTTCGATTCCTAAGGGAGTTGTAGAACGCCGAACTGCGGTTCACCAATTCGTGCCTTCACGTCTATAGGGCGTGATTGTGTGGACTGTTTTGTCAATACGTGGAAGGGTGATTGTCTCGGTAGTTCGTCGCGTGGACAGCCTCGCGGTGCGCTGCCTCTTCACCAGGTCACAAAGCGACAATTTATCAAGTTCGCAGATCCTACGAGAAGATCGGGCCACAACAACTTGCTACACGTGCTGCCTAGGCGTGTGCATATCATCTGGTACCAGAGCCTCCGTTTCCTCAGTAGTATTATTCTTGCTTTTGGTAGGATAGATTTTTATATACCTACTGTCCACTAATAGCCAAAAAGAAAACCTACAGCCCAAATTCATACGTGCTACTGATTTTGTAGTTTGCTTTATCGAGTTTTAATCCTTTAAGATTTGTCTAGTTGCTGAATTTTTTTTTCTTTTCCACATCGTTCTAGTTGTATCTTTGTTCTAACATCAAATCGCTTGCTGCATATACAACTCATCCCACCCTTGTTTTCTACCCACCACAAATTCACCACACGAGTTCCTTGTTTTTGTGCTGCACCATCCATCTTAGTTAATCCTTATGTGTCCCTTTAGTTGAAAGTTGTGCTGCATTTGTCACAAAGGTTAAAAATAAAGATGAAATAAGAAATAAAAAGAGAATTGTGTTCAGCACATCCAAAGGGGTTTGGGCGGCAATAAGTTTCGGTTGATGCACTTGGTGTTCATCTATCCACTTCCTACATCTTGTTTCTACATCTCTGTGCATCTTTTCCTTTATATTCAGCAACTTAGACTTGTGTGTTTTGCATTATTATTCGGTTTTGCATCACTACATTTTTCAGCGCATTCCACTTACATATTACCCCACCAAGCTCCACTTAAAACGCACCGTGAGTTATTGCACCGTCGTCGCTGTTACAATCACTATTCCACTACAAATTGCAGCCCGGTTCTTGCTCTTTTCAGGGAGAGAAAGAACTTGTTTTGTCCGTGGTGAGGGAGCGATTCCACATATATTTTGTCCTATTACTTTCTTCCTTTGTTACTAACATGGCAGGAAATGAAGATTCCCCTTCTCACACTGTTTTTGGTCAAGAAATTCAGGGAGTGCGTGCACAAATGCAACAATTGATGCAGGGGATGCAAGCGCTTCAACGATCACTATAGCAGCAACACGGGGAGAATCCACCTCATGATGATGAACACATTGAGGATGATGATCAACATGCCAGTGGCGGTGGTGGTGGTCGTGGCCGAGGTTCGCTACTGTTTTTGATAACTTTGCCGGTGGCCGTGGCCGAGGATTTGCTGCTGGTTTTGGTCGTGCACGACGTGTTCCTGTTGGGCATCCTCCTGATTTTGATGCTGAAACATTTTCAAATTATAGTGCTGAACATGGAGATGATCCTTATGGTCGCCGTGATGCATATGAAGATCATGGCGGTGACAACTTTGGCCGTTTTGGAACCCGTGGTCGTTATGGTGATCTATCGATGTCATCATGAACAACGTCATAATGATGATGGTTTGGGCAAGGTTAAAGTGTCCATTCCTCCATTCAGCGGCAAGGAGAATGCTGATGATTACTTTGAATGGGAAACCAAAGTGGAGCAACTATTTGATTTGTATGAATACCCTGCTGAAAGAAGGCAAAGCTTGCAGCCATTGAGTTTAAACGCTATGCCATAACTTGGTGGAATCAGGTCCGTACTGAATATCAAAGAGTTGGGCATGTTCGTATAACTTGGGAAGACATGAAGAGGGAAATGTGACGTCATTTTGTTCCTGCATATTATTCTCGTGACCTACATTTGAAGCTGAAACGTCTTGTGCAAGGTACTCGTACTGTAGATGAATATTTTCAAGAATTGGAAATGTGTTTACTTCGTACAGGGATAATTGAAGATGAGGAATCCACAATGGCCTGTTTTATGGTTGGCCTCAATAAATCCATTGTTGATAAAGTGGATATGACAAATTACACTTGTCTCACTGAGTTGGTTCATTTTGCAAAGAGGGCTGAACGGCAAGTTGCTACGTCTTACAAATACAATGCTTCATGGCGTCATTCCCAACAGCAAGGGGATGTCACTCCTCAATTCCAACAGCAAGGAGCTGCAACGCCCAAATCTTCATCTCGTGGTACAAATAGATCCATTCCACCTTCTTCCAAACAATTGGATGCGAAAGATAAAGCTGTGAGTTCAAATCAGCCCACTTCTTCTACTGCAGCCACCCAACACAAGACAAGCAAGATTGAGTGTTTTAAGTGTGGTGGTCATGGGCATAAACAAGCTGAATGTCCCAATCTTCATACTATTATTGCCCTTGCTGATGGTTCTTATGATTCACAAAGTGAAGAGGAGGACGAGTTTACCAATGTATTTGCAGATTTTAATCTTGACACTTGTGAATATTCAGCAGAAGATGGTACATTTGAGCTAGGTCTGAATTGTTTAGCGATTCAACCTATTCCAACTTTTACTTCCAATGACATTTACAAGATGTTATTTCTCCATCTTCTGATGAGATTACTAGTGCTGATTTTGATGAGTTGCTTGCTGATTTCCTTGCTTTCGAGCCTTCTACAATGAATACACCATCTCCTTCTTTGGTGGTTAGGAGAGTTCTTTCCACTCAGTTTGTTGCTGCTGAACAATGACAACGCCATAATTTATTTCAGTCCCGCTGCAAAGTGCAAGGCCAAGTGTGTCGTTTCATCATAGATGGTTGGAGCTGCAATAATATTGTTAGTGCTTTGCTAGTTGAGAAGCTTGGTTTGCAGCCACGTCGCCATCCACATCCGTACCATATGCAATGGTTGAATAACTCCGGGTCAGTTAAGGTTACAGCCATGATTCGTTTGTCATTTTCCATTGATGGTTATCATGGAGAGGTGGATTGTGATATTGTCCCCATGCAAGCATGCCATTTGCTGCTTGGTCGGTCCTAGCAATTTGATGTGGACTCAGTGCATTTTGGACGGTCTAACAAATACACTTTCATTCACAATGACAAGAAGGTGGTTCTTGTTCCATTATCTCCAGAGGAGATACATACTTTAGATATGGCTCGCAAGAAAAGAGAGGAATCAGACAAAAGAAAATTGAGCGAGACCCTCAACCCAAGTAAGGGAGAGAGTTCTAACCCATTCAGCCACATAAATCCTCATGTCAATCCTAAACAGCCACGGCACACTAAATGTCTCTTTGTGAGCAAGAGTGATTTGAGAGAAGTGAGAGACACCACAACCCCATTCTTTGTGCTCTTGCACAAGGAGATCCTACTTTCAACTCACGATTTACCTTCATAGCTGCCTATTGTTGTTCTTGATCTCTTACAGGACTTCGAAAATGTTTTTCCTGATGAGATACCAGCTGGACTTCCTCCACTCCGTGGAATTGAACATCAAATTGATTTGTTACCAGGTGCTTCGCTTCCAAATAGTCCAACCTACCGCACCAATCCTGAAGAAACAAAGGAAATTCAGCGACAGGTAAAAGAGCTTTTGGACAAAGGGTATGTTCGTGAATCCTTGTCACCATGTGTAGTTCCCGTTCTTTTAGTCCCAAAGAAAGATGGCTCTTGGCGCATGTGTGTTGATTGTCGTACTATCAATGCTATAATTGTTCGATATCGCCATCCCATTCCACGACTTGATGACATGTTAGATGAATTGAGTGGTTCTATCATTTTCACCAAGATAAATTTGCGTTGTGGTTATCATCAAATCTGCATGAAACTTGGTGATGAATGGAAATCAGTGTTTAAAACTAAATTTGGTCTCTATGAATGGCTTGTGATGCCATTTGGCTTCACAAATGCTCCTTCAACTTTTATGCGCTTAATAAATCATTTTTTACGAGCTTTCATTGGCAAGTTTGTAGTTGTTTATTTTGATGATATTCTGATCTATAGCAAATTTGATGAACATCTTGATCATATACGTCAAGTACTTGCTATTTTGAGGGAAGAGAAATTGTATGGAAACATTGCTAAGTGCACCTTTTGCACAGACCGTGTTGTTTTCCTTGGCTTTGTTGTTTTGCAAATGGTATTCAGGTTGATGAAGAGAAGGTTAAAGCAATAAAGGATTGGCCTACATCGGTAAATGTGATCCAAGTTTGAAGCTTTCATGGTCTTGCAAGTTTCTATAGGCGTTTTGTCAAAGATTTCAGCACTCTCACTGCACCACTTAACAATATCACAAAGAAGGATGTTCTATTCAAATGAGGACATGACGAAGACCAAGCATTTCAAACGCTGAAAACAAAGCTTTGTGAAGCACCGCTGCTGCAACTTCCTGGTTTTGGTAAGACATTTGAGATTGAATGTGATGCAAGTGGTATTGGCATAGGAGGTGTACTGCTGCAAGAAGGTAAACATGTTGCCTACTTTTCTGAAAAGATAAATGGTCCACATCTGAATTACTCGGTTTATGACAAGGAGCTTTATGCGTTAGTTCGCGTTTTGGAAGTTTGGCAACATTACTTGTTACCTAAAGAATTTGTAATTCATTCTGATCATGAAGCTTTGAAATATCTTAAAAGTCAAGGCAAGTTGAACCGTCGACATGCTAAATGGATTGAGCTCATTGAAACGTTTACCTATGTTGTCAAACATAAGTGTGGTAAAGATAACATTGTTGCTAATGCCTTGTCTAGAAGATGTGCGTTGGTTACACAACTAGATACAAAAGTGCTTGGTTTGGAATCCATTAAAACACTTTATGCTGCAGATGCTGATTTTAAAGAACCTTTCTCTCTCGTGGCATTGATGGAAAAGGTTGGGATAAATATTATACGCATGATGGCTTCTTGTTTCAGACTAACAAAATATGCATTCCAGCTTGCTCGATTCGTCAAGTTCTTTTGCAAGAAGCACATGCCGGTGGACTAGCTGGTCGTTTTGGTGTCAAAAAGACATTGGACATGCTCTCTGATCATTTCTTTTGGCCACATATGCAACGTGATGTCCAGCGGCACATTGGGTGCTGCATCGTTTTCTTGAAAGCTAAGTCCCGCCTCAAAATCCATGGTTTATATACTCCATTACCTATTCACATGTACCTTGGGAAGATATATCTATGGACTTTGTTCTGGGGTTACCTCGGTCTTAGAGGGGGAGGGATTCTATTTTTGTTGTTGTAGATCACTTTTCTAAAATGACACATTTTATTCCCTGTCATAAGAGCGATGATGCTTCACACATTGCTGATTTGTTTTTCAGGGAGATTGTTCGTTTACATGGAGTTCCAAAGACTATTGTTTCAGACCGGGATACTAAATTTATCAGCTACTTTTGGAAGACATTATGGGATAAGATTGGCACAGTTGTTATTTTCAACCACTTGTCATCCACAAACGGATGGCCAAACTGAAGTTGTCAACCGTACCTTGTCAACCATGTTGTGTGCTGTGTTGAAAAAGAATTTGAAGCTCTGGGAAGACTGCCTTCCACATGTTGAATTTGCTTATAATAGGGCAGTCCATTCCACAACAAACTCTTGTCCATTTGAAATAGTTTATGGGTTTAAACCGCATACTCCCATGGATCTTTTGCCTTTACCATTACAGGAACAAGTTAACTTGGATGCCACAAAAAGATCAGACTTTATCAAGCGGTTACATGCGGAAACAAGAAAGAATATTGAGAAGAAATCAGCACAATATGCAAAGCAAGCAAACAAAGGTAAGAAGAAGGTTACATTTCAGCCAGGAGATCTTGTATGGTTGCATCTATGAAAGGATCACTTTCTCCAACAATGTAAGAGTAAGTTATCTCCTCGGGGTGATGGTCCGTTCAAGGTTCTCCAAAAGATAAATGATAATGCTTACAAAATAGAGCTGCCACCTGAATATTCCAATGTGAGTACAACATTCAATGTCAAAGACTTGCTTCCATTTGTTGGTGAGCCTGAGTCGAGGACTACTCCTTCTCAAGAGGGGGAGGCTAATGAGGACATGCCTAGCATTCAATCATCTTCAAATGAAAATCCACTTGATATATCTGGTCCAATTACAAGGAGTAGAGCTAAACAATTGCAGAAGGAAATTCATTCTCAGGTGAACACTAACCTTATGTTTAATAATCAGTCTATGTTGAATGAGCCTATACTTTTGAGTTATTGTTTCAATGTCCTTAGGAATGACAGAGTGTATGAACCAGCATGGAATCAAGATGAATTCAAGCCTCTGGACATCTGAACCAAGAAGCCTATGGTGTGCATGAATAAAATGGTGGTTCATCACCTTAGCATGTGAATGCAACCAGAAGCTAGATGACTGACATATGGTACGAATTCCAAGCATCACTGCGGACATAATACAAGGAGTTACACAGTGTTCTATAAATGGAACGAATCGTTTTCAAGTCTACTTTCCAGCCCATCAAACGGTTCATTATTTGGATGTTTTAATAAGGAGTTATGATCATTTTAGTAACTATTGCCAGAAGCTGAAAAGACGCGCGAACCAGCCACGAAATCCACTAGAGCATGCGCATGCAGCCATTTACTCAAAGCTGAACGTCCCTATCTCTATATATATCTTTTATTAGACAATGCAAAGGGGGAGAGCTTATTTTTATTGAATTCAGAATACACAAACTCAAGGAGTTTTGTTTATGCGTGAGTCTTGAGAGGCTTACAATACTTGTTCCTTTGATTCCTGAGGGAGTTGTAGAACGCCGAATTGCGGTTCACCCAGTTCGTTCCTTCACGTCTATAGGGCGTGATTGCGTGGGCTGTTTCATCGATACGTGGAAGGGTGATTGTCTTGGTAGTTCATCGGGTGGACAGCCTCGTGGTGCGCTGCCTCTTCACCAGGTCACGCAGCGACAATTTATCATGTTCGCAGATCCTACGAGAAGTTCGGGCCACAACAACTTGCTACACGTGCTGCCTAGGCATGTGCATATCATTGTGAAAGGTTGTTGGGTATGACGTCGTGAGGAGAACCGCACGCTTCTTATGCACGGGTGTCCGTATCATGCAGTTCGGGTGTTATTGATTGCAATCACCATCACTCACGGTTAAGGACCGAGTACCGCTTGTTCACTGTGCTGTGGCATAGTAAATACTGAAGAAGCCAGTAGAATATGATGTATTGAATTACTATTGCTTTGCAACAATGATCGCTATAGAATCTGCTCACTAAAGTTATTTTTTATGAACAATTAACCTGCTACTAGTAAACTTGAAAATTATGAAGGAACATGTAGGAGAGTCCTTTTTTGCAATTTTACTTCCTATGTTAAGTATCCTTGCATGTAGAGTTTATGTTTCGGTGCGTCGATTAAGTCTTGCTGAGCCATCATGCTCACGATTGCTATATTAAGTTGTTGCAGGTGAGATGTATGATGAAGGGCTTGAGGATGAGGTGATGCCCTCGTCGGGGTATACCACCAAGTAGAAGCCCTGCACGCTGCTGTGCTCTTCGTTTGGGTGTTGCTAGTGTGTAGCATCCTCGGATTGGACGCCTTCACTTTTGCATAGCTAGGTTGAGAGTTTAGCTATTAAACTTATCTTCAGCTGTACATTAAGTATTGTAAAATACTTTCGCAATTTATATCAATAAAAAATTGTATTTATCATATTTTTTTGTGTGTGTTGTTGGGTGCCGCATCGCACGGCACCACCCTCTGCCATCCTAGAAGGTGTGGACCCAGTCGTCAAATTTTATTGTTTTCAATTCAAGATAATTCAATTTAATGTTAGCAATTCTTTTTTTTTGTAGGCTCGTCATATTCGACGGAGTTGTCGACTCGAGGGTGGCACGACCTTTGAGAAGCAACTCCACGTAGGCTTCATCAGTGGGCACGTTTAGTCATCGTGTCTCCCAGAGAGGCATAGAGGTGCAGGCCCTCCGGCAAAGATTTGATGAGAAGCTTGCACGGCAAGAGGAGGCACACAAGGCCGCGATGGAGTATCAGGCCACCTTGATGTGCAGATGTGGGAGGTGATGGAGGTAAGAAATATAAACTAATATAATTTAAAGTCATCATATTTAAATAATATGTAATCTCTAATGTTTGCAATGACAGGCTCTAGCTCCAGAGCATGGGGGCAGATCCAGCTACCACCAGTGCCCCTGCCACCGATGCAGCCAATGCCGCCAGTGCAGCCCGCACCAGAGGCGCCTTCTCTGACAGTTCAGGTAACCAAAACCATACTTATTCTAGTCTATCTAACTTAACCAAATCTAACTTAACTTAGCTAAATTAAACTAAATTCTAGCTTATTTAATCAACTAGTCAAAAATGAAGTTTCAAACTTATAGACATGTCTAACTACTTACATGTATTGCAGGATCGACAATGGAGGCTCAAACTCCCCTGCCGTCTATACCTGTGCCTAGAGTAATTCGCTTAGATGACGTCTACGGCTTCGGAGGTAGTAGGTGGGCTACTGTATAGCCCCTCTTGTTCATTTTTTGAGTTTATATACTCAATCTCCATGGTTTATATACTCCATTACCTATTCACATGTACCTTGGGAAGATATATCTATGGACTTTGTTCTTGGGTTACCTCGGTCTCAGAGGGGGAGGGATTCTATTTTTGTTGTTGTAGATCGCTTTTCTAAAATGGCACATTTTATTTCCTGTCATAAGAGCGATGATGCTTCACACATTACTGATTTGTTTTTCAGGGAGATTGTTCGTTTACATGGAGTTCCAAAGACTGTTGTTTCAGACCGGGATACTAAATTTCTCAGCTACTTTTGGAAGACATTATGGGATAAGATTGGCACAGTTGTTATTTTTAACCACTTGTCATCCACAAATGGATGGCCAAACTGAAGTTGTCAACCGTACCTTGTCAACCATGTTGCGTGTTGTGTTGAAAAAGAATTTGAAGCTCTGGGAAGACTGCCTTCCACATGTTGAATTTGCTTATAACAGGGCAGTCCATTCCACAACAAACTCTTGTCCATTTGAAATAGTTTATGGGTTTAAACCGCATACTCGCATGGATCTTTTGCCTTTACCATTACAGGAACAAGTTAACTTGGATGCCACAAAAAGATCATACTTTATCAAGTGGTTACATGCGGAGACAAGAAACAATATTGAGAAGAAATCAGCACAATATGCAAAGCAAGCAAACAAAGGTAAGAAGAAGGTTACATTTCAGCCAGGAGATCTTGTATGGTTGCATCTATGAAAGGATCGCTTTCCCCAACAGTGTAAGAGTAAGTTATCTCCTCAGGGTGATGGTTCGTTCAAGGTTCTCCAAAAGATAAATGATAATGCTTACAAAATTGAGCTGCCACCTGGATATTCCAATGTGAGTACACCATTCAGTGTCAAAGACATGCTTCCATTTGTTGGTGAGCCTGAGTCGAGGACTACTCCTTCTTAAGAGGGGGGGGGGGCTAATGAGGACATGCCTAGCATTCAATCATCTTCAAATGAAAATCCACTTGATATAGCTGGTCCAATTACAAGGAGTAGAGCTAAACAATTGCAGAAGGAAATTCATTCTCAGGTGAACACTAACCTTATGTTTAATAATCAGTCTATGTTGAATGAGCCCATACTTTTGATTTATTGTTTCAATATCCTTAGGAATGACGGAGTGTATGAACCAGCATGGAATCAAGATGAATTCAAGCCTCTGGACATCTGAACCAAGAAGCCTATGGTGTGCATGAATAAAATGGTGGTTCATCACCTTACCATGTGAATGCAACCAGAAGCTAGATGATGACATATGGTACGAATTCCAAGCATCACTGCGGACATAATACAAGGAGTTACACAGTGTTCTATAAATGGATCGCATAATTTTCAAGTCTACTTTCCAGCACATCAAATGGTTCATTATTTGGATGTTTTAATAAGGAGTTATGATCATTTTAGTAACTATTGCCAGAAGCTGAAAAGACGTGCGAACCAGCCACGAAATCCACTAGAGCATGCGCATACAGCCATTTACTCAAAGCTGAACGTCCCTATCTCTATATATATCTTGTATTAGAAAATGCAAAGGGCGAGAGCTTATTTTTATTGAATTCAGAATACACAAACTCAAGGAGTTTTGTTTATGCGTGAGTCTTGAGAGGCTTACAATACTTATTCCTTTGATTCCTGAGGGAGTTGTAGAACGCCGAATTGCGATTCACCCAGTTCGTTCCTTCAGTCTATAGGGCGTGATTGCGTGGGTTGTTTCATCGATACGTGGAAGGGTGATTGTCTTGGTAGTTCGTCGCGTGGACAGCCTCGCGGTGCGCTGCCTCTTCACCAGGTCACGCAGTGACAATTTATCAAGTTTGCAGATCCTACGAGAAGTTCAGGCCACAACAACTTGCTACACGTGCTGCCTAGGCGTGTGCATATCATGGTGAAAGGTTTTTGGGTATGACGTCGTGAGGAGAACCGCACGCTTCTTATGCACGGGTGTCCGTATCATGCAGTTCGGGTGTTATTGATTGCAATCACCATCACTCACGGTTAAGGACCGAGTACTGCTTGTTCACTGTGCTGTGGCATAGTAAATACTGATGAAGCCAGTAGAATATGATGTATTGAATTATTATTGCTTTGCAACAATGATCGCTATAGAATCTGCTCACTAAAGTTATTTTTTATGAATATTTAACCTGCTACTAGTAAACTTGAAAATTATGAAGCAACATGTAGGCGAGTCCTTTTTTGGAATTTTACTTCCTATGTTAAGTATCCTTGCATGTAGAGTTTATGTTTCGGTGCATCGATTAAGTCTTGCTGAGCCATCATGCTCACGATTGCTATATTAAGTTGTTGCAGGTGAGATGTATGATGAAGGGCTTGAGGATGAGGTGATGCCCTCGTTGGGGTATACCACCAAGTAGAAGCCCTACATGCTGCTGTGCTCTTCGTTTGGGTGTTGCTAGTGTGTAGCATCCTCGGATTGAACGCCTGCACTTTTGCATAGCTAGGTTGAGAGTTTAGCTATTAAACTTATCTTCAGCTGTACATTAAGTATTGTAAAATACTTTTGCAATTTATACCAATAAAAATTTATATTTATCATATTTTTTTGTGTTTGTTGTTGGGTGCCGCATCGCACGGCACCACCCTCTGCCATCCTAGAAGGTGTGGACCCAGTCGTCAAATTTATTGTTTTCAATTCAAGATAATTCAATTTAATGTTAGTGATTCTTTTTTTGTAGGCTCGTCATATTCGACGGAGTTGTCGACTCGAGGGTGGCACGACCTTTGAGAAGCAACTCCACGTAGGCTTCATCGGTGGGCACGTTTAGTCATCATGTCTCCCAGAGAGGCATAGAGGTGCAGGCCCTCCGGCAAAGATTTGATGAGAAGCTTGCGCGGCAAGAGGAGGCACACAAGGCCGCGATGGAGTATCAGGCCACCTTGATGGCGCAGATGCGGGAGGTGATGGATGTAAGAAATATAAACTAATATAATTTAAAGTCATTATATTTAAATAATATGTAATCTCTAATGTTTGCAACGATAGGCTCTAGCTCCAGAGCACGGGGGCAGATCCAGCTACCACCAGTGCCACCGCCACCGATGCAGCCAATGCCGCCAGTGCAGCCCACACCAGAGGCGCCTTCTCCGATAGTTCAGGTAACCAAAACCATACTTATTCTAGTCTATCTAACATAACCAAATCTAACTTAACTTAGCTAAATTAAACTAAATTCTAGCTTATTTAATCAACTAGTCAAAAATGAAGTTTCAAACTTATAGACATGTCTAACTACTTACATGTATTGCAGGATCGACAATGGAGGCTCAAACTCCCCCGCCGTCTATACCGGTGCCTAGAGTAATTCGCTTAGACGACGTCTACGGCTCCGGAGGTAGTAGGTGGGCTAGTGTATAGCCCCTCTTGTTCATTATTTGAGTTTGAGATGTGATGCGAGCACGTTGTGCTATGTATATTGTCGTTGTGTTGTATGTATGCTTGTAAACTGTTGTTATTTGTATGTGAAATCTTTGTTTCTGGCCATCGCGTCGGGTACCCATTTTTTATCTTTTAAAAAAATAAAAAACCTTATTTACGACGATTTCTATATTGTACCATCATAAATAAGACTTCCACTATTCACGACGGCCGGTGGAGCTGTCGTAAATAAGGAGGCTTCACCCACCCATGTGACCCGAGACTTTATTTACGACAGATGCGAGCTGTTGTCGTAAATAAGCTTATTTACGACGAATAATTTATGACGGTAAAAAACCATCAAAATTAAGAGAAACCATCATAATAGCTTATTTCTATGGTTTTTCCCTTATTTGCGATGGCTACTGCTGTTGTAATTCAGCCTGTTTCCTTAGTGAATCAGATGTTATTTCAAATACATGAAGATACAAGGAAGGGAAACATTTGATGGAACATTGGTACCTAATGATCCTTAATTTTGAATATAAAAAATTCCAAGTAATTGATTCTTTGAGGAAAGAGATCCACCAACAGTTGATCAACTCCGTGGCCAGTGTTTTCTTAAGGGAAAACAGCAGCAGGGATACCCCTGCTGTTAAAAGCATTAATCAAAATATTTACAAGGTGATACTGAAATTACGGAGCAAGAGATAACAGTCGTTCAAAAGTATGAGATGAACTAAGGAAGACTGTTTACCCAGGAATGAAACAAATCTCTAACCCTGTCTTTCATTCTATAAAATTGAAGCTTACATTCGATCTATTTCAAAGATAAACTTCCAATCCGATATTTGTGGTGTCACTTGGTGAATTTTCCCCCATATCTAAGTTTCCATGTAGACCAGCAGGCTAACATCAAGATATCCATGAAGAATTGCTTGTTAAACTCCTGTTGTGCATAGATAATCATTTCAAAAAACCCAACTGATAATTCCATTGAACTCCGATCCAGTGCCAGCCTGCCTTTGAGAATGAGCACATAAGAAAAGATGCAATGTTGTCTCTTCCACACATGTCTTTCATAAACACGCAAATGTAATTATTATTACTCAATTTATAATTCTTTCTGCTGATAACATTTCTTTTATTGAATCTGTCCATAAATACTAACCATGTGAAGATTCAAACTTGTCGCATTTGGAAGTGCAAATGTTTTTCATTGGTTTAGGCGGCATGATTTGGTTAAAGGGCAGATTATAATATATTTTTTGGAGAAATATTGGTGAGATCCCCATATATACATCCGTCAATCTCTTTCTGTCTCCTTTATTTGCACTTGCTGGATCACTGTATTAAACTATTTTAGTTCTGAGAAAGCCTATTCGAAAGTCAGACATGAAACGGCGTTTCAAACACCTAAGTCATCATAAACTTTTGAACTGATTTTTTTTGTTTAGTTCAAGAATATAATGTTGGTAATTTACTCTGCAGGTGATTTCCATTCCACGCATCCTCCCATAACAAGGTTGTCCATCAATTGCCAATGTTGCAAGCAGCAACAGCAACTCCTCTAAACTTTTCCTGAAGTCTGCATATTTCTTTCAACCAGAAGGACCCACTCCCCGCACTTGCATGAGGGACAATCCCATTGTTATAATAAGAAGACCATATTAAATTCACCAAGGGAATATCCAATTTATTATAAAATTTATCCAGATGCTTCATAAGAAAAGCTTCATTTTGATTTTTAAGATTGACAATTCCCACTCCCCCTTTCTTTTTTTGATTTCCTGCATTTGTCTCATACTACCTATGGCATTGATTTAACATTGATGTCAGATTCACTCCATAGGCAGTGTTTCCTCGATCAATATAATGTAACACTATCTGTGACTGGAACTTGCAGCGTACACATTATATAGGTCGGCAAAGATGATAAACAAAGTTTATTACTTGAAGTCTTTCAGCATGATCGAGCATTTTCGATGTAGCTGTTAGCTTCCTTTCAATTCTACTCATTAACGAGGCAAAATCCTCAACCGTAGCTTTAATGGTTCTTAGGGGAAGTCCAATATAGGTGAATGGAAAAGATTCTAGTTGACATAAAAAACTCAAGCAAGAATTGATGCCTTTTGCTTTGAACATTGATCTGTACTAATCATGATTTCCTGAAGTTTACTTTAAGACATGTGGATTGAGTGAAAGTATGTAAGATCCCTTTAATACAAAATAGTTCCTTCTGTGAGGCTTCCATGATCAGTAAAGTATCATCCACACGGATCCACATCCTCTGCAGTAACTGCACTACAGTTACTGTAGAGGATATGTGTCCCATCCACACACTGTACAACAGGAAAATCCTTTGTGGAATTGTGCACTGGGCGAGAATATTCTTATCCATTGTTTTATTTAATATATATTATAGAGTTTCTCCGACTAGGGATAATAACAAATAAGATAGAGGTTCTCCTTGTCTAACCCCTCATATGTAACACAAAGGTTTACCTGGAACTCTATTTAATAAGATGGGAGATGATGACGAGTAAAGGATTCCTTTCACCCAAATTTTCTATGTCTGCCGAAAACCAAGTTGTTGCATAATTTCTACATAGTTATATATTCAATTGTGTCAAAAGCTTCTGCAAAATCCAAATTTAGGATTACCATTTCTTTCTAAGATTGCTGACATCTATGAATGTACTCAAAAGCCAATACGACAATCTTAGATAGACCTTCCTTTAATGAACTATTAGTTGCTTTTAAATCCAACCCTTTGTTGAAAAGTTCACCACAAAGATTGTATACATCTTCAATAATATGCCAACATTTCTTGATAAACAAGCCATTAAATCCATCAGGTCCATGAGCTTTATCATTGGGAGTGTTTCTAATTATATGATCAATGTCTTCTTTGGGAAAGGGTTATCCCATATCCATCAAATTATCATATTTAGGAACTAACTTTTCCATATCAAATAGAATTTGAGGACGATATTCTGCTTGGCCCATTTTATCTTAAAATGTTTCCCAAAAAATTGTTGCTTTTTTTATGATCTGTGGCATTCTTCATGTTAGAATAATACCACATTGCCTATATAACCAAGAGAGGTCTCCTGACCCCCTTATATATATGTATCACCTCCTAGGAGTTTTAATCAATCAAACACAATAATTATTTTCCTCTCCAATATTTCTATCATGGTATCAAATTAGGTTCATTCCTAACTTCCGCTAGCTACGCCCGACTCCGCCTCTTGCATCGAGTTTGGCTTCCGGCGAATCGCCGCCCCCTGCGCGCAAACTTTTTTTTCGGAGTGCCCCCGCCATCGGTAAAATCCTGTGCGCACCCGCGCTCCAGAGCGGGGTCCTCCGAAGACTGTCGCACACCCACGTGCGGCCTTCCGCGTGGCTCGCGCTCGGTCTGAGGTCTTCATCTCCATGCATCGCGTGTCCTCAGTCTTCGCTGCAGCAGATTGACGCTCGTGCGTGGTGTTTCTTACTTCTTGATGGCTTTCATTGGCGATGGCTCCCCGAGCGCACAAGCAGCCTCACATGACATCGCCTTGGCGGCCAAGCTAACTCAATTGACCGAGGAGGCAGATCGATTGGCCATCAAGACAGCACATGCACGTGTGGCGACCGACGAGGCGCATCGCAAGCTGCTTCTCGCAAGCGACGAGATTTGTTGTGACTTGATCAACCATGACCCCTCTCCTCCGGCGGTTGACGATGTTGCTTCTCTGCATGCTCATGCAATCTCCATCCTCAACATCAAGTCAATGATCCATGTCGTCATCGACAAACTTTCACCGCATTATAATTGGTGGAAGAGTCTCTTCCTCAACACCCTCTGGAAGTACGAGCTCTTCGATCATGTCCTCACCAACATTGATCCCGTTGTCGCCGACTCTCATTGGCGATGCATGGACTGCAGCGTCATCTCCTGGCTTCACGGCACTAGCTCTCCTGATCTTATTGAGATCGCCTCGGCGGGCATACCCATAGCTCGTTCCATCTAGCTTGGGCTTCAGGAGCAGTTCATCGACAACTAGGAGACTCGTGCTATGATTCTGGATGCCGAATTCCACACGTTCGTCCAGGGTGACCTCGCCATCACCGACTATTGTCGTCGTATCAAGTCGATGGCCGATGCACTCGATGAATTGGGCGAGGTCGTCCCCGACCGCACTCTCATTCTCACGACGCTTTATGGGCTGAACAAGCAGTTCTCTCACATGGAATCACTTATCAAGCGACAGCGCCCCTTTCCCACATTCTTCGAGGTCTGCAACGACCTCCAACTTGAGGAGATCAAGATGAAGTCCAAGTCGGGAAACGCTAATGCATTGGCGGCCACCTACGTAGGTGCCGAACGCACCCCATCTTCTGCATCATCTGGTTGCGCTCCTCCATGTGCTCCCGCTCCTGGTGGCCCTGCATCAAGCACTCCTACCTCTGACGCTGCTGTCTCGGGCCCCTCGTCCTCCAGCCAAGGTTGAAATCGGCGTAATCAGAACAAGCGTAATGACACCAGTAATGGTGGTGGATTTCCCACTCTGAGGAATCCATGGAACGGGACCCTGCAACTTTGGGGTGGTGTTATGCCCCGTTCCGGTCCTCCTCTAGGCTTCTCGGCACGTCCACGCGCTTCTGCACCTCCTTAGCAGGCTCTTCTGGTGCACGGAGGATCCTACGGTGCATCTGCTTATCAGCCACCAGGCTTCTGGACACCTGGCAGACTGACCATGCCTTTCTACTACAACCCAACTACACCTGGCGGTAGTCAGACCGCCTCCTTCTACAGTGGCCAGACTGCGACTTCTGGTGATCCAACCACCAGATCTTTGTACAAGAGAGCTTCCAACTATGCCTCGTCTTTTACAACATGGGATTAGAACGAGCTAGCTAACCCCTTCAACACCATGGCACTGACACCGCCACCGTCTGCTGAATAGTACATGGACTCTGGCGCCGATAGCCACATGTTCTCCTCCGGTAACCTCTCCTCCTCCCACCCTCCTTCTTTTTTGACTCCTTCATCTATCGTTGTCGGTAACGGGTCATTGCTACCCGTCACCTTCACGGGTCATACTTCTTTTTCTACATCCGCTCGTCCTTTACATTTGCATCGAGTTCTTGTGTCTCCTCACATAATAAAAAATTTGGATTTTGTTCGTTAGTTCACCACTAATAACAATGTGTCCATTGAATTTGATTTGTTTGGTCTTTCTGTGAAGGATTTGGACACCAAGAACGTGATCGCCAGATGTAATAGTTTTGGGCAGCTCTACTGCATCTCCTTACTGATGCTTTCTCCACCACATGCCTTAGCCGCAGCCACCACACCGTCTACACTTTGGCATCACCGTCTTGGTCATTTAGGTTTCGAGACTTTGTCTAGGTTATTTCCACAATGTAATAAATAGGAACTTGACACTCTTTGTCATGCCTGTCAGCTTGGTCGTCACACACGTTGATATGCACACGCCTAGGAAGCACGTGTAGCAAGTTGTTGTGGCCCGATCTTCTCGTAGGATCTGCGAACTTGATATATTGTTGCTGCGTGACCTGGTGAAGAGGCAACGCACCGCGAGGCTGTCCACGGGATGAACTACTGAGACAATCACCCTTCCACGTATCGACGAAACAGCCCACGCAATCACACCCTATAGACGTGAAGGCACGAACTGGGTGAACCGCAGTTCGGCGTTCTAGAACTCCCTCAGGAATCAAAAGAACAAGTATTGTAAGCCTCTCAAGACTCACGCACAAACAAAACTCCTCAAGTTTGTGTACTCTGAATTCAATAAAAATAAGCTCCCCCCTTTGCATTGTCTAGTACAAGATATATATAGAGATAGGGATGTTCAGCTTTGAGTAAATGGCTACATGCGCATGCTCTAGTGGATTTCGTGGCTGGTTCACACGTCTTTTCAGCTTCTGGCAGCAGTTACTAAAATGATCATAACTCCTTATTAAAACATCCAAATAATGAACCGTTTGATGGGCTGGAAGGTAGTAGACTTGAAAACGCTTCCATCCACTTATAGAACACCGTGTAACTCCTTGTATTCTGTCTGCAGTGATGCTTGGAATTCGTACCATATGTCAGTCATCTAGCTTCTAGTTGCATTCACATGCTAAGGTGATGAACCACCATTTTATTCATGCACACCATAGGCTTCTTGGTTCTGATGTCCAGAGGCTTGAATCCATCTTGATTCCATGTTGGTTCATACACTCCATCATTCATAAGGACATTGAAACAAGAACTCAAAAGTATAGGCTCATTCAACATAGACTGATTATTAAACATAAGGTTAGCGTTCACCTGAGAATGAATTTCCTTCTGCAATTGTTTAGTTCTACTCCTTGTAATTGGACCAGCTATATCAAGTGGATTTTCATTTGAAGAGTGAATGCTAGGCATGTCCTCATTACACATCTTCCATTTTCTCTATCAAATTCTAGTGCACCAAACAACTTTGATTTAATACATTGTGATCTATGGACATCTCATGTGCAAAGTGTTTCTGGTCAAAAGAATTATCTTGTTGTTCTTGATGACTGCTCTCATTATTTGTGGACTTTTCCTCTACGCCTCAAATCTGACACTTTTCCGACCTTGTCACAATTTTTTGCCTATGTATCCACTCAATTTGGCCACACCATAAAGGCAGTCCAATGTGACAATGGTCGTGAATTCGATAATTCCACATCACGTGCATTCTTTCTCCATCTTGGTGTTCTTTTGCGTCTCTCTTGTCCTCACACGTCTCCTCAAAACAGACGTGTTGAGCGTATTATTTGCACCACCAATGACACTATGTGCTCGATTATGTTCAAGCTAGTGTTCCGGCCGGTTATTGGGTAGAAGCGCTCCACACCGCTACACACCTCATAAACTTGCGACCACCCAAAATGCTCTCCTTTGACACACCACATTTCGCCCTCTTTGGCACCCAACCTGATATTTCCCACCTACGCGTTTTCGGTTGCAAGTGCTACCCAAATCTCTCTGCCACAGCTGAACACAAGCTTGCTCTGCGCTCTATAGTTTGTCTTCTTTGGCTATCCATCCGATCACAAAGGATACTGATGCCTAGACTTAGCCACAAACCGCATCATTATTTCTCGTCACGTCACTTTTGATGGGTCCTCCTTTCCGTTAGCGGAAATCTCCAACCCTCCTTCAACCCACTGTAACTTTCTTTTTTATACTAACGATTCATCGATGCTCCCTACAACTTACTGTTTTGTAGGTACTCGTAAACGTGGGCCTCCACCAGGCTTCTACAAGCCTAGCGGTCAGACCTTGGCTCCAGCCGGTCAGACCGCGCCTATGCACAGAGGCCTTCTTGGCCCTTGTCCACCCGGCGACATCCCCAACAGAGGCCATACGGGCCTCTGTTCGCCTCGTCGTCCCATTGTGACTCACGACCGTCAGACCGTCAGCCCGAGTAGAGGCCAGGGGGGCCGCTACTCCTTAGATGGTCAGACCGCAGATCCTTGCGGTCCAACCAATGGTACTCACCCCGAAGACCAGGTGGGCCTCTATTCACCGGGTGGTCCAACTGCCACCCCGTAACGGTCAGACCACCCCCGAGCTCCTCCTTGTCATGCGACACTCCTCCAGGCTTCGGCTCTCCGACGGCTCCACCGACTGCCCTTCACCAGCAACTAGGTTTTGTACGTGCTCCACAGTCTGTGCTTGAGGTGCCACTCATCAACAACGAGCATAACATGCGGACACATGGGAAGGCTGGTCTTCGTCTTCCTGTGCAGCGTCTGAACCTTCAAGCATCAACGTTGTCACAGATTCCAAAGACTTATCATGGTGCTCTCGCCGATCCCAATTGGCGAGAGGCCATGACCGAGGAATTCACCGCTCTACATGCCAACAACACTTGGGATCTCGTGCCACGTCCTCCAGGTACGAATGTCGTGACTGGGAAGTGGGTTTGTCGTCACAAGTTTCATCCAGATGGCTCTCTTGATCGCTACAAGGCTCGTTGGGTTCTTCGTGGCTTTACTCAACAACCTGGTGTTGATTTTGGTGAGACATGCAGCCATGTGGTGAAGCCTGCTACAGTTCGTACTGTTCTTTCAGTTGCACTCTCTCGTGATTGTCCCGTTCACCAACTTCATGTGAAGAATTCTTTTCTGCATGGTACTCTATCTAAGACAGTCTATTGTGAGTAACCTTCTGGTTTTCTTGATATAGATCATCTGGATTTTGTCTGTCGACTGAACAAGTCCCTATATGGTTTGAAGCAAGATCCTCGTGCCTGGTACAACTGCTTTGCTTCTCATATTATCTTATTTAGATTTATTAGTGCTCGGTCTGATACTTCTCTTTTTGTCTACCAACACGGCGTAGACATGGCTTATCTATTGCTGTATGTTGATGATATTTGATTTTGACTGCCTCATCAGCACCACTGCTCCGTTGCATTATTGATGCTCTTGTTGCAGAATTTTCAATAAAGGATTTGGGCAACCTACATCATTTTCTGGGTTACTCAGAGTGGCGCAGGCTTCTTCCTCTTACATCGACAGTACATGGTTAAGATACTTGAGAGAGCGGGCATGACTAATTGTAAATCATGTTCTACTCCAGTCGACACGTGTGTCAAGTTATCATCCGACGATGTTCCGGTTTCGGATGCTACTCACTATCGTGCTCTTGCTGGAGCCCTGCAATATCTCACCTTCACTCGACCGACATTGCATATGTTGTGCAGCAGGTGTGTCTCTATATGCATGATCCTCGTGAGCCTCATCTTGCGTTGGTGAAATGCATTCTTCGATACATTCGAGGCACCTTGGATCATGGTCTGCTTCATTTCTCTTTGGTTAGCGAGCTTGTGGCTTATTCTGATGCTGATTGGGTCGGTTGTCCTGACACACATCGTTCCACCTCCGGATACGGTATCTTCCTCAGTAATAATCTGGTCCCCTGGTCTTCTAAGAACCAACACACGGTATCCTGCTCCAGCGTCGAAGCGGAATATCGTGTTGTAACCAACGCCGTCGCCGAAGCTTCTTGGTTGCGTCAGTTGTTGGAGGAACTTCACTGTCCACTTCAGAAGGTCACTTTGGTCTATTGTGACAATGTCAGTGCTATGTATCTCTCAACCAATCCAGTGCAGCATCAACGCACCAAGCATATCGAGATTGATTTGCACTTCGTTCGAGACAAGGTGACCACTATTGCAGTTCGAGTTCTTCACGTTCCCACCAGCTGACAATATGCGGACATGTTCACCAAGGGGCTACTATTTTCGGTGTTTGTGGAGTTTTGATCCAGTCTGGATATTCTAGCTAATAGACGTTCAAACTACGTGGGTGTGTTAGAATAATACCATATTGCCTGTGTAACCAAGAGAGGTCTCCTGACCCCTTTATATATATGTACCACCCTCTGGGGGTTTTAATTAATCAAATACAATAATTTCTATCACTTTCCATCATTTGCTTCAATGGAAGTGATCGTATTCATTCTTGTCTTTCAGTTGCAGTTGCATGAAGGACTTTTATTTGAAATACTAGTTTATAAGCAGTTGGTTGATTGTCTAACTTAGGCCATCAAATAGTGTGATGTTGCTTTCAGTAATCATCTTTGTATTGCAATAGTCTTGAGATGTGCTTTCAAATATAATTGTGAAATTCCAGTTTGTTGATAATCAGTAGTATTGAATCACATCCCTTTATTAGCCTCGAGATATTGGCTGTTGATCTATTCCATTTGTTAAGTTCTCCCCTTTAAATATTTATTTTCCACTCAAATACATACATAATGATGCACACATACTTTTATTTTCTTTTTCTTTTGAAAATCCAGGTGTCACAATCGAAAGATCAAGTTTGTGCTAGGATATATGTATAGATTCAACATCATACATACGTTAACTACTGATCAAGAAGTTTTTTTTCATTGGTATAAAGAGTTTTCCGGCTTCTTGGGATAGAATTGCTGAATTCGTCGCCATATTATGCATAAGCTAATGGTCAGACTGAATATTGCCGACTCTCAAAAAGAAGATAGAGGATTGCTTAAGGAGGTGGCATGAGATACTATCAGAAACATTATGGGCTTGTAGAATTGCTCAACATGGAGGCATGGAGCCACCAAATAAAATCCTTTTGAACTTGTTTACTAGCAAGAAGATGTACTTCATGTTGAAATTAATTTGCAAGCTTGTAGGGTGGTACATCAGGATGCTTTATCGGCTGTAGAGTGCAATCATTTAATAGATGAAGTAAGTGGAAGCTGATTCAAAAATCTGAAATAAATTGAAATAGAAAAATTGAAAGTCGCAAAAGCATAGAATTGGAATACAACAACAACACCACACAATCCTTTGTCCCAAGCAAGTTGGGGTCAGCTAGAAATGAAACCCAACAATTTTTGAAGAGAAGTAATAGAAATAAGATGAGACTAAACAAACAAAATAGAATTCCGAATTTTATCTATCACTAGAGCAATTGGGCAAACAAATGTTGGCCGTATAGGCATCGGTGGGCACCTGAGACTGACGCCTGTAAGGTATGAACATTTGTTACCTGACGGTCATAGACGACGTCTGATACTCGACGTTTTAACCGTCAGGGTCATTGTCCCCGACGACCTTAAAAGGTTAAAATGTCGACCCCGTTGCCCCGACAACTTTAATGCGTAAACACCTTATGACCGTAGGCCCCCTCGCCCCGATGCCCTGAAGGCCCTTATGACCGTCAATGTCGATACACCCGACGGCTTTAGCTGTCACGATACAATAAAAAAGAGAAAACATCCAACCCGTCCACGACATCCGAGCCAAGACCCGCGGCCATCTCCACCGAGTTGCGGCCATCTCCGATCCACCGAGTCGCTCGTCCATGGCCGCCTCGATGCCGACGCCGAAGAATCTGGCGGAGGGTGAGCGCCGCGGGGAGCCACTCGTCCATGGCGGCCTTGACGCCTGTTGACGGTCGTTATATACCTATTCCAACTGTCAATATAACTCAATTGTGTGAAGGAATGAATATTTTTTACACACATTATAGTTAGAAATAACCTAGTTCCACTTGTATTTGGAGAAATTGGTGCATGATATCATCCCAACCAATCAAGTGTCGACATGTAGCACTACATGGATCAAATGGCCCACAAACAGAAGAATCAGAGGCCAACCAACGGTGTATCACCTATATCAATAAGGGGGACCCACCTATCAGGGACCTGGAGAAAACACAGTCCCAACAGAGCCCTAACCAGGTTGGCCGACCCCCCTAGTCGGCCGACTTGGTCCTGGTGCCAAACTCCATCAATCGACACGTGTTGGCTCCTCCCGACTTCCTGAAGATGATTATGACTGATACGTGCGCATTTGGTGGTGGGAACCGACACTTTTCCACCTATAAATAGGACCCCCTACCCTTACTCCACACACCACTTGAGTGTTCATTCTATTGTATCCACTACTCTCTATAGGTTTAGAGGAGTTTAGGCTGCGGAGAGGAGAGCCTCTAGTCCATAGTCCAAGTAGGAAAGGAGTAGAAGGAATCTCCCCCAGTTCCAAATTAGGAAAGGTATGGCTCTCATATTCCTATTTGTATTTGTGACTTTGTTCTTAAAAAAGATGTTATCTTTAGTTTTCTTTTATTCATATACTTGGATGAAACGTTTCTTGTTTGATTGTGAATTCCATGTATGTGGTAGGAGTAGTATGTATGATTACACTATACCACTCTCATTATATCATCACAAACACTACAAACCCCCACTGTAGTCTAAATAGTCATGACATGATCATGTTAATATGAATGACTTATCTATGTTTCAACATTGGTTCAACGATGTTTAGGTTCGTCATTGCCTTAGAATGGCTTGTGCTACAGCTCTTAAGGTATTTACTTAATATGCTAGCATGGTGCTAGGATAGAAAGTAGTGTTGAATGTCTCGTATGCCCACGGATTGAAGAGGTAGGTAGTAGGTGGTGACAGCCCTATCTATCATTTGTAATCCTCCACGTTCGGCTATGCCACAGGCTGTTGGCGGGAGTCATCCTAGTATTGCTAGGGGTAAACCCGTGCCTGATGTGTTAATACACTTAGCATGAGAATTCATAATTGACATGATCATTAGTAACTAACTTAGGCTATGTATATGTACATTAGAAGCATTGTATGAGTCTCTCTACCTAGTTCTTAGCCTAGTCCTTCTTTACCCCAATTATCCCCTTAGGATAGAATGCTCTTGTGTGTGTCACACTACCTCAATTACCCTTTATCCATCCTTGCTAGAGCCTTGCCTAGATCAACCTAGCCTCTCCACTTGATGATTGTTTTACTTCCATCTAGCCTTCCTTTGGGAGAATATAAATGACACCCTTTGGGAATACTCTTAGAGGGGAAATACTACATCGATAGTTTCGGTGCGCTTGCGGATTTACATGTATAGTCTAAAATCTATTAACAAACATTTTTTGGCACCACTGCTAGAGATGGATTGTTAGTAGTGCGTAGGAACTGTCAACATGCATTTCTGGCGCCGTTGCCAGGGAAGGCAGCCGAAGTATTACATGATTGAGTGAATAGGATAGGACCCTGATAGGTTTTAGTAGGATGACCCTTCTTTGTGTTCGCATTTTATGTGAAAACAGGGTAGTGTTATCTTAATAAAGATGTTATCTTTAGTCTTCTTTTATTCATATACTTGGATGAAACGTTTCTTGTTTGATTGTGAATTCCATGTATGTGGTAGGAGTAGTATGTACGATTACACTATACCACTCTCATTATATCATCATAAACACTACAAACCCCCATTGTAGTCTAAATAGTTATGACATGATCATATTAATATGAATAACTTATGCTATGTTTCAACATTGGTTCAATGATGTTTAGGTTCGTCATTGCCTCAGGATGGCTTGTGCTACAGCTCTTAAGGTATTTACTTAATATGCTAGCATGGTGCTAGGATAGTTAAGTAGTGTTGGATGTCTCGTAGACCTAGGGATTAAAGAGGTAGGCAGTTACAACCCTATCTGTCCTTGTAATCCACCACATTCAGCTATGCCACAGGCTATTTGCGGGATTCGTTCTAGTATTGCTAGGTAAACCCGTGGCCAATGTGTTCAACTTAGCATGAGAATTCACCATTGATATGATCATTAGTATCTAACTTAAGTTATGTATATGTATACTAGAAGCATAGTAGGAGTATATACCTAACTCTTAGCCTAATCCCTCTTGACCCATTTATCCCCCTTAGGATAGAATGTTCTTGTGTGTGTCACACTACCTCACTTATCTATTACCCATCCTTACTAGAACCCTACCTAGACCAACCTATCCCCTCGATTTGATGATTGCTAAGATTCCACCTAGCCTTCCTTTGGGAGAATATAAATGACACCTTTGGAATACTCTTTTAAGGGGAAATGCTACATCGATAGTTTCCGTGCGTTTGCGGATTTTTATCTGTGATGTCAACGTCAACAAGCATTTCTGGCACTGTTGCCGAGGAAGGCAAAGGAAGTGAAGGATAGCTATCACTTGTGATTAAGCTATAGGTACTAATAGTTATTAGACAGAATTACCCTTGTTTGTTTTCTCCTTTTTTGTGAAAACAAGGTAGTGTTGGCTAGCCCATTTTATGGGATCGCAAACGAAGATGCAAGTGCTCAACTGCAAGATGATTCAAGGCTTACCTCAACAATTATCCGCTAGGCAACACCATTGCCTTCTGCGGAAGAATTTCAGCTTCCAATAAGAGTCAAAGTCATTCATCTACAAGCTTGGGGGAGGCTCCAAGAGTTCTTCTTGGTTCGCCTCCATCATGGGGTCGATAGTTGACCCTTCATCCAACACTCATGGCATGGGTTGGCTCCACCAATCCATGACCACATTCGTGCTGGAGCTGAAGGAGTCCTATTCTCATTCATCATGGATGAGAATATGGTCTCCACTCAAGGGGTGGATTGAAGAGTGATCTAGTTCCTTCAGCTTGGTATGCATACCACTTAACAAGGTGGACATGCTATTTATGGAACTACACCTCCGATTGAGTAACATGAAGATCAAGCCAATGGAGAAGTGTTTGGATGACCCAAGCCATGGATATTCACATGATTTGTGAAAATTCATGTCAACATGGGCCACTTGGGGAATCATTTCCCTATGACCCATTAGGATTCTTCCTTTCAAACGCAACTCCAATTAGCTATCACCAGCAAGGAGGTCAAGGGTGGAATCAACATCACCCTTGTAATCAAGGAGGCTATGGGGATTTCAACGGATTTAAGATCAACTGGCCTACCTTGAAGTATCTTGTCCATGGCCAAGCAACAAATCAAGACAACGTTTACATGAAGCTCTTGGCCAAGGACAAGAAACTTAAAGAGCATTCAAGATCCAAGATATCCCACAATCACTTGTTGGGATTCCTACCCTTCGACCAAGCCCATGCAATCTAAGGCAAGTGACATTGTGGATGAAGCGTTTCTTGTTTGATTGTGGAGTCTACATGTGATCATGCCTAAGGAAGACTTTGATCCATGATCAAAGTATGGGTTAACTTAAAGGAATATCAAAAAGGTCGAAGTGGCACCCCTAAAGAAGGACAAGCATCACCATGCTCTTAAAAGAATATCTTCAAGAGGGAAAAGTCGTCACTACATCAACAAGTCTTCATCAAGATGACGAAGAGGCTAGGGCCACCATGTGGCCCACATGTCCAAATGACAACCAAAGTAATTTTGGCATGTGAAGAAAGGAAAGTTGTCCACATCTTTAACTCCGGGATTTCACAACAAATTATCGCACTAAACAGGACGGGGGTAAGTCCCAATCATCGGACTTCAAAAAGTCAATGAGTCCTTGCCAATAGGTTAATTGGTAGATATCTCATATTTTCTTTCTCAATTGCATATTTTTATTTCGCATCAATCTTTGCATTTGCATTTAGTATGTTTGAATTTCACACTTGCATGTTGGAAAGTAAAATTTCCAACCATCATAAAACTAAAATTTTCAATTAGGAATTAAATTTATTTGGATATGAACCTTGGGCGTAACCACATGAATTCATCTTCCTAATAATATTTCCCTTAATATTCATTGCATTTGCAAGTTGTTTCAAGTTGGGCAAAACAATTTGACAAAGGGAACAACATGCTTTTGAGCTAACATAACCCGTTTTTGAGTTGTTTGTTTGTTCTTGATTTTAGTGCAGCCAGGACAAAAATTTTAAAGCGGTTGGAAGGCCTCATCAAGCGCATATCCCTCCAGCAATCTCATTTCGAGTTCTTGGTGGAGTAGTGCTCAAGATGGTGGCTCAATCGAGGAGCAAGATGAAGCTCATTCAACTCCAACCTCAACTTGGCAGAAGATATTAAACATGAAGGCTACACCAAAAATTCATGATCGTGAGTTTCTCACACAACGACCTTCAACCCGGACTGCTCTTCAATTGAGGTACAAGTTTAAAATTTTCTGTCATTTGAATTGCATTAGGATTGAATGATTTTTGCTTACATTGGTAGGAAGGTTTACACCTTCTTATCATTCAATTCTTATGCATCCTCACGAGAGTAAGTGTTGACATTGCTCTTTTTGATTCATCAAAAAGGAATGTCACCTTACTTAGGAATAAAATTAAACAAGTACCTATAATTTCATAAGCATTGGCAAAATTGACTTTGACATTTTTATGCCTAGGTTATGCTTATGGAATTACTTAATGGTTGAATTGGTATGTAGCAACCTAGGAATACTGATGTCCATAATTTGTATTTGAAACTCATTCATGCATGGATCACTAAATTTTGAATTCCTAGGCAAGAAATTAAAAATTTTCAGGAGGATAAAATAAGAATCTTGTTTGCCACTGTCGGTACTCTAGATACCAGGTACCCCCTTATACCGCACTTAAACCAAAGAGTTCCGATGTTCGACTTGAAGACTTCCGAAGGCAACACACGTCTGACAGCATTGGGCTGACATCCCTCGTTTGGCTAGCTCCGGTACTATCACGTGTCCTGCGGGACCGGACCAACCTCCCTTCACAGGGAAGCTCTGGTCCCGCCACGTGTCCAGCAACCCCGGACCTAACCCCCTGTAGAGGGAAGCTTCGGTGCCTCCACGCATCGAGTGGCTTCGGAGCTACCTCCCCATAGAGGGAAGCTCTGGAGCTGCCATGTGTTGTACCTCCGAACCTAAGCCAACAACGACTACAGAATCTCCAACGGCACGAGCATTCAAGAGGCTATTAAATAGCCATTACAAGACCTGATTAATGTATCATTAATTCAACATTAATAACACACAATCGGAGGACTATCACGACCGGTAATGCCACCATTAAGGTGGATTATCACACTATTAATGATAGTTTATACATGTAGATCGTGTATAGGTGATTAAATACAGCTGGGGTCACTTGTCGGGACAAGCAATCCCTGTAACGGCCAGTCCTTGGCATATAAAAGGGCTCCGCTGCAGGGTAGAAAGGCCAATCAAGCTCACACGCATACTACGCACACAAACTCATCAACAACCACCCCGTTGAGTAGGGTATTACGCTCAGGCGGCCAAAACCACATAAAAAACCCCTGTGTCACTGTCTCGCTCTTAATCTTACGCACCCCGACCGAATACGAACCTCCGCAGATTACATTTTAGTAGGACCGGGGGAAGTGTCTCAGTCTACACTTCAACAACCATGATCCAAATTATAATATTTGCTCTTGTGTAAAAAAACTATTATGGTTATAAAATTTACAAGGTGAAGGGATCCATATAGTGTGTTTATATCACTTGCATTGTTATGAGTAGGATGTTTAGAAAATGTTCAAATTGATTTATCCATAAAGCCCCACTCTTATCAATGATTAATACATTGTTCATGAATACACTTGAAATTAGACCCAATGCACCTTTGGTCTTATTCTTCCCTGTACGTACAAAATGAAGATTCAGTTACCTAACCCGGAAATTCATTTGTACAAGTATCAGGAGCTAACCATCCCTTACTATCATAGAGGGGAAGTTTGCAGGAGTAATATTACTATGCAGACATTCAAAGTTCCGATTATTGGAAACCCTAAGAGGATTCCATTTCAACATCTCTTGGCCAAGGAGTAAATTAGGATGGTTGCTACCTATCGGAAATTAAGCCCGAAGGTCAACCAAAACTATACAAGGCTAGAGATTTGACATGGAAACCCTCCATGAGCAACCAATGGGCTGCTACAAATATGTGAGAGCATTATGCTCTCAACTATTCTAAGCACTCATTGAAGCTCAAGGGAATTTCCACCATCATTGGGTGTAAGTTATTCCTTTGTGGCTAAAAGGTATAATGCACCTTAACCAAGGAATGACAAGATCACATCTAATGTATATCGGGTGCAAGTTGTTCCTATGTGGCTAAAAGGTATTTTATACCAAGGAACAATGGATCACAATCAACCCATGTTGAGTGCACATCATCCCTTTTTGGTTATAGGTATGTTTTACCTTAACCAAGGAATAACAGTTCGTACTCAACACATGTTAGATACATGCCACTCCTTTGTGGCTAAAGGTTATCATTACCTTAGCCAAGGAATGACGGATCACACCCAATGCATGAGAGGTACAAGCTATTCCTATATGTCAAGAAGGTATAATACACCTTAGCCGAAGAATGATGGAACACACTCAACACATGTTGAGTGCACGTCATTCCTTTGTAGCCAAGGGTTATCATTTCATTAGCCAAGGAATAACGATGTACATCCAACCTATGGAAACCTTGAGGTGCGGACGAGCAACATCGACAACACTCTCCTCGACCACACTCATGGAACCCATGGAAGGCAATCCAACATCAACACTCAACCCTCCAATGCCAAAGCCATGCTACAATAGGGCTAGACCAACCTCATGGCCTACATCCGTCGTTGGGATTTCAACCCCTATCGCGGACCTTGACCAAGAACAAGCTTGGGGGAGGACCCCCACTTGAGGTAACTTGTATCGCACCCCGTTTGCATTCATTTATTATAGTTATTTATTTCCACCACATTTGTATCTTAAACAAATACGTAGTATAGGTTAGGTTAATGAAATAAAGGATGCCCGGTAAGAATATTTTTACTTTGCATAAATTGTAATTATGAATAGTTACTCTGTTTTATTTACTCTAGTCCCTTGCATACAACTTAGTATTCTCCAAGTATTGAATTTATTGGCCTAAAATATTCTTGTCTGAAACTTGGAAATTGTGGGTAGCAAAAGCTAAGTCCACTGCTAGTTGTTGTGGGATATGATATAGTGATAAGAGCTGCTAATATCCTAGTTGAAAGTGAAACTTGATTTTACAGAGAAATTCAAAATGGGAGTTCCTCATTTGATAGAAATTCCTACCAAAGCCATATGATGATTTGAATTAGACAAACCTTATGCATATGCTATTTGCCTTCATATTGAGCCTAGTCAAACTAGTATAGACCTATATGAGAATATTTTCATTCACATGCTAAACTTCTACACTAGAAGTTAGCAAAATTATGTCATACAATTCCACCACCAAAAAAGATACTCCATGGTTTTCATGCATAATATTCTCTCAAAATTATTTGAAAAGAGGAGTAGAATACAGGGCTACAAGAAAAAGAAAATGCATGCTCATGTACAATAACGTGAGAAAAAAAAAAGAAGAAAAGAGAGAGAATAAGTAGCCATTTTCCATCCTCACAAGAAGAGAGTGCATACAAAGGAGTCATCTTCATATTCCCACTCCAGAAATATTTCATCACACTTGCACAAATCTTGATCAAAAGTATGATTTGTTTTCTCCAAAGGATTACTTTTTTTACTTAGCAATATATGTGTTGCAAATATGCCTACTCTTGATCCCTACCAAGCTCCACATACAAGCCTTATTTAGATGTAGGACAAGAAAGACATTGCCTCAATGAGGATACAAATACCACTTCCCACATAAGATTGATTGAGTGCATCATTTGAGGAACTTAAATCCCACACAGAAGTAAGAAGGTATGATACACCTTAGCCAGAGAATGATGGAACACACTCAACGCATGTTGAGTGCACGTCATTCTTTTGTAGCCAAGGGTTATCATTTCCTTAGCCAAGGAATAACAATGTACATCCAACCTATGAAAACCTTGAGTTGCGGATGAGCAACATCGACCACACTCTCCTCGACCGCACTCATGGAACCCATGAAAGGCAATCCAACATCAACACTCAACCCTCCAATGCCAAAGTCATGCTGCAACAAGGCTAGACCAACCTGCCTACATCCGTCGTTAGGGTTTCAACCCCTATCGCGGACTTTGACCAAGAACAAGCTTGGGGGAGGACCGCCACTTGAGGTAACTTGTATCACACCCTATTTGCATTCCTTTATTATATTTCTTTCCACCACATTTGCATCTTAAAAAAATAATGTAGTATAGGTTAGGTTAATAAAGTAAAGGATGTGCGGTAAGAATATTTTTACTTTGCATAAGTTGAAATGATTAATAGTTGCTCTGTTTTATTTTCTCTAGTCCATTGCATACAACTTAGTATTCTCCAAGTATTGGGTTTATTGGCTTAGAATATTCTTGCCTGAAACTTGGAAATTGTGGGTAGCAAAAGCTAAGTCCACTTCTAGGTTATTGTGAGATATGATATAGTGATAAGAGCTGCTAATATCCTAGTTGAAAGTGAAACTTGATTTCACAAAGAAATTCAAAATGGGAGTTCTTCATTTGATAGAAATTCCTACCAAAGCCATATGATGATTTAAATTAGATAAATGCATATGCTATTTGCCTTCACATTGAGCCTAGTCAAACTAGTATAGACCTATGTGAGAATATTTTCATGCTTTTAAGATCAAGATAACACGAGCAAATGCTAAACTTCTACACTAGAAGTTAGCGAAATTCTATCATACCATTGCACTACCAAAAAAGATACTCCATGATTTTCATGCATAATACTCTCAACATTATTTGAAAAGAGGAGTAGAAGACAGAGCTACAAGAAAAAGAAAATGCATGCTCATGTACAAGAGCATGAGAAAAAAAAAGAGAGAGAATAAGCAGACATTTTTCATCCTCACAAAAAGAGAGTGCATAGAAAGGAGTCATCTTCATATTCCCACTCCACAAATATTCTATCACACTTGCACAAATCTTGATTAGAAGTATGATTTATTTTCTTCTAAGACTTACTCTTTTGACTTAGCAATATATGTGTTGCAAATATGCCTACTCTTGATCCCTACCAAGCTCCACATACAAGCCTTATTTAGATGTAGGACAAGAAATGCATTGCCTTGGTGAGGATACAAATACCACTTCCCACACAGGATGATTGAGTGCATCATTTAAGGAACTTAAATCCAAACACCATTTGAAATTCTCTGAAAATTTGAGTGGAACTCATACATTAGATGATGCATGCTCATTTTGCTGTTCTATCCTTCAACTACCCAAGAAAAGAATGAGGCATAAGCCCCATAAAGACTAAGAAAAAGGATGAGGTACCGTAGCCAATTTATTCAATGCAAGGTAGATGAAATAAGAATAAAATAAATAAAAGAGAAATAACTAAAATATATAAATAGAAAATATAAATAAATAAAGAATAAAAAACAAAAAAAAGAAGAAGAAAAAAAAGAAGCCATCGCACCTGCCCGGAAGCTTCCGAGCATGGCGCGCCCGAGCCGTAGGCACCCGGAACTCCGAGCGGCGCTCGATGCCGAGTCCATCGGGACACCCTGCGTGTGCACCCGCACTAAGAGTGCGGAGCCGCACCGAGCCGGACGGGGCTCTCCCGGCGCCGCCGTGTCCCTCTGGGACTCGGTCCTGTGCGTGGCCTCCCGTGCGCTCCGCCTATATAAGGCACGCATGCCCTCGGTTCTGCTGCCCACATAGAATAGAAGCCAGCCGCCATACTATGTAAGGTTGCAGCCGCACGTACGAAAATGCTGGCCACGGTAGAAAAGCAAAAGAGCCCTAGCTGCCAGAGAAAAAAAAAGAGAAGAGAAGGGCACAGCCAGGGAAAAGGAAGAAGAAGAGAAGAAGAAGGAAGGGGTCACCGTCCACCGGAGATCATCGCACCGCCATCATTTGTTCACCAAGGATCATTGCCCCATCTACTTCGTCTATGCCTCATTACCGTCTCCTTCATCTACGTCATGATTTCGTCCTCTTCGTCAATGAAACCCTAGATCCTAGAGACACATGCCACGTGGCCGCGACACAACCGTCGGGACTAGATACACACGGTAGGTTGATATAAAAGACAAGGATTAATCTAATACTCAAATTATACAATGTGTAGGGTTTAAGATTATTCATACGTCCATTAATCATCACCAATTCATCTCAAATCACTTTAAACTTACATATTAGATTAAATCATACAAGATCAATATGTTATTATAGATGTAACCAAAATTTATATTTTCAGTATCATTTAATCTGTTTTTCAGATTTAATAAATTAGGGTAAAGCCTAGTTAATTTATACAGTATCAAATTAAATTAAGAAAAAATACATAAAATTTAGAATAAATTACAGGAAGTTATTTATAATATTTTCAGCATATTTAATGTTCTGGAATCATTATTTTTCCTCTGAATTAATTTTAATTAATCTCAGACTTACTCAAATAAATAGGAAATCATTATCAAAAATTATTAAAAAGCTGTATAAATTTATCTAGCATTAATACAACATATTTTCTGCATGTTTTGCATATTGATTAGTATTTGTGATGCATTTATTGTGTATGTTTGTATGTGTATTGCGAGTAGACGGTTCACTCAAGAGGTTACGATCGAGAAGTGAATATCCAAGGTTCTTCATGAGCAAGACTTTGATTTGCTTGAGCAACGAATTTGCAAAATATAAAGGCAAGTGTCCTTGATCATTTTGATCCTGTTTTTTAATATTTTGTTTTCAAAATTGCATGCTTGTGTCAACTTGATGGGAAACCTATTCGTAGGAGTTTACTAGTATTGCTTGCCATCCCTTGTCGCTGGGTACATGATGAGACGGGAATGGGTGTTTCTCTTTGAGTCGCATAGCTTTACAAGGTTATGGGAAACAAAATAAACTTGCTTAACAACTCTAATCATGTTGATTAATGAAGACGGAATAATGATGAATCATTTGGTAACATGGGATTTGGGTGATCTAAGCAAGCATGGTTTGTGGATTGGGTTGGATAAGATGGTGGTTTTGCTTGCCTTAGATCTAAAGACCGGTTCACGTAAATATATGCCAGGACAAAGTGCCACCACAAGTCCAAGTATGGGCATGACTTAGCCAAATAATTAGGTGCATCACCAGCATTGTTCGAATCATTTGGGGGAGCGGGGAATGGGAGGTGGATGGGTTTGCATGAGAGGCGGGACTGCCCTGGGATCCGAACGGCACAAGAGGGGGCCCTTGGATGGATGTGCTCAGTTGGAGACATCACCTCCGGGGAAACCTTAGTGGATTTGCACATGCTGGGGGTCCCTTTGTAAAGGCTATTTTTTGATCTATTGGCCATACACCAATGATAGTGTATTAGGCATTATGGAGGTTCTTTAGTCGCCGACGGGTGACAAAATCACGAACTTCTGGGTAAAGTGGTACAACCTCTACAGAGTGTTAAAAACTATCATGATAGCCGTGCTCCTGGTCATGAGCACCTGGACAACTTCCATGGTTAGAATTGGACTTGGGCTTTGGGATGGCTCGGTATGGGATTGGTCATGTGATATGAGTATGGTTGGTTATGAGGAGGTATGAAATTGGCATATAGTGATGATAATAATTGATAGCTGGTTATAAATAAATTATGATGGTAGATGAGAATGTTGGGTATGTATTATGATAATTATTTGAGTTAGATGGAATTTAATCTCACATAGACATTTTAGGCTGCTTTTACAAGTTTATGAAATATACTTTTCTTCAATTATCCATTTATTACATCCTTGTTTTAGCTACATGTCATACTTTCCCACACTTGCTGAGTATGACATGTGCTCACCCTTGCTAATCTCGTAATTAATTCAGCTACAAGAGATATTTTGGAAGACAACATGGAGCACTAGGCGTACGTACTACCGTCGATTGCCTGTGGAGTTAGAGTCGCCTACGCTAGTTTATTTTCTGCTGCAATAGGATCAAGGTATTTATATTATTTGTGACATGGTTAAATTCTTATTATCATTTGTGATGTTGATGTGTATGTGTGATGAATATCCTGGACACACATACACTGCACTTGGTTTGTTTTTCATAACCGGGTGTCACATTATCGGACAGCCCCCAAGACCGCTTCATAATTTGTGGGGTTAAAACCCCCACGGGCTATGGAAAGGGACTATTCAAGCGTGTGAACAAGGCGGTGGTGAAAGAATCTATGGGATCGTCCCCATCTAGGGAATGAGTGAAGCGACGCATCTCACGCCACCCATTACAAGGCCTGCAAGCCAATATTAATGTAGCGATGAATGTTCTTCCAATAGGCCGACTGTGGCACTGTTAGCTAAACATCTTGGAGAACTCCGTTTGGAAAACAAAAAGCTAACTCGTGCCATGGCGGAAAGCAGGATTGAAAGGGTTGAACCTAAAGATGAAATTGATGCCCTTAGGGAGAAGAGCATTTTTGTTCGTCATGGCATAAGTGCCAAACTTAGGTGCTTTTGTGATGAAATATGAATGCTCGAGGTACACAATGCACCCTGGATAGGCTTCTCTATTTAGTATTAGACCGCTAGTTTATTTATTTCCCTTTCCAATTCCATTTAATTTCGTTCAATAATGTAAGTTCCCAATTTTGAATTAAATAAAATTTGAACTTATTGGTTCAACTAACACCGGTTAAGTTCCTTTATGTTATTAATACTTGTGTCCAATAAAATCCAAGAAAGAAACAAGTGTGGAGAGGTATTTTCGACTTCCCTATGTAGAAATTTCACGATTCCACGAATATACATCGCAGCACAATGCACAAACTGATACAACAAAGCAGAGGGCCAGAAGAGCCACCTCTGATTCGGCCAAACGAGAGATGGGCCGACTCAGCCACCTCTCAATGCACAAGCACGGTTTGACCTTCCTACCCCCTATTTTACATGAATGTCCAAAAATTGAGTTTAATTATTGCGCATTCAACTAAATTTATTTAAATCAAATCTTTGGAAACCAAAATTATACAATTCTCCATATGATATTTTTCTTAAAGGATGATTTTATCATATGTTTCATCTCAATTTCATTGGCATGATCTTGAACCAAAAATCAATTTAGGAAACATATGTCATCTAAGTATTTGATTATTGTGAAATGCAAATTTGGAAATTCTCCATTCTTGAACTAAAATTTTGAAGTGCAATTTTTTAAGTCATAGGATTTTTACCTACCTCCTCATAAAATACAAATTTCCACCATAGTCATATGATTAAATTGCTGAAAACCACATGCATATGCCACTTTGCATTTTCACTGAACTTTGTCAAATTCTTGTGACCCTATTGAGTGACTAGGATGAACATTTGATTCAAAGAATTTCTTGTGCACTTCACCATTGCTAAATTTTCACATAGAAAATTATCATTCATACACATAAGATACTCCATGTTCCCATTGCAAAAATGCTCTCTTCAAATTCACTGAAAAAAGAACAGAAGGCATGGCTATAGGAAGAAAATGAAAAGGAAAGCATGCTCACAACAAATGAGCATGAGAAAAAAAAAAGATTAAGTAGCCAAGCTTCATCCTTACACAAGAATGAGAATTACATTAGGGAGTCATCTTCATACATTTTCCACCACAAGTGCACAAGAAAAGTCTTTTATTCATCTTTTTATTGCATAGTCCCCTCATAGTATCTGATTTTTGACTTAGTATCATATGAATTGCAAATGAGCCTCCTTTTTCCCTACCAAACTCCACAAAAAGCCATATCTAGTTGTAGTGATGGAATTGGCAACACATGCCAAGGTTAGGATTAAGCACATTGAAAGACGAGAGAAATCTTTTGAGGAGTATGGCTATATATTTCCCAGTTTCAAAAATATAACAATTTCCAAGTTATTAAGCGGGAGGATCTTGTTTGAACTATATGGATTAAAAGATAACAAATAAATAACAAGCCATTTGTTTATTTTTTGTACTGCAAGATTTGAATTGCACAATGTTAGTAACCAGAAATTTCCTTTGATGGTACAAATTAGAAAATAGCATACCATATGAAAATACACTGCAATACAAATTCAATGGTACCATTATCATATCATTAACCTATGTTATCAAAACATAAACAGTTTGATTATTTGAATCCTGTGGTATCCACACGCCTAACGAATGTGGATGGATCAAGAGATTTATAATACGTGAAGCTTAGCAACATATAGCTGCGTTGTAGATTTTACTATAATATAAAGTTGTGATAAACAGAGCATACTGTATCTGGAAATCACTCTCCCCACAACCCAATAAGCTCCGGACAAGAACACCATAACAGGGTATTTTGTTGACTAAAATGGTGATGTGCATTGCATATTAAAAATACCATCTAGCCATAAACACCATGCAATCACATATAAGGAAATTTAGGAAATTGACATTAAAAGAAAAGTCATGGCTAAACTTACATGCTAGAAGGTTTGACATGTCTGTGATTCCTAAATTTTTCAAGGCGCCTTTTGTTATTCCACATGGGAAATACAAAAGCATGCTTGTTGTCCGAGCTGCAATGTCACGCAATGTCAGAGAGTCGTTGCCATTAGAATCCATGCACTATGCAGATGGACCTAGAGAAACACGAGTAAAGCCACCAGAATCGATATCTTTAAGAGCAAAGGTACCTTGCAAACACAATAGTCAATGGATTCAGTAGTTCCAGCAAGAAGAAAAAATCAAGTATGTGGTGTTCAGTTCATTGCCCTTTGATTTGTATTAAGATTGTCAATCTGCTTCTTAAGGAGCTCTGACCAAAAGTCCTTGCAGAAAAAATTTATTGTTTTAAGATGCTCAGTAAATCGAGGCTGCTCCATCGTATACCTGAATTGAACATAAATTTTGGTCAAGCATGCAGCAGAAGATACCTTGGATGGCTGAATGTGACAAAAATTAGAAACAAAACTTGGCAAGTTTTTCCTACAGAAAAGAAAGAAACTACTACAGAAGACATAATGTTGGACCAAAAGACATAAGAATAAGAATATATACACTACTACAAAAAGATTTATCGGCGCTAAACATATTATCACAAGCAGATTTCAAAACCGTCTGAAACAAAGAGCCTGTGAAAATCAGCCATTTTCACAAACGGAGATTAGAACCTGCCTATGAAAAACTTTATCACAGACGGTTATTACATTCAAGCATCTGCCAGTAAAGATTAATTATCACAGGCGGTTTCATTCGTTAGAAGACCGCCTGTGATAAAACAATTTCCGCGGGTGGTTCTTTACCTATGAGGATCCGCTTATGAAAATGTCTGATAGGCGGTTCCTTAGCTATGAGGATCCGCCTATGAAAATGTCTTATCACAGACGGTTCATTAGCTACGAGGATCCGCCTGTGAAAGAATATGCCCTGTCCAGTACTGTGTGCTATTATTTCCAATTTCCAGCTCAAATTCAAATACACATTCACACACAGTACGAACAATATATTTTGACAAGAAACATTGACACACATATCACAAAATATAAGTCATCTCATATACATACAATGCAAGTACTGTACAATACAATACATCTCAATTCATAGTTTACAAGTTTCACTAAAAATTGCTTCGATGTTCATACTAGCTAAGTTTTGGCGCATCAGCAAGTAGACCTGTGTTGTTGAAGAACAACCATTTTCAGTGAAAAACTCCGCGACGCATAAAAGTACACAATTCAGTCGCAATCTTATCGACTCCTCCACCGGGCATATCTCTAGAAACATGCCATTCTTGGATCACATTCTTGTGCTGCAATGAAACACATTATAAGGTTTAGAATGCGGTTTTGACAATGAAATCATAATATAGCTATTAAAATACGCTAGTGACAATGAAAATGTAACTCAAAAGTAAGAAAATACAATATCCACATTAAGGATAACTTACATTCTCACGATTTACACTATATTCGAAGGCAGTCTAAAGATGCTCGCATACATAATACCTGCATAAGATACTACTGGAAGGCTGCTTGGGACAAGGAAAGTATGCTTTTATATTCATTGCATCCTTATTAGCAGGTCGCTCACCGCCAAGTTGTTTCTAATAAAACCGCCAAGCGCTGTCATACAAGGTATGTCATATAAAAATTGCCAACCTATATACTCGTGTATACTAAAAGTATCAAATATTCGTACCTTCTCAAAATGGCAAGGAAATCTCTGTAAGTACTTGATGAGTAATTGGCTGAGTCCAAGACCGTTGACAGACCCTACATTGGCCTGATGAAGGTCATTACGTAGTGTTTACTGCACACATACGAACACACATGTTAAGTTAACAATTACCAATAATTGTTATTTCAATGTCATGTGTAGAATTTATTCGAAGTGAAACAGAGCCTTTATGAGGTCATTGCAATTTTTGACAAAGTTAAACATGGTGTGTGCTATGTAGAATACCACCTTCGTCTTTTTATCCTTCTTTTGGTTTGCGATTGATTTGACAAATTCTTTTTGTGAAACGTACCTATACTATTCTGAGTCCCGGTTCACCATAAAGTCAAAATTCAACTTTGCAATTATTGTAGGGTCAAGATACCTGTCTTGGACATTAGTTTTTCATTATTCATGTATTGCATCCTATTAAAGAATAAGTCTGGAATCGTTATAATCTCATGACATGTATGCGTGTAGTAAGAAAAGCAAGTACGAAATATTAGATGCACTTACAAGCACCAGATGAGTAACAGGTTGATTTTGAGCATGCCTCGATAGAACATGCTCCACAGATCTTCAAAGAGAAAGGCTCATTTAACTTCTCCTCTGCCACATAATGCTTTTTTGGCACACAAAATATGACATAACTAAGTTCATATTTAGTGCTGGCGGTGATGTACCACTCGTGGATTCTACTGAGCGGGAAAGGCCATTTGCTGAGTTGTGTCAATGCCATGAACTACTTCCCATACACAAATTCAGGAGGACCGTTCGGAATCTGGTATACTGAAACTCTTGATTTCACTAAAGCCTTCTCTCGAGTATATTTGATGTCGTCTTCTTCCCACTCCTCAATATTTTCTAATACTGGCTCATATGAAGCACGAGATGCATGAGATTTTGTAATTATTTTCATCATTCTTTCCAAAAATTTTGACACTGCTTTAGAAGGTCTCTTATTTTCGTATGAGCTAACTTTCACAGGCACTTACGGAGGAGTAGTCATTGGAAGTTGGACATTGGCATGTTGTTGAACCTGTTGTTCAACTGGTTGCTCTTTATGATCAGCTTGGTTTCATCCTGCTTCAAGTGGTTGTTCAACTAGTTGCTCTTTACTATCAGCTTGCTCTTTTATTGCTTCAAGCTATTTTTAAACTGGTTGCTCTTGGTTATCTTTACTATCATCCTTGCTAGGACATAGCGGGAGTGGATCTTCCTGAACTTTCGGCGAAGAAGACGGGTTGCAATCTTTTGAGCTGTGACGAGGCTAGACTTTGGCTCATCGTCCAACACGATGTCACGTTGATGCCAAAGGATTAATTGGTTGATGGCCTGCCCTAGAGTTGTGATCCCCTCAGGAGTGTTGTTGTCTATTTCATAATCTTCATAATCATTGTCAATGATCTGAGGAACTTGCACCATAGCATAATACAACAGATGTGAATTGTCGTTGGAGATGTGATTCGGTTTTGCCATAGCAGTGGCAACCTGTTTTGTTTTGTTTCCTGCTCTGCCGATTGGGACAAGAAGACGACAAGATGTGTCCTCAACGATATCATCAACAGGAAACTTAAGGTTTGACCCTGAGTCTGACACATAACCTACGCTACTAGGATAGGCAGTTGGAGATAACAATTGCTCATTTGCCACGGGAACCAACGCTCTATTCTCATACTGTAATTGCCCTGATTCTCTAAATTCATCCAATATTTTTTCACAGGCGCCTTGACTTTTTGTTCAATCGTATCTTCAAGTGTCCTATTGAACTGTCATGTCTTCTATATGGCTCTTTATCGTTTGGGAAACCCTCTTTCCAAGACATCTGAGAAGAGATTGCTTGAAACCGCACGCTGTGTTCAGGGTTGCCTAGGATAGCAGTAAGTTGGTCATTCTCCCTCGTTGGCTCGAAGAGACCCTTCTCTTGCTTTTCAGTTACTTCTTTCATTCTTTGCTCTACTTGGTTCACAGAGTCGGACTTTGCAAGTTTGCCCTCGCTAGTAAAACCTGACTGAGCTAGCACCCACCACTTAGTTTGCTCATCGCAACCTTGTAGCAGGTCAGGATTATCCGCACTGACAGATTCCTCTATATTTTATTCCATTTCTCAACTTTGGGAGCATATTCGATAGACCCCAAACGATGATGGTATATGTTCTTTTTTGCAAGCTCGGACCAATACTTAGGGCTTTAGCCTTAGGTGTGGTTTTTTTATGAACAAATTCTTGCCACTGAGATTGTATGATTTTTCCAATGTTCTTTGGGCTAGGGACCTTAGTGTCCTTAATATAAGCATTCATTTCACTCTTCCAGCCACAAAACTTCTTGCCGTAAGAGATCAATGTTGCTTTTTTGCAGCTTCTTCTGTGCCTTTTGGGAACTTGAATTGTTTCTTCAACTTCTCCCACAACTCATTCTTTCTCGCCTTAGGTATTTTTCTCCAATTCTCCGTTGTGATCGGCAAGAGCTCTCAAACAAGACAACCGCATACATTTCGGTACTTTGTAACAAAATCAAGTGGTTCTTGGGGAAGTCCACCTTGACTGACACTTGTTATGTATATGATGCGATTGAATGAACCCTTATTAGGACCTCGTTGCACTCATTTTTGCTTTAGTGAACCCGGGGATTCAACTATTGGAGAACCTTCTGCAATTTTTAGAGCTGAAGTCACCTCTTTCTCTTCACAATTAAGCTAGGTAGAAAAGAATTAAAAGACTTCTTATACTTGACAACCAACATTAACTTAAACTGCTAGAATTAAGATTCATTATCCATACCTCGCCAGTTGGATCATATTCTGAGTCAGGATCCTCTGAAGTCTTTTAGTTTTTTATATCTGGAAAAGGATCTGATGGACTGTGATACAATCCTGAACAGCTGGAGTCAACTCAATATCGTGGACTTCATTGTTACTACCAGCACCATTACCTTGCGGGACGGTCTTCTTAGGGCTTTCCACGTTAGTATGTATAAGACCAAAAATGTGTCCCACTCTAATGTAAGGTACAAGAATATATGCTCAAGCGGTGTCATCATCTTGCGCAGGCTCAAATGCATAAAGATATAACTCAAAAAATATGATTTTCTTTGAAATATAGTACTTAGCATCCAAGAAAACTAAATGCAGATGATTAGGTCAGAAGCAACCATTCAGTCAACCAATTAGTCAAACTGCTTAGATCACTACTTAATAACAAATAGCAAAACTACAACACAGGGTCAATGGCATTGTGAATGGATAACGAACTACAAGAACTAAACCAAGACTTGAGTTTTTTATAGTATATGGATATCAGTTAGAACATTGTACATGGAAGACCAAAGATAGAACTCAGAGTCTGTTCATGCAAGGGGAAGGGAGGCGGTGCTGCATGGGGAGACAAGAGGCAGGCGTCGGCAGCACGTGGGGAGGAGGGAGGCAGCGGCAACGCAAGGGGACAGAGCACGTAGGGAGGGAGGCGGTGGGGAGGCTCGACGACGAGGACGAGGACGAGACTCGACGGTGACGGTGAGGAAGGTAGCAGCACGAGTAGGAGAGAGGGAGGGAGGCAACGCGGGGAGGATAAAGGCGCGGGGGTACAGTGGCGATGGTGGCGGAGGGGGACAGAGAAGGGGGAGGGAGGCATAGAGGGGCAACGACGGTGATGGGGAATGACAACAAGAGTGAGGACGGCGAGGACAACACTCGGCGACGAGGGTGATACAGCGGGACTTGGCAGTAAGGGCGGGGACTTGGCGCTCGACGTTGAGGGTGAGGTGTTGGTGCTCGGCGGCGAGGGCGAGGTGTCGACGCTCAGCGACGAGGGCTTGACGGCAAATGAAAATTTTGGCAGTCTGACAGCGTCTATGTGAAATCTCCCTGGTTAGATTTTTGCGAGGACCCATGCCACGTTATATAGGCCCCGAATTCCACAGGCGGTGTTTAGTAAAGCCAACCTGTGAAGATCCATTAGTACATGTGGTGTTTAATTTAGACCCGATTGTGAAGATGTATTAGCACAAGCGGTTTTCACATCCAAGCCGTCTGTGAAAATTGACAACTATATAAAGTTATGCTAGGGCATCGCAAAATCCTAACTCGAGAGATTTGACATCGATGCTGTGAGGCTGTAAAAATTTTCTTTTGATCCTCGCCGATGTCGCCGCTGTCCTCGCCATCGCCGTCACCGCTGCCATCCTCACCCTCGCTGCCGAGCCACGTCGTCGTCTCATCGTCTTCGCCGTCAACATCGCCGACGCCGTCCTCGCCCTCGCTGGCGAGCCATGTCACCGTCCTCGCCGTCTTCACCATCGCCGTCCCTGTACGCCTCCCTCTTCCCTTCTCTCTAATTTTTAATTTTAAATGTGGAAATGAATGAAAATGAAATGATATCTTATTTTTAATTTTACAGTTTGACACGGAAGATGGACCGCCGAGCGTGGATATATGCCATGACCAGATCCTATGTGCATTCAAAGTGTTGCAAACTTTATTTAAGCATCCAAGAGACATGAGAAGATGAAAAAGATAGATGACATATTATGTCCATGAATCGACTGCGAAAATAAGATTGCTTGATAGATACTATAGTAATCCAATCTCCTTTGGTGAAAAAAGGTTTCAAAAAAAACTGCACAATATGGACAGAGCATGGTGAGTTAGATACACATGAAGTGGTTAAAGATGATGAGAGAGGTTGTGATGGCGATAATGCTCATATCAATTATGGTAGTGACAATCAGGATGATGGCGATGACGATGATGATGAGTTTGATTGTGAGGAGATGTTACATCATATTGAACCACATGTATTGATTTCTATGAGAGCATGTAAGGGTTTAAGTAAAATGGAGACATTACAGAATGCAGCAACGGATCTTTTATATGATGAATCAAAGGGTTGTGATAAAGAGTTTACTACATTGCATGCAGTCATAGAACTAATAAAGATGAAAGCCACACAGGGATGGTCCAATTGTAGTTTCTCCAATCTTTTGAATCTTTTGGCAGAAATTCTTCCAAATCCCAATAAACTGCCTAGAAACACTTATAAAGCGAAGAAACTTCTTTTCGTCCATAATTATCATAAACTCTTTACATTATCAGGACAAGTGTAAGGGAAGAAAGGTTGTGTCAGGTGCGTGGATGGAACTGGTTTTTGGTACCTTACTACATCGAGAAAGATGGTGTACATGAGACACCGGCGGTGATTGACAGATACATAGAAGTAACAGAAGATGAAAGAACAATTTGATAACAAAACCGAAAAAGATGCTTCACCAAAACCTTACAGTGGAAAACTCATGCTCGAAATGGTCAAAAACATTCAGGTTGCTTTTGGTAAGGGCAAAAAATGTAAAGGAATGAAGAGAAAGAAAACTTCATCTTCCAGTGATACAACACACGACTTTCAAGAAACAATTGATTTTTTTCAAGTATCTTCCATACTAGAAGGACCTGGAAATTTGCCATAATATTAATTTGATGCATCTTACAAAGAATGTTTTTGAAAACATCATTGGAACCTTGTTGGACACACCGAGGAAAACAAAGGATGTATTAAAATCACGAATGGACCTAGTAAATCTTGATATCAGACCAGAGATTCACACGGTAGAAAAGGCCAACGAGAAGCATTACCTTCCTCCAACTAGCTACAACTTGACATTATAGAAAAAAAAAGCAGTTTGCAAATGCTTGCGTGGGATCAGAGTGCCCACGAGTTTCTCATCCAATATCCACAAACTAGTCTTGATGAAAGACTTTCTCTATTCTGCTATATTTCTCAAGACTGTCACATGATGATGACTTTGTTCCTCGCCATTGCAATAATGGTCATTAAACTAGAGAATATAAAAGTTGTCATCACTTATATGTGTTACTTCTTCAATGCGGTATCACAAAAGGTGATAGCCTGTGAAGACTTAGACTATTTGAAAATGTACATCGTTGAGACTATGTGCAAGCTTGAGATGTGTTTCTCACCATCCCTTTTTGATTTGCAAGTACACTTAATCATACATCTCGTGGATCAGATAAAAGTATTGGGGCCACTATATTTATATCATATGTTTCTATTGGAGCGATATTTAGGAGTATTAAAGGGTTATGTGTAGAAACGTGCTCATCTAGAGGGTTTGATTAAGGAAGGATACACTACTGAAGAAGTGATTGAGGGTTGCGCTGATTACATCAAAGCAGATAGGTGTGCCTATACCAATATATGAGGTTAGACCACGTGGGAGAAGCAAAGTGGGTAAAAAAACTTTTATCATTTAGGATTACAAATTAGTACATTGTGCACATTTTCGTGTACTACAACAGCTCGATATAGCTGAGTCATACATCGAGGAATATAAAATTAAGCTTCGCGGAGAAAACTAAGGCTGCAAAGAGGATTGGATCATGAGAGAGCACAAAAGTGGTTTTACTGAATGGTTAATGCACAAAAATATACCATACTAAGACTCTATAAAAGAGGCAACGATGAAGAAGTTAGCTTCTGCACCATCTCCTTTGGTGACATTATGGCAAACATATGACATCAATGGGTACCGATTTTACACTAAGGAAAAAGGCAGTATGAGTGTTGCACAAAATAGTGGCATTCGTATAGAGGCTTATGATCCACAAGGTCTGAAGACCACATACTTCGGGTTCATATAGGAAATATGAGAACTCAATTATGGTGAAAAAAATGCAAATTCCTGTGTTTAAGTGCCAACGAATCAAACATCCTGGTGGTGTGAAAGTGAACAACTACGAGATGACACTGGTAAACTTGAACAAAGTTGGCTATAAAGATGACATGTGGGTTCTCATCGATCGGGTTGCACAGGTTTTTTATGTACAGGATCCAAGAACTGAGAAGATGCACATAGTTATTTATGGAAAGCAAAATTTTGTTGAGGTTGAGAATGTGGGAGATAATGAAGAGGAATATAATCAATATGAAGAGATGTACCTTTTCATCGATCCAGAAAACATCAAGCGCGTAGAAAGAATCATTAAAAAGCATTTGAAACACTATATGCGAGAAGATATCATTGTTGGAAAAAATGTATGAAATAAATTTCAATTGCCATGCATAAAAGACTTAATATTTCTTATTAATGAATTTGACAGATATTTTATATATTTGTAATTATGTAATGAAGCTGTAATATTGAATTTGAAAACTATTTTATTTTTGTTTCTCTTTTTATGTATGTATGTATGTATGTATGTATGTATGTATGTATGTATGTATGTATGTATGTATGTATGTATGTATGTATGTATGTATGTATGTATGTATGTATGTATGTATGTATGTATGTATGTATGTATGTATGTATGTATGTATGTATGTATGTATGTATGTATGTATGTATGTATGTATGTATGTATGTATGTATGTATGTATGTATGTATGTATGTATGTATGTATGTATGTATGTATGTATGTAGTATGTGTGTGTGCGTTGGTAGTACCCTCGCGCACAGGATAAATATGCCTAAGTGTCCTGCCTCCCCGTTGAGGCAGGGTCTGATGGCACCATGTTTCGAGCAGGCTGAGATCTCGCCCCTCCTCAAGGCCAGGCTCCGAACCCTGCCACGTGGACCTCAAGACAGGACCCGGTACCCCCGAACAGATGGGCTCCCGAGCCGCCATGTGTCTGGTAGGATGGGGCCCCGCTCCTCCATAGAAGAGGGCTCCGACGCTACCACGTGGCCCGAAGCTCCGGACCAGCCTCCCCCGCAGAGGCGGGCTCCGGAATCGCCACGTGTTTGGCAGTACCAAACCCTCAGCTCTCCTCAGGGATAGGTTTTGGGGCTGCCACGTGGCTCGCAGTACAGGACCCAGCCTTCCCCGCTGAGGCTGGCTTCAGTGTTGTCGCACGTCTTGCAACTTTCCCTGGACGATAGGTTGTGGGAGTTAAGGGGTGGTGCACCCTGTCTAAATCGGGCATTGAAGACACGCGTCTTCCCCAGGCGCACGAGCAGCGCACGCCTTCTGTCAGGTACCACTGCGCCCAATCGCATCGCATTGAAGACATCGTAGGCCTACCCCACTCCGCCAAGTGGGTAGCTTATGATGATAAGATAGTCGGACGGGACATTCTCTGCCCTCATCATAAACTGCGCATGGGCCACTGGCATTTGAGGCGGCAACACGATGAGTCTTCAAGCCGTGGTCAAAGGCAGCATAGTCAGGATTCTTAGATCTTTAGGATAAGATCATCACGGGGCCACCTGTCGGGCCTGGACCCCACTTGTAAGGTGTCCCGCCTTCCTATAAAAGGATCGGGTAGCCAATGTTACAAGACACGAACAACTTGTACACTCTCAAATAATACAACATACACACCATGGAGTAGAGTGTTACGCTCCGGCGGCTTGAACCACGTAAAACCATCATCTCACCCATCTCTCATATGCGTAGCCTCATCTGAGGACCCTGTCGATCAAGAACCTCCGGCTGCTCTTGAAGCAGGTCCAGGAGAAGTGTCACAAGAACACTTTGACATTTGGCGCGCCAGGTAGGGGGGCCACTTTGCCATCACCGACTGATGCACTAGGGTGACCACGACTGGTACTCACAGCCCACCTTTGGGGCGGGTAAAGCTGGCCAAACCAACAACAAACGAGGCGGTGGCCAGAACAAGCCACTACAAGGAGCACCCGTCCCTGTAGCAGCTGCGACCGGTGGTTCCAAACCTCCATGCCCCAACAAAGGCCCGTGCCAGCCACCTGCTATGAACGACAGCGTCGAGTCGTGCCTGGTGCACAAGACTCGCGACCTCGGCGCGAGCGACTGCTGGTAGATCAAGAGGTGCCTCGAGCGATACCATGAGCAGACGCAACAGCGCTCTAAAGGCGCACCCTTCCGCCAGCGGGAGGGCAAGCAGAAGGTCGACACCAAGGTTGACGATGATGAGGAGATGGAGTACTAGAAGCCTGAACGGGCCGTCAAAGCGGTCCACCAGAACGAGGACTCCAACGCTAGAAGTGACCACGAGCGTTGCAAGACACTCCACATTATCTTTGAATGGGTCTTGGGATCCCGCGTTCTGGAACATGATCAAGACCCTGTGCAGAGTGGTAGCCTCGGTAGCTCCTACCCCCACTCCGGCGGTGCACCACAAGTGGAAGGAGACGCCAATCAGCTTTGATGCCTCCGACTGCCCCAAGAACATGGCGGGAGCCGGGATTCTACCTCTCCTCATCGCCCCCACCATTGCCAACGTCAAGCTCTACCACGTCTTGAAAGATGGCGGGGTCGGCCTCAACCTCATCAGTCGTGCGGTCTTCGACCAACTGCAGATCCCACTATCCAAGCTCACCCCCTTGAGCCTGTTCTTGGAGGTGGGACTAGGGAACATCATCCCGTACGGCACCATCAACCTCCAGGTGACCTTCAGGACACCCGAGAACGTCAAGACAGAGAACATATTGTTCGACGTCGTAGAGGTCAGCCTCCCACTACAAAGATTCCACCCTATTGCAATGATTGTACTGCAACGAATACTAAATTGTTGCAGTAAGCTTGGTCTTTTGCCATGATTCACTAGTTTGTGGCATTAGGATCTATCACCACGGAACACGATGGTTGCATTAGGATCTGTTGCCACGATTCACTAGTTCGTGGCATTAGGATCTATCGCCGAGGAACACGATCATTGCATTAGAATCTGTTGCCACGATTCACCAGTTCCTGTCATTAGGATCTACCGCCACAGAACACAGTCGTTGCATTAGGATGGTTGCCATGATTCACCAGTCTGTGGCATTAGGATCTATCGCCACAGAACACAGTCGTTGCATTAGGATATGTTGCCACGATTCACCAGTTCATGGCATTAGGATCTATCGCCATGGAACACAGTCATTGCATTAGGATTTGTTGCCACGATTCACCAGTTCGTGGCATTAGGATCTATCGCCACGGAACACAGTCGTTGCATTAGGATTTGTTGCCATGATTTCACTAGTTCGTGGTGTTAGGATCTATCGCCATGGAACACAATCGTTGCATTAGGATTTGTTGCCACGATTTACTAGTTCGTGATGTTAGGATCTATCGCCATAGAACACAATCGTTGCATTAGGATTTGTTGCCACGATTCACTAGTTCGTGGCGTTAAGATCTATCGCCACGGAACACAATCGTTGCATTAGGATATGTTTCCACAATTTATTAGTTTGTGACGTTAGGATCTATTGCCACGGAACACAGTCATTGCATTAGGATTTGTTGCCACGATTCACCAGTTCGTGACATTAGGATCTATCGCCATGGAACACAATCGTTGCAATAGGATCGGTTGCCATGATTCACCAGTTCGTGGTTTTAGGATCTATCACCACGGAACACAATCGTTGCATTAGGATTGTTGCCACAATTGTACTAGTTCGTGGCATTAGGATCTATCGCTACGGAACACAATCATTGGCCTCACGATATATTACAAAACATTGCTCACTGTGTGAACGAATGAATGTGTGTGGTGTGTTCATCGTGTTCCTTAGGAATCATAAGGAAGGATTTGTTTATTTTTTAGACAAGTGAATGATTTAGTTATCAAGTGAATGTGCTCTAAGTTCAGTGATGTGTGATATCAGCAGTAGTGAGGCGAAGCCAAAATGGAGAAAACCATGAAGCTAAAGGTGACGTGGGGAAGACACACTTTTAATATAAGAAACGCACTTTGCTGCTAAGCGTGTCTCCATTTTGCTTCTCCGCACAGACTAAGGTGCCATCAGTCTCTCCTCTTCTCTATTTTTTCATCTTCTCCATGCAGACAACCCACCATGGCCAACATTCCGCCGCCAAGCCCACCGAGGGACCCACCCTGTAAGAAACAGTGATGCCGCTCCCCCGAGAGGCTCAACAACAAGCTGCTCAAGATGTTGTTCGACAGGCTGTTCGACCGGTTCCAGAGGTTGCTCAAGACGATGGCCGAGGTGCTCAGCGCCGAGGGCCGCAGTATCCTGGCAGCGGCGATGGCGAGGAACCTCAGTCGCGAGGCTGCATCGCCAGATGCGGACCAGCCGGAGCAACCGGTGGAGCAGCCGAAGGAGGAGGGGGAGGGGGGAGGAGTAGGATTTAGGTTTTCTTTTGTTTTTTTAGTTTTGATGTTGTTTTTATTTCTTATGCCTTGTACTTTGTTCTTGTGTTTTGTAATATATTTGTTAATGAATGAATCTGTTATCTGTGTTCATCTGTGTGATGAATAATTTTGTGTGTTCAACTATTATGTATCGCCACAGAACACAATCGTTGCATTAGGATCTATTGCCACAATTGTACTAGTTCGTGGCCTTACGATCTATTGCCATAGAACACACTCGTTGCATTAGGATCTGTTGCTAGGAATCACTAGTTCGTTGCATTAGGAATTTCTGCAGGAGCATCATTTCAAATTATGGGTATCTTCTAAAGAGGTGGGATTATTCAATATCAACTTGCTTCTAAGCTTGCTGCTAAATAGAAGAGCAGCTTCTATCTTTTCAAAAAAAAATCAAATAGTTCACAGGTAGCTCACACAGTACTTATATAAAAAATCATCATCTTCACTATTGTCCCGCCCCAATAATGGAGCTACAAGACTACCATTGATATATGTATCATCGTCATCGTCGTCGTCATCTTCATTTTCTGATGGAACTCCATGTGCGTCGAACTGATCACATGTTCTCATTTGAAGAGCGGAAGCATCACTGGTTGCTCCCTCAATGTCATTCCTAGCCCATGCGGTCCTATTCTTATTTATGTGTGGCGTATTGATATCAGTAAGTGGTCGATCATCAAATGTCTCAGCCTCATCGTCTCAGTGACATTATTTTCACTGTCTCCAGGGGCATGGCAAAAAGGTTTTGTGGCTTCGTTTTAACAATTGTAACCCATTTAGGTTGCTTCACACTTTGAGCGTAAAAAACTTGTTCTGCTTGGGTGGCTAGAATGTAAGGCTCATACTTAAATTGAGAAAGAGTAGTGTCAACATCTATCATTTTGTATTGATCCGTTTTGTAGCCTCTGCTTTGGCTCTGACCGGAACAAGGCCGATCAAACCAGTCACATTCAAATAACAGAACCTCTTTTTTTTTCTTTCAAAATCAACATAAATCAATTTCTTGATTACTCCGAACCACTCATGATCACCATCCCGAACAACAACACCACTGTTTTGCGTCCGTAAATCTTTTTCCACCTCTGCAGTTCGAAAGAAGAATCCATTTACGAATGATCGACTAAAAAAACATGCCCGACAATCAAGTCCTCTAGATAATGCATACAAATAATCAGTTACTTTGGCTTCTTTGTGTAATGTCATAATTTGTACATATTAGTATAAAAGGGGTCATCAATAAACCAACTTTAGAACACATATTTGTTCAATATTTCATCAAAGTAAAAACTTGCATATACTTACTCGTTTCTGAAACCAATAAACAAACTCATCTCTATGGTGTTTTTCAACATCATAAGAATGAATCTTTTTCAGCTCTTCAAAATGCTCATTGAAAAGGGTACAAAATTAAATTAGCCATCTACAATAAGCAAGATCCAATATAGTATAGAACATTTGAGTTATACGTACTTGATCCATGGAGCGGCCTCTTCAACATTAGAAATAATATAATGACTGATGTTATGTAGTTCGACCATAGTAAGTTGGCCCTATTTAAACCCTTTTTTAGAATTATCAACTTCTGTAAATATATTAGACTCGAGAGAAGGTTCATTCCTAGCTGCAGCTTCGTGACGTTCTGGTCTATTAAGCTTGGTGTTGATGTTATCCAAAAACTGACTACAAAAAGTCATACACTCTTCCATAATATATCCCTTAGCTTTAGAACCCTCCGGGTGAGCTCTGTTACGTACATACCTCTTCAATATACCAAGGTACCTCTCAATTGGATACATCCATATGTAAGAAACAGGTCCACCCAAGTGAGCTTCTTCGGCAAGATGGGTTGGAAGATGTACCATGATATCAAAAAAAGTGGGAGGAAGAAACATCTCAAGCTTACAAATTGTTTCAGGAAATTGTTTGATCATCTATCCAAATCTGGTTTCGCCAATTCTTTAGAACAAATTCCAGAAAAGAATCTGCTACACTCAATTAAAGGTGCAACAACCTTTTCAGACAATATGTCACGTATTGCAATAGGAAGGAGCTTCTGAAATATAATATGAGAGTCATGAGTTTTTAGACCTAATACCTTACGTGCTTTTATGTCCACACATCTCTTGATGTTTGAGCCATAACCATCGGATATCTTCACATCCCCAAAAACTTGCACAAGGTGGTCTTCTCATCTTTATGCAAATTATATGATGCTGATGGACAATCATACTTCCCATTTATAGCCATCGGATGTTGTTGTGGTCGTATACCCATAGCATGCATATCAGGACGAGCTTGTAGACTATCTTTTGTTTTACCATCCATATTAAGCAATGTCTCCAATATGCTATCACAAATGTTTTTCTCAATGTGCATGACATACAAGTTATGCCTTATTAGAAATGTCTTCCAATATGGGAACAGGAAAAATATACTTTTCTTCTTCCAACTATGCCACCTATTTTCCTCAATGTGCTTTCTCTTATTATTCGTCTGTCCAAAACTCACTTGGCCAAAAACTTGACCAAAACTCTCATATTGTTGGAGTACTTCGTCACCAGAGAGTGATGTTGGAGCTTCTCTATTCTCTATCTTGTTGTTGAAAGAAGCTTTGTCTCGATGCCACCTGTGATTCTGAGGTAGGAAACGACGATGACCAATGTAGCAATACTTTTGTCCATGTTTTAACCACAAGGCGTCAGTGTTTATATGGAAGTATGGACATGCTAGCTTACCTTTTGTGCTCCATCCACATAGCATTGCATATGCTGGAAAATCATTTATTGTCCACAATATAGAAGCTCTCATGAGAAATGTCTCTTTCTTTGAATTGTCGTATGTTTAAACACCATCAGACCATAATTTCAGTAGCTCATCAATCAAAGGTTGTAGATACACATCAATGTTGTTTCCAGGTGACTTTGGCCCAGGAATTATCATTGACATCAACCAATAAGGATGCTTCATAGACAACCAAGGTGGTAGATTATAAGGGATTAGAATCACAGTTTGTAGCGGACGAGGCCAAGGACGTAGGCCGCCTCCATGTGGCCGGCCCTGGTCGCCCGATCGAGAAATCGGGCACCCAGCTGCACGCGATCATCCACGAAGACGAGCTCGAGCCTGATGATGTAGCATGCACGAGGGTTGTTGATGATGGCCAGGTTCTCCACGAGGGCTTTGTAGCGCCCCGGGTCGCACCACATCCTCAGAGTCACCAGCTCCAGCACCACGCACCTGCCCATGGTGCTATCTCAACACGCCGCATACATGGGCTTGCAGATGGCACGCATACTAGAGAGGTTGTCAAAGAGTCGCAGGGAGCTTGCGGCGAGGCGCCCCGCGATATCGATCGCAATATCGTGCGTGAACGGCAACTCCATAGGCTTCGGCGTCACCGTGGTGCGAAGGGAAATAATGAGGATGCGCGCGGCAAAGACAAAGAGGAAGCTAGAGTACGTGCGGAGAAGATGGTGGTGTGTCTTTATAGAGTAAGTGCGGAGAAGACGATGGAGATATTATATAGAGACACATGCCATCGTCCGCGCGTACTAATGGGGGTCACGCACAGTGATGGTTCGGCTTCTGACGATGGCGACTTCACATCCTCTGCAGTACTGCAGGTGCATTAAGGGTGGCTGACATGTGAACACCACAACCTATGGGACCCACATCTCTCTGCATGCACGGATGGGACGCTCTGTTTTCAACATCAGCACAAGAATAATATCCTATCATCAATAGAGATAACATACTATGTTTGACAGTAATGTGCGCCAAACATTTCATGTTTTACAGTTTGGTTCTCCACGCTCTTTCACCTTAATTCGTACGTACTACCTATCTTTTTCTAATATTTTTCTCATCCTTTCTTTTCTTTTCTCTTTATTCATTGTCTCCACTTTTCATTCTAGACATCGCTAATCGACAGAACTAGCTGTTACATAATCCCCTATAAACACAAAATAAACTAATCGATATATCTAGTCGGCAACACTTCCCTTCAAGCAGTGGTAATATCTTTTGGGCGCGTATAGGAGTAGTGGTAATGATGACACCACGTATAGGGGCATAGGGCCAGTGGTACGTTGGAGTTCTACCTATCCTTTTCTAAATTTTTTCTTGTCCTTTATTTTCTTTTCTCTCTGTTCATTGTCTCCACTTTTCTTTCCATTCGTCGCTACTTGTTGCGTTTTCCTGTTACTATACTACTTTACAGACCGCTTTGCAGGCCCCGCTGTGAGCGATCTCCTGGCACCTCCAGTGGCTAAAGTATTGTTCATGCCACTTTAGAGCCCACCGACGGTGTGCAGGGTTCATGCTAAAGTATTGTTCATTAACAAAGAATACAAATAGAATAGATAGTTCACTAAACAGCAGATAGAAAACAAAATAACAGATGGAACAGAGGAACAACATTGAGTTCATTAACATAAAACATTATTCCCTCCTTCCTATATTACTTGTCGTTAGAACAATTTTTTAGTTCATTTTTTAACTAGAAAACTTGTCCTAACTATCAACGACAAGTAATATGGGAAGTATGAAGTACAAAACAAGAAAAACAACATGACGAAACAAGAAAAAAAATAAAACATCACAAAACAAGAAGAGAAAAACATCATGACTGGATTGATCTATGTCAAAAGATTTCTTGTTTAAAAGTTGGGTTCAACTAGAATGTAATCAGATGTTTGGTGCAATCGTGCAATCAACCAACTTCAACCGTTGCATCGATCTACATTATGGTCGTTGAATATTTTTATTTAACCCCCTCCACCAGGCGGAGGGATGGTGGTGGTGGAAGGGGTTAAATGAAAAGATGTAATGACGGTAAGATGTAAAACCAACAGATGAAAATCTTTGATTACACGATTGTACCAAAACTTTAATTGCATATAGGGCTGTCAACGAGTTGAACTCGAGCGAGCTTTTCTTTCTAAGCTTGAGTTTGCTAAAACACCGAGTCGATCTCGAGTCGAGCCCAGAATTCATGTATATACAATAGAATCTACTAAATTTTGGTTCACAACTAAAGGAGTAGGAAGGTGGACGATGTTGCACATTATTTGTTTCTAACATATATAAAAATTGTGTCCCATAAAACATTTTTAATAGAATTATATAGTTTAGTTAATCATACGTACATATCATAGATGACAACAATAAATGAGCTTACTCGAGCTTTTCGAGCTTGAGCTCATCAAGCTCGCAAGATCAAGCTTGGCTCGTTTAGAATTGGCACAATACTTAACTTCATCCTCAAACTTTCAATCAAAACTCAGTTTGGTCCTTGAACTTTCAAATGGGTCAATTATTTAGTCCCTCAACTTCACATAACCATTTCACTTTCATCCTTAGTCTGAGTTGGACATCCACATTGGCATGCCATATAAGCTATTATGCCACATCATCTACCCCGACCACCTCACTTAGAAAAAGATAATAATTTTTTATCATCTTACAAAATAACTAGCTAATTAATTGGAGTGGATTTACATAGTTGCATGGGATATACATCTTTCTCCTCCAACTTTTTTTGCAAAACTATCAAGTGATATATCCTATGTCATATACATATGTAAAATATTGTAAAATATAAAACTTTTAAGCCTAGGGAAGAGCAAACAGAGCACACAGAGAGGAAGAGCAAACTTTTAAGCCTAGGGAATAAAATATAAAACGAAGCTACACGGCTGGCCGAGTACACGTACGGTCCGGGCCGGTGTGTTGGGTCACCTTAACCCCCGTTGTGCGTCCCTAGTGGCTGTTGGGAAGACCCTTGCAGGTATGCTCCGATTCTTGTCCTCCAACTCCATCTAGGCTTCCAATGACGCACGCGGTTCACCACCAGACTGTAGAAAGGATAAGCACACACACATGTAATAGTCATTGTTGACTGCTTGGTCTACTTTAACAGTCATTGTTTGACTGCGTTGGTCTACGTTTAGTCATTAACGCTAGCCTTTGAATTTGTGTAGTGTGAAAGGATTTAGTTTTTGTTTCATACTACACTAGCTAGCCTATATAAAGTGTATATGTGTTCCCTAATGAATACACAACATTCTCCATACAAAATAGTCTAGTAACCATTCTCTATATGGTATCACAAGACCACAATAATCTTTCCCTGCAAGCTTCCGCTTTCTTCTGCCATGGCGTCAACTCAAAAACCAGCAAAGCCTCGCTGATGAGCGGAATGCAAGTTTCTTGATGAGAAACGGACTGCGGGGCAGCCCCCAGCATGCATGTTTGGCAGGATGTTCCCTTGAGGGTTTGAGGATAAAAGGTATACCATCGTCTAGGCAGTCAGCCGGAAGTTCGAAGGAAGCTACACGGCTGGCCAGGTACACGTACGGTCGGGTGTACTGGTGTACCTTAACCCCGTCGTGCATCCCCAGTGGTGGTTGGGAAGAGCCTTGCAGGTACGCTCTGATTCCTGTCCTCCAACTCCATCTAGGTTTCGGATGACGCAGGCGGTTCGCCACCAGACAAACCACCAAAGCCTCGGTGATGGGCGGCATGCAAGTTTCTTGATGAGAAACTGACTGCGGGGGCGGCTCCTAGCATGCATGTTTGGCAGGAAGGATGTTCCCTTGAGGGTTTGAGGATAAAAGGTATACCATCGTCTAGGCAACCAGCAAGAGGTTCGAAGGAAGCTACACGGCTGGCCGGGTACATGTACGGTCTAGGTGTGTCGGTGTACCTTAACCCCCATCGTGCGTCCCCAGTGGTGGTTGGGAAGAGCCTTGCAGGTATGCTCCGATTCTTGTCCTCCAACTCCATCTAGGTTTCCGATGATGCAGCTGGTTCTCTACCACACAAACCAGCAAAGCCTCAGTGATGAGCGGCATGCAAGTTTCTTGATGAGAAACTAAATGCGGGGGCGGCCCTTGGCATGCATGTTTGGTAAGAAGGATGTTCCCTCGAGGGTCTGAGGATAAAAGGTATATCATCATCTAGGTAGCCACCCGGAGGTTCAAAGGAAGCTACATGGTTGGTCGGGTACACGTACGGTCCAGGTGTGCTGATGTACCTTAACCCCCGTCGTGCGCCCCCGGTGGTGGTTGGGAAGAGCCTTGTAGGTGTGCTCCGATTCTTGTACTCCAACTCCATCTAGGTTTCCAATGACGCAGGCGGCTCACCAACAGACAAACCAGCAAAGCCTCGGTGATGGGCGGCATGCAAATTTCTTGATGAGAAACTGACTGCGAGGGCGGCCCCCGGCTTGCATGTTTGACAAGAAGGATGTTCTCTCGAGGGTTTGAGGATAAAAGGTATACCATCGTCTAGGCAGCCAGCCTGAGGTTCGAAGGAAGCTACATAGCTGCTTAGTTTCATATCCCTTGATGCATATAGTTAGATACATCTTCTAAATTCTTCTCTCTTGCTTTTCTTCAGATGGTGAGGACTCGTAACCAGAGGAATGCCAATGATGAGGAGAAGAACAATGAAGCACCTCAGAACAACAATGGACAAGGACCTGCCCAAGGAGCTATCAATCTTGAGCAGTTATTGGCTATGCAGAACCATCTCATGCAGACCATGATACAGACTATAGGACAGCTGCAGGCTGGTAAAAACAACAATCAGCCCCACATGCCTCCACCGCCAACCCCGCCTCCTCATAAACGATTGGGAGAGTTCATGAGAACCAAGCCGACGACTTTTGCTCAAGCTGTTGACCATATGGATGTCGTTGATTGGCTCAAGTTCGTGGAGAAGAAACATGCAATAGTCCAATACAGTGACTGGGAGAAGGTGCTATTTGCATCTCATCAACTTGTTGGAGCAGCTGCCGATTGGTGAGATTCGCTATGCAAGGCCCATGAGAACCATGAGAGGATTACTTGGGCCGAATTCAAGGAGAGCTTCCGTTCTCATGATGTGCCAAAAGGTGTTATGATCTTGAAGAGGCAAGAGTTTGAGAACTTGAGGCAAGGAAGATCGAGTGTGGGTGAATACCTCAATTAATTCACTCAACTCTCAAGATATGCGCCTCAGGATGTGAGCCGGGATAGCCAAAATCAATACTTGTTCATGACGGGCTTGAAAATGAGATCCAAGTGCAATTGCTAAATTGTGATTATGCCAACTTCCAGAAGCTTGTGGACAAAGCAATTGTGGTGGAGAATAAAGTCCGTGAGATGGAGCTAGATAACAAGAGGAAGGCGCCATATCAAGGACATTAACAAGAAGTAATGTGTGCCCTCACTTTGCACCACCAATGCGCCATATTTCAGTGCCCCTGCGCCTGCTCAGCGCCCTGGATATGCACCACGCCCAGCTCAGTTTGTGCAGCAACACCCTATCATGCAAGCACCTAGGCCTCCAATGCATTTTGCACCTCGCGCCAACCTCCCTGGTGCCAATGTTTAGAACTAAGTTCGTCTCAATAATTCTGGTGCAGCAACGAAGTGCTATACATGTGGAGAAGCAGGACACTTTGCAATTCAATGTCCTAAGTCAGGCCTTGGTCAAGGAAGCAATGCCCAAAGACAAAACCCAAGACCGAATGGAGGAGCGCCACAAGGCAACCGGGGATAGCAGGATTTTGCTCGTCGAAATGTGAACCATGTCTCTACGGAGGAAGCTCAACAAGCGGATGACATGGTCATTGGTATGTTTCTCGCAAACTCCAACCCGATGACTATGTTACTTGATTTTGGAGCATTGCATCATTCATTGCATCGAAATATGTTGCCAAGTATAGTTTGCCTATCTCTCATATGAATTATACTCTATTGGTTAAGTCTCCTGGAGGAGAGATGAGGACAAATATAGTATGTCCAAAAGTAAGCCTTAGAATAAAGGGGGTAGACTTCTTTGCAAACCTCCTTGTTTTGGATTCTCAAGGATTAGACATTATACTTGGTATGGACTGGTTGAGGAAGCACAATGGAATCATTGAATGTGCCACAAAGACGGTGAAGTTGACCAATGAATAAGGGATCACCATAGAATTTGAAGCATCTCAACATGCAACGAAGCAATTAGAGCTGAATCACATTGACGGTGTCGCGGTTGAAGAGATTCTGGTGGTGTGTGAATTCTTGGATGTGTTTTCGGATGAGTTGCCAGGTATGTCACCTGACCGAGACATAGAATTTGTTATTGAAATAATACCTGGAACTGCACCTATAGCTAAGAGGCCATATAGGATGCCTTCTAAGGAGTTAGCAGAGCTCAAGAAGCAGATTCAAGAGCAACTAGAGAAAGGTTTAATTCGCCCCAGCTCTTCACCTTGGGGAGCGCCCGTGCTTTTCGTGGATAAGAATGATGGATCACAAAGGATGTGTGTGGATTACCGAGCTCTCAATGAGGTGACCATCAAGAACAAGTATACCTTGCCCCGCATAGAAGATTTGTTTGATCAGATGAAGGGTGCTTGTGTCTTCTCCAAGATTGCTTTGAGGTCGGGTTACTTTCAAATGAAAATTAGACCATCGAACATACCCAAAACAGCTTTCCGGACACGGTATGGATCTTATGAGTACACCGTGATATGCTTTGGATTGACCAATGCACCTGCCTATTTTATGTACCTCATGAATGAGGTCTTCATGGAGTACTTAGATAAGTTTGTTGTGGTGTTCATTGATGACATTATGATCTACTCGAAGGATTGGAAGGATCATGAGTAACACTTGAGGTAGAAATTGAGGGAGCATCAATTGTATGCCAAGTTCAGTAAGTGCCAATTTTAGCTGAAAGAGGTATCATTTTTGGGTCATATTATTGCTGGAGGAGGAGTATCGGTCGACCCCAAAAATGTGAGGGACGTGTTGAAATGGGAACCCCCACAGAATGTAAAGGATATCTAGAGTTTTCTTAGAATGACTAGATATTGCCGTCGATTCATCAAGGCCTTTTCGAAAATAGCCAAACCCATGACTGAATTATTAATGAAGGGGAAAGCTTTCCAATGGACTCAAACTTGCCAAGAAAGTTTTGAGGAGCTGAAGAAAAGGTTAACCACGGCCCCAGTTTTGGTTTTGTTGGATGTAAGCAAAAGTTTTGATATCTATTGTGATGCATCAAGACAAGGACTTGGATGTGAACTCATGCAAGAAGGTCAAGTGGTTGAATATGCATCGAGAAAATTGAAGAAACATGAGCAGAATTACCCAACACATGATCCAACTTGCGGCCGTGGTACACACATTGAAGATTTGGAGACATTACATCCTTGGACATAGGTGTGAAATTTATACGGATCATAAGAGTCTAAAGTATATTTTCACACAAATGGATCTGAATTTGAGACAACGAAGATGGTTGGAGCTCATCAAGGATTATGATGTGGGAATCAACTATCATCCGGGGAGGGCTAATGTAGTGGCTGATGCCTTGAGTAGGAAGGGAGTAAGTCACCAGCTCACGGTTCAAGAGTTGCCATCCGAGTTATGTAAGGAGTTTGAATGGTTGAATCTTGGATTTTTGAATGAGATGGGGATGATGGAGTTAAATCCGACCTTGGAGCAAGAAATTCGAGAAGGTCAGACTAAGGATGATGAAATTCAAGAGATCAAGGAAAGGACCCAAGAGGGAAGAGAATTCAGGTTTGATGAGGATGAACATGGTATCTTATGGCTTGGAAAAAGGATTGTCGTGCCTAACGTGAAGCATATTCGTGAGACAATATTAAAAGAGGCACATGACTCACCTTACTCAATTCATCCCGGTTGTACAAAGATGTACAAGGACTTGAAGACGTGTTATTGGTGGGCTAGCATGAAAAAGGACATAGCCGAATATGTAGCTTTGTGTGATGTGTGCTAATGAGTCAAGGCAGAACATCAAAGGCCAGCTGGATTATTGCAGCTATTGAAGATTCCAGAATGGAAGTGGAAAGAAATTGGGATGGACTTTATAGTTGGTTTATTGCATACCCAGTCCGGTTATAATTATATAGGGTAATTGTGGATCGATTGACCAAGTCAACTCACTTTATCCCTGTCAAGACCAAGTATACTGCAATACAACTAGTAGGACTATATATGCAGCATATTGTGTGCCGACATGGAGTTCCAAAGGGGATAGTGTTAGATAGAGGTTCTCAATTTACCTCCAGGTTCTGGCAAAAATTGCATGAAGTATTGGGAACAAGGTTGAATTTTTGCTCAGCATATCACCCTCAAACGGATGGATAAACTGAGAGGACCAATCAGATTTTAGAGGATATGTTAAGAGCTTGTGCTTTGAAGCATGAAAGGAGTTGGGACAAAAGCTTGCTATATGTGGAATTCGCATAAAAACAATAGTTATCAAGCAAGCTTGAAAATGTCACCCAATGAAGCACTATATGGGAGAAAGTGTAGGACACCTTTGTTTGGAATGAGACAGGAGAAAATCAAGTATTTGGACCTGACATGCTGCAGGAAGTTGAGAAACAAGTCCGGATTATTCGTGAAAACTTGAGGGCTGCTCAATCAAGGCAAAAAAGCTATGCGGACAATAGGAGAAGGAAACTAGCCTCTAAAGTGGGAGATTTTGGTTACCTCAAGGTTTCACCAATGAGAGCTCATAAGAGGTTTAACATAAGAGGCAAGCTAGAACCTCGCTATATAGGGCCATTCAAGATTTTGGATAAAAGAGGGGAAGTAGCATATAAGTTGGAGATGCCAGCTCACTTATTGGATGTTCATCATGTCTTTCATGTTTCACAGCTCAAGAAGTGCTCGAGGGTACTGGAAGAACAAGTGCGAATGGAAGAATTGGAGCTAGAGGCAGATTTGACTTATGTTGAGCAACCGATCAAAATCTTGGAAACCAAGAAGATTGTCACAAGAAACAAATTATTAGATGGCGTAAAGTTCAATGGAAGCATCACACAAAATCAAAGGCAACTTGGGAGCTGGAAGATGATCTCAAGAAGGATTTTTCATCTCTCTTCTCTTCCGCATCGAATCTCGAGGGCGAGATTCATTTTAAGGGGGGTAGGTTTGTAACACCCTCATTTTCATGCATCATGCATCGCATAAGTTCATATACATGTTTAACATTAATCCATATAAAAAGGAATGAGTTTAAAATGAAATAGGAGCAAAACCGCACTTAAGAATTCTGGGAAGTGCGGACTAGTCCAATTTCTCTCTGACCCCCCTCAGACATGTCCGTTTTTCCTGCGGATTAGTCCGTTTTTCTCTCTGTACAACTTTCGAACTTGTCTGGTACCGTGTGGACTAGTTAGGTATTCCGATTCCTTAAAATTTTGCCAAGTCCATAGACTTGTTCCGGACTTGTCCGTTCTCTCCTTTGACAAAAATCGGACTTGTCCGATTTTGGCCAAAAGTTTCTGTTTCCCTCTCTGACTAAGTTTGGACTTGTCCGGTCTAGTTCAAACTTGTCCGATTTCTCTCTAGCTAACTTTGGACTAGTCCGGCCTTTTGCGGATTTGTCCGTTGATCGCGATTCCAAGTTGATCTTTTGTTCCACAACGTGTTTTTGGGTTTTACCTTAAGTGGACCTAAGGACATCATGTCTAACTCTTTTTGGATCCCATGTGGGACCCCACACCGGCTTCGACCCACCCCAAACTCGAAATCCATCAAACCCTAGACCTCCACCCTTACATAAACAACCCAACACCCCACCCTTTTAGCTCTTTGCCTCAATCTACTAAGGAGCAGCCTGCTGAGGTTCTTTGTTCGGTGGGGCTTAGGCCTCAATCAAGTGTTCTAGGGGATGAGAATATGAGATTGTGGTTTTTACATAGTTTGGGCCGCAAGGAGCGTAACACCCTACTCCACGATGGATGGCATTGCTAGTATGTGTGTATGCGTGTGTGTAATGTCTGATCCTTTGTAACGGTGGTGGTCCGGACCTTTTATAGATAAGGTAGGACACCTTACAGGTGGGGTCCTGCGGTGATCTTATCCTAAGAATCTAAAGTTTCTCGCATAAGCTTGCCTGACCGATGCAGTGAAGATTTGCCGTCTTGCCTCCTCTCTTGTCAGTAGCCCACGTGCCATTGCTGACAGTGGCAGAAGGTGTCCCGTCATCCTGTCTTGTTGTCGCAAGCTATCCACTTGGCGAAGTGGGATGGTCTTCCGGCACCTTCACTGTGACGTGATTGGTCATAGTGGTCTCTAACCGTTAGCATGCTCCACGTTGGGCACTGGAGGTGGGTGCGCGTCTTCAATGTTCGACTTGAGTAGGGAACACCATCCCTTGACTCCTGAATCTTACCGTCCGAGGCGAGCCGCGGGACACGTGGCAGCGTCGTGGCTGATCTCCGCTAGGGAGGTCAGACCTGGTCCTTCGTGACGCGTGGCAGTTCCGGGGCTCATTAGGGGATGTGGCAGCTCCAGGCCCTTTACCTCAGGGGGCGTTGGTCCTTGCGCTCAGTGCTCCCCCAAGGTTGGGTGAGGTCCTGTCCCTACACGTGGCGTCTCGGGGGCCCGTCACACTGGAGGGGCAAGTCCCATCCTCAAGGCTTACGTGGCAGCACCGCAGCTCGATCTTTGAGGGAGGAAAAGGCCTTGGCTCCTACGGGACACATTGCAGCTCCGGACGTGTCTTAGTGTCTTAATGTTGTATGCGAGAATACCCCGTCTGCAGGGTACTGGCAGTGGCCCCTGGGTCCACCTTGGGGTGTGCTGAAGAGCCCAAAGGTGGAGCCCTTTCCATATTTTTCTGCACTATGCTTTGAATTCTGTCTTGGACGGCTGAAGCGGTGAGCGCTTCTGCACGCGTCCTCTTCTTATTGAAAGACTACGACGACGGGATCTTTGCTTGCTGTAATATCTCTGTCTTCTGCGGCGCCTTCAACCGCGACGGTTCCCGATGCAATCTTAGCACTTTTGCTCGCTCCACCTTTATGGGAGCCGCTTCAGCGGCTTCCTCAGGCGGCTAGCCGACTGGGCCAATGCGTTAGAGCGGGGACGTAGGACCCGTTTTCATGGGTGTCATGTGTTGAGCGGTGCGGTCTGATCCTTTGCTCAGAGTACTCAGGCGTCGCGGGGGTGATAAAAAAGGAAACCTCTGCTAGAGGGAACGGTTCATTCCTTACTCAAACCCCAAAGCCCAAGTTTTCACCTTCTTCCTCGAGCGCCCGAACCTTCTTCACCCCTTAGCCAAAGCTCTCACCTTAGCTTGCTCCAATGCCTTCCATGTTGCTTCCTTCCCGCTTCCGATCGACCGGAGATCTGGTGCCGATGAGGCGGCTCCTTTGCTGGGCGGCTTAAGAGTGCGGATGGATGATCCGTTGCGGGTCCCCCGATCTTTGGGATCTTCATGAGGTCGAGATTGTTCTCTTCATCGCCTACGCCACTGCTGGGCTCGCACTCCCATTGTCAAGGCTCTTCCTTGCAGTGCTGGGGGAGTACGGGCTGCAACTTCACCACCTGTCGCCAAACTCCATCGCCTTGGTCGATGTGCTCATCCACCAATGCAAGGCGTTCTTGGGCTCCCCGCCCACGGTGGAGTTGTTCCGGTATTTCTTCATGATGAAGACAAATCGAAGGAGTGTGACGACCCAAGTGGGGGCCTACTACTTCCGCCATCGAGACAAGACCTCCCGAGGTTACATTGCCTCATTCAAAGGGGACAAATGGAGCTACTGGAGGGAAGACTAGGTGATTGTGAGGACAGACCCACATCCCTCGCTGAAGATGTCATCCGGCGGTCCAGGCTCCGACTCTACCACCTGGGAAGCATCCCTAGGAAAGGATCTGGTTCTTGGATAGCAATGGCTTGACCTCCATGATGGTATTGGTAGACTTCTTTCTCCTCCATACCACCCCTCTCCAGTAGCGTCTGCACAGGGCCTGGGTCTACATCAGCGAATATGACCAATGTCAGCTGGGTCCAGACACCCCAACTCCCAAGATGTTGGAAAACAGTGACCTCAAACATTGTTGATGATGAGCACGTCTCCATTCCGGATGACTGCCAGCCGCTCCACATGACTACCATCTTGAGGGCTGAACAGTGGAGCTCGATGTCGAAGGTCAACGCGTTCGGCCTCATTTGTCTGCATCCCGAAAATATGGGTGGTGCCTAGGTGGTCCTAAAGCGGTGCCATGATGTGATGCAGCCAGGATCGGGGTCTTCCTCACTTCCTTCAGTAAGAGCAAAGGCAGAGCCCTTATCTACCTCTGACAGGGCGGGAATCAGCCAGCCGGCGCCAGCTCCGGAGCCTAGAAAGCGTTCCCGCACGCTGGTCGCGGGCTCTGCTACTTCTATGCCGAAGAAGCGGAAGCTATTTTAGGGCGACAGTACTCCCATCTCCCGTCATGAGGGAGCCGGAGGGGCTGAAGCTTCTGTCGTTGACTTAGTCTCCAATTCCAGCAATGGCCCCGGTCTCGGAGGAGGCGCCGAGGGGCTTGCGCAGATGACCACGTCGGCGCAGGTTGATCAAGAGTCGGTACCAGAGATGGTGGCCCCGGCCTTGTCGTCAGGTCCCGACGACCTTGTTCTATCGCACAGGGTGGGAGGCCAGGGTCATTGGAGTTGCCTGACTCACCGGTAAGCCGTAGCTTCTCCCCTCTGCTATTTCTCATCTTTTCTTTTTCGTTCTTGACGAAGCTTTATCTCTGTTTTTCAGTGCATTGTAGCCGACTTGGTGCCCTTGGTGCTTCTAGGGATGGGTTTGATAGCCCCTGCCCTTCCCAAAGCTGGAATGGGGTCTGTCGCTCTGCGTCCTACGCTCGAAGGTGCGTCGGTCTTAGGTTCCATTGATGACACTGCACCCCCGTCCGCCAAGGCAGGTGTGGCAGAAGTGGCGCCAAGCATGGAAGTGCCAGGCAAGGATGTTCTTAACGAGGATGTGCCTGGCGAGGAAGTGCCGCGCGAGGAGGTGCCCGGCAAGGAGGGGGCTACCTTGGTCATGGCTGCCACCCTTGGTTGGGCTGACCCGCCGGTCGTTGAAGTGGCGCTGGCGCCTGACATCATTGGCGATGCCCTTGCAGCGGAGGAGGGGACTTCGGCACCGGGTAGCGCCGCGACAGTTCTTGGGGCTCCATCCGAGGAACCATCTGGTCCTCGGAAGTTGGTGTCTATCGAGGCGTCGGTAGGAGGGGCGGAGGGGCAGTCGTTGGTGGCGACGGTCGAGCCAATCTGTCTTGCTGACGCTGTTGCCGCGTCCCAATCCATCTTGCACCAGACGCAGGCTGCTTTTGACCGAGAGTGGGATCAGCTTGCAGAGGAGCGGCACTTTGTGAAGCTGATCGATGACAAGAACAAGGAGCTTGAGGTGAAAGCTTTGAAGGCCCATGCTCCCACCGACACCCGCGTGAAGCTCTGCGAGGATCAGCGGCTGGAGTTGGTCCCCCGCGAAGTAACCATTGCAGACGCGGAATGAGACTTGGCGACAAAGGAGGAGGAGATCTCCCGGAGCTTGGAGGAGAAATGCAGGGCATTGCAGGACTTGGAGCTGCCGTCCAGCGCCATGAGGATGACCTAGAGTGTTGTGCTCGAGAGCTCGCCGAACGGGAGGATAATGCTTAAAGGGAGGCGGAGAGCCTCCAGGCCTCCCACGCGGCCGAGGCCCAAGGGGTCTAGGACTTCCACCCCGTGCTGGGGCGGTGCTGGAACCCCTCAGCCTTTGTCCCGTGTCACACGGGGAGCCATCTCAGGGTGTGGCCTAGCTGCTTCTCGCCTTGCACTCCCTCTGCTCGTCGTTGTGGTCGATGAACATCATCCTTGCAAGGCGGCTGGAGTTTGAAGGAAGGGAGCTGGCTGAGTTGGTGGCCTCCCATGTCTTGCTGTGCTTTCGGAGCTGGTACCCGATGATCCCGCTAGAGTCGGTGGAGAATGGCCCCATTGATGAGTGAGAGGAAGAGGCGAGAGTCGAAGTCCAGGACCTTGCCAAGCAGGTGGCCTCTTCATTCCAGCTGGGTTGAGACTAGCGGCACCCAGGCGGAATGTTTTTTTTTTTGTATTCGGGGATGACCCCCTTGTGTAAATAACAGTTTATGAATTTGAATCCAAGTTGTTTTGCTTGTTGGCTTGTCGTGTGCTTTCAAATTGTTGCCCCAATTCTTTCTCTTGTGCAAAGTCTTGAAGAGCCTTTGTTGATGCTGTTATTCTTTTAGGGACCAACGCTTGCACAATTGACACGGTCGGTTTGTTGTACTTGACGTCCTGCCTATGGAACCCCCCTTAGGGGCCCCTTGGTAGGCGTGGCCATATTGTTGGGTACGCCTGCCACTTGACCGCAGGATGTCTTCAATTGGCCCCCAATATAGTGGATGAGCATGAGTTATTGGTCTCGGCATACCCTTTTTAGGAGCGTCGGGCTTTTCCTGAGAGTTGTTGTCGACGGCAGGCCCTCTGGGGGGTGCCGGAGCTGGCTGCTCCAGCGTCGCCCTCCATCGTCGTGAAGTCATCGATAGCAGGCCCCCTGGAAGGTTTCGAAGCTAGATGCTCCAGCGTCATCCATCATCGTCGTAAGATTGTTGATGGCAGGCTCCCTAGGAGGTGTCGGAGCTGGCTACTCCGGCGTCGTCCACCATCATCGTAATGTCGTGGACGGTAGGCCTCCTGGGAGGTGCTGGAGCTGGCTGCTCCGGCGTCGTCCACCATCGTCTTGAAGTCATCGATGGCGGGCCCCTAGTGTACAGTATACCACGAGCGAACCTTGTTAGCAGCAAGAGCAGGACAGGAGAGTGTACTCACCTGTCCGCGCTTGTTGTTGTCATTGACATGTTAGGACGTCGACGGCAGGCCCCCTGGGAGGTGCCACAGTTGGATGCTCCGGCGTCATTCACCATCTTCGCAGATACACCGACGGCAGGCCCCTTGGGAGAAGTTGGAGCTGGGTGCTCCGGCGTCGCCCACCACCGTCGTTGAGATGTCGACGGCGGGTTCTCTAGGGGGTGCCAGAGCTGGCTCCTCCAGTGTCATCCACCATCTTCATAGATACACCGACGACGGGCCCCTTGGGAGGTGCCGGAGATGGGTACTCCGGCATCGCCCACCATCGTCGTTGAGACGTTGACGACAGACCCCTTGGAAGGTGTCGGAGCTGGTACTCCGGCATCGTCCACCACCGTCGTGAAGTTGTTGACGGCAGGCCCTTGGTGCACAAGCTATCGCAAGAGAATCCTGTTAGCGACAAGACCGGGTCAGGAGAGTTTACTCATTTGTCCATGCTTGTTGTTGGGTTTGACGTGCTGGGACGTCGACGACAGGTCCTTTGGGAGGTGCCGGAGCTGGATGCTCCGGCGTCGTCCACCACCTTCGTAGATATGCCGACGGCAGGCCCCTTGGGAGGTGCTAGAGCTTGATGCTCTGGTGTCGCCCACCATCTTCGTAGATATGTCAGCGGCAGGCCCCTTGTGAGGCGCTGGTGATGGATGCTCTGACATCTTTCACCATCGTTGTTGAGACGTCAACGGCAGGCCCCTTCGGAGTTGCCATAGTTGGGTGCTCCGGTGTCGCCCACAATCGTCGTGGAAACATCGACGACAAGCCCCTTGGGGGTGCCGGAGCTGACTGTTCCATCGCAACCTGCTTTGTATGTCCTGCACACATAACAGGGGTGCATATTGTTTTGCTCGCTGATGATCTTTTCCTATTCTTGAGTATTGTTATGTCTTATAGTCCTGGGCTAGTACGCGGGGTTTGGGCAATTCAGTGCATTAGCGCTCTGGATCCGGCTCCCTTCTTATTCAGAGTGTGAGCATCATGGCCCTCAGTACATAGCCACAACATTGGTAGGAAAAGCGTGCACGCTTAGGGTACTGGACCAGGCTAAGCAGGTTGCGCGCTCTGGACCTCCAGCTCAGCGTTGGCCTTTCGCGGGGGACCATTTGGCACCACGGGACCCCAAGTAAGAGGGCAGCCATGAGGTCCCAAGACACCTTGCATGTACCTCAAACACGTCCGCCTGCAGCAGGGTTGCATAACTCTACTAGGGGCGATATAGAAAAATTTTCACCAAGTATATGAAGACAATATACAAAAGACGAGACTAGCTTGATTCATCACAAAATTAACAGGTAATTTAAGTGAACATAAGAGAAAGCATATGATAAGATAGTGAATTCTTCTCATTGGTGTTCAAAGGAGTGGATTGGCTTTACAATAAGGCAACGACCCACTCCAGTTAGCAAAGGGAGGCATAGTGTTCATGCTTCGGGTACGAGACCAAGCTAAACGGTTGAACACTCTAGACCTGTCCCTCCCAGATCTTGGTTGTCCTAAGTGCCATCGTTCTTTGGCACCATGACACCCTACATTGTCCAACTATTTATGCTTAGGTCTAGAACTTACAGAGGTGCTCTATGCTCTACGGGTTGGGGAGGGGCTCTTCTTCTTCTGTGGCTAAACGGACACACCCGGGGCGGGATACTTGCGTTACTCGGAAGGGGCCTTCCCAGCTGGGGGAGAGTTTTTGTGACCCTTCAAGAGAAAGTATGCGCTGCAGCACCAGGTCACCTGTCTGGAGCTCTCTACTCTGCACGAACCGCTCCTGGTAGCGCCTCAGCGCCTGTCGGTAGCGTGGGTTTCAGATGGTGGCATGCCACCTTGCTTCGTCGATGAGGTCCACATCTTCTCGTCGAAGCTGGTCTTGTGAGGCCTCATTGAACGCTCAGACTCGTAATGAGCCCACTGCGGTTTCTGGGGGGAGGACGGACTTGGCCCCATAGGCTAGGAAGAAAGGGGTTTCTCTAGTGGCACGGTTGGGTGATGTCCGACTCACCCATAGTGCGTAGGAGAGTTCGTCGACCCACTTGGCACCATGCTTATCCAAGATGTTATATGTGTGTGTCTTGAGGTCCTTGAGGACTTCAGCGTTGGCCCTCTCGACTTGATCGTTGCTCTTTGGATGAGCCACAGATGCGTAACAAACTTGGACGCCCATGTCTTCACAATAGTCCTGGAAAGCTGCACTAGTGAATTAGGTCCCGTTGTCAGTGATGATCCTGTTCGAGACCCCAAACCTGCAGACAATCGACTTGATGAACTTGACTGCAGACTCCTTGTTGATGTTGATCACTCATGCTGCCTTCGGCCACATGGTGCATTTATCTACGGTGATGTAGAGGTACAAGTACCCTCCGACTGCCCTGGGGAAGGGTCCCAGGATATCCAGCCCCCAGACCGCAAAAGGCCAGGAGGGCGGGATCATCTGTTGTGAATGCGTTGGAGTGTGGATTTGCCTGGTGTTGAACTGGCATGCCTTGCATTTATTGACCAGCTTGATGTCATCTTGTAGTGTTGTTGGCCAGTAGAAACCATGCCAGAAGGCTTTGCCAACCAGCGTGCAGGAAGCTGCGTGATTCCCGCACTCTCTTTCATGGATCTCTGCGAGCAAGTCGCAGCCTTCCTCCCGAGTTATGCACTATAGCAGCACGGCGTTGGTGCCATGCCGGCAGAGGTCACCTTCTACTAGCGTGTAGCGCTTTGCCATCCTCACAATCCTCTCAGCAGATACTATATCCTCTGGGAGGATGTTGTCCTTCAAATAGTCCTGGATCTCTGTGATCCATGCATCAGGCCTCTCTGAGCTTCTAGCTTGGGCGCCGGGTAATATGGGGTCCCCGGTGATGCACAAGAACTTCTGGGGGCCCCATGGTTGCAGGGCCGCTGTGATCGCCAGCTCTGTGGTGCTGGGCTCGCCTTCTTCGTTAGGCTCCGCAGGCCTAGCAGTTGGTCGCACCAACCTCCTATCGAAGACATCTTTACAGATCGGGGCTCCCGTGGACACCATGGTTGACAAGGCGTCAGCGATGGAGTTGTTGGTGCATGGCACATGGCAGAGGTCCAAGGCCTTGAAACCATCTTCCAGCTTCTTGACATGCAGTAGGTATGCTGCAAGATAAGGGTCGTTGCAGCAGCATTCTCCCCGGACCTGCTTGATGATCAGCTGGGAGTCTCCCTTGACCAACATCTACTGGACACCAAGACCATGCGCAATTGTAAGTCCGAAGATGAGGGCCTCATACTCCACCATGTTGTTGGTCGCCTTGAAGTCGAGGCGCACAACATACTTGGACTGCTCCCCTATTGGAGAGGTGAGCAGTACACTGGCTCCAGCCCCTTGCTTTCGCGAGGATCCATCGAAGAAGAGTGTCCAATGAGGTCCAGTAAGCACCAGTGCTCTGGGCCCCGGCTTGCTGATTTTCCGGCCCCCTGGATTGCTTGGTGAAGGAGTCCACTAAGCAACAAAGTACGCCAGAGCTTGGCTTTAAATTGCATGCTATGGTATGAAGTCAAGCTCGAACTCCGCTAGTTCGGCGACCCATTTGGCAATATTGCCTATTACGTTGGGGCTGTGCAGCAGCGCTGTAAGACCTATGTGTGCTGAATACATTGGCTTGTAGTGAATACACTTGGCTTTGATGATAAAAGTTTTAAATATCACCAAAACACCTTTTTTGTCAAGGTCCGACTCTAGCTCTGAGCTACAGCACGGTCCGATTGTAGGTCCGGCTTGTTTTGGGTAGCTCCGGCTACGTTAAATGCTAGGTCCGGCTTCTTGGTAAGGTCCAACTAGTTTTGGTTAGCTCCGGTGAGCTTTATCGTTAGCTCCGGCATGTCTTTGTTAGCTCTGGCATGTCTTTGTTAGCTCCGACATGTCTTTGATAGCTCCGGCATATACTTGATAGCTCCGGCATGCTTGCTAGGCTCCGACGTACTTTGTCTAGCTCCGGTTTTGGGTTGACTAGTTTTGACTAGTTTTTGGTAAGCTCCGATGCTAGGATCTGGTGCTAGGATCTACTAGTTTTGGAAAGCTCCGACGCTAGGTTCTACTAGCTTTTGTTAGCTCCGGCTCAAGCTCCGGGTTGCTCTGGCAAGGTCCGGAACTTGACCTAAGTGCTTCTGCTTTTCATTTGCAATGTTTTGTACTTGCTTTACATTGTTGGAAAGATTGCTTAGTATTCATTTGCTAAGTTTTTGGTGTGTTTTGGATGATATGGTTGATACCGTTTCTACTGTGTTTGTGCAACATGCTTATGTGAGGTTCTCACGTAAGGTGTTGTGTTCGGAACTAATTTGAGTCAAGTCGAGGACTTGGGCTCGTATGGATTGTTTGTTTGTTCATGTGCAGGTGTTGCTTGAGTTCAAGTCATGGCTGGTGACAGGATCCATTGGACTAGTCTCAGGGAGGAGATGAGGTTCCAACAACCAAGTTCAGGAGGAACTGTGGTTGAGCTGATCAGGAGGTCGCGCAGGATGATTGAATCAAGGGCAGTGCATATTAAGGTCAAAGGAAGGTGTTCACACGTGTGCATGAGGTGCATGACGTGGCAATATGCTTCTAGAGACGGATTATGGAAGGAAGATCTGATCGGAAGGATCGGATCGTATCGGTTGAAGACTTAGGCTGCTAGCTGAGTCGGTTATGGCTCGGTATGGAAATATCGAGTTGGTTATGTTAGGATTTCGTGTAGGTCACGAATTTGAGTTGTTTAGAAATGTGGGATACGTTCCTAAGGTGTTTGGAAGTCTTAAGATTGCTTCTATCTACGTATAGAAGAGTCCTAAGCAGTTATGTAAAGTTCCGATTGTAATTGGATTAGGATTGGAGTCCTAGTTGAGATTGGGATGGCCTAAGGGCTGGTTATATAAGCGAGGGAAGGCCAAAGCTCATGTGAGACAACTTTGGGGCTGTTCCTCTTGTATTCTATTGAATAAAATTCATAGTTTTAAGGAACTTTTGTGCCTTGTTCGTCCGACTTGTTTCAGACAAGTTTTACTCGTCGAGTTTCTGGACAGCACTACCTTTTGTTGGTGGTTTTATCATAACTCGAGTTTTATTGATCCAATTGACGTGATTCTTTTTGGGTTGTCTTCAAAACTTGATTGTCTATCATCTGTCAAAATTTCACGGTCATTGGATTTGTGGTTTCTGAGCTACACGAGTTTCTTTGCAGCATTCCAGAAACTGTTTTTCTTGGGTAGGTCAGATTGACCAGTGTTTGATCTTTTGATCATAACTTGAGTTTTTCTCGACGGATTTTAGTAATTCCTTTTGTGTTGTCTTCGTGACTTGTTTCTCTCTGATAACTATCACTTTTGTCACGGTGAAACACGTTTAGATTAGTCTCACACACGATTTCTTTAACAGATCGTTTTTCTACCGAAGGGATTAGGGTTTTATTGTTTCCGCTGCGTAAGATTTTTAAATATACCATTCACCCCCCCCCTCTGGTAGCTTTTCACGTGCTCTTCAATCCTACAACCGCCCCCAGTGGGAACAAAGTCACCACTGAAACTCTGTGTGCCTGAAAGTAATGGCGGAGCTTCATCAATGCAATTAGTACCGTATAGAGCAGCTTGTGCACCTCAAGGTACCTTGTTTTCGCTTCATGTAGGACTTCGCTGATGAAGTAGACCGGGCGTTGGACAGTCTGGGATCTCCTTGGAGAAAGCAGCGCATCCTCTTCCATCAGCTTCGGGCTCTGTGACTCCATGTCTCCACTGCCCGGTGCATCCTTTGGGGGTTGGGACCCAAAGGCTCCTTGACCTCCTGGGCCCTCTACGGGGACCCAGTCATCCTCTGGGGGCTGGGACCCCTTTGCTCTTCGGGGCCCCCTAGGGGGACCTGGACCTCCTCTGGGGGTTGGGACCGAGATGCTTCTTGCTCTTCAGGGCCCCCTAGGGGGACTCGGTCCTCCTCTGGGGGCTGGGACCCAGAGGCTTCTTTGTTGTGGGGCCCCCTGCAAGCTCCAAGCCCTGGGGCTTAAAATCAGCGACAGGGGACCCTTCCGTCCATCGAGGCTATTGGGGACCGGCCCGCTCTGCAACCAAAACCATGCTTACCACCTCTATTGTGGCAGCGATGTAGAGATACAGGGGCTCCTTGGGCTCCTTTGCCACCATTATCGGCAACGTCGTCAGCTGCTGCTTCAGCTCGTAGAATGCCTTCTCTGCTTCCTCGGTCCAGACGAATGGTCTGGACTAGCACAGGAGCTTGAAGAACGAGAGGGCCCGCTCAGCCAGCCTAGAGATGAATCGGCTAAGCGCTATTAAGCACCCTGCAAGCTTTTGCATGTCTTTGACGTGGGCTAGAGGTCACATCAGTTCCATCGCCTTGATCTTCTCTGGGTTGGCCTCAATCCCTCAGTGTGAACCAAGAAACTGAGGAGCTTCCCAGCTTTGACTCCGAACACGCACTTGTCAGGATTGAGCTTCGTGCGTGTGGTCCACAATCAATCAAAGACTAGGGCGAGGTTTTCTAGCAATGATGTATGTGTCAGGATCTTAACTACAATGTCATCGACATATACCTCTACCCGGTCCCGAATGAGGTCCCCAAATCTTTTATGCATGGCGCAAACAAATGTGGGGAGGGCTTTCTTAAGACTGTAAGGCATGGAGACTGTCGGTACCCTGTAGACCGGGTAGCCCCACGCACAGGAGAAAACTGCTAAGGACTCTGCCTCTGCCTAAGAAGCCGAATCCGAGGCTGCCACGTAGAGGAGGGAAGGACCTGATCCTACCTCCCCGTCGGTGGAGGCTCCCAAGCTGCCACGTGGCCGGCAGGGCCAAGCCCATGCCTCCCCGGTGAGGAGGGCTCCGGAGCCGCCACGTGGCCAATCGGGACCTCAGGGCCAAGTCCGCGCCCGCGCAGGGAAAGGCAACGGAGCTACCACGTGGCCTGCAGGGCTGAGCCCCCACCCCTCCATAGGGGTGGGCTCCGAATGCACCACGTGGCCTGTTCCGCCAAGTGTTTTACTTCCCGCAGAGGCAGGCTCCGGCGTAACCATGTGGCGGACGCCCAACTCAGTGCGGTAGGAAGTCGCAGTAAAGGAATGCGTGCGCTTCTTAGATAAGCATTAAGTACACGCGCCTTCCCCAGGCAGGCTCTAGTGTCCTGTCTTGTCCAAGTAGCCTGTCGGTACCCTAAAAACCATACACCCCCTGAGGTTACAAAGATCTCAAGGGGAGGACATCTGCTCAAATTGAAGACCCTCGGGGGCCCACTTGTCAGACATAACCGGACCTGTTTCTCCAACATGGTTAGCCCCTAGGTTGCCACGTGTACTGTCAGACCGGAGTTATTACCCGCAAGGGTGAAGCTCCGGGCTAGCTACTGAAACGGCACCTCCGGACTTAACCCCTCACCGAGAGAAGCTCCGGACCTGACACGTGCCAGGCCGCCCCGGAGCTTCCCGCTTCCCACAAGCAAGCTCCGGAACTGCCACGTGTCCATACGTCGGAGCTAGCCGCTTCAAACCCCCGGGAGACGTTGTAACGGCTCCGGATCTCCAAAGGACAGCTGCAGACTTCAAGACCCGATTAATTATCATTAATTCCACATTAATGACACTTAATCGGACGATCTTAACACCTGTAACGGCACTGTCGGAGCCGTTACAGGGTTATTAGCAACAATTAATCTCGTGTATCAATACTAGTAACCGCCAGGGCCACATGTTGGGTCAGGCTAACTTGTAACGGTTTGTCCTTGTGCTATAAAAGGACAAACCGACGATACACGGGGAGAGAACTCTGGAACACACTCAAGCTCACAAGTTAATACAACACACACACACACCCGTGGAGTAGGGTATTACGCTCAGGCGGCCCGAACCACGTAAACCACTGTGTCACTCGAGTCCAATCGTGATTCACCTTCTTAGATCTCCGCGCGCCCACACCGAACTACAAACTCCTCCAACACTTCCATAGTGTCAGGAGATCTGCCGACTCCAACAGTCGACAGTTGGCGCGCCAGGTAGGGGGCGCTTGAGATCTTCAAGAATGGTGAATTCTGCGGCTGGATCATCCAACGGGCAACCTGCTGTTCAGGCTGTCGGAGGCAATCCCTCCAACATGCAGCCACCGGCAGGAGCCTCTGCACCAGCAGGAGTCATACTCCCACCACCACCATCTTCTCCGGCAAGACGTGCCGGGCAACATGATGGTGCACCGGCGTCACATACTGCGCCGGCAAGTCATGACAACCCAGAACACGCGCTTCATGCAGCGCGTGCTCTTCTCCAGCGACCACCACCTCTGGATGCATCTTAGGGTGCCATGGAGCAATGGATGGCTGATGTTGAGCATTTGGTCGCAGCAGCGGCCGAACGCCTCAACAACCAGGGTCCACCTCCTTCAGGGCGGGCCCCGTCGCAGCGACGGACGTTGTCTGGAAGACTTGGTCCACATGTCTCCAACAACCGGAGACGAGCTGCGTCACAGCAAGTGACGTCGTTGCCTTCTGGGGCACGACGCACCCATACCGCATCTCGACTTTCAACACACGACCTCCGGGCGGAGCTTGATTACCGATACCGCCAACAGGATGGCCGTGTCCATATCGAGCGAGCTCGAGAAAGACGAGATGCTCAAGACCTTTCTACTCTGGAAGGAGTAGGAGGAGGCTGTTCTGCCCTAGCCATGCACCTGCGCATGGTTAGATGGCCACAGAAGTTCCGGCCACACTTGCCGGAAAAATTCGACGGGACTGTCAATCCTGTAGAATTTCTGCAGATATACTCCACTGCGATCCTAGCAGCTGGAGGAAACGAGGCCGTAATGGCCAATTACTTTCCAGTGGCCTTAACTGGGACCGCCAGGTCCTGGTTTATGAGCCTTCCACCCAACTCTATTGACAGTTGGGAGGAGCTGTGCCGTCAGTTCACTGCCAACTTCGGGAGTTCATACACCCGACCGGGCACTGAACTAGACCTTTTTGCGGTCGTGCAAAAAGGAGGAGAATCTTTGCGGTCATTCATCCAGAGGTTCTCTCAGGTACGTAACACAATCCCTTCTATCTCAAGCGCTTCTGTCATTGTGGCATTCAGACAGGGTGTGCGAGACAAGAAGATGTTGGAGAAGCTGGCGATCAAAGAGATCACCAGCGTCACGGAGCTCTTCAGCTTGGCAGACAAATGTGCCAGAGCTGCGGAGGGCCGTGAAATGCACTCCAAACCAGCCTTGGAGGATCATAAAAAATCCTCCAAAGAAGAAGCCACTACCCCCGGGAGTGGCAAGAAGAAAAAGAAGACCAACGGCAAGAAGAAGCTGTCGGCCGGCACATCCAACGTTGCAGCCACTGCAACTCCTGGTGGCCGGGGGCCACGCCCCGAGAAGCGACCTCGACCGTCTTCTGAAGACGGTGGCAAACCCAAGATGTGGTGCCCCATTCACAAAACGGGCAGCCACAGGCTGGAAGACTGCCGGGAGGTCCAAAACCTTGCCGAGCGCTACCACAAGCGCCGGGAAGGGTCTCCCTTTCGACAGAGGGAGGGAAAACAAAAGGTCGATGAAGCTCCGGCTGAAGAGGAGTTAGGGTTTCAGGACCCCAAAAAGGTCTTGAAAGCCGTCTACACCTCCGTCGACGATGACTCCGACGTCTCCGACAACGAGCGTCGAAAAACCATGAACACCATCTTTGGTGGATCATGGGTCATCACTTCCCGTCGTGTCATCAAGACTATGCGACGGGATATGGCTGCTGTAGCTCCTACAGCTAGACCGGAGCCACATCGAAAGTGGATGGATACACCCATCACTTTTGATGCTTCGGACTGTCCTCAAAGCATGGTCGGAGCTGGCCAATTACCCTTGATGGTATCTCCCACCATCAACAACATCCAGCTCCATCATGTCCTGGTAGACGGAGGTTCGGGGCTTAACCTCATCAGCTTTGAAGCTTTCACTAAGCTTCAGCTCCAACCTTCGGACCTCCAGCCCTCTCGACCTTTCTCCGGAGTAGGTCCGGGGGCCATCACTCCACTCGGAGCTATTACTCTCCCCGTTACCTTCGAGACCCGGGAGAAGTATCGCACCGAGAAGTTGGTCTTCGACGTCGCTCAGATCAACTTACCATTCAACGCCATCTTGGGTAGACCTGCCTTGTACAGATTCATGGCAGCTGCTCATTATGGATACCTGGTGTTGAAGATGCCAACACCAGTAGGCGTTCTCCGGATCCGCGGAGATCGCACTGCCGGAGTAACTGCTCTGGAGGAACTCCACGCACTCACCACAGCGCAAGAGGAGGACTCCAGACAGAAGCAAGCTCCACAACCTCCGAGCATTCGTCAACGAGGCTCGACCTCTGCACCCCGTGTGCAGCCAAGCGGCGACACTGACATTCCCGTCAAAGTCGTCCAAATTGGTTCCGATGTCACTCAAACTACCCGCATATCGGGTGGCTTGAACGACAAATAGGAACTCGCGCTCATCACTTTCCTCCGGGCTAACGTTGACGTGTTTGCTTGGCAACCGTCACAAATGCCTGGGATCCCCAGGGAAGTGATTGAGCACAATCTGAAGATTTACCCCGACGCTCGGCCTGTGCATCAGAAACCTCGGAAGCAATCAGTAGAGCGACAGAACTTCATCCGACAAGAAGTGAAGAAGTTGCTCGAAGCCGGATTCATCCGAGAAGTCTACCATCCAAAATGGCTGGCAAACCCGGTCGTTGTGCCCAAGGCCGGCGGGAAACTTCGGATGTGCATCGACTACACCACACTGAATAAGGCATGTCCAAAAGATCCATTCCCACTACCTAGAATAGACCAGATAGTGGATTCCACCTCCAGGTGTGAGTTACTGTGTTTTCTAGACGCATATTCTGGATATCATCAAATCAGGATGTCTAGGGAAGATGAAGAACATACTTCATTCATCACAGTGGATGGATTGTACTGTTACACAGCCATGCCTTTTGGTCTCAAGAATGCAGCTTCAACTTTTGTACGAGCTATGTACAAAACTTTCGAAGAACTCATCAGAGACATAGTGGAAGTGTACGTCGATGACATCGTGGTCAAAGTCAAGAACAAGGAGTCCCTCTTGGACACCTTGCAGGCTGTCTTCGACAAGCTGCGGGCCACCCGCACGAAGCTAAACCCAGACAAGTGTGTATTCGGGGTTAGTTCCGGAAAGCTTCTTGGTTTCCTGGTAAGTCACCGGGGCATAGAGGCTAATCCGGCGAAGATAAAAGCCATTGAAGACATGCGGCCACCAACCCGCATCAAAGACGTCCAAAAATTAACTGGATGTCTAGCAGCCCTCAGCCGGTTCATTTCAAGACTGGCGGAAAGGGCACTTCCCTTCTTCAAGTTACTGAGGAAGTCCGGACCATTCCAATGGTCTGAAGAAGCAGAGAAGGCATTCCAGGAGCTGAAACAGTTCCTCACCACCCTACCAGTCTTGGTAGCTCCGAACCCTGGTGGGCCTTTATTGCTTTACATTTCAGCTACTGACGAAGTCATCAGTATGGTTCTGGTTGCGGAGAGACCGGAACTACCTAATACTCAGGAATCCAGACCCCTTCGGGAGGGTTCGGAGGTTCCTAAAAGCGGGTCTGGGTCCCAGCTCCCAGACTTGAACCCACAAGAAGCCACTTCAGAGGACCCGGATCCCTCCGAGAGGACCCAGGTCATTCCCGAAGAAGCTCCGGGTTCCTCCACCCAGAACCCGGAGGTCCCCGAAGAGAGTCTGGACCCCTCTGAGAGGGTCCGGATCAATGAAGAGGAAGCTCCGGACCCCTCCGGGAGGGTCCGGACCATTCAACGCCCAGTATACTTCATCAGTGAAGTGTTACATGATGCCAAGACTCGATACCTAGAGGTGCATAAACTGCTTTATGCAGTTCTTATTGCCTCAAGGAAGCTTCGACACTATTTCCAAGCTCACAAAGTCTCAGTGGTGACTTCATATCCACTTCGAGCGATCCTGCATAATCCCAATTCAACTGGGAATATTGCAAAGTGGGCAGCGGAACTGGCTGAATTCGACCTTGAATTCATTCCAAGACAAGCAATCAAGAGTCAAGCGTTGGCAGATTTCGTGGCAGAATGGACTCCCTCTCCATTAAACCCTGGGGGCCCCAGCGAGCAGAAGACGGAACCTCAAGTTCCAGCCTTCACTAAGCCTCACTGGACCCTTTACTTCGACGGCTCCATGCAGAAGCAGGGAGCCGGAGCTGGAATCCTTCTCCTCGCACCAACCGGGGAGAAGGTGAAATACATGGTACACCTTGACTTCAAGGCAACCAACAACATGGCGGAGTACGAAGCACTCATCTATGGATTAAAGGTGGCACTTTCATATGGTGTCAAGCAATTGCTGGTCAAAGGAGATTCACAACTCGTCATCAAGCAGGTGAAGGGTGAATGCTCCTGCAATAATCTCCAGCTGGCCGCTTACCTCCTTGAAGTCCAGAGGCTTCAGAAGGACTTCGAAGTCCTAGACCTTCTCCATGTTCAGCGTGCTCGCAACGCTGAAGCTGACGAACTCTCGACCAAGGCGTCAACCGGAGCTCCGGCTCCTGACGGAACCTTTGTCCGGAGGTTGTCAAAACCCACAGTTCAGCCTGCCGAACTGAACGAAGGGGGCGAGATCAGCATCCCGAAGCTGACGGTCCCGATGGCCCTGTTACCATGGCAGCCATCAAGGGTCGTAGGTGCTGCCGGAAGCTCCGAGCAACCCAGCACGCAAGACTCAAATGCTCAAGTTAGTTCTGATGCATGGATCTCGGAGATCCGGAGCTACTTGAAAGACAACATCCTTCCTGACGATGATGTATCCGCTGACCGGGTAGTCAGATTGGCTAAAAGATACACGTTGGTAGAAGGGGATCTCTACCGGCGCGGTGCCAACGGCATCCTAATGCGGTGCATCACAAGGGAAGAAGGCTGCGAGCTCCTCGCAGAAATCCATGGAGGTGAATGTGGGAACCACGCATCTTCCCGCACGCTGGTTGGAAAAGCCTTTCGGCACGGCTTCTACTGGCCTACAGCGCTCCAGGATGCTACTGAGCTAGTGAAGAAATGCAAAGCATGTCAATTTCATGCAAAGCAAATTCATACACCTGCTCAGTCCTTACAAATGATACCTCCTACATGGCCTTTCGCTGTGTGGGGGATGGACATCTTGGGACCCTTCCCAAGAGCCGTCGGAGGTTACAAGTTCCTGTACGTCGCCATCGACAAGTTCACCAAGTGGCCGGAAACTACTCCTGTTGTGACGATCAACAAACAATCTGCAATCAATTTTCTACAATCTATCGTGAGCAGATTCGGAGTCCCAAATAAGATCATTACTGATAATGGGACTCAATTCACAAGCTCCGCATTTCAAGGATATTGCGAAGACCTCGGCATACAAGTTTGCTACGCTTCTGTAGCTCATCCTGCCAGCAATGGACAAGCCGAGAGAGCAAATGCAGAGATCCTTAAAGGACTCAAAACGCGCACTTATGAGCGTTTGAAAAAGCACGGAGCCAATTGGATCGAAGAGCTTCCGCCCACTCTATGGGCCAACAGGACTTCTCCAAGTCGGGCAACCGGAGAAACACCCTTCTTCCTGGTGTACGGAGCTGAAGCGATCCTTCCTCCGGAAATCACCTTGGGTTCCCTCCGAGTCCGGACCTTCGACGAAGCCGCGCAGGACCAGCTCCGGCGTGAAGACCTAGACCTCCTCGAGGAGGGAAGGTGCCAAGCAGCTGTTCGGAATGCCCGATACCGCCAAGCTCTGCGGCGTTATCACCAGCGGCATGTACACAACCGACAGCTCGAGGAAGGCGATCTGGTGCTACGGAGAATACTATCCAGAGAAGGGCAAAACAAACTTTCTCCCGGCTGGGAAGGGCCCTTTCGAGTGATCAAAGTATCCCGTCCCGGAAGCGTTCGCTTGGCTACCGAGGATGGGACACCTCTCCCAAATCCTTGGAACATCGAGCACCTCCGTAAGTTCTACACTTAATTCCACGGAGGTGAGTCTTAAGTAACTTGAAGTGTATGTTATAGAGTCATTGTACAGAGTCGGATAGTTCCTCCGGGAGAGCAGCCAGACCTTTCCCGAAAGGTTTGAAAAGCTCATGCAACATTTGATACAGTCTCCAGACTAGAAGTGTGGCTAACTACCCTGGGTCAAACGAGAAACCAAACACACTTAGCCTGGTTCCGTACCCTAAGAGTGTACTTGTTTCCCCTGTACCCCGGACCTATAATAAAAGACATCTTCATGTGAAATAGACTCCACGTGCATTCATTTTTGCATAGGCTCGACATTTTTATTTTTCTCTTTCTTGTCTATAACAGAAACGTGCAATTCTTAAGAAATTCTAGTTTGACCGGTTTACATACGATTTGAGTCGAATTGTTGGATTTTTTAGATTTAAATATCGTCTGTGGCCAACTCGCCTGAAAGCCGCCAAGCCATTCTAGGGCCGGAGTGCGCTATCGACTTAGCCTGGTCAAGCACCCTAAGTACGCCACTCTACCTACATCCCGGCAGGCCAAAGTAAGGTGGGTCCATGGACCATTGGATCTAAAAGAAAAGACAATTCATCCAGTCGTACTAAAAATCGTGTTCAACTTAAAATTCTCTTGAGAACTGTAAGCCACGACGAAGTTATAGATAAGGAACGAATTTTACTATTTTCTTGGCTTAAGTGTGCAGGAAAAATGAACCCAAAGATGAGGGAGAAAAACTGGAGCTCACCAAGCTCCGACTCCCACCAGGGCGTCAACCGTCGGCGCTGACTAAAAGATGGTGAGAAGACCCCGTCACTGGAGTCTGTTGCCAACAAACCAAGTGTGGCAAGGGTCATCGCCGGAGCTACTAAGCTCCGACACCTTGGAGTATTAATTATCGACGCTCAACGTGTTGGTAGAGGCTATTGCCGGAGCTACTAAGCTCCGGCAATGGACTGTGCCGGAGCTTCTAAGCTCCGATGACTTCAAGGGACCTTCACTATCGAAAACTTCGGACCTAAATTATGCGAGTTCGAAGCAAATTTGTCTTCAACAAAACTCAACATCCTTTTGGTACATGTCCACAATCAAATTGTGCACATCTACCAGGGGGCCAAGTGAAGATAAAGATGTTGAAGACGAAAAAATGAAATTCGCAAAAAAGTGAGGATTTCATTTCATTTGAAGACCGGAGATTACATCTGGAGACAAGGGATTACAAAATTGAGGAAGAAGAGAAGATACAAGTAAAGGCTAAGAGAGAGAGTCCTAGACCCTATGGAAGAACTCGGCGACCTTCTGGGCGACCTCCGACACGCTGGCTCGGGTAGCTTCGCCTTCTCCTTCGACGGGGCCTTCAAGCACCGGGTCCAGAGGGAATCGAGGGTTCCGGCTAGTGTAGCACGTCAACACATACTCTGTGACGTTCCTAGCCAGGGATTGCCCCTCGACCTCCAGCTGGTCCGCGATGACGTCGCCCACCTTGGAGAGCTTGCTGCCCGCAGCGCTCAACGCTTGCAACGCAAGGTCCGGCTCCGGCTCCGGATCATCCGGGAGCACGGGGCTGAAACCCATCGGCGCCAGCGCATCGTCGGCCTTGCTCAGGAACTCCCAAATTTGCAGGGAGTCCATCTTCCTCAGGCCCTTCATCTCTTCCAGGGATCTCCGGGCCGCCGCCAGCTCCGAATTCTCGCGGGAGAGACGCTCAACTTCTTTGGCGTTTTGCTGAATCTTCGCAGCAACCCGCTTCTCAAGTCTTCCGAGCTCCTCCTCCCGGAGGTGGATCTTGTTCCGGCGGTCGACCAGGTCTTTCTCCCTAGCCTCTATTTTCTTCTCCCGGGCAACAAGGGCACACTCGTACTCGTAGAGTTCCTGCCCCCGCACCCAGGTCTTCTCCTCCTCCTCGAGGCAGCACTCTTCCAATTTTTTAGTTCGCTCCTCGAGGCCCTTGTCTGCCAGAGCTGTTTTCTCGGCGAGCTCATCCTCCCGTCGCAAGACGTCATCCCGTAGCTCCTGGAGTTTTTGCTCCTCATCCTCGAGCCGCTTTTCCCTTCCCTCAAGTGCCTCTCGGCGCTTGATGAGTGCGGTGCTGATGGCCTCGAGTTGATCGAACCGAGCGTTGGCCGCGTCGTTAGCAGCCTTAGCTTGGTCATGGAACTCCCGGTATTGAGCGTCGAGGGCGTGAGTCATGCTCTCCCTCTCGTCCAGCAGCTCACCCCAGAGCTCCAGGCGGACCTTCTCCCGCCTGATCCATTCCTTGTCATCCGCAATCCTCGACTGCGCCAGCTTAGTCTCAAAGTGGAGCCGATTACGCCACCTCCTAAGGGTTTGGCGCTCCTCTTCAAGAGCTTTGCTGTCGTGGAAGAAGGCCAGTTGGACCTGACGTAGACTGGAGCAGGCATTGTCGATGGACATCGACAGAGAGATGGGCTCCGGACCTGCCGGGATCTCCTCCGCTGGTTCCAGCGGGTCTTCATTTACAAAAATTGGGTCCCACTCTACGAGAGTGGAACCCCGAGCTTCCAAAGAACTAGGGCACTCCTCCGGGATGGCCTCAGTCGCCACCGAAGAAGGTCCCGCCACCAAGTCTTCGTTTGCCCCCTCAGGCTGGGGGCCGGCGACTTCGTTCAGGCACTCTGGCTCCGCCACGGGTACCATCGACGTCGTCGCCTCCACTGGCTCCGGCCGGGACACTTCTTCTGAGGGAGGCTCAAGCTCCCTCGCCTCTTCAGCCACCGGCTCTGCGGCCGGCGCTCCAACAATCACCGGCTCTACAGCCGGCGCTCCAATAATTACCGGCTCTGCGACCGGAGTTTCGGAAGTAACCGGCTCAACTGCCGGAACCACTTCAACTTCCGGCTCACATGCCGGGGCTTCAGTTACCTCCGGCTCAACCGCCGGAGCTTCAGCACTTTCCGGCTCCGAAGCCGGGACCGCTACTTCCTCCGACTCAACAGCCGGGGCTTCTACTTCTGCAACACCAGGACCCGGAGCTTCAACCTCCGGAACGGGTGCCGCTGGCGCATCTGCAATCCCGTGGTCCGGCGCTACCACGGGAACTTCTGGAGACGAGTCGAGGTCTATGACCACGACAGCCGGCGCCGGAGCTGTCGTAGCCTCCGCTTGGGGCGGCACCGGAGCTGGAGCAGAAGCCCTCGCAGCCTCAGACACAGTGGCTGAGGGCGGAGCTTCACTCCCCTTCTTGGGAACGCTGCAGATAAAGAACGAAGAAATTGAGCAAATAGATGCTACAATTAAAAGTTGATCGAGGTAAGAAAGAAAAATTACCTTGGGAGGCTCACGCACCAGCTTGCGCGAAACCTCTTTCCCGGACGTTCCGGGCTGGCCACGGTCGGCGTAGGAGCTCCGGGAGGACTCCCAGGACTTGCCGTGGCTGCGGGCGTTTCCCGGGTCGGAGCTCTCCTTGATCGGGAGGAACTCCTGGACCTGGAGGCCCTCACCGCTTCTCGTGTCGGAGTCACCTGCCCGGAACTGGCACCTCCGGAGGGATCCACCACGGGTACAGTCGCACTCCGGGAGGAACCCACTGCCGGAACAGTAGCGCTCCGAAAGGACCCCACCACGGGGACAGCCGCTACGGCGGTGGAGGATCTTCCTTCCTGAGGACGGGGAACTGGGGGGGAAGTAGCAAGCCCGACGGACCTTCCGTCAGCATGTCGCAGCTTCCTCTTCCGGCTCTCCGGCTCCTCCGCCAGCTCCTTGCCCTTGCCGGTGACCTCAGCTCTTGGCTGAGAGACAGGGGCGGAGCCGCCTTCCGACAACCCGGGGATCGCCAACCGGGCGGTTGATCTTCTCTCGACGACGCCAAGGTCGTCAAGCGCGGGCATCTTCCGCCGGAGCTCCCTACTGAACTCCACTTCCACGTTCAGGGGGAGGAAAGCCGGCGGCGGAGTCAAGTACTCTCCGTCAACATCAATGCCGTGCTGGAATTTCTTGAGGTGAAACTCCAAGGACTTCCCCACCATGCTGGACTTCAACCCGGTCTCGACCCGGTCCTCGTCCATCACGCTGTTGAGGGCCCAGACGAGCTTCTCCCTCCTCTTCAGCGGTGCCCACCTGTTGGACAGGAAGTTGCAGAACACCGCCTGGGGAGTCAACCCTCCCTCCACACATTGGCGGATCCTGGACAGGACGGGGTCGAAAGCTGCCGCCAGCACCGGAACTTTGCTCCACACCGACGTGTCAATGCCGGGCAGACCGTCTGGCAACTCCAACCGCTCGTGCTCCTCCACCCGGACGACTACCCAATCTTTCTTCCAGTCATCCCACTTCCCGGAAGGGAATGACTGGAGGTACTTGAACGGGCACTTCTTGCGCTTCACAAAGTAGTAGAAGCCAAGGTACTCGTCGCTTCGGCCGGTGGTTTGGACGGTGAAGAAGGTTCGGAAAAGCTCGATGCAGGGAGGGATGCCCACCCACATCTCGCAGAAGTGGACAAAGATGGACACAAGGAGGATGGAGTGAGGGCCAAGGTGGTATAGCTGCAGACCATAGAAGTCCAGCAGCATCAAGAAGAAGGAAGAAAACGGTGGGATCAGCCCCACCATGGCGTACGATGAAAAGTACACCATCTCGCCGGAGTGCTCCTTTTTAAAGGGAAGCTCTCCGCCGGCGCGGACTGAACGGTTGAAGAAGTCCGACGACCACCCCATGAGGGCTCGGACCTTCTTCAGATCGCTTTCCGTCTTCAAATGACTCTCACGCAGACCCAACTCCATCGCAGCACAGCTAGGCAAGAGAAGAGGAGCAAAGCACGAGTTGGGAGTTTGAGCGCAAGAACAGATGGAAAGCGTAAAGAACTCCCGACGGTGCGCTTTCCTTCTTAAGTAAGCCCTCGCAACGCTTGGATGGAAACTGCAGGGGAGTCAAGGATACTACTCAAGAATTCAACCCTGCCGATGACAAGAGGGCCCGGGACCACCCTGATGATCAAGTCGAGGTTCTTACCCAGGCGAACAGTTGTCATCACGAGGCGGGAAACCCAAAGGTGGCGGACTGACAAGGCGCGCGGAACCGATACGGTTTTCGTATCGGGAACCGGCGACCTTCAATTGCGAGAGATCCGCATGTCAAAGATCTTATCTGCCGCCTGAGGTGCGCCACGCGTCGGGACTTAACCGTAAAGCCCCGCCAAAGGCACCTCCGAAGACCCTTGAAGACCCAGTTCAAGAGTCGCAAGTGTGGACCCACCTCCGGCGGAATGACCTCACCCCGTTGGCCTTCCCCGGAGGTAGGTCCAGGGGGCCACTGTCGGTACCCTAAAAACCATACACCCCCTGAGGTTACAAAGATCTCAAGGGGAGGACATCTGCTCAAATTGAAGACCCTCGGGGGCCCACTTGTCAGACATAACCGGACCTGTTTCTCCAACATGGTTAGCCCCTAGGTTGCCACGTGTACTGTCAGACCGGAGTTATTACCCGCAAGGGTGAAGCTCCGGGCTAGCTACTGAAACGGCACCTCCGGACTTAACCCCTGACCGAGAGAAGCTCCGGACCTGACACGTGCCAGGCCGCCCCGGAGCTTCCCGCTTCCCACAAGCAAGCTCCGGAACTGCCACGTGTCCATACGTCGGAGCTAGCCGCTTCAAACCCCCGGGAGACGTTGTAACGGCTCCGGATCTCCAAAGGACAGCTGCAGACTTCAAGACCCGATTAATTATCATTAATTCCACATTAATGACACTTAATCGGACGATCTTAACACCTGTAACGGCACTGTCGGAGCCGTTACAGGGTTATTAGCAACAATTAATCTCGTGTATCAATACTAGTAACCGCCAGGGCCACATGTCGGGTCAGGCTAACTTGTAACGGTTTGTCCTTGTGCTATAAAAGGACAAACCGACGATACACGGGGAGAGAGCTCTGGAACACACTCAAGCTCACAAGTTAATACAACACACACACACCCGTGGAGTAGGGTATTACGCTCAGGCGGCCCGAACCACGTAAACCACTGTGTCACTTGAGTCCAATCGTGATTCACCATCTTAGATCTCCGCGCGCCCACACCGAACTACAAACTCCTCCAACACTTCCATAGTGTCAGGAGATCTGCCGACTCCAACAGTCGACATAGCCGGTACAGACCCACGCCGCAAGACGAACGAATGGGCCGCGAGGACAAGACGGGCAAGACGTGCACCGTCCTCATCACCAACTATGTGTAGCCCTGGCGCACGACGCGGCGGGACGGCGCATTGACACCCCTGACAAAGGGAAGTAGATAGCAATTAATCCTAGATCTTGTATAGGATTTGGCTCTCCCCAGGACCACCTGTTGGGTACTGGGACCCAGCTTGTGACTACAGAGTACTTAAACTATAAAAGGGCTCTGCAGACGACCTTCATAGGGACGGACAAAAAATTAGACCAAGGCTCATACACGCTCAAGCGAGGCAATATACAACACTCCCGTAGACGTAGGGTATTACGCTCCAGCGGCCCGAACCACGTAAATCCCATGTGTTCATCATTCTGCTGTGTTCGATCTCCTGGGACTAGCCCTCGTGAATCCAAAGAACCTCCGCGGGCTGCTCTCTAGGCAGGTCCGGGGGAAGTGTCGTTTACGACCTTCGACATTTGGCACGCCAAGTAGGGGGCTTTTACCCCGTCAAGATCTCCACCTGCAGCAATGGTGAACGACCAATCCAACGCCGGATCATCCAGGGCGCAGTCGCGGCGACAGGCAGTGGCGGAGGATCAGGCATCATCCCGCTCTAGAGCAGGCTACCGCTCTAGGGCAGGAAGGTCAGGACCTCCGCGTCGCCCCGCAGTCACTTCGCCGGCTGCAGGCCGACACGCCACTCCACGGCGTACTCCTGTCGTGACAGCAATCACGGCGCCACTGGCTGCAAGCCCGGAAAGCGCGCTCGCGGCAGCGCGCGCGCTACTCCACAACCCTCCGGCTGGGGATGCCCCTCAGGGAGCAGCTCAGTAGTGGATCAACGACGTCGACCACCTCGTCATCGCTGCACTCAATGCGCCTCCGCCGAGGGAGACACATGCCCAGCCGGTGCATGTGTCATTGTCGCGAACGCCGACAGTTGACCGATGGACGGCAGACTTGCGCTCAACTAGGATCTCAACAACAGATCTGAGAACCGGGCTGCAGCGCCGCAGGGCTGGAGAGGACTGCCGAGTCACCATCGAGCGCCAGAGGGAACGTCGGCGCAACCTCGAGGCAGATTACAGCGTGCCGGGCCACGTGCCCCAGGCTCATGCTGTGCCTCCACCACACCAGACGTACGTCGTGCCTCCACCGCACCAGGCGTACGTCGCGCCTCCTGTACAGGCCTATGCAACACCACTCCAGCACCAGGTGTGCGCAGGTCCGCCTACTCACCCAGTGTATGCGCTGCCGCCGCCGGCACCAGTCAGCCCTAGCCAAGGGTGTGCAGCGCTAGCGTTGCACCTCCGTTTCGTGGTCTGGCCACGAAAGTTCCGGCCACACATGCCGGAGAAGTACGACGGGAGTGTCAACCCGAGCGAGTTCCTGCAGATCTACACCACTGCGATACTAGCTGTAGGAGGCAACGAGGCCATTATGGCTAACTACTTCCCCGTCGTCCTGACCGGCCCAGCTCGGTCATGGCTCATGAACCTGCCCCAGGGGTCCATAACCTACTACTGGGATGAGTTGTGCCGACAGTTCGTGGCTAACTTCGGCGGTTCCTACAAGCGCCCCGGCACCGAGCTTGACCTCCACGCCGTTAGGCAGCGCGCTGGAGAGTCGCTGCGATAGTTCATCCAGCGGTTCTCCCAGGTACGGAACACCATCCCTCATGTTGCTAGCGCATAGGTTATCGTTGCGTTCAGATAGGGTGTCAGGGACAAGAAGATGCTCGAGAAGTTAGCTACGCACGAGGAGTGTGATGTCTCCGAGCTGTTCTCCCTGGCGGACAGATGTGCTAAGGCAGCTGAGGGGCGCAACTGGCACTCCCAGCCATCCTCAGAAGCAAGGGAAACCACCCCGACTGAGGAAGGAGCCTCTGCGAGGAGCAGCGGCAAGAAGAAGAAGGGCGGTGGCAAGAACAGGCCAAAGCCCGAAGCCCAGGCAGTGGCGGCTGCGGCGCCCGGTGGAGCCTGAGCGTCGCGCCGAGACAAGCGCCCTAGGCAGTCGCCTGATCCCGAGGAGCCTGACTTCAAGTGCCCAGTGCACCGTACAAATAGCCACAGTGCTAACGAGTGCCGGGAGGTGAAGAGATTCACGTAACGATTCCGCGAACAGAAACAGAGGCAGCAGCGCCAGGAGGGTGCACCTCCCCGCCAGAGGGAGGGCAAGCAGAAGGCTGATCCTGAGAAAGAGGACGACAGCGAGATGGGGTTCCAAGAACCCCACCGGGCGGTCAAAGCCGTCTTCGAGGGTGGCAACTCCGACTCCAGCAGTGATAAGGAGCGCCGCAAGACCCTCCATGTCATCTACGGGGCAGCCACCAACCCCACGTCCCGAAACGCGGTGAAAACCCTGCGTCGGGCAGTGGCCGCAGTGGCCCCCGCCCCAAGTCCAGCTCCCCACCACAAGTGGATGAGCACGGCAATCAGCTTCGACGCTTCGGACTGCCCGAAGAACATGGCAGGGGCAGGAGTGCTCCCGCTGCTGGTGTCCCCGAACATCGCCAATGTGAAGGTCTTTCACGTGTTGACAGATGGAGGGGCGGGCCTCAACCTCATCTCCACTGCGGCTTTCCGGAAGCTGCAGCTGCCGATGTCCCAGCTCACACCCTCAAGCCCGTTCTCGGGTGTTGGACCTGGGCAAATCCTCCCGTATGGTAACATACACCTCTCGGTGACCTTCGGGACCCTGGAGAACTACCGTACGGAGAGTGTTTTATTTGACGTAGCAGACGTCGACCTCCCCTTCAACGCAATCATCGGGAGGCCAGCCCTCTACAGGTTCATGGCTGTAGCCCACTACGGCTACCTCATCCTGAAGATGCCGACGCCTTCCGGTGTCCTCAGGATCAGAGGGGATCGCTCAGCCGCAGTGTCAGCCTTGGAGCAGCTCCAAGCACTTGCAGCGGGGAGGGCTCCGGTACCAGGAGGCTCGACGGAGAGTCGGCCAGAGCAAGGCCCGACGCAGCGAGCCTCCACTGCTGCACCTCGTGTGCAACCTGCCAACGACAACGACGTCCCTGTGAAGGTCGTCAAGATTGGCTCTGAGGCTGCCCAGATGACCCGAATCGCGGGGAACCTGGACAGCAAATAGGAATGCGCGCTCATCACCTTCCTCCGGGACAACGTCGATGTGTTTGCATGGCAACCATCACAGATGCCCGGGATACCCAGGGAGGTGATTGAGCACCATCTAAAGATCTACCCCGACGCCCGGCCGGTACAGCAGAAGCCCAGGAAATAGTCCATTGAGCGGCAGAACTTCATCTGTGAAGAAATCAAGAAGCTGCTTGATGCTGGTTTCATCCGGGGGGTTCACCACCCATGGTGGTTGGCCAACCCTGTTGTCGTTCCTAAGGCTGGCGGGAAGCTCCGGATGTGCATCGACTACACCAATCTCAATAAGGCATGTCCCAAGGATCCATTCCCTCTTCCTAGGATAGATCAAATAGTAGACTCAACATCAGGTTGTGACCTTCTGTGCTTCCTAGATGCGTATTCCGGTTTTCACCAAATACCTATGTCTAGGGAAGATGAGGAACACACTTCTTTCATAACAGTAGACAGCTTGTATTGTTATGTCTCTATGCCTTATGGTCTCAAAAATGCTCTCCCCACCTTTGTACGTGCAATGCATAAGACATTCGGGGACCTCATTAGAGATCTGGTAGAGGTGTATGTCGACGACATCGTGGTAAAAATCAGGGACAGCACATCCCTATTAGACAACCTAGCCAGAGTCTTCAGCAAGCTGCGCACGACACGCACGATGTTGAACCCCGACAAGTGTGTCTTTGGGGTCTCTGCAGGGAAGCTCCTTGGTTTCTTGGTATCGCACCGAGGGATCGAAGCTAACCCAGAGAAGATCAAGGCAATAGAGCTGATGCGGCCGCCGGCCCGCATCAAGGACGTGCAGAAGCTTGCAGGATGTTTGGCAGCCCTCAGTCGGTTCATCTCAAGACTGGTTGAGCGAGCTCTGCCCTTCTTCAAGATTCTGCGGAAGTCAGGCCCCTTTGAGTGGACTGAGGAAGCTGAAGCGTCCTTCCAGGAGCTCAAGAAACACCTGACGACGCTACCCATTATGGTGGCGCCAGAACCCGGCGAACCGCTCCTGTTGTACATCACCGCAACAACGGAAGTGGTCAGCATGGTCTTGGTTGCAGAGCGGCCGGAGCTGCTACCGCAACAAGTACCAGAAGGAGCCCCAGAGGGGGAGGCCGAGCCTCAAGGCCCGAACCCAAAAGAGCCCCCCCCCCCCCCCCCCCCCGCTGTGAGTTCCAGTGACCAAGTGCCTTACGGGTCCCAGCCCCCGGAGGCCCAGCTAGACCCTGGGAGCCACATTCCCCAGGAGGCAGACGCATTGCAAGGAGCCTTGGACCTCCCAGGGAGGGTTCGGACCTGCCAACGGCCAGTCTACTACGTCAGTGAGGTCCTCCATGAAGCAAACACAAGATACTTGGAGGTACACAAACTGTTGTATGCGGTGCTCATAGCGTCGAGGAAGCTCCGGCATTACTTCCAGGCTCACCGGGTTTCAATAGTCACCTCCTTCCCACTGAAAACCATACTCCACAGCCCCAATTCGACTGGCAACATTGCCAAGTGGGTAGTGGAGCTGGCTGAGTTTGAGCTGGAGTTCTTACCTCGACATGCAGTCAAAAGCCAAGCACTGGCGGACTTCTTGGCCAAATGGACCCCATCACCAAGCAACCCGGGGGGGCCGGACAACAGAGAAACGGTGCCGAAAGCTCCGGTTTTCACCGAGACCCCCTGGACGCTGTACTTCGATGGTTCCTCGCGGAAACAGGGGGTCGGCGCTGGGGTCCTGCTTCTCACCCCGACTGGGGAGCAGTTCAGGTACATGGTGCGCCTCGACTTCAAGGCGACAAACAACATGGCGGAGTATGAAGCCCTAATCTTTGGGCTGAAGACTGCCCTGACCCTCAATGTCCGACAGCTCCTGGCTAAAGGTGATTCTCAACTGATCATCAAGCAAGCCAGAGGAGAGTGCAGCTGCAACGACCCTCAATTAGCTGCATACCTGCTGCACGTCCGGAAGCTGGAAAAGGACTTTGAAGTCTTGGACTTGTGCCATGTACCCCGAGTCGACAACTCAGTCGTAGACGACCTGTCAACGAAGGCCTCCATAGGGGCCCCAGTGCCCCAAGGAGTCTTTGCAAGGACGTTACCGCGACCAACCGCCCAGGCAGCCGAGCCGGGCGAAGGGGGCGAGCCCAGCACCTCGAAGCTGGCAGTCCCGGAGACCCTGCTACCATGGAGTCCGCCAAGGATCATATGCGCCACCGAGGGCTCCGAGCTACCGGGTGCCCAAGATCCAGAAGCTCAAGCAAGTCCCTGCATGGATCTCGGAGGTCCGGGACTACTTGAAGGACAATATCCTTCCCGAAGAGCATGCCCTGGCAGAAAGGATCGTTCACATGGCTAAAAGGTACACGCTGATGGAAGGGGATCTCTACCGGCGTGGTGCCAACGACATCCTACTGCGATGCATTACCCAGGAGGAGGGCTGCGACCTGCTCGCAGAGATCCATGGAGGCGAGTGCGGGAACCACACGTCCTCCCGCACGCTGGTCGGTAAAGCCTTTCGGCATGGCTTCTACTGGCCGACAGCACTCCAGGATGCCGCCGAGATGGTAAGGAGATGCAAGGCGTGCCAGTTCCATGCCAAGAAGATCCATACACCAGCTCAGGCGCTGCAGATGATCCCTCCCTCATGGCCATTCGCTCTATGGGGGTTGGACATCCTGGGACCCTTTCCCAGAGCCGTCGGAGGATTCCGGCATCTCTACATCGCCGTAGTTCACCAAGTGGCCGGAGGCCGCCCCAGTTGTCACCATCAACAAGCACTCAGCAGTAAAGTTCATTAAGTCGATCGTCTGCCATTCAGGGTCCCGAACAGAATCATCACTGATAACGGGACCCAGTTCACAAGTGCAGCATTCCAAGAATACTGCGAGGACCTCGGGATCCAAGTCTGCTATGCATTTGTTGCTCATCCATAGAGCAATGGGCAGGTCGAGAGAGCCAATGCAGAGATCCTCAGGGGCCTCAAGATTCGTACGTTCTCACACCTTGAGAAGCATGGTGCAAATTGGGTGGATGAGCTTCCGTGTGTGCTGTGGGCTAGCCGGACATCAACCAGCCGGGCCACGGGGGAAACGCCTTTCTTCTTGGTATACGGGGCGGAGGCCGTCCTCCCCCCAGAAATTACCATGGGCTCTCCCCGTGCCCGGAGGTACGACGAAGCCGCGCAGGACCAGCTCCAGCGTGAAGACCTGGACCTCGTCGACGAGGGACGAGTGCGAGCAGCTCTCCGAAATGCACGGTACAGGCAGGCGCTCCGGCGCTACCATCAAAGGACCGTGCGGAGTAGGGAGCTAAAGGTTGACGACCTGGTGTTGCACCGCATAATCTCCCGAGAAGGGTCTAACAAACTCTCTCCCAGCTGGGAGGATCCCTTCCGGGTAATAGAGGTTTGCCGCCCAGGATGCGTTCGCCTAGCTACGGAGGATGGACAGCGGTTACCCAACCCATGGAACATCGAACACCTCCGTAAGTTCTACCCCTAGACCAGGGTCAGGGCAATGCTATTTCATTGTAAAGGTTACACATTATCTCAGGATAGCACTTAGTATAGGGGGATGGGGCCCCGAGTGCACATTCCGCTTAGCCTGGTCCAGAACCCTAAGTAGGTGCACTCGGCTCCACCTAACACCCATGCCGGGTTATTCCCCTTGTAAAGTCTGCTTCATCTTATGAGAAACTACAATGAAAGAATGTTGTCCTGCCTGGTATAGGGTTTGTCAATTCAAAAATTATCTTTAATTTTTATGATGTTGCTGTAAGCCCGCCATAGCTCGTGATCTATCATGAGCGCTGTCGTTTTTCCCCTGCTTTAACAATAGTGGGAGCCTTGCTATCTGGACTGCAGGTGGGGTTGCTTGAGGTACCTGCGATGCGCTTGGGGCCTCAGTTGTTCCAATACTCGGGGGCCTGTGTCTCCAGATGGTCCCCCCCGGAAAAGGCTTACGCCGAGCGGGAGGTCCAGGGCCACAGCCTGCTTAGTCTGGTCCCGTACCCTAAGCCTGTGCGTTCTGCCTCCCCAGCGCTACAGCCGAGTGCTGGGGGCCAGATGGACCACCCTTGGGTATTCTGGACAACGAGCCCTGGGTGCAGAAGCACTGAATTACCCAAGCCCCACGAGTCAACCCAGGATCATAAGTCAAGCGACACTACAAAAAGGGAAGAGGTAAAGTGACCAGCGGACAGAATTACTTCTCTTTTTTTATCTATGTACAGGTCTTTGAGGAAGTTATTCCAGCAACCATCGTCCCGCTGTCGACCTCTCGCCGAAGATGGCAAGCACCGCAGAACTGAAGCTCTGGTGGCACCCCTAGGGGGGGCGCTGTTGACATACCTGCATACTCAGCTACGGCAATGCTACCTACAAATCCTAGGCCCCTCCTGCACCGGTCCGCCCTAAACCCTAAGTGTATGACAGGAGTGCCCATAACAACTAGCCACGCCTATCAGGGGGCCATACTTTGGGGGACGGCAGGTCCTGGAAGCTAAGGAACAACAAGCAGCCGGAAGACACTGCTGGAAATAAAAGAAAGCTGAGTATAAAAGGGCACCACAGACAGATTTTTTATCGCACAAATAAAGAGTTTGTCATCATAGCCAACCACAAGACAAAAGACAGAAAGAAAAAAACTTAAACAGACGCCCGGGGAGCCCTCAGCCGCTCCGCTGGAACCTTGAGGCGATGAGTGCCACCGCATCCGAAACTTCAGACTTGGCGGCCTCTTCCCTCTGGGCGATGGGCCCCTCGAGGACCGGCTGCAGGGAGACGTCGGGGTACCAGCTCCGGTAGCAGGACAGGATGTGCGTCGCCACCTCCTTCACCAGCATCCGTCCCTCAGCCTCCAGCTGGTTGTCAAGGATGGCCCCCAGCGAGCGCATCCTCGAGCTGGTGGAGTCGAGCGCTGGGAACACCTGACTCACCTCCTGTGCCGGCTCCCCCACGCACGTCGGGCTGAAGCCGAGCGGCACCAGAGCTGAGTCGGCACCGCCGAGGAACTCCCAGACCTTCTGGGCCTCGGCGGAGCGCGCCGCCGGGAGCTCCGCCACCTCCTCCTGGGCCGCCGCCAGTGCCCGGGGGTCGTCGTCCAGGAACCGCTTCTCCCTGGCCGCCAGAGCCCTCTCGCGCTCACCAACCCCCGCCTCACGGTGGTTCAAGTCACCCTCCTTGAGGGCGACGTTGAACTCGCGGTCCAGAAGGGCTTGGTGCTCAGCGGACTGGGCCTGCTGCGCCTCAGCTATGGCGGCTTCCCGGCGGTCCAGCTCGGCGGCGCGGACTCTCGCCCCTTCCTGCTGGAGGATGAGACCTCGGCAGGTCGCCTCCACTTCAGCCCGCTTCGCCGCCAGCTCCTGCTCCCGATCGGCTAGAGCATCCTCCCGGAGGGACAGCAGGTGCTGAAGGTCCTCGCAGGCCTGGAGGCGCGAGCTGGCCTCAGCGTGGATGGCCTCGGTGTCTGCCTTCAGCTTCTGGGTGACGGCGTCCAGCTGGGCGATGAGGTCGCGCTCCTACTCGAGGATCTTCATCTCCTCCCGAACGACCGCCTCTCGCTGGGCTGCTCGGCTCTTTGCCAGCCGAGTCCGAGCCTCCAGGGCCCTCGCCCACTCCTGGAGTCGGTCGTCCTCGTCCTCGAGCCACCCTTTCTCCCGGGTAAGGGCCGCCTGGGCCTGCCGAAAGCCGGAGTAGGCCATGGCCATAGCCTCGGACAGGGGGAGGGGCTCCACCGTAGTAGAAGGCCCCCGCCTCCCCACTTCCTCAATATCGTCCTCCATTTGGAGGACCACTGGGGAGGCGGGGACCAGGGCCCCCTCCCGGATGGCAGCACCTGGGGCAGTGGCGCCAGCCGACGCAACAGTGTCGGAGGGCGCGGCGGCGTCGGCCAGCACGGAGTGGCCGGTGGACGCGGTGTCATTGGTAGGCGCGGCGGCGGTCATCGTTGCACGCGGTTGGGCTCCGGTAGCCTCTGCGGGGGTCTCAGACACGGGGGCCTGAGGTACCCCAGCGGCAGTAGCTTGGGGCACCAGAGCAGGGCCTGAGGCAGCAGACGATCCCTGCGAGCCGACTGGAGCGGCAGACCCTCCAGCAGAAGTGCCTGCGGGTGGTGGAGTAGCTGTGGAAGCGCTGAAACCAAGCAAGCTCAGACCATAAGAGAATGGCAGGGAAGGCGCACAGCAAAGAACACCCAAGGTAAAATCTGAGCAGGCTTACCGGGGGACGCTGAAGTTCCACCGCTTCCCGAAAGGGTTGGGGGGGGGGGGTTTGGACCCCCCGAACTCGTAGTGGGGACCCCTGAGTGTGCTGGGGGCCCCTGTGTTGATGGTGTCGGCGGCACCCCCGAGGTCAGGCGCCCCTCCGAACGAAGAGGGAACGCTGGGGTCCCGTCGGCATTGAGGAGCCTCCCCCTCTTATGTGTGGAAGACTCGGGCGGTAAGGTGGCGCCATCGGCGCCCCCTGGCGATGAGCGCGGCGGGGCTCCGGAGTCCTGGCAAAGGGCAGAAGGGGCCGGCGGGTGGTGACTGGGCGCGCTTCTTGGGGGACGGGTCCAGCACCGGAACCGGCACCTTCCCCTTCCCCTTGTCGCCGTGGGCGACGACGCCACCCCATGGATGGTACTGGGGGCCGCTCGAGGAGTCGCCGCTTGAAGAACCAACGTCGCTTAAGGGAGCCTCGCCTCCCTCAGCGTCATCAGCAGTGCTAACCCCCGGAACGGGTCCCCGATCTGGCGCCGCGCCAGCCCGGACTCGTCAAGGGTCGGCATAGTCTTCAGCAGCTGCCTCCTCAACTCGGAGTCCGAGCACAAGGGGCGGCAGGCTGACGGAAGAGCAAGTGCCTCAGCGGAGATGTCATCGGGGCAGACCCGGGCCAGCATGTCGAGCAGCTGCTGCTCGTCCAGGTTGGAGCTGGGGCCGATCTCTAGTCGGGTGCAGTCCGACAGGCCGGTGAACATCGATGCCGGGCGGGCACAGTGCTGAAGCGGGGCTATGCGGCGGGACATGAAGTCCCTCAGCACCATGGCAGATGACAGCCCGTGGTCCGCCAGCATCTGGATCCTCTCCAGCACCGGGTTGAACGCCTCCTCCAGCTCTGGGCGCTCTTCCCAGAATGATCGCTCGGAGTAGGGGATCCCGGTGGGGAGGCACATCTGGTTGTGGGCCTCGACCTTGGTGATCATCCAATCTTCACGCCACATCTCCCACCTTGCTGAGTTGAAGGAAGCAATGTACCTCGTGGGGACCTTTGTCCGGCGCTGGAAGTAGTAGGCGCCGAGGTGCTCCTTCGAACTCCTGTCGGTGGCCCTCAGTACAAAAAAGTACTGGAAGAGCTTTACCGACGGCATCACCCCCCACGAACATCTCGCAGAGGTGAGCGAAGACCGCCAGCATGGCGATCAAGTTCGTCGCGAGGTGGTGGAGTTGGAGGCCGAAGGTCTCCAGGAGCATGACCAAGAAGGCGGATGTTGGCGGGACGAAGCCGGCCAGCACGTATGACGAGAAGAGGACCATCTCCCCGGCGGAGAGGCTTAGCGGGAGCCTCCCAGGACGGAGCCACGACTCCCGCTAAGGAGTATGCCAGCCAAGAAGCCGGCGCATAGGGGCCAGGTCGGCGGGCCTGGACAGCCTGGACTTGGGCAAGATGCTCGCCATGAGGGCTGAGGTTGGAAGCTCTGGACGGGGAGACTGGGAACTAGAGTGTAAGAACTAGGCTTGAGGCGAAAACACGAGCGCAGGGATGCAAAGGCGGGAGAAAGAACCCTCAGGGGGGAAAGTTCTCTTTTTATGCACCCCTGCAGGCCAACAGGCGCGAAAGTATGGATCGCCGCAGCCCCAGTAGAAGAGTAATGAACCCGTATGGGCAATGACATGAGGGCCCGGGTCGCTCGACAAAGAAGGCGAGCCGGGCAGCTAGCTATGCAGGAGGTAACTCGGCGGTTTCCGAAAGGGCAAAAGTAGCGGAAGTGCAGGAGCCACCTTGGGAACCACCGCAGTTAAAGCACGATTGAAGGTAGGAGTCACGTCGCGCGGCGCCTGTTCAGCGCCTTCGCTAACCGGAAGGAGACACGTCGCCTCAACGGCAGGGGCGTGTCGCATGGGGAACTGCCTTGAAGCGGAATTGGAAGAGTTGCGCGGGAAGAAAAGGGAGAAGACCCCACCTACGGTATCGACGACTCTCCCGAGGTAGGCTCGGGGGCCAATGTCGGTACCCTGCAGACTGGGTACCCCCGCGCACAGGAGAAAACCGCTAAGGACTCCGCCTCTGCCTAAGAAGCCGAATCCGAGGCTGCCACGTAGAGGAGGGAAGGACCCGATCCTACCGCCCCGTCGGTGGAGGCTCCCAAGCTGCCACGTGGCCGGCAGGGCCAAGCCCACGCCTCCCCGGTGAGGAGGGCTTCGGAGCCGCCACGTGGCCAATCGGGACCTCAGGGCCAAGTCCGCGCCCGTGCAGGGAAAGGCACCGGAGCTACCACGTGGCCTGCAGGGCTGAGCCCCCACCCCTCCATAGGGGGTGGGCTCCGAATGCGCCACGTGGCCTGTTCTGCCATGTGTTTTACTTCCCGCAGAGGTAGGCTCCGGCGTAACCACATGGCGGACGCCCAACTCAGTGCGGTAGGAAGCCGCAGTAAAGGAATGTGTGTGCTGCTTAGATAAGCATTAAGTACACGCGCCTTCCCCAGGTAGGCTGAGCCGCGCTTACGAAAGTCAAGGCTCCAGTGTCCTGTCTTGTCCAAGTAGCCGGTACAGACCCACGCCGCAAGACGGACGAATGGGCTGCGAGGACAAGACGGACGAGACGTGCACCACCATCATCACCAACTATGTGTAGCCCTGGCGCACGACGCGGCGGGACGGCGCATTGACACCCCTGACAAAGGGAAGTAGATAGCAATTAATCCTAGATCTTGTATAGGATTTGGCTCTCCCCAGGACCACCTGTCGGGTACTGGGACCCAGCTTGTGACTACAGAGTCCTTGAACAATAAAAGGGCTCTGTAGACGACCTTCACAGGGACGGACAAAAAATTAGACCAAGGCTCATACACGCTCAAGCGAGGCAATACACAACACTCCCGTGGACGTAGGGTATTACGCTCCGGCGGCCCGAACCACGTAAATCCCCTGTGTTCATCATTCTGCTATGTTCGATCTCCTAGGACTAGCCCTCGTGAATCCAAAGAACCTCCGCGGGCCGCTCTCTAGGCAGGTCCGGGGGAAGTGTCGTTTACGACCTTCGACAGAGACATAGCAGTAAAGGCCATCTACGGTTATAAATGCAGTATGTTCTTTGTCCTCTCTAGACATTGGGATTTATTGAAACCCTGAGTAGGCATCTAGGAAGCACAACATATTGCATCCCGAGGCTGAATCTATGATTTGATCAATTCTAGGGAGAGGAAAAGGATCTTTAGGACATGCCTTGTTGAGGTTGGTGTAGTCAATGCACATCTAGAGCTTAACGCCGGCCTTGGGGACGACAACAGGATTAGCCAGCCATCTGGATGGTGGACCTCCCGTATGAAGCCAGCATCGAGTAGCTTCTTGATCTCTTCGCGGATGAATTTCTGCCGCTCGATGGACTGCTTACGGGGCCTCTGTTGTTGTGGTCGAGAGTCGGGGTAGATCTTCAGACGGTGCTCGATCACTTCCCTAGCAATGCCTGGCATCTGCGATGGTTACCAGGCGAAGAAGTCGACGTTAGCTCGCAGGAAAGCAGTGAGTGCCGATTCCTGCTCGCTGTCCACACTCCCGCAATACGGGTGGTCTGAGCAGCATCAGAGCCAATCTGGATTGTGTTGATGGGTACATCGTCGTCGTCGGAGGGTTGCACTTGTGCTGCAGCGGCGTGACTGCATGCACGTGGGTCTAGCGAAGGCTTACTCGACCCAGCATTGCTCTCGATAGGTGATGGGGCCGTTGCCGGAGCACAGAGCTTCTCCAAAGCTGTCACCACAGTAGCACGATCTCCGCAGATCTTGAAGACGCTAGAGGACGTCGGCATCTTGAGGATGATGTAGCAATAATGGGCTACAGCCATAAATGGTACAGGGCTGGCCTGCCAATAATGGCATGGTAGGGGAGGCTAACCTCCCTGATGTCGAATAGGATATTCTCCGTCCTGAAGTTCTCAGGTGTCCCGAGGGTCACCCAGAGGTGGATGCAGCCATACGAGGTAACACTCTCCGGTCCTACTCCCGAGAATGGTCTGGACGGGGCGAGCTTGGACACGAGGATCTTCAGCTTGTCGAAGGCTGCACGGCTAATGAGGTTGAGGTCGGCTCCACCATCTACTAGGATGCGGTAGAACTTTAATTTGGTGACAGTGGGGGCGACGAGGAGGTGCAGCTGCCCGGCTCCCGCCATGTTCTCGGGGCAGTCGGAGGCGTCGAAGCTGATCGGCGTCACCATCCATCTGTGATGCAGTGCCAGGGCATGTGTAGAGGCTGTCGAAGCCATTGCCCGACGCTGGGTCTTGACCGCATTCTTGGATGCGGGTTCCCAAGATCCTCCACAGATGATGTGGAGTGCTCTGCGACGCTCATGGTCGCTGTTGAGGTCGAAGTTCACAGCCACGTGGACCGTTTCCATGGTGCGTTCTGGCCTTTGGAACTCCATCTCCACGTCTTTGTCGACATGCTAGTCGACCTCTTGCATCTCGATCTTGCCGCTACTCGAAGGCTTGATGAACACCATGATGGTGAAAGAGTTACCACTTTTTTTAGGGAAAAAAGCTCCTACCTGGCGCGCCAAATGTCGAAGTGTTAATGTGACACTTCCCCCAGATCTGCTAAGGAGCAACACGCAGAGGTTCTTTGTTCGGCGGGGCATAGGCCTCAATCAAGTGTTCTAGCGGATGAGAATATGAGACAGTGGTTTTTACGTGGTTCGGGCCGCAAGGAGCGTAACACCCTACTCCACGGTGGATGGTATTGCT